>OY728157.1:1053450474-1058450474 GCA_963277665.1 Viscum album | reverse complement strand
CAACTATGAGAGATCGGTCCTCCACCGATGATGGGCCAGAAGAGTCCATGCCGGGTTGCGAGGAACGAGAAGCACGGGGCCCCGACCGAGGTGGGATACCCCTCTGCCTGCCCTGACCGCTACGACGAAAAACCTGCAGCGAATGCCCCTAAAGTTGGCAATGAGAACAGAACCTGGGGAACACTGGGTAGGAGATGTCCTGATCCCAAATGGAGGGAGTCATGCACCCTGAGCGTAATGTTTTCCGTAAAGAGTGTCCTTAAAAGACAGCGGTGGCACCCGATGAGGAGATGGTCCTGAGGGTGAGGAAGGGCCCGACGGAGAGGCGAAACCAACCTGGGGAGGAGAAGGATGAGGCACTGCCGAGAGATGGGGATCCGCGCCAGAAGACGGAGAGACCACCAAAGGAAAGAGAGAACACGTACCATGAACAGAGAGAGGCAGGCACATGGGGATCAGCGATGACCAGGCATCAGAGGACGCAACGGTCAAAAAAAATTGAACGCCAGGCGGCGCGTGCCGCGCGTACTCCCGATGAAGCGACGAAGAGGCCATCCTCCCTAGGATCTAACCTGAAAAACTCTCTTGAATCATTTCACTAGTATATTTATGAAACTGGTTGTTTTTTTTAAAAGAGTGCCATAAGTTGATTTTCAGTGTGTAGAAACAAATAAATTGAAATAGCTTGAGGGGAGATGTTACTTAATAACCACGTAACACCATGTAGATTTCGCCAAAGGGATTCCATAGGTAGATATTATTTTCAAAGGGTGTATTATAGGTCGATAATAGGGATGTTGGGAGACAATTTGTGTAGTGATTGGATGAGAAAAAGTTCCTTGAGGAGTGTGTGGAAGGGGTATAGTGTGTTCCTTTTTATAGTGGAGGGGGAGTGACACTCTTGTAAATACCAAATGTAATCATTAATGGAAGGTAGAACTTACCAAATATTTCCAAAAAATTGACACATAATGGAGTAATGGGAATAATTGTTGATATAAATCTCCACCACAAAAAATATGTACATTTTAATAATTGGTTCCTAACATCTATGATTACCAAATTTTATCATTTTTTTTATCAAAGAGTCTAGTTTTCTAACATTAAAAATTCTGCAGTTATGTCTTAAATGAATTTATATTTATAAGAAAATACAGATAATATAAATTATTGTTATAATAACTAATTTATAAAATAAAAATTCCATTTCTTGGAAATTATTTGGAAAATAAGCACATGTGATGTGCTAAAACACTGCTTAAACCTACACTGTGTTAACAATGTTTTTACAATATATGGGTAAATATCATAATTATGAAAGATAAATTGGAATATTAATAGACATACTTTAATATTTATTAACACTAAATATTTAGTTTGTAGAATTTTGGATTTTTATTAATTTTAATCCATTTCATAAAGTATCATTTATTATAAAAAACAATAATTTTAATTTTGGCATTATTTGTTTAATTTAAAATTTAAATTATTAAAAAAATATTTTAATTAAGATATATTAATTTTAAAGCTATTTAAATTGATATATTCATCTAGAAAATTATTTATGATAAGATATAAATCAATATAATTCACATTTAATATATATTTAATAACTTATTTTAGATAATTTTTAACTAATTAATCACTACATTGGAGTTACAAAAGAATTACATGCAAATAAATCATATCTTAAGATTATTGATTAATTTTTATAAAAATATTTACACATTTAAATTTTTAAATGATATTTATAACATTAAATATGTTTTTTTCTACAAATCTCAATGTTTTATAAAAGTTAAAGTTAAGCATTGTTCATTTTTTGTCTTCTTCCTTACCCATCCTTTTATTTAAGGGACATTAATTTAATTATATACAAATAACCCATAACATTTGAAACAATATGGGATCTGTTCGAATTATTGTCAGAAAATTTATTTTTTACAAGTTTCTAGGTCATTTTTACCTTAAGATTGAGGTTTAGTCCCTTGTTAAGTGGAAAGTTACTTTAATCACCATAATTAATTTTAGTCACTTCCATTAATCTTTTTGGACCAAATTTTGTTGATCTTATTAGAACAAAATTATTATATTGATTACAACATTTTATGTCCATTTTTTCAAAAATGAAATCATAGAATTGTGAAAGATATATTTAATGTTAATCCCATAGACAAGGAGAAAATAAGGGTTTTTTAAGAAAAAACATCAAAAATATTCCGGGGTTTTTATACTCAATTTCAATGTGAAATTGATTACAATGATCCACACTGGATTAATTGAGAAAAATACCATCTATTTAATCTTTGAAAGAAATTTAATATATAATTTAACATTGTAATTCAATTTTAAAAAAAACCACTTGTTAATTAAAATTCTTGTACTTTTCAGTATTCATTAAAAAATGAAACTTCACAGAAAAAAGACAAAAAAGTACTCTAATCAAATTTTGAAATTCCAATTTCATGAATTATTTTTTTAATATAAAATATTTAAAAGTGTCAAAATTTAGCTTTAAATTTAATGATACAATAGAAGTTGTTAAAACAAGATCTTGAGTGTAATGAAAGCTAATTCAGTGTTGTGTGTGGAGTATGCCTAACTTTTTGAATAAAAAATGGAAAAAAATTTATTTTTAAAATAAAAGATTGTAATTTTTTGGGTTGTTACATCCCCCCTTAATTAAATTTCACCCTCATAATTTAAACATGATATTTGTAATCAAGTTATTGATATTTGAAAATACTATTTTTGAAATAACCACATTGTAAATTGGATCAATTATAAAAACTATTAGTAATATGTAAAATGAAATTTGATGTTCAACGCAAAATGAGGCTTTAGAATAGGTGAATAGAAGTGAAAACCTAGACATGAAAGATAAATATAACCACTACATTATAATGAAGAGTGAGAGTGAACTTGTTCATCTAAAGTTTATAGACCATAAAACCATGATCTAACAGTGTGAATAAAGGAAATTGGTTTTATAAAAAATGATGATAAATGACAACATTTTTCTTTCAAGAATATTTTTTTAAAGTTTTGAAATTAATTCATTCTAAATATGTAAATATATATTTCTATTTCATAAACACAATCTTTTTATTTACTTGATCCATGAACTAGTGGTACTTGATTTCTTAGATCAAGTTGTATTATTGGGTGAAGTAACTCATCAGTCTCCAAAATATCATCCAGATATCATTTTAAACCCTTTTATAAATGGTTAAATTTTCCATAATATTATTATGTCATTATTTGTGATGAAGGTCACTAAATTTTCAAATATGAACTTATCATTATCCTTCAATCTTCAAGAAGTGTCTCCATAATTATCACATTCCAAATATGTGAACACCATCATCAGGTATGGTAATAACATTAATTAACACAAAACATTATTTAAAAGATTTATTTGTACTCATTCCTTAATTAATACACATATTATTGGATATATTCCTTAAATCCATAAAAATTGTAAATTAAATAAATTATATCATATACCACTTATTGGAAAGTCATTAATCAGTTCTATGGTATTCCGAAATTATAGAAATCAATCACAATATCATTATCTCAACTTCAGGAATATATTAAGCATGGCCTTTCCCTTAATGATGTGTTTTCTAAAAATTTATCTTTTTTATGAATACATATTCTTGGTACAATTAATCTTATAATATTATATCCTAAAAAAAATACTCCTATAAATTCCTCATATATTTCATAATTCATATAACTAGAAAATCAAGGATAAAATATTCAAATGACATAAATCTTGAATTGGAATATTAATCATTTATCTTTATTTGTGTCGGTATAATAACTTGACCATTATCCATTAGAATCATTTGCGGTATATTCCATTATAGTTTAAGACATTTATTTTCACAGTTTCCCATCTTCTTCTAATTCTTACCTTGAATATTATCCTTTTTCCTTTTTCATTATATAAAATGGTGACCCTTTTCTCCACACTTATAGAAAACCTTTTTTCCCTTTATGCATTTAAATGTTTGATTCATTCCCCAGTTATCAAAAGTGAGTAAATATTTCTTTCCCTTCATCCCATTATATATATTTTTCTATTTCGTCCTCTTCTTATGTTTATTCCATTCAAATCCATAGGAACTGAAAAATTATTTACTTATCTCATTAGTACATGTTACTATGTCCTCATATAATGATTATACATGGGAGACTATTTCCCTTTGAAATGTTGGTTTATGACCCTGACATATTTGATACACCATACTATTTGGATCATGTGCATTGGTGGAGTTCTCATTCCTTCTACAAAAACAATTTCTAAATAATGGAATATACTAGATTAAATCAGAAAATAATTTACAATCCTAAAACTTGTGAAACACTTATCATAAATTGAAATTTTTTGAATAAAGAATCTCATAATCGCAAACATGATTTCTATAGGGATATGGTTAATTTCAAATCCATCATAATCAATTGTCATGGAAATGGGAATTATCTTAAGTGTGTCCATTGGGAGTATTAAAACATGTTCACAATAAAACCCATTTTTTGCACCAGGTAATGCTAAGTCACACCTAAAACACCTTGTTGGAGTTTTAAATCATAAGTACCACATTTACAGAACCACATCCTATTGTATTATCCAATAATGGATCTATATTTATGAATTACCAAATAATCTCTACCATACAAAAATTCTACTATGTTCTCATATACTTATCTTCAATTTCTATTTTAGGGTCTTTTTACTCGATCTAATTTCTCTAAATCCTATTTCCTAGGTTTCTGATAACGTTCTTAGATACCAACAATAATTTCTTTGACCCAAAATTCCAAATCTAGGGTATTATTTTATTACATTGGAATCATTACAAGGAATCAAATCCCAACGGACCGATCGGTTTAGTAGTTTTGGAAAGCTATATTACATACATGATACCCATAATACATTGGGAAATAGGTAACGCAAATATGATACATAGTAAAAAAGAAATAAAATACATCCTTGAGAGCTTATTAAAATATTTCATCATTATATCCTAGGTGAATGAATCAATGTAATGGTGTGAAAAATGTCTTAGTAATGGTAATTAAGGTGGAAGTAATATTAAATAAATATGAATAAATAGTCACGATAATGTAAATAAATTAAAACATAGGCCATTAAATAGCTAGATAAGGAAAAATGTATATGAAAATGTAAAAATATGAAACAAATCCCACTTAATAAATACACTAATAATTGAATACCTTCATAAATAGGTCGAATAATAAATCTAATGGGTAAATAATAACTGAAATATCTTTAAAAGACATGGATAATTATTGGATTTCATGATTAAGGAACACTAAAACATTAATCATCAACACCTTTTGTATGATTGTTAAAACTATCGATAGAAACCCATTTAATTTTTTCATATTAATCATCTCATGAGAACCCATTGATGCATTAGATAGGAAATATATTGTCTGAGCCCCATCCATCATTACAATTCCAAATCATTCCTCATATCAGTTAATAAAAATAAATAATATGCCTTATCAAATATCGTGAATATAATAATGAATATAATTTCATAAATAATTTATATGTAGAGGATAATTAATAATAATGGATTTTGATGTTGATTAATAGAAGTACCATTGAAATATCCTTAAATTATTATTGAGGAAAATAATCATTAAACGTTCAAATGTGCTCCTTACAACTTTGAAACATTTTAAATCATAATCCTCATAAAAATAATAACATCAAATGAAACATATAAAATAATGAAAACATGAATATTAATTATACACCATGTCAAATAGTAGTATATAAACCATCTAAAAGTGAATTTGTTCATAACAACCAATAACACTCAACTGAATTTGAATTGAGATAATAATTCCTTACCATAACCCGATTTTTTGTGTTGTTTTTATCCTCATATATAGGAGTATAATATATGTGAATAATTTATAATGGAACCATAATCCTACTTATAATATCATATATTATCTTCTTGTAAGATATTATTAACCTTTTATTAAAAACCTTTCTTCATCTTCACTATTTCAGTTTCAATTGCCTTTTTTATCAAGTATCTTATGACTTGTTATTTTTTTTCATAATAAATATATAATGATTTAATCATATAAATTATGTGAACCAAGATTTACATATCATATATATTCAATATATATGTATTTACAATAATCTATAAAATTTGGTGACAATAAATGAAGTGCACTAATCATGGAGATGACATGCTTTATGTATGCATGAACATTACTTCCATTTCATATTCATAGTAAATGAATGAAAAGTAAGTGTTACCAATGTATATTATTATTATAGTATCATATCTATGTCATATATGTTACATAGTTTTATTTAAACAATCCATTATACATTACTTGTATAGTGTGAACGAGTCACATCACTTAGAGGGGACAGTAGTCCACAATTCCAAAACCAATGTTATCATATTTACAAAAAATGGAGAGTATACTGTAATGTGTAATAAAATAATTAATTAAAAATAAATATATAATAAATATATAATAAATATAATATATAACATATATATTAATATTTTCCATCATAATTTCCACCATGATATGTGGTAAAGGAAATATTGAAAAATCATTGTTTCTTGAGGGATCGGTTCGTTGTACACGTAAACAATATGTATGTTTCCCATTAGATGGGGTTTGGTTTAATTTCAGGTATAAATATTATCATAAAAACAAAATAGTATATTAAATATACTATCTTATTATACAACTTTTTAATAAATAAATTTTCACGAGTTGAGAAACAAATAAATTAAAAGAGCATGAGAGTAGATGTTACCTCTTAATCTGGTAACTCTTTATGGTTAAAAAAAGGGAATAACTATTTGGATTTTTTACCAAATGGAGGATTATAGTTAGATTTTTTGGATGTTATGAGACTATTTGGGTAGTGTTTGGATGAGCCAAAGTGACTTTAGGTGTTTGAGGAAGGGGTAGAGTGCTTTTATTTTTATAGATGACGGGGAGTGACCCTCTTATAAATACCAAAATGAATTGATTAAATGGAGATAAAACATACCTATTGTGTCTCAAAAATTGATAAATAATGAATTATATAGGATTAAATTTTGATTAAATCAACCACCACACAAATATATGTTTGTTTTAATAATTTGGTTTCGTAGCATCTAAGATTACCGAATTTTATCATATTTGTTTTTATTAATGCATCAACTTTCCTAACTTAATTAATTTAACCCTTAATAATAAAATAAAACTATATTTAATTGAAAATAAAAATAAAATTTATTATTAATATTATATATATTTTATAAAATAATAAGCCCATATTTTTGTGAAATTAATTTTCAAACTAGCACATGTGACACACTAAAAAACATATTAAACAAGGATAGTGATGAAAACGTTTTTACAATATATGGGTCAACAAATCAACTATAAAAGATCAATTGGTAAATTTATAGACAATATTTAATATTTATTAACACTTATAAATTATTGGTACTGATATAGTATATTTATTAATTTTAAAATATTTAATTAATTATCAATTACTGTAAAATAACAATAATGGTAATTTTGACAATATTTATTTAATATTATTTTTAAAATATCAAAACAATATTGAAATTAAAATATATTATGTTTAAAGATATGTATCATCATATATTGATCTAGAAAATATTTAACAAATATTATTCAATAAATCTACATTAGCTTAAACATTTATAGGATCATTTATTTTAGTTATTTATTAAAAAAATAATCACTACGCAGGCATTTCGTAAGAATTTTAATTAAATAAATCATCTCTAAAAATCAATGATATATTTATTGTTTAAAATTAACACATTTACAATTAAAATGTGATTTAAAACCTACAATATGTTGTTTTTTTACATATCTTATATTTTATAAATGTTATAGGTAAGGAAAGTTCATTTTTTTATTTTTCCATAATTGAAGTTTTATATTGGGAAATTATATTTAATAATATCCTAATAAACAATAAAATATGAACCAAGTGTATATTTGGTATAAATATTTTCATCTAATGGCTTTTTACAAGATTTGAAGTCATTTTTACCTTAATAAAATGGTTTAGTCCCTTATTAACATTAATTTTAACATAATCATAGTAATTTATTTAAATTACTATCAATAATATTTTTAGTCAAAATATATTTATTATTATTAGATAAAAACTATTATGATGATTAAAACATTATAATGTCCATTTTTCAAAATTTAAATTACTTATGTTGGAAAATTAAGTTTAACGCCAATCTAGCAGATGTGGTGACAATGCAATTTTTTATGTAAAAATTTCCAAACGTTTGATATGTTTTAATACCCAATTTTGAATTAAAATTGTTTCAAATGAACTAAATTGGATTAATTTATTAAAATATGATCTAATTAAACTTTTTATCGATTTTAAAATATAATTTATCCTTATAAATGAATTAGATGAAAATTCAGTTTTGAATTAAATTTATGTATTTTTTACTATTCATTAAAAAATGAACAATCATAGAAAAATAAAAAATATTTATACTAATAAAATTTTTAAATTTTAAATTAAATATTAAAGTTAATTATGAAAAATAAAATTTATAAAAGTTTCAAAATTTAGTTTTAAAATAGTTTTTCCATTAAAAGGTGGTAAAACTCTATCTTACATGAGACGCATACTAATTTAGTGTTGTGTGTAGAAAAATATTATCTTTTTTATAAATAATTCTATTGAAAATATTTTATTTATTATTAAAGAAAAAATATTTTAAATTCATGGGGTGTTATAGGTAACTTTTTAATTACATATTTCTGATTATAATCCTTGTGGTAACAATATGATTTGTAACTCTCGCAGCACCCTCACAACTACCTTATGGGGCAATTCTCATAGTTACACTTAGAATAAACATTATGGTGTGATTAGAAAATAAGAAAACAAAATGCATTAGAGGTAGAAATTGGTGCCACCATTAATCAAAACAATTTCCCATTAACCATAACATTATCATAAATCATGTATACTCACACCATTAAAACATTCCTTTTGAATTTTTTAAAAATATAAATTTATAAAAAGATTTTTAAAAGGAATTTCCCTATCATAAAACCTCAAATAATACATTTTCTAAAAAATTTAATAGAAATTAAAACATTATTACCCATATTAAGTCTTTCATAAAAACCATTTCAATATAATAAACATGATATAGAAATATTTAAAAGAATAAATCATTAAATCATTTAAAACAGTATTTAGATAAAAATTCTCTTACCTCCGGTTCATATTACTTTAATGGTGTTAAAACATCATATATAATTGTTTAAATAGTGATACTAATATATATTTTTTAACTTCATTGTTTCTGTGGCATTTATTTAACAGTTTCCAAGGATCGTTCATTTTTGATTTTCTTATCTAATGGGAGAAAAAAATACAAAAGTATAAATAAATTATATTAATATCAATATATAATTTTAAATTATATCTGTTATCATTTTTTATATGAGGATAATTCATTATATAAAACATTATTGAAAGTTATCTAATTTATTTGGTGCTTTTTACGACCATCATGAACTTATAAAATTTTATTTAATATCATATTTATATATTTGTTCCAAAACATTTTATAACATATAATATGTGTAATAAAATATTATAAAACCATAATTATGGTTAAATGACCATCCTTAAATTATGTAAGTTAAAATGAAAAAAAATCATCCGTGATGACGGTAAATTAACATATCACAGATGATGTTTACATTTTTTTAAATAAGAGGATATGAAGAGAGATTTGATGATGTATATTACATTAACATAATAAAATTATATTGTATTTATGATGTTGGTGTTATCATTTCACTTGGATGGGAGGAGGTATGGAGATATTAAGAAAATGAAAGATACTGAAAAAATAAAAGAAAATGAAACAGGATTTTACCTCTTTAAATTCTTCTCCATTAAAACCCCCTTAAGGGTCTTGAGATTGGACTTTTGGTAAGAAAAACATGTCTTGGACGTGTATAAGAGGATTGGGAAGGAAATTGGACTGAAATTTAATAATTTACAAGGTTTTTAGTTTAGAGGAGAAAAGGTGGTGAGATGTGGTATTTACAATTGAGGGGATATGTTTTATTTTATTATTTTATTCATTAGTTCATTATTTTGGCTCAATAATACACATAGTTTTAGAATTATCACAAAATATATAAAAATAATTAATGATATTTTGAGATTATGGTGACTATAGTAGAAATGACTGAAGTAATATTTTATTTACATTATAATTCTTATATACAGTAAATTATTGTATTTCACTATTCATCAAATCATAAACAATTTTGAGAAATCCCAAAAACTCACCCTTAAAATTTTCAAAACTTATAATTCAAAAATGAAATCCATTTTTTGAATATATTTTTTTTAAATTTGATAAATTTAATTTTTAACTAAAATCATCCTTAACTTAAAATATACCAATTCTAAAATTGTAAGTGATTTTATAACACTATGATAAATTAATTATGGCCTCATATAATTATATTATAATAATAAGAAAAAAAAAATAATTTATGATTTTTTTAATAAAGATAAATTTTCTTATGAATCATTATATTAATTATAAAATTGTAGAAAAAAAATTTATGTGCCAAAAAATACCAATACATAATTGATCATTCTCAAAACATTTATTATCTTATTCCCTGATTTAAATATTTCGTATTTTTATTTATAAGATACATAAAATTTATATAAACTTTCATAGGGTTTGATACTCTTATATTAGTATATATTCCTTAATTTCAATAAATAAAACATAATAATTACAACATTACAATGACTGAAACCATTTAATTTGAGAATGAAAACAAATTATTTTATTTGTTCCTAGGATTTTAAAATTCTATTATAATGTATTCTCACATAAATAGAAGTAAATAATTTGAACAAAAAAATTAAGAATAACCACTCAATAAAAATCAAAAATATCATGAAAAAAGTGTTTAATAATTGTCTTAATGGTCAATATTTGGAGTTTTTTAATGGTGTGATGTATTGAATCATCTCTCTCAAAAAGTATTAAAATGTGTTGTCAACATTGCCTCAAGAATGCTTCACTATATGTCAGAGGCTACTGATAAACTGTGAGGGTCTAAGGTGGTATGGTAGAGATAATATAACCTATTATTCAGTGTGGAATACAATGTTATGCAGTGTATAAAAAATAAAGGAATAGATGATAATTAATATAATATTTAAATAAGAAAAAACCAATAAATAAATGATCAACACAAATTTGTGACTAGTACCATATAAAAAATGAGGATGGGTGTCTATAAAATGTTTCAAGAAAACATAGTAGTAGGATGATTCAATATATAATAAAATAGTCCAAACACCAAAATATATCAATTCATCCAATGACCTGTGTCATTAGTCTACTACCCTGATCCCATCCAAATACAAGAAACCACACATCCATAACTTGACACTTCCCCTTGTCCACACCTGTAATCATATAATTTTTTTGGGTACCCACAACATCCTAGATAGAGTAAGAGATAAACATAGTAGGCCACCACAAATTTATATAAATAAATCATGTATATTAATATGAAATGTACTAGTGTGGATCTATATTAATGTAGAATAGTAATATAAATTCAACCCATGTTGATCTCAGGTTCCTCATTGGACACCAGGATGATTTTACCTACTTTTACCTATTCTAGATGTATCTAATCATGTGTTTATTTTATTCTTGAGTTAGGGATCCTGGAATATAATTTCGATTACCATAATTGACAATGATGATAAAAATAAATAGCACACAAAGATTATACACAGTATCCTTGACCATTGAAGGTTTTTCAAGTTTATGGTACACAACCTTGCATCCTTGAAATAATATGATAAGTGTACTCCATTGGTTACAAAAAAAGGAATTTACATAGGATAATAGGTCTAACTAATTCAACAGATCATTTAATAGGTAAATCCTTGACTAATCATTACTAGAGCCCTAAGAAAATAATCCAACATGTCGTATGTCCTAAGACATCACTCTGAACATTAGGAGTGCATTCATGCATTATAATTTTCATTGAAGGATAAGGGGTCCTATGGTTCCCCAATAGGCATCCACTAATATATACGTAACATTTTCCATGGTGGGTGTCTCCATTGGATACTCACTCAATGAATCGTAATGTCATCCTCTATGTTGTAACACCCTGAAAATCTAATGTAGGAACATTTTATTTGATAGCATGCATGACATGCAACACCAAGCCCATAAGGAAATATTATACACCAAGAATTTATTATATATTTACTAATTTAAATAAATTCAATATATTTTATAGCTTTAAATTCACATGATACTATTTTAGCTTACGTCATAAGAGAAAACACGTTTCTTTAATGGCTTGAATTACACGCAAGAATGAGCACTACTGAATAATAATAATAATATATTATTAAAACAATATTATTTATTATTATAATATATAAACTGGCCATTAAATTATTAGTTATGAATTGTATTAACTAAATTATGAAAATATATTGTTTATGAAATGAATGAATTAATTGGTCATAAATTAAATAGAAATGAACATAAGAACTAATATAATATAAAGGGAATATTTTCAAAGAAAACTATTCTTGTAATCAAAGATATATTGTATCCGATAATTTAAATTAAATAAACTAATGATATAATAATAACGGTAATATATTAAATCAAATAGATTTTATATTCATCAATTTGGTTTTATAGGATTAAGAAGAGAAAACCCAATATTAAACATAAAACCCTTCATTTTTATTAAGGTACTTTTACCAGAAATTAATGGTGAGCCTATTTTAAATAATAATTTTAGAAAATTTATAAATATAAAATTTAAAAATAAACATAATATTTTAATGAAGAAAAAATTTAGATTAGGGATCATTTTTTGTATTTTTCTATGAAGTTTGATTTTTTTATGAATTGTAAAAAATATTGAATTTTAATTCAAAAATGAAATTTCAAATAATTTATTTTTAAAGTTTAATTTCATTTTTTAATTATTTAAATGTTTAATTAGATCAAAATTTTACTAATTATTCTAGTTTATTTAATTTTAATATATTTCAATTTGATATTAAATATGAACATATCTCAATCTTTTGAAGGTGTTTACATCGAAAACTCGCATTATTGTCCCATGGTTTCATGGATTTGGAGTTAATGATGAATTTGATTTGCATGTCTCCACTCTACTCCTACAAAGGCATTCTACATTGTCTCCCCCTCTGTTGTTCTGCCCCCGGGAAGATCGTATTCCTCCGGAGTAACTACGAGGTCGCAGAGGGAAACCTTAGGAATGCCTGTGTCATGTGAAGGTCCCTTGTCTGTTTTCTGGTTGCATGTTGTTTTTTCAAGTTTCTATTGTTTTCTTCAGGTTAGAAGTGAGTGCATGGATCACCCATCTGGATCGGTGGTTGATCAGTTTTCTTTTCCATGTTCTGTACTACTCTCCAATGATTATCCTCTACACTTTTTTCCATTCCCCTATGCGCATGACCCCATAATGGTTAGGTTTGGAGGATTATCGGGAGAATTGGGATTGTGTTGGAAGTTCCAATGATAGTGATGCTAAACTGGGTGGCTGATGGGTGCGATATGTGGCTATTTCCAAGTGGTGGTGATGGTGGGGGGTCCGTCTCGCCTTAGGATCTAGGGTTATGGCCTGAGGTTGCTGGTTTGTAATCCATCTGATCTTTTTTCGAGTTGATGGATGATGTGGGCACGCATGGGAGACATCATATGGGTGGTTCTTTATGAGTTCCCTCTATTTTGAGGAGAATAGATCTTTACGCTGACTCCTTATTCGTCCTTTTTCCTTATTTTGGAGTGGGTGTGGTCTAGGACAGGACTCCTCAATAGTTCTCTTATGATTTTCATTGTTTTTTGGCTTGTAATGTTCTCACTAAACCAATAAGTTATTTTTTAAGAAAAATTAATAAAAATGACTAAACATTATACTTAAGGGCCACAATGTCAAATAAACTTGTCCAAAAGCCAATTTACGGTCATATTTCTACATTATAATCCCTTTTATAAATTTTTATATTATTTTATTCACATTATATAGGAAACATGTTGGTGGAATTCCCTTTTCCTAAATTCAAAATACTATAACTCCTCCTATACTATAAAAAAGCACTCAAGCCTACAACTTCCTTACACAACATAAGACATATTGGATCGAAACATATCTTCAAGAATTTATTCCCAACATCCCAAACCTCAACATATAATACTCACCATGGACATAAATCTTTCCATGGTATCCCTTGGGTGCAAACCAAAACGAGTTACTCGAAAAAGAGTTAACATTATTCCTCAAGCTCTATTGTTTTATTTAAATTATCCACCACTAAAAGATTCTTATTCCACTCTTAAATAATAATATTATTAACATAAATATACCAAGATATTTTAATGTAAGTTTTTTTAACTACACAGACATACATTTCTAAATAATGAGCAACGAACTTACCGTATCTATGTATGGTTTACTACCACCTCACGAAACGAAAATTTTCTTGTTTCCTTTACCAACTCTCATGGTTGGAAATTATTGTTGGAACTCTATTTCTATATTATATACTTGATATTTATAATTTAATTAAAATTATTTAATTATTTTATAATACATACCATTATTCACTCCGTTTTTTGAGAATATGATAACATTTGTGGAAGTGTGCACTACCACCCCCTCAAAGCGATGTGATCCAGTCACACAATACATGGAATGTATAAAGGTTGGTTTTAATAAAACTAAGTAAAATATATGAAAATTATATGATATTGGAGTTCTAATAAACATATATATAATTTTATTTTTATTATTTTAATATGACAATTAAATGAAAGTATTGTTCATGCGTATGTATGACCTCCATCTCCATGAACGACACATTTCATTTCTTATCTCCGAATACTATGGATTATTATAAATACATTTATAATGAAAATATATGAATATTATGTCACGACCCGTCCTCGGGGCCCGTGCCGTGACTACCCCAATCCCGCCTTCCATAGGCCAGGGGCTGGCGACTAGCACCAAAGGCGTAAATCCCGATAACAGGGAAGGCATTGCCTTTATAAAAGAAAACAAGCACCATAGAGTAAGCAAGCGGAAAAAGTAAACACTAAGTACAAGAGAAGTGCTGAAAAGTAAATGGGCCAGAATACAAACCCAAAATAAAGTACAACTACAACTGAACAAGTACAAAAAAAAAGATAACAGCTAGAAGGACGGAAGTGGCTCCTGGGTCGTCCTCCTCGGATCCTACCTGAAGAGTAGGTACAGATGGCGCAGCTCCTAGTCGTCCACCACGGATCCTACCTGAAGGGTAGGTACAGATATCCCCCTCCACGCTCTCGCCCGTCAACCTCCTCTGTGTGTTGTCTCGTCGTGTAGTCCACCTCCGGGTACTGACTCGTCATGTAGTCCACCTCCGGGTACATCCAGTCCTCGAACTCTCGGCCTCCGTCAGCACTGCCCGTCGTCTGCAACCAACACAACGAGGTGTGGGCATAGCCCGTGCAGGGGTGAGTATAACGATACTCAGTAGGGACCCCGAGACCCTCAAGGTCTCACTAAACCAACAAGGATAACCACAAATAAGATCTCAACAAATAACCTCTACTTAGGTATATCCCATACATATACCTATGTTATCAATTAACCCATCTCAATCATGAGGAAACACAAGGATTGTGAAATCAACAGATAACCACTAACCAGGTATATGCCCATACATATACCTAAGTTAGCAAGTGACCCATCTCAATCAGGAGGTAAACACAAGGTCAAAAGTCTCAGCTCAAACCAGGATTTTCATTATCGAAACCGTAACTGCTGAAGAGTCCCATCTATGGAGTGTACAGTGGTCCTGTCACGACTCCGAGGTACTGCTCACTAATCGGAGACTGCTGAGGAACTCGTCCTGTCGAGTAGTGCGGGTTTGCGGCCAACTACCGGGCGCTCCGTCCGCTGAGGGTCTGTCGCCAAATACCAGGCGCTTCCCCTAATAGCCTACAGAGGTACTTCTCATGTCGAGTACCGCGGGTCTGCGGCCAACTACCGGGCGCTCCGTCCACCGTGGGTCTATTGCCAAATACCGGGCGCTCCGTCCACTGGGCTAGTCGACTCACTCCAAGTCGAGTCGGTCAAGCAGTCGTCAGGTCTCAGCAGGCTACACAGTCTCTGTACTCTGTACGCTCGTCTCCGGGAGGGTCTGCTCCACGAGCTACTGGTCGATACTCCAAGTATCTCAAAGTTCCACGAAGAAGTATCTCAAAGGACTGCCTCGTCATAGGGGTCTTAACGCAACAGACGGCGCGTCAATCGGAAGCCCGGTCTGTGAGTTATTAGCCTTTTCGTCCCAGGGGCCCAGTTGGTTTCGTGTGTGAACCAATCCGGCCGTAACTCAACTATACCCCGAACACTCATAGGGTATACTCATAGGGACCGTTTCTCAACGTGATCAACAACGCCACCGACGGTTCGTCAAACAGACGTCCTGTCTGAAAGATATCAGCTTTTCCGTTCCAGGGGCCCGGTTGGATTTCGGGTGCGATCCAACCTGGACACTATCCAACTGTATCCAAAACTCGGGCGATGTATACCAAAAGTTCCGTCTCATCAAGAGGAATTCAACGAAACAGACGGTACGTCAATCAGACACCCGGTCTGTAAATTATTGGCTTTTTCGTACGAAGGGCCCGGTTAGTTTCGTGAGTGAACCAACCTGATCGTACTCTGAAGGCATCCAAATCTCGAGCAGAGTAAGACAAAAGATCCGTCTCACTAAGAGGAAAACAACAAAGTCAACGGCACGTCATTCGGACGTCCGGAACTCAAGTTACGAGCGTTTCCGCTCTGAGGGCCCGGTTGGTTTCGTGTACGAACCAACCCGACCATACCCCAAATTCTCCAAAACCTTGAGTGTAATATACCAAAACGACCGCCTAGATCCAAGGATTGCGTTTCTGCTGAAGGCACATCAATAAGAGGCCTACAGCTCAAGATATGGGCATTTGACCGAAAGTGGTCCGAAAACGGGGGTCTGGGCCCGGGGCGACCCGGCCCGACCCCCCCTGGGTCGGCAAAACCGGGTCGACCCGGGTCCGACCCGGTTGTGCCCAGACCGGCCCGGCCTAGCTCGGTCCGGCTCGGTCCGGCCCGACCGACCGACCGCAGCTCAGCCAGCATGGCCGAGCTGAATCGCGGGCGGGGTGCGCGGCTCCCCTGCCCTTCGCCACTAAATGAGGCCGGCGGTTTGCCAGCCGCCTCCCTTCAAGCGGCGCGCCGCCGCCGCCTTCCGCGGACCACCGGACGCGCTCCGGTGGTCCGTTCCTTCTGCCGTCTTCGCTTATGGTCCCCCCGGGACCCCACCTTCACTGCGAAGGGATTCAATCGCCCAAATGGCCTGCTTCGTCGTCGCCCGTCAATCCGCACTTCAAAAATGAAACGCGATGTGTTCGTGGTTCTTCGGCGCGGCGCGACGGCGTCGCGTCCTTGTTATTTCTTTTCACGGCGCGGTGCGACGGCGTCGTGTAATACTTGCCGTGTGATTATCGCGTGGTGCGACAACACCACATCATTCCACTCCATCCACAAGAATCAAACATGAACATAGGAGGGGGGTTCGGCCGTGTTTGTGCGTTCTGGACCCCCTCTCGTTAAATGATAACTTCTAGTCGAAAAATCCACGATGATCGATAAACTAGAATCATGAACGAAAAATAAATAAATTATCAATAATCCCCTACCTCGGTTCAGGAACGGTGTTCGTCAACGACCTGCGGAAGACAAGCGTCGCGGAGGTCGGGTGTCGCGGGAGAACATCGACGTCGCAAAGCGGAATTCGAAGTCATTGATGGCGATTCCGTCGCGGAAAACCGTCACGGAAGAGACGACGTGGAAGAAGAACGTCGTGTCGCAGATACGGCGTCGCGGAAGAACCATGTTCTTCGGCGGAGAAGTTCTTCGTTGAAGAATGGTGTTCTTCGCGTTCTTCATTGATGTTGAAGAAGGTGTTCCTTAGCTTTTTCTCCAAAAATCTCTCAAACAACCCAACACCAACCCCTAATAAAATAAGTTCTAAACTTATTTTATTAACACAACAAAGCATTTGAAATTCAATTGTTTGAATTTCAAAAACATACATGTAACTCACCAAATTAAATACAACAAGTGTCAAATATTAAAGAAGGTGAGTCAATGGGGTGTTAGGAATGTGAGGGGTTAAGTGGGGTTATGGAGTTAGGGAAAATTTGAAAAGGTGGGGGATTTTTGTGGGCCCCACCCTTTTAATTATCCACACATGGGAAGTTGGGTGGATGTGGGCCCCACCACCAACTTCCCATGGGAGAAACTAACCACCTTGAAAAAGAAATAAAATTGACTTAACAATTTTATTTACTTTTTTAATTAAACCCCATTAATTAACATCTTCTCCCGCACAAACATATCTACGGTAAAGGTTCCCTTAAGCTATTACCGACATTGTAGTTTCATCGGTGCCATCAGATTTAAATTCCGAGCACCGGTTCAAAAGATAGAAAAACCCGCTCGCTCGTTCACTGAACGTACCCGAGCCAAACTTCGGAAATTAATTTCGGGCACACCGGATCTCGGAATCAGGTGCTGTCAGAAACCGCGTTCTTGTAAAATTCCAAAGAAAATTAAGAAAAAATTTTCCTTGAAATTTTCGAGCCTTTACAATTAAATCATGTTTTACATTATGTAGATGATAAATCCGTGATCTAATTAACAATAACAATAAGTAACACATTAAAACATACTTGAAAGACTAGGTAATTACCACATGAAATTGTGAAAATAATGAATAATTGTTAAAAAATGTGTAATAAGATATTATAAAATCAAAATAAATTATATTATAAATATTAATTTTGTTAAAGTATTAGTTAGTGACAAGTTTAAAACCATTATTCAAGAACTTAATGTACATTCAACCAAAAATAAAACACAGGGTCAGGTATTTTGTCTCAATGTATATTCTATTGAGGCTTATTTTTTGTTATGCACCTAGTTTCTTTTATATAGTGTGTATACTACCATTAGACAGTTATATAATGAATCTCTTTATTCTCATTATATTATATGTTTCATTTAATTTCATTTATTCATGGATATTATGATTCAAATTTTTAAATGTGGTATGGATCACATTGGAATGTTTAAAGATTATTCTCTGTGAGAATATTTTTGATGATTATCTTTAAATCTCACATCCTTTTATGATTGTAAAATTTCACTTTAAATAATCACTTTCTAATTATGAAATAATTTTTTATATATGGTGTATATACTACAAATTTTTAGTATAGCATCACTATTCATTATTTCTTTATGATATTTTGAGTTTCAATTTTAATTATTTTGTCTATGGGGATTCGAGGAAAATGTTATCATGTAGAAAAGAATTATATAAACAAATTTATTTTCATTGTTTTATATTACATACTATTTTTCATTAATATTCTATGATTATTTGTATAATGACATTGAATATCTATTCAAATATTTTGACTTCACTCCGTGGATTTACAGTTGATTCAAATAATATAGCCATTGATTGATTTTCAATTCAATGTTATAATCTTTTCATGTTTTTAATTTATAATCGCATGTTTATGGGATATCATTCACCTGAAATTCTATCAGTTGAAATTATTCAATAATTGCGTAAAAACCCTTTAATTTTCTTTTAAAATTATTATTCATGATCATTATAAAATAGAATACTATTTATACACAATTCAGTACATAAAATGTTCAATAATTTTTTAAGGAAACCTATCTTCATTTATATCATTAGTCATAAAGCTGGTTTTATTATAAAAACAATGTTTTCTAAAAAGGGTTTGAAAAATGTGTTTAACCATTCATGAAAATTTATTAAATAAATTTTTACCATTTTTTTATTTTACCAATTTTTTTAAAGATATATTTTTATCATTTAATAATAATATTTTTTTTAAACTTTTACTATGTGAAAGGAATGTTCATTTAACCTCATAAAGCATGCACAAATGTTCCCACAATCATTTATTGAAAGATTAATTTTCTTATTTAAAAAGTTAATTTTGAATGAAATTATTTTTAAAAGTGATTTTCAATGAAAAGAATTTTCAAATTTTTTTTCAATATAAAAAATTTATTTTCCTCAAGGATGTATTTAAAAGATCTTTTATAATATTTCCATTCATAAAGGGAAAAATTTATTATACTCCACCTTAGATATGATGCATTGACACCATACTTATTATTCTAACCTATGTCATATGATTCATTTGGACAATGATAATATTGGAATCTACATCCTTGACTCCTTTGGGTCCCCTTGAAATATTCAATTTCCTATGATCATTTGACATTGCATTTCCCAAAAATATACATATCATTATTCATGGATATTTTATTTCATGAACTGTATACCATTTTTATTAGGTTTTTACATTGAAAGTCTTTAAATTATTTTGTTAAATATTTATAAATCCATATAATTTATTCAATATGAATATTTTTTAAGGAATATTTTTTGTTCATTAAATCTATCACCTGAAATGATGATGTCTTTGTACATGAAATGATGGGTGGGTCCAAGATATGATATATCTCCATGATGCATCGATAGGTTCTCATGATACAAATAAGTTAGAAGAAATGCATTTTTTTCTACCCGTATTTTTAAACCATATTGGGACAGGTCATGATTGTAATAGTTTTCATGTTCAAGAGACATGACATCTAATAATTTTTCATTGACTTTATTTTGATTTTTTATTACTTATACTTGTGATTTTTTGTCAACACATCTATGGTTACATTTCATTCTTAATTAATAGATTAAATTTCTTGTGTTTCAGTTTTATAATTTTTCATAACTACTGTCCTTTATCTAGTTATTTTAATGGAATATGCTTTCATTTATTTACACTTCCTTCTAATTATTCCCACTCGTTCACTATTTCTTTCTCTATACTTTACCCTTACTGATCATTTGAGATCATCCTTATTTTTTTTCCTCTATCCAATAATCTAAGAAGATAATTAAGACAGATATGTAGGGATATAATAGATGTAATAAATATATAATATAATTAAAAAAAGTTTTAATTAGTATATTCATTTGTAATATTAGAATCATGTATGTAACTAGTTTAACAAAACACTTCACTCTTTAATCCATTAGGATTTGGTTCCATATAATCATGCCAATGTAATGGAAGTTGACACCTGATATGTTCTCTCTAGGGTTGGTTTACTATAGTTGGTATCATTTTAATTATTTTAGAAACCATAGGAACTTGATTTAGCAAAAAAACATATTAGAGAATAGAACCATATTTAGAATTTTTAAATAATTATAGAAGAAAATCCTAAAATATCTGGTAATGTTAATATTATGTGGGTATTCCTATAAATTCATCAATGGCTTGATACTAATAGTGGATTTGGTTGTGGAACATATTATTTAGGACTAATAACTCCGACATGGTGTGTCATTCCTGACTTAGGGAAACCTGATACAAGAGAACATTCTTTACTACGCACCTAGTTTGACGCTCTTTGGGGATATTCTTAGGACAATTAACATTTTCTTTACAAAACTGTTATGATAGATTTATATATATAATGAAAATTAATTACCTAGGATAAAATCTATAACAAGGAAGAACCTATGTGGAAATTAACAGATGATGAATTTATGTATTGGGTTTTTATTGGAAACTATAGATAAATGGCTATATAGTGATTAACATTTTTTCAAGGATTCCCATCATATATATTTTATAAATTATATCAATATGTTTTGAGAAAATGATAAAATGTATACCAAGTGACAACCCATTGACTCTGGAAAGGCCACAAGACCTGAACCAATGACAGAAGGATGATAAGGGTTTTACACCTACCATAGGCCTATGTGATGTCCTGGTTAATTTGTAATTTCTTTTAGTTAAATAATTTAATAAATAAATTTTAATTATGAACTAGTAGTGTAAATTTTTAGCTTTAAATATTAATATATTTACCATATTAGTCTTGGAGAATATTTAGAGATAAATATTTATACATTTCAGTATTGTATGGGTCTTACAATCTCTTTAAAATATATTTTTGCACTTCACACATCAAAGATATTTTTTATATCCATTTCATGAAATAGTGGACGAATTGGAAATTTATTGGTGAAATAAAAAGGATATAATTTTGTTTATATAAATTTATTATATAATTATATTTCCTTCTATTCATTTCCAGTAAAATAATAACTCCATATTAGTAAAATGATCGAAAAATTGTTTTCATAATACCTTAATTTTTGTGGAGACAATAGTCTTCGAAATCATCTCAGATTTATGGATTTGAGGCCCAGATGAATTAATTTATCATTAATTTTTTTTATTTATGACCTAAATAACACCCTAAAAATAATTATTATTTTCCTCCATGTACATATCTCTACTTTCCACTAATGTTCTCCAACTTAGAGACCCAGTTCTATGCTATTTTACGAGACCGTTTTTCTTCTCATTCTCTATTTTCTATATAATTTCTTACAAACCCTTCCAATGATGTGGGATTTCAAAAATAGGAAATATCAAACAAAATTCCACAAGATAGATTTTCAATTGTAAGGATTAAATATCATAATGTTTGGGATAATTTAATTCCCCATAAATCTAATGTGGGAATGTTGTATTCGATAGCATGTATAACACGCTTCACCAAGAACGTCAGTGAATTTAATATACAAATAAGTAATAATATTTTTGCTATTAAAAATATAATAGACATATTTTAATTATTCCAAGGAACATGAAACTAAGTTGGCATACATCTCATGCAACAACGAGTTTCTTCAAGGAATTACATTACATGCAAGATTGAGTTTTACTGAACAATAGTATATTATTAAATAATTGTTCTTTTATACAATATAATATAACATTTATTTTAACTCATTTTTATGAATATTATTAACGAACTTTGAAAATATTTTTTTATATAACTATAAAATAAATTCATTGGTTATAAATTAATTCTAATTAAATATAACAACAAATTGAATATAAAGGGAATATTTTTATAGAAAACTATTATTGTGCCGACAAATCTATTTTGTCATAATAAAATAATTAAATTATAATTTGTGAATAATATTATTGAAATATATATATTATATATACAATTTGTTTATATTTATCCAATTAATTTTATAGGCATAAGATGATAAGAAACCCAATATTACAAATAAAAACCAATATTTTTATTATAGACCTTTTACCTTATTTTAATGAAGAACGTATTTTAAATCCCAAATTTTGAACTTTTATGATTATTATATCTAAAATTAAACATAATATTTTTAATATTATCATAATTACTAGTTGAGGATGAATGTTTGGTATTTTTATTTTAAGATTCATCTTTTATACATACTGAAAAATACTGAATTTTAATTCAAAACTGCTTTTTGATCTAATTTATTTATAAGGTTAAATTTTATTTCCAATAGGTTTTAAAGTTTAATTATATAATTTTTTTATTAATTAATACAATTAATTAAATTAGAATCCATTTCACTTTGAAATTTTATGTAAACACTTCTCAACACTTTGAAGGTTTTTACGTCAAAAATATGCATTACCATCTTGTCTGTGGGATTACATTTAAGTTTATTTATGCCACGTATGATATTTTAATTTGGAAAACTAGATTAAATATTTTTAATAATCATAATTAATTATTTATAATATGATAAATTAGGTTATTTACCTAAATTATTACTGAAATTAATTAAATTAATTATAATGGTTAAGGTGAAATTAAGCATAACGATTGAGTAACCCATAACCCTAAGAAACAAAATGACCTAAAAACATGTCAAAAATTCATTGGATGAATATATTTATAGACTATACTCCATTATATTTAAAATTTAACTTTATTTTATCTACTTTAAATGGGAAAAATGTTGGTGGAATTACCTTTTAAAAAATTCACAAGAGTACCACTCCTCTTCCACTATAAAAAGTCACTCACCCCACCCGTGTACTCACATAGTTAAATACACAGTGATTCAACATATCTATAAAAAAATAAATTTTAAAAATATTTCCACTAATCCAATAATCCAAAACATGGTCATAAATCCATCCGTGGAAGACCTATGGTGCAAACAAAAAGGAGTTACATGAAAATGGGGTAACATTCTTCCTCATGTTATTTTGTCTTATTTTCATTATACAACCCCATAAAATATTCTTATAGATTGAGTAAATAATAAAATAATTATACTCAATATACTAATATTTTTTATGTTATTTTCTAGTCATAAACTTAAACACACATCCATATAATGGGTTGTGAACATTTAAGTTATGTTTAAGACGAACTACAACCTTATAAAATGATGTTTTTATTTTTCATTTACCACCTCTCATGATTGAAAAATATGATTGTACCAATATTTATTTGTGTTTAATATGATATTTAAAATATATTTATACATATATAATTCTTTTATAACCCATAACAATATGGAATTTAATTTTTTGGAATTAGATAACAACGTTTCTTGAAGTGTGGACTATCGCCCCTTCAATGTGATGTGATTCATTCACAATGTACATGAATTGTATAAATTATGGTTTAAGAAAACATATGGTACATATATGAAATAGATATGATACTATAATATAATTTAAAAATATATAATTTTCTTTTCAATCATTTAATATGAGCAAGTATTGTAAGTAGTGTTCAAGCGTACATAAGGCTTCATGTCTCCATAAATGGTGCATTTCATTTCATATCACCAAATACAATTGAATATTTTGAACACAATTCTTCGGAGTTTATATGAAAATTAAATCAAGGTTTTAATTATTAATATGAGAAAAACATTATCAACATTAGAATAATAACAAGTAATATGTCAGAACATACTTGGAAGACTCGGCAATTACGACTTGAAATAGTGAAAATAATGAATGATTGACAACGAAAGGGTAATAAGTTATTATATGAAGATAATATAAGATATTATAAAACTAATTATGGTTTGTATATTATTTAGTGACGTTTTTAAAACCATTATATAGGAAGATAATGTATTCTCACCAAAAAAATAAACACATGGTAAGGGATTTCGTCTCAAATTAAATTCCGTTGAGGCTTATTTCATGTTATGCACCTAGTGTATTTTATATGGTGTACATATTTACATTTTCCATGTTATATAATGAATATTTTTCTTCCTATGATATTATAGGTTTACTTTAATTTTATTTTCTGAGGGATATTATGATTCATATGTTTCACGGTTTTAAGGGACACATTGAAATGTTTAAGTAATACTCTCATTGAGAATGTTTTTAATGATTATACATTCAATCTCACATACATTTGTGGTTGTAAAATTTATCTTTAAAAAAGAACATTATTTTTTCACCTAATTTCATATATAGGGTATCAATACTACCACACATTCATGTAATATCATGATTCATTCATTCTTCATGATATTTTTAGTTTCAATTTGAATTATTTTACCTAAGGGGACTTGAGTTAAAAGAGTACAAGTGAAAAATAATTTCATAAAACAATTACTTTTAATTAGGTTATATTAAATGCTCTATGTAATTAATATATCTATGACTATCTTTAAAATTACTTTGACTATCTATCCATGTATTTACACTTATATATGCATATTTATAGTTCATAATCATAATCAAGTCATTGATTTATTCTCACTTCAACATTATAATCTCTTCAAGGGTTCACATTACAATCACATTTTTATGGGATTAGTTACACATAAATTTAAATTAGAAGAAATTATTGGATAATTGAATAAGAAAACATATCATTTTGTTATCCTCTAGTTATTCAGGTCCTTTATCAAATAATAGTACGATTTTTTTCACTATTTTGTATATAAAAAGTTTTATAAAATGATTTGATGAAAACCTGACATCATTTATCACATTAGTCAGAGAACCTTCTTTCTTATAAAAACCAATAGTTTCTCAATAATGTTTTGAACCATTAAAAAATAATTTATTAAAGGCATTTTTGACTTTTTTGTCTTTTACCAATGTTTTCAAAGAAAGCTTCAAATTTCTTTATGAATAGGGCATTTTTCTAACCTTTTACCATGACAAAATAATATTATATTTACAGTGTGTGACATGTAAGGATTTACCCTCCCTTATTTATAAAAGATTTTACTGCATGTGTAAAATGTTACTTTTTAATGAAATTGTTTTCAAAAGATATTTTAAATGAAAATTAAAATCAAATTTTTGATCTTAATCAAAAAGAAATTTTTTATCAAATATGTTTTTAGAAGATATTTTTATAATATTTCCATTAACCAGTGATAAAAAACCATTATTTTACTTCTCTTGAGATATTTTTTATTTCTAACATCCTTATTAGTCCTATGAATGTTTTATTATTTATTTGGCCAAGGATAGTATTGAAATTCACTTCCGTGATTCCTTTTAGTCCCAATGAAATAATCAATTTCGAATGATCAATTTAAATTGAATTTACCCTAACTATTAATATCATTTTTCATGGATATAATTATTTCTTGAACTATATACAATTTTTTATATGGTGTTTACATTAAAATTAATTCGATTATTTTTGAAAATTATGATAAATTTTTATCTTTTATTCTATAAGGATATTTATTAAGAAATATTTTCAATTAATTAAATTGATTATTTAATATGAGAAATGATTTGGACATGAAATGATTTCTGGGAATAGACTTTATATATCCGCTCTATCAATTGATATGTTATCATTAGAAAAACAAGTTTCAAATATTAAACGTGTTTTTAACTATAGTTTTAAACCATCTATTGAAAGTTATTAATGTTATATGTTTTCATGTTCCTGAGATGTGACATCCAATAATTAAGAATTTCCTTCATTTTGATTCAGAGATTATTTATCCATGATTTTTTTCATTAACATATTTATGGATTTATTTCATTATAATTTCATTTATTAAATGAATTGTGACTTAGTTTTATACCATTCCTTAATGACTTTTCCATATATTGTTATTTGAATGGAATATGTTTCTATTTATTTACATTCTAATTTGATTACTGTAATTGATACATTATTCCTTCAGCTATACTTTATCCCTACTGTTCATTTCAAATCAACCTTATTTTGATTCATTTCTTCAAGAATCTAAGAAGTGTAATGTGAAAGATATGAATTAATACGCTATATGGAATAAATTTTGTTCCCAAATAATAAAAAATTATGTTGTAATTAGTGTATTCATTTTAAATACAATACTCATGGATGTATATATTTTACCAAGAATACTAAAATCTTCAGTCCTTCAAGATTTGAATAATTGTAATCATCCCAATGTAATGGTAGTAGAGACTATCTCCTAGATCTCTAGGATCATGTCGCTCTATTGATCCTCAAGTCATTCCCTGGGGAATCCATGGTCGGATCAATTCTGAACATTCCTATAAAGTTGAATATTTTCTATATTAAGGAGATTCCATATACATTTTTTTGGACTCCTCATGTGTTAATGTTGTTTTAATGATCAAAAATTATTTTAATATTAATTAAACTCAATCTTCATTGCACATCTTGCTAATGCCCTTCAATCTCAATAATAACAACTCATCATGTTTTAATAATAACAAATCTTATGGATGTAAATTACTCTCTTTATTATTTACAAGTCTTATGAATAATCACAAATCTCACATATATTATCAAGCCTTTGTGTTTATGATTCAAGTTCTCTTACTCTCTAATGATTAAACATAATCCATATTCAACATATTCTGTCTAAGTCCAAATACAGATATTTGTCTAAGTATGGACTCACCGTGAAGGACTCACCGTTACCCAGACACCGTGATCCAGACACCGTAAAGGCCAGATACCGTGAAGGACTCACCGTGAACCAGACACTGTGACCTAGACTCCGTGATCCAAACACCATAAAGGCCAGACACCGTGAAGGACTCACCATGACCCAGACACCGCGACCCAAACACCGTGATCCAGACACTGTAATGGCCAGACACCGTGAAGGACTCACCGTGACCCAGACACGTGACCCAGACACCTTGATGGGCAAACTGTGACCTTGACACCGTGAGCTAGACACCATGACATGGACATACTGTGAAGCTCATTGCGTGAAGCTCATACCATGAAGAAGACACAGTTTATATAATCACTGTGACACTGTTCCTTAACTTTTTTTTTTCAATATTATTTAAATAATACTAATGGTCATATTTGATGTTTTTAATGCAATTAATGTTATTTAGTGATGGTTGTTGGCATGTCAGGAAACTGTATCTCGTACCTATGAAAAGGGAATCATTCCTACTACCAGAACTCATGGAATATAAGGAAGATTATGATGAAGTACACGATATAGAGAAAAAACAGAACAGTAGTGGCGTGCAAGTGTGAATATACAACGAGAAGAACTTACATACACCGAGAGCACTACAAGAAGGAAAATCCGGAACAAGAAAGAGATTTCCAGACGTTCAAAGAATTCTCATGAATGTAATCCAACACCACTAAAGAACAAACGACGAATCAAGAGATCTTTTTCCTTCCTATAAAAGACAAGCTGACTACGACACTCTGTTTTTCAACAGAAAGACCAGAGAAGGACTCAGAAGCATTCCTGATGAATCCAATGAGTCCAGAGTTGCATTGATAATCACTAGAGATTTCTAAACTCTTATCTGCTTTCTCTAAGTGATTTATTTATTAACATTCGAGCAGTGTGGTGTACTCTATATTTTTTATACACACACTGTCTCTTGCACTGAACTGGAGGATATCAAAATCCTCACTCCAAATCACAAATCCCTTGTTTACCCATGTCAACTGTGGAAGAGGTCCTTGTGTGGCCTGGTATTTGTTTTGTTTCCCATGAATAACAGTGGTCGAGGTCCCTGTGTGGCCTGGACAGTTTTGTAAACTGTTGTTAACCTCGATCCAGGGTGTGGATCAAATTTATATAAATTTGAGAGGACTAAGTATCTACTTGAGACTGAACATCTTGTTATATCTTTTGTGCATATTTAGTTTATGTTTATAGTATACTACATATATCTTATTTATTCGACTGATATTACTTTTAAATACAAAAATATTTTAAAGCTACTTTGATAGTTCAATTATCAAGTGTTTACACTTATTGTAAATCAGTAGGTTAGTTTCAAAAGTTAGTTTGATCTTGTGGTAAAATTAACTGAGAACTAATCAATATTTGAGAAGCTAAGTGAACATTTACAATTTGTATAAATTCACTACAGTTTAACTTGTTTTATAAATTGGGGGATTTTAAATAGACAATATTTTAACAGAAAGTTTAATTGGAACTCAATTCACCCCCCTCTTGAGTATCCACTCCGACCAACATTTGGTATCAAATGATTTTTGAAATACTCTGTCCTTCAACTGTGATTTTAGTTTCATCTTTAAAGATCTTAAATTTTTGTTAGTTCTAAATTTTATCTCTTTAAATTATCATTCTGAAATCTAGTTATGGATAATAGACTAGAGGGTGCTGCTACTAACATGACACCTTTCTTCAATGGTATAAACTATGCTCAGTGGAAAATTAAAATGAAAATTAATTCAGAAATCATGGGTTTTGATATCTGGACTGCTATAAAATCTCAATATAAAATTCCATAAACTGAAAGAATAACTTGGGATGAACCTACAAAGACTGCCTAAAATAATAATTTTAAATCTATGAATGCCCTTTACTATTCTCTAGGAGTTTAAGAGTTTAACATAATTTTTGATTGCAAAACTGCTTTTGAAATTTGGGATACTTTGGGTGTTTCTCATGAAGGAACAACCAATGTTAAAGAAATGCGATTGAATACTTATACTATTAAATATGATAATTTTAAAAAGAAAACTGATGAACCTATTTCTGATATGTATCTCAGGTTTAATGAGATAGTCAATATAATGAATTCACTCGAAAAGGCTATTCCAGCAAAGGAAAAAATTATGAGAATTTTGAGATGTTTACCAGACCGATGGAGAGGAACATCTGTTTCAATCAGAGAGTCATGTGAAATTGCTGCTCTTCCTGTCAAGAACTCATTGGTAAGCTCAGGATATATGAGGAAGAACTCAATGTGAATAAAGAGGAAGATGATGAACCTAAGAGAAAATCTATGGCTTTCAAGACTACTGCTTCAAGGAGTAAGGACAATGATAAAGCTCAAATATAAACTGACAGTTCAACCAGTGAAAATTCAGACTCTGATAGTGATGCTGAAATGGATCAGATAGCCAGAAGGTTTAAGAAATTTTATAGGAAGAAGAAATTTTTCCGAAAATCAAATTACAAAGGAAATTATGACAATAAGGGACATTGGAAGAAGGATTGGAAGAAGCCATATAAAAGTGATGAAGTTGTCTTCTATGAGTGCAAAAGAAAAGGACATATAAAAGCAGACTGCCCAAAGTTAAAATTCAAGAAGAAATATGATTACAAGGAGAGTAAGTACAAAAAGGCTATGAAGGCTTCCTAGAGTGCTTCTAAAGATATAAAAAGTGAATTTGAAATGTCTGATTCTGAAAGAAAACATGCCAACATGTGTTTCATGACAAACACTTATGAGGAAACCTACTTGAAGAGTTCCCACAAGAAGACATGGTATCTGGACAGTGGATGTTCAAGACATATGTCTGGGGATTACTCGTGTTTCCAAAGATTAAAAAGGATGATGAAGGTCATGTTACCTTTGGTGATAATTCTAAAGGAAAGATCATCGACCTAGGTCAAATTGGTAACACTGATTCAGTTTTAATTTCCAAAGTTTTATTTGTTGATGGACTTAAATATAATCTGTTAAGTATTTTTCAATTATGTGATGATGGTTTTAATGTCAAATTTGAAAATGATTCTTGTAATGTTTTTAATTCTAAAAACGTTTTAGTCTTTTCCTCTCTACGAAATGAAAATATTTATGCTGTTGATTTAAATTCCTTAGTTAATCCAAATGTTACCTGTTTAAATGCATTTCCTAAAGAGTCTTGGTTATGGCATAGAAGATTAGGACACTGCAATTTACAGTCATTTAGACAACTAACTAGGAAGAACTTGGTTAGAGACCTACCTAAACTTTAGTTTCCAAATGACAATGTTTGTAATCCCTGTCAAAAGGGAAAGCAACATAAGGTTTCTTTTAAATCAAAGAAACAAGTTTCAACTTCTCAACCTATCGATTTGGTTCAGATGGATGTTTTTGGACCATCTAGAGTATATAGCTTAAATTGGAAGCACTATGCCTATGTCCTAGTAGATGAATTTTCTAGATATACTTGGGTATACTTCGTAGCTCACAAAAGTGAATCTTGTTCTTACTTTGTCAAATACTCCAAATCTGTAGAAAATCTTAGAGGACTTAAGATTAAAACACTAAGAAGTGATCATGGCCATGAGTTTGAAAATCATGAGTTTGAATCCTATTGCTCACACAATGGATATAGTCACAATTTCTCTGCCCCTAGGACACCTCAGCAAAATGGTGTAGTAGAAAGAAGGAATAGAACACTGCATGAAATTGTTAGAACTATGCTTAATGAATATGACCTGCCTATTTAATTTTGGGCTGAAGCTGTCAATACAGCTTGTTATATCATTAATAGAGTCTTAATTAGACATGTTATTAAGAAGACCCCTTATGAGTTTTTGAACAATAGAAAACCTAATGATAGTTACTTTAGAGTCTTTGGCTGCAAAGTCTTTGTTTTCAATACAAAAGATAATCTTTATAAGTTTGCTTCTAAGAGTGATGAAGGATTCTTTTTAGGATATTCGTTAACCAGAAAATCCTATAATGTCTTTAATAAGAGAACCAAGTGTGTGGAAGAATTTGTTCACATCAAGTTTGATGAAACTGATCCACATGAGCCTAAAACCTCTCTTGAAAATCATGAGGAATATTAATCTGTTCTGGACCTTAATGACAAATCTAATAAACCTGCTATAAAGACAACCAGTTCTGGACTTATTCCAGAATCTGTTCCTAATGAACCTGAACTCAGAGAAGAACCTGAAATTTCTAGTCCTACCTTTACTAGATCAACTAGAATTCTAAAGAATCATCATTTAGATGCTATTGTAAGAAATCTAGATAGAGGGACACAGACTAGAGCTTCTCTTAGAAATCAGGTGGAACATCAAGCCTTCTTGTCACAACTTGAACCTAAAGACCTTGATGATGCTATCAATGATAAATTTTGGGTAATTGCTATGTAAGAAGAACTCAATCAATTTGAATGAAATAATGTTTGGAATCTTATTGAAATACCTAAGGACACTTTCACAATAGGAACTAAATGGGTGTTTAGAAATAAAGTAGATGATTCTAGAAACATAGTTAGAAATAATTCTAGGCTAGTTGCACATGGCTATAGTCAGGAAGAAGGTATTTCCTATGAGGAGACTTTTCTCCAGTAGCCAGATTAGAAGCTATTAGGATTCTACTTGCTTATGCTGCTCATCTAAATTTCAAACTATATCAAATGGATGTCAAGAGTACATTCTTAAATAGATATATTGCTGAGGATGTTTTTGTGGAACAACCACATGGATTTTCAAACCCTCATTTTCCAAATCATATTTTCAAATTATCAAAAGCTTTATATGGTTTAACGAAATCTCCAAGAGCTTGGTATGATAGATTAAGTACTTTTCTAATTTCTAAAAGTTTTACAAAAGGAATAGCTAATCCTATTCTGTTTATAAAATGAATTTCTAAAGATTTTTTAGTTGTAAAAATTTATATAGATGATATTATTTTTAGATCTTCAAAAACTACATTATGTACTGATTTTTCTAAAATGATGCAAAATGAATTTGAAATGAGTTTAATGGGTGAACTTAAATTCTTTCTTGGATTTCAAATCTTTCAAAATTATAGTGGAATTATTTTAACTCAATTTAAATTTACTAGAGATATTTTAAAACACTTTGGATTGGATAGCACAAAAAGTAGTGACTCTCCCATGAGTACCACCTGTACGATGGATCTTGATGAAAATGGTAAATCTGTTGATCAAACCACTTATAGAAGAATGATTAGATGTCTAATCTACCTGACTGCTAGTCATCCTGATATTATGTTTAGTGTGTGTATGTGTGCTCGTTTTCAAGAAAACCCTAAAGAGTCGAATTTAAATGCTGTAAAGAGAATTTTCAAATACCTCAAGCATACTCCCAATTTAGGGTTGTTCTACCCCAAAGGACAATCATCTCAATTAGTTAGTTATTCTGATGCTGATTTTGCTGGATGTATGTTAGATAGAAAATGCACCTCTGGAATGTGTCACCTTTTAGAAAATTCACTAGTATCATGGTGTAGTAAGAAACAAAATTCTGTTGCATTATCTACTGCAGAAGCTGAATACATAGCTGCTGGCAGTTTTTGTGCAAAATTTTTTTGGATGAAACACACATTACTAGACTATGGATATCAATTCAGACATGTCACAATAAATTGTGACAATACAAGTTCTATTAACATTTCTAAGAATCCTGTTTCTCATTCTAGTAAAAAACATATTAATGTAAGATATCACTTTTTGAGGGATCATTATCAAAAAGGTGATATCACATTGGAATTCATTGGTACTGAATATCAACTTCCTGATATATTCACTAAACCATTAAATTCTGAAAGATCAGACTACATCAAACATGATCTTGGTATGATTAATCATAAGTAAATATATTACTGATCTTAATGATTAATACTCTACTGTATTTTACATTACGATTTCATAGTCACTATTTCTAGGTTACTATTTTATGTTCACGGTCTCACCGTCAAGACTTTATGGTCATGGTCTGTCAACTTACTGTCTCCCCGTGACTGCACAGAATTCTCACTGTCTCACCGTGATGACTACCAACTGTCTCACCGTGATGACTAGTTTTCATCACACCGTAACGCCTACTCACGGTCTCACAGTGAAGATTATTTATATTCGTATTCTAACCCGTATTGTGTAATTTTTATTACCGCTATTTTATTTCTCTTGTTTTTTGTTTTTAGGACGTTTGACATTCCCAAATGATTAAACTTAAGTGTTTTATTCGATTCCTTACCCGAACTCTCTCCTGAACCTTCTCTTCTCTCTCGCCCAAACCTTTAGTGGATGCCAAGGATGAAGCATCCATCTTCACCCTCGTCTGACAAGCGCCGCTCTCAGAAATAGAAGAGGATACCGAGGATAACTCTCGAAGGACCTCTAAACCCAAACCTGGTAAGTCGTACAGTTGTACCTGAAAAAGTGGTTTTCCAAGAGTGGTTGCTATCTAGAATATCTTCAGTTTTAAAAGTTTTAAGAGATCAAGGATGACTTGGATGGTTCACTGGACAGAACAGACCGATCTACCCGAGATTGGTATCTCAATTTTATCAATATGTGAAGTTTTCTTTTGAGTTTGGAGAAAGATTTATGGTGACAATTTGGATAAATGGTCAAAAGTTCTCTTTCTCTTCGAGGCTGTGGTCTATATGCCTTGGGATTCCCCATGAAGGAGTTTGTGGGGATTACCAGAGAGTCCCTCCTCCAACAACCTACATCTTTGACCTGGAGACTACTTTGGAAAACCTGACTGGAAATGGAACCAATCGAAGGGCTATAGATGCTGAATTATATGGGGAGACTAGAACTCCATTCAAATTTGTTCAAAATTTGATTAGCCCAAGAAAACGAGATTTTGCAGTGATGAAGTATCAGGATGTGTTCTTGATTCACCTGTTGAAGAATGGCCATAAGATCAACCTATGCAAGTATGTTATCAACCTTATCTGTGAACTGATCAAAGTCACTTCTAAATCCACCTCCTTGTTTTACTCAAGGATGATTTCGGCTATGTTAGTTTCCAAAGGGATGGTTGGACCGAATAAGGAAAAGTTATAGGACCTTGATTTCTTCCTATCCATGCCTATCATCAGAAGGATGAATATTAGCTGGAAACCCAGGAAGAAGCAGTGGGTTGAGGATAATGATCAAGTGTATAAAACGTATAATCCTGTTGACTATCCAATAAGGCCTAAGAATCTATCTGATCCTAGTTTGGAACTAGATGAAGTGTCTGAGTTTTCAGAAGAAGAAGAAGAGGAAGTAGCAGTTGAAGTATCTCCAAGAGAAGAAGCTGGAAGACCTCAAATGGAAATAGCCCCTGTTGAAAAAGAAATGATTTTTGTCCCTACTATTATCCCTACTGAAATACCTCAAGAATAGGAAGTTGTTGTTAGTTTGGGAGAAGAGGAAGCTCTTGTTTCTAGTGGGATGTAAATCCCGAAGCTCATCCTAATGCTCCAAGGACGTTGGTTTTTCCTGATTCAGAACAACAAGTAACCGTAGATACAGATCCTATAGAACAGGATCTTCCTATTGAGAAAGAAGCAAGTCCTGAAGTTCAACCAGTGGAACAATTAGTTCCTGAGATAATTTCCTCTACTGAAGAGAGGATGGAAATTGCCTTCCAGCTGGCAAGGCAATAGTTTGCTGAAGAGATTAGGGATGATCATTTGGATCTTGTTCATGTTGCTGAGCCTCAAGAATCTAAAAGGGAAGAACAATTTGAGGATGAGGAATCTCAAAACCTTAAGATTACAGAATCTTGATCTGCTGAAGTTTCTCAACCTTCTATCTCATACTATGTGCACACCTGATTTGTTTTCCCAAGGTTTTATGATGTGAATGAGTCAGAGAAAGTGTCTACAACTGGAATGGATATTTCTTCTCTGTTTCAACTAAAATTTGTAGCTCATCCAGAACCAGAACCAGAGCCCCAACCTCAATCTGAATCAGAATTTGAGTCTGAAGATGACTCTGAACCTCAACCAGAATCTGAACCACTAACTTTACCTGCACCCTTACCCAAGAATCACTCCTTTGTGACTAAAGATGCTCTGAATATTTTTGGAGAAACTTTGTTAGCTGGAGTTGAGAAAATTGTCTCCACTCAACCTCATCCAGTAACTTAGTTAACTCCAGAAGATGCATCAATTCTCTTGGAAAATATTATCTTGAAAATTGAACCAAGGATGATCTGAGAAATTCAACAAGTCAGAGTTGAGAATAAGCTGCTGAGTGCTGATGTTGAAAATCTGAAAAATATGATAGAAAATTTGCAGAATGAGTTATCTTTGAGATCATAGCCTGCTCCTGTTTCTGCTCCTGCACCTGTTTCTGCTTCTCATGAGACATTTGATTCCATCCTTTCCCGGGAGATTGTGTCTCAAGTTCATCCATACCTGCTTTCTTTTAATGAAAATATTAGAAAAAGACACACCAAGATGCTGGAATGCATGAGGGAGCTTGTGGAAAATCTGAATAAGCTTACAGATGAATACACTGGATGCCTGAAAAAAGTGTTGAAACAGCTCAAAGTTCTAACCGAAGCTGTCAAGGATTCACCTACTTCTGGTCAGACCTCCACATATTCTTTGGATGATTCTATGCTGAGATCCATAATCAAGAAATAACTTTAGAGTGCCTTTAGTGTCTTGGATCTGTCTTCTTTGTCAGAAGTGGTTAAGAACAGTGATAGAGCATTGGACTTGGTTAGGATTCACTCAAAGATAGACAATGATGCTCAACAAGAGATCACCAAGAAAATAGATCTTTAAATCTCCCGTATTTTCTCTAAAAGTGATATGACAGATCTTTTTAGATATCTTGTTGAAAATTTGAGAATCCCTGCGGTGACTGAAGCTTTTAAATCTCAATTTCAGAAACTTATGTAGTTCACTAGATTTTTGGACCAGATTATGGAGAATAAGGATGATTTTGAAAAGGATATGCAATATGGTGGTGAAATCATTACTGATTTCATCAATCATTTGAAACTGTATCTTCATGTGCAGAGTATTTCTATAGTTGCTCCAGCTACTGCACCCCTTAGACCTGGTCTACCTGCCTTAGCCTCAACTTCCATGATAGTCATCCAAGATCTTTCTCAGATCTGACCATTCATTCTTGACCAACCTAAGCCTAGATCTTCTACTACTCCCACTTTGGATCCATCTGTTTTTGAAGGTCTACCCTTACCCTCCTTATCTACTGCATCTATGCCTTCTTCTACTTCAGCACCAGCTCCTTCTACTGGTAAAGGCAAGGAAAAGATGGATCCCTGAAGAGTATAGAGACTGTTTTTTTTGATGGGATGTCATTTCTTGTTTACTGTTTGTACTTCTCTTATATGCTCTATTATGAACCCTTTGTTTAATGAAAAATGCCTAGTTTCATTTCATTTCCTCTGGTTTTTTGATAATCCAAAAAGGTGGAGAAAAATCTACAAGTATAAATGGGGGAGAAAAATTACAATTGTTAGTTCTATAATGTTTTTTTTTCTATGCTAGTATCTTTAATGTTACATTTCATTTATATTCTGACTATATCTGATTTGTGATCATCAAAAAGGGAGAGATTGTTGGACTCCTCATGTGTTAATCATGTTTTAATGATCACAAATTCTTTTACTATTAATTAATCTTGATCTTCATTGCACATCTTGCTAATGCTCTTCAATATCAATAATAAATACTCATCATGTTTTAATAATAAAAAATCTTATGGATGTTAATTACTCTCTTTATTATTTACAAGTCTTATGCATAATCACAAATCTCACATATATTATCAAGCCTTTGTGTTTATGATTCATGTTCTCTTACTTTCTAATGATTAAACTTAATCCATATTCTGCATATTCTGTCTAAGTCCAAATACAGATATTTGTCAAAGTATGGACTCATCGTGAAGGACTCACCGTGACGCAGACACCGTGATCCAGACACCGTAAAGGCCAGACACCATGAAGGACTCACCGTGACCCAGACACCGTGACCCATACACCGTGATCCAGACACCGTAAAGGCCAAAAACCATGAAGGACTCACCGTGACCCAGACATCGTGACCCAGACATCGTGATCCAGACACCGTAAAGGCCAGACACCATGAAGGACTCACCGTGACCCAGACACCGTGAAGGACATACCGTGACCTTGACACTGTGAGCTAGACACCGTGACATGGACATACGTGAAGCTCATACCGTGAAGCTCATACCATGAACCTCATACAGTGAAGAAGACGCTGTTTACATAATCACTGTGATACCATTCCTTAACTTTTTGTCAATATTATTTAAATAATACTAATGGTTATATTTGATGTTTTTAACGCAATTAATGTTATTTAATGATAGTTTTTGGAATGTCAGGAAACCGTATCTTGTACCTACGAAAAGAGAATCATTCCTACAACCAGAACTCGTGGATTATAAGGAAGATTAAGATGAAGTACACGATATAGAGAAAAAACAGATCATAAGTGGCATGAAAGTGTTAATATACAACGAGAAGAACTTACATACATCGAGAGCAATACAATAAGAACAGTCCTGAACAAGAAAGGGATTTCCAGACATTCAAAGAATTCTCATGAATGCAATCCAACACCACTGAATAACACACGACGAATCAAGAGATATTTTTCATTCCTGTAGATGATAAGCTGACTACGGCACTCTGTTTTTCAACAGAAATACAAGAGAAGGACTCAGAAGCATTCCTGCTAAATCCAACGAGTCCAGATATGCATTGATAATCACTAGAGATTTCTAAACTCTTATCTGCTCTCTCTAAGTGATTTATTTATTAACTTTCGAGTAGTGTGGTGTACTTTGTATTTCTTATACACACACTATCTCTTGCACTGAACTGGAGGATATCAAAATCCTCACTCCAAATCTCTTATCTCTTGAATACCCATGTCAACTGTGGAAGAGGTCCTTGTGTGGCCTGGTCTTTGTTTTGTTTCCAACGAAAAACACTGGAAGAGGTCCCTGCGTGGCCTGGACAGTTTTGTAAACTGTTGTTAACCCCGATCCAGGGTGTGGATCAAATTTATATAAATTTGAGAGTAATAAGTCTCGTCTTGAGACTGAACCTATTTTTATATCCACTGTGCATATTTAGTTTAAGTTTATAGTATACTACATATATCTTATTTATTCCGCTACTATTACTTTGAAATACAAAACTATTTTAAAGCTACTTTGATAGTTAAATTAGAAAGTGTTTACACTTATTTTACATCAGTAGGTTAGTTTCAAAAGTTAGTTTGATCATGTGGTTAAATTAACTGAGACCTAGTAAATCTTTGAGAAGCTAAGTGAACATTTACAATCTGCATAAATTCACTACAGTTTAACTTGTTTTTTAAATTGGTGGATTTTAAATAGACAATATTTTAACAGAAAGATTAATTGGAACTCAATTCACCCCCCTCTTGAGTATCCACTCCGACCAACACATTTATTTCATCATAATCTATTTTATTCAATTTAATAATATTTCGAATCATAATTCATTAGATTCATTTCATTTCATTAATGTAATGGGTAAATAAAGGGTACACATCGAATTTATAATTATATTATAATTATATATGAAAGGTTATATATGTAATTCCCATTTAGTACTTTTAGTAATCATTTATTAGGATGAGAATCTAAGCCTAAAAAAAGTTCATGTCAAACACACTCAAATAGTGTAGCTGATAATCACACTATTGGTCACCAATGGAATAACGATGAACTGACCCCACTTGGGGTGGTCAACATTGAGGACTCAACCTCCAATGATATCAAATGGGGTCATTATGGCCTTAGATTACCATTTTGAAAAATAATGTTAAAAAATATGAATTTATAATGAAAAAATAAGGTGAAATATGCATGCGGAACAATGAAAAGAATTCATAAATGGCCAGACTGTAAGAGAAAATCCATAGACACCTACCTTATGCCTATAATAGATGCCTCATCTAGTGTCATACCTTGTTTCGTCAGGTAATGAGAGAAATAAAAAGATTAGATTAATAGCATAAAATTGGGAATATTAGATTTCACTAAGACTACTCTCCGAAAGGATAAGTGAGCTTAAGAAGGAAGGAATTGGATTCAAGTACATACTGGGAAGAATCCAATGATATAAAAATGGTTCATTAAAAGCTCAAACTGAAGAGAAACCTAAAATAATATGGAGATTCCATGGTAGATATTTATAACGAATCTATTCATATGCATGTAATGAAGTAATAAAAAATTATATTTTTTTTAATGGAGATAAGGGAAAATGGCCATTTCACCCAACATTAAGAACTCACATAGTTGAACCACAATATTGGCCAAACTGTGTTGCAATAATGTAATAACAATTGTTAATAGGAAACTCAATCACTTGGTCTAGGAGCACTGTTAGACTCCCTATGTGAAGAATGTGAAAAATAGATCTGCAACATGTTTGTGACAAGTTTCAGGGTCGGTCACCCTTGGTTCCACAGTTTTATCAAAATGTTCAGCACTATTAAGAGAACTTGACCAGCCAACATGGATATTATAAACCAAAAACATTGGGGGCATGGTTTATATTAAACCTGTTCACCATATTTTTCCATTCAAAACATAGTTCTTTGGGATCTAAACAACCTATAGACACCCTGATAACCTTCATATCCTATTTAGGAATTTATATTAGGGTAAAACATAAAAATTATACCGAAATTAAAATGGTCCATAAATATGGAAAAATGGGGCTTTAATCTTACCCTTGGTTGAAAGTTATCCAGAGTTACCCTTCCATGGGTGTTAAGCCTTCTTCTAATATTATCTCTACCAACTGAGCATGCAAATATGCCTCCCACTTTAAGTACATTTCTTGTACATAGATGTACTTATATATCTCCATTACTATGGGGACATACCTTTCTCAAAGAGCATTTATTATCTGATCAATGATACAAATAGGGTACTCCTCAAAAGAATTATTTCACTTTAATTAAAAAACCTCAGGATCAAATGTATGATATTATTTTACATGATAACATAGAATCTATGATACATTGAATATGTCATGCGTGTCTAGGTACCTCTGATAAAGAGCTTTTTGATAGGCTACCATCCCAATAATCTCTAATAACTAGGATGCTAGAAATAACCTTAGATTCAACAACCCTTGAATTTGTATCTATTTATGTCACAGTATAGATGGGACACACCAGAAAATAGCATCCTTGACCTCAAAAGTAGGAGGTCATAAATGGCTATTGACATAAGATTTTTTTCTAGACTGAGAAGTAATTATACACTTCCTGAAAATATTTACTTTCTCTAAAGACAACTGGATGAGATAACATCCTAGTAGCAGTTCTCCATTGCCTCTAACCGTTACAGAGGTGTTCGAAATGACATAGCATGTAAGGCCTCATAAGGAACCATATGTATGGTCTCATGATATCTATTATAATGGGATAACTCAATAAAATGTTTAGGTTTCCCCCAAAAGCCTCAAAAATCAATTACACATGCTCAATGAATGTTCTAAATCATATATATTATCTGTTCGAACCAGATCTCTGTCTATGGGTGATATTATATACTCAAGAGTAACTTTGTAACCAATTCGTTCTAAAACCCCTAATTTAACCTTAAAACGAATCATATATCCATATCAAAAAACCACTAGTACGAGGGGAAAATTTTTGGAATACAATCTCACGACGATAAATTCTCCCTATATAATCCCCTATGAATTTCTCATAGATCAGAATTTGGCAATCTACCATTTTCATCTTGTCCAAAACTACTCAATCTATATCACTAAATCAAGGAATACTCAGTAGACCAGTCAAAAAATAAATAGATAAATCATCTAATTTCCCTTCCAATTCTGGTAATAAATATATAAATTCAACAAGCCACTAGTTCTCCACCTTCACCCACCGATAGGTTGAACAACCAGTGATAAAACCTAGAAACTAACACTTCATCCCAGAAAACAAATAATACCGGTCCATTTCATATTATATATTTAAAATACCTAAGTGTGATTACCATTTAAATTCAATGTATTCTTGAATTATTCAATATTTAATATCTGTATTCACCCAAATATTTCCATATATAAGCAAAATTTCATCTCTATGTATAGACCAATCAAATGGTGGGTCTATGTAATGAACCAAAAATTTATCAATGAAAATTCATCTTGATCCAATTAAATTAATTATTATGTAAAATGGTTATATAACATATGAACATCATTTGTTTTATGTATATGGATTTTAAAATACCATTAAGAATTTTTATTGTTGCTAATATAGTCGTTGAATAGTGATCACATGATTAGTATTTATATAGAGCTTTAATAAATCGAATTTACTATGAAAAAGGAAGTGATAGCATCATCTAGAAGAATTTCTCCAGAAGAGGACAATTTTTCAAAGCTCAGAATAGAGGTGGCATTATTGGGCTTCTGTCTTTTCAAATCCCAAGATGAGCTTGAACATGTTAAGTTTGAGCGGAACCGCTAATGAGAGATGTGGAAGTTAATAGAGATTACAACAAGAGTGATGTTATCCGAGCCACCCTAAGAGTCTGTCACCATTGCATATCATACCCTTCGGTCTTATGAATGTTTTATAATGGGTTATGTGATGATACCCTAATAATATGATTATGTACATTTTTTTATATGGAATATACATTAATTTTATTAATTTGTAAATAGTTTTAAAGAAAAATATAATTTTTAGTTAATTAAGAAATCTATTTTGATGAATTAATTTATTTTTGAATTAAATAATGTTTTAATTAAATATTATTAATAAATTAGTTTTTATATAATATAAATGACTATATATTTATTATGAATAAGATTTTGATTTTCATTAAGGTTTGAAAGATATTTTTGTCAAAACCAATGAATTTTCGATAAATGTCAGTTTTTAATTTAACATATAAAATTCAGATATTATGAAAATTATTCATATAAAATGAATATTATTTTTGGAATCAGGATGTGAAAATTATCCAATTCTTAATTTTTCATAATTTTCTGAGATAGTGGAAATTTGGGTAAAAATTAAAAACCGTTAAAATATATAATGTGTTTTATGACAGCATAATAACCCAATTGTGATGTAATAAAATACTAAAAACATTATGTTCATCTAATATATGTTTTAACATTAAAATAATGTGATTTTATGTTTTTTATTTATTTTACAATGCGTTAGTGGACCCATCAAAACCTATAAAACATTTTAGCTTTTAAAATTGATTTCCTTGAGAGTGCGACTAACCTCCTCATAAGAAACCCTATTATTATAAGATATTCATCCATTGGAATTATAAAATAATGTTTAATACTCCCATTTAGAAATACCCATGGTAAAAAACAATGGGTTGGTTTGTGGTTTTGATTATTTTAATGCATAGGGTCCAAAACATTAATAATAAAGAATTACCTCCGTTTTCCTATATAATCCCTTCCAAGATCACACTTACTATTCACTCAAAGCCTTTGGAGATCTACCAAAATATTCTATATTCCCTCCATAATCCTCCTAGGGCTCCCTAATATCCCATTAAGTCTCTCGTATGGCTTTCCCAAGCCTTTGGGATCACACTTCCAAGTAAGGGATTTTACCTTTCCATATTTGTGTTCACGTTTCCTTATATTGTTATGCCCTTTTATTTTCAATTAAAAATGCTGGGGTATAAATTTTCACCTCCCCTATACTTGCATAATTATTTATGAATTATGATATACCCATTTATCTATCATTAATGCCTTCAATGTACTCTCGTTACCATGCCAAATTTTTGTAAGGGATTTCATCCTCTCTCATTTTTGTCCAAATTTCATTATGTTGTCATACCATTTAGTTTTGAGTTAATGATTTCGGGGTATTATTTAGAACCTCCCTCATTAATCACTACTTATGTTTTAATTATTAGTGAACTCTTTAACTCTTATTAATTCCTCCCATGTATAACCGTTACCATGCCGAAATCCCGTGTGGAATTTCTCTCTCCTCATTTACATTCTAGAAATTCTCCTATATTATGAATCTAAATTCCATTACATATGTTGAGAACGAATCCATATGACCCCATAACTGTCCATTTCAAGTAAATATCATGAGATACTTGATTCTCTATCATCAACCATATTTATTAATTCTTATGTCACGCCGTTATGCTGCCGAAATTGCACCGCGATTTTCTAAGCTAAAGTCATTGATAGTGAATACCATAACCATGAGTCTATCAATGGTATTCACCATTATTCACATTTAATTATTGATTATCGAGTTTCATGTATTTATTACATATTCCTTTATCATGTTATGAATGATTTTTTCTCATGAATCCATGTTATATGATCCACGTGGCACACTTATGCATGAAATGAAATATTTAAGAGGGGTGTTCCCGGATAACGCTCTAGTGAATTTAGTAAAGTTTATTACCATAACACATCAAGTGAAATGAGAGTTTACACATGATAATTAAATTCAAATGAGGGTTTACTCATTCTACAAGTGAAATGGGTCTTCTCTCATGCTCATACCATGTTTAGTATTTTCCACATTTCCATGTTATGATAATCATTCTATATAATGCCTTTATGTTCATGTTTATTTTATGATCCACTAATATGACTATTTCCTAACATTTATTTTATTCTTAATGTTATTCCTTTTTGAATCCATTACTAGTCTTTATAGGTCACACTTTTCATATGAATGTATTTAGGTTATCCAATGCAATGCTAAGTATGAGGGAATGTAGTGGTCATGTAAATGAATATTTCAATAAATATATTCTGTTTCATGTTTAAATTTTTTATTTAATACTACTATTCCCTAAAGAAATTATCCCTATCTATCATCTATATTGTATCAAGCGAATATTTTAAGTAATAAATTATGTTCTTGGGTGTAATAAGTAGAAGGGTTGTTATAGTTGGTATGAAAGGATAGGTTTTGTTATTTTTGGGATTAGGATTAGAAACCCCTAGTGAAAAATGAAGGGATAAGACTATGTATAATAAACACATACATAAATTTTGGTGAGCATTGAGTAAGTGGTTTATCAATAAAATACATCCCTGTGTGGATATGATTAGGTAGAGGCGACTCTAGCCCAGATAACGTAGGAGTGAAAACTCTAACTAGGAGTTTCGAGCTTGACACGAGGTATCCTGGTACACGACAACGGTTCTTGCTGCACTATTTGTTACAATACTCCTAGGGTATTTTCTTTGATAAATTAACAAGATTATTATGAACCATTTTTAAAGAAATAAAAATTACCATAAGAATATATATTGGGATAAAGATCATGAATAAAATAATTAAAGTCCATATTTTCAGAACTTAAGGATATAAAAGTTATTTATAAGTCATTTATTTTTTCCCTTTTATTAACATAAATGTGTTAGCCCTAACATCCCTTCTATTCTAGCCAATTCCCGGTAATAGGATTAGTTGTGCTAACAATCGATGTGATTATCAATGTGAAGACTGTTGTAATGAGATTCCCTATTCGATGGGAGAGGGAATCACAAAATTTGTCAAGATACTCTCATAGTTTACTCAAGATTTTAATAGAAACATGGGTCAAGAGGAATGTTCAAACCCCATAATAAAGAAAAAGTAGCCATCAATTTCTTCATGAGACAAAATCCTCCTAATTTAAATTGATAATTTGATCCCTCAATCACCTAAAAATGGATTAACATCATTGAAAGGGCCTTCTACACCCTTAAATGTTCTGAAAAAGAGAAGGTTCCTATAGATTCTTATCATATGGAGGGTTATGCTGATCAATGGTGGACATCGATTGAAAATATGAAGCCTGAGAAAGAGATCGAGGCATTGGAATATATGAATTTTCGGAAAATGTTTTTTTGATAAATATTTTCGATGCACACTTCGACTGAATATGGAAATGGTCTTCCTTGCCCTTAAGAAAAAGATGAGGAATCCATCAGGGCGTACGTTGAAAAATTCACAAGGCTGGAAAAATATGCCTTTGGCTTTGTTGTTACCCCCCGAATGCAAGGTTGACTACTTTTTTTGTGGGCTAAAACCTCAACTAAGGAAATCCCTAGCAATCCTTGACTTCGATAGCTAATGAGGAAATTGCCTGATGTGCCCTCAAGGTCAAAATGGAGATCATAGAATCTCAAGGTTATCATGGGGATAAGTAGCATAAGGTAGACATCAATTCAGGTAGTATGATGGATAAATCCAATGTTTCTAAGAAAACCTAGCACCCCACTATCCAATGATGCAGAAATATGCACGCTGGAAATTTCATGAAGGGGACGTGGAAATGCTTTAGGTGTGGAAGAGAAGGGTACCTAGCCGTTAACTGTCAACAAGAAAAACCCATGGTTGAATTAAAGGAGGGGAATTCTCCATTATAATCTTAACATGTTGTTCATTTCTTTAAATATAAATAACCAGAAAACCTTGCAATTTAGTGCCCAAATACAATGGTTTTTGGAGGCAACCAATAACCTCTATGGCATTAAGGGTGATCTTTTTGCATCACTACTCCTAAAGTGAACCTTGACAATGACGTGGTGATATGTATGATAGTTATTCATTCAAGAATAAAGAACGTACATTTTGATTATGGTTCTACATGTTCTATTTTATCCCAAATGAAAAGTAGAACAATCCCAACAACACCACAAGTTATCAATGTAAAGATGTCGCTAAGTACGTAAAATGGGGAAATCATTTCAACCCATGAATATAACTCCTCCTCAGTCACAATTTGTGTATTAAAAATTCTATTGAACCTCATCATACTTTATTTGGTGAAATTTGATGCAATTCATGGAATGGTTTGGCTTTCCTTATATAGAGCCAACATAAATTTCCACGAGAAGGTAATCACTCTCCATATGGAGAATAAACCCCCGATTCTGTAAAAGTTAAAGGAGGAGGATGTATCTTCTTTAAAACCATCATCTCAAGAGTGGATATTACTTCCCAAAGAATATGCATATCTTTAGCAGATGATTGAGTTAAAGGATGAAAACATCCATGAAGACATTCTTATTGTGAGAGAATTCCCTAAAGTGTTTCCCAAGGAATTTTCATGTCTTCCTCCTCGAAGAGATCATGAATCCTCAATTGATCTTACACCTGGGGTGTTTCTAATATAGAAAACTCCATATAGAATAGCTATTGTGGTGCTTGAGGAGATGAAAAAACTATAGGAGAATTTAGACAAAAGGTTTATACACCCATGAGCTTCACCATGGGGTGTAACAATCCTCTTTATCAAGATGAATAATGTGTCAATGCACCTTTGCATTGATTATCGCGTGCTCAGGAAAATCACGATAAAGAACAAGTGTCATCTGACATGAATTTGTTTTTGTTCGATCATATATGTGGAGAATAATATTTCTCCATGGTGGATTTGCAGGCATGGTATTATCAAGTAAGGATAAAAAAGTAGGATATCCCTAAGAATACATTTCGTACAATGTATGGGCACTATCAATTCATAATAATGCCTTTAGGAATCAATAATTATCTAGAAATTTTCATGTACTTGATGAATAGTGACTTTAGTGATTACTAAGACAAATTTTTGGTAGTCTTTATAGATGATATTCTAATACACTCCCAACCCAAGGAGAAACATAAGGATCATCTAAGAACTATACTAAAGACTTTTCTAAAGTATAATATCTATGAATAGTATAGAAAATGTGATTTCTAGTTATAGGAAGTCTCATTATTGGGCCATATAATCACAAGTAATGAGATATCGGTGGATCCCTCCAAGAAAACTACAATTGAGGGGTGGTCAAAGCCAATATCAGTGACTGATATCCTTAGCCTATTGGGGTTAGCTGGATATTATCTCCAATTTGTGAGAAATTTCTCATAATTTTAAAACCCTCTTAGCAAGCTAAATCAGAAGGGAGTTTGGTTTTCTTGGATTGATTAGTGTTAAGAGAGAATCATGGATTTGAAAAGGAGGCTTCTCATTGTGCCTGTGCTCACATTAACATCAAGAGGAGAACTTTTTGTGGTATTTAGTTATGATTTAAAGAAAGTTATCGGTTGTGTGTTGATGAAAAATTAAAAAATCATTTCATAAGTTTCATGGAAATTGAACATTCATGAGAATACCTATCCAACAAATGATATAGAGTTGGCTAAAAGGATCTTTACGTTAAAAGTTTGGTGACATTAACTCTTTGGGGAGAAGTGTAAAATATATACGGACCACAAGAGCCTCAAGTATATATTCACATAGAAAGAGTTTATTATGCTCCAATGAATATGGTTAGAGTTGATCAATGACTATGATTTCTCAATCCATTACTACCCTAGGAAAGAAAACAAGGTGGAGGATGCTCTAAGTAGAAAGGACCTGAAATTTTTATCATTGATGAGAATTGAAAAAGGATCCAATTTTCTTAGATTTGATGAAGATGGACATTGGAATCATAAATAAGGGAACATATTCAATCCTTTCACAAATTATTGATCAACCATCTTTTTTGGAATATTTAATGGATGCTCAAAAGGATGATGTGAGAATTTAGAAGAAGGTAGAAACTATCAGAAAAGGGAAATCCTCGGAGTTCAATGTCAATGTAGAAGGAATTGTGAGATTTTGGTGAAGACTATGTGTTCCACAGAATCTGAAGTTAAAGAATTAATTTGTGGATGATACACATAGTTCAAATTTTTATATTCAATCAGGAAACACAAAGATGTATCGAGATCTTAGATAGCATTATAGGTGGGATAACATGAAGAAGGAGATCATTGATTATACATCAAAGTTCCTGGTATGTCTACACGTGAAGGCTAAGAGGTAGAATTATAAGGGGATGATGCAACCATTTCCCATACCATCATGGAAATGGGATTACATTAGCATGGAATTTTTCACTAGACATTCAAAGACATCCAAATGAAAAAATTACATCTGGGTTGTTGTGAATCGTCTTACAAGGACTCTAATTCTTTGGTATTTAGGAGGATTTCTCATTGGATAAACTAGCACTAATATACATCATAGAAGTTGAAAGCGTGCATGAGGTACCACTCTCTATTATTTCCGATCAAGATCCAATATTCACCTCTATGTTTTGGAAGAGTCTTCAACATGCTCTGAATACTGAGATGAACTTTAGTATAACTTATCATCCTCAAACTGATGGCCAATATGAGAGGACTGTCAAAACATTTGAGGACATGTTGAGAGAATTATCAAAGGAAATAAATGGAGGATGTGATCAACATATTCCTCTAGTTGAGTTCTCTTACAATAACTATTTCTACTTAAAAATACAAATGGCTCTCTATGAAGCCTTGTATAGGAAGAGGTGCATAACACCGACATGTTGGGTTGAAGTTTGGGAGACAGAACTCCTAGGTCCAGAGATTGCCTATGAAATGGCGGAGAAGGTTATGATCATCCAGCATCACATTAATGATTTTCAGTGTCGACAAAATAGCTATGCTGATAATCCTTGATGAGACCTAGAGTTTCATGTTAGAGACATAGTATTCTTCCATAGATCATCATGGATGAGATTTATGATATTTTGAAAGAAGGTAAATCATAGTCCAAGGTACATTATCCCTTTTTAGATCCTTGAGTGCATAGGATGAGTGGCCTATCGACTAGCACCCCCACTGAACCTATCTCAAGTACATGATGTATTCCTTGTATCACTCTTGAGGAATTACAAACCTAACCCATCAAATTAAATCAATTTAGAGGGGGTGACATTGGAGAATGACCTCTCCTATACAGATAATCTAGTGAAGATCATAGATCATATATAAAAAGTATACCAAAAAAAGACAATTACCCACATCAAGGTGTTGTGGAGAAACCAAAATATTGAAGATACAATGTGGGAATAAAAGTAAGTGATGAAGCATATTTACCTGCTGCTGTATTAGTGTTGTAAAAGAAAATTTAGAGGGTGAAATTTCGTAAGTGGAGAAGATTGTAATGACCCAAACTTTTATCAATGAAAATTCCTCTTGATCTAATTAAATGTATTATTATGAAAAATGTTTTTATAACATGTGAACTTCTTCATTATTATGTTTTTGGATTTTAAAATACTGTTATCAATTGCTACCATTGCTAATATATGCATTAAACAGTGATGACATGATTCATATAAATATATGTCTTTATCAAATCCCATTTACTCAGACAAAGGAAGCGATGGCCTCATCGAGTAGAATTGCTCTGTATGAAGCCCATTTTTTGGAGCATGGAAAGGAGGTGGCATTATTGGGCTTATTTCCTGACAAAGCCCAAGCAGAGATTGAATACATTAAACTTGAGCAGAACCGCCTATAGGATAAGTGGAAATTAAGAGAAATTACCACCCAAGAGATGTTATCTGATCCACTCCAAGAGCCTGTCACCATCACTCACCTTACCCTTAAATATTATGCTAGTGTTATAGGGGGGTTATGTAATGAGATAATAGTACTATAATTATGTACATTAATTTTTTTATAGAGAATATACATTCATTTTTTACTTTGTAAATAATTTTTATTCCAAAAAGAGTATTTTTATTTAATTAAGAAATCTATTTTGATGAATTATGGAATTTTTGAATTAAATATTATTTTAATTATATATTATTACTAAATTATTTTTTTTATATTATAAATGACCATATAATTATTATGAATATATTTTTATTTTTATTAAGGGTTGAAATGTATTTTTGTCAAAACCCATGAATTTTCGACAAATGCCGTATTTTATTTTAAAAGTAAAAATTCACATATTTAGAAAATTATTTAGATAAAATAAATATTATTTTTAGAACCATGATGTTGAAATTATCCAATGGTGAATTTGTCATAATTTGTTGATAAATTCGAATTGTTGGGTAATGTTAAATAACATTTAAAAATATAATATGTTTTATGACATCCTAATGACCCAATACTGGTGTAATAAAATACTATAACAATTATGTTCGTCCAATATATGTTTTAACATTAAAATAATGCGACTTTAAGTTTTTTTATTTATTTTACAATTCTTTAGTGGACCCTTCAAGACTTATAGAACATTTTAAAATTTTAAATTGATTTCCTTGGGAGTGTGACTTAGCTCCAAATAAGAAATCCTATTATTTTATGAAGTCAAGAAATTGTACTTATAAAATAATGTTTTCCATGCCCCTTTTTTAAAAACCATGGGTTTGTTTGTCGTGTTTATTAGTTTAATGTGCAGGTTCAAAAACCTAAATAATAAAGAATTGCCTTCCTTTTCCTATATAAACCCACCCAATATCTCACTTCCTCTTCACTCCAAGAATTTGGAGATCAAACAAAATCTTACCTCCTCTCTTTATAATCCTACCAAGGCTCCCTAATCTCCCAATAATCCTCTATCAAGCCTCTCCCAAGCCTTTGGGATCACACTTCCAAGTAATGGTTTCTCACTATCTTTATTTATGTCCATGTTTCCTTATATTGTTATTCCCTTTTCTTTTCAATTAAAAATGTTGGAGTATGATTTAAAACATCCCCTATACATCCCTAATTATGTTTGAATTATGATATACCATTTTCTCTTTCATCAATTCCACCCAAGTACACCTATTACCATGCCAATTTCTATAAGGAAAATCTTTCATTCTCATTTTTTTCCAAATCTCATTATGTTGTTACACAATTTAGTTTTCAATTAAAAATGTTGGGGTATGATTTCTAACCTCCCCAATAATTCCCTCTATATGTTTTAATGATGATAGAACTCTTTATCCCTTATTAATGACTCCCATATGCACCTATTACCATTTTGAAATTATGTATGGAATTTCTCTCTCCTCATTTACATTCAAGCCATTCTCTTGTATTAGAAATAAAAATTCAATTAAATATTCTGGAAAATGTATCTATATGAACCCCTCACTATAAATTTCATTTACATATTATAAGACACCCCTTTATCTCTCATCAAACATTTTTATTAATTCTTATGTTATGTTGTTATGCTTCCAAAATTGCACCGCTTTTTTCGAAGAAAAAGTCATTTTTTAGTGAATACCATGCCCATTTCTCTATCAAGGTTATTTACCTTTATATAAATTTAATTATTTATTATTGTGTTTCATGTATTAATTCCACATTCATTTATCATGGAATAAATGATGACGTTTAATGAATCCATGTTTTATGATACATGTGCCGCACTTATGCATGGAATGAAATGTTTAAGAAGGGTGTTCCCTGATTGCGCTCCAATTCATTGAGTAAAGATCAGTATCCAGATATGTCAAGTGCAATGATGGTTTACACATTCTTATTAATGTTAAATGAGGGTTTTCTCATGCTCCATGGGAAATGATCTTTAGCTTGTGCTAATACAATTTTAAGTGTTGCTGCCACATTTCCATGTTATAATAATCATGCTATTTCATGCCTTTATGTTCATGTTCCTTTTATGATCCATTAATATACATATTTTCTAACATTTATTGTAATATTCATGTTATTCCTTGTTTACTCCCTTACCGGGCTTTGTAGATCACCCTTTTTTATGAATTTCCTCAGTTTATCCCACGAAATGCTTTGTATAAGGGAATGTAGTGGTCATGTAAAGGAAATTTTCAATAAAGATGTTGGGTTTATTTTTGAAGTTGTTATGTAATGTTCCTATGCCCAAAAGTCACTTGACCTCTCTATCATCCATTTTGTATCAAGTGAAGAGTTTATATAATAAATCATGTTATTGTGTGTAATAAATTGCATGGTTGTTATAGTATAAACATGAAATAATCTCCCTTATGACCAACCCTTAGGGACCTAATAACACCCTCTTATTAACTATATTTTAATGTTATGAGATTTTTTCCAAGTAAATAAGTAATGGGCACTCATAACAATATTGAAAACTCTAGATTCATCTCATAAAGAAGATCCACCAACTAGTTATTATCAATGGATTCCTAAAAATAATTTTTATAGGTCTTTAGGTTGATAGATTATTCAATTCAGTTTCCATTCTAGGAATATAACCTAGATTGATTTTTATGGGCTGGAGGCTTTCAACCAACCATATTATCCTAGGGTTAAATTCATGTTTTGTAATGATATAATTTAGAATTTTTGGTTTGTATAAACTATAAATAACATCCCTAGAAAATTGTGTCTCTAATAAAAAAAGTCTTGGAAAACTGAATAAATATTGAGATCATGTATTGGGTATTGATGCTCATGAGGCCTCAATAATAGAGACCCATATGAAATTAATCAATCCCCTACATCAAAATTTTTGCTAACCCATTGCCCGATAAATCACAAAACACTATTTAGTGGCTTTGAAGTCCATGTAAGTTCAAGATTAGGGTGAGGGAAATATTCCATTTATATATTTAAATGATTTATAAAATTATTCAAACTAGATAAGCATGACACCCATCTTGGTCAATACAAGAAATGGTTATTCAATAAGGAAAAAATCTTGTAAAAAAGATAGGTAATATATGTAAATCCTATAGAAACACCTATTTAAGAAAAGTTTTAAGGATACTCGCTTGAAAATAAATCCTTCATATTCTATGGGTCAACACATACTTCTGATTATGATTTAATATTACCATAGAAGTGAATATTATAAATCTCAATGTGGCATTTAGTGGTTTTGAGATACAAACTATGCTCTCTGAGTGTACTAAAAACAATTTCAAGGTGCTTTTCTTGATTATATAGAGTATAAGTGTTATCCATGATGTCATATATGAATAAAAAAATGATGAAATATAGGTGTGGTTGAAAAAATAATTTCATTAAATGCATGAAAATGGTAGGAGAAATTGTAAGATTGAATGACATACCCAGATTATCATAATAATTACACTGACTTTAGAAATCCATATATGGTATTTCAGAAATTCTAACACCTACCAGATTATATCCTATTCTTAGATAAATCTTATTGAATAATCTATCTCCTTGGAACTAGTCAAATAACCATCTATGTGATGAAATGGAAACTAGTTATTAACCGTAAGATGCTTGAACTAGTGGTAATACGTGCAAATCCTATAGGTCACATCCGTCTTATTAGAGACAATATTGGGTAAACCCCAAGGTTATATACTAGGCCAGAAAAAACATTTATATTATTAACATTATTACTACCTCTTCAGCTCTTATGTTTTAGTAGGTTTTATCCTATATGGAGGAAAATACACTAGAGTTTCTCCAAATGAGAGCTCTACTGTAAACAGTACCTCTCCCTCTCTTGAGATAAGTTTTCCAAGGAAATCATCAGGAAGGAAATCCTTAAAATCATCCACCGTCCGGGGAATATCTTCAAAAATAACACATGAATCATCCATTTAAATACTATCAGTCTAGTTTGTCCTCCCATTGACCCCATAATGTTCTTGTCCTTCTTGACTGACCTGTGAATTTTATTCACTCCCATGTTTATATTTTTCACCCTCTACTGAACTAAAATTAAAACTTCTATGATAACAATCAATTTTGGAATGATAAGGCACTAGAAAATCCATCACATATAGGATTCCAAACATATCATCTCAAGGATTAAAATTCTCCCAAGAAATGATAACTTCCAATTTCAAGAGGAAGATCCATTTATTGATGTACACTATCAAAATATACTCCCAATGGAGTATCCAGGGTCATCACCCTTTATTAGTACTAAATATTGTTTTCAATACATTCCCTGATTTATACTAGAATAAAATAGTGTGATTCACCCATATTGAACAATGATGATATGATAGTATAATATACTAGAATGGTACCTCATACTGTATAGGACCCAACATTATTATCCTCAGGGATTAGTTGTACTAAATGAAAAATAACTCGGTCTATGGCCTTGAGCTTCAGCTGGACTACCTAGAGGGTATGTTATGTAGAAACTAAAATTTAGAATTCTTGAAACCGTTACCAAAACATCCTTCTTGGTCAGATGGGCTAGTACTAATCAATATTCCAACCCGATGTGGATCTACTGATCCTAAACTATAAGTGAGAGTTGACACACATCCTCTCCCACAAGGAATAGATGAGAATGTCTAGTAGAAATTATGAATATATCCCATTCAGATGTGGGATATGCACTTGACCAGGTTTATGAAACATTAATGTTTAACTTGGGAATTCCTCCCAAAATGAAGCCATGCTACTAAACTACTGATAAAGATACTATGGTAGCCACTTCCTTACCAAAAAAACCCAGGACGTCATTTATTACCACTAGTGGAACCACTACCATGTCTTTGTACTAATCTATTATACCCTATACCATGAACATCCATCAGATTTCTTTATTTGGTAAGGTCTTAATTCACAATCTCTAAAATAGTACCTATCCTAAATATAGTTACTAGTGCTTTTATCCTATACATAATCCCATCCTTGAAGAATCATTATCTAGAAATATCATATTTATCTACAGTCCATGAAAAGTTGTGTGTCTTGGTAAAGCGATCTTAATAGTATATGATGGGCATAGTGGCTTGCTCCAAGTGAAAAAACAATATAGTGTAACCATATCTTAATATATCTGAGTAGAAAAATTCCTAAAAAATGGAATAAAAAGTCTTCTATGTCATGCTCTGGTGATGATCATCTTGATTCAAAACATCCCACAAAGTCATGGAGGAATTCTAAGGCATGTATGTAGCAAATTTCACTCTCTTATTATAAGTTGTCTCATGATGCATAAAAATTGGCAGAATGCCTTCCACGAATGAATATGAAACCTGTAGACCCCCATGTACTAAAAAATATCTGCATGATACTACTGAAAATATTATATTAAATCTAACATAGAATAATCAGGTCTTGGAGTATCGTGCATGGACTTCACTTAATATAGAAAACCCCCTAATATTTCAGCATGAATACCCAATCTAGTAATAGATGGAAGAACCTTAGCTAGCTCTACAAGAGGTATTATGGGGATGTAAAGCCCCACCATCTACAGTGTGTGATCATCTCCACCCTCCGGGTGAAAAACTCAATGATTTCAGGGAAAAATAACTCTACAAATCCATGAACATGCCATAGAAATATATGAATGTAGATTGGATAACAAATGGAATCTAAAGAGAAAAGCAATCTCACTACCCAAAACAATTTCCAAACTACCCACATCCATTTTCATGGTATTGGTAAGAATTCCAGTTTTTACAAACATGGGATATTTTTGGAGATTCAATTGCAGGTTATGTAGGATAATGATCATTAAGTTTCATTTTGACTTCTTATATGTTTGGAACCAGTTTTATTCCAAAACATAATTTCATTATGTCCACATTCACATGTATAGAAAATCATGTTCTTAAATTTAATGGTTGATTTATATTGATAACCATTTGAAATTTAAATGACCCATATACTTTATACATTTAAATTTTACATCCTTTTAATCATAATCATAAGCACGTTGTATCCCATTAAACTAATTTTTAATAACTAAAAAGGACCTAATTAACTACGTAAGGTGTAAACATCAATCTATATAAGAAAAAACTATTAAGATGATGTAGGAACATTAAGTAACCTATTATGTTTATCATTCACATACATGAATCATTAGAAAAATTCCATATATAACAATAAAATTACTCATATAAACCAAACGAAACACTAGAAATGAAAACAATAAGATACACCTATATAGAATGTCATAATGCTTGACATGTAAGTCTCTATGTGCCTATAATAATTCTTATAGTACTGCTCCTTATCATTACAAGGTAAAGATAAAATATATATAAAGCCTAATGATCCTCTAAAATCATGTGATTCAACTATAAATTAGAGGATATAAATGGTAACAATAAAAACAAAGAATAACAATTTTCTACTCCCAAGAAATTTGTATTGTCCTCTTTACTTGGGTCAGATACTCCAAAACATAGGCTGATTAACAAATTATGATACCTTGTAATATATTTCCTACCATCCCAAAACTACAAGGAAAATAAAAAAATGACCTTCGATACAACGTTTTGATGTCCTTACCCATCTCACATGACAAGAGTTGTGGAACCCTTTGACCACAAGGCCTCAAGAGTACTTCCCCATATACTAGATGTTGGTGATTAGTAGTGAGGGTCTCAGGTGGTATGGTTTGGAGATTATAACCTAATAATAAGAGTGGATAAAATTGGTATGTATTGTATAAATAAACCACATAACCAATGATAATTAATAAACTATATGAAAAAAGATAAACATATATGAAATAAATGATGAACTAAAAAGATGTAATCAATTCCATATTTAAAAAGATTTCAGGTATCTACAAAATGGATCAAGCATACATGGTAGAAATAAATGACAACATATAATATAATTACATTAAAAAGAACAAAAAATATCTACTCATACCGGGAACTCGATCAGTTATCTTATGCCTAGCTCACATCGTAATACAAGAAGTCACGTATCTATAATTGGATGATTCACCTTGTCTACACCAACAATCATATAATATTTTCAGGTACACAGAAAGGCCAAGATAGGGTGTATGATTAACTCTGTAGGACACTATAAAGGGTGTCTATATAAAACCATAATATTAATGTAAACAATAATAGTGTGAATCTATATCAAAGAAAAATAAGAATACAAATAAAACTCATGAAGAGCTCATGTTCCTCATGGGACACCTAGTCTACCATAATTTCATCAGCATATGTTGGATGAATCTGACTATGTGTTCATTTTATTATTTAGTTGGGGATCAAGGAATATAATTTTATTGACCCTATGTTATAATAGTAATAATTGATAAAGAGAACCCAATGTGAAACAAATATATTCATAACCATAGATGGTTAGGATATCTCATGATACAAAACAATGTATACTTGATATAATGGGATAAGTGTAATCTAAGGGGTAATCCTAAGCAATCACATTTACAAAAAATATCTAACTGATTCCACAGATCAATTCCATGGTAAATCACTAAATAATCATGACTATAGACTATGTAAAAAAATCCAAGTCATCACATGTCCAGTTATATATAGCTAAATCCATGGATTTCATCTAAGGAATAATAATTTATATTTAAGAATAAGGGATACTACGGTGAAAAGTTGTGAATACACTAATAAACAAGGACCAAATTCCGAAGTGTGTATCTCCCAAGGAAATGGGCTCAATGAATTGGAATGGAATCCTCTCAGTGCTCAAGGAATTCCCATAGGAATCCAAGTCATGCACAAGTATACCAATTCATATAATGATGAAAAATGTTAACATGAAATGGACACCATAAAAATTTATTTTATCTTAAGTAATTTTAGAGTATGTAATAATCATTCTAATTATAATTAATTAGATTTATTTCATTAACTTTTATCCTAATTAGCATGATTAGTAAAGGATACACAACTAGTTTCTAATTCAGTTATAATTATCATTTCCAATTGATTTATAGAATGATATATATATATAAACTCCATTTAATACATTTTTATTTCATTAATATGGATTAAACACTTACATTAACAAATGTAAAGTCAAACACAACTGAATGTTTTCTCTGGTAATCACACTATTAGTATCTAAAGGAATAAGGATGAGAGAAACCCTCAAACAGTGGTAAAAATTGATTTCCCAATATCCAATGATATTAAAAGGTGTAATTAGGGCCATATATGACTATGTATACAATTAAATTTATGTAATAAGAATTTGAAATGGAAACAGGTGTTTAAAAATTTGTGCAGCATAATGATAACAATTCATAAATTGGGAGACCTTAATGGAAAATCCATATACCACATACCTCATGCCTGTATTATATGCCTCATCTAGTATGAGCCCTTGGTTTGTCATGGAATGAGAGAAATTGTATGAATAGATGAATACCCTGAAAATAGTTTATATAATCATAGAATAAAAAAACAACAAATAAGGATAGGTAAAACAAATAAGGAATGAATTATATTGAAGAAAATACTGAGAGGAATTCAATAAGATGAACCGTGATTGATTCTGAGCCATGATGGAAGAGAAACATCATGTTCTAAAGAGGTTCCATGGGAGAGATCACAAATAGGGCCTTTTGTGCAAGGAATGAAGTAATTAAAATTTAATTTCATGTTTTTTAATAAATAAGGAAATATACTCATATTACCCAACATTAAGAGTTTTTATTATTTTTTCACGTAGTGTTCCAAACCTCGTGTTAACTGTAAGAATTATAATTTCCATGGGAACCCCCTCACAAAATATGGATCCACGGTTTTACTAACAATGAAAAGCCCATGAAAAATGGATTTAAAACATGTTTGAGACAAGTTCCACATCCACGCACCCAGGGATTCATGGTTTCATCAATCCATTTTACCTAGGGTAGGGCACTAAACCACCCTATATGGTTAGTATACACTTTATAGGGTGGGATGAATAGTTTCTACTAATTGTGGGTCTCATTTTCTTCCTCTAATTATTGGGGTTAATGCAAGAAAAATTCCATAAAAACCCTCAAAAACTCATTGACCTCATTTGTCATATATGTTAGGTCAAGAAATCAGAATTATACAAAACTCAAAAGGGTCATATCCTTTTGGGAAACTAGGTTCTTAAAATTGGAATATATGATGTAAATTATTTTGAAAAACTCCCTCAATAGTTTGTATATGTTGTATCTTCTAATATCTATATTTTTTATAAATTTAATTTTATGGATGAAATTTGGAAGTTTTGTTTTAATTAAAATACCTCATATGAGACATAATTATTTCCAATTATAATAGAGTTATTATGGTGTATTTTATAACGGAAGAAGTACAAATGATAAGTTTATTTATTAAATGAAACTTCAAGGAAATAATAGTATAGTTAAAGTATAATGGGATTCATCAAAACAAGGATGTGAAGGATTTCTTTATGAAACGACTAAATAAATTTTTATTTTCTTAAAAAACATATTGAAACCCATTTATAAATTATACAACCTATAATAACTATTTGATTTAGTAAGCATTCCAAAATTGTTTATCAAAATAATTATTTTCCCACTAATGAAAGTTATTTTTTTTGAAATTTATGTATAAGATTTCCATTTGTTGAATTAATGAATGCACCATTTATCGAAAGTGTTTTTCTCTCATAATCATTTATAAGTACCTTTAATTAGTCACTTTATTTAAAAATATCTATAATTTTACCTCATTCATGTTATTTTTTTCAAATGAAATAATAAAACTCATTTTAAATTGATAATAAATATTTTACCGATATGTATAAAAGGGTGATTAAGAATTCAATAACATTATATAGATAATATAATAATTATTATATTAATATATCGAAGAAAAATGAATTATTATTATTTATTTATTGGATTGTTTTAATTTTATGATTTTGGTTGACAACCTTCTTATTACTACTTTGTAATATCACACTTCTTTGACTTGAGAAAAGCCATGGAATGACATGATTTATTATTATTGACCAAGATAGACTTTTATGATTTTCCTTATCTATTTTTTAATTTTTTTGGTTCACATACATTTGATGTATGTTTATATTTTCTTAAAAAATAAGTAGATATATTTTTTATATAGAGTTATAATTTCTAAAATTAGTTGTTTTAGTTTATAATAAAATTCTTCCATAATGAATTGTTTTAACCAATTATAAGCCTTGAATTTTTGGATTTATCCCATAACCATATTCTTCTACCCAAATAGGTACTGGTGAATTTTTTTTTTACTTGGTGTAAACTATATATTTGATAAAATAAATACATCATTGAGTCGGTTGAAGGTTCATTACATAAAATATCTATAAATTACATGGGTACATACATATTAAAAATATCATATACTAATAAATTAAATGTTTTGTTTTCAATTACATTACTATATATATAAATACATTTCCTTTTTAAAATTATATATATTATATGAATACTTTTATTCAATATAATTCTCTAAAATAAAAAAAATATTTACAAATTAAAAAATTATATATAGAATATGTGATATGATTTTATGACTAGACTATTTATTTCACAAACAGTTCAGGTTTGGGTTTTCATATCATGAGATAAATATTAATCATGTAAACATGGTCTAAAAAAATATGATATATTTTATATTTTTTTATAATTTTAAGACTACATAATAAAAGTGTAAATATATTATCTTATAATTTTACACATATGATAGAATACAAGAAAAAAATAATGTTTTATAAACTATTCATCTTTTTTTAAACTTAATACATATCTATGTAGTTCATGCAACATCTCCATGTGACCATATAAAAAAAATCCTCCCAGAAACTGCTTTAGATATTTACATCTAGAAAGTAAGTTAGTTTGAATAATTAGGAATCCAAGGAATAATATTAATAAAGTTCAAATATTTTATCATAGTATTAAGACATATAAACATTACAATAGCCGATTTCACAATGTGATCCACTTGTTTTGTCTACTTAGAACCCTTAAGGTGTTAATTATAATCAATATTATGGGTTCTTTTTCATGAAACGATATCATTCACATTGTATTTTTAAATATATAATCATTTATTTAATGACATATAATTTATCTAAGCCCACACATACTACCTATAGTATATTACTAACAATATTTTCCTTATAATATCTATTTTTTGTATAAAACATCATATGTGCCATGGAAGGAAAATAAATTCCTTTAGTTGAAATATAAAAAAACTATTTTTTCCCAATATAATATGTTATTATATGTTTCTATATATATTTTTTAAATGATATTTATTTCTTTATAATATTCTACTGATATATGGGTGGATCTCAAAATCATCATATTTTAACAAATATAAGGGATAAACTATGTATCTCAGATAAATTTCAAATTATCATTGAGTTATTTGAATGCATGTTATATAATTTGATGAACAATAAACTACTTGTCATAAATATATTATATAAAATGGTTTATAAAAACTAATTTTTAACAAATAAGATCAGTTATTAAATTTGATAATTGAGATACAAACTCACATCCTTTGTTAAAATATATATGATATGGATATAGTCTTTTTATTTCAAATCCATTATTCAATAACACATAACATCATTATGTGAATGAAAACTACAATATCTATCAATAATATCCATCATATTGAACCCATGTATAATTACAAAAATTATATACATTTAGTGTCACGTACTCGTCAAAACTGAAGAACTATTTCAATTAAACAAATACCTAATTTGGGATCTCAATAGACTTTGTAAAAACCATTTAGTTATAATAAAGAAAACAATCACTTGTGGAATCACTAATCCTCATTCATGACACTACTCTTAAGTTTCAATTACCTTTACTATATTTTCAATGAAACCGTCTTTTATATTTCAAACAACATTTCATAATGTAGTTTTAACATTTACCCACTTGTATGGTAACCCCAACACTAGAGACTATATAATTATAATTTTGATCATTAATTAAAAGAAACTTGAAATAATAAGTTTAATTTTTTTGATCTTATTCATAATATTAGAATAATTCTAATAATAATTCTATAGAACCAACTCAATAGTTGTAATTTGACTTAATGGATATTTTTGGCTCAACAAATCGTTGACACCATCACCCATAATGAGTTTTTAAATTGACACTAATTCACTTTTAGTAAAATTTTATTTTAGTCCCCTAAAAGCTTATTGGAATAATTTTATGCCTCACAATATCATCTAGAAATAGTTTTTAACCATTTCAATAGTTAGTTTGTCTAGTAAGGGGTTTCTATAACACATAAAACATTCCTTTTCTAAAGAATTATTATAATGTTTTGTATCAGTGGAAGAATATTAAAAAATTGTGCTCATACATTTATAATATTGATCACATGTTATGTGGTAATGATTTCTTATCTATAACTAAAAATTTCATCATAATATTATTATGTTTTACATTAACTTAATATATACTTTAATTAAATGCGATCGAACTAATATTATGACACTTTTGACTCCATCATATCCCTTAGTGGGTTAAGATCCACATTTCATAAAAAATTATACTATTTTAGAATATATATAAGTCATGATTATATATTTTAGAAAATTATTCCAACCATATCATATTTATGACTCTTAGATAGTTGATTCGATAACTCTTTACCTAAATCTATAAAATGGATTCACTCAACTACTCATATCATATCATAATTATTAGTGCTTGAAAAATAAATATTATAAAAATGAAATTCCAAAAATGGTGTCTAATTGTTAAGGTCAATTAATTTATTCTTTAATTACATAATATAATCCAGGGGCATCATTCATTGAAGGAACATAACTATTTGAATACTCAAGGTATTGATAAATGCCTACTTTAAAAGTAATATATCACATTTTATATTATGAATAATTAATAACTTTATATTTTCTGATATATTATATTTACATGAATTCATGATCCCAAGGATTTAGTTTTTAATCCCTAATACTTACACAAAATCAATATATTCTAACCACATTATTTTATTTCTCACTATGAAACCTATAACTTGTGTTATAATCTGAAATTAAATAAAACTATAATAAAAATATCTATATTCATCCTATTTATAAGGTATATGATTCCCTATTATATAGATTCATATAGATATATAACATAAAAATATTCACAAGAGTAATCTTAGAGTAAATAATATACAATACCCTCTTTTTTATTCAAGGATTAACCCTTAATGATAGTTAGTAGTTTGTGATTACATGACAATCATGAGCCATTTAAAAAAAAAATTAATTAACACTGAGTAATACACAGTGGCTAACAAGAATAATGTCACATGTATTTGGTCTTGTAGAAATCACTATCATAGAAACCTATAATTATTTTCTCTTTGTTGTTATTTTTGAAAGCATGAATAGATATGGGTTTTGATTCATGTAACAATAAAAAATTTAAATAAAAGAAAAAATTAATGTAAGGAAGGGGAAAACCTTAAATTCAACTTAGTGATCTTTCATCATCTCAAAACCATGATCATCTACCCTATTTTATTTATTTTATAATTAGAAAAAAATTTCTCACCACCATGATGGTGTGAATATACTTCACAAATTGAAATAATCCCTATGGGATCAGCTCATAACTCTCAAAAATGGTTCATAACCATGAGTGTATAGACTACATTGACCACTAATATTAATTTTATTTTAGTGATATAAAAATATGGATTGGTAATTGTTGAATTTAGTGTGAAGGGAAGTGGTTATGTGAGAGCTATATGGGAAAATATTCTCCTCAATCCATCACTCATTATAATTCCTCAAAATATTAAAGGAAAATCGCATTTTTTGTAGACACTAGTTTACTATATTTCGTTCAGTAAGTGATAATAAATTTATCCACTCATCATTAATGAGATATTTATAATCCTAATAACTTCATCGAGGGTGAAACAAGAAGAATGGGTGAAGAGAATAATTAATAGGAGATGAAACAAAATTTGAATTAACATTAAAATATTGAATGAAATTACCAAACCCCACATATAATAAACCAAAAAAATTCTTATTGAAAATAAATGAGGTGAAAATTTATATCCACAATCATTTCAACAAAGGTTGGATTGGTGTTACTATGTAAGGCAGGCACTCTGAGACCATAGAACTGGCTCAGGTTCGATTCCTACAACACTTGAAATTATCTTGGGATGTGTGGCACACATGTGGTGGGTTTGGTATAGTAATGTTGTGATTTGGTTCTCACCTATACCCTGTTACCCAAATAACATGTTTAATCCCACCTATACTCAGCTAGGGTGGTATTTGTGGGAAGGGTTTTGGTTTATTTTCTTGAGGTCAAATACCCAGATCCGTAGTTTATTATTATTTTTTATGTTCATCTTATGTCGCTTTTGCAATTATAACCAATTTTCTATTTATATCTACCAACACAACCACAAATTTCATCCTCCAAAAAATTTAGTTCCATGGTCATTGGGTTTTTCCCCCTCAGTTCACATCCACATGTCCAGGATGTGGGTGTGTGTTTTTCCATGTAATTTAATTCTCAATTATTATATATTATTAATTTTTACCATGTGGTCATTTTTCAATTATTTAGATAACCATGACATGGAACATCTTTTGGATCACATATTTGTTTGGAAAAAATAGTGGAAGTGGATATTGATTTTATTTTAGGTATAATTTTTCCAATTTCGTGAATTCTAGATGTTGAACATGATGAACTAAAATTTGGTTATGTCCATGTTTGACCATGGGGTGGAATGTGTTTTTCAGTTGATATGAAGTTGTGGTTGATTGGATTGAAGAATAAATCAGTTCAACCTCACTATAGATTGATAGATTCAATCTCTTAAGGATAGGAATTTTAGACCAAGATAATCCACAATCAATTGAAATGAGAATGTCGTAAATCTATGTTACATCTTTCATTAGATTGATTACCATGATTAACTAGGCCACTTTAAATGATTCCTTCAGTCCTTCACATAATTTTTAGCACCACTGGTCAAGTATAAACATGTATTTGCTTCATCTCTTGCAATAGCTTCATCATTTGTGCAACATTTTCCTATGGTTGATGGGAATGATTATGTTGGTGATCCAATCCATTCAATCTATTAAATCTCTTGGTGGATTATAAATATGAGGTCTATTGTTTTACTTTTATTTTTCTCATATTCTAACCATGAAAACAACACTTAATGATGGTTATGTTTAGGTAAATAATTGAATGAATTTAAAAAAATTAAATTAATATTTAAAATTCATTTGAACAGTGAAATTACAAAATAAATAAATGCATGGATTTTAATTAAACCATAGAGACTGAATAAAAAAACTAAATACATGATTTTATCAATTCATAAAATAATGTATGGATTTCATCAAAATATAAAAATCTTTGATTTTCTTAGGTATTATAAATCTTATAGAGTCATGTTTTGTTTAAAAATAGTTCAAAATTAGTGTTAATTTGGCTTTCATCAATCAAACCCAAATTCCATCAGCTGATAGTTATTTTACTATAGATTATCCTGGGTTTTAATATAATTCTATCACATAATATGTATAGAAGATAATCACCCATTGAATTAATTATCATAAACAAATACAAGATAATGTTAAGGTATAAAAAAACTAAATTTATTATCATACCTTCCTTTTGAATCCTTAAATTGATGTATAACCATTTATGAAATTATTTTAAATCCATAAACTAAATCATATATTACAATTCATAATATAAAAATTATTTGGATTAATAATGTAGTTAATAAACTACCAAAATGAAAAATTCCAATATTTAGACTTGAGAAAAACCATTTATGAATTCTAATAAATAAATAAATTATAAAATTTTTATAATTTAGCAATTCACAATTTTTGTTTCACAATAAATATAAAATGATCATATTTATATCAAATATGATCTCCAAATTATCATTTTATATGTAATTTACTTTAAATGTATGATTTTTTTAAAAAAACAATTGTATAAATAAACTTGTATATTATATAAAAATCAAAAATTCCAAAAATTTAATTTTATATAAACCTTGATCTTATCAATTTTCTAAACTCATTTTTACATGTATTAAATAATTTCACAAATACAACATTTAATTTGAAAATTTCAAATTAAATACTAATGATGAATTCATAATTAAAATATAAACTCTTTTATATTTTTCCAAATTTTTTAATTTATTTAAACTATAAAATTTACCTGAATAATTTATGTATATAAATGTGTATCTAAATTATAATCCACATTAGATAGTTTAAAATGATATTTAACATTAACATTTAATGTTTTGTTTATTTAACTATAAATGTTTCATAATCATTTAACAATTAATTATAAGTAATTTTTATGTAAAAAATTTATAAGCACTTTATAAATTAAATAAATATCTTAAAATACCATTTTCAAAATTTATTAAAATTTATAAATTATATATTAATTTCATTGTTGAAAAATTAAAAAAAGAAATGGTCTTGATATATCATATTTTATGATATGAACTATATCATAACCAATAGTATAATTAGAAGGGGATACCATGGTTTATGATGGATGCACAAAAACAATAGTAAATACCCTATCCATAATATATTGTACTTTACAATAAACGTCATATCAAAATTATGATCTGATGCCCTATTTTCATCAAATTAAGCACAATATATTGGTAGTTTCATACGATATGACTGAACATGTCGTATAAAATTCATCATCAAGGACAAATTTTTTATTATGGATCTTCTGTTAGGATATTATATTTTATTAAAAAAGATCAGTTATAGAAAATGACATCATATATCATAAAAAATACCTTGTGAAAATTGTATTGCATATATAATGATAGAAAATAAGGCATTTAATTATGAATAGAAATTTTATATAATATAAAATTAAATCTAATATGAAATTTTAAATTTATTCATTTTCAATAACATTTTTTGAATCTGGAAACAAATTAAGGATTATATTCAACTAAAACGTTTTGGTGGAATGAAAAAAACATGTTCAAGGCATATAAAGAAATTTGAAACCTCACATCCCAAGATCACTATGTTATAAAATTTGGAATTATGTATAAACAAATCTAGATCATGTACCACATATCGAGGATAGTTATTGCGTTTATCTACAATTAGTGATTAGTAGTGGTCAAAAAGAAAAACCAATAGATTCTCCCATCTCTGGTGTATTCACCAATAAAATAAATTATCAAACACATGGATGAGATGCTCTATATCTATCATTGTAAACTATTCACTAACATATGTGGTCCCTAGGGTCCCACTAGTGGTAGTACCTTTAGCGACTACTTTTGGTTATCTTATGATGTTTTCAACATCATTGACACATGATGGACACTACTGCTATGTTAAATCTCAAATTATGTCACTTCAAAAAAATGTTTCCCATAAAATGTTTATATAAATGTTGAAAATTCATTCTTAAATCCTTAATGGTTATTTTTATTCTAATATTATGGCATAGAATCTCATTCGGGTGGTATATTACGGGTATTTAGATCAAAACCTACATACACACTAGGATTTATGAAGACATTGTTATGTTTGATCTAGGTAAATTAAAGATGTATTGTGGTAATGGTGGATCTAATTTCTAGTGGTCTTTTTATTCTGGTGTTTTTGGTGGAGGTTTCTTAAGGGTGATTACCCTATTATTGGATTGATGTTTTTATTTGAATAATTAGTTCTCCTCCCAATTTTGTTTCATGGTTCTAGTTAGTGTTTTAAAATTGATAACATGAAATTGTTATATCTCTTTTTGTATGGATATTGATGTCAATGTTATGTTTTTATTTTAATAATTTTTCATGGTTGTTTAATAGGGGTGAATTCATTCCCAAAAGTGTATTATTGATACCCAGATACTAGTTGTCAACCCATGGAGATCAGGAATGCCCTTCGGGCCTTTCCATGCGCCATTTTATATGTTGAGTATGATGGAACACCAAATTGGTTTAGAAAAAATATATATAAATGGGGTTTTCCCATTATTTGAGACATGATATTTGGGAGTATTATAGATAGTCAATAGTTTTGATTATAGGGTCATTAGGTTTTATTTGTGATTTGGGTGCCTAGACAACACACCTCATGAAATATCTTACGTCACCCGGGGATGTTGGGATTTGGTTTGGTTTCTTCCCATGTGAGATCTAATGGATACAAACTATGCATGGAAATCATGAGGGGGTGAATTTGTATGTTTTTTATTATGATGGATATGTTTTATCTTGATCAATTGAGGTTTTTGAAATCATTTTTTGTGGTGATATATTTTAGAATGGTGTATTGATGATTTTTCCTTCCATTTGATCCTTGTGATAGAATTATGCCTCCATAGTGATTTCATGTGGGACTGTGAGAAGAGGTCAGATAGATTTATCCCTCACTAGTTGATCAGAGAATAGTGGAATCCATGATTTTGTTTGTCCATGATTTGGGTTAGAGAGTAGGAACTAGTCGTTCTCATGTTGATGAAGCTGAACCAATTACTTGGAAGAAAAAATGTTACGATTTCTTCATGAAAAAATATTTTTTACTTCTGGGGTAGTAGAGATTCCAAGGAAGCAGAGGAGTGTACTAATAAGTTATAAAGTATTTTGTAGTTTCTTGACACTCATAAGGTGATCAATGTGATGTGTGTGCCATTTTTTTAAAGGTACTAGTAAGTGTGGGTGGGACTCATAAGTTCAAGATGGGAATCATGAGATGATGGGTTAGACATATTTCATGGTCATATTGAAGAAGAATATTTTCCCAGAGACTGTGGAACTAGAAAAGACATGGGTAATTTTGTGATCTTTATAAGGGTATTGGACCATGATTGAGTATTCCAACATTCTCACTAAGTTAGTTTAGTTCACACCTATTGTAGTTTCCAATGAAGAGTTAATGGATCAAAAATTATAATTGGTGATGCACTCAAACATGTGATCACATGTTCTCTATTTTAATATGAATATATATAATAAGGTTTTCTCTCATGCATTTATGGTGGAGATCAATTTTAATGGGATGTCGGGTTTCTCTATAGAAGTGATAGTGGTTGGAAAGTGCAGTGAAGGTTCATCTTAGAATAATAGGAAGTAAGATGAGTAGGAGAAGAAGGGAAGTGGTAGTTCTAGCAATCATTCCCAACTATCTTCATCTATGGGTACAAAATTCATGTCAGTCTTATTTCATCAATGTGGAATGGAAAGAAATATGAAGTCTACCTAACAGAATCCACATAGTACATTCCATAATTGTGAACATATCAGTCACTTTCATTTGTTTTTATGAGCCAAACATCCATACAATGGTGGTTTATCTTTAGCAACCTATATAGGGATATCTGTCCAATCAAATCCATACACAACATCAGGTTATTAATTTGGTGGTCATGGTAGTAGAGTTGGATCCTTTTAAATACAAAATCAACATATTGCAGAACCTATATTATTGGGTTTTCATAGGTTCAGGCAGAGATTATGCATCATTATGCTCTAGATCCTATGCCAACTGAATATGATGCATGACCTTTTATTATTTGAGGTACCATTCTTATTAGATTATCTTTAGTTCTTTCCTTGTTAAATAATGGTGCCTCAATTCCTTTTATTTATTCACGTCTCATGGATGTGTTGATTTTATAAACTATGATTATTTCATATGTTTTGTAGTTGGTGATGCAGCCGGGTCAAAATCAAGTATGGGATTTCAAGTGTACATCTTGTTCACTCACTCTGTTCTGGGTGAGATGGAATTGTATTTCATGGTTCTGGATATGGGCCACTTTGACATGATCCTATGTAGTTATTGGATTGGTAATTTCTCAAGTTACATCAATTATTATCAGTAGTGAGTGAATTTTATGGAACATGATGGGAGTACCTAGGTTTTCTGAGGTGAATGGGATCCTTCGTCATGACATGATGGACCCCCGCTTCTAAAGTTGGACTACTATTTTTCAGATCTCATTACTCTTGTTGGAGGACAAACATTTTATTTTCTAGGATGAATTTCCTCATACGGTGGATGTTTTTTCGAAGGTGTTTCCATATGAATTTTTCTTCTTGACATTGGAGATGGATGTTGATTTCAACAATGATTTGTATTTGGGAATACAAACAATACATCATCCCTAGTATTGTATGGCCCCCACCTAGTTGAGGGAACTAATTGTACAATTAGATGATATTGGAATCCAATGAATTCATTAACTAGAGAATCTCACATTGGGTCACCCCAGTTCTGTTTTCAAAGAAGTATAATTAATCTCTCATATTTTATATTGATTATGAGAAGATGAATATGTTAAAAATCAAGTATTGGAACAATTTTCTCTATATTGATGACTTTTTCAAACATCTTAAAGGGGAAAGATGCTTCTCCATGATTAACATACTTTTCGGGTACATGAAGCCAGATTTTGAGATGAATATATTCTAGGACTTTTCCTTCCTAATATGGTACGACAATTTTGAGTATCTAGTCATTCCCTATAGGTTGAAGAATAATACTAAAATCCTCATGGAGCTATAAACTAGGATTTCTAACAATATATTTACCCATTGGTCAATGTAATTTTTAATGAATTCCTAGTTTATTAAGAGACCATATAGGGGAATGAGATGTATTTTAGTATTTTATTCAGAACTCTTCTAGATCTTCACCTCTATAATAATTTTTCCAACATTTCATTCTTGATTAAGAAATTGATGTTTTACAGTCATTTGATGTCGGAACCATGGGTTTTAGTCCACCCTAATAAGATATGTTCAATGATTTTATAGGAATATTTGAATAATATTTTCAGTATTATATGATTTTTGGGTCAATTAGGGTATTACAAGTAGTTTTTTTCGTATTTCTCTCAGTTTACTTCTCCCATGAAAATGCTTACCCAGAAGGGGATAATGTTTTAACATACGCTAGAGTGTGGAGAATCCTTTAAGGAGATTAATATGTCATTAAAAAAACCCCTTTATTTTTATAGAATATGTAATAGGATATGTGGTCTACTATGACCCATAAATTAAGGGTATTGGATGTGTAATGATGCACGATAACCATGTGGGCATGTCTGGATCTCCCCATATCTATCCCTGTGAAAATAATTACCCAACCCATGAATTGTAATAGGAGTTGTGATTCATTCCTTGAATATGTGGAATAAATATGTTTTGGGGAGAATTTTGTGGTCTATTTAAATCATAATGTTTTTTCATATATATTTATCATAAAAAATCAAAATTTGTGGCAGTTTCACTGGTTCTAGTAACTTCAAGAGTTTGATATGGATATATTCTATACCCAAGGAAAAGGTAATGTAGTGGTAGACACCTTGATCATAAAACATCCAGGGAATGATTTGAAACAGTCTAGTGATGAATGGCACATGATGTGGATTTTTTCTCAAATGCATCTCGAGTCCAAAGAGGAAAGTGGAGGGGAATTCCTAGTTTGTGTTTAGTTGATGCCTTTCCCTCTAGAGTTTAATTGTAAATAGCTATATTGAACCTCCATTTTGAAAATTTGACATTGAATTACTGTGTAGGAATAGTAAATAAATTATAGAAATAGACACCCAAATACCATACTATTTTATTGCCTTTGGAAACATAGAAACATAATCACTTATGCATAAGTGAGCTATATTTTTTCCCATTATATTCTTCTAGATTAGATCCCTTCTTTGACACCTAAAATGTAATAATTAAATTTATAACCAAGGGGGAATTAAAATATAAAATGGCGTGATGTTATATGTTCATTATGTATAAATAAGGGAGATATGTAAAAAAATCATGATCATACGGGTATTAGAACATGATCATGAAATAATAATTTCATAACTTTTATATCAATGTTAATAAGGATAAATCCTGGATTAATGATTTGTAGGTCATAATAAATTAATCATTGGTAAATAAACAAAATAATCAATGAAATAATAACATAGAAATAAGATATAGAATATTGGAAGAAATATAAGTATATAATAAGATTTTCATTGCAGTCAAGGAATTGCATCGAAGGTTATCCTATAAATATGGGTTCACACACTGAATGATCATGGTAGTCATTTTTCACTCCCATGAAAATCTTAGTAGTCAAGGTTAACTCCCATTACAATCTCAGTAGAAAAATGACTTTATTGAACCATGTTCACACCTTGTCAATTTCATGAGATATAAATCCTTAACCAATGCATTGGATGGAGATATTGGTCCCACCCTCTCAAAATAAAATCTTACATACATGTGCCATAAGACCACAATCAATCATATCATAGCCCAAGAAATTGAATGGTTTTCATAAACATGTAATCATATAATAACCTATAGAAAAATTGAAATGTTTAACAATCATTTCATACAAGGTTTACCAATGAATCGAATCTAATTTCCTAAAAATCCTTCCATCAAAACACAAACAATTCAAAGGAAGAATATGAATGGTACACTTGTATCATATCCCTATAAAACAATTAGTAACACCAATGGATGTCATATTATATGAGAAATAATTTTTAAATGTATTTTAAAAACATTTCTTGTGGAAAATATACTTTCTTATTTGAAAAGTTATTTTAAAAACATAAAACATTTTTTATTAAGATTTTCAATGAAGATAGATATAAAACATATAAATGGATATTTGAAAATGTTAAAACTTTTTGGAAAATCATTTCTCATAAAAAATGTAAAAAAAATTAAATCTTTTTTCTGAAAACATGTTTTGAATACATTTATTAAAATATTGTTTTTTAAATAAAATAAATTTTCCAACTGAATAGAGAAATATGGTTAGATTTTAATCAAAACGTTTTCATAAATATCATAAGTAAAAAAGAGGTAAAAATAAAATAAAATAATATGATATCATGAATAATCAAAGGATAAGAAAATTCAAGAGTTCTCTTGATATATTTATCATGATATTTCATTAGTGTAAGTATAACCATAAAAAATCTTGACAAATAATGATATTGATTCAATACAATCTTACAACTTGGTAACATTGAAATCATACTACCCATGTAAGAAAATGAAATTAATTGAATATTAAAATATAATTAAAATAATTATAACCATGATATAACATTTCAACTTTCAGTATATACATCTTTTAAAAGAATATAAGTGTATTACAAAACTTCTGTCTCAATAATAAAAATTGAGAAAGAACTATCTTACCGATTTAGTATATTATGAATTGTAAAACCCCATGAAATATAGTTCAAAAAAATTATATTTAAATACCCATAAATATATTTATGATGATGTTATTATACATTCTTGGGCATTATATACACAACACAAAGAAATTAATGTTGAATGAAGCATAAGTCTTGCGGAAATAAAATTTAGACTAGAATTATATTACTTTATATCTTAACTCTCATTATAATCACACAAACCTGTTATATAATAAGTATTATTTTATTATAAATATATCGAATAAAATTATTCAAATATATCATTCCATATATTATTTTATTATTTTCATTTATTATCCTCTAATTAACTCTTTCTTATTATAATTCTGTTTTGGCTAATAATATCTTTACTTTTTTGCATGTGTTTTGATTTGTTATATCATTGGTCCTCAAACATATAAGACGATATAAAAATTGTAAAACATGATTAAAATATCATATATTCATGGAATATATTTATTTATAATTATATATATAAGGTTTAAATATGAAATGGAATACACTATTCATGGAGATAGTATGTCGTACGTACATATAAATGATCTTTCTGTTTTATTATCATATTGAAACAATGAAATTCTATGAATTATATATGTATATATATATTATAATTAAAATATCATTTAAATGACATATATATAATTTAATTTTACTAAATTCATCCTTAATACATCCCATTTAAAATATTAATGAATCAAATTGCTTTGAGGAGGTGGTAGTATACACTTCTACAAACAAAGTTATCATATATCCAAAATAAGGAAATCATGAAGGTATGTTTTATAAAAAAAATGATAGAAGGATATTTAAATCTTAAATAAAACATAAATCATAAAAAAAGTGTTTATAACCTAATACCAAAATATTAAAGTTGGTAAAGGAAAAATGAATGATATCGTTTCATGAGTTGGTAGTTCGCCATACACGGTAAAAATACATCCCTTTCCCATTACATAATGACTATTTATGATTAAATATAACCCTTAAAATAAAATCCTATAATAATATTTAGAATAATATTTCTATTAGTTGTTCTTTTAATAAGAAGAATTTAGGTCATAGAGAAACATAATTTAAAAAAGGAGCTCTAGGAAAGATGTCACCTCTTCATTGGGTAATGTCTTTTGGTTTTCACCAAAAGGCTTCATTGGATGAATTTATGTCAAAATGGGGGATTAAGAGAGAAATTTAGTGATTTTCGGAGGATATTTTAGATTTTTTGGTCTCATACAAAGTGATTTATAGACATGAGGAAGTGGGATGAGTGAGTACCCTTTTTAATGGAGAAGGACATGTATTCTTGTAAATAAAAAAAGTAAACACTATTGAGAGTTATCCCTTACCTCATGGGAGACCATTTATTTTCCAAATTCTATAAATTGGGGTAATTATGAGAAATATGTTCATCCAATGTATTTTTAATTGGTTTCTAGATCATTTTTTCTCCTAATATTAACGATTAACCATTATGAAAACACATTTTCCCTTAATCACCGTAATTAATTTTAATTAATTTTATTAATATTTGTTGTAAAAAATAATGTTATTGTTGTTATAAATTATGAATTATTATTATTTTGAATATGGAATATACTTTTCCATATTATTATCATATATGTTTTAGAAATTAATTAACAAATAATCTCATAGACGTGTCGTGAAGCGTGTTTTTCAGAGAGAATATTTAAAAGTTGGAAATGACATTATATTCAATTTTGATGTGAAATTGGTTGTAATTAATTAAATTAGATTAAATTATTTAAAATTCATCTAATTATAATTTAAAAACTTTTTAATATAAAATATATCTATATAAATAAATAAGATGAAAATGTCCTTTTGAATTCAAATTATGTATTTTTAACTATTCATCCAAAATTGAAGAATTTTCAGAAAAACATAAAAAAACCCTAATAATCTAAATTTGACATTATGAATTGAAATTTTAACTTTATTTAATAAAATAAATTATATAAAATTATATAAAATTAAATTCATTATTTTTCACAAAAGGACATAAAAAGTTGTTCCTTTAAGAATATAGTATTTTTAAATGTATAAGAACATTACCAGAAATTATATGTTTTATTATAAATATAATTTATTTATATAAAAAGATTAGAAATATAATTTTATAATTATTCATTAGTATTCAAATTACTATTTTTAATTCCTATGTGATAATAATCTTGAATAAATAATTAAAATAATAAAATGTTGTTTTGCAGAAACTCAGTGTTGCATGTAACACTGGAAAAGTCAATGTTGTGTGTAGTGCATTATTAACTTGTTAAAGAATATAAATAATATTTAATTTTTGTAGTGTGTAAGTCAGGGATTCAAATATAATTAATTTATTTGAAAAATAGGTTAATAAACAACTCATGGTGTTATATTCTACCCACCTTTAAAAAAATTTCACCCTAAAAATTGATCATTCTGATTCCAAAAATTGAGGATAAATTTGACTCATTATATCCTCATGATCCCACATATCATATTATTACCAGTGATTTCTTCTCAAAACATTTACCAGGTGAGAGGTCTTGTTTGATATAACATTCTTTGTATGTTCTATAATTTCATCTGTTTGATCCTCGTAAGGATGTTCATATTCTAGTGGTATGACCTCTTCCTTCATTACATGTGAAGGGCTAGGTATGTTATTACTTTGGAGATATACATTGATCAAATTTTTCACATTATAAATATTTGGATGAAGTTCCATGTTATATTCCACCATCTTTAAAAGGCCAATATTTTCACATGGATAGATATACATAGTGCTTAATTTCCCTTTCTCTTGAATATAACAGTCTTCCTCTTGGGAGAGATTTATAGAAACACGATCTCATAAAATTACAATTATAGATCATGATTATTATTATCAGAAAAACTTTTCATCCAACATTTAACTGACTTGATATGTTTCTTAATGATTTAATCCTTCTACACCATTTCATCCACTATCTCATGCCCCAATAGCTTTCTTTCTCCAACTTCAACCCATCATGTCGGAGTCCTACATTTCATCCCATACAGGGATTCATAATAATCCATATAAATTATTGAGTGAATGATATTTTTTTTATGAAAAATAATGTAGATGAAGGTCTTGATCCCAAAAACCATTGAAATATAATGAAAAATTTCTCCAAAAGTTCTCTAGGATTTCAATTGTTTTTGGATTTTAATTGTTTTTTCAGACATACTATCCATCTATGGATGATAAGTAGTATTGAAAATAAATTCTATATCATGTGATTGCTAGTGAAATCACTAGAACATTATCATAAAACTCAAATCCAAATTTGATACAATTAAATTTTTTACTCCATGAAACCTTACCCCTTTTTTAATGTATATCATGTTAATTTAATCCAGAGAGAAGTATTCTATGATATCTGTGATGTTTGTTTACATAGAAAGGTCATAAACAACCATCCATATAGTATTATCCCCTTTCAATGTTTTTGGGAGTCTAATAAAAAAATCCATATTGATGTTCTCCCATTTCAATTTTTGTATGGGTAATGGATGCAACAACCCTTTCATATTTTTTATTTTAGCCTTAACTTACTGGAATAACAATAATTTATATACAAACCCTATGGAATCTATATTCATGCAATCAATCATAAAGTATTCCTTAAAATCACTATAAGTCATTTCACTTCCAAGATGAATAGATAATGAATAACAATGATATTCCTCCAACAGATCCTTATTCAAATCAGGTATAATGTAACACATACATGGTTTCTAAACCATTCCATCCCATCTTGATCATCATTAATCTCTGAAACATTTCTAAACTCATTTTTCATCTATACATCTTCCTTATGTTCCTTCTTAATCATTACTTGGATATAGGTTTGAACATTAAATTGATCATTATAATGATATTTCCATTAATTTTAGACTTATAGTTCTATGGATTAAAAATATAGAAGTATTGGATATTTTTTTATCCTTATCAGGGATAAGATAGAATGATCCTTTGGACATCAAGGCACCATCCACCTTGTATGCATTCAGAGGGAGGTAATGTGTTGACCAATCATAATCTGTTATTATATCTAACCATATTCTCAGCTGCATGTTCAACTACTTCTACGTGAATTTATATTTTATACTTTTTGTATCATTGTATATATCACAATTTTCCCTATAAAGATAATTCCTTAATATATTTAATGCAAAAAAATACAGCTACTAACTCCAAGTAATGAGTTGGGTGATTTTTCTAATTAATATTCAACTACCTCAAATAATATTTGGTAACCATGTTATGATGTGTGAGAACACATCTCAATCCCTCCTTGGATAAATCACTAATGATTTCAAACCCTTCACCACTATAAGGTAATGTAAGCATGTATGTCCTGACTAACCTTCTCTTCAGTTCATTTAAATTTTATCACATTCATCAATATAGTAGAATGTTGCACCCATTTGAGTTAAATTGGTCATAGGATTAAATATTCTGGAGAAACTATCCACAAACTATTAATAATATCCATCTAATCCAAGGAACTGAGGATCTTAGTCATCGTGGTAGGTATAAGCCCACATTAAATAACATCCGTCTTTGATAGATATACTACAAAACCCTATATAGAGATTATATGAAATAAAAACAAGACCTATTACATAAAATATTCACAATTTTTAAATAATTAATATAGTTAATCATTCTATAGGGTCATTAGTAAAATAATCAAGTGGTTTTAATTCTCTCCCTTTCTATTTTATTAGATGAAAAATACATCGATAAATACTACCACAATTTGAGTGAGGTAATATCAAAAGACTCTATTCATAAAATCAATAAAAATAGAAGGGTTATTAGGGAGACCAAAATCCATCAATATATATTCATAGTGTCAATAAATTTTATAAAATGTCATCGTGAGTACATACTCCTTCTTGACCTTCAATTAAAGATATCCAGAATGAAGACCAATCTTGGAAAAGTATTGATCTCCTTAGAGTTGAACAAACAATTCATTATTAAGGGTAATATAATACATGTTCTTGAGAGTGATATTTTTCGATTACCTATAATCAATGTATAGTCCCAATGATACATCATTATTTTTAACAAAAATAATAGTTGCACCCCAAGGTGACACACTTGGCTAAATGAATCTATTATCATTGTTTTCATGGGGTTTCATCGTCAATTATTTTATATTATTCAAGGAAATTCTTTAGAGAGTCTTTAAAATTGGTGTGGAACTAGGCATGAGTTATACATAGAAGTCAACTTCACGTTTTAGGTAATTTCAAGGAAACTCTTTTAGAAAGACAAGCATGCATTATGAAAAAATAGTCAGATCATTGATGTCGATTTTATCCCCAATAATTTCAGATAAAAATAGCTTTTGAATTTAAATTAATAATCATACACAATATATAATCTCTATATAATTTTCATACTTATTTTTTGATTGACTGATGATCAAATGAGGGTTTGAAATATCAAATGTGACTTCCCTTACTCAATAATAAATGTGGGATATTTGCAGATAATGATAATTAATAAAATCATCAAGATGGGAATCATAGACTTGAAACAAAATCATCATACCATTTGGGATATTCACTAATAATTCTATATCTAATATTTTTCGTGGAATCATCACACCCTTAGAAAACTAAATAGATAAGAATGAGTGCGTAGATCCAAAATCAAATAATAAATAATTAGTTCTAGATTAGATAGTTTGTGTACCTTTCACCACATCATTATCACAACCATATTCATAAATAGTGATTACATGACTTTTCCACTAGTCCCTTGGAATAATAGGATACTAATGTCAATAATCATCATTAGAACTTGAGTTTGGCAGTAGTTACATTGATTTCCATTTCACCATACACTGGTATAACTTAATTGTGGGAGGTGAATTATATGTTTCATTCTCTGCATTCATACGATTATATAACATCTTCCCATAAATTTTTCAATCAAATTCTCAATGTCCATCACCTTTTTGTGTAAAAAAATTATGAGACCCCTTATGGAAATTTCCTCCATTCTTATTTCCACAGATAGATCTTAAAGGAAATATCATCTTCTTCTCTCTATGGTTTTTAGATTTTTATTTTTACTCAATCTTCCTTTTCTTTTCAGTACCACGATATTGATATGTGACTCCAACCTTTATTTTATCCTAGACTTCACATAACACAATTTCTTCATAGATATAATATTACCTTATGAAAAATGACCTTCTAAGATTTGGATTTAATCCATTGAATAAAAAAACAACTATACCTTCGGGTTGGATAAAAATTCATTAAGCTTATCTGAAAAGTCTTGTGAAATTATTCTAATAGGTATCGACAGGTTCATCGTCCCTTTTCATTAACTCAAAAAACCCTTTATACAACTGTTTACGAAGAATATAAGGAAATAAAATATTGAAAAATAGGTTCTCAAACACATCCCAAATAGTGGATTCAATTTAATATTTCTTCCACATAATCTTCATTAGAGTCCACCACTTTTACTCTTCACTTTCTAACTTATAAGCATACAGAATGTATTTCTCATGATTCAAGCAATGGACAATAGAGAATATATTTTCAGTAGTATTGATCCATTATTTAAAAAAATTGTATAATAATACCAACTAAAATATCATGGCTGTTTTTCAAAAAGGACTCCAAAAAATCTTTTTCACTCTTTTTCTCATTTTGAATTCCATCATGATTCATAGCTTCAGAGAGAAATGTGAGCATATAAATTTGATTTTTCATTCTTTCTCCCATATAATTTGGTTTCTCCGGAGGAAATTTTTATAATTTTATATTTCAATCATCATTTTTGTAATTCCTTAATTTACCAACTATTGTGTAGTACCAAAATTCAAATATTAAAAAAAATTATCATAGTGAGGTACCACATAATCATGAAAAAATATTATAGGATGTCTAAATAAAGACACACTATTTAATCTATAAAACCATATGTTTATACTAGGTTATTAATATCTAACATCTATTTAGGTCATCCATGATGATTCATGAAAATTATGTGATTTTCAAAAGTATATACCCATAGATTTTCAAACAAGTTGTGCAGCAAGGACCGTTGTTATGTACTAGGTTACGCTAGAGTCTAACCCGATACATCTTTTTGTAGGTGTTAGCCCTAGGTACATATATGAAAGATACACATCCACCTGTAATATCTATATATGGATATATATCTATGAATCACGTCACTCTATCCTTTACCAATGTTCCAATACATTTTCATTTACTTTTATTTATTCATATAGTTATACATAGAAAATTCTTTCGGGTATTCACTATGGTTTTCTCATTCGAGTTTTCATAGGATTACTAAATGTTTTAAATGATACCAAGTATTGGGACATATATATTCATACATTCAAATTAGACTACTTTTTTGTAATAATTAATATATTATACAAATAGATTCTAAAAGAATTTACTGGTATAGTTCCTCTAGAAACATGGACACATAAAAACGGGTACATAATTGAGATACATTATCTTTTATTTGGTAATATCTGACTAGATACATTCTTAGAAACACAAACCAAAATACATTTAATCATAACCTGGGGAAAAGGTAAAAAAATGGGGGCATAAATGATATGTAAGGGTAAGCAACAGAGATATGTAAACATAATCATGAGAATAAGGGTATGAGATCATGATTATGAAAATGTTAGATCCTAACCTCCATATCAAAGGTCATAAATAGTAATAATGTCATAATTATTCTAATTTCATAAAACATGAAGCAAAATAACATAATAAACCTAATTGACTAAATCAAAACATAGGAATAATACATAAAATTTCAAAATACACATAAGTATATTACCTGATTTTCATAGTAGTCAAGGAATCACTTCCAGGTCATTTTAGTGGTATGGGATCACTTCCCATACCATCTTGGAAGTCACGGTTTACTCCCATGATCATATTCATAGTCAAGGATCACTCCTGATACTATCATAGTTGATATATTCCCTTAATGAACCAATTTTACTCCCTATTGCAACCATTTCTATCTCATTAGATATAAATAATTACCCAAAGCATTAGAGGAAGATATAGGTCCCATAAATAACATAGTGAAATCATACATACTTTTCAACCATTATCGCAAAAAATCATATAATTTAAAATGAAATGAAATGGGTTTCATAAAAATGTAATTACATCATAACTTATAGAAAACGAAATATGTTTCATAATAATTTCATCAATTCATATTCCTTTAAAACAAGTGGGTTTCATAAACCTCATTCCATCAAAACCTAAACCATTCAGATGAAGAATATGAATGGTATACATGGATAGTATCGTTAAAAAATAATGAGTAACACCAAATTATTTCCTCACATATGGGAAATAATTTTGAAATATCTTGTGAAAATATTTCTTGAGGAAAATATCATTTCATCATTGAAAACTTCTTTTGAAAACATAAATTTATTTTTATTGAAAATAGATTTCTAACATATAAAGGAAGAATTGAAAACTATAAAACATTTTTTAAAATTTGTTTTCCTTGAATATTAGATTAAAAAATAATTTTCTCAATTTTTTTAAAACATATTTTAAAACGTGGTTTTTTGAATTAAAATAGATTTTCATCTAAAGAGAGGAATAATGTCATATTTTCTAAAAAACAGTTATTAAATATCTTCAGTATGAAAGGTTAAAAAATTGTACTGGAGCATGAATATATTGTGAATAACTGTAGGACAAGAAAAAATATTATTGTTCTTGATATTTAGATCATGATATTTCATCAATGGAAGCATAACCATAAACTATATCGATAAACGATGAGATTGATTTAATAAAATCTTACCACATGTTAACATTGAAACAACAATCACCATGTAATAAAATGAAATTATTTTAGGATCAAAAAATAATTACAATAAATATATTCATGATATAACATTTAAAATATAACTATATACACCTTTTTAAATAATACAGGTGTATAACAATACATGTGTCCAAAAGAATGCCAATTGAGAGAAAGATATCTAACTGATTTCGTTACTTTTGAATAAAAACCCCCATTTAAGAGATATCGTCACATTTATACACCACACAATGGAATGAATGGTGTATGAAGAAAAAGCCTTAGGGAAATAGAAGTGAGACTACTCTTACCTTACCTAATATCTTAACACTCTTCATACTCACATAAAATTCATATATAAAAAATATATGTTTATTATAATTCATTCACATAACCATATATTACGTTATTATTTTATTAATAACTTATTATTAACTTTTCCATGTTAATGTTACGTTTAGGATAATAATCACTTTAACTTTTGTATGTGTTTTGATTTTTTATATTTTTTCCCATAATTATATCATGATCTCAAAAATTTAGAACATGATAAAAATATAATATTTATTCTATATATATATATATATATATTTACAGGATATTAATATGAAAGGTAACACACTATTCATGGAGATTACAAGTAGTACGTACACATGAATTTTGTTTCGGTTTAATTATAGTATTGAGAGAAACAAACTAAATGAAATATATATATTTATATATATATTATAATTAAAATATAATTCTTGTTCTATATATATCAAATAAGTTTAGTAAACCAATCCTTAATACATTCCATGGAATATGTGAACGAATCACATCACTTTGAGGAGGCAATAGTCTGCACAAATATAAACAAAGTTATCATATATCCATAATATGGAAATTATGAAGTTATGTTATATTGAAAAGGTACATAAGAATATTTCAATCATAAGTATCCTATATATAATATAAAAACATAGTTTAAATCATAATTCAAAACCATGAAAGATGTTAAAGTAAAAAAGAACAACATCATTTTGTGAGGCGGTAGTTCGCTATAAAAAATAACGGTAAGTTATTTACCCATTTGATGGAAGTGTGTGTATGTATAGGTTGAACCCTTAAAATATGTAAATATTAGTATATTTTGGGTAGTGATCCTATTATGTGTTCATATGAACAATTTAGTCAGTGGATAAGGAGAATAAAATAATGGTCCTTGAAGAAGGATGTAACCTCTTCTTTGGGTAACTCCATTTGGTTTCCAACAAAGGGATTCCTTGGTGGGATTTGTGGTCAAAGGGAGGTTTCATAGATGACATTTGGGTTTTATGGATGATATTTTAGTATATTATATTTGAAAAAAATTTCTTGATAGGTGTGATTATGTGGGAGGGGTGAGTTCCCTTTTATAAGGGAAGAGGATTGGCATTATTGAAAATATAAAAGGGCAAACACTATAAGGATGTCTCCCTTACACCATTGGAATCCAAAAAATATCAAAAATCAATAAAATAACCGACATGGTTGGAAAATAGAGATAAAATTCCCTTTCGAAAATTTTCTACGTCATTTTCCCACTTAATATTAATGTTTAACCATTAAGAAAAAATATTTTTTCCTAACATGATATATTTAATTTTAATTAATTTCACTATATTTTTTGGTCAAAAAATAATATGAAATTATTTAAATTTTAAATTATGATTATTATAAAAATAGTAATTAATTTTACCAAATTCAATTAATAAATGATGCATAAATAAATTTAAAAATAACCCCGTATATGTAGTGTGGCAACAAGTTTTCTTATGGAAAATGTTAAAAATATTGAAATGATTTTAAATCCAATTTAAATTTGAAATTTCATACAATTACATATATTGAATAATTTTACATAAAATTTATCTAATTATAATATAAAAATAAATTAAAATATAATTTTGGTATATAAATAAATTTGAAAAAAACCACTTTTGAATTTAAATTTAGTATTTTTCACTATTCATAAAATTGAAATTTTTCAGCTAAACCTCAAAAATTCACTAGAAGAAAGAATTTTCAGTTTTAATTAAAAAATTAATTACATTTTATTAAATTAAATATAAAAAATTCTCTAAAATTTATTTTATAATTTTTTACAAAAGGAAACAAAAAGATGTTCTTTTAAGAAAATATTATTCTTAAACATATAAGGACTTTACCAAATATAATATGTTTTATTATCAATATATTTTATCTATATAAAACCATTATAAATAAAACTAAAAATTATTTATTACTATTCAAATTATTATGTTAATGGATATGTTATAAATATCTCTTTTAAATAATTATGATACTAATGTGTTGTTTCACAGAAAATCATTATTTCACGTATTATAAGCCATGTCAGTATTGAATGTAGCAAAAAATTTCCTTTTTGTAGAATATAAATAAATTATGAATTAGTGCATCATGTAACATGAGTATTCAACTAAAATTAATTTATTTGAAACAAAATGTTTCATAAAAAACAGGAGGTGTTGAAATAGAAACTAATTGACAAATTGTGTGAATGTTATACGGAGTTATTAAATTTTGGGGTGGTGCCTAGTAGAGGGTTGTTGTATCTTGAGGTAGTACCATCTTTTTGGGCTCTCATTTTAGTTCTATTTTAATTTCATAGAGTGGCGATGTAGGATATCTTCTATTCTCATTAGGTCGTTCATCCCCGGAACGCTAAGATGTTTTAGGATGTGTGTCCTCTTTTCTTGTGGGTAGTGATGAGTTGAGATATAAATAACTTCATATCTCGATGATATACCAGTTCGGAGGTTAAATTATCACACAATATAACCTCTAGTATAATTTATCAATTACCCATTCCTACCAATAACTACGATGAGGTCAAAATGGATTTTAGCATTCGTTTCCCTTATACACCCCAGTGACGGAATGCCATTTGGGTAATGATAAGTTTTTGGACCAAGTAATCATATTTAATTCATATAAAAAATTTATTCAAAGTGTATTAATTTGGATGGTTGTATATTTAGATTATACAAAGTCTTCATGGTGTTTCGTTGGATATCATTTCAGATAGGGACCCTAGTTTTACCTCACGGATTTGGGAAGTCCTTGTGAAGGAAATGGGATTGCAGGTCATGTTGAGTATGACATACCATTCACCAATGGATCATCATACAGAGTGGGTGAATTAGATCATGGAAAACATACTCTGGGAATCTGTGTTTAATTTTATAGGTTTTTCAAAAATAAATTTTTTGTTGGTTATTTTTTCCTATTAAAATATATTCCAATCCTCATTTTGATGTTTCCCTTTGAGGTGCTTCACGATCGCCCTTGTAATTTCCCCTTATCTGCGGCAGACATGGGTGATGCCTCATTATTGGGACCAATCCTAGTAAAAGAAGAGTATAATAAATTAAGGTTGATTATGAAACATGTTTTGACAACTCAAAGTCACCACAATTCTTATACTAACCAACATCACAGGGCATTGAAATTTTTTATGGTTGACCATGTGTTTCTGAAAGTGGAAACTCATTTGGGTCACCACCATCATGGTAAGAAATGTAATTTTTCACTGAGGTATGTTAGAACATATGATATTACCAACAGAATTGGTAAATTACAACACATGTTATCTCTTCATTCTAAGCTAAGGTCAATTCATGATTTTTCCCCAGTTTCACTGCTAAAAAAGTTAAATCTAGACTCATATTATGTGCTGAAATGGGGAGAATTGGAGCTAGAATCATATCTTTTGATTTTTGAGCAGTCAATATAGTTTATTATTTCTTAGGAGAATGTTAATTTGGACAATAATTCATTAGACGAGATGAGATATAATTTTTTATTCTCTAGTCAAACTTTGGGATTACATTCCAAGGGTGGAAAGTTTTCATGGTGGGGAGAATTCCCACATCCATGACTTATTTTGAGGTAATCCATTGAATATTTTTTGGAATGGTATTTATCCCCTGTTTTCCCTAAGTGTTTTTATAGAAAATAAAATTTCATAACTTGGTAATACATTGTGCATGGCCGGTGCATAGTTTGGGAAAAATGTATGCCAGCCTAGGAGAAACTGTGTGCCCTACACAGTTGCATGTTCTAGGCTGCACGACTTTCTCCATAGGCATGTTCCCTCCCCCAAGAAGTCTCAGGACCATGTCCTCATAGACATATGAGATGACATGATTGCATAATAGTTTGGAAAACCATGTGGGCTAATACTGGTAACTATCCAAGTAATTAGAAATGATAAATTACTACACTCTCTTTCCTTATTTCAACCCCAAACAACCCCTAATTTAAGAAAAAAGGAATTTGAATCCTTAATATCATCCTCCTCTCCTTTATATCCACCTTTAACTTCATTTTGATGGAATATATTATGTGGGGTCTTTATTGAATCATCATATAAGTCTCATTTCCCTTGATTTCTTCTTTATTTTAGGGTTCTTCTACCTCCCTCTATGAGTTTTTTCCTTGGATTTTCTGTCCTAATATGTTCTCAATAATTAGTTGTTGGGTAAAATCAAGATTTTTCTGGTATGATGATTTATTGATATGGTTTCTTTGTATAGTGGTTATTCTATTCCTCTAGATTATATATGTTTCCAACTTGAGGGATGTGATTACATGTTTTACCATTATTACATGTTTTTAGTATTCTCTCTTTGATTCATGAATGAGTTTTATGGATTATGTGTCAGGTTAGAAATGTTTTTTCAAAATATTGAAAGGAGTATATGGGTTGAAATAATGTTTAAAAAAATAAATTGATTTTGACTCATGTGTGTTTCCATGTTTTTCATCATAAATGTGTTCTATGAATTATGTATGTGGTTAGAAGAGTGTTTCCAAATGGATTTGGATTTTGTGTGGGTTGAAAAGAGGTGTTTCCTATGAAAAAGGGTGGTTTCTCATGTGTATTTCTGATGCATGATGTTTGTATGTTTAATTGGTTATATATGTGTCATGTGAACTGAAATGATGAACAAAGGGAATCCTTGGAATCTTTGTTAGTGGACCAGGACTAATATGATAGTGGTATTGGTGGGGACAAGGCCTAGTGTATTCTAGCAGGATTGATGATATAAAACTAACTAAACAATTATGATTATTGGAAACCACTAGAACATTGGATAGATTCCTCTCTAGGGGCTCGTTCATGAAGACTCTATGGGTTATGGTTGTAATTCCATGTTTCACTAAGATACGAGGTACCTAGGTGTAACACCCCAGGTAAATAAAGAATATGTCATCTTTATATTTATCCATATTTGTGAATCAAATATTAATATTACTTTAAAGGGGATTCTATGCTCGATGGCGTACCCAACACGCAACAACGAGTTTCTTGGGAATCTTACGTTGCACTCTAATAATAAAATAATATTATTTTAAATGGTAGTTAACATGTAGCCGTTGTAATGGCGGGAAAGGATAGAAATAACTAAAATATGATTATATATGTTTTTAAATGTTTTTACATTTATACAATAAAAGATAAAGGCTTAAAATACGGAAAGAATTCAATTTTAGGCGTATATGCCCAAGTTTTCACTAAAGGTTCACTTATCGCCTTTTGATGGCAAACCGTCATTAAATATAGTTTTGTTCACTCTTATACATTCTATTGGACCAAATAAAGCTCTTCTTAAGAATCGGGACATCAAAATTTACTTTGTGTAAATTTTTGGTATATTTCTGATAAAGTTCTTTTTTTAATGAATAGTGTAAAATGTTGTATTTTAATTCAAAACCTCTTTTTAATATAATATATTTATATGATTAGATTATATTTTGAATTGGTTTTAAAGTGAAATTAGAAAATATTTTTACCATTAAATCCAATAGTGGTCGTTGGAATTAATTTCACTTTGAAATCGGACTTAAACTAGTGTCAATCTTTTGATACTTATTGTTTCATAAAAACATGCTATTTGCTCTGACAGCGGGAATTAATTATTAAATTAATTAATGTGACTTATATGTTTTGAATTTTGTAAAATAGACTTCATTTTTGAATTCGTAATATCAAATATATCTTAGGGTGAATTTTTGGTAATTTTCTGAAAAACTTCAATTTTTGATGAATAGTGAAACCACTAAGTGGTACTTATAAAAACTGATTTTTCTGTTTAAATGGAATTTTTCCATCTTTGTGTTTTGAATTTAAAAAATCCGACATACATGGTTGTCATTAAGAAGTAAAATGTGGTTCAATGGGATAAAAATAATTTTTTGGTGAATAGTAACTTATTAAGTTTTTAATCGCGATTAGTGGTAATTAGTGTAGTTTAAGGTAAAAATAATGCTTTAATAAAATAAGACGAGATTTACACATGTCCTACCCTCATTGGTTGTGTCATGGCCGACCAAGACAAGCCATGGGCAAACTTGGGTACCCCATGGGGACACTTTGGTTGGGAAATGACATAAATAACTTTTTATTTAATGTTAAAATTAAATTGACACAAACATGTGTTGTTTTACTAAATCAATTTTTAAGTAGGGTTACAAAGGTCCAAATTTTGATTATAAATAGTCATTGGAAAGATAAAAAGATTTACTACATCATAATATTTTTTTATAATTTTTAGACATTAAATAAATTAAATTATTTATGACATAAAAATGATGCAGCGATGACATCATTATTTGACGATTTAAATAAAATGGAAAGATAATGTAAAATCTATGAACTACACATGTCCAAAACCAATTGGATGAGTGGATTTCGAACCCTTATCACCTTATCAACAAATTATATCAATGTGTGTCCTTTTAAAACCGAAACACATTTTCAAATAAAGTAATATTTCTTTACTTTCCAAAAGTGCCCCTCCTATCCTCTTATTAAAGGCCCCCACCTCTACCTCATTTCACACACTCCTCAAGCCTTTGGCTCGGCCAAACCCTGCCCATTTACTCTCTCCACATCCCTATCCTCATCCTAGAGGATTAACTTTGGGCATAATCCTTTCAAAGGAATCCTTTAGGCTCAAATCAAAAGGAGTTACACTTTTAAAGGTAATTCATTCTCTCATGTTCATTTGTTTTATTTTGCTTCTCCAACCCCCTAAACTCTTTTTATTTATTTCTTTTGTAACAAAAACAGTATCTTCAATATACTAGGATGTTGTTATAAGATTTATTCGAGCTAAACTCTCACACAACTACATAAAATGGTTAAAGAACATACGGTTTCCGTGGATGGCGAAATTGTGCCTCCCGAAACGATGATTGTTCAATACTTATTTAACACCTTCAAAGGTGGACATTATGATGTCACTATTTTTATATATGATATATAATATGTTTATGTATTAATTATGATTCCTTATTTTTCATTTGTGTCTTACCTTTATGGCTTCCATTATGGGTATACGCGATATCTTCATTTTAGGAAGTGCGGACTACCGCCCCCTCAAAGTGATGTGATTCGTTAATGCCATACGTGGGACGTATAAAGGATGGATTTAATGTTATTATATATGATTTTATACTGGAATTATTATTTACCTATATATCATTATTATTTCTTTCCATTAAAGTATGAGATAGAAATGAAAGTAGCGTTCATGCGTACGTACGGCTTACCGTCTCCATGAACGGTGCATTTAATTTCTTATCCCCAAATGTAATGTACTATTATAAGTACATATATATAATGGATATATATGATGTATGATACATCAAAATGATTAATATAATTCTGGAATTAAAATATACATACCTCTCATATAGTTTTAATTCCATTAACACGACATAGAAATGAAAGTAGCGTTCATGCGTACGTACGGCTTACCGTCTCCATGAACGGTGCATTTCATTTCTTTCCTCTAAATGATTATGTGATTTTATAAATACATGTATATGCTGGATATATATGATATATATGATATCAAAATCAGGAATTTCATTTTTGTATATGAATAACCTTTGACCACGCGAACAACATGTAATTGTAAGAAGTCCACTTTCGACTTAAGAACCAAATATCGACAAAACAAACATGATTAACTTAAATGATTAAATAATGTTTATAACATTGTAATAAGTGATATAAAATGAATAATGAACTTTAAAAAGGTTCTTAAGTAAGTATAAATTAACTCAAGTTTATTATTCAGGAGATTAAAGAACGATCAAGTCAAGTCGGACCCGAGGTAAGGGATCATACTCCTCTCTTTCTTTTTAAGTACACACTTTTATGTCATTCCTTTTAAAGATCATCTTTCTTGTTATTGGGATGATCTTTTATAATACATTTACCATAATTCTTATGTTCATGTGATGATAGACCCTATTCTCTCTCATCAGTCCATTTTGTAAGTTTTGAGTGGCGCCGTTAGGCTGCCGAATTTTCGTAAGGGATTTTTCATCTCACTTTTATTCCCGTGAGATTTATGCTAAATTTGCCACAAATTCCATTGAGTGGTGTATGTACTGCCCATTATTCTACTCTTTGTGTAATATACTTTCGTTTATGAGTATTTACATCAATGATCTATTGTCCTTCTTTCATGGGGTGTATGTTTTGAAAGATACCCAAGTCGGTAAGGGAACCTTTCACCCTCCTCTTTTTAAAAGACTTCTTTTGTTGGGTCTTTTAATTTACATATTGTTATGTTGGGATATGTTCTCATATATCCTTATTGATGTAAATTTTGTGTCCAAGTGATGAGATACGCTTTTTATCTCTCATCAACTCATTTTGATGTGATGCCGTTAGGCTGTCAAGGGAACTTTTTAACCCAATTTCGATTTCTTTGGGTTCAACTTGTAGTCATTGAATATGTCATCCATTGAATATGTGTGAATGAAATTTTATTGTTTTACACTTAATATCCACTTATATTGGGTGTATTTATATTTTTCACACATATTTTTGAGATTGATTTGTCCTTAATTTAAGGATACCTTCTTTATAAGGGATTTCATCACATTTGACATTTCTATTGAGGGTTCATTGTTGTTATGTACCAATTCACTCTTATATGGTGTATATAATGTCCTTTGGAGTATTATATCATGAATCCATTTATTCTCATGATATTATAAAGTTCTGACTAAATGTTATTCCTCAATTATTGTATTCAAGTGTTTCTAATATTGGTAAAACCCCTTTAACCAAAATGTTATTTTAAATGTTTTAATTATTTGTTCTTATTAATATCCATGTTTTGAAAATGGTTTTAAGGATTTATTTATATGGATATTAATGGTTTAAAATTTTAAGCTTCAAGGTGGTATGAGACACTTTGATTCAAAAATCTCTTTATTAAATGTTTTAAATAGTTTTGAAAATGGTTTATATAAAGGATTATATTATGATATATTGTGATGTGGAAATGTTATCATTCCTTTATATTGGTTTTATGTTTTATGATTTCATATTGGTACTTGGACATTTTAACGGGTGTTTACATTATAAACCATATGACGGGTGGTGCCGTGAATACCAGGACGGGTGGTTACGTTATAACCTCCAATGCATTGGGTATGGAAGTCGGCCTTATGGCTATTCCATTAAGTATGTATGGAAATTGGCCGTATGGCTATTCCATTAAGTGATATGTGTGGGAGTCGACCGTATGGTCATTCCACTTAAGTATGTTTATGTCCCAAGTTACCTTTATATATGTTATGTGTTCTTTATATGGGTTTTATGGTAATACTTTGGTTACAAAAAGGTAAGTAATGATATTTTATTCAGTGAAGAGTTTTTACTACTTCATAAAGGTGAAAAGTATTACCTTGATAAAGTATACATGGTTTACTATTTGTTTTGATAAACTAACATTTTTTATTCTTTGTGTATCCCTTACTGAGTTTTTATGCTCATCCAAAGTTTTTGAAATGTTTTTCACAGGACTTAGCATGGAATAGGGTCAAGGATGGGATCAAGGGAAAGTCATGCTACCTAAAACATGGAACTATACATGTTTCTTTTAAAGAGTTTTTATTTTATGGAAATTTAGTAGAAGCGACTACTTTGTAATCTTTTGAGATGTAATAGTTATGTCCTAATTCTCTAAAACTCTAAACCTGAAAAGATCCTCAATGTGAATTATTCATTTAATTTAATTTTAAGTAAGGTTTAAGGCTGGGGCCTTATAGTTGGTATCAAAGGTCGGTTTAGTTAACTTTAGAGGTTAGGGTATTCTCTAAGCACTAGTGACATTACCATAATGGTTAGGATTTCAGAAAGAGTCCTAGTTTTAGATAAAGTGAATGAGTAAGTGTATCTTAGTGTTTACCTTCATCATTTGTACATGATGGTTTTGTTGATATACTCACAATGAAATTTCTATTTTTAGTGAAAGGATTGATTCAGCAGGCACCAAAGAGACAACAGGTTTGAAAGAAACTGTTGTGGTTCTCTGATTAAGATACTAGATAAAATGGAGGATTCAATGAGGAAACTCGTGGTTGTTCTAAACCAAATATCAAGGAGTCATGATCAACCACTTCAACCTTGGTGAGTTCTCTAATGCATCATGTATGAGATGGCCAACCCGATGTGGAAATTCAGGTAATAATTATTAAGGTAACCATTAGGGTTTATATGATACTTAATTTTTAGGTAATTATGGGTTACTCTATGATATGATGGAAAATGAAAGGAATGAGATAAACTTGAGGTTAAAATATGTTATGATTATTCTTGAAGATTTTATCTCATTTTGGGGAATGTTTTAAGAATTATATAGTTTTGAAAAAAGGACAACACGTAGACCGTGTGACATCCCGTCGCGTCGGACAAAGCTGCGGGAATCGAACCCACAACCAATGTGCGACTGGTATTTATCGCCTACCACTGGACTACGTAAAGTCCCTGGTTAGTTTGACTGATTCATTCTAGTTATATGATTTTATGAATTAAGAGTAAGTTGATTTTGGGTTGTTTATGAAAATTAATAACCTATCATGGAGAATATGTGATTAGGTTAATTACTTTTTAATACGAGACTTTAGGAGCAACTGATGTTGTTTGGAGATAAATGTTACGATTTAACTTGGAAGACTATGTGACTAAATCCTTCAAATATTTGGGTTTCAATCTTAGTTTGGTTTAATTTGAAGAATTTTATGGACAAATTGATTATAGAATGGTCCTCGTTAAACTTTGGGTTTTGTTGGACAAATTTTGGAGGTTAAGAATAGATTTTCTTTTTATAAAGGGTTATCCTTTTCTGGATTATCTGATCTTGTACTAACCTTTTGGTTTTGGTTTTGGTTAAAGCCTAAATAAATGGGAAGTATATAGTTCTCTTTTGTGGATTAGGTGATTCTCTAGAAGTTGATTAAAGTACTCTTAATTCGGACAAGTCTCCCTAAATACTCGTCTTTTGGAAAAAATATGAGTTTGATTAAGGAATCTAGTAAAAGTTGAAAGTCAACATGATAAGTTATTATGTTTCCTTATGAACAAATTCCTCAATAAAAAGTAACTTAAAAAAAAATTGTATATTAACTTTTTCTATTGGGGAATCGAATACCGTTTAACCCATCACAAGTTTGTGATTTTCTCGTGGTTAACTTTCTCCTAAACATGTTTTCTATCACTCTCCATCAGAACATGACCCTTTGTTTTTTCCTCCATGTCCATATTTTCATACTTGGAATCCTAGTATGGGTTAACTCGGGTGACCTTTGTACTTATCTCTCTTTATTTTAAAGTTTTTGTTTTACCGACTTTTGTTCCGATGTGGGACTTCCAAGGATGTTTCCAAGCGCAATTTTAAAATTGCGAGGACGCAATTCCCAAAAGGGGGGAAGGATGTAACACCCCAGGTAAATAAATAATATGTCGTCTTTATATTTATCCATATTTGTGAATCAAATATTAATATTACTTTAAAGGGGATGCTATGCTCGATGGCGTACCCAACACGCAACAACGAGTTTCTTGGGAATCTTACGTTGCACTCTAATAATAAAATAATATTATTTTAAATGGTAGTTAACATGTAGCCGTTGTAATGGCGGGAATGGATAGAAATAACTAAAATATGATTATATATGTTTTTAAATGTTTTTACATTTATACAATAAAAGATAAAGGCTTAAAATACGGAAAGAATTCAATTTTAGGCGTATATGCCCTAGTTTTCCCTAAAGGTTCACTTATCGCCTTTTGATGGCGACCCGTCATTAAATATAGTTTTGTTCACTATTATACATTCTATTGGACCAAATAAAGCTCTTCTTAATAATCAGGACATCAAAATTTACTTTGTGTAAATTTTTGGTATCTTTCCGATAAAGTTCTTTTTTTTAATGAATAGTGTAAAATGTTGTATTTTAATTCAAAACCTCTTTTTAATCTAATTTATTTATATTATTAGATTATCTTTTGAATTGTTTTTAAAGTGAAATTAGAAAATATTTTTACCATTAAATCCAATAGTGGTCGTTGGAATTAATTTCACTTTGAAATCGGACTTAAACTAGTGTCAATCTTTTGATACTTATTGTTTCATAAAAACATGCTATTTGCTCTGACAGTGGGAATTAATTATTAAATTAATTAATGTGACTTATATGTTTTGAATTTTGTAAAATAGACTTCATTTTTGAATTCGTAATATCAAATATAGCTTAGGGTGAATTTTTGTTAATTTTCTGAAAAACTTCAATTTTTGATGAATAGTGAAACCACTAAGTGGTACTTATAAAAACTGATTTTTCCGTTTAAATGGAATTTTTCCATCTTTGTGTTTTGAATTTCAAAAATCCGACATACATGGTTGTCATTAAGAAGTAAAATGTGGTTCAATGGGATAAAAATAATATTTTGGTGAATAGTAACTTATTAAGTTTTTAATCGCGATTAGTGGTAATTAGTGTAGTTTAAGGTCAAAATAATGCTTTAATAAAATAATATGATCTTGAAACATGTCCTACCCTCATTGGTTGTGTCATGGCCGACCAAGACAAGCCATGTGCCAACTTGGGGACCCCATGGGGACACTTTGTTTGGGAAATGACATAAATAACTTTTTATTTAATGTTAAAATTAAATTGACACAAACATGAGTTGTTTTACTAAAACAATTTTTAAGTAGGGTTACACAGGTCCAAATTTTGATTATAAATAGTCATTAGAAAGATAAAAAGATTTCCTACATCATAGTATTTTATTTATAATTTTTAGACATTAAATAAATTAAATTATTTATGACATAAAAATGATGCAGCGATGACATCATTATTTGACGATTTAAATAAAATGGAAAGATAATGTAAAATCTATGAACTACACATGTCCAAAACCAATTGGATGAGTGGATTTCGAACCCTTATCACCTTATCCACTAATTATATCAATTTGGGTCCTTTTAAAACCGAAACGCATTTTCAAATAAAGTAATATTTCTTTACTTTCCAAAAGTGTACCTCCTCTCCTCTTATAAAAGGCCCCCACCTCTACCTCATTTCACACACTCCTCAAGCCTTTGGCTCGGCCAACCCCTGCCCATTTACTCTCCCCACATCCCTCTACTCATCCTAGAGGATTACCTTTGGGAAGAATCCTTTCAAAGGAATCCTTTAGGCTCAAATCCAAAGGAGTTACACTTTTAAAGGTAATTCATTCTCTCATGTTCATTTGTTTTATTTTTCTTCTCCAACCCCCTATACTCTTTTTATTTATTTCTTTTGTAACAACACCAGTATCTTCAATATACTAGGATGTTGTTATAAGATTTATTCGAGCTAAACTCTCACACAACTACATCAAATGGTTAAAGAACATACGGTTTCCGTGGATGGCGAAATTGTGCCTCCCGAAACGATGATTGTTCAATACTCATTTAACACCTTCAAAGGTGGCCATTATGATGTCACTATTTTTATATATGATATATAATATGTTTATGTTTTAATTATGCTTCCTTATTTTTCATTTGTGTCTTACCTTTATGGCTTCCATTATGGGTATACGCAATATCTTCATTTTAGGAAGTGCGGACTACCGCCCCCTCAAAGTGATGTGATTCGTTAATGCCATACGTGGGACGTATAAAGGATGGATTTAATGTTATTATATATGATGTTATACTGGAATTATTATTTACCTATATATAATTATTATTTCTTTCCATTAAAGTATGAGATAGAAATGAAAGTAGCGTTCATGCGTACGTACGGCTTACCGTCTCCATGAACGGTGCATTTCATTTCTTATCCCCAAATGTAATGTACTATTATAAGTACATATATATAATGGATATATATGATGTATGATACATCTAAATGATTAATATAATTCTGGAATTAAAATATACATACCTCTCATATAGTTTTAATTCCATTAATATGACATAGAAATGAAAGTAGCGTTCATGCGTACGTACGGCTTACCGTCTCCATGAACGGTGCATTTCATTTCTTTCCTCTAAATGATTATGTGATTTTATAAATACATGTATATTCTGGATATATATGATATATATGATATCAAAATCAGGAATGTCATTTTTGGATATGAATAACCTTTGACCACACAAACAACATGTAATTGTAAGAAGTCCACTTTCGACTTAAGAACCAAATATCGACAAAACAAACATGATTAACTTAAATGATTAAATAATGTTTATAACATGGTAATAGTGATATAAAAGGAATAATGAACTTTAAAAAGGTTCTTAAGGAAGTATAAATTAACTCAAGTTTATTATTCAGGAGATTAAAGAACGATCGAGTCAAGTCGGACCCGAGGTAAGGGATCATACTCCTCTCTTTCTTTTTAAGTACACACTTTTATGTCATTCCTTTTAAAGATCATCTTTCTTGTTATTGGGATGATATTTTATAATAAATTTACTGTAATTGTTATGTTCATGTGATGAGAGACCCTATTCTCTCTCATCAGTCCATTTTGTAAGTTTTGAGTGGCGCCGTTAGGCTGCCGAATTTTCGTAAGGGATTTTTCATCTCACTTTTATTCCCGTGAGATTTATGCTACATTTGCCACAAATTCCATTGAGTGGTGTATGTACTGCCCATTATTCTACTCATTGTGTAATATACTTTCGTTTATGAGTATTTACATCAATGATCTATTGTCCTTCTTTCATGGGGTGTATGTTTTGAAAGATACCCAAGTCGGTAAGGGAACCTTTCACCCTCCACTTTTTAAAAGACTTATTTTGTTGGGTCTTTTAATTTAGATATTGTTATGTTGGGATATGTTCTCATATATCCTTATTGATGTAAATTTTGTGTCCAAGTGATGAGATACGCTTTTTATCTCTCATCAACTCATTTTGATGTGATGCCGTTAGGCTGTCAAGGGAACTTTTTAACCCAATTTCGATTTCTTTGGGTTCAACATGTAGTCATTGAATATGTCATCCATTGAATATGTGTGAATGACCTTTTATTGTTTTACACTTAATATCCACTTATATTGGGTGTATTTATATTTTTCACACATATTTTTGAGATTGATTTGTTCTTAATTTAAGGATACCTTCTTTATAAGGGATTTCATCACATTTGACATTTCTATTGAGGGTTCACTGTTGTTATGCACCAATTCACTCTTATATGGTGTATATAATGTCCTTTGGAGTATTATATCATGAATCCATTTATTTTCATGATATTATAAAGTTATGACTAAATGTTATTCCTCAATTATTGTATTCAACTGTCTCTAATATTGGTAAAACCCCTTTAACCAAAATTTTATTTTAAATGTTTTAATTATTTGTTCTTACTAATATCCATGTTTTGAAAATGGTTTTAAGGATTTATTTATATGGATATTAATGGTTTAAAATTTTAAGCTTCAAGGTGGTATGGGACACTTTGATTCAAAAATCTCTTTATTAAATGTTTTAAATAGTTTTGAAAATGGTTTTGATAAAAGATTATATTATGATATATTGTGATGTGGAAATATTATCATTCCTTTATATTGGTTTTATGTTTTATGATTTCATATTGGTACTTGGACATTTTAACGGGTGGTTACGTTATAAACCATATGACGGGTGGTGCCGTGAATACCAGGACGGGTGGTTACGTTATAACCTCCAATGCATTGGGTATGGAAGTCGGCCATATGGATATTCCATTAAGTATGTATGGAAATTGGCCATATGGCTATTCCATTAAGTGATATGTGTGGGAGTCGACCGTATGGTCATTCCACTTAAGTATGTTTATGTCCCAAGTTACCTTTATATATGTTATGTGTTCTTTATATGGGTTTTATGGTAATACTTTGGTTAAAAAAAGGTAAGTAATGATATTTTATTCAGTGAAGAGTTTTTACTACTTCATAAAGGTGAAAAGTATTACCTTGATAAAGTATACATGGTTTACTATTTGTTTTGATAAACTAACAGTTTTTATTCTTTGTGTATCCCTTACTGAGTTTTTATGCTCATCCCAAGTTTTTGAAATGTTTTTCACAGGACTTAGCATGGAATAGGGTCATGGATGGGATCAAGGGAAAGTCATGCTACCTAAAACATGGAACTATAAATGTTTCTTTTAAAGAGTTTTTATTTTATGGAAATTTAGTAGAAGCGACTACTTTGTAATCTTTTGAGATGTAATAGTTATGTCCTAATTCTCTAAAACTCTAAACCTGAAAAGATCCTCAATGTGAATTATTCATTTAATTTAATTTTAAGTAAGGTTTAAGGCTGGGGCCTTATACTAGGGTCCCACTAGTGTTAGTACCATTTGGGATTACCTGTGGTGCTCTTGTGATGTAGTGAATACCATCGGCACATGGTGTACACTACTCCTATGTATATTTTCAAATCATTTCCATTTTATAAAATTCCCATGTAATGTTTTTAAATTCTTAATCATTTCTTAAAAAATTATTGGTGAATTGTATTATAATGTTATGGAATAGAATCTATTTTCGGCGGTTTCCTACTAGGATATGGATCACACCCTATAGACACTATTGGAAGTACGTAGACATTTTATGTTTGTCCTAGATAAAGGGAAGATGTATCATGGTGATGGTGGATTCAGATGCATGTGTAAATTTCTTTCATGTATTGTTGGTAGAGGTGGCTTGAGGGTGATTGCCTTCCTTTTTCATTGATGTCTTTTATTCTGTATAATTTCCCCTCCCCATTTTGGTACCTTTGTTATATTTAATGTCGTAAAATGTTTAACTAAATTTTTTTTATCTCTATTTGAATGGATACTAGTTTCAGTATAATGTTATACTTTTAATAATTGTTTGTGGTTGTTTAAATTGGGTTTAATCATTCCAAAAAGTATATTGTCGTACCCAATTACTAGTTTCCACCCCATGGGGATCAGGAATTCCCTTTAGGCCATTCCATAGGCCAGGTCGGGTGTCATGCATGTTGGTACCCCTACATGGTTCTAGAAAATAGGGGTCTTCTCTAAAACATGGTCATCTCCTATATATTTAATGGCTTGATATCTTTAAAGAGTGGGATTATCTCATATAGTTCTCTTAGAAAATATCCTTTATTTAATCAAATCTAAGTATATAAGGGATAAATTATTTTTATAACAAATTATAGATACAATAAACATTGAATAATCTATCCATAAATATCCATGCATGTTAAATTATTCTTTGAAATTCTTAATTCTCGGGATAGGTTTTGGAAGTAATGTGATTTATTATGTAATATATTATAATAAAAACTTTAGTAAAAACATCAAAAATGTCAAATGAACTAATATTTTACACCCAAATTCTATGATCTTACTCATTATCAAACACTCTCCCTTGACGCACATATTTGATATAATATAGAGAATTGAATGATGTGTTATAGGGTTACCTCTATTTTCAACTTCAATAGAGATAACTGAATCCTTCAAATATCCATGTAAAAACTCTAGATATCATCTCATTCATATTTTCCCCCTCCCAATGGGTTTACACACATAATTATTCCTATTATATGGCTTCATCAAATTGTCTTCCAGATTTCTATGGTCCACCCATGGGAAAAGATTTCTTGTTTTTATCAAATATTCATTACAAATATTTATTTTCTTATTTGTAGATTCATTTTTTATATTGACATTGATAATTACATTCAATTACAGGAAAATTAATCAAAAAAATACAATATAATAATAATAGGAATGTTTTTGAACACTTATAAGTATAATAAAAGAAATAGTGTTGAGAATTTTCTCTCAACATAGAGACAATTTTTCTTATATCTTGAAAGTGTATTTTACCTTTCACACATGTGTCTCATTTATATTTCTCATTTTTAAATTTATTCAAGTACAGGTAATATTTTCTTTCATTCACCTTAATCATGTTTTGATTTTTTGTCTTTAATTATACCATTAATTTAATTGGATCCATTGGTTCTTTATTTCTATCTTGTATATCTCCCTTTGATCTAATGGAACCTTCCAAAACATTTTGTGAGATTCATGAGTTGTCATTCAATGAACACCGCTCATTAAATTCGAGGTCCTTATGTGTGAAAACCTATTATTCATTTTCATTTTCTCAAGATAGTGATTCATCTTCATATTATCGCAAATATCAAGTGACTTTAAATTTATCAGGTTAAAATAATAAGGAATTATTTTTTAAATTATTAAACTTCAGAGATACTTCATTGATACTTCAATATTATTGAGTTACCCTTCTTGGGTAACATATCAATGTCGTATTCATGAATCTATTCAATCAATACTATTTATAATTTCTCTCTTGTATTTATTCTCTTCATGATTTTTTTGTCTTCTATTAATTTTCATGATTCATTTATAGTGGTCCATCGTATTACCTCCCCTACCAATATGGAAACAAATTTTATTTATTGAAACAAAATTATTGGAATACATATAATTATTATTCTTGTGTGTATATTACTTCATATATTTCATAATTAGTGTATTTTTCTTATTTCACAATGAATACTTTTTAATTTTTGTTCTTTACAACTTCACAGGTTGTTTTATGTTATTATAATTGAAGTTGTAACTGATTGGTTAATTCTACCAATATTTTTCTATGGGACCATACATGATATAGTAATCACAGAAGTCTTAAAAACAACCAAATATATACTTCATTTATATATTTTTCATCATATGTGTATTATTGTTTAGTTTATTAGGTTTCACAATTTATTCAAATATAATAACCATAAATTTACTCCTTATAGTATTCATAGTTTTTCATTTTGAAAATATTCAACATTCTGAATCCCAAACATCCAGCACCCTGAACAATAACCAACAAATATCTCTATATAGGTTGTAATATTTTTTTTTGACTATTTTAGTTCCTTGTTGTGTCGACATTTGTTTCCCTTGTGGAGCATCATTTTGGGAGTTATTTGTATTGATATTTATAGAATATAACCCTGTTGTTTTGGAGGATTTTTTAAAATTTATATCAACCAAAATTTTACCAACCTTTTACATTTACCCTGCACTAAAAGATGAAACCACATTGGTATAGATAGATTTAAATGGGTTATAACATACCTGATTCAAATAGCCTTTAGATAGTTGATCGAGATAATATCATTAGATCTTTTTCCCCAAATATGAGTCACTTTAGGGAAATTATTCATATAAATATATTTTATAAACATATTTCTTCTTGGAGGTAGTATATCATTATATATTTTGGTTGAATAATTATTCTTTTTAACAACTTGATAATTTTCAGCATGAGTCTCCTTCAAATTTCACAATTTTTCATATAGCTCAATACATTTTATTCTGAATAAAAATTTATTGTTTTCAATAGGTGTCAACCTCCATTTAGTTTTCATTCTATTAATATATTCTTTATGATGTTTAATACTTTTAATCAAAGAGTTCAAAAGGACTTTGATTTTTTTGGTTTTAACTTCCAATTGGGATTCATAAGAATAGATAGTTTCATTAAGTTATTATTATAAAGATTGGATCTTATGAATATAATGGCCGTGCACTTTGGTCTTTTCTTCAATTAAAATTTCAACCTTTTTCACCTTAAATTTTTTTATTTGAGCTGAGTGTATCGTAAAATCACGGAATCATTGAACAATATTTTACGTTCATGGATTAAATCACCAAAAACATGTTTACTCATAGTATAATTATAATCATTCCATTGAAATAATTCTCACATTAAAGAAAAAATTTTCATTCGAATAGTGCCATTTATTATTCCTTTTCTTTAACGAGTTCTATGAGAGAATTTAACATTTTGAATCTCATATTAGGTTCAACCTCATATATACTAATTCCTTCTTGAAGTTGCGATTTTTTCAAAAAAAAAGGATCACTGAATGAACAATGTATATATGATATAATTTCTTCACGAACATTCTACTTATTTATTATTGAATAAAATTATAAGTCATTAAAAAATTTGATATATTAACCATCCCCATACTCTCTACATATTGGGATGGTTTCTTCAAAAGGACCATTGTCATTTATTTTGAAAAGTGACTACCAATCCCTCTTTTCATTTGTTGAGATTTTATTTAATCTATTTTATTTTCTTTTCTTCTGATTTTCCAAAATCTTGTTAGTGACATTCATGTATTCTTCAACAGGAGTAGACAATATGTATTCTACTTGAGGTATGTCATAATAAACTTAAAATGTAAAGTTTATATATTACCAATTAAAAAATGTGACAAAAACCATCCAATCAAAATCATACCTTTCCTCTGATACAAATTGTAGAGACCCTATGGATCATGTATGGACCATGAGTGGTGATTGAATCTGTGTACCAAACATTTACCAAATTTTACATTCTATTAGTTAGCCCATCTTTCCCTCTAACCACTTCCCCGATTAAGGGGAATGGTGATTTGTAAAGACCCGTAAAATTCAAGGGAAATTTTTTCTTAATTTTCTTTAGAATTTTACAAGAGCGCGGTTTCAGACGGCACATGATTCCGAGGCCCGGAGTGCCCAGAATTAATTTCCGAAGTTTGGCTCGGGTACGTTCAGTGAACGAACGAGTGGGAATTCCTAACTTTTGATCCGGTGCTCGGAATTGAAATCCGAGGGCACCGATGAACTCGCAGCACCGATATTCGCTTAAGGAGACCTTTTAGGGAGTTGCGTTTGTTGCGGGTTGAAAGTTAGTTTTGGGGTTTTTAGTTTGAGTTAAATAAAATTGTGTAGAACAATTTTATTATAACTTGTTAAAACCTATCAAAGGAGGTTGGAAGTGGGACCCACACCCACTTAACCTCCCTTGGGAGGATTAAGTGTGGTGGGGCCCACACGAACCCCTAATCCTTTCAAATTCTCTCAACTTGCTTAACCCCTAATTAAATGACTTAAGTTACTTATTTAATTATGGGAGTTAAACCTTTTGAATTTCAAACTTTTGAAATTCTAATGTGTTTTGTGATAATAAAATAAGATGTTGTCTTATTTTATTTTGGGTTATTTGTTTGTCTTCTTGAGAGGTGGAGAGCTCTTCTTCTTCTTCAACTCTGACGAGGAACTCGAAGAACGTTCATCTTGACGAAGAACGTTCAAGCTCCGACGAAGAACGCCGCACCTCCATTCTTCGTTTACCGTGTCAACGAAGGGGACGCCACTTCTTCCTCGGACAACCTTCGTCGGCGTACAAGTTTCGCCAACGACGTGTCTCTTCGAACACATCCCTTCGTCATCGGATTTGACGAACGGCTACCGCGACGTCGTCTTCCGCGGATCGTTCACAATCTTCGAACCTTATACCCGAGGTAGGGGTTGTCGATTTCTTTTTGGTTTCCTTATTTTTATTCTTGATCGTGATTTTAGCGAGACTAACGTGAGGCTTGAATTATTTTAAGTTGCGTTATTTTATTTTAACGTGAGGGGGCCGGACCGCACGAACACGGCCGAACCCCCTCCATCGTTCTTGTTTATTCCTGCGGGTGGAAGCGAGCGGCGTGGTGCCGTCGCACCACGCGGTTAATCGTGCAAATATTTTACGCGGCGCCGTCGCGCCACGCCGAGGAAGAATCTTCAAGAACGCGACGCCGTCGCGCCGCGTTGAAAGAAATCAAGGCACGATGAAGGGGCGCGGTGCCGTCGCACCGCGCCGAACGACGAACGCCGCGGCCGGTTCCGGGCCGCGGCGGGTCGAGGAGACCGCGGCCGGTTCCGGGCCGCGGCGGGAAGAGAAGACCAGCGGCCGGGCCGCCGGCGTCGGAAGCCGAAGGGGGACCGGAATTTCCGGTCCCGTTGGAGAAAACCGGCCGGCCAGCTGGCCGGCCGGATGTCATTAAAACCGGGGGAATTAATCCCCCAGCCGTCCTAACAAAACCCCCCTCTTTAAGAGGGGGGCGGTTCCATGAAAGGGGGGCAGCAGCCCCCCGGTTTAATTCACCAAAACCGGCCCCCACATGGGGGCCGTTTTGTTGCAAAGGCGCGGCACAAAGGCCGCGCCACCTTGAAGAAGCGGGGGCTTAGCCCCCCGCGTGCCACCCTCGTGCGGCGCCAGGCGCCAGCCGCCGCGGCCCGCCGCCGCGCCGCCCCGGGGGGGGGGGGGGTCGGGCCGGGTCGGCCCGGACCCGGACCCCCCCGTTTCGAACCATAATCGGTTTTTGGCCCATAATTTGAGCCTCAGACCTCCGAATGACGAACCGTCTGCGGAAACGCGATCCTTGGATCGAGACGGTCGTTTCGGTATATCGCACTCAAGGTTTCGGTTTACTTTGAGTTCGGCCGGGTTGGTTCGTTCACGAAACCAACCGGGCCTTCGGAGCGGAAACACTCATATCTTGAGCTTCGAACGTCCGATTGACGCGCCGTCAGTCGCGTTGTGTTCCTCTTAATGAGACGGATCTTTTGGCATACTCTGCATGAGGTTTGGACGCAGGTGGAGTATGGTCGGGTTGGTTTTGCCTTAAAAACCAACCGGGCCCCGGAGACGAAAATGCCAATAACTCTCAGACCGGGCGTCCGATCGACGCGCCGTCTGTTGCGTTGAGTTCCTGTTGACGATAAGGAACTTTTGGATACATCAACTCTGGTCTTCGTGACAGTTGATGTATCAGCCTCTCGGCTCGTGGAGCGGACCCTCCGAACGAGCTTGCTATGTGGGGGAACCCTAGTGCTGGCTGCGACTGTTCTACTGCTACTACTGCTACTGTGACTTCGACGACGACAGTACAGAGATCCTGTGTGGATTCGACGACGACGACTACAACACTCAGCGATCCTACGTGGATCAGTGCTACAGGTCCTGTGTGGGCCCGATCCTGTGTGGGTCCGCGCTCAGCGGTTCTATGTGAGCCAGCGCCTACAGGTCCTGTGTGGGCCCGATCCTGTGTGGGTCTTTGCGGGGGTTAGTTACCTATCGATCCTTCGTGGGTCCGACGACTTAGATGGATCAGTGATCATCTTTATCGTCCTTGAAGAAGTATACCTGTGTGAGCTGAATCCTTTTGCTTTCCTGTGTGGATTGTGTTGTGCAATCCGGTGTGGATTACGTTTTGTTTTCCTGTGTGGAATACATTTACTTTCCTGTGTGGACTGAGTTGTACTTGGGCTCGGAGGTTGGAGCGTATTTGAATTGATGACTTAGGTATATGTATGGGCATATACCTAAGCAGTGTCGGTTGTTACTTCGTGATTGTTCCTTTCTTCGTGGTTTATCCTTTGTGGATTTTGAGAGACCTTCAGGGGTCTCGGGGTCCCTACTGAGTAGCTTATACTCACCCTTGCACGGGCTTTGCCCGCACTACGTTGTGTTGGTTGCAGACGACGGACAGCGTTGACCTTAGCTGAGGCTTGCAGAGCGGGACGGTACCTGGAGGTGGATCACTGGGCGGGACGTGCACGGAGCGGACGGCGGGACCCGTGGAGCAGAGGAGCAATCTGTACCCACCCTTCAGGTGGGATTTCCAGTGGACAGCTCGGAGTAGCGGCTTTTACTTTTCAGTTGCTGTTTTTCCCTTTTCGAGTTGTACTTTACTTTCAGTTTGGGTTTGTATTCCGGCCCATTTACCTTTCCGCACTTTCAGTCGTACTCTGCTTGTTTAGTATTTACTTTCCACTTGTTTACTCTGTGGTGTGTGTTTACTTTTCAAAGGCAATGTCTTCCCTTTTTACCGGGATTTACGCCTTGGTGCTAGTCGCCAGCCCCTGGCCTATGGAAGGCGGGCTTGGGGTAGTCACGGCACGGACCCCGAGGGCGGGTCGTGACAGATTTGTGCACTATGAACAATCATTATATAGATAATAAAGAAGACTCATGAAAACAAATATTGTTACAAGGATAAAAAATAAGACATAATCCATGCAATGTAGGTTAGATTTACTAAAATTGATTAAACTATTTTTGAACAATGATTATAATTTTAGAAAATATCATCCTATTAAAAATAGAAAAAACTCCCATAATTACTAGTCAATAATGATTATCGTGTGAATCTATTGACCATATATTTCAACTAGAATCCCACCATTGTTCTTGATACTGACTCCCACATGTTTTTCTATCCCCCAAAAATCTATGGTTGTTTATACAGGCATCATGTTAGTTAATCATGATCATCTATCTATAAAATAGGTCATTTTGTTAATTTATTTTTTGTTACCCCAAGAACATAAACAGTGCTATTCTACAGATTCTTCTACAAATTGTAGAGCACATATGTTCACATTCTTTAAGAATTACCTGGCTTCAAACTCTCTCTCTATTTGATATAAGAGTGTATCGAAATATCAGAAATGGTCTTGAAATTCTCCTTTTTATCATAACCTTATTTAAAAAATATGTATATATATATAATGTAGTTCATGAAGTTTCAATTAATTATCTAATTTTTGTTTTCTATTTAAATTACCATTTTAATGTGTAAATAATTAAAAACATGTATTTTTTTCATACAATAATAGCTTAATTAAAATGGGTATTAATATTTTATGCTCATTTTGAAGTAACCCAGTGAATCATGGGTTTTTATTTTCTTCCTTTTGAATACACAATAATCGTGGGTATTTAATTCATCATTAAAAATAATTTCCAGTGTTATTAATTTTTCACTCACTTCATCTTAACAACTTGAATAGATCACATATTCACCACTTATCACACAGATTATATTATTTCATGGAAAAAAATAATCATGGATTCATTCATATAATAAAAATAAAACATTTTTAATATTGTATCTAAAAATAGATACATGAAGTCTTATCTTTCGATATAAAACTCATCCAAATACATGATTGGTATGGGTATCTTCATTTCATTAAACAGCTATGTGTATGACACATATCCATATATTCATATATGTATGTAATTCATTCACGAATACTAGAAGGATTCAGGTATGAATTTTCTTATTATAGTATTAAAATACTCATACCTCACCCTTTCTTCATTGATTCACACTGTAAACACATCTTCTCATTTTTAAACACCCAAAAAATTTAGGTTTTATTATTTCTCATTAATATAATTAATGCAAGTTTAACTACAAGCATATATATCATACCAATGTATTAGACTTCATAATTTAACCTTCATCTAAGAGTTCTTATTCATAAGAAATCCACCAAACATGATATCTATATTTTTTTCATTTACACAAATGATAATCTTGTGCGAAATGTTCTTGGATATCACATAGATCGCAGTTGTACACTATGGCCTTTGGTTTTATTTTTGGATAAATTATCCTGAGATTCATGACTAAAAATGTTAGATAAACCATGGTATGTAGATCTATCAATCAAGGGAGGAAGAACGTGACACAACTCCTTCATTTGGATGTCCCACATCAGTATTACCAAGCAGTTTTGGTAATATTTGTCTTTATTAAAATTTATGAATAGTGATTACACTATATTATCTCACATTGGACTGGTTCATCGTTCTTCCTTCGGTATATCAATGAACCACTTCTGTTAGGAAGACATAAGTGACCACTGAGGTGCACTCCAAAACCCATACTGGAACCACCCCATGTCGGCTCTCCTTGCCTCCATGGTGCCCCCATGGTGGGGCCACCACTACTCCCATACAATCTATGACATAATTTCCTATTCATTTCTTATACATGGGCTCACCCATGTTTTTCATTGTACATGTGGATATGTAAAGAGATATTTTTGTTTGTGGAATATATTTTTTGATAATAAAATATAGTTAATTTGAATATTTAATTTTCAATTCATGCTTTTACACCTATTTTTTCCTCAATATTCATGATTCTATTTGTTTTAGGAGAATAGAAAAAGAATTGAAAAAAAACAATGATGTCTACTTAAATGATGTTTTTCCATAATATAGTATCATCCTGAAGTACATAAAGCACATGGGGCAAAATAATAGAGGAAAAATGAGGATTTTGACGTTGAAAAATTGGTTTTACATGTTGCCTAATCATTACATTATATAACACATGTGATTATGAATAAAAAATCTGACAGTCTATGAATTTGAAAAATGTTGTGCAACGTTTACATGTTTTGTAATCACTACATGATTTATAATAGTCAATATTCCCCAAAAATACACAGATTTGATGTATCTGGATGTTTTGGCCTATTTTATGACCTTGGACCCACTAATGAACACTTATTGACATGTCTAAAATGTTCTCAAATGCTACCCCAGACCTAGGAAATCATATAAATAAGTGTCCACGGTAACACTTCAAGGAACATTTAGTAGGAATTGCTGCTACATTCAAGTATTGTTAATGCTGTGATGAGTAAAATAGTATTTTTATTTCCTACTCCCTCATTGCAATCATGAGGGGTAGACATCTTGAAATGAAATTGTAATGAAGGGGGATTTATTATTTATGGAATTTTATTTTTATGTAGAAATAATTGGTTATTTTTCAATAACCCTAATTTCTAAAATCTCATCATTAGTATTTCATTCATGACTATTGCGAGATCAGTGTGGGACTTATTCTTTTAATTAATTAGAGAACGAAAGATTCACACCATGACTTTTGGGTGTATTATTTTATATGTTTCAAAAATGGTTTCAGGTTTCCATATCATTGAATACACAAAGTTATATAGACATTTTGAAATGTGGAAATTTTTTGGGGGTTGTTTTTCATGACTATTTGATTCACCCTAATTCAGTTCTAATGCCTATTATTTATTTATTTTTATTTTTTATGCTTTAATCAATATTGAACCCAAATATTGAATTTTTATGAATTTGTTTCTCTATTTTTTTTAAATATAAGTCAATCATCATCTCTTATCTCAATTAATTATTATATGATTCATTTATAAAATAGATTATGTTTATTTTATTAAATTAATATTTTATCCAACCATTTCTTTGTGGGTTTGACCTTTGACATGAATATCTAGTATTACCTTGTTATTTAACAGTTTATTATCTGTGTTTTAAATATATAAGTTTTGTAACCCTATGGAAAATTCTTGGTGTCACTGTCAAGGATAAAAAAGATAATTTATTGGATGAATAATTTATCCAAATTCATTTCAATTAATTTCTTTTTCCTAATTTTATCCTAGTATTTTTGTTTATTTAAATTTATTTTTCTTTATACTAAACTTTCTATTTTTGGTTTTTATAGCAGGGTTGAAGGACCAGATGAATTGGAATTATAGGTTTTCTATCCTCTTAGGGATATATCACAACAACTAAATGAGATTATAATAATGAGAAATCAATCTAATGAGAAACCACAGCTGTACCCAAACATTGAATTAAGATCACCACATATCCTGGAGATAGAATTGAAAATGGGACACCCCGAGTAAAGAAGCATGGATCAAAAAACAATGGAATTTGACACATACAAATTTGATTTTTACTCTAATAATGATTCCCATCATTTGGTAATATTGGAAGATGATAAAAAGGTTAACCATGTTGAAGTACATGAGTGGGATGAAACAAAATTCAGAAAATAATAGCAAGAGGAAGAAGAAAAAAAAATATAATAATATACCTCAACTTATGAGATGCTACAAAATCATCATAAAAACTAGTATCATGAAAAAATGAAGAAGAAAAGGGGGAGGAGGAACCATGTGCACCCTATAATAACAAATTAGAGGATAAAATTGGGGGAAATAATTGAAATTTTTTATGTGATGCATGTTAAATATGAACCAGTTAAAAAAATGGAGCAAAAAATTTAAAAACACGCTTTTTACTGAGTTTGTGATTATGTTAACATATGGTTAGTAGAACTCAAACTATATAGATCCCAATCACCACCTCAGATTTCCACAAATTGTTGTTTGGAAGATACAAGATGATATAGGATTAATTCAATGTATGAATTTGGTAAATGCAATATGGTTACCTCTAAACCACACTATAATCAACTAACATATGTATGCTCAATCTAAATAACCACTAAATAGAGTATATTCTGGGAGGCAACCCAACTTTTATAACTGTTAAGGAATTTAAATATATTTCTTCCATATAACTTAATTTTTTCTATGATTTAATTTTAATTCCATATATTGTTTTTGAGATTATTGAAATAACTTATACCTTTACTAGTTATTTATCATTTTATAGGCCTGTGAAAGGATACTGTAGCAAGATGAATGAGGGATCAAAAGGCGTCGTTGGACAAATTCATGTCAGGAACCAAGTTCACATTGTGAAATCAAAAGAATAAACATTTTAAATGATATACATCATTATAATATGGTGGAGTCAGAACATGTGTGTCCTCCTTGGAGACATCATCAAAAGGGGTTATAAGTGATTCAATTCTAAATTTTTTTAATGTCTTAAACATATTTAAATATTTTACACCTTTAACCGGTAGTTGAAATTCTAGACATGAATCTTAAATTAATAAGTTCTACTACGATAAAAAATATTTTTAGGATACTTTCCATGAAATGATTTTAAATTTATTTCTCAAAAAATTTGATTGACTAAAATGGTGAGAATAATTCACAGGAATAAATCAGATGAATTGTAATTTCATAAATTATGATTTGAGGAGGATGTTAAAAATTATAAATTAAATATTTTTGAGATTTGGCCAGGATCTGAATTTTTAATATTAAAATTAATTCATTTAATTATTCATATGTGTTTCCAAGTGCGGGTTTTCCAACCCTTCACCTCATTCCAAAGACATCCTATAAACCCAAATTTTCCCATTCTTTCTGTATTATATTTCTTGAGAAACTAGGTTATGCTTTCTTCTAAAACAATATTTGAATATTATCAAATAAATTAAAACACATAATCATTTTTAATATGATTATGGAGTATTTTATTTATCCATTTATCCCTAGATCAACTATACATTAATCAATTTTAAGCCCGTTGAATCCATGAAATCCTTTTCTAAGGAAATATGTTTCTTATCAGACAAACGTTTCCTCTCATACATTACCCTAAATATTTGTTCATTTTTATCAAAAATAAGTGTGGGGAAGACGATGATTAGTTTATGGGATGGACAGTTAGTAATGAATAAGTGGGGAGGGGGATTTTTCTGATATTTTTAAAAGGAACATTCATTATATTAATTTCACACCATCTTTAAAAAATGGTTTATATCAGGGGAAACTCAAAAAATCATCATTCCAAAACCATTGATCTTGTGATAATTATTAAAAATAGCATTATTTGGAGATCATTTTAGATTGGGTGGTGGAAATGGTATTTTCCCCATCAAAACATTTAAAAAACTAAAACATATAATAAAAAATGTGGGTGTTTTTTCCATTGAATTTCACCTCTCTGTGAAAATTCTCTGAGATACTGGGGGAAGAGGAAACTTTTATTGAGCTATTTTTAATTATCATGAAATTTAATTTAGAGAAAAACCACATTTTTCATTAATTAATTGACATCATTTACCTACATTTCTAAACCCTCAGAGTCATTTGATCCAATATGGTGAATCCATCATGATTAATTTACATCATTTACTTAAGTGTGTTAACCCTCATGTTTGGGGGTGTATTTATTGTATACATTTTTTGATAACAAAATACATTGATTTTTATGATTTAATTTTAAATTCATTCATGTACACCTTATGTTTTATTAATTTTTACAAGGATTAATTTTTAATGTATATTAGTAAAAGTTGGAGAAATGAAAATCATATATCACTTAATATAATGTTTTCAACAAATAAATATGGCGAGGGATTAGTTAAAGTGAACATAAATGACGAGTCGAGGAAAAAAATCCTTCTAAAGATAAAAAAATGACATTATAGATTGTTTAATAATTACATGTCATGATGCATGTGAGGATAATCAATAAAGATTATATTATTTTATGTTGTTATATGTGGTGATAAATTAACACGTGGTGTAATTATAACACATCATCTAATGGTCAAGAATGACCAAATAAAGCTATATTCGATGTATCTTGATGTTTTTACATATTTTATGGCTTGGTAGCAACTTATGAACACTTTTTGGATCATCTTAAATTCCATTGAATGCTACCAGAGCACTAGGGATGTATAGAGAAAAGTGGCTATGGTACAACTCTTAGTACCATTTGGGTTGCATCATCATTGGGATCATGGACTCATCGTTTGCAATGAGTCAAAGATAATTTTAATTTTTCTATCCACTCATGGATAGAATATGGGGTGGACCAGGTTTCAATCAATTTTAATGAAATAGGATTGATTTTTTATGGCATTTTAATTTTAAATGAAATTCATCTAAGTAATTTTTTTGAAATCAACATTAAATTTCTTTTATACATTGCAATTCATGACCATTTCATAATTGGTGAGGGTGTGATTATTTTGACAAATTTATTATAGAATGATTTACATCATGACCATTGGGTGGATTAATTTCTATATTTAAACATGGTTTTTAGTTTCCATTTCATCAACTACTCAAAGTATCCAGACTATTCTAAAAAGTGAAAATTTGTGATTTTTGAAGTTCTCTACCATAACCATTGGATTTAAAATTATTCAATTATAACACCTATGTTTGATTTTTTTTACACCCTAATCAGTCATCAAACCAAAATTTTAATTTCCAAGAACATTTTTCTATTTCCATAAAATCCAAATCAATTTCCGTCTCTTATTTAAATAAATTATTTTAGGTTTCTATCATAATATAATTTATGTTTATTTTATTAAAATAACATTTCATCTAACGTTGTATTTGTTTGTTCAACATTGGACCTTCATATCCAAAAATACATTATATTTTAGTGGTCCTTTAATTCTTGTGATAAATCTCTAAATTCGGTAATTCTATACAATTAACGATGCATTTGAGTCTACAAGTGGGCCTTCCCATTGGAGTTGCTCATTCATCCCCCTATGTGTATTTGAGGGCTATCCTTGGTGGATCACAAAGTTGGACAAACATTTAATATAAGGGGAATTAAAAAATTTATACACCAAATATACTCATATTAAATTCATTAGAAATATTAAAAAACTATTTTTTCCATGGAATCATCATCATATATACATGAATTAAATCAAAATTCACGTGCCTCTCTAATTATTTTATATGCAATTACTTTTTTCAGGGATTTCTCATGTGGTAGACAATGTAAAATCTTCTTAGCACAATTTATTTAAATTTTCATTAACATAGAAAATAATTAAATAAAAACATTCATAATCAATCAAACATGACATCCAATTCCATTAAATGAATCCATAAACATTCTCTTGGAAAAAACATTTCATCCAAACCAAACAGATACATATTGGCAAAGCATTGAGATCAAATGAAACACTGGTCCCAAAAATATCCATCACTAGAAAAACCAAACATTATATGGAAAATTTTTTCATTCCCATATATTAAATAATTACTTATGTGTCATTTTTTTATAGTTTCATGATAATATGAAAATGTCTTTTTAGTTTTGGGTTTTGGAAACATGTTATGAACAAAAAAAATTAGTTCCAAAATTAAAAATACACAAGTTCTGTCATTATTATCACATCATACTACATAACTATATGTTTTTGACTAATACATAAAAAATAATAAAAAATAATTTTTATATATTTTCACTTTGTTTAAATTTCATTCAATGGTTTTTGGGAAAGAAGAACACATTTTGGAAAAAAATATCACTTTTTAAATGGAACTGTACAGTTTTTGTCATTATGATACCACCTTATATCCTTTTCATTCCTCTATGTCCCCAATACTTAAACTATTTTTTCATAGACATTCATGAAAATATGAGTGTCTATGTGATCGGGTTGGATTATGTGATGCATATAATGATCTAAAAATTCACTTTTAAATTGAAAAAAAGAAATTTTAGTTATTATGAGAATATCTAAAACTATAATGGAATGTGGTACATTCAAAAATCTAAAAATTAATAAATAATTATTTATATAAATTCTTATATAAATTCCCAAATGGTTTCATGGTTTTGAACAAGTGCTTCCTGTTTGGAACTAAATATCACATTCAAATTGAAAAAATATTCTAAGATAACATGCATCTAAATGAAATAAGGATAATTTATACATGCCCAAAATGAACCTATTATTTATTTCTTATTCTCATAGTGATTCAACAATGATTCTATTATTCTGATCATGTGAGGAAAATTTGGGAAAAAAATAACTTTTAAATTGAAAACATGCACTTTTAGTGCTTTTATGTGCATCACATATAAGGATGATGGGAATTAATTCATATATATCGAAAATGAATTAGTATTCATTATATTAAAGTTTCACAATAATGAAATAATATTTCATATGTTTTGATTATATGATTCCCCAGTTTTTTTATATGTTCTTAAAATGGAAAACAATTCATTAAATCTGATGACACCACACTTTACAGTTATTTGTTTTACATTTTTACATGTGAAAAGTAAATCATTTATTAATTTTTAATGTCTCAAAAAAATCATAACATGTTTTTTATCCACATTTTTAATTGATATATCACATTTAAATTTAAAACCTATTTTTTAATCATTATGACCACACCCATGCATCAAAAAAATGTGTGGTAAATTCCACAATGTTAGAAATAAATCCCTAATAATTTTCCAAGAGTATCTTAAAAATATAAGATTTCATTTTTGGATTTGTTTATATGATAAGTTGTGGATATATTTTTCACACATTTTATTCAATACTATTATGAAAAATATATTGTCTCAATGATTAATTTGTCAATATATTTCCATTTTTATTATTTGTTAATTATTCTGGGGTAGAAATTTATTTATTGGAATATAAGTGTAAAAAAGAGAATTATTTGTATAAATAATTGATTTTTAAATCCATTAATATAAATTATTCATTTGAAAAATGGGGTTTTTTGGTCGTTTGTTTATTGATATGTTATTTATGGGGAGGTTTTATATGTATTGGAGAAAATAATTTTAAAATATGTTTTAACGATATTGATATGTCAATGTCTCACATACTGATATATGTTATTCAGATGATGATGCATTGAATAATTCTCTTTAGATAATGTTGTAGAGTATATTTAATTTTTGTTACATAACAATCATCAGTAAGCATTTTGGTAATTTTATAATATTCCCATTTTTTTAAATTTTAAGAGAAATTGATGCATGCTGGTACATTGGAGGGTATTATGTTCATAATAATAGGGTTCATCCTATATAAAATTTAGGGTATAGTGATATATAAATGTCGGTCCACAACATCATAATGGGATACTAAAGGGTCATATAATTTATTGACTACTATTACGAAGGTGATATGTAAAAGTATCCACTAAATCCTAGGGTATATTTGGGTATAACACTTCTCAAAATAATAGGAAATTCTATAAGCTTCCATGGATAAATAAGGATTAAATTTATGATGGGACCGTATTTCCAATAACTAAAAAATAAAAACAAAGGGGATATAAATTAATAAAAGTTGTATACATGAGAAACATTTGAAGAATGGTTGATAATATTTGAATATTGAATTAATATGGGTATGTATATTGGAGTTTATTAATTAGATATGAAATTTGAATCACTTGTAGGAGTATATTCTTTTTAGTTAGTTATCATGATTCACTTCTAAAAGGTGACGGATAATGAAGACTGCCAAACATATATCTTGGGGTGAAGTTGATGGTTTAATAGTCATGGTCAAATTACTTAAGACTCTTTTACATTATTGGATAAATTATTCTATAGATTTAATCTTTGATTGATTCATCAATTAGTTGAGGATTTAGTGAAGACTAAGTGGATATGAGTATACAATAGTTGGTAACAGATGGATACACATGGACATTAGAGAAAGAGCTGGAGAGGAGATATCTCTTAATAGGGAATATTTATTTTTTTTCCTTTTGACTCCTTAATAATTAATGTCATGTATTATAGAAAACTTTTTAGTTTGTTTTCATGAATATGTTTTAGTGATTTTGTTTAAGAGAAATAATAATGAAATAGATTCTTTTTCTTCACTGTTATTTCCAAGGATTTTTGTAATTTATGTTGTTCTTCTTGGGGTTTCTCCCACCACCATTATTTTCCTGTTATTTGGTGATAAATTGATATGTGTTAATTATATAATAAATATTTATTTAATGAGAAATAGTTTCTTTTAACACCAATAAATCGATAGATTGAGGTGGGAAATCATTAGATAAAAGTAACTATAAATTATTTTACATTTTATTTTATTATTTTAATTATTAATGAGAACAATTTTATTCTACTATATATAACAATTTTTTATCCTTGGGATTGCAGCTATTTTCCTATAACACCATAAAAATATCCTTTTCAAATTACAAAAAAAGTATCAATAATGATCCAACACTATAATTTCAAAAACATGGAAAACTATAAAAACAAATCACAAAAAATTAATAAACAATCTCTCATATGTGCATAGAAAATTATATCAAAAAATGATTGAAAATAAGGAAAGTATATGAAAAAACATGTACAAAACAAATTAGACATTCATCTTAATCACCAAGATAACATTGATACTCTTTTATTCAACAAATTGAATAATATTTTAATCATAAAAAAGTCTTCTTTGTGAACTTTGATCCACACAACTATTTATAATAGAACTTAGTTAGTGCTCTTGGTAATTGACACCATCAGATCTTTGCAAAATTAATTACACATTAGTAAATCCTTATGTACAAACTGAAAATTTATTCAGGTACCACCTTCATGTCAACCCATTCATCCAATCCAATGTTCTTGTTATATAGATCATGTGGAATGTTTTTTATGAGACATCCCCTTTTCTAGAAAAGGATTTATCCTAGGAGATCAATATTAACTTAAAAAAATCACATTCTTTATATGTCTTAAACTTATCTTTTTTCGCAATACCATCTAATTTACAATCACTTCTAATTTCCCATCCTATAGGAATCCTAGACTTCATTATATTCTACTCTATAATTTTCCATGAAAGTCATTATAAATTAGGTGATCTAAATTTCTTCTTCTAGTAGATTTATTTCCTAAAAAATAATTTTTTTTTCCACAGTGGAGGATAATTATATCCCACTAGAAATTAATTTTTAATTTCCATTTCCAAGACTGCAATTATTTTTTTGAAAATTTTCTTCCCCACATCAACAATATATTATCATTAACATGGTTCCCCTCCATGCCTTTGTTCATACTAACACAAATATTATTTAGCACCAACTCAGTGCATCCCAGACAAAAACCATTTTCATCATGTCCAATAGGTCTCGAATCCCTTATATATTCTAATGATCCAAAAATAAATCCCTTAATAAATTTAGGTTGAACAGATTCATCAATGAATATAAATTTTCAATTACATGAAATATCATATTTTTTTATAAAGGAATCACACTATGTGAATCAAAAAATATCATCCCAATATCTAGTGTCTATATATGATCTTTCATCATCCCCTTCTATTTTATTAACTCATTCCTAGATTGTATCAATGTCACAAAATCGACTTCCATTTTTTTGAGTAAAAAAATATTTCTCGGTGTTTGAAAAACTATACTATTTTTTCCACTAATGGTGAAAACATAGATAATAATGATTATCGTGTGTCTCAATCTCCACCTATGTTAGAGTTAGAAAATACTTACAATGGATCAAAAAAATTTAAGCATTGTTTCATTAATTCAAATACCATTATTTAATATAAAATCAAATTCTCATACTCATAATGTTATGTTCTAGGATTCTACATGAATCACCTAACAACTCCCACTCCTTAGGTAATTTCCAGAAGGGTAAAAACCACAAAATACCAGAAGCATATTGCAGTTGTTATATATGTAATATTTTCTATAAAATTGACCTCATAATACATTCATGTTACCCTATCCTTTCTAATCTTAGATTGTTCATCTAGGGTTATGGTCATCAATTTTGCCTCATCCATTATCACTAAAACAATTGACTTATAACAATAGAAATTTAGTGACCTATAATATATTTATTTGAAAAAAAATAAATAATTCCAACAAATATTATGTTTTGTAGGAATTAATTTCATGTATCAACAATTTTTTTTTCCAAAATCAATACTGTTGATATTAATTGTATTATACCATTAAATATTTTATTAATAATAAACTATAATGCATTATCATATTGATAGAAACGATTGTTTTACAAAAAATGAAAATATTTTTATTTATTATAATTAATAATTAATATTTTAATGTTATAAATAAATATTAATATATATTGTTGAATGATATTAATTATTTTTTTCAAATTGAATATATTTTTTGTTAATCTCAAATTAATACATTATTTTTTAATAATTTTTTTATATGTTGAATTAAAATTTAGAATGTTTATTAATATCTATATTTCTTTATATAAATAAATACAAAATATTTATATATTTACATATATAAACATATATACATATATATTAGAAAATATAAAATTTCTGATAATTGAGAATTCATTTTTGAGCTATGAATTTATATATCTGTTGAAACCCCTAATTTGGATTTTACTTACTACAATACATCCACTTGTATCCACCATTCATCTATGTCTTAACCCTCACCTAAATGTATTCCTTTTACCAATTCCACAGTCTATCCACTAATAACCAGAGTTACGAATTTGTTGATTTTATGTTTCCTTCTTTTGGGATGTCAATGATCCACATTGATTTTTTGTTTCCTTCGCGGGATTATTTTTAAACAACCCACACAATTAGGAACCCTAGTGGTTCCTCATTTATCTATAAGGACACCTGTGATGGGTCACTGAATATGTGATGGTAGTATAAGGATTTGACCTAAGTTTATGTTATGGTAGTGGGGAATTGAATTCCACCACAATGATCGATGAAACATTTCATATTTAATCAGAGTGATTCTATAATTGTTATCCATTATAGGTTTGGTTTGATTTGTCATTCATTATAAAAATGTGAATACTAAGTGAAACACTAATTTTTTTTATAAGTGTCACATTCTTAGTTGATATAATTTTCAATTCCTACATCAATTTTTTTGGTTTCCACCTAATGTTTTTTACTACTATAGTTCAAAATTCATGGTTTTTGGACTCTCAAAGTCTTTTGAACCGATACCATATGATCAAAAGTAGGATTATAGATTCATAATTTCATTAATTTTTGAACAAGTTCTATATCTAACACACTAGTTATGTATTTATTTTATTATTATATTTTATTTTGTTACTTATTCCTAATCGTTTTGTTTGTGGGTTCCACTTTAATGAAGCCATATTTTACTCTCAATGAATTCTCACACCTACATTAATTTATCTAATTTAAACTAATAAAAAAGTAAATATTTATACGTATAATAAAAAATGAACAAGTTTTTTCAAATTTAAATCACTACTAAATGTATTTCATGTTATCAAAATCAATTTAGATAAATTTAATAATATGTAACAAAAACTATATCATAAAAATCAATAAAATTAGAGAATATTATCCACATAAAGAGTATACAAATTTCTTGTAATGGAATGTAAAAAAAATCTGAGATTATTTTCACATGGTATAGTTTAGAAGACATTAGTTCATGGTAAGTGTGAACCCTTTCATAATTAAATTAAATAATTTTTTTTAATTAAGGTCTATCAAATAATAAACATTGGTTTCCTGTAAAATTCACACCCTAGAGACATCATGTGGTCAAGCTTCATATTAAACATTTGGTTAGGTCTATATGGACATATCCTAAATGGATTCAAAAATCTTCCATGAAAACCAATATAAGGATACTCTAATAAATAAATTAATGAGATAGGATAATATCGATGTGTATAACCATGAATTCCAAGAGAAATACAACTTCCGTGATGAACCAAATTCATATATATTTATTTATGTGAAATACCACCAGGATTACCGTTTTTTTCTATTTCTATATATCTAAAACATGAATGTTATAAGTGAAAAAATATTCAAATCAAGAAACAAGTTTGAGATAACAATCTAATGAATATGATATTTCATCATGATCAACTCTATTTCCCTCTCAATAAGCTTGTTAAAAAAATAATTACAATGCATAAATCCAAACAGATCGCTAACTAAGCTAAGTGAAAACAAAATTTTATTGTATAAAGGAATATTTTAAGGCATTTAAGAGGAGATTAATGCAACTAATCCTAGATAAGATAGTTGAATTGTACTGTTATTGTATGATAAGGGTCTCCAGTTAATGTTTCTTTAATATTCACCAATAATATAATTCTATCTGGAATTCAATATAATTATGATGTAATAATGATTTCTTAAATTTATTCTCTAGTTGTCATAGAGAAATTTACATTTAACAAGTATTCATTATTTATATTAGGAAGATTTAGAGAGATCATTAATGCATTTTAGATTTTGCAATGAATGATGAAAATTTTTGGGTCCTTGGTATTGTTTTTAAAACATTAGTTGGATTTATAATATCATTTATAATATAATCCATGAAATTGAGGTTTATTGGCATGAATTCAACTAAACAATTATTTATGATTACGTTTATTCAAAAAAATATTCACTAGGGGATTGGTTGTCTCATGTTGGGATTCCATAGAGGGATTTTTTATAGATCTTGAGTAAGAATAATCCTTGGATAAATAAATTTTATGATACCCACATATCATATGAGTGGAACCATGTGAGTTATTTTTTTGGTTTATACTATTTTTGGATATTCTCATATTGTATTCTATTGAAGAGGATAAAGGCCATTTCAATAAAATACTAATACAACCCTGATTCATTCATAATTTTCAACCGCTTAAATACAAGAAATTTGGTTCCTACACTACACTTATGATAAGGTCCCAGCCTTAAACATTACTTAATCTTGAGTTATTAAAAGATTAAACATTGAGGATATTTTCAAGTTTAGAGTTTTAGAGAATTAGATCATAAAACTAGCATTACATTCCACTTTTAAACAAAGTGGTTACATAAAAGACAGTATTCATTTTTCCCATCAATGGAAACATATTTAAAATAAAACATGGATTCTTCCTTGAAACTTCCTTGACACTATCATCACATGATGTACCTTTACCTTGACCTGTGAATTTTTTTTCAAAAACTTGGGATGAGCATAAAAATTTCAGTAAGGGTTATAAAAAGAATGGAAAGGAATCATGAGTACATATATACATAAGAATGAAATCATACATTACCCATAAAGCATAATCACTTTAACATACCTCATAAAATCATGATTAAATCATAGAAATCATAAGACATAAAGGTAACTTGAGGCATTCACAACATTTTTATGTAGGGACTACCCCACTTGGTTACGTTTGGAATACCCACCACAATATATTCCCTAAATATCTTCGGAGAAACCTTAACGTTTCACTCCTTCGCGTTACCCAATGCATTGGAGAGCTATATCGGGCTCACCCGCCCTTAGTTTATCACGGAACCACCCATCTTCATAACAATGCCCAAGAACCATAAAATAATCATAGAACATAACTTAATCATAAAGGAAAGATACATTCCCACATTGCAATAACAATATAACATTTTAAGATATTGAAATAATGAATCCATTCTAAAAACAATTTTTAAAACCATTTAAAACATTTAATAAAGAGATTTTTGAATCAAAGTGTCCTATACCACTTTTAAGATTTTAATATTTTAAACCATTAATATCCATATAAATAAATCCTTAAAACCATTTTGAAAACATGGATATTAATGAGAAATATTTATAAGATTAAATCATTAAAACATTTAAAACGATATTTTAGTTAAAGGGTTTTTAACAAAATGATAGACACTTGAATAAAATAATTGAGAAATTACATTTAATAAAAACTTTATAATATCATGAGAATAAAGGGATTCATGATATAATATTCTAAATGATAGTATATACACCATATAATAGTGAATTGGTTCATAACAACAACGAAGTCTCAATGGAAATGTAAACTGAGATGAAATCCATTATAAAGATGATATCCTTAAATTAAGGATAAATCAGTCTCATAATTATGTGCGACAAATATAAATACACCCAATATAAGTGGACATTAAGTGTAAAATAATCAATGGTCATTCACACATATTAAAAGGATGACATATTCAATAACTACATGTTGAACCCAAAGAAATCGAAATTGGGTTAAGAAGTTCCCTTGACAGCCTAACAGCGTCACATCAAAATGAGTTTATGAGAGATAAAAAGGGTATCTCATCACTTTGACATAAAATTTACATCAATAAGTATATATGAGAACAAATCCCAACATAACAATATGTAAATTAAAAGACCCAACAAAAGGAGTATTTAAAAAGAGGAGGGTGAAAGGTTCCCTTACCGACTTGTGTACCTTTCAAAACATACACCCCATGAAAGAAGGACAATACATCATTGATTTAAATACTCATTAAATAAAGTATATTACACAAAGAGTAGAATAATGGGAAGTATATATACCACTCAATAGAAATGGTGGGTAATGTAGCATAAATAACACGGGAATAAAAGCGAGATGAAAAATCCCTTACGAAAACTCGGCAGCCTAACAGCGCCACTTAAAACATCCAAAAATGGATTGATGAGATCAAATAGGGTCTCTCATAATATTAACATAAAGTTTACAGCAAGATTAATAAAATATAACATCCCCCAACATAACAAAGAGGAGCTTTAAAGAAGTTATATAAAGGAGAGTACTTAAAAAGAAAGAGAGAGGTTAGATCTCTTATGAAAATTCGGCAGCCTAACAGCGCCACTCAAAACATCCAAAATGGATTGATGAGAGAGAATAGGGTATCTCATAATATGAACATAAAAATTAAAGTAATAGTAATATAAAATAACATCCCAATCACAAGAAATATGATCTTAAAAGGAATGACATAAAAGAGTGTACTTAAAAAGAAAGAGAGGAGTAGGATCCCTTACCTGAAGTCCAACTTGTCTTGTTCGTTTCTTTATATTACTGAATAATAAAAATTGATCAATTTATAATTTCTTAAGGACCTCCTATAAATATTATTATTCAGATCATTTAACATATTTTAATGTTATAATATTTTGGTTTATAATATGAGTTCATATCAGACGTTTTTGTTGATGTTTGGTACATGAGTCAAAAATTGAACTTGTTGGAAAATAATTTTCCTTGTAGTTATAGGTACATCATATCCAGAATAGTATTGATGTTCTAAATATCATATATATCCAGTATATATTCATTTTATACTATTAAATATCATTTGGAGATAAAAATTAAAATCACCGTTCATGGAGACGGTAGGCCGTACGTACGCATGAACGCTACTTTCATTTTTTGTCATATTAATGGAATTAAAAGAAAATGAGAGATATATATATATTTTATAATTCAATAATGATATCCATAATTTAGATTTAATATATTACATATATATCCATTATATATATGTAATTATAATAGAACATAACATTTTGAAATAAGAAGTGAAATGTACCGTTCATGGAGACGGTAAGCCGTACGTACGCATGAACGCTACTTCCATTTCTATTTCATATTTAACGGAATTAAAACATAATGATACAACATAGTATTTTAATTCCAGTATGGTATCATATATAATATCATTAAATATATCCTTTATACGTACCACATGCGGTATTAACGAATCAAATCACTTTGAGGGGGTGGTAGTCTGCACTTCCTTAAATGAAGATATCACGTTTACCCATAATGGAAACCATAAAGGTATTACAAAAATGAAAAATACAGAATCTTATGTAAAAAATAAACATATTATATATCACATATAAATATAATGTCATCTTAATGGCCACCTTTGAAGGTTTTAGAAGAATGTTGAACAATCATCGTTTCGTGAGGTAGAAATTCGCCATCCACAGAAACAATATGTTCTTTAACCATTAAATGTAGGTGTGTGTAAGTGTAGATCGAATAAATATTATAAAAACATCCTAGTATATTTAAGATACTATATTTGTTACAAAATAAACTAATAAAAAGATTTTAGGGTGTTGGAGAAGCAAAATAAAACATGAGAACACAAGAGAAGACACTACCTTTAAATCGGGTAACTCTCTTTGATTTGAGCTCAAAGGCTTCCTTGGGAAGGATTTTTCCCAAAGTGAGGATTCTAAGAGTAATATAGGGATGTGGAGAGACACGATGGGAAGGTGTTGGCCGATCCAAATGCTTTGGAAGTGTGGGTAAGGAGGTAGAGGTGGGGGCCTTTAATAAGAGAAGAGCATGGGAATGTTGGAAAGTAAAGAAATGTTACTTTATTTTAGAATGTGTTTCGGATTTTAATGGTCACACATTGATTTGTTCCAAGGATAAGGTGATAAGGGTTCTAAATCTGCCCATCCAATAAGTTTTGGACATGTGTAGGTATTATATTTTACATTATATTTCTATTTTATTTAAATCATTAAATTATGAGGTCATCGATGCATTATCATGATGTCATAAATAATTTAATTTATATAATGTCTAAAAATTATAAAAAAACTACTATGATGTAGGAAATAATTTTAGCTTTCCAATGACTATTTATAGTCAAAAAGATGACTTGTATAACCCCATGTAAAAATTGATGTTTGTGTCATTTTAATTTTAACATTAAATAAAAAGGTATTTATGTCATTTTCCAACCAAAGTGGCTCCATGGGGTCCCCAAGTTGACCCATGGATTTTATTGGTCGGACATGAATCATCCAATGAGGGTAGTACATGTTTCTAGGTCATTTAATATTATTAAAACATTATTTTTACCTTAAACTACACTAATTACCTCTAATCGCGATTAAAACTTAATAAGTTACTATTCACCAAAAAATTATTTTAATCGCATTGAAACACATTTTACTTCTTAATTACAACCATGTATGTCAGATTTTTGAATTTCAAAATACAAAGGTGGAAAAAGTTCATTTAAACGGAAAATCAGTTTTTATAAGTACCACTTAGTGGTTTCACTATTCATCAAAAATTGATGTTTTTTAGAAAATTACCAAAAATTCACCCTAAGCTATATATGATATTATGAATTCAAAAATGATTTCTATTTTAAAAAATTCATACCATATAATTTGAATTAATTAATTTAATAATTAAATCCCGCTGTCAAACAAATAGCGTGTTTTTATGGGAAAAAATGTATCAAAATATTGACACTAGTTTAAGTCAAATTTCACAGTGAAATTAATTCCAATGACCACTATTTGATTGAATGGTAAAACTATATTCTAATTTCACTTTAAAAACAATTAAAAAGATAATCTAATCATTTAAAAAAATTAGATTAAAAAAGGTTTTGAATTAAAATACAACATTTTTCACTATTCAATAAAAATTGATCTTTTTCAGAAAAATACCAAAAATTTACACAAAGTAAATTTTGATGTCCCAATTCTAAAGAAGAATTTTATTTTCTCAAATATAACACATAAAATTTCCAAAATGTGGATTTAAAAGAGGTTCACCATCAAAAGGCGGTTAATCGACCTTTTAAAGAATATTAGAATGTTTACGCTTAAAATTGGATTCATTCGCATTTTTAATCGTCTAAAATTTATTGTAAAAATTAAAAATATTTGACAAACATATATAATAATTTTGTAGTTAGTTATATTCATTCCCACCATCAAAACAACTTGGCGTTAAATACCATTTAAAATAATATTATTTTATTATTAGAGTGCAACGTAAGATTCCCAAGAAACTCGTTGTTGCGTGTTGGGTACGCCATCGAGCATAGTGTCCCCTTTAAAGTTATATTAATAGTTTATTCACAAATATGGATAAATGTGAAAACGTAATACTTTTTATTTACCTGGGGTGTTATATCCTTCCCAATTTTTGGAATTGCGTCCTCTCAATTTTAAAATTGGGCTTAGAAACATCATTGAAAATCCCACATCGGAACAAGAGTCAGTAAAACAATCATTTTAAAATAAAGAAAGATAATTACAAAGGTCACCTGAGTAAACCCATACTAGGATTCCAAGTACGAAAATATGGATATGGAGGAGAAAACAAAGTGTCATGTTCTGTTGGAGAGTGATAGTAAACATGTCTAGGAGAAAGTCAACCATAAGAAAATCACAAACTTGTGATGGGTTAAATGGTATTCGATTCCCCAGTAGGAAATGTTAACAGACAATTTTTTTTTAAGTTACTTTTAATTGAGGAATTTATTTTTGAGCCTAACTAAATCATAATTAATCATAATTACTTGTCATGTAGACTTTCAACTTTTACTAGATTCGTTAATCAAACTCATATTTTCTCTAAAAGACGAGTATTTATGAAGACTTGTTTGCATTAAGAGTATTATAATCAACTTCTTGAGAATAACCTAATCCAGAGAAGAGAACTATATATTTCTCATGTCTTTAGAACCTTACCAAAACCAAACCAAAAAGGTTAGTACAAGATCAGATAATCCAGAAAAGGATAACCCTTTATAAAAAGAAAATCTATTCTTAATCTCCAAAATTTGTATAACAAAACCCAAATTTCAACGAAGACCATTCGATAAACAATTTTTCCATAAAATTCTTAAAATTAAACCAAACTAATATTGAAACCCAAATATTTTAAGGATTTAATCACATAGTCTTCCAAGGTAAAAATTAACTTTTTCTCTAAATAACATCAGTTGCTCTTAAATTCTCATATTGAAAAGTAATTAACCTAATCACATATCCTCCATGATAGGTTAATAAATTTCCATAGATAACCCAAAATCAGCTTACTCTTAATTCATAAAATCATCTATCTAAAAAGAATTAGTCAATATAACCAGGGACTTCACGTAGTCCAGTGGTAGGCAATAAATACTAGTTGCACTTTGTTTGTGGGTTCGATTCCCGCAGCTTTGTCCGACGCGACGGGTTGTCACACGGTCTGCGTGTTGTCCTTTTTTCAAAAACTATATAACTCTTAAAACATTCCTCAACAACGAGATAAAATCTTCAAAAATAACCATAACATATTTTATCATCATGATTACCTCATGCCTTTCATTTTCCATCATAACATATAGTAAGGATCATATAAACCATAATGGTTACCTTTATAATTATTACCTGAACTTCCACATTGATTGGTCATCTCGTACATGATTCATTACAGAACATACCAAGGTTAAAGTGGTTGATCATGACTCCTTGATAGTTGGTTTAGAACAACCACAAGTTTACTCATTGAATCCCCCATTTCATCCAGTCTCTTAATCAGAGAAGCACCACAGTTTCCTTCAAACCTATTGTCACTTTGGTGCCAGCTAAATCCATCTATTCACTAAAAATAGAAATGTCAGTATGAGTATATCAACAAAACCATCATGTACTAATGTGGAAGATATACTTACTCATTCACTTTATCTAAAAACTATGACTCTTTCTCAAATCCTAACCATTATAGTAATGTCACTTATGCTTAAATAATACCCTAACCTCTAATGTTATCTAAACCGACCTCTGATACCAACTATAATGCCCCTGCCTTAATCCTTACTTAATCTTGAGTTATTACAAGATTACACATTGAGGATATTTTCAGGTTTAGAGTTTTAGATAATTAAATCATAAAACTTGCATTACATTCCACTTTTAAACAAAGTGGTTACATAAAAGATAGTATTCATTTTTCCCATCAACGGAATCATATTTAAAATAAAACATGGATTCTTTCTTGACACTTCTTTGACACTATCATCACATCACGTACCTTTCCCTTGACCTGTGAAAAACATTTCAAAAACTTGGGATGAGAATAAAAAGCTCAGTAAGGGTAATAAAAAGAATGGAAAGGAAACATGAGTACATATATACATAAGAATGAAATCATACATTACCCATAAAGCATAATCAATTTAACATACCTCATAAAATCATGTATAAATCATAGAAATCATAAGACATAAAGGTAACTTGAGGCATCCATAACATTCTTACGTAGGGAGTAACCCTCTTGGTTACGTTTGGAAAACCCACCACAGTATGTTCCCTAAATCGCTTCAGAGAAACCTTAACGTTTCACTCCTTTACGTTACCCAATGCATTGGAGAGCTATATCGGGCTCACCCGCCCTTAGTTTATCACGGAACCACCCATATTCATAACAATGCCCAAGAAACATAACATAATCATAGAACATAACTTAAGCATAAAGGAATGATAAATTCCAACATTGCAATAACAATATAAAATTTTAAGATATTGAAATAATGAATCCATTCTAAAAACCATTTTTAAAACCATTTAAAACATTTAGTAAAGAGATTTTTGAATCAAAGTGTCCCATACCACTTTGAATAATTTAACATTTTATACCATTAATGTCCATATAAATAAATCCTTAAAACCATTTTGAAAACATGGATATTAATGAGAAATATTTATAAGATTAAATCATTAAAACATTTAAAACGATATTTTAGTTAAAGGGTTTTTAACAAAATGATAGACACTTGAATACAATAATTGAGAAATTACATTTAATAAAAACATTATAATATCATGAGAATAAATGGATTCATGATATAATATTCCAAATTATAGAATATACACCATATAAGAGTGAATTGGTGCATAACAACAACGAAGTCTCAATGGAAATATAAATTGAGATGAAATCCATTATAAAGATGATATCCTTAAATGAAGGATAAATCAGTCTCATAATTAAGTGTGACAAATATAAATACACCAAATATAAGTGGATATTAAGTGTAAAACAATCAAAGCTCATTCACACATATTAAAAGGATCAAATATTCAATAACTACATGTTGAACCCAAAGAAATCGAAATTGGGTTAAGAAGTTCCCTTGACAGCCTAACGGCATCACATCAAAATGAGTTGATGAGAGATAAAAAGGGTATATCATCACTTTGAAATAAAATTTACATCAATAAGGATATATGAGAACAAATCCCAACATAACAATATGTAAATTAAAAGACCCAACAAAAGGAGTCTTTTAAAAAGATGAGGGTGAAAGGTTCCCTTACCGACTTGGGTATCTTTCAAAACATAAACCCCATGAAAGGACAATACATCATTGATGTAAATACTCATAAAATAAAGTATATTACACAAAGAGTATAATAATGAGAAGTATATATACCACTCAAAAGAAATGGTGGCAAATGTAGCATAAATCTCACGGGAATAAAAGCGAGATGAAAAATACCTTACGAAAACTCGGCAGCCTAACATCGCCACTTAAAACATCAAAAAATGGATTGACGAGATCAAATAGGGTCTCTCATAATATTAACATAAAGTTTATAGTAAGACTAATATAAAATACCATCCCCCAACATAACAATGTGGAGCATAAAAGAAGTGACATAAAGGAGAGTACTTAAAAAGAAAGAGAGAGGTTAGATCTCTTATGAAAATTCGGCAGCCTAACGGTGCCACTAAAAACATCCAAAATGGATTGATGAGAGAGAATAGGGTATCTCATCATATGAAAATAAAAATTACATTAATATTAATATAAAATAACATCCCAATTACAAGAAATATGAGCTTAAAATGAATGACATAAAAGAGTGTACTTAAAAAGAAAGTGAGGAGTAGGATCCCTTACCTCAAGTCCAACTTGTCTTTTTCGTTTCTACATATTCATGAATAATAAAAATTGTTAAATTTATAATTTCTTAAGTACCTCCTATAAATATTATTATTCAGTTCATATCACATATTTTAATGTTATAATAATTTGGTTTATAATATGAATTCATATCAGACGTTTTTTTCGATGTTTGGTACATGAGTCAAAAATTGAACTTGTTGGAAAATAATTTTCCCTGTAGTTATAGGTACATCATATCCAGAATATTATTGATGTTTTAAATATCATATATATCCAGTATATATTCATTTTATACTATTACATATCATTTGGAGATAAAAATTAAAAGCACCGTTTATGGAGACGGTAGGCCGTACGTACGCATGAACGCTACTTTCTTTTTTGTCATATTAATGGAATTAAAATAAAATGAGAGAGATATATATGTTATAATTAAAGAATTATATCCATAAGTTAGATGTAATATATTACATATATATCCATTATATATATGTAATTATAATAGAACATAAAAATTTGAAATAAGAAATGAAATGTACCGTTCATGGAGACGGTAAGCCGTACGTACGCATGAACACTAATTCCATTTCTATTTCATATTAAATGGAATTAAAACATAATGACACATAATATTATTTTAATTATAGTATGGTATGATATATAATATCACTAAATATATCCTTTATATGTACCACATGGGGTATTAACGAATCAAATCACTTTGAGGGGGCGGTAGTCCGCACTTCCTTAAATAAAGATATCGCGTTTACCCATAATGGAAACCATAAAGGTATTCCACAAATGGAAAATACAGAATCTTAAGTAAAACATAAACATATTATATATCATATATAAATATAGTGTCATATTAATGGACACCTTTGAAGGTGTTATAATAATGTTGAACAATCATCATTTCGTGAGGCAGAAATTCACCATCCACCGAAACAGTATGTTCTTTAACCATTAGATGTTGGTGTGTGTAATTGTAGCTCGAATTATTCTTATAAAAACATCCTAGTATATTGAAGATACTGTATTTGTTACAAAATAAACGAATAAAAAGAGTTTATGGTGTTGGAGAAGCAAAATAAAACATAAGAACACAAGAGAAGACACTACCTTTAAATCGGGTAACTCTCTTTGATTTGAGCTCAAAGGCTTCCTTGGGATGGATTCTTCCCATGTTGAGGATTATAAGAGTAATAGAGGTATGTGGAGAGACAAAATGGGCAGGGTTTGGCCAAGCCAAAGGCTTTGGAAATGTGGGTAAGGAGGTAGAGGTGGGGGCCTTTTATAAGAGAAGAGGATGGGCACTCTTGGAAAGTAAAGAAATGTTACTTTATTTTAGAATGTGATTCGGATTTTAATGGTCACAAATTGGTTTTTTTTGAGGATAAGGTGATAAGGGTTCTAAAGCCACCCATACAATAAGTTTTGGACATGTGTAGGTCTTAGATTTTACATTATCATTCCATTTTATTTAAATCATTAAATAATGAGGTCATCGCTGCATCATCATGATGTCATAAATAATTTAATTTATTTAATGTTTAAAAATTATAAAAAAACTACTATGATGTAGGAAATAATTTTATCTTTCCTATGACTATTTATAGTCAAAAATATGACTTGTATAACCCCATGTAAAAATTGATTTAGTAAAACAACTCATGTTTGTGTCATTTAAATTTTAACATTAAATAAAAAGGTATTTATGTCATTTTCCAACCAAAGTGGCTACATGGGGTACCCAAGTTGACCCATGGATTTTATTGGTCAGACATGACTCATCCAATGATGGTAGGACATGTTTCTAGGTCATTTCATATTATTAAAACATTATTTTTACCTTAAACTACACTAATTACCTCTAATCGCGATTAAAACTTAATAAGTTACTATTCACCAAAAAATTATTTTAATCCCATTGAAACACATTTTACTTCTTAATTACAACCATGTATGTCGGATTTTTGAAATTCAAAACACAAAGGTGGCAAAATTTCATTTAAACGGAAAATCGGTTTTTATAAGTACCACTTAGTGGTTTCACTATTCATCAAAAATTGATGTTTTTCAGAAAATTACCAAAAATTCACCCTAAGCTATATTTGATATTATGAATTCCAAAATGATGTCTGTTTTAAAAAATTCATAACATATAAGTTGCATTAATTAATTTAATAATTAAATCCTGCTGTCAAAACAAATAGCGTGTTTTTATGAAAAAAAAATGTATCAAAATATTGACACTAGTTTAAGTCAAATTTCAAAGTGAAATTAATTCCAATGACCACTATTTGATTAAATGGTAAAAACATATTCTAATTTCACTTTAAAACCAATTCAAAAGATAATCTAATCATATAAATAAATTAGATTAAACATAGATTTTCAATTAAAATACAACATTTTTCACTATTCAATAAAAATTGATCTTTTTCAGAAAAATACCAAAAATTTACACAAAGTAAATTTTGATGTCCCGATTCTAAAGAAGAATTTTATTTAGTCAAATATAACACATAAAATTGTCAAAAAGTGGATTTAAAAGAGGTTCTCCATCAAAAGGTGGTTAATCAACCTTTTAAAGAATATTAGAATGTTTACGCTTAAAATTGGATTCATTCGCATTTTTAATCTTCTAAAATTTATTGTAAAAAGTAAACATATTTGACAAACATATATAATAATTTTGTAGATAGTTATATTCATTCCCGCCATCACAACAACTAGGCATTACCTACCATTTTAAACAATATTATTTTATTATTAGAGTGCAACGTAAGATTCCCAAGAAACTCGTTGTTGCGTGTTGGGTACGCCATCGAGCATAGTGTCCCCTTTAAAGTTATATTAATATTTTATAAACAAATATGGATAAATGTGAAAACATCATACTCTTTATTTACTTGGGGTGTTACATCCTTCCCCCATTTTTGGAATTGCGTCCTCGCAATTTTAAAATTGGCCTTAGAAACATCATTGAAAATCCCACATCGAAACAAGAGTCAGTAAAACAATCATTTTAAAATAATGAAAGATAATTACAAAGGTCACCCGAGTAAACCCATACTAGGATTCCAAGTATGAAAATATGGATATGGAGGAGAAAACAAAGAGTCATGTTCTGTTGGAGAGTGATAGTAAACATGTCTAGGAGAAAGTCAACCATAAGAAAACCACAAACTTGTGATGGGTTAAATGGTATTCGATTCCCCAGTAGGAAAAGTTAACAGACACCATTTTTTTTAAGTTACTTTTCATTGAGGAATTTATTTTTGAGCTTAACTAAATCATAATGAATCATACTTACTTGTCATGTAGACTTTCATCTTTTACTATATTCCTTAATCAAACTCATATTTTCTCCAAAAGACGAGTATTTAGGAAGAATTGTTCGCATTAAGAGTATTATAATCAACTTCTTGAGAATCACCTAATCCACAAAAGAGAACTATATATTTCCCATGTCTTTATAACCTTACCAAAAGCAAAACAAAAAAGGTTAGTACAAGATCAGATAATCCTGAAAAGGATAACCCTTTATAAAAAGAAAATCTATTCTTAATCTCCAAAATTTTCCCAACAAAACCCAAAGTTTAACGAAGACCATTCGATAAACAATTTTTCCATAAAATTCTTAGAAGTAAACCAAAATAATATTGAAACCCAAATATTTTAAGGATTTAATCACATAGTCTTCCAAGGTAAAAATTAACTTTTTTCACCAAATAACATCAGTTGCTCTTAAATTCTCATATTGAAATGTAATTAACCTAATCACATATCCTCCATGATGGGTTAATAAATATCCATAGATAACCCAAAATCAACTTACACTTAATTCATAAAATCATCTAACTAAAAATAATTAGTCAAACTAACCAGGGACTTCACGTAGTCCAGTGGTAGGCGATAAATACCAGTTTCACTTTGGTTGTGGGTTCGATTCCCGCAGCTTTGTCTGACACGACGGGTTGTCACATGGTCTGCGTGTTGTCCTTTTTTCAAAACTATATAACTCTTAAAACATTCCCCAACAACGAGATAAAATTTTCAAAAATAACCATAACATATTTTATCATCATGATTATCTCATGCCTTTCATTTTCCATCATAACATATAGTAAGGATCATATAAACCCTAATGGTTACCTTTATAATTATTACCTGAACATCCACATTGATTGTCCATCTCGTACATGATGCATTACAGAACATACCACGGTTCAAGTGGTTGATCATGACTCCTTGATAGTTGGTTTAGAACAACCACATGTTTCCTCATTGAATCCCCCATTTCATCCAGTCTCTTAATCAGAGAACCACCACAGTTTCCTTCAAACCTATTTTCACTTTTGTGCCTGCTAAATCCATCCATTCACTGGAAATTGAAATGTCAGTGTGAGTATATCAATAAAACCATCATGTACTAATGTGGAAGATATACTTACTCATTCAATTTATCTAAAAACTATTACTCTTTCTCAAATCCTAACCATTATGGTAATGTCACTTATGCTTAAAGAATACCCTAACCTCTAAAGTTCTCTAAACCGACCTCTGATTCCAACTATAATTCCCCAGCCTTAATCCTTACTTAATCTTGAGTTATTACAAGATTACACATTGAGGATATTTTCAGGTTTAGAGTTATAGATAATTAGATCATAAAACCTGCATTACATTCCACTTTTAAACAAAGTGGTTACATAAAATACAATATTCATTTTTCCCATCAACAGAAACATATTTAAAATAAAACATGGATTCTTTCTTGACACTTCTTTGAAACTATCATCACATCATGTACCTTTCCCTTGACCTGTGAAAAACATTTGAAAAACTTGGGATGAGCTTAAAAAGCCCAGTAAGGGTTATAAAAATAATGGAAAGGAAACATGAGTACATATATATATAAGAATGAAATCATACATTACCCATAAAGCATAATCAATTTAACATACCTCATAAAATCATGAATAAATCATAGAAATAATAAGACATAAAGGTAACTTGAGGCATTAATAACATTCTTACGTAGGGAGTAACCCTCTTGGTTACGTTTGGAATACCCACCACAGTATATTCCCTAAATATCTTCGGAGAAACCTTACCGTTTCACTCCTTCGCGTTACCCAATTCATTGGAGAGCTATATCGGGCTCACCCGCCCATAGTTTATCACGGAACCACCCATCTTCATAACAATGCCCAAGAAACATAACATAATCATAGAACATAACTTAATCATAAAGGAATGATAAATTCCCACATTGAAATAACAATATAACATTTTAAGATATTGAAATAATGGATCCATTCTAAAAACCATTTTTAAAACCATTTAAAACATTTAATAAAGAGATTTTTGAATCAAAGTGTCCCATACCACTTTGAAGATTTTAACATTTTCAACCATTAATATCCACATAAATAAATCCTTAAAACTATTTTGAAAACATGGATATTAATGAGAAATATTTATAAGATTAAATCATTAAAACATTTAAAAAGATATTTTAGTTAAAGGGTTTTTAACCAAATGATAGACACTTGAATACAATAATTGAGAAATTACATTTAATAAAAACATTATAATATCATGAGAATAAAGGGATTCATGATATAATATTCCAAATGATAGTATATACACCATATAAGAGTGAATTGGTGCATAACAACAAAAAAGTCTCAATGGAAATGTAAATTGAGATGAAATCCATTATAAAGATGATATCCTTAAATTAAGGATAAATCAGTCTCATAATTATGTGCGACAAATATAAATACAGCCAATATAAGTCGATATTATGTTTAAAATAATCAAAGGTCATTCACACATACTAAAAGGATGACATATTCAATAACTACATGTTGAACCCAAAGAAATCGAAATTGGGTTAAGATGTTCCCTTGACAGCCTAACGACATCACATCAAAATGAGTTGATGAGAGATAAAAAGGGTATCTCATCACTTTGACATAAAATTTACATCAATAAGGATATATGAGAACAAATCCCAGCATAACAATATGTAAATTAAAAGACCCAACAAAAGGAGTCTTTTAAAAATATGAGGGTGAAAGGTTCCCTTACCGACTTGGGTATCTTTCAAAACATACACCCCATGAAAGAAGGACAATACATCATTGATGTAAATACTCATAAAAGAAATTATATTACACAAAGAGTAGAATAATGGTAAGTATATATACCACTCAAAAGAAATTGTGGCAAATGTAGCATAAATCTCACGGGAATAAAAGCGAGATGAAAAATACCTTACGAAAACTCGGCAGCCTAACAGCGCCACTTAAAACAACCGAAAATGTATTGATGAGATCAAATAGGGTCTCTCATAATATTAACATAAAGTTTACATAAAGAGTAATATAAAATACCATCCCCCAACATAACAAATAGAAGCTTAAAAGAAGTGACATAAAGGAGAGGACTTAAAAAGAAAGAGAGAGGTTAGATCTCTTATGAAAATTCGACAGCCTAACGGTGCCACTCAAAACTTCCAAAATGGATTGATGAAAGATAATAGGGTATCTCATCATATGAACATAAAAATTACAGTAATATTAATATAAAATAACATCCCAATCACAAGAAATATGAGCTTAAAATGAATGACATAAAAAAGTGTACTTAAAAAGAAAGAGAGGAGTAGGATCCCTTACCTCAAGTCCAACTTGTCTTGTTCGTTTCATTATATTCCTGAATAATAAACATTGTTCAATTTATAATTTCTTAATTACCTCCTATAAATATTATTATTCAGTTCATATCACATATTTTAATGTTATAATATTTCGGTTTATAATATGAGTTCATATCAGACGTTTTTGTCGATGTTTGGTACATGAGTCAAAAATTGAACTTGTTGGAAAATAATTTTCCTTGTAATTATAGGTACATCATATCTAGAATAGTATTGATGTGTTAAATATCATATATATCCATTATATATTCATTTTATACTTTGACATAGCATTTGGAGATAAAAATTAAAAGCACCGTTCATGGAGATGGTAGGCCGTACGTACGCATGAACGCTACTTTCATTTTTTTGTCATATTAATGGAATTAAAATAAAATGAGATATATATATATGTTATAATTCCAGAATTATATCCATAATTTAGATGTAATATATTACATATATATCCATTATATATATGTAATTATAATAGAACACAACAATTTGAAATATGAAATGAAATGTACCGTTCATGGAGACGGTAAGCTGTACGTACGCATGAACGCTAATTCCATTTCTATTTCATATTTAATGGAATTAAAACATAATGATACATAATAGTATTTTAATTAAAGTATGGTATCATATATAATATCATTAAATATATCCTTTATACGTACCACATGTGGTATTAACGAATCAAACCACTTTGAGGGGACGATAGTCCGCACTTCCTTAAATGAAGATATCGCGTTTACCCCTAATGGAAACCATAAAGGTATTCCACAAATGAAAAATACAGAAGCTTAAGTAAAAAATAAACTTATTATATATCATATATAAATATAGTGTCATATTAATGGACACCTTTGAAGGTGTTTGAAGAATGTTGAACAATCATCGTTTCGTGAGGCAGAAATTCGCCATCCACAGAAACAGTATGTTCTTTAACCATTAGATGTAGGTGTGTGTAATTGTAGCTCGAATCCTTCTTATAAAAACATACTAGTATATTGAAGATACTGGATTTGTTACAAAATAAATGAATAAAAAGAGTTTAGGGTGTTGGAAAAGCAAAATAAAACATAAGAACACTAGAGAAGACACTACCTTTAAATCGGGTAACTCTCTTTGATTTGAGCTCAAAGGCTTCCTTGGTAAGGATTATGCCCAAAGTAGGGATTCTAAGAGTAAGATAGGGATGTGGAGAGACAAAATGGTCAGGGTTTGGCCGATCCAAAGGCTTTGGAAGTGTGGGTAAGGAGGTAGAGGTGGGGGCCTTTTATAAGAGAAGAGGAGGGGCACTCTTGGAAAGTAAAGAAATGTTACTTTATTTTAGAATGTGATTCGGATTTTAATGGTCACACATTGATTTTTTTTCGAGGATAAGGTGATAAGGGTTCTAAATACACCCATCCAATAAGTTTTGGACATGTGTAGTTCTTATAATTTACATTATCTTTCCATTTTATTTAAATCATTAAATAATGAGGTCATCGCTGCATCATCATGATGTCATAAATAATTTAATTTATTTAATGTATAAAAATTATAAAAAAATACTATGATGTAGGAAATATTTTTATCTTTATAATTAATATTTATAGTCCAAAGTCTGACTTCTATAACCCCATGTAAAAATTCATTTAGTAAAACAACTCATGTTTGTGTCATTTTAATTTTAACATTAAATAAAAAGGTATTTATGTCATTTTCCAACCAAAGTGGATCCATGGGGTCCCCAAGTTGACCCATGGATTGTATTGGTCGGACATGACTCATCCAATGATGGTAGGACATGTGTCTAGGTCATTTCATATTATTAAAACATTATTTTTACCTTAAACTACACTAATTACCTCTTATCGCGATTAAAACATAATAAGTTACTATTCACCAAAAAATTATTTTAATCCCATTTAAAAACATTTTAATTCTTAATGACAAAAATTTATGTCTGATTTTTGAAATTCAAAACACAAAGGTGGCAAAATTTCATTTAAACGGAAAATCAGTTTTTATAAGTACCACTTAGTGGTTTCACTATTCATCAAAAATTGAAGTTTTTCAGAAAATTACCAAAATTCACCCTAAGAAATATTTGATATTATGAATTCAAAAATGATGTCTGTTTTACAAAATTCATATGATATAAGTTGCATTAATTAATTTAATAATTAAATCCCGCTGTCAAAACAAATAGCGTGTTTTTATGAAAAACAATGTATCGAAATATTGACACTAGTTTAAGTCAAATTTCAAAGTGAAATTAATTCCAATGACCACTATTTGATTAAATGGTAAAAATATGTTCTAATTTCACTTTAAAACCAATTCAAAATATTATCTAATCATATAAATAATTTAGATTAAAAATAGGTTTTGAATTAAAATACAACATTTTTCACTATTAAATAAAAATTGATCTTTTTCAAAAAAATACCAAAAATTTACACAAAGTAAATTTTGATGTCCCGATTCTAAAAAAGAATTTTATTTTGTCAAATATAAGACATAAAATTGTCAAAAAGTGGATTTAAAAGAGTTTCGCCATCAAAAGGCGGTTAATCGACCTTTTAAAGATTATTAGAATGTTTACGCTTAAAATTGGATTCATTCACATTTTAATCCTCTAAAATATATTGTAAAAAGTAAAAATATTTTACAAACATATATAATCATTTTGTAGTTAGTTATATTCATTCCTTCCATCACAACAACTAGGAGTTAACTACCAGTTAAAACAATATTATTTTATTATTAGAGTGCAACGTAAGAGTCCCACGAAACACGTTGTTGCCTGTTGGGTACGCCATCGAGAATAGTGTCCCCTTTAACGTTATATTAATATTTTATTCACAAATATGGATAAATGTGAAAACTCCATACTCTTTATTTACCTGGGGTGTTACATCCTTCCCCCATTTTTGGAATTGCGTCCTCACAATTTTAAAATTGGGCTCAGAAACATCATTGAAAATCCCACATCAGAACAAGAGTCAGTAAAAAAATCATTTTAAAATAAAGAAAGATAAGTACAAAGGTCACCCGAGTAAACCCATACTAGGATTCCAAGTATGAAAATATGGATATATAGGAGAAAAAAAAGAGTCATGTTCTGTTGGAGAGTGATAGTAAACATGTCTAGGATAAAGTCAACCATAAGAAAATCACAAACTTGTGATGGGTTAAATGGTATTCGATTCCCCAATAGGAAAAGTTAACAGACAACATTTTTTTTAAGTTACTTTTCATTGAGGAATTTATTTTTGAGCTTAAATAAATCATAATGAATCATACTTACTTGTCCTGTAGACTTTCAACTTTTACTAGATTCTTTAATCAAACTCATATTTTCTCCAAAAGACGAGTATTTAGAAAGACTTGTTTTTTATTAAGAGTACTATAATCAAATTCTTGAGAATCCCCTAATCCACAAAAGAGAACTATATATTTCCCATGTTTTTAGAACCTTACCAAAACCAAAACCAAAACGGTTAGTACAAGATCAGATAATCTAGAAAAGGATAACCCTTTATAAAAAAAAATCTATTCTTAATCTCCAAAATTTGTCCAACAAAACCCAAAGTTCAACGAAGACTATTCGATAAACAATTTTTCCATAAAATTCTTAAAAGTAAACCAAACTACTATTGAAACCCAAATATTTTAAGGATTTAATCACATAGTCTTACAAGGTAAAAATTAACTTTTTTCTCCAATTAACATCAGTTGCTCTTAAATTCTCATACTAAAATGTAATTAACCAAATCACATATCCTCCATGATAGATTAATAAATTTCCATAGATAACCCAAAATCAGCTTACCATTAATTCATAAAATCATCTAACTAAAAAGAATTAGTCAAACTAACTAGGGACTTCACCTAGTCCAGTGGTAGGTGATAAATACCAGTTTCACTTTGGTTGTGGGTTCGATTCCCGCAGATTTGTTCGACGCGACGGGTTGTCACACAGTCTGCGTGTTGTCCTTTTTCAAAAACTATACAACTCTTAAAACATTCCCCAAAAACGAGATAAAATCTTCAAAAATAACCATAACATATTTTATCATCAAGATTATTTCATGCCTTTCATTTTCCATCATAACATATAGTAAGGATCATATAAACCCTAATGGATACCTTTATAATTATTACCTGAACTTCCACATCGATTGGTCATCTCGTACATGATGCATTACAGAACATACCAAGGTTCAAGTGGTTGATCATGACTCCTTGATAGTTGGTTTAGAACAACGACGAGTTTCCTCATTGAATCCCCCATTTAATCCAGTATCTTAATCAGAGAACCACCCCAGTTTCCTTCAAACCTATTGTCACTTTGGTGCCTGCTAAATCCATCCATTCACTAAAAATAGAAATGTCATTGTAAGTATATCAACAAAACCATCATGTACTAATGTGGAAGATATACATACTCATTCAATTTATCTAAAAACTATGACTCTTTCTCAAATCCTAACCATTATGGTAATGTCACTTATGCTTAAAGAATACCCTAACCTCTAAAGTTATCTAAACCGACCTCTGATACCAACTATAATGCCCCAGCCTTAATCCTTACTTAATGTTGAGTTATTACAAGATTACACATTGAGGATATTTTCAGGTTTAGAGTTTTAGATAATAAAATCATAAAACTTGCATTACATTCCACTTTTAAACAAAGTGGTTACATAAAAGATAGTATTCATTTTTCCCATCAACGAAAACATATTTAAAATAAAACATGGATTCTTTTTTGACACTTCTTTGACACTATCATCACATCATGTACCTTTCCCTTGACCTGTGAAAAACATTTCAAATACTTGGGATGAGCATAAAAAGCTCAGTAAGGGTTATAAAAAGAATGGAAAGGAAACATGAGTACGTATATACATAATAATTAAATCATACATTACCCATAAAGCATAATCAACTTAACATACCTCATAAAATCATGAATAAATCATAGAAATCATAAGACATAAAGGTAAATTGAGGCATTTATAACATTCTTACGTAGGTAGTAACCCTCTTGGTTACGTTTGGAATACCCACCATAGTATATTCCCTAAATCTCTTTGGAGAAACCGTAACGTTTTACTCCTTCGCGTTACCCAATGCATTGTAGAGCTATATCGGGCTCACCCGCCCTTAGTTTGTCACGGAACCACCCGTCTTCAAAACAATGCCCAAGAAACATAACATAATCATAGAACATAACTTATACATAAAGGATAGATAAATTCCCACATTGCAATAACAATATAACATTTTAAGATATTGAAATAATGAATCCATTCTAAAAACCATTTTTAAAACCATTTAAAACATTTAATAAAGAGATTTTTGAATCAAAGTGTCCCATACCACTTTGAAGGTTTTAACATTTTAAACCATTAATATCCATATAAATAAATCCTTAAGACCATTTTGAAAACATGGATATTAATGAGAAATATTTATAAGATTAAAGCATTAAAACATTTAAAACGATATTTTAGTTAAAGGGTTTTTAACAAAATGATAGACATTTGAATACAATAATTGAGAAATTACATTTAATAAAAACATTATAATATCACGAGAATAAATTTATTCATGATATAATATTCCAAATTATTTTATATACACCATATAAGAGTGAATTGGTGCATAAAAACAACGAAGTCTCAATGGAAATGTAAATTGAGATGAAATCTATTATAAAGATGATATCCTTAAATGAAGGATAAATCAGTCTCATAATTATGTGAGAAAAATATAAATACACCAAATATAAGTGGATATTAAGTGTACAACAATCAAAGGTCATTCACACATATTAAAAGGATGACATATTCAATAACTACATGCTGAACCCAAAGAAATCGAAATTGGGTTAAGAAGTTCCCTTGACAGCCTAACGGCGTCACATCAAAATGAGTTGATGAGAGATAAAAAGGGTATATCATCACTTTGAAATAAAATTTACATCAATAAGGATATATGAGAACAAATCCCAACATAACAATATGTAAATTAAAAGACCCAACAAAAGGAGTCTTTTAAAAAGATGAGGATGAAAGGTTCCCTTACCGACTTGGGTATCTTTCAAAACATACACCCCATGAAAGGAAAATACATCATTGATGTAAATAGTCATAAAATAAAGTATATTACACCAAGAGTAGAATAATGAGAAGTATATATACCACTCAAAAGAAATGGTGGCAAATGTAGCATAAATCTCACGGGAATAAAAGCGAGATGAAAAATCCCTTATGAAAACTCGACAGCCTAACAGCGCCACTTAAAACAAATAAAAATGGATTGATGAGATCAAATAGGGTCTTTCATCATATTAAAATAAAGTTTACAGAAAGAGTTATATAAATTACCATCCCCCAACATAACAAAGAGGAGCTAAAAAAAGCGACATAAAGGAGAGTACTTAAAAAGAACAAGAGAGGTTAGATCTCTTATGAAAATTCAGCAGCCTAACGACGCCACTCAAAACATCCAAAATGGTTTGATGAGAGAGAATAGGGTATATCATCATATGAACATAAAAATTATAGTAAGATTAATATAAAATAACATCCCAATCACAAGAAATATGAGATTAAAAGGAATGACATAAAAGAGTGTACTTAAAGAGAAAGAGAGTAGGATCCCTTACCCCAAGTCCAAATTGTCTTGTTCGTTTCTTTATATTCCTGAATAATAAACTTTGGTAAATTTAAAATTTCTTAAGGACCTCCTATGAAAATTATTATTCAGTTCATATCACATATTTTAATGTTATAAAAATTTGGTTTATAATATGAGTTTATATCGGACGTTTTTGTCGATGTTTGGTACATGAGTCAAAAATTGAACTTGTTGGAAAATAATTTTCCATGTAGTTAAAGGTACATAATATCCAGAATAGTATTGATGTTTTAAATATCATATATATCAAGTATATATTCATTTTATACTATTACATAGCATTTGGAGATAAAAATTAAAAGCATCGTTCATGGAGACGGTAGGCCGTACGCACGCATGAATGCTACTTTCATTTTTTTTCATATTAATGGAATTAAAAAAATGAGATATATATATATGTTATAATTCCAGAATGATATCCATAATTTAGATGTAATATATTACATATATATACATTATATTAATGTACTTATAATAGAACATAACATTTTGAGATAAGAAATGAAATGTACCGTTCATGGAGACGGTAAGCCGTACGTACTCATGAACGCTACTTCCATTTGTATTTCATATTTAATGGAATTAAAACATAATGATACATAATAGTATTTTAATTAAAGTATGGTATCATATATAATATCATTAAATATATCCTTTATAGGTACCACATGTGGTATTAATGAATCAAATCACTTTGAGGGGGCGGTAGTCCGCACTTCCTTTAATGAAGATATTGTGTTTACCTATAATGGAAACCTTAAAGGTATTACAGAAATGAAAAATACATAAGATTAAGTAAAACATAAACATATTATATATCATATATAAATATATTGTCATCTTAATGGCCACCATTGAAGGTGTTAGAAGAATGTTGAACAATCATCGTTTCGTGAGGCAGAAATTCGCCACCCACAGAAACAGTATGTTCTTTAACCATTATATGTTGGTGTGTGTAAGTGTAGCTCGAATACTTATTATAAAAACAACCTATTATATTTAATATACTGTATTTGTTACAAAATAAACTAATAAAAATATTTTAGGGGGTTGTATAAGCAAAATAAAACATAAGAACACAAGAGAAGACACTACCTTTAAATCGGGTAACTCTCTTTGATTTGAGCTCAAAGGCTTCCTTGGGAAGGGTTCTGACCAAAGTGAGGCTTGTAAGAGTAAGAGAGGGATGTGTAGAGACAAAATGGGAAGGGGTTGTCCGAGACAAAGGCTTTGGAAGTGTCGGTAAGGAGGTAGAGGTGGGGGCCTTTTATAAGAGGAGAGGAGGGGCACTCTTTGAAAGTAAAGAAATTTTACTTTATTTTAGAATGAGTTTCGGATTTTAATGGTCCCGCATTGATGTTTTTAGTGTATTATGTGATAAGGGTTCTAAATACACCCATCCAATAGGTTTTAGACATGTTTAGGTCTTATATTTTACATTATCTTTCCATTTTATTTAAATCGTTAAATAATGAGGTCATCGCTGCATCATCATGATGTCATAAATAATGAAATTTATGTAATGTCTAAAAACTATAAAACAAATACTATGATGTATTAAATCATTTTATCTTTCCAATTACTATTTATAGTCAAAAATCAGACTTGTATAACCCAATTTAAAAATTGTTTTAGTAAAACAACTCATGTTTGTGTCATTTTAATTTTAACATTAAATAAAAAGGTATTTATGTTATTTTCCAACCAAAGTGGCTCCATGGGGTCCCCAAGTTGACCCATGTATTTTATTGGTCAGAAATGACTCATCATATCACGGTAGGACATGTGTCTAGGTCATTTAATATTATTAAAACATTATTTTTACCTTAAACTACACTAATTACCTCTAATCGCGATTAAAACTTAATAAGTTACTATTCCCCAAAAAATTATTTTAATCCCAGTTAACCACGTTTTAATTCTTAATGACAACCATGTATGTCAGATTTTTGAAATTCAAAACACAAAGGTGGAAATTTTTCATTTAAACAGAAAATCAGTTTTTATAAGTACCACTTAGTGGTTTCACTATTCATCAAAAATTGATGTTTTTTCAGAAAATTACCAAAAATTCACCCTAAGCTATATTTGATATTACAAATTCAAAAATGATGTATATTTTAAAAAATTCATAACATATAAGTTGCATTAATTAATTTAATAATTAATTCCCGCTGTCAAAATAAATAGAATGTTTTTATGAAAAAAATGTATCAAAAGATTGACACTAGTTTAAGTCAAATTTCAATGTGAAATTAATTCGAATGACCACTATTTGATTAAATGGTAAAAATATATTCTAATTTCACTTTAAAACAAATTCAAAAGATAATCTAATCATGTCACGACCCGTCCTCGGGGCCCGTGCCGTGACTACCCCAAGCCCGCCTTCCATAGGCCAGGGGCTGGCGACTAGCACCAAGGCGTAAATTCCCGGTAAACAGGGAAGGCATTGCCTTTATAAGTAACAACCACACAGAGTCAGCAAGCGGAAAGTAAAGTGCATAAAAGTAAAGGGGGCCGGAAATACAAGCCCAACTGTAAAGTAAAGTACAACTCGAAAGGGAAAACAGCAACTGAAAGGTAAAACCGCTGCACTGAGCTGCCCACTAGAAATCCCACCTGAAGGGTGGGTACAGATAGCTCCTCTGCTCCACGGGTCCCGCCGTCCGCTCCGTGCATGTCCCGCCCAGTGGTCCACCTCCGGGTACCGTCCCGCTCTGCAAGCCTCAGCTAAGGTCAACGCTGTCCGTCGTCTGCAACCAACACAACGTAGTGCGGGCAAAGCCCGTGCAGGGGTGAGTATAAGCTACTCAGTAGGGACCCCGAGACCCCTGAAGGTCTCTCAAATCCACAAAGGATAAACCACGAAGAAAAGTAACAGTCACGAAGTAACAACTGACACTGCTTAGGTATATGCCCATACATATACCTAAGTCATCAATTTCCGTTCGGCTCCAACACCGTGCCCAAGAACAACCCAATCCACAAAGAAGAGTAAACAGTAAATCCACACAGATTATGACAAGCTTATGAAATCAACAGATAACCATTACCCAGGTAAATGCCCATACATATACCTAAGTTATCAAGCGACCCATCTCAATCATGAGGAATCACAAAGATCATTGACTCAGCTCAAACCAGGATTTTTAGTATCGAAACCGTAGCTGCTGAAGAGCCCCGTCTCTGAAGTGTGCAGTAGTCCTGTCACGACTCCGAGGTACTGCTCACTAACCTATGACTGCTGAGGTACTCCTCCTGTCGAGTACTGCGGGTCTGCTGCCAACTACTGGGCGCTCCGTCCGCTGAGGGTCTGCTGCCAACTACTGGGCGCTCACCCAAATAGCCTACTGAGGTACTCCTCCTGTCGAGTACCGCGGGTTTGCTGCCAACTACCAGGCGCTCCGTCCGCCGTGGGTCTGCTGCCAACTACTGGGCGCTCCGTCCACTGGGCTAGTCGACTCACTCCAAGTCGAGTCGGTCAAGCAGTCATCAGGTCTCAGTCGGCTACACGGTCTCCGTACTCCGCACGCACGTCTCCACCGTCGCGGGTTTGTCGCTACAACCAAGCACACACATTCCGTAGAGTATCGCGGGTCCGCCGCTACAACCAAGCGCTCCACCGCCAAGGGTCTGTTGCTGCATCCAAGCGCACCACCACTGTCAAGTACCACGGGTCCGCCGCTACACCCAAGCGCTCCCCCGCCCGCTCGTCTCCAGAAGGGTCCACTCCACGAGCTACTGGTCGATACTCCAAATATCTCAAAGTCCAACGAAGAAGTGTCACATACGTCCGCTTCGTCAAAGGAGTCTCAACGCAACAGACGGCGCGTCAATCGGACGCCCGGTCTGTGAGTTATTAGCCTTTTCGTCCCGAGGGCCCGGTTGGTTTCGTGAGCGAACCAAACCCGGCCATATCTCATCTGTATCCAAAACTCGGGCGGAGTATGTCAAAAGTTCCGTCCCACTTAGAGGATTCCATCAAAGTCGACGGCACGTCAATCGAACGTCCGGGACTCAAGATATGAGCGTTTCCGCTCCGAGGGCCCGGTTGGTTTCGTGAACGAACCAACCCAGCCGTACTCCACCTGCGTCCAAACCTCGGGCGGAGTATACCAAAAGATCCGTCTCAATAAGAGGAACTTATTAGAACTGACGGCATGCCGTTCGGACGTCCGTAGCTCAAGATATGAGCGTTTCCGCTCCGAGGGCCCGGTTGGTTTCGTGAACGAACCAACCCGGCCGAACTCAAAGTAATCCGAAACCTTGAGTGCGTTATACCGAAACGACCGTCTCGATCCAAGGATCGCGTTTCCGCTGACGGTTCGTCGATCGGAGGTCCGAGGCTCAAGTTATGGGGCAAAAACCAATTCTGGTTCGAAATGGGGGGTCCGGGTCCGGGCCGACCCGGCCCGACCCCCCCTGGGCGGCGCGGTGGCCGGCGGCGGCGGGCGGTGGCGCGGCGGCGCGGCGGCGCCGAGGCGCGGGGAGCCGCGGCGGGCCGGCGCCGCGAGGGGCCGCGGCGGCTCGGGGTGCCGCGAGGGGCCGCACGGTCGGCACGCGGGGGACAAGCCCCTCGGTTTTTCAACAGGCGGCGCGGCATAGCCACGCCGTTATTTTCAAAGCGCCCCCCCCCCCCCCCCCCCACGTGGGGGGCCTGCTGGCGCGGAACCGGGGGGGGGGGGGGCGGCTGCCCCCCTCCCTTTAATTAAAACCGCCCCCCCCTCTTAAAGAGGGGGGTTTAACATGCTGGCTGGGGAATTAATTCCCCGGTTTAACGGCATCCGGCCGGCCAGCTGGCCGGCCGGTTTTCTCCAACGGGACCGGAAATTCCGGTCCCACCTTCGACTTCCGACGCCGGCGGCCCGGCCGCCGGTCTCCTCTTCCGCCGCGGCCCGGAACCGGCCGCGGTCTTCTCGTCCCGCCGCGGCCCGGAACCGGCTGCGGTCTCCTCGTCCCGCCGCGGCCCGGAACCGGCCGCGGTGTTCGTCGTCCGGCGCGGTGCGACGGCACCGCGCCCCTTTCGCCGTGCCATGATTCTTTTCAACGCGGCGCGACGGCGTCGCGTTCTTGAAGATTTTTCCTTGACGTAGCGCGACGGCGCCGCGTAAATTATTTGTACGATCATCCGCGTGGTGCGACGGCACCACGCCACTTGCTTCTACCCGCATGAATAATCAACATGAACGATGGAGGGGGTTCGGCCGTGTTCGTGCGGTCCGACCCCCCTCACGTTAAAATAAACAACTCAACTCAAACATTCAAGCCTCAAGTTTGACATGCGAGATCCACGTTCAAGAAATGGAATAAATAAATAAAGAATCAACAACCCCTACCTTGTCGTCGTCGTCGTCGGACGAGAGGTCGTCGCGGAATCGCTCGTCGCGGAAGAAGGAGATCGTCGCGTCGTCGCGGTATCCGGCATCGCGTCGGCAATCTCCGGATCAAGATCAAACAGATTTAATTATTTTAAATCCGTTGATATCGAAATTAAAAAGTGAGAATTTAAACGATTCGTTTCTCACCTTAGTTGCCGAACGAGGATCGGCTGCGGAAGAAGAGGCGTCGCCGAAGAACGTCGTGGGTAAGGCTCGTCGACGTCGCAGATCTCGGTGTGCGTCGTCGAATTCCGGTCACCGGCGTTCTTCGCGTTCTTCGCGTTCTTCGCGGGGAGATGAAGAAACAAAGATTCCCTCAAATCCTTTCAAAGGATTTTTAGGTTGGTCTTATTTTATAAACATGCCAACAAACGCAAAAGCGTAAGTAACGACCCATCAGTTCGTTGAATTAATTCAACGAGCGAAACAGCCCATTTAATTCACGAAATAAACCGCCCAATTAAATGGTCTGTTAAGAATTAAAGAAAACACGTCGGTTGACTTTTCAGTTATTTTGACGGGTTTTCACGGGTGCGTTACTTAGCGAAGGAAACGGCGGGGCTCGTGCGGGCCCCACCGCACAAATATCCTAACAAGGGGTAGGATATTTCCGGATAGCACCCTATCCGCTTTAACTCAGTTCAAGTGGCTTCCAAGTGACTACCAAGCAGCTTAAGTGAAATAAAATAAAGTTGTCGCACAACTTTATTTTATTTCTGACTTAAAGCCGCAAAATTTAAAAACCACGTCTGAGCAAACGCAACTCCGGAAGAGGCGTTTCTAAGAAAATACCGGCGCTGCGATTTCATTGGTGCCCTCAGAATTTGATTCTGGGCACCGGTTCAAAAGATAGAAAAACCCGCTCGTCCGTTCACTGAACGTACCCGAGCCAAACTTCGGAAATTGATTCCGGGCACACTGGGCCTCGGAATCAGGTTCCGTCTGAAGCTTCGCTCTTGTAAAATTCCAAAGAAAATTAAGAAAAAATTTCCCTTGAATTTTACAGGTCTTTACATTACTCCCACCTCAGGGCTTTACGTCCCCGTAAAGCTTCAACTCACACTTAAGGGAAACTAGGTAGTACTGAGCACGCAACTGAGCTTTACGCTCCCATATGCTCACCTGAAGATCTCGTGCTACCCGAGAAGCACCCCAGAGGAAGCAACCGTTCACGTAGATCCTGCTCCTGTCGATCCTCGATCTCTACTAGAACCTCTGTGCTTGTCGCCCTGTCATCGACGTCCAACTCCCCGGGGTCGATGACGTGTGATGAAACAAACACGTATCTCCACATCTGAGACACATGGTGGACATTATGCACCCGGTGCGACTGAGGTGGTAGGGTCAAGCGGTAAACCTCCTCGCCTACCCTGCTGAAGATCAAAAGGGTCCTTCGAACTTCGGAGATAACATGCCACCTCGGCCACATCTCCGAAACCTCATCGGGTTGAGACCGTATAAGAACGTGTTCGTCACCCTCGAATTCAAGAGGTTTCCCTTTTTAGGTTAGAACTGAAACTCAAAACTCCTGCTGCCACAAGGGTAGGGTTGACCAACTCAAGAGTGATTGGTCACACCCTCTTATGCCTGAGTTTAACATGTGCTGCCCAGGGTTTCCTTTTCGCCGACCAAGGAAAACCCATTCCGACGTTTGCCTAAAACAGTCAACCGGGGTATGATTTGTGAATCATACCCAGATCAACGTCGTAAGGCCTCTACGCTGCCACCAAGAGATTCCAACCGAAACTCTCGCCTCGAGGTCAAATCACACCGTCGGCGTAAGTGTGATTATCGAGTCTCCTCCCAAAGGTATCTCCAGACGTGAGGGTCAAGTCTACGGCTTACCCGAAACCTCTAGGTCTGGGACATGATTCGTGGAAGGGTAGAATGATTGGTTCCTATGTCTATAGATATGGAAGCTCGTAGTAGACATAATTCGTACCCCGAATCATTCTTAGAGCTCCTGGGTCACACTTCTTGACCGCAATGCAGCTACTCTCCTCCCCAGCCCTCCTGCTCCCTGAGCCTGGCGGGGACTACTAAGTCGGGTGGTCGTAACATGTCGAAATGTACACCACCACATGCTGCTCTCCAAGCTCCGCTTCCACGTCTGCTACCCTGCAGATTCATCTGTCCTTAGCACTTCCTCCTCCTGAAACATTTTACATGCCCGAATCTCTGAGACTGGCACTAGTTTCCTGCCTTTCACTGCTAACGTTCACAACCACAAAGGTTCTCTCTAGCATCCTAGCATAGGTAGAAATGCATAGAGGAAAAGTAATGGTTCGGATGTCCTTTAGACACACTTCGCCCAGAAGTTCGAGTCTACAGAACTGATCACAACGTAACCAACGAGTACCAAGATTGATTGGTAAGCCACGTTGAGTGCTCTGCTTCCGACATGTCGTACTGTCAAAGCTGTATTAGCTCCAGAAAACTCACAACCACCTCCTCAAGCCAGTCCTCAGCCGCCTACGAGACAGGCTCACTTCGAAACTTGAGGGACATCTGGTGCTAAAACATATGTAAGGCACTAAGCCTGTGAGTCTCTGCTACCGGTACCGCCGGTAGTGTATGCTGACCAACAGGTAGTGACATAGCTGGCACACTACCCGTAGGTACTATCCCAGGTATCGGTTCGCGTACCGAAGCCTCATTACTAAAAGGACCAACCTCATGGTCACTCACTGGAAACACCAGGAGCTAAGATCATCATCCGCTCCACTAGTATCCAAGATAGGCGTAGAACTCTAGCAACCGCCTCCATCCAGTCCACTGCTGCCTGGGGAATCTGTCTCGCCTCGTATCCTCAGAGGCCTCTACTGCTGGAACTCGTGCATCGCGCTCTGCTAGCGTGCACCGTCAGCTAGTGGCATCTGTTGCCTAACGGGTGGTGGTGCTGCTGGTACACCACCCGAAGGTGCCAACACTGAAAAAGGGGCCCTGCACCGGAGTCTCGCTGCTCGGTGGGCCATCATCGAGAACTCTCTCGGAACTCCAGCTAACTATCTGCATGGTGACATTCTGAACAGTTGTGTTACGGTCAACGATTTATACCTGGTGAGCTGACCTGGTTTGAGCTGACTTTAAACCTTTTGGGAAACACACACGCAATCAGTGTTTTCATGCATTAAGTCGGAAATCAGAAGTCAGGGTCCTGGTGTACGGATACGTCGGCCGCCGCACCAACACTGGACTCCCTGGAATGATAACCACACTCAATACACTAAACACTATTGCTTCACATAGAAAATATCAGAGTTCGTGGTAGAACCGAACTCCTCTGATACCAATTTGTCACGACCCGTCCTCGGGGCCCGTGCCGTGACTACCCCAAGCCCGCCTTCCATAGGCCAGGGGCTGGCGACTAGCACCAAGGCGTAAATTCCCGGTAAACAGGGAAGGCATTGCCTTTATAAGTAACAACCACACAGAGTCAGCAAGCGGAAAGTAAAGTGCAGAAAAGTAAAGGGGGCCGGAAATACAAGCCCAACTGTAAAGTAAAGTACAACTCGAAAGGGAAAACAGCAACTGAAAGGTAAAACCGCTGCACCGAGCTGCCCACTAGAAATCCCACCTGAAGGGTGGGTACAGATAGCTCCTCTGCTCCACGGGTCTCGCCGTCCGCTCCGTGCACGTCCCGCCCAGTGGTCCACCTCCGGGTACCGTCCCGCTCTGCAAGCCTCAGCTAAGGTCAACGCTGTCCGTCGTCTGCAACCAACACAACGTAGTGCGGGCAAAGCCCGTGCAGGGGTGAGTATAAGCTACTCAGTAGGGACCCCGAGACCCCTGAAGGTCTCTCAAATCCACAAAGGATAAACCACGAAGAAAAGTAACAGTCACGAAGTAACAACTGACACTGCTTAGGTATATGCCCATACATATACCTATGTCATCAATTTCCGTTCGGCTCCAACACCGAGCCCAAGAACAACCCAATCCACAAAGAAGAGTAAACAGTAAATCCACACAGATTATGACAAGCTTATGAAATCAACGGATAACCATTACCCAGGTATATGCCCATACATATACCTAAGTTATCAAGCGACCCATCTCAATCATGAGGAATCACAAAGATCATTGACTCAGCTCAAACCAGGATTTTTAGTATCGAAACCGTAGCTGCTGAAGAGCCCCGTCTCTGAAGTGTGCAGTAGTCCTGTCACGACTCCGAGGTACTGCTCACTAACCTATGACTGCTGAGGTACTCCTCCTGTCGAGTACTGCGGGTCTGCTGCCAACTACTGGGCGCTCCGTCCGCTGAGGGTCTGCTGCCAACTACTGGGCGCTCACCCAAATAGCCTACTGAGGTACTCCTCCTGTCGAGTACCGCGGGTTTGCTGCCAACTACCAGGCGCTCCGTCCGCCGTGGGTCTGCTGCCAACTACTGGGCGCTCCGTCCACTGGGCTAGTCGACTCACTCCAAGTCGAGTCGGTCAAGCAGTCATCAGGTCTCAGTCGGCTACACGGTCTCCGTACTCCGCACGCACGTCTCCACCGTCGCGGGTTTGTCGCTACAACCAAGCACACACATTCCGTAGAGTATCGCGGGTCCGCCGCTACAACCAAGCGCTCCACCGCCAAGGGTCTGCTGCTGCATCCAAGCGCACCACCACTGTCAAGTACCACGGGTCCGCCGCTACACCCAAGCGCTCACCCGCCCGCTCGTCTCCGGAAGGGTCCACTCCACGAGCTACTGGTCGATACTCCAAGTATCTCAAAGTCCAACGAAGAAGTGTCACATACGTCCGCTTCGTCAAAGGAGTCTCAACGCAACAGACGACGCGTCAATCGGACGCCCGGTCTGTGAGTTATTAGCCTTTTCGTCCCGAGGGCCCGGTTGGTTTCGTGAGCGAACCAAACCCGGCCATATCTCATCTGTATCCAAAACTCGGGCGGAGTATGTCAAAAGTTCCGTCCCACTTAGAGGATTCCATCAAAGTCGACGGCACGTCAATCGGACGTCCGGGACTCAAGATATGAGCGTTTCCGCTCCGAGGGCCCGGTTGGTTTCGTGAACGAACCAACCCGGCCGTACTCCACCTGCGTCCAAACCTCGGGCGGAGTATACCAAAAGATCCGTCTCACTAAGAGGAACTTATCAGAACTGACGGCATGCCGTTCGGACGTCCGTAGCTCAAGATATGAGCGTTTCCGCTCCGAGGGCCCGGTTGGTTTCGTGAACGAACCAACCCGGCTGAACTCAAAGTAATCCAAAACCTTGAGTGCGTTATACCGAAACGACCGTCTCAATCCAAGGATCGTGTTGCCGCTGACGGTTCGTCGATCGGAGGTCCGAGGCTCAAGTTATGGGGCAAAAACCAATTCTGGTTCGAAATGGGGGGTCCGGGTCCGGGCCGACCCGGCCCGACCCCCCCTGGGCGGCGGCGGCGGGCGGCGGCGGCGGGCGGCGGCGCGGCTGCGCGGGGAGCCGCGGCGGGCCGGCGCCGCGAGGTGCCGCGGCGGCTCGGGGTGCCGCGAGGGGCCGCACGGTCGGCACGCGGGGGACAAGCCCCGCGGTTTTTCAACAGGCGGCGCGGCATAGCCACGCCGTTATTTTCAAAGCGCCCCCCCCCCCCACGTGGGGGGCCTGCTGGCGCGGAACCGGGGGGGGGGGGGGCGGCTTCCCCCCTCCCTTTAATTAAAACCGCCCCCCCTCTTAAAGAGGGGGGTTTAACATGCTGGCCGGGGAATTAATTCCCCGGTTTAACGGCATCCGGCCGGCCAGCTGGCCGGCCGGTTTTCTCCAACGGGACCGGAAATTCCGGTCCCGCCTTCGACTTCCGACGCCGGCGGCCCGGCCGCCGGTCTCCTCTTCCGCCGCGGCCCGGAACCGGCCGCGGTCTTCTCATCCCGCCGCGGCCCGGAACCGGCTGCGGTCTCCTCGTCCCGCCGCGGCCCGGAACCGGCCGCGGTGTTCGTCGTCCGGCGCGGTGCGACGGCACCGCGCCCCTTTCGCCGTGCCATGATTCTTTTCAACGCGGCGCGACGACGTCGCGTTCTTGAAGATTTTTCCTTGACGTAGCGCGACGGAGCCGCGTAAATTATTTGTACGATCATTCGCGTGGTGCGACGGCACCACGCCACTTGCTTCCACCCGCATGAATAATCAACATGAACGATGGAGGGGGTTCGGCCGTGTTCGTGCGGTCCGGCCCCCCTCACGTTAAAATAAACAACTCAACTCAAACATTCAAGCCTCAAGTTTGACATGCGAGATCCACGTTCAAGAAATGGAATAAATAAATAAAGAATCAACAACCCCTACCTTGTCGTCGTCGTCGTCGGACGAGAGGTCGTCGCGGAATCGCTCGTCGCGGAAGAAGGAGATCGTCGCGTCGTCGCGGTATCCGGCGTCGCGTCGCCAATCTCCGGATCAAGATCAAACGGATTTAATTATTTTAAATCCGTTGATATCGAAATTAAAAAGGGAGAATTTAAACGATTCGTTTCTCACCTTAGTTGCCGAACGAGGATCGGCTGCGGAAGAAGAGGCGTCGCCGAAGAACGTCGCGGGTAAGGCTCGTCGACGTCGCAGATCTCGGTGTGCGTCGTCAAATTCCGGTCGCCGGCGTTCTTCGCGTTCTTCGCGTTCTTCGCGGGGAGATGAAGAAACAAAGATTCCCTCAAATCCTTTCAAAGGATTTTTAGGTTGGTCTTATTTTATAAACATGCCAACAAACGCAAAAGCGTAAGTAACGACCCATCAGTTCGTTGAATTAATTCAACGAGCGAAACAACCCATTTAATTCACGAAATAAACCGCCCAATTAAATGGTCTGTTAAGAATTAAAGAAAACGCGTCGGTTGACTTTTCAGTTACTTTGACGGGTTTTCGCGGGTGCGTTACTTAGCGAAGGAAACGGCGGGGCTCGTGCGGCCCCCACCGCACAAATATCCTAACAAGGGGTAGGATATTTCCGGATAGCACCCTATCCGCTTTAACTCAGTTCAAGTGGCTTCCAAGTGACTACCAAGCAGCTTAAGTGAAATAAAATAAAGCTGTCGCACAACTTTATTTTATTTCTGACTTAAAGCCGCAAAATTTAAAAACCACGTCTGAGCAAACGCAACTCCGGAAGAGGCGTTTCTAAGCAAATACCGGCGCTGCGATTTCATTGGTGCCCTCAGAATTTGATTCCGGGCACCGGTTCAAAAGATAGAAAAACCCGCTCGTCCGTTCACTGAACGTACCCGAGCCAAACTTCGGAAATTGATTCCGGGCACACCGGGCCTCGGAATCAGGTGCCGTCTGAAGCTGCGCTCTTGTAAAATTCCAAAGAAAATTAAGAAAAAATTTCCCTTGAATTTTACGGGTCTTTACAAATCATATAAATAAATTAGATTTAAAATAGGTTTTGAATTAAAATACAACATTTTTCACTATTCATTAAAAATTTATCTTTTTCAGAAAAATACCAAAAATTTACGCAAAGTAAATTTTGATTTCCCGATTCTAAAGAAGAATTTTATTTTGTGAAATATAAGACATAAAATCTTAAAAAAATGTATTTAAAAGAGGTTCGCCATCAAATGGCGGTTAATCGACCTTTTAAAGAATATTAGAATGTTTACGCTTAAAATTGGATTCATTCACATTTTTAATCCTCTAACATTTATTGTAAAAAGTAAAAATATTTGACAAACATATATAATCTTTTTTTAGTTAGTTCTATTAATTCCCGCCATCACAACAACTAGGCGTTAACTTCCATTTAAAATAATATTATTTTATTATTAGAGTGCAACGTAAGATTCCCAAGAAACTCGTTGTTGTGTGTTGGGCACGTCATCGAGCATAGTGTCCCCTTTAAAGTTTTATTAATATTTTACTCACAAATATAGATAAATGTTAAAATGTCATACTCTTTATTTACCTGGGGTGTTACACTTATTTAAAATAGATTTAATGATTTTGTGGATGATGAGGTTTTGGGATTACAGAAATAAAAATTTTAAACCAATTAGATAGATTGGTAATTTTTCTCATTTGGATTCCTCACTGATTAAGATGGTGGTTTGAATTTGTCTTCAAGCGAAAGTTATTGGGGATTTTCTTATTGACAAAAAAACTGGGGTCTAAGTTTGCTGAAATTTCTTATTCATTTAATATTAAATCAAGAAGTCAAGGATTGATTTTTTTAAAAACTCATAACTCTACTAATAATGAAGAAGAGATTGTTATAAAATTTCTTTTCACATCATTTTCCTGATGAAATACATAGAAGTATGGTTTATCCATTCGGTGTAGTTACCACAACCCTTTGTGATATAAATTATACCCCATTGAAACCCTTATATCCTATACTAATCAGAATACTTCATCATTAATGACCCAACCAACCATGCCTTCTCAAAAATTCCACTTCATCCCCTTATTTTAAAATACGCAACACAACCAAGGTCCCAATATATCATTATTTGAAACCAAAATTCCTACTACAACATGATTTCATGCCATCCCACCAATGTATCCATCACCATGAAAATAGCTAACATAAAATCCTTCCTTATCCCCACTCTTTCTTTACCTATCCAAACCTAGTATTTCAAAACCAAACCTATCCACCACCCTAAATAACCATCCATACATCCAAACCATTCCCATTAGAGCCTCTATTACTATCAATCCATCTCATTATACACATGGAAGGAAACTCAAGAGTACCAAATATTAGACCACTTAATATCCATACCACCAAGGTAACATAGAAACCCATTTATTGAGGAGAAATAATGTGCAAAATATTGGTTCGAGTTGTGGAAATAATAAATCTATGTTACATCTACATTTTTATTGAGTTGTAAGTGAAAATATATAATTTCCACATATTCCAATAAAATATGATACATTGATTGTTAGTGTTGATATATATTGGTATCCAAGGATATCACTAATTCAAAATGTATTATTTCTTCAAAACTAGTATCATGTAAATTTCCTCATATGTAACAACTTGACTTCTCTATACTGTATGACTATTAATACACTAGGGACCATCTTAAATGTTTCTATATATAGGAATCTGGACATATTCTCTTCCATGTTACTACCACCTATGATAATAAACTATTTTAATTCTATATATAAATTTAAAAACATGATACACCAAAACATATAATATCTGATATATTTTAGTATCTAATATGAACACTAATTCACATTTTATGATTTATTACAAACCAATATTGTGTGAATTCCAACATTAGTAAAGCATAATTTCTTTATAATATATGTATTTCCATACTAAAATTAACATCTTCTATTTTTATCTACAAATGAATCTAGAGCTCTTCTACTCCATTATAGACTATGAAGTCTATATAAAAACTCCATAAGTAATATTCCACCTTATTACATTGGTTATTCCCTTTTCATCTTATGAAACATATTAGCCTTCAATTATTATTTTCTAAAAAAATGAAATCATGGAAATTATAAGTAAATCCTCAAATCATTCACTTATTATTTACATACACCACTCAAAAAAGTTTTTGTATGGTAAATGAAATAAATATGTATAACAAGCTATCAAAATCCATGATTATACATAATTATATGTTTATAAATATTTTATACATCATATATTGAGATTGAATCAATGGTTCTAAAATATTTGAAAATAAATGAACTTGTCATAATACTATATAATAACATTCTAATATTCCAAACATCATCTACTTAACTTTTTTAAACAATATATCTTAATGGATATATATGAATTTATATTTATTTTAATGAAGTTTTCAAAATAATTATCTTATATATCATTATTTAATAGTTGAATGTATCTATTAATTTTTCCCATTAATTAGACAATTGTTTATTGAAGTGTATCTTTTGTAAGAATATGTACGAGGTCATCACATTGGATGTTCCTTTAACATTATTTTTACATTTTATATTTCTTTATCTTCATGTTTGTTGTATGATATCATGTCATATTTGACATTAATATCTTAATGTAGAAAAAAATTGATCTACAATCCTATTTATTTTTATTAATATTTGTGCGTTATGTAATTGTTAGTGGTGTAATGAGAATATTATAGTTCTATAGGTTCATTATAGGTTAGTCAATGGAGTTTTCACATCTACTATGGGGGGATTGTTTACTCAATTAACATTGATTGAGTTTTTTTTGTATGAATTTTCTCTAGGTTTTTATTTGTGAAAAAATAAGAGTTTAAAAAGAAAATAATGTGAAAAAATATAACATTGGAATGTCATTTTTCATAGACTTTTAATTAAATTTTTATGGTATGAGTAGTTTCATAAATACACAATTCATTTGTATTGTTTTGAAATTTCTAACATCTTATTTATAGTTTGGTTATCAATTATTATAGACAATAAAAAACACATTTAGTTTATATATTTTTTTATTATTACTCTATCTATAATTATTATTTTTGAATTTTTAATGTCTTTTTTAATGTTTTTTATGATCTTTTACCCTATTTAAAAAATTTTAATCTAGCATAATATTAATTTTCAAATATATCATCAGAAATTTTCCATCCAATTATTATGACATATGAATTAAAAAATATTAACTCCAGAACTTTTTACTTTATTAATCATATGTAAGTGTTTGAAAACAATATTATGCTTGTTTGGTAGTAGTTACTTATAGGGTTTTTATTTTCAAAAAAATTAAAATGAATTGATGATAAAATTTCATTTTGAATGTTTATGGTCAGACATATGTGATTATGGTAGTCTGACCATAAACCTTGACAACAATATTTATTATTATTTTTATTTTGGTCCTCCACTCCTAGAGTTAACATTTTTCATTGATCATACACAATGATAACTTTAATGGGTTTTAATATTAAATTAATTTATGATCATTATTCAATGAATTTCATTACAATACATAACATAAAATTTATGAATCATAAAAGATATTATCAAATGATTTAATATTAGTTTTTTCAAAATTCATGTAGTAATGATTTACTAAAAACTGTAATTCGAAATAATAAAAGTAGTTATCAACTTCTTTTACATAAAAATTACACGTTACTATCAATAATTTATGACATGTTACTGTATCCCACATTTATAAAATTTACTCTATATTCCATTGCCTCACATTCCTTTATTAATATAATGACAATCAATTGAGTGTTTATTATTAATAAATCTAAAGTGAATAAATCCATTTTGTTAAATATAAGACTATTCCTAAATATAATAATGGTGATGTGAATATGGTTGGTGTATAAAACTGTAATGATATTTTTTTAATGATAAAATGTAATGTTCATTCACATGAATTTTTTTAATAAATATATCAAGATTTTTTCATGGGGTTCCTATGTTTTGGATGATAATTATGAAAAATAAGTCTTATTTACCAATATTTATTATGAAACTGTATAAAAAAATTATAATTTATTATCATAATTGTCACATATTAAGTGTTGTTTGTTTTAGAGAAGATTTCATTAGTTTGAGGTACTCATAGAAAAGTAATTCAGTGATCCTATCATCCCAAAAATTATTTTCATTCTCATCATTGTACCAAAAATAAAGGATAAGAATAGCACTAATTTAAGGCAAACACTCATTGATCTAGACACAAGTACAAAAAATTATAAAAGAAGGAAAGCCCTCAGTTCTATGATGATATGAACTAATTTTCACAATCATTTCCCAAACAAATTAGCATACTAAAGAAAGAGGTTGACATTTAATGGATCTTCATGTAAAATCACATGGATTTTGAGTATTTTTGTGACTTGTTTTATTGGATAATATTGTTTTTTATTTGACATTGAACAAGTTTTCAAAATATGTATGAAATTTTTTCTAAAATAAATTATCAAATTATCACAATTTCATATATGATAATTTTATAATTATAATATAATAATTATATTATATATAATTACATTAACAATTATAATATAAACTTTTAGCATCATATATTATAATACACATATAATAATTTATTGAATTTTGTTTACAATTATGTATCAATTATTGGTAGTAATTTTATTAATAGAAATATTATTATTATTATTTATATTAATGATAGAGAGTTTAGTGTTGGTAATTATTTTATTAATAGATATATATATCATATAAATATCTTGATAAATTTTTTTTACAATAATAATATTTTCTTGTAGTATTAATATAATTGAAACTGAAATTTTTTTCCCTTGATAATGAAATTTAGCGGCTGATTTTCTTCAAAAAAAATTATTGATAGGGACATATATAATGGTAAAATTCATTTCCAATAGAAAATATACATTTACAAATACATATACTCTTGTTGAAAAAAGATAAATATTTTTATGTTTCTAAAGAACTCTAATACCTACTGAATATATATAATGCCCCAGCCTTAAACCTTACTTAATCTTGAGTTAATACAAGATTACACATTGAGGATCTTTTCAGGTTTAGAGTTTTAGAGAATTAGATCATAAAACTTGCATTACATTCCACATTTAAACAAAGTGGTTAGATAAAAGACAGGATTCATTCTTCCCATCAACAGAAACATATTTAAAATAAAACTTGGATTCTTTCTTGACACATCCTTGACACCATCATCAGATCACGTACCTTTCCCTTGACCTGTGAAAAACATTTCAAAAACTTGGGATGAGCATAAAAATCTCAGTAAGGGATAGAAAAATATGCAAAGTAAACATGAGTTCATATATACATAAGAATGAAATCATACTTTACCTATAAAACATAGGCACTTTAACATAACTCCTCAAATCATGAATAAATCATAGAAATTATAAGACATAAAAGGTAACTTAAGGCATTCATAACATTCTTACGTAGGGAGTAACCCTCTTGGTTATGTTTTGGAATACCCATCATAGTATATTCCCTAAATCTCTTCAGAGAAACCTTAAAATTTCACTCCTTCGCGTTACCCAATGCATTGGGGAGCTATATCGGGCTCACCCGCCCTTACTTTATCACGGAACCACCCGGCTTCATAAAAATTCCCATGAACCTCAACATAATCGTATCACATAAAACATGCATAAAGGAAACATAACATTCCCACCTTTCAATCACAAGATATCAATACAATACAATGATATAAAAACATTATGAAAACCATTTTCAATACCAAAATAAAAGAAAATTAAAACATGGTATTTATTTTTCTTTTAAAAAAAGAAGGTATGGCTTGTAGAGGAAGCCGAAACTCAAATAATGGTCACGGCGGCGGAGAAGTCGTTGTCGCCGCATACGTACAACAAAAACATTCCCTTTTGTCGTTTAGTAAACACTTCATATAAAAAAGATTCCTTTTGAATGAACGTAAAAGTCAAATGGGTTTATACACCGTATAAAATAAGGTTGTGTATAAAATAAAATATGCCTCAATGAAAGGAGATTGAGACGAAGTCCCATACAAAGACGGTATCCTTGGATTAAGGATAAATCAGTTATATAACTATGTGTGAAAAATGAATACACGAAATATAAGTGGGTATTAAGTGTAAAAAAATCAGAGGACATTCACACATAATCATAGAATGACATATTCAACGTGTACAAGTTTATCCCAAAGAATTGAAATTGGGTTAAGAAGTTCCCATGAAAAAATTTGACAGCCTAACAGCGTCACTTCAAAATTCAGAAAAAGGGTTGATGAGAGATAAAAAGGGTATCTCATCACTTGGATATAAAATCTACATCAATAAGGATATATAAGAACATATCCCAAAATAATATTATGTGAATTAAAATACATAACAAAATAAGTCTTTTAAAAAGAGTAGGGTGTAAGGTTCTGTTACCGACATGGGTATCTTTCGAAACATACGCCCCGTGAAAGAAGGACAATACAAAATTGATGTAAATAATCATAAATTAAAGAATATTACACAATGAGTAAAATAATGGTCAGTACATGCACCACTCAAAGGAAATTGTGGCAAATGTAGCATAAATCTTACAGGAATAAAAGTGATACGAACAATCCCTTACGAAAACTTGGCAGCCTAACGACGCCACTTAAAACTTCCAAAATGGATTGATGAGATCAAATAGAGTATCTCATAATATTACAATAAAATTTACAGAATGATTAATATAAAAGAACATCCCCCATCATAACAAAGAGGAGCTTAAAAAAGTGACAAAAAGGAGAGTACTTAAAAAGAAAGAGAGAGGTTATATCTCTTACGAATATTCGGCAGCCTAACGGCACCACCCAAAACTTACAAAATGGATTGATGAGAGAGAATAGGTTCTCTAATCATATGAGCAACAAAAATTACAGTAAGAGTAATATAAAATAACATCCCAATAACATGAAAGATGAGCTTTAAAAGGAATGACATAAAAGAGTGTACTTAAAAAGAAAGAGAGGAGTAAGATCCCTTACCTTGGGTCTGACTTGACTCGATCGTTCTTTAACGTCCTGAATAATAAACTTGAGTTAATTTCAACTTTATTAAGAACCTTTTTCTAGTTCATTATTACTTTTAGATAACTTATTGCCATGTTATAAACATTATGTAATCATTTAAGTTAATAATGTTTGTTTTGTCGATATTTGGTTCTTAAGTCGAAAGTGGACTTCTTACAATTACATGTTGTTCGTGTGGTCAAATGTTCATTATATACAGAATTATATTCATGATTTGGATATCATAAATATCATATATATCCAGAATATACATGTATTTATAATATTACATAATCATTTAGAGGTATGAAATGAAATGCACTGTTCATGGAGACGGTAAGCTGTACGTACGCATAAACGCTACTTTCATTTCTATGTCATATTAATGGAAATAAAACTAAATGAGAGTTATGTATATTTTAATTACAGAATTATATTAATCATTTAGATGTATCATTCATCATATATATCCATTATATACATGTACTTATAATAGTACATTACATTTGGGGATAAGAAATGAAATGCACCGTTCATGGAGACGGTAAGCCGTACGTACGCATGAACACTACTTTCATTTCTATTTCATATTTTTATGGAATGGGATAATAATGATATAGAGGTACATTATAATTCCAGCATAACATCATATATAATAACTTTAAATCCATCCTTTATACGTCCGACATATGGCATTAACGAATCACATCACTTTGAGGGGGCGGTAGTCCGCACTTCCTAAAATGAAATTATCGTGTTTACCCACATTGGAGACCATAATGGTATGCCACAAAAGAAAAATACATAATCTTAAGTAAAAAATTAACATATTATATATCATATATAAATATAGTGACATCTTAATGGCCACCTTTTAATGTGTTATATGAGTGTTGAATAATCATCGTTTCATGAGGCAAAAATTCTCCATCCACGGAAACAGTATGTTCTTTAACCATTAGATGTAGGTGTGTGTAAGTGTAGCTAGAATAATTCTTATAACAACATCCTTGTATATTGAAGATACTGGAGTTGTTATAAAATAAATGAATAAAAAGAGTTTATGGGGTTGGAGAGGAAAAATAAAACAAAATGACTCAAGTGAAGACATTACCTTAAAATCGGGTAACTCCCTTTGGTTTGAGCTCAAAGGCTTCCTTGGGAAGCCTTCTGCCCAAAGTGAGGCTTCACAGAGTAAGAGAGGGAAGTGGAGAGACAAAATGGGCAAGGTTTGGCCGAGAAAAAGGCTTTGGGAGTGTGGGTAAGAGGTAGAGGTGGGGGCCTTTTATAAGAGAGGAGGGGCACTCTAGTAATGCTACAAAATGTTACTTTATTTTCAAAAGGGTTTCAGATTTTAAAGGTCCCACATAGATTTTTTAGAGTATAAGGTGATAAGGGTTCGAAATCCACTCATCCAATATGTTTTGTACATGTGTAGGTCTTAGATAATACATTCTCTTACCATTTTAGTTAAATCGTTAAATAATTAGGTCATCGCTCCATCATCATGATGTCATAAATAATTTAATTTATTTAATGTTTAAAAATTATAAAAAAAATACTATGATGTAGGAAATATTTTTAGCTTTCCAATGAGTATTTATATTAAAAAATATGACTTGTATAACCCCATGTTAAAAATGGTTTTAGTAAAACATTTCATGTTTGTCTCATTTTTACTTTAACTTTAAATAAAAAGATATTAATGTCATTTTCCAAACAATGTGGCTTCATGGGGTCCCCAAGTTGACCCATGGGTTTTATTGGTCGGCCATGACACATCCAATGAGGGTAGGACATTTGTATAGGTCATTTCATTTTATTAAAACATTATTCTTACCATAAACTACACTAATTACCTCTAATCACGATTAAAAATTTAATAAGTTACTATTCACCAAAAAATTTATTTTTATCCCATTGAACCACATTTTACTTCTTAATGACAACCATGTATGTCGGATTTTTGAAATTAAAAACACAAAGATGGAAAAATTTCATTTAAACCGAAAAATCAGTTTTTATAAGTACTACTTAGTGGTTTCACTATTCATCAAAAATTGAAGTTTTTCAGAAAAATCCCAAAAATTCACCCTAAGCTATATTTGATATTACGAATTAAAATATGAAGTTTATTTTACAAAATTCAAAACATATAAGTCACATTAATTAATTTAATAATTAATTCTCGTTTTCAGAGCAAATAGCGTATTTTTATGAAACAATAAGTATCAAAAGATTAACACTAGTTTAAGTCTGATTTCAAAGTGAAATTAATTCCAAAGACCACAATTGGATTATATTGTAAAAATATATTCTAATTTAAATTTAAAACCAATTCAAAAGATAATATAATCATATAAATAAATTAGATTAAAAAGAGGTTTTGAATTAAAATACAACATTTTACATTATTCATTAAAAAAAATGAACTTTATTGGAAAGATACCAAAAATTTACACAAAGTAAATTTTGATGTCTCGATTTTTAAGAAGAGTTTTATTTGGTCCAATGGAATGTTTAAGAGTGATCAAAACTATATTTAATGATGGTTCGCCATCAAAAGGCGATAAGTGAGCCTTTAGTGAAAACTAGGGCATATACACCTAAAACTGAATTCTTTTCGTATTTTAAGCCTTTATCTTTTATTGGATAAATGTAAAAACATTTAAAAACATATATAATCATATTTTAGTTATTTATATCCATTCCTGCCAATACAACGACTACTTGTTAACTACCATTTAAAATAATATTATTTTATTATTAGAGTGCAATGTAAGATTCCCAAGAAATTCATTGTTGCGTGTTGGGTACGTCATCGAACATAGCGCCCCCTTTAAAGTCATATTAATATTTTATTAAAAAATATGGATAAATATGAAAATTTCATATTCTTTATTTTCCTGGGGTGTTACATCCTTCCCCCCTTTTGGGAGTTGCGTCCTCGCAATTTTTAAAATTGAGCTCGGAAACATCCTTGAAAGTCCCTCATCAGAACAAGAGTCGGTAAAACAATCACTTTAAAATAAAGGAAGATAAGTACAGAGGTCACCTGAGTTAACCCATATGTAGAAAAACATGGACATGGAAGAAAAAGCAAAGGGTCATGTTCTTGAGGTAGAGTGATAGTAAACATGTCTAGGAGAAAGTTAACCATAAGAAAATTACAAACTTGTGACGGGTTAAACGGTATTTGATTCCCCAGAAGGAAAAGTTAAAAGACAACATTTTTGTTTTAAGTTACTTTTTATTGAGGAATTTATTCATAAGGAAACATAATCACTTATCATGTTGACTTTCAACTTTTATTAGATTCCTTACACAAACTCATATTTTCTCCAAAAGAGGAGTATTTAGGAAGACTTATTCATATTAAGAGTACTATAATCAACTTCTAGAGAATCACCTAATCCACCAAAGAGAACTATATACATCCCATGTCTTTAGGCTTTAACCAAAACCAAAAACAAAAAGGTTAGTACAAGGTCAGATAATCCAGAAAAAGATAACCCATTAAAAAGAAAATCTATGCTTAATATCCAAAATTTGTCCAACAAAACCCAAAGTTCAACGAGGACCATTCGATAACCAATTTGTCCATAAAATTCTTCATATTAAAACAATATAAGGTTGAAACCCAAATATTTGAAGGATTTAGTCACATAGTCTTCCAAGTTAAATCGTAACATTTATCTCCAAACAACATCAGTTGCTCCTAAAGTCTCATATTGAAAAGAAATTAACCTAATCACATATCCCCCATGATAGGTTAATAATTTTCATAAATAACCCAAAATCAACTTACTCTTAATTCATAAAATCATATAACTAAAAAGAATCAGTCAAACTAACCAGGGATTTCACGTAGTCCAGTGGTAGGCGATAAATACCAGTCCCACTTTGGTTGTGGGTTCGATTCCCACAGCTTTGTCCAACGTGACGGGTTGTCACACGGTCTGCGTGTTGTCCTTTTTCCAAAACTATATAATTCTTAAATCATTCCCCAAAAAGAGATAAAATCATAAAAAATGATCATTTCATATTTTAACCTCAAGTTTATCTCATGCCTTTCATTTTCCAGCATATCATATAATAACCCATAATTACCTCAAAAGTAAGGATCATATAAACTCTAATGGTTACCTTTATAATTATTACCTAAACTTCCACATAGATTTGGTCATCTCGTACATGATGCATTATAGAACATACCAAGGTTAAAGTGGTTGATCATGACTCCTTGATAGTTGGTTTAGAATAACCATGAGATTCCTCATTGAATCCCCCATTTCATCCAGTCTCTTAATCAAGGAACCACCACAGTTTCCTTCAAACTTGTTGTCTCTACGGTGCCTGCTAGATCCATCATTTCACTAAAAATAGAAATTTCAGTGTGAGTATATCAACAAAACCATCATGTACTAATGAGGAAGGTAAACACTAAGATATACCTATGCATTCAGTTTATCTAAAACTAGGACTCTTTCTGAAATCCTATCCATTATGGCACTGTCACTTATGCTTAGATAATACCCTAACCTCTAAAGTTATCTAAACCGACCTTTGATACCAACTATAAGGCCCCATCCTTAAACCTTACTTAATCTTGAGTTAATACAAGATTACACATTGAGGATCTTTTCAGGTTTAGAGTTTTAGAGAATTAGATCATAAAACATGCATTACATTCCACATTTAAAGAAAGTGGTTACATAAAAGACATGATTCATTCTTCCCATCAATGGAAACATATTTAAAATAAAACTTGGATTCTTTCTTGACACATCATTGACACTATCATCACATCACGTACCTTTCCCTTGACCTGTGAAAAACATTTCAAAAACTTGGGATGAGCATAAAAAGCTTAGTAAGGGATATAAAAATATGGAAAGGAAACCTGAGTTCATATATACATAAGAATGAAATCATAATTTACCCATAAAACATAGGCACTTTAACATACCTCATCAAATCATGAATAAATCATAGAAATCGTAAGACATAAAAGGTAACTTGAGGCATTCATAACATTCTTACGTAGGGAGTAACCCTCTTGGTTGCGTTTTGGAATACCCATCACAGTATATTCCCTAAATCTCTTCGGAGAAACCTTAACGTTTCACTCCTTCGCGTTACCCAATGCATGGGAGAGCTATATCGGGATCACCCACCCTTAGTTTATCACGGAACCACCCGTCTTTATAATAATGCCCAATAACCTCAACATAATCGTATCACATAAAACATGCATAAAGGAAACATAACATTCCCACCTTTCAATCACAAGATATCAATACAACACATTGATATAAAAACATTATGAAAACCATTTTCAATACCAAAATAAAAGAAAATTAAAACATGGTATTTATTTTTCTTTTAAAAAAAGAAGGTATGGCTTGTAGAGGAAGCCGAAAATCAAATAATGGTCACGGAGGTGGAGAAGTCATTGTCGCCGCATACGTACAAAAAAAGCATTCCCTTTTGTCGTTTAGTAAACGCTTCGTATAAAAAATATTCCTTTTGAATAAACATAAATGTCAAATTTGTTTCTACACCGTATAAAATAAGGTTTTGTATAAAATAAAATTTTCCTCAATGAAAGGAGATTGAGACAAAGTCCCATAGAAAGACGGTATCCTTGGATTAAGGATAAATCAGTTACATAACTATGTGTGACAAATGAATACATGAAATATAAGTGGGTATTAAGTGTAAAAAAATCAGTGGACATTCACACATAATCATAGAACGACATATTCAAGGTGTACAAGTTTATCCCAAAGAATCGAAATTGGGTTAAGAGGTTCCCTTGAAATAATTTGACAGCCCAACGGCGTCACTTCAAAATTCAGAAAAAGGGTTGATGAGAGATAAAAAGGGTATCTCATCACTTGGACATAAAATTTACATCAATAAGGATATATAAGAACATATCCCAAAATAATATTATGTGAATTAAAAGACATAACAAAATAAGTCTTTTAAAAAGAGTAGGGTGAATGGTTCCCTTCCCGACATGGGTATCTTTCGAAACATACGCCCCGTGAAAGAAGGGCAATACAACATTGATGTAAATACTCATAAATGAAAGAATATTACACAATGAGTAAAATAATGGTTAGTACATGCACCAATCAAAGGAAATTGTGGAAAATGTAGCATAGATCTTACGAGAATAAAAGTGAGATGAACAATCCCTTACGAAAACTTGGCAGCCTAACGACGCCACTTAAAACATCCAAAATGGATTGATGAGATAAAATAAAGTATCTCATCATATTACAATAAAATTTACAGAAAGAGGAATATAAAAGAACATCCCCCATCATAACAAAGAGTATCTTAAAAGAAGTGACAAAAAGGAGAGTACTTAAAAAGAAAGAGAGAGGTTAGATCTCTTACGAAAATTCGGCAGCCTAACGGCGCCACCCAAAACTTCCAAAATGGATTGATGAGAGAGAATAGGTTCTCTCATCATATGAACAATAAAAATTACAGTAAGATTAATATAAAATAACATCCCAATAACAAGAAATATGATCTTTAAAAGGAATGACAAAAAAGAGTGTACTTAAAAAGAAATAGAGGAGTAAGATCCCTTACCTCGTGTCTGACTTGATTCGATCGTTCATTAACGTCCTGAATAATAAACTTGAGTTAATTTACACTTTATTAAGAACCTTTTTAAAGTTCATTATTCCTTTTATATAACTTATTTCCATGTTATAAACATTATGTAATCATTTAAGTTAACAATATATGTTTTCTCGATATTTGGTTCTTAAGTCGAAAGTGGACTTCTTACAATTAGATGTTGTTTGTGTGGTCAAATGTTCATTATATCCAGAATTATATTCATGATTTGGATATCATATATATCATATATATCCAGAATATACATGTATTTATAATATTACATAATCAATTAGAGGTAAGAAATGAAATGAACCATTCATGGAGACGGTAATCCGTACGTACGCATGAACGCTACTTTCATTTCTATGTCATATTAATGGAATTAAAACTAAATGAGAGGTAGGTATATTTAAATTCCAGAATTATATTCATCATTTATATGTACCATTCATCATATATATCCATTATATACATGTACTTATAATAGTACATTACATTTGGGGATAAGAAATGAAATGCAACGTTCATGGAGACGGTAAGTCGTACGTACGCATGAACGCTACTTTCATTTCTATTTAATATTTTTATGGAATGCGATAATAATGATATAGAGGTATATTATAATTCCAGTATAACATCATATATAATAACTTTAAATCCATCCTTTATACGTCCCACATATGGCATTAACGGATCACATCACTTTGAGGGGGCGGTAGTCCGCACTTCCTAAAATGAAATTATTGTGTTTACCCACATTAGAGACCATAAAGGTATGCCACAAAAGAAAAATAAAGAATCTTAAGTAAAAAATAAGCATATTATATATCATATATAAATATAGTGACATCTTAATGGCCACCTTTGAAGGTTTTATATGAGTGTTGAACAATCATCGTTTCGTGAGGCAGAAATTCACCATCCACGGAAACAGTATGTTCTTTAACCATTAGATGTAGGTGTGTGTAAGTGTAGCTCGAATCCTTCTTATAACAAAATCCTAGTATATTTACGATACTAGATTTGTTACAAAAGAAATGAATAAAAAGAGTTTATGGGGTTGGAGAGGCAAAATAAAACAAAAGGACTCAAGTGAAGACATTATCTTAAAATCGGGTAACTCCCTTTGGTTTGAGCTCAAAGGCTTCCTTGGGAAGACTTCTGCCCAATGTGATGCTTCAAGGAGTAAGAGAGGGAAGTGGAGAGACAAAATGGTCAGGGTTTGTCCAATCCAAAGGCTTTGGGAGTGTGGGTAAGGAGGTAGAGATGGTGGCCTTTTATAAGAGGAGAGGAGGGGCACTCTTGTAAAGTTACAAAATGTTACTTTATTTTCAAAAGAGTTTCGGATTTTAAAAGTCCCACATTGATGTATTTCTAGGATAAGGTGATAATGGTTAGAAATACACTCATCCAATAGGTTTTGGACATGTGTAGGTCTTATATAATACATTATCTTTCCATTTTATTTAAATCGTTAAATAATGAGGTCATCGCTGCATCATCATGATGTCGTAAATAATTTAATTTATTTAATGTCTAAAATTATAAAAAAATACTATGTTGTAGGAAATATTTTTAGAGTTCCAATGAGTATTTATAGTAAAAAATCTGACTTGTATATCCCCATGTTAAAAATTGTTTTAGTAAAACATTTCATGTTTGTCTCATTTTTACTTCAACTTTAAATAAAAAGATATTAATGTCATTTTCCAACCAAAGTTGCTTCATGGGGTCCCCAAGATGACCCATGGGTTGTCGTGGTCGGCCATGACATATCCAATGAGGGTAGGACATGTTTCTATGTCATTTAATTTTATTAAAACATTATTCTTACCATAAACTGCACTAATTACCTCTAATTGCGATTAAAAACTTAATAAGTTACTATTCACGAAAAAAAATTATTTTTATCCCATTGAACCAAATTTTACTTCTTAATTACAACCATGTATGTCGTAATTTTGAAATTCAAAACACAAAGATGGAAAAATTTCATTTAAATGGAAAAATCATTTTTTATAAGTACCACTTAGTGGTTTCACTATTCATAAAAAATTCATGTTTTTCAGAAAAATCCAAAATATTCACCCTAAGATATATTTGATATTCAGAATTAAAAAATGAAGTCTATTTTACAAAATTAAAAACATATAAGTCACATTAATTAATTTAATAATTAATTCCTGTTGTCAGAGCAAATAGCGTGTTTTTATGAAACAATAAGTATCAAAAGATTGACACTAGATTAAGTCTGATTTCAAAGTGAAATTAATTCCAAAGACCACAATTGGATTAGATGGTAAAAATATATTCGAATTTAACTTTAAAACCAATTCAATAGATAATATAATCATATAAATAAATTAGATTAAAAAGTGGTTTTGAATTAAAATACAACATTTTACACTACTCATTAAAAAAATGAACTTTATCGGAAAGATACCAAAAATTTACACAAAGTAAATTTTGATGTCCCGATTCTTAAGAATAGTTTTATTTGGTCCAATAGAATGTTTAAGAGTGAACATTACTATATTTAATGACGGTTCCCCATCAAAAGGCAATAAGTGAGCCTTTAGTGAAAACTAGGGCATATACCCCTAAAATTGAATTCTTTTCGTATTTTAAGACTTTATCTTTTATTGGATAAATGTAAAAACATTTAAATACATATATAATAATATTTTAGTTATTTATATCCATTCCCGCCAATACAATGGCTACTTGTTAACTACCATTTAAAATAATATTATTTTATTATTAGAGTGCAACGTAAGATTTCCAAGAAACTCGTTGTTGCGTGTTGGGTACGCCATCAAGCATAGCGCCCCCTTTAAAGTCATATTAATATTTTTTTAACAAATATGGATAAATATGAAAATGTCATATTCTTTATTTTCCTGGGGTGTTACAATATAATCAAACAAGATCTAGTATGGTGTGAAAAAACATAAACTCCCTCAACATCAACACCCCATTGTATTATTTTATTCTAAGATCCTCCATCTTGATTATTTTGTAAAATTCCTCTTTTAGTTCATTGAATATTAACTTTACCTGGCCTAATATCATTATATCATCAATATAAATAAGAAAGATGAAAAAATGACCGTCACAAAACTCTTTATTTACATAGTAATGGTCTATATTCCCCAAGATAAACATCTGTAAAGAAATCTTCTTCTAATTCCACTGGACCGTTATAAATCATAAAGTCTTTGTTTTATCTAGTGCATATGATCTTTATTCATCTAGTGTATAAATAATTTTAGAATCTCAAAAAATATATCCTCATCTATGACCCCATGAGTGAAAGTTTCCATTAAAATCAACTTCTCTAAATTAAATTTATCAATGGAAACCATACTCGACAACATCCAAATATTCATATGTTTAACAACTGGTTGAAATATCCATGAGTATCCACACATACCTTTTTATTAAACCCATATTATGACTAATAGTGGAAGGATCCTTGATAAATACACACCTCCCACTACATCCCTTATTCAATATGTTAGGACCACTTGGTTAAATACCCTATGAGGGGGTGAATCGAGGTATGACAGATTAAATCTAATTACCCTTTAGATGATGTTTCACCATTGAAAAAAACAGTCTTATCTCTATGAATAACAATTTATGAACATAATTGAAATCATTCATGAGAGACAATGATTTTACATGGTTCGTCCTCAATGGGCTACATCTAAGAAGCATATAATGACAATGTGCCAATGAACCAAATCAACTAAATATCACTGCCAAAGTATAAGGTTTGGGATAGATAAATTTTATTCCAAGGATCTATACCTTTACAAGATTTATGGTAAGCCCACTGCTTTCTCAAGGGTCACTCCCTATGTCCCTTTCTCTAGAACATTACCAGTGTAAAGGATCACCATATTTTTCTTCCATTTCTCACTGTACTTGAAGGGATCCACACATAGTTTATAGACATTTAGTTCTCTTCATTATCACTAATGAATACATCATATGTTGTAGATGGATTCTCTATTGAAGTTCCACTTTCATCCAATTGATGAATACCGTTTTACCATAGGACTACTAGGAAACATCAATATTTCATGTAATTTTTGGGTGTCTTGTTCATAACATTTATTATTTGATCAGAAACATTATTTTTTATCATGAAAAAAAATTCTTCAGTGAAACTCCCTACTTACGCACAAATCCTTTCTTTCACACAACTCAGATTACATGAAATTAATACATGCCCCAGATCTAAGATTTCCACTAAGAGTTTGGATAATGGAACAATGGTGTATCCATTTATTTATAAGCATAAATGACATTGAGTGGAAGGTATACATCAATCAGGTAAACACAATTTTTTACATCGCATTGGGCGTGTAAGCGTCTTTCTCACAACCTCATATTTTGTGCAAAAATCAATCTTTCAGGTGGTTCCTACCTTTTCCATATTTTTATGTGCTGATCCTGAAAATTTTATTTCACACAATATTTCATTCCAAATTTAATCATTCATGAAACTTCTTTTTTGATACTCACTTGTATGAATTCCCTCTATTTTGAGGCAAAAAATATGAAAAACCTTAGAAAATGGTTCCAACATATATATGATAATTTTTAACTCCCTCCAAAGTATACATTCCTTTTTCATTGATCTTTATCAACATAGCTTGACAACAATTTCTCTGTATCTCCGCAACTAATCATGGAAACCCTCTTTGTCAAAAAACACAAACCACCAAAATAAAATAAAGTGTTATCATGAGGGATTTTTTACCAACACAATATAACCATTAATTTTGATGAAATTTATTCCCAATGAGACTCTTTTTCATCTCCCAAGACAAAGTCAAATAGAGTGAATCAATTTAATACCTCATAGATAACTCCCACGGGTTTGAATCATTTAAGAATTTCACCACTTTGCATCTCTTGGGCTCTTTATTATATATTATGTAGTAAATAGTGTATATAATATCCATACATTTGTACTTGATTCCATTATCTAGTAGATCTCTATAAATTAATGTATGGGTACACTACTTCTAGTATTACAACATATGGAGTTTTATCTTCTAAATATTTATATTGTTTGTCTTCTATCTATAACATCTATGGTACTTCTAAAAATATTATAACACAATCATAACATTAAAATCATTAATAATATCCTGTAAATATTCTAGTCTTTCTGGTACTGATATGATTCCAAAATTCTTTAGAGAACTCATAATGTCTATGTATCCATTTGGTTTAAATTCAACTACTTATAATACTTTGATTTCATTAAAATTGTACATTATTTTATAATAAGTCCATATAATTTATTCATTTATGATCACAATTTAACATATGATTACCAACCAAAGGATGTTTTCTCAAATTCAAAAACCAAACTCATCGTCACGGTAACCCACAAAGTAACATGCTCAGGGATTTGTATCAATAATTTGACAATCCTTATCATTAATGTTGACATAGTTAGGTTTAATGAATACTTCGATATGAATGTCAAGAATCTTTCATTCACAATAAGATGTATCTAGTTTTTCTTACCCCAACAATGAAAAAGGACATTGTATTATTATGTATGTTACACAATTCACCAATTCTACCAAAAAAACATGGGTAATCTTAAATTAATTCTCAGATTCCATGACCATTTAACCTATTTTTGGTTTATACTCTCAATTAATTTTCCTTGTTATGAAGTTTCTGGTATATTCTTCTCAAACTGTATGCCTTTACACTAGAAAACACTTAAAAATTCATTGATTTTTTATAACTTTCTATAATTATACCTCAAGAATAGAATATTTAATCCAATATAATTATCTACCATGAACATTAATCATATGAAGATTCTAAATATGTTATACTTGTTATTGAGAAAGGACACATACACATTATGTGTTGGATCATAAATGAAAGTTACATAGTAAAATGATCCTCAATGAGAACAATCAACGGTAGTCTCCAACCATCAATGTTAACTAAGTATAACTTCTTATTCATCAGATTCGTATCTATCATTTGGATGGAATTTTTTTCCTTCCCTATAATTTATTCATTTCATGATTCAAACTCCATGATTCCAAATTGTAGCATACATTTAGATGTTATAACTTTAATACCTTTGTCTTTGAGGTAACTGAGATAGTATAGTAAATTTTTTTAATAAATTAATTTTTCAGTACGCATCATACCCTAAGATACTCCCATCTGAAAAAGATCTCTATCATAAACAATTTTTTTAAATCAATATATCTACATGAGATTTTCTATGTTGAATCAACAATCATTTACTATAAAACTGCATCATCTAACTATCAAATGAAAAAAATTATCCATAAAAAGAGGATGTTACATAATATAAGTAAATTAAAAAATCTTTCACACCCTCATTGGATAAAAACATCTCTCAAACAAACAATCACTAGAGCATTATGTTTTAGCACAAGTACCCAGTTGAACCATCCAATAAAATAGTTCTCTATACATATTTACATAAAAGTTAAGTGAAATGTTTTACCAAATTCTATAACCCATGAATTATGAGAAATAAAGGTAATTAGGAGTAAGACACTCCAATATTCCGAAATATAATTCATATATCCACTTTTAGAGGTGTATTGGATTATATTCAACCAATTCCCCCTGCAATCCTTCTTAAGGTAAAATTTATTCAAAAAATTATAGCACATTGGACCCCCTTTCACTGAGATTCTCCTACTACGGAATCTATTATCATTACATTTATTGTGATAATTCTATGTGGTGGATCCCCAAATTCCTTAAATACTATAAAAATTACCTAATGTTATATAGATCTCTATATGATCATGTTCCTCATTCAAGATAAAATCTTAGACATCCATAAATACTATGTTATTCTTCCCTCAAGAGTTATTCCCAATAGTAACCATTATATACTCATATTCAAGGATAAATTATAGTAAAACCATTACCCATTCATTATCTCTTTTTTATTCCTTCATAGAAAAAACTATATTCTTATCTTTTTTATGTTTCTAATATGATTGGTAGCAAACTTCCCTTATGACATCCTCATACCCAAAATTATCCTTGAAAAGAACAAAATCTTCATATTCATTATATTTTAATAGAATTTATTGATGTATATTCATATGTTTTGATGTTGTCATAAATTCATTTAATTTATAATCCATTTTCTATACTAATAACATCTTCATCAACCCCAATGGTTTGTTTTCTAGACTCTCCCATTCTTCCCTCTTTGTCAATAGCAACTTTGTTCCTATAAATATATCAAAATGGTACTTCTATATTATAAAATAATCCATTTATATTTATGATAACCTAAAATATATTTCATTTTAATTATCCACCCAAGACTTACAATCTTCCATTTCTATTTCTATAATTTTTTTGAAATCCAGCTAACTTTGGGCACTGAAAAATAGAGATGAGGACATACTTTCTGATATTCTCAATAAGGTAAAGGTTACAATGATGATACTTAAGAAACAATGAAATAACATTAACCTGATAATATCTATTAGGATTAATCTAACCAAATATTTGATGCTATTTTTTGAGATCATGATTATTATTAAATAAATCCACTGGGAAAAGTGGACTAAAACACACTAAGTGTTGAAACATAGAACTACTAATGTTCCCATGTTATGAAATTTCAAACTAGAAGAACATACATCCTAATTACAATAATATAATGAAAAATATCTCAAAAAATCACAAATAAGAATGTATAAATCCATCGAATGGAAAACAACATGAATAATAAAAAAACAAGTTTAATATGGTTTATACTTGAATCTTATTCCACGGTGGAACACAAAAACTATTTTATTCACATAAAATATGAATATCACAATTGATTAAGAATGTTTTATTTATTTATTATACTCTTTAATAATTATACTAGATCTCATTAAGTTCTAACTAAAGTCACATCCACTCTATGATTGTAAGATATAGTCTATAAGTGTCTATCTCAATAGTTGAACCCTTTTTCAGTCAAGATTCTCCATCGCTTCAACTATTTCTATAGCTACACATTGAGTGTTTTTAAGATCTCATAGAATTATTTCTATTTGAATTTATAATTTCTAACACTACCTCCAACCATATTTGTCAAGTGTGACTTCTAATAAATACCTTCTCAATATTTTGTTCCCTTTTCTTGTCAGATTATACGACACAATCAGAATCATCCAATCTATAGTCAATTTTAATTAAACATTGATTAATAATTATAGACCATAGACACTAATAGTCCTCTATCACAACATAATCCATCAAAAATTAGGTTCCCAATATTTCTCCTTCTAGTAGACAGATTCTGTTGAAAAAATTATTTTTCATATTTTGGCCTAATATTGACAGGATGTGAACCCATTACCTCTAAAACAATCAAAACACATAATTAATCTTGAAAAGTTTCATTATTATTATATTAATAAATAAACCATTTATCATATTAATTTTTTTTATATATCATTCATCAAAGTGAATTTATATAACTATGTTCATAGTAGAGTGAATGTAATGGCACTCTATAACATTTTCTCGGAACTATCACACCATTTTTATTAAAATAAATTTCCGAAAAAAAATATTTTCTATCAATTAATAGTAGTTTTATATTTATATATATAATTAATTATTCATGAATTTTCATCCCATGTGGTATGTCACATGGATTTTTTCATTATTCTTTCATCTCATCATTGGTTCATTTCATTTTCCTCTAATAAGACTATTCTATAAACCTCTTATAGTGTGCTATTTTTAATTACTTGATTGCATTTTTTGATTCTTGGGATCATGCTGCATTAATTACTTATATAAAAAATCCATCACTAATGCTATCATTTTTTATATTATAAATATTAACATTATTTTTTCACTCCATTGGCGACCAGTTCATTTTTAATAATCAACACTACTTCCAGGGAAGGTGACATGTTTTGGTGAAAAAATAATAATTTTTGTAAACATATATTTCTTTTCTAATTTTGTAAAATTTATATTTGAATAATATTATTTCAGTTGATGATTTATTTTTAGATCGTTGTTAATTCTAAATAACTACTTTTTTGAACTATTTGATCTCATTGTAAAGGGATTTAACAGAGTTTTACAAAAGACTGTTAAATATATTTTTTGTTTGGGATATTATTTGAGAATGAAAATTTGAAGGTAATGACTACTTGGAAAAGTTTAGTATTATTTCTAATAATTAAAACCATAAAAATAAATGGAAATTATTTAAGAATATTGAATGGGAATTAAATCATTTTTTCCATATAATTGAAATTATCAAGTTTGATTGTACTCTATTTAATTTTGAGGGAGCACCCACATGTACAAAATTTAAAATTAAATATTAATAATAATTAATTAAAGAGTATAATATAATGATGGCTTAAATAAGTTTTTTTATTAATTCACAAACATTAAAACTTTTACGTATTTTGAGAAGAAATCCACTATTATTGGAATTGTAACAAGCCATGCATCCACTATATGCTCCCTTTCAAATAATTCAATATGTTGGTTTAAACACAACAACGAGTTTGAGTGCACCATAACCAATCAAAATAGTAGTTTAAAAAAGGGTTAAGAATTTTATTAATCAAATTGAAAAAAGTTTAAATTTTATTTTTCAAAATAGACTCAATAATTGAATTCAAAATATCAAAATTAGCTTATAGTAAAATTTCTATAATTTTTGGAAGTGTTTCATTTTTTGATGATCAGAGAGAAATACTGGAATATTTTTAAGGTGAATAGCTTTTTCATTTCAATAAGTATTTTAATTTAAATTTATTTTCCAATTTAGTCTATTGAAATCATTTCATTAATTGAATTAGATATAAAAATTTTATTTAACTTTTGATCCTCACTTTTACACACCTTCTAACCACATCTATGAATGAGCATGAAACAAAATTTTACCTCTTCTATGAATTGAATATCAAAAAATATACTTGCACGGTTTTAAACAGTATGAATAATTTGTTACAATAGGATCAAAATAATTTTTTTTGGCGAATAGTAACTTTTCAATTTTATTTACCGTGACTAAAGGTAAATATGGTAATTAATGCAAAAAAATAATATTATAATAATATAAAATTACCCTAACAGTAGTACTAATATAATTTTATAAGGTTTTTTTTTCATAAAAACACAATATTTGGTCGAAAATGTGATCTTTTTTAAGAAAATTGTGTCAAATTATAACATTTATTATTTTTTATTTTAATAAGAGTTAAAATGTTCATATTCAAAATTTAATTACTATATAATTTTTTATATGAGTTTATATAAGTTATATGATAAAATGTAAATATTATTTAGAAATAGGAAATAATTTTATACATCATGTTAATTTATTTATAATTTTTAGAGATTAAATAATTACCATGAATGATGACACAATGGTGAAGCAGAAATTATTTTATTAAATTAAATTAGAATTAAATGATATTAAAAATATTTAAAAAATTATAATTTAATTTTATTAATTACATCCTTAAATTATATATATAAAATATACTTGTTAATAAAATATTGGGATTATTTCCTAAATGTTATCATGTAGGGTTGATATTTTTTAAAATGAAAATATTGAGTAGTATCAAAATTGACATAAATGATACTTTAAAATAAATAAAAATTTATTAAATGTTATAAAATACATAAAATTATATGTTTAATCAAAAATATTGTGATATTGTTAAATATATAAAAAATTATCCATGTGGGGTTCTTCCGGAATTTTATTTTAAATATATTAACCCTATGGAATAACAATTTAAGTAGACATGGTAAGAGTTAAAATGTTTAACTAAAGGATAATCTCAACTGATATGGTCAATTATGGGTCCTAAAAATGTCTAAAAATCATTGGTTTAGGGTATTTCAACCCATCCTTAACGTATCCTTGAAAAAACACACTTTGAATCTATTTTAATGCTAAAATAAAATTATAATAAATTAATAGTTTTGGAGTTTCCAAAAGTATCCCTTCCCTCTATTATAAAAGGGATCATCTCTTTATCTTGTATTCACACATCTATAGATCATTGTCTCTTCCAAACCCTACCCACTACTTCTCCCAACTTCCCTAAGTTCATGATGGGGTCAATAATTTGGGTATAAAGAAAAACTCATGATTTCTTTGGTTCAAATCAATAGAAGATACCCAAAAAAGAGGGAATTGGTTTATCAACTCTTTCAAAGAACTTTTATTCTTCTACTTCCTCTTCCTATGAAATTTCAAAACCAATTTAATAAATCTAGTATCATTTAAATTATAAGATATTATTATAATTACTTTACAACTACATTATTCCTTCCATCCATCCTACGAATAATAACATCACCATATGTGCTACATACGACTTACTGTCTCCACGCCATGGTGTAATTTTTTTATTCAACACTACTTTATTTTTATTGGTATAATGAAACCTATAATTGATATACATAATAAATATAACATGATAATTATTCTGAATAATTTATATACCATCCAATTATATATTATTCAAACCATTAACTGAATTTTATGATCGCACGTGCGTATGTACGGTATACCATCTCCACGACATGATAAGCTTAATTATCCATGTTAACCATTAATGAATGGTTATGAAATTAATATTATGAGTAAAAATAATAATTATAAACTTAATTTGACTCTCTATATGAATAAAATACACTATATTCATATCAAACATGACATTCATGAAAAAATAAAAATTGGAAAACAAAGCAGTTAACACCTGAATCAATGGTAATAGTGAAGTATTATTTAAAAAATTATATAAGAAGATCATATTTGTTATCATAAATATGGATATGGTTCTAGTATAATTAAATAACATGTCTTACCATTATACATGAGGTCAACACAGCTTCATTTAAATGAAAGTATATGGTAACGGTTAATTTCACATTATTATTATTATATGTGGTTGTTTATACGTAAGTATCTACGGGGAAATATTTATCATCTATGTCCATGTTTCTAATAATTTATTTCAATATATCATCAAAATTGGTTTAATTTCATTTTTATCCTTGTTATAATTTTTATATAACATTTTAAAAGGAATCATTCCATCATTTTCCAAATGAGGTAATTTATGACCTTTTCACGAAATTAAGGAAAGAAATTTTAACATATATAGCATGAGAAACTATTTTTCGCAAATATGATGCCTTAACATTTTGATTATTAACATACAATATTAAAATTTTATTTTCAAAAGAGTTTTTTTCTTATATAATTGTGTGGCCTTTAAAATTATTTTAAATTTAAAAAGGGATATATCTCTCAAACAGTGTTAATAATTTTATTCAATTTCTTTCATCTATGTGATCATACTTTGATGGATTTTATTCTTAATTTTGGTTGATTAATTATGATAAAATCTTCAATATTTTATAGATGGATTATGATATGTTATATTATAGATGTGTTTTTTATAATAGTCATGGTTTAAGGTAAATGAATAAACACTTCGTATGTTAGTTTTAATAAGAATGTTTTTTTATGTTTCATCCATTTAATATGTGCAATTCATTGAACTTATTAAGTACTATAAGGGGAAATTTATATACCATCTATGAATTTGTTGATCTCATGAGAAAATCTTGTGTCATGGCATGAGTCCATGATGGTATGGTTATGTTTCATCTTTTCATGAGGCCTTGACTGTATGGTTATGATATCTGGTATTATGCATTACCCCATTAAAAGATTAATTATTGATATTAAATGTAATTATTCCACTAGTATAATATCTATGTGAATGATTAAATGGTATTACTTGATTTATTATTTGCATAATATGCTGAAGATTATGTTTTAAAAGAATTTTAATTTAGTTTCATACCATGCCTTAAAAGATTGTGCTTATTTATGCTATCTTCGGCTATATTTTTCACCCTTACTTAGCATCTGAGACCACCCCTTTCTTATGTTTCATTTTATCCAGGATGTAAAGAATCATATTTTGAGTAGGCAATCGGGATAATCTAAGGGATATGATTTTTTTTTCAACAGAGGCATTATGTTGTGTTTTATTTGAAGATGTAATATAAAACTTATGTTTATATTTAGTCTCTTCAAGGATTCTAAACTAATTAGATTTTAGTGATTTGATTTCATGTGATCATGAAAAAGTAATAAATAATTCACTGACTCCAATCTTCTTAAGTCAATACGTCACATTTGATATCAAATAAAGTTTAGTATAACCCTTGGAAACTAGATTTTGAATAATATTTTATATAGGGAACACTGCCCTAAGATAGAATTTGAGGATAAGTATATAAGAATATCATAAAATTTTGATAATTTATATATTATGTTGGTATTACAGGAAAATATATCCTTATCTAGATACTATAAGTGGATGTGGTCTTTCATAGATGTACCGAGGAGTAATAACTCCAACAATGAGTTCTGAGATTTACTCGGGGTAACCTAGTACACGTGAACATACCTTGCTATGTACCATCATTGAAACTCATGGTTGATATGGTTAGGATAATTCACATTTTATTTGTGAATTATTATTAATTATGTAAAATTAAATATTTCCCCAAACAAGCCATGTTTATTATTATGAGATTAGATATGCATAAAATTTTCATTTTATAATACATTTTTTAAAATTATACATTATGATTCATAACCTAATATAGTGAATCTAATTGAACAAAAATGGTGCCTAGTAGATGAAATTGAAATCGTATCAATACACATAATCCATATACGGATTTACCTTATATACAAGAAAATGATATTGAAGTGGGAGTGGTGAATGGTGCTGAACCACTTATTACTATACTAGGACAACTGACTTATGTTATGAATAATAACCCTACCTATATAGAGCAACCTATTCCCTAACATAGAGGATTAATGTTATACCACTTCATTATACAAAAACCTCTAACATTCAATGGGAGTATAAATACATTTATGGTTGAACAATGGATAAATTATTTAGAGAAATATTTTTTCTTTGGGAAGTAATGAAAAGGAAAAAAATTTCATGGAAATTTAGCATCTATCAATAGATGTGGATCAATGGTGGTAATTAATTAAAAACATGAAGGAAGACGAAGAAGTAGAAAATATGGAATGGATGGAGTATAAAAATAGTTCATAGAAAAATACATTCCTCATGAACAATACGATGATATGGAATAGAAATTTCGGAGTATGAGACAAAAGGAGGATGGATTTTTTTTAAAGAATGAGAATAACATAAAAGTTTATCAAGGAATGTTTTAGACTACATATGTATCCCAAAAAATATGGTTGATTGACTCTTTTGTGGTTAAAAACCATTCATCTAATAAGGACTGGTCTAACAATATTTATCATCGTATGAAGATATAGTCTCATGTGATATGAAGACAGAAAAAGAATTCTATAAGTATTATGACTTTGAAGTAATGAAAGTTAATAAAAGGGCCACTGAACACTCTGTAAAAAGAATGGGATGAAGGGAATAGTTGACTTTCCACTCTATGGTAATTTTTTGAAGAAACACCCCGATACTTGCCTAAAGGTAATGGGAGTTTGTTACAAGTGTTGATAAAAATTCCACAAATATAATTATTGTAGGGGAAGAATAAAGGTACCAAGGCTCAATGATATAATTTTAAAGATAAGTGACATTATGAAAATGATTGTACAAAGGTTCAATGAAACCTTCCCCTAAAGAGGTAAGAGGATCAAGACCAAGATTTTGCGATCACTACTATTGTGGATGAAGTTCTTAATGATATGGGGGCAGATACATTAATAATTTCCTCAAATTTAGAAAATGATTTATTTGATTGAGGTTCTTGGTGTTCCTTTATATATTTCCATTTTTCCAAAAAAATTAGATATTTAAATTTCACATTAACAAGGGATTTGTCAGTTAAAACCATTAATAAAAGCCTCATTACATCAAATATGTGTCAAAGAGTTCCCATTATGGCATATAAATGTGATTTACATGATGACCTAATCATCATACCTATGGTCAGCTTTTATATATTCCTCTATATGGTCTACCAATAAAAATATTATGTGAAACGTTATTGCAAGAAGGAGGAGGTTATGACTTGTGAGGAAGATGTAGAATCCATTATCTTTATAGCAGAAACATCATCATATGATTCTTATCTAGATCCACCTCCTAAAGATCTTCTGAAAGAAATTATTGGGGAAGAAGTTAGGATAAAACCTACTCTTCTTCAGTTTGACGATGTTCTTATTGTATAGGGATACATTTATGTATTAGCATAGGATTTACCTGGACATCCTCTAGATATAAAGGTTGAGTGTTCTATTGATTTAATCCCTGATGTAAGGCCAATATCTAATATTCTTTATAGAATGGACACTATTGAATTTTTAGAGTTGTAGAAACAACTAAATGAGTTAAATTATATTCGATTTATTATACTTAATATTTATTGATGGGGAGATATAGTTCATTTCTTTAAGAATAATGAAGCATCAATGAGTCTATGCATTGACCCTATATAAATCAATATTATTAAAATAAATTACAAGTATTATATGCCTCCCATTGATTATTTTTCTGATCAACTTCATGATGGTTAATATTTTTTAAATATTTACCTTTATTCTAGATATCATTAATTTTTTGTAAAGAAGGAAGATATTACAATGAAACTATTATGAAAAAGGTATATGAATTATGAGTTTACAGTAATGTTGTTTATATTTACAAATGAAACCTATATTTTCATGGATCTAATGAATAGTTTTCCTGGAATATCTTTATGATTTTGACGTAGTATTTATAGATGGTGTCTTTGTATATTATAAAGGCTATGAAGAAAATAATAACCACATGCAGATTGTTTTGAAGAATTTTATAAGAAATTAACATCATGGGAAGTTTAGAAAGTCTTAATTATGGATTCAAGAAATTTAATTTCTTGGACATATTGTCTCCAAGGAAGGAATCTCATTTGATCACTCAAATAAAAACAATCCCTAAATGGCCAGCACTGATGATCATAACTAAGGTGTGAAGTTATATTAGTTTAATAAGTTACTATCTATATTTTTTATATAATTTTCCCTAATTGGCTAAACCATTATCCGTGCACATATGTAAAGGGGAAAAATTTATCTGTACAAAAGAGTGTGGTGAATGTTTTTATGAATCAATGAGAACATATGTTAATTATCTTATCTTAAAATTATCATTTGGGAATTATGGATTTTTTATTTATAGGAATGCATCAAGGAAAGGACCTGGTTTTGTCCTTATGAAAAATGATAGGGTTATTTCTTATGCATCAATGAAATTATAAACTCCGGAAAAAACAATTAAACTTGTGAACTTGAGTCAGATGTGGTAATATTTTCTCTGAATATATGGAGACACTATCTCTATTGTGAAATATGTGATATATGTACTGATCAAAATAGTTTGAAAAATATTTTGTCAAAGAATGAACTGAACACGAGACAGAGGATATAGATTGAGCTACTTAAGGATTGTGATTGCACAATACACTACCACCCAAGGAAGGAAAATAAGATGGAGGATTCATAGAGTAGGAAGGAAAATGGAGTTCTGAATAGAATTAGAGTTTAAAGGGATCATATGTTCTTGGATCTAGTAAATATGGATACGAGAATTGTCATGGAAGGGGAAATATCCCAAATTTTTCTATCGTTTCCAACCGATTTTATCTATAATGGTCAGTTTGATGATGACGATTTTAAAAAGAAAATTAACGAAATTAATGATAAGAGATTGATATACTTCACATATGAAGATGGAATATTGATAATTGAAAAGAGTCTATGTGTTACTTAAATACCTGAGTGAAAAATGGAATTGTTTTATGATACTCAATGCTCTATTTTCCATATAAACATGATTTCACTTAGATGTATTGAGATTTTAAGGAATATTTTTTTTGGGATGACATGGAGAGGGAGATTGTAAATAATGTGTCAAGATTTTTGGTTTGTTAATAGGTGAATGCTTGTAGAAAATATCCAAGAGGGATCATGCATCCACCCTTTATACCTATGTGTATATCAGATGATATTATGATGGACATTTTCATGGGGCTACCAAAGACTCCCAAAAGAAATAATGTGATATGGGTTATTATTGGTCGTCTTACCAAATACACACATTTTCTTTCTATAAGATAAGATATAAAACATAAATATTTACAAATAATTTACATTAATGATGTTGTAATAATTAATGGTGTACCCCTTTCAATTGTTTCATACCGTGATCCCCATTTTATATCAAATCCTGGAAAAGTATTTAGAAATCCCTAGATACTAGGCTCCATTTGATCACTACATACCACCCTCAAATTGATGGAAAAATATAAAGGAGTATTAATTAATTAGAATACCTGTTAATATATTTATCAGATGAATTTTAGGGTATTTGGGATCATTATTTACCTCTGGTAGAATTTTCTTTTAACAACAAATTCCATTCAAGTATTCAAATGGCACCATATGAAGAGTTACATGGAATGATATGTCATACACCAACTTGTTAGCATGGTGTTGGTGAAAGAAAACTCATAGTCCTAGAACATTTTTAGAAAACAGTGGAAAATGAAAAAATTATTCAAACCCTTATCAAAAGATCTAAAAGATGGAAAAAGAGAAATGATAATAACTAAAGGAAGGATTTGTTATTTTAAGTAGGATATTTTTTTTCTTGAAGATATTTCAATGGAAGGGTGTTATAAGATTCAGTAAGAAGGTTGAATTAAGTTCTAGGTACATCAAATATTTTGAAAATCATGAATGAATTGTGGATGAATTTTACTTTATGGAAATGATATAAATTCTATCCAAAGTTCATTATGTGTTACACATATCACAATTAAGGAAATACATGCCAGACGTAACAGATGTACTCACATATGAAGAAGTAGAACTGGAACAAGATCTATCTTACTATGAAGTGCCTATCAAAATTCTTGACACCAGATAATAAGGGTTGAGGAATCAGATAGCATGACTGATAAATTCTCTTTGAGAAACCAGAAAATGGAAGAGGCGACATAGGAACCAGAAGAACATATGATGAAGAAACAACCAAATATTTTTATGAAGTGATATTATAGAAATTGTGAGGATAAAATTATTTGGAGGGATCAATGTAACACCCCATGCTTCTACGATATTATTCTTTTAAAATAATTCAATAGCTTCTCTATACACAACACCGATTTTGAGTGCACTACAACCTATCAAACTAGATATTTAAAAAGAGATTATGAATAGTATTAACCACATTAAAAAATTATAAGTTTTATTTTTCAGAGTAGTTTTCATTTTTTAATTTGGAATAACAAAATTAGATTAGGGTGAAATTTTGGTAATTTTATAAACTGTTTCTATTTTTGATGAATAGTGTAAAATAATGGATCATTGTTAAAAAACGAACATTCTCATTAAATTAATTTTTTTATTTATTTTTTTTAATTTCAAAATTGATACATAATACATATAATAGTCCAATGCAGGTCATTGGATTCATTTTTATTTTAGAATCAGATATATAAAAATTATTGAACTTTTAAATGTCTCTTTTACCTGTCTTGAAACCACACCTATGAATGAGTATTAATATTAATATGACCAATTCTGTGAATTGAATTTTGAAAAAAAACATAGGTGGTTGTAATTACTTTAAAATTTTTTTCTAATCAGATCAAAATAATTTAATTTTAAAAGTACCATTTGAATTTTATTTAAAGTGTTAAAGTGGAATAGGGTAATTAAAGGGAAAACTAATAATATAATATTATAAAATTACCATTAACACTTTCCTTAATTTAATTGTATTAGTTTTTTTGTCCAAAATAAACCTCAGGTTGAAAATATGATCCTTTTAAAGAAACTTGTGTTGGGTTATGGCATTTATTATATTTTATTTAAAGATGAGTTAAAATGTCATATTCATGTTTTAATAACTACATCAATTTTAATATGAGGCTATATAAGTGATATGGATGGATATAAATATTATTTATAAATATATAATAATTATCTTAATCAAAGTAATTTATTAATAATATTTATAGATTAAATAATTACTATTAATGATGACCCAATATTCAAGAAGAAATTATTTTATTAATTGAAATATCAAATAAATTATATAAAAAATATTAAAATAAAAGTAAATTTACTTATTAAATAACATTAAAAATTTATATATAACATATAAATGTTAAATATTTATTTTATGTATAGGTTTAAAGTTATCTTTTTTGGTTTAACAATTTTAAAAATCAAAATATTTAAAATTATCAAAATTGACATAATGATTCTTTAAAATAAATAATATTTCACAAAATGTTATAAAAATAATCAAAATATAAGGCTCATCCAAATAATTATAAATGTTTTATATATTTCATAAATGATCCAATTGGGGTTAGTTTGGAATTTTATAGTTTCTATATTACCCTATAGTATAAAACAAAAAGTAGTCAAAGTACGAATAAAACTATTTATCTAAAGGTTAATCTGAAAAGATAAGGTTAATTTTGAGACCAAAACATGCATAAACCTAATAGGTTGTGAAGATTTAAACCCATACTGAGAATAACCTAGAAATAATTCATATTGGATCCATTTGAAACCAAAAAATAAACTTATAATAAATTAATTGTTTTGGAGTTTCTAAAAGTTCCCCTCCCATCTATTATAAAATGATACATATCATTCACCTTTATTAACACCTATAAATCCATTTGTCTTAGAAAAAAGCTACCCACATATCCTCCCAACATACCTAAAATATTCCTAGATACCATAAATTATCCATAAATCAAACTTATGTAGTTCTTTTGTTCAAATCAAAAGGAGAAACCCAAAAACAAGGTAATTATTTTGTCAACTTTTTCATGGTTATTTTTTCTTATACATCCTATAACTATCATGTATCCATAAAAAAATAATAAATAAATTATATTATACTTTATTATATATTATAATAATTTTCATACAACCATATTCCTATTTTTAACAATCCAAAAAATAACATTATAACCATGCATGTGTGTGTGTGGCTTACCGTCTCCACACTGTGGTGTAATTTTCTATTCAACCTTACTTTATTTGTAAGGGTGTAATTAGGAGTGTAATGGACATAAATAAGTAATTTAATTTGATAATTATTCTTTATAATTATTATACAACCCAATTACATACTATTTAAAACATTAAAATAAGGATATTGTTGCTTGTGCATACGTATGGTCTACCGTCTCTACAAGGAGATAAGATTCATTCTCCTTGTTAACCATTCATGAATGATTAAAAAATTTATATTATGAGTAAAAATATTAACTATAAACTTTATATAACTCTTTATATGAAAAAAATACATCCTATGAATATCAATCATGACTTACATGACAAAACAAGAATGATAAAATGAAGAAATAAACACATGAAACAATGATAAAACTAATATATTACTAACAAAATGATATAATAAGATCATATATTTTATCATAAATATGTATATGGTACTATTATAATTTAATAAAAATTTTCAACCATTATATTGGAGGTTAACACACTCTCAACTAATGTAAAGTACAATATAAGGGTTAATTTCACAATCTCGTTATTATATTGGGGTTTTTATATATAAGTATCGACTATGACATTTTTATCATTAATGTCGATGTTTCCTAAAATATATTTCAATATGTCCTAAAAACTGTATAATGTAAATTTTACCCATGTTTTACTTTTTATAAATCATTTTGAATGGAATCATTCAATATTTTTTTAAAATGTGATAAATTATGATCTTCTCACCAAATTAAGGAAATTATTTTTTTAACTAATACAACATGAGTAGATAATTTACACAGTTATGATGGATTATCATTTTGAGTCTTACCTTATAAGAAAACATGGTTATTTTCAAAATAAAATATTCCTTTTATAATTATGTGGCTTTTTAATGATTTCAATGTAAAAATGTTTATCTCTCTCAAATGGATTCAATGTTTTTATTGGTTTATTTTCATTTATGTCAACATCCTTTGATAGATTTTATGCTTAATTATGGTTGATTTATTATGATAAAATCATCAAAATTTTATTCATGGTTTTATTATTTTTTTACCGTGAATGTTCTATTTTTATACCAATAATGGTTTATGGTTAATGTATTAACATTTTGTATGATAGTTTTAATATGATTATTTATTTATGTTTCACCCTTTTCATAAGATGAATTAATTAGACACAGTAAGTGATGGATAAAGCCCACTATACACCCTAAATTCATTAGTAGTTCCAATGATACATACTATTTTATTGGATCAAGGCTTTCATTGTACAGTTATATATGACATTGGCATGAGGCCTTGATGGTGAAGTTATGATTTTCAACATTATCTATTCCCTTATAATGAGATTAGTTATTGATATTATATGTGATTATTGGACTAGTATAATTTCCATGTGAATGTTTAAATTTTATTATTTGATTTATTCTTTCCATTATATACTGAAAATTATTTTTTAAAAGGCTTGTGTTTCAGTTTTGTACCTTGACTTAAATGTTTATTCTAATATATGTTAGGTTCCACTATATTTTTTTATTCTTACTAAATATATGATATTGCCCCATTATTATGTTTCATTTCCCCCCAGGATGTGAAGATGTATATTATGACTGAACGATGGAGATAATCTATGGGATATGAGTGTTTTAAATGGAGACAACAATTTTTTTCATTTAAAGAAGTAATGAAAAACTTATGTTTGTATAAAATGAACCCCATTCTACAAAACTGATCGATCCTCCATGATTTTATTAATTGTGATATTGACAATATAATAAAAAATACACCAGATTTAGGGTTATAGGGTCATGGAGTTATAGAAATTCCAACATAAAAAGAATATATTTTTGAAGATCACTTTGTTTTAGATTCTACTAATTTAAAATACATTGAAACGTACTTGTAAAATTTGATTAATGAAGTATTTTTTCAGAACAAAGCCTGTTTTGAACTTATTTTTGATGTTGATGATGATCCCATGGTGATAAATGGTTGTGGATATAGTTAGACTCCCATATATGTTTCATATTTCTTACTAACTTGTCAAAATGTGATGGAATATGTAAAATATGACATAAAATGTTAAGTGGAATGTCTATTGTAAATAATTTAAAAGGGGTAGTCCTATTATTTTTAGTTATTAGTAGAGAAAAATGTTTCTTCCCTAATTTCTAGTCTCCCATGGTATGTATTTTTCACAAAAAATATACATTCCATCGACATGTTGTTATTTAATGTTAATAAACCACACCCTCTAAGTGATTAATGATAGTTTCTAAATGAATTTTGGCTGTGGTATTTATATATTTCATTACATGTGAGGATACCCCTACATCAATAAATAAATTTTATCTACTTATTTTAATTTAAAATAAATTATCTTTGATTTTAAATCCACATATATTTGTTGAAGAAGTTTCACCACCATCTAACGTCTTCTCCGAAAACATTATCACCTCTGTTATTCATGTCAAAAATGTTCTCTCCAATATCCTACGACTTTTAATATTGTTTCAATTTATTGATTGTAAATTAATCTATTTAATTATGGAATTTTTTTACACTTTTTTTCTTTATTGCTATATTTCAAGTTGATCTTTGACTATTATAATGAGTAGTGATCCATTGGTGAAGACCCAATGAAATATAGAGTCTAGTACCTTGGGAGTGTCTATTTATATTGATCATTTATTTCGATGTTTTTAATGTTAAAACATAGTATTATTCTCTTATTTTGTGATGATAATTTGGTTAACATGAGTGTTTTAGGATTTTAATGAGTATTTTTTTATATTGATAGTTGAGTATCTCATTGAGATTCCACTGTTTTCTTACATGTGTACTTTGAAATGAATCCAAGAATATTACTGGAGTTAAAGAAAGGATATTTATTTTATTTTTTATATATAACCTCTCCAATATTATTATTTGTTTATTTTAAATTACTTTTTAACAATATATATTGAATTTTTCTTCTATAATGAATATGGAAACTATGAATTGAATTTTTTATACGATTGTGTTATTTTTTATCAATGTGAATATAGGAATTCAATATCTTTATGGTGATGAATCTAGTATCTACCATGAAAATTAGATGTAATGTTTCCCATGTGTTTGGTTATAATTTTTTTAGTTACACCCTTGATGAATGCATGGGAAAATTGATCTAAGATCTAGCTGCCATGTACCCTATAATGGTTAATGACATATGGTTAATGGAGTTTGGAAGAGGTTTATTATTAGAATAATTAGTTGTATATGTTCAAAGAAACCATTTATATGTAATAATTGATGAATTTTTCATCAAGAAAATTAATATTCTATTAATTGAAATTATGGCCTATTTCATTTACAAAAAGTGGAGAGGTAGCAAGAGTTACATGGCTGGTGAAACTCTACTGGATAGGTTAGAAAGCTATGAGTGGTGAGTGTAAAATTTGTACAAATTCTATAGAGGCATCACTCTTGGTGGAGAAGATTTCATCACTATGTTATTATGAATGTATCTACTGACATTCTTATTTTAATACTGATAGATAAAGTCTGAATTATACCCTAATGTGTTAAGACAATGGACTTCTTAGAGATGTTCTCAAAGACGAGTTCCTATGATTCCAATGTCCTTCGGATTCATTCTGAAGTGTTTAAGGATGATTCATAAATTCAAAAAAGTGATTTTATGTCATTATGAGTTTTTGAAAATGGAAGGATAAGATTTGGAGGAACCACTATTTTAAATGATTAAAAGTATCTGATTTAGAAAATAAGATACATCTTCACATCAATGAATTTTTTTATATATAGATTCTTATTGGTATAGGGATTTAGATAGGTGAATTCAAAACCATCAATAATAAAGAATAATCATTTTTAAAATGTCACTATTGATGTAGTAGACTTAATCCATGTATGAGAATAGGATTAATAAAAAAATTTACACGTAGAATATTCGACTACATAAATGATTCACATAAACAACTGACCCAACATATAATAATTTGGTTATTCATGTGATTTTGATCATTAACATATATAAACACTCACATATAGAATTCCACATAGTATAAATGATTTATGTGACTAAATTCTATATATCGAAGCCCACAAATAAAAATAGAAACTTACATAAGGGAATTTCACATACATATTTGGGGAAGGTAACAATATTTCCAAAATTTATATTTCAAATTTTAAAAAAATATGATTATTCTTTTTCTTTGTTTTTTCGTTTCAAACATCACTATCCTTATCAAATCCATGATTCAATCATTTTTTGAGTTATTTTTTAGGTTGATAACCACTATATTCATATATTTATAGATAAAATTAAATTATAGACTTTTGGAATATCCAAGACTGAGGTCATATTATTTATAACCTATATCTATTGTTATGATGTTTCTTGACTCTTCTATAGAAATTAAAATGGGGTTTAGAAATTTTACAGAGACTGGAAACTTGATAATGAATCTAAGAGGTTTTTTTATTTGACCATATTTGAATTAAATGTTGTTTCCCCTGGGAAGTATGATGATGCACAATGGGTTCTATGTTGAATATGTGTTTAATATAATTTTCTAATAGAGCTATCAATATTTTATGTGTGGAATTGATGGTTTCTTTTGTGAAGATGAAGTTATTCCTACTATGAATATTTTATGATGATCATTTGGAGGAAGTTTTGGGAATGTCAAGCATAAAATTAGTGTATTCTAGGAATATACCGTGAGGTCAAGAAAGTTCATAAATTATCATGGGATTATAAAATGTTTATTTTAACATTCCATTTTATGTATGTAATTGAAAATATTACATTGATATTACATTTAGTGATAATGATTTTTACGGAAGAAATTTTGTGTAGTTAAATTATTCCACATCTTCATGAAAAGATGGAGGAGGATGAAATATGACTAGAAGAAGACTCCATTAATATTGGAATAGTTAATAAAAATCATGAACAAAATTGTAATTCAATGTCTATTATCCCTTGAAGAATAATAATATTTAATATTTATCACACGTGGATTTGAGGATGATGAGGAAGAAAATACTATTTTGAATCCATAGAAACATTATGTAAGGAAGCTGGAGGCGAAGAAGAATATATTCCACCATTAATCGTTTAGGGATCTGAAAAATGAAGAAATAAGTGTTAGGAATCATGCTTGAAAAAATTTATATATCTAATGTTATCCATGTTAACTCTATAAATATTGTGTACATATTTTATAAATCTAAGAAAATGGATTATGTTGATTTTTTTGAAGTAAAACTGAGCATTGACCAAGTTATTAGATCTATAATTGAGGTGTTTTTACCGCACAAAATACTATTGTGAGAGTATAAAATCCATTCTTATAGATGTAAACGAATCTTGTACTAAACACGTGATCTACCTAAAAATATAATATTAATAGAAAAAACATTAATATATAGTTCTGTTGTGTATAACATACATGACTCAAGGTTTTCTTGGATTGAACAGTGTGATTATGTGAACTCAGTGTGGCATTTTTTTGGATGTATTTTCGGATATAGGAATGATTAGTCTAGTGAGATACTTTAATTAAATGATTCAGATCCACCGAACCCATTTTTTATAAATTTTATTAACATGGAGAATCCATTATTATGGACAATTTATAATCATTATAAAGAGTTTGTCTATGAACCAACCCTTATTAAAATATTGTGTACTATTTCTATATTATTATTTTCATTTCATATGGATGTTTTATATTAGATAAAAGTTAAATTTATTAATATATATCCAAATAGGTAGTTGATTTTATTTTAATAAATATTTTATAATATTTAAAGAATCTTTGGTAATAAAAAAAATAATATGTTGCACCTGATTCCTCCCTCCTCTAAGGTGCCTCCACTCAATCGCAAGGGACATTTCAATTAATATCAGAGAAATGTATAAATATAGTTGAATGTGAATTATAATTTGCATTAAAAAAATTATAATAATATTTTTTGTGTATATTCTTAATGTTTTGGATTGAAGAGTCACTAATGCATAGAGCTGATTCCACTCTTATTTCAACATGAGTGGAATAAAATTCCATGACTACATAAATCAAAATAAAAAAATAGTACAATAATATGAGAAGAACCTCAAGATATAAAGATTAATTACCTATTAATAAATATAGACATATTGGTTTTAGTTATTGTATTTTTGATGATACTGATGGGATTATCACTTTTGATGATTTCTATTGTGAGGATGAATGTTATTAGAAGCATTTTTATATTGAAATTGTTTCACATGTATTTGGATTTATTCGGGTGATAGAAAATTAAAAACCATAATTGATATATGATGATGAATCCAAGAAAGACACAATTTACGGATAGTTATAGAAGAGAAAATCATCCATAATGGAATTAAAATAAAATTATCAGCCCTTAAAGATCAGTAGATAATTGTTTTAATGGAAAAATAAAACATTTAATTTTGAAATATTGGGAAATTTTGTGTTCATAATAACAATGAAGAGAAGATTTATTTTTTAGAATAATCTCACAAAGATAAACTTTGTTTCATGGAAGTTCTTCCTTAAGTGAAGAAAAATGAATAAAATACCTTAAAAATAATCTCCATGAATATAAGAAGATGCATGGGGAAATACATCCAAAGATAAAGTGTGAAAGGTAATATAGATTACACTTAGTTGTGACGTAGGGGAATAACTAAGTATAATGTTTTTTTCTTGGGAGATAAAATTGATAAATATTTAGTTAATAATAATAATAATAACATCCAAAATAGATATAATGAAAATTGTAAATTCCCTGATTTTGGAGTTTCATTTTTTCTAGAAAGACACTCATGTGGATGTTAAAGATGATGTGTAATCCGGGAACCCCCCCACAACATATATCTCAAAAAGTTAACCCACTATATCATTAAAAATGTTTTCCCAAAATTTGAATCATACAGAATTTTCAGCCCCATAATAAAATTATATTAAAATCAGGCCATTTAAAAAAATGACAATCAAAAAATTTTCATTGATATAGGTGTGAATTTATAATACAAACTATTACCCAAAAGTAACTTAAAAGTATAAGGATCTCTACCAAAATCATCAAGCATGATGTTATTAACAAACTTCACTATAAAGAAAACGATTAATCGAAATTAAAATATGTTGGTGTCGCTATAAATTTATGAACATATCTATTGACTTATAGAAAATTATTCTAGAATGTGAAATTAAAATTGGTAAAAAATAAATTAGGAGAATATATGAATAAATGAACAAACTTACTTTAATAAAATGTATATCATATAGAAATAAAATCTACCTATGAGTAATAGATTAATATAAAATGGAAATTTATATGAAATGTGTAGAATCAGTGTCCATTGTTTTTATGAATTCTAGTACTATAAATCTATATATTGTTTAATTACATTGTAGAGTAAATTATTACGACAAACTAAGAAAAAGGTGGGGCATGAAATTGTATCCTCTTGGCTTCTAAATTTCATGAGAAAAATATACCCAACGATATTTTAGAGGAATTGCATGAGAATAAGGATATAGTTATCAATAGAAATATATAGTAGTAAAAAATGTATAGGAGGGTGAAAGGAGTAAAAAATAATCTAACAATTTTAATTTTTGGTGAAAATTTTTTCTTCATTGAAAAGTAATAATAAATGAAATATTTTCCCGCTTTTAGAGTTAGTAGGCTTAAATGATCAAATAAAAAATCATAAAGAGTTATCAAATTGTTATAGATTCCATAAATATGCGATAAAAATATTGGAGAAATTCATTGCACAAATGATCTAACAGAGAAGATACTAGCAGGAAAAAATTTAACCAAATTTATCTGGTTGGGTGTTTATATATAGGGAAATAAAGGCGAATAATAATATATATAATCCCTTGTTGGGGAGTTTTCAATGTAAGTGAAGCTACCCGAGTTGGAACATTTATTTTTAATTTTAAAAATATGGATATCTAATAAAATATTATTTATGTTAGGTATGATATCATGTCTCATATGTCTATTTTAATTATTAATTATTATATTTTAAAAATAAGATATATTTTTAAAATAAAATGGCATATTAAAACCACATGAACAAAATTATTATAATGTTTTATTTGAGAATGATATTAGGTTAATGAATAATTTTAAAAATAATCTATAACTGAAAAAATAAAATATTTTTTTTTACATAGATCCACCTTGATAGATGTTTATAGACAATCTTTATATATTATTAAGGATTTCATTTCCTACATAGGGTTCACCCACATTGACATAGAATGGTTGACTGGTGAGAAATTTCTAATAACATTGAGTTTTATTCCATATCTAAGGTTATTTGAAGATAATGAAGATAAGAATTTGTTATGAAAAATGGATTTGAGAAACCTAAAATTATATGGAAAATAGATTATCCCACATTTTCATTTATTTTCAATAATAGGGTGTATAAAAAAAATAAAATTTTGAATGACATTGTTGTTAACAAAAATGTGAAAGAGTTATACTGAATCACCTAAATGAATTTATGATTCCATTATGTTATATTTTTATCAGTTTCACAAGTGGATGTCGATGTCTATATAATGAATGATTTAATATCCACCCACCTACTAGAAAATGATGTTGTCCAAGAGTTTGGGTAAATATTTATATCAGTTCTCCGATATTTAAAAAATTAAAAAATTAATGAATTCTTGGTTTTTATGTACTCAAAAATAAAAAATAGATTAAAGGAAAAGTGTTGGAATTTTGTGGGTTCTTAGAATACCCAGCTGAAAAGATTTCCAGAACTCCATTACATCTGATCATTTTCAGTTATTATTAAAGGAAATGGTTTTTAATATGAAGTGTAATTTGTACATATTTATCATTTACCAGTAGTGGATAAATCATAATAGTGATCCCAATATTACACTGATAATAGAATTCATCGATAGATATGAATAATGACTACAAAACTCGTTTATGGTTTGGATTGCAATCTAACATGGATGTAAAGATTCAATTTTAGTCTTCCTATGAATATAAAAGAAGTAATAAATAATAAAATACAAATAGATTAATGTTAAACAAAATCATAAGGTGTGAAGGATATATTAACCCAAATCTGTGTTCCCATGTGGTGTGTGATAAAAATAATATTTATAATTCCGGATTTCTGTTAATAAACATGACCCAATTTTATCCAAATAACACATACAATATAAAGAGGAAATATTGGATCACTCACATACCCATAGAAATTAATGGTTTATAGTTTTAGAGAAATTAGAAATTAAATAACTATTCCGTAAAAATATATGTCATATCTCTATATGTTCATCAAATATAGTGTCATTTGTAGGCCTGATATACATAAAAATGTTCTTTATAACCTATATAAAAGGAAACATAAGAAGGGTGAGATGTAATTAATAGTAAGGGTAAAAATTATAAATAATAATTTTATTTCATTAGTGAGAATAATATGACAATACTGTTATGATAACATAATTAAAATAATTGTGCATAACATAAGTGAATTCTAACACATCAAAAAATGAATCATAAATATTCAATCATAGAATAAATATTTAAAATAAGAAAGGAGTCATATAATTTAATGATTATGTGGCCTGTGAAAATAATAATTTATCAAAGGATACATTATATATTGATGTGATAATAAATAGAAAATTCATGTGACTTGGAAAATCATTTTCATATCACACATATAGTCATTCTTATGAATGGAATAACCTATTGGGTAAATTACAATAATCTATGAGAAAAAACCTATAAGATTTGAAATCCATCACATTATCCAACAAATTAGAGATCTATATTGGGCTCACCTATCATCATAAGATATACAGGGATCACCCATCATCATAATAAAAGACTATAAACTGCAATATAAATATAACCCATTTTATATTTCGTTTTTCATCATAACAATTACTAATGTTTTTTGAAATATTACCAAAGATGTCGAAAAAATTTGGATATATTAATATTAAATTGAAAAAATCATAATACATATAGAGAAAAAATATTTAATGTATCCTGAAGAGATATCCCCAGTTGAGAATATATAAAATCATGGTTTTTTTGTTAATTGTAAATATAAATAACATTAAAATATCATTTAAAACATTATTTAGAAAAAATCCCTTTGCACTTCTAAAATAACATTTAAAAAATTCAAATGGTTTTGAATAATGATTTTAATTTAAAAAAACATTGGAAAATTATTTTATAACATTCATTGAAAATAACACTCTTCATATAAGGAAAATCAGTTCATTTTGTAAGCATTAAAACCACTTTCTTTTCAAAAATATAAAGAGAGTTTCAAAAGTGACCCATGTCAAAAATGTTCGAAAATATCTATTTAAATATTTTTATATTAATTTATAAAATTTTGTAAAATTACTTTATAAATCATTAACGTTTATATAACAACATTCTTGAAAAAATATTATAAATCATAGACATGAAAGATAATGATTCATGGTCAAGAGGAAGAAACAAGATCAATATCAGTTATAGAAAAAATTCTTGATAATTATTTAATAAATAAGGGTGGAAATTAGAATTAAACATGTAACCCAGTTTGATAACTATGGGATAATAAAAGCAATGTTTGAAAAATAAATTAGCATAGTATTCCTTTAAAGGAATCATAAACATAAATAATTTTGAATTAAAAAGTGATTTTAACATAGAGCCTTTATTGATATTGTAACTTTCAAATCAAAAGTCATTGAAATGAAGATTTTAATATTCCCCATGAAAATATCATGACATTAATGATCTAATATTTAAAAATTTATTAGTGGAATACTAATTAAACCAAATGATAAAATGATGATACATGACATGAAATATGTCTCAAGAAAATGATATTGAGACAATGAAAAAACTTACAAATATTATAACATTAGAAGTGAAAATTAATCCTTGAAGTGGTTACATAAACATATTTAAATTAACAGAAATAATTTTTAAACAAATTCTAAAAAAATTTAGATATCAATTCACATATAACCATGGAATCACAAATTCAATGAATATGAGTTATAACCTAATGAAAGCATGTATAGTGAAGAAACCCCATACAGCAAAATAACAATCATTTAAAATTCCATTGGGTGAAATAATTTTAATAAAAAACTAAAATACCATTTCTTATGTGTCATTAATGATATAAAATTTTTCCATTATATATATCATAAAAAAATTATTTTTATTACATTAAAATATGCCTTATTTAAAAGAAATTGATTTGAAATCCCTTTCCTTGAGTCGAGACATGCCTCATATTCCCTTTAACTCCTTTATAACAAACATATATAAAACATATATATTTTTTAAATCATATTAAATTTTTATTACTATATAATTAAAACATTTTTCCATTTATTAAAATGACATATTTAATTACTTAATTGGTTATGTCTACGTCATCTGTTTTGAGGATGTTCGATTCATAATTTCAATACGTCTTTGTTATTTGAGTGTGGTCAGAGTGAAAACTTTTCCATGATCTGTAGAAAAAAGTAATGAATTATTTATCATTTTTATACATTAATTATTAATTTAAAACAAACTTGAAAATATGGTTCTGAATAATGAATTTTGTTACAAACATAGAGATGATAAGTCGTACATGTACATGTGTAATGATTTCATATTTTAATGAGATTTTGGGAAATAAAGTATAATTTTATATTTAAATATTTATTATTATATCATAAATATAATACTACATCTTAAAATAAACATACATATATCATCCATGTGATGTGATGAAGAAAAACAAATCGCATTGCTTCACAGTGCTTCTATTCCAAAAAAAAATCACGATCAATGTAATAATATTAAATAGACGGAAAGGAAATAAAATAGATGAAATGTTATATTTATATAATTATAATTCTATAATTAATAACATATTTATAATTTTACTCCATCATTATGACCATCTTTGAATGGAGGTGATGGGAAATAAATTACATTGGTTCGTGAGGCAGCAGTTTGTCGCACACTCAAACGATGGTTCCACATACCACATGATAGGAGACAGACATGGATATAAGACATGAAATTAACATAACAATATATTATTATATAAAATATATTATGTTTATTATTTAATCATGATTGAATAATATTTGAAAGATTTATAAGAAGAAATAAATTCAAAACATGACGTTAAGAACATTAACCCTTCTTCAGAAAACATATCTAGGTTATACCCAAGTCCTTACTAGGATTGTTTTTTATCCAAATAGGAAACCTAAAATGGGTTTATAGATTTTTTAATGTATTTTATATGGTTTAATGATCCATAAGGCTCTTTATGAGTGTATATGAGAGGATAGGGGGTGTCATTTTACCAGTGATGGGAGAGGAAATTTTAGAAATATAAGAAATGTAACCATAAAATATGTTTCAAACTCATGAAATTTTGTAAAAAAGAAAAATATTATAATAAAATTATAATAAATTTTATTCTAATCAAAAAATAAAATTTCTAAAGGTTTGGATATCATTTTAAACCATGTCATTTAGGTTCACCCCTTAGGTAACAATTTTTAACATTAACTATGGTTACAATTTTTTAAATTTAAAAGGATTAAGAATTAAATTTTAAGTTAAAAACCGGATCATAAATTTCCAAAGGAAGATAGTTACAACCATTAATCATCCAAAATTTCATATGTAACTATTTTTTTTTATTTTTAAAAAATATATTAAAAAATATTTAATATTAAATACTATTAATCTAATTTGAAGAACTATTTAAATAATATGACATTGAAAATAACAAGATTGAAAATAAGCATCAATATAATCAATTTAACTATCAATTATAAATTAGTTTTTACTATATAATTATTTTGACACACTAATTCAACCAAATAATATTACTTTTTCAATTTATAAATTCATTTACTTTAATTTTCTTCAACTAGCATAATAACTATATCGGTGTTGTGTAATAATTTATGGTAATCATTTGATAATTAAAAAAATAAAAATAGACTACCAAAATAATAATAATTTAACTATTTGGGGAAAACATTTATTATTCTTCCACAAATTATTTCTAAACCTATGTGAACATATAATAGAAAATTAAAATCATTAAGTGATATTTTGTATATTTCTTCACTTAAAATAATATTTATCTCACATACAAATAAAATGGAAAAAAACTACCAAACATTATAATATTAGATGTTTAATATCATACTAAACCGATAAAATTAATTAATTTCAATTTATAGGGTCATTTTTAGTCATTAGCTTGCAATTTTTATCCTTAACTATATGATTTACCCTTTCTAAGGTGGCAACTATTTACTATAGTTAATATTAGTAATAATCATAAAGGGATATGTTTACCAAATTTAAACCTCATAGTTCCTAATATAGGATACACTTTTCCAAATTTGATTCATAAAATTGGAAGAATATAATTTAAAATTAATCAGGAAAAATCTGACAAAAATGGTCTTTCCAAAAAAAATACTTTATTAAGTGTAAAATTGTTTTTATACAAAATAAAAAAATAATATTTATTATAATTACATTTAAAATGTTTTATTTATGAAAAATAATGTAATTATATTTAAAAAGAAAACCAAATAAAATGTGACATAGTAAATACATGAAAAAAAAGATTTGAATAAAAAGCTGTAATTTTTTTCTATTCATTAATTAATAAAAAATCACATAAAATTTCCAAAAAAATAATAAGATAATTTAGTACATATGAATTAAATAAAATTAATTTCTTATTTTCAAAATAAGATTATATAATTATGAAATATATTTTTTATATAAAACCATATAATTCATGAAACCCCAATTTGATTAGATATAAATCATTTTACATTTTAATGAAAAATTATCTAATATAAATATATTGAAAATACCAATATAAAATATAAATAATTAATATTAATAAGGATTATAATTATTTATTATTAACATTTATATATTTGATACATTCATCCCCCCTTTTGGAAATCATGTTCTAATAATTCTCAATTGTTCCCATTTGAAAAGGTTTAAAACATTTTCAAAACCAATTTTAATGTGTTGAAGATAAAACATATAGAAATGAAAAGAAATCCTTTTTAATATTTTAAAAAAACCTTCAAAATACCACATTTTAAAAATGGATAATAAAACATTATTCTGAAAATATTCAAAGATTAATATAAATGTCATCTAGAAAAACACGTAACGAGGTTTTCAAATAAGAGAACATTAGTGGGAATATAAAATATGGACCTGAAGGAAAACTATAATTTACAATTAATTTTGGAGAGACAGAGATAAAATTTATCATAAAAAATTTAATAATCATTATAAAGTCAATGAAACCATAATCATAAATCAATGAGGAGTGAAAAGGCTACCAAATCATAATAAATGAAGTTATTATGATGAAATTTTTTGTTTTAAGATACTTTTTCTTAGAGTTAGGAATTAATTATCCTTATAAACTAAAATATTAAAGAAATATTCTTAATTTATAATAAGTTATAACCAATTAATAAATTTACACCATAATATCTTATTTTTATCCAAATTATGAGACTTAGTGATGTATTTTTCATTACTATAGTACTTATATAATCATCTAAAAAATCACATAATACATAAAATATTAAAAATTTATTCTTCATGACTTTATATATTAGCCAAAAATTAAATATTTAGACCATGGTAAAACAATATCTAAAATTTATAGACCTTTGTATATGTAAACACCAATATAATATCACACCCTTCATCTTATATCCATGATAATTTAGTAGGATTTCTCCCAATTAATCCTTCACATAAAAAAAATTATACACATATGGGCTACTTGTACCTTAACCGAATAAAATTTCTTCCCAAAATACCATTAATCACTTTAAAATCAAATCACGTCAAACCTTAAATGTTGGTGCCTATAATATTAAACTTATAATCATCATTAAACTAATAAACCTATTATTATATCTTTACCTATTAAGTTAAACAACCATAAAAGCATCATACTCTCTAATGTTATCTAAATGTTTTATTTTATAACAACTATAACAACACAGACAGTTGATCATGAGTCTAGTGCTAAAAATAATAATTTTTACATTTATATCTCGATACCAACATATTCTACCCAATTTTGTCCATCCAAAACAAACAATATAAAAATAAATTTTTTTATCACATTCATACCCAAGGAACATTATAGTTATTAGTTTTATATAATTCGGATAAACATATACATAATAACTGTGGTATATAAATAACAAGTTCCTAAAAATATTCATCATATCTAAAAAAGGTTTTCATAGATCGATACTTAAAAACATTTTTCACAACCAATGGAAAAGTAAACATAAAAATAGAGAGTTCAAATTATTGGTAAGGGTAAATATAAGCACTAATAATAATATGTCATATGTGAGCATAATATTTTCATAATGTTATGATGATATAATCAAAATACATTAGCATAACATAAGTAAATTCATACACATGAAAGAATAGATCATAAATATTAAAACAAGGAATATGATTTAAAATAATACAAGAGTCATATATATCAACAATCATGATGTTGAGTCAATAACGTATCCTTATGACCTTTCATTCCTTCATGTTTTGAAAATCACAAACTCTTTATCTTTAGGAAGGTTTTCTTTTCTCTATATTTATTTTTGATAAGGAAAACTTTCCTTCCCCATGGTAATTTATCCTTACCATGTTTTTTATTTGTTCAATTCATTCTATTTCTATGTGTAAATATCGTTTTCATTTTCAAAATCCTTAGAGTCCTATAATACGTGAATATAGAGAATTCTGTTTTAGGATCAGAATTCTGACTTTAAACTCTTCTGAATTCCAACTTCGAGTTCCCTGAATTTAGACTCTAAACTCTTCTGAGTTCTGACTTAGAGTTCACTGAATTCAGACTAAAAAATCTTATGAGTTCAAACCCCAAACTCTTATGAACTCAGGTTATGAATTCAGGTAACAAATTCATGTTAAGAATTCAGGTTATGAATTTAGGTTACGAATTCAGGTTACACATTCTAATGAGTTCAGACCTCGAACTCTTATGAACTCAAACTCTTATTTCAGGATACTAATTCTTATGAATTTAGACTCTTAATTAAGAATACAAATTCTTATGAGTTCAGACCTCAATGTTTATAGAATTTTAACTACGAATTTCCTGATTAAACAGAATCTGAATATTATTGAACTATAGACTCCAAATATTATTTTTCCTTAGACACTAAAATTTTATTTTCCTTAGACTCCATGAAATTGATTTCGGTTATGAAATTATATTTTTTCTATCCTTGATATAATTATAAAATAATGTCATGCATTCTGCTACTAACTGTTTTCTGGGTGACACATGAACATGTCCCTTTGAGATTTAAGGAAAAATATTACCGTTGGAGGAGGGAGACGACTGTCGGAAGTGTGCCTATAAATAATAGTTCATTTGAATGATGCTCCATATTGGTTAATTATTAATCGATGACTTTAGAGACCACACACTATTTAAGTGATTTCTAGAGAAAGATTTTCTAATGCTTAGTTCACACTGAACTTCTTGTTCAGTTTTCATCATGCGAATCTGATTGTTGTTGTGTACAATCGAGGGCTTCCAGGGAAAGGAAGACACCGGTGAAAACCACCTTAAAGTTTGAGGAATTCCTTGCTGAGGAAGAAATAGGTTTCGACTACCTTGAAGTTCATGGGCTTGTGTGGATAGAAAGACAGATTCTGATCTTCGTATCGAGTACTTACCCTGGTGTGGGTAAGACATAGATTCTTCAAAGTATAAATCAAGGTACCTTTATCCAAGTTTGTTGGATGGCCAACTCTGTGGGTTAAAATATTTCCGACTTGTTACTTGTTTTTTTGTTAAATTTTTATTTCTGCGGCATTTTTGATTTCTAAGGAAAGTATAACTATTTTATACTTCCTTGTTTTTTATACTCTGATATGTATGATTCTATACGCTTTATGGTAGAGTCTTTTTCTAGTAAAAGTTTCTTAAGTTTCATTTATGGAACTGTATTTCCTGAACCTAGGAAATTTCATTTCCGGAACCATATTTTCAGAATCATATTTTCCGATCCTAGTAAGTTTGTAGAACTAAGAGGTTTTTTTATTTGACTTGATTAACTTTGTTAAACGTTGAAACTTTAAACGTTCCATAGGAATTTTTTATGTGTAAAATTCACCCCCTCTTGTATTTGAGCATCTACATCATCATTTCAATCCTATAATTGGTATCAGAGGAGGTCTCTGAAATACTTATACTCACATATAAGTTTTCCTAGCTCATGTTTTTCATTGTTCTACAATTCCTTTCATAGGAAGCTATATCATTGGTTATGATCTTTTTCTATTAAGAAGTTTTTCTGTGGAAATATATTTTAAATAAGATGAAAGGAATGAATATTTGATCAATAAACAGTCTCAATACTTCTAGACCACTGATCTTTGATGGTAATGATTATGAATATTTGAGAGATCGTATGAAGACCTTTGTGATAAACATTGGAGTAGATAATTTTGTCATGGTTACTGGTGGATACAAAATTCATAACAAGGATGTTAGTACTTTCCCCAACCAAGAGAAGCATGAATATCAACTAAATTACAAGGTACACAATACTCTACATTGTTCCATGACTAGAAATATATATATCCAAAAAATTTCTTGTGAAGCAGCAAATTGAAATTGGAAGAAGTTAGAGGTTACTCACTTTGGAACATCAAATGTTATTGAAACTAGAAGAGCCATGCTCAGAGCTGAATACCACGGTTTTTTCCTTCCCTATGGAGAACCAATATATAATGTGCAACAAAGATTCATGAATATTGTCTACAATCTACAATTAATGGTTGAAAAAGTATTAGATGATGAATCTCTCATAGATAATATCATAGACATCATGCCAAATGATTAGGAAACCAAGAGGACATCAATAGATGAGAATAGAAAAGATACTTAGATTTCTATTGAAGAGTTATTTAGAACACCTTTTCAATATGAATCTAGAATGAATAGAGATGCTGAAAATTTTAAGAAGAAGAATAGAAATGGTAGCGTAGCTTTTGTATCCACTTCAAATCATATGAAATCCAAGACTTCTAAAATATTTACAAGATCAAAATCTAAGAAGGTTGTTATAAAATCCAAATGTAGTGAAAGTGAAGTTTTATAAAATGAGTTATCCAATATTTCTTGAAGGATGAAAAAGAATTTTGGGAAGAATAAATATTAATCCAGATACAAGAAGAAAGAAAGGAAAGACAATAAGGACTCTGAAGTAACTTGTTACGAATTCAAAAGGGCTAGACATATAAGGCCATATTTTCCTTTTCATAAGAAGAAGGATAGAAAAGAAAAGAATTCTGAGAAAAAATGGAAGAATAATTTCAAGGATAAAGATAATAATGTGTTGAAAGCTAATAACACAAGGGGTTCTAGTGGTGGAGACTCTTCTGATGAATCCTTAGAGTACAAATCTTCTGGACAGAAGAATCTTGGTCTTCTACTAAAGTTTCCTATTGAAAATCATTGTTTAATGGAAAAGGTGGACAATGATGAATCCATTATGAATGTATCCTTGAATGCTAATTATAGTGATAGTAAATACTCTGAATCCTAGGTTGAAGAATATTATTCTGATGAAGATAATACTTTACCTATGTATGAAAACGTTTCTAGGTTTTCTAATCTTATTGAGAATGAAAATTCAAAAGTCATGAAAAGAAGGATAAAGTAATTATTGAATTTATATTCTTACATAAGAAGTATCTGATCATTCTAAATATCTTGATGAGAAAAATGCGGGTTTTGAAAATATTTCAAAAAACTACGAGAAAGAAAATTCTAAGAAGGAAAAACTTTCTAGGGATATATAAAAAGTAATTTCTAAGAAAATTATTTTCGAGAATAACTCTAGTCCCAAAACTAATGTTTCCGAAGATAAGACGTTGGTAATTAATCTTATGTAAAAAATTTGTTCCTTAAGGAAGTTCTTGTCAAACATTACCCATGGTAATGAAAATTTTGTTTAAATGAATTCACAAATACGACCTCTAAGAAATCATTCTGGTTTTGCTTATAACCATTCTAAAACCGTTTTTAGTAACCATTATTTTGTCCCTCAAAGTGCTTCATTCTACACTATGTGTCAGTGTGGTGGGAATTGGGCAAAAAATTGATCCTTAAATAAAACCCAGTCTTTAGTATTTGACAAAGAATATTTTTTTGATGAAAATGTGGGTGCCTAAAATTTATCTTTCTGATATTTTTGGATCCAAGAATGTTTGGATTCCAAAATTCTAAATTTTTTATTTTCCAGAAAATAAAGAAGGTACCAACAATAATACCTGGTACATGAATAGTGTATGTTCCTAGCATATGACTGGTAACATAAACTTCTTTAAAAATATTATCAAGAGGAAAGGAGAGTAATTAACTTTCATAGATAATGCTCAGGGAGAAATGTTTTGTATATGTAACATTGTTCTTCTTGGAAAAACTTTGATTTCAAATGTTTTATTTATAAACGATCTTAATCAGAACCTCATAAGCCTAATCCAATTATGTGATGAAGGATACCTTGTGAATTTTAGGAATGATAAGTGAATAGTACACAATTTCAAGGATGAGTTTATTCTCTCATTCAATAGGAAAGAGAATGTATACACACTAAACTTAGAAGGCCTTAGGAGCCAATATCTACCTTGCCTTAGTGCAATAGAAGATAATTCTTGGTTATGGTATAGATTGTTAGGACACTGTAATCATAGGAACTTATGCAAACTTTCTAATAAACTACTAGATAAGGATCTACCAGATTTTAGATTTTATTATTCAAAAGTTTGTGATCCTTGTCTATATGGAAAGCAACATAAATCAAATTTTATGTCAATCGGTGATGTCTCAACTACGGATTCATTATAGTTAGTGTACATGGATCTTTTTTTTTCAACACAACTGGAAGCATTGGTAGTTAATATTTTGTGTTCGTATTAGTTGATGATTACATTAGATTTACGTGGGCCTATTTTATAGAAAAAAATATGAATCTTTTTCTTATTTCAAATGTTTTAGAGCCCATGTTAAAAATGTTAAAGAAATTCCTCTGATAAATATTCATAGTGATCATGGAGGATAGTTTCAAAATTCTGATTTTGAAACATTTTGTAGTAAAAAGGGCATTACTCATAACTTCACAGCTCCAAGAACTCCTCAACAAAATGGTGTTGTTGAAAGACAAAATCAAATTCTTCAAGAGATAACTAGAACCATGTTGAGTGAATATTCTATAGCAAAACATTACTGGGTTGAAGCTGTAAGAACATTATGTTATACTGTAAATCGAGTTTTGATTCGACCTTTTCTTAATAAAACTCTTTATGAGTTATGGAATGTTAGAAAACCTAGACATTATTACTTTAATTTTATGGTTGCAAAGTATTCATTCTGAATACTAAACACAATCTTCACAAATTAAAACCAAAATCGGATGAAGGAGTTTTCCTAGGCTACTCCATAACTTATAAGGCTTATAGATTTTTCAATAAAAAATATTGTACTATTGACGAAATAGTAAATGTAATGTTTGATGAAACTAATCCATTTGTTTTTAAACAACCCCAACCTACATCCTCAGATGTGTTTTCAAAAATTGATTATAAAAACATGATAGAAGATTCTTCTAATAAGGAAAATGTTCAAGAAAATATTTCGGAGACATTCACCCAAGTATATTTTCCAACTTATATTGATGAAGAAGTTTATAAAACCCAAATAAGTTGTTTCTTAAGAATAATCCTAGTGATAGTATCATTGGTGATGTTAATCAACCTGTAAGGACTAGAAGTTAATTTATCGAATGAAGTAGAACATCTAGCATTCCCAATTAGAACCAAAAAACATTGAAGAAGCTTTAGGTGAAGTTGATTGGATTAAATCCATGAAAGATGAGATAAATGAATTAGAAAGGAATAATTTTTGGACCTTGGTTGAAAGACCTACGGAAACTTTTTATTATTTGAGAAAAATGGGTCTTTAGAAATAAGTGCGATGAAAATGGAATCATAGTAAGAAATAAAGCTAGAGTAGTTTCTAAAGGCTATAATCAACAAGAAATAATAGACTACGAAGAAACCTATGCTTCATTAGTTAGACTTGAATCTATTCGTATTCTATTTTCCTTTGCATCATTCTTCAATCTCAAACTTTTTCAAAGGGATGTGAAATGTGGTTTTCTAAACGGTTATGTTCCAGAGGAAGTTTTTTTGAATAACCTCATTGATGTGATGATTCAAAACATCTTGATCAAGTTTTTAGACTTACCCAAGATTTATACAGCCTTAAACAATCCCATAGAGCCTGGTATGATAGACTTAAAGGATTTTTGCGTCAAAATAATTATGTTAAGGGAAATGAAGATCCATCCCTTTTTATAACGAACGATATAGAAAATATTTTTATTATTTGAATTTATGTTGGTGGCATTATATTTGGTTGAACTTAGTAATATTTAACAGATTCCATTGTGGATCTAATGAAATCTGAGTTTGAAATGAGTATGATGGGTGAGTTAACATTATTTTTAGGTTTTCAAATTTTTCAAAAACCAGAAGAACAAATATATCTCAACATAAGTATATTAATGATATTATTAAAAAGTATGGATATGACAATACTATGAGTGTTATTGCTCTCATCAGTACCTCAAATACTCTTTATCTTGATGAAGCTGGGAAACCAGTGGATCAAGCATCATTTTGAGGGATGATAGGAAGTCTACTATACATGACAGCTAGTTGTCCAGACTTAATGTTTTTAGTATGCTTATCAGCCAAATATCATTCCAATCCTATGTAACCTCATTTAAAGTTAGTGAATAGATTTTTTCACTACTTAAAGGGAACCATAGATTTAATACTATTTTATACTTTTGGAAATGAATTTTTTTAAAAAGTTGTTTCAAATTATGACTTTGGTGGATGTAGAATGGATATAAAGAGTATATAAAAAACTATTCATTTATTAGGAGATTCTTTAGTTTCTTGGTCATGAAAAAAGAAACACCCAGTAGCACTTTCCACTACTGAAGCTAAATATGTAGCAGCTGGAAGTTGCTGTGTTAAATTGTTGTGGATGAAACAGACACTCACATACTATGGCATGAGTTTTACCAAAACAAAAATTTTGTGTGATAATACTAGTGTCATTTTCCTATGTAAAAACCCTTTACATCACTCACATACAAAAAAACCTAAATATTAGTCATCACTTTCATAGGTATCACACACAAAAATGAGATATTATTCTTTAATGTATCAGAACACAAGATCGACATTCTGATATTTTCACAACATCGTTACATTCTGATAGATTTGAATACGTTAAACATAGGTTAGGAATGATAACTGAAAGGTAATATTCCATGTTAACATTCTTTTGATATCAATCTCATTACAGTATGTAACTCCTTTTCACAAGTAGAGTATATATCTTTGTTAGCTAGAGTGAATTTATCATAATGAAAATTTTTCGTAAAGAAATTTTATGTAATGGAAATTTTTTGAAATGAAATTTCTCATATTAAAAATGTTTCATCATAGGAATCTTAGGAAGTAGAGTGTTTTCTATGTTGTCAAAAAAAATTTAGTTAAAATTTTTCATAGTCAAAATTTTTGTTGTCAAATTTTTTCGTAGTATAATGTTCTTTAAGAAGGATTTTTTTGATACAAATAATTTCACTAAGCAATCCAAAAGGTATGTTTCCTTTCTTAAATTATCGTAATCATCTTTTACTTTTTGGTCTTTTAATTCATGTTTTATATTTTTGTATTATCTTCTTCTTAAATTCGAATGATTTTATTTAAAAAAACCTAAGAAGATCAGATTATACCAAAATATCTTTACATCTATCATCTCAATCATCAAATATGATCAAAAGACTTTTAAACCATTGGATTGGGTATAGAATATGAACTGTCGCATCTAATGCCTATATAAAGGGGTTCCCGATGGATGTCCAACATCGATTCCAAAACTTTTGCGTGTTTAAATTCTTCCCTTCTACAAAATCTCTTTCTGAACTTCTCAGATTTTTCTCAAATCCAAATGTCTGTCGAGGAATCCTCTTAGAAAGATATGTCTATTGTCAAGCCTATTCCAGAGTGGCAGATATATAGAGAAATTTTTGTGAATCCAAATTTCATCGCCATGTATTATTATATTATTTAGAATAACATCAAAATCAATGGTTGGGAGAGTGTTTGTGTATCAAATCCAAGAGCTCAAGATTTAGTGTATCTGGATTTTCTAGTTGAATTTTATAAAACACTGTGTTTTTTCAAGGAAGAAGGCAGAGATAAGGTCTCTTTCAAGTGCTATGTAAATATGTAATAACTTTTTTATTCAAAGGCTATAAGTTTGATTGGAATATCATATGAAGGTGAGGCAGAGTTATGCTCTCACTAGTTTCATGATGTTCAAGGAACTTTCATCAAACAAAAATCAATGGAGTGTCTTGGACTATCTAAAGTTAATACTCTGATGATTTCTCATCTATGTACTAATTTTTGGATTCTTGAGTTATGGGTTCATGGTTTATCATTCCGAGAAAAGGTGATAAAGATACATTGAAGAAGAGTGAAATGTATATCCTGGATTTCTTAGTGAATCAAAGAAAGATAAATCTTGTTAAGCATATTATCATTATGATAGAGAATATCAATAATGGAAATTTGAGAGCTCAGATCATTATATATCCAACTATTCTCTCAAATTTGATTGTTCAGTGACTAAAATCTTTCAAAATATGATGAATCTCTAAGGAAAAAAATTGAAAAGTTATTCTAGTACGTGATGATACTCTGAGAAGGATGAATTTTTGATTTTCTAAAGAATCCAGAGATTTTTATGATTTACTTGAGGAAGAAGTCGATGCATTATCGAAGAAACTGGAGGCCGCTGAGACCTCTATGAAGAGAGGACGGAAGAGGATGTTGAAATAAGTGGAAGAGAAAGAAAAATCCCCAGAGGGTAAGAAAACCAAATCCGTACCTCCAAAGACAAAGAAGCTAAAATCATATCCAGATGAGGTATTTGCTAAGTGGAGGGAAGAAAAGAAGAATAAGAAAGTCGAGGGGCCATGTTTTGGTTTGGATCCTACTGAATCCAAAGCATTAAAATAAAAGGGAGTTGTAGAGAATGAGAAGCAATAGATGGAAAATAAGAAGAAAAAAAATATGTATGAGGCTGATATTGTGAAATCTCTCTTGAAGACTGTTGAGAAAGCCTATGAAAAGATTCTCGTACCACAATCCCTTCTAGAAAAAGCATTACCAGAGACACTGAGAAAGAATTTCATGACTCCGGAAAAAGTCAATGAAAAAGAAGTAGAATTATTTAAAGAAGTTTAAGAAGAAGAAATTAGTGGTAACAACAAAGATCTGATTAATAAAGTAAAATATTTCCATGAGAACGAAAGTCCATCTGAGAAGCAGTCAATCCAATCTTCTGAAGCTGAGTCTTCAAATCTTTCTACCCCTAATAAATATGAGAATGGTGAATATGAAAATGTTAAAGAAGAAGAAAATAAGCTGCCTAAAGAAGAAATTTTAAATCATGATTTCGTTCATCCAGAAGATGCTAAGGTATGATTTGAGAAAGAAAAGGTTGATGAAAACAGAGTTTTTTAACTTCTTGATAGTGAACATATTTCCCCTAACTTGGAAGAATCAATTCTGAAACTTGATAAAGGAAAATAAGTGGTTGTTTATACTCTTAGCAGAGTAATAGTGAAGAATATAGATGTGGGTGCTTCATTAAAGATAAAAGTAGTTGAGATAGAGAAAGAGTCTTCACCATGTAAATCCTCAGATTCGGAATCACCCTCTCATGGACAGGATTTCATTGTTCAATCCTTGATGAAGGTTGTTAGAGCCATTCCAAATTTTCCAATCATAGATTCTAGATGTATGTTGCTTCAACACACCCTAAATCAGAAATTGGATTCTGTGTCCATGGTGATGGGTAAGTGTGTGAAACTAGAGGCAGAATTAAAATCCTTTCTTATCATCTATGAGGCCCACATAAAGTCATGAAAAAAGATGAAAGGTTGGTCAATGAAGACAGTAGATGATAAGGAGATTATTGATGTGTTTCAAGACAGTGTCAAGGATGCTTTTGACACTGAAGATAATAATCTCAAAGATCATACTATTTCTTTTGAAGAAAATAAATCTCTTGAGGAAAATAACCAGATGCAAGAAGTAAGGGATCTGAATTGGAAGTTGTATTTAGTTGATCAGTTTAGTAAAACAGAAAGTAATGATCAGATTGAGATTAAAAAAAACTAGTCAAGGAAAATGAAATTTTAAAGGCATAGGAAGAGGCTCTCAAAACTCAGGAAAAAAACATTAATTCTTTGGAGATGAAATCTTAAGATCCAGAAAAACTTCTAAAACAAGCATAGGAGGATCACAAGGAGATAAATAAGCTGAAAAGCATAGTGAATAAGTTGATGCTGAAGGAGAATGAAGGATAATCTACAGACAGTCTGATATTTTGTTGTATTTTTCCTTGTATAATTTTTTTCCCAATCGTAATGAAATTTTTGGTTTCTCGAATTGTGTTCTCTACTACTAATATTTCAGGTACTATAATTTCTTTTCCATTCCCTATAATCCTTTTTTAAAATAAAAAATCGGGAGAAAGGAATGTCAAAAAGAATACTAAGTAAAAGAAGAAATTTCTGTAAGAAAGGGGGAGTTCATCTAGGGGGGGGGGTTTCACCCTATATAATTTTTTATGAAAGAAAATGAAAAACCTCATTAAGAAATCAGAATACGATCCTTAGTGGTTCTAAATCCTAAGGGAGAGTTAGTCATATTCACTTTGATCCATAAGTAAAGGGAGATATGTTTTATTTTCAAGTGCATAGAAATTCTAATTCCTTATATTATTTTTCGAAAGGAGGTTTGTGATTTTGAGAATGGGGGAGATTATTGAGTCAATAGGGGTTCCTTATAAATTTTCAATTATTCATGTTTTGAAGATCACAAACACTTTATCTTTAGGTAAATTTGGTTTTCCGTATGTTTCTTTTTGACAAGGAAAATTATCCTTCCCCATGGAAATTATCCTTACCATATTTTTTCTTTGTTCTATTCATTATATTTCTAAGTGTAAAAAATCGGTTTAATTTTGAAAATACTCAGAATCCTACAATACTTGAATATAGAGAATTCGGTTTAAGGATTCGAATTCTGACTCTAAACTCTTCTAAATTCTGACTCCGAGTTATCTGAATTCAGACTCTGAACTCTTCTGAGTTTTGACTCCGAGGTGTCTGAATTCAGACTCCGAACTCTTTTGAGTTCTGACGCAGAGTTCTATGAATTAAAACTATGATGTCTTATGAGATTAGACCCTAAACTCTTATGAACTCTGGTTATGGATTTAGGTCAGGGATTCAGGTTACTAATTCAGTTTATGAATTCAGGTTAAGAATTATAATGAGTTAAGACCCTGAACTATAATAAACTCAAACTCCGATTTTAGGATGCGAATTATTATGAATTCATAATCTGAATTTAGAATACTAATTCTTATGAGTTCAGACTCTGAAGTCTATATAATTCTAACTCCGAATTCCATGACAAATAGAATCTGAATATTCTTGAACTATAGACTCTAAATTTATTTTTCCTTAGACTACGGACTTTTATTTTCCACAGAATTCGAGAAATTGATTTTGGTTATCCAATATTATTTTTTCTATCCTTGATATTCTTATAAAACAATGTCGTACATACTATTACTAATTAACTGTTGTTTACATGACACATGTACAAGTCCCTCGGATATTTAAGGAAAAATATGACCGTTGGAGGAGCGAGCCGACCATTGGAAGTGTGCCTATAAATAGGACCTCATTTGAACGAATCTCCATAGTGGTTAACTACTGATCAATTAATCTAGAAACCACACACTGTTGAAGTGATTTGTTGAGAGAGATTCTCTAATACTTAGTGCATACTGAACTTCTTGTTTAGTTTGCTTTTGTGCGAATCCTATTGTTGTTGTGTACAATCGAGGGCTTCTAGGGATAGGAAGACAGAGGTATCGACTACCTTAATGTTCAAGGACTTCCTGGATGAGGAAGACAGAGGTGCTGAATACCATGAAGTTTGAGGTCTTGTGGGGATATCAAGACAGATTCTGATCTTCGTATCGAGGACTTACCCTAGTGTGGGTAAGATAGACTTTCTTGAAAGTATATATCAAGGGACCTTTATCCAGGGTTGTTGGATACCCTAATTTTTGGGTTAAAATATTTCATACTTGTTACTTGTTTTTTTATTACTACTTTATTTCCAATGCATTTTTTATTGCTAAGTAAAGTATAACTATCTTATACTTCCTTATTTTTGTATACTCTAGTTTGTAAGAATCTATACGCATTAAGGTATAATAACTTTCTTGTAAACTTTTTCATAAGATTCAATTCTTGAACTGTATTTCCAGAACCTAGAAAATTTAATTTCCGAGACTATATTTCCGGAATCATATTTTCAAAACCTAGTAAGTTTGTATAACTAAGATGTTTTGTGAATTTGGCTTATTTAACATTGTAAAAAATTATCAACTTTAAACATTCAAGAGGAATTTTTAAAGTGTACAAATCACCCCCCCCCCACTTTTGTATTTGAGTATCTACAACATCATTTTGATCCTCCACATGATCCATGTGAATAATGAATCTTTGAAAAAAGTATACATTATATAATGGTAAAATTATAAATAAATAATGATGGTAAATAGGAATATCATTTTTATGTCAATATTGTAATCACAATTACAAATTGCATATCCTACCACAAAAATTCCAATAATACATTAGTATAATCCTATAACTAGTTAACTTGACCAATTTAGAAAATTTGTTGGAGGGAAATAATGAGATATATTGGGCTCATCCATCATTATAAATAATTTCCAAGAATAATATATTAACAATAAAATTTTAAAACTCACATTTTAAAAACAAAATTACAAAAAAAATTCATAACTTGATTTACCCAAGGAAAAGAAACATGCACTAAGGTATTCTCTTTGAAACAATTATAATTTGTATATTGTATTGTATCAATAAAACATTTCCTCTATAAAGAATATATAAAATCAATGTTTATTATTTTTTATGTATATAAATTCCATTAAAATATTATATTAAACATTATTGAGGAAAATTCTATTTACAAATTGAAAATGAATTTTAAAAACAAAAAATTCAAAAAAAAAATTAAGAAATTAATTTTCCATGAAAAAAAATTGAACATCTTATCGAAATAAAATAATGTTCATAATGGCATAATTATTTTTACATGTTGAAATAATTAAAAATAAACATTGATTTAAAACTTGTAATAAGAGAGTTAAAAGTGGACCGCTCTGAAAACATTAGAAAAAATTCATTTTAAAAAAATATTAAATAAGGTAAATGATCATATAAAATAAAATTATCAATTAATTTCTTTTTATAAAATAATAATGTTAAAAACATTATAGAAAACAAGGATATGGTACTGAAATATTCCCATCTAAAAGAAGATACAAGATCATCATCACTTACAAATAAGATCATTGATGTTTCAATAATAAATAAGGGTGAAAATGAATATTAATTTTTTTTACCAAACTCATAACCAAGGTATAATAAAATATATTTTTTAGAAGAAAATAAGATCATTTTACTATCCAATAGGAACCTTGAACATAAATAATATTAAAATTAAAATATATTGTAGCATAAACCCTTTAGCACTTTGCTAGCATTGAAATGAAAATTCATTGAAATAATGAATATGATATGGATAATTAAATCAAATTAATTTTATGAATTTATATATCAAAATTCTTTCATGGTTTTTTAAGTACACCATACAAGGATATCTAGGTGAATGACAAGAAATGTGCCTCAAAAAAATCTGATTGTGACAAATAAAACCACTGTAATGTTTAGAACTTTTGAAGTGACAACTAATAAATAATGTCATTATATTCACACATGTAGATAAACATAAAATAAGTTTAAATACAAGGTAAACCAATTTATAGATCAATTCATGCATAATAAGCGTATACAAATGAAAATGAGGAAGAGTTATAATCCAATAAATTTAAATTTACCAATGAAATCCCATTACCATATGTTAAATTCCAAGTAAAATCACATTGAATGGAATAATATGAATTAAAAATTAAAATATAAAATAATACTAATATTTAATTATATATCATCTAAAATTGTCATTATAAAAATAATTAATAATAAATTCAGTGTGTTACATTAAAATATACCGCATTGAAGAGAAATCAAGAAGAAATATCTTGCCTCAAGTCATGAATTTCCAGGTATGTCATTTCAATATTGTATAAAAAAATATAAATTATTTAATTATTTAATAACCTTTTATATGTTTATTAATTTACAATGAATACATTTTATCATTTTTTCAGTTTTTTTACATGATTGGTTATGTCTATGCCGAGTGTTTTATGGATGTTCGATTCTTAATTTCAAAACAACATAAGTATATTAACTAAGACCAAAGAGTACATTTTCCATAATCTTTAGAATAATAACCCTGAAATATTATTCATTTATATACATTATTTAATCATTATAAACCAACCACGAAATATGGCAATGAAAAATTAATTACGTTGCAATCATGTAAATGGTAATCCTTACATACACTTCAGTAACTATTTCATTTTTTTATGATATGGAGGGAAATAAGGTAAGTTACATTTTATCATTTTAAAATGATTAATATATCAGAAAAATAATATTATATATTTAAAGGAAATTATATCTATGGACAGTGTGATACAAGGATGAAGATGAATTGCATCGCTTCATGGAGGTGGTAATCCACAGATGCTCACAAATAATGATATCAATTTACTATGGATTGAAAGGTAAGAAAATATGTGATATTTTATCTTTCAATAATTATAAATATTTCATTAATATAATATATATACATTAAATCTGACATTATTGTAAATACCCTTTCTTTTCTAGACTAAAGTTTTGAGCAGAAAATTGATTTTTTTATTCAAATGATCATGAGGTTCATATGGTCTTTTACCATTGCATATTATCTAGCATAATTTTGTTGACCCATTTTTTGGACTGGGAATAGGTTTTTAAACCTAGGACAGGTGTTCAGTAGGAATCTGAGTGATTTGAATTCTGGCATAATAATAAATATTTAATATTGGATAAATTAAATTTTAAATTATTCGTATATGTTTGTTCAGACATAACATTTGAAAAGTGTGTTGGATTAAGATTTTTTCTCTGCAATTGATTCCAAAAATGGGTATTTTATCCTAGGAAAGTCATAAACTCATGTTTGGTGTTGGGGTAGCCTTGTCCCCTTTTTCTTATTTTTCATTTTCTTTTCGTTTCATTATTTTTGTTTCTTTTCCCTTTTTTACTCCTTGTTCTCACAGATTCCTCTTGTGGATCCTCCTTCATTTCAGTATGTGGGAGAAAATGGGAGAGGGATAAATAAATAGAGATAGGGAGGAAATGAGGTGTCGCTACGAATCCCTCGATGTGTGGGTTCGGCGTGCGACACTCGAGGATGATGAAATAAACTAAATCTTGGGCAGTTTTCGCTAAAAAATATACCTTTTTTATGATTTACCACATAACCCCTATAGATTAAATGTTTTCTAAATATTAGCCATTATTATTCTTTCTAACAACCCCTAGAGGCTTGATCTATTGATTAAGGGTTTTAAATGGGATTTACGGGTAATATGTGGGTTTACCATTTGGGCAAACTCAGTCACATGTTTTATTATCTAGGGTGACAGGCTATGTGCTCTTCCCATTTGGGGTAGGTGACGTTTAAAGTGTTACACACCATATACGGGGTATGAAAATTATATACTAGTACGTGACCGTGCACCTATGTACCCGGGCATGTCTACCCATGCAGGGGTACACGATCATGTGGAGTACACAATCAGACCCTATGTGGGTGACATTCCATGTAAAAGTACATATATTGGCATAGTAAATGGGAAATCTATTTGAAGGAAATGGGCATGTAACCCTTTTCAGCTAGACACCATGTTCCCATTAAACAATCCATTTACCTGTGGATTTTACACACCTATACCATTAGAGGTACATTCCCTAGTGGGACTATGGGAGTAAACGTCGTGAACCAATGGGGACATGTCGTGTATTGATACCTTGTGAACCTTTGTGGGTTTTTCACATTTTCATTCCCAAATTTTGGAACTGGAACTGAGAGTAGTCCATTCTGAGTTTTGTTCCTTGTAGATTGTTATGGTGAAACCCGTTGAGAATTCGGATGACTCTTAAGAGATTTTTTTGGGTTTCAATCTAAATGGATAGGTTCATCCTCTAGTTATCTAATCCAGTTGTCTTCTGAAAGTGATAATTGAATGTGAATGATAGGTTTATTTTTTGGAGGAACCGAGTTGAGAACCTTGATCTATGACGAGTTATGAGATATCTCCCATAATGTTTTTCGTTTATGTACTTTATCCTTTTGATACATGTACTTATAGCCTATGAGGTTGTGATACCTATTACTTCTAAGGGTCCCCTGAGGGAATCCATTTCATATATGCTAATCTAGGGAGTCACTTATAAGATCCCTGTACATGGGTATCAATCTTGCGAACCCTTGTTGGATGCCTTTCTTGTTATCATTCTAGGATCTCATGTAAGATTACTCCCCTACATTTTTATCTAAGGATCTCATGTAGGATGAATTTTCTCATATTGACATGGAAGATCCCAAATTGGATTCTTCTCTGTGATTTTATTAAGGGACCAATAGGGTGAATGTTTTCTAATAGACATAGAGTATTATGTTGGGTTTGGGTATAGCTGGTGTTCATGTGTCACCTAGAACTCATGACAGACATGTAATCTTTTGAGGTTGTGGCTAGAGGGTTGAGTTGAGAGTTTGGGCCACTCTCACTCATTTATTGATATTTGAGTTGGTTTTATTTATGAATCAGTGTGTACCAGAGGTGAATCCTAGTTTTGGGTTGATGAGCCTAATGCGATGCATCTTTCTTTATTTTGGGATGCTCGAATGTTCTCCACTGGATCTCTCTTGCTTATTTGGATGCTCATGAGTGCTCTCCTAGGATCTGGATTCTATTCCTGGTTATTTTTTATATATAATTGTATACCCAGAGGTATTACCTAGGAATTGGATGTTAGGATTGATTATATATATTTTGATATATATTTTGGATTGGATGTCTAGAGCTGTTTTCTGGTATAGAGTTGTAAATGTTGAGTTGTACGCCTTGAGTGATAGTTATAATTCTGTAATAGGAATTCCTTCGAAGGATAAATAGGTTGGATGTTATATGTTGAGGATGATTACACTCTCCTCTATATCAGATATGGTGACGCAATAATCATGATTGATTACGCACTACTGAGTGGTAGGCATGATTGTGATCATCTCAGCCTTTGATCATAATGAATACGCTCTTCTGTATCCATTACGAGACTCGAGGGGTGTAGCAAGAAATATCACTGCTGAGTTATCTCTTTATACGTGAATGATGATACAAGACTCATGGTACATTATTCACTATTGAGTGGTGGGGATTATAATTATCTCCTCGGCCTTTATTCAAAATGATCACACTCATCTATATCAGTTATGAGACTCGAGGGGTGTATCCTGGAATCTCACCAATGAGTTATCTCTTTATAGATCACCTAAGGGTAAGGAAATAAAGGATCATCATTGATCTTAATGTCATGTCCATATATGGATTGAGACCTAGGGCTCAGACATTGGATTGGATTTACATGCTTAGGTAGTATAGTGACTGACCCAGTGATCATTCACAATATATCCAGATGTACTCCTTGGAATCCTTCTTTACTGGAATAACCATTAGTATATGGTATCCTTAATTTACATGATTGGGTTTGGAGTATAATATCATTTTTCATAGGATTGATCCTCTGTATATGGTATCCATGTTAGTGATTGGAGGAATGTATGGGTGAACCCATGTATAGGACGGGCATCCCATGTGGTCACGTAGCTTTCTCAGATATATAATTCTGACGTTTTCCAATGTTTGTACCTGTTAATGGGAATACAGATCTAGATATTGACTTAATGATACACATATTGAGTGGCATGAAATCAAACTAAATTCCCGTTCAAAATATTTCCATGTGATTAAGATTATGGACCTAAGGATTGACTGCTGATGTGGTTTCATTTAATTTTTTCACATACAGTTGAAGCCTTATCAATGTATGTATGTATATGTTTGGGAAAATAAATGAAAATGCTTATAGATATGGATATCCATGGTAGATTATTCCTAGTTGAAATGGATTACAGACCATAGGTTTGACTGTGGTCTCAAATATTCTTTTATTTCCTTTTAGTTGTGTCTTAGCAAGGCTCGGCAGTTTTCTTTTGCAAACACTTATAACTGCATATTAAGAGGTTTCCTGTCAAGGTGGCCTGTTTAGATTTTCTTTCACCCATACCCATACACCATGGTATATTTTTATAAATTATGACTATTTTTTAGGTTGAGAAAGAGTTTTATGGTTGATAGATCTATGTCCCTATATTGTAAAATCGAGCGGAGTTGCTCGAGTGATTTTTCTGTTTGGGCAGCTGCAGTTTGATAGTGTCTGGAGATCAGGAATGTGGTCTGGCTCAAAGTGGGTAGTAGAGCCTATTACATTTAAATTAAGTTTATTTTCTACTCCAATATATGTATTTTATTATGAGTGTGTGACCGATGTTTTATTGTATGATAATGTTGTTCGAGCATTGACATCATTTCATTTATTATTACGACATGTTATATTTAAGTTTTTTACTGCTTCTTCACTTTATTAGATATATACTATGTATGATACATAGCTAATATTATATTGTAATTTTCTCTAATAAGAGGTCATATTCTCAATACTATCACACCCAAGGCCCTCACTACTACTTGAAAACATCTATGATAGGTGGAGGTGCGCTTTAGGCCTTGTAACCCTCCAGCATGGAGCCCCGATTTAGTTGCATCAGGGAAGATATGTTACAATGTGGTATCAATGGTATTTTATTTTCCTAGAATTTCCTATTTGAGATATGTTAGATAGGAGTATTAGAAATGTGTTGGAATCTATGATGAATATCATATTGGTGCATTGAGAACACTTGTTTTGGGAAGAATTCCTTATTGTCAAGGGTATGTGATTTCTCTTTTGATTTCCAATGTTGTAGTTTTATATGATTTTAACCTTGAGAGACTAACATGTGGTGTGTGGATGTAATGATTTATTATGTATCTCCACCTCTTGTCACTAGGAAATAGGTTACAGATAGATTTTGACTCATTGCTACCAAACGAAAGAGTGTCTCATGCATCATATTTTTCACATTGGATTCACAACATACATACCTTATAGAGTGGGATTTTGCTGATGACTGGGGCCGTTGGTCATTAATACAAATATATATCACTTTTATGGGTGGATATTTGTGTATACATCAAGTTGTTTTGTTGTGATTCTGATGAATCAGTCCTTCTGAACAAGATGTTCAGTGTCATAGTATCTCAGTATGGAACATGATTTCTTTATGTTGAACCACTTGCTAGGTGTTTTTTATCTATTGTGTGGTTATCTAGTCAAATTTTTAAGTATGATGACAATACACAACATGAATTTTATATGAACTGTACCTCCATGGGGTATTTCTATTTCTTGATTCCCAATGAGTTTAATTTTAGTTTCTCTTCAGCATTATTTTTGTGACCTCTAGGTAGTATCTCATTATGAGGATGCTCCACGAGGACTAGGGCCCTTCCAGGCTACTTTTTAACTTGAAACCTCATTTTTAATGTGATATTTACATATTACTGAGAGGTTTTGATAATTTGTCTTGGTGGTTGGACCTTGTGACTGAGTTGTGATTATTTTTCTATAGGGATAGGTGGGACACCTAGAGTCCCTTCATTTAGACTCAGACCCTTGATGGTCGAAATCTTTTTTGTTCAATGGAAACTAATGTGAGAGGTTAGACTGTAATTTATAGTTCCTTTTGGGTAGTGATATTAGTTTTAAAATTGTATTATGATCAAGGAATGGTATGTTATCCAATCTATGAAATAGGCTTATTGATGCATTCAATTTTAATTAAGTAACTATAGTGACAACTTTTGGATAATGGTGTCATGGGAAAAAATGATCAGGTTCCTTGCCTGGTAGAATAAAATTTCCATTATTTCCTGTGTAGTCAGAGTATTGGTAGATTCTCATTGCTATATCAATGTTGTGTATATGGGTTTGGTGACAAAGATCCACACTGGTAAGGTGTGCTGTCTTTTGAATTTAAACCGTTCAGTGGCTAGGTGTAAGCTGAGGACTGATGTGTTTCAAGACATGTTTTGGGATTGGACCCCCAAAATTTGTGTTTGATTGTAACTATAAGGTAGAGGTGACTTTATGCAATGTTGGTCTAACACTCCAAGATTCTATGGCACAATAATTTTTGAATAATGCAATAGCTTTCATTGTATACAACATCGACTTCTAGCATATAATGACCAAAAAACAAGCCATTTAAAAAGTAGTTATGAATAGTAATACTCACTTTTTAAAATGTTATATTTTTTTTAAAAAAATGTGTTTCATTTTTGGATTCATAATATCAAATTTAGCTTACCGTGATTTTCTTAGTTTTCCAAAAACATTCAAATTTTGGTGAATAGTGAAAACCACTGCGTTATTGTTTAAAACCATCATTTATTTAAATAATTATTATATTTTTTTTAATTTATTTTAATGTAAAAATATATACTTAATACATATATTTGTATAATGTAATTAATTGGAGTCATTTTATAACAATATTACATTTATAATCTTTTATTGAACTTTTTAACATCTTTTTCCCACCTTATAGGCACATTTGCAAATTTTCATAAAACCCAATTTTAACAAATATATGAATTGAATTTTAAAACTCCAAGAGACAAAATTGACATAAATAAGTAAAATTTGGTTCAATAGGATCAAAATAATTTCCAGTGAAGAGAATGTTTTGAATTTTATTTACCACAGTTAAATGTAAGTAGGGTAATTAAAGGTAAAAATGAAATTATAATTACCATAACACATGTCCTAATTCAATTGGATAAGATTATTTTAACCAAAATAAACCTTAGGAATAAAATTTTATCCCTTTTTATCCACTTGGATTATATCAGGAAATTCAATATATTTTATTTAAAGAAGAGTTGAAAGTGTTAAATTCAAATTTTAATAAATTAAAATTTTTTAATGTAGGGTAATACGTAATATAAATTAGACTATAAATATTCATTATAAATTTAAAATTATTTCCTAAATCTTGGTATCTTATTAATATTTTTTAGACATTAAATATTTAATTTTATTAATGAAACAATGATGACATAGTAATTACCCTATTAATGAAAGATTAAATTAATTGATATTTTAAATATTAAAATAAATATAAATTGAAACATTCGATGCCAACCACGAATTATATAGTTGAATATGAAATTTTATGTTTAATGAAATTTATTTTTTAGAAGTAAAAAAGTTGTTATGACTTGCACAAAAATCAAATACTAAATAGTGTTAAAATTGACATAAATGAGTTTTTACAAAAAATATTATTTCATTAAATGATATAATATTCCTAAAAATATAAGGTTTGGCCAAAGGATTTATATAACAAAATATATAATTAATGAACCACTTGAGGCTCTCTTAGAATTTTATAGTACGTTTATTAACTATGTTATACAAAAATACAAGAAGACAGGGTAAAAGTTAAACTATTTAACTAAGAGTTAAATCTAAAAGATATGGTTAATATAGTGACCTAAAATTGTGTAAAACTGATTGGTTGAAAATATTTATACCCATCACCACCTTATGCACTAAATAAATCTATTTGGAGATATTATAAACTGAAAATTATTTTAGAATAAATTTATATTTCATGATTTTCCTAAAGTGCCCCACACCTCTTTTATAAATGGGTACTTCACCTTCTCTTAATTTCAAACCTCCATAACCATTTTTCTCGGTCAAAACCTACTAAAATATCATATCAACTACCCTCAATTCAACCTAGATGATTTATTTTATCATAATGCCAAATTAAGGAGCCTTTTTGTTCAAATCAAAAGCAAGAACCTGAAGAAGAGATAATTATTTCATCACCTCTTTCAAAGATCTTTTCATCTTCCACATTCTATATCATTGTTGTTTCCATAGAAAAATAGTAACTATAGTTCCATATACATAATTAGATTTTATTATAAATATGTTACAAGCATATTCATTATTCTATCTATCCTATGAATAACAAAGTCACCATACGTGCATAAGTACGACTTATCATCTCCACATTGTGCTGTAGTTTCTTATTCCAAACTTCATTATTTGGATGGGAATAATAATGGGTATAATTGATTAAAATAATAAATATAACATGTTAAAGATTAATTACATATAATATAAGATCCAATTACATTCTATTTCACCACAAATTGAATGATATTGTCCCTCGTGCGTACGTACGACTTACCGTCTCCATGACGCGATATGATTTTGTTCCACATCGTAACCATTCATGAATAATTTCTATTTGATGATTAAAAATAATGTTTAGTAACTCAATATAATTATGGATATGAATCAAATACATACTATCCATATCATACATGACAAACTTTACAAAACATATAATGTAAAATGAACCAGTTAACCCCAGAAACAATGATACTAAAGAAATATTATTAACAAAACAATATTATAGGATCTTATATGGTATCATATTTATGTATGTGGTTCTTTTATAATTTAATAAATTTATTTAATCATTATATAGGAGGTTAACGTACCCTCGACTAATGTAAATTACAAGGTAAGTGTTAAATTTCACAATCTCTTTATCTTCTGAGGTTGTTTTTACGTAAGTATCTACAAGGACTTCTTTATCATCCACATCCGTGTTTCTTACAAATGTATTTCAAAACATTTTTTTTACTATTTCATAGACTATGGTTTAATGTCATTTATTCCCTTGTTTTAATTTCTATAAATGTTTTGGAGAGAAATATTTCTGTCTCCTTCCAAACAAGGTACTTTATAACCTTTTCAACAAATTAAGGAAAGAATGTTTTTTTATCTTATATAGATTGTGCATCTATTTTCTGCCATTATAACACCTTCAAAACTTCCCTTACAAGATTATAAGAATATTTTCAGAATAATATTTTTCTTTTATCATTACGTGACTTTCAAATGATTTCAAAATAGAAAGTGATATTTCTCACAAATAGTTTTGATTTCATCTATGTCTACATCCTTTGTTGGATTTTACGCTTGTTTGCAGTTGATTTATTATTATACGATATTCAATATTTTATTGAAGGTTTTGTTATATGTTTTTCTGTGTATGTGCTATTATTAAACCATTAATGGTTGATGGTAAATGTATTTAAATTTTGTATGCTAGTTTTAATACGAATGTTTATGTTATGTTTCATCCTTTTCATATGAGGAATGCATTAGGAATATTAAGTTAAGGGTTTGGCCCACTATAACCCATCAATGCATAGGTATGTCTCATGAAATAAATTCGTTTCTAGGCACAAGGCCTTGAAAAAAGGTTTATATGTAGTATTTTCACGAGGCCTTGACTCTTAGGTTATGATGTCCAAAATTATGCAAACCATCATTATGAAATTAACTATTAATATTACATGTGATTATTCAACTAGTAGAATATACAAGTGAATAAGTAAATGGAATTATTTGATTTATCTATACCATATTATTTTGATGTTTATGCTTAAAAGGCTTGTGTTTTATTCTTACACATTACCTTAAATTTTTATACATATTTATGATAGTTTTTTCTATATTTGTATCCATAATAAGTATCTGAGATCACCCTTTTCTGATGTTTTATTTTACCTTGGATGTGATGAAGTATAATATTATTGACAAGAAGGAATAGTTTAAGGGATATGAGTGTGTTCGAAGGAGATACAATGTTGTTGTTTTTCAATTTCCTAATGTAATGTAAAACTTATGAATGTATATAGTAATTCTAAGGATACTAAACATATCGATCTTTCAGAATTGATCTCTTGTGATCATGACAATGTTATGTAAGAATAAACCGACTTTGGTCAAATAGTTTAAGGGCATTACAGTAGGTATTAGAGGAAGTTTATAACAAACCATGGAAACTAAATTTATAAAAACTCTGATTAGAGAACATTACTCTAGGATAAACATTGATGATTATTATAAAAAAAGTTTATAAGATTTTGGTAATGTAGAGATTTTTTAAATTTTTCAAATAGTACATCCATGTCTGGATATGAGTTGGAAGAGGCAGATCTATCACATATATATCTATGGGTAAAACCCAAATACACCGATTTGATCTAGATTCGAATGGGAACTGGTGCACGAAAATAGTCATTACTGCATTCTTGGTTATGACACTCCTAGAGGATTTTTTAGTATAATTCTCATTTAATTTGAAAAAACAGTAGGAATGATTTATGAGTAAATACGTACTCAAATAATTTTTTTTATGATTATGGATAATATGCATAAACAGTTAAATTTATGATCATTATTTTATGAGTTTGAAATTATGTATAGTGATTCAGAAACTAATACAATGTATTCCACTATTTAGAAATGCCACATAGTGGAAGGAATGGAAAATATATAAATGCATGAAATACACGTAGAGATTTCTATCGTAATCAAGATAATTATAGTGGTGTTGGTGATGAAACTGGTGTGGAACTGCTTGAAATCTTACTAGGGCAACTCAATCAGGTTAGGAATAATAACCTTACCTGTATGGAGCACCCTGATCCAAAACGTGGAGGATCAACGTCAAACCGATTGATGAGGAAACAACCCCCACTATTTAGTGGGATAATAAATCAATTTGTACTATAGAAATGGATAAGTTCCTTAGATAAAATATTTCATGATTTGTGGATTAGTGAAAGGGAAAAAGTTGTCATGGAAGATTATCACCTCACAAGAGATGCAGATCAATGGTTGTCATTAATTCGAAACACAAAGGAGTATGACGAAGTATCAAATATAGAATAGAGGGAGCCTAAGGATATTTTCATAGAAAAAAATATCCACATGAACATCAAGCTTATATGGAAAGGAAATGTATAATTTCAAGGCTAAAGGAGTGTGAGAATGTCACAAAGTATGTGGCTAACATTACATGTTTATCAAGGCATGTTGTAGATTATATATGTAACCCAAAGAGTAATATTGATCAATTATTTTATGGGTTAAACCATTTCTCCATATAGAATTAGTCTTACAATCCTTCTCATCACATAAAGATATAGTCTCATGTTCTTTCAATACAGAAAATAAATTCTCTATGTCTTATGACTTTAAAATAAAGCAAGAGAATAATAGAACTGTTAAACACTCTAGAAATGGAAATAAGGTGAAGAAAGGAAAATTTGACCTTCCACCCTGTAGTAAATACGGGAATAAACATCATAGTACATTCATAAAGGGTATTGGAGTTTGATACATGTGTGGATAAAAAGGACACCAATTTCGTGATTTCAAGGGAAAGAAAAAGGAAGCCAATGTAAAATTCTACAATTATAGATAAATAGGGAATTATACAAATGACTGTCCTAATCATCAATGAAACTTACCTCAGAAAAGGACAAGCTTATGTGATCACTAATTTTGAGGATGAAGCACCAAATGACATGGTGGAAGGTACTTTAATCATTTTCTCAAAATTAAGGAATTATTTATTTGATTCTAGATCAAAAAATTCATTCATATATTCCCAATTTTCCATGAAAATTAGATATTTCCATTTTTACATAATAAAGGCGTTTTCAGTCAAAAATCCTATGTGAAATATCATTGCAACAATGTTTTTCCAATCAATTACCATTATGGAATATAAATGTGGTTTATCTACTGATCTTATTGTCAAAACCATGATTGAATTTGATATAATCTTCTATATGCATTGGATTTTCGAACATGATGTGAAACTTTATTGTACGGAGAAGGAGTTTACAATTTTTGATGATGATAAGGAATACCTTATATTTAGAGCAGAAACATCACCATAAGATTATAATCTATATCCACCCCCAGTAGCTAAAATAATTCAATTATTTGGGAGTAAGGGAGTGAAAAAACTTTGGGTGAGTATTATAATGTTCAAATAAAGTACATACCTATTTTCAAAGAATATATTGATTTATTTCCAGATTATTTAACTTGAAATCCAATAGAATGTGAAATTTAATTTCCATTGAATTAATTCTTGGTTCAAGGCCCATATCGAAGACCCATTATATAATGTCCATTGTGGAATTAGGGGAACAAAATAATCAACATGAGGAATTGAGTAATAAATGATTTTTATACCTTGTGTTTCTCCATGGGGAACCCCAATTCTTTTTTGTTAATAATAATGATCGATATATGAGGTTGTGCTTTGAAAATGGGAAGATCGATAATATAAAAATACAGAACAAGTCTCCCCTACCTCTCATTTATAATTTATTTGATCAACTTTATGGACCTAAATACTTTTTAAGGATTGAAAATTGACCTAGATATAATCAGTTGTGCCTGAAAAATGATAATATTCCAAGGAATACATTTCAAACCAGGTATGGGAATTACTAGTTTATAGAAATGCCTTTTGAACTAAATAATGTAGCCTATATTTTCCTAGATCTAAGGAATAGATTTTTCAATGAATATCTTGATGAATTTGTATTGGTATTTATGGATTATATCTTTGTATACTCTAAAAGCTACTAAGATTAAGAAAATAACTTGGGTATTGTTCTGAAAAACCTCAGAAAAAATGAATTATGTGGGAAATTCCAAAAGTGTGAATTACGGATTCAGGAGATTTCTTTTCATTGAAATATTGTCTCTACGGATTGAATCTCTATTTATCCTTCAAATAAAATGGAAATCCATGAATTTACATCACCAATAAGTATAACTGAGGTATGTTGTTTTATTGGTTTAGTATGTTATTATCGGCCTTTTGTCCAGAATTTTGCCCGATTGGCTAACCCATTAACAAAGCTCACACATAACGGGGTTCAATTTATTTGGTAAAAAATTTATACTGTTTTGAAAATTTGAAGAATATATTAGTCAATGATCCTATATTAACTCCATCATCGGGGAATGATGGGTTTTTTATGGATAGTTATGATTCAAATAAAGGACTTGGTTGTCTCCTTATGCATAATGATATTGTTATTTCCTATGTTTTACAGAAGCTAAAAATAAACGAACAAAACTATCCTACTCAAGATAATGAGTTAGAAGCTGTAATAATTTCTTTGAAGATATGGATACACTATCCTTATAGTGAAAATTTTGAGATTTATACTGATTACAAGAGATTGAAGTATATTTTCTAATAGAATGAAATCAAGCTGAGGAAAAGGATATTTCTTGAACAACTCAGGGATTATGATTTCACAATACACTACCACCAAGGGGAATAATATATGTTGGGAGATGCATTGAGTAGAAAACGTCATGATGTTCTAAACAAGACTAGAGTTGAAAGGGATCTTTTGTTCATGGATCTAGAAAATATGGATATGATAATAATCATGCATGATGAAACATCGATAATTTTTCAAATGGTTTCCAAACTGTCTTTACTATAATGGATATAATGTTCTCAAACTAATGATGAGGAGTTTCAAAAGAAAATTAAAGCTGTAAATGATGGGATATTGATTGACTTCGTATATGAAGATGGAATTTTGAAATTTAGGATGAGACTTTGTGTTTATGATAATCCTGATCTAAAAAAAGAAATTGTTGGATGATGCTCATAGCTCCAATTTCTTTATACACATTGGTAGTAGTAAGATATATAGTGATTTGAAGGAATATTTTTTGTTAGAAAACATAAAGATAGAGATTTATGATTATGTGTCATGATATATGGTTGTCAATCGGTGAAGGCTAGAACACAACATCATAGAGGATTCATGAAACCTATTCACATACCTGAGAGGAAATGGGATGATATCACGATGACCTTTGTCATGGGGCTACCAAATACTACTAGAAGGAATGGTGAAATATGTGTCATTGTTGACTGTCTTACCAAGTCACCACATTTTCATCCTATAAGAGAAGATTTACAACTTGAAGGTTTAGAGAGGTTATATATTAATGAAGTTGTAAGACATCATGGTGTACCCCTATGGATTGTTTCTAATGGTGATCCCTATTTTTCATCATGATTCTGGAAAAGTATTCAGAATGCCCTGGATACTAATATTTGTTTGAGCACTGCCAACCATCATGAAAATGATGTACAATCAAAATGAACTATTCAAACCTTAGAAGTCATGTTGAGATATTTCTCACCTGACTTTAATGATATGTGGGATCAATATTTACCATTGTTAGAATTTTCCTATAACCATAGCTTCCATTAAAGTATATATATAGAACCATATGAAGCATTATATGGAATGATATGTCACACACCAACATGTTGGGATGATGTTGGTGAAAGAAAACTCATAGTCCTGGAATAAGTTGAGTAAAAAATGGAAAAGGTGAAGATTATCTAAACCCACATCAAAGCATCTCAAAGTATGCAAGAGAGATATACCGATAATTGAAGAAATGATTTGAAATATCAAGTAGGACATAATTTTTTCTTAAAGGTATCACCATGGATGGGTGTTATACGATTCATTAAAAAGGGTAAATTAATTCCCAAGTACATCGGGCCTTTTGAAATTCTAGAACAAATTGGAATTTTAGCTTAGTGTTTGGCACTGCAGCCAAGTCTCTCCAATGTTCATGATGTGTTCTGTAACAGCTCGAGATTTTATAAAAAATATTCTTTTTTATTTCACTAATGTCTTGTGTTGTATGCTACACCAAAAGGAGCTTGCACAACACGTATCCTTGACTTGCCTTGCATTACACGCAATCACGACCTTCCTCGATAGCGTGTGTAGTACGCAATACCAAGTTTCACTAAACAACGATATGCTATTAAAATATTATTATAACTAGCCGTTATGAATAGTAATAACCACCTATTAAAATTTTAGAAATTTTAGCTCTCAAAATGGACTTCATTTTTTGGATTCGGAGTATCAAATTTAGCCTAAGGTGAAATTTTGGTACTTTTCGGATAACTTTCATATTCTGATGAAAAGTGAAAATTACTAAATTAGAATTAAAAACAACTTTTTTTAATCAAAATAATTAATAGTGATAAATTATTAATTTGATTTGTTTTAAAGTATATTTAGAATATATTTTTACAATTTAATACAATGTTTGTCATTAGATGTAATTTCACATTTAAACCAGACATAATCAAGTGTCAATCTTTTGATAGATATTTTTTCTTAAAAACACGCTATTTGTTTTAACAGCGGGATTTAATTATAAAATTAATTAATGAAATTTCTATGTTATGAATTTGGAAAAATAGACTTCATTTTTGAATTCGGAATATGAAATATAGCTTAGGATGAAATTTTGGCATTTTTCTGAAAACTTTCAATTTTTGATGAATAGTGAAACCACTAAGTGGTAGGTTAAAAACTGAATTTTGCATAAAACTTAATTTTACCGCTTCTGTGAATGGAATTTCGAAAATCCGACAGACACGGTTAATATCAAGGACTAAAATGTGGTCCAATGAGATGAAAATAATTTTTGGTGAATAGTAACTTTTTACTTTTTTTTACCACGGTTAATAGTAAATAGGGTAACTAATGGTAAATATGATATTACTATTACCCTAACACATGTCCTAATTCTATTGGATAAGTTTAATTCGACCAAAAACAACCTTATGAATATAATATGACCATTTAGGTCTACTTGGATTAGATTATGACATTTAATATTACTTTATTTAATGAATAGTTAAAATAGTTAAAATCAAAGTTTAATAACTAAAACATTTTTAATATGGGGTTATACATAAGATAAATTCGACTATAAATATTCATTAGAAAGATAAAAAGATTTCCTACATAATGATATTTTATTTATAATTTTTAGACTTTAAATAAATTAATTTATTTATGACACAACGATGATGTAGTAATTACCCTTTTAAGGAAATATTAACATAATTGATGTTATAAATGCTCAAATGAATGTAATTTGAGACTTTTTATGAATTACAATAATTTTCTAGGTTACTATGATATATTAGTATTGATTTAGTCAACTTGGTTCGAACATATAATTCTGTTATGTCTTTCACAAAAATCATATATCAAATAGTGTCAAAATTGACACAAAACAGTTTTTAAATCAAATATTATATTATTAATTGTTATTTTATTCCTAAAAATCTAAGGTTCGGCCAAATGACTTAGATAAGGATATATATATTAATAATAAACAATTTGGGGTTCTTTTGGAATTTTATAGTAAGTGTATTAACCATATAGTGTAAGAAAACAAAAAGACACGGTAAAAGTTAAATTATTTAAATTAGAGTTAAATCTAATTGATAAGGTTAAAATAATACCCTAAACTTGTCTAAATCCTATTGGTTGATAGTATTTCGAACCATCCCCACTTTAGATTTGAAATAAGACCCTTTGGAACCATTATAAACAAATTTTGACTTTAATATAAAATAATATTTTGAGATATTCCTAAGGTGCCCCTCTCCTCCCTTATAAAAGGGCACCTCCTCCCCCTCCTCCTCACACAACATTGAGCCTTAAATATCGGCCAATTCCTGCCAAAATCACTTCTCCACTTCCCTAGTATCATCCTAGAGGTCCTGGTCTTCTTAAAAGACCAATTTTAGTGCCCTAAAAGGAGGTCTCAAAGAAGCACTTCAAAGAAGAGGTAATACCCATTACCGATCCTTTTCAATTTCTTTCTTCTTCAACTTCTTCTTCCTTAGTTGTTTCATGATAAAGTAATAACATCAGTATTTATTATATACTTATATGTTATTATAAATATGAAACAACTCTAATTAACCTTCTATCCATCCTACGGAAAAAGGAAATCACCGCGCGTGCGTACGTACGGAATACCGTCTCCACGCCGTGGTGTAATATATTTTCCGCCACCACCTTAATTGGATGGGTATAAAGGTGTAATGAGTAACTATATATGATTATTATGAATTTATATTGATACTGAAATAGTATACATACACTTCAACACAATTCCACGACCATGGGAACGATATCATCGCTCGTGCGTACGTACGGAATACCGTCTCCACGACGCGATGAGATTCATTCTCAATGATTAACCATTAATGAATGATTATAAAGTATATATAATAAGTACTAATGAAATATATGACCTAATAATGATACTGGAATTATTTATATTTATATGTATGTCATCTACTTAATTCCATTCAATTCAATAAGGAAACGAAAACAGCGTTCATGCGTACGTACGGACTACCGTCTCCATGAACGGTGTATTTATTTCCATTTAATTGTTTATTATATATGTGTATTATGAATATATATATAAATCATGTTTTATATTCTAGAATTAAGTAATCATGATCTAAGTAATCATATGAATAATTACAAGTTAAAAACACGAAGGACAAATGAGACTATTTTACCCAAAACGCTACTTTAACATGAATTTACAAAAGAACGGGTAATATAAAGTCATAAGTGGACCATATATGATATAATAACAATGAATATGAATCTGGAATAAGTCAATAACATGATTTAAATCATTATACAGGAGGTTCAGACACTTACAAAGCAAGTCGGACCTAAGGTAAGGGAAATATCACAATCTCATTTTTATCCGAGATTGTTTATTCGTAAGTATTTACTGGGGTGTATTTTATCATCCACATCCATGTTCCATCAATATGTAATATTATTTCCATCCATCTACAATTTTTTAAATCCATTTTTACCCTTCGGTGAGTTTTTAGTAATATGTATGAAAGGAATCTTTTGTCGTTTTTCGTACGAGGTACTTTTTTGACTTTTCCGACAAAAGTACGAAGAATGTTTTTTTTAACTTATACGGCATGAATGGATTTTTAAAACATTATTTCCAAGAAGCTTCCTTTACAAGTTTTCATGTTTATTTTTAATCAACTTCTTTAAGTTTAAAATTGTATGACATGTTAAGAAAGGAAAAGTGTTTTTGAAGTAGAAAGGATATTTTCCTCAAGAATGAAGTTCAAGCGTTTTATCAAAATTATTTTCCATCTAAGATGATAAAGGGTTCTGTTTTTATCCCTATTATTACATGGATTTGATTATGTTGTGATGGAAATATTTTTATGAATTCCTTTATCTTATATGAATGGTTTTATGATGTCATGTTGTTTAAGAATTCCATTTTTATTACATGGGTTATGCTATGATGTATGGTTTATGATTATGTGGCACACATAATAAAGTATTCATTATAAGATGGGTGGGACCTATATCTCCCTCCAATGCATTGGGTAAAGATTTTATATCTCATGAGATAGACATGGCTGGAATGGTAGGTTATACCGGTTCAGTGAAACAGGACTGAAACGAGGGTTACTCGATTCAGAAAGGGACTTTGTCCACTAAGATAGTCTTGGCAATGAGTCATGACTAACAAGAAATGATTCTCTATGATTATGTATGAATGCCACAAAGTTTCATGTTTTATGTTATGATTATTGTGATTACATTTCACTGCCATGATTTATCCCATGTTATGAAATTTGCTCTCTTTTGCAGGTTATGATTTCCAAAATGTTATGTTCTTATGAATATGATGTGATTGATATTTCTTTTGTTTACCCTTACTGAGCATTTTAGCTCACCCTTTTATGTTTTCTTTTCCCCAGGATATAAAGAAAGGTTTTAGATAAAAAAAAAGAATATCTTTATGGGAGATGTTGAAGATATTTCACCATGATTAGGAGATTACGTTCCGAGTTTCCAAAGACACTAAACTATTACGATCCTTATGTGTGTGTTTTTGTTATGTACTAAGTATTCCGCAAAAGTAATGTAATGTCCATGTACGTCAGGCTTCGGGTCTCTACAGTTGGTATCAGAGGAAAGGTTTAGTCAAACTTTGGAAACTAGGATGCGAAAACGTTAGTGAGATCCCTAGAGATATTTCTAAGGTATGTCTAGGGATGCCCCTAAGGATAAGTATACGTATAGGATATAGTCCTAGAACTATGGTAACGATATTAGATTAAACCAAAGATGTTAGATATTTAAGTTACCCCCCCTTTATTATGATTTTTGCCTCTCAGACTATTCTTTTTGGGTTTTAGAAAATGGCTGGAAACAAGGTGATTCACGATAATGGAGGATATGATGGACAATGGAATGATATTCTTCATGAGCAACCAAATGAAATGGGATTTGGAAGTCCAAACATCATTATTATGCCGAATCAGCAATCTCATAATATGATCAATAAAGTAAAATTTGGTAAGTTTCCTAACTCGGCTAATAAGAGAAAGATGGAGTTTCATGATGATCATAGAGGAAAGAAAGTTCAATTTCCCCTATGTAAATCATGTGGGAAGAGGCATCAAGGAGAATGTTTCAAAGGAACTGGAAGATGCTTTGGGTGTGGAAAAGAAGGACACAAAGCCAGTAAGTGAAAAGGAAAAGGTTCAGTTAACACCAGGGATGAGGATAATGGTATTGCTACGACATCAACAATGGTTAAATGTTTTAAATGTGGAATGTACGGGCATTATGCAAACCAATTCCCTAAGGGAAAGTCTCATGAAGAAAATCAGTATGGTCGTATGGGTAGTATTTATGTTGATGATGATGATGAGACTACAAATGATATGTGAGATGAAAGAATTGTTGAAGCTCGGTCAATGGTTTAAGAATGTAGTGGAATGATTACATGTTTATCAAGTGTAATGTTGTATAAGTAATCTCATGGTACTATGGGATAAAAAGACATCTAAGGATTGTTACATTATTGTCTTTCCTTAAGTTTTGAAAGTATGTGATGAATGGTACCAGTATTTTTGGAAAGTAGATGATATGCGCATAATGAAGGGATAAGACGATAATGAGATGTTTGATTGTATGCATGAGTTCATGATTGATATAAGGACTAAGTGATATCATGGTTTGAGTATATAGAATTTTGAGGATTTTGGTATGTGGAAAGTGTTAACTTTTAACTGAATTCATTTTTTCACTAAGGTTCAATGGGTATTCAAAAGAATACATGATTAAGGACTTTGAATGTTTGGAATGTGACCAAAAAACATATCTTATGATATATGGGGATCAATGATGGTATTAAATCTCTGGTAATCGTTTTCACTATGTTATGAGAGTAGACTACAGTGTTATGGATAAGCCTAAAGATTAGAATGGATTATGTTGGACATAAGTTAGGATAAAACGTTTTTCGATATTATTGATGGGATATTATATTAATATAGCTTTAGAAAAAGGACAACCTGCAGGACGGGCGACAACCCATCGCTTCGGACGAGGCTGTGGGAATCGAACCCACAACCGAAGTGCGACTGGCCTTTATCGCCTACCACTGGCCTACAGGAAGTCCCTGTTTAGTAGAAACTAGTTTTATTATATTAAGAAGTATGATATATGAAGTATAAGTCCATTTTAGGAACAATATATGATTAATCTCACTATAGATCGACTTATGTATATAATTTTTGCTAACTTTTTGTTTGAGACAGATGGAATGACCCGTCATTCTATCACATGATCTGCTAACACTTCACGAATAACAAATTCAACTTCATTTAAATAAGAGATGAAGTGGAAATTGTTCAAGGCACGAAAAACAGTGAGATTGTACCAAAATAAAGTAAGTATTTATTCTAATTCAAATTCTTCAACTTTAGGAAAATGATCTTGAAAACCAAAAATGTTATCCTAGTGCCCTTATATCCGATGAATCAGATGGTACCTTAGATCGTCACAAATTTATGGCTTTGTGATTGCTGGCTTTTCTATAGCCATGTTCTCTACCACTCTCCATTAGAACATGATGGTTAGATTTCTCTTCCATATCCATATTTTCACCTATGTGGAAACCCAGTGATTAGTTTATTTGGGTAACCGTTACGTTTCATACTTTTGTTTTTAAAGATAAGTTTTGGTATTCCTTTTTACGATGTGGGTTTCTATTAAAGAAACTTTCGAATAGTAAACCATTTATAACCCCGACGAATTTCGAGGGCGAAATTCATTTTAAGGGGGGTAGAATGTAACAGCCCGAGATTTTATGAAAAATATTCTTTTTTATTTCACTAATGTCTTGTTTTGTACGATACACCAAAAGGAGCTTGCACAACACGCATCCTTGACTTGCCTTGCATTACACGCAATCGCGACCTTCCTCGATAGCGTGTGTAGTACGCAATACCAAGTTTCACTAAACAACGATATGCTATTAAAATATTATTATAACTAGCCGTTATGAATAGTAATAACCACCTTTTAAAATTTTAGAAATTTTAGCTCTCAAAATGGACTTCATTTTTTGGATTCGGAGTATCGAATTTAGCCTAAGGTGAAATTTTGGTACTTTTCGGATAACTTTCATATTCTGATGAATAGTGAAAATTACTAAATTATAATTAAAAACAACTTTTTTTAATCAAAATAATTAATAGTGACAAATTATTAATTTGAGTTGTTTTAAAGTATATTTAGAATATATTTTTACAATTTAATACAATGTTGGTCATTGGATGTAATTTCACATTTAAACCAGACATAATCAAGTGTCAATCTTTTGATAGATATTGTTTCTTAAAAACACGCTATTTGTTTTAACAGCGGGATTTAATTATAAAATTAATTAATGCAATTTCTATGTTATGAATTTGGTAAAATAGACCTCATTTTTGAATTCGGAATATTAAATATAGCTTAGGATGAAATTTTGGCATTTTTCTGAAAACTTTCAATTTTTGATGAATAGTGAAACCACTAAGTGGTAGGTTAAAAACTGAATTTTGCATAAAACTTAATTTTACCGCTTCTGTGAATGGAATTTCGAAAATCCGACAGACACGGTTAATATCAAGGACTAAAATGTGGTTCAATGAGATGAAAATAATTTTTGGTGAATAGTAACTTTTTACTTTTTTTTACCACGGTTAATAGTAAATAGGGTAACTAAGGGTAAATATGATATTACTATTACCCTAACACATGTCCTAATTCTATTGGATAAGTGTAATTCGACCACAAACAACCTTATGAATATAATATGACCATTTAGGTCCACTTGGATTAGATTATGACATTTAATATTACTTTATTTAATGAATAGTTAAAATAGTTAAAATCAAGGTTTAATAACTAAAACATTTTTAATATGGGGTTATACATAAGATAAATTCAACTATAAATATTAATTAGAAAGATAAAAAAATTTCCTACATAATGATATTTTATTTATAATTTTTAGACTTTCAATAAATTAATTTATTTATGACACAACGATGATGCAGTAATTACCGTTTTAAGGAAATATTAACATAATTGATGTTATAAATGCTCAAATGAATGTAATTTGAGACTTTTTATGAATTCCAATAATTTTCTAGGTTACTATAATATATTAGTGTTGATTTAATCAACTTGGTTCGAACATATAATTCTGTTATGTCTTTCACAAAAATCATATATCAAATAGTGTCAAAATTGACACAAAACAGTTTTTAAATCAAATATTATATTATTAATTGTTATTTTATTCCTAAAAATATAAGGATCGGCCAAATGACTTAGATAAGGATATATATATTAATAATAAACAATTTGGGGTTAGTTTTGAATTTTATAGTAAGTGTATTAACCATATAGTGTAAGAAAACAAAAAGACACGGTAAATGTTAAATTATTTAACTTAGAGTTAAATCTAATTGATAAGGTTAAAATAATACCCTAAACTTGTCTAAATCCTATTGGTTGATAGTATTTCGAACCATACCCACTTTAGCTTCGAAATAAGACCCTTTGGAACCATTATAAACCAATGTTGACTTTAATATAAAATAATATTTTGAGATATTCCTAAGGTGCCCCTCTCCTCCCTTATAAAAGGGCACCTCCTCCCCCTCCTCCTCACACAACTTTGATCCTTCATGCTCGGCCAACCCCTGCCAAAATCACTTCTCCACTTCCCTAGTATCATCCTAGAGGTCCTGGTCTTCTTAAAAGACAAATTTTAGTGCCCTAAAAGGAGGTCTCAAAGAAGCACTTCAAAGAAGAGGTAATACCCATTACCGATCCTTTTCAATTTCTTTCTTCTTCAACTTCTTCTTCTTTAGTTGTTTCATGATAAAGTAATAAAATAAGTATTTCTTATATACTGATATGTTATTATAAATTTGAAACAACTCTAATTAACCTTCTATCCATCCCACGGAAAAAGGAAATCACCGCGCGTGCGTACGTACGGAATACCGTCTCCACGCCGTGGTGTAATCTATTTTCCGCCACCACCTTAATTGGATGGGTATAAAGGTGTAATGAGTAACTATATATGATTATTATGAATTTATATTGATACTGAAATAGTATAAATACACTTCAACACAATTCCACGACCATGGGAACGATATCATCGCTCATGCGTACGTACGGAATACCGTCTCCACGACGCGATGAGATTCATTCGCAATGATTAACCATTCATGAATGATTATAAAGTATATATAATAAGTACTAATGAAATATATGACCTAATAATGATACTGGAATTATTTATATTTATATGTATGTCATCTACTTAATTCCATTCAATTCAATAAGGAAACAAAAACAGCGTTCATGCGTACGTACGGACTACCGTCTCCATGAACGGTGTATTTATTTCCATTTACTGGTTTATTATATATGTGTATTATGAATATATATATAAATCATGTTTTATATTCTAGAATTAAGTAATCATGATCTAAGTAATCATATGAATAATTACAAGTTAAAAACACGAACGACAAATGAGACTATTTTACCCAAAACGCTACTTTGACATGAATTTACAAAAGAACGGGTAATATAAAGTCATAAGTGGACCATATATGATATAATAACAATGAATATGATTCTGGAATAAGTCAATAACATGATTTAAATCATTATACAGGAGGTTCGGACACTTACAAAGCAAGTCGGACCTAAGGTAAGGGAAATATCACAATCTCATTTTTATCTGAGATTGTTTATTCGTAAGTATTTACTGGGGTGTATTTTATCATCCACATCCATGTTTCATCAATATGTAATATTATTTCCATCCACCTAAAATTTTTTAAATCCATTTTTACCCTTCGGTGAGTTTTTAGTAATATGTATGAAAGGAATCTTTTGTCGTTTTTTGTACGAGGTACTTTTTTGACTTTTCCGACAAAAGTACGAAGAATGTTTTTTTAACTTATACGGCATGAATGGATTTTTAAAACATTATTTCCAAGAAGCTTACTTTACAAGTTTTCATGTTTATTTTTAATCAACTTCTTTAAGTTTAAAATTGTATGACATGTTAAGAAAGGAAAAGTGTTTTTGAAGTAGAAAGGATATTTTCCTCAAGAATGAAGTTCAAGCGTTTTATCAAAATTATTTTCCATCTAAGATGATAAAGGGTTCTGTTTTTATCCCTATTATTACATGGATTTTATTATGTTGTGATGGAAATATTTTTATGAATTCCTTTATCTTATATGAATGGTTTTATGATGTCAAGTTGTTTAAGAATTCCATTTTTATTACATGGGTTACGCTATGATGTATGGTTTATGATTATGTGGCACACATAAGAAAGGATTCATTATAAGATGGGTGGGACCTATATCTCCCTCCAATGCATTGGGTAAAGATTTTATATCTCATGAGATAGACATGGCTGGAATGGTAGGTTATACCGGTTCAGTGAAACAGGACTGAAACGAGGGTTACTCGATTCAGAAAGGGACTTTGTCCACTAAGATAGTATTGGCAATGAGTCTTGACTAACAAGAAATGATTCTCTATGATTATGTATGAATGCCACAAAGTTTCATGTTTTAAGTTATGATTATTGTGATTACATTTCACTGCCATGATTTATCCCATGTTATGAAATTTTCTCTCTTTTACAGGTTATGATTTCCAAAATGTTATGTTCTTATGAATATGATGTGATTGATATTTCTTTTGTTTACCCTTACTAAGCATTTGAGCTCACCCTTTTATGTTTTCTTTTCCCCAGGATATAAAGAAAGGTTTTAGGTAAAAAAAAGAAGATCTTTATGGGAGATGTTGAAGATCTTTCACCATGATTAGGAGATTACGTTCCGAGTTTCCAAAGACACTAAACTATTACGATCCTTATGTGTGTGTTTTTGTTATGTACTAAGTATTCCTCAAAAGTAATGTAATGTCCATGTACGTCAGGCTTCGGGTCTCTACATGTTCCACGTATCAATATTGAGAAAATACATTCTTGAACCAATGCATGTACTCAACAATAAATAAATAGAACTGCAACCCAATCTACCTTATTGTGAAGATCCTATATGGTTTCTTGATACAAGAGAACATGTGTTCAGAAACCAGATGAATTGTCTAGAAAATGTTCATTGGATAAACTATAAAATGAAAGTGGAAACTTGGGAACCTGAGGAACTTATGATTAAGAACCTCTTGAATCTTTTTATGCAATAATATTCTGTAAATTTAGAGGAAAAAATTATTTAAAGGTGGGGAGAATGTAACACCCTCATATTCCACGTTATGCTTCTCGTTGAATAATGAAATAGCTTTCGTTGTACACAACATCGAGTTACAGCATACTAATACCAATCAAACTAGCCATTTATAAAGCAGTTATGAATATCAATACCCAATTTTTTAAACATTATACATTTTATTTTCAGAAATGGACTTAATTTTTGGATTCAGAATACCATGTTAGCTTAGGTTGAATTTTTGTTTTTTTTCTAAAAACGTTCATTTTTTATGAATTGTGAAAAAGACTACAATATTGTTTAAAACTGACTTTTATTTAAATAATTATTTTATTATTTCAATTCATTTTAATGGAAAAATAGATACATAATATCTATATTGGCCCAATTTAATTCATTGGAGTCATTTTATAATATGATTAGATATATAAAATTTTATTTAACTTTTTAACATTTTTACACACCTTCTAGGCACATTTGTATATTTGTAAAAAACATAATTTTACCACTTTTAGAAATTTAATTTCAAAAATCCAAGAGACATAGTTGACATAAATAAGTTTATTTGGTTCAATAGCCTAAAAATAAATTTTTTGAATAGTAACTTTTGAATTTTATTTACCACAGTTAAATGTATATAGGTAATAAAAAAGTAAATATTATATTATTATTACACTAACAAATGTATTAATTCTATTAGATAAGTTTATTTCTACAAAAATACACCATAGGAATAAAATATGATACTTTTTTACCCACATATATTATATTATGAAACTTATTATATTTTATTTAATGAAGAGATAAAAGTGTTAAATTAAATTTTAATAACTAAAACATTATTAATATTGGTTTATAAATAATATATATTATATTATAAATATTAATTATAAATATAAAACAGTTTCATACTTCAAGGTATTTTGTCTATATTTTTTATATACTAAATAATTAATTTAATTTTTGACACAATTATGATTCAGTAGTTATCTTATTAATTAAAGATTAAAATTATTTATATTATAAATATTAAAATAAATTTAAATTGAAACTTTTGATGCCATCCACGAATTTTCTAGTAGATTATGAGATGTTAGGATTAATTAAATGTATTTTTTTCAAATTAAAAATGTTTTTATGACTTAAAAAAAAACTAAATACTAAATAGTGTCAAAATTGACATAAATGAGTTTTAAAAAAAATACAATTTAATTAATTGATATAATATTTCTAAAAATATATGGTGTAGTAAAAGGACTCATATAATGATATATATATCATTAGTGATCCATTTTAGGTTCTCTTGTCATTTTATAGTATGTATATTAACTATCTAATATAAAAATACAAGCAGACATCGTAAAAGTTCAACTATTTAACTAAGAGTTGAATCGAAAAGATATGGTTAATATGGTGACCTAAACTTTTCTAAAACAAATTGGTTGAGAATATTTTGATGCATACCTACCTTAGTCTCGAATTAAATCAATTTTGAGATATTAGAATATGAAAATAATTTTATAATAAATTAATATATCAATCTTTTCCTAAAATGCCCCTCACCTCTCTTATCAAAGAGTACTTCCCCTTATCTTAATTTCACACATCCAAATCCATTTGGATTGGCCAAACCTGCTCAAATATACTCCCAACTACCCTAATTTCAACAAAGAGCCTTACATTTATCATAAAGGCATCCTAAGAATCCTGTTTTGTTCAAATCAAAAAGAATAACCCGAAGAAGAGGTAATTATTTCATCACCTCTTTAAAGTTCTTTACTTATTCCACTTCCCCTTTCATTGTTGTTTCCATACAAAAAAAATCTATTAATTTCTATATAGTGAGATGATATTATAAATATGTTAAGTCCATATTCATTATTCAATCCTTTCTATCAATGACAAATTCAACATATGTGTGTGCGTACGACTTTCCATCTCCACTTTGTGGTGTAGTTTGTTAGTCAACACTTAATTATTTGTATGGGAATACTAATGAGTATAATTGAATTAAATAATAAATATATCATGTCAATTATCCATTATTTATTGTATACCACCTAATTACATACAATGTCACCACTAATAAAATTATTTTGTCGCTCGTACATACGTACGGTTTACTATCTCCACGACGCAGGGAGATTTTATTCCCCACTGTATCCATTTAAGAATAATTTCAATTTTATTATTCAAAATAATGTTTAAGAACTAAATAACATTCTGAATATGAATCAAATACATCCTATCCATTACAAACACTACTTATTTAACAAAACTTATGAATTAAAATAAATCATTTAACTCCCTAAACAATGATACTACTGAAATATTATTAACAATGAAATATTATAGGATCATATAAGATATCATATTTATGTATGTAGTTCCTTTATAATTTAATAAAAAATATTTAACCATTATACTGGAGGATAACGTTCCCTTGACTAAGTAAAAGTACAAGTTAAGGGATAAATTTCACAGTCAATTTATTATATGGTTTTGTTTATACGTAAGTATCTACTATGACTTATTTGGGATCCACATCCATGTTTCTTAAAAATTTATTTGAAAACATTTTTACTATTTCCTAGAATATGGGTAAATTAATTTATACCATTATTTTAGCTTTAATAAAATGTATCTGAAGGAATATTTATATTTCTTTCCAAACAAGGTTCTTTACGACCTTTTCAGTAAATTAAGGAAAGAAGTTTTTAACTTATACGGTGGGTGTGGCTTTCTTCCGCTGTTATAACACCTTCAAAGAATCCCTTTCAAGATTATAAAAATATTTTCAAAATAAATTTTTTATTTTATAATTATATGACTTTTAAATGATTTCAAAATTGAACGATATATTTCTCTCAAATAGTTTTTATTTCATCTATGTCAACAAACTTTGTTGGATTTTACGCTTGTTTAAAGTTGATTTTTTATGATACAATATTGCCTAATTTATTGAAGGTTTTGTGATTTGTTTGACTGTGGATGTTCTATTTTTATAGCATTCATTGTTTCTGGTTAAATAATTTACATTTTTAATGTTAGTTTTAATACAATATTGTATATTATGTTTTAACGTTTTCATATGAGGAATGCATTGGACTTAGTAAGTGACAGCTAGGACCCGCTATCACCCATCGATGAATTGGTAGGTCTCATGAGCTAAATAAATGTCTGGGAATAAGGCCTTGATGAATGTTTTATTTTTAGTCTTGGAACGTAGTCTGGCTATGGGGTTATCATGTTCGAAATTTTTTAATCCATCATTATAGAATTCTCTATTGATATTACATTTGATTATTCTACTAGTATAATATCCATGTGAATAAGTAAATGTAATTATTTGATTTATCTTCTCTATATTATGCAGAAGTTAATGTTTAAAAGGATTGTGTTTTAGTCTTATACAATGCATTAAATTATTATGCTTCTTTATGATGGTTTCTTCTTTGTTGTTATCCTTTCTGAACATCTGAGCTCACACCATTCTTAGGTTTTATTTTTCCCAGGACGTGAAGAATTATATTATTATTGACCTACTAGAATATGTTAAGCGGTATGAGTTTGTTCAAAGGGGACACAATTTTGTTGTTTTTCTATTTCATAATGTAATCTAAAACATATGTTTGTATCTAGTACTTACATGGATACAAAACTTATCTATCTTTAAGACATGATCTCTTATGATCATGACAATATTATTTAATAATTAACCAACTTGGGGTAACTAGGGCTGGGGAATCACAATTGGGGTATGGTGTGGTGGTTGACCTATAGCTAAATCTTGTTTAGGTTTTGGTTGGATGTGAGAGTGGCTCAGAGTGAACTATATATTCCTTGGTGAAATCTTATTTTACTCTTATTAGAGACAGTAATGCACTATCATGAGTCTTCTTGAGTTGCTAAGAGAGAATTTTCTCTACCCCTAGATCCTTTTTTCTCTCTAAATGTTATTCATCATTGAGCTGGGTAATCTGTTGATGTTGCACTCAAGGATCGGTGTAAGTTAAGCTATATGTTGGGGAGTACAACATTCGATATTTTAGGTAGGTGACCCTAATTTTTTATTGAACTTCACTATATTTCGTAGGCTTTTGATCTCGGATATTAGTTTGGAGCTGATATTAAGGGTATTCCTATAGTGGGGAGTACCATATCATATGTAGTTAAATTTATTCCTTATAGAAGGCAATTGTTGGCACTATGAGGCTGGTCATTGTAAAGTCTATTTAGCTTGGTTGTCTAGATGATCGGGTTGAGCGCATGGTTGTTGTTCTATTCACCAGGCTTCTTAGGGATGAGAAGGTTTATGGTGGGGAGTTTGAAAGGACCAGAGCCTTTCTAGACTACAGTTTTGAAAAGTAAATTGAATTTTTTTCTTTCAGATGCTCGTGAGGTGTAAATGCTATATTCCACTATAAGACGATTTCAAATAATTTTTTTGACCATTCCTTTGGTCCTGGAATATGTTATTTACCCTATAATGATAGTTTGGAACGAATTTGAGTCATTTTAATTTTGGCACAATAATTAATAATTAATATTTGATAAATTAATTATTAAATTATTCTTCTATGTTCATTCCGATGTAACTTTTGATCTGAACATCAGATTGGGATTTCTCCTCTGCCATTGAGTTTGGAAAGGGGATTTTATCCTAAGAGATTCATAAAGTCATGTTGGGAACTCAGGTCAGGCCGGGCCCCTTATTCATCATTTTCCTTTTCATTTCATTTCTTTATTATTCTTTTATCGTATTTCCTATTCCTTCTTACACAAACCTCTCGGGGATCCTCCTTCATCGTGACCTATGGGTGAAAAAGAAAGAGAGAGAAAGAAACAAAGGGATGGAGGAAATGAGGTGCCTTCGTGAGGCCCTCATCATGCTGGTATGGCAGGCATCATCCATGGATGGTGAAATCAATATAATCTTCTACAGTTTCTTCTCGATGCTAGGATATTTTAATAATTTAAACAAAAACCCTTTGGATTTTTTTTTTCAGAATATAATCACCTACTATTCTTTTTAATAGCCCCTATGTCCTGATCTGTTGATTTCGGGGGTTTAAATAGGGGTTACGGGTGATATGAGGGTTTCTCATTTGGGGAAACCAGGCCACACACCATGTAATATAAGGTGACACACAATGTTTTCTTCCAATTCGGGGAGGATGAAGTTACAAGGTGTAAATGCTATGTATTGGGTATAAATTACATGTATTGGTACTCAGTCATGTAGACGAGTACCCGAGCATGTCTACCCATGTTTATGTACACAAACGTGTGGATTACATAACCATATCCAATGTTAGTGACACAGAATGTAGACATACAATGATATGCTGGGTAAATGGACAATCTGGTTGAGGGAAACAGGCATGTAACCCATTTTGGGTACAGACCATGTACCAGTGAAAGACATCGTGTACATGAGGATTTTTCATGCCAAATATGGCAGAGGTAAAAACCCATGTGGGACTATGGGAGTTCACATCGTGTACCCATGGGGACATGTCATGTACTGATCCCTTGTGGACATGTGTTGGTTTTTCATGATTTATTTCCCTGATGTTGGAATTTGACCCAAGAGTAGTCCATTCTGAGTTATTTTCCACATAGATACTTATGGTGAAACTCGTGGAATTTTTTGATGAATTTTAAAATGTGGTTTGGGGTTTTTATCTAAATAGAGCAGTTCCTCCTTGATAATCTAAACCAGTTGTCTCATGAAAGCGATACATTAACATGAAAAAATATTTAGTTGTTCGGTCCAACCTGGTAGAGACCCTTTATTTGAGATGAGCTATGAGATATCTGTCAGGTTGTTTTTATTTAGAGGATGTTACCCTTGTAAGACACTCCCTTCTAGATTATGAGGCTGTGAGACCTGTTTCTTCTAGTGATCAAAAATGGGATGCCTTTTTATACAAGATGATCTAGGGAGTCCCGTATAGTATGCATTCGTTGTTATCATTATATGATCCCATGCGGGATTCCTCCCTTTCAATTATATCTAAGGATCCCTTGTAGGATTTCTTCACTCATGATGACCTAGAGGATCCCAAGAAGGATTCCCCTTAGTTATTGGTTTGTGGGTCCCAGTAGGTGCATGTTGTTTGACCGACCCTAAGATGTACATCATTTTTGGGTAGATATGGTGTTTAGGTGTCACCTAGAACATCTTTTGAACTTGTAATCATGTAGGGATATGGATTTAGTGTTGGGATGGGCATTCAGGATACCCTCGCTTGTTTGTTTATATCTATCTTGGTTTTGATAAAGCAAAAGGGTGTATTAGAGGTTCCTCTTGGTTGGGGGATATTGATCAAAATGTGAGGCATGTTTATTTATTTTTTGTTTCTCACATGTTGTCCCTGAGATCTATTTTTATTATAAAGATACTCAGACATTCTCTCCTAGAATCTGTATTCGGAGACATGTTATTTCAGATATTTTATTGTATTACTAGAGGAAATACCTAAGAGTTTTCTATTAATATGGATTATATATATTGTGATATATATATATATATATATATATATTTTGTTATGGCCATAGGTGTTTCCTGTTTCTTTGTTTTGAGACTTATGTGTTGACTTGTACAACTTGAGTGCTACTTTGATTTTTATAATAGAAATTCCTTTGACAAACTCAAAGGCTAGATTATATATGATGACAATGATTATGCTCTCCTCAATTTTTGGCATAGTGACCCAAGACTCAGGGTAAATTATAAACTCATGAGTGGTGGGGATGATTATGATCTCCTCATCCTTTGATTAGAATTATTACGCTCTTCCTTATCAATTACGAGCCTCGAGGGTTTTAGCATAACGTCTCACTAGTTAGTTATCTATTTAAACGGGAATGATGACCCATTACTCATGGTAGATTACACACTCTCGAGTGTTGGGGGTGATTAAAATCTCTTAAGACTTTGATCGGAATGTTTATTCTCTTCAGTATCAATTATGAGACTTGAGGGGTGTACCATGAAATCTCGTAGATGAGTTCTCTCTTTAAAAATCACCTAAGGGTAATCCCCTTAGGGTTCAACCAAGTTCCTAATGTGATTACCTCCTAGGGAGAAAGACCTAGGGATTATACATTGCACTAGATTTATAATACTAGGAATAATGGTGACTAACTCTGTGACCTTTTAAAGGATTTCCATACATACTCCCAAGAATCCTTCTTTTATGGATTTATCATCGATATGTCATATCCTTTTTTACAGGACTTGACGACAGTATAAGGTATCATTTATTACAGTATTGACCATCGGTATACGATATCCTTGATAGTGATTGGATGGAAGTATGGGTGAACCCAGGTGTAGGATGAGAATCCCCTTATGGTGACATATCTTTCTTAGAGATATAATTCTAGCATTCTCCAAAGCAGGTATATGTCGATGGGATTACAGACCCAAAGATCGAATTAATGATACATGGCTTAGGTGGTAGGACGTCCAACTCAATTCTCTTACACATGATATCTAGTAGATAGGGATTATATACCCATTGATCTACTTCTTATGTGGCCTCATGTTATTTGTTTCACTGACACATTAATTTCATATCCATGTATGTTTGTATTAGTATTTGACTATACCTACATACACTTATAGATATGGACATCCATGTTGGAAGTTGTCCAGTTGATAGGGATTACAGGCCCAATGTTTGACTGTGGTTTCATGTTGGGTTTTACATCCTTTTAGTCGTGTCATAGTAAATATGAGGATTTACATTTTGCATACACTTATAGCAGCACATGTATAGGTTGAATGTTTGGGTGGACTACTAATAATCTTTCTCAACCATACACATGAACCTTGGTGTACATAAGACATTATTTTTTCTTTTTAGGTTGAGCATGAGTTACATGCTGGATAGGGATGAGGCCCAGTGTCTCATAATCAAGAAGAGCTACTCTATTCAGTCTTCTATTCGGTCTACCATAGTTTGACTATGTCTAGAGATCATGTACATGGGTTGTATATTGAGTTGGTAGTAGAGCCAGGTAATTTTAATTGTAGTTTATTTTTTACTCCAATATCTGTTTGGTCATCCTAGTGGGTGACCAGTGTTGTAGTGTATGACATAGTTGTTTGTGTTCTTACAACATTTCATTTTTTATTACAGCATGTTATATTTTAGTTTTTTACTGTTTCGGCACTCAATTTACTTTCATTGAGTAGGATATTTATTTATTTACTCACTATTGCAATCCATGATATAGAGGCATATTCTCCCCACTATCAAAGCATAGGCCCTCACTGATATTCATCATCCTCTACAATAAAGGGAGGAATGCTTGAGGCCTTGTAGCCCACCAGATCGAAGCACCAGTTCAGTGTTATTCAGGTTTGGACATTACAATTATCATTACTTATGAAGGGTATTGATGGAAAAAATTACATCATTTGGTGAGATGGTAGTTCTCCATACACATGAACTATGGTTTAATTTCCTATTTAATGGAAGAAGGAGATGAATATTGGTTATTACATTAGCATTATAAAATTAATGTATATGGAATATACTGGTGTTATTATTTCAGAATGTTTGAATAATATTGGAAGTATATATAAGAGTAAATAAAATTAAAATGCTAGGTTAATGACTATAAATCTTCTTCAAAAATAATCATTGGGTTGATACCTAAAACCATTTGAGGTTTGTTTCATCATAAAACAATGAATCTAGGACATGGGTAGGGATTTTACTAAGTGATAGGGGTAGATATTTTATAATTCAAAAGCATTTTGTAGTGTGTAGAAGAGAATATAGGGGGTGTCTATTTATATATGTGGTGAGGGAACATTTGAAAAAACATTAAATATTATAATATAATGCGTGGTAACTCATGTAAAATGATTCCAAAATGAAATGGATTGAGATATATGTTTAATATGGTCTTAATATAATCATAAAAAATATAGTTTTAAATGTCTTTTCAAACCATATCTTTTAGAATAACCCATCTATTAACAATTTTATCCTTAAACACGATAACAAATTTTCCAATATAAAAGGGTTATAAATTAAATTATATGTCAAAAATTGGACAATAAATGGACAAGTGATGAAATTACAAAACATTTATAATAATAATTTTCCTCTATAACTATTTTTTTGAATTTTAAATAACTTAATAAGATATATTTAACATAAAATTCTATTAATATCATTTTAAGAACTATTCACATAATTTGAAACTAAAAAAAACATGACAGTAATGGGATTCAAATAAAATAAATTTTAACATAAGAATATAAATTATTATTAACTATATATTTTTTGTGACACCATAAGTAATCTAACTAGTATTTAATTTTATTTTTTTGAAACCATTTAATTTAATTTTCTACTAATTGCGTGGGAAATATGTCGATGTTGTATAAGCATTTATGGTAATTATTTGATCCCTAAAAAATAAAAGTAAATTTTCTTCATAATTTTTTTTACATTTATAAAAATAATATTTAATATTCATTCACAACATATATTTATCCCTATGTGGTCATATAATATAAATTCAAATACTAGAGAGTAACATTTTTTATATCTATTTACATATAGTAATATATAATTAATTTGAAAATAAAAATGGATTTTTTTCCAAAACATAAATTAATGAATAAGGATGATAAAAAAAATTAAATTAATGTTTTAGAATAATTTTTTATCTTTCTCATATTATTTATAAACTGTATTATCCAATTTACTCATACCTAGGTGATAGATATTTAATATGGTTATTATTCAATAATATAAAAAATAAAAGCGACATATTAAATAATTATTAAAATCATGATTACAAATATATGATCCATTTTATAAAAAAAATTCATATAATTTTAAGATTTATGTTTGAAATTAATCCCATAAAATTCCACAAACATGGTTTTCATAATTTAAATGATTTTTATTTATAAAAATATATTTAATGAAAATTCAACTTTAAAGTTGATTATAATAAAATTTATTGGATTATTTTTAATAAAATGTAAATAATAATATTTTAAAACTACTAAAAAATAGTATTATACTTTTAAAATACTTGAAAATAAAATACAATTTTTAACCAAAATTAATATTTATTATTATCCATTGAAAAATAAATCTTTTCAAAAAATTCTCAAGAACTAATCCGAAGATAATATTGGCATTATCAATTAAGAAATAAAATTCATTTTTATAAATTAAAATTATATAATTTGGAAATAATACTTATATATAATACCATATAATAAATAAAAATCCAATTTGATTAGAAATGAATCCCTTTCCTTTATATTGAAAAATTAAAATCTATTATTATAATGAATATTACTCTATAAAATTTATTTAATGAATATTAATAAGACATGAAAACGAAAAATTAGTACCTTACCATTTTTTACAAAGGAAATGATGTTCTCTGATATATTGTCATAGGAGGTTAATTATTCATCCAAAGTCCTTGGAAATCATACTGAAGTGTTCACAACAAAAAAGGGTTGGTTTTAAGTGGGTTATTTGTAGCGGTTCTATTGTCACCCATGAAATAAATCATATTTAAAAATATATAACATTGCAATAATTTCTTAAAACCTTCATGATGTTTTATTGTTTTCAATAATTAGTGGCTTCATTTAAAATTTCATATAATGTTTTAAAAAAAAATTTAATACCTCTCCCTCTCATGCGCCCTCGGTGTTTCCCCATCCCCCTCCCCTCTCTAACTCGCTCGACCTCCTCCTCTCATCTCCTCAGTGGTGACATGCATCCCATGACCCCATTTCCCCCACCCCCTCATTATCTCTTCTCTCTATTGGGACATCGAAACCACCACCCTCAGGCCATACCCCAAATTATAGAACCCCAGACCCCAAAAAACCCCCCCTCTGTCCCGGACCCCATGACCCCCCCCTCCGAAATCCACTCTGGGTAATGTGATAGTAATGCGAACAGCCCCATCCCCCTTCAAACGCCCTCACACAGGCCCTGTTCCCCTCTTTAGTAGTGATGCAGACCCCCCATCCCAACTCTATGTATTTGTCTTGGGACCCCTCCTCGATGAAAACACAAACCCCTATAATGGTTCAATCATCCTCCCCAAAATTTTCTTAATAAGTCTAATTATATGGATAATCATGTCTGAGAAATAAAGTATATAATTTACTTAATTAATTGAACAATAAATATATATGTAATTTTGGATTATAATGTGTAATTTGGCTTTTTCAGTTAGTTAATTTGTAGTTTTAGTAATCATTAAATTTAATTTAGTTTTATTAAATAAATAAATAAAATTTATGATATATGTCGGTTATAGAATCTAGATCATTCATAATTTAATGGGTTATACTTTATATTAATGAATACCACATTGATATATATATGTAAACACCTCAAATATTTTGATAGATATATAGTTTAGGATATATTCCAACTCATGACCAATTTTTGGTATGGTTTGGGGTCACACATGGTTTCATCCCAAAACCTAGAAAGGTATATAAGGATAAAGGCATTGGAAATTATATATTATCCCCTTTTTAAATTTATCAGAATGCGTCTTATTTTTCGAATACTTGAGGAATCCTTTTGTTTGATAAAATATATATAATTATGATAGGTTAATTAGGGATATGTTTTACATATATTATAATCAATTATTGATTATAGTAACTTGAATAACCAACATAGTTTCATTGATTTTATTTTTACTCAGTTGGTTTTTTATAAAACTATTTATAGTGTGTAGTATGTTTTTTAAAGAAAAATGACTAATTTTATATCACTGGAATTGAAAATCAAAAAGGCATTATTCAAATATATTTTCACATCATGTTTTTTATAATTACATAAAATTGAATGGACATCCAATTTGATATTATGTGAACAGAGTTGATTTATATAATTCCTGGAACAACATGAAGTCACAATAAACCAATTCAACATAATACAGACATATAGAGTTGAACAGTTTTGGTATACATGACCTATATTGATATCAAAATAATGTATACTTTTTATTCTTATTTTTAATGGGTGGTCTCAGAATTAGTTAGATCCTGGGAAATGGTTTTGACAATGATCAATGTAGCTAATATTTTAATGGAATGAAATATATCCTCAGTTACAACACTGTGGTATAATACACCATTATTATTTATTTCACTCATCTCTTTTATCTATGTTTATGAGAAATAATAATTTATTAGATTCATGATTTTATATTATACGTTTAGTAACAAAATTTCATTATTTGATTAATCCCGTTTTCCTTTGTAGTTGTTATGAAAGAGTTAATGGTTTTGTTGGGTGATATTTACATTTGATTTTAGATGTTGGATTAAATATTTATATCTTTATATATGGATGTACTTGGAGAATAAAATCTAATACATAGGGATAAAAGATGGATTAATTTACCTAAAAACACACCTTGACATTCCTTGGGATTAAAAGAATTCTTTGATTATGCAATTGAAAACGAGTGAGCATGCAGAGCATGATCCATTTATCTTTTCATCACAATAGAATTTGTTTTATTATGTGTATGATGAAATACATTAATATTATAGTGTTTTTGTATGCATAAAGTAGACATACATACATTATTTGGGTTATGAAGATCAAGTGGCTCCATGTGATAGTGAACCTCATTGACCACAAATTATTGAGCAATTTTTTTGATAATATCAAAATGGTAGAACATACATAGTGGGTAAAACTGAATGACTAATCATGATAGAGGTTTATAAAAAAGGGGATATAGATGATTAAGATTGTTTAATGTATAAATTTTTAAATAAATTATATTACAAATTCTCATTTAGAAGTGTTTCTTACATATATACATTATTCAGGTTTATCTTTTCTTATAAAAACCTTTTAGCTTTTAATTTTTTATATATTTAATATACCTTAACCATTATAAATTCATGAACGATGAGAACAAAACATATTTAGGATTCTTGTTGATTACAGTCTGAGAGCACGCCACCACTACCATCATATTTTGTGGTTCCTTGTTATAATGTTGTAACTAAGACTGCTAGTGAGCCAGTTATTTCCCCAGATGGCATTGAAATCCTACCACATGATTCCCCTCAATCAATGGTGTAGTTAGTCAACACTTCATCTAGGGGATATGTGTGGGTTACCATTACTTGAATGTATATCATATTTGAAAGTATTATATTTTAATAATTGTTTTATGGATTTTTAAAAAAGATAATGATTGGAATAATATTCATAAATATTATAGAAAAGTGGCCTTTGATACTAAAGGAATGGTAATATTAATTTAACATTCCATTATAACTAATTTAAAAGACCTGAATATATTTTTTAATATACTTATAAAGTGATATATTTCTATATGTTTTTTTTTATTTTGATGTCCCTAACTTTTTTCCACACCCATGTACTTTTCACAAAACACACACAACATCTATAAAAACACTAAAATGACATTTTTATATAGAAAACATGAATTTTGATTCATACTGACCACGTATTGTGTCGGATTGATGTTTTGTTGATTCTTATACATCATAAATAAATTATAGATCATCATCCATTTATGTTAAAACAATTCAATAATATTTTCTCAGTTTTGACTTAGAAAACACTTTTGAAAGGTATAAAAGCCTTTAAAAAAACTATCGGGGGGTCAAAAGTAAGGGTCAACATCTGATTTTCATTAAATATAGATATAATGAATTTATATTTAATTTTGAAATGTAGGAACACATGGATGTCATTCTGAATGAAAGGTTTCACGTTCTGACGGTAAACAAATTTTTAGTTTTTTAAAACACTAAAACATGAATGGAATAGTGAAAACTAGATCAACATCATCATAGTTTCTTGAAAATATGGAAGAATTGTCGTACATTTAATTTTTCAATATATGAAGTTACATAAGGTAATTCTGAATAAAGGCTTTCCCATTATGACTTTAAACGCGTTTTGGAGCTTAAAACACTAAAATATGAATGAAATGGTAAAAAATAGACAAACAATGTTTTATTTTCCTGAAATCATTGTAAAATTACACTAACATTAATTGAAAAATATAGGAACCTATGGAATGTTATTTGGAATGATAGTTTTCCTGTAATAGATTTAAATGTGTTTTTAGTGGTTTATAATACAGAATCATGGGTGGAATTATCAAAAAGAAACAAATGATGCCATATTTTCCTTAAATTAGGTGTTAAATACACAAAATTTAATTTTCAAATTTATGAACCAATGACAAATCTTTCCTAATGATCATTTTTCATTATCTTTGTAAATGCATTTTTAGTGTTTTAAAACACTAAAACATTCATGGAACGGTCAAAACAACACAAAAGATGCCAAGTTATACTGAAATAAAGAGAAAATGATTGTAAATTTAATTTTGAAATGTATGACCTGATATTATGACATTATTAATGAATGTAATCCTTTTTATGGTCGTTAATCTGTTTTTATTGTCTTAAAACACTAAAAATTCATGGAACAATCAAAAATAGAAAAAATTTATCAGATTGTCTGAAAACTAGGGTAAAATGACACTAAATTTAATTTTTAAATATAGGAATATAATTCACATCATTACAAATGAATATTTTCCCATTTTGGTTGAAATGTGTTCTTAGTTTTTTAAAACACATAAATTTGAGTGAAATAGGAAAAAATAGGAAAACATTTTCTGATTGTCCTAAAATCAAGGTACAATAACTATAGTTTAAATTTTGAAATTTATTAATTTAAAACATGTCATTATAAATGATGGTATTCCTTCTATGGTCTTAACTATGTTTTTAGTGTTTTAAAAGAGTAAAATGTGCATAAAATAGTCTAAACTAAGAAAAATATGATTTATTGTCCTTAAATCTTGTGAAAACCACTGCATAGTTTTTTATGCGTATGTATAGACAAAATTTTAATAGGACACGTGGTATGATCGTATTTACATGGTAAAAACTAATGAAATGTATAAAATCCTTTAAAAACTTCTTTCAGGGTGTGAAAACCGGGAAAATAATGTCAGATTACTCTGAAATCATGTAATAATGATTTTAAATTAAAATGTTAAATGTAGGAATCTACAACAAATCATTCTAAATGACAGATTTATCATTATGGATGTAAACACATTTATAGTGTCTTAAAACACTAAAAAGTTCCTAGAATGATCAAAAGAAGTAAAATGACATTTTATTATTATGAAATTAAGGCATATCCACTATAGATTCAATTTTTAATTATTGGAACTAACGCGACATCATTTAAAAATATGGTTATCCCTTTATGGTCGTAAATGAATTTTCAATCTTTTGAAACACTTATATGTGCATGGAATGGTCACATATAGGAAACAAATATCATATTTTCTTGAAATTACTATCCATTGACCCTTGATTGAATTTTTAAATGTTGGAACCAACATCAAATCACTCCAAATAATGGTTTTCCCATTATGTCCATAAATGAGGTTTTAGTGTTTTAAAATACTAATACATATGTGGAATGATAAAAACTAGAAAAGGACCTATAATTAATTTAAAATCATAAGAAAACCCCAGTAGTTGTAATTTTTAAATGTAGGAACTGAGTGTAATGCCCCGAACCTAGAAGCCCGGAGCTGGTGAATTATTTTAATACATTGGCATGATTATAAAGAATCACATCCTGAAGGACTGATTAGTTTAACATTCTTGGAAAATAGATTACATGCATGAATATTATATTACACTTTATAACATAAATCACAACATAAATAATCCTTTGAAAAATCCATTATTCTCTTATTATAACCCTACATATCAATCACAATACACTTCTTGGAACCCTGGGAAAATAAAACATAAGAAAGCAGTGAGATCAAATGCTCAGTAAGGGTCAAACATCTAGTAGAAGCTATAAAATTTTATGAAAAGATGTCTAATAAAAACAAAATCCTTTTGAACATAATCTTGAACATAATATAGAAAACATACATCAAAAATTTCCATATAAACATGCACATGGATATTATATTAGTTGAATAATCATATGTAAAAACTTATTTCATAATGAGGGAAATCCTAACGTTGGACATCATTGTCGCATAGTCAAGGCCTTGGTCCAAGACTGTAAATAAATATTTTTTTGAGGACTTTTTCCAAGAAACTAATTTTTCTTATGATTCTTACTGATGCATCAAGTTGATATAATTGGTTCCACCTATCACTTACTAAGTCCAATGCATTTCTCATATGAAAATGTTGAAACATAACATAAACATTCTTATTAGAAATAGCACACGAAATGTAAATACATTAACAATAAACCATGAATGGTATAATACTATCACATTCATTGTAAACCATATCATAATTCATTCAATACAATATTTATGATTGAATTTATAGTAAATCCACCTCAATCAAGAATAATATCCAAAACTGATGTTGACATAATTGAAAATAATCGTTAAAAGCCTTTGAGAGAAATATACATTCTAGTGAAATCATTTAAAAGTCACACATTTATAAAGGAATTCATTTGAAAGATATTTTTTAACCAAAGTGTCCCATTCCACTTTGAAACATTTGAAAATAATTATTATTTCAAAACATTCATCTCTATCCAAATAAATCCTAAGAATCATTTAAAAAACAAGGACATTAATTAAAATGATTTAGATTAAAAAATAATTAAAACATTTAAAATGATGATATTTCTAAAAGTACATACCAAAAATACATAAAATATTCATTTTGAAATCATTTTTATGAAAAATTAACATGGATGATAAAAATGTCCCATTAAATACTTGCACATAAACAATCTCTGATAATAATGAGATTGAGGAATTAACCTATATCTTGCACTTTATTTTGGCCTAGTGTGCATTTAACCTCTTGTATAATGACCATAGTATGTTATTAAATTATAAAAAACCATATTCATATTTATTATATCATAAATTATTCATTTATTACTTTATACTACCCATTTAATAATGATTTCCATGTTAAATTTACATTTGTGGTAATAATTGCTTTATTAATCGTACGTGTTTTCACTTGTTATTCTCGATCTTAACACTTAGATTGTGATTTATATAATTCCAAAATATAAAACATGATTTTTATATAATATATCTTTGGAATATAAATTTTTATAATATATATATATATATGTGAAATTGGAAACACTGTTTATAGAGACGGTATGTCATACGTACACATAAACGTTGTTTCTGTTTTCATATCGTATTGAATAGATGTAAGTGAATAACATATATATAAGTACATAAATATATATACATATATATATATATCTCTAGTATAATTACTATTTCATATATTACATACTTATTAATAATAATTATTTTTATAATCATTGTTGAATAGTGAATGTGGAAGTGAATCTCATCCCGTAGTGGAGACGACAACCCGTACGTACGCACGAGCGAAAATATCATTATATTGATTGGTAACACCTATTTACTGGGTTGTTATATCATATATAAAAAATCCTTAACATGTTATACTTATTATTTAAATCAGTTATAGTCATTATTATTCCCATCTAAATAACGAAGTGTTTGAATAACAAACTACACCACGACGTGGAGACGGTATGTCGTACGTACACACGTATGGTGACATGTCATTCATTAGATAGATAGAATAATGAATATAGTTTTAACATATTTATAATAACATCATAGTATGTGTAAGGTACTGGAGATATTTATGTTATGGGAATAAAAAATAAAGAGTTAGTGGAAGAATAAAAAAAATTGAAAAAGGTCATGAAATTATTACCTCTTCTTCAAGTGTTTTCTTTTGAGATGATCAAAATGGATCTATAGGATGGATTTCAGATCAAATTAATGCCTCGATGTTTAAGTGAGAGAATTTGTGAGGATATTATGGTAGGGGTTGTCCGAGCCAAACTACTTTTGAGGTGTGATTTTTAGAGAAGGGGAAGTGCCCTTTTATAAGAGAGGTGATGGGAACATTTAGAAAAGATTGAAATATTATTTTATAATATACTAATTTTATGTTTATAATGGCTAAAAATGAATTTATTTCTAGACTTAGGTGGTTATGGGTCAAAAGATTCTTAACCAATAGGTTTTAGACATCATTAGGTTACCATATTAACATTATATTTTAGATTTATCTCTTAGTTACATAGTTTAACATTTACCATGTCTCCTTGTATTTTTATATTATATGTTTAATAAACTTATTATAAAATTCCAAAAGAACCCCATGTGGTTCATTAATGACATATATATCATTATGTAATTCCTTTGGCTGAACCTCGTATTTTTAAGAATATTATATCATCAATAATATAATATTTGTTTTAAAAACCAATTTATGTCAATTTTCACACTATTTAGTACTTGGTTTTTGTGAAAGTCATCAAAACTTGATTACTTGAAACCAAGTACATTTAATCAACCCTATCATGTCATATTCAACTATAAAATTTCTGTATGGCATCAAAAATTTCAAATTCTATTTATTTTAGCATTTATAATATCATTTTTTTAGTATTTCATTATGAAAGTAATTACAAATCATCATTGTGACATAAATATATTTAATTATTTAAGGTGTAAAAGTTAAAACTAAAATACCAATATGTAGGGAAACATTTTAGATTTATAATTAAAATTTATAATCTAATATATCTTAACTATAACCCTATATTATAAATAGTTTCATTATTAAACATTGAAATTTACACTCTTAACTCTTCTTTAAATAAAATAATAATAATAGTCCTCATATAATCCAAGTCGTCCTACAAGATCATAGATTTGTTATAAGGTTGATTTTATTTTAAATACACTTATCTAAAATAATTAGGAGATGTGTTAGGGTAATAATAATATCCTTCTCACCTTTAATTACACAATTTAGTTTAAACCATGTTAAATAAAAGTCAAAAGTAACTATTCAACAGAAATTATTTTCATCTTATTGAACCAAATTTTACTTAATGCTATTAACTGTGTCTCTATTATTTTTTAAATTATACACACAAAAATTGTAATACTAAGTTTTATTTAAATTTGAAAACGTGCCTAGAAGGTGGGTAAAAGACGGTAAAAAGTTCAATAAACTTTTATATGTCTAATATTATTATAAAATGGATCCAATGAATTACCCTGAACTTATATAGGTATTATTAATCTATTATGACTTAAAATAAATTTAAATAAAATAAATAATTACTTAAATAAAAATTCAGTTTTAAATAATAATGTAGTGTTTTTACTATTCATTAAAAATTGAAAGTTTTCAGAAAAATACTATAACTTAACCCTATGATAATTATGATAATATGAAATAAAAAACTAAGTATATTTTACCAAATTCAAAAAATAAATGTTTCATTTATTAATTATAAATTAATTCTTATTGTTAAAACCAAAAAGTGGATTTTTTAAAAGTAAAAACTACCAAAAGATTGACACTTGTTTATGTCCAATTTATATATGAAATTACATATACTAACCTAAATTGTATTAAATGATAAAAATATAATCTAATTATACTTAAAAACCATTTAAATTTATAATTTAACACTATAAATTATTTCGATTAAAAAAGTTGTTTTCAATTAAAATTTAGTATTTATCACTATTCATCAAAATTTGAAAGTTATCATAAAATTACCGAAAATTTATCAAAAATAAAATTTTATGTTCCAATTTTAAAAAATAATTTAATTTCAATAAATTGATAATATATAAGTGTCAAATAATGGTTTTTAATAGGGTTCTCCATTAAAAGGAGGTAAAATTTCAATTTTTAAAAAATTGATCTTTTACCTGAAAAAAATTAATTTGTTCTTATATTATTTCTAAGAAACACATAATATGTTTTAAAAATTATATTTAGTATATAAAATTCAAAATTTAGTTAATACTATTCATAACTGCCTTTTGGAAGGCATGTTTGGAAATTCGTGGTGCACTTGAACATGGTGTTGCATGGAGCGTAATCTATTGAATTACTTTAAAGAGATAACATACTGTGAAATATTAGGGTGTTACATTCTCCTATCCTTTAATAATTTTTTTTCTTTCAATTTGAAATTGTTATTTGAAAATAAAGTGTTTAAAATAGCAAATACCTTTTGTGGAAAACCCACATCGGAAATTGGGTTAATAAAATTTTGTCTTAATAAGAGGGAATGGTAAATGAAAAATACACCACAAAATTATGATCACGATTAAGAGAAAATTTCTGGAAATTAGAGACAAATAATTGGGGAAAAATATAAATACTTATATGAAGTAATTGAGTTCATCAATCACAAACAAGTGTAAAATTGAGGGCCTCAAATCCAACAATCTATGATGATTTAAAATATAATCGGTTCAACAAAACATAAGGTATTAGGAAATCCCATTTTTGGGTTTAATATACCTTACATAAAGGTTAATAAATAATTTATTTATATAATAAGAGGGCAAAAATATACATTACAATTATAGTTTCATCTTTCAACTATTTACTTCTACAAACTCATCTTTCACACCATAAGATAATAGAATTCAAAACTATTCTATTTAACATAATCATATAGGGTCCCAAAAATAATGAATTTATAATTCATTTTTCAGCCTATTTAAAAAAATAAATTATTCAAACTAGGAAATCACATAGGCCATTTGTAGGTGATTCACCCTTTTTTCCCTTCGGTTGTAGGTTCAGGTCTCGGGGCCTTGCCGGATTTGAAGGGATATCGCCCGACCTCCAGCTTGTTCTTTTTATTAAAATACAAAAATAATCTTAAGAAATTTTTTATCCTTAATTATAGTATCCAATGTCAAACTTAATTCATTGGAACCTTTACCCTTTTCCAAAATACTTCTTTCCAAACTCACAGTCCAAAATTTATAACGAAGGTAAGCACAATGAAGATCTTTTTTGGCACGTAATAACATGTGACTACCTTTATCATGTATTCTTTTAAAACACTTTAACGACATGAATTACAATAAAAACTTATTGATTAAATTAATTCCCCATTATTCCTTATAGAATATTTGATATACTCCTTATATCCAAAAATTATTTAAACTCCAACAAAAATGGAATAAAAAATAATTAATTAGTTTCAAAGTAGTCAAGAATATTGAATATAATTTTTCCAAATCAATCATATCTTATTCCAAAATCACTGCCTTAGTATCTGAAAACTATTATGGTTTATCTTTCAATCAACCATATATTTTCCAAAAAATTTTAACATTCTATTGATTCAATTTTCTTAGAATCATATAACCTAAAATCCTCCATGAAATAGTACTGCGGTACAATCCTTATTTATTTCCATATTTCATATAACCAGTACATTGTTGATACAACACTCAAATGAAATAATTATTAAATAAAAACATAATAACACAAGCCATTCATCTTCATCTGCGGTAGTTTCATAACTTGATTATTATCCAATATCATCATTTGGGTCATACTCTGTTGATTTGGTCATTGATTCATGTAGTGTACCAAATTGTTATAGATGAAGCATTGTACATTTAAAACCTTTTTATTACCCTTTAAATCATATACTTGGTGTCCTTTTTATCTGAAATGATAACAAACTCACATTCCCTTTATGAATTTACCAAGGTGATTCTTTCCACAGTAATCACATATAGGAAAATACTTCTTTCCCATCTTCCCTTTCTCCATATTTCTCTCTTCAATCTTTTTCTTCTCTAGCATCCTTTCAAAGCCATATGACTCAAATATTTATTTATATATCTTATTAACACATAATACTATTTCTTCATATGATGAGAATACGTGGGAGACTATTTACCTTCTTAATGTTGGCTTAATAATATGAAATCAATGATCCTTTTTACTCTTTGGATCATGTGTATTGCTGGAGTTCTCATTCCTTCTACTGGGAGTCACTTCAAAACAATGACATACACTATGTTAGTTTCTGAATCACAATTCATAATTACAAACTTGTAAAATAACTAACGTAAATTTAAATGATTATATATATTATCTATAATCCAAAAAAAATTCTTTGAGAAAGTATTTACTCTGAATCCTTCATAATGTCTCTTAATGAAAATGTGAATTATCCTAAGCATATCTCACATGTGTGTCGTAACCAAGAGTGAATCAAGTCCCATTTTTGTGTACCAAAATAACCCAGGACAAGACTGAAACTCCTTGTTGGAGTTTTCACTCCTAGGTACATATGTTCCAGAGCCACCTCTACTAGCTCATATTCAGAAAGGGTTGTATTACTTGGAAAATACACAAAATCAATACATTACTAAAATTGTAGGAAGTTCTTATATACTAATCCTCAAAGGCTATCTTAGTGTAACGTTCTAAAATTATTGTTTTTGTAAATCTAGTTTCCAAGGATTATACTAAAATTGATATATTACCAACTATAATGCCCCAACCCCAGAATCCCAGAGCCGGTTTCTTAATTTAATACATTGGCCTGATTATAAGGAATCATGTTTTGAAGGACCGATTAGTTTAGCAGTCTTGGAAAATACATTACATTAATGAATGTTACATTACAATATCTAACATACATAACAACATAAATAATCCATTTATAATGACATTATTACCATAGAATAACTGTACACATTAATCACAATACACTTCTTAGAATTCTATGTAAATAAAACATAAGAAAGGTTGAGCTCAGATGCTCAGTAAGGGTAAATAATTTTGTGTAAGTTACAAACTCTTAAGGAATGTTGTGTAATAAAAAAAGATTTTTTAATATAATCTTGAACATAATATGGAAAAAATAAATCAAACATTACCATATAAACAAGTACATGGATATTCTACTAGTTGAATATTGACATCTAATTAGGGAATGCCTAATGTCGGACATCATTACCACATAGTCAAGGCTTCATGCCAATACTACAAAAAAAAGTTTTGTCAAGGCCTTGTGCCAATACACAAATTTGACTCATGAGACCTACCGATGCATTGTGGATCTATAGTAGGCTCCACCCCTCACTTACTATGTCCACTTCATTCCTCATATGAAAATGTTGAAACATAACATACAAATTTGTATTAAAACTAGAATATGAAATGTCAGTACATTATCCATATACCATGAATGGTATAAAAATAGAACATTCATAGTAAATCATATAATAATTCATTCAATATAATATATAAGAATTTATTTATAATAAATCAACTTCAATCAAGAGTAATATCCAAAAAGGATGTTTATATAGTTGAAAATAATAATTAAAACACTTTGAGAGAAATATCATTTCTTGTGAAATCATTTAAAAGTCCAGGATTTATAAAGGCATTCATTTAAAAAATATTTTTGAGTCAAATTTTCCCACACCACTTTGAATCTTTTGAAAATAATTATCTTTTCAAAACATTCAGGTCCTTATAAACAAATCCTTAAAATAATTTTGAAAACATGGACATTACTTAAAAATATTTAGATTGATAAATATTAAAAACATTAAAAATAATGATATTTCTAAAGGGTACCTTCCATAGATCCATTAAGCATTAATTTTGAAATTTTTTTCTGAAAAATGGACATTGATGATAAAAATTACCTAGTAAGTACTTAGACATGAACAATCTTAGATAATAATGAGATTAGATATTTGACCCTTACTTTGAACTTTTATTTGGATGAGGGTACAATTAACCTCTTATATAATGACCATAGTATGTAATTAAATTATTACAGATCCATATTAATATTTATTATATAATACATGATGCATTTATGACTTTATACTACCCATATAATAATGATTTCCATGTTAAATTTACATTTCAGTTAACAATTAATTTCTTTATCTTATGTGTTTTAACTTGTTATTCTTGATTTTATCAATTAGACCCTGATTTAAATACATCCAGAATATAAAATATGATTTTTATATCATATATATTTTGAACATATATATATTTTTGTATGTATAACAAATATATATATGGAATTGAAAACACAATTTTTAGGGAAGGTATATCGTTCGTACACATAAATGTTGTTTCCATTTTCATATATATTGAACGGATGTAAGTGGATAAGATAAATTTAAGTACATACATACATATATATATATATATCCTGTTGAATTATTATTTAATATATTATATACTTTTTAATAATATATATTTTTATAATCATCGTTGAATTTTGAACGTGGAAATAAATCTAATCGTGTCGTGGAGACGGTAGTCCGTACGTACGCACGAGCGACAATATCATTATATTAATGGAAAAATAATAAGTAATTGGATTATATATAATATAAAGAGAATAATTAATATGTTATATTTATTTTTTAAATCAGTAATACTCATTATTATACCCATCCAAATAACGAAGTATTTGAATTCCAAACTACACCACGATGTGGAGACGACAATCCGTACGTACGTACGTATGCTGACATGTCATTTATAGGATGGATAGAAAAATGAATATTATTGTACCATATTTATAATAAATTCACATTATGTATAATGTACTAGAGTTATTATTTTGGTATGGGAATAACAAATAAGGAGGAAGTGGAAGAAGAAATGAACTTTGAAAAAAGGTTGTGAAATTATTACTTCTTCATCAGGTGTTTCCTTTTGAGTTGATCAAAATGGATTCCTTAGTTGGATTTATGATTAAATTAAGGCCTATAGGATAATGTGATGGAAGTTGGGAGGATATTTTTGTAGGGTTTGGCTGAGCCTAATGGATTTTTTGGTGTGATTTTGAGAGAAGGTGAACTTCCCTTTTACAAGAGAGGTGAGGGGCACCATAGGAAAAGATTGAAATACTATTTTATAATAAAATGATTTTGTGTTTATAATGACTCAAAATGAATTTATTTCGAGCCTTATGTGGTTATGGGTTGAAATAATCTCAATTAATAGGTTTTAGACAAGTTTTGGTTTCCATATTAACATTATCTTTTAGATTTCACTCTTGTTTAAATAGTTTAACATTTTATTATTTCATTAAGAAGGTAATTACTGCATCATCATTATGACAAAAATAAATTTAGTTAATTAATGTCTAAAAATTATAACTAAAATACCATTATGTAGGAAATAATTTTTTTGGTTATGATAATTGTATATTTTTAAATTTCTCTTATATGTAACCCAATATTAATAATGGTTTAGCTATTAAACTTCGAATTTTATACTTTTAACTGTTCTTAAAATAAGAAAAAAATTTCCCAATCTAATATAAATGGACCTAAAGGATCATAATATTTCCCTATGTTTTATTATTATGAAATAAACTTATCCAATAGAATTAGTACATGTGTTGGGGTGATGATAATATAATTTTTACCTTTAATTACCCTATTTACTTTTAACCGTGGTAAATAAATGTCAAATGTTACTATTCACCAAAAATTATTTTCATCTTATTGAACCATATTTTATGTAATGATATTAAATGGGTATCTCAAATTTTTGAAATTCAACTCACAGAAGCGGTAAACTGATGTTTTATGCAAATTTGCAAACGGGCCTAAAACATGGGTAAATGACTGTAAAAAGTTAAATAAAATTTTATACATCTAATATTATTATAAAATGGCTCCAATAATAGACATTGAACTTATATAGGTATTATTTATCTATTTTCACTTAAAATAAATTTAAATAAAATAAATAATTATCTAAATAAAAAGCTGGTTTCAAATAATAACGTAGTGTTTTTCACTATTCATCCAAAATTGAATCTTTTCAGAAAAATACTAAACATTCACCCTATGATAATTTTGATATTCAACATTAAAAAATAAATTCTAATTTACCAAATTAAAATCAAATATGTTTAATTTATTAATTTAAAATTAATTCTCATTGTCAAACCCATAAAGTATAATTTTTTAAGGTAAAAACTATCAGAACATTGACAGTTGTTTATGTCCAATTTATATGTGAAATTACTTATAATGACCTAGATTTTATTAAATTATAAAAATATAATCAAAGTATACTTCAAAAACATTAAAATTTATAATTTATCACTATAAATTATTTCAATTAACAAAATTTGTTTTCAATTAAAATTTAGTATTTTTAACTATTCATCAAAATATGAAAGTTATCATAAAATTAAAATAAAATCCTAACTAATTTTTTTCCCTATTCTAAAGAATAATTTAATTTCATTAAATTGATTATTTCAATGTGTCAAATATTGGTTTTAAAAAAGGTTTTCCATTAAAAGGTAGTAAAATTTCATTTTTTGGAATATAATTCTTTTATCTGAAAAAATGAATTTATTTTTATATTATTTCTAAGAAAAACATAATATGGATTCTTAAATTATATTGAGTATATAAAATTCAAAATTCAGTTAATACTATTCCTGACCTTTTTTTGAACGGCTTTTTTTGTATGTCATGATGTGCTTGAACTCAGTGTTGCGTGCATCATTAGATATTGAATTACTTCAAAGAGATAACGTACTATGAAATCATGTGGTGTTACGCTGAGGGAATTTCAATATGATTGATGGTTTTCTTTTTATGGCCATTAACTCATTTTTAGTGTTTTTCTGAAGTAAAACGTGTGGGGAATTGTCAAACCCAGTAAAAAATATCATATTATCCTTAAATTAGGGGGGAACCACTGTAGATTTAATTTTGAAATAAAGGATACAACAATAAATTATTTTAAGGGGATGATTTCCTGTTATGGTTTTAAATGTGTTTTTAGTGTTTTAAACACTAAAAAATTATTAGAATTATCATAAATATAAATAAAATATGAAATTACCCTAAAATTATGGGACACCAACCATATATTTAATTATAAAATTTTGGAATAGACCTCATGTGATTTCTAACAATGGTTATGCATATATAGTTGCAAATGAATTTTGGGTGTTTTAAAACACTAAAATATGATTTCAACGATAAAAACCGTAGAAACCAACCTCACATTGATATTAAATAATGGTAAAAACACTGATTAGTTATTTTTAAAATATTGGACATAAGGTGATATCAAAATCATTTAAAAATTTATAAAAAAAATCCATCACAATGCACGTCGCTTTGAAAAGAAATTATAATATTTACATATTCCTTTTCAAAATCATTTATGAATCTTGTCTTAAATAGGTATGTTTCATTTTTTGAATATTTTTTTTATTATATATATTTTTTGAAGGTAAAAATCACTATATTTTTTTAACAAAATAAAACACTTCATGTGCAACATTATGAATATATTTTTTTCTTTTCATATTCGCATTTATTTTCTTAAATGTTATGGTTTTCAATATAGGTGTTAGATGTCGGAATTTAAAAAGAGGTTGACCATTCTAAACCATGTCATAGGGACTCATGACGGTTATTAGTTTCCAAGGTAATTAAAGAAATATCAATTATTCTATATTAAATCTGATTTATAATATTTAATTTTATATTTATTTTTATTTTTTATTATAACTGATGAGCTGACATGGTTAGTTTCAGTTGATGTAATGTTGCGGAGGCCGAAAATGTAGTAGAGGTCATGAAATTTTTTTATATTTTACATGGATTGTTTTGGGACATATTATATATATATATATATATACATTTATGACCAATGTATTAGTTAATGTATGGGGTAACTGAGACTTAGCTTTTGATGATATAGGCTTTTTGTACAACAATAGGTGTGTGATGTTTGAATAATGTGTTTAACATATATTTATGTTTTATTTTATAGCTTGTCAATTTTTGTATATTTATAGTTTTTTTAAGAATTAAAAAAATTTATTTAGCGGGTTTTTATTGTAACTTCCACTAATCATATATTTCCAATTGTATTTAATAGTGGTTTAGATTAACCCCCACTAAAAATAACCGACATGAAATACGTTGCGGTGGTTATTTTTATTTTATTTATATTCCAAGTGGATATTTTTTTATTATAAATATACATATATTTAAATTATGAACCATAGATAATATCTCTATGTATGAAATTTAAAAACCACTACTAAATTAAATAAATCTTTTCCCATTGACTTGAAACTGTGAAATGCGCTGCGGTTTTATGAATAGCCGCTAAACAGTTATGCGATGGTTGAAACCATGCTATACCACTAAATAATCGCCATTTCCATCATTTTTAGCATATTTAGAAAGATATATAAATTCCAAAAACTATTTTGAAGTGTTAATTAGTGGTTGAGAATAGTTATTGTAGATTGCAAGGAGACCTGGTTGAAAATTATTGATGTTTTTAATTTTGTAAAAATGGATATAACATCACAAACACAAAACTTCAGATATACATATTCATTCATGTGAATTGATTCACGTATGAAAATTTAGAAATATCAGGCACCATGTATGAAAATGTTTTCATATGTGAAGTTTGAAATAAGGGGATTCTACCATGTATGTAAATCAGCGTAATGCATGCTTCCAACATATGTTATTCATCTATATTCATTATTCACGTAAGCAAGCGATCTAAGATATGGTAATTTGATGATGTATGAAATTGTATTCATCTATGAATGAAAATATTCCTATATATAAATCCATTTGAGTTGAATCTAGGAACATACTCAAATGATATATAACCAAAAAAATAATAAAATGGAAACTCACATAAGTAAATTTCACACACGTATTAGGTGAGAATTACATAATATCAATAATTTATATTCTAAATATATAATTAAATTTAGATGATGAATATGAAATAAATTCAACTTCCAAACATCATGATTCTTACAAAAACCAATATTCAAGCCTATTTTCAGGAGGATTGAATGATGAGGACCACTGCATGAAGTCTCTGATGGATAATATGACCACCTCAAAAATTGGAGTTCCCTGGAAAAATTTTTAAGACAGTTTCAAAAACCACAACTAAATGTTTCCATGAAAAAAATTTAGGGGATGTTGTTAAAGCTTCCACCAATTGTTTTTTATTTTTTTGTTACTCTCATATATAGTTTATTATTTATAATTTTAATTAATTATACTTTATTAAGAAATTTTTTTAAATAATTATTAGTGAATAATAATTTGAAAGTTAAATCAAAAGTTCAATTAGTTAAAAATTTGAATTCGACATCAATTAACCATATCATTTGATCTAGGCATCCATTTTAACTCTACAAAAAGTAAAATAGAATCTTATGAAATGATCTATAATAAAAAAAGATTTATATTTTGTAAAAAATATACTAATAATACTTTTATAGTTTTAAGAATAGTAAGAAATCCAACGTGATCCTAAAAGAGACATAACGTTTCATTCATGATTTCTTTTAGGCGATACCACATATCATGTTGAAGCATGCTATGAGCTATATAGAATGATGACCTATGTTTCCTTAGTGAATATATTTCATAGATCAGAAGAGGCCTAAATTTCCTCCAAAACAATGTTTTTAGTGAGTGTATAGAAATTTTTTAGCATTCGAAGGAATTTTATGCTATTTTATGGTGATCTTATATTACTTTTTTGGTATCGATTGAATTTATTGCCAATGATTATGTTCATATTGATATTATAGATTTGAATTTATATCATTTCTTACAATTTAGTTTTATTTATAATTAAAAATGTGTGTATTATATATATTTACATATAATAAATCAGTTTTATAAATACATATTTACATATAAATGTATATTTCCACATATAAACCATATAGAAATAAATATTTTTTATTATTTTCATTTAAAATAAATAATTATTTATTTTATTTACCTTATAATAATGGATTTATTCATCTATATATATAAGTTTATAAGTAATGTTTAAATAAAAACATGTGTGGTTTAATAAAAAAATCTATATTTATTTATTATTATTATTAAAGAATAGACACTATTTAACTGTATAGAGGGTGACCAATTACATAGCCTGATGGCCCATGGCCAAGTGGCCTGAATATAGGGTTTAAAAGCCAATTTTTTGCCAAAAGGGCCTTTTGTTGAACAGTATTGCTATAGTACCCATGCAGCCACAGTAACTTCTACAGTATGTCAGCTACAGTTCTTACTATTATTACCGCTGTAAAAGTTTTCTATAGTATCCAGCTATTGTGTCCTACTATAGTGATGATACAGTACCCAGAATATTCATCGCTGTCTGGATTCGATCCTAGGTCTTTTGGATACCAAGCAAGAGCATGTCCCACTTTGGTACAAGCTCGTTTGCAACACTCAATTTATGTGTACATTCTATTATATGTATGTAGACACATATATAATTTATTATTTCTGTATATATATATATATATATATTTACATATTTATGTGTATATACCATAGTATCATATACCTGAATATATATATATATATATTCCTATGTTTATATGCATTTGTATTAATATACAATTATATATCTGAGTGTCTTTATATATATTTATGTTTTATAAATATGTGTTTATATACATTTACGTAAATTATATTATAAGTATATATATTTTTATATATTTAAATCCATTTATTAATTTATTATCTGATTTTTTTTTTATGTTTTTACTTTTTTATTTTTTTTCTTTTACTATTTATCATTTATTATTTGTTATTTGTTATTTATTATTTATTATTTATTATTTATTTATTATTTATTATTATTATTTATTACTAATCATAAATTATTTTTTATTTTTTATTAATTATTTATTCTAATAGTATTAATTATTAATTATTTATTATTAATATATTATAAATTGATTGGTTATTTATTATTTATATATTTTTAATTTATTAGTTATTTATTTTGTTATTTATTATATATTTATTATTATTTATCAGCTATCATTTATTATTCAATAAACATTATTATTTATTATCATTTAATATATATTATAATTTATTATTTATTATCATTCGTTATAATTTATTTATTTGTTATTATAATTTATTGAATATTTATTTATTTCTCTTTTGTGTAATATTTCATTATTGATTATTGATTATGTAATTATATTTCTATAATAATTATTTTTAATTTATTTATAATTTATCTATTATCTATTATTTATTAATTTATTATTTATTTATTACTTTTCTAAAATATATTTATTATTTATTATTATTTAATAATATTCTTTATTTTTTATTTTTATATAATTAAATATATTACATATTGTTTACTTACCATATAAAGATCTTGATGGAGGGATATATTCTTTGTAGTATATTCAAGAGGTAATAAGTAATAATAATAATGTAAAAAATAATAAAAAATAATAATAATAAATTAATTTAATACAGAAATAAAAAATTAAAAAAATTAAATAATCAAAACAAAAAACCACCGCCAAATGAAACATCACAAAATTATTCCCTTTAACAAATATGTGTTTCTTTTATAATGTCTCACACATCATTTAGAAATGGTATAAACTGCCACAAAATGCCAAAAACCCATTAGGGAAATGCCTTTTTAGTGATTTTTTTGGTTTTCAAGTTTAATTTAGATGAAACACCATAAAATCTCGAGATGTTAATTGAAACAACCTAAGTCATTTTATTTGGATTTATTGATTTATTTTAGAGGAAATGATATGGAATTTTGGGAATTTACCCAGACTGAATTCTTGAGAATAAAAGCTAAGTTTCTATAATGTACATACCCATTGTTAAAGGATGTACTATGTATAAAGGATAATAAATTGGAACATGTTCGATTCCTTGTCATAGATATGTATGTTATTCATATTCTATACAACTGTGAAGATTTGCAGTGTGGATTTCATGTATCATTTTAGGGAGGTGAAGTTATTCATGGCGTAAATAATTTTTGGGCCGAAATTCAAGAATATAAATCATTAAGAGACAGAATTCATAGAAAACCCCTTGAATTCCAAAAGTAGTACAAAAAGTATCATGTGAAATATTAATGGTCTCATATAAATGAAATTTTGGGTTGGTTGTGATAATATCCCCTCCATATTTCATTTAAGGATACTAATTTTGATGGAAGAAGTAAGATGTACATAAATGATAATTGGAATGTATGAGAATATCAATGAGAAAGAAATAAAAAAACATATAATTTGTCACTAATTATAATGGATTAAAGATTAATTGAGAAATAAACTGGGATAGGGTTTCGATGATCTCTCAAATGAATAAAACCAAGGAGGATATGTTTTGTGATGTAGTGAAGCTGAAAACGAACCTGATATTGTTCTGAAGCTATAGATCCCATGGGTATCGAAGATGAATGAAATGAAGGTTACCTTAAATTATTAATTTATTAGTTATATGAAGTAGTGGTAGGGAGTTCCATGAACTATGGTAGTATTCATATAAAAAATATATCCATATGAATGTTCATTGTTCTAAGTTTGAGTAAATATTAGTGCATCCCAATTGAACATATTTTGTTTAATTATATGAAGATGAATTGAGAAGAGAACAATTTGTAAAAGTACTATCATTCGAAGAAACTATTGTGAGAGGAATTATATATGATCTTGTGAATATATAATAATATTATAATAAACATTTGATTTTCATTAAATAGGTATCTTACAAGAAAAAACAAATATATTAATGATAGGATTTTTTGGAATATGAATTATTTTTGGTACACATGGACAACATGGTGTGAATCTATAATCTTAGTCTAAAACTGTTGTTGATGTCTTATGGGAATCAAGAAAGATAAGTACAGTGATATGTTGGAAAAATAGTTGTTTGATTCACCAAAACCACTATAATTGATGTTTAATTATATTTTTGAATAAGTTACTGTGGGGAAATTCCAATCATGGTAAGGAGTATGTCATTGTACCCAACATTCTAAAAAATAATACATGCCATATTTATTTCTTTTAACATTTCATTTCATCGTATCATTTTAGATAAAATTTAAGTATATACATTCATATCCTTATGGGTGAGAGATGTTAATCAATTAAGGGGTTTAAATATTTAAATAATATTTGGTAATATTAAAAAAATATGCGACAACTAATTCAAACTCGGTGAAATTACACACAATCCCAAATGGTATTTCATAGTTCACTATTTAGTACCAAATTTATTATTTTATGTGGTGGTTATTTTAGGTGTTAATCTATTTTTCATGGAGTCAACATCAAAATTCAAAATAAATATTCTCAAAATTGATCATTCTTAATCATATGTTTTTAAAACCAACATGTTTAAATTAAAAAAAATTATGGATTTTTTCAACTTCAACTGCATACTAAATTTTTTATTTTTAGATAGTTCCAATTAGGAAACTTGTTTCATAATGATCACTGGATAAAGTGTAATATTTTTTGTGTATTTTTTATAATTTCATTTTTTAGCAACTTCAATTATGGAATCTAACTGGATTAATTTTTCATTAAAATAGTCTAAATATTAAAAAATAATCATGTTTTAGGTATGTATGTTTAAATTTATAGATTTATTTAATTAATATTTATTATTATTTATTTTTTGATATCACTCATTCAACATGTTTTGGGTAAATTTTATTGAGATTCTAAGTTGTGGGTTACATACAGGTTTTGCTTCTTTATTTAATGTGGGGAAAAGGGAGGTCTCGAGGTGAAGCAATATATCAAATGTGGTTAGTTAAATTAAATTATTATTTTTAAATATTATCATCCATTATAAAATATAAAACCATTTTTTCTGTTTCTTTTATTTTTTGAGAGAGTAATAATTAATTTTTCCTGGAATAATTGATATGTGAAAAATCATTTCAAAAATGACTATTTTTTTAATTTCAATTTATTTTTTTCTAGATGGGATTTAATTATTTTGGATTGGAAAATATATTTTTTAGGACTATAAATAGTTTATGTGAGGTGTAATATGGTGTAGATTTATTTTATACATGTTTACACACATAATTTCTATGAAAAATATGTCGTTTCCATTAATAATTTATGATTTTATTTAAAAATAATTTATTGTTGAGAATTATTCATATAAAATGAAAATCTTTGAATATTATAATAAAATATTATTTTTTTGGAAAAAACTGATGATTTTTCAATCATATGATTTTTGGAAATCTCTTATATATATATTTTTACTTTTTTTCAATTATTTTTGTTGAAATAATATTTTGGTGAAGTTTTATTAGTTTTGATACAATTTTTCATGTGTTTTAATATATTTTTAGAAAATGATACATAAAACACTAGTATGATGAAATATGTGAGTAATTTTTTTATTTATTAAATTAATTAAATTTTCTAATGATGTAAAGGTGAAGGTCATTACATAAGAGTTGTGCATGTGGGTTCTGGTCATTATGTAAGATCCCCATGGTTTTTTAACCATTCATGGGAGGCTAATGTGTAAAGGTATATTTCAGCTTCTATAGGTGACATGTAAATATCTCCCCATTAATGAAATTCTTTTCCAAGTGTTGCTTACATGTTTTATCACGGCTTTATAAGGGGGTATGTAAGGGTCAGATTCCTTGTAAATATTATTCTAAAGATGATATGTATGAGTCTCCATAGAAAAAAGGATATGTAGGTGTCCAAAATATTTCAAAAAATGATCAAAATTGTTAATATTAATATAATAAATAATGATTAAACACATGATGGAATCCTATCTATTATAATAGAACATAACACAATGAGTTGTAAGGTAATCAAAGATGAGTACATGGTATGCAATTGAATAATTTTTAGAGTCAAAGAATATTGAACCATGATAGATATGCATCTAAAATAGTATTACATATTGGATAAGCTTTAGTCACATGGGGGAGTGTCAACTATTCATGGAGTTTTCCAAAATTTTGTTGAAAATAATGATGTATAATGAAGGCTTCCATATAGATCTCTAGGGTGTGAGGGGACGAGTTAATGTTTTTGTGAAATGTTCTTCGGAACTCCCTAATTCGTGTGGAGAAAAAATTTATGATTTATTTACTAAATGATTCATTCAATTATTATGAATTGTGGGAGGACGAGTGGGAGACAAGAAAATAGTCGGTAGTAGATCGAGACTCAGAAATAATGGTGACAGAGCTTGGGGAGAGTGGTTAAAATTAGACATAAAATAATTTTTTCTCTTTTATTATTCTTTATTATCCATTCATGTTATATATTATCTGTATATTTTTCTAATTATTATTATCATGTGTAAAAAATGAAATTTTTAAAGTCTGTATAAAATGAGTACATTTTTTTCATGCTCATGTTTTCATATTTATCTATCATTATTCCTTTGTTTTATCCCAATTATATTCATTTATTATTAATTAATGAAAAAAATCTTGTTTTAATTAGGGAATGACCATTTATTTCAGTGAGAAAAATATTATTTTGACACAAATAGATGAATATATTGATATGTGAAATCCTCATAATAATGAAAATGTGAGATATTTATAGTTATGTTTTTTAATTTTAGTTCTCCAAGAGAATTTAATTAATATATCCTATGTACCGATGGGTGAAATATTTTGAACCCTTGAAACATAAAATTATCAATCGATGAAGTAGATATGGAAAAGATTGATCTTTAGATTCCCTATGAAATGATCAATCATTCTTTGTTTTAATATTTCATTAGAGTGAGTTGGTATAACTATATTTATAGCACTGTGATAGTTAGGCTATTAAACAATCTTTCCTAAAGGATTTTTTAGAATTATGATTAAAATATATTAATGAATAGATATAATTTCAAAAAATTTAGTTTTATCTAATCTAAACTTCTAAATTAATTATTCTCCCTTTTTCATCTCTTGTGTTGTTTTGTAAATTTTCATTCATTCTTATTTTATACCATCACTATTTTATTCTCTTTCACTCTGACATCACCATTCCACAAACCGATTATAGTGTGATATTTTCTTTGTGTTTTCTGATAATTTGTTTCTTAATTCAGAGGACCATAAACTTTTCTTACCATGTGGAGTTACACCTTTAATGTAATACTAATTAGGGATAATATATGTATAAATACTATTTTTCTTATCGTTGATGACATGTTTGGGTCACAAAACAAGTTTTTAAATAAATTGACACTTTTAAATTGAAAACATACACCAAGAGTTATTTTAGGCATATAACATATCAAAATGATACATGGTTTATTCCTAAATGTTCTAAATCAATCAATGATTTTTCCCTTGATTTTTATGTTAAACTAATCACACAAATCATGTTTTGTACTTCATAAATTCTTAAAATGAAAAAATAAACTTTAATTCATTATGATCACACAACATATAAAAATATTTTATTCTTTATTCCTCCTTGTTAAAAATAAATAAATGATCATTTTTGAGAGTCTAATGATATTCTGAGTGTGTTTCAATGGTTTTGGTAATGTGATAGATGGTTTCAACCAAGAAGTATCTTTTAAATTTAAAACACACAATTTGAATTATTATTCAAACATTATGCCTAAAAATAACTTTTGATTCATTCATACATTTCATGAATGAACCACATATCATTTCTTTGTTATTTAATAATAATTAATATAGGTTTTCTTGTATTGATAATTTAATGGTTTTTCATGCAAGTCATATAAGAAACAAAGATTTTTATCCTAATGTTTTTATTCGTTGATTAAAATTCAATTGTTTCTTATAGATTTTTATATATATCCACTATAAAAAAATATTTCTGTAAAATAATATATTTTATTCCATATAAACCTCTCCCTATTGACGTAATTAGCACATTTTATTCTCAACTTAAAAAATACTATATCTTTTGGGATGTATCTAAAACAAATGCGTGGAATATATGGTTCTTTGATGCTTCTATATTGGTTAACCAAGAAAAATTTAATTTCAATAATTAATTTTGTTATTGTATTGTGTTTACTTATATACATATATATATATATTAAAATAATACCTTAAATTGAAATGGATTTGGATTGGCACATCAAGTGAAATAAAATGAATTAGAAATATGGTGAACAATATAAATGAATAAATTACTTTATTTATAATTGTATAACAAAAAATGTGGATGAAAAAAGAAATCTATATATGATTTTGTAAGCATTCCGACCCCTGGTGAGCTTCACACCCATTTATTAGGAAATATATTTACACATCAAAATATTTTATTGTATATTTCCTTAAATATAATGTAATAATATAGAAATATATATAATTAATAAATATTTTGAATGAATTTTAAATTAATATTGTTAATACCACTTTGGGAATATGAGTTAGAATATGTAGTGTGACATCATTCAAAAATTTACAAATAGAATAAAAACAATTGTTTCCATTCATTTTTCTTATACACAACAAAAACATTGATAAGTATAAGTTATTTTATCTAATAAATTTTGTAATTTTGAAATCAAATTATATATAATTTAATACATATATATTGATAAAAATATAATGGTTTCTTATGTGTTTTGAATGCATTAATACCATACTTTTTATGATAAATAAACATCATACTGCCATAACAATAATGTAAATATAAATTATAGAACAAAGAATTTGAATATTTTTTATAAAAAAAAGAATGTCGTGTTTTACAAGTGAATAAGGGGAATATTTTTTGATAGATTTATTTCATGTAAAACTATAGGTCGCACAATATATAATTTTTAAACATCATACTTAATTTCACTAGAAATTCATTGAGTCCTATAGAAAATTAAAAATTAAAAATTAATTAATGGGAAAATGTAATTATATTTTATTTATTTAGAATATTTTTTTTTCACTTTTTTATAGTTGGTATTATGAATATTCTATCATTAATTTTTTTTTATTTTAAATATCCTCATATACTAGTTGTGATATTTCATTAATTTTATTTGATTGTGTTATTTTTCAGGTGTAGAAGTCATATAAGGACTAAAATATACAAAATATATTCACTCACAACTTTTTAACTTTATATATTTGTGATTAAAATATCTTTATAAATTTTAATATTTTTAATTTTAACAATAATAGTACATTAATTATTTTTTATTTGATTAATGAAAATGTAACTCATAAATTGATTAAAAAGTTAGGCCACTAATAATTAATGCATGAGACTTGTGTTTATACTCTAAAGATAAATTATTTCATGGGTGATTATTCTATATATTTTCTCTTCAAATTATGATGTAGCCATGAATATATAGATAAATGAGAAGGTGGGTTGAATCAGTGGAGATCATTTACAATTTTATTTCTCATGAAAATACCGATGTAATATATTAATGTTTCAATCCTCTCAATATTATCCCTAACCCTCACTCATATGAAATGATAATGAAAAAAATAAAGGACAACAATATTTACAAATATTTTACCCCAATTCCAGTGACTATTATAATGTTGTGTCTACTCTAATAAATCCTTGTATTTATACTATGAAATATAGTGAATTAAAAAGTTCCAACTCCCATCATGCTCTTTCTATCTATAGACATGAAATTATACCATCTCTTATATGTTAAAAACATTCTTATACATCTGGGCCACATAAATATTAATACATTAAATATTCTAAAAATACACTCTCCAAATTTCTATGTATGGTACCCTTATTCCATATAATGTTTTTACTATTCAACTTAGTCTGATCCCTCTATCAGATAACCCACCATCTGATAAACCTATTTCAAGTAATCCATTTTCTTGTATGCTTTATTGGGTATTATTTTTCTAATACCTCTTCTTTAACCAAGTGACTCCACGGAAGGAAAATCAGGTCCTAAAAATATCAAAACCGCAACTCTAACATAATCATAATAGCCATTTTTTAACATACCAACACATCTTTAAATAGGTATACTTCCTTTGAAAATTAAGGATTCCATGCAGCCTCCAATTTCAAACTTCCTACTCATATAATAATTCATTTGACTACATTCAAATTATCAAAAAGTTTATATTCAACAATCTTCATAGGAGAAAACTTAAATCTCTATCCCAATGAACTATTTAAAACATCCTAAAATCATGGATTTATTTACTAACATTCAAATAATATCCCATAACTATAACTACTATTAACTTTATATATATGTATATAATTTTATTCAAGGATCCGTCTAAATTTTCTTTATCTGGTACCATAGAAAATCATTCCTTCATCAATTAAATCTAAAGAACCTCTCTATAAAATATTTTTCATCTAATCAAATAATTCTGTAGAAATCAATCTTTGTCTATTTTCTTCTCCTCAGATGATTCCACCAAGTAATGGACACCTAGAAGATCATAAATTGTGATTTTTCATATTATTTAGAAATTCCATGTCTGGTCAACCACCATCAAATCATACATCATAAAATTCTCAGTTCATTAATCATGTTCTGGTGAATTTTTCTCTATCTAATCACATTCATATTTTCTTATCTAGTAAACTACAAAAATTTATCAACACATTGAGCTTCAATATATTTTATCTTATAGAAATAGATTACTCTATCAATGAAAATAACAATCCTCCCTTTGTTTGATCCACTTTATCAAAAAAATTTATTTGTTTGACTCATCCTAGTGACATTATAAAGACATCACTCTTTTTTGTGGACTTTAAAGATCTATATCTAGTATAACTATATATATTTTTGATAATGTTTATAGATTTGTTCTTCAAGAGGATTTATGAAGTCTCTCTTTGAATGGACTATATCTAATGGAGTCACTGTGATAGCCTTAATAATTATCATTCAAACCTCTAGATTCATGTTCATAACTTTATAGCTTAACGATTGAATAGACAGAACTCTATCTTTGTATCTTTGATCATTGAATATTTTTCAATATAATCTCTTAATAACTTAAACATCACAAAATATTCAACTTTGTAGAAAAAAATTTATTCAAAAACAATATCTTTAATAATGAGAATATTTTAGTAATCATGGTTTTATAAACCATGAGGATCTATATAGTATCATATAACATTGTGCGAGTAGAAACTCAACCTTATTCTGATTATAAGAATGTAATTTTCATACACCAAAAAAATTCAAAATAAAAAAGATGATGAAGATGAATATTTAATTCATTATAAAATTAGCCAAAATGATATTGAATCCCCTCATTGGATTTTTTAGAAATAATATCAACAGATCATTTCCTCTAATTTTACCAAACCATATCTTATCATATAGATAAAATATTAAAACCACACCAACTAATTTAGAAAATAATTTATTGTAAAATCAATCCCTTAAGGAATAGAAATTTTGTATTCCTTCTATTGATTAACCCCACACAAATCATCGCATCTTCCAACATTTGTACATAAAAACATTTTAATTACTCCCAATACTTATGATAAAAAATTATATTAATTCATAAAATAAAGAATAAGAATTTATAATTCATATCCCCATTTGAAAAAAAGTTCTAAAAAATATGGGGGATTCATTAAAAACTTTTATAAGTAAGTGGTGGAGGATGAACATGTACTTTTGGCCTCAATTCCTCAAATATTTCACAATGAATATCTATTGTGAAAATATCAACAATTTGGACATTTTTTAAAATACAATCAAGTATAAAATCACTACCTATAACATTATCTTTAATGAAATTATATTTAATATCAATTTTATTTGATCGATAATATTGCAATGATCTTTTTAACTGATAATTGGTGTTATATTTACCATAAAATATATTCAATGGTTTTTCATTATTCACCCATGAATATTATAGTTGAACCTTTATCCACATAATTTGTTTGATTCATTTCTCAAGGAAACATATTATTTTTACAGTATACTCAAATTAATAGAGAATTGTATCTTACTATATCATCTCACACAACATTCACCCAAAATGAAAATTCATCCTGAATATGATTTTTGATCATTTATATATTCAGGAAAATTATCATTAATGAATACATAATGGATAACATATCAATATTTTTATACCTGAATCCATTATTTGGTGTCCCAGTATGATAACTATGGATTATTTTGGCTTCTGACATTTTTGATTTCTTTCAATAACTTTGATATCCTTCACAAAATTTTAAATCATATGAAATGTTTAGCCATAATGCAATAAAATGATGTAATATTTCCATAATTATAAAAATAATTTTAATTTTAACTTTGGTCTACTTTAAAATTACACATATTCATTCCAATAGTAATTGGTGTAGAAACCTCCTTCAAATCATCCATGCCAATATTCATTAAAAACTCTTTGGTATACATTTCATGAGAAGGGAATATGTATCATCTTATTCGTTGAACTTGTAATCTGAAAAATAATTCCAACTCCAGAATAATTGAATTCTCAAATATCTTATTCATGTTTGAATAAAATTCTTCATAAGAATCATCCCTATAACCTAAGAAAATTTTATCATCAACATAAACATTAAAAAGTAGGGTACCTATAATCATATATTTTCCAAATAAGTTCCTATCATTATATATCACCACAATGATTTGAAGATAGATTTTTTATATAATTTATTCAATATTTAGTATATATGAAACAAACCATTTGATATTTATAAGATAGAGTTGTAACATCGATGTTAGACATAATTTTGTCACGTCTGTGATTTGAATTTCAAAAAACTGATAGACATGGTTGTGATAAGTAAGATATTAAGAGTCTGATAGGATCATATTACATTTTTGGTTAATATTAACTTACCATTATCAATAGTAAACTAACCTTATGAATACTATTGTACCAATATGAATATTAACCTCACCCATGTTAGTATAATAGAAATTTAGGCACCTTATAAATGAAACAGAATATTTTAAAAATTCATAATTAAATGATTGAATTTTTTGAGCAATAAATATTTAATTACAATTTAAAATTAATAAATTTAATTTTCATAAAATTTATTCCAAAATAAATATTGTTTCCTCCAATTTTAGGAAAATTTTATGAGACCACTTCGAATTTTTTAAAGTATTATAAAATCAGTTTTAAATTTAAAATCGATATTTTTAAAGTAAATAGTAATTTATTTAAAAATTAAATTTATCATATTTATAAATTTATTTTGATAACATTGAGTTTGTTTTTTAATTATACAAGTTGAAGAATGTTTAGGTTATGTTTTTCCTGTATTTTTGAAATAATTTAATTTTTGGTGAATTGTGAAATTCGATTATTTATAAAATATGCTAAATAAATGAATTTCATAATCATGAAGGAGTCATTGATAATGTAAATGGCCATTGGTTTAAACTAACATGAATTTATTACTTTTTTGAGTCATATTAATAAATTCTATTTATATTCATGAGCCAAAATAAAAAAAATTGCTTAATATAATGGAGAAACCCTCGTCTCCTCTAATATAAAAACCTCCCATTCACTCTCCCTTATATTCACTCCTATATGCCTTGATGATTCTAAAAGTTCTTCCCAAATACTCATCACATGTCTCTACTAATGTCTAGTATCCCTTGGTCTTTACTAAAGACCAAAATCCATTCCCTTAAGGAGGTTCTCAAGGAGGTTTTCTTCCGAGGAAAATCCTCTTACCTTTTCTTTTAATTTCATTACAATTTACCTTATTTTCTTATTCAATTATAACCACCCCTTTTTAATTGATCGTGATAAGTCAATTATAAATCAAAATGAGTTCTTTATGACTAATAAACACCGTAATAATCTAATGAATTATCACTAAATGTATTATCTAATGATTCATCTTCATAATATGTAGAAAAATTATTTATATAACGATTTACACTTCATATATTCTCTTTAACATCAATCAATTACAATTATGGAAAATTATACCAAATTTAAATGAACTCCATTACATATAATCAATCGATTAAATCATGAAATCATGGAAATGAAAACTCTGGAATGACGAAATTCAATCATATAAAATTGTAATAATTCCATAAATGAACAAAATAAAACAATAAAAAATACAATACATATAGATAATATTATTAGTTAAATAATTAATGTATTTAATTTTATTATCTATGAGGTTAGGTTCAAGTACAGAACACGTACAGACATAAGGTAAAGATGTTCTACCTTAACCACTGTTTTCTTTCAGGTAACTATTTTTCACTCTTAAACACAAAATTATTATTATATAATCCCCATAAATTCTTCTATAATTATATATATATGTTTACCAATAAAAATTATTCTTTACTATGTTTGGAGTTAAATGTTTTATAATGATCTTTCTCAATTCATCCGGATAAGAAATCTTATAGCAAGGGAACTTTTCAAATTATTACATATTTTCATGTGTACCCTATAATATTCATTATTCCGCCATTTTTTTTGAAAAACACTAATTTTATAACTTAAAAATACATTATTTACTATTTGTTGAAAATATTTTTCCAAAAGAGCTCTTCTTTTCAAAGTAAAATTGTATTTCTCTAAAAAATTCCTCAATGATTTTATTTGAGTTTTTTTGTATATTTCAACACCTCAGTTGACTTTTATGTCTTATTGAGATTAATATCTTATTATTATCATCTAAAATATTGTATTAAATGTTTTACGACCATTTTGGTTCTGGATGGGCAGTCCTGATACCATTAACCATACTTCTTAGAATGGTTAGTGTTTATGAGTACAAACTGAGTGAAGTTATTTCATATATTTATATTGTTTTTGTTTATAAAATATATTATGAGGAATACATTTTAAATATTATGTGATGGTTGGGGACTTCTATAGCCCCTTGATCCCTCAGTAGGTCCCATGAGACAAATTGATATGGCCTTAGTTGAGGCCTTTCCCATTTTCAGATACGGTTTTCACCGAGGCCATAATCATTCTTAGTTGTCTTGGAAAATATCATGATGATATGGATTAGATGTCTCAAATAATACATACCCTAATTATGATGCTAGTAATTGATAGTTTATGTTTTCATTAGACTAGCATAATACAAATCATTATGTTTTATTTTGGAATTTCTTATCCATCTCTTATTCCTACCATATTATGATCATGTAGATTTTTAAAGGTATGTGTCTTTAGTTGTTCACCATGACTAGTTTTTATTTTTATGATAACATCTATTATATTATGTACCCTTACTATATATCTAAGATCACTTATTTCTTTTTTTTCATTTTCCCTAGGTTTTGAAGATGAATATTATTAATGAAATTCAAGGATAATCTAGGATTGATATAGATTTGTTATTATGTATTTATTTTCATGTTTTAATGTTGAACTTATGATTGATTATTGTTTTCCAAAAATACTCAACTATTTGTTCCTTTAGGAGATTAATTTCTTGTAATCATGCAAACTTAATGAAATAAGGTACCAACTTTGGGAAACTAGGTTCATGGTCTTTACAGTTTATATCATACGATGTTTATTATAAAATAGGGAATTTAGATATAGAAAATATTTATTATGGAAAAAATCCCTAAGAAAAAAATTAAGGATAAGTATACAAAAACATCCTAGAAATTTAGTGAGGAATATTTTATGTGGTTCTTAATAGAAAAGGAATCCATGTCAGAATACTACAAGTTGATGTGGTTCTGGAATAGACAAACCAAGGAGAGACAACACGAAAAAGGTGCTTCAGGCCTGACCTAAGGAAACCTGTTACAAAACAACGATCCTTACTATAGATACAGTTTTTCACTCCTAGGGGATATTCATAGGATTAATCACATTTTATTTACAATTCATTATGAATGATTTAAAAGTAATTTTTCTTCAATTAAATGATGTTTATGATTGTGAGATTATCAATTAATAGGATTTATATATTGTTAATTATTTTTCAAGTTGAGACTAAACATAATCAATAATAAAATAATACATTATGTTTCATAATTTAGAAACAGCACCTACTAAATGGATTGGAGGTCATATGAGTACAAGTATTACATGGTGGTATTTTCCTCCTATGAAAGATAATTATATTGGTACTAAAACTGTGGATAGTGTTGAGAAAATTATAACTATACTATGACAACTGACTCATGTTATGACCAATAATCATACATGTATGAAGCATCCTAATAAACAACCTTCATGAGAAATGTTAGACCGTTTTATAAAACAACAACCTCCATCACTCAATGGGACCACAAACCCATTCATTATAGACCATGACATCTGTTATTTACAGAAGATATTTCTAATATTTGGACATAATGAATGAGAGAAGGATTTCATGGATGTTTATAATCTATCAATACATACAGATCAGTGGTGGTTGTTAATTCAAAACAAAATGGAGGAGGATAAAATTGAACAAATATAATGGAGGTATTTTAAAGAAATATTCTTATAAAAATAGTTTCCTTGTGAATAATGATCATATATGGAGAGGAAAATCTTCACTCTCAAATAGAAAGAGGGTGAAATTTTTAAAATTATAAAGCATAAATTATAATGTTAGAAAGGAATTCTATTGAATATATACATAATAAAACTAGATATATTATTCAATTATTTTAGGTTTTAAAACTATTCCTCCAAAGGGAACTAGTATCCCAATGTTTATCTTCATATGAAGACATTATCTCATGTGCTACCAAAATAGAGAAATAATTCCCTATGAAATATTAATTTAAGAGGAAACAAGATAAATAGAGTGTGGAAGGGGAAAGAATATATAAATGGGAGAATGAAAAATGGAATTTACCAACATTCCATACATGTGTAAAGAAACACTCTGGTGCTGGGTTAAAAGAAAATATGTCTGCTACTAGTGTGGAAAGAAATTCCATCATGCTGGTTATTGCAAGGGAAATAAATAATCTATCATTGTTAAATGCTATAATTGTTTGTATTTTGGACACTATGCTATGGATTTTCTAAAACATCAAAGAAATGGGCCTCATAAAATTCCAAGGGAGGAAGGTCAAGCTTATGTGATCACAACTTCTATGGTTGAAATTCTTAATGATGTGGAGGAAAGTACATTAATTGTTTCCGAAAACATAGCCAAAACTTTATTTGATTCTAGAATATCTCATTATTTAATATCATCCTAGTTTCCCAAGAAAATTAGATATTTCCAATTTTACTTAATAAAGGTTTTTTTAGTCAAAACTCTTAAGGAGGTATCATTACAATAATGATGTGTCGATCAATCGACCCTATGACATAGAAACATGATTTATTTTCTAACATTATCATAATACCCATCATTATCTTTGATATAATACATGGTATGGATTTTATTTCAATATATAATGTTAAAATCTATTGTAAGGATAAGGAAGTTACAATTTTCGAGAATGATGTAGAATTCATTGTCTATAGAGTGGAAACACCATCATATCATTCTTATCTAGATCCACAAAAAGTAGATCTTCATAACACAATTCTTAGAGAAGATGAGACCACAATATCTATGGGTGAGGAAACAAATCATAAAATTGATAATGTGCATATTGTGAAAGAATATATTGTTGTTTTTCTAGAGTATTTTCATGGAAATCCACTAGAATATGAAGTTGAGTTCTTTATTGATTTAATTCCGAGTTATAAACATATATCAAAGAATACTTATATAATAGAGACTGTGGAATTAGTATAACTAAAGAAACAACTTGAGTAATTGAGTGATAAAGGATTTATTCTGCCCACTGTTTTTCCATGGGGTGCCCCTGTTCTTTTCATTATGAAGAAAAATTGATCGATGACGTTGTGCATTGACTATAAAGAGATCAATGTCATTAAAATAAATAAACATTATCCACCACTATGAATTGATGATTTATTTGATCATGTTCATAAAGCCCACTATTTTCTAAATATTGACCTTCAATATGGATGATATCAATTGTGTGTGAGGAAAGAAGATATTAAAAAGAAATTATTTCAGACCAGGTATTGGAATTATGAGTTTACAATAATGCCTTTTGTATTGACTAATGTACCCTCTATTTTCATGGATCTAAAGAATATATTTTTTAGTGAATATCTTGGTGACATTTTTGTTGTATTTATTTATGATATTTTGGTATACTCCAAAATATATGAAGATCATAAGAATCCCTTGAACATAATTCTAAAGACACATAAAAGAAACAAATTATATGGGATTTTTAGAAAGTCTGAATTCTGGAGTCAAACATTTTCTTTTCATGGTCATAGTGTCTCCTAAGATGGAATCATTATTGATCATGCAAAGACACGGTTATTTTAGGAGTTCCCTACCCCAACGAATATAACCAAGGTACATAGTTTTATTGCTTTATCATATTTTTATCTTCATTTATTTCAGATATTCACATGATTAACCAACCCATTATAAAATATTACTCATAAATGGGTCATGATCATATATACAGAATAATGTGACGACTGTTTTCTGGAATTGTAGAGAAGATTATTGAATTCTCTAATCCTAACTCTTCCATCGGGGAATGATGAAATTTTTATCCATTGTGAGGAATAAAATAAAGGACTTGGTTGTGTCCTTATATATAGTTATAGAGTTTTGTCCTATCAATCAATTTAGTAAATAAATCATTAGCATAACTAACCAAGTCATGATCTTGAGTTAGCTGTTGTAATATTTAATCAAACGATATTGATACATTATCTCTATGGTGAAACATGTGAGATATGTACTAATCAAAAGAGCCTGAAATACATATTCTCACAAAAAGAACTCTACATGACGAAAATTTGATATCTTGAGATACTCATGTATTACGATTGTTCAATACCCTAACACCCATGATATGAAAACAAGGTAATTGATGCATTGAGTAGGAAGGATCATTATGTTCTAAACAAAATGAAAATTGACAAGGATACAATATACATGGATCTGTTGAGGTTTGATATAAAAATCATCAAATATTGTCAAACATCATTACATTTTCAAATGTTTTCCCAACCATCATTATTATAATGGATTAAAAGTTCACAGCCTGATGAAAACAACATTTTAATAAAAATTTATGGTGTGAATACTGAGATATTGGATGAATTCAAATATGAAAACTGAATTGTGATGTTTGGTAAGAGGCTTTGTGTTCCCACTATACCCAAGATAATAAGGGATTTATGTGATGATTCCCATAATTAAAATTTATCTATTCATCCTCATAGGACTGATATGTAATGAGATTTGAAATAACATTTCTGGTGGGATAACATGAAGACTGAAATTGCTGATTATGTTTTAAGATTATTAGTATTTCAAATTGTGAAGGAAAAAAGAAAACTTCCTAGAGGAGTAATGGAACCTCTGACTATTAATATGTGGAAATGGGATGTCATCACCATGAATTTTTTCAATTGATTACCAAAAAATCCAATAAAAAACTATGTAAAATGGATAATTATTGACCGGCATACAAAACCTGCAAATTTCCTTGCTATATGGGTGGATTTTCCACTAGAAAACATTACAATACTCTATGTCAATGAAGTTGTAAGATTTCATCAAGGATTTATTACAATAGTGTTTGATTTTGATCCTTGATTTACATAAAAATTCAAGAAAAGACTTCATAATTCCTTGAAAATTATCACACTCAAACTAACAGGTAGTCAGAAATGACGATCCAAAATTTAGAATACATATAGAGATCATTATTGTACAACATTCAATGTATGTGGGATCATTATTTACCCTTGTTGGAGTTTTCTTAGAATAATATTTTCCATTGTTGTATTCATGTGGCACCATATAAAAAAATGTATGAAAAGAGATGTCGTACACCAATATGTTGGGATAAAGTTGGTGACAAGAATAATATGGTCCCAGAGCTTGTGGAGGAAACAACAGTAATGTTAAAGATAATGTGTTCTTTGTCTCATTATTTTGAATATACATTCCATACCCAACACATGTCCTCATTTGTAAAGGCATCGAAATGGAACCTCACTTATCTTACAATGAATATACTATCCAGATTATGGATACTAACCAATAGGTGTTGAGGAATTGGTAGAGTCATCTTGTAAATTTACTTTTTAAAAGTAATAAAATTGAAGAGTTGATGTGGGATCTTGAGAAGATTATTTTGAAGAACTAGCCAAATCATTTTTTAAGGTATCTTTTTTGTATGTTTGATGAATAAATTTCTGTAAGGCGAGAAGAATGAAAGACACCAAGGATTTAAAAATGGATTTATTACAGGATGAACTCAACACTAAGTATATGGGAAACACACACATTGGTGTTTATAGGTTATAGTTATAACCTAGTAGTCAAAAATAATTTATCCATTTCTATGATTTGAATTTCAAAAAACATACATACAAAATTGCAATTAGTAAGATATTTAGAGTTTGATAGGATCAATATTAATTTTTTATGAACATCAACATACAGTTATGAATAGTAACATTATGAATAGTAATGTTACCCTATTAATAGTAACCTCACCCATGTATGTATAAATAAAATTTAGGAACCTTATAAATGAAATATATTATTTTAAAAATTAATAATTTACTGTTGGTATTTTTGTGATTCAAAAATATTTAATTAAAATTTTAAATTAATAAATTAATCAAATTAATTTTCCTAAAATGTATTCTTAAATAAATATTTTTGTGTCTTATGATTTTAGGAAAATTTTATGAGACCAAAATTAATTTTGGAAAGTATTAAAAAATCAAATTTAAATTTAAAATATGTATTTTTCATGTAAATACTGATTTTTTTAAAAAATTTCAAATTCTATTATTTAGAATATTATTTTGATAAAATGGAGTTCATTTTTTCTATCTATCTATTGAAAAATGTGTAGTGTGAATTTCTATTAATTATCCGAAATACATGAATTTTTGGTGAATTGTGACTTTCAATAACTTAAGAAATATACTAAATAAATAATTTTTTGCATCATAGTTGAGTCACACATGATGTAAATGGTCATTTTTTAGAACTAACATGCACTTGTTATTTTTTTCATCACAATAGTCAAGAATACTCATAGTCTTGAGCCAATATAATAAAATAATGATTAAAATAATGGGGAAACCCTCCTCTCATCCACTATAAAAACTACCGCTCACTCTCTCTAATCATCCCTCCCCTATGCCTGGAATCATCTCAATGATATACCAAAATACTATTTCCCAGTCCCTACTTAGGTCAAAGAGCCCTTGTTCTTTCCAAAAGTGCAATACCCTATCCCTTAAGGATTTTCTCAAGGAGGTTATTTCAAGAGATAGGTCCTCTTCCCTTTTCATTTAATTTCAATTGAATTTATATTATTTTATTATTCTATCCTAACAGACACATATAAATTGATCATGATATCTCAATTATCATCTATATACCTGATTTATATCTTGATACTTTAATAACGATTATCAATCTAACTAATCTACCTCATTTATTTTATAAATGAAATCATCATCCGAGAGGTTCCAATTTACAACCTTCGTGGATGATGATGTTTCGTTCTTCAAATTATTCCACATATCTACTCATGAAACCATTTAAATGGTTGATTAATAATTTAAAAGTTATAATATAAACCTTTTTATGATTTATATGTAACATATTTACATAATAAAATGAAAAATTAATTCTTCATGATCAATAAACACCGTAATAATCTAAACAAATATCACAAAATATATTATCTAATGAGTTATCCACATAATATGTAACAAAATGATTTATATAACCATTTACAATTTTATATTCTCATTAAAATAATTCAATCCCAATTATGGGGAATTATTCAAATTATAAATGAACTCCATTACTAATTTTCAAGAGAACCGACCATGAGATCAAGGAAATAAACACTCCAAAATAACTGAATTCAATCCCATATCTTATCAATAAGGCCATAAATGATATGAATAAAACTATAATGAATAAATCAAATATATATAAAGTTATGAATTATTTAATTAATGTATTTAATTTGATTATTTAGGAGGTTATTGTAAAGTGAAAAACATATTCGGTCATAAGGGAATGGTTTTCTACCTGAACGCCCATTTTATTTCAAATTATACATTGTCTCTATTAAACACATTATAATTCCAACTTTCTTCTCATAATTTTTGTGTTAATTTCATATATATGTGTAAAAATCAGAACCCTTCTTTCTTATCTGGGGAGTTAATTATTTTATATATATCTTTCTCAATTCTTCTTGATAAACAAGGCTGATTCAAGGGAACTTCCAAAATTCATACCTAATTTCAATTGCATTTCATAATTTATTTTAAGAAACCATTCTATTTATAAAAACAATCATTTTATCATATTAAAACTAACTTATTTAATTTCTGGTTTTAGGTAAATATTCTTCCATAAGAACTCTTCTGTTGAAAGGAAATGAGTATTTTTTTGAAACATTCCTTATTGATTTTTTTGGTTGTTTTTGTTTATTTCAACACCTCTATTGAATTTTATGTAATATTGAGGTTGATATATTATTTTTATCATCTTACATATTATATTAAATGGGTTATGATTAGTTTTTCTATGTATGTTCTATCTTTATACCATTTACCATACTACTATGAATGGTTAGCGTATATGTGTACATATTGGGGAAATTTATTTCATTTATTCATGTTGTTTATGTTTACACCATTTCATATGAGGAATAAATTAAACAAATAATGTGACATTTTTTGGATAATATAGCCCTTCAATACAACTGGTGGTCACATTATACAAATAGATATTGGCACGGTTGAGTCCATTCCTGGTTTTAGATATGGTTTTTTAATAGGCCTTAATTATTTTTCATTGTCTTGGTTAATGCCTTGATGGTATGTTTTAGATGTCCCTCACTATGAATTCCCTCATTACAAAGTTAGTAAATTATAGTTCATGTGGTTATTTGACTTGTATTATATGCTTGATTTTGTCTTATTATGTAATTATTTATTCAGCTTTTATTCTATCCATATTATTCTCTAGTATATTTTTAAAGGAATGTGTTTTTAGTTCTTTAACATTCACAGTATTTATTTTTATGATACCATCTAATAGATTAATTACCCTTACTGAGAATCTGAGTCACCCCTTTTTATCATTCATTTTCCCTAGGATATGAAGGTGAGTATTATGATTGACATGTATGTATAGTCTAAAAGTGATATGGATTTGCTATTATGTATTTCGTTTGAAGTTGTATCGAAGAACTTATGTTTGTATATTTATTTCCAAACACCACTAAACTATTTGTTCTTTTAGTATATGAATTTCTTGTAATCATGCCAATTTAATGAAATAAAGAAGAAACTTCAGGCAATTGGGGTTAGGGTATTTACACAGAATTTACATATTAAAAGTTAAACTACTACTAGAAGCTCTCAATCATTGAATATCAGGTATAAAGAGAATGTATCAACCCATGAAAAGATATATTTAGTTTACACCCCATAGTTCCATTAGTATCACATATGAAACCATTTAGTTGCTCAATGTAATCTTATTCAATAATTTATTCTTTTGAGAATGATGACGTAATATCATTTTAATATACTTTTCTATTTTAATGATCAGAAATAGACAGAACCATTTTTATAGCTCTCTTCCAAAAATTTCAAGAAAATGTTTCTTCAGAATAAACATGTCCCAAAATCAAATAAAATCTATATTATAGATATTACTTACTTCCTAAAATTTAACTTTATTCGATCAGTTTATTATAGAACACTGATTTGGTTCTAATAGTATTCTTTCCCCCTATCAAAGAATATGATACTAGGTGTTATTTTTTACAATTTTATCAAAATATTCATCAATACAATTTATCCATTATTTACAATCAACTAATGTTAAAAAAGATTTTGGTCACACTTATGATATAAGTGACATCTCATTCTCTTACCTCAATTTTTTTCTTGTTTGAACTACAGCTTCTTGTCTTCCAATAATATTATTAGATTAAACTAACTTTTGTAATTTCTGTTATTTTTATGTTTTTCATCAGGAATTACGTTCCTCATAAATTTACTAATCAGAACCAACTTGTACAATATTAGTCTCACAATCATATTATTTATCAATATCATCTAAAAATTCACTAGTCTATATTTTTAAACACCATATTTATCATTTTCAATAAATTTTTTTAAGTTGTATTAATATTCATTAACTTTTACCTCTAAGGAAAAAAATATAATTAGAAGATAATTATTGAAAAACATGAATTTTTTTGCATCGGATGAAAATCCTATATAAACACTTTCTACTACTAATTCATCAAACACTCCAAAATACTGATTTTTAATGTTTATTAAGAATGAACTCCAAAATACCGTGTGGTATTTTAATGAATTATTTTTCATATAAAACATCTCATAGAGGGTTAATTTGTATTTTTGATGTTGAAAAAATATATCTGAAACTTGTATATCTAGAATAACAGCACCTAATTAGAATGATTTCGAAAGATTATATTCAGTGGTAATACTTCATCCCCTTTCAACTAAACTTTTATTTCCTTTAAAAACTCCAATTTTATAGAGTATAGGTATAATTTTATTTGTTTTTAATACTATTTTTATTTATGTAGGAATTGAATGAATAACTTTTGTAATAATTTCTATTAATTTTTCTCATATTATATATATATACACCAATATCCATCTCAATATCCCTTCTAAATATTCCAGAAAACTCTACAACATATACTAAATGTTTCAAAAAAATTATGTTGATCATACATGTGAAATAATTAGATAAATTAAAAAATTACATCTCACTATTTTCTAATTGATATCTCTATATCCCATATATATAAGAGTGTTTGAGCTCAAGTGGTCGGGTTGATTGAATTTAAACATTTTTATTTCTTCCAGTTATAATCCTTCAATTCAGGAGGTTTATACAAACAATATAATCTTTCTTTTTTACTTATTGTAAATCTATTGTTAAATATTGCTTTGAGATTTTTCTTATACATTTCTGGCCAAGAAACCCCAGTCATTGGTTCAATATATTGTTTTCATCCTTATTACCGAAATTGAAAAATTAATAGTATCTCTCATCTGGAATAGATTACCACTAGTTCTTTCTCCATTTGTGAAATTTTTTCAATCATTTAAAAAATTAGATAATGTGTAAATATTTTATGAATATAACTTCCATACAATGATCAAAAAGTAGTATAGTACTTAGTAAGTTGTAATTAAGTCCAAAAAAACAAACAAATTATTATTTAAATCTATCTTCTAAGCCTTAATCTTAGATGTATCAATTAGACATAATTTATGGAAAAACCATTTTTTGAAATTTACTACTCCTCGATCATGTTATTAAATATGTTGTAGGATTTTCATTTCACTAGTCATATTCGAGGGAAAAACTATATCAATAATCCATAGTTTATTTATTGGAAGATTTTATATATATCTAAATGAAAATAATTTATATTTAATTTATATTTTCAGTGATTTCATTTCATTTCCAATACAAGAGAAATTATTGGATATTTTTTATACAAACATTAGAATAGTGACATGGTAGGTCACACCATCCAAAAACAACCTATATGTAGCCGAAATGGGTTCCCATTAAGATATTTTTATCAAATGGGGACATTGATATTATTTTCTCCTAAAATTTTAGAGGGGTTCCTCTTTTTATTCAGATGCTCATCCCCTGTAGATCTTGCCTACTCGAAATGAAAGACATGTTGTGCCAAAAATTGAAATCTTTATGCTTGATTATCTATTAACATCAATAATATCCACTCAACATTATTTTATTATATAAATTTGATTTTTCCCTAGGACCTAAGGGTCAATATATATTATAGAATTTTATTTCCATTGGTGCATAGAGGCATTCTTCCAGAAGATATTTTGTAATCATGTCAATGTGATGTATTATTCACAATCAATCCCAAACAGAAGATCTACAATTATTTATTCTTGAACAAGTATTGTTACAACCATCATATAGAAATTTAGTTCTATTTGGTGTATATTTCACATGATTCTTGGGATTATTGGGTTCAACATCTTGTGATGTTTCATCATTTACCAATGAATCATTATTAAAATCCAATTTCATTTTAATAAAGGTATTTATAAGCTTGATAGATATTTTTTGAGTATTATATATCTATGTTTTCTTATTGGTATGTTTTTCATGAAGATATTTCATCATTTTACCAGGTTTATTAAATTTTAGCATTAGAATCATAATTTCTTTTATCTACACATCATCCTTTTAAAGAAATTCATTTTCACTTTTACTGATTTTCTCACGGTCATTTTTAAATATCAATTCATATTTCATACAACATCTGTTATAATCATGATATTCTATAAGTTCTTCTCATATCTGATCTTCTAAATATGTTTGTTTACTTTCTTAGTCCTTACTATATAAAGTATATTACTTTATTTCAACATTAGAACCGAAAGGTTTTACTCTTCTCCAAATTAACTTATTTTGTTGAAATACTGTCAGTATATTAAAACACTTCCATTTAACATAACATACATTTTTTATTTTAGTTGACCTTTTATTATTACTAATGGATTTCTTAACATACTTATAAGTTTTACCCCATGTCTTCCTGTAATATTTTTTCTAGTGTCATCATAACAATATTCTCCATCATTCTTCGTTTGTATGTTCATTAGAATATTTATGATGCCTCAACACTAATAAAATTTAAGTGTAAGCTATCCTTTATAATTTCTTCTACCTTTATATAAATTTTTAGCAGTATGGGTCATAATTCAATCATTCAATTAAGTATAATATTTTATAATTTTTCAATAAATAACACAAAATACCTCATGTTTAGGTTCTATAATTTTTAGATTCCCCATAGCTTAAAAATATATCTTTTTATAAATATTATTTTTTAATGAAATATCATTCTTCAATAGATAGAAAATAGAAATGATACACAATTAATCAACTGATAAATCATATTTATACTCTAAATCATATATTTTAGAAACAAACCTAACTGAAAGGTTTGTCCTTAACTTTTTATAATTAGATGAATCCTCCAAGATATTACAAAATCTAGTGATGTTTTTGGAAACATAAATAACTCCAGTTAAGTAGTCATCAATAGTATTTTATTCCACCATCCTAATATCATAAAACTAGAATCACCATTCTTGATGGGTTTTCCAAAGACTGTTATATTTCCCTTTAAGATGGCTTCAATATTTTCACATGACTTGTTTATTATCATAAAACACCTAAATATCATTTAAAAAATTTCTGAAAAGTCCATAATAATAATGGTATGATCTTATATATCAGTTTTAGGAGTCAATTTTTTAGAAAATTTTAATAGATCATATTTTTAAAAGCGTGAAAATCTTTTAAGAGACACATCAGTAACATCTAGGATAAGAGATAAAAGATAGAAAACCGTTATGTTTTTCCATCTATCATCAAAATTTAATTAATGGATGAAATAACTATATTTATTATTGAGTCGATATTAATAATGATTTGGAATACAAAGATCATACAGAGGGAATCCAAATTCTTTAATGCAACTTCATGTTACGATGAATGTATGGATCAATGAGAAGGTGGTGAATATTTGTGATCTTTTAAAATTTATGTTCTCCTAAAATCAACCTCGATAATTGATAATGTATTGATCCTGTAAACTTTTTAACTCAACCAATTTAATAATAAAAAAACAAGCCACAAAATGTTTTTTCAATGTTCACCCCTAATATGTGCGACTATATCATTTTTGTATCAACTGACACTAATCAACTGAAATCCATCATATCGTAAACTGAATAGGAATAATCTAAAACCCTTTACTCTCTTTATATATCCTAAAAAAAATTATATTGGCACCCATCCATAACAATGTATACTTAAGCTTCTGGCCCAAATAAATATTAAAGAAATATATTTTATAAAGAAACCAATGTCTATTATTTCTCAATCTAATACCCTTAGTCAATCACTTATAAGTCTAGTGTTACTTATATTTATACCTTTTTTAGATGAACTTTTGTCTAATACAACTATTTCTAGTTTTCTCTAACTAAAACTCTTTTTCCCATAACTCTAATGTAACTAAGTGATTCTTTAGAAGGAAAATTATTCTATAAAAAAATCATCAGTTCCACCATTGTGAAATAAAAACATCAATTTATTAATGACCAAGTACACATTTATATTAGAACACTCCCTTAGAAAATAAAATAGGATACATAGGCTCCAATTCAAAATTTCATTCGCAACTCAAATTTTGTTTGACAACCTCCAAATATTCTTAAATTTCATATTCAGAAATATTTATACTAACTTACTCAAATATTGTAATCAATATACTCCTCAAAAATTAATTAAATCTTCAATTGATTTCATAATGTTGAAATAATATCTCAACATCCTCACCAATATAGACGTTAATTTTTTTTTAAAATTTTCCAAGGATCAATATAGAGTTTCTTGTTCTAGTAACAATGATATGATTTCATATGTTCGACACTTATACAAAACCTCCTTGTACAATATTCTTCATCCAATCTGCTTATTACAGTGAACAAAAGATTTATCCACACACTACTATTCATATTTTTCCACCATATGATGGGCTCTTAGATATTTATCCATCTTGATCAATATGATAATTTGGAAAAAAATCAATTTTTTCAACCTATGTATGATCAAAATTCATATAGATCTAAGTTCTACTAAAATCATTCAAAACACTTCTTATATATCTGATCAATTTTGGATTTCATCGTCAGTTAAACTCCACATATATATCTCTCTACTATTCTTCAAAAAAGGTTTTCTAGTAAAAATGGATTATTCTCTATGATGTAATCACAAGATTCCCTACATCTAATCATCTTGGACCCTTTTCTAGATTTGTATTACCCAACCTATAAAATTTCACAAAATTTCACTCTTGTTCGTGAACTTTGTAGATCTTCATCTAGTATAACTCTGTACATCTCAATCTAGTAGACATTAGATGTTTATTATTTGATTGGAGTTATAATGTCTTTATTCAATCAAAATTTTTATGATGGATTCATTTTAGTATACTTCAAACGTCTTCTTAAAATCATTAGATATAATATCAAAACTTCACAACTAAATATTTTTTCAACCACACCTCAAAATTTTTAACACTGAACATTATATTTTGTTACCATCATCACATTATATCATTAACATCATATAAATAGAAAAATTATATAAACTATTTTTTTTCAAATACTTCATATTAACTCATGATAACTATTTAGTAATCATGATGTTAGACCCATTGAGAATCAACATGGGATCTTCAAACATTTTATGAGTAGAAACTAAACATTTTGGTATTTAGCTTCAACTCATATTACTAAAACAAAAAAATATTCACAAAAAAGTTGTTGAAAAAAAATAATTATAAAAAGGATATTAAAATTCAATTATATCAGTATCATTATTTTGAAACATTATTTCTACAAATACATTTAATATTAATAACTCTAGAAAATCAACTGATGTGACAAAGGACTCTTAAAAAGTACTTTTTGATTCTGTAGATACTCTTGCATACTACCTTTACATTAATTCACATTTCCCTATATGTATTTACATTGATTAATTCATAGCATTTGAATTAATTTTAAATATTCTTCATATAAAATAAATTTGAAATGACATACTCATAGTCTATGGTATGCCACCCCACTCTCTTGGCTCCTTCTAATCTATCGACACCACTATCTCTTAGGGTTTCTAGAATGGTTCATAAGTGGGAATTTCACTCCTTACAAAGGATCATACATTAATTCCCTTCTTAGTTGTATTCCTTCTTCTTGGGTCCCTTATTACCTGCTACTCAAGTTTGGAATTTTTTCCTAATCCTATACCTTTGTTTCTATGTATTTTTTCCATGGTTCTTGATTTTTGTACATAATTTATGGATTTTTGTTTCCCTTTCTTCCATACCTACAATGTAAACTTCCATTTTTGGTCCAATGTGATGATTTAAATAGTGTCTAGGGATGTAGAGGTTGTCACGATTAATGAAATTTTACCCATGGGTACTTAGTTTTATACTCCAGTATTCTAGTACCTTTAAGTGTGTTACTGATAATTATATTTTCATCTCCCTTTATATACTAAAATATTGTTAAATACCTCATCAATGTCAGTAATGCTAGTATTTTATGGTATTTTGGAACTATAGTGGTGGAGAAACTTATGGAAACTCCATTATTCACATTTTGGGTCATCTCATGTTCCATGTTTTTTCTTAATTAGTGTTTTCTCATTTTGAACTATTGGTTTAGGTTCATTTTTTATATAACGTTTTTAATGATTATTGTTAATGATTCTATTCCTTTTTCCTCCCTTTATCATTTCACAAGATTTTGTGGCCTTTTATATTCTATCTAATCATAGGGTAGCTACTTGAAAAGGTTTTAATTATGTTCTCCCTTGATAAATTATGTATTTCAATGATGTGGTGGTGGGATCTAATAGAAAATAACTGGGTGAGTGGTCATGGGATAAAATAAGTTAGGAAATATCTATGTGGTTTTATGTGAAAGGAAAGTTTGAGCCCTTTTTTATGGTTTCTTTGTCACTATACTTTTTGGATTGTTTTTTCGTGGTTATTATGTGGTATTATTTGTTAAGTGATGGAGATATTTAAAATTATTGTTTTAATAATATTTGTTTAATAATTATATTTTTTTTCTTCAGTTGAATTGTCCATAGTAGATTCAAATTTTGATTTCATGGTGATCATCATGATTAATTATTATTGATATATCTACTATGGATTCTAATGTGTTGAATATTTTTGTAGGGATGGAGGGTGGATCAAAATGATAGGATTTGTGTGGGAAATTATTTGTTCATGTTATAAAATGGCTATATTAGTGTTGGGATTGATTATCATGGCCAAAGGCGTCATGTCCACCTAATTTGATGAAATTTCAACTCATCCCCAATGTTTTGGATTTGAATTTTGAATAGTTCTTCGTTTTTTATTGTGAATTTTTTCATCAAGACGATGTTTACAGGTTGGTGAATACTATTATTTCAGTAATTTATAAGGATAAAAACTTATATATAAATTTTTTTATTATATAAAAAATTATTTAGATGTGAAAAGATCATACAACTTTAAATAATCATGTTTATTTAAAAGATTAAAGGGCTATGGTATAGAAATTCATAATTAAAGTTATAGTATTTTAATATCAACATCATTAAAAAAATAAGTATCTCAATGTTTAATTTTTTATCTCCATGAATACCAACTCTAACATGATTTTTGGTATCTTTTTATTGTATATCATATCACCTTGGATATTTTCATTATACCTCTCATAACATAAATATGAGTGGATCACCTTGGAGTTTTTACATTATACCTCACATAACGTAAACATGAGGGTAAAATAAGAGGTATAAATCAAAATAAATCTTACCCTAAAATATTTCAAAATAGGGGATAAGTCTCATTATTTAATTATTCAATAAAAACATAATACATTGTGATAAAAACCTAATTACCATGGGAAGGGAAAGTCTTTAGGGTAACAGATTGCCTCAAATCTATGGGTATGTGGAACTTTTTCTTGAGGTTTTTAGGATATTTTTTTTATTTTTCCCTTCAATAGAGAGGTTATATTACATCATTTTTTCATATTTACAATTTTCAATAAATTTTTAACTTTTTTAATTCATGTCTTTTATTTTCTTACTAGAAAGAACTTGAATTTGTGCCTTTCTAAATTATTCTCAAATATAAGCTAAAAATCACCACTTCAACTGGGTTTATATTGATCCAGACACATTAGAGCCATCGAATGTAGTAATCATTAACAATAATAAATGATCCACCTCATGTTGAAATTAAATATAAATATAGGAAACTAAGTAGTAATTATTTTTGTTATAATATATTAAATCTATTTAAATTTATATTATTTCATAGATAGACATGATTCAAAAACATTTTTTTTTGTTTTCAAAAACTATTTATCCCATTTTATTCACACTAGATTATATAAATAGCACATGATAAGGGATTTACATGAATATAAATTTTCATTGATAAATCAGAATATTAACATAAATACAGAATTATTTTTTTATATAGCAAAAAATTTATGATATATATTTAAAATACATTCCATATGTTTATAGAGTGAGTCACACACAATCAATGTTTTATGATAGGGGTACGGTGGTTTCAATGAATTTTGTTTAATTTATACCATTTATTTGTTTCATTAAATAATATTTTTGAGGAAAATCACTTTATTAATGTAGATTAATATTTTTATTTTTCAAAGAACTACACTTTTTATATCGTGTTGAAAGTGGAATGACCACAAGCCCACATGGGTCGCCCATGTCAAACATGGGACCATGTCCCATGCCCACACTAGAGTATTATGACAAAAGGAAGTGTGCCTGGATGGGGTATCTATTTCCTTCACATGTTCCCCTCTTCTCATCCACCTATATTGTGGCTTTGCTCTCCCACACTAGAATGAATTCACATGCCCATTTTTTAAGAACCTTATATTTTCCTCCTTAAATAAAAACTATGTTCAGTATCTTTCTCCACATGCTACAACCAATGTATGAAAAACAACATATTATTAAGAAAAAATTCTCAATAAAGTTATAGTAAACACAAATATGTTCAACCACTAAAATTTATTACAGTTAGAAGGTAAATAATTAATAACATTGAGAATGCATATTTTACAAAATGAAATTTATTTTCTAATACCTCTCTTTACAATTTACTTTTTTATGAATTTTTATTTTTTACAGAATGATTGATTTTTTTGTCAAAAATAGGATTTTTGAAATAATTATAATTTTTTGATTTATCAATATGTAATAATAACCTAGATGAATAAAAAATCATGTAACCAATAAAAATAAGCTTAATTTATAACATTAAGAATTTTAATACATTCTTTATGATCATAAATCCCCAGTCTATCATATTCAGCACTAAATTAATATATTAATTTTATAAATATTTTATTTATAATTTTCATTGAATGATGTTTTTTATTGTTCAATTTTGGTTGGGGATTTCCATTAAAGGCTCATAACATTTCTTTCATTTATAATTAATCTATTTATTTTATTAAAATCAGAAATATATATAATTTTATCTTATATATGAATTTAATGATTAAAACACTATTTTATCTAAAAACATGTTTTTATGATTAATTATGTTTATCATAAAATTTAAATTTTAAAAAATTTGGAATTTAATATGTTAATATGAATTTCAATTTTGAAATTACAAATTTTTAATTAAAAAATAAGATCAAAATTAATTTTGGGTATCCAAATTAATCATAGTGGTTAAAAAATAGTTACCCAGATAAAATACAAATAGGTAAAATGTTTTTTTACTAAGGGTAAAGGGATTAAACAAGTAAAAAAGTTTTAAATTGAGTGGATGAGGGGAGTTTCGACCCACTAAAACTTTCCACCACCTTTTCCTATTTTTTAGAACATTACCTTTGAATAGTGTCTAAGAATTATTGAAAATTGGTTAGTGTTTCCAAAAGTCCACTTTTTATCTTATAAAAGGATACTAATTCCAATTCTCAAAGTCAAAAAACACCTCATAATTAAACCTTTAAAAATTTATTTTTATTCCCACCCTAAACCACTCTATCTTCCAAAATCCCCTAGTCTCAATAATGTATCATAATCTATTCAATACCAAGGAGTATTCCATTTAAATATCAAGTCTCTAGTGAGTTTACAACGTCATAAACTAAGCATGAAAATCAAGTGTTAAGGTAATAGAGTTGATAACTTAATATCCATTCATTGAATTAATAATTTTCTTACATTAACATCTTTTATTTTCCTTGATATTACATTCTAAAATTCTTTATCATTTTATTTATGGGGAAGAATATTTTTTAAGAAAATACATTTTCTAGAATGGTTTTCATATTACTTTCCATAAAAAAATGAGTCTTTTTGGAAAATAATTGTAACTATAACCTTTAAAATGATGAATAAATTTTTTTTGAAGAATATATATATATTAATAAATTTAAATTGTCTTTAAATTATCTTTCTACAATAGAGTATCATTTCAGATTTCATATGATATGTTTTTTTATCCTGTGATTATTTATTTTGATGAATTGTTTTATTATCAAATGATTTAATTTACGATGATATTTTATACCAATACAAAAACTATTTTAATTACCCGGTTTCTTCATGATATTAAAATATAATTACTTTTTTGTGGAACACATATGTAAGGATTATTGATGGGTGGTTATGTTATTAATAAAATATGTAAGGTTCCATTTTAAACAAATGACATGTGGTTACATTGTAAACCATAGATGGGTGGGTCCATTATAGCCATAAATTTTATATTTCAAGGGATTATATCTAATGAGATTGGTATTCATGGCTATTTTTTATATTCTCAAAATCATGATTACCAATTGTGTCACTCATGAAAGTAGTCTTTACATCTGCTAATACTTAAGACATAGTTAAATTATTCTATTAATTATGAAATTATGCTCCCATAATTAATGTTTTTTGTTCAATTATTCAAATAAATGTTATATATATTATAATTCCATGTTTATATTTTTTCTTTAAGTTATTATTCTATATACTTTGAATCTCACTTTTGTTTTATGGTTATAATTTATGATGTTGTGATATTATTCTTATGATCATGTTTTTATTTATTCTTTTGAACACATCCTTGAAAAAATGTTTATTCCCCACTTTATAAACATTTTAGATAACCCCTATATTATGTTATCATTCCTTGGGTTATTAGGATATGTATTACTAATGATACATCTATAAGATGGTTTCTTAGAGATTATTTAAGGATAAAAGATTTCATGTATTGTAAAATATACAGATTATGTTACTAGTTTCCAAAGACACAAAACCTATATGATTATAGAATATTAATATGTATCAATATAATGTTCTAAATCCTATAATGGATTTAAAAAATCATTTTATACCAAAGTAATAGTGGTTTATATAAGATCCAAATTTTTGTTCACTTTTGAAGATTACATAGTATATTCTATGAATCAAGGTTAGGTAACCTTAGTGGAAAACACTAATTATCAGTCTATGTATATGATATTATCATAAAATATTGGTTAATTATTTAGTATATGAATTTTCTAAATAATTCATATTTTTATGGATACTGACAAGTGGGTGCAGGCTATGGTACAGCTTTACCTATGGGTTGTAACACAAAAGAGGGTGTGTTGGGTGTTAACTAAACTGTTTCCTAGTGGTTGAAAAAAAAAATTTAAATACACACCAGTCTATATACTCTCAAGGGATATTCTTTAGTTGATCTCAAACTATTTATAATAAATTTTTAAAAATTAATTTAATATTTACATTGTGGGACATTATTATGGATCTTGAGAAAATAGAACCTAAATTGTAACCAAGAATGATATTGGATGAACTAAAATTATTACACGCTAACATGATGGTGTCAAAGAATAAAACATTTTTATGTAGAATTAATCTTATATTAATATTTAATTATGATTTTAATAATTCAAAACTCATTAAATCAATTCTTTTCGTTAAGTAATGGTTGGAACCAGAAGGAACTTAGTTAAAAATGGTTTTGAGGGATAATGTGATGGTTTCTCTAATGATCAAGGAATCAAAGATAGAGTATGAAAACATGAAGAAATACTCACTCAACCATATCATGTTATGAATAATAATGTGAACCTTTTTAACACTTTAAGGAAATAAGGAGGTACAATCATTATACTGATCCTTTTATATGGAAACAACCACCCTTTTTAAGTGTCTCTTGAAATAAACTTCTCATTAAGCAATTTATCAATTCAACGGAAAATAAGTTTCACATTTTTGAGTGATCATAGCATGATAACGTTTTTTATATATGTACCATTTGGAATGAAAAAAGTTACAATGGTGGATTATTATAAATAATCAAATGAATAATGAAGAAATAGACGTAATGAAATATGAATAAATTAAGAAAGTGTAATTTACAAATTATTTTCCTAAAAACATTTGAATGATGATTGATATATAATTCTTGGAGGAGAAATGGAAGATAAATGAATCCAAGGGTACATGAAAAGTAATAATTATAATGGTTGTAAGATACACCATTAGTTTTATATCCAATCCATAATATAAAATAATTTATTTCTTCAATTGATTAAAACATAATCCTCAAAAGGATTCTTCCATAAGTGAATTCGGAATATTTGAAGTTGTTTTACTATGAGTGATAAATGTGGATATGAAATATATGGTTTCATAGTATGCTAGATAGGTAAAAAGAATGTGGAATACCATACCCTAACATTAGGTCATTATGGGGAATAAATTTCAACACCCCACTTGCCAAAAGTGTGGGAGGAATAACCAAGGTAATTTTCCTAAAGGACCAGTGACGTTTTTTAAGTGTGGTAAAGTATTTCCACAAGCCTAAACTATTAATGTAAATCAAATAGGTTTCCAAAAACATCATAGTAGGATAAGGTCTAAAATAAGGATCTACCTATACTACAATAATTCAAGTGAATGGAGTTCAGACACTATGTGAATCAATGCCCCAACCCCAAGTAAATAATGAAAATAGGCCCCAATATCCTCCCAATTAGAGATAAAAAGGATGGAATTGCACAACCAATATTATTTGAAAATAATAATAATTAAGTGATGGATATATAATTATATAGGAAAATCCCCATTGGTACAATGATAACAAATATAAAATATTTATTTTTTTTGTGTTGAGATTTTTGAAATGATACTTCTTGAAAATCTAACTCTTCCAATCTTGGTTGATTTTGGTGTGATTTTGGGTTTGATTGGCTATCCCTACATAGATCCCATGTCATTTTCTTGGATAATGAGATCATATTTCATATCTTCAACCATTTAATCCTCTAGAATAAACCTAATAATTATCTCCCCTTGGAAGAAAACATTATAATATGGTTTAGGGTGCCCAATAATGTAGAATTTTTTAAAAAAAATGATCATGGTGGAATTCGAAATTGATGAAGATGCAATTATATAAGAATATACTATAGTATTACTGGATCGAATATATGTAAATACCCTATAACATGTGGTTTAATTATCAATTTGACATATGAAATGATATATTTCAACCTCTATGAGTAAATATAGAATGGATCCTACTGAATTAAAGGAATTAATGAACCATCTAATGGAGAATTCAGACTAGGGTTTTATTTTCCATAATGATTCACCATTGGGAAAATCAATCCAATTTTCTAATAAAAGAGGCGGATCATTTATACTTTTCGTTTACTATCATGAGCTTAAAAGGATCTAAATTAAGAATAAATATCCTTTACCTTATATTGACGACCTGTTCAATCAACATTGAGGAGATCAATACCACTCATAGATTGAACTTTGATCTGGATATTATCACTAAATGTTACAATGGGATGATATTTCAAAAATAGTATTCTGAATATGGAATAGAAAATATTATTTTATATTCATTCCAATCAGATTGACTAATTCCTTCACCATCTCCATAGATCTAATGAATTGAGTCATTATGGACTAATTGGACCAGTCTGTGGTTGTATGTAGAGATGATATTCTTATATAATCAAAGGGAAAGGAAGACCATGAAGATCATTTATAGACTACATTAATGAACTTAAGAATGGATATGTTGTATGTGAAAATTAGAAAATTTTAGGTCTCCCTATAAAATATTACATTATTGGGTCATGTTTTTTAGAGAGTTCCTTGGTCACTTCTTATAAATTAGGTATTGATAATTATAAGAACCATAATTTTATTTTTATAGGATACAATTTATGAATTATTCTTTAAAAAAGGTTAATAATTAATTAAATTTATTATTTATTATTTATTATTATAGTTTATAAATTTTTCACTAATTTATTATTTAATTTCATGAATAATTTCATTAATTTAATAATGAAATAATTTTTCAAATTATGATTATTTTATAACATTGATCATAGCCTAATATACAAGATATTAATTGATTAATTCTTGTTATTATGGATACAATGAAAATTTCTTTCATTTTATTTATGATATCTATGGAAAATTCAACCATTTGTATGTTCCATTTTCTCTCTAAATCATCATCTTATTTTTTCAATTTAGTTTTAATATTAAATTTTATATTATTTTTGTTGTCATATCATAATAAAAATTAAAAACTATAGAAATTATAGATGTATTTTATGACTATAATGACAGCTAAAAATAAATTTTTGAATGTATTATATTGTATTAAACCAACTTCATTTAAGCTTCTATATTTTCATTTTAATTTTTAAATTTTTAAAATTTTTATTGTTGAATGTCAAAAATTTATGATTTTTATTTTATGAAGAAATATTATATGAAAAATATAAATATGGAACCGTTTTAAAAAATATAAATACGAGTTTTCATTTTTGAAATAATTTTTAAATGTGAAACTTATAGAAATATTAATTTAAATAAATTTCAAATAGAGGATATTATAAATATTATCTTGGTACACCAAAAAATATTCTAGATATTTAAAATATTTTTTTATTAACAAAAAATATTATATTCATTACTATTGAACAATAAAAAAACTAAGAAAATGTGAGAATGGTGATGGTGGAACTATTATTGAATCTTCTATTCTTATTTAATGATGTAAAAATGGTATCTCTTAGAACATTAAAGAGTGACTAGACCTTGTATAAGGACCCAACCTTTAACCTTACTTAATCTTGAGTTTATAAAAGATTACACATTAAGGATCTTTTAAGGTTTAGAGTTTTAGAGAATTATATCATAAAACTTGTATTACATTCCACATCTAATCAAAGTGGTTACATAAAGATAGTATTAATTTTTTCCCATCAACGGAAACATATTTAAAATAAAACATGGATTCTTCCTTGACACTTCATTGACACTATCGTCATATCATGTACCTTTCCCATGACCTGTGAAAAACATTTCAAAAAAACTTGGGATGAGCATAAAAAGCTCAGTAAGGGATATAAAAATATGGAAAGGAAACATGAGTTCATATATACATAAGAATGAAATAATAATTTACCCATAAAACATAGGCACTTTAACATAACTCATCAAATCATGAACAAATCATAAAATTCATAAGACATAAAAGGTAACTTGAGGCATTCATAACATTCTTACGTAGGGAATAACCCTCTTAGTTACATTTGGAATACCCATTACAGTATATTCCCTAAATCTCTTCGAAGAAACCTTAATGTTTCACTCCTTCGCATTACCCAATGCATTGGAGAGCTATATCGGGCTCACCTGCCCTTATTTTATCACAGAACCACACATCTTCATAATAATGCCCAAGAACCTCAACATAATCATATCACATAATACATGCATAAAGGAAACATAACATTTCCACATTTCAATCACAAGATATCAATAAAACACATTGATATAAAAAACCTTATGAAATCCATTTTCAATACCAAAATAAAATAAAAGTAAAACATGGTATTTATTTTTCTTTTAAAAAAGAAGGTATGGCTTGTAGAGGAAGCCGAAACTCAAATAATGGTCACGGAGGTGGAGAAGTCGTTGTCACCGCATACGTACGACAAAACCATTCCCCTTTTGTCATTTATTAAAACGCTTCATATAAAAAATATTCCTTTTCGGATAAACGTAAAATTCAAAGGGGTTTATACACCGTATAAAATATGGTTGTGTATAAAATAAAATATGCCTCAGTGAAAGGAGATTGAGACGAAGTCCCATACAATGACGGTATCCTTGGATTAAGGATAAATCAGTTACATAATTATGTGTGACAAACGAATACCCGAAATATAAGTGGGTATTAAGTGTAAAAAAATCTGAGGAAATTCACACATAGACATAGAATGACATATTCAAGGTGTAAAATTTTATCCCAAAGATTCAAAATTGGGTTAAGCAGTTCCTTTTCAAAAATTCGACAGCCTAACGGCGTCACTTCAAAATTCAGAAAAAGAGTTGATGAGAGATAAAAAGGGTATCTCATCACATGGACATAAAATTTAAATCAATAAGGATATAGAAGAACATATCCCAACATAATAGTATGTGAATTAAAAGACATAACAAAAGAAGTCTTTTAAAAAGAGGAGGGTGAAAGGTTCCCTTACCAACATGGGTATCTTTAGAGACATGCACCCCGTGAAAGAAAGACAATAACAAATTGATATAAATACTCATAAATGAAATTATATTACACAATGAGTAAAATAATGGGAAGTACATACACCGCTCAAAGGAAATTGTGGCAAATGTAGCATAAGTCTCACGAGAATAAAAGTGAGATGAAAAATCTCATACGAAAACTCGGCAGACTAAAGGCACCACTTAAAACATCCAAAATTGATTGATGAGAGAAAATAGGGTCTTTCATCATATTATCATAAAGTTTAAAGAAAAAGTAATATAAAAGAACATCCCAATTACAAGAAAGATGAGCTTTCAAAGGAATGACATAAAAGAGTGTACTTAAAAAGAAAGAGAGGAGTATGATCCCTTACCTCGGGTCCGACATGACTCGATCATTCTTTAATCTCCTGAATAATAAACTTGAGTTAATTTCTACTTCCTTAAGAACATTTTTCATGTTCATTATTCCTTTTATATCACTTATTACCATGTCATGAACACTATTTAATTATTTTAGTTAATTACGGTCATTTAAATGATCATTGGTACTTGAGTCAAAATATGCTCTTTATAATAACAAGTTGATCATATATCCATTATATCCAGAGTTATAATCATGATGTATATATCATATATATCATATATATCCAGTATATACATGCATTTATAATATTACATAATCATTTAGAGGTAAGAAATGAAATGCACCGTTCATGGAGACGGTAAGCCGTACGTACGCATGAACACTACTTTCATTTCTATTTCGTATTTTATAGAATGGAATCATAATGATATAAAGGTATATTATAATTCCAGTATAATATCATATATAATACCATTAATTACATCTTTTATACATCCCACATATGGCATTAACGAATCAAATCACATTGAGGGGGCGGTAGTCCGCATTTCCTAAAATGAAGATATCGTGTTTACTCATAATGGTAACCATAAAGGATATGCCATAAATGAAAAATAAAGAAGCCTAAGTAAAATATAAACATATTATATATAATATATAAATATAGTGACATCTTAATGGCCACCTTTAAAGGTGTTAAAAGAATATTGAACAATCATCGTTACGTGAGGCAGAAAATCGCCAACCACAGAAATAGTATGTTCTTTAACCATTAGACGAAGGTGTGTGTAAGTGTAGCTAGAATCATTCTTATAAAAACATACTATTATATTTAAGATACTGGAGTTGTTACAAATGAAATGAATAAAAAGAGTTTATGGGGTTGGAGAAAAAAAATAAAACAAAAGGACTCAAGTGAAGACATTACCTTAAAATCAGGTAACTCCCTTTGGTTTGAGCTCAAAGGATTCATTGGGAAGACTTCTGTCCAATGTGAGGCTTCTAGGAGTTAAAGAGGGATGTGGAGAGACAAAATGGGCTGGGTTTGGCCGATCCAATGGCTTTGGAAGTGTGGGTAAGGAGGTAGAGGTGGGGGCCTTTTATAAGAGGAGAGGAGGGGCACTCTTGGAAAGTAAATAAATGTTACTTTATTTGAAAATGATTTTTCAGATTTAAAAGGTCCCACATTGATATAATTCGAGGATAAGGTGATAAGGTTTCGAAATCCACCAATCCAATAGGTTTTGGACATGTGTCGGTCATAGATTTTACATTATCTTTTCATTTTATTTAAATCCATTATTAATTAGGTAATCGCTGCATCATTATGATGTCATAAATAATTTTATATATTTAATGTCTAAAAATTATAAAAAAAATACCATGATGTAGGAAATCTTTTTATTTTTAAAATTAATATTTATAGTAAAAAATATGACTTGTAGAACCCCATGTAAAAATTGTTTTAGTAAAACATTTCATGTTTGTGTCATTTTACTTTAACATTAAATAAAAAATTATTTATGTCATTTCCCAAAAAAAGTGGCTCCATGGGGTCCCCAAGTTGACCCATGGATTTTCCTGGTCATCCATGACACATCCAATGAGTGTAGGACATGTTTCATGCTCATATCATATTATTAAGACATTATTTTTACCTTAAAATACTCTAATTACCTCTAATCGCGATTAAAAACTTAATTAGTTAATATTCACCAAAAAATTATTTTAATCCCACTGAACCACATTTTACTTCTTAATGACAACCATGTATTTCGGATTTTTTAAATTCAAAACACAACGATAGAAAAATTTCATTAAAACGGAAAATGAGTTTTTATAAGTACCACTTAGTGGTTTCACTATTCATCAAAAATTGAAGTTTTTCAGAAAATTACCAAAAATTCACCCTAAGATATATTTGATATTTCAAATTCAAAAATGATGTCTATTTTACAAAATTAAAAACATATTAGTTGAATTAATTAATTTAATAATTAATTCCCGCTATCAGAGCAAATAGCGTTTTTTTATGGAACAATAAGTATCAAAAGATTGACACTAGTTTATGTCCGATTTCAAAGTGAAATTAATTCCTACGACCACTATTGGATTAAATGGAAAAAAATATATTCTAATTTTACTTTAAAAACAATTCAAAATATAATCTAATCATATAAATAAATTAGATTAAAAAGAATTTTTGAATTAAAATACAACATTTTTCACCATTCATTAAAAATTGTACTTTATCGGAAAGATACCAAAAATTTACACAAAGTATATTTTGATGTCCTGATTCTAAATAATGATTTTATTTTGTCAAATATAACACATAAAATTGTCAAAAAGTTGATTTAAAAGAGTTTCTCCATCAAAAGGCGATTAATCGACCTTTTAACGAATATTAGAATGTTTACGCTTAAAATTGGATTCATTCGCATTTTTAAACCTCTAACATTTATTGTAAAGAGTAAAAATCTTTGAAAAACATATATAACAATTTTGTAGTTAGTTCTGTTCATTCCCGCCATTACAATGGCTAGGCGTTAACTACCATTAAAAATAATATAATTTTATTATTAGAGTGAAACGTAAGATTCCCAAGAAACTCGTTGTTGCGTATTGGGTACGCCATAGAGCATAGCGTCCCCTTTAAAGTAATACTAATATTTTATTCACAAATATGGATAAATATAAAAATTTCATATTCTCTATTTACATGGGGTGTTACATCCTTCCCCCCTTTTGGGAATTGTGTCCTCGCAATTTTAAAATTATGTTTGAAACATCCTTGAAAGTCCCACATCGGAACAAGAGTCGGTAAAACAATCACTTTAAAATAAAGAAATATAAGTACAGAGGTCACCCGATTTAACCCATACTAGGATTCCATGTAGGAAAACATGGACATGGAGAAGAGAACATAGGGTCATGTTCTGATGGAGAGTGATAGAAAACATGTTTTGGAGAATGTTAACCACAAGAAAATCACAAACTTTTGATGGGTTAAACGGTATTCAATTCCCCAGTAGGAAAAGTTAATAGGCAAAATTTTTGTTTTAAGTTACTTTTTATTGAGGAATTTATTAATAAGGAAACACAATCACTTATCATGTTGACTTTCAACTTTTATTAGATTCCTTACACAATCTCATATTTTCTCCAAAAGACAAGTATTTAGGAAGACTTGTTCACATTAAGAGTACCATAATCAACTTCTAGAGAATCACCTAATCCACAAAAGAGAACTATATACTTCCCATGTCTTTAGACTTTAACAAAAACCAAAACCAAAATGGTTAGTACAAGATCAGGTAATCTAAAAAAGGATAACCCTTTATAAAAATAAAATCCATTCTTAATCTCCAAAATTTGTCCAAGAAAACCCAAAGTTCAAAGAGGACCATTTGATAAACAATTTGTCCATAAAACTATTCAAATTAAACCAAACTAAGATCAAAACCCAAATATTTGAAGGATTTAGTCACATAGTCTTCCAAGGTAAAAATTAACTTTTATCTCCAAATAAAATCATTTGCTCTTAAATTCTCATATTGAAAAGTAATTAACCTAATCACAAATACTCAATGAAAGGTTAATCATTTCCATATATAACCCAAAATAAACTTACTCTTGATTCCAAAAATCATCTAACTAAAAAGAATTAGTCAAACTAACCAGGGACTTCACGTAGTCCTGTGGTAGGTGATAAATACTAGTCACACTTTGGTTGTGGGTTCGATTCCCGCAGCTTTGTCCGACGCGATGGGTTGCCACACAGTCTGCGTGTTGCCCTTTTTCCAAAACTATATAATTCTTAAAAAATTCCCCAAAACGAGATAAAATATTCAAAAATAGTCATAACATATTTTAACCTCAAGTTAATCTCATGCCTTTCATTTGCCATCATAACATATAATAACCCATAATTACCTCAAATAGTAAGGATCATATAAACCCAAATGGTTCTTTATAACTATTTCTACAAAAGAACGGATAACTATTCCTTGAATAAAATTTTTATATATTAAACATCAGGGTTACACATACTATAAAAAGACTTCTAATGTAACCCCATCATCAAAATAGACTTAATACTCTTAAGAATTTCACAATAACTCTTGAAGCCCTTATATGTTGACTTCTTACTCATTCACTTTATCTAAAACTAGGACTCTTTCTGAAATCCTAACCATTATGGAAATGTCACATATGCTTAGAGAATAACCTAACCTCTAATGTTATCTAAACTGACCTTTGATACCATTTATAAGGCCCCATCCTTAAACCTTACTTAATCTTGAGTTAATACAAGATTACAAATTGAGGATCTTTTCAGGTTTAGAGTTTTAGAGAATTAGATCATAAAACTTGCATTACATTCCACATTTAATCAAAGTGGTTACATAAAGATAGTATTCATTTTTTCCCATCAACAGAAACATATTTAAAATAAAACATGGATTCTTCCTTGACAATTCCTTGACACTATCATCATATCAAGTACCTTTCCCTTGACCTGTGAAAAAAATTTCAAAGAAACTTGGGATGAGCATAAAAAGCTCAATAAGGGATATAAAAATATGGAAAGGAAACATGAGTTCATATACACATAAGAATGAAATCATACTTTACCCATAAAACATAGGCACTTTAACATACCTCATCAAATCATGAATAAATCATAGAATTCATAAGACATAAAAGGTAACTTGAGGAATTCATAACATTCTTACGTAGGGAGTAACCCTCTTAGTTATGTTTGGAATACCCATCACAATATATTCCCTAAATATCTTCAGAGAAACCTTAATGTTTCACTCCTTTGCATTACTCAATTCATTGGAGAGCTATATCGGGCTCACCCGCCCTTAGTTTATTACGGAACCACCTGTCTTCATAATAATTCCCTAGAACCTCAACATAATCGTATCACATAATACATGCATAAAGGAAACATAACATTTCCACATTTCAATAAAAAGATATCAATAAAACACATTGATATAAAAACCCATATGAAAACCATTTTCAATACCAATATAAAAGAAAATTAAAACATGCTATTTATTTTTCTTTTAAAAAAGAAGTTATGGCTTGTAGAGGAAGCCGAAACTCAAATAATGATCACGGAGGCGGAGAAGTCATTGTCGCCGCATATGTATGACAAAAACATTCCCCTTTTTTTGTTTACTAAAACTCTTCATATAAAAAAGATTCCTTTTTGGATAAACGTAAAAGTAAAAGGGGTTTATACACCGTATAAAAGAAGGTTGTGTATAAAATAAAATATGCCTCAATGAAAGGAGATTGAGAGGAATTCCCATACAAGGACGGTATCCTTGGATTAAGGATAAATCAGTTACATAATTATGTGTGACAAACGAATACCCGAAATATAATTTGGTATTAAGTGTAAAACAATCAGAGAACATTCACACATAATTATATAATGACATATTCAAGGTGTACAAGTTTATCCCAAAGAATCAAAATTGGGTTAAGAAGTTCCCTTTCAAAAATTCGACAGCCTAACGGGGTCACGTCAAAATTCAGAAAAAGATTTGATGAGAGATAAAAAGGGTATCACATCACATGGACATAAAATTTAAATCAATAATGATATATAAGAACATATCCCAACATAATAGTATGTTAGTTAAAAGACATAACAAAATAAGTCTTCTAAAAAGAGGATGGTGAAAGGTTCCCTTACCGACATGGGTATCTTTCAAGACATGCCCCCCGTGAAAGAAGGGCAATACAAAACTGATATAAATACTCATAAATGAAAGTATATTACACAATGAGTAAAATAATGGGTATTACATACACCACTCAAAGGAAATTGTGGCAAATGTAGCATAAGTCTCACGGGAATAAAAGTGAGATGAAAAATCCCTTATGAAAACTCGGCAGCCTAACGACACCACTTAAACTTCCAAAATGGATTGATGAGAGAAAATAGGGTCTCTCATAATATTATAGTAAGGTTTAAAGAAAGATTAATATAAAAGAACATCCCAATAACAAGAAAGATGAGCTTTAAAAGGAATGACATAAAAGAGTGTACTTAAAAAGAAAGAGAGGAGTATGATCCCTTACCTCGGTCCGACTTGACTCGATCGTTCTTTAATATCCTGAATAATAAACATGAGTTAATTTCTACTTCCTTAAGAAAATTTTTCAAGTTCATTATTCCTTTTATATCAATTATTACTATGTCATGAACACTATGTAATTATTTTAGTTAATAACGGTCGTTTAAATGATCATTGGTACTTGAGTCAAAATATGCTCTTTATAATTACATGTTGTTCATGTATCAATTATATCCAGAGTTATAATAATGATGTATATATCATATATATCATATATATCCAGTATATACATGCATTTATAATATTACATAATCATTTAGAGGTAAGAAATGAAATGCACCGTTCATGGAGACGGTAAGTCGTACGTACGCATGAACGCTACTTTCATTTCTATTTCGTATTTTATAGAATGGAATCTTAATGATATAAAAATATATTATAATTGCAGTATAATATCATATAGAATACAATTAATTACATCCTTTATACGTCCCACATATGGCATTAACAAATCAAATCACTTTGAGGGGGCGGTAGTCCGCACTTCCTAAAATAAAGATATCGCGTTTACTCATAATGGTAACCATAATGAATATGCCATAAATGAAAAATACATAAGCATAAGTAAAAAATAACAATATTATATATAATATATAAATATAGTGACATCTTAATATAAACCTTTAAAGGTGTTAAAAGAATATTGAACAATCATCGTTTCGTGAGGCAGAAAATCGCCAACCACAGAAACAGTGTGTTATTTAACCATTAGATGAAGGTGTGTGTAAGTGTAGATCTAATAATTCATATAACAACATCCTAGTATATCGAATATACTAGAGTTGTTACAAAAGAAATGAATAAAAACAGTTACGGGGTTGGAGAAGCAAAATAAAACAAAAGAACTCAAGTGAAGACATTACCTTAAAATCGGGTAACTCCCATTGGTTTGAGCTCAAAGGATTCCTTGGGAAGACTTATGCCCAAAGGGAGGATTCAAGGAGTTAGATAGGGATGTGGAGAGACAAAATGGGCAGGTTTTGGCCGAGCCAAAGGCTTTGTAAGTGTGGGTAAGGAGGTAGAGGTGGGGGCCTTTTATAAGAGGAGAGGAGGGGCACTCTTGGAAAGTAAATAAATGTTACTTTATTTGAAACTTAGTTTCGGATTTAAAAGGTCCCACATTAAAATAATTAGAGGATAAGGTGATAAGGATTATAAATCCACAAATACAATAGGTTTTGGACATGTGGAGGTCATAGATTTTACATTATCTTTTTATTTTATTTAAATCCTTTATTAATGAGGTAATCACTGCATCATTATGATGTCATAATTTTTTTATTTATTTAATGTGTAAAAATGATAAAAAAATATCATGATGTAGGAAATAGTTTTATCTTTCCAAATAATATTTATAGTCAAAAATATGACTTGTAAAACCCCATGCAAAATTTTTTTTAGTAAAACATCTCATGTTTGTGTCATTTTTACTTTAACATTAAATAAAAAGTTATTTATGTCATTTCCCAACCAAAGTGGCTCCCTGGGGTCCCCAAGTTGACCCATGGATTTTCCTGGTCGGCCATGACACATCCAATGAGGGTAGGACATGTGTCAATCTCATCTCATATTATTAAAACATTATTTTTACCTTAAACTACTCTAATTACCTCTAATCGCGATTAAAAACTTAATAAGTTACTATTCATCAAAAAATTATTTTAATCCCATTGAACCACATTTTACTTCTTAATGAAAACCATGTATGTCGGATTTTTGAAATTAAAAACACAAAGACGGCAAAATTTCATTTAAATGGTAAATCAGTTTTTATAAGTACTACTTAGTGGTTTCACTATTCATCAAAAATTGATGTTTTTCAGAAATTTATCAAAAATTCACCCTAAGCTATATTTGATATTTCGAATTCAAAAATTATGTATATTTTACAAAATTCAAAACATATTAGTTGCATTAATTAATTTAATAATTAATTCCCGCTGTGAGAGCAAATAACGTGTTTTTATGAAACAATAAGTATCAAAAGTTTGACACTAGTTTAAGTCTGATTTCAAAGTGAAATTAGTTCCAACGACCAATATTGGATTAAATGGTAAACATATATTCTAATTTTACTTTAAAAACAATTCAAAAGGTAATCCAATCATATAACTAAATTAGATTAAAAAGAGGTTTTGAATTAAAATACAACATTTTTCACTATTCATTTTAAAATGTACTTTATTGGAAAGATACCAAAAATTTACACAAAGTATATTTTGATGTCCCAATTCTAAATAATAATTTTATTTTGTAAAATATAACACATAAAATTGTCAAAAAGTGGATTTAAAAGAGGTTCGCCATCAAAAGGCGGTTAATCGACCTTTTAAAGAATATTAGAATGTTTAGGCTTAAAATTGTATTCATTCGCATTTTCAATCCTTTAACATTTATTGTAAAGAGTAAAAATATTTGACAAACATATATAATAATTTTGTAGTTAGTTTTGTTCATTCACGCCATTTCAACGGCTAGGCGTTAAATACAATTTAAAATAATTTTATTTTATTATTAGAGTGCAGCGTAAGATTCCCAAGAAACTCGTTGTTGCGTATTGGGTACGCCATCGAGCATAGCGTCCCCTTTAAAGTAATATTAATATTTTATTCACAAATATGGATAAATATAAAAATGTCATATTCTTTATTTACCTGGGGTGTTTCATCTTGGATGACTTTATCCCCCTAGAATGATATAAAAGGGGGAAAATGAAGGCTTGGAACATTAACTAATTATAGTGTGCATCAAATAAAATTCTCTTTGATCTCCAATGACATCATAATCCTCTCACGAGGTTCAAAGTTCCATGTTCCCCCTCCTTTATTAAAGAAGATAAAAGTAAACATCATCTGAGGAGATAAAGGTGGTCAATAAAGAAGGGATTGTTATTCATACGCTTTATATGTAGCACAAATGAACATATTCATATATATTTACATTCTTATTTCTCTCTTACCCAATAAAGCCTATTTGTATATCCACATGGATCTTACTTCTAATCCTTAATTCTCTCCTAGATTTTAACTTGATCTTGTTCTTTTAGATAGAGTGATGCTTATAGATTGTAAAGTGTTTATAATTAATCATGTCATCTATTAACTTCTCCATATATTTCTTTGTTTATTGATTAATTCATCAATATAAGGATTTTAAATATTAGTTATGCATTCAAACCAAGGGATTTAGTTTAAATATAATCCATTAAAAGTTTTTTTTATGGGTCTTGGTTTTTTTAAAACAATGTGTTTTTAATTTTTTGGTTCTTGTTCAAACCAAATGATTTTTTAAATTATACTCAATGATCATTATTAGGGGCTGGATATATAGGTGTACATTTAGATATTAACTTTAAAATAATTTAAAAAATTTACCTTGTCCTTTTACATTCAAAACATTATTTTCTATGTCCTTTTCACTAATTTCAATGTTTTAATTACTATTATGCTTGAAGTTGATTATATAATTTTTTTATTGTAAATTAATATATCTTATATAACAATTTTTATATTTAAATTAATTTTCTAAACAATATTTTCACCCCCAACGCACTCATTCTATAACCAGAATCCATTAATAGGTATCAACGGAGTGATTTTCATATTTTCAAAAAACCATTATTTTCACCAAAAATCCATTTTAATTTTCAAATAAAAGATTAATTTCAATGTCCATTTTAAATATGGAATCCTCTATTTATTTTCATACCCTTATCTTTTATTGATCCGACTAATCCAATTGGAATAATCAAAAGCCAACCTTTCTTGGTAGGATTTCTTATAATGTTTGGAAATGGTAATGCATGAGTATGTTCCCGCAATAGAATTTTAGGAAAGGAAGTATCTTGAAGATATTAAGAATTTTGAATAAAGAAGCAGGCTATAAATTCCTTACATTTTGGTCTTGACTGAAATGAGTTTGATCACGTTTCTTCTTGTAAAATTTCTCATCAAATATGAAAATTATTAGAATTCACAAATGTAGCAACATGTAATGTCAAGGAATCCAAACAGAATATGTACCCTAATGTTTTTAACCATTACCTATGTATGAAAATGAATCATTTACTAGAATTATCACTCCTTCAAAAGACCTTTTTAATTGTATATAATATATCAGACATGAATTTTCCATAAAAATGATCATGAAGAAAACCCATTGATTTTTACATAGTTTTTGGGATCTAAATGTGATGGAGAACCAAGACTATGAACTAATCAAAAATATTTTGGTAAAATAACTCACCAGCTCCCTAATGATATTAAAAATATTGAAGAAATTACTAGTTGTTATAGAAGTAATGGTGGTCAGGGAGACCAAGAAGAACATTTCCATTAAATTATTAAATGTTTATAAGATACCTAATATGATAGAATAAATTAATATGAAATTGAAAATATTTTCAAAAGGGTGATAAAAAATTAATTGAATAATAAACACTCTCGGTGTTCCAAAAATCACAATCATATTGAATTTTCAAAAGTGACTTGTTACGAGTGGGAAAAAATGGGCTATATAAGACCCGATTTTCCAATATAGAAATAAATGATAATAAATGAAAAAAGGTAAGAAACATAAAAAATTATCAGAATTCAGTGATATTGATTTATCAACCTCTAAAAGAATATCAAGTCCAAAATGACTCATGGAACATACTAATGAAGTTAAAAGTGTTTTTGTCTACAATATCCTTGTCCTTCTCAAACTTCTCTATCATGATTTTCTTCATCTCTAATTCCTCAATTATATAAGGATCATCAATTTAATATAATGAAATTGGATATTGTTTCTAGAAACATCATTACAATTTCTTAAATATTAATGATAAAAATAACAATTTTTAAAAATGAATGATAATATTTTAAAATAAAAGGGTGATTTGTTTTTAAAATTAAATAATCAACATGATGTTAAGGTTTTCCAAAACAAATAAATTATATCAAAATAACTCTTTCTAAATTTACAAAATGGAAAAAATTATCAAAATGATATATTATTCTCAATGTGTGAAATAAAATAACTACGGTTTATTGTTTTTCAAATAATAATGCAACCTCTTCGAAAACCAATCCTTTTGTAAATTTTTTTTACATAAATTTGGAATATATTGTCATAAATTTGGGAATTTAATTTATAAATTTGACTAAAAAAATATACATATGTGACACTCATGTATATTCATATTTCTTTTGAAATTTCTAAAAAAAATTACAATTATAAAAAAATGTGGGTTCTGAAATCATTTTTATCCGATCTTAATCATCATAAATTTTTTCACCAAATCCCTTCTTATTATCTCACACTATCAGACTCAAATTTCGGGCACTCAAAGAAACTATCTATTGATGTATTTAAGGGATTTTCAATGGAACTTCATTGAATTATCATTTTTTATAAACATTAACAATAATAATAGGATGATTTAAATCCAAACTAGTTTCATATCAAAAAGATAAATCCATTGAATCAGAATAAAAGGAAAAATCCATGAAGTGTTTTAAATTTTATTACTTAATTGTTTTATATATGGTAATTTTTTTAAATGCTTCATCTTTAAGTCTCCTGTCTTTATCCATGATTGTGAAATCTTGAATACCATTATCCAAGAATATTTTGTTTTTATATATATCATGATGATAAGAATTTATGATTTTGAAAATATTTATCTTTTTAAAATAATTTTATTAAATATTTATTTTATAGAATGTTTTTAAATATATTTTTAAATATATTTTGAGAGAAATTTTTCAATGAATTTCCAGAAAAGTTTTAAAATTTATTTATAAATTTATTTCAAATTTAATTTCGAATATATTTTAAATTTCAATTTAATGTTATTTAATATTTTTTAAAATATAATATAAAATTTATTTTAAAATTTATATTCAAATTTATTTTAAATTTATTGTAATTGTTTAAAAAAAATTATATTTAATTTACTAATAATATATATTTGATATTTTTAATGAAATTTCCATCTTATATATTAATTTTACTTTAAAATATTTTATAATTCCTTAAAAATATTTTATAATTTATTGTAAATCATATTCAAATGTATTTGAAATAGTTTTATATTTATTTTGAAATAATTTTCTATTTATTTTGAATAATATCTTTTTAATTGGAAATGTTTCTTATAATTCGTTGAATGTATCTATAAATTTTTTAAATATCGTTATTTAATAAATGTTTTAAAAAGATCTATAATTTAACACTTAACATATATTTTCTTATTTTTATCATGCGCTTAATTATTAATGTCCTCTTTCTTCTTGATTTTAACCATATTTTTCTTATAGAATTATATTTTAAATGATGAATAAATTGTTTAATAATACAACCCATTACATTATAATTTTTCAAATTTTAATTTATTCATGGATTGTAATGAACTTTTAATCTATTATTTATGGATAATAATATTTTCTAGGTATGTTTTAAATCATATGAAAAATATTTTATTTCAAAAAGGGTGAAAATTTTTCTTTTTAGAAGCCATCAATTTTTCTATAGTGAATGAAATTTCAATTTTCAACAAATAATCATTTTCTCAACACATATATACAGATCTGGTTTTATCATGGATTCTCTGATGTTTTTGATCGTAAAAAGAGTTCATTGGGTTTTTTTATCATCCTTTGAAAAATTAGTGAGCTTATTCTGCAAATATATTTTGACACTCCTAAAGGACTCAAATGGTTTATTTTCATGATCTATGCACTACATAATTAATATATTTATTTGAATTTATTTTCATTAGGAAATGTTCCCATAGACTTTGTAGTATTCTTGATTTTTATATTGGTTAAGTAATAAATACGATAAGGGAAAATAATTAATTAAGGGGGAGTTACCATTTTATACTATTTATATTTTTAAAATTTTCTCTTATTATATTATTTTAATTTCATTAATGGGATATTACCTTCTATTTATAATCATTTTTACTAAATTGAAAAGGGTGGAGAGTTTTGGAAATTGATAATTTTGTTTTTTAATTATAAACAATTGGGACATTATTGGATCAGATCCTTATCATATTATTTTATTTATGTTTTCATAATTATAATATATCATCTTTTATTATTTTTATAATATATTTTTTTTAAAATTATTTATCTAAAAAAATTTATTGATGAATTCAATTCTTTATTTATATACATTTTATTATTTTTTCATTACAGGAAATTAATTTTTGGTGTGTGTTTTTTTCTATAGTGATTCATGTGTTTTCCAAGTTATGTTTGTTTTAGTATTTTAATTATAACCCATTCTAAGAACATTTAATCGAATGATGATTATTATTATTATTATTGATGTCTACGAAAATTGTGCAGAGTTTATTTCAATATATCTCAGTCTAATTCAATCATTTGGATGTAAAATTTTATATATTAATCTTCATCATGTTATTTTTAATTCAATTTTAGATTGAATTGTCTTTTATTTTTTATAGTTATATCCTGATATAATAAACTATTATTGAGATGATTTTTGATGTGTTTAAAATCTAAACAAATCATATAAATATTTATAAAGTATAATAAATGATAAAAACAATATTAATTATTAATATTTGAATAAACATAGTGATATGAATTTTCTATGAATTTTAGTTTTATTTTAATTATTTGACAATATTTATTATTGAATAAGAATTTTTTATTCATTAAATTTTATGAAGAAATATTTTTTGGTGAAATTTATTATTTATAATATTTTTATAATAAAATTTAGATTTTTCATTTAATAAAATATTTTTAAATGTAAATCTTATAGTCAAATAAATTTATAGGGATTTCATACATAGTATATTATTTAGCTTCTCTTTAAATATCAAAAAATATTTCAGAAACACAAATAGTATTCAATATTATATTAACAAATTAATTTAAGAAAAGAAAAAATTAATTAATTATTTCTATTAAAACTAGTGACTAAACCTAGTGGATCTATTATAGAATATTTCAAGCTTCATTAATGATGGTAATGAATGATCTCACACAGATCATTAAAGAATGTCTCATCCATGGATGACTTTGGTACCCTTGAGGACTATAAAAGTATGATAAAGTATAATTTAAACATCATCCAATTTTTGTGCCCATAAAACAAACAGTCTTTTATATCCAATGGGTTCATAATATTCTTAAGAGCATCGAAGTAATATCTTCCTCAACCTTTATCGAAGAAGATAAAATTGAACATCCTTTATAGAGATCAAGGAACCAAATCAAGAATGTTTTGTAATTTAATGCCTTCATCCACGACACAAATGAAATTATTGTTATATATTTCTAGGACCACTTTTCTATATTCATATTGATCTTATTTTTAAAAAATCATTCCTCTTATCTCATGTCCTTCCCTCATTATATAATTATATATTAATCTAATCATTAATTATAGATAATTATTTGTGTATTATAAAGTGATTGTAATGATAAAAGTTACCTATTCACGTTTTCCCCTATTTCTGTGGTATATATTTTTCTATTTAAATTAGTGGTTTTGGATCATAGTTATCTATTTAAAAAAATGGATTGGGTTTCCTTTTATTCTGATTATAGAATGTTTTTTTGAGGTAGATATCTTCAGTTTAATCCAATGGTTTTTCATATTTCATTGTTCCTTTTCAAACAATTATGTTCATTAAATTGAGCCACATGATAGATCTGATGGGGGGAACATAGAGGTACATTGGGATCTATTTTTATTATTATTTACTAAATTTTACATATCCTTTAACTTTTTTCAATTTTTTTCTCTATCAAAATTTCATCATTGAATTTATGAAGTTCTATTATGATTTATATTAATTATATAATTTAATTGATTGTAATACTTTATCTCTTACAACATCTATTTATTTATTTGTTTAAAATTTTAAAAAATTATATTCACCCCCACCATATCCCCATCCCAATTACATAATCACTACTAAGGTAATATGTATAGATCCTTCAAAAAAAGGTTATTGAAAAATGGCTTAGGACACCCACATTTACCAAGATCGACCGTCTTCTTTGTTGGATGGATACTATTGAAAATTTTTAAGGAACATATCGGGCCTATCAAATCCACTAAAAAGGAATATATGGAAGGGATATATGTCACTTTATATAGATGAATGTGAAAAAAGTATAAAGGAAATAATAAGTGGTAGGTCATTACTCTAATACATGAATTACCCAACAGTGGGGAATGGGTTGTAATACATATTGATGAATCAATGATGGTCTTGATATGAATGCTCATGTAAAATTATAATGTAATTTCTTATTCCTAATGAAAATTTAAAACAGATGAGGAAAAATTCCCAATGCATGATTTTGAGTTAGAAGAAATAATATTTTTATTGATGGTATGGGAAAATTATCTCTATTGAAATAAGTGTGATATATAAAATATTCAGTATAGATTGGAATATATATTCACAAAAAAATTAATTTAATATTAACCAAGGGAGAAGTTTATATTTGATAAATAATTTTTTATAAATACCTTAGCATCTATGGAAGTAAAATAATGTCATTGATACGTTGAGAAGGAAATGTCATGCTACTCTATCCATTATGAAGATTAAGAAAACCAATACTCATGGATTTTAGTAGGATAAATGTTTACGACCTAATGGGTTATAGAAATATTATTTTACCCAAGTTACTTGTCAAGAATTCATTCACATGAAGATCAATGAATCCAGAAAATATTTTGTAGTGCTACAGAAGAAGGAGTGAAATATTCCAGATTTCAACATTGATTAAGAAATATTTATAAGGACTATACCATGGATATCTACCCTATAAAAAGAATAACATAAATGGATAATTTATTATATAACTCATATATTATAATTTTATAATACTGTAGGAAGAACAAAGATGTATATATATTAGATGAAATAAATATTGTGGGATTGTATGAAGATTAGAACTATGGAATACATAACTCAATGCATGGAATTCCATCAACTCACTTAGATATATATATCATATGAGGATAGGATTCAGGGAGAGACATTATCCATAATATCTTATTAGGCTTTCAGGTTTTCAATGAGGTTTTAGAGAAATTTTTATAAATCTTTAGATAATGATCTGAGTTTTAGCAAGATTTATCAACCTAAGATATATAGTGATTCTGATAGGAAAATTAAAATGTTAAAAAATATATTGAGATTGTATTCAATGAATTTTCAAGTATGTTGTAATAATAAACTTCCCCTGGTATAGTTATTATACAATTTCTTATCCATTATAGAATTTTAATGACACCATATATGGATTTTAATGGGAAGAAACGCATGACTTTAACATTCTAGGATTAATTTGGAGTAAGGAAGCTGATAGGTCCTGACCTAGTCCATAAAATGATATATATTTTTCAAACCATTCATTAACAAATAAAAATTTAAACAATGTTATCATAAGATTTATGAATATAAATGTTAATGAGATATATAGTTTGTTATTGTTGTGATTTTGTTCCATTGAATATACCCAAGGAAGCGAGTTACATGATTTGGGAAGAAATTATAGTAAATCCTTAGGTATATTAATCCCATATAAATCCTTGAACGTCTAAGGGTTCTATATTGTCACCTAGTACTAATGCCTCAACTCTTCCAAGTACATGATGTGTACTAGACACTTCAAATTAAATGAACTCAAAATCTTTTCAATAGTTACATGATCTCTTATATGATGACTAGCTAGGGGATATTCTTCATTAAAGAGATAAGGTGATAAAAAACAAAACCACTCATCTGGACAATGTTCTATATATAAGTCATAAGTTTGTGGTGGCTCCTTGGGAACTATAGTATATGATGAGAGAAAAGTACCCACATATTGTTTCCTTCCCAGTTATGAACTTTTTAGGTTGAAATTAATTTTCTGGTGGGATGAATATAACGACCTAGGTTATTCATCAAATAAAAACATTATTCAATATTTTTCACCACATTCTACATCCAACACAAAAAACCCAAGATATATTAATATAAAATTATCAATAAATCTATACTAAAAACTAAGATTTAAAACTATTAAAATTTATTATTATTATATTTTAAATAAATAATATGAATTAATAAAGAAAATTTTATTTTCAATAAAAGTAATTTTCTATTTTTATTTTCAATTAAAAAGATAACTTTATTAATTGAAAAATTTATATATGATAAAATTATTTTTTTAATTTCAATCCTCAAAATTTACTTAATGGGAATTTTTTATTTTAATGAAATGAAAAAAAAGTTAGTAAAAAATATGAATTTTGAGAAAATATTATTTTTTATGAATTTATAATTTTTTAAGTTCATCATTGAATTTAATAAAATTATGTCATTCAATATATATTTATTTAATATTACTATGAATTTTAATACATTAATATTTCTTATAAACTCTATTCCCTACATTTAAAAATTTATCATAAAATCATAGTTTTGAAAAAAATTAAATATTATCTATGAATGAAGTATTTTGAAGGAGATATTTGGTTAAAGATTTCCAAGAAATGACCATACCATTAATTTTATTTATAATGAAAAAAAGTTTTTGTTATTAAATATATTAATAATGATAATTTTATATTATATATAATTTTAAATCTAAAAACATCATTTTTTCAGAAAAAAACTATTTTTACATGAGTAAGTGTGTTTATGAACAATTTTACATTACACATAATAAGAAAATTGGTATGATATTCTAATTTTGAAATATGAAATTAGATATTTAAAATTAGGTAATAAGGTAAAATTTAATTTTGTTCAAGAAAATTGACTACTGAGGTTAAAAAGAGTTACCTCAGTAAAAAAATAAAAAAGGTAAAATCTATTTTATAAATAAAAAACATGTTAAAATGGTTTTTGAAGTGAGATTTTATGATATATTTGACAAAAACCCATATTACCTACCACTATATTTGATAATATATCCATCTGATCCAAAATTTTGTCATCACATTATTGAAAAATGATGACTATTTATAAAACTGCCCTTTACTTTTCTTATAGAAAGATAGAAGTTACACCATTCAATGGTACGCTTCACCTATTAATTATTCCATGGAACTATACTATTTTTATACCACCATAACCCTCTCCATATTACTAAATCCCTTGGTTACACTATGATTTCCAAATAAATTCAATTCCAAGAAATTTTTTAATGAAATATTGTAACATTACAACGAAAGATCACTTAATCCATTCCCCGATCTGGTGGGACAAACATCCCCAAGCACACATCCCCATACAATGGATGCTTTTTACGAGTAGTAAGGGAATAGTGGTGGTATATTTGGATGGATATTCTCTCATATTAGAGTGGCATAGCTGATAAGATAAATGAACAGACAACAAAAATAGAATACATAAACATACACTGTAAATATTTAACAATTAACCTACCATAGAAGAAGCATTTATAAGAGATATTATTACAAAAAATAGAAGTATAAATATCTAACCAACTGAATAATATTAAAAAAATACAAAATGTTGAGTCGGATATTTGATGATATCATGGAATTATAAAATACAAAACAAAAAAAGGAATAAACATGTAAAACATGCAATACACAACTACAAAGAGTAAAAAAGAGTTATCCACTACAATCATGATCATATACTCAGTCCACTTTACCCATGATCCACTTATAAGTAAATAATATCAAGAATCAATATTTAGGATCTTTCCCTTATCCACAACTACATAGAAGTAATCTACTCAGGTAGCAAAGGCAGTCTGATTAGTGTGTGTGATAAAATCTCAGTTGTACACCACCACTGATAACACTATACATAGAATCAGTAGTGTGCATGCCGTAATGAAAAATATACAAATAAGGACAACTAAATACTAGCCAACTCTCATTCTTATAGGACATCTGGGAGCTCGACATACTTGGGCCTTTGATAAAATTTTTCTATCCCATAACCATATATATATTAATAGACATACATATAAATATATATATAATATTTATATATTATATCAACCGGTATAAACTAATCATGTTCATAAATAAGTAGGAACATACTTGGGAACCAGATTTTGGCTAGAAGGGGGTGTAACTTGTGCATCCATAACAAATCTAGTTGAGCTAATTGGATCAAATAGAGGGTACAAGCCCTAATTCTTATAATTAATTTGAGTTTTCATGATCATCACTTGAGATATGTGGGGTGATACATTATGACAAAAACCCAAAAAAAAATGAATGTGGATGTCATTCTCATCAACTAGATAACAATATAATGCAGAGAGAAGTCATGCTCAACACTCGATGTAAGGGATCGTGAAGTATTAGGCTCAATTAAACCCTTAACCACCAATCCATGTATAATATTAATGGTGTAATTGAATTAATAATAATATCATGTAGGTTAAACACTTATCAAAATGATTATTAAGTCAAACATTTGAAAGTGGATTCATAATTCATATAATCAAAATATAAAAATTTATAACATATGTTTCGGACTTTCCACCGATTAAAATTTATTATAATTAATCTATTTAATTTATTTAGGTAAATAAAATTGTTGTAAATCAATTTATTCAACATATAGAATCCATGTTATTACCCAACGCATGGAAAATTAATTCCAATGTTTATCGAAATAGTTAGAAGCTTCCAATATCCATTAGGAAATTACATACAAAAGGGAAATTCCATTTATATCTGAAGATTAATACTTTGAAGGTGATTTGTCCATTTAAAAAATTATTATAAAAGGGTAATATAAATTTGGAAAACCCAAGTGGTTGCTATTATTTTTTATGGTATCTTATAAATAAAATGGAATGATCCTTCGGAGTACATTAACATGTGATCAATTATTTAAAATCAATGAATAAATTTATAGGAAACACACAGAAAGTGTCAGTGTGGGGAAAAATGGAGAGGCTATGAAAACATCATAAATTTTAATTAAAATAACTAGAAAACCAACCTTAGGGTCATAGATAACTCCTTTTATAATATCTTATTTAGATTAAAAGTAAATTGTTAGAAAAATGAAGAACATTTAAACTCCTGGAAAATGTAGAAAATTATATTGCACCAAAATAGAACACTAGATATAAAGAGAAACCCTGAAAGGAAGTAAGAGGATCTAAGAGATTACTGATGTGGATCCAATGTGACTAACATCACATGATTCGGAGTTTGGATCTATGAGTTATAACACTACCTATGAGAGTCTTGGAGAAGATATATGTGGGATTAAAGCACCTTCTACCACTAGATAATGGGTGGATAAAGGTGATTTTTATATATAATGTTCATTAATAGAGTTTTATTGAATTAACCCATAAAATAGGGTTTCGTGGTTTGTCTATAAGGTTTGGCCAAACAGTTTAAAAATTGTGATTAACTCACTATCAAAGGAGGGGCCCCAAATTGTTAAGGTGTACAATTTCCATAAAAATGTGAAAACCACGTGAAATTACTATGGTAATAGGTCTATGAGTTTTTCACATTTGTTCACCTTATGTCTCATGGTTGTAGAAAAACAATTCGGCCCTTACTTCTCAATAGGATTCCCATAAAGTTACCCTGCATGGTTAGTACTAAATATTAACTAACCGTGATGTCTAACCTTTTTGACCAAGTTTTGGAATTCTAGGCTCTAAACAAGCCCTGGGCACTCGATGGACCCTACATTGTCCGTAGTACATTTCTAATAGGAGAAAAAATTGATTTTAATTAGAAAAATGATCTATAACTTCTTGAAATGAAGGTTCATTAAGACCTACAATTCTTAAATCCACTCATCCCTATGTTTTCCTTCTGAGGGTAGAGAGGTACGACCTATGAAAAACTTCATCCATTGAGCTCTTATATCAGCTACCCGCTCTAAGTTCTCAATTTGAAATCAATCGTTCTACTATAGCACCAACAACATAGAAACTAAACTTCCTAAGAGTGTCTTCATGATCCGATCTACAATACGCATGGGATATTACCCAAAGGAAGAATACATATAAAACACAACCTCTTAAGGTTGGAATACATTTCACAAGTCTAGATTATACCATTGAAGCTGAGAAACATGAGATACATTATCCACAAAAAGGTATTTTTGGGGAAGTGAAATATCTTAATCCCTTGATCTGATTTGATTCATAATCTCAAAGGGTCCAATGAATCATAGTTAAATTTTACCATATATCTAAATGCATCAACAGACGAAACTGGGCAGAGCTCACAAGAAGAATCAATCTTCGACCTCAAACACAATATGTTATCAGTTTCGGTTGCTGCATGACTAATGTTTGGACTGAGCTATCATCATGAATTTTTTGAGAAACTGTACCTACTTTTTAGTCTCCTGTATGAGATGAGTTAATTGTAATGTTTTCTCCCCTACATAGAGATGGAATATAGGAGAACATAAAGGACTTATATATAAGTTTTTATAAGGATCCATATGAATGGTAGCCTAAAAGCTGTAAGTAAAATTAAACTCAGAAGGGGTATGTTTTTCTCCTAGGAACAACTAGAATCAAGTATAGAGGCACATAGTATAGTAATCCTATTTTTTCAAGCATTAACATATCAAAACATTTATGAAATAAATTAAAATTTAAATAAACAAATTCCCAAATACCGTGCTAGTATTGTTCCTTTAAACACATGGAAACATAAATAATGGTACATGTTTGATCTAAATAATCTCCCACTAGGTTCTTCATGACTAGAAGCTTCCTTGGACACATCAAACATAATAAATATCTCCATAAACTAGTGGAAAGTAATAATAAAAATGGGTGAGATAAGATTCTTGTTACGGATAAACAAGGGAGACATATAAGCATACACATGATAATAATTGTATACGAACATGATCCTGAAAATCAAAGATCATGCCCTACATATCAATGATCGTAAACTTGAATCACAACATAAATCTTGGCAGTTCTTAAGACATGAGTTACAATGAAATAAAGAACATGATCCATGAAATCATAACATAGGAATAAAACATGGAATTTTGGTAAACACATAAGAAAATATAATAATTTCTATAGTAGTGAAGGCATCCCTACAAAGGCCATCATAGTGGATAATGTCTTTTACTGAACTAAGTTCACACCTCATCCCAACCCTATATTACTAAACCGAGTTCACTCCACATTTGGCCCCTATAACACTTTAATGAATTAACTTCATTTTCCATCCATATTTATATCATGATATATAAATCTTTAACTAATTCATTGAAGGGAGATATAAGCCTCACCCCGCTTATTATGAAATCATCCATATATGTGACACAAGATCCTAAATAATAATATCATAACCCATGAAATGAAATGGGTATTATAGAATTTAATAATATAATAAATAATAGAAAAATATAGGTTTCATTATCATTTCATCATAAATATAACCCATTGAAAACAGCTAGTTTCAAAATCATATGATACGTGAAAGGGATATGGCATTCTTAAACATCATGTCATCAAATATAATCCATTAAGAGAAATAATATGAATGTAAACATTGAATAATTTCCCAATAAAATCATTAGTGACAGCACAAAATGTTATACTAGAAGGGAAACAAATTTATATATCTTTTAAAAACATTTAATGGGGAAAATAACCTTTCATCCTTGAAAATGATTTTTAAGACATAAAACACTTTTGAAATCCTTTTTCATTTAAAATATAATTGAAAACATTTGAAGGAATCATTTAAATCATTAAGAATATTTTAAAATCCTTATTCCATGAAAATGGGATTCAAAGACCTTTTGAAAACATTTATTTTAAAACTTTTTTGAAAACATAGTTTTTGAATACACTAAATTTCCAACCAAAGATAGAGATGATCAGATTCCACTTAAAAACATAACCTTAATCGCCTATGAGTCAAAAAATGGTATTAATAAATTAATATATTGTGAAAAAAATATATGCAAATGAAACTCTTAAAAATTCATTAGTGATGTATCATAATATTTCAACAAAGACGCATAATCCTTAACAATCTCAAAAAGAGATGAGATTGTTTCAATCAACTCTTACCTATTGGTTAACTAGGTTCGTACAATTATTGTAATAAAATTAAATTGAATGAAGAATAAATATAATTTAACAAAGTTAATTCATTATATATCATGTTAAATAGAATTATATACAGAACAAAAGAAAATATAGGTTCATAACAAAACATAAGTCTCAAAGAAGTCAAATTGAGACAAAAAGGTTTTACTAATTTGGTAAAATTTTACACATAAATCCAACGAAAGGAAAATCATAAAATTTATATTTTAATAAACATATATTTAATTATAATATATATCGGATAGAATCATGTTTAGTACATACACTGCTGAAATGGAATGCGTTAGGAATATGGCATCTATCTTACGTAAATACAAAGTGAGAAGAAATACACTTAACTTATGTCTTGATTGTAATATTACTCCTTAAAACCACCTCTAAAGTAAATATATATTTATAATAAATATTTTACATAACAATATTATTATATCTTATACCATATATGGTTTGAATATGACCTTGTTGACCATCCTTTGTTAAGTGTTCACTTCGGATAATATTCTCTTGGTTCTTTAGGTGTATCTTAATTTCTTATATAATTGTTACTTATACATATATCATGATTCTATAATGTAAACAAATTATATAAATATATTTTATAGAAGTACGAAATGGAGTACAAAATTTTTGGAGATGGTAGGCTATACGTAGGCATGAACGATGTATCTGTTTTTATTGTTGTTTTGAAATAATGAAATAAAATGAAATATATGTATATATGTATATAATATCATTACTTTGTCATTATAATGTTATATATAACATATAATTTCACTAAACACATCCCTAATTCATTCCATGTATTGTATGAATGAATCACATCGCATTAATGGCGCGGTAGTCGACACTTCCACAAAAGAAATTACCGTATTAACACAAAATATAATGTATAAATATCTGTGTTGTAAGAAAATTAAAGAAGAATAATTATTTAAAAATTATAATATATATCATATATAAATATATTTTCCATCATAATTTCATCCAAAAGAGCTGGTAATGGGAAAAATAAATAATCATCATTGAGTGAGGAGGTAGTCTGCCATACACGTAAACAATATGTTTTTACTCATTAGATGGATGTGTGTGTAAGTGTAGTTATAATAATTATAATTACAATACCCTAGAATATTTAGGATTATTTTTTATAAAATCAGGTAATATAAATTTTTCATAGAGTATAGAAATAAAATAAAATAAAGATATTGAGGGGGTGTTACCTCTTAAATTGGTAGCTCATTATGGTTTGCACCATAGGGATTACTTGGAAGGATTTCAACTCAAGGGAGGATTCAAAAAGAATTTTAGGGATTTTTTAGACCTATTTGGGAAGTTTTTTTTAAACATATGTGGATTTTTAGTTCTAGGTAAGTGGGAAGAGAGGATTCTTTTTCTAATCATGGAGGGGTGGCACTCTTGTAATATTTTATAAGAAAGGAACCCCACCCATGTTTTTTTCAATTGGATAAATAATGCTTCAATGTATATAATTGGGGGGATGGGGATGAAATATGGACATTGAATATTTATATTATAAGTGTACATGTCGTTTTGGAACTTCAGTTCAAGGTTTATAACTATATTAAGGTCAATTTAATCAAAGTCTTTGTATTTAATTTTAATTACCCCACTTATATTTTTGGTAAAAAACTTAATTTGACCATATTATAAAATATAAATCTTGAATAATCTAAATATAAAATAAAAAATTCCAAAATCCATGTATATAAGTGTCAAAAATTAATTTAAATATAATCCTATAGACAAGTGGAAAATGCTGGATTTTAAAGTAAAAATGTTCTAAAGTTTTGTATATTTTTAAATTCAATTTCAATGTTAAATTGATTATAATAAACTAAATTTGATTAATTGATAAAAATAGTATCTAATTAAAATTTTGTTCAAATTTAAAATATAATTAATAATTATAAAATTAATTTATAAAAAAGTAGTTTTGAATTATAATCCAGTATTTTTAACTATTCAATAAAAAATGAAACATTACATAAAAATACCAAACATTAATCCTAACAGAATATTTATTTTTTTTCTAAATATTAATTTTATTTAGAAATATTATATCTATATAATTTTCCAAAAATAATATTTAAAATCAGTTCACCAATAAATGGTAGTAAAATTAAAATAATAAAAATATAGGTTTTATTGTGTAAAATTTCATTTATTCTAATTTTATTCTTAGCCAATAAATTGGATAAATGTCTGAAATATTTACTTAGAAATAATATATATATATATATTAAATTAATTTTACATAATAATTTTAATTAATTTAATTTATTAGGATTAAAACAACTCTTCCAGCATGATAACAGTTTTTTATAAAAATACTCCCTATTATATTCAATCCATTCTAATATTAAATTCTAAATAATATATAAATAAGTAATTAATTATATATTTTTGGAAAACCATATATATAAATATGATAGTTAATAATATTCACAACCTCTAATTTAATGGATAGGTTATATATTATTATATATATAATTTTAATAAAATATTTTTGTTCGGTAAAACATGGTCTTGTGTACTATGAAGGCCATCAAGGAAAGTCAGTATTTCATGAAATGTAACCCTACCTTAGTGTTTTGTATACATAAATCTATCCTTAATATTGAATGTAATGTAAAATTAACATGTCATTGCGTATAACTAAATCCAAACATAATTCCATAGTATATATATATATATATATATATAACAATTTTCAGTTTTGCGTGAAATGAAAAACATAAAAAAGATTAAATTAATTTGAAAAAAATCATGAAATATTAGGGTGTACATTTTACCCCCTCCCCCTCCTTAAAATAAAATTCACCCTATAAAATCATCTAGGTTATCAAAGGTGTAATACTTGAGATTTACTTTAATAGAAACCTATATCGTAAAAATGATCATGAAGACCTCATTTTGAAAAGGAATGTTTGAATCAAAATATTCACCCAAATTAACTCAAAACAAGGATTACACATGGGAGATCATTGTTGGAATTTGAAAATATGGACTTGAAGGAATGAATGACTATTTATACGGAGTTATTGGGATCATCAATCATAAAAAATTGAATGATAAACCAAATTTTGAGGGCCTCAAATTCATAAATCTATGATGATTTAATTTGGTCATGAGATCAATGAAAATTAAGATATTCGGAAAACATTGTTATGATAATGTTTCCTAACATTGAGTAATTATTTTATAGACTGATAATATAAGGAAATATACTAACATTATATATTTATATAAACAAATTTTCATTCATTGGTTGTGCTTTTATCAATTTATAATTCATCGATTACTTCATATAATTGTTGTTTGTAAATTAACATTGATGATGGAAGAACTAAAAAAACACTTTTAGATGATCATAAGGCCCATGAAAGAATAAAAAGTTTAACTATAATTCTCTACCTATTCTTAAGAATCATTACTATTAATAAATTAATATATAAACATAAAAAATAACTCTACTTTTTCATCATTAATAATTATAAAAAATAATTACTCATTAATTTTAACATCTCATAGGACAATGGTCGGTGTGAATCCCTTATCGTTCTTTGGTCATGGGTTCAAGACCAATGGCCTTTCCAGAATTGATTGTTTTTCACCTGATATACATGATATCATTTTAAAATATCACACTAATATAATTCAAAAAATAAATATTATGGATGACTTTAAAATACGTTTAATCATAGAATGTAATTTTAATTGTGGTTAATATTACAACCCTCATACAAAAATACTTACTCTAAAGTACAATGTAAGAATTTCATGAATTTATATCCTTATAAACCTTTTAAAAGATTAAATTCTATATTAGTATAAATAAGAACACAAAAACATCTTAGCATTGATTTTCTATATCACAAAATATCTCTTGGTTTCCACATTCCAAAAAAGTGAATACCCTCATCACATATTCTGTTGAAACCTAGTTAAAACGTGAATTAGCATAAATAATTTTTTATAACATGCGTGTTTCCTTATTCAAAAGGTTAGTGTATATTTTACTCAAATACAAGAAGTTGTAAAATTCATCCATTATAGGATAAAAAACTTTTCAAAAAGTCCTTAGTACCATCCAATTTACTTATATCCAACATATTATTATCAAAAAATAATTATCTTAGTACAAGGAAGATATAAACAGTTATCATTACCTTAATAATTTATTTTCCATAGACATCAACTTTACATTAAATCACTATTTTGTTCAATTGAATCCATTCAACGTATTCTTGTAAATCATTGCTGTAAAAACAAAAACATGAATGTACCTATATATTTCACCCTTCCCTAACATAATTCATGAATCAAAATATAAAAAATCATTGATTATTTTTCTCCATTCATAATCCATATTAAGGTTACCTCATCCTATTACATAATTTCATTTTCCTCTTACATTTCATCTGTAGTCTCTTCATCCACAACAATACAACAATTTCTCATACCACTATACTGATTATCTTATAAGGTTTTCCTATTGGGAAATTCACTTGCATTACAACCATTTATTCCACACATAAGAAAATTATCCTTAGATGATTACTTAGGGAGGGAAATATTCACATACTTTTCATTGACCAGACCCTTCATTTTTCTCTTTGAGTCACTTACATTGTGTACTACTTTTTCACAATAAAAAAACCTTATTTTTCCAATAATACATTCACTAAGGTGATTCATTAAATATTATTAACACAAAAGAAACAAAATATTTTTTCCTCCATGGTCTCTATTATCAAAACTACCAATGAATTCATTTTCTATCTTCCTTGGGGAGTCTGAGTGTTGGTTAATGTATACATTGCTAATCATGTTATGTGAAAACTAATTAAGAATGATCACAACATCTATCATTCCAATTATCATCCCACTTAAATTCCTATCAAAAAATCATCCATCGCATTTAACATTAATCTAGTACCATCCATTGAAAAAAATCAGAATCATGGTGTTAGGATTACATGTCATAGAAGAAAACCACATAGTCATGAAATGAAATACATAGGATATTTAAATAATGACAACATTATTAATCTAAAACACCTTAGGTTTGTCCTAGGTCATTCACAACCATCCCTTATTTAAATAATTCATGATAATTACAGAATGGTTTGTGAAATCCCAACTCATATCCCTTGGGAGTGCCAATCAAAGTGTGATAAATTCCCATTATCGTGTACTGGATTACCAAATTTTAGGCATCGAACATCTTGTCATATTTTCACCCCTAGTTATATCTTTGATATAGACACATCAACATATAGTATCCAGACTGGGACGTATTATGAGGAATCCACTCCTTCCATCCATTACCAAAATTCCATGACATTTTCCTAAATTTTATCGCATCCTTACACTAATCCTTATATACATCCCCTGGAATATCATTAGAAACATACCTAGTAATTTCAAAAAAAATTATCATCCTAGTTTCAAATGGTTAAATAATTGTTTTCTCTATTACCAAATATAGATAATTTCTCTTTTCATGCATTTACAAAAGGAAAATTTTTAGAAATATTAAAAATATTAAGCAAATAAATTCCCAAAGAATGTTCTAGTCTACGGTATTTGCAAACATGGAAACATACACAATGACATAAAATGAGATATATTATCTATCTCTAGGTTCTTCTCCACTACCACCCTTCTTAAATACATCCAACATAATACATATCTTTAGAACCAAGGGGTAAGGAAATATGAAAAGGGGATATCATATTCTCAGTTAGTGTAAATAATGGAGATATTTATGAATAATCTTGAGCATAAGTGTATGAGAAAATGATCAATAAAATCTAAGATCACACCATGAATATCAACGATCATACACATGAACCATTCCATAAATCATGGATGTTAATAAGAAATTAATTACAAGGAGATAAAGAACATAATCCCTGAATACATAACATAGTAATAGAAAATGGAATTTTGGAATGCATATAAGCATATATAATGATTCCCATAGTAGTCAATGCATCGATTCTAAGGCCATATTAATGGAAAAATTCAAGTACTGAACCAGTTTCAGACCCCATTCTAGCCCTATATTACTAAACCGAGTCCACTATCCATTCCATCCCTATAATATTGAACCTATTTCATTTACTATTTTATCCAAGTTTACCTCAGGAGATATAAATCATTAATCAATGCAATTGAGGGATATATTTGTCATAGCTATATCATAATAAAATCATATATATTAGCGACACAATATCATAGAGAATCATATCATAACCCACGAAATGAAATGGGTATGAAAAACATGTAATCATATCATAATCTATGTTAAAAAAATATATGTTTCACAATCATTTCATCATAAAATAACATGTGAAAAGAATTGTGTTTCAAAAGCGTATAAATCATGAAAGAGAGAGGGGTTTCAAAAATATCATGACATCAAACATAATCCATTCAAAGAAATAATATGAAAGGAAACATTGAATAATTTCCACATAAAGTCAAGAGTAACATCAAAAAAATTTATATTATATGGGAAATAATTTTGAAAGATCATTTAAAAATTTTCTACAGAAAATCATCCCTTCCTTATTAAAAAATATTTTTAAAACATAAAACCATTTTGAAAAACATTTTCATTGAAAATTTATTTTAAAACTTATAAAAGAAGCATTGAAAATTATTTAAAAAAATTAAATTCCATTTTCCATTAAAATGGGATTCATATACCTGTTGATATCATTTATTTGATTTTTTTTTAAAAATATGGGTTTTGAATAAAGTAGTTCTAACCGAAGAGATAGACATCCCAATTTTATATAAAAATATTACCATAAAAACAAAAGTGTGGAATCAAGGTACTAATACAAGAGGATATATTGAAAAATAATCATAAGTAAACTCCTTAATATTAAATAGAGTTGAACTATAAGATTTCATCAAAGATATATAATCATTAACAGTCATGAAAAGAGATGAGATTGTTTCAATCAACTCTTACAACATGTTTACTTGGGATCATACACTTCATTTATGAAATGTAAATTACATGAGTTTTAAAATATCATTATATAAATTAAATGCATGATATTATATTCAAAATTAAATTATATACACCTCAAAATATAATTTAGGTGCACAACAAAATATGAGTCTCAAAGAAGGAAAATTGTGACAAAAGTATTTTAAAATTTTTGTAACATTCGAAACATAAACCCTATGAAAGAAATAACATAAAATATATATGTTAATAGACAAAAATTAAATTATAATATACTTATAAAAAAATCATGGGTAGTATATACACCACACAGAAGGAAAGAGTGGCAAACATAGAATGTATCTCACAGAAATATAAAGTGTGGCGAAATCCTCTTAACTTGTATCTTGACTCTCATTGTACTCATTAAAACCACAATTACAATAGATATAAATCCATTATAAATGTTTTATAGAACCATATTCTTATAAATAATACCATATATGGTTTTATTATGACTATTTTAACCATCCTATGTTATGTTCTCACTTCGGATTATATTCCCATTGTTCTTCGCATGTGTCTTAAATTGTCATATTATTAGTCCTTATACATATATCATGATTCTAGAAGGAAATAATTCATATAAATATCATTTATATCCAATATATTTTTAATATAAAAATCTATATTAAATAGAGGTATGAAAAGGAATACACCATTCATTGAGATCGTAATTAGTACATACACAGGAATGATGTTTCTATTTTTATGGTTATATTGAAATAAAGTTATAAAATTTCATATATGTATATATTACCATTAAAGTATAAATATAATTTATATATGTCATATAATTTTAGTGACCTATTCTTAACAAATTACATGTATTTTTTTAATTAATCACATCACTTTGATGGGGTGGTAGTCCACACTTCCTCAAATGAAATTATCATATTTAGACAAAATGGGAATTATAAAGACATGTGTTGACAAATATTTAAATAATATTAACGATATAATAAATATAATGAATAAAATATATTAACATAGTTTTCATCATAATTTCCACCATGAGATTCAGAAATGGAACAAATATACAATCATCATTTAGTGAGGCGGTAGTCCACCAAACACATAAACAATATGTCTATTACCCAATAGATAGAAGTGTGTGTAAGTGTTGGTAGAATAAATAGAATAAAATATTCATAGTATACATAGGATACATTTTTTTTTATAAAACCATAGAATATTAATATTTTATATAGTGGAGAAATAAAAAAAAAGAATGAGTTTTGAGGGAGGGTGTTACCTCTTAATTGTGTAACTCCTTTTGGTTTACACCAAAGAGGTTCATTTGACGGATTTCTACCCAAAAGAGATTCATAGGGAAATTGAGGGCTTATTTGGATCCACATTCATATAGTTTTTCCAAACATAAATTTTTTGAGAGGTGAGAAGAAGTGGGAGGATTGGACGCCTTTTTAATGGGGGAGGGTGGCAGTCTTCTAATATTTTAAAAGAAAGGAACTTGACCCACATTTGTTTTATTGAAAATGGTTAAATAATGGTCAAAATTTAATACCAGATAATATAGTCTCCAAATATAAACTTTCAATGGACATAGGAAAAATTTATAGGTTGTTTGGGGCCTTAAGGTTATTGTTTAATCACTTATAAAGCTTAATTTAACCTTACCCATTGTAATTAATTTTAACTACTTCACTAATATTTTTGGTCAAAATTTAGGTTTAACTTATTAGAAATTATATATTATTCTGATTCCAATTATTAAATCCATTCTCCCAATTTCCAATAACATAAGTATGAAAAAATTATTTTAAATATATTCTCGCAGTCAGGTTGACAATACGGGTTTGTAAAGTAATAACATTCAAAGGTTTGTTATGCTTTTATATTCAATTTCAATGTGAAATTGATTTTGATGATCTAAATTGGATTAATTGATAAAAAAAATTACGTAATTAAACATTGAAAACAATTTGAAATAAAAATCAACCTTAAAAATAAATTAGTTGAATTTTTTTTGAATTAAAATCCAGTATTTTTAAATATTCATTAAAAATTAAAAGCTACAGAAAAATACCAAAAAATTATCATATTATAATTTTAAAATTTTACATGCAAATATGAAAATTATTTTGAAATATTAAATATATATAATTTTAAAAAAAATATTTAAAATGGGTTCACCATTAATGTGTCATAAAATTTCATTTAAAAAAATATAGAGTTGTAGGTGTAAAAATGGGTTTGTTCTTATCTTATGCTTATCGAATCAAATGGATGAAAATAATGGATAACTACATTGATATATAAAAAATCTATTTAATTAAAATTAACTATTAATTTTAATTAATTTTATTTATTATAATTAAAACAAATTTTTGGGCATAATAATAGTTTTCTATAAAAAATCCATTTATATTCCATTGGTTCTTATATTCATTTCTAGAAAACATGTAACAAATTAATTAATTTTATATTTTATGGATACCATATAATTACATATGTTTTTTAATAATATTCATAACATCTAATTTAATGTCTATGTTGTATATTATATATATTTATATAATAATAATATATTTTTTTTGGTTAAACCCAATCTTTCCTATTACGCAAACCATCAAGGAAAGTCAGTCATTCATGGAATGTAAGTTTCTTTAGAGCTCATTATAGTGAAATCTAACATGTATATTTCTTGTACTACATGATTAAATTGGTATTGTGTATATATCAATCCAAGCTTAATGGTTTAATATATACATATATATAATAACTATTTTTAGTGTAGCGTGAAATGGAAAATATGAAAATGATTAAATTAATTTCAAAAATCCAAAATATTGGGGTGTTACACTAATCATTTCCACAAAAACCTGAATCATATACTCTATTATTTCATTGGTATGAGGGTGATAGGTCATTCTTAGATGGAATTATTTGTCCAAGGCCTTCGACAACCCCATTATGAACTGAGATATTAATTGAATGCCCATATCAATTATGATAAAGCATGGATATCCAAAAATATGTATGACATCTTTGACATATATCCCTCTTTTATTATCTACTTATATGGTCTCTTACACAAGTAAAAAAGGTGAGACCATAGAAAAATTATCAAGGACTACCCAAAGTATTTTGTTACCAAGAGGTGATCAGGTAAATGAGTCACAACATCCATTGAAAAAGTATCCCATTTCCACTCTATAGGGAACAATGGCTATAAAATTACTACCATTCACTGACATCCCACCTTCACCAGTTGATAGGTGGAACATTGAATGATGAATATGGAAACATCCCATTCCTTTGTTGGCCACCAATAATCGAACATGAGTCTCAATACATCTTGATGAAACATTGAAGAATTTCCCATGTTGAGTAATGAAATACCCCAATAAGATCCCCGCTGATGTATACCTGATTCCAAAAATTCCCATGAAAGTTTAAAGTCCAATCCTCATCCACGGTCAAACCAGAAGATGAATTGTAAACTAGGATACTTTCTCTTAGTACTAGATCCTTGGAATTTTAATTTTTCCTTGTCTTCAACTGTTCCTGAAGAGTATATGCCATAAATAAAGCTGAGATGATAGTTTTTCCATGATCCTCCTAAACCACAACATGTATCTATAAAAATTAGGACATGGGATATCACTCACTACTAGCCTCTTGAACTGCTTGTGTCTAACTCTTCTGGATTAGAACACTAGCTACTACATTTCTTTTTTCATGTTTACATGCATGCTTGAAATTTAAGTACAATGGATACTCAACCCTTCTTCATAAACTAATATTTAGATCACATTTTTTAAATACTTACTGCATCCACTTTTGGTCTGTGAATACCAAAAAACACTATCTGATAAAATAGAGTCTCCAACAACATAGATCAAGAACTAATGTATCTATCTTGGTGTAATGCATCAGGTAATTCCACTCATGATTCCTTAACTGACGAGACTCTTATGTGATGACCCACTTAACATCCATAAAAAATCACCTAACCTAATACATGATGCATCACAAAATATAATATATCTCCTTCTTATCTCTAAAAGAATCGGTATTTGTGCTAAAATCTATCAGTTGTTCAAATCCTAAAGGGATTCTTCCTAAGATTCTAATAATAATAATTTCACACACATTTTCATCATGCTTATATGAATAACTTCAAGGCCTGAAAAATTATGGAAGATTATTCTACAATATTTGGAATTCCCCAAGAAAATTAATAGTTCAATTACATTCTAGGTCTACTCCTAGGAAACTATAGATCCCAATTTTTCTAGGTCTACAAAAACTCCCCACTTTGAGATAGAGTGACACATGTAGTGGAATTTATTTATCCAATAGTTGAATTTGAAGATCTTAGTATAAATATGATGCTCCCTCAGTGTATTCTACATGAAATGAAGATGGTTTCCATGGTCATGTATGGATCGAGAAAACACTAAGATGTCTTCATCAAATACTACCATAAATGGATGATGGTATGTGTATAACCAAATATTCATTAGATCCCTGAAGAATGTAGGTGTTCTCATGAGATCATATGACATGACCAGTTCCCCATAATGATCATACCTACACCATGAATGATGTGTAGGATACGTATAATGACCTGAAATTCACGTAATGATATCTAGATCTCAAGACAATCTATGAAAACACTTTTTCTCCTTTGAGATTTTAAAATAGGTTTTATTCATGAGTCAATGGACACAAATTCTTTACTATAAGATGGTTCAATCCACATAAATCTATATTGAACTTGAGGGTACCATTTACCTTGTTCGGAAAATGCCCCAGTGAACCCAAAGGAGAAGTGTTGGGCTATAAAAATACATTAGAATCTAGATATGATTACATTTTATTGAGCTCTAGATGCGCCATAGGTTCCATGCTATAATGTGTAATAGTCACTAGTGCTACTCCTCGAACTAGCTCAATAGTGAATTCAACCTCACTCACTAGAGGGAGACCCAAAAAGCCATCAAGGAAGACCTCCCAGAAACAATTCACTACAGGAGGGAAAACAGAGTGTTGTAACCCCAGATAATCCAAGAAAATAATTCCAATCTATGTTGTCAATATAACTGGCCTTTTCCACTCAGGTCCATCCCAGGTTGAAATAAAATAAAATTGTCCATTGTAAACATAAAAACCACCCTATTGTAATGTAAATATAACTCTCTAAAGAAATTATCAAATAAGATCCTGATAGGGAACTAGCCATTCTATCCCCTTAAATATATAAATCCTTTTCATGTCATGATTGAAGAGATTCCACATAAAAATACATTATTATATCCAAATGGGAAATAAATTACAACGGAATATGATATTAGAATAGATATCTAATGGGAATCACGCTTTATCATTCCACATAATTTTTTTTGATATTGAGTCCCGAACTCTCTATAATCATCTCCAATATACGGGAATGCGATTCACATAGGTCATATAGATCAAGCATTAAGGTGGAGGCTACTAGAATAATACCTCATACAATAGAAGGTATGGTTCTATACTCCTCCATCATGGGATGCATTACATTTAATTGAAATTTTTCATGGTCTTGAGTAAAAGAGAAATTACACCAATTAAGACCAATATGATTCCAATGAATATATTGAGTCAGATTACCTCTGCCTCAACCACCACCTCGGTCTGAGCATCTGGTGGTGCTCTATCTACCTTCCTAGAGAGAAACTGATGGACTTTCTGTTACATCTTGTGTAAATAATGAAATAATACATTCTATTTTTACTAATATTTTTTTAATTAAAAATTTATTTTAATTTAAAATGGGTCGCTATGATAATGGCATACCCGATGCGCAACAACGAGTCTCTGTGAAATCGTACGTTGCACACTAATAATATATTATTATAATTTTTTAAATGGTAGTTAATTCCTAGACTTTATATTGGTGTGAAAGAATAGAATTAAATAAAATATGATTATACATGTTTTTTAAATGTTTTTAAATTTATCCAATAAAAGATAGAGGCTTAAAATGTGAATGAATCTAATTTTAAGCATAAATACTCTAATATTATTTAAAAGGTCGATTTACGGCCTTTTGATAGGAAAACATTTTTAAATCTAGTTATTGTCACATTTATATGTAATTTTTGGCAAAATAAAATTCTAATTTATAATCAGGACACAAAAATCTTCTTTAGATGTAATTTTGGTGTTTTTCTCATATTGTTTTTTTATGAATAGTGAAAAGTACTGTATTTTAATTCAAAAGTGCATTTTAATATAATTTATTTAAATGGTTATATTTTCATTTTAATTGGTTTTAACGTGTAATTAGATTATATTTTTACCATTTAATCAAATTTTGGTCTTTGTAATTAATTTCACATTGAAATTGGACATAAACAAGTGTCAATATTTTAGTAGTTATTGTTTCTTAAAAACACGCTATTTGTTTTCAAAACAGGAATTAATTTTAAATTAATTAATGCACATTTTATGTTTTAAATTTGGTAAAACAGACATCATTTTTTAATTTGGAATATCAATGATACCTTAGGGTGAATTTTTGATAGTTTTCCGAAAAACTTAAATTTTTGATGAATTGTGAAACCACTAACTAGAAGTTAAAAACTGAAATTTCCATTTAAATGAAATTTTACCACATATGTGAATTGAATTTCAAAAATCCAACATTAATGGTTGTTATTAGTAAGTAAAATTTGGTTCAATAAGATGAAAATAATTTTTGGTGAATAGTAGCTTGAGACATTTATTTACCGTGGTTAAATTTAATTTGGCTAATTAAAGGTAAACAAATATTATAAAAACACAAAATTATCTTAACACCTATAATAACCTTATTGGATGAGTTATGGATGACCATGGTCATACTTGTGTCAATTTTGGTACCCCATAGATCCACTTAAGAGTGACAATGACATTTTAGATTAATTAATTTAATGTAATGGAAAAAATCATATGAACAAAACTATTTTAGTAAATTAATTTTTACATGGGGTTATATAAGCTATATTTTCGACTATAAATATTAATTGGAAAAATAAAATGAATTCATATATCATAGAAGTTTTTTTATAATCTTTAGACATCAAATAAATTGAATTATTTATGACACAATAATGATGCAGTATTTACATCATTAATAAATGACTTAAATAAATATGATTATAAATATTAAAATAATATCTAAATCATATCCAATTAATATTTGATTATTTTATTTCGATCATGAGTCATCTTATCTTTGACTATAAGTATTTTTGGACCTTTTAAAACCAAAGTTAAGTTTATAATAAAATAATTGTTTCAAACTTTCCTAAATATCCCCTCCTCCTCCTTATAAAAGGACACCACTTCTTACCAATTACTTACACCTCTCAATCCTCTTGAATCGTCAAAAAACTCCCCAATTAAACTAACTAAATACCTATACTCATCCAAGAAGCCTTACCTTAGGCACAAGGCACTTCAAGATGTCCTTTTGGAACAATCCAAAAAAAGTTACCCAAATTAAAAGTAACAGTTTCTTCTAAGTTATTTTCAATTATATTACTTCAAAAACCCCTATACAATTTTTATTACATTATTTTATAACAACACAAGTATACTCAATATACTAGGATATTTTTATGAGAATTATTCTAACTAAACTTACACACATCTCCATCTAATGGGTGAAGAACATACTGTTTCTGTGGATAGAAAACTAACGCCTCACGAAACAATGATTGTTCAATTACCTCATACCACCTCTCATGGTGGCCATTAAGATGTCACTGTGTTTATATATTATATATATTATGTTTATGTTTTCCTTATGATTATTTATGTTACATTTATATCCTTTCTTTATGGTTTTCATTATGGGTAAACGTGATAATTTCATTTGAGGATGTGTGGACTACCGCCCCCTCAAAATGATATGGCTCATTAATGCCATATGTGTTACGTATAAAATAATGTGTTAATTATGTTATATATGATATTATACTGTAATTATAATATACCTATGTATCATTATGTTTTAATTCTATTAACATATGAAATAGAAATGAAAGTAGTGTTCATACGTATGTACGACATACCGTCTCCATGAACAGTGAATTTCATTTCTTATCTCCAAAATGTTATCTACTGTTATAAATACATATATATATTGGATATATATGATTTATATGATATCTAAATCATGAATATAAATCTGGAGATAATGGACTATTGACCACACAGAAAACTTGTAATATTTTGGTGTTCATTTGTGACTCATGTACCAAATATCGACAAAACAACCATTATTAACATAAATGATTACAATTGTTTATAACATAGTAATAAGTGATATAAAAGGAAAAATAAACATTAAAATCATTATTATGAAATTATAAATTATCTTTAGTTTATTATTCAAGAGATTAATGAATGAATATGTCAAGATGGACCCAAGGTAAGGGATGTCGTCTCAATCTCCTTTCATTGAGGCATATTTTGATAACATATACCTTCTTCTTGTACACGGTGCATAATAAAACCCTTTGACTTTTAATTTCATTCAAATGAAATCTTTTTTCTACGAAATGTTTTACTAAATGAAAAATGGAATGTTTTTAACGTTTGCGGTGACAATGACCTCTCCTATTCTGTAATCGTAATTTGGCTTCCTCTATAAGACTTAATGTTTACTAAAATGAAAAATAAAAACCCTTATTCTGTTTTTGTGTGTTTCTGTATTGAAAATGGTTTTTGAAATGGATATATTATTTCAATATCTTGAAATTATTTCTTGTGATTGAAAATGAAATGTTCTCAGTGAAATGTTTATATTTGAATTGTTTTATGTGTTTTGATGGTACTGGGACATTTGACGAGTGGTTACATGATAAACCAAATGACGGGTGGTTCTGTGATAAACCAAGATTGGTGGTTACATTATATCCTCTAATCCATTGGGTATGAAATTTGGCTATATGGCTATTCCATTTAGTGATATTTGTTGAAGTCGACCATATGGTTATTCCATTTATTTATGTTTATGTCTCAAGTTACCTTTATATGTTATGTGTTCTTTATATGGGTTTTATGGTCATATTATTGTAACAAAATACTATTTATTGATATTTTATTCAGTGAAAAGTATTTACTACTTCTTAAAGGTGAAAAGTATTATTTATCATGTTTACTTGTTGTTTTGAAAAACTAATAGGTTTCCTTTATTGTGTACACCTTACTGAGATTTGTATGCTCATCCCATGTTTTTGAAATGTTTTTGGCATGATATAAAGTGGAATAGGGTCAATGATGGGATCAAGGAAATGCCATGATATCTAAAACATGCATCTTGACATGACTTTTTTCAATAGATATTATTTTGTAAAAAAATGGGAACTGAGTATACGTGTCTTCATGTATTATTCAAGTTGTCATGTATAAGTTATAACATAGATCTCTAAAACACTAAAACTGAAAAGTTTCTTAATGTGAATTATTCATTTAATTCAAAATTATGTAATGTTTTAAGGACGGGTCATTATAGTTGGTATCAGAGGTCAGTTTGGATAACCTTAGGAGTTAGTGTATTGTTAAATTAATATCCATAAATTAATTTATGCTAATATTAAACTGTTATAGCATTTATAGATTACCATGTTGCTTCGCCTAAGATATTTCTGTTTTCAGAATGGTTTTACCTAGAGGAAACATGGCAGCTATGTTGGAATGACATCAAGAGAAAGACAACATTCAACAACAGCAACCTGTGATGGTTGGAATCAGAAGTGAACAGTTTGTTGCAGTGATGGCACAATTGACTCAGGCTATAAATAGTGGTGGTATACATGAATGAGATCAGCCAGATCAAACATAGAGGAATATCTCAATAGTTGATCATTTCATTAGGCAACATCCCCCATCATTTAAAGGATCATCTGACATTGTGCTAGGAGAAGGGTAGATTAAAGCACTGGAGAGAATTTTCATTGTCATGGTTTGTTCAGAACATCAAAAGATTAGTCTCGATGTTTACCATTTTGAAGGTGAAGCTGATTAGTGGTGGTCAATGGTGAAAAAATGTCAGTGATAGTGGAGAGATTGATGAACCTGTTTGGGATAAATTCAATGGTATGTTCCATGAGAAATATTTTCCTAATGTGGTTTGACTTAGCATGGAAAACAAATTCTTGGAATTGAGGCAGGAGAATGACTCTGTTGCTGTTTATGAAGGAATGTTCACTCGACTGGCAAGGGATGATCCAAATTTCATCAGATATCTTGATAGTAAGATTAATCGTTTTTACTCAGGATTGAATCCATGATATTTAAGTGAATTAGCCCCTTGTGATTTAAAATGTTATGAAAATATTGTTTGATGTGCAGACATGGTGGAAATAGAGTTTCATGATGATCAGGTGTTCTTTGAAAAACAACAGAATAAGAGGTCCAAATGGTAGGAAAAGGGAATGAATTATTCAATGAATCCTGAAGGTAAGAAAAAATAGATATCCATCTTATGAAAAGTGTGGTAAAAATCATCCAGGAGAATTTTTATCAAAGTATGGAATGTGCTTCTGGTGTGGAAATTCTGGTCATATTGCTCATAACTGTAAGGAAGATGATCATGCAGTAAATGAAGATCCATCTATAAGATGTTTTATGTGTAATGAAATGCATCATTATTGAAATGAGTTTCCAATGAAGAACTCAACTGAAGTAAAGTAGGTGGATTATAAGAAGAAAGAAGTGGTGAAATCATTTACGACTATTGCAAAAGATGTTGGGCCGTCGAATGAATCAGTATCAGGTACACTGTTTGTTTTTTTAGATTATTCCAATGTATTTTTTTATTTGGGGTCTACACATTCATTCATTTCTGAGAATTTTTCTAGTAAATTTGGAATTCCATCTCATGATATGAATACTGAGTTTATGGTATAAATTCCTAGAGTACAAATTAAGACAAAAAGAAATTATAAGAACCTCCTTGTCCTTGTGTGTGTAAAGAATCTACCTGGAAACCTTATTGATTTTCTTCTAGTATAGTTTGATGCTATTTTGGGAATGGATTTGCTATCAGTTTGTCATGCTATGATTGATTTCAGATCTAAAGAGGTTTATTTTTAGAAAGTTTTTTAGTTCGTATACAAGAATGAACCCTTGTTTTTGATAAAATATCAAGAAGCTGAGAAACTAGGAATGGATGGAAATGAATGTTACCTTGCACATATTGTTAAAAATAAAGGAATTGTTCAAATTAATGATTTTCCATTGGTTAATGAGTACCTTGGTGTTTTTCATGATGAATTTCTAAGTATTATACCTGATCGTCAAGTTGAATTTATTGCTAACTTAGTTTCTGATGCTAACACAATTTCAAAACCCCCATATCTAATGGTTCAAAATGAACTTTTGGAGTTAATGAAGCAATTTCAGGAGTTATTATATAAAGGTATAATTCGACCTAGAACATCACCATGGGGTGATCCTATCTTGATTTTTAAAAATAATGATCATTCAATGAGACTGTGCATTGACTATAGAGCATTGAATAACATCACTGTTAAGAACATGTATCCTTTTCCTCATATCGATGATTTATTCGATTAGATCCAGGGAGCTCAATATTTTTCAAAGATTTACATGAGGCCGGGGTACCATCAGTTGAAAGTAATGGAAGCAGACAATCCGTAGACCATGTTTCATACTAGATATGTCAATTATGAATTTTTAGTTATGCCTTTTGTTTTAACCAATGCACCTGCTGTATTCATGGATCTTATAAATAGAATTTTTTTGAATTCTTGGATAAGTTTTTGGTTCTATTCATTGGTGATATTTTGGTTTATTCTAAAAGTAATGAGGATCATGAAAGTCATTTAAGGGTTGTATTTCAATCCTTAAAAAAACTATATGGTAAATTCACCATGTGTGAGTTGTGGTTAAACAAATTTCATTACATGGTCACATTGATTAAAAAAAGGCATAAATATTGATCCTCCTAAAAAAAGGTTGTTGAAGAATGGACTAGACCGAATAATATAACTGAGATCCGTTTTTTTCATGGTTTATCAGGTTATTACTGGAGGTTTGTTGAGAATTTTGCACAGTTATCTAGTCTAGTGACCTAGTTAACTCATAAATGTGTTAAGTTCATTGGACAAAAGAGTATGATGATTTTTTTCATGAAATTAAAAGAAGATTGGTGAATGCTCTAGTTTTGGCACTACCTTCCAGAAATGGTGAGTTTCCTATTTACAGTCATACTTTGTTGAAAGGACTTGGTTGTGTCCTAATGCAGAATGATCATGTAATTTCTTATGCTTCATGTTAGTTAAAACCTCAAGAGTTAAATTACCCTACACATGATTTGGAATTAGGTTCCATTTATATATCGTTAAAATTTTAGAGGCATCATTTGTATGGAGTACAATGTGAAATATATACCGACCACAATGGTTTAAAGTATATATTCATTTAGAAAGAACTGAACATGAGATTGAGGAGATAGTTGGAATTAGTCAAGGATTGTGATTTCCTGATCCTTTACCATCTGGGAAAAGAAAATAATGTGGTTGATGCTTTGAGTGAAAAAAGTAATGGTACATTAACCATGGTACATTTGGAACGAGATCCTTTGGTTTTTGATTTGATGAAATTTGGCATAGAAGTTGTTGGTGCAGGAAATTATTTTATTTTGATTCTGGTGTCAGTGAAATCATCTCTATCAGACGGAATAAAGCATGCGTAGAAGGAAGAATGTGAGTTACATAAAATGGTAGAGTTGGTTCAGCAGGGTAATTTTACTGATTTTAATGTTTATAATGATTGCGTTTTGTGGTTTTTAAAAAGATTATGCATGCCTTGTGACTCACAGTTGACGAATGAGTTGTTATGTGAAGCCCATAGTTCCCTATTTTTAGTTCATCCTGGTAGTAATATGATGTAGAGAGATCTTTGGATGTATTACTGGTGGGATGTAATGAAACTAGGTATTGTTAATTTTACTACGATGTTTTTTACTTGTATGTAGGTTAAAGAAGAGTTACAGTTACCGAAAGAGATGCTTCAGTCTTTACCGGTTCCAGAGTTGAAGTGGGAAAATATATCCATTGACTTTTTTGTGGGATTATCAAAGAAATCATGAAGTAACAATGCAATCTAGGTCATTGTTGATAGATTGACTAAATCTGCTCATTTACTTCCTATTTGAGATACTTTGTCTCTAGATCATATTTCTCAGTTGTATGTTAATGAGATAGTCATGTTGCATGGTTTTTCCCTCTCCATTGTATCTTATCGTGATCCTAGGTTTACTTCTAACTTTTGGAAATTCCTTTATAAGTATTTGGGTACTGAATTAAATTTCAGTACATATTTTAATCCAAAATCAAATGGGCATATAGAATGAACAATACAGACCTCCGAGGATATGCTATGTGCTTGTTAACTGGATTACTAGGGAAGTTAGGACCAACATATTTCTTTGGTTGAATTTTCTTATAAGAATAGTTTTCATTCCAATATAAATATGTCTTCATTTGAGGCATTATATGCAATGTGTTGTTGAACTCCAGCTTTCTGGGATGTAGTATGTGAAAGGAAACTGATGGGACTAAAATTTGTAGAAGAGATTGTAGAAAAGGTTCAGTTGATTCTAAATAACATGAGAGCTGCGCAGAGCAGGAAAAAAAGTAATGCGGATATCTGGGGGAAGGATCTCTTTTTTGAGGTAGGTGATGATGTATTTCTCAATGTTTCTCCATGGAAAAGTGTGATGTGTTTTGGAAATAAGGGAAAGTTGAGTCCGAGGTTCATTGAAACATATGAAATCCAAGAGAAAGTTGGATCAGTTGCGTACAGGGTGGCTTTACCTCCATGTTTATACAAGGTACACAATGTTTTTCATGTTTCAATTTTGAGAAATTACATACCAGATCCTTCTCATGTTTTGATTCTATAGGTTTTTCAGTTGGAAGAGAATCTCACTTATGAGAAAAAATAGTATAGATTGTTGACTGAAGAGAAAAGTGTTGGGAATAAGGTAATCCATCAGGTAAAGGTTTTACAGAAAACCATTTGTTTGAAGGGGCAATGTGGGAATCTGAAAATGCTATAGGGATAAACAACCCCACTTATTTGAAAAGTTAACAAAATTACAAGGATGCAATTTGTAAAAGGGGGGAAGATGTAACATCCCAGGTAAAAAAATGAATTTATAAATTCTATTTTTTATTAATATTTTGTGAATTAAATATTAATTTTACCTTAAAAGGGGTTTATATGTTCGATGGAATGCCCGATACACAACAATGGGTTTCATTGAAATCTTACTTTGCACATTAATAATATAATATTATTATTTTAAATTTTAGTTAATTCCTAGTCGTTATATAAATGGGAATGAATTGAATTAACTACAATATTATGTTACTTGTTTTTTAAATGTTTTTACGTTTATAAAATAAATGTTAGAGGCTTAAAAGGTTAATAAATCTAATATTAAGCATAAATACTATAATATTCATTAAAAGCATGATTTACTGCCTACTAATAGCATACCATTTTTAAATCTAGTTTTTTCACTTTTATATTTTATATTTGAAAAAATAAAATTCTTCTTCTGAATCGGGACACCCAAATTTACTTTGGATGAAATTTTGGTATTTTTCTAATATTGTTCTTTTTTATATGAATAGTGAAAAATACAGTATTTTAATAAAAAAGTAGCTTTTAATCTAATTAATTTATATTGTTATATTTTCTTTTTAATTGGGTTTAAAGTGTAATTAGATTACATTTTTACCATTTCATCCAATGTTGGTCATTTTAATTAATTTCACTTTGAAATTTGACATATAAAGTGTCAATCTTTTGATAGATATTCTTTCTTAAAACCGTGCTATTTTTTTAAGAAAAATGGGAATTAATTTTAAATTAACTAATGGAAAATTTATGTTTTTAATTTTTTATAATATAAATAATTTATTAATTAGAAATATCAAAGATATCTTAGTTATAATTTTTTTTAGTTTTCTGAAAAATATCAATTTTTTGATGAATTGTGAAACCACTAAGTAGTAGTTACAAACTGAAATTATCATTTAAATTAAATTTTACCACTTCTTTGAATTTAATTTAGAAAATTAAACATACATGGTTTTTATTAGTAAGTAAAATGTGGTTCAATAAGATGAAAATAATTTTTTCTGAATAGTATCTTGTGAATTTTATTTACTGCGGTTAATTGTAAATATGGTAATTCAAGGTAAAAAGAATATTATAATAATTCAAAATTACATTAACAATTGTCTTAACCTTATTGGATGAGTCATGGATGACCATGGTAATCCTTGTGTTGATTTTTGGGATTCCATGGAGCCACTTAAGAGTGATATTGAGATTTTAGATTAATTAATTTAAAGTAAAGACAAAAATGAAAAAAAAATATTTTTGTAAATTAATTTTTTACATGGGGTTTTATAAGCTATCATTTCGACTATAAATATTAATTTGAAAGATAATACTATTACATACATCATAGTATTTTTTATAATTTTTAGACACCATATAAATTAAATTATATATGACACAATAATGATGTAGTATTTACCTCATTAATAAACGACTTAAATAAATAAGATTATAAATATTAAAATAATATCCAAAATCTGTAGAATTTTTATTGGATGGTTTTATTTCTAACATGAGTCATCTTATCTTTAACCATTATTTTTTTTGGTCCTTTTGATACCGAAAATATGTTTATAATAAAATAATTGTTTCAAACTTTCCTAAAGAGCCCCTCTTCCCCCTTATAAAATGTCACCACTTCTAACCAATTCCCCAAACCTCTCGAGACTCTTTCTCACCCAAGATCTAACAAAGTAAACTCCCTACATCCATATAATTCTCTTATAAGCCTTACAATAGGCAGAAGGAACTTCAAGATGTCCTTTTGGTATAAACTAAAGGAAGTTACCCAAATTAAAGGTAACAGTTTATCCTAAATTATTTTTATTATTTTAATTCTACAAACCATAACCTATTTTTATTCTATTATATTATAACAAAAACAGTATCCTAAATTCCCTAGGATGTTTTTAACAGAATTATTCAGACTAAACTTACACACACCTCCATCTAATTAGTGAAAAACATACTGTTTTGGTGGATGTTAAACTAAAGCCTCACGAAACGATGATTGTTCGATTATCTTCTACCACCTCTAATGGTGGCCTTTAAGATGGAACTGTATTTATATATGATATATATTATGATTATTTTTTCTTTATGCTTCAGTATTTTACATTTATATCGTACCTTTATGGTTTCCCTTATGGGTTAATGTGATAATTTCATTTGAGGATGTGTGGACTACTGCCCCCTAAATTACATGACTCGTTAATTCCATATGTGAGAAAAAACGATAGTTTTAATTATGTTATATATCATATTATACTGGAATTAAAATATACCTATGTATCATTATGTATGAATTCCACGAAAAAATGAAAGAGAAATAAAAGTAGTGTTCATGCGTACGTACGACTTACCGTCTCCATGAACGGTGCATTTCATTTCATATCTTCAATATGTTATGTAATATTATAAATACATATTTATACTACATATATATGATGTATAAGATATATAAATGTTGATTATCAATGTGGAGACGATGTATTATTGACCACGTGGACAACTTGTAAATATATGTTGTTCATTTTTGACTCAAGTTCCAAATATCAACAAAACAACCATTATTGACATAAATGATTACATAATGTTTATAAAATGGTAATAAGTGATATAAAAGGAAAAACAAACTTTAAAAAGGTTCTTAAGAAAGTATAAATTAACTTTAGTTTATTATTCAGGGGATTAAAGAACGAACATGTCAAGTCAAACACGAGGTAAGGGACTTCCTCTCAATCTCCTTTCATTTAGGCATATTTCAATAACATATACCTTCTTCTTTTAAATGGTTTATAATAAAAACCTTTTACTTTTAATTTCATTCAATGAGAAACTTTTTTCTACGAATCATTTTACTAATTGGCAAGTGGAATGTTTTTAACGTTTTCAGCGACAATGACCTCTCTGCCGCTATAATCATTATTTGGATTCCTCTATAAGCTTTAATGTTTTCTAAAATGAAAAGAAAATACCATATTATGTTTTTGGGTGATTTGGTATTGAAAATTGTTTTTGAAATGGATTTAGTATTTCAATATCTTGAAATTATTATTTTTGATTACAAATGAAAAGTTCATAGTGAAAGGTTTATATTTGCAATATTTTATGAGTTATGATGGAACATGGACATTTGACGGGTGGTTATGTGATAAACCGAATGATGGGTGCTTCCTTGATAAACCATGAAGGGTGGTTATGTTATAACCACCAATGCATTGGGTATGGAAGTTGGCCATGTGGCAATTCCATTTAGTGATATGTGTGGAAGTCAACCGTATGTTTATTCCATTTAAGTTTGTTTATGTACCATGTTGGATTCATATTTTATGTGTTATTTATATGGTTCTAATGGTAATATTATGGTTACAAAATGATAATTATTGATATTTTATTTATTGAAGAGTATTTACAAATTCTAAAGGTGAAATGTATTACTTATGATAAAGTATTCATGTTTTACTTGTTGTTTTGAATAACTAATAGTTTTAATTCTTTTTGTATACATTACTAAGATTTTTATTCTCATCCAATGTTTTTAAATGTTTTTCACAAGACATAAAGTGGAATAGGGTCAAGTATGGGATCAAGGAAATGTCATGCTATCTAAAACATGAAACAAGACATGACTCTTTTTTTTCAATAGTTTTTATTTTTTAAAAAGAATGGGAATTGAGAAGATGTGTCTACATGTATAATTCTAGTTGTTATGTATACGTTATGGCCTAACTCTCTAGAAATCTAAACATGAAAAGATCCTCAATGTGAATTATTCATTTAATTCAAGATTATGTAATGTTTTATGGACGGGTCCTTACACCTTCTCCAGAACATGGGGTAGCTGTAGGTCCCTTATCTCTAGGAACTAATGGAAAATACATGTGGAAGTGCAGGATATGTCACATCAATCCCAAACAATATATTCCACTAGATCCCACAAACACTAGGGTATCGTATGACTCATCTAGCGATAGTGGGACATATCAAGAAGATTTTAGTATAAGGAGTCAAACTACTACTACCCCCTTGTGAAACCTGAAAGAGACATTTAGTTGTGATAGAGGAAGCACTAACATATCATTGTGTTGAATCTCCCAGACTCGCACAATCATCATCCCTCAAAATTTTCACTTTAATAAGGTTTTGGTTTACTATCTCAGAAATAGTAGTCATCTTGAAAACATTGACCTGTGATCAGATGGGGTATGTCATCCTTATATCAAATCACAATTTGGTAATAAGATCATCCCCAAATATTATCAGTGTGAACCATTTTAGTTCAATAATGTGAAAAAAATACTCCATGAAAATCATGGATTCATTATGTAGCTTCACAAAATCTCCAGCCCGGTCCACCCTCAAATTATGTGGAAATAATTAGTCAGAAATTATCATCTAGAAATCTACCCATACCATGTCTCAATGTCCCTAAGCATGGGAAAAACATCCCACCGTCTCTTATGATAATCACATATAATATAAGAAGCAGGTTTGACCCTCCTCTCTTGATCCATCTCTAGATTCTAGAATATAAAAATAATATATTTTAGCCCAGACATACCAACATAAGGTCCTCCATCCCCTAAAAAGGTTGGAGGATGCTTCTACTAGAACTCATGAGTGAATTATTCCATAGTTGAGGAACGTCAAGAGAAACATTTCATATTTTTAATCATATCAAATAATCCATAATTGAATAGGGTGTCAATTCAAATATAAATAATGGGAAGTTGTACCAAAGGAGGAATAGTAGTAGGGATCAATAGTATCTCAAGGACTACCAACTCTAGTTCGTGGTCATCACCACCTATTGGGTGTACGAATCATGTCTTTCAGGGTTTCATTATACTATAATTCCAAAAACAAGACTCAAAATTTATTTTAATAGTTTTAAAGATCCTGATTACATTACTAGGACAGGTATGTAGAATTTCATTAAAAATATAAGACCTCCCAGTTTGCTTAAAATCTTGGACTAGGTGAATGAAAAATACAATAACATTCCAAAATATCATAGGATACATACCCATCTACCCACTACTATCTTGAAGTTAGGATTAAGGTCATCTATCACACGTATAAGATTACTATTTAATTTAAAAGTAATATTTATTTTAAATTTTTATGAAATTATGTATTTCAATATCTTTAAATTGTTGTTTTATATTGAAAACCATTTTAAATATATAAATTCCCATAATATATATAAATTTTTATGTGTAATCCCTATAATACTAATAATAAAATGTTCTATCACATGCAAAAAATGGTCCATGATTCAACAATCCATAACCAACTACTCATAGGGTATGCCTTATCCTGTACAATAAAACACAATTCGGTTAAAGAAAACACTTTAAGTGACAATTATGAGATCTTAGACCTTTAAAAAGTTTAATCACATCTCCACATAGAATAATAAATGACAATGTTTATGAAAAATAAAAGTGCATGATGAAAGTAAATGTGAAATGGAAAAATTCATCGAAAACTGCTAAAAAAGTGACACTATCATGCATGTAAGGAAATTATCATATTCAATTGACCTTGTCATAGAAATATCATTTCAATGATTTTGATAATAATAACATCATAAGATGTGTGTGTCTCCCAACAATGACGTTGTATCAACTGTAATAGTCAAAATAAATAAGATAAATTACCCATATCATGTAATTTTGGTTTTCCCTATATGGGGGTTAGCTACAGCAAAAAATAGGCTAATTACCAAATCCCATAATATCATAGTCACTTGTCTAATTTGAAAATAGTAATACAAAAGGAATAGATAGGATTTTATACCAATTTTTAGCATCCAAACCCAGGATCCACTTAACATTTTCTACAGTCTGGTGAGTCACATGACCTCATGCTTTCCTCCTCTTATGTTTGAGGTTTACAACTAGAAGAGATGGTGTAATGGTGGTATTGTGGGTAGACTATACCCTCCTATAAGATTAGAACAATGAATATGATAAATAAATTATAAATGGTGGAAGCATATATAAACAAAAACTATAATGATATAACCAGTAACATGTTTTATCATAAGAATATATAATAAATATAATAATAAATAACAAAATACATAATAAATAACCATTTGAATAATAATATCAAAATCCAAAATGGTGAGGAAAGTTATGTTATGAATTCATGGAATATTGATATACAATAGGTAAATAGGGAACATACATTTAAAAAATTCTATGAAAAAAATAGAAAAATACAAAATAATTCTCTACTACCATCTCAAGAATATTCTTAGTCCTCTACTCCCATGCTACAACTTTTAGTAAACCATATTAATAATCCAGAGTTGGTTTCTTTCCCTTATCTATACCTGTATATAAGTAATCATTTTGGGTACCAAAGGAGGACTCAGTAGTGTGTGAGGTAAAATCCTAGTATGTTACTAGAAATGATATCTAGAAGTAATATAAGAAGATAACATAACATCATTAGTGTGTAAGAAATAATGAATAATTTGAAATAAAGAACAAAAAAATACCAACCAGCTCAAATTCCTATAGGAGACATAATGTCTCCATCTACTTCAGCATAGGAAAGAACAATTATGATCTATAATCATGTATATAGTAATATATATAGTATTGGTATATATTGTATTCATTTATATCCTCTAAGTTGATGATAGTGTTAGTAGGAATATACCTCCAAATATGTTGATGTCTAGACTGGGGTTATCTAAAGCATCCCTATATAGTTCTAACGAGTTGATAAGCACATGCAGTGGATATGTTCACTGAATCTCATGATGAATGTGAGACCACATGATAACCACACAACATATATGGGGTGATATTTCATTCCCAACAACAAAAATATAGTGACATGGAATAGAAATCCTATCACCGTGAATATAGTATAAATATGGGAGACGTCATCATAAACTCTCGATGTAAGAGTGTATGAAGCATCATTCTCAACAAAACCCTGAAACATCATCCATTGCCTATCTCGATGGAATAACAAAAATAAAAATAATTTAATTTCGGTTCACTTCATACCATAATGATCATCTTAATTCAAATGATAAATTAAAAAAATATGCATTAATTGGAATAGAATTTCCACCCATTATCATTTATTATAATTAATATCCTTATTTTTTTAGTTGAATAAGACCATTTTTAATCAATATTTTCTACACATAAAATCCATGTAATTATATATGTCATGAAAAACCAATTACAAGTTTTGAATAAACACTCTATGTTTCAATTATAAATTAGGCAATTACCTACAAGAGGTAATTCCCTTTACAACCCAAGAATAACTCTTTTAAGGTGATTGGTCTAGTTAAAAAATTATTATAAATGGGTTATTTCAAGCTATAAAACCCAAGGGGTGGATATAATGAAGGTTTTATTCCTTTAAACACCTATAAATTATCCTTGGGAAAACATTAACAAGACAATAAATATTTTGATTCAACAAATTCATCTATTAGAGAAAGATGGACACCGTCAATGTTTGAAATGATTAAGAGTCTATGTAAACATCATAGTCTTTATGTAAAATTACAATACCACCTTAGTTAGGGTCATATATGACTCCTAATCTAATATCAGCTTCATGTTTGAAGTAAATTCTATGAAAAATGAATAAAAGTCCAACAACCTGAAAATTGGGAAAACGTTCTGGCACATAAATAAAGTGACTACTATGAAGAGAATACATGAAAAGAAGTAAGATGAATTTATAACATACTGATGTAGATCCAATGTTACCAGTGTTCTTTTTTTGGATTCCCGGTCTATGAGCTATCACATTACCATGTAGAATCTTGGAGGGGAGGTATTGGAGAATAAACCACCTATTTTCACTAGAAAAAGGGAGCATAAAGGTGGATATTATATTTTAAGTTCATTTGGGTATTTTGGTAAAATTACCCTCAAATATAGGGTTGCACGGTATGGACCAACCTTGTCAAAACCATGCTCAACTCACTATCTAAGGAGGGAACCCACAGAGATACGTTTCATGGTTTCCCAAACGATATCGAAAACATGTGAAATGCATCTCTTAGGATGACTATAGATTTTGAATGCTCGTGTGCCTCCGGTCTCATGGTTATAAAAAAAATCAAACATCCTCTACTGCTCAAATTTTTTTCACAATGGTTACCCTTTATGGTTATTACTAACTATGTGGTAACCATGAGACCTTCCCTTTTCTCAAATTTTAAAACACAAGGCTCTAAACAAGCATTGGAGGCTATTAAGACCATTCTTATGTCTTAGTTCACTACTACGAAGAGAGAACAAAATATTTTAATTGAAAAAAAAGATTTATAAATTCATGAAAAGATTTTCCTTGTAAAAGATCAAGTCCTTAATGAGGTTAAATTGTAATTAAATAATCAATGAAATCAAGGGTAATGTTATGGGACTTGGTGAATAATTATCCTCTCTTTGAGTTATAAAATTTCTTATTTGAAATATATTTTTTATAACACTTTCCGTTAAATTGTTTTTTTGTCTTTTTATTTCTAGGGGAATGTTTTTTTAAACAAAATCTATTTTCCTGAAATGTTTTATTTTCATTTTTCCTAAAAAATGAGTCTTTTTGAAAAGAGTCTAATAACTATTAATACTAAAATGATGAATACAAAATGATTTCAAAACTCTCTTATCATGAAATTATCTTCATTATAATAAAATTATCTATATATAATAGCGTTTTGTTATACATTTTACCATTTATATTATTTTATTATGTACCCTAAGATAGGTATTCGTGAGTACCTTTTCATTTCTCGTAATAATGGTAATTGATGGTATATATAATAAAATTAGTTCTTCCTATTACTAATGTGTGTTCCATAGTTAAAGAATGTTATTCATTATAGTCTTATGAAATCTTGATTCAAGGGTTATGTGAAATGATTCTATGCCATTTTATTGCTATTATGTTTCCATGTTTATATTTTATGGCTTTAATTTATTTGTACACGAACGATGAATTTTCCTTCAATTTTATAGTTATCACTCATGATGTTGTGATATCTCTCATAAGATAATTTTATTACTTATATACATGAACTCATCATTGTTGAAATATTTATTCACTACTTACTGAGTTTTGGAGCTCACCCATTTCGTATTTCTTTCCATCCCTATTTTATTAGTATGAGTCCTGATAGTGAGATTTCATTAATATGGTCTAGTATGGATCTTTTATATAAAAATGATCCTAGGTATTGTACAATATAATATTCATGTTGTTATTCAACAAAGATATTGAACAAATTGTTTATTGAGATATCATTATGTGTAAAATATATTTTTTTTAATCATGTAAAGGATATAAAATAGTGGAATGTTTATATGGGGATAATATAACATACACCATCATCGTTTCTCCCCACATCGTACAAACATCAACAAAAACCCATAGGTGTGCGACTTGTATCACCATCCACCAATATGTGTAGCATGAAATACATATTATGACTTAAAAAATATACGGTGGTGGAGGTCAAACCCTACATAGACCCTCATCCACATGGGGTGTCCTATGTCTAAGAATGAGAAAAATATAAAAACGACCACATATACATGTAATATCATTAAAAAATAAATTACAATATACAATAAAAGCCTCCTAAAACAAATGGGTAATAAATATAGACCATGATTTTTTATAAATATTCTTGTTAATAAATATATTGGGTGGTTTCGGACATTTACATGGACCCTCACTCACTCGGGATATTACTCCCATCTGTCTCAGTGTCTTTGGTTTATCCCCCTAAATCCTATTTCAGTCATGCTCTCTTCTAGTTTTCTCCAATTACTCGAAGGACTTAATTTTTAATGATTGCGATAATACACATTTCAAGGGGTGTGGTGGAACCCTTACAAGGACCGTAGGAGTAAGTATTATATGGCCAATATGACTTAGAGTAATTCATTGACTATAGGCTTTAAACATTATATACAACCACGGATAACTACTTGGAACTACACTTCCCCATCATCTTCATCTTGATATCAGCCTTACACCTTTGAATTGATGTTCGACTAGGATTCCCTGTGCATGCATAGGCTTTTCATGACAGCATGTTCCATAACCTCACATTATATCAATCTGTTTAGCTTATGCTATGGTGAAAGTTCCTTTCTCATCCACTTTCTAGAGCATGTTCCTTGTAGTTTTTATGTTTTTCATCTACACTTAAGGTGGACCGAAGGCCATCATGTGACCCGAAGGCCTTGAGGTGTCTGAAAGGCCTTAAAGACCCAAAATACTTGGGGGATTGAAGGCTTTAAAGGACTTAGGGACCAAATTAGTGGCTTTAATACCAAAACGAGGGAATAGTCCCAGCTACTAATGTGAAAAATAGTACCCGCTACTGTTCCTGCAATAGTACTTACTAGAGTACTGCTACAACACTATAGTAACCTAGATATTTTGAATCCCCACATATCTTACCTTTTTTATCCCTATTTTTATTTTCTTTGTCTCATTTTAGTGTGATGGTTCGAACAGTACATTGGGATTGGGAAGGTGGAGTGTTGTTCTGGGGCTTTGTTTGTTCTTTATCATCACTTTAGTGTTTTATGGGTTTTGTTCCATCTTATTAATTATTCCTTTTACTATCTATGCTCCCCTATACCCTTACTTAATAATCCATCACAATTAGAGCCTATTTTGATCTCAAACGGTGGATCTGTTGGGGTCATGGGATGGTTTAGGTTTTTCGAATGTGAGTGCTCCTGTGTGCATGTTTCAAATTTTTTGTGAGTATTTTACTGCTTTATAGATGGATTTATTTCTCTCCTACCTTCAGTACATTCATTAACTATGGTATCTTCTCATATTTAGTTGTGCTCAATCTTTCTATTTATTGTTTTACTAATCCTTATCCTTCAGTTTTGGCATGTTGTTTAGCCTCAGATCAATTCCTCTTTGATCTTATTTCTTGAACCTTTATTTTCGGACTCCACCTTGGTCTAGTGTGGTGGATCTCGGGGTGTATTGGGATGTGTTTATGGATCATCTTAGTTTTTTACAATATCTAAAATCTTTTTTCATTTTTCCTTTTCCATTTTTAGTATTCCTTTTCTTTGATGGTGGAATTTTTTATTCTTTTTTTTATATTTTAGTTTGTGTATTTAATTATTTGGATTAACTATTTTTTCAACAAATACATTTGGTTCACCAAATTGGTTATGCTCTATGTGAGGTTTGATCATCTTGATGGATTATTAATTTGATGGTGACAATGTTTTGAGGATTTCTTAGTTAGGTTTTTGTTACGTCAATATCAGTTTCTGGTGGTTCACGTAGGTGAAATGCACAACGATGATGATGAAAGTCTATATTTTTCTAATGTATGTTGTGGTTTTTGTTGACGGAAGTTGGTTTAGAGACAATTGAAATGTGATATGATGATGTAAATAACATTTATACTAGATGTGACTTAAACCAATACAGTTTCCCGCAGTCGGCTCATGGGATTTTTCGGAATTTGTGGTGATGAAGGTATCTTTAAAAATTTTAAATTTGGTGTATGGTGAGAGTTTTGGTACAATAATGATAGTTCTATTTGAATATTTTTAAATTTTAATTTTTTAATGTCAAATGTGTTTTTTAGGGTATTACTTGATTCTATAGTGAATGTTTCTGTAGTTTTCCACATAAGCTCAGTGTCTTTTCATTAATATAAAAAATGCATTGGAGGTGTTGGATATTAACCTTTCAATCCCTAAGATTTATTTTGTATGAAGAATTCCAAATTCCGTAAGACACATTCCAATAATAATAAATAAAAATTTAATGCTACACTATTTTATTATAAATGTACCATTTTTAAGAAAATGATGTGGAAATCAATATTTAATATTTAGATTTCTCATTATAATATAGAATGTTTTATAAAATGTTAGAGCAATGTATTCCAAAATAAATACCTTCCATGGAGGAGTAGTATTTTTCTAGTTATATATATATATATATATATCTATTCTATCATGACTTTGCGTACCAATCCCAATATAACTAATAAAATTGGACTTTTTGGTCAATAATCTAACCATGGATCTTCAATCCAACCTTTAATTCTTTATCATTACTTCTCACCATAATAACCATTTCAAATATCAATATGTGATATCAAAATTATAATTTTATATCCAGAAAACATTTCCTTATTTCATAATACTATAATGTTTCTCTCTACAAGGATGTTGACGACCTTATAGTTTTCCCCACTTTAGTTTGTCTCTTCCATTCTGACAGTTTCTCATTTTTTAAATTGTTTTTATCTTTTCCCTTGAGATTGATGGCTTGAATTAGGTTAGAATTTATTTTTTCACTGATTAGATAAATAAATAAGTTAAAATATATAAAAATATTATTAAAAAATTAATATATGGTTAAAATACATTATATGTAAGAAAACCAATTATATTCATCAAAACTATTTGTTATAATATTTTTATTTTCTATGATGGTTAAAGAGAATTTTTCCTTCTGTCAATTATCAAAATATACTACATATGGTCTCATTTAACATATAATTCCATATATACATTAGGAACACCATAAAATAAATATGGATTATTAATATAAGGATAATCTTAAATGGAAATTTCATTTTATTATAATGTTTTTTCAGTCTCAAACAAAATATCTTGTTAAAAACTATTTGAAAGTTATGGGGATTGAAATAAATTTAGTACCAATGATTCCTTTGTAAAGGGTTTATCATTGAACTCTTACTTAGTGAAATACATTTTCATGAATACTAATTATTATATTTAAATAATAATCCTATTATAAATCCATTTTTAAAAAAATTTACTCATCTGGGATTTTATATAATCCAATATATATATTTTTTCACTGATTGAAAAGCATTAAATATTCCCATATATTGGATTTTTTTCAACCAAATAAAATATAATAATCACATCGACTAAAATCATAACTCTTGAATTTTAAATCATGAAACATTCATCATATTTATTTATATATAATATATAGTTTTAAATTTATTAAAAATTGAATGATAAAACATGATCACTTTTTCCTTCTTCTTTCAATCAAATTCTGTTTAATTTTACAACTATAATTATATATAACTGGTTACAAATATTTTCTTGAACTCACCTTATAAGAGATTGATTATTGGTATTTTATTTCTATCTCCTATCCTTTGATGGTTTCAAATTATTAATAATTTCTTCTTGAGTTTTAACATATAATGAAACTTCTATATTGTTGTGTAAAACATATAGATGATCATACTATCAATTTTCTTTGGTGACTGTGAAAACATCGCATCGCCAAATTCCATTTCCTATAAGGTGCTCACTATAGTTTGATTTTTTAGTCCAATGATTTAATTATCAAAAAGGTGTTTCCTAAATAATTCATTGGTTTCTTTAAAAATATGAATCTCTATAATATAATCATATAGGTGATTATTATTTTTCATGTAACCTTTAAAAAAGATTCAATTCAATATAGTACATCAGTCTTTATTTTATAAGACCATATATAATATACCTCTCACTATGTGAACCATTATATCATAGAATTATAGAGGAATAATATATTTAATTCATATAATACGATAGAGATTTTCATTTACATAAATGATTATTTCCCCTAATTTTTAATTTTCTAGAAATATATTTAAAAATAATTAAATCTATGTTGTTTATTGTAAAATATTTTTATGCATAATGATTTGTACATGAAATGGGAAGAAAATGTTTCATAGAAACATAAAAGTCATTTTATTTTACAACCTTTAGTTTCTGGTTCTTCATTAAAATTATATCATTTATACTCGATAAATACCCCTCAAGAACAGATACATTATTTAGAAAATTTTAAAAAACATATAATTCTTCCTAGAATGTGTGTGAGATGTTAGAGGATGAAATTATCTCTTATATCCTTCACGGGAACAAAATCTATCATTATAACCATTTCAATTATGTATAACCTAGAAATGATTCTATATTTTATTTCCTATTTAATTTAGTAACATTATAATGAATATGTCACATACCTTTTTTATATGCATGAAATCATTAAAATGCATGTTATACCAAAAATTATATTATGAAAATTTGAAGAAAACACATTTCTTTTTTAAACCCATTTTCATAACATTGTTCAAATGAAAGGACTAATAAAAATAGGGTAACTATTCTCTAATTTCATAATACATACATCACCAATAAATGGGAATCCATATTCCCTTATTCATACATCCTATTGAATATTGTTGACTACAATAGTTATTTGTTTTTTAGGGAGAAATATAAAATTATTGAGAAACACTTCATCCATAGAATGTTTAGAGCTAATTTACTGTGTACGTTATTCACAAATGGGAAATCTTAACATTAGTTTAATTTTATATATTTAAAAACATTCCTATGTAGTAATGTCAAATATCATCCAAACCAACCTAGATCTCAACAAGAACCCTTTATTTATATGAAGATCATACATCTCGACAACCATATGATAAATAAATTTAGATCTTTAATAAAATATATAAATTAACATTTCTACCATAACCATGTTGTTTTGGGGCTGTAATAAATTGATAGAAAATCTATTAGATAATGATATTTCACATTGTGAAATATTTTAATAGTATACCACATGAATTGACTTGTATTATACTCATTTTTTATAACTATTTAAAAATAGAAAAGATTGGTATGTACCATAAAATATTATATGTACCTGATTAATTTTTTACATTGAATATTTAATAAAAATTTCATGAAATAATGTCTTTTAAATGTTCTTTAACTTCATAGATATCTTCAAATAATTATAAAAGTGATTTTATGTTTTTGCTTTAATTTCCTCAGTATGATCTATAACATCTTATATAGCTGCACTAATATTAGACAATCTAAAAACAATACTCTTACTATTTTAGTTGAAACATTCATTTATTCCCTATGTTTAGTTCAATATTTATAAATTAAATTTATTCCATGGTATATTTGGTGTTTTAATAACTCATCTCATAAAATTTATCTTCAATAAAAACTATATAAATATAAAATTATTATTCAATAAGGCTAATTTCAATGCTCTCCTTCAAACATTATGAACTATTTAACCCCATCCTCATACACTTTTTTCATAGTATTGGAATACAAACATTTTTTATTCATACTTTCTTATTTCCTTTAAAATGGTTTATATTTAACTAATTAATTTTTTTATGAATTTATTCACATAATATTTCATTTTAATGATAAAAAATAATATAAATCATAAATTTAAAAAATATTCTTACAAATTATAATATATATATATATATATATTAAAACAAAATACAAATAAATTATACATATTATAATACATTGTTAAACATATACATATAAAAAATTATGATACATATATTTTTATATAATATATCTTTATATACTTGAATACTTTGAAAAATCAAACTTTTTTCTATAATACACTAATAGAAAATACCCATGTAACATTGCCTTTTTCATTTAATGCAGTTGTAAAGTCAATGTTAATAATATATATATTAAATGTTTTGTTTTGTCATTGGTGTCTATAAATTATATTAAAAAAATTAATCAATTTTGTTTCTAAGAATAACTGACATTTTGATACCACATAATACATAGTTTTTTTTGAGATTTCAGTGTCAAATACTTTGTAAACCAATGTGAAAAGTTAATTTTAATAATAAATTTTTAAAATAACATACACAATTACCAATAAAAATAAAATTAGAAGAGACAAAAAATAACAACAACAACATGTTAAGGAAGAAAACTCACTCCATACTATAATGAAATTTTACTTAAAAATATAATACACATACATGAGAAGTATAACAAGACATTTATAAATGAATCATACTAATAAAATAGTTTACATTTAATCCTTGAAGATGGTTTATGAAATATTCCAATTATGTTTTAATTTTATATGAAATATATAAAAATAAAAAAATGTTATAAAATTACTAATAATTTTTTTAATATATATTTTTTTTGATAAACTATCCTTATAAAAATATATCATCTTTTTGACCATGATAACATCATAAAAGAATCATTGAACATGATAACTTCATTCAACACTTCAAATTTAATGATGAAACTTCAATATTCAAACATGACCTAAAAACTTTGAAACGTTATAAATATTTTAAAAAATAATATAATATTAAATAATATAAATTTTATAACTATATTAGAACAAATTTCAATTTTGAAAATTTTTCTAATGTAAATCCAATGAAACACCAAACACAAACTGTTGGATTTTAATATTTCCAAAACAATGTAACATAAAAGAATTAAATTTAAATTACTAATAGAGTAAAATAAATATTGTGATTCTAAAAAATAATTAATGATTTTATGAACATCACAATGTATGGTCCACAAATAATATATTAAGAAATGATATTGGAAACATATGCATAACATCAAATGTCAACTAAAATAAGACATTTTCTATGAATGGAATTATATGGAATGTTATTTTTTAACTATATAAGCATTCTTAGTAGTTATGTATCGGAAAGAACCATTAATTAATATCTTTTTTAGTCAATATTTTTCAAACATATATTAAATTCAACTATGGTTGTTCTAGTATAGAAAAATCGTGAAAATGTATAATGGTCCCCCAAAAACACAAAAATTGTTATCACATTTTATATGAAATAAATTTGATTATTCTAAACATAATAAGTACTAAAATAATTCTCTATTTTTTATATTCATATAATGAAATAAAATTAAAATTAAAATTTAACTATCTAAATATGAACTGTATAATTGGAATCATGATCTCATAAATAAAAAATATTTTTTTTTAAATATTATTCTTTTATATTATCTATGAATTATTTTATAAACAATTCGAAATATATAACAGTTCTCCCTCTCACAATACTATTCGATAAGATTAAAGTCACATTGGAAAACTATGGAGTATCAAAACATGTTTGTTCATATAACTTATGTTAATATTATAATTATTATTTACATATAATAAACATATATAGAAGTAACTTTTAGGAGAAAATCAAATTTGATTTGAAGTGAAATAAGTACTACTAAAAAATAAAAAAAACATATATTATCATTAAATTAATGAATATGGGTAACAAGATAGTGTAAAAATAATGCCTCAGATTCTATCCAACAATGGCCACCAGCTTATTATGAAATAGAACTACATAAATTTAATCAATAACTTAATTTTTCATGAATATTACATGATTTAATTATGTAAGAATATGGTGTAAATAATCCGCTTGATTATATAAGATTCTCTATGATTCTATAAATAAATTTGGATCCTTAGAAATTTACATGGTGATGTCTGATCAAGGAGGTATAGAAGCTAGATAAGAAATAAACATCTTTATCACCATATATTATTACTTATACCATATGAAAGATATAATTCACTCCAATATTGACTTATAAACCTCTAAAAACAAGCCTTCGTAAAATCAATTTCACACATATACTCATCCTCCCTTGATGTAGTGTTAAGAAATAAAAAAACCCTAATAATAATACATGTTTTATAACCTCTTACATACAATGAGTGTTTTTTATTTCTTAAAATATTAACAAGTATGTTCTCAATACCCTTGGGGATAATCCCCCATTTCATATAATCTAAATGGGAAACTTGAATGATATATGAAAATTTCATAATAATGTGACAAATATAAAAAAAATATAATTTAAAATAATAATAATGTATTCCAAAAAATCATATCATTTATTTTCTATTGATTAATAAAGTATTTATTTCCCCAATGTTTCATTCCCTCCTTTTCTATGCTTTTTAGAAAAAAAAGAGTGAGACACCAAAAAATGAACCTCTTTAGAGCTACTACTTGAGTTACCACTTAATTCCTCAATTTTTTATTCAATTAGTTTCTCTTATGTTAACTTATTACCAATTTATAAAAATGATTGAGGTTATATATTCAGTGACTGGATATCATTGTGAGATATCCTAATGGATCATTACATGAAAATAAAAACATAATTCATCAATTAATTAAAAAATAGTCATATAAATTGATTTTAAAACATTTAATTAACATCAAAGAAAATAATCTACATATCAATAGGTGAAAACATCATTCATGTCTCTACATGTAAAAACTCACATTTGAAATATGTATTTTCATTATTTTTATTCACAAAAATATACTCCATATACAATGTTTCTTCAAAATACTACCCCCTATTATTGGAAATACAAAACCACTAATTCATAGTCACTTTTTTATCAATAATTTCAAAGGAAAACAATAATTAAACTGATAAAATTAATATTATATTAAATATTTAATATATGAAACATTCTAAAAAAGGATAATTTACATATCATATCATTATATAATACTAGAACTAATTATGTTTCACCTAACCGATGCTCCTCAAATTAGTATTCAATATGTCACTCTTACCTTAACATTATATTTCCATGAATCAACTAAAATGATTATCATTTAGCCTACTGGGTTATTATTTTCATCTAATTAAATAGGTAACATTTTATCCTAACCATGAGAATGTGATAGTTTTGGAAAAATTATTCTCACATATCCACAAACATTAAATATATCCTCATTTTATGAACAAGGAGATTTGTTAAGAATAGGATCAAAAATAGTGTTCTCTATAGTGATATAAACAATGAAAACTAATATGAGTTAATTTTCATGATTTAATTTTACTATCATAGTTGTGTTTATAAGAATATGAAGACACAAACCTCAGTGTATGTTCCTTTTAAACATTATCCATAAATAAAATAGATGAATGATAATTTAATGAAATTTTTTATCTACAATTTAGTAGAAGTAAATGAAAGTTGAAATAAATTATTATAATTATCATAATACAAATAAATTTTAAAATGTTAAAAATATGAAAGAAAAAAAACATGAATCTAAAAAATATTAATACAAAGTCATATTCATTTCAAAACTATGATGTCGGGATTCTTCAGTTAAAAAAATGTTTTACTAACAATAATTAATAAAGAAGTTAATATAATCATTCCAGAAATGATAAACATTTTTAGTCCTAAATATTGAACATAATAAATATAAATATTTATAATATGTGTAAGTTTACATAAATTACATAAAAAAATATCTACAAATAAATTATTAGGAAATTAATATATTTTTTCCCAAACCCTTAATGTTAATCATTCTATATAGAATAAACAATATTTATATCATAGTTATACTTATCTTAATATAATTATATAATAGATAGATTAATATCATATTATTCTAAAACATCAAATATATTATCATAAAAAAATTATTTTCTTCCATTTTAAAATTGTAGATCTTCAATTTCATGAATTATCGATAATATTAAATTTATTTTTAAAATTAATATCAATGATAAAGTTTCCTTCATTTTACATACATCTTTTTTAATAAACAAGTGTAAATAAAAATTAAACTTTCTTAAACCACTTTTATGGTAAACTCAATAGAATTTATGCACTGAAATAAGAAATTTAATGTAATAAATTCCCCAAATATCATCATTAACTCTAAAATATGCTATAAATATATAAATTTGGTTTCTTCCTTTTTACATTGACAAATAAATTACTTAATAATTGACTGTTAAATCATTATATTGATTGTACTCTGGTTGTCATGATTTTCGGTATAAAATGTAAAAAAATTAAAGTCAAAATCACACCATGACATAATATTACAAGACGATCCCCTATATACAATTTACCTATTCACAATACAGATGAATCAATACTTTTATTATTTTAAAACAATAAAGAAATATCCTTTTGTATTCATCCATAAACCAAAAATCATTTTATTTCAAATATCATATTTTCAATTTGACAATACATGATGACATATATGATTGAAATTCGCCTATTATTTTCAAAATGTATAGACATTCCTACATTATTTCATCATGTTCATTAACATTTCCATTACGTAATGGGTTCCCTTTATTTCAATGTTGTCTACCACATTAAGAGATGTATACTAACAAATGAAATTAATTTCATATATGTATTCAGTATAAAACTAAGTAAACTCCTCAGATATATATTTTTTTATAAACAAATACTCTATTTGATGTCAATAATTATTGTAAGCATCGATAATTTTCATATATCGTATAAAATGATATATCCAATGTAAATATATAGGCTCACCTAAACCCTTCTTTCAAGCCAAATAAATTGAAAGATGTAAAAATATTATAAAAGGTGAATTTGGAGATAACATATATAATAGACAAAATATAATAATAACATAATTATTAGTAATATTTAATAATTTTGGATCCATGATTTACCAATAGATAGAGAAGAAAAATCAAAAAAAAATTATGATATCGGTTATGACAAGCATCGACAGTGTTCAATGTTGGGAAACTCGTATTCGATGTTTCATAAATACATAAGATCATGAGATTTCAGAACTATTAATTTCAGATCCTCTAATGAAACCATGTTTTTTAATATTTGAATAATTCCAAATTTTTGTATTAATAGAATGAAAACATTGATATGAATTAAACTTTTCACCCATGAAACTTGTATAAAAAATTAGATATACGTATTTTCTTTTTTTTCTTATAGTAAAAGATAACCCTATATTGTGATTTACCTCAAAAAAATATACAATTAGAAAGATCTAATATTAATTACATTTTCTTCTAATTATTTTTATATTACAAAATTTTTATGTATTTCCATAGGGAAAATTGATGTTTTCACCATTTTAGAATATATATAGGTTCTAAAAGTTTTTGGAAAAAAATAAGACATGTATAATTCAATATTTTTTTTGATAATGGTGATTTATTCATGAAAATATTTGGTGGCACATGTTTATTTTTTCCTCTTATACTGAATTTATTAATATGTATTCCCTTCACCAAAAATTATACTAGATTTATGTCCCATAAAATTATATAAATATAGTTGTCCATATGCAGGAAATCCTTTTATATTGAAAATTATCATATACTTCCACATTAAATAATCATTATTATATGACTAAAATACTCTAACACCTTCCATACTCAAAACATTAAAATTATCAATTAATGGTGAAAAGTATGCATTGACATCAATTCAAAGTTCTTTTGGTCTAAAAATAATCAAATCCAATCTTAAAATGTTTCAACTTCATACAGATCTAAGAGAAAATCATATAAACTAAAAACATAACAGGTCATGAAATATATTGTCTACAAAGGATCCAATATGAACTCATTTCACATATGAACATTCCCAATCATATATTTCTGACATCATATCCAATTTCAAGATTTGTTTTATAAAATCCCTTCCATTTGTGGTGAATTTTATATATATAGTGAGTTCTCATTTGTTATTCTCTCACTAGTATTACATTTTAGCCTCTTTTCAACACTTGAATTTTCCAACAAACACATAAACATGGAATTGTAGAAAGATACCTGATTTCTTTAATATAGGTTTTGGTACCTCACCCTAGAGATGAATCACAATTGGATCTTCCATACATATTATATCCTATATTACCATATTTAAAAAAACTTGAACCTTTAAATTCCTTCACAAACAAAACGTAGTCTTTATAGAAGACATGTCTCTTCTTAATCCAAAATCCAATTAGACATAATGTTTTTTAGCCTTTTAATTGTAATATAGAGGGTCTTTTTCTTCTATAAGTATATCTTTAAAAATATTAATAAAATTATATGAAAGTCTATCACTCCCACCATTTTTTATTTTAGCATTAAAAATGTCATGATTATTGATAAAATTGTAAATTTATTACATCCTAGGGAAATTTTTTTTTGAGAATCTTTATATAGTCATCCAACCATCACTATTAATTCATTGGTTTCAACATTTTCATTATAAATTAATCTATCAGTATAATTTTTTGTCTCACACTTGGATTCTTCATCTTCATTAAATATTCAATTATATGTTATTTCATAATGAAATATCCAATGAATATAACGTGAATCGAATACATAGAAAATGAAATGTCCATTAATATTTTTAGATTATAATTAACATATTCTAACACATCAAGCTGTGATTGAAAAACATGTCTTTGTTTCCAATATTTTATAAAGAAATTACAGGAAATTGTCAACACGTCTTTTATATTCTTCCATCATTACTTTTGAATTAATCAAATCATGATATATTAGTTACCTATAATAAAAATAAAAAAATAAATTTATATTTACCAAAAATTTATTTTTATCAAAATTAAACAATCATATTACAATAAATAGAAATAAGAAAAATATCAATAAATAAATAAATAAAAATGTATAAAAATTGTATAAAACTAACACACACATATACTTAATTATGACATAAACATATTGATATAATTATATATGAAATATGTGTCTATGTTGTTTTTCACTATAGAAAGAATAAATAATACATAAATTTAATTAAATAAAAAATAAAATCATTATGTTTCTTTAAATTTAAATAAAAATCAATAAAATATAATAATGTATTAATGTAACATTCACATACACATATAACATACATTTATTTATATAATTATATATGATACATTCATGTGTCTGTGTTAATATAATTGAATTAACACACACAAATGAAACATAAATTTATTTTTATAATAAAATAATATAATATTTTGAAATTAAATTTAAATAAAAAAATTTATAATATGACATTGAATATAATTAAAACACACAAACACAAACACACACACATAGAACATACATTTACTGGTATACTTATATATGATACATATATGTGAATATACATACACAGAGACATAATAAAAAACAGGAACACATATAACATATATTGATTTATATAATAAAGTATAATATTAATATTACATTACATTTAACAAATAATGTATAAAAATAAAATTACATTAAATTAATAATATTACATTAAACATTATTAATTATAATAATACTTTAAATTTAATTAATAATGTGTATGATATTATAATTTATAATTATAACACTCACAAACAAACATAACATACAAACATACAAAAAAACATAAACAAACATTTGTATGTGTGTTATATGTTAACATGATATTATTATATAAATATATGATTTTACATATGTGTATATAAATATTTTTAAATAATTATATATGGAAATTATAATTTTTTTTAATTTATAGTATATTTTGACAACAAATCTAAATAAAACCCAAACAATATAGAATAAATAATAAAATATAAATAATTATATATACTTAAATAATGTAATTTTCACATTTTTTTAAGAAAAACAATGAAAAAAGTGAAAATGTAAAATATAATAATTTGTTATTCCAATATGGATTTTAAAAATAAATTTATTCCTAAAATAAATAAATCATCAAGAGAACAAAAGTAAAGATTGAAAAAAATACTTATATCAGAATTAGGAATGAGAGGTAGTGGACTAGAATAAATATGTAGTGGAATGTTGGAATTAAAAATGGGGATTGACCCACAAATGGAGGAATGGATGAAGAATATCATAATGAGGTTAGAATAAATGATAATGGGTGTTCACGAATATCAAAAACTAGTTTGGTTAAGGTAGATGGGAAGCGGGGGGTTTGTGACCCTTTTAAATTGAAAACTTATTAATTAAAATGATGCTATAAAATATAAGGAAATTCCATCAAATAATGAGATATTATTAAAGTGAAACATATAAAAAGATTAAGTAATTAAGAAAAATATTAGCAAAAAATGTGGAACGTAAAAAATGAGAGGAACAGTTTGATAAAGGGGTTATGAAATAAAACATGAATTGCCCCTACATTTCTTCTATTCAATAAGTCTTGAGTGGGTTATATTTGACACCTTGTTTTTAACAGAGAACAAATAACCAAATGAAAATGAGTACCTTGGGTTTAATGGAAACCAAGAACTAAATAGTCCAATTATTAAAAATGGATAAGGGGGAAACAAGATTCTATTAGATTTAAATGGAAAATGTATGAAACCAATAATGAGAAGGTTGAAGAAAAGTGTTTGATTACCTTTCAGAAAACTAGTTACAATTTCATATCAACTCTCACCAGAATAAAATAATATGAAAGGATCAGATATATATATATATATATATATTTAAAGATATTATATAGTAGACAGTGCTAAGGGGTTATAAAAACAACGTATAAGTATAAAGAGAATAATAATAATGAAGGAATATATAACGATATATCAAAGAATGTTGATTGTGTATGATAATAATTATTTGTGTTTACATCATTGAATGGTACCCATTGATATTCAAATTTTCCAATGATATTGTACACATTATATTCATTTGGAATTCATGAGAAATATTAAAACATTTTATATCTTTAATGATTGGAGAGGAATTGATGATTTATTTGAATTGAAAATTATTTTTTTGGAATCTTAGTATATTCGAATAAAGATACAAGCCTCCTAAGACATTATACATAGAATTATATGATATTTGGGTGGTATAGGGTTGACCCATACCTTAATTTCTAGAGGAAATACTTTAAAACAAATTAAATTCACTTAATTATATTCTTGAACATCACCACCGAATAGCCTTTAGATGTCACCATTTATCTAGTGAGAAATAAAGAAGAGAATGTGTTATCTAATATTCACAATCAGGAAAATGAGATTTTACTAGGTTATTGGGGGAATTTTTTTTCTAAATGTGGTTCTATTAGTTCTAATGACAATCTAGTGTACATGAAGATCTTTCTACTACTTCACTTCAAAATGAGACTTTAAAATATTGATTCAAGGCCACTTTCAACATTCCTGGAGGGATACTTCCTTACTATAAGTTGAACTAGAAACCCCTAAAATTACCTCAGAAAGAACATTCCGGATCATAATTATTGTTTTTTATGATCCTTAAGAAAAATAATAGAGTTAAAAATATCCCCCCATTTTGATTATAAAAAAACGTGATAGAAAAATTATTATATGGATGAAGGAAAAGGATAAAATGAAGAAGTTGCCAAAATTTTCATAAAATCGTTTCTCTATTTTTATAATGAAATAATTGAGTTGCATGTTTTACTTTTAAATTTTCAGTTCCTTATTTTTTGAAATCACAAAAATCATCATATAACACTGTTTTACAAATTTAATATTTCTAAAGTGTTTTACTATATTTTTTAGAAAAACTTATTTTATTCCAAATAGTGAAATAGTTTTAATATAAAATGAATATAAACTTTTAATATTCAATTTGGTCCATCAAATTGAATATTCATTCAGCACATCAGATTAATCTATGTTCTATAAAATGGTAATAATTATTTTGTGCCAATCATACTGAAAAAATTCATGACCGTATGATAAATAGTGGTACCGATATGTAGGGCTAAAATGTATTAAGTTTATTATATTTTTAATCAATAATTAAGTCCATTAGACTATCTAATGTTTATAATAGGAAAATATATATTTTTTTCTATCAAATTTAATATAATATATCATTTTAATCATGCTAATCTAAATGATGTGGGACGTTAAAATGCTTTGATATCAATTTGATGATCCAAATAATGTTGAGTTATCAGAGTGAAATCATTCTGAGGCCATTGAAACTAACTCTATAACATGACTATTGGAGGTCCTCCTATATATATTACCTCATCCTAATAGTTTAGAGAATATTCATTAACATTTAAATTCTTCCAAGGATTTCTCTTTAGGAACTACTCATTCCAAGTGTTTGTAATTCATTAGATAGTTGTAGTTATAAAAATTCCTTAAAAGTATTGTTAATTCCTTAGAACATTTGTTTCTATATTCATTGATATCGATCAGGGATTGATTTAAGGATTCCAAAGATGAAAATACTATGAATCTAGTCAATCATATAGGGGGATTCCAAGTATTGGAAGATAGAGCTACAGATGATTGTATTACGATATTTCTGGTTAAGGAAAGATAAACCTTGCAGTATGTATGAAATTTTAGATATCTTTAGTCATTATTTTTGACTGGATTACACCTTATTTTTAAAGAGTATATTCGTTTATATAATTCTTCTATGTCATTATTAATTTTATAATACTTATTATTTCTTATTTTTTTAACTTATAAATTCCATAGTTCATGTGTATTAGAATTTTAGTTACTATACTTATCTTTCTATCAAACTTTTTGTCAATGTGATTATGAGACTAATAACACTATGATTTAATGGAATGATTTCGGGTTCTGATTCAAACATTCTGATCATTAGATGATCTGTTAGTTGGGTAATATTTACATAAGAGGAATTTTTTTTTCTTTTAGTTTAATTTTTGAACTACAAATCACCCCCATCTTGTAGCAATCATAAACTCATACGATCCAATAATTTTTATTTGAGGCAGATACATTGAATGCATTCTGTGTTTTTACTTTGATTATGAACTGTATGTTTTATGAAATGACTACTTATAAATTTTTATTATACTAATGTATATCTATATAATGGAGTTTCTATTATTTTAAGATGGAAGTGTTGGATTATGGAACACTTTAAAATATGAATCCTAGAAGACCGTTAATATTTTATGGTGCTAATTATGGACACTAGAGAGATCAGATGATGATTTTTTTTATCAATATACGTGTTGATAACATTGTTATTCTTACTGGTGATTATATGATTCTTGAAAAGGATGTTACTACCATTAATTAATAATAAAAACCAGAATATCAATTTAATTATAGAGTAAGGAATACTCTACTCTATTACATGATAAGGAATACATATAGAAAAATATCTTTGTGTGATGAAGCATATATCATATGGAAAAAATACATAAATCACACACTTTGGAACATCTAAATTCATTTAGACTAGAATAGTTAAAATGAGAGTAGACTATCCCGATTTTGATTTTCTACATGGAGCATCAGTGGAAAAAATGCATCAAATAATTATGAATATTGTGAATAATATAAATTATCTTAGAGAGAAGGGACTAAAAGATGAAATATTGGTTGAAATGATTATAGAATTGATGCCTAATGCATTGGAAACCAAAAAGACATCCATGTCTAATACAAGGAAGATAACAAATATATAAATTGATGATATTATTAGAACTCCAACAAAATATGAATGTCAGTTAAAAAGAGATGTTGAAAATATAAAAATTAATAATGGTGTAATTGTTTTTATAGTAGCATAAACTATTCTTACCAAATCTCAATATAATGAAAAAAAGTTATGAAATCATCAAATAACAATAAAATTTTCATTAATTATTAATATTATTCATCAGGACCTTCAGATAATGAGTTAGAGAATATTTCTAGAAGGATGAATAAGATTGTGTTAAAGAATGAATTTAAATATATATATATATATATATATATAATTTTATATGGATAATAATGAACATAAATAATATTCCAAATTAATATTTTATGAATATAAGAATATCAGACACTTTCAACCTAATTTTATTAATATTAAATGAAATGTAAATAAATATTCAAATTTAGATATATATTCTAAGAAGTATTGCAAGAATAATAAAAATTAAATTTTGAAATATTTTAAAACAAGGAGTGATATTTGTTGAGATAACTCATCTGATAGTTTTTCTAATAGGGAAAGTGCCCGTAAATGTAAATTTATCCTATTTGTAGAAATAACCTTTGTAAAATTAAATTATTATGGACAAGTTAAAATTCTTAAATCCCTCAGATCTATTAGATAAAATTAAATCTATCAAAAAATTGATAGTAAGAAAAATTCTACATCTACTAATGAATAATCATCCTAAAAAAACTTAATATTACACCTAATTATTAAGATGTATCGAGGTTATCCAAACTTCTAGAAAAAAATTAATATTTGTAAAAAACATGATAATTCGTATAAATAACATGAAATTGAAAATTAAAGGTATACTATTTTAATTAATGAAATATGATATCTTTATAAATACATTAATCAATATAATTATGATAAATCTAGTCTTTCAAAATATCCGGAATTTTTTTTTGAGAAAAAAATTATAACGTGTTCTTAGAAAATTTATATCTAATGCTATTACTACTGAGGAAAAACATATTTTTTAAACTAAAATAAATGTTTTCCATTTTGAAGAAAATTTTTTCTATGTTTAACTGTAATAAGAAATAATTTATAGGATGTATAAATAAATTAGACCTCAAACTAATATTTTTAGACTGGATTTTTCTAACCAAAATACTATTTTCAGAAAAAATATTTTATTATGAAAATATATCCATTTTAACAAATTTATAAAGATATTTAAATTAAATTAATTGATATTCATTCAACAAGGTTTAGTATTTAGGTTTTTATAAATATTAATTTTCAAAATAAATAACATTTTAATAGTGATTTAATATTTGGAAAATGTGGTTACCTAATATTCTATTTTCTCAAAAAACTATACCCAATAATGTTTTCATTTCAAAATCACTACTTAATATATTTTTTAAAAAATATATAATGTACCTACAATAAGAAAATTTGGTAAATGGATAGTTTTTTTTTCAAATATATTAAAATTAAAAAAATACTTTATTAAGAAAATATTAATGATAAAAACAATAAAATTTACATTGATAGATAATGTTCATGGATGGATTATTAGTATATATAGAATTATTTTTCTTTTAGAAACACTTATTTAAAATTTTTTATTTATTTTATGGCTTATAAAAAACCAAATAATCATAATTCAATTATGTGATTATGGTTATCTTGTGAACATTTTATATTAAAAATATATTATATTTATTTTCAAAATGACTTCATTCATTCTACTCGTTGACAAGAGAATTATAACACTCTAAACAAAGACACACTTAAGATCCCTGAATTACATTATATTACTAAAATAGAATATGAATATATGTTATTGATGAGAAGGATAGTGAAAACTAACCTTATAACATTATATAGGTTGGAAAATAATGTAACTGTTAAGGATCTATTTGGACATAAGTTTCACACATAAAAAATTCACGATCCTTATGAATTTGGTATCCAACCAAAGTCGTGTTTTATCATTATTAGTGCATTTTAAATTTTTTATTCTTCAAATTAAGTTCACATTTACCTATTTGGTCTAAACAAAATGGGATTATTATTGAAAAATATAACGTATAATTTGATTTGATAACTTAACAAGATGTACTTTGATTAATTTTAAATCACGAAAAATATGAAGCCTTTTGTTATTTAAAAAAAATTGCCAGAGTTAAAAATTATAAACCATCTCCTTGATAAATATTAATTTCGTTCTAGGTGGGGAATTTTTAAATAATTACTTTGAATTTTTTTTAGAAATAAAGCTATTAAGAAAAAATATTCATCACTTAGAACACTACAAGAAAAATGGTGTACTAGAAAGAAAAAATATGATTCTTTATAATATTACTATAATAATTCTGAATAAATACTCATTTAATAATAATTTTTAGACTAAAGAATATATTACTTCTTGTTATACTATAAATTGAGTTTTAATTATACCTTTTATTAATAAAAAACCTAATGAGTGGTGAAAAAAAGTAATCCAAAAGTTATTTAATTCATTTTTTTGATGCAATGTATTCATCTTGAATACTATAGATAATTTAAATAAGTTTTTTTTGAATGATGGAATATTTTTATGTTATTCTAAAAATAGTAAGTATTATACAGTGTTTCATCAAAAATTAATATACTATTGAGGAAATAGTATACGTTAATTTATATGAAACTCATGCCTTTGTTTTCCGAAAAACCCAACTTATATCTCTAGATGTTATTTCTAAAACAAGTTTTAAGAATTTGTTTCAAAGTTCCTATCATAAATAAATAACCCAAGAATATTTTTTTGATGTTATTCATCCATAATATTTCTACCCAATTGTAGAGTAAAATACTATCACAAATCCTAGATATATATTGTTTAATAGGAAACATCCTAGTGAAAATATCATTGGGGATTTAGATTAACTGATTAGGAATTGAAGTACTGTGAGAAATGAAATTGAATATCTGGTATTTTTATATTAATTCATACATAATAATCTATATGAGAATTTTGGTGATGAGGATTGGATAAATTCTATGCATGATAAAAAAATATATTTTGAAAGGAAGAAAGTCTATAATTCTATTTAATGCTCTAATGATACTTAGGTAATTGGATTAAAATGGATTTTTTAGACTAAAAATGATGAAAATTTTATAATAACTATTAATAAAATCAGACATGTTTATAAGTGTTATAATCAATAAGAGGTAATAGAATATGAAGAAACATATTATCTGGTAGCAATACTTGGAGTTATGAAAATACATATAGCTTATGTTTCCTTATTAAATATCAATATATTTCAAATATATGTGAAGTTAAATTCCTTAATGGATATGTCCAGGAAGAATTTTATGTATAATAATCACTTATTTTTGAAAATAAATGACATATTGAACATGTTTATATTTTTAGAAACGTACATAGTGGAATTAAAAAAAAATCTTATATAGCTCGGTATGATATGTTAGTTAGATATTTTCTAAATTTAAATTCAGTTATGGTAGATTTGGACCCAATTAATTTTATAAAATATTTTGATAAAAATATTATGAGTATAAAAATATATATTTATTATATTATATTTGGTGAAAATTGAAAATATTTAACATATTCCTTTATAGATCTTATGAAATCTATGTTTAAATTGATTATGATGGGTGAGTAATCATACATTCCAAGTTTTCACGTTTTATAAAAAGCATAAGTATGTTTTATATATTAACATATATTTATAAATTATCAATATAAGAAATTCAGATATGAAAAAAAAATAAAAATATATTTACTTCTATGAGAACCTTAAATACTGTTGATCATGATGAAGTTTGTATACCAGTTTATTAGAAAAATGTTGGAGGTATGATTGGATGTTTATTTCAATTAACATCTAGTCATCTGGATTTATTTTTTTAGTATTATAATGTGTTAGATATCATGTTAATCCAAAATATTCTCATATTAAATTTTTCAAAAAAATACCTTAATTTAACTATGGATTTATGTTTTTTTATTCTTTTGGAAAATATTTTGATCTTTATTTTTTTCTTAGAAGATAAATTTGGTGGATGTAGAATGGATATAAAAAGTATATACAAACTTTACTTCTCTTAGGAGAAGCTTTAGTTTCTAGTAAACGTATGATAAAACACCTAATATTAATTTCCACTTTTGTAGTTGATTATGAAGAAAATTTAATTTTTTGTGCTCATGTCCTGTGGATGCCACACACATTTACTGACTATGGCATGAGGTTTTCTAAAAATCATATTTTTTATGACAATACAAGTTTATATTACCTAAGGAAAACCCCATCACATCCCTAAAATGATAAATACATAGAGATAAGACATCATTTCCTTAGAGATCACATTAAAAAAAGATATCATTTTATTCTCATCATAATATAAGAACAACTTACGAATATTTTAAAAAAACCCCTAATTCTGATATATTTGAGTTAATTAAATAGATTCTATGAATGATCAATATCAAGTGATTAATCGTATATAAAATTTATTTACCAATATCCTTACGTTAATAAACTCTTTTTCGAAAGGGGTACATAATTTTTTAGTCATTTAGAAAATAAATATTTTCTCAAAACATTTAATTTTCTAAAAACAATATTTTAAGAAAAAATATATTTGATAATTTATTAGTTCTCTAAAATTATTATCATATGAAAAATAATGTAATGATTTTTTTATAAAAAAACCTAGAGTGAAAAGTTCTTTTTTGTGTAAAATTATTAATAAATTTTTTCTGACAGTAATAGTTTTTGGACAAAAAAATATGTTTAAATATCTTCTTAATAATAACTTTTTTATAAACTAAACCATGATCACTTTTGGTTATAAAAACTAAAAAGAACAGGTAACTTATCCCGATGAAACTTATTACTATGAAAGATAAAACTCTATTATTTCATATTCTATACTTATCCATTGATTCATTTTATCAATAATGTGGTATAGGTTCATTCAGTTTAACAAAATAATGTTCTAAACTGCTTGTTGTTCTAATTTGATAATTTCTCACTCTGATAAATTTTTACAGAAAAAACATTAAGTGCACAAATTAATGTTGAAAACATTATTTGAATATATCTTGATCATTGGATTAAAAAAAATAGTTTGATCCATTTTTATATTTTTAAATTACGAATAATCATTTCTATCACAAATATAATGGACGGTCACCCCATTTCCCAGATTAGTTTTTAGAAGTTTCAAGGATGACACTAAGTACTATTTTTTTTGTGCTCACTCCAAAGTATTTTATTTCGACTGATCATTGATATGTGATCTAGTCAGATGGAAACTGATTAAGATTTTGAGAAGAGTGATGTTCTTAGAGAGTGAATTGTTAAGATATAATGGTATGAAATTAATGACTCTATTAAAAAATATTAGTAGTTTCCAAAATGAGTTAAGGTTTTTATATAAAATATAGCTAATGAATTTTACTTAAATTAACCAAAAAATAGAATAGAATTTTGTACTTCTATAAAATTTACAATATATGGTTATAAGGAATAATTTTTCTCCATCCTTTCTATTAAGAGTAAATAATGTTTTATCAATAAGTAGCATTTCATGTGATAATTCACTATCAGGGGGAGGCTTATCTTCTATATCATTAATTACTTGATATCCATGGATTTTTTCATAGGTCAAATACTGAGTTATTCTTATTTCCTTCTTACAAGATAATCATAAATGTTTATCATCAATAAATAGACATAATATTCATCATGATTTTCAGTCAAGAGTATCTCATTCAAATAATGGGTGAAAAAGAAACCATAAAAGTAACATAAATCATTGTTATGGATTACTTAATGAACATGGGGAAATTTAACGTAGTTTAATTTCAGATCATTATGATGGAATAAATTATTGAATCCTCCCTAATGTTCAATATTTTAATGATACAAATATTTATTAACAATTTTTTAGTAAATTTTATGGGATATTTCATGGTCAATGAAAATATTATTCAATTAGAGAAAATATTTCCTTAACTAGTAAAGAAAATATTTTAAAGGTGAAAGTGGTTTTAGATTCTATGTAGAATAAGTTTGTTCACGGTCTTGGAAGGACTATGTCTAATGTAGATCCCATAAAATAAAAATATATTTTTAAAGACCAAAACATTGATAATTGAAATCGAAAGGTAGAATCAACCCCATAAAAAAGGGAAAAAATTAATGAAAATTAATGAAGATGAATTCAAATAAGTCTTGATTCACAAGTCCAAGAAAAAAGTAGGGGATCCCGAATTAGTACTAGATATTACTGAGCAAATTACCAAAATGATTTGGATAGATGATGACTTAAAAGAATATGAAAATGGTAATAAATTAAAAAATAGATTTGTGAAAGATAAAATGGTATAAATTTTAATGAAGGATATCGATAAGTCCTTAAAAAACCCTATTCTAGCATTATATCATTTATTAGTAATTGATACACCTCAAAAATCTGAAAAATATTCCCATTCATATTAATCACATCCTAATGATAGAAATGAATTAGTTGAAATATAATTTTTACCTTTTGTATTTCCTTCAATTTCTAACTTGGGTAAATGAAAATAGTTAGTTGAATAAGTCACATAATCAGTCCTAAGAATATTTCAAAATATTGTTTATAATGAAACAATTGGTTCCTAAAAACGATAAAATAGGATTTCTAAAAACTCAAATCTAGTTCGAACAATAACTAGACTAAGGAGAAGAGAAAGAATATGAATAATAAAAATAATAAGATGATGAAAATGTAGAAAAAATTAAAAATATGATGAGGGAGCTGAAGAATAAATAGAGATTGAAGAAGAGATAAATGGAAATAATAGTAAATAGAACTCATCATCATCATCAACTTTTTTAAATTCTAAATATAATAAGGTTATGGACATAAAAGATTTAGTGGAATAAAAATATATATCTAATGAAGGAGAAAATTGGTCTTCAAAATAAGAAGAACAAAATAAATAATCCCACATTAATATTTTTTACAAAGTTAATACAGATAAATAAGTGGATTTTATGAATTTATCAAATGATCATAATGTTTATGAAAAATTTAAAGATAAATTTGATAAAGATGAAAATATATATATCAAACCACTTCATCCAAAAGATCCTCTTATGTATTTAGATTCATCAGACTCTACATGAAAAATTGATCAGAAAAGGATTGACAATATGTTCCATACATTAAGGAGGTTAATTGATATGATTAATTATCTTCATAGTAGAAATAATGTTTAAAACTAATTCAAAATAGTAAAAATGAAAATTTTTAGTCCCTCAAATTTTGGACTAAATTAGTAGTTAATATTGAGGAAAATATGAAATGTTTAAAAGAAAATATTGAGGCTTAAAAATATATTAAAATAAAATGGTTAAAAAGTCAATCCAAGATAATTTTGAACTCTGGTATCAGGGTGTTATATTTTTAGATGTTTAGAAACATTCTCTTAAAATGGATGAATATTTAGAAAATTTAACTAATAATGTTTTAAACCAGGCGAACTATGTGGAAGAATTCAAATATATGATTAATGAATATAATGGATATGTGAAGTTTTTGAAAGAAAAGTGTCACAATTTGGAGTTATAAAATAGTAGACACAAAACATCTGAATTTGGTATTTTCTATATGATAGAAGAAAATAAAAATATCACTGAGGATGTTGAAAGACTAAAGTAATAAGTCCAGAAACATGTATAGATAGAAGGCCAGATTCGGAAAAATCAATATTTTTTCATAACGGCTCATAAAGATAATAATGAGTTCAAATAAATGTGGTTGTTATGAAAATGTTAATAAAGAAAAATAAAATTATTTCATTTGAACTATTATTGTAATATTTAAAAAAATAATTGAATGAATACTGAATTTGGACGTCTTTTTTATACAATTAAATTGTCTGAGTTTCTTCTAATTTTATATGTATATATGTTCTTTCATTTATTTCTTAAATTAATATTCAATTTGCATAATTTCTATTGTTAAAACATTAATAAAATTTATGAAATTATATGTTTCTTCACTAGTATTTTTATAAATTATAATGGGGAAGGAATTCATAATGGTGGGGGAGTTCCTAAAGTGAAATTTTTAAGAGAGTATTCTAAAGGGGATAATGTTTTGAGATGTTTCAGGAATTATTTCTAGGGGATATTCTTAAAAGGGGAATAAATATCTGAGAAAAATTGTTACAAATGGGGAGAATCTAAATTTTCAATTACTTCCATCAGATTATAAAGAAGTAATAAACTCTGAGGGAGTTGTGATGAAATTAGAAATATCTCTAAAGTTAATTAAAAAGGGTTTTATGTTTTTTTAATTTATTATTTATGATTTTAATTGTTTTGTTTTGTCCTTTCCAAAAAAAATCTAGATTCTTGTGTTGAATATTTTATAATCTACATTCCATTTCCTTAGTTTTTGAAATCACCAAAATTTTAAAATATTAATTTACTATCTTAATATTTCCTAATTGTTTTAGTTAATTAGTGTGGAAAAAATTATTTTATTTCAATTGAAGAAATTGTTCTGATATAAAAAGAATATAATCTTTTACTATTGAATCTGATCCATCAGACTAAATTTGATTCTGGTACATCAGATAAACCTATGTTCTGACCAGTGGTTAGAATTATTCCCTCTCAATTAGAATGAAAACATTTAGGACCATTGTACTAACATTAGTACCGGTACATTAGATTAATCATTACTAAGTAAATTAGATTGGAAAATAGTAAGGAATTCTATCAGACGATATACATTTTATAATCAGAGCTCATAGATTTGTTTCTATCTAATGAATAAAAAATAGCAATGTAATGGTGCTAAACTAAATGATGGTAGGACATGAAATGTTTCATTGTCGATTTGAATATCCATGTCATTATGGGCTATCTATGTGATGTTTTTCTAAGGTATTTATAACTAACTCTGAAATATGACTATTGGAGGATTAATTATAAATAACAGGTCAATTTAAGAGTTTGTAGAAGATGCATTTTCATCTCAAATAATTTAAATATTTACCTTCATGAAAACCTCCTCCTAGACCTTATAATTATTTATTGATTTTGAGTTCTAATGAATCGTTATAAATATTTTAATTCCTCAGAATTTTTTATTTTAATTCAATGATTTTGAATGTGGGTAGATTTATTTCTTCTGAGGATAATAAGATGATGAATCTAATACATAATATTGAGTGATTCCAAGGACAGTAATATAGAGATACTGATCATCTTATCTAGGGATTTACTCTTAAGGAAAAATTGACCTTCCATTATGTTTGAAAACTATGGATATTTTTTGTTTGGTGTCCTACTACCTCAACACATAAGGTTGAAGTGTAAATTATTTTATAATTTATTTAATCAATTATTTATTTTATATGATTTAATAATTCTTTTTTATACATGTTTTACATTTCATAGTACATGTGTGTTAGAAATTTATTTACTATACATATCATTCAAACAAACTGTTTATTAGTGTGATTAAAAGACTGATAACAATCTAATACAATCAGATGCTTCTTGGTTCTGATTCCAATGCTCATATCATTGAATGATATATGAGTCTAATCAAATTCACATAAGGAGATTCATTTTTTGTTTTAGATAAATTTTTAAACAACAATTTTACACCCTATAATGACCCAAGATTTTCATGAATTGAAATTTCATTATTTTTGTGGATTGTTTAATACATAAAAAAACACATGGAAAATGAACATATGAGCTCACTCCTCATACCATCATGGTATTTTTTGTCTAATCTCATGAGTATCTTAGTATCCAAGGTTTTCTCCAAAGACCATCTTAGCAGACAATGTCCTTTACTGAACAGAGTTCACTCTATATTTCATCCATGTCTATCTCATGAGATATGAATATTTACCCAATGTATTAGAGGTAGAAATAAGTCCCAATCATCACATAATTAAAACTAAACCTATATATACCACGTGAACATATATCATTCATCATATCAAAACCCATTGAATGATATGGGTTTCATAAAAATTATTCATTCATAAAAAACCTAAGGAAAATAAATGTGTTCCATAAATTTCATTCATTAATAACCATAGATAAACCATAGAAAATATAGTGATATTATTCTTGAAAAATATCCACATTAAATAATATGTAACATAAATTAATTTTTTCAAAAATTGAAAAATAATTATTTGGGAAAATATTCTTTCTAATTTGAAAAAAATTAATTTTAATAAAAATACATGATGTTTTAATGGAAAAAAAATATTTGAATATAAACATTTAATATCATAAGGGATGATTCAGGTAAATAATGTTACATTAAAGATGAAAAATCTCTTCAAGCCTTATAATTTGAATTAAATTCCTTTCTTACTTTTGCTCGAAAAGTCATAAAGTACCTTATTTGGAAAAAATAAAAAATAATTCCTTTCAAATCATTTAGTAAAAATTAAAAGAAAATTGTAAAAATAATTTTAAATATTTAATGGAGATAGTAAAAATATTTTTGGAATCATTTTTAGAATACATAGATGTGGAAGATAAATATTACCTAAGGGACACATCAAAATGAAACAATCCTGAATATAGAAGAGATTCTGAAATAAACACATATCACATTATAATCAGTTGAATCATATACCCAATTAAAAAAGGAAATTATATTGATATAAAAATACTATAATATTGAAAATAATAATCAGAAAATATTTTCATGGGCAGTGTGTACACCATTAGAATCAACAAGTATTTTATAAGGCATGTGTCCCACATAAATAAAAGTGAGAAAAAAATCTTATACCTTATGCATTGACTCTCATCATACTCATGAAAACCACTTATATAATATATATAACATTATTATACATATATTAGATAACCTTATTCAATTATATCATATCATATTTAATTTAATTATATCCTTCTATTACCTTTTTATCAGCAATTCCATGTTAAAGTAACATTTTGGGTAATAATCGCTTTGTTTTTCGTATGTGTTTTTATTTATTATGTTGTTTTTCCTCATTAAAATATAATGATTTAATAATTTAATTACTGATAAAAATGGAATAAATATAATACGTATTCATTATTTATATATTTATAATCATCTATAAAAGAAAAAAATAGAAAATTAAATACTTCGATCATGAAGATGATTGGTCGTACTTATGAATGAACGTTGTTTCTATTTTCTTGACATATTGAAATAAATAAAGTAAATGAAATACATGTATATATATATAATATAATTATAGTAGAATTACTATAACAAATATATCATATAAATTATATAAAACTATCCTTATTACATTCCTTGCAACATATGAATGAATCACAACGCCTTGAGAAGACAATATTTCACACGTCCACAAATGAGGTTATCATATTTCCACAAAATAGAAATCATTAAGGTATATTTTATATAATAATACTGTAATAATAAATAAATCATAAATTCCATATATATCATATACCATTATAATTCCCATCCATGATATGTGGTTAAGGAAAAATGGACAACATCATTTTGTGAGGTGGTAATTCTCTGTACACAAGAACGGTAAGTTAGTTTCAAATTAGATGGATATATGTGTAAGTGTAGGAATAAAATTTATAATAAAAAATATCATTATATTTTGGATACATATTTTTTAATATAATCATGGAATATTAACAATTTTTGGGTTTCGAGGAAGGAATATAACAGATATGATCATCGATGAATGTTACAACTTCATTGGATATTTTGGATTGGTTTGCACAAAAATAAATTCATTTATATAATTTCTTCCAAAATTTTCACAACCCATTCTTGGGGCCCGTACTGTGACTACCCCAAGCCCACCTTTCGTAGGCTAGGGGCTGGTGACATGCACCAAAGTTTTAAATCCCGATAAAAGGGGATAGTATTGACTTTATAAAAGTAAACTAACAGAACATAGTATGAAACAGAAGAAAGCTCTAAGTAAAAAAAAGTAAAAAATTATGTTATGAAAAGTAAACGGGATAGTATACAAACCCAATTGTAAAGTATAATACAACTGAAACGATAGTACAACTATAGTAATGTAAAACAGCAACCACTAAGTTGTCCTCCGGGAATCCCACCTAAAGGGTGGGTACAGATGGCCTCCTGAGCACCTCGGGTATAACCGTATGCTCCATGTACGTCTCGCCATGTGGTCCCCTCCGGGTAACATCTAGCTCTACAAGACTCCACATCGATCAGTGTTGTCCGTTGTTTGCATCCAACACAAAGCCTTCCAGGATAGCCCGTGCAGGGGTGAGTATACGATACTCAGTAGGGACCCCGAGACCCCTGAAGGTCTCCCAGAATCCATAAAGGATAAACAATAGAAGAAAGATACAATCAAAAAGTATCAAACAACTCTACTTAGTTATATTACCATACATAGACCAATGTTATCAATCACAGTTTGGATCCAACTCTTGAGCCCAAGAACAACCCAGTCCGCATAGGAAAGAAGTCAATCACAAAGATGATAATGGTTGAAAGTCAAGACTCAGCCTACAAAGGTATACATATTTCATATAGCGATTGAGATGATCATATTGATTCACTAATTCATCTATGCTAATGGACCCATGTAGGATACTAGACATGTTAAGCTGTCAGACCCACATACGATACTAGACGAGTTACTCTGTCGGACCCACGTAGGATACTAGAACAAAAGTCAACTGTCGGACCCACTTAGGATAAAGTATAGTAGTCCTCATTTTTGAACCCATAAAGGATTCAAGTATAGTTGTCATCATCTTCAAACCCACAAAATATTAATTATTAAGTATTTTAGTCATCATCATGAAACCCACAGAGGATTCCAGTACGGAAGTCATCGCAGTCACAACCAGCTCTAGAGTTCCCTCACATAGCACGCTTGATTCTGGGAGGGTCCGCTCCTCGATCCAAGGGTTTGATACATAAAATATCACGAAGTCTAGATATGATGTTTCCCTATGTTCTGTCTCATCAAAAGGAACCCAACGTGATAGACGATGCGTCAATCGGACGCCCGATCTGAGAGATATTGGCTTTTCCGTTCAAGGGGCCCAGTTGGAATTACGCTCATTCCAAACCCAGCTATTTTACAAAGTCTTCCAAAACTCAAATAGAGTATCGAAAATGTACCAGCTCATCATGAAGAACCCAGCACCACAGACGGCGCGCTGATCGGACGCACGGTCGTGAAGTTATTCACATTTAAGCATAACGGGCCCTGCCCATTAAGCCAAGTGGGTTGGCAAGTTGGGTCGACCCGGATTCAACGGGTCCGACCTGGATAGTGTGGGATCGGCCCGGTGAAGCGAGCGTCCTAGCCCGGAGGAGCTCAGTGCAACCAAGTAGGCAACGGCTCGGCCCGACCGGCCGAGGGTTGCGGGGTGGCGTGGTCGCCCGACTTCTCAAACCGGCTATCCCGAGCGGCGCCGCCCTCCTGTCCGGCCAGCCAAAGCCGGCCTGTCTTCCCCGCACGAGCGGCCCGCATGAGCAGGCCATAGTCCTCTTGTGGGGCACCTGCGGGTGCCACAACCTTCATCAACTCGGTCGGCTTGTTGACCCGCCGAAGGGGCCCGCGGAGCGCGGGCCACGGTCCTCCGCAGTGCAGCGCCATGGGGCACCGCGGTTCCACCAGCAAGGCCAATTCTTCATCGGCCGAGTAGCTCACGGTGGCGGGCCACAGTTCTTCTACATGCGGTTGGCGCGCGACCTTCGTCTTTGCTCATTGCCGCCTCTTCCAACATGCTTCCATTGCAAATAAAAAAATAGGAAACATCGAAGGGTCATCGATCCGTGTTTGTTTGGCGCGTGCCGTCTACGTTAGGCGGTAGCAGTTGGTCAAAGACATTCCAACGGATTTAACATGATAAAGATAATTTATTCACATAGAATTAAACAAAAGACCTACCTCAGAATTGACATTGCACGTCGACAAGCCGTGAAAGATGGGCGTCGTGGTAGTCGGGCATCGCAGAAGAGGGTGTCGTGGAGAACGGTGTCTTCTCGTCAATGTTGGAGGAAGAGTCATTGACGTAGGCGATGCTTCTCTCGAGCAGTTTCTTCTCCCATGAAGTAGAGGAAGAAGAAGGTAGGAGAATCCGTGGAGGGTTCTTCGCAGAGAGAGGATGATGTTCTTCGTGGAAAAATGAAGCTTCTCTAATTCCCCAAAGGTTCCCCACTAAAATATTTTCTAAGGAAAATATTATAATAGAAATCTCCAATTTTAAATAAATGCAATGAAAATCAAAATAATTCAAATGACAGGTGCCAATTCATTAATTGATCATTTATTGAAAACATGATGGTAAAATTTATGGGAGAGAGAGAAGGAGGTGATGAATTATAACTAAGGAGGGGAGTTAAATGGGGGTTTCAAGGGAGTTGAGGGGAGGTGATAAGTTAGGGGATCATGTGGGCCCCACCAGCCTTAGTTATATCCTACCATGGAACGTTATGTGGGGTGTGGCCCCCTCACCGACATCCCTTTAGGGGAATTAACTTCCACTTAAAAGAATATTGTAACACAACAATTTATTTAATTCTAAATGAATCCCCAAATTTTAACTACCACATATGACAAAACACAACTGTGGTAAAGGTCCCCTTAAGCGAATATTGGCACTGCGAGTTCATCGGTGCCCTCAGATTTCAATTCCGAGCCCCGATTCAAAAGTTAGAAAACCCTCATGTACCATTAATGAATGTACCTGAACAAAACATCAGAAATTGATTCCAGGAAAACCAGGCCTCTGAATCAAGTGTCGTCAAGAACCGTAGACTCATAAAATTACAAAGTATTTAAGAAAAAAAATTCCTTGCAATTTACATGTCTTTACATTACTCCCACATGAGGGATTTTTTCCCCGTAACGCTACAACACACACTAGGGGAAAAAATGGGGGTACAGAGCTCGAATAAGAGACTCTCACTCCCAAGTGCTCTCCTGGAGGTTCCCGTGTTGCCCACGAATGCGCAATAGAGGAATCAACTATCCACATAGGACCCGCTCATGTCAATCCTCAATCTCCACCGGGACCTCCGTGAATGTTTCCCCGTCATCGATGTTCAGATTCCCGTGATCAATGATTTGGGTCGGTTCGTGAATGTATCTCCTCGGATGAGAAATGTGGAAGACGTCATGTACCCTGTGCAACTAAGGTTGAAGGGCCAGGTGGTGATCCACCTCGCATACACTACTAAGGACCAGGAAAGGTCTAATGAAATGCAGAGATAACTTGCCCCCCGACCAAATTTTCATAGACGTCTTCGAGGTGAGACCTGTTTGAAAACATGGTCGCCATCCTCGAACTCCAGTGGTCTCCATATCCTATCAGTATAGGACTTATATATGCTCTGTGCAGTCTTCACCCACTCCTAGATGATCTACACCATCTCTTTCATATCCTGAACTATCTCTAGTCCTACAAGTGCTGACTCCCCAGGGTCATTCCAACACAGAGGTGATCTGCAAGGTCATCCATACAGTGCCTCTTATAGTGTCATCCTGATGGTGGAGTTGTAGTTGTTGTTGTACGCAAATTCTACCAAGGGTAAGTGATCCTCCTAGCTACGACCAAAGTCAAGGACACATTCACGGAGCATGTCCTCGAGAGTGTGAATGTTCCTCTCAGTCTAACCATAAGTCTGAGGATGGAAGGAGGTGCTTAGGTAATGTTGCGTCCCAAAAGCCTCCTGTAATGCCTTCCATAGTCAGGAAGTGAAACGAGCATCTCTATTGGATATTATAGGGGATGACACACCATGAAGTCATACGATCTCCTGAATGTTGAGGCATCCCAAACTCTCTACTGAGCCCTTCTCTCTGATCGGTAGGATGTGGTCTAACCTGGGGAGGCATTCTATAATCACCCAGATTGATTCGTATCCCCTAGATGTACATGGAATCCCCATCACGAAATCCATGGATATCCCATCCCACTTCCACTATGGAACTTGAAAGGGTTGTACTAAGTCTACTGGTACCTGGTACACCGCCTTCACTTGTTGACAAGTGAAGCATCGTGAAACAAACTCTGTTGTTGCCTTCTTCATACACAACCACCAGTGTTGTAGTCTGAGGTCCAGATACATCTTCTCCACTCGAGGATGTACTGCAGGATGGGTAGTGTGGAACTCCCTCAACAACTCCTCTTGTAGTGAAACGGGTACCATGGTACGTCCCCAGAAGACGATGAAGTGCTCCCCTCCTTTAGAAAATCCATCAGGTGCCTACCCTGAGGATATCTAAGCATGTCGAGTTTCACAGTCAATGTCCCCACACTGTGCCTCTCTAACTCATTGAGGGATTGGAGGAGTGACTGTGAGGGACTATAGAAAAGTTGCTCCATCTCTATCCACAAAGTATATCTGCAACCTGGCTAGCTGCTTTGTCACCTCTCCAAGCATCTGAATACATGTATCCTGTTGAGAGAATTAGCTACAATGTTCCCCTTCCTAGGATTATAGACTCTCTCAAAGTCATAATCCTCTAGGAACTCGATCCAACATCATTATCTCGGGTTCAGGTCCTTCTATGAGAAGATGTACCTGAGACTCTAGTGGTTAGAGTATACTATAAAGTGCTCTCCAATCAGATAGTGCTTCCACATATTCAAGGAATAGACCACTACTGCTAACTCTAGTTCATAGGGAGCAAAGTTCTGCTCATGCTATCTTATGTGCCACGAACCATAATTGATCACTGCTCACTCCTGCATTAGGACACACCCGAGTCTGGTCCCTGATGCTTCATATAAACTACGTACCCTACGCCCTCCTCCGGTAGCCTCAAGATGGGCGCACTAGTCAATCTCTGCCTCAACTTCTGAAATCTCTGTTGGCATCTCTCTGACCACACGAAGGGTTTCCCCTTCTTCATCAAGGTTGAAAGTGGTGCTAAAACTCTGGAGAAGCCTGGCACAAATCTCCAATAGTACCCAGCTTGACCAAGGAAACTCCACACCTCCGTCACACTCCAGGGTGGATCATAAGTAAGTACTGCCTCAATCATTGTTTGATCCACTACAACTCTAGACTCCGAGATGACGTGTCCAAAGAAGATAACCTCTCGAATCTAGAATAGACACTTCAAGCGATTACCATAAAGATGGTTCTCTCATAGAGTGTCCAGTACTACCCACAAATGGTAGGCATGCTCCTCTTCAGTAGTCGAGAAAATCAGTATGTCGTCGATGATGACTTCAACAAATCGATCGAAGTAAGTCAAGAAAATTATGATCATGAGACTCATGTACACCGTTGGAGCGTTGGTTACGCCGAAGGGAATAACCAAGAACTCGTATTGGCCATACCGACACCTGATGGCTATCTTCTGCAAATCCTCATCTCGAACTCTGAGCTGGTGATAGCCTGACCTGAGGTCTATCTTCGAGAACCATCATGCTCCCTTGAGCTGATCAAATAGGTTGTCAATACTCGGGAGAGGGTACTTGTTCTTCATGGTCACCTGATTCAGGAGACGGTAGTCAACACATAGTCGCAATCTGTCATCCGCCTTCATGGTGAACAAAATTGAAGATGCCCAGGATGAAACACTAGATCGGATAAATCATTTTCTCTGCAAGTCCTGCAGTTGTACCGACTACTCAAGAATCTCAGCGGGAGCCATTTGATATGCTGGAGTAGATATCAGTGCTATCCTGGGGTACAGGTCTATGTAGAAGTCTACCTCTCTGCTAGTAGGTAGTCCTAGAATGTTGTCAGAAAAAACAACCGCATACTGATCCACTATAACAGGAAAACTCCGACTCCGCACATCAAAAGCTCCGATGATGAGACTAGACAACTGATGTGTGATCGGCCTCCCTCTACTCTATGTAAGTCCATCCTATGCTGCAAAGGCTCCCTTCTCTTCGGTGACGGTGAACTTGCTCCCATCTATGAGGACCCACCACAATTCGTGCCTAATGAAGTCGATCTGAGCATGAACTGTAGACAACCAGTCCATACCCAAGATTATGTCGTAAGGCCTTGAGGCCACTACAAGAAGAACCCAGCCGAAGCTCTCACCTCCTAGAGTATGATCACACTGCCGGAACCAGTGTGTAATCATCGAGTATTCTCTCATAGGAGTCTCTAGCCATATGGAACGAGCCAACAACTTCTTCAGAATCTCCGAGCTCCAAACAAGGGCAGTGGAAATAAAATAATGACTCGCACCTCTGTCTATAAGTACTGTAGTAAGTGTGGAGTAGACACAGATAGTACCTCGAATCATCTCATGTGCTCCGTGGTCGTAGGCCTCGACTGCTTGGAGCTGAGCCCGCCTATGTCCACCAGCTCCCAATGGTCAGGGTGGACCTCCTCGTGGTGGTGGTGGTAGAGCCTCAAAACGTCATTCACCACCCGCTGCTCAACCAGCTCCTCTGCCTCATCTGCCCGCTTCTAGTGGACCACCATCGTCAAACCTATGCCCTTTCTTGGGAGGTCCCTCTACTATCTACTGCTTGTCTACATGGCGGGTCGGGCAGTCCCGAGCCATGTGACTCTGCCCGCCGCATACATAGCACTGCCTGCTCCTCGTATAGATGGCTCTATTCCGTGTGCCCCGCACAACTGAACCTATATCTTGACGTCGCTCACCTGATGGCCTGGCCCACTTGGTCCTCTATGTTAACTTTCTCCTGCCAGATGCAGAAGAATCCACGACATGTCACCATGCGGTGGGTCTTAATGATGGTGTCTTCTCAACGAAAAAACTCTCCACAAGAAGGGATCACTCCAGCACACCCGCCTACGTCGGAATTCTGAGGGAGATCATCGAAGAACTAATCTCATGTCTGAGTCCTTGCTCAATGGTCCGGGTCTTGAAGAATGGGTCTTGTACCATGTTCATGGAGTAGCGCGAGAGGTCGGTAAACCTCGCTAAGTAATGAGCTACAGTCATTCTCCCCTACCACAGATGAAGTAACTCCTGAATCTGCACCGTACAAAGGGTGGCTGGAATAAAATCTGAGTAGAAGAACCTCTTGAAGTCCATCCAGAGTAAAGATTCCTCAAAAGGCACCTGGAGCATCTGGATCCACCATCTACCTACTGCTACGTGTAGGGGACTCGTGGCAAGGATCACCATAAGCTCGGCTGGTGTTCCTAACAATCTGAAAACTCTGAGGACATCCTCCATCCAGTCCTCAACTGCCTGTGGGTTCATCTCTCTATGGAACCTGGGCGGCCTCTATCGAGGAAACTTGTCAAATTCACTTAGGCAACGTTCACTCTCTACTACTTGATCTGGTGGTATCGGTGGCCCAGCGGGCAGTGATACCGCTGGTGCCTCCACTATGATGGGGCCCTACACCGAGGCCTCGTTGCTCGGTGGGTTTCCATCTCATACGTAACCCAGAACCCCAGTTGGCTGCCTTCGTAGGGCCATCCTGAAAAGAAACTAGTGCACCATGGTCAAACAGTGTACCTAGTGAGCTGACTCAAAGTAGTCACAAAGAAAACTTTTCAAAGGAAACACACACGAAATATGTGTTTTCGTGCACTGAGTCGGAAATCAGAGGTCAGGGTCCTGGTGTATGGATACGTCAGCCGACGCACCAACACTGGACTCCCTAGACTAAAAACCACACTCAATACTCTTAGCACTATTGCTTCATAGAAAATAATGATCAGAGTCCTAATTTCTGCGGTAGAACCGACTCCTCTGATACCAATTTGTCACGAACCGTCCTCAGGGCCCGTGTCGTGACTACCCCAAGCCCGCCTTCCATAGGCCAAGGGACGGTGACTAGCACCAAAGGAATATATCCTGATAAAAAGGGAATGCATTGCCTTTATAAAAGTAAACTAACACAATAGAGTACACAATAAAAGAAAGCACTAAGTAAAACTGAGTACAAAAGTAAGTGCTGAAAAGTAAATGGGAAAGTATACAAACCCAACTGTAAAGTATACTACAATTGAAAAGCTAGTACAACTATAGTAAAGTAAAACAACAACCACTAAGACATCCTCTGGGATTCCCACATGAAGGGTGGGTACAGATGGCCTCCTCAGCACCTCGGGTCCGACCGTTTACTCCGTGTACGTCTCGCGAAGTGGTCCACCTTCGGGTACCATCCAGCTCCACAAGCCTCCACCTCGATCAGTGATGTTCGTCGTCTGCATCAAACACAACGTAGTGCGGGAATAACACATTTATTGGTGATTATACGATACTCAGTAGGGACCTCGAGACCCCCAAATGTCTCCCATAATCCACGAAGGATAAACCACAAAATAAAAATACAATCACAAATTATCAACAAACTATACTTTGGTATATTCCAATAAATATTCCAAAGTTATGAATCATAGTTCGGATCCAACTTTCGAGCCCTAGCATGACATAGTCTACACAGGAATGAAGTCAATCACATTGATGATAATGATTGAATGTCAAGACTCAGCTCACACAGGTATACATCTTTCATATAGCGATAGAGATGTCACTGATTCATCTAAGCTATCGGACCCACATAGGATACTAGACTAGCTAAGCTATAAGACCCACGTAGGATACTAGACCAACTACTCTATCGGACCCACATAGGATACTAGAACAGAAGTCAACTATTAGACCCACTTAGGATACAGGTATAGTATTCATCACTGTTGTACCCATGGAGGATTCCAGTACAGTTTGCATCGTCATCAAACCCACGGAGGATTCCTGTACGGTAGTCATCGTCGTTGGACCCATGGAGGATTCCAGTACGGAAGTCGTTGCAGTCGCAGCCAGCTCTAGGGTTACCGCACACAACACACTCAATTCCGAGAGGGTCCGCTACTCAATCCAAGGGGTCGATACATAAACTATACCAAAGTACAAAAGTTATGTATCCTGAAGCCCCGTATTGTCAAAAGAAACCCAACATGACAGATGGGTTGTCAATCAGATGCTCGGTCTCAGAGATATTAGCTTTTCCATTCCAGGGGCTCAGTTGGAATTACGCTCGTTCCAAAACCGGAAATTTTTCAGGTCATAAAAAACTCACTTAGAGTATCGCAAAAGAGCCGCCCCGTCACGAGGATCCCAGTGACGTAGACGGCATGCCGATCAGACGCACGGTCGTGAAGTAATTTTCATTTAAGTGTAACGGGCCCGACCCGTTAAGCCCAGTGGGCTGGCGAGTCGGGTCGACCCAGTTTCGGCGGGTCCGAACCGACTAGTGTTGGACCAGCCTAGTGAAGCGTGTGGCCCAACCCAGCCTGAGGGGCATGTCCCGGCCCAGCGGGGCGTGGCTCGGCACGACGAGACGTGGCTCAGCCCGACTGGCCGAGCGATGTGGGCGGGGCGTGGCCCATGACTTCCCGAACCGGTGGTGCCGAGGGTGCTGCCCTCCAATCCGGCTGACCAAAGTTGGCCAGTCTTCCTGGCGTAATCGGCCCTCATGGGCGGGTCGCGGTCCTCCTGCGCGGCACCTGCGGGTGTCGTGACCTTCATCAACCCGGCCAGCCGACGAGCCATCCGGTTCACCCGCCGAAGCAGCCGGCAGAGCCCGTGCCACGGTCCTCCGCAGCACAGCCCCATGGGGCGCCGCAGTTCTACCATCCCAGTAGGCTATGGTCGGCCGGTTCTTCTTCGGTCGAGCGGCCCGCGGTTGCGGGCCGCAGTTCTTCAGCACGCTACTGGTGCACGGCTGCCGCCATTGCTCTTTTCCACCTCTTACAACATGATTCCATCGCAAATAAAAAAAATAGGAATCATCGGAGGGTCGTCGGGCCATGTTTGTTTGGGCATCGCCCTCTACATTATGCTTTAGCAGTTTCCCAAAGATATGCCAACAGATTCAATATGAACAATACAATTTATTCACGCATAATTATACAAAACCCCTACATCAAAAATGGCATCACACGTCGACAAGATGCAGAAGACGAGCGTCGCGGTAGTCGGGTGTCGCGGAAGATGGCATCACGAAGAACGGTGTCATCCCATCAACATTGGAGGAAGAATCATTGACGTAGGCGACGCTTCTCATGAGTGGTGTCTTCTCGATTGACGTGGAGGAAGAAGAATGTAGGAGAATTCGTTCTGCATTCTTCACCGAGAGAGGATGATGTTCTTCATGGAAGAATGAAGTTTCACTAATTCTTCAAAGGTTCACCTACTTAAATATTTGATAAGGAAAATATAATCATAGACTTCTCCAAAAAAAAAAAATCCATGCAAATCAAAACAATTCAAATGAGTGGTGAAAATTCATTAATTGATCATTAAATGAAAACATGTTGGAAAAATTTATGGGAGAGAGAGATTGAGTTGAAGAATCATAATTAAGGAGGGGAGTTAAATGGGGGTTTCAAGGGAGTTGAGGGGAGGTGATAAGTTAGGGGCTCATGTGGGCCCCACCACCCTTAGTTATATCCTCCCATGGGATGTTAGGTGGGGTTTGGGAGCCACCCAAACTTCCATTTGGGGAAATTAAATTCAACTTAAAATAAAATTGTAACACAATAATTTATTTTATTCTAAATGAATCCCCAAATTTTAACTACCACATACGATAAAACGCAATTGTGGTAAAGGTCCCCTTAAGAGAATACCGGCACTGCGAGTTCATCGGTGACCTCATATTTTAATTCCGAGCACCGGTTCAATAGATATAAAAACCCACACGTACGTTTACTAAACGTACCTGAACAAAACTTCAGTAATTGGTTCTGGGCACACCGGGCCTCAGAATCAAGTGCCGTCAGAAACCGCAGATTCTTAAACTTCCAAAGTATTTAAGATAATAAATTTCATTGAAATTTCTGAGGATTTAAAAAAATTAATGATTATATTATTAATAGAGTGATTTTGGGAGAATATTTGGATAGATTTTGGTCAAATAAAATAGGTTTTGAAGTGTGAGAAAAAGAGAAGAAGATATTCCATTTTATAAGAGAGGGGAGGGGCACATTTGGAATTTCACCCAAGATTAATTTTTAATAAAATTAATCACAATACACAAAAATCAAAAAGTAAATTTATTATAATATTAGATATTATAAGTTTTTAATATCATTAATACATTTTTTATACATTTCTTTATTTTAATAATTATCATTTTGATTAACCTATAATTGACACATTTTAATTTTGACTATGACAACTAATTTTTCTATACGAAGAGGATGTAATTTTTAATTAAATAATTTTAATTAGGCCATATATGTACAATTTATGATATTTTATACAATAATAAATTCTATTTTACCTTATTAATTTCTAATTAACATAATAAAATAATATTTTCCTAAAATATTATAACTATCAATTTTGACACAATTCATTACTTTGACTTTAAGAAAAAAATACAAGAAGATAAAATCAAACCAATTTTCTTAATACTCTCCTAATATGTCATATTCACCTATTTTTTTTTGGATGACCTTAATTATGTGAAATTGAATTTATATCAATATTTTTAATATCATTTAATCGATTGTTTAATTAATTGAATGATTACTCCATCATCATTTTGTATTTATTTATGCTAATTATTTCTTCACTAATTTTTTTTAAAAAAATTCAATGATGTAGATAAATATTTATTATTTATAAAAATATTTATAATATTTAATATCTTATATCTAACCCAATATTAAAAATTATATACTTATTAAAAGTTGGAGTATGACATTTTGTCACTCTCTATAATTTTAATAATATCCAAGTCATTTTCATGGGAAAGTGACCGTTAAATTAATAAAAAAATTACTTATGTTCCAAGGGGATAATTATATTTATTAAATAATTTAATATAAATATTAAGTGTCATTTTATATTCCCTATCACTTTATTTTGAACATAAATTACCCAATTTTCCATTTACCTTTGTAAGATAAATTACCAATGTTATTATTCCTAATCGAAAAAAATGAAAAGATAATATTTAATAAATATAGAGATTATGGAAAAATATATTAAATTCTATTTCATAATTCAAAACACGTATTTTTTTAAAATTAATTTAAAATTAATCATGTTGACAGAAAGATAAAACTGGTTGTTAAAGTAAAAATACCAAATGTATTTACATGTTTTTATATACAAATTCAATGTAAAAGTCCTTCAAATTAGCGAATTTAAATTGATTAATAAAAATATTATCTAATTATAAGTTAAAAAATACAATATATAATTAATAATTAATAATTATTCCGATAAAAACCCTCTATTCAATTAAAATTCAATATTTTTCATTATTTATCAATTCATGAAACTTATCATAAAAATACCAAAAAATCAAGATAAATTGAACAATTTTATACACCATGGTGGTTAAATCATACATGGGGAAGTTAATGGTGGGGTCCACCCCCACATAACTTCCCATGTGTGGATATTTGTAAGTTGGGGCCCACATGATCCCCAACCTTTCAACTCCATTAAAATCCCCTTAAACACCCTTGCATTTATTGTGTCAACCATTCCCTTTTTTATTTTTTTAACCTCTCCACCTTCCTCGCAATTAAATTGCCAAAACATAATAATTAATTAAGGGGATTATTCAAATAATTAATTATAGTGTTTGATTCTTAAATCAATTGTTGTGAGAATAAAATAATAGGAAGGTCTATTATTTTAGTTTGGAAATTATGTTGTTGGAGAAAGCAGGGGAATGCTCTAGAGATATATATAAAGAAAGTGTTCTTCTCTTTGATGAAGAATGCCTCCAACAAAGAACGATGTCATTCATCGCTACACCATATACTGTGACGTTCTCCTTCCACGGATCGACGACGTGTGTCGTCGTTTCTAGGTAGGGGAATATTGTATATTTCTAGTTTATGTGGTTTATACCCTCGATATTGAGCATTTATTTGTAGGGGTTTATTCTTCGAAGTGAATGTTTTTGTACCTGTTCTATGTAATTGGAATCATGTCTTGACAACCAAATGGTATTACCATAACAAGGGAGATTTCGTACCACAATAACACAGCCAAATCATTCCCACAATTGATCTTGTCTTTGGTTAATGATGGGAGTGGATAGTGGAAACCGAGAAAGAGTCGACCACGAAGATGGGACTGGCGGCGCAAAGGCCGCTAGGTCATCAAGAAAGTGCGGATTCAATTAGCTACGCATAGGAGGCTGAGGCCAAGGTGGGTACGGCGGAGGGGCGCGGAACCATTGTGTCACGCTAGTGGAGTCGGTCCATGAACATGGCAGCCACTGCAGAAGGGCTGGCGCGCCGGCTGAGCTGGTGAGGAGGCGCCAGGGTGGAACCCGGCGGTTCCGTAGAGAAGGAACCGGCGCTTGCCAGTTCCATTATGGGAGACAAAGAGGGCGGAAACCGCCACCTTGATTGAAAGGGCGGGCCCCGCAGGGCGCCGCCGCCTCCCGGTCACGCTGACCAGGCAGACTTCACCGCCAGACGACGCGTTTGGGCAACCACATCAAGAAGACCACGCGGGCCGGGCCTTCGCGCCACTTGGGTCGGGCCGCCACGCCACGCGGGCTGGGCCGGCACCCTGGGCCAGGCCGCGCCCTATCGGGCCGACCCAGGGGGTGTTGGGCCGGGTCAGATAGGGCCCAGACCCCCTATTTTCGGACTATCTTTAGTTAAATTCCCATAACATGAGTTTTGGACCTCCGATCGATGCACCGTCAGTTGCATTGGATTCCTTGATCAAGACGGTCATTTCGGCATATTACACTCATTGTTGTGCCATCAACTATTTTGTATTCCTCTTGATGAGATGGATCTTTTGCCATACTTCACCTGAGGTTTGGACACAGTTGGAGTAAGGCTGGGTTGGATTATACACGAAATCCAACCGAGATCCTAGAACAGAAAAGTCAATAACTTTCAGACCAGACGTCCGTTTGACGAACCTTCATCGGCATTGGTAATCACGTTGAGAACATTGTCTTTTGAGTATACCCCATGAGAGTTAGAGGTACAGTTGAGATACGGTCGGGTTGGTTCATACATGAACCCAACCGGTCCCTCGGGACAAAAAGGCTAATAATTCACAGATCAGGCGTCTGATTGACGCATCGTCTGTTGCATTGAGACCCATATGACAAGGAGGTCCTTTGAGATACATCCATGTGAGATTACGTGACACTTGGATGTATCAACCAGTATCACATGGAGTGGAACCTCCCGAAGATGAGCATATGGAGTACGGAACCTTGGAGCTGGACGAGACCTGATGAATGCTTGTTTGATTCGAGTCGGAGTGACATGTATATCCCAGTGGGGAGCACTACTGTGTTCAGGTGGCAGACCCACGATGGGGAGCACTACTGTGTTTGGGTGGCAGAATCACGGTACTCGACAGAAGGAGTACCTCTGTAGGCTGTGAGGGGGAGAACTACTTTTTGAGGTGGCAGACCCATAGTGGGGAGCAATACTGTGTTTGGGTGGCAGACCCATGGTGCTTGACAGGAGGAGTACCTCAGAAGTCTATGCTTAGTGAGAAGCACCTCAGAGTTTTGACAGGATCATTATACTCGTTAGAGGAGGAGCTCTTCAATAGTTTTGGTTCTGATATCATTAATGAAAATCCTGGTTTGAGCGCAGTCATTGACCTTTGTGTTTTCCACATGATTGAGATGGGATACATGATAACATAGGTATATGTATGGGAATATACCTAAGTAAAGGTTATCTGTTGAGATCATTCTTGGTGGATATCCTTGTTCGATTCAGTGAGACCTTGAGGGTCTCAGGGTCCCTACTGAGTATCGTTATACTCACCCCTGCACAGTCTATGCCCGCACCTTGTTGTGTTGGATGCAGACAAGGGACATCGCTGATAGAGGCCGAGTGTATGAGGACTGGACGACACCTGGAGGTGGACCTCATGACGAGTCGATACCTAGAGGTGGACCTCACGACGGGTCGATACATGGAGTAGGATGACATACGAGGCCGCTGAGGAGGCTATATGTACCTACCCTTCAGGTAGGATCCGTGGTGGACGATCCAGGAGCTGTGCTATCTATAGCTACCCTATAAGTAGGATCCTTGGTGGACAATCCCGGAGTTGCTTGTCAACTTCCAGCTGTTTTGTCTTTTTTCCTTTTACTTTAATGTTGGGCTTGTATTTTCAGCCCCCGTTACATTCAGCACTACTTTTTATTCGGTTATACATAGTGTTTACTTCCGCTTGTACTCTGGTTTAATGTGTTTATGTTTTCTAAAGGCAATGCCTTCCCACTTATCAGGATTTACGCCTTTGGTGCTAGTCACCAGCCCCTTACCCATGGAAGGCAGGCATGGGGTAGTCAGGGCACAGGGCCCAAGGACGGTTCGGGACTTCTAAGAACTAGTATCTTCGTTTCAGGTATGTCTTTCCTTTTCGAGAGTTTTTGAGAAAAATGGAGTTTCTGGAAATTTTTGAAGTACACGCCGTTTAATTTCTGAGTACATGCCATGTACTCTTTTCCGGCTAGAATCTGTGTGCTGGCCGTGCCCGGGCCACATCCATGGCGTGTAGAGGTGACGTGGAGGCCCCTAAAAGCGGTGTACTGAAAAACCTAGTACACGTCGTGTACTCTAAATGTACATGCCATGTACTTTTTTTCATTAAACGGACCAAGGTCATGCCTAATTGACGAAAAGCTCTTCTTCTCTAGCTTCTTTGTCTGAGAGCCCATGGAATCCACAGATCTTCGATGAGCTTTCGTTCCTCCATTTGTTCTTCGAATGAATATTTGTTGATTGCATTGGGATCACAGCGGTGAGTTCTCTCTTCTGCTTTAGCCTTGTTCCATGTTTCCTCCTCGTTTCCAAGTTATCATAGGTTGAGCGTTTTTGGAGTTTTCCCAGATCTTCGACGTTCTAAGGGGAATCAATCTTCGTGGTTCATGTATATCGATCTCCTAGCACAAAGGTAGGTGGTTTGGAATTTCTATAGGAAGTTTGTGAATTTTTTGTGCAAATTCCACCAATTCCCTTAATCTGGGAATTGGGGGTTTTCTTGTTTTTCCCTTGTTGTTTGTCTGATTTGCTTGATTGCATGATTAGAGATCATTTCTACAAAAATTGGATAATCTACACTGTTTATTGTAATGCCTCAAGTTTCGGGCTAAGAGCTGTGCTTATGGAGGGAGATGCAGTAGTTGCGTATGGGTCTCGGTAGTTGAGGCCACATGAGAGGAACTACCTGACACACGATCTGGATTTGGCAGCAGTTTTTCATGCCTTATGTTGTTGGAGGCATTACCTTTTGGGAGAGCACTTTTTGGTTTTCACCGAACATTAGAGTCTCAAGTACATCTTTACTTAGCATGATTTGAATCTGAGATAGCGTAGGTGGGTCGAGTATCTTCAGTCATTCGATTTCGAGCTTGCCTATATGCCGAGAAAGGGCAACGCAGTGGAAGATGTATTGAGTAGGAGAACTCTGTTTCAGGTAGTTCAAGAGGCCATCAGTGAGTGGAAGCTTATGGCTCTGTTCTCTAAGATGCATCTGGAGGTGCACGACAGACAATGACAAACTTTTATATCTTCTGTAGCTGATACCTATACACTACATGATCAGGTACGGATGAGGCAACTATCAGACTCAGAAGGCTTAGTCCTACAAGAGAGTGTGTCAGGAGAGGACCCTCTTCCAGGATGGACTGTGGGAGAGGATGAGATCTTGTGTTTCCAGGGACGTGTATGGGTGACAACATACATATGCGAGGAGCTGTTGCGGGATTTCCATTCCTCAGTTTGGGCAGTTCATCCCGGCATCACCAAGATGTATTGGTATCTTCATTGCCAGTACTAGTGGACAGTTATAAAGAGAGATGTTGCTGGTTTCATCTTAAGGTGTTCTACTTGTCATCAGGTGAAGGCAGAGTATCAGCGACCAGAAGGCCTTTTACAGCAGTTACACATTCCGGAGTGGAAGTTGAATGATGTCGCAATGGACTTCGTGACCAGATTGCAGATGTTTCCTTGAGAGAACGATGTTTTTTGGGTTTTCATTGATAGGATTACGAAGGTTTCTCACTTCTTACCGATCAAGGAGACATTCAGTGTTGACGATCTAAGACGACTGTACATCCGAGAGATTATACGTCTGCACGGAGTTCCACACTCCATCGTCTCAGACAGGGTTTCACGCTTTACATCTCAGTTCTGGAGGGGTCTTCAGAAGGCATTGGGTAGACAGGTACTTTTGAGTACAAAATACCATCCCCAGACTGATGGCCAGTCTGAGAATACGATCCAAGTGCTAGAGGATATGATCAGATCTTGCATTCTAGACTTCGGCGGTTCTTGGGAGAAGCATATTCCTCTTGCTGAGTTCGCCTACAACAAAAGATTTCAGGTGACTATTCAGATGTCACCTTACGAGGCTTTGTACGGTAGGCCATGACGATCACCCTTATGTAGGCTAGAGGTAGGAGAGGCAGCTTTGTAGAGACCTCGACTTGTTCATGAGACCTCAGAGCAGATAGAGTTGATTCAGAAGAGGATGGCTACAGTATAGTCTCAACAGAAGTCTTATGTTGATCAGTAGAGATGAAATCTGGACTTCGAGGTCGGGGATTAGGTATTCATGTCTGTCACAATGAGGTTGTGACATAAGAGGATTCACGGACAAGGTAGGCTTTCACCATGGTATGTCATGCCATTTGAAATTTTGGAGAGAGTTGGATCAGTCGCCTATCGGTTGCAGCTACCTCACAGGTACGGGTAAATGAACGACGTCTCCCACGTCTCCCAGCTCTGACGTTACATTTCAGACCTGTCTCATGTCCTTCAGACCGAGGAAGTTGAACTCAAAGTGAATGCATCATTTTAGGAACATCCTATCCAAATTGGTGATCGTAGTACAAAGGTTCTCCGTGGGCGGTTAGTTCCTTTAGTACGGGTGCTATGGCAGCATGGGAAAGTATAAGATGAGACCTCAGAGAGCGAGGCCGATGTATGATCGTAGTGGCCGAAGCTATTCGGGGATTCTTCTTCCATGCCTCGCTAGGGAAATTCGGGGATGAAGTTATTTAAGGGGGGATGTTTTTAAGAACCTGGATCATTGTTTCAGTTATGTTTTTCCAATTTGGGAGATTTTGAGAAAAATGAAGTTTTTTGGAAATTTTTTATGTACACGCCATGTACTTTCTAAGTACATGCCATGTACTCTTTTATAGCATGAATCCGTGTGCTGGCTGTGCCCAGGCCACACGCACAGGGTGTAGGGGTGACGTGGAGGCTGCTTAAAGCAGAGTACAGAAAAACCTACTACACATCCTGTACTCTAAATGTAAATGTCGTGTAATTTCTTTTTTTATTAAAGGGACCGGGGTCTCGCCTAATCAACGAAAAGCTCTTCTCCTCCAGCTTCTTCATCTGAGAGCACTGGGAATCTGCGGATCTTCGATGAGATTTCGTTTCTCCGTCCGTTATTCGAATCGATCATTGTTGATTGCGTTGGAATTGCAGCGGTGAGTTCTCTCTTCTACTTTAGCCTTGTTCCATGTTTCCTCCTCGTTTCCATGTTATCTTGGGTTGAGCGTTTTGTGCGTTTTCTCAGATCTTCGACATTATAAGGGGAATCAATCTTCGTGGTTCACGTATATCGATCTCCTAGCACCAAGGTAGGTGGTTTGTGCCTTTCCGTAGGATGTCTGTGAATATTTTGCGAAAATTCATCCAATTCCCTTGAATGTGGAATTGGGGGTTTCTTATTTTGCCCCTGCTGTTTTTCTTCTTTGCTTGATCGCCTGAGTAGAGATCGTTGCTTGAAAATTTGGATAATATATATTGTATTCTTGTTCTTCGCTTTGTATATTTTTCTTATTAGGCATTTTTCAAGTTGCCATGCCTAGTTGTAGGATAGTGAAACTATTGTACTGTTATGCTGTTGTGCCTTATATTGATAGCCAAGTTGTTCTTGAGGTTTACCTGGGCCGATATGCTTGATATGCATGTTTAATTCACACTAGACTGTGAGAACCTAGTTTATTAGACCATAGGGAGAATGTACGTAAGGGATTTTCCATAGTGTCTTTTAATACGATGCGAGACCATAGGGGGAATTGACGATACGTGCTTCCTATGAGAGTCTGTAGTTCCTCAACGTGGGCCATAGGGGGAATGAGATGTTGTGTGCTTCCCCAAAGAGCCTTTAGTATGGTACGAGACTATAGGGGGAATTGACAGTGATTGCTTCCTTAGATTGTCTACTCTTAGCTAAACAAGAGGGGTGAGACTGTTTGGGCCTCCTAGATTGTGGCTAGTACTTTTAGGTTGAACCATAATGGTTATGCTGTGAGAGCTACCAAGAGGATTACCTGTTTTCTACTTGTTTTTGGTTGTCTACTTGTGTAATTTATATGGTAGAACTGTGGATTTTAACTGCTGTGTGCTTATTTGTTTACTGCTTCCTGCACTTTTATTTTCCTTGAATTCATTGACTATAAGGAAAATATCTTTGGGTGATTTCATACCAGGATTGTATCTCACACCCTGTTTGGGCCATGCTTTTGGGCCAAAGCAAACATTTTTGTGGTGGGTATAGATAAGGGAAAGTGCCCTTCGACATCCGGTACTTGATTTCTTGAAGCTGGAGATCAAGGGAACAAGCATAGGCTAGCGATGCTGCAAGATTTTCTTTTATTTTAGTACTTTGTTTTTACTTGTATTTCAGCACTTTGTTGTGTTTGCTGCATTCAATAGATACGTGTACCTACTGCATCATTATCACCATTACTATATATTCATTACTTTTTCTATTTGGTTTCAGCTGTTGCGTATTGTTTACTGCTACCACTATTTACTGTTAATTTCTTTTCTTTGTATACCATAACAAATGAGGGCATAGTTTTCCCAATAACTTACCAAGGCCCTCACTGCTAGTTGGCAGCCTCTGGCATTTGGAGAAATGCGCATGGGGTCATGTGGCGAACCAGTCACAAGGAACCTCTGGGTGGCTTCTGGAACTGGGAATTTACAAATATATTCCAAAAATAGTGATTTTTTATTCTTTTTATGAAATAAACTTGTGCACAATTAAATAGTATATCTAAATAAACATTTCCTTTTTCTATTCCCAATGGAATTTTATTTTTATTTATAATTATTAGGTCATCAAAGAATTAATTATATATATGTGTAGAAAATATTTTAAAAATTAATTTAATCCTTTTCATACCCTCCATTCAAATGTCACTGTTATAATTGTATTGTTTAAATAATTATAGAAATAAAAAGATGTTTTGTAAAAACTCAATTTTGTGTGTAATGCAAGCTATGTCGGTGTTGAATGTAACGCAAGAATTAATAGAAATTATTAATAAAATTTACCTCATAAAAATAGCAGTGTGTAAAATTATACCCCCTTGAAATTACTTTTTCCCTCAAAATTCCTCTAGGTTATCATAGGTTTTATATTTTAAAGATTAATTCATAAAAACCCATATCGTAAAAATGAATACTAAAACATCTTTTTAGATGGAAAATTAAAGAACCTAAATGTTAAAAATGTAACTCGTATCTATGTTTTCCAAATAGGATAACATAGTTGAAAAGTAAAAATTGGCATAGAATAGAAATCAATCTATCATGTTCTGATTGAGAGTGATAGAGAACATGGTAAATAGAAAGTTAATTACCACACAAACAAAAACTCAAAAAGAATGATAAAGGACATTTAGGTCATAAATAAATGATGATTATAGGAAAGAAAATTTTAAGACCTTTTTCCATAATGTTGGATAATTTTATGAGAAGATTCATTGACAATATTTCTAGACAACCTCACCCTTCGTTATGTCTTGATCGATTTCCACATCATCTCTCATTTCAAGAAATGATTTTTAATTTGTCATTTATAAAGTGGTAGAAGATCCTTAAATCTATAAATAGAATTATACATCCTTATATATATCTTTATCATAATAAATATTTTACCACAAGTATTCCAATATACCCAAATCATCATAAAAAATTAGTTAATTTAATATCAAAAATCCCCATTTGAGGTTTAACAAAAAACATTCAATAAATGGTTAACCGTATAACCTTTCCAATAGATGAAAGTAAAAATATTTAGAAATTAGGTTACTGAATTTATAAAAAGAATCTTAGAAATTATCCCTTATAAATCATAAAGTAGTTCTTTTTTTCACATTCCAAATATGTGAATACCTTGATCATGTATTCTCTTGAAATATGGTAATTGACATAAATACTTATTGAAAACATGTATTCTTTCTTAATAAAATGATAATGTGAGATATTCCATAAGTACACAAATGTCTTAAACTTGATCCATGATTGAATAAAACACAATTTTAACAAATCATTAACCAGTTCTAAGGAGATCAGTACCATCCAATTTATATATTCATATCAAACATATCATTATCCAAAAATCATTATCTCAACATTATGAAAATATTAAGGGTTATATTTTTGTTAATCTTGTGTTTACCATGAATTTAAACTGGCTATTAAATAATTTTTTTATGTCTCCATCACCATTAAATATGTATTTTTCAATCATTAATGAAAATGTTATACTGAAAATAGTTCTATATTTCATGACTCATTAAACATAATCTTCTAATTACAAAACATATATACTTAAATAATCCTACTTTATTAAAAAAATCATTACACGAGCTTCATCATCTTATTCTTTAATAGAATATGAAATACGAATGATGTCTTATGGTTCCTCAACCTCAATATAAGAAAGAATCTTATGTTTAACGTAAAAAATATTGTTAGAACATATCATATATTTTATATGTAATTTGTGGTCTTTTATCCTCAGTAGTATATCCTATACTCAAACCACCTTTCTATTTAACTTAAGGAGATTTATTGTTAGGACATAGATTTTTATAATTCCAATAATTTAACATCTGAAACATTTAATGTTAACCCAATTCTATATTGTAACTATTGCTGACAAAGATCAAATACATATTTTGAGAAAAACCTATTTAAGAATAAAAAACATAATCATGAAAAATTATATTTAGAAGGCCTAAATCATAACACCTCATTTGAATCAATGAAATTTTAGGCTTATCATTACATACATACCTAGAAATATCATTATCAATATACAAAGGGATATCACTAAAAGTTTCTCATCTATTATTTCAATGGTTATGTAACCCTTTTCTATAATACCAACCACTAGGACCCATGATTTTCATACATTAAATTTTCATTTGTTTTTGAAAACAATACATATATCACACAAAAAAATTTCAAAATATCATCTTAATTTAGTGAATTTAGAAACGTTGAGAAATAAAAAATGGTTCATAAACCATGTACTTCTTCTCACTCCTATTTCTTCATGACTATAAACTTTTTTTTACATATTTTAATTTATACCATTCTTTGTATCATGTGGAAAAGAAACATAAGAAAAGTTGAACACTAATTCTCAGTAATGGTAAACAATGGAGTAATCATTCATAAAAAATCATAAAAAATATGTACAGAAATAAAATATTTTCCAAAATAAACCCCATTTATCAAAGATCCTAATATCATTTTATGGAATAAATCATAGATGTTCATAAATAATTAAAGAACATATTATATTAGAGAAAAACAACAGATATGAATTTTTTTCTATATACAAAATCCAATAAAATGTTTTCTATAGTATTCAAGGAAGCACTAGAAATGAAATCTTATAAGTATGGGTTCACTCCCCATAACACCTTGGTAGTAATGGTTCACCCCAATGACCATCTTAGAAGTCAAGGTTTACTCCCACAGCCGTCTTAGTAGAAAAATTCCTTTACTAATCCAAATTCACTCCTCGTTCTATCTATCTCTATATCATGAGATATAAATATTTAAATAATTAATTATGGGGAAATATAGGTACCATCCATCATATAATTAAATCCATATATATTTTATCCACAGCAACATAAATCATCCATCTCATCAGAACCCATGGAATGAAATGAGTTTCATAAACACCATTCAATCATAGCATAACACATGAAAAAGAGATGGGATTCATAAATATCATAAAATCATAACCATAAATAAACAATATGTACTATAGGGATATTTTCATGAAAAATATCTCTAGTAAATCATATGTAACATAAATTAATATCATTACAGACATAAAAATAATTTTTTGGAAAATATCATTTCTTCTTAAAAAAAGATTTCATTTCTTAAAATACTACATAAATTTAAATGAAATTTTTTTCATTCAATATAAACTTATTAGATTATATGGTTAGAATAAAGAAAATAAGTCATCATGAAATAATAAAAATATGTTCTTTCTATATAAGTTAAAAAACATTATTTTTAAAAATTTACTGGAAAAACATGAAATTCCTCATTTGGAAAACCCAAAAAAGATTCCCTTAAAACCATTTATTAAAAATTAAAACATCGATAAAAATATATTTAAATATTCATAGGATAATAATAAAAATATTTTCTAAATTGTTTTAATAAAACATTGATTTGTAAGTTAAATATTTCCAAAATAGAGACTTAAAATGATATAATCCTGAATATAGATGAGATAATGAAAAAAAACACTTATCACTTTATAATCAATAGAATTGTAATCACCATGAAAGAAAAGAAATTATATGGATATAAAAATACCATAATAATCAGAATAATACTCATTAAATACATTTGTTGTTATTATATATGCCACAAAAAAGAAATAATTAGTTTATAAAGAATGTGTATTACAGAAATAAAAGTGAGAAAAAAATCTCTTTCCTTATGTCTTGACTCACATCAGACTCATAAAAACCTCATGTATAAGTAATATTAATATCTATAAATCTATTACATAGTATAATTATATTAAATAATTCCATATATTATTTAATTATGTCCTTAAATTACCCATTTATCAACAATTCCAGGTAATCGTTACGTTTTGGGTATTACCAGCTTTTTCGCATTTGTTTTCATTTTTCATATTGTTGGATCTAAACCCAATATCTTGATTTATAAAATTTTATAATAATAAAATGACTTAAATATCAAATATGATCAGTATTTATTTATTTATAATAATATATTAATGAAACAAATAAAAATTTAAATACACCATTCATGGAGATGGTAGGTCATACGTACGCATGCACGATGTTTCAATTTTCACTTTGTATTCGAAGAAAAAGAGGTAAATGAAATATATGTATATAAATAATATAATTATATTATATTTATCATTTCATACATACCATATACATTCACTACACTCATCCTTATATTATTACAAGAATGGTGTGAATGAATCATGTCACTTTAAAGAGGTGGTAGTCCACACATCCACAATCGAAGTTATCATATTTCCGCAAAATGGAATGAATTAAGAAATGTTTTATAAAAAAATATAAAAGAATAAATACATTATAAATACCATATATTTTCATATAAAAACATATTTTCACCATAATTGGTAACCAAGATAGGTTAAAAATGAAAAATCAACAACATCGTTCCATGCAGCAGTATTTTGACGTACACCAGAACTGTACGTTCGTTGCCTATTTTACGGATGTGTGTGTACAATTAGGTCAAACCTTAATATTAAAAAAAATAAATATATAAAGGGTTCTTATTTTGTTATATAATCATGTAATAAGAATAATTTAATGTCTTGATGAAGAAATTAAAAGAAAATGTTGAGTTGAACGTCACCTCTTATTTGGGTATCTTCTATTGATATAAACAAAAGGCCTTCTTTGGTTGAATTTTTTCACAATGTAAGGAATCTAAGAGTAGGTTAGGGACGTTTGGATAATAATTGGATATAGTTTTTATGATTCAAATAGCTTTTTAAAAGTAATAAAAGGTGAAGAAGATGTTCTCTTTTATTAGAGAGGAGAGGGGCACTTTTCGAATTTTTTAAATTATTAATTTATACTAAATTCAATAACAATCCAAATATCTAGAAACAAAATTTAATTAGAATATAATATATCATAAAATTTTAATATAATTAAACAATATATTTTAAATAATTTGTTTGGTTATTTTAATCATTATTTTTTGGTTAAACCTTAATTAACCCCTTTTAATTTTATCTATGGTAACCAATTTTTCTATACATAGAGGATGTAATTTTTACTTATAAAGATTAAATTGAATAATAAATGGACAAGGTATGATATTTTTTAAAATATATCATCCACTTTGTCTTTATTTAATATTTTTATGATTTATAATTAATTTAATATAATATTCTTTTCATAAAATATCATAACTTCTAATTTGGAAACTATTAATTACTTTGACTATAAGAAAATAAATATAGAAATATAACATCTAAAAATTTAACTTAATACACCCATAAAATGTCATATTAAACTATAAAATTCATGTATCCCCTTAATTTTTTCGGATTATATATATTTTAATATTTTACACTTGTGGCCATGTAACTACACTGGAAGCGAAAATGATGGGTCTTACCAGAGTAATAGATCTTTATAATAAATAATATTGAAGCTACATCCAATTAAAATGTGATTCAAATAATCATTTAAAATCCATAAGAGAGGTTCATATTCAATTATCATGGAGGATGATGGTGAAACGGTAAAACTATCTTGTTAGGGTCTCTTCTATGAGCTACTTCATCACTCACACATTTAGGGATGAAAACAATACTGCTCATTGGATTAAAAATAAATGGGTCACTATAGAAAGATGCATCTACTTGAGTACATTTAATGGTGACATGGTTCCACTATATATTCTGGTCAAATGTAAAATACCTTCATTTCATCTCTTGTAACCTTGTTTTGATTGAATCCAAAAGCCTCAAAGCTCAGTTTTCACAAAAAATGTTCTTGAAAATGGCCAAATCACCTATAAGAAAATTAAGACATATTAATGTTGGTTTATTTTCAAGATATCATGCGTATATATATAAATGGAAAAAAACAATTAAATTATATATTTAAAATTTTGGATTAGGAATAAAATAGGACTATGAATGAACAAAATCGGCCTTAAACAAGAATATTTTGAAAACAATTAACCACATAACATGTGTAAATATATTCAAATAAATATAAAATATTTTCAGATAATTAGGATCCATCCATTAGATTGTAATTTAAAAAAAAATTCTACATAATATGTTTAATAAATCACATTCTATTAGAAAAAAATATATTTTATCTACAAATAAAAAATTATATGAAAAAATTTCATATATAAAGATAATATAAATCATCCATATTTATCATTAAGAAGAAAAATATGTTATAATTATTATGAGAATAAATTTTATTAAAAATACAGGTTATTAAAATGACTACCGTTATATAAATCAGTTAAATCATATAATATTTTTTATCAATATATTAGATAATAAATTTAAAAAATATATTTAAAATGAGAACATATCCTCATTTATGAATAATAAATCATCGATTTGAGAGAGATAGAGTGAGATATAGATCATGAAATTAATCTCAAGACATAAATGATCAATTAATTATTTAAATAGATTGGAACCCAATTCTTTGAAAAACGTTTTTAGGATATGAAAATGAAGCATTTTGGCCTAATCATATAAAATATCAAATGTGAGTACATTTTAGAACACATATTTTGGTAAAGAAATGTTACATATTAAAAAAATGAAAAGGTGAAACAATCTTGGGCCCACTAAAATTTGAAAATAGATATTTATGAATGCCAATTGATTTATGTGATCATTTTAAAGAAAATATAATTATTTTTTATGATTATTGGCCTTACATACCAATTATTTTTGAAATTACACTCATTTTTATGATTCCCATGTTTTGGAAAATAGTTATGAAAATATATTTTGATAAAAACCTTTTAAAAACATTCTATTTTTAGAATAATATACATTAATTGAAATTCTATAATAATTATTTTTTCCTTTACCACATTAATAATAATGTGTCATGTTAAGATATTTTTCACCTTGGATGAGTTTAGATTGAGTTATTTTGAGACCATTAAATTAAGAATTTAAAACATAAGTATTTTATTGGTTGTTTAATTTTAAAACTAAATCATCTTATTCATTTAAAAGATGATATTTTTTATTAAGAAGTTTATTTTTTACATTAATATTTATTTATATTATTTGGAATTTTTTTTTAAAAATTGATGTATTAATATAATATCAATTTTATCTAGATGATAATAATATAAATAAGAAGATGATGAAATAGTGGAAGGGGAAAATGAGAATGAAAAGGAGAAATAGAAATCCTATCATTGTCACCTTCCTTGATATTATCCATGATTCAGTTAGGACAAGAGTCACTTCAGTTGTATGTTGAAATTTAATCCAATATACACTCCAAGTTGAGAATTTCAGTGCCTTATTAACTTTATTTTTATATTATAAATTCTTTTTGAAGATGGAAAAACTGCTCTAATATGACCCTTCATTTTGTATTCATAAAAATTATATTATTGGACTTCAATTTTATATTCCTTTTTGGAAGAAAATAAATATTTAATCTTGTTGTCAAAGAAGTTCAATATTTTCATCAAGATTTCATTGTAAAATAAAAAATTGGTTGAAACGTCATCATAAATAATTCTAAATGAATTTTTATTTTGGATTATTTACCTTCCTTTGGTTCATTATTGGATTTTATCCTCATAGTGAACACCTATTTCATGAGATATCTTATTATCTATTTTATAAAAATTTGATTATATCAATTTATTCATCTATGGTTAGGGATTTGGGTGCCTAATTTCCTAAAATGATTAAAATATTCTATATAAATAATTATTCTATACAGAAATAATCACTAATATAATTTCAAACATTGAAAATTTGTATAAACTATGTAAAAAACTAATAATATATTCATTTGTATGTATATAAAAACTTCAAAAATCATCAGGATACATATCCAATTTAGTGCCATTTATCATATTGTATAATTAATGGGGAACATCTAGAAATTTATATATTTCATGATTTATTTTACATTATTAAAAATTACTAAATAAATTTCAATCAAGTATATAATGTGAATAATTTGTAGTTATATTATGAAGTTCAGTATTGTTAATATAATTGGGATTACACTTATCATTAAGATCATTAGTTAAAATATATACATGGTTAAAAATATTCCAAGTAGGAAAACTAAAACTATAAAGAAATAATGACATAACATTTTCACAATAGGAATAATTAATTTCGTCCAAATTATGAGCATGTAAATAAGAATTTGAATCCATTATAATGATATTTCATTTTGAAATTAGTTATAATTTATTTAAAAAATAAATTAAAAATAAAAAATTTAAATATATAAATTCTCAAAATTAATACAAACACCTTCTTTGAAACAAATTTTTTATTGGAATAGATGGAAAAGGCAGGTCGTGAATTTACAATTTAAAAAAAATAAATTATTCAATAAAAGATAAAATAATTCCATTAAATAAATTTTTATTATCAAAGTAAATCATGTTAAATTCTAAATGAAGTAAAAATAATTATATAAGAAATATAAATGTAGAAATAAAAAAGTTAAGGTAAAAATTGATAAAGGATATTGTCAATAGAAGTCAAAGTGACCCTATGTAACCTCTCCACAAGATGTCTATATATGTTTTTATTTTAACCCTTTGTTTTCATAGATTTTCAACAACCAAAAGAAACTGATTCCCTCAATATTAACATAAACTAAGAATGAAAAATTCTTATGCTTTTCAATGAATAAATAAGAAACCAAGAACTATTTTTTTTGAATGGAAAAAATAATGAAAAGAATAATGGGAATAGGGGAGAATAAAATTAATGGTTTTACTTTTATTAAATCCATTATATTGTCTGCTCAAATATTACTGAATGACAAGTGTATGATAGAATTACAGAGGGAGAAGATACAACCAATAGAACAAATGGGTTACAAAAATAATGTTTCATTATACAAGAAAAAAAATAAAGATAGATCAAGTAATATTGATGTTGTATGATGACAATTGATGAAGTTCATACATTTGAATGGTTCTTGATTATGTTTAAAATCCCCATGAGTAATTTTCACTTGATCATTATTAGGTATGGTAGCAAATGATTTGATCTTTAAAGATCATTGATGATTGTATAGGAATCCTAGATGGCTGGCAATCAAAAATAATTTCGTTGGAATTGAACTACATTTATATAAGGTTTTAAGACTCTCAAGTCCTCGATTTATAGCCTTGTAGAATTTTCTGGTTTTCTAAGGTTGAGTGAAGCCATTATATCTCAACAAAATCCATTTTTAACCAAAATTTAAGGAATCGTATAATCATCTGTGAAATATCCATCAGCCGGACACTGAATTTCATTAGCTAGATGGTGTGCAAGGAACTATAGTATGTGGTATAGAATACTTATTGACTTGCTGGTGGGATTCCTCCTAGAATATAGTGAATTTTTTTATTTAAAAGGTGGATCTGATAGTTATACTAGTTATTTGGTCCACTTCAAATGGATGGTTTGTTCTTTAATATATAATTAGACTAGGAAGTTGTCATTTAAAATAACTTGTAACACTTACTAATGATATTTCTATTCATATTAATATAACTAAAAAAATATCTATAAAGACACAGAAATTTCAAGGAATTTTTTTTAAATACTTCAGGATTTTACGAGTCTGTGGCTTTTGATGAATCTTGATTCCGAGGCCCGATGTGCCCAGAATCAATATCCGAGGTTTAGCTTGGGTACGTTCAGTGAACGAATGAGCGTATTTTTCTATCTTTTGAACCAGTGCTCGAATTAAAATCTGAGGGCACCGATGAACTTGCAGAGCCAGTAATTGCTTAAGGGTACACTTACCGTAGTTGCATTTGCAAAACAGGAGAAGATAATTTTAGGGGGGTTTGTTTAACAAATAAATAAAAACTGTCAGAACAAAATGCTTTTTCTAAAGAAGGTTAGATAAGTGGGGCCCACATGAGCTCTGCCTTTTATTTCCCTATAATCTATTAATATCACCTCATTAATTTGGAAGAACCTCCATTAGATTCTCATCTATCCATTAAATTATGACAACCCATAATTTAATGAGGAACCTTCATCTTTCATCCTTTTTATTTATTTTCCAACGTGTACTTTGAATAGGGAACTTCCCTCTCCCTTACCCAATTAAATTGTCGACACGTTTTATTAAATGAGATGATTTAATTTTGGGAGTTTCTTTTGTGTGTAATTAAATAATACGAGGAACATATTATTTAATTTGTGAACAGCCTTCGTTGTGCAGGAGAGATCGTGAGAGCTTTGAGCCTTTGGGAGGAACGCCGGTCCCCGATGAATAACAACAAAGAACTCTGGTTCCTCAGATATCGATGATGCGCCACCTTACCCTTCTCCGCGGCAAGAGAGGAGATGCTGATTCCTCCACGGTGCGTCCCGACAACACCCATGATCCCCTTCCCCACGACGCCATCTACCGCGACGCCAACGATCACCTTCCTTGTTGAGGTAGGGGTTTTTCAATAATTTACTTTATGTTATTTTTATACCCTCTTCATGGTGTGATTTATCATTGGTGTTGTTTAGAACCACCAATGTGGTGGGTTCGGACTAACGACCAAGTCCGAACCCACCGCTATTTTCCTTACGATGCACGGAATCCTTGGCGACGAAGAAATAAGACCGTTTGGGCGATTGGGGGCCGTCACGGTAATGTACGGGTCCCAGGAGATCCATAGGCATAGAAGGAGGGAAAATTGGACCACCGGAGAACGTCCGGTGGTTCGTGAAAGATACGGTCGGCGCGGTGGCGGGGAATCCGATCCCACGGCCGCGTGGGATCCGGGGAGACGCGATGTCGGTCGCCACGTTCGCAGAACAAAGGGGGGGACCGCGTCCCCCCTGCTCGGCCCACGGGCCAAGCCATCGCTCCCCCCCTGGCTGGGCTAAGGTGGGTCTCTTGGACCGGGCCGGGCCACGCCGTCCCGGGCCAGACTCGGTTCGGGCCGACCCAGGGGGTTGGGCAGGGTAGGGCCGGGCCCAGACCCCCCACTTCGGACCAATTTCGGTCTTTTTCCCATAACATGAGCTGAGGACCTCAGATTGACACACCTTCAGTTGAATAGGAATAACTGAATCGAGATGGTCATTTAGGTATGTTACACTTGAGGTTTCACAAAAGTTTGGGTACTGCTGGGTTGGTTCGAACTCGAAACCAACCAGGCCCTTGGAGCGAAAATGCTTATAACATAAGGACCGAACGTCCGATTGATGTGACATCAATTGCGTTGGGATCATTTTTTTGATATGGTTCTTTTGGCTTACTCCGGTTGAGGTTTGGATGCAGCTGGAGTATGGTCGAGTTGGTTTTAGCTTAAAAACCAACCGGGCCCCTAGGACGGAAAAGGTAATAACTCTCAGACCAGGCGTCCGATTGACGCACCGTCTATCATATTGGGTTTCTTTTGGCGATACAAAACAATGGGATACATCAACTCTAGACTTCATGATAGTTGATTTATCGACCCTCTTTTGCTCGAGGAGCGTACCCTCCCAGAATAGAGCATGTTGTGTGTGGGAACCCTAGATTTTCCAGCGAGTACATCGATTTCTGTATTGTAATCTTCCGTGGGTTCGACAACGACGACGAACGTATTGGAATCCCCCGTGGGTTCGATGACGATGACTACTGTTCTCGTCTCCTATGTGGGTCCGAATTTATTGTCCTCTGTATTTGTATCCTATGTGGGTCCGGCAGAGTAGCTGGTCTTGTATCCTGTGTGGGTCTGAGAGCTTAGATGGTCTTGTATCCAATGTGGGCCCGAAAACATAGACGAATCATTGGCTACATCTGATCATCTCTATCACCTTATGATGTGTATACCTGTTTGAGTTGAGTCTTGACTTCAATCATTATCATCGATGTGATTGACTTGCTTTCCTGTGTGGACTGTGTTGTGCTTTCCTTTGTAGACTAGATGGTTCTTGGGAACAAGATTTGGAGACGAACTGTAACTGATGACTTAGGTATATGTATGGTCATATACCTAAGTAGTGTTGCTGATACTTTTTGATTGTATATTTCCATTGTGGTTTATCCTTCTTGGATTCTGAGAGACCATCGGGGGTCTCAGAGTCCTTATTGAGTATCGTATACTCACCCCTGCATGGGCTATGCCCGCACTACATTGTGTTGGATGCAGATGACGGAAAACACTAATCTAGGTGGAAGATTGTGGAGATGGAAAATACTCGGTGGTGGACCACTTGGCGGGGCGTACACGGAGCGAATGGCCGGACCTGAGGAGTTGAGGAGACTATCTGTACCGACCCTTTAGGTGGGATTTCCAAAGGATGACTCAGTGTTTCTGTTTTACTTACTGCTGTTGTACTTTCCTTTCAGTTGTACTGTACATTCAGTTGGGTTTGTTTACTGGCCCATTTTCTTTTCAGCACTTACATTGTACCCAGTTTTACTCAGTGTTTACTTCACTTGCGTACTCTACTGTGTTTGTTTTCTTTATAAAGGCAACGAATTCCCTTTTTTCCATGATTTATGCCTTTGGTGCTAGTTTCCTGCCCCTGGCCTATTGGAGGCGGGCTTGGGGTAGTCACAGTATGGGCCCCGAGGACAGGTCGTGACAAATTTGTATAAGAGGAGTCGGTTGTACTGTAAAACCCAGGACTCTGATAATTTCTTCTCTGTGAATCAATAATGTTTAGAGTAATGAGTGGGGTTATCAGTCCAGGGAGTCCAGTGTTGGTGCGGTGGCTGACGTATCCATACACCAGGACCTTGAATTCTGATTTCTGACTCAGTTCATGAATACATTGATTTCATGTGTGTTTCCAAAGTTTTCATTGTGATTACTTTGTTTCAGATCACCAGATATACTGTATTAACCGTGGCGCACCTGTTTCTTTTCAAGATGTCCCCCCGATGGCAGCTAGGTAGGGTTCCGAGCTTTGTGCGAGATGGCCGCCCACCGAGCGATGAGGCCTCGGTGCAGGGCCCCATTACAGCGGAGGCACTGGTGGTACCTCTACCTGCCGAGCCACCGATGCTACTAGCCCCAGTGGTGGAGAGTGCACGCAGCCTGAGCGCATTGGACGTGTTTCAGAGATAGAGGCTGCCCATGTTCCTCATTGGGAATGATCCTCAAGCAGCCGAGGATTGGCTGGAGGCTGTCGTCAGAGACTTTAGATTGGTAGGGACACCAGCAGACCCCATGCTGATCTGTGCCGCGAGTCTCCTGCATGCAGCAGCAGGTAGATGGTGGAGCCTAATGCTCCGGGTGCATGGCGAGACATCTCTACTCTGGAAGGACTTCGAGAGCCTCTTCCACTCGGAGTTCGTTCCTGCTACCCTTTGTCCGGTGCGCATCCAGGAGTTACTACAGATGCGGCAGCGTAGCATGTTAGTAGCCCAGTACTCGGTGAGATTTTCCAACCTCTCGTGCTACTCCACAGAAAGGGTACGATACCCATTCATCTAGGCCAGGACCTTTGAGAAGGGGCTGAGGCATGAGATCAGAGCTTCAATAATTCCCCTCAGCATTCCGACGCTGGCGGGGGTGTTGGGGCGAGCCATGTTAGTGGAGAGCTTTCTCGCCGATTTGCCATCAGCATTGAGACCCACCGCAGGATAGCACGGGGCAGAGTCTTCTGTAGCCGGAAGTCAGCAGATGACGCAGGGGTCCAAGTGGACCAGGCCGTATGGAGGTCGACCTTAGGAAATTGGTTCGGTTGTGCGGGGCACACGGCGTAGAGCCAGCCTTACGAGGAGCAGACAGTGTTATGCATGCGCCGGGCAGGTCCACATGGCTCGTGACTACCTGACCCACCATGCAGACGAGCAGCAGCCATGGAGGGACCTCTTAGGTAGAGGCAGAGGTTTGATCGTGGCGGTCTGTAGGGAGCTGGCAGATGAGGAAGAGGAGCTGGCCTATCAGCAGGTAGTGGATGATGCTTTGAGGCTCTACCACCACCACCCCCAGGAGGTCCACCCTGACCACAGGGAGCTGGCGGGTAGAGGAAGGCTCAGGTCCAGGCAGTAGAGGCTTGTGACCATGGTGCACCCGAGATGATTCGAGGTTCTATCTGTGTCTACTCCACCCTTGCGACAGTACTTATAGACACAGGTGCGAGTCATTCTTTTATTGCCACTGACCTTGTTTAGATCACGGAGATTCCAACAGAGCCATTGGCTCAATCCTTGCAGCTAGAGACACCTATGGGAGCAGACTCGACGATTACGCATCGGTGCCTGTATTGTGAGATTACTTTGGGAGGTGAGATCTTTGGCTGGGATATTCTTGTAGCGGCGTCAGGGCCTTAAGATCCCATCTTGGGTATTGACTGGTTATCTACACTCAATGCTCAGATCGACTGTATTAGGTGCAAGGTGCGGTGTGTCCGCACGGATGGGACCAAGTTCACCTTCACTGGCTAGAAAGGAACCTTCATAGCAGAGGATGGACTCATGCAAAGGAGATGACATCCGATCACACATTTTTTGGCTAGTCTCATCCTCGGAGTAGTTGACGTGCGGAGTCTGAGTTTTCCTATAGTGGTGGATCAGTATAAGGACGTTTTTCCTGAAGACGTTCCAGGACTACCTCCTCACAGGGAGGTATATTTCTATATATAATTGTATCCCAGGACATCACTGATATCCTCTCCAGCATAACGGATGGCTTCCGCCGAGCTTCATGAGCTACAGGTACGGCTGGAGGACTTACAAGGGAAAGGTTTCATCCGACCCAGTGTTTCACCCTGGGCTTCTCCGGTCCTATTCGCCAAGAAGGTGGATGGGGGATTGTGACGGTGTGTCTATTAACGTTGCCTGAACCAGGTGATCGTGAGGAAAAAGTATCCACTTCTGAGGATTTATGTCCTCTTTGATTAGCTCAAGGGAGCACGTTGGTTCTCGAAAATAGACCTCAGGTCAAGCTATCATCAGCTCCAAGTTCGGGTTGAGGATGTGCATAAGACATCCTTCAGGTGTCAGTATGGACACTATGAGTTCTTTTTCATCCCCTTCGGTGTGACCAATGCTCCAGTAGTGTTCATGACACTCATGAACAGGATCTTCCAGCTCTACCTCAATCTGTTTGTCGTAGTCTTCATTGACTAAATACTTATTTACTCGACTACTGAGGAGGAGCACGCCTACCACTTACAGGCAATGCAAGATACACTCCGTGAGCACCAGCTTTATGTTAAACTCTCTATGTTCCAGTTCTAGTTTTGAGAGGTTCACTTCTTGGGGAACCTCCACTTATAGGAGGGAGTTGTAGTGGATCCCGCGAAGTTCGAGGCAGTACTTTCTTGGGAGACACCCAGGAGCATGACAGAGGTGAAAAGTTTCCTAGGTTTGGCTGGGTACTATCAGAGATTTATGCCAGAATTCTCCAGAGTTGTAGCACTGCTTGAAGCCTTGACGAAAAAGTGGAAAACCATCGTGTGGTAAAACAGATGTCAGCAGAGCTTCCAGGAGCTGAGGAAGATATTGACTAGTGCGCCCATCATGAGGGTACCAGAGGAGGGAGTAGGGTACGTAGTTTAATGAGATGCATCAGGGAATGGACTTAGGTTTGCCCTGATGCAGGAGCGAGTAGTGATTGCTTAAGGATCACGGCAGTTGAGGCCGCATGAGCAGAACTACACTACCCATGACCTGGAATTAGCAGCAGTGGTCTTTGACCTAATGATGTGGCGACACTATCTAATGGGTGAGCGCTTTACAGTCTACTATGACCACTAGAGTCTCAAGTACATTGTCTCATAGAAGGAACTGAACCTGAGACTGTGACGATGGTTTGAGTTCCTCTAGGATTATGACTTTCAGATTTTCTATACTCTTGGGAAGGGGAACGTTGTGGCTGATGCTCTCAGCAGGAGATCGGGCATTCAGCTACTTGGAGAGGCGACGGAGTAGTTATCTTCTTTGCAGATATCCATAGTGGATAGAGATAGGGCAGCCTATCTATAGTCTCTCATAGTCACTCCTCCACTTCTTCAGTGGGTCAGAGAGGCATAGCATGGGGACATTGACTGTGAGGCGCGACCTGCTCAGATATCCTTAGGGATGGAACCTGATGGATTTTCTGAAGGCAGGGATCACATCATCCTCTTCAGGGGACATACCATGGTACTAGTTTCACTACAGAAGGAGGTGATGAGGGAGTTCCACACTTCCCCTCTAGCGGTGTATCCTGGAGTAGCGAAGATGTATCAAGACCTCAGACGATATTACTAGTGGCTGGGTATGGAGAAGGTTGTCAGAGAGTTTGTTTCCCGATGCCTCACTTGTCAGCAAGTGAAGGCAGAACACCAGGTACCTGCAAGATTTTTATAGACCTTAGAGGTCCCGGAGTGGAAGTGGGGCGGGATATCCATGTATTTTGTGATGGGGCTTCCACGTACTTCCCGAGGACACGACACCATCTCGGTGATCGTAGACTGACTCACCAAGTCGGCCCACTTCCTACCGATTAGAGAGAAGGTCTCAGTAGAGAGCTTGGGACGCCTCTACATTTATGAGATCGTACGACATCATGGTGTACCATTATTTATCGTCTCAAATCGAGACGCTCTCTTTACTTCCTAGCTTTTTTAGGGGTTACAGGAGGCTTTCGAGATGTAGCTACGCCTGAACACTGTCTTTCCCCCTCGGACGGATGGCCCGATGGAGAGGACCATTCAGACACTTGAGGACATGCACCATGCATGTGTCCATGACTTGGGTCACAATTGGGAGGATCACCTACCCTTTGTAGAGTTTTCATACACCAACAGCTACCACTCCACCATCAGTATGGCACCTTACGAGGCATTGTATGGCCAAACTTACAGATTGCCTCTGTGTTGGACTGACCCTGGGGAGTCAGCACTCGTAGGACCAGAGACGGTTCAAGCTACGATAGAGGAGGTGCAGATCATCCATGAGCAGATGAGAACTACACAGAGCAGACAGAAGTCATATGCTGATAGGAGGCGGAGACCACATGAGTTCAAGGATGGTGACCGCGTTTTCTTACGGGTCTCATCTCGACGTGGATTATAGAGATTTGGCCGCAGCGGTAAGTTATCTCCACACTTCATCGGACCTTTCCATGTCCTCAGCAGGGTAGGAGAGGTGGCTTACCACATGGCCCTTCCACCTCAGTTGCACCGGGTGCACGACGTCTTCTACGTTTCTCACCTGAGGAGATATGTTCACGACCCAACGCATATCATCGACCACGGGGAGCTGGACATCAATGACGGGGCCATATTTGCGGAGGTCCCGGTGGAGATCAAGGATCGACAGGAGCGGGTCGTATGTGGGCGGTCGATTCCTCTTGTGCTGATTCGTTGGCATCACGGGAACCTCCAGGAGAGCACATGGGAGCGTGAGGCTCAGATGCGTGCTCAGTACCCTCATTTTTTCCCCAAGTTTATGTTGTAACATTACGGGGACGTAAATCCCTGAGGTGGGATTGATGTAAAGACCTAGAAATTTCAAATAAATTGGTTTTTTTAAATACATTGGAATTTAATGAGTCTGTGACTTTTGAAAGGAATTGATTCTAAGGCACGGTGTGCCCGGAATCAATTTTTGAAGTGTAGCTTGGGTATGTTCAGTGAACGAATGAGCGGGTTTTTCTTACTTTTGAACCAGTGCTCGGAATTAAAATACAAGGGAACCGATGAACTCGCAGCACTGGTAATTGCTTAAGGGGACACATTCCATAGTTGCATTCTCAAAAGAGAAGAAGATAATTTTTGGGGTGTTTGTTTAAGAAATAAATAAAAAATTTCGGAACAAATTTTTATTTCTAAATAAGGTTAGATAAGTGGGGCCCACCCAAGCCCCGCCTTTAATTTACCTCTAATAACATAATATCCTATCATTAGTTTTTCAAACCTCTATTAAATTCCAATATCTACATCAAATTATGATAACCCATTATTTAATGAGGAACCTTCCTCTTTCCTCCTTTTTATTTATTTGCCAATGCGTACTTTGAATAGGGACCTTCCCTCTCCCTTCCCCAATTAAATTGTTGACGCATTTTATTAAATGTGAAGATTTAATTCTGGGATTTTTTTGCTTGTGTAATTAAATAATAGGAGGGACCTATTATTTAATTTGGGAAGATCCTTCGTTGTGTAGGAGGGATCGAGAGAGAATGTAGCCTTTTGGAGGAGCATCGACCCCCGACGAAGAACGTCGGTTCCTTAAAGATCGACGACGCGCCACCTTAACCTTCTCCGCTGCAAGATAAGATCTGCCACTTCCTCCTTGGTGCACCCTAATGACACCTACGATCCTCTTCCCCGTGATTTTGTCTACCGCAATGCCGACGATCACATTCCTTGTTGAGGTCGGTGTTTTTGAATAATTTTCTTCATGTGATTTTTATACCCTCGGCCTGGCGTGCTTTATCGTTGGTGTTTTTTAGAACCACTAACATGGTGGGTGCAGATTAACAAACAAGTCCAAACTCACCTTTGTTTTGCTCTTGATGCGTGGAATCCTTGGCGATGACAAAACGGGGCTGTTTGGGCGATTGGAGGTCGTTGCAGTAATGTACGGGTCCCGGGAGAGCCATAGGTGCAGAAAGTTGGAAAATTGGACCACCGGAGCACGTCCGGTGGACAGCAGAAGATACTGTCAGTGCGCCACCGATAGGAGCCGCCATGGTTAAAGCCGCGATTGTGGGGAATCGGATCCCGCAACTATGTGGGATCCTGGGAGATGCGATGTCGATCACCACGTCCGCGGAACAAGGGGTGGGGGGACGACATCCCCCCTGCTCGGCTCGCTGGCCAAGCCAACGCACCCCCTCGGCCAGGACGGGGTGGGTCGCATGGACCTGGTTGGGCCATGGCTAGCCAGGCCAGGCCAGACCCGGACCCGGATCGGGACGACCCAGGAAGGCTGGGCCGGGTCGGGCCAGGCCCAGACCCCCCACTTTGGACCATTTTCGGTCTTTTTCCCATAACATGAGTTTCAGACCTTCGATCGAAGCACCGTCAGTTGTGTAGGAATCCTTGGATAGAGGCGGTCGTTTCTATATATTACACATGATGTTTTAGCAAAGTTTTTGTACGGCCGAGTTGGTTTGAACTCAAAACCAACATGGCCCTTGGAGTGAAAACACTTATAACTTAAGGACTGGACGTCCGATTGACGTGCGGTCAATTGTGTTGGGATACTTTTGTTGAGACAGACCTTTAGGATTACCCCACTTGAGATTTGAATGTAGTTGGAGTACGGCAGAGTTGGTTTTAGCTTAAAAACCAACCGGGCCCCTGGGACGGAAAAGACAATAACTCTTAGACCGGGAGTCCGATTGACACACAGTCTGTCGCGTTGGGTTTATTTTGGAGAGATAGAACTTTGGGATACATCAAATCTGGACTTAGTGACAATTGATGTGTCGAACCTATTTTGCTCGATGAGTGGACCTTCCCGAAATCGAGCATGCTGTGTGTGGGAACACTAGAGCTGGCTGCGACTGTATCGACTTCTGTACTGGAATCCTTCGTGGGTTCGACAGCGGCGACGACCGTACTGGAATACTCCGTGGGTTCGACGGTGATGACTACTGATCAGAAATCCTATTTGGGTCTGGAAGTATTGGCATATGTACTTGTATCCTGTGTGGGTCTGGAAATGTAGCCGGTCTTGTATCGTGTGGGGGTCCGACATCTTAGCTAGTCTTGTATCCTATGTGGGTCTGACAGCTTAGAGAAATCTGTGGCTACATCTATTCATCTCTATCGCCTTACGAAGTGTATACATGTATGAGCTGAGTCTTGACATCAATCATTATCATAAATGTGATTGACTAGCTTTCCTATGTGGAAGGTGTTGTGCTTTCCTTTGTGAACTGGATGGTGCTTGGGCACGAGAGTTGTAGACGAACTGTAACTAATGACTTTGGTATATGTATGGGAATATACCGAAGCAGTGTTGTTGATACTTCTTGATTGTATCTTTCCTTTGTGGTTTATCCTTCGTGGATTCTGAGAGACCTTCGAGGGTCTCGGGGTCCCTACTGAGTATCGTATATTCACCCCTGCTCGGGTTATTACCGCACTATGTTGTGTTGGATGCAGATGATGGACAACACTGATCGAGGTGGAGGTTTATGGTGCTGGATGGTACCCAAACATGGACCACTTGGCGGGGCATACACGGAGCAGACTACTGGACCCGAGGAGCTAAGGAGAGTATCTGTACCCACCCTTCAGGTGGGATTTCTGGAGGATGACTCAGTGTTTCTGTTTTACTTACTACTGTTGTAATTTCCTTTCAGTTGTATTGTACTTTGTATACTGGACCAGTTTGTATATTGGGTTTGTATACAGGCCGATATTCACTTACTGTTTTCACTCAAACCTAATAATTTTTTCCATATGAAATATTATTATGAGATAACTATCCTTTTATTTATTATTATCATCAACTTTTGACCTGTCCTCGTAAGTTTTTAGGTCTCCCTCATTGTTTCTCGTGTATTGGCCTCTACAACAAGCATTTCCTTCAAAATGTGGTTCTCATTAACATTATATCTAGTATTTTTGGCCCCTATGAGATATGACTTTTTTATCAGATAGTCATACAATGTATATTAAAAAAAAGATGTTAAATAGGGCCTTAAAACATTTTTCCTAACCTAATTCACGTTCTTCCACTAGTGTCATATCTAAATAGTAATACTGAATACATTCATTATAATTTATAATATATTAACACATTATTTTAACCTATATTATTTCACTAATGGCTCTAATGTGTATGTATTATTAGTCTTTTCATGATTGGAGGTAACTATTGGATCCATCTCAATCTCCTCACCATCCCTAATTGAAATTCCTTTCTTATCATTATTAAACCTACTTGTTAAGTAGGTGAACCTATTCTCACATACAAAAGATACTTTTTCCTTTTCTTCATCCTTATTTTAAGAAATCCTCTTAAATATCCATATAATTTATATCATCCGCACACTTGGAGTACCATTAAAACTCCCTTGAACTATTTACCTTATCATTAAATGGTTTACTTAATCCATATAAATAAGAACTGTTTAGTTTTAAGGTTACAATTTTGGTCACTATAACATCAATAATGTTATAATTACATAGTTTACTTTCTGAATAACATGATTTATGTCCATAATATTAGTAAATGATACGCTAATATGGAATCCCCCTTAAATAGGATACTTAATTTGGACATCATGTTCCAGTTTTCGACAATCTATAGAGCTCTTATATTGATGATTTTATCTATTACATTATTTTAATAACATTTTATCCCTCATGTTCCTATCAAATATATTATCCCTAATAGTTTTTGAATTCTGTAATATAGAACCAAGTTTATTTCCTTTAGGACTATTGAATTTTTAATATTATATAAAATGGAAATTCTTCATTCAATTGACACAAAAATATATTATTTTATAAGTATCGTTAACATACCACGAAGTATTAGAATTCATAAAAAACAAAAATTTTATAAAACTAAATCATTAATACCATCAAACTTTTAGCTTCTACTAACATGAATTTTTAAAAGAGTAAGTATAAATCATCCTGAACTGGATTTCTTACAGAATGCCAAAACACAGAGTGATTTTGACTCTTATTAAATTTCATTGAACCACCCATCACTGATGTTATGTCCCTAGGGATTTGGGGTAACTAGAAGAACTAGTTAAGGACATGATTTTAAATATAGATTTGGGTAACTGAGTTTCTGATAATATCTCATTTGAAGAAAGCTTCCAAATCTTTTATCCACAAAATAATGACTTTAAGGGGGGATTCTACACCCAAAGATTTATAATTTAGTAATAATGGAAAATAAACATTAAAAATCTATTATCGAGTGAAGTAATTTTCCTACCAAAATATATAAAAAATGAATAAGCTGACTCTGTAGATTACTAATCTTCAAAGGATAGTCCCTTAAGAGGAATTCTAAATGAGCAAGGATCAAATGGGTACATTATTCAAAATATTAATTCAGAATCATCAGGTTCACCTCCATCAAAGATAGTGGTAAGATCCTGTCAGATTAAGTGGATTATATATACTTGATTTCTTGTTCATTATCCTTTCCCCACCCGTACATGAATGGTTTTATTCCTAAGTTTATATTATATCAAGATCAAGGATTGTAGATAAAGATCTATATTTGATGGATATTGATCAGTACAATCTTGATTTGGAGTTTTAGATTTTCATCCCATCCGACATCATTATGCTGCTCAATTTTTGCGGATTTCCATTTTCGAGCATTCCTTTTAAAACATGAGGTAGGTAGTCTATAATTAAAATATTATAGTAATGATTTCTATTAAGAGTATTAAATTTTATAATTTCATTTATATGTTTAGTAATTTAGGTTTTTATTGTATTATTTAATATTTTTGAATTAATTAAATGAGTTTATGTGAAATTATTTCTTTTGAGATTATAGATTAAGATTGTTAATTGTTGAATTAATTAAGATATTCTAATATAGGTTAACTGAGATAATTAATTTTTGAATAAATAATGTGATATTGAGTGGATGATTTTCATAATTAATTGTAAAATTTTGTATAATATATTGATTTGTTTATTTAGATAGTTAATTTTTTAATTAATTATTAGATTATGAGAACGATGATTTTATATAATTAATCATTACATTAATTATGAGATGTGGAGTTGTTGATTTATATCATTAATTTATTAGTTAATTATAAAATTTTGACTTGTGTATATAGATAAATTAATTAATGAATTAATTAATGTGATTGACATTCTTAATAAATTAGGTAACTAGTTAAGGGGGATCATGAGGTAAAAAAATTATTGAATTGGTAATAAAATTTTTGTGTTTTGTTAAATCTTGATTTTAAAAATAATAGTGATTTAATAAATTAATTACAAAATTAATTAACATTTCTATGGGGTAAATTAATAGTCAAATTAAATGATATTAATGATGTGGATAGTTAATTGTCGAATTAAGGGAAAAGTGGTTTTTAACTAATTGTCGAATTATTAATAGAATTTATGTGGATAGTTAGTTTTTAAATTAATTATGTGTTGATGAATGGTAGCATGGAAATTTTAATGTGGTGTTATGAATGGTAACTTGTTAATTTATTTGTGAAATATTGAATCAGAACATGGTCATTCTGTCGTCTAAGTTTGAATAGTAATAAGTGAATTAAAGTATGAATTAATTAATGGTAACATGGTCATTCGATTATGTGAATTAAATAATAGTAATAGGGGAATTCTGATATATTATATCTCTCATACATACTTTAGGATCTTTCATGATCTGAAGCAGATATTGAGATACGGGTGCCTCTGAGAACCCGGGGATTTCTGTGGTCCATTAATGATTAATTGATAATGCAATAACTATTTTCATATGAATTATAATTATTTCATTTTAAAATTTCATACACATGATATTGAATGGATATTGTATTAGACACCATTGGTGGTGGCCTACTGTATTGTACTCATATCCTGCTCAGGCTTCCAGATTGGTATCCAAATAGATTTCATGGTAGTAGGATATGATAAGGGAAAAGATCCAATGTTACATGGTTGAGTCAGGATAGAGCCTTGATGAGGTAAGCTGACATGGTTTGGGACCCATTTTGGAGACTTCAGTGTCTTTATCTTTGAGTTTTTATTTTGACACATTGGAGTTTTACATTTTAGTTTTGATATTCCATCTCTAGTTTTTGGTCATTTTATGATCTTTGTACTGTTCTATTAATGGTTATGTAATATCATTTTTTGGTAATCTGTTTAATTGAATTCCAGTGGTGTATTAATCTAATAAAAGGGGGTATAGTCTCCACATGGCGGATATTAGATCATCACTGCTCGTCGATATCCTTCGGCATATGGGGAGGTGTCGTTGAGGTCATATGACTAACCAGCTTGGGCCACCAGTGATTGGAACCCGAGTGGGGTTGTTATACTAGGAATCCATTCATTATGATTCACCTATTTAGTAGGATAGATACATTCCTGAAAATACTGAATAATCCACCATTCACCACCTTCATAGAATCAAAAAAACACATATCCTTTTTCAGATTAAGAAATTTTATATCACCATAACATTTACTGATTGATTCATTGGATGGGAAGAACCCAAATCCCTAATTGTGTTACCCAGAGCATATTAAAGCCAACTATATTCAAATTCCCTATTGATATTTATCCAAGATTTAAGTAACTATCAAGGGGGGGGGGAATCCATCAATAAATTAATCCCCAGTCACCAAGGGATGGAAATGCCATACTCCAACACCATTACACTCCCAGTAATAAAAATAATAATAACTATATTTTAAAAATATTATTTATTATATAATGTAATATTAAATATACATAATATTAATTATTATTTTCACAGTATATATATTTGTAATTATATTAATGTATAAATAAATATAATAAATATATATATATATATTTCAATATAAAAATATTTACTATAAATTACAAATTATAAAAATGCATACATTACTAGTTTTATATAAAAATTATTAATAATAGTTTTTATGTATAAAATAACTTACAATATATTAATAAATAAATATATATTAAATTCAATATGAGTTATGTTCATAATAAAATTCATTATTATTGATATTTTATAAAAATATATTTATTGTATTCAATAAAATTTATTATTAAGAATTATATGAAAAGTATTATTATTCATGTTTTAAAATTATCCCCCAATTGTTGTATTTAAATGTACATATATATTATTAATTATATTGGAATATCTATATAATGTAGAAAAATAATTACCTTTGGTTAATATTAATTACTAATTTTAATTTAAATAATTATTTTTTATATTTCTATAATATTAGTCTTAAAAATTTATTATTTTTATTAATTATGAACATTTCTATAATTTTGAATATATTTTCAATTTATAAATTCATTTAAGAATCGAAGTTATATTTTTTGAATTAAAAATGAATATTTTCTTATTTGTAGAAACATGTGAGTGTGTGTGTTGGATATATAATATTTATTCCAAATGTTTTCTCAGTTTATGTTATAATCAACAAAATTTTATATATTGATATTGTGTTCTAATAATATAAATATAATCATTAACACACAGTAACACAATATTTGGAGGAAACTAAATCAGTTATAAGTATTTATGTGTGTGTGCTCTCTACTATTTGATATATGAAGGTTCATCACTCACAGTTAGACTATAAGTCCCTATAATGATGTGTGTGTGTGTGTACCTAACATAAATATTCAAAAAAAATTATAAAATATATTATTTATTAGATCTAAGGTTAAAAATGATAAATATTAAATTTTACTAGTTCTAAAACAACTGTCATTAAAGGATGAATTTTATCAATTCTTGGTTATGGAATTGAAATAGGTGACCTTTATCAATGTTTACAAAAATCCTTGATAAAACAACCGAATTTAACCCCAGCCCCAAAATTCTATAGGAATAAACCTAAATGATTCCACCGTCAACAAATTCACTGAAGGAACCCTCCATTGTTAAGATAAGATCATCTCACCAAATTCATCAATGGTTAAACAATCAATGAAAGGTATTAAATTATTTTCCACTAATGATGTTAATTAGAAATTTATCCACTATATATAGATCCATCCCACACCAATACACAAAATTATTATCCTCATATAAAAAAGAAACTATCCACTAGATATTAAAAATATGAAAAATATCGTTGAAGATAAAGAAAAATTGATAGAAGTTTTAGAAACTTGGAAACATATGATAGAAAGATCCATTGCGGGGTGGATGATTTTGAGGGTCTACATTTTAATGGTGAGGATTCCATTTCAAGAAAACAAAATAATTAAAATTTCAATAAATAATACCAATAATATTTCAAAAAATATAAAACAATTATTTTTATAGAATAATTTAATTGTTAATAATATTATATCACTTCAAAAATCTCACACCAAAAAGTCATATCACATAAAATAAAGTCATCTATGGAGCCTCATTCATAAAATAGAAACAATAATGTTCTATGAACTCAGTTTTCCATTAAAAATATCTAATCATTAATGTGAGAAAACTCATAACAAATCTTGTATCACATTAATCAACATAATTTATGAAAAATATATGATAAATAGATCCGTTTAAAGGTTATAGATTGAAAATTTTTCACCTGAATAACAAAAAATTAAACTAAATAATACCATAAATATTCAAAAAACACAAAACATTATGGCTTAAAAATTATTTGATTTTTAAAAATTTGGAAACACTTTAAAGCAGAATTTTTTTTCAAAATATAATATCACATTAAATATCATCATTTAAGAATCATATTTAAAAAATATATCATTTTCATAGGGAAACATTGAAATTATGTTAATTTCATTTCCTGGTATCCACATAATTAAAAATAATAAAACCAAAAAAAATCTGGGAGGCTGTGGTGGGGGATCCATTGAATCCTCCAAGCACATTGCTACATCACATTTCCCTCCATCTACATTCCCCAATGAGATATTATATATGTTTAATTTATCAATTTACAATGTTTATTGATAAACATTTAACAAACATTACATTCTAAAATAACAAAGGTAAATCACCCACACATCTTGTTAAACATTAAATTTAACAACTTTAGTATTTTATATTGTTACTATTATTCTACTCAAGTATTAACTTGAAATAATAATTTCAATGTAAATTAATAATTGTATTATGAAAAAAATTATTAAAATAATATATTCATAAAATTAACAAATCTAATAAAAATAATAATAAATATATGAATGGGATATTTATTTATTAAATAAGATTTAAAAACTTATGAATAATGTAATATTATATTTTAAAAAACAATTAAAAAATATTTTCCTTAAAAAAAATAAATTTTCCACAAAACAAATCTCTTATGTAAATTTTTTTGAAAAATAAATTAGTAAACTAGATAAATGAAATAAAAAATTGAGATATCTAAGTATGACTTGATGTAAAATCAATATTGATAAATCCAAGTTAAAGGAAGAATAATATATTTTCATTTTTATTAATATTTTTGAATTAAATATTAATTTTACTTTTAAAATGGTTTTCATTGCTCGAAAGCATACCCGATACGCAATAACAGTTTTCTTTGAAATCTTCCATTGCACGCTAATAATATAATATTAATATTTTAAATGGTATTTAACTGCTAGCCATTGTATTGACAAGAATTAAAAAAACTAAAACAAATATGATTATAAATGTTTGCTAAATGTTTTTACAAATATCAAATAAAGGATGGAGGCTTAAAATGAGAATGAATCTAATTTTATGCATAAATTCTCTAATATTCACTAAAAGGGTGATTTACCACCTTTTGATGGAGAACACTCTTTAAATTTAGTTTTGGTCATTTTTATTTGTTCTTTTGGAAAAAATAAAATTATACTTTTGATTCAGGGCATAAAAATTTACTTTGGGTAAATTATTTTTATTTTTCTGATAAAGTTCATTTTATTAATGAATAGTGAAAAATACTGTATTTTATTTCAAAAGTGAAATTTTATTTAATTTATTTATAGGGGTAGATTATATTTTTAATTGGTTTTAAAGTGTAATTAGAACATATTTTTACGATTTAATCAAATTTTGGTCATTGGATGTAATGTTACGTTGAAATTTGACTTAATCAACTGTCAATCTTTTGATAGTTTTTAATTCATAAAAACATGCATTTTGTTTTGACAACAGAAATTATTTTTAAATTAATTAATGAAACTTGTATGTATTGAATTTTGTAAAATAGAAATCATTTTTGAATTTAGAATATAAAATATTTCTTAGGGTGAATTGTTTGTCTTTTTTTGAAAAACATCAATTTTTGATGAATAGTGATACAACTTAGTAGTAGTAAAGAAAAATGACTTTTTCATTTAAATGAAATTTTACAACTTATGTGAATTGAATTTAGAAAATCCGACATACATGGTTGTTATTAGTAAGTAAAATTTGGTTCAATAAGATGAAAAAGATTTTTTATGCATAGTAACTTTTGACTTTTTTTACAGCGGTTAAATGTAAATAGGGTAATTCAAGTTAAACAGAATATTATAATAATTCAAAAATACCTTAACACTTGTTCGAAACTTATTCTCTGAGTGATTTATGACCATGGGCATATTGGGGACTATTTTGGGTCCATACTGAGCCACATGGGAGTGATAATAACACATTAGATTAATTAGTTTAAAGTAAAGGAAAAAATGACATAAACAAATATCTTTTAGTAAATTAATTTTTATATAGAGTTATATAAGTTATCATTTAGACTATAGATATTCATTGGAAATATAAAAAGAGTTACTAAATCACAATAATTGTTTTATAATTTTTAGACATCAACTAAATTAAATTATTTATGACACAATAATGATGTAGTATTTACCTCATTAATAAATGATTTAAATAAATAAGATTATAATGATTAAAATATTATGAAAAACTTGTCCAATTATTATTGAATGATTTTATTTCTAATATGAGTCATCTTATCTTCAACATTAATTATTTTTTACCTTTTAAACCAGAAGATATGTTTATAAAAAAATAATTTTTTCACACATCCCTAAAGAGCCCCTCCTCTCCCTTATAAAAGGAGACCACTTATAACCAATTACACACACCTCTCAAGCATTTTGGCACATCCAAACTCTTAACAATTGATCTCCCTAAATTCCTCTCCTCCTCTTAGAAGCCTTACAATAGGTAGAAGGAACTTCAAGAAGTATTTTTGGTTCAAACTAGAGGGAGTAACCTAAATTAAAGGTAATTGTTTCTCTTAAATATTTTTCTATTATTTTAATTCTCCAACCCCTAAACTCTTTTTGTTTCATTATTTTATAACAACAACATTATCCTAAATATACTATGATGTTGTTATAGGATGAATTAAAACTACACTTACACACACCTCCATCTAATGGGTGAATAACATAATGTTTCTGTGGATGGCAAACAAACACCTCACGAAACGATGATTGTTCAATTATCTCCTACCGCCTCTCATGGTGGCCATTATGATAGAACTAAATTAATATACTCTATATATATTATTTTTATGTTTTCTTTATGCTTATGTTTTTTCCGTTTATAGAATTCTTTTATGGTTTCCATAGTGGGTAAATACGATAATCTCGTTAGAGGAAGTAAGGACTACCGCCCCCTCAAAGTGATATGACACTTTAATGCCTTATGTGAGACTTAATAAGGATGTAGTTAATAATATTATATATTATTATGGAATTATAATATAAATATGTACCATTATGTTTTTATTCCATTAAAACAAGAAATATAAATGGATTTAGCGTTCATGCATACGTACGGCTTACCGTCTCCATGAACGGTGCATTTCTATTCTTACCTCTAAATGTTATGTACTATTATAAATACATCTATATACTGAATATATATATGATATATATGATTTTAAAATAATTAATATTATTTTGAAGATAATGGATATCTTACCACATGAACAACATGCAATTATAAGGTGTTCATTTTTGACACAAGTAATAAATATTGACAAAATGACCCTTATTAACATAAATGACTATGTAATGTTTCTAACATGGTAATAAGTGATATAAGAGTGATAATAAACATAAAAAATGTTTTGAAGAAAGTATAAATTGACAATAGTTTATTATTCATAAAATTAAAGAACAAACGGGTCATGTCAGACACGAAGTAATGGACTTCATCTTATGATCCTTTAATTGAGGAATATTTTGTTTTATACACAACTCTATTTATACGGTGTATAAAAAACTTTGACTATAACTTTTATTCAAAAGGAATAATTCTCATAGAAGAATTTTGGTAAGTGAAAAAAGGAATGTTCTTTTTTTACGTAAGTGTTGACAACGACCTTTTCAGTCGCCATGAGTATTATTTGAGATTTGGCTTCCTAAATAAGTTGTAATGTTTTTAAAAGGAAAATAAATATCATATCATCTTTTACGTATTTTGGTATTGAAAATGGTTTTGATAATGGATTTTTTACTTAAATATATTTAAGTGATATATTGTGATTGAAATTTGTAAATGTTTTCTTTCCTTTATATTTGTTGTATGTGTTATGATTTTATATTGGTACATGGACATTTGACGAGTGGTTACATGATTAACCAAATTAAGGGTGGTGCCCTGATAAACCAGGATGGGTGGTTATGTTATAACCTATAATTCATTTTGTATGGAAGTTGGCAGTATGGCTATTCTATTTTGTGATATGTGTGGAAGTCGACCGTATGGTTATTCCATTTAAGTATGTTTATGTCCCATGTTACCTTTATATGTTATGTGTTCTTTATATGGGTTTTACGGTAATATTTTGGTTTCAAAATGGTATGTAGTAATCTTTTATTCAGAAAAAAAATATTTACATCTTCATAAAGGTGAAAAGTATTAATTATGTGAAAGTATTCAGGGTTTACTTGTTGTTTTGAAAAAACTAACAGTTTTCCTTCTTTCTGTATCCCTTACTGAGATTTTTCTGCTCGTCCCATGTTTTTGAAATGTTTTTCACTAGACATAATGTGGAATAGGGTCAAGGATGGGATCACGGAAAAGTAATGTTGTCTTAAACATAGAACTAGACATTACAGTTTTTTAAAGAGTTTTTATTTTACGAAAAAAATGAAAACTGAGTATAAGTGTCTACTTTTTAATATTTTGAGATGTAATAGTTATGTCCTAATTCTATAAAACTATAAACATAAATAGATCCTCAATGTGAAATATTAATTTAATTCAATATTATGTACTATTTAAGGTCAGGTCATTATAGTTGTTATTAGAGGTAATTTTAGACAACTTTAGGAGTTAGGGTATTGTTAAATTAATATCCATAAAGTAATTTACTATTAATATTGAAATGATATATCATTTACAAATTACCATTTTGATTCACCTAATATATTTCTATGTTTATAATGGTTTTCCACAGAGGAAACATGGCAGCTATGTTGGGATGACATCAAGAGGAAGACAAACATCCAAATCCGCAACTTGAGATAGTCCGAATCGGAAATGAACAGTTTGTTGTAGTGATAGCACAATTGACTCAGGCTATAAATGGTGGTGGTATCCATGCACGAGATCATGAATATCAACCACAGAGGAACATTCCAACAGTTGAGCATTTCATGAGGAAACATCGCCCATCATTCAGAGGTTCATATGACCCTCTGCTAGCTGAAGGGTGGATTAAAGCACTGGAGAATATTTTTTATGTCATGGGGTGTTCATAACATCAAAAGGTTAGTCTCACTGTTTAATGTTTTGAAGGTGAAGCTGATCAGTGGTGTTCGATGGTGAAAAATATCAGGGATTGTGAGGAGATTGATGCTCTTGATTGGGATGAATTCAAAGGTATGTTTCTTTTGAAATATTTTCCTAAGGTGGTTCTTCTTAGGATGGAAAAAAAATTCTTGGAATTGAGGGACGAGGATGACTCAATGGCTGCTTATGAAGCAATGTTCACTCGAATGGCATGGTATGCACCAAATTTCATCTGAGATCTTGATATAAAGATAAATCGATTTTACTCAGGACTGAAGCCATGATATCGATGAAAATTAGCCTATTGTGAGTTCAAAAATTATAAAAAACCTATTCGATGTGCAGAGAATGTGGAAATAGATTTTTCCAATGATCAGGTGTTCGTTGACAAACAAGAGAATATGTGGTATAGTTGGCAGACAATGGGAAATTATTCATCAAATATGCCTGGAGGTAAGAAAACTAAATATCCAACTTGTGAGAAGTGTGGTAAAAAGAATCCTGTAGAATGTTTATCGAAGTATGGAAAGTGCTTCCGATGTGGTAAGTCTTTTCATACTGCTCATATCTATAAGAAGGATGATCAAGCAGGTAATGAAAATTCATCAGTAAGATGTTTTAAGTGTAATGAAATGGGTCAGTATGAAAATGAGTGTCTATCATAGAACTCAATTGAGGGAAAGAATCCAGACTATAAGCAGAAAGGGGTGGTTAATCTTTTCGGAAACTTCAGCAGATGTTGGACCATCGAATGAAGTAGTATCAGGTACACTGTTTGTTTGTTCAGATTATGCCAATGGATTATTTGATTCATGGTCAACACACTCTTTCATTTCAAAGAAGTTTTCTATTAAATTGGGAATTCCAAATCGAGATATGAATCATGAAACTATGGTAAAAACACATGGATGAAATTTTGAGAAAACAATAAATTATAAGAACCTTCATATTCTTGTGTTTGGAAATAATATACCAGCAAACCTCATTGTTTTTCCTCTAGTAGGGTTTGATGTTATTTTGGATATACATTGGCTTTCTGTTTATCATGATAAGATTTAATGTAGAGATAAAGTTGTTTAATTTCAGAAAGATTTTCAGTTTGTGTACAAGAATGAAACCTTGATTTTGATAACATATCAGGAAAATGAGAAACAAGTAAAATATGGAAATGAATGTTACCTTGCACTTATTGTTGAAAATAAAAGAAGTGTTGAGATTAATTATGTGCCTGTAGTAAATGAGTACCATTATGTCTTTATTGATGAGTATCCTGGTATTATACCTAATTCGGTAGTTGAATTTACTGTTGACTTAGTTCATGATGGTAATCCAATTTCAAAACCCCCTAATCGAATGTCTCAAATTGAATATTTATAGTTAAACAATCAATTGTAGGATTTATTAGATAAAGGTTTCATTCGAACTAGCACATCAACATGGGGTGCTTTTGTCTTGTTTGTTAAAAAGAAATATGGTTCAATGATACTTTGCATTGATTATAGAGCATTGAATAACATCACTGTTAAGAACAAGTATCCTTTGCCTCATATCAATGATTTGTTTGATCAGCTCCAGAGAGATCAGTATTTTTCAAATATTGATTTGAGGTCGGGGTACCATTAGTTGAAAGTAAAGGAAGAAGACATTCCAAAGACCTAATTTTAAACTAGATATAGAAATTATGAATTTGTAGTTATGTACTTTATTTTAACTAATGAACCTGCTATATTCATGGATCTTATGAATAGAATTTTCCATGAGTACTTGGATAAGATTTTGGTTGTGTTCATTGATGATATTTTGGTTTATTATAAAAGTAAATAGGAGCATGAATGTCATCTAAGGGACATTATAAAAACCATAAAAGAAAATAATCATTATGGGAAATTTATAAAGTGTGAGTTTTGGTTACAAAAAATCTATTTCCTTGGTCACATTGTTTTAGAAAATGGCATAATTGTTGATCCTGCTAAAACAAAAGTTAATGAAGAATGGACAAGACCCACAAATATAACTGAGATCAATAGTTTTATTGGTTTGGCAGGTTATTACTGGAGGAATGTTGAAACTTTTGCATGGTTATCTAGTCCAATGACTAAGTTAACTCAGAATGGTGTTAAGTTTATCTAGACAAAAGAATGTGATGATTGTTTTCAGGAATTGAAAAGAATATTGTTGAATACTCCAGTTTTTCCATTGCCTTCCATAGATGGTGAATTTGTTATCTACAGTGATTCTTCATTGAAAGGACTTAGTTTTTTCTTTATAAAAAATTATTAGGTAATTGATTATTCTTCACTTCAGTTGAATCATAATGAGTTAAATTACCCTACAAATGATTTGGAATTAGCCGCTGTTGTTTTTTCTTCATAAATTTGGAGGCATCATTTTTATGGAGTAAAGTGTGAAATATATACTAATTTGTTGGGGCAGAAAATTATTCTGTTTTGTTTCAGGTGCCAGTGATATCATCTCTATCAGACAGAATAAATAAAATGTAAAAAGAATACAATGAGTTGTAGAAAAAGGTAGAGTTGGTTCAAAAGGGTAAGTTTCCTGATTTTAACATTGACAATGATTGTGTTTTGAGGTTTAGATAGAGATTATGTGAGCCTTGTGATTCACAGTTGAAGAATGAGTTGTCATATAAAGAACATAGTTCTCCTTTTTCAGTTCATTGTAGTAGTACTCAGATTTAAAGAGATCTTCGGATGTATTATTGGTTGGATAGAATGAAAAGAGATATTGATAATTTTACTATTAGTTTTTGACTTGTTAGTAGGTTAAAGTAGATCGGCAGCTACCGAATGGGATTCTCCATTCTTTACTGGTGCCAAATTGGAAATGGGAAAATATATCCATGGACATTGTTGTGGGATTACCGAAAACATCTCGATTTAATAATGAAATATAGGTTATAGTTTATTGATTGACTAAACATTCTCATTTCCTTCCTATTCAAGACACTTGGTCTCTAGATCAACTTGCTCAGTTGTAAGTTAAAAAGATAGTCAAGTAGCATGGTGTTCCTCTCTTCATTGTATCTGATCGTGATCCCAGGTTTACTTCTATCTTTTGGAAAGGCCTTCTGAAGTCATTAGGTAATGAATTAAATTTTAGTACAGCTTTCCATCCACAATCAGATGGGAAGTCATAACGAACAATTCAGACATTAGAGGATATGCTTCGTACTTGTTCACTGGATTACTAAGGAATGTGGGACCAACATATTTCTTTGGTTGAATTTTCTTATAATAACTGTCTCCATTCCAGAATACATATGGCTCCATTTGAGTCATTACATATAAAGAGTTTTCTAACTCCAGATTTTTGGGATGTAGTAGGTGAAAGAAAGATGATGGGACAATAATTGGTAGAAGAGATGGTAGAGAAAGTTCGGTTGTTTAAGAATAACATGAAAACGGATCAGAGTAGGCAGAAATGTTATGCAGATAACCGAAGACATGATCTTTTTTTATAGTAGGTGATCATGTTTTTTTCAAAGTTCCTCCATAGAAAAGTGAGATGTGTTTTGGTAAGAAGGGAAAGTTGAGTCTGGGATACCTTGGAACTTATGAAATCCTTGATAAAGTTAGATCAGTTGTTTACCAAGTGTATTTACCTCCATGTCTTTCCCTGGTACACAATTTTTTTCATGTTTTGATGTTGAGAAAGTATATTCCAGATCCATCTCATGTTTTAAGTCCAGAGGTAGTTCAGTTAGAAGAGAATCTCTTTTATGAAGAACAACCAGTACAGATTCTTGACTGAAGAGAGTAAGTGTTACAGAGTAAAGTAATTCACAAGGTATTAGTTTTTTGCAAAAAACATATGGTTGAAGAGGATACATGGGAATCTGAAAATTATATGAGAGATAAATACCCCCACATATGGTGATAAGTGAATAAAAATTGTAAGGAAACAATATCCAAAGGGGGAAGGATGTAACATCCCAGGTAAATGAAGAATAACATATTTTTATATTTATTAAAATTTGTGAATTACACATTAATTTTACTTTACAAAGGGGTTTCTATGCTCTATATCATATTTGATACACAACAATGGGTTTCTTTAAAATCTTATGCTTCACACTAATAATATAATATTATTATTTTAAATGGTAGTTAACTTCTTGCTATTGTATTGGAAGGAATGAACAAAATTAAATAAAATATTATTATACATTTTTGTTAAATGTGTTTACATTTATCCAATAAAGTATTGAGGCTTAAAATGTGAATAAGTCTAATTTTAAGAAAAATATCAAATATTCAATAAAAGGTCGATTTACCGCCTTTTGATGGAGAAACCTCTTAAAATTTAGTTTTGGTCATTTCTATATGTTCCTTTTGGAAAAATAAAAATCTTACTTAGATTTGGGACATCATTATTTACTTTGGGTAAATTTTTGGTATTTTTCTGATAAAGTTTATTTTTTAATGAATAGTGAAAAATACTGTATATTATTTCCAATGTTCCTTTTAATATAATTTATTTATTGGGTTATATTATCATTTTAATTGGTTTTAAACAGAAATTAGAATATATTTTTAAAATTTAATCCAGTTATTTTCATTGGAAGCAATTTCACGTTGAAATTGGACTTCATCAACTGTCAATCTTTTGATAGTTATTAATTCATAAAAACTCGCTTTTTATTTTGAAAAATGTTATTAATATTAAATTAATTAATTAAACTTTTATGGAATTAATTTGGTACAATATACATCATTTTTGAATTTGGAATTTCATATATAGTTGTGGCTGAATTTTTGGTCTTTTTCTGAAAAACATCAATTTTTTATGAATAGTGAAACCACATAGTAGTTGTTAAGAAAAACGACATTTTCATTTAAATGAAATTTTACCACTTCTATGAATTGAATTTCTAAAATCCGACATAAATGGTTGTTATTATTAAGTAAAATTTGGTTCAATAAGATGAAAATAATTTTTGAGGAATAATGAATTTTGACTTTTTTTTACTGTGGTTAAAGGTAAATAGGGTAATTCACGGTAAAAAGAATATTATAATAATTCAAAATTACCTTAACATAATTCTAAACCATACTGGTTTATTCATTTATGACCATTTCCACCATTGGGTCGATTTTGAGTCCCCATTGAGCCACTTGGGATTGATAATAACACATTAGATTAATTAATTTAATGTAAAGACAAAAATGACATAAACAAATATCTTTTTGTAAATTAATTTTTACATAGGGTTATATAAATTATCCATTCAACTATAAATATTCATTGAAAATATAGAAATATTTCCTACATCACAGTAATTTTTTTTATAATTTTTTGACTTCAAATAAATTAAATTATTTATGACACAATAAAGATGTAGTGTTTACCTCATTAATAAATGATTTAAATAAATAAGATTATAATGATTAAAATATTATCCAAAACATGTAAAATTCATATTTAATGATTTTATTTCAAATATGAGTCATCTTATAATCGATTTTAATGACATTTGGACCTTTTGAAGCTGAAGATATGTTTATAATAAAATAATATTTTCACACTTTCCTAATGAGCCCCTCCTCTCCCTTTTAAAATGAGACCACTTATAACCAATTACACACACCTATAAAGACATTTTGCTCATAAAACCTATGAAAACATTGATCTCCCTAAATCCCCCTCCTCCTCCTGGAAGCCTTACCTTAGGCATAAGGTACTTTAAAAAGAAATTTTGGTTCAAACCAAAGGGAGTTACCCAAAATAAAGGTAACTGTTTCTCTTAAATTGTTTTCTTTTATTTTAATTCTCCAACCCCTAAACTCTTTTTGTTCAATTATTTTGTAACCAAAAAAGTATAATCAATATAATTGGATTTCTTTATGGGAATGATTCAAACTACACACACACACCTCCATCTAATGGGTAAAAAACATAACGTTTCTGTGGATGGAAAACAAATTCCTCGCGAAATGATGAGTATTGTATTATCTTCTACCGTCTCTCATAATAGCCATTATGATAGAACTATATTTATATATGATATATATAATGTTTATGTTTTCTTTATTCTTCTATTTTTTCTATTTACAGAATTCCATTATGGTTTCCATAGTGGGTAAATACGACAATCTCATTACAGGAAGTGCAGACTTCTGCCCCCTCAAAGTGATATGACTCATTAATTCCTTATGTGAGACCTATAAAGGATTGAGTTAATAATATTATATATTATTCTGTAATTATAATATAACTATGTATCCTTATGTTTTAATTCAATTAAAACAAGAAATATAAATGGATGTAGCGTTTATGCGTACGTATGTCTTACCGTCTCCATGAATGGTGCATTTCATATCTTACCTCTAAATGTTATGTAAAATTATAAATTCATATATATAATAGATATAATACATATATATGATATATAAAACATTAATATCATTCTTAATATAATTTATATCTTATCACATGAACAACTTGTAATTATAAGGTGTTCATTTTTCACTCAAGTACCAAATATCAACAAAAGGACCCTTATTAACAGAAATGACTATATAATGTTTATAACATGGTAATAAGTGATATAATAGGGATAATAAACATGAAAAGGTTCTAAAGAAAGTATAAATTAACTTTGGTAATTATTTAGGAGATTAATGAACGAATGGGTCATGTCAGGCACAAGGTAATGAACTTCGTCTCAATCTCCTTTCATTGAGGAATATTTTTTTTAGACACAACTTTCATTTATAGAGTGTATAAAACAAATTGACATTTACTTTTATTCAAAACGAAACTTTTCTCTATGAAGCGTTTTACTAAACGACAAAAGGAATGTTCTTTTTTGACGTTGGCGGTGACAACGACCTTTTCCGCCACCATGATTATTATTTAAGCTTTGGCTTCCTAAACAAGCTGTAATGTCTTTGAAAGGAAAATAAATACCATATAGTCTTTTACGTAATTTCGTATTGAAAATGGATTTGATAATGGATTTGTTATTTCAATATATTTAAGTGATATATTGTGATTAAAATTTTTAAATTTTTTCTTTCTATTATATTTGTTATATGTGTTATGATTTTATATTAGTTCTTGGACATTTGACGGGTGGTTATGTGATAAACCAAATTATGGGTGGTGCCAGAATAAAATAGGACGGGTGGTTACATTATAACCTCTAATGCATTGGGTATGGAAGTTAGTCGTATGGCTATTCCATTTAGTGACATGTGTGGAAGTCGACCGTATAGTTATTCGATTTAAGTATGTTTATGTCCCAAGTTACCTTTATATGTTATGTGTTATTTATATGGGTTTTATGGTAATATTTTGGTTACAAAAGGGTATTTGGTGATCTTTTATTCAGAGAGGAATATTTACAACCTCACAGTGTTGAAAAGTATTACTTATGTTAAAGTATTCATGGTTTACTTGTTGTTTTGAAAAAACTAACAATTTTCCTTCTTTATGTATCCCTCATTGATCTTTCTATGCTCGTCCCCTGTTTTTGAAATGATTTTCACAAGACCTAATGTGGAATTGGGTCATGTATGGGATCAATGAAAAGTCATGTTGTCTTATACATGGAACTAGACATTACTCTTTTTTCCAAGAGTTTTTATTTTACAAAAAAACTGAAAACCGAGTAGAAGTGTATACTTTGTAATCATTTGAGATGTAATAGATAAGTACTAATTCTATTAAACTCAAACCTAAAAAGATCATCAATGTGAATTATTCATTTAATTCAATATTATTTCATGTTTATATCTGGGTCCTTATTAATATTATGATGAATGTATACAAAATATTATGTTTACTCATAAATGATATTTTACCCTATCAAATTGATGATGGTTCCATAAACTCTATAACTTTAATAATTTCATGATTATAATATTTAACCATTATATACAGTTCCTTACCATTAAAATCATGGGGTGATGAAAAATTAATTACATCACTTCATGGAGAGAGTAGTCCTTACGCATAGATGAGTGATGTTTCCACCTTTCGATGGATGGAATGAAGTAATGGTAAATAATAATTAGATTTTCCATAATTATTATTATATATATAATATCATATATATTCATTAAATATGTCCCTATTATAATAAATGTAATGAATTAATGACAAATGAATCACATTTCATCATGGAGTTGGTCTTTCATACATATTCATGAGGGACATTATTGTTTCACAACGGATAGAAAGATAAGAAGGTAGAAAAGATGTTATAATTACATAATAACAACAATATCATAAATATCATATATAAAAATTAAATATATCATAATAATCAAAATTAAATTTTGGTGATGTAAATTGAATCATGTTTCCACGTGGATAGGTTATTACTCACTTACACATGATAGATACATTAATTTCCCATTTGATGGAAATGAGGTGTAATATAGTTGTCCCAAAGTTATGAAAACAAATCCATCTATTATTGAGACTATATTATTTATTTTAGGATATATATAATATATTAATAAGATATAAAATAATAAATAATATTTTAATTTGTTAGTAAGCATGATTACATCATCTTTGAGAGTCATTAGTTGGATTACAAGTTAGGGGAGAGACACACGTCAAATTTCTTAGAATATTTAAATAATATATTGTAATTTTCTTTTGAATGTGGCAAAAAATGTCAATTAATTTTAATGAAATATAATATATGGTCAAAATGACTTTATACAATAATTTTTAGACATGTTCAAGTTTCATTTTTATCATTACCTAATAGTTCAACCCCCTATTAAACTCATTTAAACCCTAACTTTGGAGACAAATTTTTTATATTTATACTATACATTTCGAATAAAACATTAGTAGACCTTATTTAATAATATTATTTATATATATTTTCATTATTTAATCTATATTAAATTTTTAAATATTTAGTGATGGTAGAAAATAATTTTACTATAAGTGCTAAAATTACAAGGACACAAGTTAATTGAAAAATGTTTTATTTAAGCATAAAAATGATTTTATAGAAAAGTTATGTATAATTATGATTATAATTTAAATAATTGGACTGTTTTAAATAAAATTATTCTTGTTATTACTAATACCAAAATAGAAATTGAAATTATCTATTTAAATACATGATAAAAAGATAATAACTAAAAATAGTTTTCATTTAAATAAAAATAGTACCTTAATTTTCAAAATTCTAAACATATATTTCTAGGATTAATGAAATATTTTTATATTAATTATACTATTTCATAAATATATATTATTTAAAAATGGGGTTTTTATCATTTCATGTTATTCGTGTATTTTTATAATATCATAAAAGTGACATTTTTTCAAAATTGAGATTTTTAAGTATTTTTCCTAAAATAAAAAATATATAAAAATATGAAAACATCACACTATGAAAATTATAAGAATATTAATTCAGAAATTAATTTCATTTATTCTAATAAAATTTAAAAATTGAAGAAATAAATTCCAATTGTTCTCACATAAATCACCTAAAACCCATTATTTTAAAGAATATATTGTTATGGAATAAAATGACTTTATTACTATACATTTCCGAGTAATAAAAATAACATTAATGTAATGTTATATTTTATTTTTATTTATAAAAATTAAAGAAATTATTTCTATAATTATTACGTAATTTGGTTATTTTAATTCATACATTTCAATCCAACAGCATGGTTATAATATTCATATTAAAATAATATTATTTCATTGGGTTTTTAAGCTCATGGTTGTTTAGATTGAAGAATATAGAACCTTATATAAATATAATGTAATTAATTATTGATGTGATACATTCTACCCTTATTATATAAATTTTTCCATCAAATATTTTAATAATATTGGTAATAACCTGAATCTTTAATAATGTTTATGATGAATTTTAATTTCTAGGTTAACACTATGGAACATATTGCATATAAATATACAATAGTGTACAATTATTAGTCATCCACTTAAGAACATGTTTTCAGAATTGTACATTATTTATTTATATATTTTTTCCCAACGAAATTATATATTTATCTTCTTTCACCTGACTTTGAGGAATTGTAAGAAAATATATTTTCTTGATTCTTTCCAAATTATTATGTGAAATTTTTCCCTTTGACTAATTCTTTTAATTTGATTACACTTTTTATACTAAGGATGAAATTATGAGAATCAATTTTCATGATTTTTGGTAATAATCACCCTTTAATGGGTTATAACATTCAAGAAAATATGGGCATGTTAGTCCTTCTATCTAAAAAACTGACTACAACAAGCTATGATAAAACTAAATATGAATGAAGATTCTTATGAATAAGTAATAAATTATTTCAAAAAATAATCAATAACAATACCCATATAAATCATACAATACATTAACCTTTAATATATAATAAAAAAGTCAAAATTAGTTTATTTTATACTTTATCAATTAATTTAAAAATCCTAAAAAAAAACTAAACCCAAAAAAAATTAAAATTCTGAATGGCCAAATATAGGTTTAATAAAAATATTTACAACTAAGGAATAAATGTCCATCTTAATTTAAAAAGCGTGATATATAATTATTATAACAAGATTCCTAATACGTGATTTGATTGAAAATTATTTCCTCATATTTTTAAAGGATGATTTGATATCAATTAAAAATATACAGGGGTCAGTAGATCTGGAATCAAATAAAACATGAGTTTATAAAAAAATTAAATGTCATCACAACTTAGTGGATTTCAACTTTAACTGTAGTAATTAAATATTATTTACCATGATCCATTATAATTATTTAAGGTAAATTCCTTTCATTAATTATGAAATTACTTACAGAGTTCCCCAATTTTATTTAATTTGAAACAATAAAAATTGGAATCATATTTCTTACAATAGAATTCATCTTCCTAGTCCACTTTTCTCCACACATGAACCAAACTATTATTCCCATAAGGCATGTTCCATGGAATTTCATTAAATAATTATCACATGTGAAAATTTAGATACTTCCAATAATTTCTATTAACTCATTTAATATTTCTTGGTTCTCATTCACTCTCTTCGTTTCATGATTTCCTTAAAAAGTACATGATTTGGAGAAGTATCAGTCATTTCTAAAGGAACCTGATACCATATCATCATATGACAAAATAGTTTAAGATACAAGATCTCTTTATTGTCTTTGATTAACCATATGAAATATAATTTTAATGTCTTATTCTGCTTTACATATATATTTGATAACATGCCTTTCAAATATCATAATGCTTTTCTCAGACTCAAAAACACATTCCTATTCCTTATTAAATAAATTAAGTAAGTTACTTTCATTATCATATAAATGATCTGAAGGTAAAAAAATTCCCAAGGAATGTTACCATATTATCCTTCTATTCCATTGTATCTATACCCTCCGCTTACAATGTATTTTGAATCAATAACCACCATTGATTAGTTGCTTCATTAAATATACACTACTAGAATGACAATCTCTCCTTCATTACTATTTAAAGGTAGAAATATCTTATTAATGGACATAATCCACTATCTAAATATTAATGTATTAATATTTATATCATTTTATGTGGGTTTTTGACACATAAATTGGTCTAACATTATTGAATCATGATTTAAGCAATAGTTTATTCCGAATGGGAAATGTTATTGGTCAAGACATGTGAAAACTACCTAATTATAGTCATAATCTACTCTACTCGGACAACATCCATGTTAATTTTCTTATTAGGGAAACACTGATGTTGATTATGATTATATACTTGTTTTCCATTCTTATATTAGGATCAATTTAAAATCAATGGAATATCATATATTATCTCATATTAATATGAATTATCAGGTATAATATTAAATTTAGTTTCATATATAATAAAAACTAATAATTATACATAGATAATCACATAATCATAATCTTATTATCAATGGGAATATCCTCAAATCCTAAAAATATTATAAACTATTTGATAATGGTTTGCAAATAGAATATGAATCATCCAAATTAAAATCAATGAGAGTGTATAGTTAGGATTACAGTCTTATGCCCACTCTTTATTCATTGATGATGATCGAGTTAATACCCAATATACAACTTTTACATAAGTTACTGGAAGTTGATTCTTAGTAATAACTAAGTCCACATTACTATATAAATTTGACGATTTATTTTCTTGTAAAACAACATAATATATAAATTACAAAAATGTTATGATATTATCTGATATTAAGACTTTTCCACATATCCTGTCATAGGAATATTTTCTCTAATTTATGTTTTTTAAATATCAAGTTCCCAATAATACTACTAAACATCTTCTGATACCAATGGTAACACACTGACTTTAGTAACTCATATTTGATTTTTATTTTACTACATTATTATAAGATACATGGAATTGAATCTTGATGGATTTAATACTTGTGTAGTCTTTCTAGACAATATATATACATAATTTTACATTATATTTGAAAACATTAAATACAACTTTAAATAATGGTGATAATTTTATTATTTATTCTACTATATAAATGAAATCATTCATTGATACCTTATTTAAAACATTGGGAATGGAAAACATGATAATGGGTGAGATCATATTATCTTTAAGGGAAAAATTTCAACAAGATCTATCGTAGAATAAATACAACATGAATAATATGGAATTGATAAACAATAATCAAATATTCCATATAACTAATATCATAAATGGGGAATATATCCATGTAAAATAAAAAAATATTAATATTAAAATAGATAAACATAACTAGTTTCTTAATTATTGAATTTATTACGTTGGAAAACATAATCTTACCGTCGTAGCCTTGTTCCAAGACATCATATATAAATAGGTAAGGCATATACTAAACTCTAAAGATAGTTTTTTATAAGAGACCAAATGACGCATTGATGCGATATAACTAGACATTATCATTTCTTACTGACTCCAATTAATTCATTATATGATATAAATAAATAACATTTCGATACATAATTAACATAAACATTCATATTGAAAAACATTCATTTTAAATGTTTATATTTTTCTATGAATGTAATTAGGTAAATCCATCAATAGTAGTATGATGGTTGAAATCATTACATTATATTCCCAATAAATCATAAAATTCATTGGATGGAATTTTTATTAGTGAAAATGTAAAACCCCAGGTAAATAAAGAATATGAAATTTATATATTTATCCCTATTTGTGGAAAAAATTTCAATATTAATTTAAATGGAACTCTATTCTAGATGGCTTACCCAATACGCAACAACGAGTTCCTTTGAAATCATACGTCGCACTCTAATAATAAAATAATATTATTTTAAATGTTAGTTAACGCCTAGACATTGTATTGACAGGAATGAATAGAAATAACCAAAATTTGATTATATATGTTTTTTAAATGTTTTTACATTTATCCAATAAAAGATAAAGGCTTAAAATACGGAAAGAATTCAATTTTAGGCGTATATGCCTTAGATTTCACTAAAGGTTCACTTATCTCCTTTTGATGGAGAACTGTCATTAAATATAGTTTTGTTCACTCTTATACATTCTATTGGACCAAATAAAACTCTTCTTAAGAATCGGGACATCAAAATTTACTTTGTGTAAATTTTTTGGTATCTTTCCGATAAAGTTCATTTTTTTAATGAATAGTGTAAATTTTTGTATTTTAATTCAAAACATATTTTTAATATAATTTATTTATATGATTAGATTATCTTTTGAATTTTTTTAAAAGTGAAATTAGAATATATGTTTACCATTAAATCCAATAGGGGTCGTTGGAATTAATTTCACTTTGAAATCAGACTTAAACTAGTGTCAATCTTTTGATACTTATTGTTTCATAAAAACACGCTATTTTCTCTGACAACGGGAATTAATTATTAAATTTATTAATGTGACTTATATGTTTTTAGTTTTATAAAATAGACTTCAACTTTGAATTCGGAATATCAAATATAGATTAGGGTGAATTTTTGGGATTTTTCTGAAAAACATCAATTTTTTATGAATAGTGAAACCACTAAGTGGTACTTATAAAAACTGATTTTTCCGTTTAAATGAAATTTTGCCATCTTTGTGTTTTTAATTTCAAAAATCCGACATACATGGTTTTCATTAAGAAGTAAAATGTGGTTCAATGTGATAAAAATAATTTTTTGGTGAATAGTAACTTATTAAGTTTTAATCGCGATTAGAGGTAATTAGTGTAGTTTATGGTAAGAATAATGTTTTAATAAAATGAAATGACCTAGACACATGTCCTACCCTAATTGGATGTGTCATTGCCGACAAAGAAAATCCATGGGTCAACTTGGGGGCCTCATGGAGCCACTTTGGTTGGAAAATGACATAAATATCTTTTTATTTAATGTTAAAGTAAAAATGACACAATCATGAGATGTTTTACTAAAAAAAAATTTTCATGGGGTTATACAAGTAATATATTTGACTATAAATAGTAATTGTAAAGATAAAAAGATTTCCTACATAATATTAGTTTTTTTATAATTTTTAGACATTAAATAAATTAAATTATTTATGACATCATGATGATGCAGCGATGACCTCATTATTTAACGATTTAAATAAAATGGAAAGATAATGTAATAACTAAGACCTAAACATGTCAAAAACCTATTGGATGAGTGGATTTCGAACCCTTATAACCTTATCCTCGAAATACATCAATGTTGGACCTTTAAAATCCGAAATTCTTTTGAAAATAAAGTAACATTTTTTAACTTTACAAGAGTGCCCCTCCTCTCCTCTTATAAAAGGACCCCACCTCTACCTCCTTACCCACACTTCCAAAGCCTTTGGCTCGGCCAGACCCTGCCCATTCTGTCCCTCCACATACCTCTCTAACTCCTTAAAGCCTCACTTTGTGATGAATTCGTCCCAAGGAATCCTTTGAGCTCAAACCAAAGGGAGTTACCCGATTTTAAGGTAATGTCTTCACTTGTGTCCTTTTGTTTTATTTTTCTTCTCCAACCCCCTAAACTCTTTTTATTAATTTATTTTGTGACAAATCCAGTATCTTCAATATACTAGGATGTTGTTATAATAAGGATTTGGTCTACACTTACACACACCTACATCTAATGGTTAAATAACATACTGTTTCTGTGGATGGCGAATTTCTGCCACACGAAACGATGATTGTTCAACATTATTCTAACACCTTATAAGGTGGCCAATAAGATGAAACTATATTTATATATGATATCTAATATGTTTATGTTTTACTTAAGCTTCTGTATTTTTCATTTATTGCGTACCTTTATGGTTTTCATTATGGGTAAACACGGTATCTTCATTTAAGGAAGTGCGGACTACCGCCCCCTCAAAGTGATTTGATTCGTTAATACCATATGTGGTACGTATAAAGGATATATTTAATGATATTATATATGATACCATACTGGAATTGAAATACTATTATTTATAATTATGTTTTAATTCCACTAAATATGAAATAGAAATGGAAGTAGTGGTCATGCCTACGTACGGCTTACCGTCTCCATGAACGGTACATTTCATTTCATTTCTCAAAATGTTATGTAATATTATAAGTATATATATATATAATGGATATATATGTAATATATTACATATAAATTATGGATATCATTCTGGAATTATAAAATATATATATCTCTCTCATTTTGTTTTAATTCCATTAATATGAAAAAAAATGAAAGTAGAGTTCATGCGTACGTACGGCCTACCGTCTCCATGAATGGTTCTTTTCGTTTTTTATCTCTAAATGATATGGAATAGTATAAAATTAATATTTACTAGATATATATGATATTTAATCATTAATACTATTCTGGAAATTATTTACTTATAACTACATGGGAAATCTTTTTTCAAACAATTTCATTTTTGACTCATGTAGCAAACATCGGCAAAAACGTCTAATATGAACTAACATTATTAAACAATTATCATAACATTATAATATGTGATATGAACTGAATAATAATCTCTAAAGGAGGTACATAGGCAATTATTAATTGACCAAAGGTTATTATTCAGTAATATAAAGAAAAGAACAAGACAAGTTGGACTTGAGGTAAGGGATCCTACTCCTCTCTTTCTTTTTAAGTACACTCTTTTATGTCATTCCTTTTAAAGATCATATTTATTGTTATTGGGATGTTCATTTATATTAATCTTACTGTATTTTGTATTTTAATATTATGAGAGACCCTATTCTCTCTCATCAATCCATTTTGGATGTTTTGAGTGGCGCCGTTAGGCTGCCGAATTTTCGTAAAAGATCTATCCTCTCTCTTTCTTTTTAAGTACTCTCTTTTATGTCACTTCTTTTAAGATCTTCTTTATTATGTTGGGGGATGTTCTTTTATATTCAACTTTCTGTAAACTTTATGTTAATATGATGAGAGACCCTCTTTGATCTCAACAATCCATTTCTGGAAGTTTTATGTGGTGTCATTAGGCTGCCGAGTTTCCGTATGGGATTTTTCATCTCACTTTTATTCCCGTGAGATTTATGCTACATTTGTCATAATTTCCTTAGACTGGTGTATGTATTTCCCATTATTTTACTCATTGTCTAATATACTTTCTTTTATGAGTATTTACATCAATGTTGTATTGTACTTCTTTCACGAGGTGTATGTTTCGAAAGATACCCATGTTGGTAAAGGAACCTTTCACCCTCCTCTTTTTAAAAGACTTATTTTGTTGGGTATTTTAATTTACATATTTTTATGTTGAGATATGTTCTAATATATCCTTATTTATGTAAATTTTATGTCCAAGTGAAGAGATACCCTTTTTTTATCTCTCATCAACTCATTTTGATGTGACGTCGTTAAGTTGTCAAGGGAACTTCTTAACCCAATTTCGATTTCTTTGGGTTCAACATGTAGGTATTGAATATGTCATCCTTTGAATATGTGTGAATAACCTTTGATTATTTTACACTTAATATCCACTTATATTTGGTGTATTCATTTGTCACACATATTTATGTAATTTATTTATCCTTAAACCAAGGATACCATCTTTGTAAGGGACTTCGTCTCAATCTCCTTTCATTGAGGCATATTCTGTTTTATACACAACCTTATTTTATACGGTTTATAAACCCCTTTGACTCTTATGTTTATTAAAAAGGATTATTTTTTATACGAAGTGTTTATTAAACGACAAAAGGGAATGTTTTTGTCGTATGTATCCAGCGACAACAACTTCTCCGCCATCGTGACCATTATTTGAGTTTCGGCTTCTTCTATAATCCATACCTTTTTTTAAAAGAAAAATAAATACCATGTTTTACTTTTCTTTTATTTTGGTATTTAAAATGGTTTTCATAATGTTTTTATATCAATGTGTTGTATTGATATCTTGTTATTGAAAGGTGTAAATGTTATGTTTCCTTTATGCAAGGTTTATGTGATAAGATTATGTTATGGGTCTTGGGAATTTTTATTAAGACGGGTGGTTCCATGATAAACTAAGGGCAGGTGAGCCCGATATAGCTCTCCAATGAATTGGGTAACGCGAAGGAGAGAAATGTTACGGTTTCTCCGAAGAGATTTAGGGAATATACTGTGGTGGGTATTCCAAACGTAACCAAGAGGGTTACTCCCTATGTTATAATGTTATGAATGCCTCTAGTTACCTTTTTTGTCTTATGATTTCTATGATTTATTCATGACTTGATGAGGTATGTTAAAGTGCCTATGTTTTATGGGTAAAGTATGATTTCATTCTTATGTATATATGAACTCATGATTCCTTTCCATATTTTTATATCCCTTACTGAGCTTTTTATGCTCATCCCATGTTTTTGAAATGTTTTTCACAGGTCAAGGGAAAGGTACATGATGTGATGATAGTGTCAAGGATGTGTCAAGAAAGAATCCATGTTTTATTTTAAATATGTTTCCGTTGATGGGAAGAATGAATACTCTCTTTTATGTAACCACTTTTTTTAAATGTGGAATGTAATGTAAGTTTCATGATCTAATTCTCTAAAACTCTAAACCTGAAAAGATCCTCAATGTGTAATCTTGTAATAACTCAAGATTAAGTAAGATTTAAGGCTGGGGCCTTATATAAAATACTTTTAAAATACCACTGTAACTTTTCTTTAAGAAATACCCTTTTCATTTTGAAATCGCATATTTAAAATTTCAAAATTTTCAGAATATTTTGAAGAGCATTATATTCAAAGAGAAGCATAGAAACACGAAATTGAATATTCATGTAAAATAATGTTCTTGAATATGGAAAATTTCATTTATGTAAAAAGTTATAAGGTAATTATTTTATTTATACCTTTAGTAAAAATTACATTATATATAAAATGAAAAAAAATCATTTAAACAACTTTTTAGAAATTAAAACATGGGTAAAAATGACGTTATTCAATAATTGTTAAATAAAAAAATTAATAAATTTACTTTAAATAAAATATGGAAATTGAAGAAAAATATTCCATACCTAATAGAAAAAGAACCTAATTTTTAAAAAAACATTCATTTGGACTTTTTGGTATATAGAGAGAGAAATATAAAAGGAAAACATGTAATTTATCAAAAAAACATTCCCTCTGGAATAACATGACTCATAAGTGATTGTACCCTCTTGTATACAAAATTTAAATTATCATACTTATATATTATTTCCAAATAAATTATATAAATATCATATATGATGTACATGTGACATTTCAACTCCCAATTATTAATATTTATCAATTAAAATATAGGTTTTTTGTGTTAACTCTTTCATATTACACGTATGTTTTGGTCAATATGATTCAGAATTACCAATCTTGATCATGGAAAATCATATTAAAAACATTAATCAACTCATAATTATCATATTTAATCATTATATGTAGTTTTATAACTATTTACATAAATTGGTGATGAAAACGGAATTGGATCACTTCACAGAGACGATATTTTATACATATGGGTGAGTGATGTTTCCACATTTTGATGGTTGAAATCAATGAAAGTTCAAAAATAATTCACCATTAAAAAATTATTATTATATCACAAATATATTTTATATTAATTAAATCCTTCTTAAATATAATTTATGTAAATATGAAATGAAAAGTGAATCACAACGCTTCATTGAGGTGGTCGTCCACACGTATGTAAAACTGACCCTATCATTTATCAATGGATTAGTATGAAACAAGGTATAAATTATATTATAATAAAATAATATTAATTATATCATAAATAACACACACACACACACAAATATATATATTAAATTCATCATAATAACCAACCAAGAATGATGGTTTTTGAAAATGAATCATATCTCTGTGTGCAGACAGCCATCCACGCGTATGAAGGAGCAATAATATTTTTTCCCATTTGATGGACATGATGAGGAAAATGATTATACCATATTAGTAATAACATCTCATTGTATTCATGATTCTTAATTTATATTTTTTGGATGTATATTTTATATTTATAGGACATAAATGTAAAAATAAACATTGAATGAGTCAATAAAGACGATTAGATCTTCTTTTATAGACCTTTGTATTACAAATGAATCCTTTGTAGGATTTTCTTAGGAGAATATCATTTGATAATGAATGAATTGAAATAGGTTTGGAATGTTTTTAGGAAAGTCTTATCTAATCTAGAGTGATCAGTGAACATTAATATGGTAATAGAATGGGTGTTTGTTTATAAGTGAGGGGATGGACATAAATGAAATTACTTAAAATATTTAGAAAATATAAAGTCGATTTCTTATGAAAGTGCCACCAAATAATGAAAACATATATGAAAATATATTTTAATGTATAAATATATTCCAAAATAATATTTAGATAATTTCAAGTTGAATTTTTATGCTTATATCTTAGTTAAACCCCCCCTAGAAAACTTATTTTAACCATAACTGTAAAACCAAATTATTAATGTTTTTAGTATACATTATGGATAAAAATTATTTTATATTATTAAAAAATATTAAATTTCAAGATTAGAAATTTTTAGTCCATTTTAATTTATTTCATTTATATAAGTTGAGGAAATTTCTTTTATTATGAGTACGCTAAATGAAATGGAAACCGTCTTCATAAAAAAATTATTTTAAAAAAGATTTTAATAAAAAATAAAGTATAACATCGATAAAAATGAAGTTATATAGGTTATGAAAATCAAAATCAGACCTATTTTTGTTTTTAACCAGATGAGAACCTATAGTAACATTTTAAATACTTGATTAAGAAATAAGAACTATAAAAATATTATTTTTATTAAAAAAATACTAAAATTTCCAAATTGTTAAGAATATATTTATAAGTTCAATGTTGTTTTTTATTTACATTTTATTAGTTGAAAAGTTTATTATTATATATAAATAAGGATTCATAATATTCCAATTTATTCTTATATCATTATAATCTCGTAAAATTGATTGTCTTTGTAAAATTGGAAATTAAATCTTTTCATCCAGAAAAAGAATGTTTGTAAAGAAAGCACAAAAATTCACCCCAAGAGAATTCTGACATTCTAAATTATAAAATTAATTTAATTTCATAAAATAATATTTCTAAAAATGGTATAAATTAGTTCTTATTATTTATACATTAAACACCTAAATATCATTTTTTTTTGATTTTTTTATTCCTATAATAAGAAATTAATTTCATCATATACTATTCCTTGTAACATAAATTAAGTAAATGTAAATTTTTCAATTGAACTGATTACTCACATTAAAAATATAATTTCTCTATATATTTCACAATTTTATTATTCCAAATCATACCTAATAAAACAATGTCTTGGTCATAATAGTCATATTTAAATAATATTATTTCATGGTTTTTAGCTCATTTTTGTGTGTGGGCCTACTATTAAACATTGTGTTAATTTAAAGGAAAATAAAACACGTATTTATAAATTCTATCCTCTTTATTGAAATTAAATCCTCATTATTTTAAATCATTTTAATCATATCATGATATTTTGATAAATTTTTTCTTGAATTTTAATTTTTATATTAATATAAAAGAAGTAATTTATTCATAAAAATACAATATGTGTAAATTTATATGATTTTTACTTGTGAATGTGTTTCCATAAGGTTTAATTAATATTTATTTGATATTTTTTCAATAAAACTGGAGATATTTATCAACCATTTAATGAGTTTGATAAATTATAAAAATATAAATTTTATTGACATGCTCATATTTTTAAGTGATATGTTTTACCTTTGAAATAATATTCAAATCATATTCTACTTATGATTCTTATGATGAATAACTATGTTTATGTTTCCATGATTCATCAAAAAAATAAACATTTATTTGAACAAAATATACATAAAAATAAAATGTAATTTCACAAGTATAAAAAATTACTATAAAAAGTTACGATAAAACTGATTATGAACAAATTTTCTTGTGAAAATAATAACTTAATTAATAAGACATTAATAATAACAGCTAGAGAAATAGTATAATACTTTAAACATTAAATATTAATATCACTAGTTCAATATATATTTTTTTATGGTACATCTATTAATTATTAAATTCTTCACAGTATTTATAACATAAAAATCATAATTATTTGAAATTTGAACATAGTTATAATAATCATGATCACAACTATGGAATATATTTCAATCATAATTAAAAATTCCTGATATATTATCATTATATCTAGATTTTCAATAGTTAACTATATTGAAAATAAATCTTCCTATCTTCGATGAATGATTCCATGTCTATGAAAAATATAAGGGTCTTTGGATATCTAGAATCAAATAAATCATGATTTTATGATCAACGAACCTACTATCACAACATTAAGGATTTAAACTTTAATAATAATAATTTATAAGCATTACCTTACTCCATTATTATTTTATAAGGTAAAATACCTTGATTATTGGGATGTTTTTTTCCTAGTTCCCCATGTCCATATGGTTGAAACATTAAACATCAACGATATACTGTTTGCCCATTCATTCAGGCACAAGATGGACTTTCTCTCCACACATGATGAAATCTCACTTTACCTTAAACAAACATAAAGTGTGCCTTTTTTACAATTATCTCATGCGGGATGTTACGTATTTCCCTTCATTTCTATTTCCTATTTTTTCATCGCGCACAGTAATCCTCTTCATTTGATTTATTTTCAAAATATAAGACTTGGAGAATTATCTATATTTCCTAATTGAAACAGATAATATATCATCATATGAGGAAAATGTTTAAGTGATCTGATCCCATCAAATCATTTTCTTAATCACATTAAATAAAAATTTAATCTAACCTTCTTAATTATTTCAGTAGTCCATTCTAAGCCTTTCTATATTTGTTAATGTTTTCTTCAAACTCAAAAATTTCTTCGCTTAATTTTTTCATAAATTAAATGAAATATTTTATATTTCATCGCACCTATATTGAGGAAAATATTATATAATTAATATTAACTTAAATGTTTCTTTATCATTCTATTTAAATTCTAACCATTTCATAACATCTCAAATACAGAAATATATTTTCAAGGGAATTGATACATTATTCATATATCCATGTATTATTACTTCCAATAATTGATTGAGGTTTCTTATTTATTAAGTGGTCTAAAATCCTTGAGTTATACAATTAAGAATTTTTTTTTCAATACTAGAGAGGTTATTGGTAATAATTTGTGTCAAATATATTACTTTACTGATAATTTTTTCTACACCAACACAATGCATATTTAAAAACCTTGGAGGAAAATACCTATGTTGATTATTAGTTTTGATAAATGTTTCATTAAATCTATTACATACTATTTTTAAACAATTTATTAAACTAGAATAGTTAAAAAGATCCTGAATCGTAGTGTATAATAGAAAATATGGTGAAATAGCTGACATAAAAATAATATTTATGCAAATCTATTCTCAGAATCATATGATTATTGTCTTTTCTAATAACCTCAAATGATAATAATATTTTAAAATATTTTATAATGGTTAATAGAGATCAAGTAAATCAACCAAGGCATATCCCATAAGAGTTTCAATCTAGGCGTGAAGTCTTAGGACCCCTCACCATGAACTATTGATATGTAAGCTAATACATAGTACTCCCCTATCAGAGTTGTCACACTTGGTCGAAATCTATCATAGACACATTCAATTTTTAGTATCCATATTGAGATTTATTTAATATAGGAAACCCTCAAAATCTCCACATTATTAAAACTTTATGATATTATCCTATACGTAGTCTTAGCCTCAAATTCATTCATAAGGGTAATTATCTATAATAAATGTTTTTCCAAAATCTAGTTCCCAAGGGTCCAGTTAAAATCAATTTGATACGAAATACAACACGTTGACACTAGTAACCCATTATATGTTATTTTAACTAATTTCCACAATATAAAAAGTATCACAACCCAATGGATTGAATAATTTAGTAGTATTTTGTGATAAGATATACACATTATTCTCATATTACATTTGAAAACATGAAATAAAACATAAAATTGAATTGAAAACATTAATATGTATTCTTTTATATCCTTAAAATAATTTTGATATCCATTACTAATATATTGAGTAAAATAAGAGATAATAAAGTGTGTTCTCATATACTCAATATGGGAAATCATAAAACAAAATCTCGTATATAGTAAATAGAGGATGAATAATATGGTATATATATAAAAAATAAAATATTTTATATAACTGATAATATAAAAGAAGAATATATCCATTGGTTAAATAAGAAAACAAATGTTCACATGGATAAAAATAACTAGTTTCATAATGATAAAATGCATAATGAAGAACAAAAAAATCTTACAATCAAGGATTTTTTCTAATAAATAAAATATTAATAGATAAGGTGGATGCCAAATACACAAGTTAATTTCCATCAAGAGACCTACTGATGCATTTATGGGATATAATGTGCTCCACCCATAACTTATTGTAATATCACATCTCTTATTTTTAGGTAATCCCTGGTCATAGTTTTTATCATAATTTTGTAAGAGATTATTTCGAGCTCTATCAAGTAAAATTTGGAAAATTTTGAAATAAATTTCAGATGTGAACGGTTGGCACACAATTAGGGAAATTTTTTCATTGTCCTAGAATGTTGTGCCCCCTTTCATGGGGATTAAGAGGGGTTCATGGTATTTATAAAATATCATGGTAAATCATCTAAACCATATAGCCCCAGGCAGTGGGAATTTTCCTCATTGGTGTAGGTTTATCCAAACTATGCACCCATCAAATAGAAAAGGTTCACCCAAGGTAATTGTGTTTCATAGTTAGGGTTAAATTTTTTTCAAACTGTGTGGCCCTCTCCATGAAACCATGCATGAAGGATTTAAATACCCAGAAATTATTTTTTTAAATCCCATCCCCCTCCCTTGGAGTTCAAGTTCTTAACCTACCTATTAATCTCTAAAACACATTCCTTGGTAATAAAGGATATCTTTATGTGATTATGTTTCTTCTAAAACCATCTTGTGGTGGATCAAAGTGTAGATGATCTTGTTTGATCTCGTCTTTGTATGTGGATCTCCTCCCATGTAGTTTCTTTATGTTTCTACTTATCTTCTCCTTAGATAGTGTTATATAAATATATTCTTGATTGATATAAACTACGTTTTATTGGATCATAATTCTATTATTAATTTCTAGATACCCTTTTCCTTTGATCTATTTTGGTGTTCTAGATATGGGTGTTGATTTTGGGATTTTTGAGACTAAATGTTGGTGGTTTTGTTTTAGATTTTCTATGTAATTGAAAACATGAAGTGCATCATTTTTTTTAAATTTATTTTAATTAATTTGTAAAAAAATTATTTGAAGTGATTTGGTTATGGAATTTGAAATACCAATGATTTTGAGAAAAATAAAAAATCCAATGTAATTGGAATTTTGGGGTAAATTTTGAAAATGATGGAATTGATTAAATTATTTGATAATTTTTTTGAGAAAAATGCCTTAAATATAAATGGTTAAAAAGTAAGAATGGGTTTTTATGAAAAATGAATGAAATGATGAAAAACATGTGTTTGGATTGGAATATTTATTGGAATATTGAATATCAAAATTTTATAATTGAATTGTAAATAATGATTGATGTGAAATGAGTTGAATTTACATTTTTTGGATTGATTTATTGAGAACACATGATCTAGGAAAGTTAGTGGGTTATTAGGGAAAAATGTATCATACCTCCGGGAGAGGGGTTCCACATATACACTTTCATGTACTGGGAGTTGATTGAACTCATGGAGCCAGTCTATGCTTCTTAAATGCATCTTTGGGCAGGATCTCTGTTAGAATGTCCACAACCTAATATTATATACGAAAATACTCCAACATCATAATCCCTTTCTCTACCAACTCCATGATAAAATTATATTTGATTTTAGTGTGCTTTTTCCATGAGTGATGGACTAGAGTTTTTCTAATATTTGTAGAATTTGAATTATCGCAATGGATTGTGATTGGAGACTTCACTACAACCCCCATAACCTCAAGATGATATTTCATCCACAATAACTATGTTAATTCTTGAGTGGACATAATATACTCAAAATATTCGATGCTTAATGAAATGAAATCTTGTTTCCTGCTATGGAAAAATATACACAATCCACCTGACAGAAAGAACCCCTGACTTTGATTTCCTATCTTCTAATGAAACAGCTCAATCATTATATGTATATCCCAATAGTTCTAGATTAGATTTCTCAGTATATATAAAATAAAAATCCACATTCCCCTTTATATAAAAAATTATTGTTTTTACTACAATACTATGGATTTTATTGGGATTTCATTGATTCCATGCTTCTTGGCATGTGGTTAAAATATATTAGGTCTTGTTCCTGTGAAGTATATTTGACTACCGATTATTTTCATGTATAAGGTAACACTAACTACAGTGCCTTCATCATCACTTGATAGTCTCATCTAGGTATCCACCAAAGTCTTCATCATCAAATAATTTTCCATTCTAAACCTTCTCAAAACTTCCTTGATTTATTTATATTGAAAAATTAATGTTCCATTCATTCCTTATGTTACATGTAAGCCAAGGAAAATCATTAGTTCACTAAACATTGACATTTTGAAATAACTTTTCATGAATTCTAAAAATCATCTACATTTTTTTTAATTTGATACTCCAAAGATTATTTCAGTGATATATACTACCATAATCATCCTTTGATTAATGATATGGTTGACATATAGATTGTAATCAACTCCACCATGTTGAAAACCAATCTTTTTCAAAAACTGATCTAGCCCTGAATACCATGCTCTTAGTGAATGATTCAAACCATATAAATCATTGTTTAGTTGAAAAACTCTTTTATCATCTTCATTAATGAGAAAAAAATCTTGATGCTTAACATAAAATTCATCTACCAGATCCCCATTCCGAAATTCATATTTGATGTCATATAGAAAACCTTGAACATTCATTACACTATTATGGAAAAAATAATCGAATTGTATTTATCCTTTAAATAGATGAAAATGTTTCTTGAACATATATTCCCTATAACTGGGAGTACCATTTTAACAATAGTCATTTTATTAATCACATCACCATCTTTATTTATTTTTTTCATGAAAGAATTATTTAATTATTATGAAATTTTTTTATTGTTAATAACACAATCTGTCATGTCTGATTTTTCTCAATTCAGTCAAGCTATTCATTCATAACTTTAAAAACATTATCCACACCAATTGCTTCACTAAAAAATTTATGCACTACCTATGATAATTGTCGTTCTTGTAATGGAGCTTTCATTTTCCTTGATTTTACTAGCATTGTCTGATCACAAATTATATTTTTTCTATAAATTACATTTCTTATGTTTAGTGTTTGTATAGATATTGATTTATCCTCATCCTTTTCATCAGCTAAGTCTTTTTCAAAATTAACCTCTATAACTAGATCATCCAATGATCTACTTATTTCTCTATCATTAGCCTCCTGCAACTGATCATGTATTTCTTGAAAATTATTCTCATTTTTTACTATGGATACAACACGACTTTCAATAATATTTTATAGAATATTTTTGAAATATTTTTTTAATATTAATTGATTAGCCAAGAAATATCCCTTTATCTCCAGGGGATTCAAACTATCATTGTTTTTCATTGTTGAGAATAAAACACTTACTTCTGAATATTCGAAAGTAATTCAATCAGGGATTCCATCCATTCCATATCTTATATGGAGTTTAGTCTTATTTTAGAAATAGAAACTCTCTATTTGATGTGTAGAATGCCGTAATTTCTTCTTCATTTCAAAATTTCTCTGGAACTTCCTTCTCAATGAGCATTGTTCTAACAATGTTGTTTATAATATGATTTTTTTTCTCAACTACTCCATTCTATTGTAGTTTTCTTACCACTGAAACTTGATTATTTATTCTGTGTTTCTTGAGATAATCCTCTCCATGGGAATTTATTAATTCTATTCCATTATTTATTTAGATCTTCCAGATTATTTGACCCACCATCTTCTCAACATCCCATCAAAATGTTTTTACGCAACTTAATACCTTTGATTTGTGGCTGATGATTGAAACTCACATCATTATACTATAATCATCAATGAAGAGAACATAATATCACCTCCCATCAAGTTATCTTAGTGAAATTGGATTGCAAACATAAATATGAACCAACTCAAGAAATCTTGATAACCCTTTCACTTTTCCATATTTGTATTTTTAATTATATTCTCTTATTAGAAGGCATCACATGCATGTGTATGATCATGTGACAGTATAGGGGGTCTCATGTAGCATCATATTTCAACAAATATTCTTAGGGTGTTTGGATCATGTGGTGGGGACATTTATACCATAACTTATTTTCTTATTCATGGAACAAAAAAACATATCTTCTTCTCCACTCACAAGATAAAGATTTTTTTTGTGAAAATTCCATCCCATTCAATAGCACCATATTTTTCCTTGATGAAAAATAATTTTTTAGAAAATATTATTGCATGTCCTGAGTCACAGAATTGACTTACACACATTGTGTTGTGACTAAGACCTTTAATAACCAAGAAATCTTCACATCTCATGTGCTTTCGCCCCAACTTTTCTTTCCCAGGGCAATGATTTTAAACCCTTTATCATTACTAAATATTAGGATACCTTCTTTATGATACATGATAACCATCACCAGATCATTATTTCCTATCATATGGGAGGTGAATCCACTATAAATGATCCAAATTCCAGTGCATACTAATGCCTTGAATAAAATTTCTATAGCCACAACCATCTCAGATCAATTATTTTTTATCCATGTTTTTTATTTCATACATTGTATGGACTAATACTCATGGAATTACATGAAATATAATGGATGTTAGTCATCTTGTAGAACATAAATTTGATTTTTATTTTTCATCACATTTTATAGTACATTTTTCCGCTTCTTATAAACAACCATAGTTTGCTTCAACACATTCTACTATATTTTTTATGAGCATTATATTTATAGTTGTATAAGTCCTTTACACTTGAAATAGTTACATTAAAATGATGACCTCTAACATTGACCATTGTATGAATTCCTCTGTTGGTCATGTTGTTTTTTGTACCAATTTATGTCAAATATTTCCACAACTATAACATCTTAGGTTGGGTGCATTCCAATATGGAAATAATGCACCATTGGTTATCCCATGGGTTCTCTGAATATTTTTATTCTACTATAGACCCAAATCAATTTTCAATAATATATTAGATGATTTTGTTCTTAATTTTACCATTACTTCTATATGTTTTTGATCAATCCCCATGCCATCCTTACAATTTTTATTTGACTGTTTCTTAAATTCTAATGGACCACCATTCTCAACTTTTATCATCTTTTTTGTCTATATGATCTACTTTCCTAATGTCATACCTAGAGTCAATAGTTTTTCTTTATCTATAAAACTTCATCATAGACCGAAGAAATATTTTTCAAGATCAACAATATATTTGATTTATTCTTTTTGAATTTCAGTTAATATATTGATCTCTATTTTCAATTCTTTAATTTTGAGTTTGTGCTTAGCCACCTTTTATCAGATTTCTAGCATTGATGACTTCAGTTTTTCAATTTCTTCATTCTTCTCATACATCATTTGTTCATATTATTGCATATAGAGTTGGGAATCATTAACCTTGTTGTTAGATTTATTTTTTTTGTCTCTCCAAACATCTTACTCTTTTAGATTATATTCTAATTCAACCTGAATGTCCAAAGATCCTTCATATTCTCCTTCATTATTTTCAAGTTCTTATTTTGTTATGGAATTTTCAAAAACCACCACCAAATCATCAACCTCATGGTCATTTTAGTCCTCTAACTCTTCTTCCTCATTTTCTTTTGAACATTCTTCCTCTTTTGAAAGCAGACTCTTGTTTTTAAAGAACATTCTATTAGAATGTATCTTACCATTCTCATTATAGGAAAACTAATTTTTTCAGAATTCCATCATCATCTTCATCATAATCTTCAAACATCACAGGAAACATTATTACAAAATTTTTACTCTTTCCTCTTTAGAATCATGTAAGTGGAAGTTTACCTTTGACCTTTCCTCTTCCATTTTTTGTATTTTAAAATGAAAATGAAAAAAAATTATCCAAATTATCTTTCATGTTAGCATCTTCAATAGATAGATTCTTCATGGCCTTGAATGCCTCTTCATTGGACTTTACCTTGTCCAAATCATTATTATCATCACTTCTCATTTCATATGAAATAAGATTACTATGATTGTTTTCCAAGGTCATCTCCTTTGGATATTTATCATCCAATAATGAATCTTTTGGATTAAACTGGGTTGGATGTTTCCTAAAGATATGCTTCACAATCATAATATATTTAATGAATTCTCCAAGGCCACACATGTCTTCCACTACATCATTCACCCTATCAAATAATTCCTCAATAGATTCATTTTGGATTATTCTAAAATCATCATACGTTTTCCAAAAAACCTATAACATTTCTTCTCTTACAGTTGAGTCTCTTTCATAGATATTCAGTAGCTTTTCCCACATAGCATGTGATATTTTGCATGGCATCACCTTTATTTAAATTTCATTTGATAGGGATCCCCCTAAATAATTGATCACTTTAGAATTAGTGTCCAATTCTCTCCTTTCATCTTCTGATAAAAAACACTATTGATATCAGATAATATGCCATCCATAACTGATGTGAGTACATCCTTTAATATGGATCAGAAGTAGTGCTTCATCCATTTCTTCCTCATTTGAAAATAGTTTCCTTAAAATATTGGAATTTTTTGTGATTGACAACCTCAATTTATTCTAATGAGAGAGAACCGTTTACATTTAAAAAGTTTTTATGATATCAATTGTTAGGTCAACTAAGTTAAATACCCTATGAGGGGGTGAATCAAGGTATGACATATTAAAACTATTTCCCCTTTAGATATTGTTTTGTCATTAAAAAAACAGTTCTCTCTTTATTCCATAGAAATATATGAAAAAAATTGAAATCATGCACATTACACAGTGATTTTTTCTAGGATTACCCTCATTGGGCTACATCCAAGGAGCATACAATGGTGATATAATGATGTACCAAATCTACTAAGCTTCACTCCTAGTTTGATGTTTCATGCGAGATCATTTATGCCCAGAATCAATACCATTAGAAGGATTAGGTTATAATTAATTAATTCCCAAGGGTCACTCCCTATGGAACTTCCTCTGGCTCACTCCAGTTGGTAAGAATCCTCATCATCATCTTCCTCTGCTCACTATTCTTAGAAGGGATCCACTCATAGTTTATGGACATGTAGGTCGCTTTTTTTCATGAAATCACTCATCTGAAACTATAGGTAGATGCTTTGATGAAGTTAAATTTTCACCTATAGATAAATTTTACATTTCCATGTCCTGTTAGGTTAGAGGAAATTTATTTCGCAAACTATCCCAGTGCTTTTGAAAGCTTCCTCGATTCCTCTGGGAACAACCTTGTGATTTCATGAATTGCGCAATGCATATGATTTGTGGACCACCTATTCTGCATAACTCTTTCGCATACCACCTCTACGTACAACCACCATGTACTGCCATTTTTGAACTGCTCCACATATTACTTCCTCATACCACATCCGTGTTCCGCTTCTGCTTCTGCAAAATTACATCTTTCATTAACTAGTCCTTCCATAAACCACCTTCTTCCTCTTCTTCATATGAGTTATTCCTCCTATGTGTACCACTTATTTTATTGTTTATGGTTCCCCCAAAAAATCCTTCGACATAATTTCTTCATCTTGAACAACCTCACCATTCATCGAATTCTCTCTCGCGAACATCCTTCGGACTTCGCCGAACACCTGGAGTGAAGATTTTCTCTAAAATAATTCTCTCTACATAATGATGGCATTAGTGCACATTATATAGGAAAATATATCCAAAAAAATCACTAATATGAGATTATACAGATCTTCAATGTGGTACATCCTTCACCTCGTACCACTTCACCAGTGAGCCATTGTACCCTACACAATTCACGTACTGGCTTTCTTATTTCAGGATGACACTAATCACTATCACAATTTCGTGAAAGACACCTTCCAGAGCTTCTCAAATCACAGCCTTGTTTACAAAAATAAAAATACATCCCATGTACCTCAATTACTCTTCTTACAATAAACCTTTTTCATACAGCCTACCTTCAGTGAACCGTTCCCCCTATGTGGTATGCGTCTCATGCATCGTGGTACCATTTCTTCACCGATTCCCATAATCATTTTTTGTACCACCATATGCATTCTTCTAACCATGCGTCATAGTCTTTGTATTGTGTTCCCTTATATGGAAATCATCATTTCCAAAAATCCAAACTCTTGATTTTGAGGCCCAAATTTTTTTCAAACACTAGAAAACTACGCCCCCATAAACACATGCTTCAGAAAACAATAACCAAGCTTATTCATGAACATATTTTCATTATCCGAAAACACATTCAAAACTAAAACAAATTGATAAGACATCCTGAGGGATTTCTATCCATTACATTCTCAATAACTCTCCATCAGTATTTGGGTGTTAGTTTTGGATTAGTTGTATATCTTGTCATTTCAAACCTGTGTTCTCCTATTTGAAAACCTAGTATGTATTATACCATATGAGTCTCCCACATCCATTCATATTTTAAAAGGGGATATTTTATTAACCCATTTAATGATGAGGGTTTCTATGAATTAATTTTCAAATGATAATCCTTTGATGATAGAGATGAATTTCATGGGTGAAATTCATTTTAAAGGGGTGGAATGTAACGGCCCATCATTTTTTGATTTTTTTCAAATTAAAATAAAATATTATTCATTACATGAAACACATATTTTAGCTTCCATTATATGAAACACCAATTTTGTATTATGTTAGTTGCAATAACAAGTTTCTTCGATAGTGGGCATGACAAGCAACACTGAGCTTCAGTGAAAAATGAAATTATATTATTTTAAATACGATTGTTTTATAATATATTTTATATAGGTAGGTTTGAATAGTATTAACTAATTTTTGAAATTTACATATAAATTACCTACTCTGTATAAATTTATTTATGAATTCTCATAAAATAGTCATTCAATTTTTAGTAAATTTAATTATATTCATCAAAATATATATTCTTCAAAAATGAAAATATATTTCATTTTTATGAAAAAATAATTTAACTAATTTGTATAAAATATAGAATTCTATTTGGATAATATGAAATTAAATTTTTGAATCATCATATCAAAATTAATTTCTGGTAATGATTTTGAGATTTTTCATAAAAAAATTGATGTTTCATTGAATAATAGAAGATGCATATTTTTATGAAATAATGATTTTTTACATGATTTATTTAATTTTAATGTCAAATTATGTTTTAATGTGACATATAAATTATTTATTTATATTTATTTCAATTAATTTGTTTTATGTAAAAACTATAATGAATTTTAGTATAACTTTGTTTTTTTGTTTATGAAAGGGATTTTTCTAGAAACTATTTTAATGTGTATGATGGTTCACCATTTTAATTAATTATCATAATATATAACATGTAATTATTTGAATAAAATTTATAAAATATATACCGATAAATTTAAATTTATATTAAAACAATTTTTATTATTTAACACATACATAATATAAAATCACATTTTTCTTGAAAAATACACTTCTTAAAACCCCACATTTTTTCACATTTGTGGGAATTATTTTACATTTAATTTTTTACAATTTTATAAATTTAAATATATAAAATATAAAAATTTCAAAATTATCATGTAATTTATATCATAGGGTTATTTTTTTATTATTTTATGAAAATGATAGTTTTTTATTAATAGTAAAAAATAATGAATTTTAATTGGAAATGAATTTTCACATCAATTATTTGTAATGTTAAATTATATTTTCTATTAGATTTAATGTAAAATAAATTATTTATATACCTATTATCCCAATTTATGTCATTGGAATAAATTTGATATTGAAATTTGATAAACAAAAAATTTTAAACTTTTGAGCATTCTGTTTTTGAAAACACACTTTCTCATCACATCTGTGGGATTAATTTTAAATTAAATTATTATAATTTTGTGAATTTTATTTGAAAAAATGGATCTAGTATTTTTAATCATAATTATTTTTTCATCTAATAATGTAAAAATAATTCTATACCAAAATGAAAATTTCAAAACATGAAAAAATTATTAGAATGATTGAGGTAAAAATGGGTTTACTGGGTTTTAATATACGAATTTAAGGATTAAAATGACTGTAAACATTAAAATATTGAACTTTCTTGCCATATTTATGTCTAATCCTTCAAAATATAAATAATATGTTCATATAGAAGCATTTTTCATTGGAATGAAAATTTTATTTTGGATTCTTTTGGGAGATTTCCATATAGTTTTCATGTGGGTTCAATTCCCTAACTTATAAAAGGCCATAATCACACTCAACATATTCACAAAAAAATAAATATAGTTTTTCTAAAACCAGTATAAATAGTTCCCCAAAATACATATCCATTTTCTAGATCTACAGGTCCTCCCAAAAGGCCAACATTAGGGACCTTTATAATGTATCCAAAAATGGTGCTTCGAAGCGAAGGTAATTGTGTTCCTTAAGCTTAAATTTTTCTTTATTCAATTTAAACGTTAAATTGTGTCTTAAAATATAAAATATAATTACATTACTGTATTATATATACAAAAATTTTATAATGTTGATGTAATGACCTACATCCATTTCCACTTACATCTAATTGGTTATCAAATCACCGTTCGTGTGTACAGTGGACTACACATCAACAACCGATGTCATTCATTTTACAATACCACATATCAAGGATCTAAATAATGATGGATTTATTATTTATATAATATTTTTATGATATTATTATATTTAAGGTGTTATTATATCACATATACCTTTATACTCTTCATTTTTTGGAAATATGATAATGTCGAATGTGTGTACAGTGAACTACAGCATCGTAAAGTGATGTGATTTTATTGTGAATTACATGGAAGGTAATAAAGTTGGTTTTAAAAAAAATAATATATATATATATATATATTAAATATAATATATTATGAAATTATAATATATCATTTATCATTTCTACTTTCAATCCTATAAGAAAATGGAAGTAGTTTTCATGTGTATGTATGTCTTATGTTTTCAATGGGTGGTGTTTTTCATTTCCTATCATTAAAATTTATATAATTATCTAAATAAATATATAATAAAGATATTTTATATTTATATTATGGATAAAACTGTTTATATAATTACATCATGATTATTTTAATAGGAACAAATATAACAAATAAAATCAAATATAAAAAAACTGAGTGGTTATTAATCAAAATGTAACTTTCATATGGAATTCAAAATTTTTAATCATTTTAGAGTTTAAAAAATCAAAGGAATATTCATGTAATTTAAAAAAACATATTTAATTTTTGTTTTACAAAAAAACTAAACAAATCATTATTTTTAACATGCATGTTTTGAAATGTATTTCTCACTGTCATGACCATGCATTGTTTTCAACAATACCATACAAGTTTTCCAAGTTATTTTAAAAAAAAATTTTAAATTTTTATTAACAATTTATCAAAAATATTTCAAGGATATTTTCAAATAAATTATCTTAAAAATATTTTCAATTTTTTTAGTTTTAAAAATTTATATTCAAGGTGATGTTATTTTTCTTTAATTAAGATTCTAGGTGACCTTTGAAAATATTTTTCAATCTAATAATACATCCTTTAATTATACATATGGTTTACTAGGTATATAATCAAAGGATTCTATTATTATTCTTTTTCATAATTTTTTATGTTTACAAGAAATATATAAAACCTATTCAACTTCCACGGGTTATACCCGAATAGGATTATTATTATTAAACTGGCTTATTTCCATGGATTATGTTGTGATGAAATGATGAAATGATTATAAAACATATATATGTTTTAGAGGGTATGATATGATAAGTTTTTTATGAAACCCATTTCATTTCATTGGTTTTGATTTGAAGAATGTTTTATGATCTTCTAGCACACATATGTATACTTTTTTGTATGTGGTGGTGGTTACATTATAACCAAGGGAGGTGGTTACATTATAACCAAGTATGGTGGATACATTATAACCAAATATATGTGCAATATATATCCCTATAATGCATTAGTATAATGATTTATATTTTAATTATACATGAATCTTGAAATGGGGAGAATACCCAGTTGAGTAAGTGATTATGTCCTATATGATGGTCTTGGGAGTAATCCTTCACTACAAATATGGTTTGTGGAGTGAACCCATCCCACTTTGAGGAATGTGATACAAATGTGGATGGTGGTGTATCCCACCAAGGTGTAATATCCACCCAATTTCGTTCACTATAATTTTTTTTAAATGGGCATTGACTAATACAGAAATGATTTTTAATGATTATGTCTATGTCACAGTACTATGTATTATGCCAATATTATGTTATCATTTCTCTTATTCTTTGATTCCTTTGTGATTAATGTATTATGAACTAAAAATATTTATTTCATTAATGAATATTATGATCTGTTATACGTAGGTTGTGGTTTTGAAATGTTATTATATTTCTATCATACCCTTATGCTCATGTCATGCTTACATATCTCCCATGTTTTCCCTTATTGGGCATTTGAGCTCACCTTTATTATTTTTTTGTTCCCCATGTTATAAAGACTGTTTTTTAAGTAGTATTACTGAATGATATTATTTTAATGCGATACAATTAATATATATCATGAATTATGAAGATTGTGTTCTATGATTACAAAGGCACTAAACAATTACAGTCATTGGGCATGTGTTTGTGTAATATAATGAATATTTATCTAAAAAGATGTAATATTCATGTATGAGAAGCCCATGTAATTATGATAAGGGTTATTATTTGTAATTTATCGCACCAAGATTCTATAATAAGAACATTTTATTCAATAGTGCATGCAACATACAACAAAAATCTTAAATAACCCATGAAATATATTTCCTTAAATTTAATCTATTTGATAGCATGTCAAAAATAAAAACCCAAGTATATATGAACCATGATATAGAATAAAATTATAACCAATAAATTAAATTTCATGGTATGAATATAATTAAATAAATTATTAAAAATATATTTATCTATTTTTTATAAATAAATTTAGATTCATTTAGAAGAAAAACAAATGTTTTCTAAAAAACATTATTTTAATAAAAATATAGATTAGACGTGCGGTGCACAAAAAATTCAAAATTAATTTTTGAACACAGTTAGAAAATTACATTGAAAAAAAAAATTCATTATTTAAATATCAATTTAAAAATTATAATAGGGTAAATATTTTGTATGTTTCTGAAATGTTTTATTTTTTATGAATGCTGAAAAATACAGAATTATTAATTAAAAAGAGCCTTTTATTTTAATTGTTTATAAAGTTAAACAATATTTTTGATCGGTTTTAATGCATAATTTGTTAAATTATATTTCCATTAGTCCAATTTTGGTAATTTAATTCTTTTACATATTGAATTTTGACATATAAACACAATAAATTCTCCAACATTTTTTCATTGAAAACTCATGTTCTCGTCGTGTATGTGAGAATAATTTTAAATTAAAATTTTGCACGTATTTTAATATAATTTTGAAACATATATTACATATTTTTAATCAGAATAATTAATTTTATTAATCAATTTAATTTTTTTTACCAAAATGAATATTGAAATAGAAAAAATTATTTATCATAGAAAGGTAGAATTGATTTAAAATGGGTTACACTAAAATCATAAGGGTAACAATAACCAAAACACTTGTGTAAAGTATATTTTATTGAAATATTGTGACTCTATAATGAATATTTATCAATATTACTCCATTTTTTGACCTTTTATAGTGAAAAACATGTTTACACCATTTTATTATCCAAAAATACAAGTGTGCCACCCACCTCCCCTATAAATGGCCACCCACCTCCTCTCTTCTTCACAGCTTAAAACCCTTTTGGTTTGGAAAATACCAACCCAAATCACTTAAAAATATACACCCACTAAAACTATAATTTATATTTTCGGAATAATAAAACTCAGGGAGGGTTTTGGTGCAAACCATAGGAAGATACCTGAATAAGAGGTAACGTTCTTCAACAAGATTTTTTATTTATTTTCATTCTCCACATCCATCATCAATTATTGAAACATTATGATATAATTAAAAAATTATCTTTTGTATAATTATGTTTTTTATAATAATTTCATTCCCAAAAATATATCCCCATTTTTATCACATGGGTTCTAAAATCATAATTCATTTTTATGGAGGGCTACCACGCCATGAACCGTTGTCATTATTTTTTCCATTACCACCTATCATGGATGGATATTATAGTAGATATTATATATATATATATTATAATTATAAAATAATTATACCTATATATTTATTATATCATATAAATCTTTTTTACTTCTCATTTCATAGTAGACATGATAGTGTCACTTCTCTATAGGGTGGACTATCGCCTCACATAGCATTGTGGTTCTTATATAACAAATGATATAAATGGAATTTGATAAGGATAAATTTAATGATTTCATGTGATATTAATTAAATAATAATGATATTCATGACATATTTTTCTTTCTTAAAAGATAATATAACATATTATTTATTACCTTTTCTCTAACTTAATGATGTTAACCTCGTTCCTGTACGTGTCGACTACCGCCTTTATGACATGATGTGACTCTATTTTCATCCCCCAACTACATTGATGCTATGTATAATTATATTTAAATAAATTAGATGTTATTTATTATATTATTATAATTTTAAAATGAAAAAATATTACTTAACTGTTTTCTATAAAGATCATTGAAAAATGGAAACATTTCATAGGAGTGAGTTTGGTCTACCGTGTCAATGATCGTAATATATATCCTATTTTCTTACCTTATTTAATGACTGGTTCTCAAAATATAATTTATGTATAAATATTATTTATATTTCTTCATTATTATTAATTATTTGATTAGATAATTACCACTTTGACCATAGCTAGCCAACAATGTTATTTTTTCCCACAATAGTTTTAAACATTGAAACACCCATTATAAAATCAATTTCTTATTTAATTGTATATAAAATGGTAAATTTCAATGAAAATTAATAATAAACATATTAAATTCTATTAATTAATTAATTAATTAATATAATTTTATTATTCTGGATCATAAAATACTTTCTTGGAAAAAAGAACTCAAGGTTAAGGACTATGTTTCAATTTCCATTCAGTGAGGTATATCTGTAAGTTATAAACCAATTTCTTTTTTATGGTTTATATACTACCCATTATACATTTAATATCTAGAATAATTAATTATTTATGGTATTTAATATTTAAATTTAAAAAATTTCATCCAATTGGATTTGAGAAGAATATTACCAAGTGGTAAGGGATTCTGCTTCATTTTCCGTACATTGAAGAACATATATAAGTTATGAAATTTTTTTATATGGTGTATATAGTACCTATTTAACGTGTAATATAACAAATAATTCATAATTTATGGTCTTTAATTTTTAAATTATAACTATTTCATCCATGACAATTTGACTTGAATATCAACAAGTGGTAAGGGACTTCATCTCAATTCCTCTTCATTGAGGCATATTATAATGTAATTAACCTATTTTAGTTAATATGGGTCATATACAAACCCTTTTATACTTAATATAATGACTCATTCATTTTTTATGTTATTTTCAGTTTTGAATTGAATTATTTCATTCAATGGGATTTTACTTGAAAATTAAGATGTGTTAAATGTTATTTTACATTATCACTTTATTTTGTGAATGTTAAATTTTTCTTGAAATAGTATCTTTATTGTTATCATTTTACATTTATCATTAAATTTCTCTTAAAAATAAATCTTATTTTATGATTTAAATGATTATTTCACAAATCAATTACCTTTTTATATATTGTGTTCACATTAAAATTTATTTGATTAACTACATAAATAAAGATAAATCGATATAAATTACTCAATATTGCTATTTTTTTATAAGAAAAATTATCCAAGATTTAATTTGATCATTAAATATATGAGTAATTATTTGGAAAAGAAAACATTGGTTGGCTTAGTTATAGATGGCCCCTTAATGCATCTATTGGTATCAGGAGGAATATTTGTTGGCCAAACTAGATGATTTTATACCTACTAGTATTAAAGTAGTTATCCAACCCAGATGATATAATACCTAGTAGTTTTATAATATATTATGAGTAGTCTTGAAGGTAGTGGTTTCATGTTCCTGAGGTATTTCCTTCATTAATAATTCAGTTATTTTTATAATCTAGGTTATTTTTCCAATGATATTATCTATGGATGAGTATCATTATCAGCTTATTGACTAAATGAAATGTTTTCTAAATCATTTACCTTTCAATATTAATTATTAATTATCTTATCCAAAGAGTGGATTTATTTAAATTTCATTTGTGTTTACATAAATACATTTCCATGTTTATTATTCATATTCATTCATGATATATTTCGCTCTACATAACCATTACTGGTCATTTGAGATGTCCTTTATTTGTATTCATTTCCCCATGATATGAAGAATAATTATTATAATGATTTCATGGAATCTAAGTGTTTTCCAATTCTTATCTTTATATTTTTTTTATCAATGTGTAAAATTGATACCATGTATCTATCTTGTTCTCTAAAACTACTAAACTATTTGGTCCTTTAGGATCTGTTTACTGATATCTTATTAAAATGTAACAAATAAGAAATTGGATCTTTGATACTAGGACCATGTTAACTAAATATATTTAATATGTTTCATCATAGAGATTTAATATGGAACATTTAATTTTTTATGGTCCATTCCATTTGTAGATTCCAATTTTTATTAGATCGCAGATGTTGATTGAATTAGTCAAGATCATGACTCTCTTAATGAGTGACTCAAATAATCACTTAAATACAAAAAAAATTAAATTGTATATGTTACAATAATGATTAAAAAGGTTAACCTATATTTTAGATCCAACAAAATATTATGATTGGTTCCACCCCCCCCCCCCCCTCAATCAAATATTTTACACTATAATCATTGGTGATCACACCATGAATCTATACGATCCCAGTTTAATAAATCAACACTATGATCCATCTAGTTCCCCACTAAAAATAGCTTCTCATAATCATTAGAAACGTTTAAATCATAATGAGAAATATGTATTATTCCCTCCAGGTTTATCTACATGAGTTAATGATGATCTTCTTTCATGATACCTCAAGTTCATTAAATTTTTATGTTCTCACTCGTTAAGTGATTCAATTTTTTATGATCATAATAAATTCAGTCAATCTTTCTTAGTGACTTTATATCCTCAGTGATATGGTTCTTCCTCAAATAACTTAATTCATGGGTACCCTGAGTCATCTATTCATATTTTCTCCATGATTCAATCCATTTCACTCATTTATTATCATCCATAAATATATATTTTCTTTAATAAAAAAATTATTGAATTTACCTCTAAATTTATGATATTTACCTCTTATTAATTTATATGGTGACAAGAGAAAAATAGTCATAAATATTACATCATTTTAGATAAAAACATAATATATTGAAAACCCATTCATTCCCCAAAACTCAAAAAAATGTAGTGTCTATCAAGACTATAATCATAGTCAACTTTTGACATGGAATATCTTAATTAATTTCCATGAACTTGTTTTCATATAGTACCCTTATTAGACATATCCTACATAAAATCAATCTTTATATACATGAGAAAACATAAGCATAAGAAATGGTGGGATATTATGATCAATAAGGGTAAAAATTGGAGATATAAGTTGATGATCATATGAAACAAAGAGATAAGTTTAAAGGTGTGAGATCATTCTCATAACTTATTAATTTCATTCCTAATTTTTCATAGATCATATATTAAAGTTTTTTTGCATCAATATAAAACATTTTAAAAGACATGATCCATTATAGTGAGAAATCATATTAAATAGAACATTTTCCCTAAGAGAAAATCATTATGATATGTACTTATCATAAGAATTGTTCCATATTAAAAAGCATAGATAATAAATGGCTCATAGTCAAGGCCTTCATCACATTGCGGAAAAGTTAATGTAAATTATCAAGATCACTCAACAACATATTCTCATGCCTAAAATGGGTTCACTATAGTGACAAATCCATTTAATATATTAACATTACATTACATTTTTCAAAATACATAAAACATTACACCAATATATCCCAAAATACTGTATTAGTTTAGTGGATTTGGAAACATGGAAACTTAAACATGGTATATGAGTTAGCAACATTATCTCCCACTAGGTTCTTCTTAATTAGCACCCTTCCTCAACATGCCAACCATAATACATGTCATCATAACCTCTGGGAAACTAAACATAAAAATGGGTGATCTCAGATACTCACTAATGGTAAAAAAGGGAGACATGTAAGCATAAACATTAGCATAGTGTTATGACAATGAGACTGCAATAGTAGAAGATCATTCCCTACATATCATAATATCATAACCATTAATCATGGAATAAATCTTGGAAGTTCATAAGACATGAATCATAAGGAAATAAATAACATAATCTATGAAATCACAACATAGGAATAATATATAAAATTATTTAAAACACATAATTATATAAAATTATTACCATAGTTGTCAAGGAGTCACTTCCACGACCGTCTTAGTATTATGGGTTCATTCCCCATACCATCTTAGTAGTCATTGTTTACTCCAAAATCTATATTACTAGTATGAGTTCAATCCTCATGCCATATTGTGAGTCATAGTTCGCTCCCATGTCCATATTAATAGTAATGGTTCACTCTCAGGACTATAGTAGTATTATGATTTCAATCCAAATAACATCGTGTTTGTCATGGTTCACACTCATGGTTATCTTAATAGTCAATGTTCACTCCCAGGACCAAATTATTCTATCTCATTTGATATAAATCATTGCCCAATTCATTTGAGGGAGATATAGGTCCCACCCATATCATAATGAAATAATACATACATGTTCAACAAAATTAGAAAAATCATATAATTGACCAATAAATTAAATGGGAATCATAAACATGTAATCATATCATAACCTTTAGAAAATTATACAGATTTCAAAATTATTTATTTTAAATAATAACCTGTTAAAAGTATCGGGTTTCAAAAGCATATAACCCTTAATAGAGAAACATGTTTCACAAGAATCAAGTCATCAAAACATAATCCATCTAGAGAAATATTATTAATTGGAACATTGAATCATTTACCTAGAATGGAATGAGTAAAACCAATATATGTCATCTTCTATGTGAAGTAATTTTGAAAAATTATTAAAAACAATCTTGATAAAAATTATCCTTTATTCATGAAGTATTATTTTTAAAACATAAAAAACTTCTAAAAACCTATTTCCAGGAAAACATAGAAAATAATATTTAAAATATTTTGAAAACTATTTCTATAAAAATTATTTGAAAACATATAAATAAATTTTTAAAACAATTTTAAAATTATTTTTCCTTGAAAACATATAGAAGAAGCTTAAAAACATTTTGAAAAATGTTTTCCATGAAAATATATGAAGGAATCATGAAAACATTTGGAAAAAAATTTCGTTGAAAATAATTTGAAGACATATAAATAAATATTTAATTTTTTTTTGAAAACCATATTCCTTGAAAACATATAAAAGAAGTTTGAAAATATTTTGAAATCATTTTTCATTAAAACCCACTTTAAAAAATAAATTTTACTAATATTAGGAAAAAATTTCATATTAAAATTTTAATATTTTTAATATTTTTACAGAAGAATCAAGGGAATTTTGCTCATAATGGCGAGTAAATCTATACATGCTGAACATTTATTTTACACTGTAAAATGTTTAGAAATGGCCATCGACCGTAAAATGGAATGAAGGTTCATTTAAATAAAATAAACAGGAAAAACATGTGTAAAATGGAGTTTATATATCATAGGAGAATATTATATTATTTTTTTAAACCATTTATAAGACATGGATATGAAGGAAAATATATTTCTGACCAAATAGAGATGTAAACTCAGACTTTATTAAAAACGCCTTCTTCATCATGTTATGTGTCAAATAATAGAAATATGGTATCTTTGCCTGTATATAATGTGAATAACCATATGGTAATTAAAATAATGAGAGTTATTGAGAGAGGGATCATAATATTTCATCAATTAAAACATAATTATAAACAATCTTGACAAAAAATGATATTGTTCAAATAAACTTTTACTACATTGTAACTCTGAATCGTACACCCCATATAAGAAAATGAAATTAAATGGATATTAAAAATATCATGAAAATAACAAGTATAATTATATAAATTTTCAAATATAGTATATTTACAGCTCATATAAAAATATAGGTGCATAACCTATCATATATCTCTAAGATAGAAAATTGAGATGAAATTACATTACTCATTTGTTATATTTTAAACATAAACCCCAACAGAGAAAGATCAAAAAATGGAAATATAGATACCCATAAATATAATTACATGAGTCATGTTAAAAATTAATGGGATTTATATAGTCCACACCAAAGAAATTATTGGCTTATTAGAAATATATCCCACGGAAATAAAAAGTGAGAAAACATTCCCTTACAATGTGTCCTAACTCTTGACGAACTCATTCAAACGTCATGGATAATAAATATAATTAATTATAAATATATTAAAGATCCATATTATTATATATAATAATATATATATTTTTATTATTACTTTATATTACCTACTTATTAACAATTCCATGTTGAGGTTATGCTTAGGGTAGTATTTCCATTATTTTTCAAATGTGTCTTAATTTGTTATATTTTTGTCATTATTGTTATACAATGATTTAAAAAATGTAAAAAAGGATATAAATATAATTTATATTCATTATATTTTTATTATAATAATATATATAATATATAAGTATGAAATAGAATACACCGTTCATGGAGACGACAGGGCGTACCTATGCATGAACGTCGTTTACATTTTATTTTCTTATTGAATTATATAAAGAAAATGCTATATATATATATAATACCATTATACTATAATTATTATTTCATATATATTATGTAATTTCACTAAACACATCTTTAATACATACTATATATTGTGTGAATAAATCATATCACTTTTAGGTGTGGTTGTCCACACTTCCTCAAATGAAATTATCATATTTACACAATATGGAAAGTATAAAAGATATTTGTTTTAAAATAATTATGTAATCATTAAAAGATAATATGTAACATATATGTCATATATAAAAATAATGTTCATCATAATAACCAACCATAAAGCTGGGTAAAGGGGAAAATGAACAGTCATCATTTCATAAGACGGTAATTTGTCGTACATGTAAATAGTATGTTCCTTACCTATTAGATGGAAGTGTGAGTAAGTGTATTGTGAACGCTCCAAGTTTCAAAATATTAGTATATTCCGGATAATTTTTCTTGTAAAATTATTTATTAAGTAAATCTGAGGGGGTGGATAATGAAAATAATATAAAGAAGCCTAAGGAAAGATATATCCTCTTTTTTGGGTAACCCCTCTATGTTTCCACCAAAGTTCTTCCATTGATTTCATTATTAAAAAAGTAAGTGTTCATGGAAAAATTTGTGGGTTTTATAATGTTTATTTGGAATATATTTTCTGATCCTATGTGGTATGAGAGGTTTTAGTAAGTGGGAGAGTTATTTCCATTTTAAAGTGGAAGGGAATGTAACTCTTGTAAATTCTAAAAGGTAATAATTAATGAGATATGCACCTTTCCAAATGTAACTCCACAATCGAATCTTATTTGATGAAAGGGGAATAATGGATGAGAAAATCCGCCACCACACAAAAATATTTGAATTTTAAATATTTCATTCCTTGACATGTAACACCCCGAGACATTACAATATTTTCATATCGGATTAAATTTAATTTTGTTGGTTACATTATTTTTACGAAACACAATGTTAGGATTACGCTACATAGTACAATGAGTTGGCTTGCGTTACACACAAGGGCATGTTTAAAAGAACAACAACATAACATTTAACATAGATAATAAGTTTTTTGTTATGAATAATATTAAACACATTTTTAATTTTTTATAATTTCAACATTTATATTTTGTTATTTGTAGACATTGTATATAAACATGTTCATTTTTTGTATAAGAGACGTAATTTACCAAAAATATAATTTTTTTACCTTTTTTAAAAAATATAATATAAATCTAGTTTTTGACCTATTAATATATTATATCTAAAAAAATAAACTTTTTCATTGGAAGCATGATATAAAAATTTACATTGGATAAATTTTGTATATTTTTATGATATGTTTTAAAATTTTATGGATAATAAAAATTATATTACCTTTTAATTAAAAACAAATTTTTGATTGAAATATTTTATATTGATAAATTATATTATCTAATGGTTTTAGAGTAAAAAAATAGAATATATTTTTATCCCTTAAAATAATTTTTCTCATTAGCATTTATTTACCATTAATTTTGTTGTAAAATCATTACAATCTTTTGCAATGTTTTAAATTCTAAAAACCCGCTTTTCATTCCAACAATAGGATTAATTTTTAAATTATTTAATAAATTTATTTTTTTTGAATTTTTAAAAATTGATACTATATTTTGAATCAGTGTGCTCAAATAATTTAAATAGGTACTTTTTATTTTTTTCCCATTATGAATTGTAAATTTATTGATTAGTTTTATTTCCATGGTCTATGGTAAATCAGGTAATTAAAGGTAAATATAATATTATCAAGTTACCCTAACACTAGTGAAAATCATATTGGATGACTAAATTTTACCCTTATCATAAATTATTCTAAATGGAATCACTTAATGGCTAATTTTTTATGAATATGACACGAATATAATAAAAATCAACGAATGTAATAAAATGAAACACTCTCAATTTATATAAGTATATTAATTTTAATGTATGGATAACTAGAATATAACATCTATTATATGTATTATATAGAAGTATAATAGAATTACATATATAATAAAAATTTATTTATTATTTTTAGAGATTAAATAATTACCATTACTGATGACACAATAGTGATGCATAAATTATTTTATTAATATAATTATCAAAAAAAATATTTTTAATATATTAAAAGAAATATTATTGGAATGAAATATTGTGATCAATGAAATTTATAAATTACTATGACATATTAGTAGTATATTAATTTTTTTCCCAAAGTTATATTTATATTTTATTGTTATTAAAAATCAATGTAATGAATAGTGTCAAAACTGACACTATTAGTATTTCATAAACGTAACATATTATTAAATTATTTAAAAATCATAATTAACATTAAAAAAATATGCTAATTTTATGTTAAAAAATTTGAATATGTGTCTATTTACTGTATTATAACACCATATAATTAAAAAAAATTCAGCATTTAATATTTATAATATTATTACCACAATAAAAATTATATAGATTAAAAAATTATAAATCAAAATGAAAAGTTTTAAAATAAAATAAAAACATGTATAATTTTTTTGAGATTATTTAGACCCATACTCATCATATCATTTAAATAACTCACATTGGATCCACTTTTAATTTAATATTAATCTATATTAATTTAATACATTGATAGTTGCTTAACGTACACCTCACATATCTTATAAATGACACCTCCCCTTCTATTTTATTTATAGCTCTAAATTCATTTTCCACATCCAAACCATGAACTTTTCCTATCCCATATTAATTCAATATATCCTAGAGGCTATACATTGGGCATAAATTCATCCCAATGAGTCATTTTCTGAAAATCAAAAAGAGATACCCAAAGAAGAGTTAATTGTTTTATCAACTCTTTCAATGTTCTTTTCTTCTTCTACTTCCACTACCTATTTTAATTCCACAGTAATATAATAAAACCATTATCATAAATAATCTTAAATTTTATTATTATTATGGTACCACAATATTCTTCCTTTTTTCATCCTACAAATAACAAAATCACCATGTGTGCGTACATACAACTTACCATCTCCACATTGTGTTGTAATTTGATATTCAACACTACATTATTTGGATGGGTATAATGATGAGTATAATGGACATAAATAATGAATATAACATTATAATTATCTTGTAGGATTAATTTACCATCCCATTCCATACCCTTTAACAATCAATGGAATGATATCGTTTCTCATGCGTACGTACAGCCTACAATCTCAATAACGCGATGATATTCATTCTCCTGATTAACCATTCAGGAATGATTATAAAATTGAGATGATGATTAAATATAATATTTACGAACTGAATATTATTTTTTATTTGAATAAGATATATCTTATGAATATGAAATATGACTTACATAAAAAAACATTCATAGAAAAACAAAGTAGTTAAAACATGAAACAATATAAATAATAAAATATTATGAACCAAATGATATAATTTGATCATATATGATATCATTAATATTTATCTGATCCTGTTATAGTTTAATAACATAATTTAACCATTAAAATGCATGTTAAGAATCTCTCGACTAAAGTAATGTACAAGGTAAGGGTTAATTTCACAATCTCATTATTATCTGATGTCGTTTATAAGTAAAAATCTATTGGGAAAAAAATTTCATCCAAATCCATGTTTCATAAAAATGTAATTCAAAATATTATTACTATTCTATGATAATTGATTAATGTTTTGTATACCCATGTTTTAATTTTTATAAAATGTTTTGAATTGAATATTTTAGTTGTTATACAAATGAGGTACTTTATAACCTTTTTTGAAAATTTAGAAAATTTGTTTTTTAACCTACAAGTGTGGCTATTTTCTATTGTTATTTTAACTTAACATTTGGAATCATGACATACAATCTTTTAAGGTTATTTGGAAAGGAAATTTTTTCTTCTATAATATCACAGTTTTATATGATTAAAAATATATAATTTTTAAATTGAAATAAATATTTTATAAGATTATTTTAATCTATGTTAACATCCATTGTGCGACTTTCTGCTTGACTGAGTTTTATTTGTTATGTTAAAATCATCCATATTTTAATGAAGTTTTTATGATATTTTTTACTCTAGATGTGCTATTTTTGTACTAGTCATGGTTTATGATTGAAGTATTAACATTTTGTATGCTAGTTTTAATATGAATGTTTATGTTATGTTTACCCCTTTTGAAATGTGGAATGCATTAGACATATTCTATAATGCACAGGGATTGTTATAGCCCCTCGATGAATCGGTTGGTATCAAGAGGCAAAATAGTGAATTGGAACAGGGCCTTGACAGTATGGTAATGGACTTGGCATGATCCCTTGATGGTATGGTGATGTTATCCGAAATTATGAATTTCCTCATTATGAGATTAGTTATTGATATTACATGAGACTATTAAACTAGAAGAATATCTATGTGAGTGATTAAATATAATTATTTGAGATATTATTTCCATATTATATTAATGATAATTTTATAACAGGCTTGTGTTTTGACTGTTATAACATGTCTCAAATTTTGGTGCTTATCTATTATATCATTCTCTATATTATTTATCCTTAATGAGTATCTGAGCTCACCCCATTCTTATGTTTCATTTTTTTCAATAATGTGAAGAATTAAATTGTGATTGAATATTTGGGATATTCTAAGGAATATGGGTGTTTATGAAGGAGACACTATGTTGTTTTTCTGATCAAGATGTAATGTAAAAATAAGGTTTGTATCTTGTTTTTTCAAGGATACTAAACCAATAAGTCATATGTGATTTAATTTCTTGTGATCATGAAAATGTATTAAAATAATGCACCGACTCCATGAAACTGGTGTTTGGTCATTACAGTTGGTATCAAAGAAATTTTAATGCTAACATAGGAAAGTGGATTTAGAAAAAAAATTGATTGGGAATTATCATCCTAAGATATAATTTGAGGATAAGTATCGATGAAAGTAAAAGTATTTTTGTAAAATATATATTATATGGGTATTCATAGTAAATACGTCCCAATATATATACTACAAGTGGACATAGTTTTAAAACAGATGTTCCTTGGGGTGAAAACTCTGACAAGGTGTTCCCGGCTTGACTCTGGGTAACCTGTTAAACACAAATGAGCCTCACTACGCACATGGTTTGACACTCCTAGGGGATATTCTTAGGATAATTTATATTTTCTTTATAAACTATAATGAAGGATTTATGGTTAACTATGTCTTATAAAGGATATATGATTAACTATGTCCTCATAGAAACCATCTTTAGGATTATGGATTAGATATGCATAATTTTTTCAATTTTTGTGAAGTATTTTACTAGTTTGGAATTATGCATTATGTTTTATAACATAATATAGTTTATTATATTGTTAAAGAATTGTTCATAGTAAAAGAAATTAAAATCACATCAGCACATGTAATCCATGTAGGTATTTACTCCCTTTTAGAGATAATAATAGTGTAGGTAGTGATACAACAGGTACTGAATAGTTTGTAACCATACTGGGATAGATGATTCTGGTTATGAATAATATCCTTACCCATATGGTGAACCCTAATACATAACGTAGAGGATAAATGTTATACATCATCATAAGACAACAAACTCAAACATTCAATGGGACTACAAATACATTTGTACGTGGGCAATGGATAAGTTCCTTAGAGAAAATATTTCATGCTTTTGGGAGTAACAAAATAGAGACTGTTGTTATAGCCGTTTATAGCCTATTAGGGGATGTGCCTCAATGGTGGTTACTAATTCAAATAAAATTTTTTGAAGAATAAGTACAAAATATATAATTGAGCATGTTTAAAGAAATTTCATTAGAAAGATAATTTCATAATGCACAAGGAGATGGTATAGGAAGGCAATTTCTGAGTCTGACGAAAATAGAGGATGAGAGTGTTATAAATTTTGAGGATAACATTATAGTATTATCAAAGAATGTTGTGGACTATATATGTATCCCAAAAAGTTATATTGATAGATTCTGTTATGGTTTAAAACCATTCCTCCAATGGGAACTAGTCTAATAATCTTTCTCATCATACGAAGATATAGTCATATGTGCTTTCAATACTGAAAAAGTATTCTCTATAACATATGAAATTAAAAGTAATGTAATCGAAGAATAGAATGGATTATCAAGATAAAGATAAATGAAAAAATGGAAAGAAGGATTTTCCATTACGTGAAAATTGTGGAATGAAACACCCTAGTACGTTCCTGAAAGGAATGAGAGTTTGTTACAAATGCGGGGAAAAATGTCATCCAGCTTGTGATTATAAGGTAATGAAGGAATCTATAAATGTTTAGTTCTATAATTGTAAAGAGATGGGACATTATGAAAATGATTTTCTGAAGCCTCAAGGAAATATATCTCAAAATAAGAAAATGGTTAATGGTCACGATTATGTTTTTACTACAGTCAAAGTGAAATAATTAATGTATTTTTGATTTTGGATTTAAGAATTATGTTTTTATATTCAGGTTATAATAATATTTTGATATATAAAAATTTTATTGTAGTACATATTCTATATAGATTTGTAAGAATATAAGTTTTAATTATTGATTTAAAGGTGCTAATTTTTTTTGTGAGATAATAAGAGAACTATATGTTTTTTGTGGAATCAGAAGTTAAGATTTATTTTTGAAATTTAGAGAAAAGTTTTGAATGTGAATTTGAATGGAGGTATTGTGGTCGAGTATTAAGGTTGGAATGTAGAAAGTTGAGCATTGGATATTATTTTTTTAGGATAAGACATATTTTTAATGTTGAACATACAAAGATTATTTTTTTGAGTGATAGAATAATATAGTTTTATAAAAAAAATACAACACGCTGGTTAGGTGACAACCGGTCACATCCACCAAGTCTGTGACACTTGAAAATGAAACTGAAGGGCGAAAAAGGGGGTATCACCTATCACTGGCATGTTTTATCTTATTTTTAGTATATAATTGTTTTATTTTATTGAAATAGTATGATATATGAATTATAAGTTCATTTTTTAAACCCTATATGATTACGATAAATTGGATTTTACTATCTTTTGGGGAGAAATGTGTGTTTGTGAAATAAATGAATTAAAAAAGAAAGATATACATGGTATGTAGGTAAGTATGTTTCATTATAATATTAATCTATGAAGTAAATTTATTTTTCAACTATACGGAAAATTTCATAAAACAAAAAAAAATTATGTACATTCTTTTCTGATTAGTCAAATGGTCCCTTAGATCATTATCTACTTCTTGTTTTGTGACAGTTAACTTTTTCATCATCATGTTCTTTGTCATTCACCATTAGAACATGATGGTTAGATTTTTATTTCATGTCCATGTTTTCTAAAATGGAGCTTTATTATGTGTTATGTCTAGTGACTTTCATACTTTCATTTCATTTTTTTAAAATGTAGGAATCATTAATCTATTTTCTAATGTAGAATTTCAACAAAGATATAATGAAATGTCGAAACCCTAGTTTTCAATCATGAATTTAAACTAAAAGGATGAAATTTATAGAATGATGGTAGAACGTATTACCAAGAGAAATTAAAATATTTTCATTTCTCAGTATTTTTTTTCTTTTTTTCATTTTATGCAACACCATGTTAAGCTTACGTGATACACTACAATGAGTTGTCATGCATTACATACAAATCCCAGTTTAAACGAACAATAATATAATATATAACCTACCTGTTAAATGAGTGTTTATGAATATTATTAACAAAATTTTTATTTTTATATATTTTTAACATTCCATATTATTTTATTTCTAGACATGGTATAAAAAGAGATTCAATATTTAAGATAAAAAATGTAATTTAAAAAAATGCAATTTTGTTTCCTTTTGATGGAACACCCAATTTTAATATAGTTTTTGAAACTTTAATATATTATATTTTAAAAAAATAAAAATCTTATTTGGAGCACAGAAAGAAAAAAATTCAGAAATATTTTATATTTTTCTGATAAGTTTTAAATTTTGATGATCAGTAATAATATATACTAACATTTAATTAAGAAAAAAATTAATCAAAGTAATATATATGGATAAATTATATTATTGAATGGATTTATAGTACGAAGAGAATATATTTTTATTATTTAATACAATTTTTTTCATTATCATTAATTTTACCATGAATTTTGATGTAAAAACATTTCAATCTTTTACAATGTTTTAACTTCTAAAAACTTGTTTTTCATTCCAAAAATGAGATAAATTTATAAATTAATTACTGAAAATTTTTTGTTTTGAATTTTGAAAAAATAATTCAATATATGGAATCATTGGTTATATATTATTGAAATAGGTTATTTCTATTTTTTGGCATTATGATGAGTATCTTTAGTAATTATTTTTATTACCATAATTAAAGAAAAATCAGGTAATTGATGGTAAAAATAATATTATAAAATTACCTCAAAACCTCAAAAAACCTTTTGTATGACTAAATTTGAGACTTATCATCTATGGTTAGAAATCTAATAACTTAATTCCCCCATTCCCATGAATATGACATTAATATAATAATACTCAATGAATGTTACAAAATTTCACAATCTCAATTTATATAAGTATATTAATTTTAATATATAGATAACTAGTAGATAACATCGACTATAAGTAGTCTCTAGAAATATATAAGTTTTACCTATATCATAAATAAATTATAATATTTGGAGATTTAATAATTACCATTAATAATGACACAAAATTGATGCAGAAATTATTTTATTATTTGAAATATCAAATAATTTTTAAAAATATATTAAATGAAATATAATTTGAATTAATTATTTTGATAAAAAACATTCCTAAGTTCACATGGCATTTTTAAATTGTAGTAAATTGGTTGGTTAATATTTATCAATAATTTTTTGTTTTATTTAAAATCAAATTAATGAAAACTAACATGATTGACACTCAAGGTATTTCATAAAAGTAATATTCTATGAAATTATTTAAAAATCATAAAAATATTTAAAAATTAACATATTATAATTAAAAAATATTTAATTTAATAAAGTTATTATTTATTATTTAATGAAATCATATATGAAAATATTTATTATCATTTAATATTTAGATGGTTTTTACCACAATTAAAATTAAATCGATTAAATAATGATAAATCAAAATGATAAGGTTTTAAATAAAATAAAAACATGTATAATTTTATTGGTTTAAATTATTTATACCCAAATTCATATTATATTTTTAATAATTTACTTTGGATCAATTTCCAATTAAATATTAATCTATATTAATTTAATACCTTCAGATTTAACTAACGTTCCCCTCAACTCTCTTATAAAAAGAAACTTCTCCTTCTATTTTATTTACAACTCAAAATCCCTTTTTCTCTAAGAAAACCTTCCCATTTCCTATTATAAATTACCTTACTATATCTTATAGGCCATAATTTGGGTTTAAATTCATCAGATTTATTTATTTTGTGCAAATCAGAATGAGATATATGAAGAAGAGGAAATCATTTTGTCAACTCTTTCGAAGTTCCTTTCTTCTTCTACACAAACATCCTATTTTGTTTCTATAATAAAGTAATAACTCCAGTATCAGATATATTCAATGATTTTATTATAATTATGGTAAATTTATATTCCTTGATTTACATATCCTATGAATAACTATATCACCATGTGTGCGTACGTACGGCTTACCATCTCCACATCGTGGTGTAATTTATTATTCAATAATAAATTATTTGGATGGGTAAAATGATGAGTAAAATGTACATAAATAATGAATATAATATGATTATTATTTTTTATAATTAAAATACAATCCTTTTATATAACATTTAACCATCAAGTTAAGGATAATGTCGCTCATGCGTACGTACAACATATTGTCCCCATGACACGTTGAGATTTATTCTTCACATTACCCATAAAATAATGTTTATAAAATTAATATGATGAGTAAATATAATATTTATGAACATATTATAATTTTTTATTTCAATAATTTATATCATATGTATAAGAAGTCTTTTAGAAATAACAAAACATACCTAGGAAAACAAATAAGTTAACACCCGAAATAACGGTAATACTGAAATGTTATTAACAAAATGATATAAGAGGATCATATATGATATCATAAATATGGATATGATCCTGATATAATTTAATAACATTATTTAACCATTATATAGGAGGTTAACGTACTCTAAACTAATTTAAAGTACAAGGTAAGGGTTAATTTCATAATCTCATTTTTATCTGAGGTTTTGTGTACGTAAGTATCTACTATAACATTTTTTTCATCCATACCCATGTTTCAAAAAACTTTATTTCAAAATATTATTACAATTCCAATTCAATTATTTAATTTCAGTTATACCCATGTTTTACTTTTTAGAAAACATATTGAAATGAATCTTTTGGTTGTTTTCCAAATTAGGTACTTAATAACGTTTTCGATGAATAAAGAAATGAATTTTTTTTGTATATACAGTTTGTGGGAATATTTTCCACCATTATTTCCCCATAACATTTTGAATATTAACATTCAATATTAAGAGGTTATTTTCAAAATAAATGTTTTCTTTTATAATTTCAAGTCTTTTAAATGATTAAAAGGGAATTTTCATTAAAATATTATTAATTATTTTATTAGATTATTTTCATCTATGTCATCATCCTTTGTTAGATTTTATGATCTATTGAGGTCAATCTATTATGATAAAATTATCTGTATTGTATTTAAGGATTTATGATATGTTTGATTGTGGATGTGTTATTTTTAAATCATTCCTAGTTTATGGTATATGTATTAATATTTTCTATTTTAGTTTTAATATTCATTTTTATGTTATGTTTCAACCTTTTTATATTAGGAATACATTGGACTTATTAAGTGATGGGTGGGTCCCTCTATAGCCCCTTGAATTTTCTGTAGGTCTCATGAGACAAACTAGTGTCTTTTCACAGAGCCTTCATGGTATAGAAATATTCTTAGAATGAGGCCTTGACGGTATGGCTATGTTGTCTAAAATTCTAAATTTCATCGTTATAAAATTTGTTATTGATATTGCATGAGATTATTAATCTAGTACAATATCCATTTAAATGTTTAAATAACATGATTTGATTTATTATTTCTATATTATAGTGAATATAATGTTTTGAAATGTTTGTGTTTTCATTATCACATCGTGCCTCAAAGTTTTATGCTAATTTATGATATCTTCTTCTATATAATTTATCTTTATTGAGAATCTGAGATCACCCCTTATTATGTGACATTTTTTCTAATGATGTGAAAAAGTATATTATGAATGACTATCAAGGATATTCTAAGGAATATTGGTGTTTACTAAGGAGACATTATATTGTTTTTCAATTTAAGATGTAATGTAAAACTTATGTTTGTATTTGGTTTTTCCAAATATACTAAATAGATTGGTCCTATAGGATTACATTTCAGGTTATCATTATAATTTATTAAAATAATGTATTGTATCATGTCATCTGGGGTTCGGGCATTACATAACTTCTATGTTTCCCAAATTTTTTCATTTTGGTATTTATTAAGGTTTATTTAATTATAACAAAGGTTATTTAACTGTTATGATTGAATTAAAGTGAGATTTATTATAAAATATAATCCTACGAAATTATAAATATGATTTATAATTTTTGAAATAAAAATACCATGTTTATAGGAAATATATTTTAAATTAGCACATACAATGAGCAAAAACACTACTTTAACTCGGATAGTGCTGAAAATATTTTTACAATCTATGCGTAAATATGTTAATTATAAAAGATTAATTGGTCTATAAGTAGATAATATTTTATATTCATTAACACATCAAAATGATATGTAATAATATAAGATTGCTATTAATTTTAAACTATTTAGAAAAATATCATTTATTTTAAACTAACATTATTGTCAATTTTGTCCTTATTTATTTAATATTAATTTAATAAATATTAAAAAAATATTGGAAGACAATTATATTTATTTCAGGTTTTTTTAAGATGATATATTCATATAAAAAATAAATGATAATAATTCAACCAATTTAATTCACATTTAATATTTATAATATAATTTATTTTAGGTAATTATTTTTTATATAATCACTATGTTGATGTTTCTAGAGCATTCTATGTAAAAACATATTCTCTAAATATTGATGATAAGTAATTATGATAACAAAAAATAATTTATTTTTCAAAAGGATATGTATAACCGAATTTTTTTTTCATATCTCAATTTTTATAATTGTTAAAGGTGAGGAAATTTTCCTTTTTCGCTTTTTCATTACATAACATATGAAATAAGGATATTTTATTAAATATTAACCAAATAACTGAAAATATTAAAACTAGTAAGTGATAAAGTCACAATATTAGTTTAAAATGTATTTTGGATCAGTTTCTAGGACATTTTGGCCCTTATGATTAAGGTTTATTCACCAATTACGCTTACTTTTACCTTAATCGATGTAATTAATTTTAATAACCTTTAGAAATATTAGTGGTTAAAAAATTAAGTTTATATTAAGTTTCCAAAAATATTATAATTATTAGAAACATGTATGTATTTTTTATTTGAATCAAATAGATTTAAAATTAAGTTAATAGTAATCCATCTGACGCGGTGAGAAAGTAGGTTTTTAAAGTAAAAATGCTCAGAAGGCCAATATTTTTTTTACAACCAATATCAATATAATTTTTTTTCAAAATAATTATATTGGATTAATATATATATATATATATATATAATTGATCTATTTTATCTTTAAAAATAGTATTACATATAATTCAATTTTAATAATTTCTTGAACAAAAAATGTTGTTTTTAAATAAAATAATGTATTTTTCACTAATCATCAAAAAATATAACTCCTTAGAAAAATCCCTAAAATTCACACTAAACTAATTTTGACATTATTAATTCAGAAATTATGTTTATTCTATAAAATTAAATTTCTCAATGTTTCTAATTTTTTTTATTATTGTTCATATAATGACATAAAATGGAGTTCAATTTAAAAAATTATGTTTCAAAACATATAAAGATTTGAGAAAAAATAATATATTTTAATATTAATATGTTTTATCTATATGAATCCTTTATATTAAAAATTAAAAAATTATTTATTATATTTCCTATTACTAAGTTTAATGGAAATTTTATAACTATCTCATTTAAATAAATATAATAATAAAGTGTTGTTTCATAGAAACACAGTGTTCCATGTAACACAATCCAAACATAGTTATTTAACATGTATATATAAATATAATTTTATTTAGTGTTACATGCAATGAGATATATGTAAAATATTAAATTAATTTGAAAAATATATTTCATAAAATCACGGGGTGTAAAATTTTACCACCTTAAAACGAATTCCTCCCTCGAATTCTGTCTAGGTTATCAAAGTTTTAGTAATTTAAAGTTCCTTTCTTAGAACCTACATTGTAAAAATGAATACTAAAAATTAATTTAAAATAATGATTTTTCCAACATAATGGTGACCCAAAGTAATATATAACTAGGATTCAAGATAAGAGAACATAGGTGGAATGTAAAAAAATGTACTTAGAGGAAAAGTGTAAATATTCAAAGGGAGTTATTAAGGTCATCTGTAAAAACAAGAGAATGGTAAATGAAAATTTTAATGCCTCAAAGTTATAAATATGTGATAATTTAAAATGTCATTTGTTCAAAAAAAGTATAGTATTATGACAACTTATTATAACTAGATCATGTACCTAATGTTGAATAATTGTCATAAAAAAGATATACTTTCATGATTTTAGGAAAACCTTACCTTCTGTCGTTCCCTGGTCCACTACACCACATTCTCTAAAAAAGATGGTGAATTTTTCATTCATAAATCACTAATAGATTATGATATGCATGATACAGAATACCATTTGTCCTCAGTTATAATCAACAAAAAGTTGTTAGAACTCGTTATTCAATACGAATAAATCCTCATGTGGTGAGATAATACTTTTATCCCAAAAAATTAACATTATGTATAACATAAAATTACCATAAATTGTTAACCTTATAACCCATAAGAAAGAATAAAATCCTAAATAATTAGAAATTAATTCACAAAATCATCTTAAAATGGACCCCCCCCCCCCCAAATATCAAAAATTAGTTAATGGTTGTCACATAACAAACATGTGACTACCCTCATCATATATTCTCTTGAAACATAGTAAAAAAATAACCAAAATAATTTTGGAAAAAATGAATTATTCCTTATTCAAAGGTCACAGGATATATTCCATGAATCAATGATGTTTTAAACATCATTAATGACAAAATATACAACTTTTTCAACAAATCAATAATCAAATCCATGGTAATTAGGGCTATCCAGGTTACTATATTCAAACCAATCATCTCTTTATCCTATTTAAGAACATTTTTCTCTATATCATGATCACATTAGGAGTTACCTTACCTTAATCAAAGTATAACATTTATATTAAATAAATTTTCTAAGACTTCATAACCATTATAAATATTCTTTTCAATACTTAATGAAAACTTATAGTGAAAATTCTTATATATTTCATGATTCATATAACGTAATATTTTAATTCCAAAACATAAATACTTTATTCATACATATTTATATTTAAACCATTACTCATGTTATATCAATAAGATAATTAATACATATTTCTTAGAATATGAAATATGAATCATGTCTTATGGTTCCTCAGCTTCAATCTAATCATGCTTCTTATGCTTAATGTAAAAAATACTGGAATAACATCACATACCTTTCACCTGTCATTCACAATCATTTTATCATCATAATTATAATCAATACTCACACAACCTTCATGATTCCCTTTATGATATTTTCACATGTGAAATCTACTTTCAAATTTACCATAATTTTCACATCATAAAAATCAATGTTAATTATTTTCCTTCAAGTTCTCCCTATTGATTAAAATCATAAAGAATAGTTTGAGAAAAATTCATCATAATATGATTCCATATAATCATGTAAAATTATTTATAGGATTCCTATGTCATGGATCCCACCTATTTAATATATGAAACATTAGGTTTCTATTAGTTTATTCATAGTCAACATCTGAGTAAATGATTTTTGATGGTATATAAACATTTTTTACATTCCCAAAGCATACAAAATATGATAATAAAACAATTTTTTTAGAAAGGTGTAATGTCCCGAAATTTCTGAATATTTTTTTAATTATATTGAATTATTTTGATCCAAGACGCTTTGACGATATCTGATTTTGAGTCCTGATGTTCTTGGAATGGAATTTTGATCGTTTTATGTTTGTTTATGTAAACGTTCGAGTGTATTTTTCTAACATTTGAACTAGTGATCAAATCAAAAATATGGGGGAACTATTGAACTCATAATGTTTGGATTCTCTAGAAAAGGACATATCTTTGTCCAGCAAGGGTCGGATGGAAAAGATAATTTTTTGACATTTCAGGAAAAAAAAACTTAAATGATATTTTATTTTGTTTTTCGAAGCCATTGGGCGAGTGGAAAGCAGCGCTTTGGTGTGAAGAAGATGTGCATTAATTGAATCTCATTAATAACTCGTAAATGTGAAGTGTAACGATGAATTAAATGGAGCATAACAGATACGTTGTATTGTAAATAAAATAGTGCAACAACGCGATGATGCAGCATAACAGAAACATAGCAATGTGTTTTCTTTTTAATAGTTTAACACGTTGAAGAAAAGATAATTAAACCATGTAAATTCTTTAAAGTACATATTCCAAGAAATATCACTAGTGAAAGATGTCGAATACTTGTGATCCTCTAACGACATCGAAGAAGAACAAGATGAGTGAGCAATGAACATTCTTGGTTTTGATTGGAACTAAAATCCTCGTGGATGGAATGCTCTTTGGATGAATGTAATTTGAGGTAGGGGTTTGATTTATTTTATTTTTATCAAATTTTTTCATTATAAAATGATGAAGGTGGGTTATCCCATGAATAGGTTGACCCGTGGATCTCTCTTCAATGTGGGATAGTGTGTTTTTCATAGGTAACTTTTTTATCAAGATTAAGTTTTTATTTTTTTTATAACATCATCCCTGAAACCTCCCCCTATTTTAAAATTCTATCATGGTGGGAATGGGATGACACGAAGTTGGCTTAATCCCATATAATTATGAGTTCTTTGTGATCTTGTTTTTGAAATGGAGGAAAATTGGATTTGAGGCCTTCGCATGGAAGGAAACACACCAAGGAGGCTGGAGATGTAGACGACATGAGGAACGAACCACTGGGTAGACCTGATGGTCGGAAAAAGTACTTGATGGAATTTTGGCACCAGTGGTGGCTGAGGGAAGGTGATGACACACCCCTTCGACACACCGATGAAGGAAACTGTGGCTAGATTTGGCAACGATGCAGGAGGAGGAGCCGCCAGATGGCTTGGCAGCTTGCGGAAGGATGCAGCCCTTCAGCCGCATTAGTGGAGAATCTCATAGTTGGATGCCATAGTTCTTGATCCACATGGACCTATGACCGTGTATGGAAGGTCAGTCCCATGGAAGCGCCCGAGATGCGTCGTGCATCTGGGCTAGAGGGTGCGACCCCACTGGGTAAGAGGGGGAAGTGGCTGCCTACTGCAGCCAAACCATACATGGCATGCCCTTGGCAAGATGGGCAGGGTGTGCCACCCCAATAGGCCAAACCTACACTATCAGGCTGGACCCATGCCAATAGGAAATACCCATGCCATAGGTCTGAAACCATGCCATCAGATCAGAGCCATGCCATTAGCTCTGACCCATGCCATTATTCCAGACTCAGGCCATCAGACCAGAGCCACACCTTCGGGTCAAACCTGCATCATTAGGCAAACCCGCACAATCTAGACGAACCCACACCATCGAGACAGACCCATGATATTGGGACAAACCCACTCCCTCAGTCCGGACCTACACCAATGGAGTTGGACCCACCCCTCTAGGTCGGGCTAGGTCCAGTGAGTTCCAATGGTCCTTTCCCACTGGTCAGGCCGGACTAGACCGACCTATACTAGAACTAATTAAGGTTGGGTTGGTCGAATCAAACTGGGGCACGTAGTGCCACTGGGGCGGTTTGGTCAGGTCCGTCTAGCAAGGTCAGAGAAGGCCCATACACATTTGCGCCCTTTTTATTAAAATTCCAATAACATGTAAATCGAGAACTTTATTGATTAGCAGTTTGAAGCATTGGAACCCTCATTATGAGGCATATAATTTGATATACTCTAAGGAGGATTTAATGGAATTTAAAATACAAATAATTTCTTGGGGACAGGTTTTTAAAAAATCATTCGTGCTATGTGCGGAAACCTTGTGGTTGGATGATATCTAAATACTACTGACAAGAGGCCCTATGTCAATCAGTTATAATGGCCCAGTGTTATGCGGATCTATGTGACCCCACATGACCATGTTGGGGAGGGACTCTATGGGACTCATTAGACCCACAATACGTGATAAGGAGGAGTACCTCAGTATGGCCAGGGTGGGAAACGGCTCTGTGTTACCTGACAAACCCATGGCGGGTAGTGAATCTGTGTGACTCTACATACCCATGGTTCTTATCATTTATTAGTACCACAACAATCCATGGTTAGTGGGAAGAGGATTCAATATGACCAAGCAGGCCCACTGTACTCATTTAGGAGGATTTATCAAGAATCCAAGGTGTTCGATGTTATGACTAATGATTCTACATTCCTAATCTAGATTATACCTAGTGTGAGATGTCTTTCTTCATGAGCATGCTTCCTGATTTGTTTTTTGGATTTCTTTTTGGTCTTTTTGTTGGGTTTTAGGATCCATACTTATTATTTTATTACTCAACCTTACACGGACTTCGCCCACATGTGTTTTTTCTATTTAAAATTATCGAATCCCTGATGGGGGAGATGGGGGACTAGGACTCATTGGAACCCAGTGAGACTAGGAAGGCTGGACACACTTCTGATGCTTTTAGAAGCTACTCCGAACATAACCGTCTGGTGGGGTTTTCAGCTGATGGCTATCCAATGTTTCTTTTATACATTCCTATTTTCCAGTTAGTCATTTTTTGGTTTTATAATCTAGCCCATTTGAATTTTTGTTTTAGTTGTATTCAGTGGTTATTTATAGTGCTTTTCTTGTTCTTATTTCTAGTTTTGGGTCATGGATGTATGTTTGTGTGTATAAGTACTTAGAAAAATGCATCACAATTAATGGTTTATGCCTTCTGAGCTAGTTTCCAACCCCTGTCCTTTAAGAGGTGGGCATGGAAGAGTCAGGGCATGGGCCACAGGGGATGGGTTGTGAAAAAGAGGTATTAGAGGGTGGTTGGTTATAACTCAAAGATTGAGATTCTGTTCTCTGGTTTTTTGGGAAAGAGTGTTTAATGATTGGAGTTTGAATTTTATATTTGGGGTGTCTAGTGTTGGAGTAGCGGCCAACGTATCCCTAACCCAGGACCCTGAATTCTAATTTCCATCCCTATGCATTAAAACAATGGTCGCATAAGTGTCTCTTTATGAACTTCTTGGATAAGAGTCATCCCACAAGATATAATCTTTTGACTATGGTACATCATGGTCAATTTCATGACTCCACAACGCAGACACCTAGATAGGCTTATGATACATGATCATGTGCACAACCTACTTAGTGATGAGGCATTAGTTCTTGGACCAGTGATAGAGATGGCCCCGTTGGGTGGTGCACTGGTGTTTCCACCAACCGTTGATCTGTAGTTACTATTGTCATTACCACGAGAGGATGTATGAAGACTCAGTGCCTTTAATGAGTTTATTAGATAGAGACCCACCGTGTTTAGGGGAGATAAAGATCCATAGTTTTATTTGTATTGGCTAGAGGAAGTGTGTGGGTATTCTTAATAGTGATGACACCGCTTGAACAGATGGAGATCTTGTATGCGAACATTCTTTAGTGCTTGGAAGGGTGATGATGGAGCTTAACCTTCCCGAATCATAATAAGGAGACAAAAACTGGATAGAATTCATGCATATTTTTCCAGAAGAGTTTCTTCTAGAGACTTTGTGCTCTGTGCACATTCAAAAGATGCTTCACCTACAACAGGGCATCATGACAGTGGCTGAGTACTCAAAAAGGTTTATCGTGCATTCTCTCAGCTCTATAGATATGGTGTGAGACTCTTTCTTGAGGGACCGAGCCGTTGAGCAGGGACTCTAATGAGATATCATTTCATTGAGGGTCCCTCTAAATATCCCTACTTAGGATGGTGTGCTGGAGAGAGCCCTTATTGTAGAGAGCTTCTTGGAAGAGCAGTCGCCAACAGTTGGAGACCCCAGAAGACTTAAGGAGGAAGAGTATTAGTAGTGAGTATCAAAAAGTAGACACAGGGTCCCAAGTGGGCTAGGCCTTTCAGGGACGACCCCATGACTCAAGGTCCTCAGTGTGGGGCCCCCAGACTAGAGGGAGTCAGCAGGGAGCTTGGCTTTTCTACACATACGGCTGGCAAGGACACATGGCTCGTGACTGCCAGACCTTCTATATAGACAATCAACCAATAGTCTAGGGCCCCCCAAGGTGGACACCTAGGTATGAGTGATGGGGTCTGCAAGGTAGTGTACGTGGCAGGGGAGAAGGGCGATTATCAAGCGGTGGGTGATGGTTCAATGTACTACCAGCACAACCCCCAGGTGGTCCACCCCAACCTCAGAGAGCAGGTGGATTGGGGTGAGCTTCGCTTTGGGTAGTAGAGGCTTATTACCATGAAGCATTGGAGATGATTAGACGTATAATCTATCTCTTCCCTTCCTTAACTGCAGTTCTAATATAAACATGTTCTAGTCACACATTCCTTGCCACTTTTCTTGTTCAGAGCATGGAGATTTTGGTAGATTTTTTGGCTCAATATTTACTATTAATGACTCATATGAGAGTGGATTATATGATTACACAGTGGTTATGGTAGTGTGATATTACTCTTAGAGGCAAGATAATCATTTGGGATCTCCTATTATTAGCATCATGGCCTTACGAGATCATATTGGGTATGAATTGGTTATCTATAGTCCATGCTCATATCGATTGTTTTTGGCATGGAGTTCGATGTGTCTGTGAGGATGGGACCGGGTTATTTTTCACCGGTGAGAAGGATAATTTTGCAGCACATGACAGACTTTCTCAAAGGAGGGTTCAACAAATCACTTAATAGTTTGCTATCCTCACCCTCGGTGTGGTGCATGTGGGAAATCCGAGCTTCCCTATAGTGGTGGATTACTATAAAGATGACTTTCCTGAGTATGTTTCAGGACTACATCCTCGTAAAGAGGTAGAATTTTACATCAACATATACCCCAATATGGAACAGATATCCACACTTCCATATTGGATGGCTCTCATGGAGCCATATGAGATGAGGTTAGAGTTAGTGGACTTGCAGTAAAAGGGGTTTGTAAGGCCCAAAATTTCACCATGGACAGCCACCGTGTTGTTTTCCAAGAAGGAAGATGAGAGTTTTAGGGTTTACGTGGAATTATGATGCATAAACCTGGTTTTTGTGAAGAAAAATTATCCACTACTGAGGGTTTATGACCTCTATGATCTGCCGAAGGGAGAAATATGGTTCAAAAATATAGACCTCATGTCTGGATATCATCAACTTTGGGCACAAAATGAGGATGTATCGAAGACAGATTTTAGATGCTGGTATGGCCACTATGTGTTTTTGGTGATTCCTTTTGGTGTGACCAATGACCCACCAGTGTTCATGGGATGGATAAAAAATCCATCAAGCCTTACCTCATTCATTTCTTGGTGGATTTCATTGATGATATCTTGGTGTACACAATGTCCGAGGAGGATCATGCTACACACATGTGGATTGTTTTGGATACACTTTGAGTGGACCAACATTTTGGTAAGATCTCGAAGTTCCAACATTGGATATGGGAGGTCCACTTTTTGGAAAAGGTAATCTCAAAGGCTAGATTTTTAGTTGATCGAGTGAAGATAGAGGTAGTTCCTTCTTTGGATCCACCCAATAGCTTGAATGAGGTGCGAAGTTTCTTTGGGTTGGGTAGATAATACACGAGGTTTGTTCCTGACTTTTCCAATGTAGAAGAACCCTTATCAGCTTTGAAATGGAATGGACAACCCTCTGTGGGGTTAGAGAAGTTCCAGTAGAGTTTTTAACAGCTAAGGTAGAGAGTGATGAGTGTCCCCATCTTGAGACTACCCGAGGAGGGAGTCAACAATGTAGTTTTATGCGATACATCAGGGACCAGACAAGGTTGTGTCTTGATGTATGAGTGAGAAGTTATAACCTATGGATCATGGTAGTTTTGGTAGCATGGGTAGAACTACTAGACCCATGACATGGAGTTTGTAGTATTTGTCTTTTCCTAGAAGATGTGGTAGCACTAATATATAGATTACTGGTTTATAGTCTACTCCGACCACAAGAGTCTCAGGTATATCTTCTCCCAGAAAGACCTGAACCTGAGACAATGGAGATGAATATAGTTCCTCCCGGACTATGACATTGAGTTAGTATACACTCATGGGAAGGGGAACTTGGTGGCATGCGTGCTCTATAGGAGGTCCAATTTAAAGCTGCTGAGTGTAGCTTTAGAGTAGCTAGTCGTGATGCATACATCCTTCATGGATAATGATGGAGCATCTTACCATCAGTCAATGACTGTCAATGCCCAACTCTTATTTTAATTTAGGGAGGCACCACCTGTGGTTGATTACTACAAGGCCCAACATGCTCATCTATCCTAGGGATAGGCTCTTGATGGATTTTCTATAGGAGCGGAGAACGTTATCCTTTTCAGATGGCGCATTGTAGTACCCATGACATTATAGGATAGGTGATGATCTATTTTCATACATCCCCTTGGCAGTACATCTAGGAGTTCCAATAAGTACCATGACCTCCAATGTCAGTACTAGTGGTTATGGATGAAGAATATGGAGGAAGATTTTGTTTCATGGTTCCTCACTTTCCAGCATGTGATGGTTGTGCATCAGGTTCTAGTAGGCTTGTCCCACCTACTTGAAGTACCAAAGTAGAAATGGGATGGTATCTCGATGTAATTTGGGATAAAATTTCAATGAACATCTATGGAACATGATTATATCTGGGTGATCGTTGACCGAATCACCATGTTGGATCACGTCCTACCCATTTGAGAGTAGGGATCCATAGAGGTCCTGGGAATAATCTACATACAAGAGATAATGTGTATTTACTGGGTGCCTTTGATGATTGTCTTAAGTCGTGACACAATTTTTACATCCCAATTGAGGAAGTGATTGCAGAAGGATTTTGGGACTCAGTTGTGCTTGAGCACAACTTTTTATCCCCAAAAATATGGTCAGATAGAGCAGATCATACAAAACCAGGTGGACATGCATCCTTTCTGTGCTCTAGATTTTGATCATAGTTGGGAGCACCACGTTTCTCTAGTTGAGTTTTCATAAAAAATATCTATCACTCCACCATAGGCTTGTCACTATTAGAGTACTTGTACGGGCAGCCTTGCAGATCACCTCTAGGTAGTATAGACCCAGGGAAGTTTGTACTCATGCATCCAGAGTTGGTATAGGCTACCACTGAGAAGGTCCAGATCATCCAGGAGTGGATGAGGACTTCAAAGAGAGTACATAAATCTTATTTTGATCATATATAGAGACACTTGGAGTTTAAGGATATAGATAATGTGTTCTTTTGGGACTCATGCCGACATAGATTTCATAGATTTGGTCAAGGCGACAAGTTATATCCAAGTATTATCAGACCTTTTCATATTTGAGAAGATTTGGCGAGATGGAAAACCACCTACCTATTTCCCCACTAATGCACCGGGTGCACGATGTTTTCCACGTGTCATAGATGGGTAGGTAAATTCATGACCCATCACACATCATTGATTGGAGTGAGTTTGACATAGATGATGGGGTGAAATTTGTAGAGTTCCCTGTGGAGATTGAGGACTGACAGGATCGAGTCCCTCATGGATGATTGTTCCCTATAGTACATGTTCAGCGGTAGCACAAGAATCTGCCAGAGAGCATATGGGAGGGGGAGGCACATATTCATTCGTAGTACCCCCGTTTTTTATTAGCCCTGGTTTTTGATTTCAAGGATGTAAAGCCCTTAGGTGGGGAGAATGTAATGTCTCATAATTTTCATATAAATTTTTTAAAAATTTTATAAAATTATTTCGAAATAAGATGAATTGAAAGCACATGATTTAGAGGGTCTATGAGCCTAGAATGGAATTTTGAACTTTTTTAACTTTATTTAACTAAACGTGCAAGTGGGGTTTTCTAACATTTGAACTGGTTTTCAGATAGAAAATATGAGGGCACTCTTGAACTCAAAATATCCAGATTTTCCTAGAAAGGACCTAACTTCAACCGAAAATGGTCGGACAAAAAAGATGATTTTTAAACATTTCAAAAAAAATAAATTAAAAGATATTTTATTTTGTTTTTTAGAACTATTGGGAATGTGAACGGCGGCCCTACGGTGTGATGAAAAGGCACATTAAATGAATATCATTAGTATTTAGTAAATGTGTAACGTAATGATGCATTAAATGGAGTGTAACAACGTAATGACATAGCGTAACAAAAACACTACTACGCATTTTATTTTTAGTAGGTAAATTTATTTGGTTGACGATAATTATATTGTCTAAATAATCTAAAGAACTTATGCCAATAAATATCTCCAATGATGAATTTCAAACAGCAGTGAACCTCTAATGACATCAATGAAGAATGGGACAGTTAGCGAAGAATGATGACAGCTTCGACCGGAACCTAAATCTCCACAACAATAACTCTCCATAGACGAATGTCAATCGAGGGAGGGGTTTGATTTATTTTAAAAATTTCTATATTCTTCACTCTAAACTGACAAACACGTGTCATCCCATGAATAGGTTGACCCGCAGATCGATCATCAATACGATAGGGTGGCTTTTTCTCAGGGGATATTTGTATTATAATTTTATTATTTTATTTGATATAACATCATTCCTGAACATCCCCCTGTCATGAAATTATAACGTGGAGGGTGTGGAATGACATAAACAAGGCCTAAGCCCCTATGATTTTGTGTTCTTCGTGTTGGAGTTTTCAAAATGAAGGCAAACCTAATTTGAGGCTTCCACAAGTAAGGAAATACCCCACAAAGGCTGGAGGTGAAGACAACGCGATGAAAAGACCACTGGTGCTGACCCGGTGGACTTCTGAAGGACTCTTCGGCGCACTAGCAGTGGAACACCACAACAGTGTGCCATTAAAGGTAGATATGGTCAGCTTGTGATGCAGCGAAGCAAGAGGAGCCATTGTTCATGCTGGAGAATTGAGGAAGGATGTGGCCCCTCAGCCGTATCAGTGGGGTAGCCCACAGCCGTGGGCCATGGTTCTTGGGGCACTCCATCACCTGACCGAGTGTGGAAGGCTAACCAGCTAGTTGGTTAGTCACGTGGTTGTGTCTCAGACACATTGTGCCTCTCAGCTAGATTATGTGGGCCCACAGTGACCCGTGGGGTAGGAGGGGGAAATGGCTACCTATCTTTTCCCACCTAGATAGGTCCCTCCCTAGGTAGGAAAAGTATTTGGTAGGCCCCCCAGTGGGTCAGACCTATGCCAAGCAATCCAAGCCAGGTCCAATGAGGCCCAATGGCCCTAGCCCACTAGCAATTTCGGACCCGATCAACCCAGACTGGAAATGAGTCTAGTCGGGTTAGTCAAATCCAATAGGGGCTTCTAGGGCCCCTAGGACGGGTTGGTCAGGTCTGTCTGATCGGGTCGGATGAGGCATAGACATAACAGGCCCCCCATTTACTAAAATAATAATAACATGCAAACCTGGCATCCAATTGACTAGATTTCCATGGAGTTGGAACCCTGAATATGTGGAGGATCATTTGGTATACTATATGGAGGTTTTCATTGATGTTGAAATATGATGACTGGCTTGGGAATCGGTACTCCCGAGATCAAGTGTGCTACATGAAAAAACCCTATAGTTGGATGAGTCCTAATTACTGTGTAAAAGTGACAATGTGTGGATTAGCTATGATGGACCAATGGGAAGCAAATCTTTGTGACTCAGAAGGCCCACAGTGGGGAGAGATTCTGTGTGACTCGGTAGACCCACGTTACATGATGGGGAAGAGTACCTCTATATGTCCATGGTGGGAAGCTGCTCTATGTGACCCTACAGCCCAACGGTGTAGAGAGACTCTGTGTGACTTGTTATACCCGTGATACTCATTTGGTATGAGTACCAGAATAGTCCATGGATTATGGGATGATTCTTCTCAATGACCCAACATACCACTATAGTCACTGAGGATGAGTTCTCTAGTATCTAAGGTGTTTGATTATATAACTAATGATTCTACTTTCCTACTCTATATTATATATAGAGTTAGTTGTCTTACTTCATGATCAAGAATCATTACCTAGTTTTTGGATTGCTTTGGGGTTTTTCTGTTGTGTTTTAGGATCCCTAATAATTATTTTTTTTACTAAACCATGCACGTTATTTTCCCACACATGTTGTGTCTGGTGCAGATGATTGATACCTTGATGGAGGTCCAGGTGGTCAAGGACTCAGTTGTTCCCACTGAGACCAAATACGCAGGATAGACTTCTGCATCTTCCAGTAGCTACTCCACACTTACCTATCAGAAGAGGTTTTCAATGAATGGCTATCTATAGCTTATTTTTTTTATTTATTATTTTCCATTTAGCATTTTTTGGGTTTGTATTATGTTCCATTTTACTTTCAGTTGTACTTGTACTTGGTGGTTATTTGTATAGTCATGCTTGTTCTTCTTTACAGTTTTGGGAAGTGGTTGTGTTTGTGTGTACAAGTACTCATTAAAATGCCTCCCACTTACAGGTTGACACCTTCGGAGCTAGTCACCAACCCCTATCCTTCATGAGGCGGGCATTGGGGAGTCCGGGCAGGGTCCCTAGGGGACGGGTTGTGAAAAAGTGGTATCAGAGGTCAGTCAGTTCTACCTCAAAGACTGAGAGTATATTTTTTGGTTTTTTTTAAAGTTTTTTGAATGATTCGAGTTTGACTTTCAAATTTTAGGGATTCTATTATTGTTGTGGCTGTCCACATATCCATACAGTAGCACCATAAATTCTGGTTTTTGGCTCTATACCTGAAACACTTGTTGTATAAGTGTCTCTTTGGGATATTATTGAATAAGAGTAATCTCCCCAGGTTAAAAATTCAGACTATAGTACATCTTCATCTATTTCAGGATGCCTCCAAAAATACATCCAGCTATGTTACGATATGTGATCCTATGGACAACCCACCTCACAATGAGGCATTGGTTTAGTGACCAGTGCTACAGATGTCCATGTCGGGTAGTGCTCCCTTTTTCCACCACACAATGATCAGTAGTTACTATATGTTTTACTGGTAGAGGATATACACAAACTCAGGGACATTCATGAGTATCAAAGACATATACCTCTAATGTTTTTAGTAGAGATAGATCTGCAGGTCATTAAGGACGGGCTGGCTGCAGTGACGTGGGTCTTTCACTTAGTGAGGAAACCTCTTGACTAGATGGCGATCTAGGTCACTAGCCTTCTATAGGGATCAATAGGGAGATTATAGATCTTGACCATCCAGACACATGGTGAGGAGACCCTCACCTGGATAGACTTTGAGTGCATTTTCCACGATGAGTTTTTTCTCACAACATGTCTCTCTATATTCATTCAAAAGATGCTTCACCTACATATGTGTGGCATGGTAGTGGCTAATAAATCATCATGGATTGACTAGAATAATTTATACTCTATAGTTATGGTCTAAGACCCTTTATTCAGAGATTGAGCCTTTGAGCAGGGACTCCAATGTGAGACCAGGGTGTTGATAGTGTCACACAGTATCCCTACTCAGGCTGGGGTGTTAGAGTGAGCCCTTATTGTAAAGAGCTTCCTAGCAGAGCATGTTCTAATATCTGGAGTTACCAGTAGAACTCATGTGGAAGAGTTTTTATTGGTGAGTAGCATAGTGAAGGTAGGGGCCAATCGGGCTAGGTCTTTAAGAGGAAGACCCCAACACTCAAGGTTGGCAGTTCGGGGCTCCCAAACTAAAGAAAGAAAGAAGGGACCCAGTCATTACTACCTATGTCGTGGGTAGGCACAAATGGCTTGTGACTTCATGACCCATCATACATATGATCAAAAGATGGTTGAAGGACCACCAATGCATTGGAATATGTTAGAGAGATGAGGTCCTCAAGGCGGCATTAGTGGTAGGGGCAGGTCCAGAAGCAGGTAGTGGGTGATGGTTCAAGGTAACACCACCACCACACCCAGATGGTCCACCCTAACCTCAGTGAGTAGGTTGAATAGGGTGAGCTCAGATTTAGGAAGCAGAGGATTATTACCATCGCACTCTGGATATTATTAGAGGTATGATCATTATTTTCTCCACCATAGTTCCAGTTCGTAAAAACAAAGTTTTTAGTCACTCTTTTCATTCCAAGGCTCTCGTTCAGAGCTTGATTATTTATGTGGAGTTTTTGGCTCAATCCTTACGACTAGAGACTTCTACATGATGGGATTCGATAATTTAACACTAGTTTCATGAGTGTTAAATTACTCTTGGTGGTGAGATCTTCGGCAGGGATCTCCTACTGGCAATGTCAAGGCCTTACGATGTCATATTGGATATGGAATAGATATCCACAGTCCATGTTCAGATAGAATATTTTAAGAGTATAGTGCAGTGTGTCTATGTGGATGGGACCATATATACTTCACCAGTGAGAATGAAACTTTTCCAGCATTGGAAGATCTTTCACAGAGGAGGGTGTAGGTGATCACTCACTAGTTGTCTAGCATCACCCTCGTTGCAGTGGATAGGAGGATTCAAAGAATTCTTAAATTGATGGATGAGTATGAAGAGATCATTCAAGATGATCTTCCAGGACTACCTCCTTATTGGTAGGTAGACTTCTTCATCGACATGTACCTCCGGAAATCACTGATATGCCCTTCAATATATCATATGGATCTTATAGAGAAACATGAGTTGAGCGTATATTTGGAAGAATTGGTGGATAAGGGGTTTGTAAGGCCAATAGTTTCATTATGGACAGCCCCAGGGTTGTTTTCCATGAAGGTAGATGGGATATTGAGGTTGTGCATGGGATTCGGGTGCCTAAACTAGGTGACTTTGAAGAACAAGTATCCACTGGTTGGAATTGATGACCTCTTTGGTCAGTTTGAGGGAGCGAGATAGCTCTCAAAGATAGACCTCGGGAATGGCTATCATCATCTTTGGGTATTAGATGAGGATGTACCGAAGTCAGATTGTAAATGCCAGTGTGCCCATTATGAGTTCTTGGTGATTCCTTTCAGTGTGACCAATTCCCCAACCATGTTAATGGGACTGATGAATAGGATCATTCTGCATTACCTTGATTGATTTTTGGTAGTCTAAATTGATGAAAGCTTGGTTTAGTTGGCATTGTAGGGGATCATGCTAAGCACCAATGGATAGTCCTGGATATACACTGAGAGAACAAAATTTATGGTAATCTCTTGATGTTCTAGTTGTAGATTGGGGTGGTCTACATTCGAGGGAATGACATCTCAGAGGCTTGATTTGTAGTGGATCTAGTGAAGATAGTGGCAGTTCTTGCTTGGAAGCCACCCAGGAGCATGAAATAGGTGACGAGTTTCTTGGGGTTGGTTGGACACTACCTGAGGTTCGTGTCTGAATTTTACATGGTATCAACACACTTATCAGCTTTGACACAGAATAGATCCCCTTTGTATGGATGAATAAGTGATAGTAGTGTTTCTTGGAGTTGAGGTAGAGACTGACATGTGCCCCCATATTGAGACTACCAGATGAGGGATTTGGGTATTATGTTTTCTATAATTCGTCAAGGACCAGATTGAGTTCTGTCCTAATGTAGAAGCAAGTAGTTATCGCTTAAATCTCACCGTATTTGAGGAAGTATGAGTAGAACTATGCAACCCATTACCGTGAGTAAGCAGTAGTGGTCATTTCCTTGAAGATATGGCATCACTACATTATTGGTGAGTGGTTTATAATCTACACTGGCCACAAGAGTCTTAGATATATATTATCCCAAATGGACCTAAACCTGAGATATCAGTGATATCTAGAGTTCTTCCAGGAATATGAATTCAATATAGTCTATACTCCTAGGAAGGAAAAATGGTGGAAGATGTGCAGAGTAGGAGGTCTTGTTTAAAACTGCTAAGGGAGGTGATAGAGAAATTGGTCGTGATGCAGATATCCTTCATGGATAATGATGGTGTAACATAACATTAGTTGATGAATATAACTCCCCAACACTTATAGTGAGTTAGGGAGGCACAACATATGGTTGTTTACTATGATTCCCGACATTCATAATTATCCACAGGATAGGATCCAGATGGATTTTTGATAGGAGGGGGGTACATCATCCCTTTTAGAGGGCACACTGTAGTACTATTTATATTGCATGGGGAGGTGTTATGTTAGTTCCATACATCCCCATTAAAGGTATTTAAAAAGGTGGATAAGATGTATCAATACCTCTGGTGTCGGTACTGGTGGAAAGGGATTAAGAAAGAAGTTGTATAGTTTGTTTCTTGGTGCCTCACATGCTAGAAAATGAAGGCCTAACATCATGTTCTAGCAAGATTTTCCAGGACACTACAGGTACCAGAGAGGAAATGAGATGGTATCTCAATAAAATTCCTAAAAGAATTACCACACACATCTAGGGGCCCAGATTCTATTTGGGTGATCGTTGACTGACTAACCAAGTCTACTCAACTACTACCCATCTAGGAGCAAGGATCAGTAGAGTGCATGGGATGCCTCTATGCCCAAGAGATAGTGTGTCTTCTTGGGGTTCCTTCGATTATCATCTCTGACTAGGATTCACACTATACATCACAATTGGGTAAGGTATTATAAGAGGAATTCATGAAATAGTGGCGCTTGATCATAGATTTTCATCCCTAGAAGGATGGTCAGATGGGGAGAACCATACAGACCTTGGAGGAAATGATTCATTCCTACGTTCTGGATTGTGGTCATAGATGAAAGGACCACATGCCTCTGGTAGTTTTCTCATAAAAAAATAGACATCCCTCCACCATTTGTATGGTACTGTTTAAGGCTTTGTATGGGAGGACTTGTAGATCACCACTATGCTAGACAGACCTAGGGAAATCGGGGCTCATGTTTTCCACTTGTCACAGCTGATGGGGTACATGAATGATCCATCACACATCATCGGATAGGGATTTCATGACATTTATGATAGGGGGATGTTTTCAGAGTTCGTAGTGGATATAGAGGGCCGACAGGAGTGGGTCCATTATGGATTGTTGATTCCTCTGGGGAACATTCTAGAGGCAGGAGTAGAATCTGCTGGAGACCACATGGGAGAGGGAGGCTTAGATTCATGCCCATTAAATCCCATATGTATGATTATCCCTTGTTTTGGATTTTAGATATTTAAAGACCTATGGTGGATATAATGTAATGCCCCAGAATTTTAGAATATTTTTTTTAAATTTTATGGAATTATTTCAAGACAATATTATTTGATGGATCAGGATTCCAAGTCCTATATATCCTAAAATGGAATTTTGAATTTTTTTAAGTTCTTTTTAGTAAATGTGGGAGCATGTTTTTCTTACTTTTGAACTGGTGTTCGGATAAAAAATTTGAAGGCACTATTGACCTCAGAACATCATAATTTTCCAACAAAGGACATAAATTCGACTGCCAAGGGTCTAACAAAAAAGTTAATTTTCAAAATTTTTAGAACACAAAAACATAATGGAAAAGATATTTTATTTTATTTTCGACACTATTGGGAGATTAGACGATGGTGCTGAAGTGCAGAGAAAAGGTTCATTAAATCAAGATCATTAATGGATCATAAATTGGTATCATAACAACACATTAAATGGAGTGTAACATATATGAAATTTCATAAATAAAATAGTGTAACGAAGTGATGACGCAGTGTAATAGAATTACAATGATGTGTTTTATTATTAAAAGGTTAACACAATAGAGAAACAAGAATTAAACTATGTAAATTATCTGACGAACTTATGCCATGAAATATAGCCAATGTCAAATGTCAAACGCTAGCGAACCACTAATAGCATCAATGAAGAATAGGACCAGTGGGTGATGAACACTAATGGCTTCGATCAAAACCTAAATCCCCACAAACTGAATGCCCTAATGATGAACACCAATCGAGTTTGGGTTTTGATTTATTTTTACGTTTTCATCATTATTCATTCTAAAATAACGAACACAGGTCAACCCAATAATCTGTTGACCCACAGATCACTCGTCAATGCGGGAGGGTTCCTTTTTTTCATTGGACTTCATTATTGGTATTTAATTATTTTTTATGATAGAACATCATCTCTAAACCTCCCCCTATTTTTAAATTATAATGTGGAGGGAATGGTATGAAAAAAGGCCCGAGATCCTCTGCTATTTCGTTATTCATGATGGATTTTTCGAAAAGGAAGAAAAATAGATTTGAGGCCTTCACAGGGAAGGTGACACACCCACAGAGGCCGGAGGTGTAGAAAGTGTGAACAGACCACTAGTGTAGACCTAGTGGACCATGGACGGACCTGCCAGTGATGAAGGACATGCGAAGGTGTAAGCGCATCATTGAAGGTAGTAACAACCTGCTCGGGCTATGGCGCAGTTGGAAAATCCATCGGTAGGGTCGGAGTCTTGCCGAAGGACATGGACCCTTGATCGCATCGGTGGTGAAGCCCACAAAATTGGGCCACAGTTCTTAGGGAAAATGGTTCCCTGACCACGTGGAGAAGGCTATTCAGCTATTTGGTCAGTAACGTGGTGGTGCCCTAGAAACATTGTGAATTCACTCTGGAGGAAGCCACCCCATGGCGACCTGCGGTGCAGGAGGGAGACACAGCCACCTACCACATCTCGGACAGACAGAGGCCACCATATGTGGGCCATGAAAGGGTGGGATACCCTAGCGGGAAAGGCTTGTGCCAACTAGTTATACCCTCACCCAAAAATCCCCACACACCCCTTTTCCCGGGATAGACAAGACTGGGTCACCGGGTGATTGGGAAGGTTGGACCCTTGGCCAAACTGAGTTGGCTCCAGCGATGCCAATGGTCCGGGCCCACTGTCCAGTCTGAGCCAAAGCAACCCAAAACTGAACTAGGACATGTTGGGTTAGTCAAATCAAATCGGGGCATGTGCGGCCCCCGATCCGGATCAGACTGGGTATAAAAGAAACTAGCCCCATGTTTACTAAAATGAAAATAACTTTCAAACCAGGTGTGCGATTGATGATCCGTTTGCAGCATTGAAACCACCTATCGAGGTAGATATTTTGGTAAGCATTATGTAGGATTTTATGGACATTGAAATTAAAATAATTTCTTGGGGAGTGGTTCTATCAAGATCATGCATGCTACATACAAAAACCCTATAGTTGACTGAGACATGATGTTTACTAACAAGTTACCATGTGTTGATCTGCTACGATGGCCTAGTGGGAAGCAAATTTGTGTGACCTGGTAGGTCCATGGTGGGGAGTGAATAATTGTGAATTGACATAACCATAGTACACTATGTGGAGGAGTACCTCAGTATGGACATGGTGAGAAGTGTCTCTATGTTACCTGGAAGGCATACTATGAGAAGAGACTTTTTGTGACTCATCATACCAATGGTACTCATCATGGACGAGTACCACAGTAGTCCATGGATAGTGGGATGTAGATTCTTTGAGAACTGATAGGCCCATTGTACTCATTGAGGAGGATTTCTCCAACAGTCAAGGTGTTCGATTATATGACTGAGGATTCTTCTATACTACATTAGATTGTACCTAGTTTGAGTTGTCTTTCTTCATTATCAAGATTCATGATTTCTTTATTGATTTATTTGTAGTCTTTACTTTTTGTTTGGAGTTCCCTACTCAGTATTTTTTTACACACACCTAAACGGGCTTCACCCACACATGTTGTTTCTAATTCAGACGATTGACACAATAATGGATGACATAGTGGTCTAGGACCCGATGGTGCCCAATGAGACTAGGTAGGCAGGATACACTTCTACAGCTTCCAACAGCTACTCCATACTTACCTGTCAGGTGGGGTTTTTAGAAAATTTCTATCTAGAGATTCTTTTTTTCTTTTCTGGTGTCTAGTTAGTCTTTTGTTGAGTTTATATTTTGGACAATCTGAATTTTATTTTTACTTGCACTCAATGGTAATTTATAGCAGCGTTCGTGTTCATATTTCTGATTTTTGGGTGTGGTTGTCTCTGTGTGTGTGTGTGTGTGAACTCAGCATATGCCTCACACATGAACTTTGACACCGTCAAAAATAGTCTCCATCCTCTGGCCATCAAGAGGCGGTGTTGAGTGAGTCACATCACTAACCATGGGGTATAAGTCATGAAATAGGGCCCATTTTCACGTACCAGGTTACATCGAGCCAGGTCTAACACACCTCATAGTTTTTACCTGTAGGTACATATATTCCAGTTCCACATCTACAGTTATAATCTAGATATAGATAAAATTCTAGGAAACCAATCACTCTATCCTTTACCAAAATTCAATAAAATTTTCCTAAATTTTAACTCATCCTTATAATTACCCTAAGTGACATTCCTGGACAATGCCACAGAAATATTCCTAGGGATCTCACAAAAGTTTCTTAATCCTAGTTTCCAATGGTTGAATAAACCATCACTCTGATACCAACAATAGTGACCCTCACTTTTCATACGTTAACATTACATCACTTATGAGGAATAGTTAAAAAATTACACAAAAGACTCTCAAACATCATATTAGTATAGTACCTTTATAAACATGGAAAGATAAACACTGGTACATGAGTGTGCTACATTATCTCCCATTAAGTTATTCTTTACTATCACCCTGTATATACACATCAAGGATAATACATATCAAGATAACCAGGGTAATGGAAACATAAAAACGGGTGATCTCGGATACTCTGTATTGGTAAACAAGAGATACATGTAAACATAAATCAATAATATCGGTATGAGAATGAGGTAATAACATTATAAGATCATATAATTAATATCATAAGATCATAAAAATGATTCATGGCATAAATCATTGTAGTTCATAAGGCATGAGTCATAATTAAATAAAAACACAATCTATGAAATCACAACATAGGAATAATACATGGAATATTCAAAAACACATAAGCAAATAAAATAATTTCCATAGTAGTCAAGGATTCACTTCCAAGAACATATTCTTAGTATGGGTTCACTACACATACCATCTTGGTAGTCATGGTTCAATCCCTTGGTTATATTAGTAGTATGAGTTCAATCTTCATACCATCATAGTAGTCATGGATCACTACCATGGGCATATAAGTTGTCAAGGTTCACTCTCAAGATCATCTTAGTAGTATGGGATCAGCCCCTATTTCATCTTTGTTTTCAATATATATCTCATGGAAATATTAGCATTCAATGTTAAATCCCACTACCACCTTATTTTATCACATTAGATATAAATAATTGTCCAATACATTTTAAGGATATATAGGTCTCACCCGTATCGTAATGAAATCATACATACATGTTCCAAAAAATCATAAACAATCATATACTAACCCATGAAATGAAATGGGTTTTCTAATAGTTTAATCATATCATAACATATAATAAAGAAACATGTTCCATTAATATTTAATAAAAAGTACAAGTCATGAAAAGAATCTGTTTTCAATAGTATATAACCCTTGAAAGAGAAATGGAGTTCATAAAAATCATGTCATCAAGACATAAAATATTCAGATAAAGAATTTGAATGGATAAATTGAATCATTTCTTATAAAGGAATCAATAACACCACTTGATATTATCCTAGATGGGAAGTAATTTTGAAATATATTTTAAAAATTTATCTTGGGTAAATTATCCTTTCTTTTTTAAAATCTAAATTTTAAAACATAAAACCTTTTTAAAACCATTTCCCTTAAAAAAATATTAAATAATATTGAAATCGTTTTGAAAACCATTTCATTGAAAATACATTGAAAGCATATAAATAAATCTTGATGATGTCTTGAAAATAATTTTCCACTAAAAACTTATAAAATAATATTGAAAAAAATTTGAAAAACTTTTTCCTTGAAAAATTATAAAAGAATCATGTTCTTTTTAAAAACAAATTTTTAAAATACTTTGAAAATTATAAATAAAGCTTGAAAATATTTGGAAAACCATTTTCTATGAAAACTATTAAAATAATCATGAATTGTTTTAAAAAAAATCATCGAAAACCACTCTAAAACATTGAATTTAAAAAAATTAAAAAAAAATTATCATAAAAAAATAACATATAAATATTGTAAAGGAATATTCAAAGGGAATTTTTTTCATGTTGGTAGTAAAATATATACATTCCGAACATTCCTTTTGCACCGTAAAAAGTTCAGAAAACTACCTCGACCAGAAAACAAATAGAATGTTCCTTTTTTAAAAAACCTTTTTTTAAAGAAATAGTATTGGTAAAATTTTCATTTAAATAACATAGAGTAATAGTATCATATTTTTTGAATCCTTTTAATAGATACGGTTTGGAGAAACACATATTTCCAATCCAATAGAGATGTAAATTCGGACCTTATTAAAAACACTTTCCTGGTCATGTTATGTGCCAAAGATAAGAAAAATGATATCATTACTTCAATATAACATGAATTATGAGTGTTTAAAAAAACATGAGTTTAATTGAGATATGGATCATAATATTTTATTAATGAAAACATATTCATAAATAATCTCAAAAAATGATGAGATTATTTCATTAATCTCTTACCACATCATAACTCTAAATCATACACCCCATGTAAGAAAATGAAACTAAATAGAGCTAAATAATATACTGAAAATAATTCAAATTATGATATAATATTTAAAAGGTAGTATATACACCTCATAGAATAATATATGTGCATATCATGGCTTGTGTCTCGAAAAGGGAAATTTCAGACCAAATTGCATTTACGATTTTGTAACTTTTGAAACAGAAACCCTATGTGAGAAATATTAAAAAATTGATATTTAAATACCCATAAATTCAATTATAATTTTCATGGAACACATTAATTTGAATTATATACCCCAAACAATAGAAATTAGTTGTTTATAAGGCATGAATCTCACAAAAATAACGAGAGATAGAATTCCCTTACCCTGTGTCTTGACTCTCATCGTACTCATTCAAACATTGATTATAATACAAATGTGATTATTATAAATATATTAATGAACCTTACTCTTAAATATAATAAATTTTGTGGTTTTATTTTTACATTATATTACCTTTTTCTTAATAATTTAATCTTAAGTTTACGCTTCGGGTAATATTCATGTTGTTTTTCACATGTGCCTTAATTTGTTATATATTCTGTAATAATACTGATATAATGATTTCCAAAATGGAAAAACTGATATAAATACCATGAATATCCATTATATATGTATTATAATAATAAATATGATAATAATTATGAAACTGAAAACACTATTCATAGAGACAGTACGTTTTATGTACACAAGAGTGTTGTTTTCGTTTTATTCTCAAAATGAAGAAAGAAAGAAACTTGAATACTCATTTATATTTATATAATATAATTATAGCATAATTATTATTTCATATATCTTATATAATTCCAATAAAAATAATTAATACATTCCATGTAGTGTTTAAATGAATCACATCGCTTTTAAGTGGCAGTAGTCCACACTTCCACAACCTAAATTATCATATTTACATAAAATGGATAATATGAAGATATATGTGGTAAAATAATATCAAAATCATAAAAAACATATTTTCTATCAAATATTTAATATATATATATATATATATTCTATCATAATTCCCAACCATAAAAGGGTGTAAATTAATAGTGAACAATGATCATTTCATGAGGCGATAGTTCCTCGTACACGTAAATAATATGTCCATTAACCATTAGAAGTATGCGTGTGTAAGTGTAGGTTTTATTCTTAAAATAACAACATATCAGTATATTTAGGATATTTTTTTATTTATAATAATATAATAAGGATATTTTAAGGGGCGAAGAATGAAAATAAGATAAAGGAGCATGATGACGAATGTTACCTCTTCTTTGGGAAACAAATTTTGGATTCCACGAAAGTGCTTCCTTGGGTTTCTTTATTGCAAAAGGTAAGATTCAAGGATAAAGGTATGAATTTTGGGAATTTTATTTGGTATATTTTGGATGAACCTCCATGGTTTCATAGGTGAGTTTAAGTGAGAGAGTGTTTATCTTTTATAGTGGATTGGGAGTGGTACTCTTGTAAATACCAAAATTTATTATTTAATGGGAGGTATACCTTACCTAATGTGACTAAAAAATGGAAAAATAATGGATTAATGGGGCAGAATTGTCTATATAAACCTCCACCACAAAAAAAGATGTGACGTTTAATAAATTGGTTCTTTAACTTCTATGTTTTCCAAATTTTATCATTTTAGTTTTCATTAAGGTATCTTGTATTCTTACATAAGTAATTCTACCATTAAAATTAAATTAAGCATATATTTATTATAAAAAATATACTCACTAAATTTTTATAATAATTTTTAATTTATAAAATTATAATACCATGTTTGTTTGACATTTATTATAAAATAAGATGATATAAGGTGGATAAACAATATATTAAGTGGGATAGTACTAACAATGCTTTTACTATCTATGGGTAAATATTTTAATTATAACAAATAAATTCATCCTTTAATGGACCATATTTTATATCTATTAACACTAAAAAATAACTTGAAATATGTTATGATTTTTATTAATTTGAATTCATTTAATAATATATCATTTATCATAAAATAAAATTATTGTCAATTTTGACATTATTTATTTAATGTTAATTTCGTAAATATCAAAATAATATTGGAATCAAAATATATTAATTTAAATGCATTAAATCATGATATATTCATCTAAAAATAATTAATGATATTAATTCATCCAATTTACATGACTTTTAACATTTATAGTATCATTTATTTTAGCAAATTATACACTCAATAATCACAATGCTTGTATTTCCTAAGAATTCTATGTGACTAAATCATCTCTAAAAAATATTGATAAGTAATACTGATTTTAATAACTCATTTATATTTCAAATTTATTTGTATAACAGAAAATATATTGTTTTTTCTGTATAATAAATTTTTATAAATGTTAAAGTGGTGGAATGTTCCCTTTTTGTCTTTTTCCTTACTTAACTTCTCAAACAAAGATCCTTTGTTAAATAGTATCAAAATAAATCATAAAATTGGACCCATTAAAAGATATAGTAAAAATGTCAGTATCCAATGGATTTTGGATAAGATTTGAGGTCATTTTGTCCATAAAGAAGAATGGTTTGTCCCTAATTAAACATAATTTTACCTTAATCACTCTAATTAAATTTAATCACATTCACTAATATTTTCGTACAAAAAATTAAGTTGATATTATTAGTCCCAATCTATTATTATAATTATGACCGTGTATGTTCATTTTTTATAACTCAAATCATATAAGTGGGAATTTTACTTATAACACTAATCACATAGATATTATTAGAAAGCGGGATTTTAAAGTCAAAATACTCAAAAATTCAATAAGTTTTTTAAGAACCAATTTCAATTTAAAAATGACATAATTACCTACCATGTATTACGATATTTACAATTTATATATTATGATTTTAAAAAGTAGATTAAAATATAACTTAATATTAAAATTTATTTATGAGAAAAGGAAGTTTTTAAATAAAATATAATATTATTCAATATTCATAAAAGAGAAAACATCTCAAAAAATCCAAAAAAAGTCACCCTAATATAACATTGAAATTACGAATTAAATAATTAAGTTTAATTTGTCAAATTAAGTTTATAAAAGTTTCTAAAATTAATTTTATCATTGTTCACAGAAGGAAAATAAAATAAAATTGAGAAAATGGTATTTTAAAAAATCTAAATAATTTACCAAAAATTATATATTTCATTATCAATTTGTTTTATTTATATGAAACCATTATAATTATTATTTAAAAATGTGTTAATACAATTTATATTAGTATGTTTAATAGCTAGGTTATAACTCTGTTTTTTAAATAATTATAACAATATAGTGTTGTTTCACAGAAACATAGTGTTGTGTGTAATGTAGTCTAATACTAGTTATTTAATATATATATATATATATATAACTATTTTTACTCTTATGTGAAATTAAAAGTATCAAAAACAATAAATTAATTTAGAAAAAAAACATTTTATAAAGTCATGAGGTGTTACATTCCCTCGCCATCATATTTATATTATCTAAAGAGATATCAATCATTACCAAATTAATCATCAATCTTCAATGAATATATAAATAATATAACGATAATCATACAATTTTGTGTTGTAAAATAAAAATTTCATTCATTAATCCATCATACCATGTCCTGTGGAAAAGAAATATGTTTTATAAATATTTCAACATCACATAATCAAAATCGTGGAAATGAAATAATATATTTATTATCATTATATTATATATCCAATGAATAATAAAATATATTAAATCAGGTTCTCATCGATGGATAATATCATTAAATAAATATTTCAAACATTCTCCTCAGATAAGAGAAAACATAAAAATTTCTTCTCATAACATTTAAAATAAGAATTCTCATAACACTGAATAAATTTACTTCATCTTAAAATAATCATGTAAAATATAAAATTAATTTATTAAAATGAATAATTTTCATGAAGTCTAGAATATTTTATCATACAATAAACATTAACAAATAATCCTTTCACACATTTTTTGAAAAGAAAAAAATAACGTTTTTAGAGAAAATTATTATAAAAATTTATTTTTAATCGTTTCAAAATAAAATAAAATATTGTTAAATATTAATTTAAATTGTCATTGGATCATAGAAAATAAAATTCTTCAAAACATATTATAGAATATGGTCATGGAAGAAAATTTTTTCTTGCCAAAGAGGAAATAATGTTCCCTTTTTCTAAATATATTTTCTTCATATTTTTAACTATCAAGGAACGAAGAATTAAAAGATGATATGAAAACACAATTAATAACCATTGTGAAGGAAATATTTTGGGTTTAATAGAAAGAAATATATAACAATTATAAGTGAGATTCAATAAAAAACAATCCCTACTAATAATGAAATTGCAACATAAAGCCTTACCTAGATACCAAAATTTATTTGTTATAATTATCAGGCTATGAAATAATTAATTAAAATTTGTTATAAATATATAAGATTACCATATTCATAGTTTTTCAAAATATAAAATTACCTTATAATTTATATTTAGACATTTATTAAAAATTCTTCATTAAAATCAATTTTCAGGGTGTTAACGATTTTATTTCACAAGAATTGTTTTGTTTGATAGTTCCAATTCATACACCTTGTTCTCTTTCTCATCTTATATTGAATATTAATGATGTTACAAGGTCATATTTATTCTTTATATACCCATTTATAATAATTTATATATGTTCATGGGGAAAATATTGACATTACAATATGGAGATAGTAGTACGTGCATACACATGAAGAATGTTTTAATTTTACAAATAATCAAAATATATAAATTAAAATAATAATCACTCTTTTAGGTGTCATAGTAACATCATAAATATCATATATATTCATTAAATTTATCCATATGACCATCTTTTTATGGGGGACTTGTAAAATGCATCACATCTATCTGTAATAGTTTTAGTAAACATGTACACACAAAAAATGTTATCATTTTTTATAGGATGGAATGGAGGTATAAAAATAGTGTATCATTAACATAAAACAAATCTTAATATAGTAAAGATACTAATTTAATCATGTTAACATGTCCACATATGACTTAGAGTAGGTTTCCAAATAATGAAACATGAAATTGATTGACAATAACAATTACTTCTTCTTTGGGAAACCTATATTTGATTACACCTTAATCCTTAAATAGTTGGTTTCTGGGAACAAAATAATCTTTAAAAAGTGGTAAGGGAGTCTATGAAGATATTTGGGAAGCTATTTGTTGAAATATAGGGATAAATGTGTGTAAATAAGTGAAATGTGGATTTTCCCTTCTTTAAGTGATGTCGGTAGAGTTATTGTAAATACTTATAGTATTAAAACATAATAAAGTCATATTCAGGTATAATTGGTACCACAAATACCCAAATGTAAAGATAAGATAATTGTGGGTCAACATAAATTTATCCAATCTCAATTATATAATTTTAGTGATATTTTATGCTGCATATTGATGTTTAACGCCCCCTACCCCATTAATAATTTTAACCCACGCCTTGTTTAGAAAGATTTTCCATGATTGAATTTAATAATGAAAAAAATGAAATTGAAATTTTTAATAAACTTTTAAATGATAATTCCAATTTTGGAAACCATTTCATCATATTTATTTCTTATTATTTTTTAGAGATTGTTTAAAAATATGTGTGCAAAGCTCAATGAAACCCGTTTTTAGAAAAATTAATTTTTATACATAAAACTGAATATAATATAATTACATTCTTAGTAAAAATCCTTCGATTAATTTTAAATAATTGATTTAATTTATGATAAACATATTCAATTTGATTAATAGTGATTACTTTGTTTTATTATTATTAAAAGTTTGGGTACAACCATAAGTGAGACACACGACGTTACTGAGAAAATGCAGTAAACATGGAGGCTTGGGGGACTTGACCCCACTACCTGCCTCACCCCCACCCCAATCCCTTACCACACCACCAGCAAATCTGTCATTTTATTAATATTCAAACACATTTAATTTATTAACAAAATGTTTTAAAAAATAACTCTTTTTACTATTAAATTATTTAATTATCATTTCAAACTAATTGACAACCAATGAATTCATTTTCTACTTGTCTGAAAATTAATATATTATTGGTTCAATACATTTAATTACTTTTTGAATAAAACATGTATGACAGGATTAATTATTATAATCCAAATATTTCAAAGAAATTAATTGGGATCAATAAAATTTTCTATATAAAAAATAAATTATTTTTGAAAATTAAATTTTACATAAATATCATATAATTTACTTTAATTGATTATTTATAAGTATTATTCAGATAATTTTAGTGTTTTTTAATTCTCAAACCACTGAAAACATTTATTTATTAAGGGAAAATATATTATAAAATCATAGGGTGTTACTTTCAACACTATTTTATGATTTCTACCCTCATAATTATTTCCCCATGATAAAAAAATAAGGATATGTGTACCTCATCACATCATAATGAAAGCATATTAATTCCATGAATTTCCAATTCCTGTAGAGATCCATAACCATATGAGTAGTATTATTCCATGGAACTTTATCTCTATGATCCATGACTTTTATAGGTTTATCCTTATAATAAATATCATGTTCCAATTGTATTAACTATTATTATAATATGTGGGAAGGATATTGTATTTAATTTTTCGTAATATATACATATAATACCAAATAAACTTGGGGTGGGTTTGAAGGGACATCCAAGCAATGAGGTACCATACTGTTACGATTGGGAATCTCATAAGGGATAATATATATGGGGATTATCATTTAATTACTTCCAAATATCATAAAATTATTCAAATGATAATTTTTAGGATTAATCTAACAATAAATGTGAACTCCAATTCCCACTAATGATTTTAAACATATCTTTTTTTCGACTCTAGACTTCCCTAATTTCGTACTAAATAGATATAACCTTCTCTCCCATTTCCTCTGCTAAATTAGGTCCCAAAATATTTTTTTACCCAACACCATCCCAATATGGTGGATTCCTACAGTTCATTCTATATAGGGATTCATAAGGTGACTTCTAATTTCTTTATTTAAATTGATTTTTGTAATAAAATTTAACTATATGAAAGTGTTGATCCTATCCTCCTTTAAAATTAACAATTAAATCTCTCTATATATCTTCTAATGTTGGAATGGTCATCTCAAACTAACCATATTTTTGTAGATGATATAAAATTCAAAATCTCAACACCATATTAAAAAATTGTTGAATATTTATATATAACTTTAAGGTAATCCTCATATCTCAATTAGTTGCGATTGAGAGTGGTACTCCATTAATCCTAAACACGTCCTTAATATATATCTTATTTAACAGATCAAGGAGAAATATTATTTGGCATCAATAAAATGTGATTATTTGGTATGTTGATTGACTATAAACCCAATATAATTCTTCCATTTATATGTGTCAGGGAGTCCCAAAAATGATATCTCTGGTTTTTTTTACCAATTCTTTTTAGATATGGGTATTGGTTGTGACATCCCCTTTAATTTATGTCTATCCTTCATAACCTTTTTTCATTCCAATAACTGAGATTCATTCACTACAGTATCTATCCTTATGTTATCCCACCAGAAATTCTCTTTAACATATCTTTATATCTTCATCCTTTAAAAAATTATAGAGAATGATGAACTACAAACATTATCCAATTGCTCAATCTTAAATTCATTCATTGATAGGACCCATACCTAGTTATTGAATGTGAACATTCAATCATGGACAAGGCTAAAATATATTAAAAAAACCTTACCTTATTTTATTGATCTATATTCTTCTACTATATGAGTTTAATATTCACATAAATTGATTGTTCAAAATTTATCTAAAAAATATAGGAAGTTTTACATTCCTTGTGATTTCATATAACATCCTATATAAATCCATATGTATTAAATCACATTAAATCTTATTCAGTGAAAAACTATCATGGACCATTCAAATCAAATAAAATCCTACCATTATCTCTTTCTTAGTGTGGTGATGTTTTTAGAATTCATAATCTTCATTCAGTTTTAACCATAATATTTGATATATAACTAAATATTTTTGTATACATATATACATCAATATTTTTTACTAACATATAAGCAACAACATTAATTATAAATATTATTCATCCATGTCATTGAATAATAAATATCTAATTAAAATTCATAATAATGAGTTGGGTAATTTTTCTCATTAAGCTTCAATTGGAATTCGACATAAGATACCACCATTTCATTATTTATGGGAACACATCTCAATGTGTTTTTTGATGAATTACAATAGATCACAAACCCTTACACACCATCAGTATGTGTGAGAATAGCTTCACTACCCAAAATTATTTTTAGGTCCTCGAAATATTCTCCACATTCATATTTATAAAAGGAACTTGGATCACTTTAATGTCAACATATTTAGTAAATTTTATTGTCATGATAAATTTCTCATAACTCATGAAGTGTATCCAAAAAATTCTACAATTCTATGGATTTATATCACCATGGTCGGGCTGGTCCATTATTCAATAACTTACATCTTTAATGGATCCACCAATATACAATTTCTTAAAATTACATCACCCAAGATTTATACTTTTTAAATTTAGAATTCATTAATGATATATTTTGAAAATAGTTTCTACATTCACATGTTCTTCAACAAAATACTCTAATTATATTCATTCTATACCCTCTTATTGTAATATATAAGGATATCCTCTATAAAGACAACCATAAAAAGTTCATGGTAATATATAAAAATTCAATTCATTATATCTATGAAGATATAATGGGAATTAATAATTCCAAATGGAATCACTATAAATTTATAATAACGATAACTCATATAAATGGTTGTCTTGGATATATCCGTATTTTTAAACATCAACGAATGATATCCATATCATAGTTCAATCCATGAAATGTATTTATCTCCTCAAATTCGGTCAAAAAATCACCAATACGGGTTACGGGTTACATTTTCTGAACAATGATCTTGTTAAGTTCTCACTAATCAATTAAAAGACTACATGAAACATCATTGTTCTTAATAAAATGAATAGTTGTACCCCATGGTAACCCAATTGGTTGAATGAATCCAAATTTAAGATACACATTGATTTTATTATTTAACACATGAAACATAATAAAGTTAATTATATAATTATCCATTGAAATAGGATTATCACTAGGTATGAGTTCAGTTGAAAAACTAAATTCATGATTTCTAGGAAGACTAGAAAACCCTTATGTGATCTATCATTATATTTCTATAAAATAGTAATATCTAAAATATTTATTATATCCCTAATAATTTGAGATAGATACCCCTATTGAATAAATAATAATAGACATAAAATTTAATTAATTTAACATATAAGTTCAAATTCTTACTCACACTAATATACCGTCCCTTGTTCATTTAGAATATGATATGTGACTTACCTTCCTAAAAAATTGAAATGGGGTCTATAAAAAGATAGATAATTCAATCCCAAAACGAAATTACAGTTAACTAGAGGAAGAATAATTTTCTTTTGAAATTACATTCCACAAAAATTTGTTGAAAATGATCTATATAATTGTGAGATGTTCATCAAACCATTAGTAGTTTCTAATAATAATTGAACAAATAATAGTTGTGGTGGTTTTTTGATACCCTTGTAAAATTATTAAAATATAATACAGTGGGTAGAACTAGATTCAAATATGTCATTTTCAGTTCAATAGTAGTTGATAAGTGTAGAAATCACTACTTCGTTCTCATGGCCCACTCAGTTGGTGTTATTTCAAGAGACTTTTCATTATCTCCTAACTAAATAGGTTGTAGATGCTAATTGTTATTGTTATACCTTGTATTCATGAATTGGTTTGCATAATTATCATGGCCTTTATAATTATATCATTGGAGTGTGGGGGTTTATATTGTTTATCTCTCTCCACTATCATTTCATTGGGTTGATTCTTTAAATTTATTCAACATTCAACTTCACAATGGAATTCTTTTCTACACTAGAAACATTTAGTATTTCCCTTAATACATTATCCTTATACTTCTTTCTATAATTCTATCATAAAAGATGATTCAATTTTATTCCACCATTCATTTTATTATTATAATTTTATCAAAACTCTATCATTCTCTTCTTATTTGAACTATTAGAAAGATTGTAATATCCACTCTCGATTCCTACCGTGGGATCACATAAATCAATTTCATTATAGATACTAATTTTCCATATAAAAAATAAAATTTGTAGACTTATTTTTATTACACTAAATAAGAAATCAATTTTTACTTTAGGTTTAATGGTAAAACCAAAAGTATCCCACTCAATTATTTTAAATTTAACCTCATATGTACCAATAGGTTCATTATCCCTTTCCCTAAGATTATGGAATTCCCTTTATAATTTCAAATGATGTGTTTTTTTATTATACTTACTAAAAATTACCATCTTAATCTCATATCAATGTAAGGAGTTAATTTCTTATTCTTACCTTTTATTAAAAATAAGATTCCACAATTGATATGGTTTTCTGTCAAATGATACACAATATGGACTTCATTTCTATCCTCTGATCTCTAGATAATTGAAAATATTTTTTTAGTGGCACTAATACATTTATTAGACACTGATTAGAATAACCATTTAGATCAGTTGGAATTTTCCTCATGAAAAATCTTCGTTATGTGTTGGAATCTCCTTTTCTAAGTTGGAAACTCAACATGATTACTTGATTGGGGAGATGTTTCAGTATAGAATTAATATTTTAATTCAATATCACTTTATATTTGGTTTGTCAAAATTAAAATTGTTTTATTATCCACCACATTTTTTGTTAACATGATTCCTCATTGATCAAACAATTCCCTAAAACTGAAAATAATTATGTAATAATCAAGATACAATAATCAGAGTGAGAAATCATATAACCATGAAAATAAAACAAGTGATGTATTAAATTATGATACCTTCCTACCATCATATGACACCTTTAGGTTCTCCCTATATCAATTCTAATTAATAATTTGTTGTATTATGTTCTTTCATAATATTCATCATAACCTCATCTCCAAAAAAATAAAAACATCCTATAATTCCAACTAATGTAGTAAGAAGACAACATACATAAATATTACATCATTTTAGATTAAAAAAAATTAAAAAACAATTCATTCCCAAATAATCTCAATGGTTTAGTATCTATTGATACTTGATACATAAAAATATTATTTAATGAATTATATTCAATATATACCAAAAATTTCTTCTCTAATAGTACCCTACTTATATATATCATACTTATAACCTTTATTTAATTCCTAGAGAAAATTGATGAATAAGAAAGGGTGAGATTAGATTCTCAATTATATTAAACAGGGGAGATATCAATAGTTGATTATATAAAATATTAACATAATTATAATTGTATGATATCTTGATCATAACTTACGAATTTCATACCCAATAATTTATATATCATAAATTATATGTCATGGCCTAAAGATATATAATTTAAAAATTCATGATTCACAATAGTGAGTAATCATCATTAATCAATCATGATCCGTGAGATAATATCATAAAAATAGAAAAATTTCATAAGAATTTTGGTAAAATAATAAACAAAGAAAATTATTTCATTAGTAAAGGCTCACTACCAAGATCATCATCACAAAGTTCACAAATTCCCATAATGTATTTTGTTCATATCCCAAGATATTTTCATCCACGAAATTATTCTAGTCCCCATATTATTTATATTATCTCAGAATATATAAATCATTACCCAAATAATTGGAGGTAATTAAAAAACCCACAATTTCATAATAAAAACATACATATTTGTTTTATAAGATCATATGAACATATATCAATTCATGATTGCTTAACCCATGGAAAAAAATAGGATTAAAAAATATTTCAACATAAAAAAATAAAAATACTTATATAGAAATATCATGGTTGGAATCATTATATAATATCCCCAATTAAGTGTAAAAACATCAAATTATATTGACATATATGAAAAATACCTTTAAAAAAATATTCAAATATTTTTTTTGAAAACATGAGAATAATATCTTTTAATTTTGATAGTATTTTGAATTTAGATTACAAAATAATAAAGATATTTGTTTCTTTGTAAATAACTATATAATGTTTTTAGGAATATTCAAATAAAATAATGGTCTTGGTGGAATGAAAATTTATCTATCTGTTAAAATATAAAACAAAATATTCCTTTCACACTTTCTGAAAAAAAAATCATAAATATTATTTAAAAAAATGTAAAACTTAATTTTTAATAATTTTAAAATAATTTAAATTGTGGTTAAAAATTACTTTAACTATGAATTTTATCCTAGAAATTGACATTCTTGAAAACATTTTTATAAACATAGACATGGAAAAAAATGACATCGACTAACATAGAAATATGTTCAACTTTTATAAAAAACATTTAAACAATTGTTTTATGTAAAAAGGAGATAAAAATGAAAAAAACATGTAAACCCTTCGAAAAACCAAAGGCGAAAAAATATATGATATTGTTGAGACAAATTTTTTTTAACTCCTCAAAATTGGATTCAATCATAAATAATCCCTGTTAAAAATGAGATTGTTAAAAAATCCATTACCTCAAATATAGATATTATTTGTATGTGTTCATACACTCATATATAATAAATTTAAATTCATTATGTATATAAAATTTTTATTTTCATAATTATATTATAATAGAAAGTTCCCTTATAATTTATGGTTACCCATATCTTAAAAATTTATCAGTAAAATAAATAGTTAAGGAGTTAACTGTTCTGTTTCCCAATCATGTTTTGGATTGATTATTCTTGTACTTTCACATTTTTCATGGATTCATCATATACAAAATATTAATCACATTATAATCGTAATTTTGATTCATTATATAGACCTTTATAATATTTATATAAGGTGGTGATGAAAAATAAATTACAAAATTTTGTGGAGATGGTAGTTTGTATGTATGCATGAGTAATGCTTTCATTTCCTTGAAAATGGAACGAAATAAAGATAAATAATAATATATATTTCAAAAAAAGTAATTATATCATATATTTCATATATATTCATTAAATACATCTATATAACCATTAATGTGTTGAGTAAATGAAAAAATAATCACAGAACTTCATTGAGGTGGTAGTCCACAAAAACTCACAAATGATATTATCAGTTTTCTTGTGATAGAAAGGAGGTAGAAAATTGTTAATGAATTCAAATAAAAAAATTTAATTATATAAATTATCTTTATTTCAACAATTTATTATTCTTATTGATGATTTATATGAGTTTAACAAATAATTAAACATGAAATATATCAGTAAATACAAGTATATCTTCTTTGGGAAAATTTGTTTGGATTTAACCATAACACTTCAATGGTAGGTCGATTAGGAAGCAAATTACCTATAAAACATGTGTAGGGAAGTTAATAATATATTTAAGTTGGAATTTGATAAAATATAGTGCTCAATATGTGTGAAAACGTAGAGGTATGAGGTTCCATTATATAAGTGTTGTGGGTGGAACTCTTTTAAATACATAAAACATTAAAATATAAAAAAGTCTTGATCATGTGAATGTTGAACCAAGGAAACCAAAATTAAAATATATGATATGTTTGGTTTTAGATAAAATAAAAACAACAGTTATAAATTTGATGGATATTTTTTCCCATTTCCCTAAGTTTTACCCCTATTATTCCTTTTAATCCTTATCGACGTGACAATGTTCTACCACGATTACAATTCATAATGAAAAAATAGAAAAATTTAAATTTTTTGGTAAATTATGATTATAAATATAGAAACCATGTTATTAAATTCAATTCCTTTATTTGAAAAAAATTAATTTTAAAATAATCATGCAAAACTCAATGAAAATAGTTTTTAGATAAAGTAATTTCTAACCATAAAACTAAATTTTATCTAATTCCTTATTTAGTAAAAACCACTACATGAATTTTAGAATGTTTTACAGAATATATAATATAAATAATTCATTAAAACATTTTAAAATTTGATATATTAAATTTATTAATAAAAAAACAAATTATATACATATAAGTACTATTTCAAAAAACAACAATTCTTTTACCTTTAATTATATCAATTTTTATTTCCAAAAAATTAATAATCTATGAATTAGTTTTATAATTTTTCAAAAAATTAATTTTTATATTTTTAATAATAATATTTATTTTATAAAAAAACATATATGACAAAAAAATTCTAATAAACAATATTTTTCAAAAATATTCTTGATGATCAATAGTATTTCAAATGTGAATTTGAAATTATATTAAATAGATTTATTTCCTTAAACTATAATTAAATGTGATTCATTTTATAATTTTTAATCTTATTAATATATGTTTATGGGTTTTTTTCTTCAAAATCTATTAAACTCATTTATTTATTAAATAAAAATGTTTTTTAAAATATTAGGGAGTTTAATTTTCCCCATAATTATTATATTCAGAGAATATCATGAAAATATTTTGAATAATATTTCCATATTAGTAATAAGGGAACCCTATTTAATCTGATTGATATACAATATCTCTATTGAAAATGGTAAATATTTTCTTCTTCAAATTTTCACAATGACCTCATTCAAAATCATATTCAATCCTCAATGAATATACCTAAGAGACATTGGAGACAATCTTCCTTCAAAATTTGACAAAATTTGATATTTTATTTCCTTTTCAATTTAGATCCATTCATTCATTCACAAATTCATTGAGACGTGGCACATTACATCATCTTTTAGTATCTTTATAATCCTTTCACAGCATTTCATCATGATCTATAATGTAAATAATTCTTCAACTACTCTCAAATTAAATCAAATACTTTTATGATGTTTTTTATAACAATGAAGAATAGTATATGGCATCATATGTTTTATTCTATTCTCAAGAACTCTCAATTTTGAAAAACTCTGTATTTATATGTTTTAGCAATCTCAAAAATTCACAAAGGAACATACCCTTATCAAATTGGAATCAATAATCTGAACTTTTCTATTTACACATTTTATGGAACAAATAATCATATATATTCAAAAATTAAGCTTATGAAGTATAGGATTATTTGTTTGATGTATATACATACTTTTATAAAGTTATTATTTCCCTTAATGAAGTATAATTTTCTCATTGGATATATTCTATAAAAATAATTTTAAATTATTTTAGAGAGTTTATATTTATCATCACTTGTTTATAAGATGAAGAATAGAACAAAAATAATCACATATAAGGGATGTTATTCTAGAACTATCAATATATTTTTTCTTACAATATCATTAATTTTATTAATGTTTATCATAGGTTATTTTGACTTCACTAAAATCTTATTATGAACCAAAATAATTTCATTTTTCTAAATATATTTAGGAAATTAAATATCCCTAATTTTATTTTTTCTCAATACAAAATTTATTTAAAATAAAAAGTTATATTAACCTCCATATTGACTACAAATGAAAAGGAATATAGGGGTAAGGATTATCATTACATCTTCATTATTATTCTATGATCTAGAAGATACTTTATTCTTAATATTTATATTTAGGATTGTTGAATGATCCAGATTATTTACTGAATAATAACACCATATGTTCCATAAACATGATACCTCAGTTATTAGTTTTGATTCAAATTTTGAAAACATAGTGTAAAAAATATTTAATAAATATAGATATAAAATTTGTCCATTGATCATTTTATCATGTGATACCTCTAAAATTTATTATTTGTGGGTTTTTATAACAAAATTTTTGGAAAACTCTTTCCAACAGTTATCTTTAAATAATACATCAAAAATATTTTATTGAAAGACAATAAACATACTTTTTCATTTTCAAATACATGGATTATCACTCCACATTTATGAATATGCCTCAACAATAATACGAAACCATGATTTTCATATATTATCTAACCTCTAAAATGTACTCTCCATATTCTATATATATTTTTTGGAATAACCCATCTTTAGTTGTATCCCCATCAAGTAATTTCACCCTCAAGAGTTACACTAATTTTCAATTCATAATGGAAATAATAACACTCCATGATGGGTAGATTATTTTGATGTGTTGTGATTACACCCTCATTAAACTCACCTTTTTAATTCATCTTCTTCAATTACCTACATGTTATTAGGGGTAACAAATTTGAGAATTAAGAGAAAACTGATAGTTCCTTAAAAAATAGTAAGTATGAGAGTTTCCACTCATCCAAGATCCTTTATTATTTTCAATCTCCCCATGGGTATAAAAATATATGCTTCATTTACTATCCAAAGACATCATAGTTTGTGTTGAAAATTCCATCGCATCACCTTTTGTCTTATGTGGGGATGTATTATTAACATTAGTTAACATTGAAAATGTATTACATGATGTTTCCACCATCTGTTTCTTAAATTTTTCTTCAGTTGGTAGGATGTTTATAGATTCATTCATACCATTTCTACCATGTTTACACTATCCAAATTGATTTTATCGAGTCTTTCATTCGTCACCTTTGTAAATCCTCCCTTTAAATTTAATATATTCATGTGAAATAACTTTTTCCCATAAAAACTACCATTTTATTGTTCATTCTCCATAAATTTATCGATATCCATTTATTCTATACAAATATTTAAGAAAAACATTTAACCTTGATCGGATTTATTGGGATTTTCACATAGTTACTTGGTAGCATCATCAAAACAAGGATTTTATTCCTTACCTTTTGAATTCCCTTATCATTCAAACTATATTGAATCTACTCAGATATGCTAGTATTGTAATACACAACTATATTACCCTTCTAATAACAACTTCGATTTATTTATTCTAAACATTGATACCTATTTTGAGTTAGCTTGTAAGTAGAATTCCTTGTCACATTGTTCTTTCTGGGAAAATATCTTCTCATCTTCGTAGAGTATCTCCCATATTGTCCATGACATTTCCTTAATAATGTTATATTAAACTATAAGTGTGATTTTTCTTCAAAATCCCTATATCCCCATAAGTATCCTATGAACCTTGACCACCCATACTGATGAAAAATAATTCCTAAAACTTATTTATGTTATCCTACTAAAAATTGTAGCATTTTCCTAGGTGTAGTGGTTTTCTTCCAATATTCCTATCCTAATTTAATATAGGGGAGGGTTTCTCACTTGTCATTTTGGGCGAGTCTATTTTATAATTGGTTTTTAAACTAGCACTATTAGAATATAAAATAATGATTTGTGTCATGTTTTAGCCTCAACATGAGAGCCTACTCCTTAATTCAATTTGATAGAAAACACAATCACCAAATCTCTAATATAAACTCATATAGTTATACTAATAATATTCTCAATTACATTAGAATAAAATACCACTATAATCTATAGAGTTATCTACTAGAAACAACATATACTAACAACCAATACAAATGTTCAAACCATAATTAAAAATATCACCTTTCACTCTTTGTAGATTATGAAATCATTAGTAATGATATTCCACCAAGAGCCTTCAAGATGGAAATATTTAAAAGTGATCACATCTTCAAGAGGTATGAATTATAATGATCATAATAAAATAAAGTAGTTTTAGTCACTATATTAATATTCTCAATGATAATGTTCTTCCACAAATAATTGAACAAATAGCCTTCTTCTCCTCTTTGAGAACTCCCAACAACAGTTTCTCTCTCTCACTTAATCTCCGCATTGGAATATAAGTTTTTTATTACTATAGAGCATAAGATTCACCTCTCAATTCAAGGGATCTACAAACTTCTTCATTTGTCCTATAATTTTGTATTCATAGTATATCAGATTAATATTTTGAATATTAATTATATATTTTAAATATAGAAACTCACTATAATCTTGATGATAAAATTTCACTTTATTCAAATTATTAGAAATTTTAATATTTTATTTTAATGTAATCCTCAAAAAACATCAATAGATCCTCCATTAAAATTTACATGGGACTTCATATACATGTTTCCTTTAAAGATTCACCAAATATATTCTTTTAATTACATTAAAATCACCATCCATATCATCGTATACCAATAAATTGTGATGTCCCACATCTATTCATGTTGTGGTAGCTTCATCATCCATCTATAATATTACAACATGATTCATAAAGTGAACAATTATTCCTTTTATCCCAAATTGAATCACAAAATCATATTGTGATTTTTATGAAAATTAATATAATTATATAAAATCATATGATTTATTCCTTCTAAATTCTAAATTCTAGAAAATACTATTTTTTATGTCTTAGAAATATAAAAAAATTTCAAAGGGACATACACTTATAATGTTCATAATTAAACTTTTTAATAGCTATATATGAAAGTATGATGTTTTTCAAAACTTTCTAGATACATTAATGTACTTTTAAGAGGATTACATTTTCTTTTATTATGTTCATTCTTACAATTATAAATATCATCGATACCCATATAATGTACAAGGAAATATTAAAAAGTTTCAAAGTTCCTATCTTATTTCATTTGTAACTCTTATAAACTCACATATTACTCTTCATAAGTAAACTAATACCTTTTCAAAGTATTACATTTCCATTTTTCTTCATTATAGAGTACTCAGTTACCCTTTTAGAGTTTTTCCTAGCAAAATTTATGCTTCTTATCTTTAATATATTCACAAGAAAAATTATTTTAAACTCATTCCAAATCATTATAGGACATTTCTCATCATTATTAATTGTTTTTATCGTTAATAAAATTACAATAATCATCGCATATACAATATTCTAGCATAGAACCGATCTACACAACTATTCTAAAAGAAAAAATAATTTCATTTACCGATTTGGAATAGGATCCAACTCCAAGTTACACACTACCTTCCAAAAAATAATATTGAAAAAAATAAATCTTCATATTGTAAATACATTCAGACACATTTATATTTGTCATATATACTATTTAAGGGTCATTATGTCAAATTATATGTATATTTTCCTTCTCATTTGGGGTGAAAACGAAACTCAAAGGTAAATAATAATATCCATTCACTAATAAATAGCTCTATTGGTAGATCAATTCAAATATTCAAAAGAAAATATTGTGATGAAATTAGAGGAGGAATATGTTGTTATAATATTGATTATTTAAATTAATTATTCATAAAAGATTGGTTGTTCACATAATTTTCTCAATAAATCAACGATTTTCACCACATGTAAACATGAATGGAAATATTATTAATCAAAATATATTATTAATAGTTCACTAAAAATAGATTAATGAAGCTTATGGATATTATAGAGGAATAAATACCATGGTATTCAATAGAGATCATGTAGAATATTGTTCAAGAATAATAAAGAGTTACTGATAAACAAAAGGTCAATCATTGGCGGAGGAATTAATTATATATTTAAATTTCGAATAAAATGGTTTCATATATTATAGAAATATTACTCATATAATTATATGAATATTCATTCACAATGAACATGTTTTTTCTGTGTTTATCTTGAATACATATTTGATGTTTCAAATAAAGAATTAATTCAAGATTTTATTAGAGTAGTGAGGTATTTTAATCTTGTTTATGAAAAAATATGATTAGATGGTACATCTGGTGTAATATCAGTGGATTATGGGATGATAAAATAATTCAAACCCATAGATTAGGGGTTGGATGTAGGAAAGTGTATAAAAATTTTGAGTAGAAGTTATATAATAGCTTTAAATTTTTGCATATCTAAATTCATGAGATAATAATAAGGAAAATGTTGGTATTTTTTATATCAATATCTGATAAGGATAAGAGGAGAGATCCACAAAATAATATTACAACTACATGCACTTCATTTTAAAAAATTGATCATGAAGAGATAATTAAGGATATCATTCTTATACTTAATTATGTACTAAAAAGAGAAATATAGGATATTAGTAGTTAAGAATTATAATTATTTAATGAATGATTTTTTTGTTTTGATTAGTTTAATAAAATGATTCAATACTCACACTTATGGTTTCATTCTATTAGGCCACATTGTACAAAAGGAACATATAAATGAGAACCTTAAATCCTCTTTCTATATTTTAATATTCACATACTTTTTTCATACTATTATGATCATGGAGAGACCCACATGTCAAATAAATATATTGAATACATTCTTAAAATAAGTAAATAGATGATAATAAGGTGATATGATCCATGGTTGAGAATTTATTGAATGAATAATATTTCAAAATAAGTGAAACTCAGCAAGGGGTGACCAAAACCAGCCTTATATCCATTGAAATTGTGTAGTGGTGGGTTCTAGTAAACTAGCAAAATGTTTTTTGTATACTATGAAGATTATACCCTTATGGTTACCCAATTATAATTCTTATATGTGAATGATTTACATACCTGCATATATATATTTATCATTTTCTGGGGTTGTGTGGGAATTTAATTGTGTAATTGGTTGGACATTGTTCCTTATAACATGGGAACAAGATCTTGAGGAAATATAAATTTGTTAAAGAATAATTTTTATTTGGGAAATAACAAGATTTACCCCCCCCCCCCCCCACTCCCCACACACACAAAATATCAGGGTGTATTAATCTGTAACAATTTTGGTAATATCCAAAAGGATCTATCTTTTTATTCAAACAATATATAATGTTTTTATTATCTATGTAAATAGATTCAATGTTTAATCCACAATCTCTGAATTGAAATAATTTTTATAGCTTTTTAATATTATTTTCTTATGTTTCTAAATTCATGTGGCAAGGAGATCATGGAGTATATTATTTAAGATGTTGATTTCACCAGGCACAGTAAAGGAATTTAATATATAAGGATATAGATGAGTTTTCTTAGATAATTATCTAATTCATTTTAAAATAAAAATAATCATTTTTATACTTCCTTTAAAATATGAAATATATTAGAAGTTGTTTTAAAATAAGAGGAGGAAATAAAGGTTATGATATATCCATAAAGAAAATATAGAAAATTTATAAATATTGAAAAATTAGTGATCAAACTAGACTATTATTTCTTTATATAAAATTGTGATAATAATAAGAATAATAAGAATACTCTTAGGAAGAACAAAACTCGAATTGAGGTGAAAATTTATATATATATTTTAATTTTATTCGAATATTTTTTTGAAATTTCAGGTAATTTTGGAAATACACAATCACCTCACTATATTGATATAAGTTTAGATTCCAAAAATGACATGGAATGTAAATCATATTTATAATTTGGAGGTAATTATTTTAGTAACCCAAATGACATCCAGTACTTATAAGCTAAGGAATATCAACGATGAACCACACATGAATTTAATGATTCATATTGATGATTTGTTTAAGGAGTACAAAAGTTTGGTTAGATTAAGGGTACAAAAAAAATTTTCCTGTCAAAGTTGGTTGAAAAAATAAAGGTTCAAAGTGATCTAAATGAAGATCTTGCACAAAATATAGGAAAACAAATATCCATATTGATAGATCATAGATAACTAACAATCCCACTAAAAATCCCACATGAAGAAAAGACAGAATATATAACGTAAATTGGATCATGAATAGAATAAATCCATGCTCTATTAAAAAATAAGGATATAAATATCAAAAAGATTTATATGAGTTTTAAAACCTCAGAAATACTTGAGAAATTTCCTCCCAATGATGAAATAAAAATTCTAGTGAATAATGTTTCCTATATGGATTTAGTTATTAAAAATATGGTTCATGAAACATATGGATGAGATGACTCATAAGAATAGTAATCTATAATGTTCCACCTCTATGGAATATTTGGCACACCAAGATTGTGTGTCTATAAGACCAAGAGATTAAGGATAAAATGAAACATGTTGTAGGAACATCTAAACCCAAAAATGACCGTATAATGTTTGATTTTTATGGGAGATATTGTATATGTTCTAACCATTTACATTTGGAAGATCATTGAAGAAGGAGAGGCATGGAATATTCAAAGAGGAGAACATATGTTCCCATGATTAAGAGGAGGCTATAGGGAATAAAAGGTAAATATATACTACTCAGAAAAAAATTGATGAAACTATATTATGGTAAAGTATAAATATAGAAAAGGAATCCACATACCTAATTTAATGATTACTCAGAGTATCCATCATGGAAAGAAATCAATAGTGATCATCAAAATCTAAAGGTTTTTCACTAACATAAAAATTTTATGGATGAAAAGAAGTATACATGGAAGGATAATTGGAAATAATATATTTCTCTCATTATTGTCAAAGAGGAAGTGAAATATATGTTATCACTATACAAGATGAAAGAAGTTCTTCCCATCAATGAAAAAGTGGATGGATGTTCAAATTGAATTTTATTAAAAGTAGAAGAATATAATGTAGACTTGATAGTCATTGAAGAATAAAAAAAATTTGTCACGATTGAGTGGTATCATCTTTAAAAATATATATAATGTGAATAATATTATTGTATTCATCATTTTATGGAAGAAATAATGAAGAATAATGAAGCAGTATTTCATTAAAATCAGAAACATTAACAGCTAGATTAACTATAACATATTATGAAAATAAAATATCTAACATAGATAAATAATATATTGAAACATCAAGCACTTTTTTGAAATGAATATTTAATTATTAGTGTTATAAAAAGGATCACCACTAATATAGATTAGAAGAAGGTGGGATAATCTTGGCTGGTTGGTCAAGATCAACCACAATCCTCAACCTCAGGATGCTCGAGGTACCCCACACCCCATGTATTTAAATAATACTAATTTCTTATATAATTGTTACAGAATTGAGGGGCAAATAAAATCAAAGGCGTGATGGTGTTGAATGAAAATATGTGACTTATCTAAAGGTATACATTTTATTGAGTTGACAGATGTATATTATTTGAAAGGAGATGAATGCAACAAGTAGAGTCAAATGTTTTACGCCTTTCAATTGGTATTATTCATAGACAAGAAGATTAAATTGTTTCAAAGCCTCTTATGAAAAAAAATCAGTGGTATAAATCCATAATATATGTACCACAAGTGATATGAGGTTAGAATTTTTGTTCTACTAAACAACCTAAGAGGATATAACTACAATATCAAGAATAAAAACCTGTGTTTTTGAAGATCATGGTTATTTTTTATGTTTTAACAGGGGTGGTATCAGCTAATTAATTGAAATGAAACAAAAATCTTTTAAAATGGAATAATCATAACCAATAATAAGTGGCCCCAAATAAAATATTGGAACAATATTTTATGTTGAAAATAAGTGGGAGTTGTTGAAAAAAATTCAATGTTTTTTAGCTTTAATCTAAAATAGTGAAATCCTATGATGAAAGTATAGAAACAAATAAAATTTGGAATCATTAATTTTCATTAAAAATTGGTATAAATTGGTCATTCATGCGATATGTCACCCATTCTTGATTATTTATTATAAAGTTACTAATTATATTTTTCATTTGTGGTTGATATCAAAGGATTATTTTGTAAAGATGAGAAAACCAATGCTTTTAGAACATATTGTGGTTGGTGAGTAACAATGAATGATTTTAGGTTATGGAATTAATATATTGTTTTCTACTTAGTGTTTTAACTTAGTATATAAATTTTATTTTTCAATAACATAATGATAAGTTATAAATTCTCCAACTTAAATTCTTAGGGTGTATGTATATTGAAAGAGGAAATGGTTTCAAAACTAGATGGGGTCAAACATGGTATTGTTTTTGTTAAATATGGAGTATTATTTTCTCTCCAATTAGTTAATAAAAGGATTAAGTATAATGTATTTTATTCAAAAAAGAGTATCATATAATGGATTAAAGGTTAAATTGAAAATAGGTAATTTATTTCTAACTGAATGATACTAACATGGGAGAAAATAAATCGATCAAAAAGTGGTTGATCCTCAACATCTGAGGGGTTAAATGGAGTCAAAATATCATGAGATAAATTTTTTTTTGAATTTATAATTCCAAGAAATGTTATGAAATTTTTATTCAATAAATTTTATTTCTTTGATAACTTTTTTTACATGTAACAATTAGTTTCTTAAAAATATTTTTTTAGAGAGAACATCGAGTTTTAAGGAACAATAATAAATTTTTATATTATTATTTAAATAAGTTTATAATAATTTATCAATTAAAAATGGATGTATGAATATGAATAATAACATTTTGTAAACTTTTTATAATGGTTTTAAATAATAAAACATATTTAAAACACATAATGTTTTAAAAATCCTTTATATTCATTATATGGACTCAACCATAAATGTTACAAAATGTTGAGTTAAGTCAATTATTTGAATTTATTTCACATTAATGATATTTTCATGTTTATATATTTAAGAATTAGGTCATAAATTATACATAACATCTTGAATATTACACGTAGACACTTCTACTTACTATCTATTTTATTATAAAACAAAAAATATTCAAAAAGAAACATGACATCGTTTCATGTTTTAACTATATAAATTTTCCTTGATCCCATCATTGAATCAATTATTCTTTATTTCCTACGAAATACATTTCAAAACATAGGATGATAATAAAAAGATCCTTAAGGGATACGTAATGAGGAAATATTTTAGTCTTTTGAAAACATGTATACCATGAAAACATTATCATAAAGTAGTAATTTTCACCTTTAAGAATTATGAAAAACACTTCACTGAATATACTCTCATTTCTTACCATTTTCTATAACCAAATATTACCATAAATCCAATATAATGCAACATATAAAATATAAACATAACTTGGGACATACATATTCTTAAATAGAATAACCATAAGGTCAACTTCCACATATATCACTAAATGGAATAGTCATACGCCCGAAATCCATAGCTAATGAATTGGAGGTTATAATATAACCACCCATCCATGGTTAATAAAGGAACCACCCATCATTTGTTTTATCACATAACCACACATCATTGGTTTATCATGTAACAACCCATCAAATGTCTTAGTACCATGATATAATAAGAAAATATAAAATATTGTAAATATCAACATTACACTAATAACATTTCATTTAAAATCACAAGAAATCATTTCATGATGTTGAAATAATCAATCAATTTAAAAAAAATCAATATGAAAAAACCCAAGGGAATAATGGGTTTCTTATCCTATTAAAAACATTATGTCTTATAAAGGAATCCAAATATCAAATAATGATTATGGCAGCAGAGAGGTCATTGTCGCTGCATATGTTAAAAACATTCCATCTTTAGTTTAGTAAAATTATTCGTAGAAAAAATATTCCATTTGAATGAAATTAAAATGCAAAGGGTTTTATTATGCACAGTAAAAAAATAAAGAGGTGTATATTATCAAAATATTTCTTAATGAATGGTGATTGAGACGATGTATATTACATTGAGTCTGAATTGTAAAGTATGTTCCTTGTTCATCCAATATAATAAAATTAAATTAATTTATTCTTTATTAAGAACCCTTTTCATGTTTATTATTCCTTTTACATCACCTATTTCCATGTTATAAAAATTACATAATTATTTAAGTTAATATCATTCATTTTTCTATATTTTATAGTTGGGTTGTAAATGAACTTATTTGATGTAAATTGTCAGTGGGGTCCAAAGTCCATCATCTCTAGAATATTATTCGAGATTTAAATATAATATATATACAATATATTTGTACTTATAATATCCATAATATTTGGATATAAGAAATTAAATGCACCGTTTATTGAGATGGAAGGTCATACGTACACATGAATGCAACTTTAATTTTTTTGTCGCACTAAAATAATAATAATAAATTGATATAAATTTATATTATAATACCATTATTATATTTATCTCATTTATGTATCATAGGATTATTAAAACCATAATTTATATGTTACATATATAGCATGAAGGAGCCATATCACTTTGAGGAGGAGGTAGTCCACATTTCCTCAAATGAAATTATTGTATTTACCTATCATGGAAAGAATAATGGTATGTTTTAAATAAAAATTAAAGAATCATAGAGAAAATATAAATATATTATATATCATATATATATATAGTTCCATCAAAATGGCCTCCATGAAAGGTGGTATGGTAAAATCAGTCAATCATTGTTTCATGAGGAAGTAGTTAATTGTACACAGAAACAATATGTTCGTCTCCATTAGATGGAGGTGTGTGTGTAAGGGTAGTTTGAATATTTATTATAAAAACAACCTACTATATTGTGGATACTGGTTTTTTTATTTAATCAATGAATAATAAGATCATAGGTAGTGTAGAATGAAAATAAAGGAATGGAACTTGAGAAAAGAAGTTTTCTCTAAATCGGGTAACTTCTTTTGATTTGAGCCAGAAGGATTTATTGAATTGCCTTATCCCAAATGTAAATCTACTAAGGGGAAGGTAAAGAATATTTTAAGATTATTTTAATGATATTTTCATATATAAATTTCTTTGGAAGTGTGATATACAAAGAATAAAAAGTATCCTTTTATAGAAGAGGTGGGGGCACTTTAGGAATGTCTTGAAATATTAATTTATTATAAATTTAAATTCTATTAAACAAATTCAAAAACATATTTAATTGTAATATAAGATGATTTTGGTTATAATACCCACTGTAGAATAAATTTTAGACAACTGTTTAATATTTTTTATCCCTATCTTTTCAGTTTAACCCTTATTTTACAATTTTTAATCTTAAAGTGATGTCATGTTATTTACATATTATGGGTTAATTTAATTACCATATCCTATCAAACAACCCAAAAAAGTAATTTATGTCATATTTCGGCTTCTCTTAACCATTTGGATGAATATTATATTTTTATGAATTTAATGTCATTTAATAAACTGTTTTATATTTTAAGTTATGAATTATGTCAATTTTAGACACTATTGATAATAGCCTTTTTAAAAATTCCCAACAACATGTTTAATTTGAAAAGAACATTAAATAAATCATAAGATTCCATATAATCCTATGAAATTTGTGTATGATATAAATTAGATAAAACAATATTTATTTTAATATTTGTAATATCATTTATTTGAAACCATTATTAATGATTATCATTATGTCCTAATTAAATTTGCTAATTTAATGTATAAAAATTATAAATAAAATATAATCATGTGGTAAAGGTATTTATATTTATATTTCATATTTTTAGTTAAATATATCACTTATATAACCACATATACAATAATTTGTAAATGATACATGTTTATGTTATTTTCCCTTCACTTTAAATTAATTATTAGAAAATGTCACTATCACTCCCAAATGGCTCCATGGTGTCCAACGATCGACCCAAATATGCCCCTAGTCATTAATATCTCATACAATAGTATTTGGACATGTTTTATTGTAGTTTAATATTATTATAATATTATTTTTTACCCTTATTTACCAAATTTACCCAATAACCATAGTAAAAATAATAATTTCTGAAGTTAATATTCATAATGTCCAAAAATAAAAGGTACATATTTAAAAAATTTGAAACATATGATTCCAACTATTTAATCTATTTTTTGAAATTCAAAACAAATAATTGGAATAAATTAATTGAAAAATATTTCCCATTGTCAAAATGAGAAAAAGGGTTTTTAAGAAGTAATAAGTATCAAAAGATTGAGATGTGCTTATGTACCATTTAAAAGTTAAATAACTTAAAATGACAATATTATATTAAATGAAAAAAACATAATCCAACTACACATTGAAACAATTAAAATTATAATATAACCATATAAATAAACAATATGACGATGTAGTTTTGAATTAAAATGCATTATTTTTTTCTATTCATTAAATTATGAATTTCATCATAAAAATACCAAAATATCAACTAAAGTATAATTTCATGATCCATTTATATAGAAGAAGTTTATTTTGTCAAATATAACATATAAAAGTGTCAAAAAATAAATTAAAAATGTTTTATCAGTCAAAAGGCGTTAAAAGTGCATTTTTAATAAAGTACTTCTTTTATCCAAAAAATTGTATTTGTTATTATATCATATCTAGAAATAATATTAAATGAATTTAAAACATTGAATTTAATATATAGCAGATATTTTAATTAAATAAAAATCCATAAAGTGGTATATGATATTATAAACACAATTATTCTCTTTTCAAATATGTTTTCATAAAAACACATCCTTTATATTCAGTTGATTTTTATTTCTATTTATTATAAATTTGGTAACCAATGAATCATTATTTATGCATGTGTAAACCATATTTCAAAATTTATTTGATATTATTCATTCCCTCCATTCCAATGGCTAGGAATCAACCACACTTTAAAATATTAATATTATTGCTGTATTATTTTTTCGTATAACTCTATGTTGTGTGCAACCTATGATTTCAGGGGAACACATTATTGTGCATCGAGTATGATATCAAAAAAAGAGACCTATTTAACATAAAATTAATATCATATTCATAAATATTAACATATATTAAAATTTTTTATTATATAAATACTTGGTTCGTTACATCATTCCCCCTTTTTTGAAATTGCGTCCTCACAATTTTAAAATTGGACTCAGAAACATCATGGAAAATACCAAATCAAAAATAGAGTCAATAAAAAATCACATTAAAGGAAAGAAAGTGAAGTAAAAAAGGTCTCCCAATATAAGACAAACTATGATTCCATGTAGTAAAACATGGATCTAGAAGAAAAACTAAGTGTCATGTTCTAATGGTGTGTGATTGAAAATGTGATCTGGAGAATGTAATGAATCTAAAAACCACAAACCTGTTATGGGTTAAATGGTTTTTGATTCCCTATTAGAAAATGTAAATGGAAATATTTTTTGTTTTAAGGTTCATTTTATAAATTTGTGGAGTTTATTTATGAGCTTGACTAAGAACATAAGGAAACAAACTTACATGAAAATTAGAGTTTTATCCTTCAATAAGTTTCTTCTAAAAACTCATCCTTTCTCCAAACGATGAGTATTAAAGATGAATTAGTCACACCTAATGTGTTATAATAAACTTCTAGAGAATCACATAATCAAAAAAATATGAACTATATATTTAACTTATCTTTAAATATTAACCAAAACCAAAATGGTTAGTACAAGATCATATAGTCTCCAAAAATAATAATCCTTCTTAAAAAGAAATACTAATTTTTATCTCAAAAAATCAATAAACAATAACCAATGTTCAAAAAAGGCCACTCAATAAGCAATTTTGCTTAAAATTATTCAAAATAACTGAAACTAATATTGAAACCGAAAATTCATAAGGATTTGATCACATATTATTCTACAATAAATCTTATCTTTTCTCTCCAAATAACATTGAATACTCTTAAAGTCTCATACTAAAAATTAATTAACCTAATCACATATTCTTAATGATAGGTTAATCATTTCCATAAATAACCCAAATATCCATAATTAAACAATAAAAACATATATTATTCCAATATAAAAGTCAACCTTACTCCTCAAATTAAATCCAAAAGTATTCTAATTTCCATAGGCATATAGTGTTCCCAAAAGAACAAACGTCTTCCAAAATTAAATTTATCACTAAATCACCAAATAATTTTCCTATAATAAGGATATACATTTGATAAAAATTATGTTCCTAAATTCAACTTATTCTTGATCCAAAAAAATAATTTAACTAAAAGGAATAAATCAAACTAACCCAGGATTTCATGTAGTCCTGTGGTAGGCAATAAATCGCAATCTCACATTGGTTGTGGTTTGATTCTTGTAGCTTTGTCTGATGTGATGGGTTTTCACATGGTCTATGTTTTGTCCTTTTTCAAAAGCTATATAATTTTATACCATTCCCAAGTATGAGCTAAATTCCTAAAAAATAAACATAACATATTCTAACCTCAATGGTTATCTCATACCTCACATTTTGAATTCAAAAAATTAATAACCCGTAATTACCGCAAATTCATGGATCATATAAACACTAATAGTTCCTTATAACTATATCCACAAAAGAAGAAATATTTCTTCCTCAACTAAAATTTTTATATAACAACTTACTGTTTATAAATACTATAATTCTTCCAATTGAATCCCATAATTAATAAATTTAACCATTTAATCATCCATGCATCCAACATAACTCTTTAATTCATAAAATGTAGACATCAAAATCATTGAAAATTCTTCATGATCCGTTATCCATGTTTTTTCATATTGTTATTTTATAATTCATTCCTATAAAAAATCATGCTTAATGTCCTGATATTCAATAATGTGAAAACATGAGCTACAAAATAATATATACCTTTCATGGGTAATTTTCATTTTCCTCATCTTCAATTGGAATGGAATTAGGTATTGGTGAAAATATAGTTTTATGGACTTTTAGATCCCATTCATGAACATTCTTTGTAGGAAATCTATTTGTGTAATGACCATACACACCACATTTATAGCACTCAATTAATCCATCAAAAATAACTTATTTTCCTTTCCTAGAGTCAACTGAACACTTCCATTTTCCATGGCAAGTTATTTCTTTGTAACCTTTATTACCGCATCTTCCAGTCCCACAGAATCATTTTCCATGGTTTTTCTTCCCACATCCTTGACACATGGGTTTTTCAATATACTTACCATTATGATTATAAACTTAACTTCCATAGGGATTCATTTCTCGCATATATGATACCTTAGACAAATCATCAAGGTTTAAGTGGTCAATCAAGATGCCAAATAGTTGGTTAAGAATAAAAATAATAGTTCTCATCGTAGCTCCATTTTCATTCGCTTACTTATTCAGAAAACCACAGCTATTTCCTTCACAAGAGGTGTTACTTTGGACCTTTCTAGATCCAACCATTTACTAAAACCAAAAGGTTAGTGTGAGTATATCAGTAAAATCATCATATATAATCTTATGATGAGGGTAAACACTATGATATATATATTCATGTTATCTTAAATTCAAAAAATTTAACTAAAATAACTATGACTCTTTCAAATATGCTAACCATTATGGTTATGTCACTTTTTATTAAATAACACCCTAACATCTAAAGATATCTAAACTGACCTCAAATAATAACTATAAATCATCAAAATTAAATGTTACATAATGTTGAGTTAACATAATAATTTGAATTTAATTCACATCAAGATATTTTTAGGTTTATAGATTTGGATAATGAGGTTATAACATCTACATAACACCTTGAACAGTACAAGTAGACACTTCTACTAGCTATCCATTTTTTATCATAAAACAAAAACTATTTAAAAAACATGACATCGTTTACTCTATTAATAGCATAAATTTTCCTTGATCCCATCCATGACTATATTCTTCCTTATGTAATCTAAAAATATTTCAAAACGTTATATGGAAAAATAAATCTCAGTACGAGATACATAATGAATGAAAAATGATAGTCTTACGAAAACATGTAATCCATGAAAGCTTTATCATAATGTAATAATTTTCACCTTTAAGAATTAGCAAAACCAATTCACTAAATATAATCTCATTGCAGGCACATTTTTTAACCAAAATATTACCATAAATCCCATAGAAAAAAACATATAGCATATAAATGTAAATTGGGGCATAAACATACTTAAATAGAATAACCAAACATTCGACTTCAACACATATCACTAAATGGAATAGTCATATGGCCGACTTCCATACCTAATGAATTTGAGTATATAACATAACCAAAAATCCCTTGTTTATCATAGCACCACCCTTCCTTTGGTTTATCATGTAACCATCCATCATTGTCTTATCACATAACCACCTGTCAAATGTCTAAGTACCATCATATAATCATAAAACATAAAATATTGAAAATATCAACATTTCATTAATGTAATTTCTTTTGAAATCAAAAGTAATAATTTCAAGATATTGAAATACTCAATCCATTTAAAAAACATTTTTTATAAAAAACACTAAAAAAGGGAATAATGGGTTTCTTTTCATTTTGAAAACATTAAGGCTTATATAGGAAACCAAATATCATATAACAATTACGGCGATAGAGAGGTCGTTGTTGCCACATATTTCAAAAACATTCATTTTTTAATTTAGTAAAACTCTTCTTAGAAAAAATGTTCCCTTTGAATGAGTTTAAATGTCAAGGTTTGTTATTATACAACATATAAAATCAGGATGTGTATATTATCAAAATATGACTTAATGAAAGGAGATTGAGATGAAGTCCATTACCTCGAGTCATACTCTTCATGTATATTCCTTGTTCTTCCTGAATAATAATCATATATTGATTTCTACTTGATTCAGAAAACTTTTCAAGGTTATCATTCCGTTTATATCACTTATTTCCACATTATAGAAATTACATAATTATTTAAATTAATATAAGTCATTTTGTCAATATTTGGTAATTGAGTCGAAAATGAAATTGCATGATATAAATTATCCTTGTGGTTGAAATTACATCATCTCCATAAAATTATTATTGATTTAAATATCATATATATTCAATATATATGAGCATAAAATATCTATAATATTTGAATATAATAAATGAAATACACCATTCATGGAGACGGTAGGTCGTACGTTTGCATGTACACTACTTTAATTTATTTTTCATACTAAAATAATAACAATAAATTGATATAAATTTATATTATAATAAATTTATTATATTTATTACCTTTATGTATCATAGGTTTCATAAAACCATATTTTATATGTTCCATGTATAGCATAAATGAGTCATATCACATTGAGGGGGTGGTAATCCACACTTCCTCAAATGAAATTATTGTATTTACACATCATGGAAAGCATAAAGGTATGACGTCAATAAAAATTATAGAAGAATAGAGACAATATAAATATATTATATATAATATAAAAATATATTTCCATTATAATGAAAACCATGAATGGTGGTAGGGTAAAATCGAACAGTCACCCTTTCATAAGGAAGTAGTTCACCATACACAGAAAAAGTATGCTCATATCCATTAGATAGAGGTGTGTGTATTTGTAGTTTAAATCAAAATAATAAACAAAACCTATTATAATTAGGATACTGGTTTCGTAATGTAGTCAAATTATAAGAAGATCATAGGGAGTGGAGAAAGAAAATAAATGAATGCAACTTGAGATAAGACATTACCTCTTAATCAGGTAACTTCTTTTGATTTGAGCCAAATCGCTTTCTTGAATGGCATTATGTACAAGTTAAGGCATCTAAGAGGAAGGGATGGATTCAAGTAAGATTATTGGATAGATATTTTCCAAACTAAATGGTTTTAGAACTATGAGATAAAGAGAATAAGAAGTACCCTTTTATAGAAGAGGTGGGGGGAACATTAGAAAAGTCTTGAAATATTAATTTATTAAAAATTAAAATCCAAATTCAAAAGGTCCAAATCTTATTTAATTATATGATAAGATGATTTTGGTTCTAACACATATCATCCAATAAATTTGAAAAATGTTTTGAATATTTTTTATCATTATCTTTTTGGATTAAACCTTATTTTACCCTTTTTAATCATACAGTGATATCATGTTATTTACATATTGTTGGTTAATTTAATTAACATCGCAAGTAAAATGACCCACAAGAAGTCAATTTTTGAAACTATTCACACTTGACTTTTTGAAAGTCCATAACAACATGATTAATTCGAAAAATAACATTGAATCAATCATAACATGTCATATGCACCTTGTAAATTCGTTATGATATAAATTATGTCAAATAATATTATTTTTAATATTTATAATATAATTTATTTCAATCCTTTATTAATGAAGCAATCACTGCATCATCATTGTCTCATATTTAAATTTATTAATTTAATATCTAAAATACATAAATAAAATATCATGAAATATAAAATATTATTATATTTGTAATTACAATTTATCATTGAAAATATCACTTATATGACCTGATATAAATGTTTTTATGAAAATTTACACGTTTATGTTATTTTTCTCTTTAAATTAAATTAATTATTATAAAATTTCATTTTCACCCCTAAGTGGCTCCATGGGATCCTAAAATCATCCCACAGATTTACATGGTCTTACGTAACTCATACAATAGAAGTAGGAAATGTTTTAGGGTAGATTAATATTATTACAATATAATTTTATACCATTATTTACCAGATTTACCATTTAACCGTGGTAAAAAAAATATCTACTAAAGTCACTATTCATAATTTCCAAAAATAAAAGGTACGTATTTTCATAATTTAATCTTTATGATTGCAAGTATGGAATCCAATTTTAGAAATTCAAAACACCAAATTGGTAGAAATTAATTTAAAATTAATTCTCGTTGTTAAAACTGGGTTTTTAATAATTAATAACTATAAAAAGATTGACATGTGTTTATGTCCAATTTCAAAGTAAAATTACTTCCATTGACCAAAATTGGATTAAATGAAAAAAAATCCAGTTACACTTTAAAAATAATTAAAATTACAATCTAACAATATATAAAAATTTGATGTAAATGCATTTTTGAATTAAAATACAGAAGTTTTCTCTATTCATTAAAATTTTAATTTTATCATAAAAATAAACAAATTTCAACCAAAGTAAATATTAATGTAAATCATCAATTGAAGAAGTTTATTTTGTCAAATAGAACATATGAAATTGTCAAAAACTAAAATTAAAAATGATTTTCCATCAAAAGGCGTTAAAACTTCATTTTTAGAAAAATACATATTTTATACAAAAAATTGAATTTGTTTTTATAAAATTTCTAGAAAAATGATAAGATGAATTTAAAACATTTTATTGTATTTATAAAATATATTATTTATTAAATAAAAATCCATAAATAGTGATATGATTTTATAAACACAATTATTCTCTTTCTAAATAGATTTTTTTTAAACACATCTATTATATTCAATTAATTTTTATTTATATTTCTAATAAATTTGGTAAATAATGAATAATTATTTAAACATGTGTAAACCATATTTCAAAATTCAGTTGATACTATTAATTCTCTCCATTCCAATGGCTTAGAGTTAACTAATATTTAATCATAATATTCTTATTACTGTATTATTTTTCATTATAACTCAATGTTGTGTGCAACGTAAGATTTCAGAGAAACCCATTGTTGCATGTCGAGTACGCTATCAAAAAAAGATTCCTCTTTAAATTAATATTAATATATTATTCATAAATAATAATTGATATGAAAATGTGTTATTCTATAAATAATTGTGGTGTTACATTGTTCAAAAATACATTTTCTCAAAAAATGTATTGCTTTCAATGAGTAAATAAAAAAATTAATTTTTGCCACTAATAAAAAATTAATTTTAAAATATAAAATCTATTTTTTGAAAAAAAAATATCAAAATTAGTTTAGAATGATTTTTTTTAATTTTTTTAAGATGTTTTAATGATAAAAAAATATAGAAAAAAATTCAATTTTTATTCAATACTTCTTTTTCATTTAAATCATTAAGAAATATATAGTTTTGTTACAAAATGTATTAAAAATTAAAATTTATCAGTTATTTATTTATTAATCAAAATTTTTTCATTGATTTAAATTTAATGTTGAATTTTATTTATAAAAACAATGAATACGTATGAATGTTTCTCTTTGAAAATTTTATTTTTCATCGCATCTCGAGGGTTTTATTTTTAATTATATTTTGAAAATTATGTAAATGTTATATGGAAAAATGGGTTTCATATTTTTAATAATAATAATTTATATTCTATAATTATTTCAACTTATTTTTTTACCATAATGAATAAGGATAACAATAAAAAAAATTTGTGCCGTGATTTAGTAGGAAACAGGTTTACCATGAGGTTAAACTAAAACAATAGGGTTCAAATTGCCTAAAAACATGTACAATAACTATTGGATTTGTATATTTAGAAATTATATCTTCTATTATTTCTAAATTTCCATTTTTTCTTTTTTCATGGGAAAAACGTCAGTAGACCTTTTTCTTTTCCAAAATTCCAAGTGTGTCCTCTCCACCACTTATAAAAGGTCACCCCTATCCTCTTTTCCTTACACTTCCAAAACCATTTGTTTCAGAAAATACCTACCAAAATACCTTCATTAATTCCCTTTACTCATCATATAATATTTATATTGATCATATATCTATCCTATGATAGATTTTTGTGTAAAAAAAACAGGTTACCAGAAGAAGAGGTATTATTCTTCGACGATCATTTTTATTTTATTTTTCTCCTGCACCTCCATAAAATATTATTATAATATAATGGTATAATAACATAAATATATGATATATTTTTATATATTTTTATTTTAATTTTATGGATATTATCTATATCCTCATCCCTCAAATGCAAAATGATAATTTCAATCATGCGTACAGTGGACTATCGCTTCACAAATTGATGTGACTCGTTTTGCATCAACACCTCAAAAGATTAGGTGTGATGGTGGATATAATTTTTATAAGTTATATTTGAAAAATTATTATACTTATTTAAATATAATATAATATATTCCATTTTACTTTTCATTCCATGGTAGTTATAATAACATCATTTCTGTGTACGACAAACTACTGCCTCTTGAAACGTTGTGATTCATTTATCACTTACAATTTATATGGATAGTAATAACGTTGAATTTAATTAATATATCTGATTAATATTATATTATAATTATTATGTAATTATTTATTCTCATTTACCTTTATTTCATTCCATCCCTCAAAAAAATGAAAACAATGTTCATGTGTACGTATGAAAAACCTTCTCCCTTGTAACACTCCAAGATTCTACGGTATGTTTCCCTTTGAAAAATGCAATAGTGTGTGTTTACACCACTTCGAGTTCTAACACGCCACAACCAATTAATCTAGCCATTATGAATAGTAATACCCAACTTTTGAAATTTTATAAATTTTATTTTTCAAAATTGACATCATTTTTGGATTCGGAATATCAAAATTATCATAGGGTGATTTTTTTGGTATTTTTATGAAAACATTCAATTATTTGAAGAATAGTGAAAACCCTGAGTTATTATTTAAAAACCAACATTTAATTTAAATAATTATTAATTTTATTTAAATTTATTTGAGATCAAAATAGATACATAAAACATATATAAGTTCAATGTAATGCATTATTGTTATTTTATAATAATTATATGTATATAAAATATTTTATTGAACTTTTTACCGTCTTTTACCCATGTTCGAGGAAAATATTAAAATTTAAATAAAACATAATTTTTCTGCTTATGTTAGTTGAATTTGAAAATACCGAGAGACACATTTGATATTAGTAAGTAAAATTTGGTTCAATGAGATGAAAATAATTTTTGGTGAATAATATCTTTTAAATTTTATTAACCACAGTTAAAAGTAAATAGGGTATTTAAGGGTAAAAATGATATTATTATTACCCTAAAACATGTCCTATTTCTATTGGATAAGTTTAATTCGACCAAAAACATTTTTAAGAATAAAATATGACCCTTAGGTCCACTTGGATTAGATTAGGACATTTATTATTATTTAATTCAAAGAAGAGTTAAAAGAGTTAAAATAAAAGTTTAATAACTAAAACATTTTAAATATATTATTATACATAATATAAATTTGACAATAAAAATTAATTATAATGCTTAAAATATTTCCTACATAATGGTATATTATTTATATTTTGTTGACATTAAATATTTTAATTTATTTATGACACAATAATGATGCAGTAATTATCTAATTAATGAAATACTAAATTAGTTGATATTATAAATATCCAAATTAATGTAATTTGAAACTTTTTATGAATTAAACTAATTTTATAGGTTACTATAACAGATTATGGTTGGTTATATGAATTTTTTTCGAAGTAATAATGCTTTTATGAATTTAGAAAAAACAAAATACTAAATAGTGTCAAAATTGAAAAAAAAAATTTAAAACAAATATTATATTATTAATTGATATTCTATACCAAGAAATCTACATTTCAGCATAAAGACTTATATAATGATAGGTGTATCATTAATGAACCACTTTGGGTTCTCATGGATGTATATAGTATTTTTATTAATCATGTCACGACCCGTCCTCGGGGCTCGTGTCGTGACTACCCCAAGCCCGCCTTCCATAGGCCAGGGGCTGGCGACTAGCACCAAGGCGTAAATCCCTGTAAAAAGGGAAGGCATTGCCTTTGTAAAGTAAACAAGAACCACAGAGTAAGAAAGAGGAATAGTAAACACTAAGTAATAACAGAGTACAACTGAAAGTGCGGAAAAGTAAATGGGCCAGTATACAAACCCAAACTGAAAGGAAAGTACAACTCGATAGGGAAAACAGCAACTGTAAAGTAAAAGCCGCTACACCGAGCTATCCACTGGAGATCCCACCTGAAGGGTGGGTACAGATAGCTCCACTGCTCCTCGGGTCCCGCCGTCCGCTCCGAGCACGTCTCGCCCAGTGGTCCACCTCCAGGTATCGTCCTGCTCTCCAAGCCTCAACCACGATCAACGTTGTCCGTCATCTGAAACCAACACAACGTGGTGCGGGCATAGCACGTGCAGGGGTGAGTATAACGATACTCAGTAGGGACCCCAAGACCCTCAAGGTCTCACTAAAACCAACAAGGATAACCACAAGAAGGTCTCAACAGATAACCTCTACTTAGATATATGCCCATACATATACCTAAGTTATCAAGTAACCCATCTCAATCTTGAGGAAACACAAGGATTGTGAAGTCAATGGATAACCACTACCCAGGTATATGCCCATACATATACCTAAGTTATCAAGCGGCCCATCTCAATCATGAGTTAACACAAAAGGTCAAAAGTCTCAAATCAAACTAGGATTTTCATTATCAAAACCGTAACTACTGAAGAGCTCCGTCTCTAGAGTGTACAGTGGTCCTGTCACGACTCCGAGGTACTGCTCACTAACCTAAGACTACTGAGGTACTCCTCCTGTCGAGTACTGCGGGCCTGCCACCTCACAGAGTAGTGCTTCCCGCGGGGGTCTGCCACCCAACACAGTAGTGCTCCCCCCTCATAGCCTACAGAGGTACTTCTCCTGTCGAGTACCGCGGGTCTGCAACCTCACATAGTAGTGCTCCTCCGATGTGGGTCTGCCACCTCACAAAGTAGTGCTCCCCACTGGGCTACGTAAGTCACTCCGAATCGAATCGGACAAGCAGTCTTCAGGTCTCTGCCAGCTACACGGTCTACGTACTCCGTACGCTCGTCTCCGGGAGGGTCTGCTCCACGAGCTACAAGTCGATACTCCAAGTATCTCAAAGTCCCACGAAGAAGTATCTCAAAGGACCGCCTCGTCATAGGGGTCTCAACGCAACAGACGGCGCGTCAATCGGACGCCCGGTCTGTGAGTTACTAGCCTTTTCGTCCCAGGGTCCCGGTTGGTTTCGTGAGCGAACCATATCCGGCCGTATCTCAACTGTACCCCGAACTCTCATAGGGTATACTCATAGGGACCGATTCTCAACGAGATCACCAACGCCGCTGACGGTTCGTCAAACGGACGTTCTATCAGAAAGGTATCAGCTTTTTTGTTCCAGGGGCCCGGTTGGATTTCTGTGCGATCCAACCCATCCACTATCCATCTGCATCCAAATCTCGGGTGGAGAATGCCAAAAGTTCTATATCATCAACAGGAACTCAAAGCAACAGACGTCGCGTCAATCGGACGCCCGGTCTAAGAGTTATTGGCCTTTTCGTTCCAGGGGCCCGGTTGGTTTTTAAGGCAAAACCAACCCGACCGTACTCCACCTGCGTCCAAACCTCGGGCGGATTATTCCAAAAGATCCGTCTCATCAAGAGGAATTCAACGAAACAGACGGCGCGTAAATCGGACGCCCGGTCTGTTAGTTATTGGCCTTTCCGTCTCACACCCACCCTGGGAAACTTCCAAGGAGGTCACCCATCCTGATCACTACTCTAGGCCAAGCACGCTTAACTATGGAGTTTTAACCACGTAGGCTCCCGAAAAGGAAGGTGCACCTTGAGTATAGTATACCGAAACGACCGTCTCGATCCAAGGATCGCGTTTCCGCTGACGACGAGTCGTTTGGAGGCCCGTACCCCAAGATATGGGCATTTGACCGAAAGTGTTCTGAAACTTGGGGTCTGGGCCCGGGCCGACCCGGCCCGACCCCCCACCCCCCCATGGGTCGGCCGAACCGGTTCGACCCGCCCCGGGCGGAGACCCGGCCCGACGACCCGGCCCGGCTCGGAAAACCCGGCCCGGCGCGGCGGCACGGACCGGCACGGCGGCGCGGCCTAGGCGCCGTTCGGGTGCCGCGCGCGGGGGGCAAAGCCCCCCTCCCCTTTGAGAACCGCGGCCCCTTAATTGGGGCCGCTTTTGGGACCCGGCTGGGGGAAATTAATTCCCCCGGTCTCCACTGCCCGGCCGGCCCGCACTGGCCGGCCGGTTTCGCCAGCAAGGACCGGCGACGGTCAGTCCTTCCTTCGCCGACACCGGCGGCCCGGTGACGGCCGCCTGTCATCTTGCTCTGCCGCGGCCAGGAACCGGCCGCGGCGCCTTTGACATTCTTCGATACGACGCGACGGCATCACGTTCTTGGATTTCTTTCCACGGCGCGGCGCGACGGCTCCGTGCGTATCTTCCGCAATAAATCGTGTGGTGCGACGGCACCGCGTTTTCTCATATCATCCCCAAGAAACCATCACGAAAAAACAAAGGAGGAGGTTCGGCCGTGTTTGTGCAGTCCGACCCCCTCACGTTATTCGATAACAAAAAGGGTTTTAATCCACGATCAACACCATGTTTGTATTCACGAACAATTAAATAAATAGAAACCCTCAATAATCAACCGCTTGATCGGACGTTCTGCGGATCATCCCGGTATTGGTTGGTCCGTGCTCGTCGTTTTTTTTTCAAAAGATAAGAGAATTCCAAAATAAATTCCCCTACCTCGGCTTCGAGAACGGAGTTCTTCAACGACCCGCGGAAGACAAGCGTCGCGGAGGTTGGGCGTCGTTCCGTCTAGGTTGGTGGGAGAAGAGCTCGGTGAAGTCGAGCCGAGACGTTACCCTCTTTATACTTTGTAGGCGACGGTGCTTCCATTCCTTACTCCGGTTGAATATGGTTGGAGGTGTTGCTTCACGTTCTACGGAAACGTGGAACGTTCTTCCTCGAGTGGTTGGTGATCTTCCAAGAGTTCTTCTCCTCTCCTTAGTTCTCCCCACAAGGTTTATGCCAACCCAAAAAGAAGAATATAATCTCTCTTTTTAATGTTGGAAAAATGAATTCAAAAGAATTCAAACACTCAAAATAATTAATTAAGTTGGTTTAATTAATTAATTGCAATGTGTTGGCAAGAATTTCAAAAGATTGAAATTCAAATAAACCATACTTAACTCACCTCATTAACTAATCAAGTTGTCAAATATTAAAGAATGTGAGTTAATGGGGAGTTGGAATGTGAGGGGTTAAGAGGGTTAGGGAGTTTAAGGAATTTGAAAAGGTGGGGGGGGGGGGGGTTCGTGTGGGCCCCACCCTTTCAAATATCCACACATAGGAAGTTCGATGGATGTGGGCCCACCACCAACTTCCCATGGGAGAAGTTAACCACTTAACATTGTTGAAATTTGATTTAACAATTTTATTCACTTTTTTTAATTAAACCCCAAAAATTAACTTCTCCTCCCGCACAAACGCAACTACGGTAAAGGTTCTCTTAAGCGATTACCAGCGTTGTGAGTTCATCGGTGCAATTAGATTTCAATTCCGAGCACCGGTTCAAAAGATAGAAATTCTCGCTCGCTCCTTCATTGAACGTACCCGATCCAAACTTCGGAAATTAATTCCGGGCACACTGGGCCTCGGAATCAAGCGCCGTCAGAAACTGCATTCTTTTAAAATTCCAAAGAAAATTAAGAAAAAATTTTCCTTGAAATTTACGGGTCTTTACATTACTCCCACCTCAGGGATTTACGTCCCCGTAGAGCATCAACACAAACTAGGGTCACAAAAGTGGTACAGAGCACGCATCTGAGCCTTCCGCTCCCATGTGCTTACCTGGAGGTTTCGTACTACCAAAGAAAGTGCTCCCGAGGAATCAATCATCCTCGTAGGATCTGCTCCTGTCGATCCTCGATCCCCACTGGAACCTCCATGAAAGACACCCCATCGCCATCGTCCAGCTCCTCATCGTCGATGATATGCGAAGGTTCGAGCACGTATCTCCTCAGTTGAGATACATGGAAGACGTCGTGCACCTAGTGCAACTGAAGTGGATGGGTGAAGCGGTAAACCACCTCGCCTACCCAGCTAAGGACCTAGAAAGGTCTGTTGAAACTCGGAGATAACTTGACTCCCGGGCCACATCTCTGTAAACCTCTTTGAGGTGAGACTTGTATAAGGACGTGATGGTCATCCTCGAACTCTAGAGGCCTCCAAGTCCTATCAGCATAAGGATTCTGTTGGCCCTTTGCCGTCCCCATCCGCTCTTGGTTGACCTGGACCTTCTCTAGTCTCACAAGAGCTGCTATGATTTCTTCTTTGCCGAAAAAGAGAAATCTGGTCTCATCCCCTGGATGAACCACATTCATTTCCTAATACAGTCAATCCTGACATGAAAGATGCATTCATGCTGTGGATGACGTCGTAAGGTCTCGATGTAACTACCAAGAGATCCAACTGTCACTCTCACCTCCAAGGGTCGAGTCACACTGTCGGCATCGGTGTGTGGTCACTAGGTCTCCTTCAGTAGAAAACTCGAAAGTGAGGGTCAAGTCAACAGTCTTAACTGGACCCTCTTAGTAACAACAAAAAAGAGGATAGGACTGAAAACATCACAGGATAAGCATCTTTTATTATTGCAGTTCATAATACAATGATGCTACACAATAGCAACAAGAAACTAGAAGTACAAAGGAAGTATCTACTAGTTTCTCTCCTGTCCATCTGCTCTAATAGCTCCATGATTGAAGGCCTCAGCTTCCTAAAGCTGAGCTCTCGCATGTCCACCAACTCACTTCGGTCGGGGCGGACCTCCTGGTGGTGGTGGTGGCAACACCTCGAAGCGTCGTCCACCTCTAGCTGCCCGGCCAGCTCCTCTGCCATGGCCGCCCTGATCGAACCTCTGCCTCTGCCTCAGAGGTTCTTCATTTAACTACTGGTCATCTGCATGGCGGGTCGGACAGTCACGTGCTATGTGTCCAATTCCTTCACAGAAGTAACACCTCATGGCAGCTCTGGCTCTATCACTTCCCTTGGTTCCCCGTACTACCGACCCTGAGTCATGCGGTTGACCACCTGTAGGTCTGGTCCTCTTGGACCCCTGCGTCATCTGTCTACTGCCCGCTACAGAAGACTCTGCTGCATGCCGGCTAGTGGTGGGTCCTGCTGCTATAGACTACTCAGTAAGGAAACTCTCCACTAAGAGGGATCACTCCAACACTCCTATCTGCGTCGGAATGTTTTGTGAGACAACCGAAGCACTGATCTCCTGCCTGAGCCCCTGCTCAAAGGTTCAGGCCCTGAAGAACGGGTCATGTACCATATCTGTGGAGTAGCGCGAGAGGTCTGTGAATCTCGCTGAGTACTGTGCCACTGACATGCTGCCCTGCCGCAGATGAAGTGGCTCCTGTATACGCACCGCTCTAAGGGTGGCTGGTACAAACTCTACCCGGAACAGGCTCTCGAAGTCTGCCCATAGAAGTGTCGCCTCATCATTCATCTGGAGCATCAGTCTCCACCATCTGCCTGCTGCTGCCTGAAGAAGGCTGGCAGCAAGGATCGCCATGAAATCTGTCAGCATCCCCACTTGCCTGAAGACTCTCACCACAACCTCCAGCCAATCCTCAGCCGCCTACGGGTCCATCCCTCCCTGATGCCCGGGTGGCCTCTGGCGCTGGAACTCGTGCAGCGCGCTCAAGTGTCATGCATCGCCTACTGCTGGGGCTGGTGGAATAGGTGGCCCAACGTATGGTAGTACCGTTGGTGCCTCAACTGCAAGAGGGCCCTGCACCGAAGCCTCGTCTCTCGACAGGCTGTCAGCACGCACATCCCTCTGGGCTCTAGCTGGTCGTCCGTGAAAAGGCATCCTGAAAGAAACATCGCGACAAAGTCAAACGTTTATACCTGGTGAGCTGGCCTGGTTTGAGCTGTTTTAAGGGGAAACCTTTTAAAACACACACGCAATTAGTGTTTTTGTGCACAAAGTCGGAAATCAGTTGTCCGGGTCCTGGTGTATGGATACGTCGGCCGCTCGCACCAACACTGGACTCCCTGAACTGAAAACCACACTCAGTACTCTTAACACTATTTCTTCACAGAAATAAAAATATCAGAGTTATAAGTTCTGCAATAGAACCGACTCCTCTGATACCAATTTGTCACGACCCGTCCTCGGGGCCCGTGCCGTGACTACCCCAAGCCCGCCTTCTATAGGCCAGGGGCTGGCGACTAGCACCAAGGCGTAAATCCCGGTAAAAAGGGAAGGCATTGCCTTTGTAAAGTAAACAAGCACAACAGAGTAAGAAAGCAGAATAGTAAACACTAAGTACTAACAGAGTACAAATGAAAGTGCGGAAAAGTAAATGGGCCAGTATACAAACCCAAACTGAAAGTAAAGTACAACTCGAAAGGGAAAACAGCAACTATAAAGTAAAAGCCGCTACACCGAGCTGTCCACTGGAGATCCCACCTGAAGGGTGGGTACAGATAGCTCCACTGCTCCTCGGGTCCCGTCGTCCGCTCCGAGCACGTCTTGCCCAGTGGTCCACCTCCAGGCATCGTCCTGCTCTGCAAGCCTCAACCACAATCAACGCTGTCCGTCGTCTGCAACCAACACAACGTGGTGCGGGAATAGCCCGTGCAGGGGTGAGTATAAAGATACTCAGTAGGGACCCTGAGACCCTCAAGGTCTGACTAAAACCAACAAGGATACCCACAAGAAGATCTCAACAGATAACCTCTACTTAGATATATGCCCATACATATACCTAAGTTATCAAGTAACCCATCTCAATCATGAGGAAACACAAGGATTGTGAAGTCAACGGATAACCACTACCCAGGTATATTCCCATACATATACCTAAGTTATCAAGCGACTCATCTCAATCATGAGGTAAACACAAAAGGTCAAAAGTCTCAGCTCAAACCAGGATTTTCATTATCGAAACCGTAACTGATGAAGAGCTCCGTCTCTAGAGTGTACAGTGGTCATGTCACGACTCCAAGGTACTGCTCACTAACCTAAGACTGCTGAGGTACTCCTCCTGTCGAGTACCGCGGGCCTGCCACCTCACACAGTAGTGCTTCCCGCCGGGGTCTGCCACCCAACACAGTAGTGCTCCCCCCTCATAGCCTACAGAGGTACTTCTCCGGCCGAGTATCGCGGGTCTGCCACCTCACATAGTAGTGCTCCTCCGCTGTGGGTCTTCCACCTCACAAAGTATTGCTCCCCACTAGGCTACGTAAGTCACTCCGAATCGAATCAGACAAGCAGTCTTCAGGTCTCTGCCGGCTACACGGTCTCCGTACTCCGTACACTTGTCTCCGGGAGGGTCCGCTCCACAAGCTACAAGTCGATACTCCAAGTATCTCAAAGTCCCACGAAGAAGTATCTCAAAGGACCGCCTCGTCATAGGGGTCCCAACGCAACAGACGACGCGTCAATCGGACGCCCGGTCTGTGAGTTACTAGCCTTTTCGTCCCAGGGGCCCGGTTGGTTTCGTGAGCGAACCATATCCGTCCGTATCTCAACTGTACCCCGGACTCTCATAGGGTATACTCATAGGTACTGTTTCTCAACGAGATCACCAACGCCGCTGACGTGTCGTCAAATGGACGTTCTGTCAGAAAGGTATCAGCTTTTCCCCCAACGCAACAGACGTCGCATCAATCGGAAGCCCGGTCTGAGAGTTATTGGCTTTTTCGTTCCAGGGGCCCGGTTGGTTTTTATGGCAAAACCAACCCGACCGTACTCCACCTGCATCCAAACCTCGGGCGGAATATGCCAAAAGATCCGTCTCATCAAGAGGAATTCAACGAAACAGACGGCGCGTAAATCGGACCCCCGGTCTGTTAGTTATTGGCCTTTCCGTCTCACACCCACCCTGGGAAACTTCCCAGGAGGTCACCCATCCTGATTACTACTCTAGGCCAAGCACGCTTAACTATGGAGTTTTAACCACGTAGGTTCCCAAAAAGAAAGGTGCACCTTGAGTATAGTATACCGAAACGACCGTCTCGATCCAAGGATCGCGTTGTCGCTGACGACGAGTCGTTTGGAGGCTCGTAGCCCAAGATACAGGCATTTGACCGAAAATGGTCCGAAACTGGGGGTCTGGGCCCGGGCCGACCCGGGCCGACCCCCCCCCCCCCCCCATGGGTCGGTCGAACCGGGTCGCCCGCCCCGGGTGGCGACCCGGCCCGGCGCTGCGGTGCGACGGCGCGGACCGGCACGGCGGTGCGGCCTGGGCGTCGTTCGGGTGCCGCGTGCGGGGGGGCAAAGCCCCCCTCCCCTTTGAGAACCACGACCCCATAATTGGGGCCGCTTTTGGGACCCGGCCGGGGGAAATTAATTCCCCCGGTCTCCACTGGCCGGTCGGCCCGCACTGGCCGGCCGGTTTCGCCAGCAAGGACCGGCGACGGCCGATCATTCCTTCGCCGACACCGGCGGCCCGGTGCCGGCCGCTGGTCATCTTGCTCCGCCGCGGCCCAGAACCGGCCGCGGCCTATGCCGTTCAGCGCGATGCGACGACATCACTTCCCTCCGCCGCGGCCCCATTCCGGCCGCGGTGCCATTGACATTCTTCGACGCGACGCGACGGCGTCGCGTTCTTGGATTTCTTTCCACGGCGCAGCGCGACGGCGCCATGCGTATCTTCCTCAATAAATCGCGTGGTGCGACGACACCACGTTTTCTCGTATCATCCTCAAGAAACCATCACGAAAAAACAAAGGAGGAGGGTCGGCCGTGTTTGTGAGGTCCGACCCCTCGCGTTATTCAATAACAAAAAGTGTGTTTATCCACGATCAACACCAAGTTTGTATTCACGAACAATTAAATAAATAAAAACCCTCAATCATCAACCGCTTGATTGGATGTTCTGTGGATCAACCCGGTATTGGTTGGTCCACGCTCGTCGTTTTTTCTCAAAAGATAAGATAATTCCGAAATAAATTCCCCTACCTCGGCTTCGAGAACTGAGTTCTTCAACGACCCGCGGAAGACAAGCGTCGCGGAGGTTGGACGTCGTTCCGTCTAGGTTGGTGGGAGAAGAGCTCGGTGAAGTCGAGCCGAGACGTCACCCTCTGTATACTTTGTAGGCGGCGGTGCTTTCTTTCCTTACTCTGGTTGAAGATGGTTGGAGGTTTTGCTTCACATTCTACGGAAACGTGGAACGTTCTTCCTCGAGAGTTCGGTGATCTTCCAAGAGTTCTTCTCCTCTCCTTAGTTCTCCCCACAAGGTTTATGCCAACCCAAAAAGAAGAATATAATCTCTCTTTTTAATGTTGGAAAAATGAATTTAAAAGAATTCAAACACTCAAAATAATTAATTATGTTGGTTTAATTAATTAATTGCAAAGTGTTGGCAAGAATTTCAAAAGATTGAAATTCAAATAAACCATACTTAACTCACCTCATTAATTAATCAAGTTGTCAAATATTAAAGAATGTGAGTTAATGGGGAGTTGGAATGTGAGGGGTTAAGAGGGTTAGGGAGTTTAAGGAATTTGAAAAGGTGGGGGGGGGGTTCGTGTGGGCCCCACCCTTTCAAATATCCACACATGGGAAGTTGGATGGATGTGGGCCCACCACCAACTTCCCATGGGAGAAGTTAACCACTTAACATTGTTAAAATTTGATTTAACAATTTTATTCACTTTTTAAAATTAAACCCCAAAAATTAACTTCTCCTTCCGCACAAACGCAACTACGGTAAAGGTTCTCTTAAGCGATTACCGGCGTTGCGAGTTCATCGGTGCAATCAGATTTCAATTCCGAGCACCGGTTCAAAAGATAGAAATTCACACTCGCTCGTTCATTGAATGTACCTGAGCCAAACTTCGGAAATTAATTCCGGGCACACCGGGCCTCGGAATCAGGCGCCGTCAGAAACTGCATTCTTGTAAAATTCCAAAGAAAATTAAGAAAAAATTTCCCTTGAAATTTCCGGGTCTTTACAAATCATATAATATAAAAATACAAAGAGACATGGTAAATGAAAAACTATTAAACTAAGAGTTAAATCTAAAGGCTAAAGTTTATATAGTGACCCAAACCTGTATAAAACCTATTGGATGAGTTTCATTTGACCCATAACCACCTTAGATTCAAAATAATCTTATTTGGATCCATTATAAACGGAATATGAATTTATTATAAAATTAGATTTCTATCTTTTCCTAAAGTTACCGTCACCCCTCTTATAAAAGGGCACTCCCCCTTCTCTCTAATTCACACCTTCAAAGCAATTTGGCTTAGCCGAACTATGCCCATGTATCCTCTAAAATTTTATAAATTCATCCTAGAGGTCTTAATTTATTCATAAATCCATCTTAATGATCCCTTTTGATCAAATCAAAAAGAAGAATCTAAAGAAGAGGTAAATATCTCGCCATCTATTTCAAGTTATTTTATTCTTCCACATCATATTTTTTTGGTGTTTCCATTATAAAATAATAAATCCAGTATATTCTATATACATTGATGTTATTATAAAAATTTTATAACCATATTAGTTAATTTAGTCATCTTATGAATTAAAAAGTCACCACACGTGCGTGCGTATGGCTTACAGTCTCCACGTCGTGGTGTAGTTTTTTATTCAAACATTTCATCATTTGGATGGGTATAATAATGAGTATAAATGATATAAATAGTAGATAAAACATTATAATGATTCTTTATATATGATATACCATCCAATTATATATGATTTTAATATCAAAATAATGATATTGTCTCTCGTGCGTATCTACGGACTACCATCTCCAAGAACACGACGAGATTCATTCCCCATCATATCCATTGAAGACTGGTTTTAATTTGATGTTTAAAAATCATGTTTAAAGACTTGATATTATTCTAGGTATTAATAATATACAAACTTTCTATAGAAAACATTTCTTATTTATCAAAAAATAAAATTAGTATGTTAACACCCAAGACGACGATAATACTAAGATATTATAAACCAAGAAATGTTAAAATATCATATAAAAAAGAATATTATTGTATATGATTCTTGTATAATTTAATAAAAATGGTTTAAATATTATATAGGATGTTAACTTACCCTCAACCAAGAAAAGGTACAAGGTAAGGGTTAATTCTTCAACCTCTTCTTTATTCAAGGTTGTTTATATATAATTATCTACTGGGATCTCTTTATCATCCACATAAGTGTCTGCCTAGAAATGTATTTCAAAAACTTTTTACAACTTACTAAACTATGGGTTATGTTAATTCTTACCCTTATTTTACCTTATATGATTTCAAAGTAATCTTTCCGTCATTTTCCAAACAAGTTACTTTATGCACTTTTCGACAAAATTAAGGTACGAATTTTTTTAACTTATACGGTGGGTGTGGCTATATTCTACCCTTATAAAATCATCAAATCATCCCTTACAAGCTTATAAAAATATTTTCAAAATAAATGTTCTCTATTATAATTAAATGACTTCTAAATTATTTCAAAATATAAAGAGATATTTCTCTAAAAATGGTTTTGATTTCATCTATGTCAACATCCATTGATAGATTTTAAGTTTATTTGAAGTTGATTTATTATGATACAAAACTTCCATATTGTATTGAATGTTGTGTTATATGTTTGACTGTGGAAGTGTTATTTTTATACCATTCATGGTTTATGGATAAATTATTGACATTTCGTATACTATTTTTAATATGAATGTTTATGTTATGTTTGAACCTTTTCATATGAGGAATGCATTGGACATAGTATGTGATAGGTGGAGCCCGTTATAGCTCCTTAATGCATCGGTTGGTCTCTTGAGACAAACTAGTGTCTCAGTACAAGGCCTTCACAAAATCTTATTTGTAGTCTTGGCACAAGGACTTGACTATGTGGTTATGAATGTCTCGCATTATGCATTCCATTATTATTAAAGTGGTTATTGATATTTCAAGTGATTATTCAACTAGTATAATATCCATGTGAATATATAAATGGAATTATTTCATTTTACCTTTACCATATTTTTCTGAATTTAAAGTTTAAATGGATTTTGTTTTAGTTATAAATTACATTAAATTTTTATGCTAATTTATAAAGGTTTATACTATTATGTTATCCTTACTGAGCATCGGAGCTCACCCCTTGTTAGGTTTTATTTTTCCCAGGATGTGAAGAAGTATTTTATGACTGACCTGCAAGGATAGTCCGAGCGGATATGAGTGTGGTATATGGAGACATGATTTTTTTGTTATTTATATTTCATGATGTATTGTAAACTTTATTAAGGTATCTATTATTTCCAAGGATACTAAACTAATCGGTCTTTCGAGAATTCACCTTTTATGATCATGAAAATGTTATGTAATAACACACCGACTCTAGGCTACTGGGGTCGGGGCATAACAGTTGGTGTTAGAGGTAGTTTAGTACTATCCTTGGAAACTATATTTAGATAAACTCTGATTAGAGCACATAGACCTATGATAGTCTTTGAGTATTAGTATATAATAACATCCTTGAATTTTGGTAATGTATAGATTTTGTGTATTTTCTTAGAAATATATCCCTGTCTAGAAACAAGCCAGTAGAGGTGGCTCTGTCACAGATGTACCTAGGAGTGAAAACTCCGACAAGGAGTCTCGGCCATGACCCGAGGTATCCTGGTACAAAACAATAGGCATTGATTCACTCTTTGTTACGACACTCTCGAGGGATATGCTTAGGATAATTCACAATTTCTTTACAAAACATTATCAATGATTTATGAGTATATACCTCCTCAAAGAAAACATTTTTTGTGGTTATGGATTATATCAATAAACTGTTCAGTTTATGTTAAGTATGTTATAAGTTTGAAATTATGTATTGAGATTCATAAACTAATCTACTATATTAAATTGTTTATAAATGGAAACTATTTTAAGGAATGGAAACCATATCAATGCACGCACTCCATGTAAGTATTTCCCTCCTTCTCATGATAATTATAGTGGAGATGGTGATACAACTGGTGCAGATCAGCTTATCACCATACTAGGACAACTCAATCAGGTTATGAATAATAACCTTACTCATATGAAGCACCTCGATCCGCAACGTGGAGGATTAATGTTAGATAGCTTCATGAGGAAACTATCACCATCATTCAATGGGGGTAAGAATCCATTAGTAGCTGAGCAATGGATAAATTTCATAGAGAAAATATTCCATGCCATGGGGAGTAGCGAAAGGGAAAAAGTTGTCATGGTATTTTATCTCCTCACTATAGACATTGATCAATGGTGGTCATTGATTCAAAGCACAAAGGAATATGTTGAAGTATAAAATATGGAATGGAGGGATTTTAAAAAAAAAATTCTTAGAAAAATACTTTCCGCATGACCATCGAGCAGATATGGAAAGATTATTTTTCAGTCTAATGCAAAAGGATGATGAGAATGTCGCAAAGTATGAAGCTAAATTTATAATGTTGGTGAGGCATGATGCATATTATATACGTAACCCAAGAAGTAAGATTGAACATTTCTTTGATGGGTTAAAACAATTTCACTATTGAGCAGTAGTCTCAGAATCCTTCTCTTCGTACGAAGATATTGTCTCATGTGCTATCAAGATAGAATAAGAATTCTCCAAGTCTTATGAATTTAATGAAAAGCAAGAGAAGAAGAGACCTGAAAAACACTCTGGAAATATAATCAAGGGGAATAAAGGAAAGGATGAATATCCATCCTACATTAAATGTTGGAAGAAACACCTCGGTACTTGCCTGTAGGGAATGGGAGTCTATTATCAGTGTTGTGAAAAATTCCACCAAGTTTTTGATTGCAAGGAGAAGAAAGAGGTTGTCAATGTTTAATGCTATAATTATAGATAAAGGGGACACTATGAAAATCAATTTCCAAAGTGTTAGGTGAAATTATCTCAGAAAAGTCCAAGGAATCAAGGACAAGCTTATGCTATCACTACTACCGAGGACGAAGCTCAAAAATACATGGTGGCAGGTAATTTAACGGTTTTCTCAAGTTTATCTGATTCTTTATTTGATTATGGATAATATCATTGCTTCATATCTTCCATGTTTTCAAAGAAAATTATATATTTCAAATTTGATTTAACATGGGAGTTGTTAGTAAAAACTTGAAAGGGGTGTATCATTGCAACAATGTTTTGTCAATCAGTTCCCATTAATACATATAAATGTTATTTATCTGCAGATCTCATCGTCATACCCATGATGGAATTTTATATAATCCTAGGTATGGATTGGATATCGGACCATGATGTGAAGATTTATTTTAATAAGAAGGAGGTTTCAATTATGGATGATGATGATAAAGACCACCTTATCTTTAGAGAAAAAACGTCACCAACTAATTCTTATCTAGATCCACCCCTAGTAGCTCAACCAAATTCAATTATTGGGGAGGAAGAAACTGAAATAACTGTGGGTGAGGAAAGAAATGTTGTAATAGATGATTTACCTATTATGTAAGAATATTATTATGTTTTTCCAGTCAATTTACCTGGACATCCTCCAGAACGAGAAATTGAGTTTTCCATTGACTTAATTACTAGTTCAAGGAACATATAGAAGAATATTTATAGAATTACTGCTCTTGAATTAGTGGAACTAAAGAAACAACAATAGGAATTTAGTAATAAGGGATTTATTCTTCCTAGTGTTTCTCCATGGGGACCCCAGGTTATTTTTGTTAAGAAGAAAGATGGATCTATGTTGTTGTGTATTGACTACAGGGAGATCAATTTTATAACAATAAAGAACAAGTATCCCCTACCTCTCATTGATGATTTATTCAACCATCTTCATGGAGCTCAATATTTTTAAAAGATTGACCTTCAATATTGATATCATCAGTTGTATGTGATGAAGGAAAACATTCCAAAAACAGCATTTCAAACCAGGTATGAGTATTACGAGTCTACAATAATCCCTTTTTGATTGACTAATGAACTCTATGTATTCATGGATATAATTAATAGTTTTTTCAAGCAACATCTTGATGAATTTGTTGTGGTATTTATTGATGAAATTTTGGTATAATCCAAAATCTGCAAAGATCATGAAAATCCCTAGTGTATAATTCTAAAGGGTCTCAGAAGACATTAATTACTTGGGAAGTTTAACAAGTTTTAATTATGGATTCAAGAGATTTCTTTTCTTGGACATATTTTCTCTAAGGATGGAATATATATTGATCCTTCTAAGACCAAGGCAATCCGATAATGTCTAGCACCAACCAGTATAACTGAGGTACGCGGTTTTATTGGTTTAGAAAGTTATTATCGGTGTTTCGTCCATAATTTTTCTCGATTGACTAACCCATTAACGAATCTCACACATAAAGGGGTTTAAATTTTTTGGACAAAAGACTGTGAAAAATGTTTATAAGAACTAAACAGAAGATTAATCAATGCTCTTATCTTGACTCTACCATCGGGGAATGATGGGTTTGTTATTTATAGTGGTGCTTCAAAGAAATTAATTGGTTGTGTCTTTATGAAGAATGATAGGGTTATTTCATATGCATCATGATAGCTAAAAATTCATTAGAAAAACTATCCTACACATGATCTTTAGTTAGCTGCTGTAATCTTAGCTGTGAGGATATGGTGACATTATCTCTATGGTGAAAATGTGAGATATATTCCGATCACAAGAGATTGAAGTATATTTTCTCATATAAAGAACTCAACATGAGGAAAACGAGATGGCTTGAACTACTCAAAGATTATGATTTCACTATACACTACCACCTGGGGAAGGAAAATAAGGTGGATGATGGTTTGAGTAGATAAGATCATGGAGTTTTGTAAAAGATGAGAGTTGAAAGGGATCATATTCTCTAGGATCAAGTAAAGATGGATATATGAATAGCCATGGAAGGTGTATCAACAATACTATTTCAAATGGTTTCCAAACCATCTTTATTAGAAAGGATTAAAAGTTCTCATGATGATGATGAGGATTTTCAAAAGAAGATTAATGTTGTGAATGATGGGATATTGAATGACTTCTTGTATGAAGATGGAATTTGGAAATTTGGGAATAGACTATGTGTTCCCGATATACTTGATCTAAAAAGGGAATTATTGGATGATGCTCATAGTTCCAATTTCTCTATACACCCTGGTAGAACCACGATGTATAGGGATTTGAAGGAACATTTTTTGTGGGAAAACATGAAGAGGTAGATTACTGATTTTGTAGCAAGATGTATGCTTCTTCAACAAGTGAAAGTAGGAAGGAAATAGCCTGGAGGAGTTACGCATCCTCTTCCCATACATGAGTAGAAATTGGATAATATTATGATGGAAATTGTCATGGGAATAACAAAGACTCCTATAAGGAATGATTCAATAGGGGTCATTATTGATCGTCCTACCAAGTCAACACATTTTATTTCCATAAGAGAATATTTAATACTTGAACGTTTAGCAAGACTATATATTAATGAAGTTGTAAGACTTCATGGAGTACCACTCTCTATTGTTTTTGATCGTGATCCCTATTTACATCAAGATTTTGGAAAAGTCATCAGAAACCCCTAGATACTGAACTTCATTTGAGCACTACCAACCACCCTCAAACTAATGAAAAATCAGAACATACTATTCAAACCTTAGAAGTCTTGTTTAGATATTGCCCACTTCACATTCAAGGTATGTGCGATCAATATTTACCTATGGTAGAATTTTTCTATAATAACAGCTTCAATTCATGTATTCACATGGAACCATATGATGTGTTATATGGAAAGAGATGACGCACACCAACCTCTTGGGATGATGTTGGGGAAAGAAAACACGTAGGCCCAGAACTTGTGGAGGAAACGATGAAAAAGGTGAAGGTAATCCAAAACCACATTAAAGAAGCTCAAAGTAGGCAGAATAAGTATGCCGATAACTAAAGGAAGGATTTAGAATGTCAGGTAGGAGATCATGTTTTCATAAAGGTATCTCCATGGAAGGGAGTTATATGTTTCAGTAAGAAGGGTAAATTGAGTCCCAGGTATATCGGACCATTCAAAATTCTAGAACGAATTGGGGATGTAGCTTACCTTTGGACAATGTCTCCAAGTCTCTCCAAAGTTCACAATGTGTTCCACATATCACTGTTGAGAAAATACATGCCTAACCCAATGCGTGTACTCACCTATAAGGAATTAGAATTAGAACCTGATCCATGTTATTACGAAGATCCTGTAAAAGTTCTTGATACGAGAGAACAAGTGCTGAGAAACCGGACGACTCGTCTGGTAAAAGTTCTATGGAGAAACCGTACGATGGAAGAGGCAGTGTGGGAACCCAAAGAGCATAGTACGAAGAACCACCTGATTCTTTTTATGTAGTATTATTCTAGAAATTTTGAGGACAAAATTATTTGAAGTAGAGGAGAATGTTACACCCCAAGCTTCTACGGTACGTTTCCCTTTGAACAATGCAATAGTGTGTGTTGTACGCATGTTCGAGTTCTAACACACCACACCCAATTAAACTAGGTGTTATGAATAATAATACCCACATTTTTAAAATTAAAAAATTTTATTTTTCAAAATGGTCTTTATTTTTGGATTCGGAATATCAAAATTAGCTTCGGGTCAATTGTTGGTATTTTTCTGAAAACATTCAATTTTTTGATTAATAGTGAAAACACTGAGATATTATTTAAAAACCAATATTTTATTTAAATATTTATTTATTTTATTTAAATTTATTTCAGGTCAAAATAGAAACATAATAAAAATATATGTTCAATGTAATTCATTAGAGTCTGTTTATTATAATTTTAGATATATAAAAAAATTTATTGAAATTTTTATCATCTTTTACCCACCCCCTCAGAGAATTTGAAACTTTACATAAAACATAATTTTTCCACTTTTATGAGTTGAATTTCAAAAATTGGTGAGACACGGTTGATATTAGTAAGTAAAATGTGGTTCAATAAGATGAAAATAATTTTTGGTGAATAGTAACTTTTATCTTTTATTTACCACGGTTAATAGTAAATCTGGTAATTGAGAGTAGAAATGATATTATTATTACCCTAAAACATGTACTAAATCTATTGGATAAGTGTAATTTGACCAAAAACAACCTTAAGAATATATACGACCCTTTAGGTCCCCTTAGATTAGATTGGGACATTTATTATTATTTAATTCAAAGAAGAGTTAAAAGAGTTAAAATCAATGTTTAATAACTAAAACATTTTTAATATAGTGTTATACATAATATAATATCAAAAATAAATTTTCAATAGAATGATAAATATATTTCCTACATAATGGTATTTTATTTATATTTTTTTACATTAAATAATTTAATTTATTTATGAGACAACCATGATGCTTTAATTACCTAATTAATGAAATACTAAAATAATTGATATTATAAATATCCAAATAAAGGTAATATGAGACATTTTATGAATTACACTAATTTTATATGTTAATATGACATATTAGGGTTGGGTAGATGATTTTTTTCGATGTAATAATGTTTTTATGAATTTAGGAAAAACAAAATACCAAATAGTGTTAAAATTGACATAAATGAAATTTTAAAACAAATATTATATTATTAATTGATATTATATTCCTAAAAATGTAAACCTTGGCCAAATTAATTATATAATGATAGGTGTATTATTAATGAACCACTAGGGGTTCTCTTGGATGTATATATAAGTTTATTAACCATATAATATAAAAATACAAAGAGACATGGTAAATGACATAGTATTTAACTTAGAGTTAAATATAAAAGATAAAGTTAATATAGTGAACCAAACATCTCTAAAACCTATTGGTTGAGTGGATTTCGACGCATACCCACCTTATCTTCTTATTAATCCAATTTTGATCTATTAGAAACCTAATATTATTTATTATAAAATAATATTTCTATCTTTTCCTAATGTGACCCTCACCCCTCTTATAAAAGGGTACTCACCCTTCTCTCTAATTCACACCATCAATGACTTTTGGCCGCAAAAAACTCTACCCAAATATCCTCTAGACTTTCCTAACATCATCCTAGAGGCCTTAATTTAGTCCTAAAGCAAACTTATGGATCCCTTTTGATCGAATCAAAAAAAGAGACCTGAAGAAGAGGTAAATATCTATTCACCTATTTCAAGTTATTTTCTTATTCCACTTCCTCTTTCTTTGTTGTTTCCATTATAAAATAAAAACTCCCGTATATTGTATATAATATTATGTTATTATAAAAATGGTACAAACATATTATTTATTTTATCCATCCTATGAATGACAAAGTCACCACACGTGCGTATGTACGGCTTACCGTCTCCACGTTGTGGTGTAATTTGTTATTCAAACATTTTTTCATTTGGATGGGTATAAGAATGTGTATAAATGATATAAATAATAGATATAACATTATAATTATTCTGTTTAAATGATATACCATCCAATTATATACTATTTTAATATCAAAATAACTATATTGTCGCTCGCGCGTATGTATGGACTACCGTCTCCACGAACGCGATGACAATCATCCCCCATCAAATCCATTCAAGACTAATTTTTCATTTTATGTTTTAAAATAATATTTTTTGAATTGATATCATTATGTATATGAAAAATATACAACCTACCAATAAAAAACCTGACTTCTGTATCCAAACATATAAAAAATGAGTAAGTTAACAGCCGAGACGACGATAATACTAAGATATTATTAAAAAATAAATGTAAAAAGATCATATATAATATCATCTTAATGTATTTAATTCTTGTATAATTTAATAACAATGATTTAACTATTATAAAAGAGTTTAACCTTCTCTCTACCAAGGAAAATTACAAGGCAAGGGTTAATTCTACAACCTCATCATTATTCAAGGTTGTTCATATGTAATTATCTATTGGGATATCTTTATCATCCACATCCATTTTTTCCTAAAAATGAATTTCAAAACATTTTTACTACTTACTAGACTATGGGTTAATCTCCTTTATAACATTCTTTTAACTTATAAATATTTAAAGTAATTAATTTTTCGTTTTCCAATCAAGTTACTTTATGCCCTTTTCGACAAAATTAAGGTAAGAAAGATTTTTTAACTTACAAGGCTGGTGCGGCTATATTCCTCCATTATAACAACGTTGAAGTTTCCCTTACAAGCATATAAGAATATTATCAAAATAAATTTTCTCTATTTTAATTACATGACTTCTAAATGATTTCCATATAGAAATAGATATTTCTCTAGAAAGGTTCTGTTTTCATCTATGCCAACATCCTTTGATTGATTTTAAGTTTATTTGAAGTTGATTTATTATGATACAAAACTTCCATATTGTATTGAATGTTTTATGATATTCTTGATTGTGGATGTGTTATTTTTATACCATTCGTGGTTTATGGATAAATTATTTACATTTCTATGCAATTTTTAATACGAAGGTCTATATTATGTTTAAATCTTCGCATATGAGGAATGCATTGGACTTAGTATGTGATGGGTGCATCATGATATAGATCCTCGATGAATTTGTAGTTCTCTTGAGATAAACTAGTGTCTTGGCACAAAGCCTTGAAAAAATCTTATTTGCAGTCTTAGAACAAGGACTTTACTATGTGGTTATGAAATTCTAGCATTTTTCATTCCATTATTATAAAAGTTGTTCTTGGTATTGCATGTGTTTATTAGACTAGTAGAATATACATGTGAATAAGTAAATGGTATTATTTCATTTTATCTTTACCATATTATGCAGAAGTTCTTGTTTAAAAGGCTTTTGTTTTAGTTATACATTTCTTTAAATGTTTTTTCTTATTTATGAAAGTTTCCACTATATTGATCTCCTTACTGAGCATCTGAGCTCACCCCTTTTTATGTTTTGCTTTTCCCAGTATGTGAAGAAGTATTTTATGACTAACCTGCATGGATAGTCTAATGGGATATGAGTGTAGTCTATAGAGACAAGATTTTGTTGTTATTTTTATTTCATGATGTAATGTAAACCGTATGAATGTATCTAGTACTTCCAAGGCTACTAAACTAATTGGTCTTTCAAGACTTGATCTGTAGAGACCCGAAACCTGACGTACATGAACATTACATTACTTTTGCAGAATACTTAGTACATAACATAAACACACACACAAGGATCGTAATAGTTTAGTGTCTTTGGAAACTCGGAACGTAATCTTCTAATCATGGTGAAAGATCTTCAATATCTCCCATAAAGATCTTCCCTTTTTTTTTACCTAAAACCTTTCTTTATATCCTGGGGAAAAGAAAACATAAAAGGGTGAGCTCAAATGCTCAGTAAGGGTAAACAAAAGAAAAATCAATCACATCATATTCATAAGAACATAACTTTTGGAAATTTTAACCTGCAAAAGAGAGCATAATTTCATAACATGGGATAAATCATAGTAGTGAAATGAAATCCAAATAATCATAACTTAAAACATGAAACTTTGTGGCATACACACATAATCATAGAGAATCATTTCTTGTTAGTCAAGACTCATTTCCAAGACTATCTTAGTGGACAAAGTCCCTTTCTGAATCGAGTAACCCTCGTTTCAGTCCTGTTTCACTGAACCGGTATAACCTACCATTTCAGCCATGTCTATCTCATGAGATATAAAATCTTTACCCAATGCATTGGAGGGAGATATAGGTCCCACCCATCTTATAATGAATCCTTTCTTATGTGTGCCACATAATCATAAAACATACATCATCGCATAACACATGTAACAAAAATGGGATTCTTGAAACATCATGACATCATAAATAAATTCATATAAGATAAAGGAATTCATAAAAATAATTCCATCACAACATGATCAAATCAATGTAATAATAGGGATAAAAATATAACCCTTTATTATCTTAGATGGAAAATAATTTTGATAAAATACTTGAACTCTATTCTTGAGGAAAATATCCTTTCTACTTCAAAAACACTTTTCCTTTCTTAACATGTCATACAATTTTAAACTAAAAGAAGTTGATTAAAAATAAACTTGAATACTTGTAAAGGAAGCTTCTTGGAAATAATGTTTTAAAAATCCATTCATGCCGTATAAGTTAAAAAAAACATTCTTCTCGTACTTTTGTCGGAAAAGTGAAAAAAGTACCTCGTACGAAAAACGACAAAATATTCCTTTCATATCCTTTACTAAAAATTTACCGAAGGGTAAAATTGGATATAAACTATTGTAGAAGAATGGAAATAATATTACATATTTAGGGAACATGGATATGGATGATAAAATACACCCCAGTAATTACCAAAGTAAAAACAATCTCGGATAAAAGTGAGATTGTGATATTTCCCTTACCTTAGGTCCGATTTGCTTCGTATGTGTCCGAACCTCCTGTATAATGATTTAAATAATGTCATTGACTTATTACAGAATCATATTCACTGTTATGATATCATATATGGTTCACTTATGACTTTATATCACCCGTTCTTTTGTAAATTCCACGTTAAAGAAGCGTTTTGGGTAAAATCGTTTCATTTTATCGTAGGTGTTTTGACTTGTTGTTCTTGACATTATTATTACTTATATCATGATTTAATTACTTCCAGAATATAAAATATGATTTATATATCATATATATTCAGTATATATATATATAATAGATAGATAAATGAAATGAAAAACACCGTTCATGGAGACGGTAGTCCGTACGTACGCATGAATGCTGTTTTCCTTTCCTTATTGTCTTGAATGGAAGTAAGTAGATGACATAAATATATATACATAAATCCAGTAGCTTTATAATGTCATATATTTCATTATTATTTCTTATATATACTTTATAATCATTCTTAAATGGTTAACATGGAGAATGAATCTCATCGCGTCGTGGAGACGGTAGTCCGTACGTACGCACGAGCGATGATATCATTTCCATAAATATTGAATTGAATTGGAGTGGATTATACAATATATCAGAATCAATATGATGTTGTAATAACTATGTATAGTTATTCTTTACACCATTATACCCATCCATGTAAGGGGGTGGTGGAAAATAGATTACACCACGGCGTGGAGACGGTATTCCGTACGTACGCACGCGCGGTGATTTCTTTTTCCGTAGGATGGATAGATGGTGAAATAGGGTTTTTTCATACTTATAATAACATATCAGTATATGAGTGATACTGATGATATTACTTCATAATGAAACAACCTAAGAAGAAGAAGTGGAAGAAGAAATAAAGATGAAAGAATTGGTAACGGTAATTACCTCTTCTTTGAAGCACCTTTTGGAGACCTCCTCTTAGGGAACTAAAATTGGTCTTTGAGGAAGACCAGAACCTCTAGGATGTTTCTAGGGAAGTGTAGAAGAGATTTTGGCAGGGTTTGGCCGAGCATGAGTGCTCAAATTGGTGTGATGAGGAGGGGGAGGAGGTGTCCTTTTATAAGGGAGGAGAGGGGCACCTTAGGAATACCTCAAAATATTATTTTATATTAATGTCAAAATCGGTTTATAATGGTTCCAAAGGGTCTTATTTCGAAGCTAAAGTGGGGATGGGTCGAAATCCTATCAACCAATAATATTTAGACAAGTTTATGGTATTATTTTAACCTTATCAATTAGATTTAACTCTAAGTTAAATAATTTAACTTTTACCGTGACTTTTTGTTTTCTTTCACTATATGGTTAATACACTTACTATAACATGCCAAACGAACCCCAAATTGTTTATTATTAATATATATATCCTTATCTAAGTCATGTGGCCGAACCTTAGATTTTTAGGAATACAATAACAATTAATAATATAATATTTGATTTAAAAACTATTTTGTGTCAATTTTGACACTATTTGATATATGATTTTTGTGAAAGTCATAACAGAATTATATGTTCGAACCAGGTTGATTAAATCAACACTAATATATCATAGTAACCTATAAAATTAGTGGAATTCATAAAAAGGCTCAAATTACATTCATTTGAGAATTTATAACATCAATTATGTTAATATTTTCTTAAAAAGGGTAATTACTGCATCATCATTGTGTCATAGATAAATTAATTAATTTAAAGTCTAAAAATTATAAATAAAATATCATTATGTAGGAAATCTTTTTAGATTTCTAATGAATATTTACAATCGAATTTATCTTATGTATAACCCTATATTAAAAATGTTTTAGTAAATAAACTTTGATTTTAACTCTTTTAACTCTTCTTTGAATTAAATAATAATAAATGTCCTAATCAAATCCAAGTGGGCCTAAATGATAATATTTTACACGTAAGGTTGTTTTTGGTCGAGATACACTTGTCCAATAGAATTAGGACATGTGTTAGGGTAATATTAATATCATTCTTACCCTTAATTACCTTATTTACTTTTAACCGTGGTAAATAAAAGTAAAAAGTTACTATTCACCAAAAATTATTTTCATCTCATTGAACCACATTTTACTTACTGACATCAACCGTGTCTCTCAGATTTTTGAAATTCCATTCACAGAAGCGGTAAAATTAAGTTTTATGAAAAATTCAGTTTTTAACCTACCACTTAGTGGTTTCACTATTCATCAAAAATTGAAAGTTTTCAGAAAAATACCAAAATTTCATCCTAAGCTATATTTCATATTCCGAATTCAAAAATGAAGTCTATTTTACCAAATTCATAACATAGAAGTTGAATTAATTAATTTTATAATTAAATCCCGCTGTTAAAACAAATAGCGTGTTTTTAAGAAACAATATCTACCAAAAGATTGACACTTGATTATGTCTGGTTTAAATGTAAAATTACATCCAATGACCAACATCGTATTAAATTGTAAAAATATATTCTAAATATACTTTAAAACCACTAAAATTAATAATTTATCACTATTAATTATTTCGATTAAAAAAATTGTTTTTAATTATAATTTAGTAATTTTCACTATTCATCAGAATATGAAAGTTATCCGAAAAGTACCAAAATTTCACCTTAGGCTAAATTCGATACACCCAATCCAAAAATAAAGTCCATTTTGAGAGCTAAATTTTCTAAAATTTAAAAAGTGGTTATTACTATTCATAACGGCTAGTTTTAATAATATTTTAATAGCATATCGTTGTTTCGTGAAACTCAGTATTACGTACTACACACGCTATCAAGGAAGGTTGCGATTGCGTGTAATGCAAGGAAAGTCAAGGATGCATGTTGTGCAAGATCCTTTTTGTGTTGCGTACAACACAAGACATTAATGAAATTAAAAAGAATATTTTTCATAAATTCTTGGGCTGTTACATTCTACCCCCCTTAAAATGAATTTCGCCCTCGAAATTCGTCGGGGTTATAAATGGTTTACTATTCGAAAGTTTCTTTAATAGAAACCCACATCGTAAAAAGGAATACCAAAACCAATCTTTAAAAACGAAAGTATGAAACGTAACGGTTACCCAAATAAACTAATCACTGGGTTTCCACATAGGTGAAAATATGGATATGGAAGAAAAATCTAACCATCATGTTCTGATGTAGAGTGGTAGAGAACATGGATATGGAAAAGCCAAAAATCACAAATCCATAAATTTGTGACGATCTAAGGTACCATCCGATTCATCAAGTATAAGATCACTAGGACAACATTTTTGGTTTTCAAGATCATTTCCCTAAAGTTGATGAAATTGGAATTAGAAGAAATACTTTCGTGATTTTGGTATAGTCTCACCATTTGTCGTTCTTTGGACAATTTCCACTTCATCTCTTAAAGAAATGAAGTTGAATTTGTCATTCATGATGTGTTAGCAGATCATGTGATAGAATGATGGGTCATTCCATCTGTCTCAAACAAAAGGTTAGAAAAGTTATCAAAAAAATACATAAGTCCATCTATAGTGAGATTAATCATATATGGTTCTGAAAATGAACGTATACTTCACATATCATACTGCTTAATATAATAAAACTAGTTTCTACTAAACAGGGACTTCTTGTAGGTCAGTGGTAGGCGATAAAGGCCAGTCGCACTTCGGTTGTGGGTTCGATTCCCACAGCCTTGTCCGAAGCGATGGGTTGTCGCCCGTCCTGCAGGTTGTCCTTTTTCTAAAACTATATTACTATAACATCCCATCAATAATATCGAAAAAACTTCTATCCCTAAACAATACTAACTTATGTCCAACATAATCCATTCCAATCTTTAGGCTTATCCATAATACTGCAGTCCACTCTCATAACATAGTGAAAAAGATTACCAGAGATTTAATACCATCGTTGATCCCCATAAATCATAAGATATATCTTGTTGGTCACATTCCAAACATTAAAAGGCCTTAATCTTGTACTCTCTTGAATACCCATTGAACCTTATTGAAAACATGAATTCTATTAAAAGTTAACTCTTTCCACATACCAAAATCCTCAAAATTCTATATACTCAAACCATGATATCACTTAGTCCTTATATCAATCATGAGCTCATTTAATTTTCTCCTTATCCCTTCATTATGCGCATATCATCTACATTCCAAAAATATCTGACTAACCTTTCATGGATACTGGTAACATTAATCAGACAACAGTGTAACAATCCTTACATGTCTCTTTATTCTAAAGTACCATGAGATTACTTATACAACATTACACATGATAAACATGTAATCATTCCACTACATTCTTTAACCATTGACCGTGCTTCAACAATTCTTTCATCTCACATCTCATTTGTAGTCTCTTCATCATCATCCACATAAATACTTCCCATACGACCATACTGATTATCTTCATGAGACTTTCCCTTAGGGAATTGGTTTGCATAATGCCCGTACATTCCACATTTAAAACATTTAACCATTGTTGATGTCGTAGCAATACCATTATCCTCATCCATGTTGTTAACTGAACCTTTTCCATTGCATTTACTTGCTTTGTGTCCTTCTTTTCCACACCCAAAGCATCTTCCAGTTCCTTTGAAACATTCTCCTTGATGCCTCTTCCCACATGATTTACATAGGGTAAATTGAACTTTCTTTCCTCTATGCTCATCATGAAACTTCATCTTTCTCTTATTAGCCGAGTCAGGAAACGTACCAAATTTTACTTTATTGATCATATTATGAGATTGCTGATTCGGCATAATAATTATTTTTGGACTTTCAAATCCCATTTCATTATGAAGAATATCATTCCCTTGTCCATCATATCCTCCATTATCTTGAATCATCTTGTTTCCAGCCATTTTCTAAAACCCAAAAAGAATAGTGTGAGAGGCAAAAATCATGCTAGGGAAAACAACATAATAAAGGGGAAGTATCCTCAATATCTAACTTCTTAGGTTAAATTCTAAAATCGTTAGCACAATTCTAGTACTATAACCTATACGTATACTTAACCTTATGGACATCCCTAGACATACCTTAGAAATATTTCTAGGGATCTCACTAAAGTTTTCGCATCCTAGTTTCCAAAGGTTGACTAAACCTCCCTTTGATACCAACTGTAGAGACCCGAAACCTGACGTACATGAACATTACATTACTTTTGCGGAATACTTAGTACATAACAAAAACACACACACAAGGATCGTAATAGTTTAGTGTCTTTGGAAACTCGGAACGTAATCTTCTAATCATGGTGAAAGATCTTCAATATCTCCCATAAAGATCTTCCCTTTTTTTTTACCTAAAACCTTTCTTTATATCCTGGGGAAAAGAAAACATAAAAGGGTGAGCTCAAATTCTCAGTAAGGGTAAACAAAAGAAAAATCAATCACATCATATTCATAAGAACATAACTTTTGGAAATTTTAACCTGCAAAAGAGAGCATAATTTCATAACATGGGATAAATCATAGTAGTGAAATGAAATCCCAATAATCATAACTTAAAACATGAAACTTTGTGGCATACACACATAATCATAGAGAATCATTTCTTGTTAGTAAAGACTCATTGCCAAGACTATCTTAGTGGACAAAGTCCCTTTCTGAATCGAGTAACCCTCGTTTCAGTCCTGTTTCACTGAACCGGTATAACCTACCATTTCAGCCATGTCTATCTCATGAGATATAAAATCTTTACCCAATGCATTGGAGGGAGATATAGGTCCCACCCATCTTATAATGAATCCTTTCTTATGTGTGCCACATAATCATAAAACATACATCATCGCATAACACATGTAACAAAAATGGGATTCTTGAAACATCATGACATCATAAATAAATTCATATAAGATAAAGGAATTAATAAAAATAATTCCATCACAACATGATAAAATCAATGTAATAATAGGGATAAAAATATAACCCTTTATTATCTTAGATGGAAAATAATTTTGATAAAATACTTGAACTCTATTCTTGAGGAAAATATCCTTTCTACTTCAAAAACACTTTTCCTTTCTTAACATGTCATACAATTTTAAACTAAAAGAAGTTGATTAAAAATAAACTTGAATACTTGTAAAGGAAGCTTCTTGGAAATAATGTTTTAAAAATCCATTCATGCCGTATAAGTTAAAAAATACATTCTTCTCGTACTTTTGTCGGAAAAGTCAAAAAAAGTACCTCGTACGAAAAACGACAAAATATTCCTTTCATATCCTTTACTAAAAAATTACCGAAGGGTAAAATTGGATATAAACTATTGTAGAAGAATGGAAATAATATTACATATTGAGGGAACATGGATATGGATGATAAAATACACCCCAGTAATTACCAAAGTAAAAACAATCTCGGATAAAAGTGAGATTTTGATATTTCCCTTACCTTAGGTCCGATTTGCTTCGTATGTGTCCGAACCTCCTGTATAATGATTTAAATAATGTCATTGACTTATTACAGAATCATATTCACTGTTATGATATCATATATGGTTCACTTATGACTTTATATTACCCGTTCTTTTGTAAATTCTACGTTAAAGAAGCGTTTTGGGTAAAATCGTTTCATTTTATCGTAGGTGTTTTGACTTGTTGTTCTTGACATTATTATTACTTATATCATGATTTACTTACTTCCAGAATATAAAATATGATTTATATATCATATATATTCAGTATATATATATATATAATAGATAGATAAATGAAATGAAAAACACCGTTCATGGAGACGGTAGTCCGTACGTACGCATGAACGCTGTTTTCCTTTCCTTATCGTCTTGAATGGAAGTAAGTAGATGACATACATATATATACATAAATCCAGTAGCTTTATAATGTCATATATTTCATTATTATTTCTTATATATACTTTATAATCATTCTTAAATGGTTAACATGGAGAATGAATCTCATCGCGTCGTGGAGACGGTAGTCCGTACGTACGCACGAGCGATGATATCATTTCCATAAATATTGAATTTAATTGGAGTGGATTATATAATATATCAGAATCAATATGATGTTGTAATAACTATGTATAGTTATTCTTTACACCATCATACCCATCCATGTAAGGGGGTGGTGGAAAATAGATTACACCACGGCGTGGAGACGGTATTCCGTACGTACGCACGCGCGGTGATTTCTTTTTACGTAGGATGGATAGATGGTGAAATAGGGTTGTTTAATACTTATAATAACATATCAGTATATGAGTGATACTGATGTTATTACTTCATAATGAAACAACCTAAGAAGAAGAAGTGTAAGAAGAAATAAAGATAAAAGAATTGGTAACGGTAATTACCTCTTCTTTGAAGCACCTTTTGGAGACCTCCTCTTAGGGAACTAAAATTGGTCTTTGAGGAAGACCAGAACCTCTAGGATGTTTCTAGGGAAGTGGAGAAGAGATTTTGTCAGGGGTTGTCCGAGCATGAGTGCTCAAATTGGTGTGAGGAGGAGGGGGAGGAGGTGTCCTTTTATAAGGGAGGAGAGGGGCACCTTAGGAATACCTCAAAATATTATTTTATATTAATGTCAAAATCGGTTTATAATGGTTCCAAAGGGTCTTATTTCGAAGATAAAGTGGGGATGGGTCTAAAACCTATCAACCAATAAGATTTAGACAAGTTTATGGTATTATTTTAACCTTATCAATTAGATTTAACTCTAAGTTAAATAATTTAACTTTTACCGTGTCTTTTTGTTTTCTTTCACTATATGGTTAATACACTTACTATAACATGCCAAACGAACCCCAAATTGTTTATTATTAATATATATATCCTTATCTAAGTCATTTGGCCGAACCGTAGATTTTTAGGAATAAAATAACAATTAATAATATAATATTTGATTTAAAAACAATTTTGTGTCAATTTTGACACTATTTGATATATGATTTTTGTAAAAGTCATAACAGAATTATATGTTCTAAAAAAGTTGATTAAATCAACACTAATATATCATAGTAACCTAGAAAATTAGTGGAATTCATAAAAAGTCTCAAATTACATTTATTTGAGCATTTATAACATCAATTATGTTAATATTTGCTTAAAAAGGGTAATTACTGCATCATCGTTGTGTCATAAATAAATTAATTAATTTAAAGTCTAAAAATTATAAATAAAATATCATTATGTATGAAATCTTTTTAGCTTTCTAATGAATATTTACAATCGAATTTATCTTATGTATAACCCTATATTAAAAATGTTTTAGTAAATAAACTTTGATTTTAACTCTTTTAACTCTTCTTTGAATTAAATAATAATAAATGTCCTAATCTAATCCAAGTGGGCCTAAATGATAATATTTTACACCTAAGGTTGTTTTTGGTCGAGATACACTTGTCCAATAGAATTAGGACATGTGTTAGGGTAATATTAATATCATTATTACCCTTAATTACCTTATTTACTTTTAACCGTGGTAAATAAAAGTAAAAAGTTAATATTCACCAAAAATTATTTTCATCTCATTGAACCACATTTTACTTACTGACATCAACCGTGTCTCTCGGATTTTTGAAATTCCATTCACAGAAGCGGTACAATTAAGTTTTATGAAAAATTCAGTTTTTAACCTACCACTTAGTGGTTTCACTATTCGTCAAAAATTGAAAGTTTTCAGAAAAATACCAAAATTTCATCCTAAGCTATATTTCATATTCCGAATTAAAAAATGAAGTCTATTTTACCAAATTCATAACATAGAAGTTGAATTAATTAATTTTATAATTAAATCCCGCTGTTAAAACAAATAGCGTGTTTTTAAGAAACAATATCTACCAAAAGATTGACACTTGATTATGTCTGGTTTAAATGTAAAATTACATCCAATGACCAACATCGTATTAAATTGTAAAAATATATTCTAAATATAAATTAAAACCACTAAAATTAATAATTTATCACTATTAATTATTTCGATTAAAAAAAATTGTTTTTAATTATAATTTAGTAATTTTCACTATTCATCAGAATATGAAAGTTATCCGAAAAGTACCAAAATTTCACCTTAGGCTAAATTCGATACACCGAATCCAAAAATAAAGTCCATTTTGAGAGCTAAATTTTCCAAAATTTAAAAAGTGGTTATTACTATTCATAACGGCTAGTTTTAATAATATTTTAATAGCATATCGTTGTTTTGTGAAACTCAGTATTACGTACTACACACGCTATCGAGGAAGGTTGCGATTGCGTGTAATGCAAGGAAAGTCAAGGATGCATGTTGTGCAATATCCTTTTTGTGTTGCGTACAACAGAAGACATTAATGAAATTAAAAAGAATATTGTTCATAAATTCTTGGGCTGTTACATGATCTTTTGTGATCGTTCCAATGTTACGTAATAATGCACTGACTCTGGGATTCTGGGGTCGGGGCGTTACATCCATGATCAGTGTAAATCAAATTTCTATTTCTCCTTTTATGGGTTAATATAATTATGTATATAATAAATAGATATTATATTTATATCCTGTTTAACATTATATATAGTATGTATAAATTATCAATGTACAAGGTAAAAATAATTTAATGACAATATACATGAAAAACAAGGCACTTAATAGCAAAAATATTTATTTTAACAAATAATTATTTATAAAAATGTTATTAAACTATATAAGTAAATAATATAAGATAGCATACATGTGAATGTAGTTATATAATATATTTATAATAATCCAATATTTATTATACAGTAGGTTTGAACGTGAACAATTGAATCTGAGACTAAGGTTAGAGATTTTTTTCTCAAAAATTTCTTTCTTTGAGACATAAGTAATGTTATGAACCTATCATTATAAATTTGGTATATATACTTCCCATTTAACATGTTATATCATGAATACCATTATTTTCATTATATTTAAAAGTTTCATTTGATGGTATCTGTTATTTCATGAGGCTTAATATTAAAAATATACCCAAAGTGGTAAGATCATTATGTTATAATCTTATCATTTATTAGGATTTTCTATGATTGAGTATCCAATGTTGAAATATTATACCCAAAATCATAATAATTATCATGAAATTGTATATCCTATTTTTATTCCTTGATAAATAATATTTTCCATTATTTTTTCTACCTTTTTGTACTCAATAAACTAAAAGAATTGTTTTAACAAAAAATGAACTTTATTTCACTCTTTGGTCAGAAATGATTTTTCACATCTATATCCATGTTTCTAGAAATGTTACCAAATATTATTTTTAAAATTATATCATTATTTTTTGGATTCATGTTTACCCAATTTTAATGTATTTTTCAAAATGGTTTAAAATGTATATTCTTTTTATTTTCCAAACAACTCTCCTTTTACTTGTTACAAAAAATGTGAAAGGTATATTTGGTTTGATATGTATGGAATCAATGGAATTCTCCATCATCATGACTAATCATTGGTTTGAAGATTCTTATATAATTCTCCCAGGTTATTTTTGAATAAAATGATTTAAAATATTATACATGTGGAAAAGAAATCAAATTGGAAGGGTTTTTTTACTCGAAAAATGATTTAAATGATCATTCAAAATAATTTTCCATCTAAGATGACATCTGTTGATGTTTGATAGGATTTATTGGGGATATGATCCAAGAATATCATTCTTATTATTTCCCTATATGGTTTAGGATTATGATGATACTATTTTTATAAAAATATTCTTTTATTCTATGGGTTATATCATGATGAAATACTAATGAAATTAACTTATTTTCATGGGTTTTTCAGTTATTAAATGAAAAAAGGATTATAAAACTTTTATCTTTTCCACACATTATTGTATAACAAAATGTTTATCTAGATCAGTTATTGTCATGGTATTTGATATGAAGAATTTTTTATTATATTGTGTCACATGTATATATTATTTTAATTATGTGATAGGTTGGAACTATATATCCCTCCAATGTATTGGGTAAATATTCATATCTCTTGAGATATACTAAACTAGGTTTGTGGGTGAACCCAGTTTAGTAAGGGTCTTTGTGTACTTTGATAGTCTATGGAGTGATCCTTTACTACTATGATGGTTTTGGGTGTGAAAAAAATCCAATATAATAGCGTGGGTAGTGATCCTTAATAATTATGGAAATGATTTTATATAATTATATGTGTTCCAAAATTACATGTCTCATTCCAAGGTTATTATCTCATGGATTTTGTTCTTTTATTCCTTTACGATTCATGTCTTATAAATTCCTAATAATTATGTCATGACGTAATATTAATATATTTTTCATGAAGGGTATGTTTTTCCAATGTTTTGATCATGTTCTCATACCATTTTATTCATGTTATTATTTTGTGACCATTGATATATCTCTCCATTACCATTACCGAGAATATGATCCCACCCATTATTTTGTTTCATTTCTCTAGATTATGAAGAAATATATTATGTGTGTATTTCTAATGAGGGGTTAAATTATGATTAATTTATTGGGGGTGATGTTCTTCAGTCATTTTTGTTTCGATATTTCTAAATATAATAATATACTAAGATCCTTGGGAGGTTTTATAGAGACACAATATTTTCATACATCGATATTGCATCTTTTTTATGAATATTCAACACTTTACAAAAGTATATTCCAATGTATTTTAATATAACATTGACTTTTAATAAATGGATAAAATATTATAATATAGTTAAATATATTCAATGTTCCCGACAAATATATTCCCATTTAGTACTCCTACATAAAACCTTTCTTTAAAATATTGGAAAAGGAAATGTAAGAAAAGGTCGGCTTAGATTCATAATAACAGTGAATGAAGGAGATATGTAAGCATAACATGAACATACGGGTATAAAAACATTATCATAATATTTGAATATCATACAATACCTATCAAAGATCATAATCACGAGTCATGGAAAAATTGTTAATATTTTATAAGTCATGAGACATAAGGAAATAAAATAATAAGAATTGTGAGAGCATAACATTGGTAAAAGACATATACATTTGGAATACACATATGCATATAAAATAATTTACTTATTAGTTAAGTATTATTACCAAGACCATCATAGAAGACAAATTTCATCACTAACACAGTCCAGTCCCCTTTATATCATTGTTTCATTGAACCGATATCACTTCGAGTTCCAAACCTATATTATTAAAGTAGGCTCACATTCTCATTCAATCACTATATTACTAAACCACATTCATTTCCCATTCCAATAATTTTTATCTCATTATATAAGTAAATCATTAACAAATTCATTTAGTTAAGATATAAGTCCCACCCATCACATAATGATATCATATAAATGTGTGTCACAATATCATTAACATTCATCATATCAAAACACATGAACTGATATGGGTATCATACACATTTCAAAAAATCATAAACCGTGAAATGAAATGGTTATCATAATATATTCTTCATATTGTAAACTATTAAAAAGAAACTTGGTGCAAAATAATTTCATCACATAACAACCCATGAAAATGAGATAGTTTCATAAGCATTTTATAATGGTATGATAAGTGGAAGAGAAATAGGTTTCATACGAAACTTTTTATCTTAAACGTAAACAATTAAAAACAGATAATAATTCTTCCCAACATCATATCTCTATTAAATCATAAATTATATCAAAGTATTTCATCTTATAAGGAGAAGGATTTTTAAATATCACATGGAACATTTCTTAAGAAAATAACTTTTCTTTGAAATCTAATTATTAAAAGAGAAATTTGTTTACAAAATTAATTCAAATGAATTTTAAAAATATTATAAAGTCAGATTTAAATATCATTTTAAAATATTGATTAAAATATACTTTCTTCATTATAAAATTATTTTTGAAACATAAAACACTTTGAAAACCATTTTCTTGGTAAGTAACTTTGGGAACTTATAATGGAAGATTTGAAAATAATTTAAAAAACATTTCAATTAAAAAAATTGTTATAATTTTCATTGATAATGAGATTAAAATATCATTTAAAACTAATTTTGAAATATTTTTTAGAAAACATTGTATTAAAAAACATAGATTTCCAACCAAATAGAGAAATAAAGTCATATTTTGTCAAAAATATTTTCTTAATTTCCATAAGAACCAAATAGTTGATAAACGGTATCATTATGTGAATATATCATAAATAATCTGATTAGAATAAAATTCATGATAATTATAGATATATGGATTATAGTATTTTATCAATGTAAGAATAATCATAAATAATATTGATAAACAATGAAATTGTAATATAAAACCATTATTACTTTGGTATCCCTGGATCATACTACCAAAGAATGAAAAAAATTACATGAGGTTTAAAATATCATTCAAAGATTGGGATTAATGATATACCATGAAAAATTGGTTGTATATAAAACTTATAAGATAATATAGGTGCATAACATAACATTTCTCTCAAAGAAAAAAAAATTGAGTTAAAATTCTCTTACCACCTTGGTATCTTTGAAACCATAACCCCATGAAAGAGAAATCCTAAAATGGTTATATAAATTAATATATATATATATATAATCATAATATACAATCATGGTTAGTATATACACCACATGGAATAAAGAGGTTGTGAAGATAACTTGTGTCTCACCAAAGTAAAAAACTGATATCGAAATCCATTACCTGGAGTCTATATTCTCATCGTAGTCATTCAAAATTATAGTATAATAAACATAATATTATTATACATATATCTAAGAACCATATTAATATATCTAATTCTATATATTAATTACATATGACTTTATTTAACTCTTTTATTAAAAAGTCTATGTTAATGTTATGTTTCGAGTAATATCCGCTTTATTTGTAATACATGTTTTTACATTTTATACATGGCCATATTGGTTAAATAATGCTTTAATCACATAAATAATGCTAAAAATTATATAAATAGAATATATATTCAGTATATATATTTATATTAATCCATAACATATAGTTATAGGTGATGAAATACACTGTTCATGGAGAAGGTTGGTTGTATGTATAAACGATGTTTCCATTTTCTAACCATATTGAAAGAAAGAAAATTATATGATATATTATCATTAAATAATAATATTTATGTAATTTATATCCAAAACAAAATTAATCCATCCATAATACATTCCATGTATAAGATGAACGAATTACATCACTTCACGAGGTTGTACACCGTCGTACACTTGAAGGATGTTTCTGTATTCCAACAAAACAGAAATCATGAATGTATGTGTTATATAGTAATTAAAAAATCAAAAATAAATAATAAATAACATATATATAATATAAAATATATGTCCATAATTACTCCCAACCCGAAAAGGTGGTAATTTAAACATGAATGACATCAGTTCGTGAGGTCGTCGTCCGTTGTACATATGAATGATGATTTTGTTTCCAATTTTATGGAAGTGTGTAAATTTTTAGGTCATATCCTTAACCTAAAAACATATCATTATATGTATGATAATTAATTTTTTATATAATCATGATCTAAAAAATAATTTAATGGATTTTCTCAATAAATAAATAAAAACATTGTGGATGAATGTTACACCCACTTTAGGTATCTTTTTTTGCTTTGCACCAAATGACATCATTCATTACATTTATTCCAAAAGTGAATAATCTATGATGAGAGTAGCAAATATTAAAAAAAATTTGTTTTTTTGATATAAATGGATTGATAGGTGTGACGAATGGGGTATATTGAGTTCCCTTTTATAGTTTAGGAGAAGTGGCATTCTTTTAAATACTCATATGAATTTACTATTTTGAAGTCTATATTACCTCATGCATCTCAAAAACTGATAATTAATGGTTTGGAGGTATGATATTTTTAAAACACATCTCCATTACAATTGATACACATGTTTTAAAAGTTTGGTTCATTAACTCTTATATTTCTTATTTTTACCATCTTGGTATTTTATTATCATTACTAGTTTTCTCACAAGAGAAATTTATTCTTTATGGTCGAGTTTGAGTGATAGTTATTATATAATTTCAACCCAATTATTAAAAATATGATAAATAATTTATATAATATAAATCTTATGTGTTTTAAAAATTAAATTTAACACAAGAGGATGTAAAGTACAGAAACACTACTTTAACCCTTATTATACTAACTATGATTTTACTATTTAATAGTCAATAAGGTACTTATAATATAAAAGATAGTTTGTTAATGGAACATAGTTTTTATTTATTAATATTTAAAAAGAACTTTAAAAGGGGTTCGATATTTTGTAAATTTAAATCAATTAATAAAATATTATTTATTAAAAAACAAAATTAATGTAAATTTTGACATTATTCATTTAATGTAAATGAACAAAATATCAATGAAATTATGGAAATAGAATTAAATATGTTAAATCCTACGTAAAATGATATATTAATATAAAACAATAATGTAACACACAAACTCATTAAATTTACATCACTTTTCATGTTTTTAGTATCATTTGATATATTTAACTATTAACTAATTAATTCAGGTGTTGGTGTTTCTTAAGAATTTAATGTAATTATATCAACTATAGAAGTTTAAAATAAAATATCATGATAAAAAAGAACTCAATTATCTTTAGAAATAATATTTACAACCATACCTATATATTTATTCCTTATTTCATATCTTTATTTAAATTAAAAGGAAAAAATGAACATTTTTTGTGTTTTTTACTTAATTTATTATATGGGTCACATTCATGGAAAAGTGACCCATAAATCATAAAATTTAATATTAAGGTCATAATGGTCATAATAATTTAATAAAATGTGTTTTGAATCGTATTTGGTCATTCATACACCTTGTATTCTATGTTTAACCAATATGTAATATTATTTTTACCTTGATCATTGTAATTGATTTTAACTGCTTTAACTAATGACTTGGGTAAAAAAATAATATGGATTTATTATAAATTATAATTTCTTCATATTCTAAATATAGAATCCAATTTTCAAAATTCAATACACATAATTTATATAAATTAATTTAAAATTAATCTCTCAAACGTGCTGAGAAAGATGGTTTTGAAAGTAAAAATGTATGAATGTTTATAATTTTTTTATATAAAATCATATTATGAAATTGATTACAATGATAATTTTTTTTTAATTGATATAAAATTTTTATATGGTTATATTAAAATAAATTCAATGTATAGTTTAATATTATATATTATTTAAACAAAAACACAGTTTTCAATTGAAATTCAATATTTTTCACTATTAATCAAAAAATGAATCTTCTGAAAAAAAATATAAATAAATAACCCTGATATAATTATAATATTATATTTAAAAATGATTTTTATTTTTTAAATTTTTTTTTATAAAATAGGTAAAATTAAATTTTGATTATGTGCGTTAAACACAACTAACCTAACTTTTAGGAAAGATACTATTTTTCAGAAAACATTTATTTTTATTCTAAATGATTCTTATTTTATTAATAATTAATAGATTATTAATTAAAATTTGTAATATATATATTTTCATATGTTATTAAATTCTATTCATTCCTATAATTCTAATAGCTAAGATATAACTTTCATATTAAATAATAATATTAATATTATGTTGTTGTTTGGAAAAACTCGTTGTTATGTGTAAGACCATACAAAAATAGAGTTTTATTTATCCAAAAATAAAATAAGTGTTTCCTGTAGAAAAATATTAGCATTGTGTTATGTATAAAGTAATCGTGACTTCGTGAAGCATTCAACATATTCTATCAAATAATATTAATTTATTTGAAAAAATAATAACTCATAAAAACTCATGGTGTTATAGTTTGTTTCTTTAATGTAATGTATATTCAATTATTCTGAATTAATATCTATATATTAGAAGCTAGGGCTTCCAAAATATCATTCAAAACAACAAAATTTGTCTTCAGTTGACTTTATAATGGTTTACAGATCCAACATATTTGAATTCCAACTAGTGGTATCAAATTGGATGAGGTGAGGAATATATTATTTTGGGAATTTGGTAAATCATAATATAATAATAAGATAGAAATTGATTACATGATAAATGTGAAGAGTAGTCTTTCTTTATATGAATTTTTAATTGTTTTGAAGAATTAGATTTCCCTTTCATTTCTCTTATAAATATCATTTATATTTAAATCATTCCACGTATGGATAAAGGATGAGGAGTGTTGATTAGGTTTCCCATATGGAGTTATGATATAGTGGGGGTTAAAAAAATAAGTAACAATAAGTATTTGAAGACCCTACACTTTTTGATATCAAAGATGGAGTAAATCGGCAGATCATTATATACATAACATTGGAGTTATTTTATGGTGGATGGATTTATGATTGTATTGACATCAAAGTAAAATGTGGGGGAAGTTATAACCAATGATGTGATTGGTGTTATAATTGTTTTCAATATATAGGGTTGTATATAATAGTGGGGATGGAGGATGGATGTTCTATAAGTTATTTTTCCTAGTATATGATTTTGATTTATGATTATTATAAATTAGTTGTTTAAAATAAAAATTCATGGAATTTTTACATGAATAAGAGATGATAGTATATTTGAGAGAGTTGATTTTGAAATTTATTATGAGGAGTGTCTAGAGACGATACTATTTTTGAAGTTATTAGGGAGGATTTCAGATGTCATGTATGGAGAATCATAATATTCTCTAAAGGTTTTATTTCTTTGAAGTCAAGTAGTAAAATTCTAATGATTAGATATTGGAAGTCTGAGATAATAGTTTTATAAATAATTAAGTGATTTTAATATGGAAGTATAGAGAATATATTTGGATATTCAGAAAATAATCTCATTGTGAGAGTTTTTATATATTGGAAGGGGATTACTGAATTTATAAACATACCCAAGAAATAAGTGAAAATTCAATAAATGCATAAGAGCCTTATGAATTTTTTAGTGACAATGTGGATAATTATAAATACATAAATGTACCCATTTCTACAAATAAATGTGATCTAGAGTGATTTGAATGAGTCATGGATAGAAATAATTCTATGAGAATGGAAAATTTCTGGAGGAGATCCTTGTATTCATAAGTGTTAGTCTGAATAAAACATAAGATTAATTTAAAATTGAATTGATGAAAATATAGTTATGTCATGGTGTCTTCCAATGCATATGAGGGTAATATATTTAGGGGGATAGAATTCTGGTTATCTTTGGAGAAGTTCCCTATGAATGTATGACTTCTTTATAGAAAGGCATGGAAATCGAAATGGTAATCACATTTTGTAAGAGTCACCAAACAAATTTTATATGAGTCAATGTCTTATGATTTTGTAATATATAAAGGTTATATTTTTAAATGGTCATCATCTAGGTTAATTAAGGCTCATTAGGTTGATTTTTTAAAGCACATCATCTATTTTTCTTAAGTGGCTTCTCATTTCATAATGATTATTCACATTGTCATTTAGTCATCATGAGGGCCATTAGGTCCAGTCATAAGGGGCTTTCCATTTTAAATTTTTGAAGTGGTTTAGCTTAAAATAAAAATATTAAGATTTATTCCATGATAAATTTTTCCACTTATAGATCAATTAAAATATTCAAATGGAATTATCATGCGTAAATTAATACAGGAATATGAAATGATAATCAGGATGTCTAAAAATATGTATTTGTGAAAAATTGGTTCTTCCATAACATTTCACCATACCATAAAGTGAAAAACCATGTGTTTTAATGTTTGTAAATATTATTAGTAATTATATATGATTAATAATTCAATAAAAAGTAGTTAGTGAGGATTTTAAATTTCCCATATAATTTGAGACAATGATATTTATTTTAGATTGTGTCAAATATAGTCTTAGAATAAAGCTAAGAAATTGAGAAATAAAATAGTCATGAATTGGGGGGGTTAATTCATAGGATTCCACTAAAAATAAAATAGATAAGTCCCCAATGTGCGATATTATGTAAAAATTAGTTACCTACTCTATTAATATTCATATGTTGTGAACATGTTGATTCTAGGATTATCTGGAAGATATAGTTAATGATTAAAATATGAAAATAAACTATGAATTTAGGAGACTAAATTAGATTTCAATGAACATTCATGAACACACTAGAATCATTTGGTACGCCTAACATGATCTCTGTATAGTAAAGAACAATGAATTAATCCCCACCCCCATATTAAGGATTGGGTATATAAAATATTATAAAATTGTGTGAAGTAGTTCTAAAAAAGGATAAAATAATTGAATATATTAATTCATGAGTAAAGAAGTATAGAATGGGATAATATTAACAAATGTGGATCTAGGATGATTAATATTAGAGTGAAACATAATAATAACACTTCTATATCAACTTCAATTCAATAATTGGTGGCTAGAGAGAAGAAGAATGATATCACTACTACACCAAGCTGAAGAGGAGCACATAAAGATATTGAATAATTCTAGTTCTGAAATATCATCATTTAGAGAAGGAATTGTTAAAATTATAAAGAGTCAAAGAAAAATATTCAACCATCAAACTTAGGATTTGATTATATTAGGTCATATAGAACAAAATGCACATCAAAGTGGAGATAATACAAAATTCATCCTACATTTAAAGATGCACATAATTCATGCATACTAGGATGATCATGGAAATACCCATGTATATAAAAATTATTGATTACACTACCCAAATTAGTTTTTACAAGAGAGGCATTGGAAGTGTTCATTAGGTGAGGACTGACTGAACCAAAATATTGTAAATGAAGTGATCCTTTCTATATAGTGTTCATGACAGAACATTTCTTGACCTAACTGGTGAATTAGTCTATTCTAGTACACCAAAATATATATATATGTATTATCCTTAGATTAGACCTTATTGGTGACCTATGTAAAATTATTATATATGAATACCTAATTAACTGTATATTTTTTTCATTTGATCTGGCTATGTGGGATATTAATTAAAAAAAAAGTTGAAAACCGTTCTTGATAACATGGAAATAAGATCCAAAGGAATGAAAAAAGTGAAATAATATGTTTTATTTTGGAGACAACAAATCATACTAATAAATTCAACTATAATTCAATGGAATCCTCTCTCATAAGGGATATAAGCTAAGCGTCATCCAATTATTATAGTGGTATTTCGTAATTTAATAATTACGATTTTCTAATTCCACCATGTCTTACACAAGATAATTTATAATTCCCTAATTAATGTGATATTAGTGAGATGGTGAGGGGTGAATCAGTGATGCATTTTATTTTTCAGAATTATTATTATTTTAATTCATCCTCTATTGTTAAATAAAGTACATATCACTTGTATTTAACTAATTGGTCCCACCTTAAATGAAATTAAAATAGTTAAAGTTTATAGCATAAGGATTTACAAGGTTCTTCCATATTTCATAGGCCTTATAGATAATGGATACATGATATGGTTACAAATTCTTCAAAAATTGAATTAGTGTACACAAAAATTAGTTATACTCCTTAATTATAGTATTCCTTGTGATTATTTATAAATCACAACCACTGACTGTAACCCTGACAAGTTATACATGCTAGCCACCAACTACATCAATGACTGGAAATACGTATCATTATATTCTTTGGATGGATTGGTTATAAACCCCAATAAATAGTATTCACCTAAATTTGGTTATAAACCCCATCATATAATGTCCCCCTCAAGGATAATCCCTAATAAGAAAGATATACATCTTCCTGATAGTAGCTTCTACACTAATACGAATGGTATTCTTTAATCAGCATACTGGATCCTATTTTCACTTGTATAACTTCAAGAAATATTATCCTAAAAATATTATTTGGAATCAATATCTTCTCTCTCATATATATTATGAAATATTTGAATCCACAAATTCTCTTTTCCTCAATTGTCTCACATTTTGTGAACAATTTTTGGTACATCTTTATATAATGAAAATATTATGTTTTCCAGAACAACTCTAATAGAATATTTTTCTAATATTCCTTAAAATACTTCTACAAGAATACAGTTATTGTATTTTGATGTTATAAGAAAAAATCCTTTAAAACAAATCCATGAAAACTCACTATATTTGTAATTATTCTTCATCAAGGACCCATGCTTCATAAACTATACTATGCGGATTGAACCTTCACTTCAGACATTATACCATCTAGTCTCCTAAAAATTTAGAGAAATATTTTTTTTCTATTCATAACCTACTCTCATTAAAATTATAACTCTCTAATGAGATCAAGGGAGGTGTTTATAGGATACTATAATTAATCATATCACTTGATCAATCAAAAAATGTTTAAACTTCCATCTCATTGGGACTTTGAAAACCATATCATTCTATGACCACTATCCATTAAATCACATACTATCAACCTCATGATACACCTCATAATCAAAAATCCTTTAAATTTTACATAAAAACCTCACATATTTGCAAACATACCTTTTAAACATATTTTATCTATAAATATCCTATACACCATGTACTGCATGGATACAAAAGCATCCACTCATATGGTGTCCTCACATACTATATTTATCATGTAGTAACCTCATGAATTGCTTACTCTTTCATTTTATGATAACATGATAGCCTCATAGTCTGATAACATCCTTGAACGGAACTAAAAAAATCACCTATCCTCGTGGATTCATGTAGTTTCCATAATATGTTGATCTATTTTGTATGATAAGTATGTGTAGCTCATGAATATTTCATTTTTCAATACTATCGTAGACTTGATTTGACCTCACATGGTGGTTCACATGTGGCTCATAAAATCAAGATCATGTACTATAAACCCTAGTATATAAAAAAGACAATTATGCTTACTGAGAGGATGAACAATTTCATCTTATTTAAATACCATCTATTTTGAACAGTGTGTTGGATGTGCTCATCTCACATCATACATCACTTCTTGTGAGGTATCCTTTATTACCTAAGACAATTTCTACCACTATGAAATCTTATTTTTTGTCAATAATCCCCCTTATTCTCCCATTGTAAACTACATATGAGAGTATAAGCACCAATTTGATCTATCCACTAACCCACACATTCACATTTGTGTTCCCCTATAAACTTGTTGTGTAATGGATCTGACTATGATTATTCACCATTATTGGTCCCATCTATGCTAGTATTCAAGACTAGTGGGATGTGAATTGGTACATGAATTGGATACTTAAATATTTTTTCATTAATATGTTTTTTCCTATTTTCTAATCATACCTCACTAAAATTTCTTTTAAAAAAATTAAAATTGATGTCATATATTAATTCCTCAATCTATGTGTTTTTATTCTCTCAATTAAACACGAGTAAAATGAACATATTGAGCTAACCATTTTTATTCTTAATCATCAAAATCACACAACACATAGAGAATATATTTATGACATAATAAAAGATATATATCTAAATAAGACCTTCTCATAACCAATCATCAAATATAAAGGGATGATTTCCTTATCAAAATTGAAATTCATTGCATCCAAAACCATTATTCATGAACCATAACCTCCTAATTAATATATTATGTAGACCCCGAAATTTCGAGGAATGTTTTTTCTTAAATAATTTGTAATTTTACGAGTCTGTCTTTTCGGACAGAACTTGATTCCGAGGCCGGGTGTGCCCGGAATCAATTACTGAAGTTTTGTTCAGGTACGTTTATTAAACGTATGTGTTGGTGTTTCTATCTTCTGAAACGGTGCTCAGAATTCAAATATGAGGGCACCGATGAACTCTCAGTGTCGGTACCCTCTTAAGGGGACCATTACCACAGTTGTGTTTGCTCGGAAGGAGACGTTAATTTTTGGGGTTTAATAAAAAAGTTAAATAAATTTTTTGTGAACAACTTTATTTATCTTGGGTAGTTATATCCTACAAGGGGAGGTTATTGGTGGGAACCATGTCCACATAGACTCTAATGAGAGGATATTTTTGAGGTTTGTCCCTCATGAGCCCTAACTTATCACCTCACATCAACTACCCATTAACACCCCCCTTTAATTAATTTGACAACTCCCCCTTAATGAATGAGATCTCTTCACCTCCCTCTCTCTCTTTAATATTTTCCAACACTTTTTAATTAATTAATTGAAATATTCAATTAAATAATGAAAGTGTTTGAATTTTAAATTACATGTGTGAATAAAATAATATCCTTATCTATTATTTTAATCTGTCACTCGTTGTGTTGTGAGAATTCTGGGAGAGATCAAGAAAAGGATAATGTTTTCTTTCGATGAAGAACACCATTCTTCAACAACGAACAACTTCGACGAAGAACATGAGGGACATGATCAACTTCCTCCACTACTTAAACTGAGTCAAGGAAGGAGGCAACGCCACAAGAATGCCACCTATATCCCTCTTCCTACAACGTTGACGAAACGACACCATCATCTGCGACGCCCTACCACTACGACACTCGTCTTCCATGTCTCGTTGACGAATGAACCTTAATCAAGGTAGGGGGTTTGTTTCAATTTTAATTCAATAAAATTGTTATTCATCCCCCTTTTAAACCATGTTTTAACTTCAACCTTTTTGATTCCGCCTAACGTGGAGGGCACGGGCGAAACGAACACGGCCCGAAGACCCTTCGTAGATCCTCGATTTATTTAGATGGAGACGGTGACGAAAGAGGAGGCGATGACCGAAGAGGACCGCATCACAGAGTTCCATGTGAAGAGAGAAAGACCGCGACCCTCAACCGCAGGTCACTTGGATGATGAAGATTCAGCCGAATAAAGCCGGTCGGACCAAAGAGACTGCGGTGCCACAAGGGGCCCGCGCTGTGGAGGATAGCGGGTCGCGCTCCGCAGGCTGCTTCAGTGGGTGAACCGACTTTCTCATCGGATGGATGGGATGGAGAAGGTCCGGAACCCGCAGGTGTCGCATGGGAGGAGAGCGGACCACACGGGGCTCTCACCCCGGGAAGACCGGCTGGCTTGGGTCGCCCAGATAGGAGGGCGGCGCTGCTCGGTGCCGCCGGTTTGGGAGTGTCCCCCCCCCCCTTCCGCATCGCTCAACCCCCCCCCCCCCCCCCCTGGCCGAGCCACGACCTGCTAGACCGGGCCACGCCGCACCACGCCGGACCCCGCCGGGCTGGGCTGATATCTTCACTGGGCCGGTCTGACACCAGCTGGGTCGAACTGACCCGTCAGCCACGGGGCATAACGGGTCGGGCCCATTACGCTTAAGTGTGAATTACATCACAACCGTGTATCCGATCGACATGTCGTCTGTGGCACTGGGACCCTTACGATGAAACTATCCTTTGGAGATACTCTAAGTCAGTTTTGGACCACTTTGGAAAACGGACAGGTTTGGAACGAGCATAATTCCAACCGGGCCCTAGGAACGGAAAACCCAATAACTCTCAGACCAGGCGTCTGATTGATGCATCGTCTGACGCGTTGGGTTCCTTTTGACTAGACTGAACATTGAGATACGTCAACTCTGGATTCATGATATATGATGTATCGACCCCTTGGCTCGAAGAGTGGACCCTCCCGGAATCGAGCGTGCTATGTGTGGAAACCCTAGTGCTGGCTGCGACTGCAACGACTACCATACTGGAATCCTACGTGGGTTCAACGACGATGCCAATCATGTTGGAATCCTCCGTGGGTTCGATGACGAAGAATACAATACTGGAATCCTCCATGTGTTCAACAGTGATGACTAATGTACTTATATCCTAAGTGGGTCCGATAGTTTGACTTTTGTACTAGTATCTTATGTGGGTCCGACAGAGTAGCTAGTATAATATCCTACATGGGTATGACAGCATAGCCGGTCTAGTATCCTACATGGGTCCGACAGCTTAGATGAATCAGTGACTAAATCTGATCATCTCTATCACTAAATGAAAGATGTATACCTGTGTGTGCTAAGTCTGGACTTTCAATCATTATCATTTATGTGATTGACTTCTTTCCTGTGTGGAATAGGTTGTGCTTGAGCTCGGGAGTTGGAGAATAACTAAATTGAAGACATAGGTATATGTATGGGCATATACCTAAGTAGGGTTTGTTGATGTACTGTGTATTGTATCATACTTCTTATTTATACTTATTGGATATTGTGAGACCATGTAGGTCTCAGGGTCCCAACTGAGTATCATTATACTCACCCCTACACAGGCTATGCCCGCACTACGTTTTGCTGGATGCAGATGATGGACAACACTGATTGAGGTAGAGACTTGTGGAGCAGGACGGTACCCAGAGATGGAACACTTGAAGAGATGTACACGGAGGAGAAGGATGGACCCGAGGTGTTGAGGAGATCATCTGTACCCACCCTTCAGCTGGAATTACATGAGGATGAATCAGTAGTTTCTTGTTTTACTTTACTGCAGTTGTACTAGCTTTTCACATGTACTGTACTTTACAACTGGGTTTTTATATTGGTCCATTTACTTTTCAGCACATACATTTGTATTCAGTATTACATATTTTTTACTTCGGTTGCATACTCTGTTGTGTTGGTTTAATTATATAAAGGCAATGGTTTCCCTTTCATCTGGATTTACTCCTTTGGTGCTAGTCTCCAGCCCCTGGCCTATGGAAGGTAGGCCTGGGGTAGTCATGGAATGGTCCCTGAGGACGGGTCATGAAAAATTGGTATTAGAGTAGTCGGGTCTACTGCAGAACTCAGGACTCTGATCTTGCTTTCCTGTGAAGAAATAGTGTTAAGAGTATTGAGTTTGGTTCTCAGTCCAGGGAGTCCAGTGTTGGTGCAGTGGCCAATGTATCAATACACTAGGACCCTGACCTATGATTTCCGACTCAGTGCACAAAAACACTAATGGCATGTGTGTTTCAAACGTTTTCATTGTGATTACATTGTTTCAGCTCCCCAGGTATATTGTTTGACCATGGTGCACCTGTTTCATTTCAGGATTTCCCCACGAAGGCAGCCAGCTAGTGTTACGAGTTACGTATGAGATGGTAGCCAACTGAGCAATGAGGCCTCAGTGCAGGGACCCATTACAGCTGAGGCACCAGCGGTACCACTACTCGATGGGCCACCAATACCACCAGCCCCAAAAGTAGAGAGTGCATGCCTCTTGAGTGCATTTCATGATTTTCAGCTATAGAGGCCGCCCAGGTTCTGTGGAGAGATGACCCACAGGCACCTGAGGATTAGCTGGAGGCTGTCGTTAGGATTTTCAGATTGATAGGGACACCAGCCAATCTAATGGTGATACATGACACGAGTCTCCTGCACGTAGTAGCAAGTATATTTTACAGACTGATGCTCCAGGTGCATGATGAGGAATATTTTCTTTGGACAGACTTCGAGAGTCTCTTCCACTCAGTGTTTATTCCAGCTACCCTTTGTGTGTTGCAGATTCAGGAGTTACTTCATCTGTGTCAAGGCAATATGACAATATCTCAGTACTTAGAGAATTTCACTGACCTCTCACGATACTCTACGGAAATGGTGTGAGACCCATTCTATAGTGCCCAGGCCATTGAGCAGGGACTCAGACATGAGATCAGGGCTTCAATGATCTCCCTCAGCATTCTGATGCAGGCAGGAGTGCTGGAGCGAGCCCTTCTTGTGGAGATATTTCTCACAGAGCTAACACCAGCATCAAGACCCACCGTAGGGAAAAACATAGCAGAGTCTTCTGCATCCGGCATTATACAGTTGACGCAGAGGTCCAAGTGTACCAGGAAATCAGGTGTGCGACCCTAGGAAACAGGTTCGGTTGTGCAGGGCACACGAAACAGAGCCATCTGTACGTGGAGAAGGCAATGTTGTGCATGCGGCAGGCAGGGTCACATGGCTCGAGACTGTCCGACCTGCCATACGGACGAGTAGAAGACAGTATAGGGGCCTCCAAAACATAGGTAGAGGCATGAATGTGGTGGTCCACAGGGGGCAGGTGGACTTTGTAGAGGAGCTGGCAGAGCTGCTAGTGGTGGATGACACTTTGAGGCTCTACCACCACCACCACAAGGAGGACCACTCTGACCACAGGGAGCTGGCAGACCGGGGCAGTCTCACCTCTAGGCAGTCGAGTCCTACGACAACAGTGCACCTGAGATGATTCGAGGTACTATATGTGTCTACTCCATCTTTGCTGCAGTACTTATAGACACAGGTGTGTGTCATTCTTTTATTTTCGCTAACTTTGTTCGGATCTCGGAGATTCCAATGGATCCATTTGCTCAATACAGATGGATATAGACTCTTACGGGTGCCGACTCAATAGTTATGAAATGGTTCTGGCAGTGTGAGCTTATTCTAGGAGGTGATATCTTCGGGTGGGATCTTCTGGTAGCAGCGTCGAGGCCTTACGAAGTCATCTAGGGTATGTACTAGTTGTCTACAGTCCGTGCTCAGATCGGCTACATTAGGCGCAATGTGAGGTGTGTCAGCACGTATGGGAACAAGTTTACCTTTATTTGAAAAAATTCCTTCAAGGAATCATTGAAAATTTTTTGAGGTGATTGTGTTCGTTGAAAAAGTGAACATCTGTGTTATGATTGTTGACAATGCAAACCATGACATACAAATTTGTTGACAAAGGGAATTTAATGGCGGAATGTCGAGTTCAAGAGTTGTGGTCAACGATCCATGTTTGATTCAAGAATGTTGAAAATGGAATGGATGATTTGAAGGTGGCATAAAAAGAACATATACAAGGTGGCGCTGTTTTCCAGTGTTTGCCAAATTTTTGGGCATGAAAATCGACCAATGAAGAAAAGTGTTTTTGGAAAAGGGACTTTCTCATTGAGGTCTTGGAGGATAGGAAACTTACGAGCCATATGTTTTTGAAGATCAGGTCATCAAAATATTGAAAAGGGATAGGGGTCACGCAAGTATTGGTGTGGCCCCACAGGTGACTTGCACGCCATGAAAAGACTTGTGCGCAGATGCGTTGGTTGTTTGAGAACATGCGCGCCTATTGTTTTTCAATATCAGAAGATAAAAATATGGAAAAGGAAATAGGTTCACATAGGGTTTTGGTTCGGTCACGCAAGTGACTTGCAGGGGAAGAGACTTGCATGCCGAGACTTGCGCGCCGAGGGGAGACTTGTGCGCCATCGCGTAGGGTGTCCAAAATGCCTATAAATACTGGACAACCCCACCTCATTTCATAATGGAGTTCAACACTGTGAAAACTCAGAGCTCCCATCACATTGGAGTGGTGGTCATGCAAGTGGTGGGGTGTCGCGCAAGTGGGACTTGCGCGCCAGATTAGATGAAGCACGGTTGTTGATAGTTGCATGCCAATATTGGTTTGGGTGTAAAGGGAAGTGAGTCGTGCAATATTGGAGTTGCATAAGCTTGTGTCGTGAATGTGGTTGAGGATGAATTTTGCACTAATTGTGATTGTGTGCCGATACTTGGGCACCAGATTAGACTTGTGTACCATGTATGGTTGATACCTCGACAGTTTTTCTGAGCTGCGTGGAAGCTGGAAGTTTTCTCGATACCATTGGTGCAAAGAGAGATTCATCTACGGTTGAAAGTTGGACTTCAACAGAGCATCTACATGTAGTGGAAGATTAATTTATTCATGAAAATGAAGATACCTACATGTCTATAAACTGTGATTGGATCCTTTCCGAAGAAGTGAGCAAAGGAGGAGGAAGAAGATGATCCTCTCTACTGGCAGTGAGCCAGAGAGAGAGAAACAGGGAGTAAACCTTGGGAAAGCAGTGAGCTGACGCTGAACATTATAAAGGAAGTGAGCATGGGAATATAAGTGATCTATCCTGAACCTTTGTATCCACATCTAGTGAAGAATAGTGGAATTTGGTATGACATAAAATCTGTCGGTGTATGCTCCTTCGACGTAGCCTAGTGAGGGTGAACCAAGTAAAAATCTATGTGTCTGCCTGCTTACTTCCCTGCATTTCATTTAAAGAGTCATCATCAAATAAAGAAGAAAATAAGTGATCATAATTAATAGAAATGTGCAAGAAATTTGACCCTTGTAATAAAGAGGTCAAGATCCAGTGGGGCAGAAAGTACTTTGAAAAAGAATATCCACACCCTGATTCACCCCCCCCCCCTCTCGGGGTATATAGGCCCTTATTGGTCCTAACCACCTTCACATGTGAGAAGGGAGCCTCTGTATCACAGAATGGACTTTTGCAGAGGAGAGAGAAGCCCATCACACATTAGTTGGCTAGTCTCATCCTCAGAGCGGTTGATGTGTGGAGTCCGAGTTTTCCTATTGTGGTGGATCAGTATGCGAATGTTTTTCCTGAAGATGTTTTAGGACTACCTCCTCGCATAGAGGTAGACTTCTATATAGACCTGTACCCCAGGACAACACTGATATCTACACCAGCATATCAGATTGATCCTGCTAAGCTTTGTGAGCTACGGGTACAGCTAGAGGTCTTGCAAAGAAAGGGATTTATCCGACCCAGTGTTTCACCCTGGGCTTCTCTGATTTTGTTCTCCAAGAAAGAGGATGGGAGCTTGAGACTGTGTGTCGACTGCTGTTGCCTGAATCAGGCGACTGAGAAGAGCATGTACCCACTCCCGAGGATTGACGACCTCTTTGATTAGCTCAGGGGAGCACGATGGTTATCGAAGACAGACCTCAGGTCATGCTATCACCAGCTAAGAATTTGAGGCGAGGATGTGTAGAGGATGACCTTCAGGTGTCGATATAGCCTCTATGAGTTTTCGGTTATGCCTTTTGGAATAACACATGCACCATCTGTGTTCATGAGTCTCATTAATAGGATCTTCCAGCCTTACCTCGATCATTTTGTCATATTTTTCATGAATGACATACTGATTTACTCAACAACTTAGGATAAGAACGCCTACCACTTGCGGGTAGTACTGGATACACTATGAGAGCACTATCATTTTGGTATGATCTGAAAGTGTCAGTTCTAGATTCGAGAGGTTCATTTCATGGGACACATCATCTCAGAGGCTGGAGTTTCCATGTATCCAGTGAAGACTGAGGCGGTACTTTCTTAGGAGCCACCTAGGAGCGTGACGGAGGTGCGGAGTTTCCTCGGTCTAGCTGGGTACTATCAGGGATTTCTGCTAGACTTCTCCAAAGTTTCAACACCACTTTCATCTTTGACAAAGAAGGGGAAACCCTTCGTGTGGTTAGATATATGTCTGCAGATATTTCATGAGTTGAGACAGAGATTGACTAGTGTGCTCATCTTGAGGCTACCGGAGGAGGACATTGGGTATGTAGTTTTCCTTGATGCATCTGGCACCAGAATCAGGTGTGTCTTGATGCAGGAGTGAGTAGTGATCACATATGGTTCATGGCAGTTGAGAAATCACAAGTAGAACTACGCTACCCATGACCTATAGTTATCAACAGTGGTCTTTGGCATGAAGATGTGGTGACACTGTCTGATGGGAGAGCGCTTTACAGTCTATTCTAACCACCAGAGTCTCAGGTACATCTTCTCACTGAAGGACATGAACATGAGGCAGTTTCAATGGCTTGATTTCCTCCAGGTCTATGACTTTGAGATAGTCTATACTCCTAGGAAGGGGAAATTTGTAGCTGATCCTCTCAGAAGGAGATTCGGCATTCAGCTTCTAGGAGAGGTGACAGAGTAGCTTGCTACATTGCTGATATCCTTTGTGGATAGAGATGGAGCATAATTTCTACATTCTCTCACAGTAACACCTCCACTCCTTCATCGAGTCAGAGAGGTGCAGCATGGGGACATTGACTGTGAGACAAGACATTCACAGATATCCACAGGGTAGGTGTCGGATGGATTTTTTGAAGGAGGGAAGCACATCATCCTCTTTAGGAGATGTACAATGGTACCGGATTCACTACAGGAGGAAGTGTTGAGGGAGTTTCACACTTCCCCTCTAAGGGTACATCCAGGAGTGGAGAAGATGTATCAAGACCTCAGACGACAGCACTGGTGGCCATGTATAAAGAAAGCTGTAGAAAAGTTTGTACCACGATACCACACTTGTCAACAAGTGAAGGCAGGGAAACAGGTACCAGTATGCTTAGTACAACCCTTAGAGGTCTCAAAGTGGAAGTGGGATGGGATATCTTAGGATTTCGTGACAGGGCTTCCACATACATCCAGAGTACACGACTCTATCTGGGTGATAGTTGCTGAATCACCAAGTCGGCCCGCTTCCTACCGATCAGAGAGCATGGCTTATTATGAAGATTTGTATGCCTCTAAATTCATGTTATCGTACTGGTTCATGGAGTTCCATCATATATCGTTTCCAAACCTGATGCCCATTTCACATCCCAGCTATGGAAGGGGTTATAGGAGGATTTTGAGACATCGCTCTGTCTAAGCACCACCTTCCATCCTCAGACGGACGATCAGACTGAGAGGACCATTCAAACTCTCGAGGACATGATCTGTGCATGTGTTCATGTCTTTGGTCGCAGCTGGGAGGATCATCTATCCTTGGTGGAGTTTGTGTACAACAACAGCTACCACTCCACCATTGGGATGAACCCTTAAAAGGAAATGTACGACCGACCTTGAAGATCACCTATGTGCTGTACAGACCCAGTGGAGTCAGCACATGTAGGACCAGAGATGGTTATGGCTATGATAGAGAAGGGCAGATCATCCAGGAGTGGATGAAGACAGCACAGAGCATACAGAAGTCCTATTCGAATAGGAAACAGAGACCACTGGAGTTGGAGGATGGAGACAACTTTTTTCCTATGGGTCTCACCTTGACAAGGTATACAGAGATTTGGCTGGGGCGGCAAGTTATCTCCACGATTCATCGGACCATTCCAGTTCCCCAGCAGAGTAGGCGAGGTGGCTTATCACCTAGCCCTTCCACCTCATTTCCACTGGGTGCATGACGTTTTCCATGTATCTCAGCTGAGGAGATACGTGCATGACCCAACCCACATCATCAATCATGGGTTGCTGGACATCGATGATGGGGAGACCATCACAGAGGTCCCAGTGGAGATCGTGGATCGATAGGAGTGGGTTCTATGTGGATGGTCTATTCCTCTGGTGCGTATTCACTAGCAGCACGTGGACCTCTAGGAGAGCACTTGGGAGCAGGATTCTCAGATGCGAGCTCAGTACCCCCATTTGTTTCCCTAGTGTGTGTTGTAGCTTTATGGGGACGTAAATATTTGATGTGGTAGTAATGTAATGACCCGTAAATTTCAAAAAAAAAACTTAAATACTTTGGAATTTTACTACTCTGCGGTTTTAGACGGCACTTGATTATGAGGCCCGGTGTGCCCAGAATCAATTACTGATGTTTTTTTGGGTATGTCTAGTAAACATACGTGCAGGTTTTTCTATATTTTTAACCGGGTATCGGAATTGAAATCTGAGGGCACCGATGAACTCACAACACCGGTACTCGCTTATGGATACATTTATCGTAGTTGTATTTTCTCAGAAGGAGAAGTTAATTTTTGGGGTTTCATTAAAAAGTTAAATAAAATTGTTATGAACAATTGTATTTATCTTGGGTAGATATATCCTACAAGGGGAAGTTATTGGTGGGGCCCACATCCACATAACCTCTAATGAGAGGATATCTTTGAGGTGGGGCCCACATGATCCCTAAGATATCACCTCCCCTCAACTCCCCATTAACACCCCCCTTTAATTAATTTGACAACTCCCCCATAATGAATGAGATCTCTTCACATCCCTCTATCTCCCTTTAATATTTTCAAACACTTTTTTATTAATGAATTGAACACTTCAATTTATTAATGAAAGCATTTGAATTTTAAATTACATGTGTGATAAAATAATATCCTTAGCTAATTATTTTAGTTTGGAACTCGTTGTGTTGGTAGAATTTTGGGAGTTCTCATGAGAAGAATAGTGTTCTTCTTTCGATGAAGAACACCGTTCTTCAATGATGAACAACATTGATGAAGAACGCGAGGGACATGATAACCTTCCTCCACTACTTTAACCGGGGAAAGGAAGGAGGCGATGCCACAAGTACGCTACCTATCTCCCTCTTCCTCCATTGTTGACAGAACGACACCGTCATCCGTGATGCCCGACCACCGCGACGCGCGTCTTCTGCGTCTTGTCAATGAACTAACCTTAATCAAGGTAGGGGGTTTGTTTTAATTTTAATTGAAAAAAATTGTTATTTTTCCCTTGTTGAAACCATGTTCTATATTCATCCTTTTTGATACTGCCTAACACGGAGTGCGCGAGATGAACGAACACGGCCCGACGACCCTCCGTTGATCCTCGTTTTATTTCGATGGATACAGTGACAGAAGAGGAGGCGGCGACTGAAGAGGACCGTGACACAAGGTTCCGCACGAAGAGGGAAAGACTGCAACCTACAACTGCGGGCCACTCGGCAGACGAAGAACCGTCCGGCTAAAGCCAGATAGACCAAAGATACTACGGCCCGACAAGGGGCGCCGCACTGCGGAAGTCCTCGGCCCATGCTCCGCGGGCCGCTTCAGCGGGCGAACCGGCCAGCTCGTCGGCTGGCTGGGTTGAAGAAGGCGCAACACACGCGGGTGTCATGCAGGAGGAAAGAATCCCGCATAGACCGCTCACACGGGGAATACCAGCCGGCTTCGGACAGCCTGAAAGGAGAGTTGTGCCGCTCGGCACCACCGGTTCAAGAAAGCATCCCCCCTGGATCGCTCAGCACCCGAGCCGAGCTGGGGCCAGCAAGGCTCGGCCGCGCCCCGCCAGGCTAGGCCGCACCAGGAAACAACCCAATTGGGCTGTGCCGCGTGCATCATCGGGCCGGTCCGACACCATTCGGGTCGGACCCGTCAAAACCGGGTCGACCCGACTAGTCAGCCACTCGGCTTAACGGGCCGGGCCCATTACGATTATGTGTGAATTAATTCCCGAACATGCTTCGGATCGACGTTCCGTCTGTAGAAATGGGTCTCTTACGATGAAATGGTCCTTTTTCTATACTCTATGTGAGTTTTGGATGACTTTGGAAACTGGTCGGGTTTGGAATGAGCTTAATTCCAACCGGGCCCCTGGAACTAAAATACAATAACTCTCAGACCGCGTGTCTGATTGATGCTCCGTCTGCCGCATTGGGTTCCTTTTGAAGAGACAGAACATTGGGATTCATCAAATATAGATTCATGATAGTTTATGTATCGAACCCTTGGCTCGAGGAGTTGACACTCCCGGAATCGAGCGTGTTGTGTGCGGAAACCCTAGAGCTAGCTATGACTACAATGACTACCGTACTGGAATCCTCTGTTGGTTCTATGACAATGAAAATCGTACTAGAATCCTCCATGGGTTCGACGATGATGACTACTATACTGGAATCCTCCATGGGTTTGACAGTGATGACTACTGTACTTGTATCCTATGTGGGTCAGACAGTTTGCCTTTTGTAATAGTATCCTACGTGGGTCCAACAGAGTAGCTAGTCTAGTATCCTACATTGGTCCAACCACTTAGCTAGTCTAGTATCCTACATGGTTCTGAAAACATAGATGTACCAGTGACTACATCTAATCATCTCTATTGCTAAACAAAAGATGTATACCAGTGTGAGCTGAGTCTTGACTTTATATCATTATAATTGATGTGATTGACTTCGTTTCTATGTGGGCTGGGTTGTTCTTGAACTCGAGAGTTGGAGATGAACTTTTTTGAAGACTTAGGTATATGTATTTTCATATACCTATGTAGGTTTGGGTGATGCACCGTGTTTTCTATATTACTTCTTGTTTATACTTAATGGATATTGTGAGACCTTGCGGGTCTCTGGGTCACCATTGAGTATCGTTTTACTCACCCCTGCAAGGGCTATGCCCGCACTACATTATGTTGGATGCAGATGACAGACAACACTGATCGATGTATATACTTATGGAGCTGGATGGTACCTAGAGGTGGACCACTTGACCAGGCGTACAAGGACCAGACGGACATACCGGAGGTGCTGAAGAGACCATCTGTACCCACCCTTCATGTGGGATACCCAAAGGATGACTCAGTAGTTTTTGTTGTACTTTACTACAGTTGTAGTAGCTTTTCACTTGTACTATACTTTACTGCTAGGTTTGTATACTGGCCAATTTACATTTCAGCACTTACTTTTGTATCCAGTATTACTTATTGTTTACTTCTGTAGAGTACTCTATTGTGTTCTATACTTCTATAAAGGAAATATCTTCCCCTTTATCGGGATTTACCACCTTTGATGCTAGTCGCTAGCCCCTGGCCTATGGAAGGCGGGATTGGGGTAGTCATGGCACAGGCCCTGAGGACGGGTTGTGACATATTAAATTCTTATCAACACCACGTTAGTCAACCATATTACAAATAATTATAATTCACCCAATGGTAACTTTAATCTCATTCCTTGAATTTGTGTTAATTCCACAAATCACCTTTTATATCAATATGTTCACATTTATTCCTCCACCATATTGGAAGTGAATACAAATCATAGGAATGAGTATTCTCCTTTCATTTATCATCTTCAAGACAACTTATTCTCCCAGCTTTATTTAGAATCATATGATTCCATTTTGAGATGGAAATTATACTACTTGTTTTCTTAACAAAGGGAATTTAGCTAGACATGTCTAAGACTACGCGGTTAAAGATTGTGGAGAATATATGTGTGTATAAAAAAGTGATTAATATTTTCCATAAATAGATATATATTTGATACCATCTATGATTTTCTAAAAAAATACTACATGTTTCGGGGATGCTCAAATAGTGAAATCCTGAAATGTATATATCCCAAACTCATCTGAATAGATATATTATAATGTTCAAGTGAAAAATGTACCACCCCAAGATTTTGAAAATAAATTTAATATTGAATGCATGAAACGTTGAGTCTCTATAAAACAACACTTTTTTAAACCTAGGCAGTAAATATAATTTTACCACTGTAGTGATTTGAATTTCAAAAAAATGACTTACACAGCTGTATTCGATTGGATATTTAGAATATAATAAGACAAACATAGTTTTTGATGAATAGTAACCTACCCTTATGAATAATAACATATCCTTATGAATAGTAATGAAAATTAAATCATTGAAAAAAATAGACACTTCACCCATGAATGTATATATAAAATTTAGATATCTTATAAGTGAAGAAACGATCATAGTGTAAGTATTGGTATTTTTGTATCTAATTAATATTTTAGTCAAAATTTTATAAATAATTTAAAAAATTAAAATGGAAATTTACTTTCATAAAATTTAATAATAAATTTTTATTTTATTTTCTTATGGTTCTAAGATAATTTTATGGGGAATTCATTAATTTTTCAAGGTGTTATAAAACGAGTTATAGTTTTCATATTGTTTTTTAATAAATCATGAATTTATTTTAAAATTAAATTAAAATTATAAAAAAATTATTTTAAAAAAATGGATATATTTTTGAATTATACATGTCTAAATGGATATGGAAATGATTTTTGTATTTTTATACAATACATTAATATTTGGTGAATAGAAAAATAAGATAATTTACTATAAATGTTGAATACATGATTTATTGATTCATAGCTGATTTGAGGATGAGGTAATCCCACTAGGTTCGAACATACATTAACTTATTACTATTATGGGTCACATTAATCAACACTGTTGTTTTTATTGAATGAAATAATAAAATAATGAATAAAATATTAATAAATCACCTCTCTCCTCCACTGTAACCCTCCCCCACTCCCTCTTCTCTTCACTCCTATCAAGCCTTGTGACTTGCATAAATTCTTCCTAAATATCCTTAGAAGATCCTCCCCCAAGTCCATAATCCCCTTTTCTAATAAAAAGACCAAAACCACTCCCCTAAAGAGGCTCCCATGGATGAATACTTCAACAGGTAAATTCCTCATTTCATTTCTTTTATTTAATGTTCAATTTTTTTCTATTTCTTTCCACACTTACATTCAACCAAATTTTATGATGAATCCAGTACCTTAAATGTACTATAATTTTTTTTATAATATTGGATGAATTCTTCATCATCTCTCATTTCCCTTTCTTTTATATTAAAAATTAAAATGCCATCCGAGATGTCTTAATTTTTCACATTCAAGGACAACAAGTTTTGAATTTATATTACCATCTTAAATTATGGTAAAAAAATCATTTTTATGGTTTAACCAGAATATTATATATGTTTTATATATTATATAAGGTCATATAATCCTTTTTTGAACATGATGTAAATTTATAAATCCAAATGAGTTCATTGTTATCAAAAATCACAAATTAACCCAAAAAAATTCCACTAATGTTTTATATAATGATTCATATTCACTCACAAAATCCAAAAAAGTATATAACCATGTAATGTTATGTTTTTTTACTAATAACATACAACTTATATTCTGGAAAACCTTTCTCATTATACTTGTTTATCCTTACAATAATACAAGTAATCTGATCATGCAAACCAAGTAGGAAAATGCTCAAAAAAATGGAATTAAATCTCTTAACTGATAAAAGTCCATGAATTAACCAAATAAGTTAATAATAAATAAGCATCATGTATTTTGGGGTCTGTAATAATTAATTTATGAACATAAATTTGATTACTCTGGCCATTAAGATCTAGTGAGGAACACCTTCGAACTTAAGGTAACAGTTTTCCACCCAGACCACTATTTTCCATTGGGTTGCCGTTATTGTATAATTACCTCAATAAAGCCATATTATTATTATTTTATCCTCATAAAATCTTTTTCAGTGTTCTATATATGTTTAACAACAATAATTATTCATTATTTAATTAGGAGTTACATTTTTTAAAAGGAACATTCAAATCTATTTCTGAAATACAAGCTCGATTAATGGGAATTTCATAAAATCATACCTAATTTAAAGGGAACACTATAACATGTTTTTAGAAACCATTATCTTTGTAAAATAAATAATTTTGTTATGGAAATAATTTATTACTTCATTTATTGTTTTATTCAATTAATCTTGGCAAAATAACTCTTCCTTTCAAAATAAACGAGTATTTATCTCAAGAATTACTCGATGATTTTATAAGAGTATCATCATATATTTCAACACTCTTGTTGATTATTATGTATTATTTGGATTAATATTTTTTTATATGATCTAAAATATTTAATTTAATGTTTTACTTTTATTTTTTCAGTGTATGTGCTTTCTTTAAACTATTCATCAATTTACTCTGAATGGATAGTGTTTATGCCTAATATTCAGGGAAAGTTATTTACAATTCATATGTTAGTTTCAATATGAATTTATACATTGTTTATTTTTATCCCCAATCATATTTGGAATTCCATTTAATTATTATGTGATGTGTGGGGCACTCTATATCCCCTTGATTCACTAGTATAAATCATGATAAAAATAGATATGTACATGGCCAAGGCCATGCCCATTTTTAGATATGGTTTTGGCTGATGCCTTAATAATTCTTTGTCTTGGATGAGGCTATGATAATATGTTTTATATTTTTTTTGTAAATACATTTCCATAATTATCACATTATAAATTAGTAGTTCATGAGGTTATTCGACTAGTAGAATACACATGATCATGTTGAATTATGGTAATATTTACTCAACTCATATTCCTTCAATCTTATGTTCATGATTATTTTTAAAGGAATGTGTTTTCAATTATTCACCATTACAGATGTTTATATTATCTTTATCTCTAATTTTTAGCATTAATGAACATCTGATATCACCCCTTCTTATGTTTCATATTTTCTAGGAAATAATGTGGTATTTTATATTTGTCTTGCAGGGTTATTATTAGAGTGGGGGACATTCCCAATGGGACATTTATGTTTCTTTTCATTTCAAATAATAATTTTGAACTTATTTATGTATTTGGATTTCCTAATCTACTAAAATATTCATTACTCTGGTATATGATATTTTTTTAATCATTACAATTTAATTTAATTGGGTACCGATATCGAGAAACTAGGGTCGATTCATTACAGTTGGCATCAGAGGAAGATTAGTATAAAACATGGATACTAGATTTATAAAACATAGATTAGTGAACAAATACAAAAGATATATTATGAGGATAAAGAGATAAGAACATTCAGGTATTTAGGTAAGGAACAAATTATGCAGATAATTCTATAAAATATTCTATGTCTAGATACTAAAAGTTGATGTGGTTTTGGAAAAAAAGTACCTAGGAGTAAAACTCTGATAATAAGTTTCAGTCTTGACCTGAGGTATCCTGGTACACGACAACAGGTCTTACTGTGCACCTAGTTGGTCACTCCCATTTTATAGGCTTAGGATAATTCACATTATCTTTAAAAGCCATTATAAAGAATTTAAATGTAAATTTTTCCTCAAAGAAACCATTTTTATGATTATGGGATTACCCATTAATAGGATTTCAATTTATGAAAAGTATTTTTATAAGTTTAGATTATACATTATTACTCGAAGCCTAATCTAGTGTATGCCATTATTTTGAAATGGTTCCTAGTGGAAGGATTAGAAACCGCTTGAAACCATGTATCCCTTGTAGGTATTTCCCTCCTATGTAAGATAATGATGTTGGATTAAGAGCTTTGACTATTGTGGAGCAACTTATAACTATACCAGGACAACTATTTCAGCATATGAAAAATAACTTTACTTGTATGGAGCATATAGATCCATAACATGGAGGAGATATTCTAGATCTCTTTATGAAAAAACAGCCTTTGTCATTTAATGAGACTACAAACACATTTGTAACAGAGTAGTGGATAAGTCCATTAGAGATGATATTTCTCAATTTGGGATGTAATAGAAGAGAGAAGGTTTTCATGCTATTTTAACGTCAATCAAGAGATAAAGATTAGTTGTGGTATTTATTTCCAAAAAAAGGAGGATGAAAAAATATACGAACTATAATTGAAGTATTTTATGGAAATATTCATAGAAAAATACTTCCCGCATGTACATCAAGATGATATTGAAAGGAAGTTTCTGAATCTGATCCAAAAGGAAGATGAGAATATAGAAAAGTATGAAGATAACTTCCCAAGGATAGAATTACATGTCATGGACTACATACATGATCCATAAAGTAATATTTATTAATTATTTAATGGTTTAAAACCATTCCACTGCAGGGCTTTAGTATTCCAGCGTTTCTCAATATATGAAGATATAATCTCAAGTTCTATCAAGATGAAAAAATAATTCACGAAGTCTTATTATTTTATTGGAAATCAAGAAAAGGATAGGGATAATGAAAACATTGGAAAGTAAAATAATGAAATTGGGAAGAAGGGAATAGTTGAGTTTCCACCCTGTGATAATTGTGGATGTAAACACCCTAGTGCTTGCCTAAAATGAAGAGAGTTGTACTAAAAGTGTGGAAATAAAGGCCATCATGCTTGTGATCTCAAGGGGAATAAGGAAGCTATTAATGTTCAATGCTGTAATTTTATGGATATGGGGAACTATTCTAATGATTTTCCAAAGTGTCAAGGAAATGTGGCTCAGAAAAGTCCAAGGGATTAGGGAAAATATTATGAAATCACAACTAATGATATTGAAGTTTTTAATGACATGGTGGTTGGTACTTTGATCATTTCTTCATAGGCAATGCTTTATTTTATTCTAGAACATCACATTCTTTTTTATCTTCCCATTTTTCCAATAAAATTATATTTTTCCAATTTGATTTAATAAGGGAGTTGTCAGTCAAAACTCCTAAGGGAAGTATCATTGCAATAATGTTGTGTCAGGAAGTCCCCGTTATGAAAAATAAAAGAACATTATCTACTGATGTTATTATCATAACCATGAATAACATTGACATAATCCTTGTTATTCATTGTCATTCAAAAAATTATTCAACAATTTAGTATAAGTAGAATGAGGATAAAATTTTTAAGGATGATGTGGAATACCTTATCTTTACAGAAGAGACATCAAAATGTGACTCTCATCCAAATCCACCCCCAGTATCTCTAATGAATTCATTTTTGAGGAAGGTGATTTAATAATTATGGTCTAGGAAAGGAATTTTCTAATAGGCGACTTCCCTATTATGCAATAATATTTTGATATTTTTCAAGAATATTTACCTAGACGTCCTCTCAACCAAGAAATTGAGTTTTACATTAACTTAATTTCTGATAAAAGGCCCATACCAAGGACCCGTTATAGAATGGACATTTTGGATTAGTGTAACTGACCAAAAAACAAGAGTAATTGAGGGATAAAGTATTTATTTTCACTATTGTTTTCCATGGGGAGTCCATGTTCTTTTCATTACGAAGAAAGATGGATCTAGTAGGTTTTGCATTGAATATAGGGATGTCAATGCTATAACAATAGATAAAAAGTATCCCTTACCTCCCATTAATGATTTATTTGATCAACTTAATGGAGCCCAAAATTTTAAATGATTTACCTTTGATCTAGATATCATCAATTTCTATAAGTAAGGAAAAAATTCCGAAGACAACATTTCAAACTAGGTATGGGAATTATTAGTATACATTAATTCCTTTTGCACTGACTAATTCACCCTATATTATCAGGGATATAATGAATACTTTTTGTTAAGGAATATCTTACTGAATTTGTGGTTGTATTTATTGATGATATCTTGAGATATACCAAAACTACAAAGATCATCAAAATTACATGGTCACTATTATGAATACTCTTATAAGAAATGAAATATATGGGAAGTTTAGCAAGTGTGAATTTTTTCTTCAATGAATTTATTTTACTAGCCACATCGTCTCTAAGGATGGAATATATGTTGATCCTATGAAGACAAAGGTTTTTTATGAATGTCCTACTCTAATGAACATAACTAAGGTACATAGTTTTATTGGTTTAGCAGGTTATTATTAGAGTTTCGTTCAGAACTTCACCCATTTATCCAGCCCAATGACCAAGATTACACGTAAAGGGGTTAAGTTAATATGGAAAAAAGAATGTGAGAAATGTTTTGATGAATTGAAGATGAGAATAGGGATTTCTCTGATCCAAACTCAGCTATTGGGGAATGATGTGTTTGTGATATATAGTGATGCATCAATGAAAGGACTTGGTTGTATCCTTATTCAGAATGATGTAGGTATTGATAAAGCGTCAAGGTATTTCAAAATTCATTAAAAAACTATCGTTCTCATTATCTTGAGTGAGAAGCCGAAATAATTGATTTAAATATATGGAGGCATTATCTCTTTAGTGAAAAATGTGAGACATATATAGATCGAAAAATTATTATGTATGTGTTTTCATCGAAAGAACACAATATCTGAAATGTGATATGTCTCAAACTAATCATGGAATATGATTTTTCCATACACTTCCACCCAAAAATGCAAAAAATGCAGCTAATGCATTGAGATGGAGGGATCATGGAGTTCTCAACAAAATGAGGATTGAAAAGGTTCCTTTGTACATAGATCTAGTGAGAATAGATATAGGAATTATTATAGAAGGTGAAACATCTATACTTTTTCAAAGTGTTTCCCAAACATCATTATTTTAAATAACTAAAGATTCGTAGTTTTATGATGAGAGTCTTAAAAAGTAAATAAATTCAATGAAATATGGGATGTGGATTGAATTCATGTGTGAAGATGGAATTATGAAATTTGAGAAGAGGCTATGTGTTCACTCTATACCTGAGTGAAAAGGGATTTATTGGATGATGATTATTGCTCAAATTACTCAATATATCATGTGATCACAAAAATTTATTGAGATTTGAAGGAACATTTCATGTGGGACAACATGAATCCACAAATTGCTGATTATGTATTGAGATGTCTACTTTGTCAATAAGTAAAGGATGAACGACAACATCCTAGAGAGGTCATGAAACCACTCCCTATTCCTACATGGAAATTCTATGACATCAACATCAATGTTTTCACCCGATTACCCAAAACTACAGAGAAGAATGATGTGATATGGGTAATTATTGATTGACTTATGAAATATGCACATTTCCTCTCTATAGAGGAGGATTTTACACAAGAGAGCCTAGCACAACTCTATATCAATGATGTTTTGATACTTTATAAAGCACCTATATAACGTGTTTCTAATAATGATCTAAAATTTATATCAACATTCTAAAAAATTAAACATAATACATTTGATATAGAGCTTCTATATAGTACTTATTATCACCCAGAAACTGACAGGCAGTCAGAAAGGACGATCCAAACCATTGAGGTCACGTTATGACCATGTCCACGTGACTTTCAAGGTATGTGGGATCAATATTTTCCATTAGTTGAGTTTTCCTACAATAATTGTTTCCAATAATGTATTCAAATGGAACCATATGAATCATTTTACGAAAAGAGATGTCATACACCAACTTGTTAGGATGAAGTTGGAGGATGTTGGCTTACAGACCCAGAGCATGTGAAGGAAAAAACGACAAAGGTAAATTCTATTTAAGGCCATATCAAATATGTTAAAAGAAAAAGAAAAAATTTATGCTAATAATCGAATGGTGGATTTGCCATTTCAAGTTGGAAAACATGGTTTCTTAAAAGAATGTCCATAGATTGGTGTTATATGATTTGGGTTGAAAGGGAAACTGAACCCTAGAAAAATAGGACCTTTTGAAATTCTAGAGACAATTGGAGCTATTTCATATTGTTTGGCTATGCCATTTATCATGTCTAAAGTACACAATATGATCCATGTCTCATTGTTAAGAATGTACATGCAAGACCCGACACATATCCTCACTTCTAAAGGTACATAATTGCAACTTGAACTTTCTTACTATGAAGTACATATCCAAATTCTCAACACAAAAGAACATGGGTTGAGGGATCGAATGACTCGACTGGTAAATATACTTTGGAAAAATCATAAAATCAAATAGGAAACAAAGGATCCTAAGGATAATATGATGAAGAACTACCCAAATATTTTCTGAGGTAATATTCTAATAATTTTGAGGACCAAATTTTTATAAGGAGTGGGTAATGTAACACCCCAATATTTTGATAATCCATTTAATATTGAATTCATGAAACACTGAGTCTCTAAAAAACACCACATTGTTATTACCTAGCCAGTAATCATAACTTTACCACCTCTGTGATTTATATTTCAAAAAACTGACATACATGGATTCATTCAGTAGGATATTTAGAGTCGGATAAGGCAAACAAAGTTTTTTATGACTATTAACATACCCATATGAATAGAAACATACCCCTATGAATAGTAATGAATATTAAATTGGAAAAAATTGAAACATCACCCATGAATGTATAAATACAACTTAGGCATCTTATTACTGAAGAAACGGTCATAGTATAGGTATTGGTATTTTTGTATGTCATAAATATTGTAATTTAAATTTTTTGATTAATTTAATTATTTAATGTGGAAATATATTTTCATAAAATGTAAAAAAAATTATTTTATATGTCTTAGGTTATAAGACAATTTCATGGGGCTTTGATTATTTTTCCAAGGTGTTATAAAACGAGTTGTTATTTTAATGTTTTTTTCAAATAAATTATGATTTCATTTTAAAGTAAAAGTAATATTATTTTGAAAATTATTTGCAATAATTGTATTTCATTTTTTAATTCTACATTTTTAAAAATGTTTGGGGTTATGTTATGGTATTTTTTATAAATACATGATAGTTTGGGTGAATTGTAAAATACAATAATTTAATATAAATACAAAATACAAAATTTTTGAGTCATAGGTTATGTAAAGTTGATGAAATCCCACTAGGTTAGAACTCACATGCACTTATTACTATTATGGGTCACAATAATCAACACTATTGGTTGTATTGAAGGAAATAATAAAATAATGAATAAAATATTCATAAATCCCCCTTCTCCTCGACTATAACACGCCCTCACTCCATCTAATCTCTACTCCCTTAAATTCTTTGTAATTTTCTACATTCTACCCAAATATCCTCCCACGATCCTTCCCCATATCTAGTATACATTTTTCTCATGAAAATAACAAAAACTATAACTTAAATATGCCATCAAGGAAGATTACATCAAGAAGTAAATTCCTCTTTTCATTTCTTTTATTTCATGTTCAATTATTTTCTTTTTCATTACTCACATATTTTCATCGAAAGGTTGTGATAAATCTAATATGATACATGTTATGGAATTATTTTATTATAAAGTAATAATTCTTCATCATCCCCCATTTTCCCTTCATTTATATTAGAAATTAAAACACCATCTGTGATGTGTTAATTTATCACAAACATGGATGATGGGTTTTCAATTACAATTACCATCTTTAATTCTGGTCATGAAATCCTTTTTATGGTTCAAACAGACTATAATATATTTATTTAAACATATATAATTTTCTATATTCCATTTTATACATTATATAAATTTATACATCAAAATTAGTTCATTACGATCAGATATTTCCAATTAACCCAAACAATTAGCATTAATGTTTTATATAATGATTCTTCTTGACTCCAAATAACACAAAAAAATTATAACAATGTAATATTATTGTTGTTACCTAAGAACAAACAACTTATATTCTAAAATAACATTCCCATTCTACATTTTTATCCTTACATGAATATAAGTAAACCGATCATGAAAACTAAGGAGGAAAAAAATCCAAAACAATGGAATTGAATCTATTAACCAATAAAAAATCCATGAATAAACCTAATAATGTTATAATAAATCAATTAAATATATAGGAGGATCTGGAATAATTAATTTATGAACCTAAATATGATTATTTAGGTCATTAAGATCATGTGAGGAAAACCTTCAGACTTATGTTAAGGGTTTTCTAACCGAACCTCCATTTGCATTCGGGTTACTAATATTGTCTAATTACCACAATGAAATTATTATTTATTATTATTTACTCCTAACATATTTTTTTTAGTGTTATATATATGTTTACCGACCAGAAACCATCCTTATTTTATTGGTAGATACATGTTTTAAATGTAACATTCAAAATTTCTATTGAAACAGAAGCACGGTTCAAGGGAATTTCTCAAATTATTTCCTATTTTAAAGGGAACTATGTAATAAGTTTCTAGAAAAAATTATCTTTATAAAATCCCTCATTTTATTTTGAAAAATTTAACTTAATTCATTTCTAGTTTTATACAATGACATTTCAAAAACAAAACATCATTTCTAAATAACAGAGTACTTATCTCAAGAATTACTCATTGATTTTATAAGAGTATCTTCATCAGATTCATCACTCTTGTTGATTAATATGTATTATTTTAGATAATTTTTTATTATATCATCTACCATATTTAATTTAATGTTTTTTGATTATTTTTACTATGGTTGTACTATCTTAAAATTATTCACTAATTTACTCTGAATGGATAGTGTTTATGCTTAATGTTTTGGGAATGTTATTTACATTTCATATATTAGTTTAAATATCAATCTATTTGTTTTTTATTTTTATATCCATTCACATGAGGAATGAATTTTACTTATTATGTTATTTGTGGGGCTCTATATATCCCCTCGATGCATCAATAGGTCTCATGAGACAAATAGATGTGGACTTGGCAGAGGCCTTGCCCATTTTTAGATATTGTTTTGGTTGAGGACTTAATAATTTTTTTTCCAGACCATGGCCTTGAAATTATGTTTCACAATGTTCATATTAGGAATTTACATCATTTTGAATCTATAATTTTATAGTTTATGATTTTATTCAACTAGTTGAATACCCATGCTTATGATGTATTATGGAAATATTTACTTCATTCATATTTCTCCCATATTATGTTCAAGTTTATTTTTTTAGTCATGTGTTTCCAATTATTCACCATACATAAAGTCTATTTTAGCTTCCACTATAATGATTACCCTCTCAGATAATATGAGATCACCCCTTCTTATGTTTTATTTTTAACAAGACATTAAGAGGTATTTTATGTTTGTCTTGTTGGGACAATATTATAGTGGTGGACATTCCCAATATAATGTTTATGTTGTTTTTAATTTCAAGTTGTAATGTTGAACTTATATATGTATTAATATTTCTAAATATACTAAACTATTAGTTACTTCTGGATATGATTTTCTTGTAATAATTCCAATTTAATGTAATAAGGTACCGTCTCAGAGTAACTAGGGTTGAGTCTTTTCAAAAAAATATTGTTCCCGCATTATAAAAATTCTAAAATAATTACAAATATATATAAATAATTTACTTACATACATTTTCTATTTCATATCACAAGGTTATAAAAGAATTAAAAATTCAAAAACCTTGATAATTTTTTATTAATTCTCCTCATTTTTCCTCCCCTCAAGTGATGTACTCAAAATATTCACTCTGTGGCAGTTTAAAACCACCGTGAAAAACATCATTATTTTTTTCTAGTGAGAGACTACTCAATATTATTCTTTACCCATATACATTATAGAAAAAAATTAAAGAAATAATTATGGACCTATTGGTTCCTTATAAGAAACAATAAGGCGGATATGTTTCTATCAACATAGGCATTTCATTCCTTCAAATCCAATCAATTCATTTTCTGTCAGAAATCATAATAGTTTTATTAACTATCTTCTTATCCTAGAGTAATTATTTGTGTGTAGTAGTGTTATTCACCTGAAATGTTATATAAATTTCATTACCAAAATTTTTCACTATTTTTAACATCTCTTCATTAGTAGGTAAAATTTTCATACAATGCTTCATGCTTACTTACCACATAGGCGTTTCCTTTAAATTTTCAGATTGAAATTTTTGGACAACATCTCATTAAATTTTTAATCTCTATAAGGAACCAATTTTCTCCTTTATCTATATATTATATCTTATATTACACCATTTATTTATCTAATTTTAGTTTTTCATATGAAACTATTAATATTATTTCTTCAGTTTCACCACTTCATCATGTTTTTTAAAAGAATTATTTATAGACTCATAATAGAATGACTTTATTACACTATTTTATGAGTTTTAGTCCCCTTAACACCATATAGAACCTATCTTAGTATCCTAATAATTAATGTATCAATTTTTTGATCCTTATAATCACATAAACCACAAATATCTTTTATGTATTGTTACTAGTTTTTTTATGGCCACTTAGGTGAATTTGTGGTCAGAACTCCAGGATTTTAGGAATTTTTTCTCATATTATCAGAATGGATATCCATTTAATTATATCACATCCTTGGAAATGAAATGTTATACTAGAAGAAGTAATCCTTTTGTTTATTCATTCCACAGTTCCAATAAAAACCTTGGAATGTAGATCTCTCTCTTGATAGTGATTTTGACGAGACACTTGTTGTTATTTTACTTCTTTAAAATAAGTCATATTAATCCATGGGACTAATATTATTATTAACATATTAATATATTACATTTAAATATTAATGTTTGTATCGGCTATCTTATTTTTATAATATGGTTCATATTTTTTATTTTCACCTGTATAGTTAAAAATAACAGCTTTACTTTGAGGAAGATATGGTTTAGATTTAGCTTGACTGTTTAGACCCTTCATCTCACTAGATTAATAATAGTATTCATTAACCTCAATAAACATAGTGAAATATTCCATTATAATATTCAACTCATTTTTTCTTCTAGATACATGTATTGTTTCTCATCCATCTCTTCCTCCTTCCAATATAATATCTCATTCAGATCTATAACCATTCTCTCAAACATAGCAAATTTTAACCTATTCTTCTTACACTCATTAACAGATTATATTTATTTTCTAATATAGCCCCATTTTTCAATATCAAAATTTTTATTATACTAATCGATTTTTCTATTTTCTTTATTGATGTATTTGTTTTTCTCAAGGTCACCTTCTAAAGTTTTATTAATCTATTACATTTCTATTCGTTCTTGAGCATCATCACTACTAGACGTATAAAATTTCTCTCAATAGGATAAACAACGTTTATTCATCAATTTATTAATATCTACATGATGAACCATCTTATTCCTTACTATGTAAAATGTTTCTCTTCTTTTAATTAGAATAATTTTTATTGGGTTTCCTCTTTTATGATTCTGCTATTTTTTATCCTCCTTATTTGTATCCCTATTAATATTTATCCTATATAGATTGTCATAGTAAATGTGTCTAATGGAATTACAATTCCATCACATTGGTGGTTGTTTTTTATTTTCCTTTACATTTTTCCATTTTCAAAACTCTTGATATATGGTTGATAATTACATTGACATCCTCATCTGATTCATTATCATAAGTATAATTTAATTTTGTTCCTTAATCAACCTTTTTATTCTATTTTCTCATCAATTTGAAGTCCATGTCACCATGTTCTTAATTATTAATAGTTTTAAAATTTCTCATTTCATAAGCTATGATTATAAGATTAATTTAATCTAATGGATAGTCTTATGGATCTTCTATGGCTAAACCCATAAGAGAAAACTAGTATAGAAAATTTTCATTAACTTCCCTACAATTATTGAGTCTTCTAGGCTCTCCCTAAACCCCATAATATTTCTAACTATCTCATAAAACTAGGTAAAATAGTTATTTATATTCTTATATAAATCCATTTTAATTTCTTCAAATATTTTCTTCAAAACATATACCTTGGAATCTCTCACATTGATATTTCCTTTGTATCTAATTCATAACGTGTACCATATTTCATTAATGGTTTGATGTCCCATGAATTTTGGGTTAACATTTTCTAAATGGGACAATAAAATTATATTTGGTTCCTCAACAAAATTTCCCATGATTCTCTTATCGAATATCCTCAACGTATCTTTTCATTAATTATTAGAGATCCTATAATTTCTACTTCTCTTACTTACAATCTATGAAATAAGTGAGAGGGTAGCCTCTTGTTCCTCTAGATGTGATAATTATATCTTAAAAATTATGTAATACTCTATAATTTATATAATTAATATTCTCTTTATATCATAATTTTCATTGATATTTTATTGGGACCTTTTCTCTGATGCCCCTTCTAGTGCCCAGATTAGTGTGATATCATTGAGAGGAGGAGGGGTAAATCAGAGGTTTCATTTCCTTTTATGGATTATTATTCATTTAATTAAACTTTTTGATTGGTTAAAATTTCAATTTCTCAAATTTAATTAGTCATCCTATCCTTATATAAAAAATAATTAAGTAACGCACAACACAAAACAATTTCAAAGGAATTTTTGTAAAAACATACTCTCTTACGAAACTGGTAATATTCCCCGATTATAGATTATAAAAAAAATTATTAATTGGATAAAAACATTGATTATAAACAAAAATTAAAAGTGTCCCTATTCTTTTTTATACACCCCAACCACTAACTTCAAAACTAACTAGTCGTACAACACAATCACCGACTATGTATTTGACAGGTAATACTCACCATCTAATTCTTCATCAAAGATTCATTGTAAAATAAAATTGAACATTTTCAACCATGTATTGTTAACATATCCTAAATAGCATATTATATTCTAGGTTGATCCAAAATTATAAATGTTTATGTTTTAACTCCTTAAAAATCTAATGTAGTATCATTATATTCGAGAACATGTATGTCACACAACACCAAACATTTGAGGGAATATAATATCCTGATAATTTATAATATATTCATAATTTTAAATAAATTTAATATTTTTTATAGATTTAAATGAATGTGATAATGAGTTATCATACATTGTAAGAAACAATGATTTTCTCCAGTGGATTTCGTTACATGAAAGATCGATTTTTACACAAAAACATTATACTATTAAAATAATATTATTGAATATAATAATATATAAACTAAATATTGAATTAGTATTTCTGAATAAGATTAAATAAGTTATGAAAATATATGGTTAAAAAATATAAAAATAATTCATTAATTACAAATTAATTATAAATAAATATAAGAACCAATTGAAAATAAAGGGAATGGTTTTATATAAAAAAAATTATGCTAACAATGTTTTTTTTTCTTAAAAAATGAAAATAAATACAATTAGTGGTAGTTAATAAGGTAATATATATAATATTAAATAGAATACTTTTAATATTCATCCAATTGATTATATATGAATAATATGAGAAAAAACCCATTATGACACGCAAAAATCATTATTGTTATAAAGTTACTTTTACCTCCTTTTCCTGAAGAGCATATTTTAAATCCAATTTTTTAAAATTTTATATATTTTATATGAGAAAATAATCTTTATATTTAAAATAGGAATAAAAAAAATATTTTTCTGTTAATTGTTTTTATTTTTTCTGTGAAGTTTCAATTTTTAATGAATAGTGAATAATAATTAATTTTGATTCAAAACTACTTTTTCATCTAATTTTTTTACAAAAATAAATTAAAACTTTAATTGTATTTAATGTTTAATTAGATTATTTTTTTATTAATTAATCAAATTTAGGTCATTTTAATCAATTTTACTTTGAAATTAAATATAAAAACGTAGAAAATGACTGAATGATTTTACTTTGAAAACCCTCATTGTCTTCCCATCTATGGGATTCAATTTAAATTAATTTCTACCAGTTCTATGATTTGAATTTGGAAAAATGGATTCCAAATTTGGAATTATAATAATTTAAAATTCTTAATAAAGTTAACTTAATTTTTGAACAAAAATATTAGTGAGTGTCTTTAAAATTAATTGGAACAATTAAGAGGAGAGTCAACATTACGAGGTCCTAAACCATAATAATAATGACCAAAATGACCTAAATAAGTGTCCAAAATCCATTGAATGGACATAATTAGACCCTATAACCCCTTTCATCAAATTTGTACCACTATTGGAGACACATCAAATGGGGAACATTTTTTTTATTTCTATTTGAAAAAGATTATAAGAGTGTCACTCCCCTCCACTATAAACAGGAACTCACCCCTCCTACTTCCTCACACATGTCAAGCTACATTTCTGACCAATATCTTCCCAAATATCTCTTATAAATATCACCAATCAATATATAATCCAAACCATGGTCAGAAATCTATCTGTGGAAGCCCTTTCTTGAAAACCAAAAGGTGTTACCTGAGTTAGAGGTAAACTCTTCCCTCAAACTCTTTAGTTTTATTTTTATTCTCCACATACTCAACTGTTATTATTCAATGGTTATATAATAAAACTAATATCATCAATATACTGAGAAGTTTTTATTCTAATGGTTTGATCTCCTCTTTAACATGAATCCATCTAAGGGGTAATCAACATACCAATTTTTTGTACGACGAACTACCACCATGTAAAATGATATCATTCATTTTTCCTTACCAACTCTCAAGGATAATCAATATTATGGTCACGCTGTTCATATATGATATATATTATATTTATAATGTTTTCATACTTATATAATTCTTATATAACACATACCTTTATGCTTTCTATCTTGTGCAAATATGATAACATCATATGTTGATGTGTAGACTACCACCCCATCCAAGTGATGTGACTCATTCATACTATACAAGGAACATTAGAATGATGGGTTAAATAAAACTATGTAACATATATGACATTGATATTATAATGGAATTATAATATACATATATATAATTTAATATTAATTTTTTTAAAATGAAAAATAAATGCTTGTTGAATTCTTGTGTATGTAGGGACGACCATCACCATAAATAGTGCATTTGATTTTTTATCTCCAAATATTATTGATAATTGTTTTTCTATAAGGTGGCACCTTGGTCAAAAGTGAAAAGAAAGATTTATTAAAAATAAAATCTTACAAGAGTCTAAAAGACAAGATCATGTTACAATCATTGACATGAAGAGGAAGAAAGATGTCAAGAAGATCCTCTAGCCAGGTTATGTCATGTGAAACTCCTTTATTGGTGATACCATCAGCAACCATATTCACCTCATGGTAGGTATGGGTTTCAATGAAATTGATGCCTTGAAGAGAACAGAGACAATTCATCTAACACGTAGTAAGCGTCCAAGCTAGGTGAGTCTAACAATTCCAAATGGATTTCACCATAGTCATAGAATCACTTTAAATCCACAAATAGTTTCAAAAATGGTGTATGGAAAAGGAGACTGCATGCATCACACTCTGCATTTCAACTTCCAAAGAGGTTGCAATACCATAGCCTCCATAAAAGTACCCAATGATTTGACCAAAATTATTTCTATAGATAGAACCACACCCTGAAGGTCCTGCATTCCCTTTGGAGTCTCCTTCCAAGTTGATTTTAATCCACCCATGTAGTGGTGGTATCCCAAAAACCTCAAGAGTGTATCCTAGCTAGAAAAAGTTGGCAGAAACCTAGAGACGTCTTAGAACAATAAAATCATCCATTTTTTTTCCATAGAACCCTTTCTGCATTAATGTGGATTCATTGATAGCGATGAGAATTCGCATTTTACCTGCATTGATGTTCAAAGAGAAATTGTTGTGAAAAATAGCATTTCTATCCTACCATATTACATGAAGAAGCTCTGCAATCCCAGTGAAAATTATGATTTTGATTTGTTGGGAACCTTCCTGTTCCATGCAGCGTTTTACATGAGAATTGATAGAATCAAGCATCATCCATCTCCAATCAAAGATGTCAAAAATATAGCTCCAAAGAGTAGTGTCAGTAGCACAAGACACAAATAAATGATTAGTAGCATCTCTATGTTGATTATCAAGAAACAATTTAGAACAAAGGTGGATCCAAAAAATATGAAACCAAGAATTAGTGGGAACACTATTATGAGCAATATGCCAGATAACAGTGAGTCTTGATGGTTTAATCCAAGACTTATCGATTAATTTAATCAACTTAAAATCATTTTTAGATTTATGAATGGATTGGTTATATAATATTTTTTAATATAGAAAACCGTTGGGTTCAGGGTCCCAAGTTATAAAATCCTCCGAGAATGAAAAATGGTAATTATCAATAATTTGAACAGCATTTTCAGGAAGAGTATCAAAATGAATGTAGAGAACATTGTTGATAGTGTCATTAATATCTTCTGGTAGGTGATTAAGAGGAATTAATGTAATTAGGGGAGTCCCAGTCCAGTTATCCAACTAGAATTTCATGGAGGAGTATCTCGTGAACATCAATCTATCATTGGTTATAATGTCGGCATATATATTTCTGACAGAGGACCAAATAGAAGATTTCTGGTAGCCCTTACTACCTCCCCTCAATCTATCCAGGAACCTATTTTTGATGAAAGCTATTTAAGGGGTATCATTGTGAATTAGGTTCCATGTGAGTCTGGCTAGAAGTTCCTTATTAAAGACTTTTAAATTTTTAATACCAAGACCCCCCTTGTCCAACAGTATACAACAAGTATCCATGGGGATAGTAACATGTTTTCTATCCAAAGTGCTTCTAGTCCAAAAAAGGTTTTTAATATGAACATTAATTTTTTGGTAAGACTAGTTGGTCACTTGTAGACCATCATAGAGTATACCAATTTAGAGACAATGACCGATTTGAAAATGCAACCTCTCCCTGCCATGGAAAGAGATTTACCTTTCCAAATAGAAAGATTACTGAGGATTTGATCAACAATAATAGAAAAATATAAAACATTTGGTCTACCCAAAAAGATTGGATCCCCAAGATAATTTAAGGGAATTGTCCCTTTTTTAATTCCAATCTCATTGGGGATAGAATTTTTTATACTAATGGGGAAGTTTTTTCGAAAATGTATGGAGGATTTTCTCCAACCAATGACTTGATTTGAGACCTCTTCATAATGAGTGAGAGTAGATTTGAGAGTTCTGATATTTTTCATATCACCCTTAAGAAATAGAATGATGTAATCAGTATAAAGGTGGTGAGTGGGAGAATTCACATTTATTTAAGCATGAATTTGTTTACTTTTATTTTGGTGAACCGGACAGGTGAGTAGACGACTTAAATAGTCTTCTGTGATAGAAAAAGGATTGTAGATAGATGATAACCCTGTATGACACCTTTGGTGAAATTGAAGTATCCTCTGGGAGATCTATTTATCATAATGGGAATGTGGGCTGAGAATAAAAGTGATTTGATTATAGAAACAATGAGATTATTGAAGACAAATATGTGAAGTACTTTGAAGATGAATTCATAATCCATTGTATCAAAGGCTTTTTGTATGTCAAGTTGAATTGCAATATTACCACACCTATTTTTATTATTCAAAGTGTTAGTGCATTCAGAGGTGATACAAATGTAGTCTTGGATTGATCAACCCTTGAAACCCCCAAATTCGTTTTAGGAGATAATTTTATCTGTAATAGAGGTGAGTATATTTGCAATAAATTTGGTGATGAATTTATAGTGAGTGTTGATAAGGGATATAGGTCTAAAGAGGTGAATTTTGGAGGCATTATCAATCTTGGGAATCAAATATATGAATTGGGCATTCAACCCATCTGTTAGGCACCCACTAGAGAAAAAATGATTAATAAGTTTGAAAAAATCAATTTGGATGACATACCAATATTTTTGGTAGAAGCCATTAATAAAACCATCCAGACCCGGGGAACTATTAGGGTTCAGGCTAATGTTAGTCTCTCTGATTTCATGGTCAACAAGAACATAAACAAGGAAATTATTCTCAACATCAGTTACAATGTTCAGAATTACATCATGAATCATATCATTGATAATGGCAGGGCCGTTGAATAAAGACTCAAAGAAGGATACAACATTACTATCAATTTCGTCTTCATTATCTAAGAGATTGCCTCCTTATTTGATGTAAAAAAGTTCCCTACAAGCTTTCAGGATTCTCTATAAAGAATAGTAGAATTTGGTATTTCTATCACCATCAGTTAAACATTTATTTTTTTAGGGATTGATGAAGAATGTTTTATTGGAAGTTGATAAGTGAATTGAGTTTCGCAGAAATGTTAAATTCTTGGTTATGATCAAAAGTAAAATCCAAATGAGTGTTTTTGTTTTGAATTTGGTGACGTTCATTCTCAAGAAGTATGATTTCAATATCAACTAGTTAATTAACACCCTAAATAGTTAAAATAATGAATGATTATTAAAAAAAGTATAAAAAGATATTATAGAAAGATAATATAGGATATTGTAAATATGCGTATTCATTTTGAGACAATCTTGAGTGCCATCCAACCCAAAACCTGACCTGGCCCTCAACATAACCCAAAGGGAATTCTCAATCCCCACTGGTTGAAAACTGGTGCCTTTGTGTCAAAAATAAACCTATGTAATGATTAAACCCATTTATAATTTCATAATAATTTAAAAAAAATTAATCAAAACATAACATAATTGTCTTAACCCAATGATATTAAATAATTTTCAGATTCAATGTTTTATAACATTAAACAAAACTCAAAAGTACTATAACAGAAGGAAACTAAAACAGAACCAAAAAAATCCATGGAAGATATTGGAATCACCCTAATCCAATACAACAAACATGTTAAAAATATAGTGGATCTATAGAAATTGAATCCACCATGACACATCTTTCATTTACCAAGGTCCTAAATAAGAATTTCAACATCCCGAAAAATTTGTATTTGTGGTGTGAGACAAATCCCAGTAAGATTCCACAGAGAATAAATGATTCTATGCCAAAAAATTAGATTTTAATATAACACACATATTTATGTAAAAAAAGGAAACATTGTTATGAAAACATTTTACAGAGAATATGTTCTCAATGAAAACCATTTCACAACAAAAATTCTTCAAAATTAAATACAAAAATATATATATAGGGTCCCTTGTATACATACGGAAGTCACCACACCACATATGAATCATTTAACAGTAGAGAACATGGGGAAATTCCAAAGGATAATTTTGACAATTGGAACTCTAGAAACCCAGTACCATGATAAGACAATGGTATAAAAACCATAACCCATAGCTTTCTCATGCACGAGCCGCTAGGTGGGAACATTCCATGGTCCAAGTGGTCTCTGATCATATAACATCTTTATTTAGTGTTATAAATTATAGTCCTCCTAGGTGAATCCATGATGTTACACATTTGAATCAAGTAGCATCAATCCACTAGAAAAATCTACACTTGTGACTTCCATGTCAATAGCGTACTCGTTCAAGTTCTCATCTAGGTACTCAAGAGTCACTTTGTTCTTAATTTCACAATTTACATGTTACATATATCAATAATTTTAAAAAAAAACCAAACAACCCTTGAACAAAACAAAATAACAACATCCACATAACTAAAACCATTCCCCATATCAAAATGCACAACAATAAAAATTAGATATACATTTCACACCACTTAAACAATTTATGAAGCTCATTTTAAAACATTACAAAAAATAACATAATTAATTTTACCATTTCCATGGGACAATCCCCTTTCAAATCCACACATAAAAAAACTTCAATATAAAACATGCCTCCCAAATTTTACACAATTCACAAAACCAATTAAAATTTCACAAAAAGGAACCATCATGCTAAACACCCCATTTCTTTTAAAAAAGTCCTATATTAATACACTTGTACCCCATGTATAAGGACCTAGTCTTAAACATTACGTAATATTGAGTTGAGTCATGAATTCACCGGGAGAATCTTTTCAGTTTTAGAGTTTTAGAGAATTATGCCATAACCATTACATTACATCTCAAAAATTACAAAGTATACAATTCTACTCTGTTTCTATTTTTCATAGAATAAAAACTCTTAATAAATAAAACATTTCTACTTCTATGATTTAAATAGAATGACATTTCCTTGATCTATCCTTGACCCTATTCATCTTTAAGTCCAATGAGAAACATTTCAAAACATGGGACGAGCATAAAAATCTTAATAAGGGATATAAAATAAGGAAAGAAACATTTGTCCATGAATATATACAAATAATGGAAATAATACTTTTCAATCATAAAACATAATATCTTTAAAATACCTCACAAAATAATAAGATTTAAGAATAACATATAGAAAACATAAATTATAAAGGTAACATGTGGAATCCATATCATAATTACATTTTAGCTTCCACAACTTAATAGGTAGTTATGTTGGAATACCTATCACAGTATATTCCCTAAATCTCTTTGGAGAAACATCAACATTTACCTCCATCACGGTACAAAATAAATTGGAGAGCAATCTCAGGATCACCCTCCCTAGGATTATCACGAAACCACCCATATAGGTAAACAATTTCCAATAACCATAACATAGTCATAACACATAAAACATGCATAAAGGAAAAATTAAATTTCCACATATCAATCACAATATATCATATAAATATATTGACATATAAAATTTGTTATCAAAATAATTTTCAATGCGAAAAAACATAAAAGGGTATATGGTATTTATTTTCCTATTAAAAAAACACTACTCCATGTTAAGGAATCCAAAGATCAAATAATACTCGTGGTGGTGGAATGTTCGTTGTCACTACAAATGTTAAAACAAAATATTCCCTTTTATCATTCAATAAAATGCTTCAAAGAAAAATATTTCTTTTCAAAACTATTTAAAACATCTAATGAAGATATTTTTTAATTAAAGGGTCCCATTCCACTTTGAAACATTTTTAGTAATTAAAATTTGAAAACATTAATGTCCATATAAATAAATATTTAAATCTATTTTCAAAAAAAAAGGAAATTGATAAGAATGATTTATACGATTTAAATCAATAAAACATTTTAAAAAATGTTTTAGTTAAAGAGTATCTTGCAACTTGAGAAAATACATGAATTAAAGTAATTAAAAAATAACATTAAATGAAAACTATAATATCATTAGAATAAGGAGATTAATTAAATAATATGTTAACGTGTAGTAAATACACCCAATTGGATAATAAAGGTTCCCAAGATCAAGATATGCCTCAAATGAAATGAGATTGAGACATAGTCCCTAAAAATAATTTAGAAACCTAACAACATCACTTTAAAATTCAAAAAAAATGATTTGATGAGATAGAAAAGGATCTATCAACAAATTGACATAAAATGTACAGAAATAATTATATATAAGATAATATCCAAACATAAAAAAGTAAATTAAAAGTCCTATAAAAAAAATAAGGCTTTGACTAAAAGAGTGGGGTGAATGTTTCCTTTACAAGTATCGTATCATTAAATTATGGATAAATAAATAACATAATTATGTGTGAAAAATATAAATACACTAAATATAAGTGGATATTAAGTGTAAAAAAATCAGATTTTATTCACACATCATTATAACACGACATAATAAAAAAGTATAATATCATCCCAAAGAATGTAAATTGGGTGAAGATGTTCCCTTACCTCATGTCCGACTTGACTCGTTTGTTCCTCATTATTCCAAAATAAATAAATTCGTTAATTTATAATTACTTTAGAAACTTTTTCAAGTTTATTATTCCTTTTATATCACTTATTACCTTTCTATAACAATTATTTAATTATTTGAGTTCATATCTTACATTTTGTCAATGTTTGGAATTTGAGTTAAAAATGATCTTGTTATAATTATAATTTGACCATGTGGTCAAAAGTACATTATCTCCAGAATGATATTAATGATTTAAGTATCATATATATCATATATATATCCAATATATATATATATATGTGTGTGTGTGTGTATTTATAATATTTCATAACATTTCGAGATAAGGAATGAAATGCATCATTCATGGAAACGGTAAGTCGTACGTACGCATGAACGGTACTTTCATTTTTTCGATTTTCAATAAGATTGGAAACTATATGATACATAGGTATATTTTAATTACAGTATAATATAATATTTTATATACAATACATAATTTCATTAACACCATCATTTATACATTCCATGTATGGTATGAATGAGTTATCTCACTTTGAGGGTGTGGTAGTCTGCACTTAATCAAATGAAATTATCGTTTTTATACCACATTATAAGTATAAAGGTATGTTCTAAATGAAAATTACATAATCATATTGATTAAATTAAATAAAATATATATCATATATAATTACATTTTCATCATAATAGCCTCCATGAGAGGTGGTAGGAGATAATTGAACAATTTTCGTTTCGTGATGTAGTAGTTCGCCGTCCACAGAAAGAGTATGTTCGTATCCATTAGATGAATGTGTGAGGAAGTGTAGTTCTAATAATTCTCATAAAAAACCTAGTATATTTTGGATAATTTTTTTGTTATAAAAAAGGAATAAAAAGTTATTAGTGCATTAAAGAAGTAAAGTAAAAGAAAATAACTCTATAGAAGATGTTACCTTTAAATCAGAAAACTCCCTTTGGTTTGAACCAAAAGGGTTCCTTAATGTGCCTTCTACCTAAGGTAAGGATTCTAGGTGGAATAGAGGGTTGTAGAGAGATTAATTTTTTAGAGGATTGATGATTCAATGGGATTTATAGTTGTGAGTAAGAGGTTAGAATTGATGGATTTTTATAAGGGAAATGAGGGGCTCTATAGGAATGGTTGAAAATATTATTTTATTATAAACTGGTTTTCAGTTTCAAATGTTCCAAAACTCATAAAATTTTATGATAATATGTCTCTTGTTCAAAATAAAATCATCTATTAAAAATTGGATAGGTTTTGTAATGCCCCACCCCTAGAAGCCTAGAGTCGGCACATTATTACATTACATTAGAAAGATCACAAACGATCAAATCTCGATAGGCCGATTAGTTTAGTAGCCTTGGAATTACTAGATACATTCATAAGGTTTAAATTCGATCATAAAATGGATAACTACAAAAACATTGTTTCCATATAAAACAATGATATCCATTAGAATATCCCTATAGGTCAGTCATAATATACTATTTCACATCGTGGGAAAAATAAATCATAGAAATGGGTGAGCTCATATGCTCAGTAAGGATAACAATATAGCAGAAACATTCATAAATAAGCTTAAACGTATAAGGTAATGTATAAAACTAAAACAAAATCCCTTTCAGCATAAACTTAATCATAATATGGAAAATATAAATAAAAATAATTACATTTACTTACACACATGGATACTCTACTAGTCAACTAATCACATTCAATATCAATAGCCACTTTCATAAAGATGGAATGCATAATGCCAGACTTCATAACCACATAGTCAATTCCTTTTTAGAGGAATACAAATTAGATTTTGTTAAAGGATTGTGCCAAGACACTAGTTGGTCTCATGAGACCTATTGATGCATTGACGAGCTATAGAGGGCTCCACCTGCCACTTACTAAGTAAAATGTATTCCTCATACGAAAAGGGTTAAAAATAACATAAACATTCATATTAAAACTAGAATAAGAAATATCAACACATTATCCATAAATCATGAATGGTATAAAAATAACACATATATAGTCAAACATATCACAAAACATTCAATACAATACGTATGTTTTGTGTCATAATAAATAAATTTCTAATAAGCTTAAAATCCATAAAAGGATGTTGACATAGGTGAAATCAAAACTGTTTGAAAGAAATATCTATTTATATTTTGAAATCATGTAAATTTCATGTAATTATAATAGAAAAACTTATTTTTAAAATATTACTATAAGAATATAATGGAATAATTGACATTGTTATAACAGCGGAATATAGCGGCACCTGCCGTATAAGTTAAAAAACATTTTTACATTAATTTTGTCGAAAAGGTCATAAAGTAACTTATTTCGAAAAAAATGGAAAGATTCATTTCAAAATTTATATGGTAAAATAAGTGTATAAATTAATTTAACCCATAGTCTAGTAAGTATTAATTTTTTTTTGTAATACATGTTTAGGAAAACATAGATGTGGATGATAAAGAGGTCCCAGTAGATAATTACATATAAACAACATTGAATAATGAACAGGTTGTAGAATTAAATCATACCTGATACTTTTCCTTATTCTAGGGCAGGTTAAACTCCTATATAATGGTGACATAATTGTTATTAAATTATATAACAACCATATACAATAATATGATATCTTATATGGTATTTTAATATTTCTTTGTTAATAATATTTTTGTATTATCATTGTTTTGGGTGTTAACTGATTTATTTTCCATTATATTATTTGTTATTTAAGTAGAGTTTTTTATGGATAGGATGTATATTATTAATATTTAAAATTAGATTAATACTTTAGAAATTAATTTTAATCATCAAATGAAAATTTTCTTGAAGGGATATGATGGAAAATAAATCTCATCATGTTGGTGGAGACGGTAATCCGTACATACGAACGAGCAACAATATCATTCTTTTGATATTAAAATAGTATATAATTGAATGTTATATCATATATACAGAATCATTATCATGTTATATTTATTATTTACATCATTTATTAATCATTATTATACCCATCCAAAAAATAATGTATTGAATAACAACTACCCCACGACGTGTTGATGGTAAGCCGTTCGTACGCACGTATGGTGAGATGTCCTTCAAAGGATGGATAAAATAATAAATATGGTTGTAAAATATATATAATAACATCACATTATATATAACTTACTAGATTTGTTATTTTATAATGGGAAAAACAGGGAAAGAATAAGTGGAAGAAGATAATACATGAAATTGGTTGTGATATATTTACCTCTTCTTCGGGATCTCCCTTGTGATTTGATAAAAAGGTCTCTTTAGGTTGGATTTATGACTAAATTAATGCATATTGGATTATGGGAGGATATTTGAGATGATATTAGGTCAGGTTTTGGCTAAGCCAAATGGCTTTGAAGGTTTTAATTAGAGAGAAGGGGAAGTTCCCTTTTATAAGAGAGTTGAGGGTCACTTTAGGAAGAGCTAGAAATATTATTTTATAATAAGATCATATTCGTTTTCTAGTGGATCTAAATTGGTTTATTTCAAAGATAAGGTGTGAATGGGTCAAACTACACTCAACCAATTGGTTTTAGACAACTTTGGGTCACTATATTAACCTTATCTTTTAGATTTAACTCTTAGTTAATTAGTTTGACATTTACAATGTCTCTTTGTATTTTTTTATTATATGGTTAATAAACATACTATAACAATCCAAGATATCTTAAAGTGGTTCATTATAAATATATATAATATTATCTATGTCATTTGGCTGATCCTTAGATTTTTAGGAATATTATATCAACTAGTAATATAATATTTCTTTCAAAAACTCTTTTATTTCAATTTTGACACTATTTGGTATTTTATTTTTTCTAAATTTTAACAGAATTATTACATGAAAAAAAATTATTTAATCAACCCTAACATGTCATATTAACCTATAAAATTATAAAAATTCATTAAAAGTCCTAAATTACATTTATTTGGGCATTTATAATATCAATTATTTTAATATGTTATTAATAAGGTAATTTCTTCATCATCATTGTGTCATAAATAAATTAAATTATATAATTTCTAAAAATAATAAATAAAATACCATTATGTATTAAATATTTTCATCTTTATAATGAATATTTATAGTCGAATTTATATTGTCTTTAACATTATATTAAGAATGTTTAGTTCTAAAAAGTTGAATTTAACACTTTTATCTCTTCTTTGAATTAAATTATAATAATTTTCATAATCTTATTCAAGTGGTCCTAAAGGATCATATTCTATTCCTAAGATTTTTTTGGTCGAATAACACTTATCCAATAGAATTTTTAAAATTTTTAGGGTATTTATAATATCATTTTTAACTTTGATTACCCTATTTACTTTTATCCGTGGTAAAAAAAGTCAACAGTTACTATTCACCAAAAATTATTTCCATCTCATTGAACCACATTTTACATACTGATATCAACTGTGTCTCTATGATTTTTTAAATTCAATTCACAGAAGTAGTAAAATTATGTTTTATGTAAAATTGAAAATTCTCCTAGGAGGTGGGTAAAAGACGTTAAAAAGTTCAATAAAATTGTTATATATCTAAAATTAATATAAACTGACCCTAGTGAATTACATTGAACTTATATAGGTATTATGTATATATTTTTACCTAAAATAAAATTAAATAAAATAAAAAATTATTTAAATAAAAATTTGGTTTCAAACTATAACTCAGTGTTTATCACTATTAATCAAAAAAATCATAGTTTTCAGAAAAATACCAAAAGTTCACCCTAAGCTAGTTTCAATATTCTGAATCCAGATATGAAGTCCATTTTGAAAAATTAAATTTATAAAATTTCAAACAGTTGGTATTACTATTCAATACGGCTAGTTTGATTTTTTGTGGTGTGTTATAACTTCAAGTTGCGTACAACACACGCTATTGCATTATTCAAAGGGAAACGTACCGTAGAATCATGGGGTGTTACATTCTCCCCTACATCAAATAATTTCATCCTAGAAATTTATAAAATGTTACTGCTTAAAAAGACTCTTGTGGTTCTTCATCACATGTTCCTCGGGTTCCCACATTACCACTACAATCTTAACGTTTCTCCATTGAACATTTACCAGATGAGTCGTCCAGTTTCTCGACACTTGTTCTCTTGTATCAAGAACATTGACAGGCTCTTCGCAATAAGACAGATCGGGTTCTAGTTCCAATTCCTCATAGGTGAGCACATGTGTTGGGTTAGGCATGTATTTTCCCGATAGTGATATGTGGAATACATCGTCATCTTCGGAGAGACATGGAATCATTTCCAAATAGTAAGCTATAACCCCAATTCATTCTATAATTTCAAAAGATCCAATGTACCTGGGAATTAAATATCTATTCTTACCGAACTTTATAACTCCCTTCCATGGAGATACCATCAAGAAAACATGATCTCCTTCCTGAAATTACAAATCCTTCTTTTGGTTAACGGCATAGCTCTACTGCCTACTTTGAGCTGCTTTGATGTGGGTTGGATTACCTTCACCTACTGAATCATTTCCTCCACATGTTCTAGGCCTATGAGTATTATTTCACCAACATCATTCCAACAGGATAGTGTGAAACATTTCTTTCAAATAATTCTTCATATGGTGCCATCTGAATACTTGAATAGAAGCTATTGTTATAGGAAAATTCTACCAGGGGTAAATATTGATCCCACATACCTTGAATGCCATGTGTGAAAGATCTCAACATGTATTATACGATTTTAATAGTCTTTTTTGATTATCCATCAGTTTGAGGGTGGTAGGCAGTGCTCAAATGAAGTTTAGAATCAAAGACCTTCTGGAGACTTTTCAAAAACCTTGATGTAAAACGTGTATCATGATCAGAAAAAATCAATAACCTACTCCCTAAAGACTCACAACTTCATTAAAATATAGCATTGCTAAAAATTTATGTGGTAAATCATCTCTTATAGCAAGAAAATGTGTTTACTTGGTAAGACGATGAAAATGACCCATATTTCATCGTTCCTTCTTGGATTCTTTGGTAGTCCCATGACAAAGTCCATCATAATATTATACCATTTCTACTCAGGTATGGGAAGAGGTTGCATGATTCCTTGGGGCTGTTTCCATCTAGATTTCACTTGTTGAAAAACCATACATATTGACACAAAATCAACAATATCTATATTCATATTGACCAACCATAAATCTTCCTTCGAATCTCTATACTTCTTAATGATACTAGGGTGAGAAGAGAAATTGTGACTATGAGCATTATACCAAAAATCCCTTTTAAGATCAGGTATATCGGGAAAACAAATTATCTTGCCAAATATCAAAATTCCATCTTCATACACAGAGTCGTTCAATCTCCCATCATTAAAAAATTTAATATTCTTTTGAAACTCTTCATCATAGGTCTGATAACTCTTTATCCATGACAGTAATGAATTTTTGGCAACCATTTGAAAATGATTTGATGTTTCACCATCCATGGTTATCTCCATGTCAAACATTACTAGATCCTTGAATATAGGATCCTTTTCAACTCTCATCTTGTTCAGAACTCAATGATCCTTTCTTCACAAAGAATATTCCACCTTGTTTTCCTTCCCCAGGTGGTAGTGTATGGTGCAATCCTAATCCTTGAGTAGTTCAAGCCATCTTCTTTTCCCCCTTTGGAGTTCTTTCTCTGAGAAAGTATACTTTAAACACTTGTGATCGGTATATATCTCACATTTTCACCATAGAGATAATGTCTCCATATCTTCAAAGATAATATTACAACTGCTAACTAAATATCATGAGTATGATAGTATTTATCATGAATTTTTAGCTGTCGTGATGAATAGGCAGTAACCCTATCATTCCGCATAAGGACCCAACCAATTTCTTTCTTTGATGCATCACAATAAATAACAAACCCATCATTCCCTGATGGTAGAGTCATGATAGTAGCATTTACTAATATTATCTTCAATTCCTAAAAATATACTTCACACTCTTTTTTCTAAACAAATTTAACCGCTTTAAGTGTGAGTTTCTTTAATGGGTTAGTCAATCGAGCAAAATTATGGTAGAAATGCTGATAATAACCTGTTAAACCAATAATACTTCGTACCTCAGATATTCTCATTGGTGCTGGACATTCTTGGATTGCCTTGGTCTTATATGTATCAACATATATTTCATCCATAGAGACAATATGGCCAAGAAAAGAAATCTCTTGAAGCCAGAATTCACACTTGGTAAGAATCCCATATAATTCATGTCTTCTAAGAGTCTTTAGAATAATTCACAAGTGATTTTCATGATCTTCATAGATTTTGGAGTAAACCAAAATATCATAAATAAAAAACACTAAAAATTCATCAAAATATTCCTTGAAAACTCTATTCATTAGATCAATGAAGAAAGAGGGTGCAATAGTCATTCCAAAAGGCATTACTATAAACTCCTAATGCCTTTACATGGTTCAAAATGCTATTTTTGGAATGTCTTCCTTCTTCACACACAACTGGTGATATCCAGATTGAAGGTCAATCTTTTAAAAGTATTTATATCTATAAAGTTGGTTGAATAAAACATCAATGTGAGGTAGGGGATTATTTTTCTTTATTGTTATAGCATTGAACTCTTTGTAGTCAATGCACAACCTCATAGATCCATCTTTCTTCCAAACAAAAAGAACATGGGCCCCCATGGAGAAACACTAGCATGAATAAACCCTTTATTACTCAAATCCTCTAGTCATTTCTTTTGTTCCACTAACTCCAAAGTGTCCATTCTATAAGGGGTCTTTGATATGGGCCTTGAACCAAAAATTAAGTCAATGGAAAACTCAATTTCTCGTTTTGGAGGATGTATAGGTAAATCCTATGGAAATACATCAACATATTATTGAACAATTGGTACATCCTCTATTTTAACATTCCTTTCCTCACCAATAGTTATTTCATTCTCTTCCTCCCCAATAATTGAATTTAGTTGAGCTACTGGGGGTGGATCAAGATAAGAAATAGGTGTTGATGTTTTTTCTCTAAAGATAAGGTGTTCTTTATCATCATAATCGAAAATTGTAACCTCCTTCTCCTTACTATAAATCTTCACATCATGGTCTGAAACCCAATCCATATCGAGGACTATATAAAATTCAATCATGGGTATGACGATGTGATTAGAAGATAAATAATTTTTATATGCCTTAATGGGGACTGGTTTACAAAACATTATTGCAATGATACTTCCCTTAAGAGTTTTTACTGACAACTCCCTTATTAAATAAAATTGGAAATATCTAATTTTCATAGAAAACTATGAATATATGGAACAATTCGATGATCAAGAATCAAATAAATCATTTCATAAACATGAATAAACCATTAAATTACCTACCACCATGACATTCAGAGCTTTAACCTCAGTAGTTGTGATACCATAAGCTTGTCCATGATCCCTTGGACTTTTCTATGGTATGTTCCGTAGATGATTAGGACATTTATTTTCATAATTTACAAGTTCTCTACAATTATAGCATTCAATATTACCATCCTCTTTATTCCCCTTGCAATCACAAGCTTGGTGGCCTTTTCACCACACTTGTAACAGACTCTCATTACCTTCAGAAAATTACCAGGTTGTTTCTTCCCAAATTTATTGTAGGATGGATATTTAACTTTTCCCTTCTTCCCCTTATTTCTATTTCTAGAGTTTTTAGCAGATCTCTTATTCTCCTGATTTTCTTTAATGTCATAAAACACAAAGAACTCTTTTTCGGCCTTGATAGCACATGAGACAATATCTTCGTATAAATAGAAGGATTGTGAGATTAATGATCGATGGAGAAATTGTTTTAACCCATCAAAGAAATGATCAATCTTACTTCATGTGTTACATATATATTCCACATCAGGCCTCGTTAACCTTGTAAAGATACCTTCATACTTTGCGAAATTTTCTTCCTCCTTTTACCTCAAACTCAGAAATTGTCTTTCCATATCTGCTCGATGGTCACGATGAAAGTATTTTTCTATGAAAATCTCTTTGAAATCCCTCCATTCCAAATTTTGTACTTTATCATCTTCCTTTGTGTTTTTAATCAATGACCACAATTGATCATCATCTCCAGTGAGGAGGTAAACTGCCATAACAACTTTTTTCCTCTTTATACTCCCTAGGGCATGGAATATTTTCTATAAAAACTTTATCCATTTCTTAGCTACTAATGGATTTGTACCCCCATTGAATGTTTTTTGTTGTTTCCTCACAAAGCGGCCTAATAATTATCATCCACATTGCAGATCAGGGTGCTTCATACATGTAATGTTATTATTCATAACATGTGTGAGATGTCCCAGTACAGTGATAAGATGATCAACACTAGTTATATCACCAACTCCACTATAATTATCTTGATTAGGATGTAAATCCCTACATGAATTATGTGCATTGATATGGTTTCCATTCCTTTCACTAGGCTCCATTTCAAAACAATGGCATAAATTAGATTAGTTTATGAATCACTATACATAATTCCAAATATATTACATACCTAACATAAATTGAACAATTTTATGGATATAATCCATAATCATAAAAAGAATTTCTTTGAGGAGGTATATACTCATAAATCCTTTATGATGGTTTGTAAAGAAAATGTGAATTATCCTAACCATATCCCCCGGGAGTGTCATAACCAAGAGTGAAGTAAGGCCCAATATTGTGTACCAGGATACCCCAGGTCCAGAACAAAACTCCTTGTTAGAGTTTTCACTCCTATATATATCTGTGTCAGAGCCACCTCTATCTTCTCATATCCAGATAGGAATTTATTGCTCGAAAAATACACAAAATCTATAATTTACTAAAATTTTAGGGGGATCTTCTATAATAATCCTCATAGACTATCATAGGGTAATGTGTTCTAATTAGAGTTTTTCTAAATCTAATCTCCAAGGTTTGTATGAACCATCCTCTGATACTAACTGTAACGCCTCGACCATATAAGCACAAAGTCAGTGCCTTATTACATAACATTGTAATGATCACAAAAGATCAAGTACTGAAATACCGATTAGTTTAGTAGGCTTGGATTTACTAGGTACATTCATAAGGTTTACATTACTTAATTAAATGGAAAACTAAAAAAACATTTTTTCCATAAACAACCCTGAGATCCAATAGACAATCCCTATAGATCAGTCAAAATATACTTCTTTGCAACATGGGTAAAATAAAACATAGAAAGGGGTGAGTTCAGATGCTCATTAAGGATAAAAATATAGCATAAACTTTCATAAATAAGCATAAACAATTATGGAAATGTATAATACTAAAACCAAAACCATTACAACAAAAATGTTATCATAATATGCAAAATATAAATCAAAATAATTCCATTTACCTACTCACATGGACATTCTAAAAATTGAATAATCACATGCAATATCAATATCCACTTTCATAATTATGGAATGCATAATGTCATACATCATAACCACATAGCCAAGGCCTTGTTCCAAGACTAAAAATAATATTTTTTCAAGGCCTTGTGCCAAAACACTAGATTGTCTCATGATACCAACTGATGCTTCGAGGATCTATAGAGGGCTCTACCTGTCACTTATTAAGTCCAATGCATTCCTCATACTAAAAGGTTTAAACATAACAAAAACATTCTTATTAAAACTAGCATACGAAATGTCAATAATTTATCCATAAACCATGAATGGTATAAAAATAACACATCCACAGTCAAAAATATCACAAAACATTCGATACAATATTTATGTTTTGTATCATAATAAATCAACTTCAAATAAGCTTAAAATCCATCAAAGGATGTTGACATAGATGAAATCAAAACTATTTTAGAGAAATATATATTTCTACTTTGAAATCATTTAAAAGTCATGAAATTATAATAGAAAAACATATTTTGAAAACATTCCTATAATATTGTAATGGATGATTTGACTATGTTATAATGACAGAATATAGCCGTACCCATCGTATAAGTTAAAAAATATTCATACCTTAATTTTGTCGAAATGGTCATTACATAACATTCTTGGAAAATGACGGAAAGATTAATTTCAAAACTCATAAGGTTAAATAAGGGTATAAATGAATTTAACCCATGGTCTAGTAAGTTTTAAAATGTATTGAAATACATTTTTAGGAAAACACGGATGTAGATGATAAAGAGGTCCCAGTAGATAATTACATATAAACAACCTTGAATAATGAAGAGTTTGTAGAATTTACACTTACCTTGTACTTTTAATTGGTCGAGGGTTGGTTAACCTCCGGTATAATGGTGAAATAATTTTTATTAAATTATAAAATAACAATATACATTAATTTTATATCATATATGATCTTTTAATAATTCTTTGTTAATAATATTTTAGTATTATCAATGTTTCTAGTGTTAACTGATTTGATTTACTTTATATGATTTGTTATGTAAGTAATTTTTTTTATGGATAGGATTTATATAATTCATTTTCATAATAATATTAAGCCTTTAGACATTATTTTTAATCATAAAATGAAAATTAGTCATGAATGGATACATTGGTGAATGAATCTCATCGTGTCTGTGGAGACAATAATCTGTATATTCACACTACCGAAAATATCATTCTTTTGATATTAAAATTGTATATAATTGGATGGTATATCAGATAAAAAGAATCATTAACATTTTATATTTATTTTTAACATTATTTATACTTTATTATTATACTCATCCAAATAATAATGTTTTGAATAAAAACTACACCACGATGCAGAGACGGTAAGCCGTACGTACACACATATGGTGACGTGTCATTCAAAGAATGCATAGAATAATGAATATATTTGTACCATATTTACAATAACATCAAATTATAAAGAATATAGTTGAGTTATTATTTTATAATGGGAAAAACAAGGAAAGAATATGTGGAAGAACAAAATACATGAAAGAGGTGGTGAGATATTTACCTCTTCTTCGGGTTCTTCCTTTTGATTTGATCAAAATGGCTCCATAGGTAGGATTTATGACTAAAGGAAGGACTCTAGGATTAATGGAGAAAATTTTTAAGGATATTTGGGATGGGTTTGGTTGAGGAAAATGGATTTTAAGTTGTGAATTATAGAGAAAGGGAGGTTCCCTTTTATAAGAGAGGTGAGGGTCACTTTTGGAAAAGCTAGAAATGTTATTTTATAATAAATTTATTTTTCGATCCTAATGGATCTGAATTGGTTTATTTCAAAGATAAGGTTTTCATGTGTCTAAATCCCCTAAACCAAGAGGTTTTATACAGGTTTGTTTCATTATATTAACCTTATCATTATATTTAACTCTTAGTTAGTTAGTTTCACATTTACAAAGCCTCTTTGTATTTTTTTTATATGGTTAATAAACATACTATAACAAGACAAGCGAACCACAAGTGGTTAATTATTAATATATATAACATTATCTATGTCATTTTTATGATCCTTATATTTTTAGGAATATTAAATAAATTAATAATATAATTTTTATTTAAAAAAATCTTTTATGTCAATTTTGACACTATTTTGTATTTTGTTTTTTTAATTCATTGCATCATTATTACTTCGAATAATTTTTTTTAACAACCATAACATGTCATATTAATCTATAAAATTAGTTTAATTCATAAAAATTCTCAAATTACATTTATTTGGGTATTTATAATATCAATTATTTTAAAATTTCATTAACAAGGTAATTAATGCATCATCATTGTGTCAAAAATAAATTAAATTATTTAATTTCTAAAAATTATAAATTATATAACATTATATAGGAATTATTTTTATCTTTCTAATTAATATTTATAGTTGAATTTCTATAGTCTTTAAACCTATATTAAGAATTTTTTAGTTATAAAAACTTAAATTTAACACTTTTAACTCTTCATTGAATTAAATAATAATAAATGTCATAATCGAATCCAAGTGGTCCTAAAGGGTAATATTTTATTCCTAATGTTTTTTTCATCAAATAACACTTATCAAATAGAATTAGGATACATGTTAGGGTAATTATAATATCATTTTTACCTTTAATTACCCTATTTACTTTTAAGTGTGGTTAAAAAAGGTCAAATGTTACTATTCACCAAAAATTATTTTCATCTCATTCAACCAAATTTTACTTAATGATATCAGCTGTGTCTCGTGATTTTTTAAATTCAATTCATAGAAGAGGTAAAATTATGTTTTATAGAAATTTGCAAATGCTCCTAGGAGGTGGGTAAAGACGGTAATAAGTTCAATAAGATTTTTATATATCTAAAATTATTATAAACTGACTCCAATGAATTATATTGACCTTATATTGGTATTATTTAAATATTTTGACTTAAAATAAATTTAAATAATATAAATAATTATTTAAATAAAAATTTCGTTTTAAACTATAACTCAATGTTTATCATTATTCATCATAAACATGATTGTTTTCAGAAAAATTCCAAAAATTCACCGTAAAATTTTTTTGGTATTCCGAATCCAAAAATGAAGTCCATTTTGAATAATAAAATTTTAAAAAATTAAAAAATTAGGTATTACTATTCATAACGTCTAGTTCAATTGGTTGTGGTGTGTTAGAACTCGAAGTTGCGTACAACACGCACTATTGCATTATTCAAAGGGAAACCTACCATAGATGCATGGTGTGTTATAGGTTTTTTATAGTTTTGTTATATTTTATAATCTTATTTATTTAAATCATTCATTAATAATTTAATCCATACATCATAATTGTGTCATAAATAATTTTATTTATTTGATGTTTAAAAATTATAAATAAAATAACAGGATGTATGAAATAATTTTCGATTTCTAATGAATATTTATAGTCTAATTGATAACTTATATAACCCCATGTAAAAATTGATTTACAAAAAGATATTTGTTTAGGTCATTATTTTCTTTACATTAAATTAATTATTATAAAGTATCAATATAACTCCCAAGTGGCTCCATGGGGTTAAAAAATAGACCCCAGGATCCCCATGGTCGGATAATTATCAACAAATTGGAATAGGAAACATTTTAGGGTAATTTAATATTGTTATTATAATATATTTTTACACTTATTTACTAGATTTACCCTTTAACAATGTCAAATAAAATATTTAGTAAAGTAAAATTTTAACAATATATAAAAATAAAAGTTTAATATTTAAACAATTTGGACTTTTTGATTCCAAATATAGAATATATATTTCCATATTCAAAACACATAAGCGGCAGAAATTAATTTAAAATTAATTCTCGTTTGTTAAAACAAAAAATGTGTTTTTAAGAAATAATAACTATCAAAAGATTGAAACTTGTTTGTGTTCAATTTCTAGGTGAAATAACTTCCAATGAACAAAAATTGATTAAATGGTAAAAATATAATCTAAATAATCATTAAAATTATTTAAAAATATAATCTTAAAATATAAATAAATTAGATTACAAGGAAATTTTGAATTTAATGGTAGTATTTTCAATATTTATTAAAAAATTAACTTTATCAGAAAAATACCAAAATTTTACCCAAATTAAATTTTTATTGTCCCAATTCTAAAAAAATTAATTTTTCAAATAGAACATATAAAATTGACAAAAAACTAGATTTACAAAGGGTTCACTATTAAAAGACAGTATATCGAACTTTTAAAGAATATTAGATTATTAATGCTTAAAATTGGATTTATTATCATTTTAAGCCTCTAACTTTTGTTGGATAAATGTAAAAACATTTAACAAACATGTATAATTATATTTTATTTAGTTATCTTCATTCCCTCCATTACAATGTCTAGGAATTAAATAACATTTAAAATAATAATAATAATTATATTATTATTTTTTATAACTCAAAGTTTTGTGCAACATAAAATTTCAAAAAAAACTTATTTTTTCATGTGGAGTATGGTATCAAACATAGAATCCCCATTAAATTAAAATTTAGAAATATAAAAAATGTATGTTATTTATTTACCTAGGATGTTACAACCTTCCCCCTTTTTTAAATTGCATCCTTACAATTTTAAAATTGGGCTTTGAAACTTCATTGAATGTAACACATCGAAAAAAGTGTCAATAAAATTACCACATTAAAATAAGGAAAGAGAAGTACAAAGGTCACCAAAGATAACCCATACTAGGATTACATGTATGAAAACAATGATATAAAAGAGAAACTAACCATCCTGTTCTGATGGAGAGTGATATAAAACATGATTAGGAGAAATTTAACAACTATAAAATCACAAACCTGAGATTGGTTAAACGGTCTTTGATTCCCCAATAGGAAATGTTAACCGACAACATTTTTGTTTTAATTTACCTTTCATAATTGTAAGGAACTAATTTATGAGAGAGACTAAGAACAAAAGAAAATATTATTACATTTCATGTTGAGTATTGTTTTTAAATAAGTATCTACCAAAAACTCATCTTTTCTTCAAATGATGAGAATTCAAGATGAATTGGTCACACCTAAAGTGCTATAATCAGCTTCTAAAAAATCACATAATCCACAAAATAATAACTATATATATTCCCTATCATTAGGAATTAACCAAAACCAAAAATAGTTCTTATGAGATCAGATAATCCCCAAAGGATAATCCTTTATAAAATGAAATGCTACTCTTAATCTCTAAAATTCAACAAAAAGTAGCAAAAGTTCAAGAAATGCCATTCAATACACAATTGCCCTTAAATTTATTCAAAATAAGCCTAAATAATATTGAATCCCAAAAATCAGAAGGATTTAATCACATAGCCGTCCACTATAAATCCTAACATGTATCCCCAAAAACATCAACTACTCCTAAAGTCTCATACTAATGTGTAATTAACCTAATCACATATTTTCTATGATAGGTTAATCATTTCTAGAAATAACCTAAATAACCATATGTCCATAATAAAAACATATATTCTTAAAAAATAAAATTACAACCATTACACCATAAATGAGATCTCGTAGTATTCTATTTTACTTAAGAATATAGTGTTCCCAAAAGAGAGATCGTCTTACAAAATAAATTTTATCACTTAATCACCAAATTATATTCCTATACAAAGGATTACATTTGATAAAACATAAGTTCCCAAATAATCTTATTCTTGATCAATAATATCATTTGACTAAAAATAATAAGTCATACTAACCAGGGAATTCACATAGTCTAGTGGTATGTGATAAATCCCAATTGCACTTTGGTTGTGGGTTCAATTCCTGCATCTTTGTCTGACATGATGGGTTGTCACATGATCTGCATGTTGTCTTTTTTATAAAACTCAAAAATAACCCTAACATGTATTAACCTCAATGGTTTTCTTATACCATTCATTTTCATCCCAATACATTAATACCTCCACATCTTATATATTGTAATTTTAATTTTACCTCCATATAATAAAATAAAACTATTCAAAAAATAATTATTGTTATACCTTGATCATGGTGTCCATATGGTTTTGTCATTATCTTGATAATGTAGTTAGATGGTCCATTAATTGTAAAAATTATTTATAGATACTTCAAAATAAATTTATTCCTTCATTAAAATACACCTTGTACAACATAGGTCATATGGGTGTTCTCAGAAAAATAGTTTCAGAAAAAATCATGTATGACATATAATATAAAAAAAATTGATAAAAGATGATTTTTATAAAACATTTGGATCGATTTTTTGTTGAAACATTCAATAAATGGTCCTTTTAAAATATAGTATGTATGTTTTGAGAGACTATATTATAAAAGAAAATAAAAATATATTGTGCAAGTGTCTCCTTCTTCAACACCTTTTTCAAAATCATAATATGCTTCATAATCGTGTGATAATGTAAAATAATTTAAAATTCCTTAATAATATTTACCTTTATTGAAAATATGAGAATATTGTGAAAATATGATTTTATTAAATATACCCCATGATTCACAACAATATCGAGGTATAGTGGAGGTGTTTGATATCTCAAACAATTACTTTTAAGTGAGATGTATGTTAGAAAAGTTTGCACAATCATCTGAACATGACTTTTCAATAATTATTGCAAGCATGTCATTTGGAAGATATAAGAATGTTGTTTAACATCCTCATCCTTCCATTTGTACCATAATTTCAAATATCTAAAAAAATTATTAAAAAAAGGTTTAACTAAAATAATAGACATATTGACTAACCATGTGTTTAACAAAAACATCTAATCCTTAAATATTTATAAACCATCCTCTAATACCTACTATAAGGACCCATACTTAAACATTACATAATATTTAGTTGATTCCAGAATTCACATTGAATATATTTTCCGGTTTAGAGTATTATAGAATTATACCATAACTATTAAAATACATCTCAAAAATTAAAATGTAGACACTTCTACTCAGTTTCCATTTTTCCATAAAATAAAAACTCTTAAAAAAGAAACATGTCTAGTTCTATGTTTTAGATAGAATGAATTTTCATTGATCCCATCCTTGACCCAATTCATCTTTATGTCTAGGGGAAAGCATTTAAAAACATAGGATGGGCATAAAAAGATCAATAAGGGATAAAAAATAAGGAATGAAAACATTATTCCATGAATATATACAAATGAAAGAAATCATACTTGTAAATCATAAAACATAATCTCTTTAATATACCTAACAAAATAATAATATTTATGAATAACACATAGAAAACATAAATCATAATGGTAAATTGTGGAATCTGTATCATACTTACATTATATCTTTCACAAATACATAGGAAGTTATGTTGGAATACCCATCAAAGTATATTCCAAAAATCTCTTAGAAAAAACATTAACGTTTTCCACCATCACATTACCCAATGCATTGGTGAGATATCTTGGGCTCACTCTCCATATGATTTTCACGGAACCACTTGTATACATAAAAAATGCCCAAGAACCATTACATAGTCAAAACATATAACACAAGCATAAAGGAAAGATAACATTTCTGCATAAAAAGGGTATATAGTGTTTATTTTCATTTTAAAAAACACTACTCCTTGTTATGGAATCCAAATACCAAATAATAACTATGATAGAGGAAAGTTCTTTTTCACCGTGTAAATTAAAAAGAAATATTCCCTTTTATCGTTTAGTAAAATTCTTTGTAGAGAAATATTTCTTTTGAAAAACACTTAAAACAACTAATAATGATATTTTTTAGTCAATGTGTCCCATACCACTTTGAAACATTTATAAGAATTAAAGTTTGAAAACATTAATGTCCTTATATATAAATCTTTTAAAACATTTTGGAGACATAGAAATTAATAATAATGATTTATAATATTTAAATAATTAAAAAATTTAAAACAATGTTTTAGTTAAAGAGTCTCTTACGACATAAGAACATACTTGAATAAAAAAATAAATAATAACATGAAATGAAAATTATAATATAACAAGAATAGGGATATTCATGATATAATTTGTTATATGGAATTATATACCGTCTGTAGGATAATAAAGTTTACGAAGATCAAGATATGCCACAAATGAAAGGAGATTGAGACATAGTCCCTGATAAAAATTCACCAGCCTAACGACATAACATTAAAATTTAAAAAGAATGAGTTTATGAGATAGAAAAGTATATCTCATAACATTTACATAAAATGTAAAGTAATAATGATATATAATAACATATCCCAACATAAGAAAAATGGAAATGAAAAGTCATATCCAAAAAGATGTCTTTGACTAAAAGAGGAGGGTGAAAGGTTCCCCTGCAAAGATCGTATCATTAAATTAATTATAAATAGATGAAATAATTATGGGTGAAAATTATAAATACACCAAATATAAGTTTATATTAAATTTAAAACAATTAGAGTTCATTAACACATATTTATATCATTACATAATCAAGAAGTAGAAGTTCATCCTAAAGAATGGAAATTGGGTTAAGAAGTTTCCTTACCTCATGTCTAACTTGACTTGTTTATTCCTTATTCTTCCTAAATAATAGACATAAGTTAATTTATAATTACTTCATAAAATTTTTCATGTTTATTTTAAATTTTATATCACTTATTACCTTGTTATAGAAATTAGTTAATTATTTGAGTTCATATTAGACATTTTTTCGGTGTTCGAAATTTGAGTTAAAAATGAACTTTTTATAATTACAATTTGTCAATGTGGTCAAAAGTAAATTAACTAAAAAATGATATTAATGATTCTAATATCATATATATCATATATATTCAGTAAATATATTTATTTATAATATTATATAACATTTGGAGATAAGGAATGAAATGCATCGGTCATGGAGACGGTACGATGTACGCTCGCATGAATGCTACATTCGTTTTTTAAAATTTTAAAAGGAATGAAAACTGAATGATACATACTTATATTTTAATTCCATTATAATATCATATTTTATATACATTACATAATTTCATTTACAGCATCATTTATATGTTCCATGTATGGAATGAATGAGTCATATCACTTCGAGAGGGCGGTAGTCCGCACTTCCTCAAATGAAATTATCATATTTATACCACATGAAAAGAAAAAATGTATATTCTAAATGAAAATTAAAGAATAATATTTATAAAAAATATATATATATATCATATATAGTTACAGTTCCATCATAATGGCCACCATGATAGGTGGTAAATATAATTAAACAATCATCGTTTTATGAGGCAGTAGTTCTCCGTCCACAGAAACAATATGATTGTATCCATTAGATGGAGGTGTGTGGAATTTTAGTTATAAAACTTCTCGAAACAAAAAAAATATTATACTGATTATGTGGGTGTTGTTATAAAATAATGGAATAAAAAGAGTTTAGGGTGTTGGAGAAGTAAAATAAAAGAAAAAAACTCAAGTGATGAAGTTATATTTAGATCGTGTAACTCCCTTTGCTTTGAACCAAACGTATTTCTTGAAGTGCCTTCTACCTAAGGTAAGGCATTAAATAGTAATATAGGGATGTATTTATCATAATTGGGTAGATTATTAATGATCCATGGGGCTTTAGTGGTGTGAGTAATGGGATAGAGTTGATGGCATTTTATAAGGGAGAGGAGGGGCTCTTTAAGAATGTTTGAAAATATTATTTTATTATAAATTGATATTTGGTTTCAAAAGATCCAAAACTCTATAAATTCAAAGATAAGAATACTATTATTAGAAAAAAAATAATCCAATATAAATTTGATAGGTTTTCAGTCGTTTCATATATTTTATATTCTCATTTATTTAAATCATTCATTAATAAAGTAATCACTGCCTCATCATTGTTTCATAAATAATTTTATTTATATGATGTCTAAAAATTATAGATAAAATACCACAAAGTTGGAAATAATTAATGATTTCAAATGAATATTTATAGTCTAAGATATAACTTATATAACCCCATTTAAAAATTTATTTACTAAAAGATATATGTTTATGTCATTTTTTTCTTTACTTAAAATTAATTAATATAAAGTGTCATTATCACTCCCATGTGGCTCCATTGGGTCCCACAATCTACCCAAGGATGACCATGGTCTGATATTTATAAAAAAATAGGAATGGGACACATGTTAGGGTAATTTAATTTAATAATAATAATATTTTTTACCCTTATTTACCAGATTTACCCATTAAAAATGGTAAATAAAATATTTACTGATGTAAATATTGATAATATCTAAAAATAAATGTTACCTAGTTAAAGAATTTTGACCTCCTGATTCCAAATATGAAATCCATTTTTCCAAATTCAAATCACTGAACTGGCAGAAATTATTTTAAAAGTAATTCTCGTTGTTAAAACAAAAAATGTGTTTTTAAGAAATAATAACTATCAAATGATTTACTCTTTTTTATGTCCAATTTCAAAGTGAAATTACATCCAATGACAAAAAATAGATTAAATGGTAAAAATATAATCTAATTAACATCCAAAATAAATTAAAAAATAATATAACAATATAAATAAATTAGATAAAAATGAAAATTTTTATTTAAATGTAGTATTTTCACTATTCATTAAAAATGAACTTCCTCAGATAAATACCAAAATTTTACCCAAAGTAAATTTTTATGCCCTGATTATAAATAATAATTTTATTTTGAAAAATATAACATATAAAAGTGAAAAAAATTAGATGAAAAATGGTTCTCCATTAAAAGGTAGTAAATCAAATTTTTATAGAATATTAGAGTACTTATGCTTAAAATTGGATTTATTATCATTTTAAGACTCTAACTTTTGTTAGACAAATATAAAAACATTTAAAAAACATGTATAATTATATTATAGTTAGTTATTTTCATTCTCTCCATTACAATGTCAAGGAGTTAACTACCATTTAAAATAATAATATTTATTATAATATTTTTCGGTATAACTCAAAGTTGTGTGCAACATAAGATTTCAAAGAAACCCATTGTTGCGTGTTGAGTAACTATCAGACATAGAATCCCCTTTAAATTAAAATTAATAAATATGAAAAAGAAATTTTATTTGTTTACCTAGGATGTTACACCATGTGACTTTGAAAACACATTTTCACCTTTCAAATAACCCATGAAACATTTTAATGAGACACCATAACAAAGTACACACAATACATAGATAATTTCTCTTATAAAATCCATTTCCATCACATAATCATGTCAAACCCTTCCAATAAATTTATCCAGACACATAAATAAATAATATATCATATATAATTAACCATCAAATCACATTAAATCAGAAAAAGTGTTAGATCATGGAACCAACCACCACACACTCTGAAGCTTCCAAAAAACAATCTGAAACTACAACTACATCACTACAAGACCCTATAAAGGAAATATTAAACACTAATAATCAATGTTTAATCCTTATAATCATGATTAATCCCAAAAAATTTCACCCAACCTACATGATAAAAAACATTAAAGAAAGAAGAAGAGAAACACTAAAAAAGAGGAGAAAGCACGGAAACAAACATACTTGATATTTCTATGATGAATACACAATAGAACCACCAAATGAAGAGATCTCAAGAGAGAAAAAATAGAGGGAGGGAGGTTCCTAGGGTTTTAGAGGATATATGGGGTTATTAATGGGGATTAGTTGTTCAATACTAAGAGGAGACAATAGTAATTTTAAAATTTTTAATGACCTTGGCAAGTCGCATAGTTTTCCATCATAGTTTTCCAAACCGTGACAAAACTATGATCCCCTAATTGTCTGAAATGAGTAATATGTATGGTTTTCAGACATTTTTTACAACCTATGATCCAACCATTTGTCTAACCTATATCCCAAAATGACACTAAGATACATGGTTTCCAGGGCAAGGTTAATGGTTTCCCCTAACCGTGTGCTCACCGTGTGCCACCGGCTGTCAAGCTAAACTATTCTGTTTTCTATTGAAAACAGATGATGGAAATGAGAATTAACCAAGGTGTGGAATTTAAAAAATGGAATACCTCAAAAAATCATGGATGTGAAAATTCTCTCCACCATGACAAATTTCGACCGTTGAAAATTCATTCCACGGTTTGATCCAAAATTGAAAACTAATACTCCTCGACAACTCAATAAAATTCCTAAAAAACATAAAATGATGGGAAAACAAGAACACCATGAATAGAAAATGAGATTCACAATATTTAACATAAAATTATATAAGGGAATCCCCACGATATTCCTTTCCCCCCAGAAATCCACAATACCTCTAGTTGATCGATTAGAAGAAAAGTAATTCTCGCAATTGCATAATCCAATCATTCAATCGAAGAACACCTCAGTCATTAAAAAAATAAAACTCATAACTCTTACCTAAAATTAGAAAAATAACCCAAACCACTTATCAAATAGAATTGGAAAATATGAACAACAAATATTTAAATTATTTATTTAAATTAAACCCTTAGGTTCACCTCAAAAGACCAATGTTTACTCGGGAGGGAGATTCAAATCTAACATCTCAAAATAAAAATTCTTAATAAAAATATACACCAAATACTGAATTGATATTCAAAATGGATGGCCTGAATAGACCCCCCCATATAAAAACCCAATTAACACTAAGAAACACTAGAAAACCCATAACGAGATCCATAGTGGGTCTCCCCACCATTTATAATGACTACCATCATAGGGCAATAGGAATAGACCATACTGGGTAAACCCAACACTAGCCAAATCCCCCACTAAAAGGAGCATGATTAAATAAAATGCAAACCAAGAGAAAATAACATCAAATTTCATCATCCCTATGGGATGCGACCATCTCTAAATGATTATAAACCAAAACCGAAAAAAATTCATAAGGTTGGTCGTATAAGGAAAACCAAACTAACACTCGCATCAAAAAACGAACAACTATTGGGATTTTAGTGACACGAGACTACCCCACATCCTCACAATAAAAGAGAGTCATTGAAACCACATGCTCTGCAATGAAAAGACAAGTCCATTATGTATCTTCTACAAAAGGTGATCATTCAAGATGAAAAAACTACCCAAGAATGTTAAACTATCTCTATTTTATAGACTAAAGATAAAATCTAAACCAAGGTCCCTCACACCCTTGGGATTCCTGACTACGTGTGACCTTCAACTCGAGGCCTATGTTTTTATCCATGATGTTTGAATCATATCCGACCTTACATCCAGAAGATGACAATCCTAGATTTAAACTTTTCATTTAGTTTCACGAGTGACCACACAACATTCCAGGTAGAGTTGAAAGTAAAGAACACCCCACGGGACTCACATTGCTTCAACATGGAACTAACACAAATATAGGGACTTATAAAATGCAAATGAATCACCTTGAATGAGAAAAAAATTATCAAAGAACCAATTAAAGTCACTTCAAATTAATATAGATAAATTTTGATTTTTTGAAGGAAGAACACACTTCTATTAAAATTGAAGATCTCGAAAGACTCTATAACATCCACTTTTGAACTATAAAGAGAAAAAGACAACATTAAACACCACAACACATCACCATTATATCCTTAAAAAATTGTGAATAAAGATACTTTAAACTGATTCCCAAATGGTGCATAGCTCCTACAATTAGGTAGGGATGTTTTGTAAAGTGGTGGACCTTTCACTATGGAACATCATAGAAACAAACCGATTGGACCGTTGCATGTGAACTAGGAATCCAAAGGAATGGAATTACTTTAGAGAATTTAGACATGACAACACCTTATGATTATAATTTCCACACTAATGGTACAACATGTTTTAATTCCAAAAAAATACCAATGAAAACCCAGAGTACATTTAATATAGCATCCAGCACCAACAGCTTCGGGCCACATTCCAATCCCCATACTGGAATTCCCTTCACCACTTCTATATCTGAAATTCAAGAAAAAAGGTGGAAAATCACATTTAAAAACTCAGTAAACATTAGGAAACTAAATTTTCTTTCAATTTTCTATATCCACTCTTCTACTTTAATGTGATAAACTTGACCATAATAGGGAGTGGGATTCCACTTTGGAAACTCAAGAAGAAATTATATGGATTGATCAACTAGAGGGCCTAACAATGGTGAAATACCTATGGTCATACATTTAATATCCACCAAATATTTTTGGGAATGTACACTACCCCTCAACAAAACCAAGAACCCAACCAAACCAATCCACCAATCAAAACATACCACAAACATACCCGAAACACCCAAATAGAACCAACTGGAAGGCTTCCCAAAATATTTTTCAAAAGATCCGACTAACCATTTTTTCAAAACCACCTAAACAATAAGGACTCAAACATGAATCACCATTCAAATGAAAATAAGTATCAAACTCAAAACACCTCACAAGAAACATTCCCATAACATAAGGAGACACACCAAATAACCCCCGGTTATCAAAACATCACAAATTATCTTAAAATCACTTTTTAAATGATAAAATATTGGTGAATTGGAAACTCAATAATGGTATTCCATGAATCCCCACAAATTCATATTCCCATGAAAAACCGGGTACTCATCCACTTCATCACACTTATCCATCCATGTGATCACTCATGGAAACACCAAAAGTTAAAACAAAACATTCTCATTTTAAATTTCATAAAACCATTCAAATTAACACTAACAACTAAATCCATAAAAATTTGGAAAATCCACACTTTAATCCAAAACAATACATCCCATTCAAAACATTTTTTCATTAGTTCAATAAACCCCATTTCACTAAAAATGATTTTTTTAAGGTTATTTCTCCTCATTTAAAATAGAATCCCTAAACCCTCTTTAAAATAATTTCGATTTTCCATGAAAAGAATTTTTATATCCCCGGGGTTTTGGTTATAAATTATTAATTTGCATTAAACCCATTACCACTTTAACCAAAAATAATTTAATGAAAATTTATCTTTTTTAAGGCTTCATTCAGAATGATTTTAAAAAATCACTTTTCATCTATCCAAAACCAAACCATATCCACATTAAAAACAATATTTCATATTTCTAATGAAGGGTATTTCAAATAAATTTTCATAACCCTAGAAAACACAAGAAAATTCCAAAAGGAAAACTAATGTTAATGGTGACTTGTCCATATGGTTGGTGATCATTTTCCAATTGCACCACCATCACAAAGAGTATTATAGGGCCATGTCCTTGTCTACACATGGATTACCAGGAACTAAAATCTCATTTATACCACTTTCCCGACTTGAATTTCATTTTTCAAACACAAGAAAATCTCTAGAACCATGTAAACCAAATAAAACCTGACTTCTCTTGGCGACTTGAGTCCAATCCCATGGTGTTTGTCCTGAAACCCTACTCACATCCAGAACCCCAATCCCTAACTATCCTTGATTTATTATATCTATACTCTAGCCCAAATAATGTCACAAAAAAAGAGTGAAACCAATTCTAATACCAATTTTTCCTGAACCAAGCCAGAGTGTCATCTTACCGGACAACCACCCGGTCTGTGGCATGCTCCAAAGGAAGTTTCAAATCCCCAAGGGATAAAAAGTTATTTTTGGGAAATAACATTAAACATTTTGAATGATTTAATCCATTTATATTATTATTAAAAACCAAAAAAAAATTATACAAAACATAACTGAATTCTCATAAGAAAACAAGATACAAAAATATTTGAATTCAAGGTTTTGTAACTTTAAACAAAACTAAAAAATACTACAATATAAGGAAACTAAAAAATCCTAGAAACATTTATGAAACATTAGGGAACCACTCCGAATCAACCACCATATAGAACAGGTAGCAAAACTCCATCAGTTGAATCAACCATTAAACATCTTGCATTTAACCAGTTCATACATAACAATATCTACAAACACCCAAAGGTGTATATAGGGTGTGATCCAAATTCCAATGGGATTCCACCCAAAAGAAATGATTCCATGATAAAATATTAGAAGAAAATTTAACAAGAATATATATGCAAAATCCATTGAAATATTTTTAAGAAATAAAATTACGGAGAAACCATTCTCAATGGAAAACCATTCTAGACAAAATATTTTACAACAAACATGATTTAAAATGACGCACAACAAAATACCCACAATGTCCACCATATACCAGTGGATTTCAACTCACCATATAATAATCATGTCCTACTAGATCAACATGGGTAATTCCTTAAGGGTAAGTAGTATAAGTGGAACTATAGAAACCTCATACCTTAATGAATAAATGGTATAGAAACCATTACCCTCAATATTCTCATGATTGTTCCACTATGAGGGAATATACCATGGGCCAATTTGTCTTAGAAAATATCACTTGTTTTGTTAATGTTAAAAATTTCCATCCTGCGAAGTGAATCTAGACTTATTCACTTTCGATTCAACTAGAATAAATCCACAAGAATCCGGGAATGCCACTTCTGAGTCAGAAGCGTACGAGTTCTTCATTCCCACCTAGGTACTCGAGATACCCTTTGTTCTTAATTTCACTTTTCACATGTCACGTATATCAATAATTGCACAACACTATACAAACATTCATATCATACAATGAAATCACTACTTCCATATTACTAAAACCAATCTCCATTTCTAAACACACACTTAAACCATTTAGAAAAACATATTGCAGTACATGAAAATTTTATGAAACCCATTTGAAAAAATTACAAAAAAATCACATAATCAATTTAACCATTTCCATTGTCCAAGACCCATTCAAATCCATATACAAACCAATTTCACTTTAAACCATGCTTCCCAACATATAAAAAATTCACATGACAAATTATGAGTGCACAAAAAAGGAACTATCATGCCCTAAAACACATTTCATTTAAAAAAATCCCTTTTCAATACACTCACACCTTGAATTAAATTTAAAACACATTTTTCAACTTTCAAACAACCCATAAAACATTTCCACAAGGAACCAAAATAATGTACACACAAAAAAATTTTCCAATTTCCTTCATAAAATCCATTTCCCACACACTAGCATGTAAAACCCTTCAAAAACATTTTTTTCATTGCACAAATAAATCATATAGAAGATATAATTGACCAAGAAAGTATATCATACCATATAATGTTGTAGAGCATGGAAGTACCTACCTCGCACTAAGAAACCTACATAAAATGTTAAGAATATAAAAATTCACAACTAAAAACCCTATATATGAATTTTTGAACACTAACCATAAAGACTAAACCCTAATAATCATGATTCAACCAAAAATAGGTCACCCAACCTACTGTAGAACAAACACCCAATGAACGAGTAAGGAAAACCCCTAGAAAAGAGGAGAAATCGTGTAAGAAAATCACTTACGTGATGATTCATTAATGAATCCACACCAATACCACCAAAGGAAGTGAGGCCAAGGGATCCAAGAGGGGGAGAGGGAGGAACCTAGGTCTAGAGAGTTTTAATGGGGTTCACAATGTGTGATTTTGGGTTATATATTGAGAGAAAAAAATGTAATTTTAATATTTTTAATGACCAGGACAAGTCTCATGGTTTGACCACATGGTCTTCCAAACTGTCCGGCAACCACTCACCCCTAAATTATCCAATAGGAGAAACCCACACTATTTTTCCACACGATTTACAAAATGTTCACAAACTTTGTGGTTTTTCTCTATCCCAGAATGACACATTTCCAAAAAAATTCTATGCATGGTTCACGGTTTCCCCTAAATATGTTCCAACCCTAAAACAGCTTCTTCCAAGCCACTATTTTCCATTTTCATGAAAAAACACTTAGGGAATACTATGAATTAACTAAGTTAATGAATATAAACAATGTAATACCTCCAAAAAAATAATATATGTTATAGTATGGTTATGATATAAGTTAGTAACATTATTTAAATAACTATATTGGAAGTTAATGGATGTTCCCCATAAAGTAAATTCAAGGTATGGGATTTGTATTCAATTTATATTCCATTAAGACTAAATTTTTGTTATTCTTTTAGTTTCTTTTATATAGTGTATATAATGCCCGTTGACATGGTATATCATGAACCAATTTATTCTCATGATATTATTAGTTTCATTTAATTTTATTATTTCATTGATATAATGATTAAAATATTTCCAAGTGGTATAAATATTTATTTAATTTTAATATATTTTTCTCCTTAAGAACGTTTTTAATGATTACATTTTCAATCTTATAGAAATTAGTTATTGTTAAATTTCTATTGAAAAAATCACTTTATTGATGTGCCCCAAATTTATTATATTTAATGTAAATACTTCCATATTATTATATAATATCATTATTCATTTATCCTTCACGATATTTTGAGTTCCAATTTTAATTATTTAAGAAAATGGGGTTTGAGTTAAAACATACCATGTGGAAAAAAAATTCATAAAATAATTTATTTTCATTGGGTTATACTACTACCAAATTATCGTTATTATTTTATTGTTTTGTGTATAATGAATTTGAATATCTATTGATGTATTTCCACTTCCTTATAAGGATTTATAGTTGATACACATAATCTACCCATTGATTGATTCTCGTTTAAATTTTTTAATCCCTTAAATGGTTTAATTTAAAATCCCATTTTGTTTTGGATTGTTTACACCTAAATTTCCATTTGAAGAAATTATTTTTTCACTATCTAAAAACCCATTTCATTTTATTCACCTATATTTATTCATGACCTTTGTCATATAATATTACTATTTTACATTATTTTGCATTAAAATGTTTTAGATCATGTTTTTAAGAAAACCTGACTTAATTTCTCTCCTTGATCAGAGAACTAGTTTTCTTCTAAAAATGTAGTTTTCTAAATATGTTTCCCAAAATTTATTTATCCTTCAAAATATGACGTATTAAATAAATTTTTACTCTTTTTTCTTTAACAAATTTTTTCAAATGAATATTCATATCCATTTCTTAACAATACATTTTTCAAACATTTTATCATAAAAAAGGAATGCTCTTTTCACATTGTTTAGAATTTATGAATTTTCCTTCCATAATTTATTTAAAGATTCTTTTCTAAATTTTAAAGGGTTATTTTGAAATGAATTTTTTTAAAAATTGATTTTCAAAGAAAATTATTTTCAAAAAAACATAAAAACAAAAACATATTTTCATCAATAATTTTCTTAAAAAAAATTTTATTGTATTAATAATCATCAATGACAAAAATCTTTTATTTTTTTGCTCTACTTGGGATTGTTTGTATTGATGACATCATTAATTTTCTTATATATGGTTTATTATTGATTTTTCAAGGTATACTATTGAAATTCACTTCCTTGGTTACTTTTATATCCCTTGTAATATTTAATTTCCTATGATAAGTGAACATTTAATTTCCCCGTATTATCCATATAATTTAACAAAGATATGTATATTTTAAAATTGTATATCATTTTTACATTCAGTGTTCACTTTGATAGTTATTTTACTGTATTGGGAAATATTGATAAATTTATATTCATTATTCATTCTTTGTTTTTTATAAGTCATATTATTTATTTCTATTATTTGATATGAGAAATTCTTTATACTAGTAGTAATAGGTGGGGCCCTGACTTTATATATCCCATCTATGGATCTACAAGTTCTCATGAGAGTTATAATCTATATAAATTTAATTTTTTTCTAAATTTATTTATAAAAAATCATGGGAAAGGTCATGAGAGTATAGGTTTTCATGTTTCTGGTATGTGATTTCCAATAATTAAGCATTACATTCATTTTTATTCTGTTATTATTTGTACTTGAGATTTTATGCTGACATATCTATGGATTCCTTTCATTCTATTTTTATTGAATAAATTTAATGTCATATTATTTCATTACTTTGGAAAATTTATTTTTCCATAAATAATTATTTAAATATCATGTGTTTCAGTTTCTTAGGATTCCATTTTTATTTTTCTTTATAAAGCAATTTGAATGGAATGTGTATCAGTTTCTTACCTAGCCATATTTATTTTTCCTAATATAGTTATTTTAATGGATTGTGTTTTCGTATCATACCTTGATATATTTATTTATCCTTATCATGTTTTTTAATTGCATGTGCATCCATTTATTACCCTTCCATATTGACTATTATCACAGATTTATTATTGATTCTACAATATTTTTCACTTACGGATCATTTGAGCTCACCCTTCTTTTGTTTCATTCCCCTAGAATCCAATAAGTGTAGTAGTAAATATATTTATGGATATTATTGGTGGAATAAAGTTATCCTTAAAATAAAAAAAAAGTAATATTGTAATTTTTGTATTAATTTGTAATACAAGATTCGTGTATGTATCAGGTTTACCAAGACTACTAGTGTTTTTGGTCCTTTGGGATTTTATTCCTTGTAATAATTGCAATGTAATGGTAGTTGACACTGGATCTAGGATTTTTGAGGATAGGGATATACATTTGGTATTAATGGATATTCAGTAGAAGACTTGTACAATAGATATAGAAAACATATATTAGGGGATGTATACCTAATATTTAATTTGGGGATAATTATAGAAGAAAATCCTATAATTTTTGTAAAGTAGAGATTATGTGGGTCTTCCTAGAAATAAATACATGTTTTGATACTATAGGTGGACATGGTTATGGTACATATATACCTAGGGGTAATAACTCTAATATGGTGTATCAGGACTGACTAAGTGCAACCTAGTACACGACAATAGACATTACTATGCACCTGGTCTGACACTCCCAAGGGATACATTTAGAATAATTTACATTTTCTTTATAACCCATAATAGAAGATTCAAATATATGATGATAGTTAAGGACCTAGGTTTTACATTAGACCAAGTAAGGACCTATGTGGAAATAAAATGGATGAAGTATTTATGAATTGAGGTTGTATTGAAAACATAAGTTAAAAGGATAGTTAGTGATAAACATTATTTCATGGATTTAATTCATATTCATTTGTGGAAATTATATTAATATGGTTTTATAAAAGAACAATATGTATGTCGGGTGATATCTTATCAAGTACAACAAGTCCACAGGACTAGAACCCCTGACTAAAGGATGATAATGGATTCACACCAAACACTGAACAACGCAATGTCCAGGATAAATTTCATTGTTTTTATTTAAAAATATTATGAATAAATATTAATGATTAACTAAAAATGTCACTTTTTCAGTTTATAAATAATAAATTAACCATATCGACATTATAAAATATTCTGAGGCAAATAGTTTTACTTTTCACACTTTTCTGCACCCTAAGATCCATTAAATGTGTATTTTAGTTCTTCATACATCAAAGTTAATTTTTTGATATTAATTTCTTAAAGTAGTGTATGAATTATAAACTATTGAAAACACAAAAATAATGAAAATTGTGACATTAAAATATATAAAGTGTACATATTTCTTTATATTCCTATGCAGAAAAAAATTCCCCAATATTAGGAAAATGATTTAGAAATTATATGTTTTCGTAATTCCTTTTTTTTTTAAACATATTATCTTTTTGATCATCTATATTTATGGATTTTAAGCCCAAAACGTTGAATTTATCATTCAATTCTATTTGTGATCGATGATAAAAATCAAACCCGCAAAAAATTTATATTTTCTACTATGTATGTATCTGCACATTCAACTAGTGTCCTCCTACATAGAGACCTGATTATATGTTAGTCTATGTGACATTTTTACATCAAATTCTGTCTTTTACAGAGGTTTTTTTACGAACCATTATCATGATGTGGAATTTTAACATAGGAAATATCAAACAATATGTTACCAAGATCGATTTTAAGTTGTGATGATGTAATTTAATGAAGGCGGGGAGAATTTAAGGCCCCACAAATCTAAATTAGGAACACTGTATTTGATTGCATGTATGAAAGGGGATACCAAGTACATAAGGGAATATTATATGCCAATAATTTATAATATATTTACTAAACAAATTCAATATATTTTATAGCCTTCAATGCATGCGACAATGATTTAGCATATGTCACATGAAAAAACGAGTTTCTTCAATGGCTTGTATAACATCCAAGACTGATTTTTATCGAACACCAACAAAGTGTAAAAATAATTTTATTTAATATAATAACATATAATCTATCAATTAAAATAATAGTTATAAATATGAATAAATGACTTAAGAAAATATGTGGTGTACAAATATATAAAATGAATTCACTGGTTACAAATTAATTAGAAACGAATATATGAACCAATTGAATATAAATGCAATGTTTTAATTGAAAAATATTTTTATGCTCACAAGGATTTTTTATCCAGATAAATTAAATTAATTATAATTAAGGATTAATAATAATTTAATATACATATTATATGATGAAATAATTTTTATATTCATCCAATTGATTTTATACCCATAATATGAGAAAAAAATGCATATTACACACAAAAAGCAATTTTTTTATAAAGGCACTTTTACTGCCTTTTAATGGATAATGGATTTTTAATCCAGTTTTTAAATCCTTTATATGTTCCATATTTCAAAATTAACTTCATATTTTATATTGAACCCTAAAAATTATCTTATGGTAATTTTGTTTGTACATTTCTAGGATGATTCATCTTTTATTGAATAGTTGAAAATAATGATTTTTAATTTAAAACTATATTTTCACCTAATTTATATATATAGATACTATATAATTTAAATTTGTTTTATAGATTAATTATATTAGTTTTTTATTAATTAATACAATTTAGGTCATTATATGAAATTTCACTTTGAAATTGAATATAAAAAATAGCAATCATTTAATCAGTTTTACTTAAAAACCTCCATTGTCGTCGAATATGTGGAATTAAATTTAAATTACTTTATTCTAACTATGTGATTGGATTTGGAGAAAATTGACTCCGTATTTGTAGTTATAATAATTTTTTAAATTTATAATAAGTTAAACTTATCTATTGACCAAAATATTAGTGAATTTTGTAAAAATTAATTATAATAATTAAAATGATAATTAACTTAATATGGGATTAAAACTTAATCTTAATGGCCATGATGACCTATAAATTTCTCCAAAATACATTGGATGACCATATTTTACCATATCCTCCATTTTATCGAATTTTGGTTCATTATTGGAGCCACTTTCAATGGAAAAATTTTTGGTGGAATTCCCCTTCCAAAAATTTACAATATTATCACTCTCCTCTAATATAAAAAGACACTCACCCCTTCCACTTCCTCACCCCTTTCAAGAAACATTGGCTTGAAAATGTTCTAAAAAAATATCAACTCAAATCCCTACCCTCAATATATAAGGCTCACCTTGGGATGAAATCCAATCACAGTTTCCCTTTTTTGCATACCAAAATGTGTTACCCGAATAAGGGGAAACCTCTTCTAAAAAGCTCTTTTTAATTATTTTCATTCATCACCCCATACACAATTTGAATTCCAAAATAATATAATAACACAATTATCCTAAATACATTGATACATATTTATTCTTAGGTATCTACTTTCACTTACACACACTTCCATATAATGGGTAACGAACATAGAGTTTATGTGTGCGGTGAACTACCACCTCACAAAACAATATCATTCATTTAATCCTTTCCACATACCATTGTTGGGAATTATGATGTAAAAACTTTTTCACGGAAATATATGTTATATTTATAATGTATTTATTCTTATTTAATTCTTATATTACCCATACCATTATTTATTTCATTTTCTGTAAATACAATAACATCATTTTTAGAAGTGTGGACTATCGCCTTCTCAAAGCAATGTGACTCATTCACACTATACGTGGAACATATAATTTATGGTTTTAATTGTCACAACCTGTCCTCAGGGCCCGTGCCGTGACTACCCCAAACCCGCCTTCCATAGGCCAGGGGATGGCGACTAGCACCAAAGGAGTAAATCCCGATAACTGGGAAGGCATTACCTTTATAAAGGTAAACAAAATACCACAGAGTACAAGTGGAAATAAAACACTAATTACAAAAGATAGTGCTGGAAAGTAAATGGGCTGGAATACAAACCCAACTGAGAAGTAAAGTACAACTGGAAAGAAAGTACATAAACTGAAAAGTAAAGCCACAACGTCATGCCGTCCACAGGAAGTCTCACCTGAAGGGGGGGTACATATGGCCTCCTTAGCTCCACGGGTCCTGTCTTCCACTCCATGTACATCCCATCCAGTGGTCCACCTCCAGGTACCGACTTTCTACACAAGCCTTCACCACGATCAGCGCTGCCCGTTGTCTGCATCCAACACAACGTAGTGTGGGCATAGTCCGTGAAGAGGTGAGTATAAGCTACTTAGTAGGGACCCCGAGACTCTCGAAGGTCTCCTAGAATCCACAAAGGAAAGATACAATCACGAAGTGACATCCAACATTACTTAGGTATATACCCATACATATAACTAAGTCATCAATTCCAGTTCGGCTCTAGTATCCAAGCCCAAGTTCAAACACGTCCACACAGGATAGCACAACACAATCCACATAGGAAAGCAATTCAGTCATATCGAAGATAATGATTGAAATTCAAGACTCAGCTCACACAGGTGTACTTATTCTTAAGCCGATAAAGATGATCAGATATAGACAATGATTCATCTAAGACATCGGACCCACAAAAGATCGATAGGTACTAACCCCCGCAATGACCCACATAGGATCGATAGGTACTAACCCCCGCAATGAGCCACACAGGATCTGACCCACATAGGATCGGTACGTGCTAGCCCACACCGGACCGCTGAGCGCTGTCCCACACAGGATCTGACCCACAAAGTATCGGTAGCATTGATCCACTGAGGATCACTGAGTGATGTATTTGTCATTGTCGAACCCACGGAGGATTCCCGCACAGTCTTCGTCGTCGTCGCGGTCGCAACCAGCTCTAAGGTTCCCGCGCATAGCAAGCTTGTTTTCAGGAGGGTCCACTCCACGAGCCGAGGGGATGATACATCAACTGACACAATGTCCAAAGTTGACGTATCGCAATGTTCCGTCTCGAAAAGAGGAACTCAACGTGATAGACGGCGCATCAATCGGCCGCCCGGTCTGAGAGTTATTTGCTTTTTTGTTCCAGGGGACAGGTTGGGTTTTAAGTCAAAACCAACCTGACCGCACTCCAACTGCATCCAAACCTCAAGAGGAGTAAGCCAAAAGGTCCGTCTCACTAACAAAAATCCAACAAAGTCGACGGCACGTCAATCGGACGTCCGGAGCTCAAGTTATAAGCGTTTCTGCTCCGAGGGCCCGGTTGGTTTCATGTACGATCCAACCCAGCCAAACCCAATGTTCTCCGAAAACATTATTGTAATATACCGGAACGACCTTCTCAATCCAAGGATAGCATCGCAACTGACAGTGCGTCAATCGGAGGTCCGTATCCCAAGATATGGGCAGAAGACCGAAAGAGGTCCGGAAAATAGGGGGTTCGGGCCCAGTCTGACCCGGTCCGTTACCACCTGGGTCGGCCCGAACCGGGTCGACCCGAACCGGGTCCAGGTCTGGCCCAATAGGGCATGGCCCGGGCCAGCCGGTGTGGCCTGGCCCAGCCTGGCGCACACGGCCTGGCCGGCAGGGCCAGGCGGCTCGGGTGTAATGGTCGAGCGGAAGGGGGGGGGAATGCCCCCTGTTTGGCAAACTATGACCCCCATGTGGGGGGCTGATCCTTCGGCCGGTCGGGGGTTACGACCCCCGGTTCCTCTTTCGGCCGGCCCTGCTGGCCGGCCTTGCTGCTTCCATGGAACGCCACGGTCCGTCCCTCCTGCTCTGGCGCCGGCGGCCAGATGCCGGCCGCCGCTTCCTGCTCCGCCACTGCCCCGCTCTGGCCGCCGCCTCTTCGAGGGTCTCCAGTGCAGTGCGACGGCGCCATAACATTGTTCGTACCCAATAGCGCAGAGTGACGACACCGCGCTCCTTTTCCTTGTTTCCCTCGTTTCTTCGCAGTGCGACGACACAGCGCCATCTCCGTTCCAATCTCCAACGTAGGACAACAATAATAAGGGAGGGGGGTCGGTCATGTTTTTGCGGTCCGGCCTCCTCCCGTTAATCGATAGCATGCGGCTAAAAGTTAATCTATGAACGCCCAAAATTATTTATGACATAAAACCAAACCCCTACCTCGAAGCAAATGTTGAACGAAGGTTCGTCGCGGAATTTGACATCGGCGAAGAAGGCGTCGTCAAAGGAGGATCATCGGCATCGCAGAGAAAAGATTCGTCGGCGTCGGGTCGTCGATCTCTGAGGATGGCGTCTCTCACCAGCTGCGGAGAGGGAAGAAGACGATATGACGAACTCTCCTTTGCGGTGACGGATTTCTTCTTTGATGGCTCGTCATTCTTCGCGTTCTTCGTCTTGGAAGAAAAACTTCAAGACTTAGAGCAAATCGTCTCCAAAATCCTCTCGCACAACCAAAACAACACTAATAAAATAAGCATTGCCTTATTTTTTTACTCATGCCAAATGTTTTGAAATTCAAAAGTTGAATGAAGTTAACTTAATTAATCTTGAGCTTGTTAAAAATAAATGAAGTAAAGTTGGCATCATTAATGAGCGGGAGGGTCACATAATTAAAGTGTGGGTTTTAGAGATTTTAGGGAATTTGAAGGGATGGGGCTCATGTGGGCCCCAACTCAAAAAATCCTATCAAGAGGATTTATGTTCAAGTGGGTTCTACCCAACTCCCACACATGGGGTTACACCACTTGGAAGTGAAATAAAGTAGTACACAACATTATTTCACTTAACACTTATTCAATTTTTTTTAACAACTCTTCCCGAGAAAACGCAACTCTAGTGAATGTCTTCTTAAGGAATTACCGGCACTGCGGTTCCATCGGTGCCCTCAGATTTTGATTCCGAGCACCAGTTCAAAAGTTAGAAAAACCCGCTCACTCGTTTACTGAACGTACCCGAGCTAAACTTCGGAAATTGATTTTGGGCACACCGGGCCTCGGAATCTGGTGCCGTCAGAAACTGCGGACTCATAAAATTCCAAAGTAAATAAGAAAAAAATTTAATTGAAATTTTCGGGTAGGTGTATATCCCGATAACTAGGTAGGCATTGCCTTTATAAAGGTAAACAAAATACCACAGAGTACAAGAAAAAGTAATACACTAAGTACAAAAGATTGTGTTGAAAATTAAATGGGCCAGAATAGAAACCCAACTGAAAAGTAAAGTACAACTAGAAAGAAAGAACAGAAACTGAAAAGTGAAGTCGCAACGTTGTGTCGTCCATAGAAAGTCCCACCTGAAGGGTTGGTACAGATAGCCTCCTCAGCTCCATGGGTCGAGCTGTCTGCTCCATGTACGTCCCACCCAGTGTTCCAACTCCAAGTACCGACTTACTCTACAAGCCTCCACCACGATCAGTGTTTTTCGTCGTCTGCATCCAACACAACGTAGTGGGGGCATAGCCCGTGCAGGGCTGAATATAAGCTACTCAGTAGGGACCCCGAGACCCCAGAAGGTCTCCCAGAATCCATAATGGATAATTAACAAAGGAAAGATACAATCACGAAGTAACATCCAACACTACTTAGGTATATGCCCTTACATATACCTAAGTCATCTATTCCAGTTCGGCTCCAGTATCCGAGCCCAAGTTCAAACACATCCACACAGGATAGCAGAACAAAATCCACATAGGAAAGTCAGTTAATCATATCGAAGATAATGATTGAAAGCCAAGACACAGCTCACACAGGTATACTTCTTCATAGGATGATAAAGATGATCAGATATAGCCACTAATTAATCTATGCCGTTGGACCCACAAAGGTTCGATAGGTACTAACCCCCGAAATGACCCACATAGGATCGATAGGTACTAACATTTGCAATGACCCACACAGGATCTGACCGAAACAGGATCAGTATGCGCTGGCCCACACAGGACCACTGAGCGCTGACCCATACAGGATCTGACCCACATAGGATCAGTACCACTGATCCACTGATGATCGGTGAGTGTTGTAGTCGTCGCTGTCGAACCCACGAAGGATTATCGCACAGTCTTCATCGTCGTCGCGGTCACAGCCAGCTCTAGGGTTCCCGCACATAGCTAGCTCGTTTCTTGAGGGTCTGATACACGAGCCGAGGGGCTTATACATCAACTAACACAAAGTCTGGTGTTGATGTATCTCAATGTTCCGTCTCGACAAGAGGAACTCAACGTGACAGATGGCGCATCAATCGGATGTCTGGTCTGAGAGTTATTGCATTTTCGTTCAAGGGGCCCGGTTGGTTTTAAAGTCAAAACCAACCCGACTGCACTCCAACTACGTCCAAACCTCGAGTTATGTATGCCAAAAGGTCCGTCTCACTAATAGGAATCCAACAAAGGTGACAACACATCAAACGGACGTCCGAAAATCATGTTATAAGCATTTCCGCTCCGAGGGACCGATTGGTTTTGTGTACGAACCAACCCGGTCGAATCCAAATTTTTCTGAAACCTTGAGTTTAATATACCAAAATGACCGTCTCGATCTAAGGAACGCATCGCAACTGATGGTACGTCAATAGGAGATACGTATCCCATGATATAGGCAAAAGACCGAAAGAGTTCCGGAAAATAGGGGTTCGGGCCCGGTCCGACACGGCCCGATACCCCCTGGGTCGGCCCGAACCGGGTCGACCCGACCCGAGTCCAGGTCCGGCCCAATAGGGCGTAGCCCGGCTCGGTAGGCGCGGCCCGGACCAGCTGGCGCGGCCCGGACCCACCGGCGCGGTCCGGCCCTACCGGCGCGGCCCGACCCGACGCGCTCGGCCTAGCCAGCGTGGCCATGCGGCTCGGTTGTAACGACCAAGTAGAAGGGGGGGCACTGCCCCCCTATTTGGAAAACTGGGCCCCCCATATGGGGGGCCACTCCTTTGGGCGGCCGACGGTTACGACCCCCGGTTCCTCATTCGGCCGGCCCGGCTGGCCGGTCGTGTTGCTGCCGCGGGACCCCGTGGTCCTGGCCTCCTGCTCCGGCACCGGCGACCGGAAGCCGGGTACCGCTTCCTACTCCGACACGGCCCGAGGCCTCGGCCTTGGTCCAACCGGCACGGCGTGACGGCTCCGCGCCCCTCCCCCCGACCCCGCTCCCACCGCGGCCTCTTCAAGGTTCTCCATCATGGCGTGAAGGTGTTGCGGTTTTGTTCGTCCCCAATGGCGAGGCGCGACGGCACCATGCTCCCTTCCCGCGGTTCCCTCGTTTCTGCGTGGTGCGATGACACTGCGCCATCTCCGTTCCAATCCGCAACGTAGGACAACAATAATAAGGGACGGGGGTCGGCCGTGTTTGTGCGGTCTGGCCCCCTCCCGTTAATCGATAGCATGCGGCTAAAAGTTAATTGATGAGCACCCAAAATTATTCACGACATAAAACCAAACCCCTACCTCGAAGAAAAGGTTGAACGAAGGTTCGTCGCACAATTGAACATCGCGGAAGAAGGCGTCACTGATGGAGGATTGTCGGCGTTGCGGAGAAAAGATTCGTCGGCGTCACGTCGTCGATCTCCGAGGATGGCGTCTCTCACCGGCTGTGGAGTGGGAAGAAGACGGTATGACGAAATCCCCTTTGTGGTGACGGAGTTCTTCGTCGAAGGCTCGACCTTCTTCGCGTTCTTCGTCGTGGAAGAAGAACATCATGACATAGAGAAAATCCTCTCCAATATCCTCTCACACAACCAAAACAACACTAATGAAATAAGCGTTGCCTTATTTTATTACTCACGCTAAACATTTTGAAATTCAAAAGTTGAATTAACTTAACTTAATTAATCTTGAGCTTTTCAAAATTAAATGAAGTAAAGTTGGCATCATTAATGAGAGGGAGGGCCACATAATTAAAGTGGGGGGTTTTAGAGATGTTAGGGAATTTGAAGGGATGGGGCTCGTGTGGGCCCCACCTCACAAAATCCTATCAAGAGGATTTAGGTTCAAGTGGGTTCCACCAAACTCCCACACAAGGGGTTAAACCACATGGAAGTGAAATAAAGTCATACACAACATTATTTCACTTAACACTTATTCCAAATTTTTTTAACAACTCTTCCTGAGCAAACGCAACTCTAGTGAATGTCTTCTTAAGCAATTACCAGCGTTGCGGTTTCATCGGTGCCCTCGGATTTCGATTCTGAGGACCGGTTCAAATGTTAAGAAAACCCACTCGCTCGTTCACTGAACGTACCCGAGCTAAACTTCAGAAATTGATTCTGGGCACACCGGGCCTCGGAATCAGGTGTCGTCAGAAACTGCGGGCTCGTAAAATTCCACAGTAAATAGGAAAAAAATTTCCTTGAAATTTACAAGTATTTACATTAATAAACCTATGTTACATATATAAAGTATATATTAAACTAGAATTATAATATACTGATATATATTTTGCTTTTCATTCTTTTAAAATGACAAATAAATGAAAGTAGTATTCATGCGTACGTATGACCTACTGTCTCCACAAACAGTGCATTTTATTTATTATCTACAAATGTTATGGATTGTTATAAATATATATATACTAGATATATATGAAAATAACATCATGGTTGATTTTGATTATATTATGAAACTGTGTTAGGAAAATAAAGTAACATGTAAAAATATACTCAAAAAACTAGGAAATTAACAAACAAAATATTGAAAATAATGAAATATCATAAAACAAAACACGTAATAAGATATTATAAGAAGATGATATATAATGTTATAAATATAATTATGGTTATGGAATAAGTTAGTAACATTATTTAAACAACAATATAATAGTTTAAATTATTTTCAATAAAAAGAAAACAACAGTTAAGGGATTTCACCTCAATTTATATTCTATTAACAATTATTTGTGGTTATGAACCTAGTTTATATTATATGGTGTATATATTGCCCTTTGACATGTTATATCATGAATCAATTAATTATCATGAAATTATATGTTTAACAATCTCATTCCTTCATGGATATATTTATTGAAATGTTTCAAAGTGGTATGGGACACATTGTAATGTTTAAAGATTACTCTCCTAGTGAATTTTTTAAATGATCATATTTTTTATCTCACATCATTGTGTGATTTTTAACATTATATGGAAAAAATAACTTTATTATTGTGCACATAATTTCTTATAAATAGCATACATACTATCACATTTTTATATAATATAATTATTCATTCATTCTTTATGATATTTTGAGTTTCAATTTAATGTGTTTCATTTAAGGGGGTTTGAGTTAAAATTTTACAATTGGAAAATAATTTCATTACCCAATTTCATTTCATTGGATTATATTACTACTTCATTTTATTTAATATTCCATGGTTATGTGTATAATGAATTTTTATACATATTTATTAATTTTCACTTCCTTATTTGGATTTATAGTTGATACACATAGTTTAAAAATTGATTTATTCACCCTTCAATGTTATAATCATTTCATGGGTTTACATTATAATATCATTGTTTTATGGATTATTTACTCCGAAATTTCAATCCGAGAAAATTATTTGATCAATGTCTAATGAAACTTTTTCTTTTCTTCAGCAATGGTTATTTAGGACCTTTATCGAATAATAGTACCATGTTTCCAATCTTAGGTACTTAAAATGTTTTAGAAAATGTATTTAATAAAACCCAACCATATTTCTCTATTTTTCGTTGAACCTATTTTCATCTAGAAATTCACTTTTCTAAAAGTGTTTTAAAAAACAATTATCTTTCCTATAATGATTTATTAAAGAGGGTTTTTGTCTTTTTTTTCTTTTACAAATTTTTTCAATAGAACATTCTAGTCACGTAATGAATAAGGAATTTCTCTAATGTTTTTCAAGGAATAAGAAATATTATTTTTTACCTTGTACAGATTTACCCATCATCATTTATTTGAATCTTCCTTTAAAAATTTAAAATGATACTTTTTAAATAAAATTTTTTCAATGTTTATTCTCAATTAAAATTATTCCCCATTTTTTTTAAAAGGTATATTTTTCTCAATATTGTTTAAAAAAGATATTTTTGTAGTATTTTTATTCATCAATGATAACAACCCTATATTTTTTTCCTAAATATGGATTTTTTATTCTAATACCATCATTAATTTTCTTATAGATGGATTATTATTTATTTATCCAAAGAGAGTACTAACATTCCCTTCCTTGATTCCTTTTAGACCCCTTTACATATTAAATTTTATTTTATCATTTAACATTGAATTCCACCTAATTATACTTATCATTTAACATGGTTATGTTTATTACCTAAACCAAACATCATTTTTCACTTGGTGTTCACTTTGATAGTTATTTGATTCTCTAGGAAAATATCGATTAATATGTATTCTTTATTCAATATGGGTACTTGATAAGAAATATTATATATTTTTTATTATTTGATATGAGGAATGCTTTCGACTAGCAGGGATGGGTGGGGAATTGAATTTATATATCCTCTTGATGCATTAATAGATTCCCATGAGATAAATATGTTTTGATAAATAAATGTGTTTCTAACTATAGTTTGAAACTATCATGTGAAAGGTATTGATGGCATAGGTTTCCATCTACCTAAGATATGATGTCAAATATTTAATAATTATAGTATTTTTGAATCAGTTATTCTTTATCCATGATATTTTATATCAATTTATAGTTTGATTAATTTCATTCTAATTTCATTGATTAAGTGGATTGTGTTTCAATTTCATACCTTTCTAAATTTACCATATTTCATGGAAATCTTTTAAATTGTATATAATTATTTACCATATTTCATGGAAATCTTATAAATTGTATATAATTATTTAGGAATGTATATGTTGGATCCCTAGATATTTTTATATACATACTATAGGTTGATTTATTTTGAAATACTATGCATAATAAATTATTTATGTCAGGAATGAAATTAAAATGGTTTTATTCAATATGATAAATTTTTTAGGGTTGAGTTATAGCATTATGGTTTATTAAAGGTGGTAATTCCTTGGTGTTTGGTTGTTGTTTCCCACTAAATTTATGTGTTGAAAATAACTTAACAAACATATGTGCATTATATAGTATTCAAAACATTTTATTTGTTTTATTTTATGTTGGTTGGGTATTATTTGATTGGTTTTAAACTACATGTTGTGGTTTGAAACAAGGTATAGTAAGTGCATCTTTGTTGTGTTATCTTAGGTTGACACCTAGAGTAAATTGATAATTATGGGATGATAATTTAAATATAAAATGAATGAGGATGGTTCGGAGTGATTTTAGATGATGATGACATACTTGCTAATATAAACCACAAATGTTTTACTGGAAATGAAACAAAAAATTGAATATAAAAGTGTTAATCATGATAATAAGTCTCAAATAATATTAATTAATAGTTATGTCATTAAATAATATAGAATTTCCATTATTTTACCCATATTTTATGTTTATAAATTATAAGGGGTTGTCAAATGTCTTGTACAATGGTAGAAATAGATGGGTGTAAGGTTAAGTAATTTCCTTTAGTGTATTTATGTGTGATATATTATATATTTCCTTATTTAATATACCACATCACCCAAGTCGGTGGGGAATTTGATACCAAAAAGTATTGGTGTGTTTTTATCAACATTCATGATCAAAAGGGAACGAACGGGTAACTTCTCCCTCCCCATATATCTTTCGTTGTATGTAGTTATGTGATGTAATATACTAGGCAATAATTCCATGAGTTATAAGGTCTGCACCTAATCAGGTTACGATGGATCTCAATTTTTATATATATATATGTAGTGACAATAGTGGATTATTTTATAGAAAATACATGTATCTGGTGATGGTTTCCAAAGATAACCACATGTGTACCTCCATAGGATATCATGGATTATGGTATAATGAATTCACATGATTTTTAGTGGATTATGGGAATACACATGGTTACATATGAGATGATGATGATGATGTGTAATGCTCCATAATATAAATAATGATATGATATGATTTCACATGGTGCAAGATGATGAATGGAAGGAATGAGCACCAGACTTGACATATTAGGTTGTGAGAGAGACAAACTAGTGGGGAAGTTTTACAAGAGTAACTTTTTAATATATATATATATATATGAAATATAATGGTTTACATTTATGTGTTTCTGAGTGATCCATGTTGAGGATGTGAAAACTACTTTACCAATTTAGGTGGTGAGTTTGTTTCATTTTTTATTCCTTGTGATTTAGTGTGATTCTTATATGTTTTTCATGATAGGTATTTGAGATGGTTCAACTAGGTAAACATTTTATTCTCACTATATATATATGAACTAATTTTTAGTTCTGAATGAGTTATTTGGTGGTTTAGCAACATGTTACTAGCTTGGGGAGTTATTCAGTAGATGTTTGATCTTCGTAGTTATTATCAAGTATTTATTTTTGGTACATTTGGTTATCTTTTTTTCATATTAAATTCCATCTTTTGGGATTTATTATTTATTTATCTAGAGTTTTGGTTGGGGTATTCTCTATATTTTCTCCTAATACATAAATATATATTGAGTGTAATGCCTCTTATGTTTTTGATTGATATTCCTTCAATGATAACCTCCAAACCATGGCTTATTGGAGGTGGTCATTGAGGTTTATTATCTCTCTTTTATCATTACCAACATAATAGGAATACCTTTGGTAGGATGATATCATGAGGGAGTGGTATCAAAGATGATGGTTGAGAGATATGATGATGTTAGGAGTGAGGAATTGGTGAGGATGCATGGCTTAGTTAGGAAAGAGTGTCACTTGGGATTTGTATGTGTAGTAAACAAGGAATACTATCTTGGAAATGAGACTTTAGGACTCCATGCGATCCAACACATGGAACATTAAATATACTAAATATGACTAAGAATGTTATATTTCTCTAAGGGTCGTTTCCTAGGTGATGATCAACAATCAGGACTGTATGTGTTTATGTTTAAATTCGGTAGATAATTGGAATTAGGTTAAAATGAATTAATTAATTAACCTTAAAATATTCCATTCCATAGGTTTAATAGTTCTTAATATTTATTATTTTTCAAATATTGCTCTAGGTAAACATCCTCATCAAGATGACCAAAAAGATATTCTTGTGGACTGCCACAGAGTATAAATTGAAAATGAAAATTGGTGGAGAAAACTCTGATATTTCTATCACTAGGGTGTGAATAAGTATAATGAATTCATTTTAGATTGGGATGCAGTGGATTGGTTAGATAAGTTGGAGATATACTTCATTTTGACATGTTCTTGTAAGTAGTATTTGGTTTTATTAATTGTAAGAATGATGCATGTTTCAACTCAAAAGTGGTGGATTTTATTCCTCATGGATCATGAGCAATTGGTTTTTATGGGGGAGAAGTTCAAAGACCATTTTTATGTCAATTTTATTTCATCAACTACTAAGCTAACTAAAAGTACGAGATTCTCACACTTCCTAAATGGTGTTCTATTGTGCGGAAGCTCAATATCCAATCTAAGAACCTATAACAATACACTCGAGACCTTTTTCTAGATGGGAATGCTATGGTGATGCATTTTGAGGTGTATTTGTGTTCACAGATCTAGTTCCAAGTCACCCAATTTGTGTTGTAGTCATATATTAATGTATTGGAGATGGATAAAGTCATTGAGAAGATATTGGCAAGAACTTAATTATCATTATATGGGAGTTTCCAATATTTTCCATCCAAAAAATCTATGAATGGTTATTGTTTTCCTAGGAAAAATGATGTAGTTTTAATCATTAGGGAGAAGATTTCTTCATTATTAAATCCAGTTAATGTGGGATGATAGTTCTTAGATATATTATAGTGGATTTGGTAGGATTTGTTTTTATGGAGTTCATATCCATCATAACACAGTGTGTACAACCTTCCTTAGTAGTCAACATGCATTTAGCGGCCCATTTCAGGCTGAACCGATGCCACAACATCATATGAGGAAGAATAAGTTTTTGGGTTCTCAAACATACAATAAAAATATAGGGTATGGGTAGTAATAGGATAGCCCCATTATTCCCCTCTTCCTTAGGGTAAACGAGAAGAGGTTAGTCAGGGAGGTTGTCTTTATTAGGTCTAGAGAGGATATAAAGTAGGTCATGGTCATACATTATATTTTATAGAATAGAGTGAGAAAAATATTGTATGAGTTACTATATTCATGTTTTCTAATTGGGATTATTCCATTATTTATTCAGGAGATATTTAAACCTTTGTTTTATTAGACATATTCCATAGTTTTGTACTTTAGGTGGAGAGGTTTTCAATTACCTTATTGTCAGTTATGCTGGTAGTGAGTCAAGATGTATTTTCTGATGTTTAAAGAGAATCTAAGTTGGTTGTAGGGAATTAATACTCATGGGTTTATTTCTTATGTTCATGAATACATCCATAAGTCATTATCATTATCATGGATTGGATTTGTTAAATTTAAGAAATTAGGGTTTTATTTAGGAGGAACATCATATTATATGATTCTGATGGAGACCAGGTATTGATTGTGTGGGAGTGATACCCTATGATAGTCTTGAGGAAAGTTGAGTGTATATCTCCATTAATGGATAATATGATTCTATGTTTTATGTATAATCATCTTGTGTTGTTTCCTAGGGTGGTAGAATAGTACCATTATGTATTTCTTAAAGTGGTTATAATGTTACCCCCTCATTGAGATATCATGTTTAGGATATAGCTGAAGGTGTGAGGTTATATGATACTGATGTCTCCATATTGGATAGCACCTTATAATATGTGGGAGATACACATTCAAATTGATAATATTTTATAGGGAACATTCATTTCACCAATTGTATCTCCTTGGTGAGATATAATTTTATTTATGAAGAACGTTGATGATAGTCTGTGGTTGGGTGTCTATTATCCTCATTTAATTATTGTGATGGTGAAGAACCACTATCCCCATTAACATATTGATGACTTACTTACTGTTTTTAAGGGATATATATAGTATTGAAGATCTATTTATAGTCTGGATATCATCTGATGGGAGTAATGTATGTGAATATAACAATGTCTTCTTTTAGTTGTCGTTATGTAAAATAAGAGTTCATTTTAATATTTCTAAGAGTTAAAAATGCACCATCCTTGTCCATAATATTTATGAATATAGTGTTTCATGATTTTCTATACCCATTCATGGTGGTTATTATTGATGAAATCCTTATTATATCAGGGCAGAAGGAGGATTACACAAAGTATATGTATGATATGTTTGTAGTTATTTATTTTAATAGTTTGTTTCAGAAATTTTCAAAGAGTACCTTATATTCGAATGAGGTTCGTTTCCTGTGGAATATTTTATCTCAGTTCTGAATATTCATTTATACTTTAATTATTTAGGTGGTGGTTTCTTGGGTATCCCCAAAAAAATAGGGGTACAGAGATTTCTCGGTCTCGCTGACTATTACTGGGGGTTTGTACTCCACTTCTCCCAGATTGCGAATCAGATGACAGTTCTGACCATGAAGGATTATGAATTTATGTGGACTAACCAATGTTAGGTTGATTTCATGTATTTGATTGATAATCCAATTAATTCCCCAGTTATTCATCTATTATAAGGTGGTATTGTGTTTAGGGTTTATTTGAACACTTCATGCCTTGGCATGGGTTATGTTTATCTATAGAGAAGGCTGGTTATCTCTTAAAGGAATCAACATTTTTCACCTAATGAATATGACTACTTTACCCATGATATAGATCTTTTTTTTTATCTCTTTAGGTTTTGTTGGCATTATTTCATCAGTGAGTTATTTTTGGTCTTCACATAACATAAGAGTCTGCAATATGTCTTCTCCTAAAATGATTTTAATTTACAACACTTATGATAGATAGACTATAAGATTATTATTTTGATATTTACTATACACATATTAAAGGGAATGTTCAAGAATATTCCTTTATAAATTAGTCATTTTGTTATTTTTTACATGAGTCTAGAGACTCATGGAGAGTGATGGGAGAATTGGTCATGATGCACCTCAACATGGGAATGTTGATGGTAGAGGATATATTTATTTGATGATAGTGTTATAATAATTAATATATTGGGTGGTGGAGTCCCAACTAGGGGAATTTGATGAAAATTTTTGGAATCATTGATCCATTTTATTTATTATAGAGATCCAATCCTTTTATGCACACTATTACATGATTTTTAACATAAACATCCAATAAAAATGACACCAAGATCTTGAGTCATACTATATATAGAATACTAGGTTCATAATACAAAATAAAGACAATAAAATATAACATATCTATTTTATTGTCTATAATGATATATTAAATCCCTTTTATCTCCCAAAAATAAATATTATAACTTGGGTAATATAAAAAAAAGGTGTGATGTATAATGCCCAATAATTGATTAAACAAGGTAATAAAGCATAGAATATGACTCATAAATCATTACATGATATCATAAAAGGAAATCCTGATGAATAATCTTATAGAGGAGAAAAATAAATAATATATAATCATAAGATCATGGAATCATAGGATTTGGAAACCACATAATAAATGACATAATAATATGTCAATGATAACTACAAAGATAACATCACATAGTGGAAAGTGTCCCATCAAGGATTGGGATTACTCCCAAATCCCATACATATCATCCCTTGAGAAAAAACATTACCCATAACGTTAGAGTTATATATGGGTGCACCCATCATAAAATGTATATTTTTATGTGTTCCACAAATGGAAATCAATCATAAGTCATAAACATTATAATTACATATAGAAACACATGGGTTGCATAATATTACCTCATATCCTAATCAAAGAAGATTTCAGAAAGATACTAAAGAGATTAAGGAATGAAATATTTTAGATTTTAATATGTAAGAACATATGAATAGGTCCAAAAATATCGTTTCATTTGGGAAAACATCATGATAAAGTGTAGATAATTGGCTATATAATTGAGCTTTCAAATGGTGTTTTAAGGAATCAATTAAATACACTTGTAGAAATAAAAAGGTAAAGAATTTTCATTGAAAACCAGTTTTAAATCTAAATAGATATAAATAAAATATTAATTTATTTAATTAAATCACTAATGGTAATAAATATATCGTCTTAGTGTTACATTAAATGATTAATGGACAGTAATGTTCCACATAATCGTTCTTGATTTTTGTGACCGCATTTGAGAAATGAACATAAAGAATTTATTTCATTATCAAATAAAGTGAGAATAAGATAAGTGAAAAAATATATAGAAATAAAAAGAATCCAATAATATTAAATAGAGAGATAATATGGGTTATAGGGAGAATGTTCACAACCTAACAATAAATGGTAGTTCAAATAGATTTCTTACCTTGGGTTCCAAATTCATTCTATACATGCACTTAATGTCATGGATAATAAAAATAGATTCATTAATTACGTAATTAAAAATATTTTACATACATAAACTATTCATTATAAATTTATTATTTCAGTTCAACCCATTTAAATGAGATACCATGTTTAATTTCATTGTTCTGAGGGCATTCGTTTCCTGGTTCTGAGGTCATATTACATATTGATAATTAATAATGTTCCTATAAAATGGGACTAAAACTCCAGATGTGAAATTAAATTGTATTAATTTTATTCAATAAATTTAAAGGGTCCCAAATATCCTTTTGTGTTTTTGGTTAGGAACGATTCATTTTGTAAAAATGTTAACTTTATACAGTTTGTTCATTTAGGTGGATTTACCAACCATCACAGAAAATTTCATTTTATTTAATATTATATATATTTATTCATTATAGGACATAAAATAAGTTATAATATACTTATTTTCATCTTATTTATCCATAATAATATATTTATGACCACACTTGAAGGCGTTGGATGAAGATGAATTACATTATTCATAGAGGTGTTGAACAATCCATATTGTAAAAAATGTATTCATTTTAGTAATGAAATAAGGGATGGTAGAATATGGATATTTTACTATAATAATAACATATCAAAATATATAGTAAAATTATTATACTATTTTTAGGTGTATTGGGTTCTTATTTGGTGGTAGAAGAAGAATAAAATTGAAATAGATTAGTTGAGAATCATACTACTTACTTTGGTTGTCTCCACTTAGAATACCACTTAAGGAACAATTAAATAGTATTTTGGTGAGACTAGTAGAAATATGACATGGGGGTATTATTGGGAAGGTAATTGGGTTGAAATTAGACAATACAAATCCTTATAAGTTGTGAGGGTAAGGGGTGGTCCATGGTTGTATTTATAAGGGTAAGAGAGTGATGTTTTGAATATTATTTTCATTAGATTATTATTTCACAACATGACTAACAATTGTGATGAATATTCGGATCTTATACATTAAATGGTGCATATTATTTAAAACAAATTGGTGATTATATTATCCATGTCTCAAAAAAATTGTATTTTTCTTATATTGCTCAAAACATTATTTTACCATATTTTACTCTTCACCAATAATATAAATATTTGAGAAAAATACCCAAAATCCATTATAAATGTTTTTGGAAGTGTAGATACAACATATTAAATCCAATTTATTAAAATATTTTTCTAAATATGGAAAATTTAATTTTTAAATAAAATACTCATTTGTTTCAAAAATAAGAATTCTAATATTATGATCAATTTTCTGACCCATTGAGAAATAACTTATGATCTCAGAAAATTATCTTTTCATTATAGTAAAATATAATTCAAATTTAAAAATCCATTTTTTTTTTAAAAAACATTCTTTTAATAATTATATTTATTAAAAAATTTAAATTAAATCATTTATGTTTAAAAAAAATAAATACACCTAATTTATCATGTTTAAAACATTTATTATCAAGGGAAGTAATATAAATATATATTATATCCATTTTATAGGATATATAACTATTATTTTACACTGATATAAGTGAGGATTATATTATATTTTTTATATTTCTATTCCAATTTGTCATATTATTATTACATTGGTCAGATTACTTCCATTAGTAAGATTTGTAACAGTCATATGGGATCAAAACATTCTATAAATACCTCATATTTCATTCATTCCCCATTCACTTATATTTTCTATAAAAGTTATATATATATATATTCAAAATTCATATTGTAATATTAATATTCTACTTCATTTCTAAATTATTATTCATGAGTGTGATTATTCTTGGGGATCGATTAGAACGAAGATTTCCTATTATTGTTATCATATTTTCAATTTTTTGTCACATTGTAATAATTTCAATATTTATAGTCTTTTATATTCTCTAATATAATTTCTAAATTAATGTGATAAAACTATGATGAATTTATCATGTATTTCATGTGAATTGTATAATAATTTTATACTAAATAGGACATAATTATATTTTAAAATGGGAAATTCCATTGATAAAATTATGGTTTGTTACATTATTTCACCCTTACTAAATTTAACACTGAATATTTCGTTTTCCAAAATAAGGTTAAAATAGGTGGGTGTGATTTTTCTTCATGGATTCCTTAGGTTACCATTTCTCTACCTTGTATTTATTGTTTTTTCAATATACATTGAATATGCCATTTTTCTTAATTTTATACAACTTTATCTCTATGGTCCATGATATTCATTGTTTTCCTATATAAAAGAGGTTAGTTTCCATCTCTATCACCTATGAATTAATTAAAAATGTGTAATCTTGTATGTACTTCCTTAAGAGTTATAATTGTAATATGACTTGTACTTGATAAAGGTATGGTGGGAGTTCCAGTCAATAATCCACGGCTACAATGTGAATAATAATCATGTTGATGTACCCAAGACTTATCATGACCTTCTTCAGAAATCACATTTATCTCTTCCATAGAGATATATAAAGGAATAATTTATCTCCAAATTAAAACACAATGTATCGTAAAATATTATTAGTATATATCTTCTGTCGAATATGAGCAGCCCTAATGTTCTACTGACTAATTGTAACCTTTTCACCCAATTCCTCCACTATTTCATGACTCATCTTCTTGTGTTTTCCAACTTCATCCCAGCACACATGTGTTCTTTTTTATCTTCCCATAAATAGATTCATATAGTTCCATTTGTATTATTGAGTGGAAACTATAATTTTATGAGAACATTACCATATTAATATAGAGATCCCATCCATCGTGCATCTACTCATCACCTCTTCGCGTGTCTGGGAAGACTTCTTAGATTGGCGATCAGTTTTCTTTTGATAATTTGTACTGAGGTTGAATTTTAGGATTAAATAATATTGAATACTTTTAAAAAACATATAGGTAAATATCATATCCTTATTATATACAATTTATAGGGTTGTCCCATATACCCTCACAACTTATTTGATTTATATCCTATTAAGCTGATTGAGTAATAATTCCTCTATCATTCAAGGAAATGAGTAATCATTATAAGACCATCCACCATAACCCTTATATAATTATTTCATATTAATGTCTTTGGAATACTAGTAACATTCTCCATTTTTATATTTTTCTATTTTCATATAGTAAAGGTAATACTCAAAAAAATCACCTAGAATTATTCCTTGTAGCCTTCACCTATTTTTATACCAGGAATATTCATATAAATTTTGTGATTTACTTATTTATATCATTCCACTAATAGTTCTCTTACTGATCTCAATATATCATTATTCTCCCAAGGTGGATATAAACAATTATAGATATGTTTATCATTTAAAAAATAATTTTTTTTCACAGGATTTGATGGTATATATAGTCAGGACCAAAATCATAAAAATATTTATACCTCAATTTTGAACTATAAGGATCTCCCTTTTCTTATAGTTTCCACCTTCTCATAAATTTGAGCATCATCCATTTGTTCATCCTCTACCTTATCTGGAAAGAATGGTTGATAAATCATTTGAGAACAGAATTATGATTATCCTTTATTTATGATTCCTATGTATTTACTTTATAAGTCTATAAAAATTAGATCCTTCTATATTCTCATCATTGATAAGGTTATCAGGTCTGTTCTACTTTTATAATCTTCAACTTCATTTTCTTTCCTAGGATTGTATTGGATTTAACAATCATATTCCTTGATCAACTATAACCATCTCCATTGGAGCATATTTAGATCCTTCTATATGAATATATATTTGGGGAATTTATAATTTGTATATATTTCAAACTTATCCCCCTAAAGATAGTACCATTAAATTTTCAACATTAATATCAAAAAATCCAACTCCTTTTCATGTGATGGATAGATCTATTCGTGAACATTAAACTACCCTAAAACATAGGATATCTCATTATCATTCTACATTGGTACACATCCCAAGCACTTTTTTAATGAATCTTTGTACACCATAAAATATTCTACACTTGAAGTAATTGTGAGGACTAATGTAGTGATAAAGTTATTTTCAATTCCATGAAAATATATTTGTAAAAATTAGTCTAGAAAAAAATTCATCCCTTTATGATTCATCGGGGTTAGTGGGTTTTACAAGCAATGTACGTTCCTAAAAAGTCATCAGAAATAACCCTATAGTCTAAGGAAACTATGGATCTCTGTTAAAAATATTGGTCTTGGATACTACTCAATTTCCCTTATCATACAATGATCTTAACATATTATTTTACTCATGACTACATATTCCAATAATGACAAATATTCTAGACAAAAATATCATTTACATTAATTTTCATATTGATTCTCCTATTGAAAATTTATTATCACAGTATTCAAATGATTTTCATGCTCTTATTTTATTTTAGAGTATATAGGAATATTATGTATAAATAAAATTAAAATCTTATCATGTTAATATCTAAATATTCAAATCATTAATTTTATAAAGATATCTAGAGTATTATTGAGTCTAAAATTAATCCCTATTAACTCATAGTTTCTACACCTTATTCGAAAGGAAATATTAGGAATATCTTTTTTCTTCACCTTTAATTTAGGATATCTTGAATGAAGGTACACCTCAAAAAATCACTCGGATCATGTAGTTGATTGAACATGTAATCAATCCATGTAAGTGGAAACATGTTCCTTATCATGATTTTGTATAGTTCATGTTAGTTAATGTAGATTCAAATTTACCAATATTTCTTCTTGATGAAGAATTATCGTACACCCCATGGTGATGTATATTGGAATATTAAACCCTTATCAATATTCTCTTGTAACTGATCCTTCGTTTCATCAAACTTAATGGTGGTAATTCTATAGGTATTCTTGGATATGGGTAGATATCTTGGTGTATGATAGACTGATATCTCAACCTATTGATCAAGAGGAATACCATGAAACTCTTCAGGGAGTAAATTTCTATAATCCGTAAGAATATAAATGTATTCAGGTGTGATTATATAATTTTTCTTTGGTCAATTGAGTTGGATATGATTTCTCATTATGTAAATATATCCACACATGAGATGAATATTCCAAAGGAGATTAATCCTTCCCATTACACAAATAAAAAATTAGATAATGACTCAGGATATGAAGAGTGATATCCCTATCCCAAAATTTGATGTTGTCTTTATAAAAAGATATCACATACAAAACTAATACTGAATAAAACTCCATTAAAGGATGTAAGACAGTATGTTTTAAGTAGTTCAATCCATAAATATTGACTGAAGAGGAATTATATACTTGGGATGAAATAATTGATCTATTTTTAATTCTCAATGTTATCTCAACCCCCATGTCTTGAGGTGGTATTTGAATTGTTCAAAAACAAATAAGATATGAATGAATGTGAAGAAATAGAATCAAAATGTATTTTATCTATTCAAGAATGAATAAAAAATAAACATATGACCATATCATTGTCGTAATAAATCATAGTAGTAGTGATATCATTTTAATTTCTTTTATCTCTAAGCCTTAGAGGATTTTTTATCGATTTTCTCCAAAAAAAACCATTGTCTTAGGATATTGGCATACATAATGATCTTGTTCCTTGAAAATGAAACATTGTATTGTAGGTTGAGTGTGGATCTGAACTTCCTTTTACATTTTCACAGTAGTGGATTACTTCATATCCCTTTATAATTTATTACCATAGTGTTCCACATTCCTACAAATAAAACATCTCCTGGTTCCCTTGAAATACTTTCTTGGATGCTTCTTCCCACACTTTTTACATCAATATAGTTGATTTTTCGTTCCTCCATGGCATTTTTACATTGATCCTCCAGAATAAATTTTTTATAAAACTTTATATATCCATCCACATTAGACTACTAGGATTCCATAGTCTGAATATCAACCTAAAGGGAATAATGGGACATATCTTCATAGTTACCAAATTCTTGAATTTCATAATATTTTCATAGCCTTGGATTTAATCTGAAAAATAAATATTCCACCTTATTTTTTGTGTTGATGAAAAATATGTATTCATACCAAACAAAACTTATGCAATTTTCCTCATACTCCCCAATAGAATCATCATCATTTTTAAGTAGTCTGAGTAAATCCATCTCTATTTTAAAAATGAAAGTTTAGAGGGAAATATTTATTGAAAAATATTTCTTAAATCCTTCCAATTTCATGGAATCAATTCATTCCTTGGAATTTTTTTCCTTGATTAATGACTAGAAATTATCTGTTTCCCCCTTTAAGATGATAGAAATCCATCAGGACATTCTATAATTCTAATAATTAGATCATATAGAATATATTCTCAATGGAGTAAACCTATGATTTTATGATGAAGAATAAAAATATTCACTAAAGGTAGGATTATTTTTTTACATAATGGATTCAATTACAACATTCTATTTCTTTGAGGATGGATGGTGTTACACATGATTGAAGTTATTATTTATAAATTAAGTCAGTTTATCTAGTGCTACCATGAATTTATCATATCCCACTCCCATAAGGTTATTCATATCATTAAATATATTATCAAATTACCTATCACATTTTTTTGAGTAAATATATTCATATTTCCCACCATTAACTAAAACAAAAAAGGGATGACAATAATCGAAATAAAAATTATATAAAAAGGGAAACTATAAACATATAAGGAATAACTTATTAATGTTACGTAAACTCTAGTTTATTATTCTATATTTTTCAATATAGATTATCCATAGTAATGTTTTTTATTAGTTTATCTAACCTAACAATATCTTCAAGTCCTTCATAATGGTTCATGAAGTATTTTTGAATTTTCATATGCATATCCCCCATGGGGGTCCAACTAGGTGTATATTAAGGTATCATATTCATACACAAGGTGGTAATCAAGTTAATACCCAATTATCTGTTTCAGGGTTATTACCTATAGGTATAACTATTCTTAATCCAAAACCACTTATAATATCAAGAATGGGATGTAATTTTATAGAAACCACTTTCTATATACTTTTGAAAAAATTTAGAATATTATCCTATGGATATAATTATCCATAGGTTTTTCTTTAAATTATTCCATTATAAATTTTCAAAAATGTCTATACCTTCTCTCTTTCAAACTTTTTTGACCCAATCATTTTCGAAATATTATTACAATATTTATAACAACAACATACAATAATCAAAACCCAAATATCATGAGGGATAGTTTATTTAGAAGAATGGGTTCATGATATATCAAAATATATTTTATAACACAACATATCTAATTTATACTCCAAAATGAGCTCCAAAAACCCATTGATTTACTAAAAATACATAGGCCGGCCTGGACAATATATGAAATAATTTGGTAATATATAAATCTCACTAATGGAATATACAAGGTAATGAAGCATAGTATATGAGTCAAAAAGAATAGCATAATATCATAAAAGACAAGTTTTGTGTACAATATTGAGGAATAAACTATAGAACATGGAATTATAAGATATTAGAAACATAGAAATTTCGAAACAACATAAAATATTACATAATCATAACTCATGGATAACTAATTGGAAAACAAAACATAGTGGAATGAGCCCCATCATGTTTTAGGTTTACTCCCTAATCTCGTACATAATGTACCATGAGACAAAAACATTACCCAGTAAATTAGATCACTATCTAGGAACAACCATAATAACATGTACATGATTATTTGTTCTACAAATGGGAATCAATCATAAGTTATAATTATATGAATTACCCATATAAAGAAAAGTGTTACATAATATTACCACATATCATAATCAAAGGATATTTCATAAATATTCCAAATAGAAGTAGGAACTAAATTTTTTGGACCTTCATATATTAGTACATGATCATTGGTCCCAAATTTTGGTGTTAATTTCAGAAAACCTTCAGAGAAATTGTAAATAACTAGATATAGAAATGAACTTTTTAAATGGTGTTTTATGAAATCGATTAAGGAATTTTGGAGAAATCGTAAGTAAAGAATTTTATTTAAAATAAAATTAAATAAAATAGATTTACTAGATGTATTACTTAAATTAATGAATTCGTTAACTTGAATAAATAATTTAAATAAGTTTCATATAAAAGGATTACGGGAGAGAAAAGATCCTAATAATCGGGTTTGATTTTAAAGAATCCATTTGAGAAATGATGTTAAAGAATGTATTTCCCCTAAAATGATGGGATAATATGCGTGGTATATATTTAAGTGACACATATAGTAATTCAAAATATTTCCATAATATCAAATAGATTTTGAAATGTATTTAGAGTAATAAAGTTCATAACCTAAATAAAAAATGGTTTTTTGAAGAGATAACACACCTTAGGTTCTAGAACTGTTCATCACTTTTACATAACATCCTCGATAATATAATTCTATTGATTAATTACTTAGTTAATAAAATTTTTAATATATATTTTAGTTAATATAATTTAATTATATTCATTAATAATTATTTTAATGAATTATTCTTTTTAATTTCATTGTTCTGATAGAGTTCATTTCATGGTTCCATGGTCGAACAACTTATGGATAATTATTGATGTTCTTTTCAAATTAAATAATAACTCCATAAGTGAAATGAAATGTAATTGATTTAAACATATAAATTTAAATGGTCTATAATATACTTCTTCTTTATAAAATATGGATGATTCATTCAGTAAAAACATTGACATTATATAGTGAGATCATCAAGGAACTTTTACTGACCATCATGATCTAGTTTCGTTATATTTAATATTATTCCTATATGTTCATTAAAATCAAGAAATGAGTTATGATATACTTTATATAATCAAATTTATCCAAAATATTATTTTTAGGGAAAGAATTTATGTATGTGGATAAAAACTAATTAGGTTGTTCATGGAGATGTTGAACCAATAATTTTATAAACAATATTTTTGTTTTAAGAACATAGGAATAGAGATTATAAGATGGATATCCTACCATAATGATAATGTATTAGTATATTTTAGATTCTGATGTTTCTATTTTAAGTGGTATTAATATCATATGGGGTGGTAGATGAAAAATAAAATTGCAATAATCCACTAGTGGAAACAAAATTTAACATGTCGACATTGTTCACATTGGTTCTATATAACCAATGAGAAAAGATATAAAATTCGATTCATCACATCAGTTATACAATAACTGACGTGATCAGTCAATGAGAATCAATTTTTTTTCATCGGTTATTTTATAATCGACGTGATAAAAACTGATATTAGATTTATCACATAGGTTATTTTATAACCAATGTGACATATCGAATCTGGGCACTTTGTCACATCGGTTATAAAATAACCGATGTGATAATGCTGATCTCAGTAATTTATCACTAAGGTTTTAAATAACCATCATTATAAATCCCCATTTATCACATCGTTTATAAAATAATAGTTGTGATAAATACTTTTTTACATCAGTAATTAAATAACTAACGTTGTAAACGTAAAAAAAATAGTTTATAATGTCAGTTATTAAACAACATACATGATAAATATTTTAAATGATTTATCATGCCCTGTATTTAGTCATTCTATTTTCTTTAATCGGGCGATGTGTGACTCGTCTCTCTTGTGTGGAAATCCTAGAAAGGATTCTTCGAATTTGTGCCCTCCAGCCTCGTTTTACCAACTTCATTCATCATCTTTATTGTCATCATATCTATCAGGTCGACTCAAAACACTCAAGTAAGCCTCATACGGCTCGATTTCATTTTTTATTTTCTGTGATTCCCTAAACTAATTTATTGAGATTTTATTTTTCTATCTTTTTTCTTCCTATTATGGTAAGTTTAATAGTGTTCATTTATACCATGGAAAATTATTTTCTGGTAAAATAAACCATGAAGTCATATAACTCAAGTTTATGATTTTTTTGGTATCTATCATGTATGTGTGTGCATACAGGGTGTGTCCATGGGTATGGGATCTGTCCATGTTGGTGTGGGGTGTCCAAGGGTTGGGGGGATATCCATGGGGAAATGGTGTACGGGGGGTATACAAGGGGTGGGGGTGGTGTCCTGGGGGTGTATGTGCTATCCAAGGGGGTTGTGTTTTCAAAGGTACAAGGGGGTGAGGTGTTTTCTAAGGGGTTGGGGTGTCTAGGGGTGGGGGTGTCCAGTGGGTGAGTGAGATATATAAGGGGGTAGAGGTTTCCAGAGGAGTGGGGGTGTCTAGGGGGTGGGGGTTTGTCCAGCTGGGTGGGGGTTGTCCATGGGGTGGGGGATGTCCAATGTATTGGGGCCGTCTAGGGGGTGGGGGTTGTCCAGAGGGGTGGGGGTTGTCCAAGGGGGTAGTGGTTTCCAAGCGGTGGACAAGGGGGTGGGGTCGTTTCTAGGTGGTGAAGGGGGATTTACAAGGGGGTAGGGGTGTCTAGGAGGTGAGGGGTCGTCCAGGGGGTGGGGTTTCCAAGGAGGTAGGAGTGGTGGTGGTGTCTAAGAGGGTTAGTGGGTAGTCCAAGGGGGTAGCGGGTTTCCAAGCGGTGGGGGTGTCCAGGGGTTGAGGCTATCCATGGGGGTTGGGGTTTGTCTAGGGGGTGGGGGCTTTCGAGGGGCGTGGTTGTGTCCAGCGGGTGTCCAAGAGGGTGGGGGTGGGGTTTTATGGTGAGGGGGCTTTCCAAAGGGGTGGGGGTGTCTAGTGGGTTGGGGGTGGTGTCTAAGGGTGAGGGGGATGTCCATGGGGTGGGGGTATTCAGGGGTGGGGGTGTCAAGGGTGTGGGGCGTCCTGAGGGGTGGGTTTGTTTAGGGGGTGGGGCTGTTTATGGGGTGAGGGAGTCTAGGGGGCTTTCCAGAGGGGTTAGGGGAACTCTAGGGGTGGGGGGTGTCCAAGGGGGTGGTGGTGTCCAAGAGGGTGGGGTGGTGTCTAGGGGGTGAGGGGGCTTTCCAATGTTGATAAAATAAGGATTTCATTATTACTTTTCCATTTATTCATACATGGGGGGAGATTGTTTAGTCATTAATGAAATCTTTATTTATTTACCATTTGTTCTTGTTTTCAAAATCACAAATTCCTTATCTCAAAGAAAATCTCTTTTTAACAAGTTTTAGACTTCTATAAGAAAAAATTTCCTTCCACATGGAAATTTATCCTTACCTTTTTTTATTGTTCATATCATAATTTTTATAATTGTAAAATTAGGTTGGAAACCAAAACATTGGAATCCTATAAATACCTAAATATTAAGCATTTTATTTTATAATCCATATTCTCATAATTTTGATTATGAATTCTTGTTACGATCTCTTATGAGTTCTGACTTCGAATTCTGTTTACAAAATCTGGTTACGAACTCTTCTGAGTTCTGACTCTGATTTCTGATTACGAATTCTGATTACGAACTCTTTTGAGTTCTAACTCCGAATTCTGATTACAAAATCTGGCTACGAACTCTTCTAGGTTCGGACTCTGAATTCTGATTACAAAATCTGGTATCGAACTTCTCTAAGTTCTGACTCCGAGTTATCTTAATACAGACTCCAAATTCTCATGAGTTCTGACTCTGAATTCTCATGAACTCAGACTCCAAACATTGTATGTTCTGGTTCCGAATTCCTGTGAATAAAAATTCCGACTTTCCTGGAAATTCAGAGTCCATAAATCTATAGAGTTCAGGTTTTGAATTCCTAGAAAACAGAATCCGAATATCCTTGTTTTATAGACTTTGAAATCAATTTTTATTAGACTCCAAACTTTCATTTACTTACACTTCGAATATTGATTTTTCTTATGTAACAATACTTTTTCTTACACATGTTTTTTCCTTAAAATGATGTTCTGTATTCATTTACTAACTAACCATTTTTTAAGTGACACGTGTAAAAGTCCCTCGTAAATTCAAGGAATAATATTACCATTGGAGGAGGGAGCCGACCGTTGAAGTAGTGCCTATAAATAGAAGCTCATTTGAAAAGATCTCAACATTGTTCTATGACTCTAGAGATTACATGTTTATGAATTGATTTCTAGAGAGATACTCTCATTTCTTCGTGCGTACTGAACTTCTTGTTCATTTTTTCTTTGTGAGACTCTGATTGTTGCTGTGTATAATCGAGGGATTCTAGGGATAGGAAGACAGATGTGCCGACTACCTTGAAATTGAGGGCTTGCGGGGATGGCAAGACAGACTCCAATCATCATATCGAGGGATTACCCTAGTGTGGGTAAGATAGACTTTTTGAAAGTATATATCAAGGGACCTTTATCCAAGGTTGTTGGATACCCTTCTCTTTGGGTTAAAATATTTATTACTTGTCACTTAAATTGTTATAAGTTTTCCGCTGTCTTTGTATTGATGAGGAAAGTATAACTATCATATACTTCCTTATACTTGTACTCTGATTTGGTTAGATTCTATAAGCTTTAAGGTAAAATATTAATATTTGTTATCTTTCATTAAGTTTCTTTCCCGAACCATCTTTCTAGATTCACATTTTCAGAATCATATTTCCAGAATCAAGCAAGCGGGTAGAACTAGATGTTTTATGAATTTCACTGTTTAACCATATTACAACATAACCATCTTTAAAAGTTCCAAAGGAATTTTTAAAAGTATAAAATTCACCCCGTCATGTATATTGAGTATAATTAGATAATACATATAGTATCTCTATTATTTTGATCCTACATTTGTTATTATAGAGTATATCATACGCACATACCATCGAAACATCCAAGGAGGTGGGGGTGTCTAGGTGGGGTTTCCAGGGGTGGGGATGTCCAGTGCGGTGGGGAGTGTCCTAAGTGGTGGGGGGATGTTTAGGGGGTGCGGGATGTTTAGGGGTGGGGGTGTCTAGGGGGTGGGGGTGGTTTCCAGGTGGTGTCCAAGGGGATGGGGTGGTGTCCAATGGGGTAGGGGGTTGGACACCCCCCTGGACACCACTCCCCAAACCCCTTGGACACTCCCACCCCAATGGACACCCCCCTAGAAAGGCTGCCAACCCCTGGACACCCCCTACCCCCTTGGACAACCGGGACATCCCCTACTCCATGGACAACCCCTACAACCATGAACAGCCCCAACCACACCCCATGGATAGCCCCATACCCCCTTGGAAACCCCCTTGGAATATATATATCCCAACAGTTTCATTGAAACTATTTCCATATTTTAACTTCAGGTATTCCATACCAACGGTTCCTATATAATTGTTCATGTATGGCTATTGCAATAAACATCATGTAAAAGGTGTGTGAATGTATACATTTTTTAATATTTATACTTCATATTTCTTTTTTATTTATGGGTGAGTTTGGTATCTGGTTGCACCAGGATGTATTCTTTTTTTACATTAGGAAGAAAGGATCCAAGATTAATTTAAAACTGTTATATATAACTATATTTTCTTTTTAAAATTATTCTCATGCATATATTTTTGAAATATGCATAGATTTGTTTTATATTTCAATTTTTTTTACATTCAAATTATGATATTTTTCCTATAAATATATTTTTGTCTTATTGTAACAGGATGTATAATTTTGATATTTTTTATAGGTAATAATGAGTCAAAGTTGGATTATGGAAAAAATAATGAGTAGTGAATATGAGGAAGGTGTTGGTGCTTTTTTGAATTTTCTAAATGAAATGTTCCATGCAGTTAAATTTTTTCTCTCCATGCATTAAATGTTTTAATATGAAGAAGTTGTAATGTATAGATATAAATGATCTTGCGATTTGTCATGGCATTAATCTGAGTAATATCCATTCGATTTGGAATTGTGAAACTAGACAGAATTTCAAATCTACAGATGATGATGATTTGCAAGATGGTTACTCTGATGGAATAGAAGAAATTCTTCGTGATATTTCAGAAGAACAAATTGAGATAGAACCAAAACTTGTGCGTCTATATGGCGATTCTAAAAAACCATTGTATCCAAGTTGTATGGATATTATGGTTTTTTGATGGTGTTAAGATTGATTAACCTGAAGGAGAAACATGGATGGAGTGACAGAAGTTTTACAGAGCTCCTACAATTATTGAAAGACATTCTTCCAAAAGAAAACGATCTTCCAGATTCACATTAGAAGGCAAAAAAAATATTATGCTCGATGCGATTGTGATACAAGAAAATACATGCATGTCCGAATGACAGTATGATATATTCGAAGGAATATAAATTGTGGTCAGAGTTTCTTAAATTTGGGACATCATGGTATAAAATAAATGAAAAATCACAGCCTGATGTAGAGATTACAAAGATCCATCCCAAGGTATTTTGGTATCTTTCTATAATTCATCATTTGAAACATTTATTTGCTAATTCACATGATGAAAAAAGGTTAAGATGGCATGCTGATGAGTAGATATGGGATGGAAAAATACGTCATCCAGCTGATTATACACAATGGAATAAAATTGATGAGTAGTATCCTATATTTGGAAATGAAATTATAAATATCATACTAGGGTTGTGCACAGATGGAATGAATCCATATTGAATCCTCAGTATCACACATAGTTCATAGCCTATTTTATTGGAAATTTACAACCTCAATTCTGAAGATTGTATGAAGTGAAAATATTTCATATTGACTATAGTGATCTGTGCTCCAAAGCAACATGGAAATGATAATGATGTTTTCTAGTCACCATTGATTGATGATTTGAAACATTTATTAGAGGATGGTATTAGGGTGTATGATTTTTATAAAGTCGAATATTTTCAACTCCAGGCAGTAATTATGTTCACTAAAAATAACTTCCCATCATATGTAAATTTGTCAAGATACAGTTTTAAAGGGGAATAAAGCATGCCCAATTTGCGGACAACAGAAATTATATTTTCACTTGCATCGTGGGATGAAAATAGTATACATGGGTCATAAAAACATTTTGGCTATGGATCAATCTTATATAAGACTAAAAAATGCATTCAATGGCTAAAAAGAATTTTGTATTTATCCAAAAAATTTATCCCCTTTTTTGTATTTTCAGAGTGTACAAAACCATGATGTGACATTGGAAAAGATACCGAAATCTTTTAAGTATAGACATATTTGGAAGAAAATGTCAATATTTTTTGAGCTACCATATTGAAGATATCATGATGTGAATCATAATATTGATGTCATGAACGTGGAGAAGAATATCTATGTCAGTTTTATTGGAACATTACTAGAGATTAATGGAAAAGCAGAACATGGGATGAATGCAAGATTAGACATACTATCAATGAGATTATGTTTGGAGTTATCTCCCAGTCCTAATGGTTGAAAACCATTTCTTCCCCCGTCTTTCCATACATTATCCAAGAGGGATAAAATTATCTTTTTTCAGTCTCTTAATGATATCAAGGTGCCTCAAGGTTATTCATAAAATGTAAAAAAACTTTGACTCTTTAAAGGATTTGATGTTGATAGGTATGAAATCTCATGATTGTCACATCATGATTCAACTACTTCTACCAGTTGCATTACATGGAATATTACCCATCCTTTTCAGAAAGACTATAATGAAGTTGTGTTATTTTTTCAATTCAATTTCGAATAAGGTTATTGATGTGAAATATTTGGACATTTTGGAAAGGATGAAATTTCTATACATTGTATGTCGGAAATGTATTTTTCCCTATATTTTTTGGATATAATGGTGCATTTAATGATTCTTCTAGTTTGAGAAACAACGCTTTGTGGACCTGTATATCTTTGTTGGATGTATCCTTTTGAAAGGTATATGAAAATATTGAAGGGGTATGTTTAGAATCCATATCGAACTGAATCTCCATTTATTGAAATGTATATTTCTGAGGACATTGTAGAGTTTTGTACGAGCTACTTGGTTGTAGTAGAGCATAGAGGTTTTCCTCCATCTCACTTTGAATGAGTTAAAAATGAGGGAAAGGGGATATATGGATTGAAATTCCGATAATTATAAGCTAAATAGATGAAGGTGTTAGAATTATACATATAAAATAACCTAGATAATGCTCAACCGTATATAACATTGCATATTAATGAGTTGAAACAATTTCATCCAAGGAAGAAAGAAATGTGGATTTTTAATGATCACAACAAAACATTTTTTTCATGGTTTAAAAAGGCCTTGCTTCTGAGATCAGATATATCAGAGAAATTTAGATATTTTTTCGATGGTCCATGTTTAAATGTGATAACTAGGTCTGGGTATGACATTAATGACTATAAATTCTGTATGAAAACTCAGGACAACAGAAGTGCGGTTCAGAATAGTGGTGTATTGGTGTTTGAAGAAGCAATGTGTTTTTCGACTTCAAATGACAAAAAACAAATTTAGGAATTAAGTTCATATTATGGAGTCATTGATGAAATATGGGAGGTTGATTACATTAAAATTAAATTTCATGTTTTTTAACTGCAAATGGTTTATCGGTAAAAATAGTGTTAGACACGATGAATTTGGAATGACAGTTGTTAATCTAAATATATTAGAAGACACATTGGAATCTTTTATAATGGAAACACGTGAAAAATATATTTTCTATGTAGTTGATTAATCCTTTATGCAGTGGTATGTAGTATTACAAGGGAAAAAACAATATGTTATTGAGCATCAACATGATGAAGATGCTGATTTATGTGAGATTCCCACTTCCATAGAAAGATTAGTAGAACATAATTATGAGCATTTTAATAAATGGTTTGTGCCATAAGTAATGATCATGATGAAGGAATTATGGAAAACAATACATTTGTACATTCCTAATATTATAGGCAACATATTTATATTTCTTGTTTCCATTTACTATTTCCATAAAATTTTAGATAATGTAATTGTTTTATTTATTAAAACACATATTTAAAAAAATTATTAGAAGTTTTTTTATTTTAATTTTTATTTTGTTTATCATTATTACCATTATGTAAATTATATATCTATTATTTTGGTTGAATGAAAATTACATTACCATGTTTACCATGTTTACTATTTCTACCCTGTCTACCATGTTTACCATGTTTACCATGTTTAACATGTTTACCATGTTTACCATATCTACTAGGTCTACCATTTCTACCATGTCTACCATGTATATCATGTTTACCATTCCTACCGTGTTTACCATGTCTACCATATTTACATTGCTTACCATGTATACCATATTTTACCATAGTTTTCCATAGTTTACCTTTACGTAACTTATATATTTATTGATTTTGTTGAATGAAAATTTCACTACCATGTTTACCATTTTTATAATTGTTAAACATGATTTCCATATTAACTATGTTTACTATTACATAACTTAGTTCAATTTTCTATTTTCTATTTACATTTGTATTGTAATATTTTAATTTTATTAATTTTTGAAAACTATTTGTTTTTTTATTTGAAGGATAATGACAAATCAATCAGTTTTCCAACCACATGATTCTAGAGATGAGAATAATGATCATACCTATAGGTAGGAACATTCATATTATTCCCTTAATGTTCCCCAATATTCCTCATGTTCTACCACTATAACAAAGAATAGTTCAAGAGTTAGTAAATATTGGTGCCCACGTTTACCAAAATTATCACTTTCTCGTACCCATGACCATGGGATACTCATTGAGTTTGATGATAATGATATTCCTAGAGGTCCAAATGAAAAATATTTGAATACTTTTATATCAACTCAGGGTAAGAGAAAAGTAAGCATTTTCTTTGATGATTGGAGAAGTGTGGAAAAATTGGTATTATCTTAGGTCTGGGAGACGATTTTGGTATGATATTATGTTATTTTTTTTATTTTTTAAGTTTTTTAAGTATAATATATTTTACCTCCTCTTTATTAGATTACTATTGATATTCCTAACACTGGAGGAGTCAGGAAGAAATGATTATCGATGACTGATAGGAGATGGAGAGATTTCAAATCAACCCTTACATCTGATTTCATTTTTGGTCATAGGAGAAATGACAATCCATGTCACATATATCCTTTCATAGATGAAGACACATGGAGATTGTTTATTGAAAGTAGAAGAAAATATTTATTTGTTGTAAGGTAAATGTAATCTTCTATAATCTTTCTTATATAAGTTATCTTATTAATTATTTGTTGATGATTTATTATTCTTAATTTACAGAAAAATTGACATCTCATCAAGAGATACAATAAATAAATGTATACCCTCATAGTTTATCTCAGGGAGGTTATACATTATTGGAAGAACAAATGATGGCAGAAAAATTACAAAAACTAAGAACTGAGTCTTCAATCTCTAGATAGGTTTCCCCTCTATCCCATCCATTTAGACATGAAAAATGGAAGATAGTTCAGATGGAAAAAACTGGGGCAATATCTTTCTGGAGAATCGATAAGTGTAGCTGAGAGGATTGTAAGATATTTATTTTATTTATTTTAGTTAAATATATATTAATTATATAATTTGTATCATTACAAAAATGTTCAATTAATTAATATCGGTTTATCTTGAAGAGCGGACCTCATAAGGGGTATTTAAAGCTACTGGGACTAAAGATATATTATATGTAGAATTGGGAAAGCCTGAACATCTTGGTCTTGTATGATGATATACGATAGGTGTATCGGTATGAAACATGTTGCCACATTATTCAACTTTTTCAATTGAGGGTGTTTATAAAAAAATAATCTTTAGAGGCTAAGGTGCATAATATTAATGCGATGATGGAGGAAATGATAAGAGAATCAGTACAGTCTATGCATTCAGACATGCAAAGTCAATTTCAGACTACAGCTCTCACACCTCCACATCCCCCTAAAGACCCCATTATTTATCCTCCACCTCTACCAGAAGCTCCCACTCCCCCACCTCATCCTAGCGACCCCATTTTTTATCATACTCCTCCACCATAGCTTCCTAATTATTTCAAGTAGTATGTTGATGATCCTCAACATCAAATATTTTCAGATCAGCTGGTATATTGTATAGGAGATACAGTTCATCATCAATAGTTAGAGATAGAGCATCATAGGGTCACTGTATAGGATATTATAGATAGATCAGTTATAGTAACATTACCTACAGATGAGATGGTGATAGTTGGGCATAGTATTGGTCAATTTTTAATTTGTCCATCTAGACATCTGCAACTCATTACCATAGAGGTATGTATTTTATATTATCTATTTTATTTTTTATTAAATATTTTTTTACATTAGAAAAGTAATATATATTAATATTTATTTTTATACGAATACTTCAAAGGAAAATTAATACTGTATAGACAAAAACAAAGACAAATGGCAAAGACATAAGATACAGATTCTATTAGTATTGAAAAATTGTCAAGATATTAAATTTTTTTGGTTGATCATTATGAGTTTTAAATTGAATCTCATATTTGTGGATGTGAAATAAATGTGGGGATTTTGAAAAATGATATCATGGAGGCTATTACTGGAGATAATTTGGGTATAAACGTGGTGAAAATATTTTCCATGGAAGTATTAACACCTTTTCCCTGCGTTAAATTTTTTAAAAATGTATACTTATGTCTGTTTTGTATTAGGTATATTTATAACCTGTGAGAAGAATGAGTGGACAGATTTATATGGATTCGTGGACCCTCATTTGATTTCTCCTAAAGCATAGGCATTGGATGTGGAAAAAAGGATTCATTATATTGCTGAAAGATTTAAACAGAATATAATCACACAGTTTTGGTTAATGCCATTTTATGAGAGGTTTGAAACATATCTCTAGAAAAGTGATGATTATCTATTATCATAAAAACCTACTAACCTTAAATTATCTTGTATAACTAATCATTCGATGTTAGTTTTTTTTTCAAGGGATAAAACACTTTATTGTATAGGATCTGTCCATCGAGATGTGCAGGGAAGTTTTAAGAATATGTTGGAAAAGAAAGTTTCAATTTCTTAATAGTTGTATATATTAAAATTTATTTTAAAATAATCTCATTCGTATTATTTTCTGATAGGGGATGGGTCTAATTTTGAAAAAACACAATGGAAATGAGTTCCAAGATCAAATATGTAAATGTAATTGTAAATATCCATTTATAATTTGTACTTTTTGATGTGTTTCATAAAAATAATATTTTTAATTTACACTCACTTAAACAGAATTGTTAGGAACAACAAGGCATCATCTAATGAGGATATTATATGTTATGATTTATGTATGAAATAATTACACCTGGAACACTTGTGAACTTTGACCTAGTAATAATTCAATTTAAATATAGCCATAATATTTCATTTGATTAACTCATTATACTTTTTAACTACTATACTTTTAATTTGTACATATTTGTGGACCGTAAACCGTATAGTTCTATAGAGGTCTAACTCTTACAAGTGGAATGGTCAAATTATTTTATAGGTTTGATTAGATTTTATTTTGTTTGTAATGTAAAATGTAATTTTGAATATTTTTATAATAATTCTTTATTTAGTAGTTATTTGGGTTGGATTTAGGTTTTTTTTACTTGTCATTTTACGTTTTGAACATTTTATATGAATGTTTAATTTTTCTATGATTCTTTTTTTGGTCTAGCTCTAATGGTTTTTCTGGTTTGGATTCTGGTCTTGGGGTGTACAGGGTGTGTCCATGGGTGGGAGGCCTGTCTAGGGGGTGGGGGTGTCCAGGAGGGTGGGGTGATGTCCAGGGGTGTGGGGGTGTCCAGTGGGGTGGGGGGTATAGGGGTGTGGGTGGGTTGCCCAGTGGGGTGGGGTGGGTGTCCAGGGTGTCCATGGGGGTGAGAGGATGTTCAGGAGGGTGGTAGGGCTGTGTAAGGGGTGGGGACTATCCTGGAGGGTGGGGGTTGTCCAAGGAGACTCTAGGGGGTGGGGGTATCTAGTTGGGGGGTCCGGGTGTGTGGGAGGGTTATTTAGTGGAGTGGGGTGTCAATTGTGTCTATGGGTGTGGGAGGGTGTCTAGAGGGTGGGAGGGTTGTCCAGGAGTGTGGGGATGTCCAGGGGTGTGGGGGGTATCCTGGGTGTGGGAGGGTTGTCCAATGCGGTGGGAGGGGGTTGTCCAGGCTGTCCAGGAGGTGGCAGGGTTGTCCGAGGTAGTGGGGGCTGTCCATGGGGTTTTTAGGGGTTTGGGGGTGTCAAGGAGGGTGGGGGATGTCTATGATGGTGGGAGGGATGTCCAGGGGTGGGGGATGTCCTAGAGGGTGGGGTCTATCTAGGGGTGTTTAAGTCTGTGGGGGTGTTTAGGGTGTGGGGGGTTTTCAGGGGTATGATAGGGTTGTACAGTGGGGTGGGGGTTTCAAGGGTGTCCATGGGGGTGGGAGGGTGCCTGGGAGGGTGGGCAAGAAGTTCAGGGGGTGTCCAGGGGTGGGGGGTGTCCAGGAGGGTGGGGGTTATCTAATAGGGTTAGAGGGTTGTCCTGGTGGGTGGGGGCTATCTATGGGTGTCCAAGAGTGTGGGGGTGTCCATTGGGGTGGGGGTGGGGGGGTTTCATGGGTTTGGGAGGGTTTTCCAATGGGGTGGGTGTATCCTGGGTGTCCATGGGGGTGGAAGGGTGTGCAGGAGGGTGGCAGGATGTCTAGTTGGGTGGGGGCTCTCTAGGGGGTGTCCAGGGGTGTGGGGTGTCTAGTGGGGTGGGGGATGTCCAGGAGGGTGGGAGGGATGTCCAGTGGGGTGGGGGTGTCCAGGGTTTCCATGGGGGTGGGAGGGTGTCCAGGATGGTAGGAGGGGTGTTGTGGGGAGTGGGGGTTGTCCAGGGGAGTGGGGGGCTGTCCAGGGGTTGTCAAGGGTTGTGGGAGGGTGTCCAGGTGTGTGGGGGTGTCCAGTGGTGTGGGGGGAAATCCAGTGTGTAACACCCCGGAATGATAAAGGGTTAAATGAATAAATGATGTGAATCATGTCAACAAGGTGCACCTTCCTTTTTAGGAGCCTACCTGGTTTGAACTCCACAGTTAAATGTGCTTGGCCTGGAGTAGTGATCGGAATTGGTGACCTTCTTCAAAGTTTCCCAGGGTGTGTTTTAGTGAGGACAAAGAACACTGGAAAGGATATGTGTTGGCATGTGGGGATTTTCATTGGTCAAATGACCCCTGTTGGCACGTGGGTGGGCCCCAGGGTGGGGAACACATGTCTGTGGGGAAACTTGTGGTACCTCGTGGGCACAGACCAAACGGTCTTGTTATGGTGGGGTGTATGTACTGTCACCGGGGCCTGGTTGTTGCATTTGGTATCAGAGGTGGTACCCACCCTTATGTGAGGTACACTTCCTGGGTTGAGATATAGGGCCCACAATGAGGACATTGTGCTCTAAAGGGGGTGATTGTACCACCCTATAATGATAAATGGTTAAATAACTAAATGATAAGACTTGTGTCATCATGGTGCACCTTCCTTTTTGGGACCCTACCTAGTTAGAACTCCACAGTTAAGCGTTCTTGGCCTGGAATAGTGATCAGGAAAGGTGACCTTCTAGGAATTTTCCAAGGGTGTGTGAGAGTGAGAAAAAACCCACTGGAAAGGACAAGTGTTGGCCTATGGGGATTGTCAGTATTCAGATGACCTGTGCGGGCACATGGGTGGGCCCCAAGGTGGGGACCATGTGTCTGCGGGGCAACTTGTTTGACCTGGTGGGCTAGGACCCGACAACCATGTTAAGGAGGGTGTTTGTGCTGTCATCGGGGCCTAGTTGTTGCATTTGGTATCAGAGGTGGTACCAAGCCTTAAGTGTGGGGCACTTCTTCGGTTGAGATGTAGGGCCCACAACGAGGACATTGTGCTCTAAATTGGGGTGATTGTGACACCCTAGAATTATAAAGTGTTAAATGACTAAATTATATTACTCATGTCCACAAGGTGCATTTTCCTATTCAGTAACCTACCTGATTAGAACTCCATAGTTAAGCATGCTAAGCCTAAAGTAGTAAATCAGATGAGTGACCTTCTGGGAAGTTTCTCAGGGTGTGTGCGAGTGAGGACAAAGCACGTTGGAAAGGACATGTGTTGGCTTGTGGGTATTTCAATTAGTCAGATGACCCATGAGGGCACGTGGGTGGGCCCTTGATATGGGATCATAAGTCTGCAGTGAAACTTGTGGTACCTAGCGGGCTAGGACCTGACAGCCATGTTAAGGAGGGGTGTCTGTGCTTTCACTGGGGCCCATTTGTTGCAAAGGGGATCACTAGTAGTGTGGGTGTGTCCAGGAGTGTGGGGGATTTCGGTTGGTCTGGAGGACTATCCTGGTGGGTGGGGCTATCCTGAAGGATGGGGGTATGTTCATGGGGTGTTCGAGGGTTTCTAGAGGTGTGGGAGGGATGTCCAGTGGGGTGGGGTGTCCAGGGTTTTCATGGGGGTGGGAGGGTGTCCAGGAAAATGGGCGGGCTGTCCAGAGGGTGGGGGCTGTCCAGGGGGTGTCCCAGGGGTCAGGTATCTAGTGTAGGTTCCGGGGTTAGCAGAAGCATGTTAGTGGGTATACCCAACATTAATTTTAGCGTTAAACAACATTCAATCTGATATCCATCATGATAATAAAACACTGAATCTTCAGAATATAATGAAGAACGAAAATAAAAAGAAGGGTCCCAGAACTATTGAGATTGGATCATCATATGTTGGTAATAATTAATTTAATTTATTGACAATAATAAACTTGATGGAATTATTTCTTCATTCATGTTTTTAGTCACTATCATATGTGATCCGTTGTTGCGTCGTATAATTCAAGTGTAGGATTCCTCTAGATGTGATTCACATCTTCTCCATGAATCTTTAGACGTCGTCGAAGGGATCTTTGGGTGCTAGTACGGAAGAGCCTTCGCTTGCGATGTCCACCTTTGTTCACCTTGATCCAGTGACAGTGGATCTATCTCGGACTTGAGAGCATTCTTGGCGGGAGGATTTCTTTCAACCATTAGATAATTATCCCGAATTGTTGTGCACAACGATTCTCTCTGGAAAAGTGTTTGGGTTGTGAGGATGTTTATTATCAGGTTTGAGGTTATAGATTTATGGAAATAAATAAACTCACTACTCATTTTATTTATTTCATTAACTCTTATATAAAACCCCCATGTAATATGATTAATTCCTTGACATGCCCTCACGCTGATTATAATAAATATCATTTAATAAAATGATATTATTTACTCAAAATCCCGACGGGAAAAAATACACTGCATGTAATCCTTAATAGACGACGTGTACTCGTTTTCCTTGAAAACTACGCGGCATGTACATTTAGTGTACATGGTGTGTTTTATCTTGTTTTCATTTTTCTTTACTTACTCCACCTCATTTATTAGACCATGAGTAATGGCTATTTATTTCTTAAATAAATGTAACTGCATTACTCGCTAATAAATATATATTATTTCACCCACAATATATTCTCTCGAATAACTAGTGTCGAAATAAATGTGATCATTCATCCATAAATAATTATTAAACAAGATTTGGGAATAATTTTTATTTAACTTGTCAAATTAATAATTAACTGAGATATATGATTACACATAGTTTGTGACCCTCTAGGCATCTTTCTCAGTGGCATTAGGAGGAGCCTGCCTAAATTCCAAGGTTAGCATCTAGCAACACGCCCAGACACCCATAGGGAAAGAAGTTAAAACCGCAATAATGTGTCACATCATACAAACGCTTACTATGTAATATAATCTCGTTGTCACAATATCTCAAATAAAGAGGGTCGTATACTCGTGCCATCAACCCATAGACTCGATTATTCTTTCTTTGACTTTCTGAAATTTAACTCAACCATTCCTTACCATGGACATGGATTTATATAGGTTATATCAATTACATCAAAGGGCCTCAGATATCTACTTATATTATGGAACAGAAGGGAAAAATCCTTTCTCGTATTATCTTGTAATGCAGTATTACATGTGACACACCCAACGTATCTTACCTCTCTGTGAACAATGTGTCATCACAGTATCCATCAATACATCTAAGTGCGAGAGTTGTAATACCCATTAATAATAATCTTAAATTCCAAGCACCAATACACACGTCCACAAATAGGAACATCCAATGACATTATGAAATGTGGATTTCCTATTGGAGGGTCTTGTTCTCATAATATCTTCCTGGATATTACCAAGGGCGCACACCATGAGAAGGTGCATCAAATTTTTATGAGTCTTCACCCCTAATGGAATATATTATTTATGTCTCTCAAATAACATCATCCATCCATAGAATATATATTCAAGAACAATGTTATGACACTTTAGGGTTCTCATCATAGTAGAGATCTTGTATGAACCTTTAATGAAATATATATCCTTTGGATATTATCAGATGCACTATCACATAGAAGAAAAATCACGATGTGATAAGGTGTTTATTTAATGAATAAAGTACAATGTAGTTGGTTCTAGGCCACCAACTCCAACAGACCCCCACATGGACTGGAGCCAACACCTAACAACTTTTAACCCGCAAGCTCTCACATGATATTCGTGCTTGTACAGAGATATGCCTTTTGTTATGGGGTCCACCACGTTATCTTCCATGGACACTCTGCTCACTGCAACTTCACCCCTTTGATATCAATCCCTCAAGATGTGATACATTAGGAGTATGTGCTTTGTCTGTTGATGTGACTGTGGTTCTTTTGTAAGAGCCACCACTATAGTATTATCACAATACAACATGACAGGGTCTTTTCTTCTAGGCACCACATCACGCTCCTGGACAATGTTAATGTAACGTCGTAACCCCAGAAGCCCAAAGTCGGTGCGTTATTATGTAACATTAGCATGATCTCAAAAGTTAATGACTCGAAAGACCGATTAGTTTAGTATCCTTGGAAATAATAGATACATTCATAATATTTACATTACATCATGTAATAAAAACAACAATAACATCTTGTCTCCATAGACCACACTCATATCCTCTCAAACTATCCCTGTATTTCAGTCATAAAATACTTCTTCAAATCTAGGAAAAATAAAACATAAAAAGGGGTGTGCTAAGATGCTCAGTAATGATAACAATATAGAAGAAACATTCAAAAATAAACATAAACATTTAAGTCAATATATGACTAAAACAAAGGACTTTTATACTTGAACATCAACATAATATGGAAAATATAAAATGAAATAATTCCATTTACTTGTTCACATTCATATTCTACTAGTCGAATAATCACATGCAATATTAATAACAACTTTCATAATGATGAAAAATATAATTCAAGAATTTCAAAACAACATATTCAAGGCTGTGTTCCAAGACTACAAATATGATTTTGTCAGGGCCCTGTGACAAGACACAATTTTGTCTCATGAGACCTACCGTTTCATTGAGGAGCTATAGCGGGATCCACCAATCACTTACTAAGTCCAATTCATTCCTCATATGAAACGGTGTAAACAAAACATAAACATTCATATTAAAAATAGCACACAAAATGTCAATACATTATCAATAAACCAAGAATGGTATAAAAATAACACATCCATATTAAAACATATCACAAAATCTTCAATACAATATGGAAGTTTGTTATCATAATAAAGAAACTTCAACTAAGCTTAAAATTCATCAATGAATGTTGACATAGAAGAAATCTAAACCTTTTTAGAAAAATATCTCTTTCTATTTTGAAATTATTTAAGGGTCACAAAATAAAAAAGAAAAAATTCATTTTTAAGATATTATTATAATATTGTAAGGTAAGCTTCGATGATGTTATAATGGATGAAAATATTTGCACCCGTCTTATAAGATAAAAAACATTCTTACCTTAAATTTGTCGAAAATGTCAAAAAGTTCCTTGTTCGAAAAATGACAGAAAGATTCATTTCAAAAACATATAAGGTCAAAGAAGGGTATAAATGACTTTAACCATTTTTCTATTAAATATTAGAAATGTTTTGAAAGACATTTTTATGAAACATTAATGTGGATGATAAAGAGGTCCCAGTAGATAATTACATATAAACAACCTTGAATAATGAAGAGGTTGTAGAATTAACCCTTACCTTGTACTTTTCATTGGTCAAGGGAAGGTTAAACTTCTATATAATAGTTAAATAAATGTTATTAAATTATACAAAAATTACATACATTAATATGATATCATATATGATCTTATAAAATTTTGTTGTTAACAATATTTTCGTATTATCGTTGTTTCGGGTGTTAACTAACTCGTTTTCTTTTATATGTTTTGTTACATAAGCCGTGTTTCTTGTGGTTAGATTTTATATTATTCATATATAGAATGATATCATGTACATAAACATTATTTTGAAACATAAAATTACAATTAGTCTTGAATGGATATGATGGGGAATGAATCTCATCGCCTTCGTGGAGACGGTAGTCCGTACGTACGTACGAGCGAAAATATCATTCTTTTGATATTAAAATAGTTTATAATTGGATGGTATATCATATATACATAATTGTTATAAATTTATATTTATTATTTATATCATTTATACTCATTATTATAACCATCAAAATGATGAAATGTTTGAATAACAAACTACACCATGACGTGGAGATGGTAAGTCGTATGTACACACTTGTGGTGACTTTTTCATTCATAGGATGGATAAAATAACTAATATGGTTGTGCCATTTTTATAATAAAATCACAGTATATATATGATACTTGATTTATTATTTTAGAATGTAATAAAAAAATAAAGAGGAGTAGGAAGAAGAAAATAACATGAAATATGTGCTGAGATATTTACCTCTTCTTCAGGTTCATCCTTTTCATTTGATCATAATGGATCCTTAGGTTGGATTTTGGACTAATATAAGGCCTCTAGGATTAAGGTATGAAATTTTATAGGATATTTGGGTGGATTTCGGCTGATCCAAATGTCTTTGAATGTGTTAATTATAGAGAATGGGGTGTTCCCATTTATAAGAGGGGGTGTGGGTCACTTTGGGAAAAGCTAGAATTATTATTTTATAATAAATTCATATTCAGTTTATAATGGATCCAAATTGTATTATTTCGAAGATAAGGTGGTAATGGGTCTAAATCCACTCAACCAATAAGATTTAGAGATATTTTTGTCACTATGTTAACTTTATCTTTTAGATTTATTTCTTAGTTAAATAGTTTGACATTTACAATGTCTATTTGTATTTTTATATTATATGGTTAATACAATTACTATATACATCCAATCGAACCCCAAGTGGTTAATTAATGATACACCAATCAATATATAAGTCTTTTTGATGAACCTTACATTTTTAGGAATAGAATATCAATTAATAATATATTATTTGTTTTAAAAAATTCTTTTATGTCAATTTTGTCACTATTTGGTATTTTGTTTAAGCTAAATTAATAAAAACATTATTACTTGGAACAAAATTCACCTTAACAACCCTAATATGTTATATTAACCTATAAAATTAGTTTAATTCATAAAAAGTCTAAAATTAAATTTTTTGGATATTTATAATATCAATTATTTTAGAATTTCAATAATTAGGTAATTACTGCATCATCAATGTGTCATAAATAAATTAAATTATATAACTTCTAAAAAATAGAAATAAAATACCATTATGTAGTAAATATTTTTAACTCTCTAATTAATATTTATATTCGTATATATCTTCTCTATATCTTTATATTAAAAACGTTTATTTATTAAACTTCGATTTTAACTCTTTTAACTCTTCTTTTGATTTAAATAATAATAAATGTCCTAATCAAATCCAAGAGTACCTAAAGGGTAATATTTTATTCCTCAGGTTGTTTTTGGACTAATTACACTTATCCAATAGAAATAGGAAATGTTTTAGGGTAATAATAAAATCATTTTTACCCTTAATGACCCAATTTACTTTTAACCGTGGTAAATAAAAGTAAAAAGTTACTATTCACCAAAAATTATTATTATCATATTGAACCAAATTTTATTTACTCATATCCACCAGGTCTCTTGGATTTTTGAAATTCCACTCACAGAAGTGGTAAAATTATGTTTTGTGTAAATTTGTAAATACTCTTAGGAGGTGGGTAAAAGAAGTTGAAAAGTTCAATAAAATTTTTATATATCTAAAATTATTTTTAAACTGAATCCAATCAATTAAATTGAAATTATATAGTTATTATGTATCTATTTTGACCTAAAATAAATATAACTAAAATAAATAATTATCTAAATAAAAAATCGGTTTTAAACTATAACTCAGTATTTTTCACTATTCATCAAAATTTGAATGTTTTCAAAAAAATACCAAAAAATCACCATAAGTTAATTTTGACATTCCAAATCCAAAATGAATTCCGTTTTAAAAAATAAAATTTATAAAATTTTAAAAAGTGGGAATTTCTATTCATAATGGCTATTTTGATTGGTGGTGGGGTATTAGAACTCAAAGTTGTATACAACACACGCTATTGTATTATTCAAAGAGAACCTTATCGTGGAAGCCTTGGGTGTTATATTCTCCCATCCTTTATATAATTTCTTCCTAGAAATTTCTAGAATATTAATATATAAAAAGACTTTGGTGGTTCTTTATTACAAGTTCCTTGGGTTCCCACATTGCCACTTCCATATTATGGTTTTTCCATAGAACTATTACCAGACAAGTCATCTGGTTTCTCAACACTTGTTCTCATGGACGAAGAACCTTGATAAAAACTTCACAATAGGACAGATAAGGTTCTAGTTCTAATTCCTCATAGGTTAGTACATGCGTTGGGTAAGGCATGTATTTTCTCAACAGTGATATGTGGAACACATCATGAACTTTGGAGAGACTTAGTAGCATTGAAAAAAAGTAAGTTACATCCCCAATTAGTTCTAGAATTTTGAAAGGTCCTATGTACTTTGGACATAATTTTACCATCTTACCGAATCGTATAACTCTCTTCCATGGAGATAGTTTCAAGAAAACATGATCTCCTACAAGAAAATTACAAATCCATCCTTCGGTTATCGGCATAACTCTTCTGCCTACATTGAGCTATTTTGATGTGGTTTTGGATTACCTACAACTTTTGCAGTGTTCCTCCAGATGTTCTGGTCCTACAAGTTTTCTATCACCAACATCATCCCAACAGATTGGTATGCGACATCTCTTTCCATATAACGCTTCCTATGGTGCCATATGAATACTTCAATGGAAGCTATTGTAATAGTAAAATTCTATCAGAGGTAAATATTGATCCCACATACCTTTAAAGTCATGTGAGAAAGATCTCATCATGTCTTATATGGTTTGAATAGTCTATTCTGATTGTCCTTCAGTTTGAGGGTGGTAGGCAATGCTCAAATGAAGTTCAGTATCCAGGGCATTCTGAAGACATGTCCAGAATCTTGATGTAATGTCGGGATCACAATTAGAAACAATCAATAGTGGTAATCCATGAAGTATTACAAATTAATTAATATAGTCTTGATAAACGTTTAAGCGGTAAATATTTTCTTAAAGCAAGAAAATGTCCTGACTTGGTAAGAAGATCAACAATGACCCATATTGCATCATTCCTTCTAGGAGTAATTGTTAGTCCCATGACAAAGTCCATTGTAATGTTATCCCATTTCCAATCAGGTATGGAAAGAGGTTGCATAACCTTTCTTGGCAGTTTCCTTCCAGCTTTCACTTGTTGAAAAATCATACATCTTGACACAAAATCAGCAATCACCCTCTTCATGTTGTCCCGCCAAAAATGATCCTTCAAATCCCTATACATCTTGGTTAAACCAGGGTGTATAGAGAAATTGGAACTACGATCATCATCCAACAATTCCGTTTTTAGATCATGTATATCGGGAACACAGAGTCTCTTCCGAAATTTCAAAATTCCATCATTATACACAAATCCATTCAATTTACCATCATTCACAGCTTTAATCTTCTTTTGAAACTCCTCATCATTAGCTTGAGAACATTATATCCTTTCTAATAAATATGGTTTGGAAACCATTTGAAATAGTATTGTTGATCCACCTTCCATGGTTATTCACATATCCATATTTACTAGATCCATGAGAATAGGATCTCTTTCAACACTCATCTTGTTCAAAAATTCATGATCCTTTCCGGTCAAAGCATCTGCCACCTTATTTTCCTTCCCCATGTGGTAGTGTATTGTGAAATCATAATCCTTTAGTAGTTAAAGCCATATCCTTTGCCTCATGTTGAGTTCCTTCTAAGAGAATATATACTTCAAACTCTTGAGATCAGTATATATCTCACATTTTCACCATAGAGATAATTTCTCCATATTATCAAAGAAAGGATTATAGCTGCTAACTCTAGATAATGAGTAGGATAGTTTATATCATGAATTTTCAACTATTGTAATGCATAGGCTATAACCCTATCATTCTTTATATGGGCACAACCAAGTCCTTTATTTGAGGAATCACTATAAATAACAAAACCATCATTCTCCGATGGTAGAGTCAAGATAGAAGCATTGACTAATCTTCCCTTAAGCTCTTCAAAACATTTTTCACACTATTTTGTCCAAACTAATTTAAACCCTTTACTTGTGAGATTCATTAATGGGTTATCCAATCAGGCCAAACTCTAGACAAAACACCGATAATAACCTGCTAATCCAATAAAACTACAAACCTCGGTTATACACGTCGGTGTTGGCCACACATGGATTTCCTTGGTCTTATAAGGATCAACATAGATTCCATCCTTAGATACAATATGTACAAGAAAAGAAATCTCCTAAATTAAGAATTCACACGTGCTAATTTCTCATATAATTCATTTCTTCTAATAGTCTTCATGATAAAGCACAAGTGATTTTCATGATCTTCATAAATTTATGATTATACCAAAATATCATCGATAAATACCACTAAAACTTCATCAATATATTCCTTGAAAACTCTATTCATTAGATCCATGAAGACAGAGGGAGCATTTATCAATCCAAAAAGGCATTACTGTAAACTCGTAATGTCCGTACCTGGTTGAAAATGCTATTTTTGGAATGTCTTCCTTCTTCACACAGAACTGATGATATCTAGATCGAAGATCAATAATTGAAAAGTATTGAGATACATGAAGTGGGTCGAATAAATCATCAATGCGATGTAGCAGATACTTTTTCTTTATTTTTATAGTAATCATCTCCCTTTAGTCAATGCACAACCTCATAGATCCATCTTTCTTCTTAAAAAAAGATCATGGGCTCCCCATGGAGAAACAGTAGACAAATAAATCCCTTATTACACAATTCCTCTTGTTGCTTCTTTAGTTCCACTAATTTCACAGTGGTCATTCTATAAGGAGTCATCAATATGGGCCTTGAACAAGGAATTAAGTCAATTGAAAACTCAATTTATTGTTTTGGAGGATTTCCAGCTAAATCCTTTTGAAATACATCAACATCTTCTTGCACAATAGGTACATACTCTATTTGAACATTCAATTCCTCACCCATAGTTATTTCATTCTCTTCCTCCCTAATAATTTTATTTAGTTGTGCTACTGGGGGTGGATCAAGATAAGAATTAGTTGGTGATGTTTCTGATCTAAAGAGAAGGTGTTCTTTATCATCATCATCAAAAATAGTAACCTTTTTCTTCTTAAAATAAGTTTTTGCATCATGGTCTGAAATCCAATCGATACCGAGGATTATATCAAATTAAATCATGGGTATGATGATGAGATCAGTAGATAACTAACGTTTATATGCCTTAATGGGAACTGATTCACAAAACATTATTGAAATGATACTTCCCTTAAGAGTTATGACTAACAACTCCCTTGTTAAATCAAATTTAAAATATCTATTTTTCACTAAAAACTAGGAATATTTGAAACTATATAATGATCCAAAATCAAATAATGCATTAGATAAACTTTAAGAAACCACTAAATTACATGCCACCACGTCTTTTGGAGCTTTAACCTCAGCAGTAGTGATAGCATAATCTTGTCCTTGATCCCTGGGCCTTTTCTTGAGGTATATTCTCCTGACGCTTAGGACATTCATTTGGAAAATGTCCCCTTTCTCTACAATTGTAGAATTCAACATTAATAGACACTTTCTTGCTATTGCAATCACGAGCTTAGTGGACTTTTTAACCACACTTGTAACAAACTCCCATTCCCATCAGACAAGTACCTGGGTGTTTCTTACCACATTTACTGCAAGTCAGATATTCCAATTTTCCCTTCTTCCCATTATTAAAATTTTGAGAGTGTTCAGAAGATCTCTTCTTATCTTGATTTTCTTTAAAGTCAGAATACTTAGAGAATTATTTATCATTCTTGATAGCACGTGAGACAATATCTTCGTATGTCGAGAGGGGGTTGTGAGACTAATGCTCTATGGAGAAACGGTTTTAACCCCTCAACAAAATGATCAATCTTACTTCTTGGGTTACATATATAATATTGGGCATTCCACTCTATCCTTGTAATGTTAGCTTCACACTTTCCGACATCATAATCCTCCTTTTGCCTCAGACTCAAAAATTGTCTTTCCATATCTTCTCGATGGTCATACAGAAAGTATTTTTCTAAGAAGAGTTCTTTAAACTCTCTCCATTCAATATTTGATACTTATTAATCTTCCTTTGTGTTTTGAATTATTGACCACCATTGATCTGCATCTCCACTGAGGTGATAAACTATCGTGAAAACTTTTTCACTTTCGTTACTCCCCATGGTGTGGAATATTTTCTCTAAGGAATTGATCCATTTCTCACCAATTAATGGATTCATACTCCCAAGGAATGTTGGGGGTTGTTTCCTCATGAAGTGATCTAACTTTGATCCTCCACATTGTGGATCAGGGTGCTCTATATGAGTAATGTTATTATTCATAACCTAAGTGAGTTGTCCCAGTATGGTGATAAGTTGATCGACACCAGTTTTATCACCAGCTCTACTATAATTATTTTAATCACGAGGGAAATCCATACGTGGAATGCGTTCATTGATACAATTTCAATTTCTTCTACTAGGCACCATTTCTAAAAAATGTCATAAACTAGATTAGTTTATGAATCACAATACATTATTCCAAACTTATAAAACACTTAACATAAATTGAACTGTTTTATGGATATAACCCATAATCATAAAAAGGTTTCCATTGAGGAGTAATATACTCATAAATCCATCATACTAGTTTGTAATGAAATAATGATCTATCCTAAGCATATCTCCTGGGAGTGTCGTAACCATGAGTGCAATAAAGCATGTTGTTGTGTACTAGGATACCCTAGGTCAAGCCCGGAAATCCTTGTCAGAGTTTTCACTCCTAGTTACATTTCTTCCAAAGCTACCTCTACCTACTCATATCCATACAAGGATGTATTACTCAGAAAATACACAAAATCTATACCATACCAAAATTCTAGGATGTTCTTCTATACTAATCCTCAAAGACTATCATAGGGCTATGTTCTCTAATCAGAGTTTATCTAAATCTAGTTTCCATGGTTAGCACCAAACTGCCTCTGATACCAATTGTAATGCCACGACCCCAGAAGCCTAGAGTCGATGTATTATTACGTAACATTGGAATGATCTCAAAAGATCAAGTCTCGAAAGACTGATTAGTTTAGTAGACTTGGAAATACTAGATAAATTCATAAGATTTACATTATATCATGAAATAAAAACAACAAAAACATCTTGTCTACATAGAACACACTAATATCCCTTCAGACTATCCCTACAGGTCAGTCATAAAATACTTCTTCACATCCTGGGAAAAATAAAACATAAAAATTGGTGAGCTCATATGCTCTGTAAGGATAACAATATAGCAGAACAATAAAAAATAAACATAAACATTTAAGTCAATGTATGACAAAAACAAAAGCCTTTTATACTTGAACTTCATCATAATATGGAAAAGATAAAATGAAATAATGACATTAAGTTATTCACATGGATATTCTACTAGTCTAATAATCACATGAAATATCAATAACTACTTTCATAATGATGAAATGCATAATGCCAGACTTTCATAACCACATAGTCAAGGCCTTATTCCAAGACCACAAATAAGATTTTTTCAAGGACTTGGGCCAAGAAACTAGCTTCTCTCATGAGACCTATTGATTCATCAAGGAGTTATAGCAGTATCCACCCATCACTTACTTAGTATAATGCATTCCTCATATAAAAAGGATTAAACATAACATAAACATTCGTATTAAAACTATCATACGATATGTAAAATATTTATCCATAAACTATTAATTCTATAAAAATAACACATCCACATTAAAAAATATTAAACAATCTTCAATATGATATGGATGTTTTGTATCAAAATAAATCAAATTCAATTATGCTAAAAATATATCAAAGGATGTTGACATAGATGAAATCAAAAACTTATTACAGAAATATCTCTTTCTATTTTAAATCATTTGAGGGTCACATAATTATAAAGAAAACAATTATTTTGAAGATATTCTTATAATATTTTAAGGTAATCTTTGATGATGTTATAACGTCGGAAAATAGCAGCACCATCCGTATAAGTTAAAAAACATCATTAACTTAAATTTGAAGAAAAGGACAAAAAGTACCTTGTTTGGAAAACGACAGAAAAATTCCTTTAAAAACATATATTGTAAAATAAGGGTATAAATGAATTTAAACTAAATTCTATTAAATATTAAAAATGTTTTTAGAGTCATTTTTATGAATCATGGATTTGGAATATAAAGAAGTCCCAATAGACAATTAAATATAAACAACCTTGAATAATGAAGAGGTTGTAGAATTAACCCTTACCATTTAATTTTCCTTGTTCGATGGTAGGTTAACCTCCTGTATAATAGTAAAATAATTTTTTTTAAATTATACCAGAATCATATACATTAATATGATATCATATTTGATCTTCTAATATTTCGTTGTTAATAATATTTTAGTATTATCGTCGTTTCGGGTGTTAAAGTACTCGTTTTCTTTTATATGTTTTGTTACATAAGACGTGTTTGTTATGGGTAGTATGTATATTATCCATATCCAGAATGATATCAAGTGCTTAAACATTTTTTTAATCATAAAATGAGAATTATTCTTGAATGTATACGATGGGGAATGTATCTCATCGCGTTCGTGGAGACGGTAGTCCGTACATATAGATGATCGACAATATCAATCTTTTGATATTAAAATAGTCTATAATTGGATGGTATATCTTATATAAAAAATCATTATAATGTTATATTTATTATTTATATCATTTATACTCATTATTATACTTATCCAAATGATGTAATGTATGAATAACAAACAACACCACGACGTGGAGACGGTAAGTCGTAAGTATGCACTTGTGGTGAATTTTTCATTCATAGGATGGATAAAATAACTAATATGGTTGTACCATTTTTATAATAACATAAAATTATTTATAATATGCCGGATTTATTATTTTAAAATTGAAACAACAAAGAAAGAGGAAGTAGAAGAAAATAACTTGAAATAGGTGGTTAGATATTACCTATTCTTGGGATTATTCCTTTTGATTTGATCAAAAGGGCTCCTTAGGTTGGATTTCTGACTAAAATATGGCCTCTGGGATTAAGGTAGGAAATGTTAGAGGATATAAGGGAATATTTTGGATGATCCAAATGACTTTGAAGGTGTGAATTAGAGAGAATGGGGATTTCCCCTTTATAAGTGGGGTGAGGGTCACTTTAGGAAAATAAAGAAATATTATTTTATAATAAATTCATATTCTGTTTCTAATGGATAAAAATTTAATAATATCAAAGATAAGGTCTTAATGGGTTGAAATACAATCAACCAAAAGGTTTGAGACAGGTTTGGGTCACTATGATAAATTCATCTTTTAGATTTAACTCTTAGTTAAATAGTTGGACATTTACCATTTCTCTTTGTATTTTTAATTATATGGTTAATAAACATACTATATACATCCAAGAGAACCCCAAGTGGTCCAATAATGATACGACTATAATTATATAAGTATTTTTTTTTTTGAAATCATAAATTTTCAGAAATATAATATCAATTAATAATATAATATTTGTTTTTAAAATTTCTTTTATGTCAATTTTGGAACTATTTTGTATTTTGCTTCTGCTAAATTTATAACAGCATTATTACATAGAAATAAATTCATCTATCCATCCCAAATATATTATATTAACCTATAAAATTAGTTTAATTCATAAAAACTTTCAAATTACATTTATTTGGATATTTATAGTATCAATTATTTTAGTATTTCATTAATTAGGTAATTAATGCATCATCTTTTTGTCAAAATTAAATTAAATTATTTGATGTCAAAAAAATATAAATAAAATACCATTATTTATTAAATCTTTTTACCTTTATAATAAATATTTATAGTCCAATTTATCTTATGTATAACCCTATATTAGAAATGTCTCAATTATTAAACATTGATTTTATCTCTTTTAACTCTTATTTGAATTAAATAATAATAAATGTCCTTATCTAATCCATGTTGACATAAAGGGTCATATATTTTTCCAAATGTTGTTTTTTATATAATTACACATATCAAATAGAATAATGACATGTGTTATGGTAATAATAATATCATTTTTACCCTTAATTACCTTATATAATTTTAACTGTGGAAAATAAAAGTAAAATGTTACAATTCACTAAAAATTATTTTTATATTATTGAACCACAATTTATTTACTAATATCAACTACGTCTATCATATTTTTGAAATTACACTCACAAAAGTGGTAAAATTATTTTTTATATAAATTTATAAATTCTCCTAGGAGGTGGGTAAAAGATGGTAACAAGTTCAATAAAAGTTTTATATATCTAAAATTATTATAAACTGAATTAAATAAATTACATTGAACTTATATAGGTATAATGTATCTATTTTTACATAAAATAAATTTAACAAAAATTAATAATTATTTAAATAAAAAATAGGTTTTAAACTATAACTTAGTGTTTTTCACTATTCCTTTAAAATTGATAGTTTTTAGAATAATACCAAAAATTAACCCTAAGATAATTTTGATATTCTGAATCCAAAAATGAAGTCCATTTTAAAAAAAAATTAAAAATTTTATAAAGTGGGTATTACTATTCAAAATGGGTAGTCTGATTGGTTGTGGTGTGCTAGAACTCAAATTTGAGTACAACACACACTAATGTATTTTCCAAATAGAATCATACCATGGAAGCTTGGGGTTTTATAGTTCCTAATCCATATGGCTTCCTTGGCTGCATCAAAATCCGCTATATATTCAGACTCCGCTATAGAATTGGTGACAACTGGCTGATTTGAACTCTTCCATCTCACTGCTCCTCCATTGAGACAGAAAACATATCAGAATTGCGACTTCAGATTGTTATGATCTCTCTGAAAACCTACATCAGTATACCGTATGATTACAACCTCTTCGTCTCCTCCATACACCAGGAACATATCCTTAGTTATTCTCATATACATAAAGATAGTCATTACAACATTCCAATGTTGTTCTTCTGGATCTGCATTATATCTTCCAACCATGCTTAGTGCATAAGAAACATCAAGCCTAGTACATAACATGGAATACACGATGGTTCCTATAGCTAAAGCATTTGGGATCTTACTCATCCTATATTTCATCCGTTGTGTCTCTGGACACATTTTCTTAGAAATATTTAGGCCGTGTGACACTGGAACTAATCCCCTCTTGGATTGTTCCATACAAAATCTCTTTAGTATCTAGTCAATGAATATACCCTAACTCAGTCCAAGAAGCCTCTTTGATCTAACATGAATGATCTTAATCCCTAGAATGTAGGCTTCTTCACCCAATTCATTCATGTAAAAACACTTGTTCAACCAGTCCTTAAATAACTGTAAGACTAGTACATCATTTCTAATAAGCAATATGTCATCAACATATACTACTAGGATAACGATCACATTCCCATTAAAACTCTTATAAAAACATGTCTCACATTAATTCTTAATGAAACCAAATTACTTTATAGCTTTACCAAATCTAATGTTCCATGACTTGAATTCTTTTGTTAATCAATAAATTGATTTCTGCAACTTTCAAACCCATTTGGCTTTACTGGGTGTCACAAGCCCTTCTAGTTGTGTCATATAGACATCTTCCTGAAGGTTCCCATTAATGAATTCCATTTTGACATCCATATACCAAATTTTATAGTCATGGTAAGCTGCTATGTCAAGTATAATTCATATGGATTTAAACATGGAAACTAGCGAAAAGGTTTCATCGTATTCAACTCCTTGACGTTTTCTGAATCATTTTCCCACTTTCCGTACATTATAGGTTCTAAAATGACCTTCTATGTCCAGTATTCTCTTGAATAACAATTTTCATACAATGGGAATTATATCAACTGGCACATCGACCAGAACCCAGACTTGGTTCTAATACGTGGAATCTATTTTATAATTCATAGCTTCTTGTCATCTTGAATCTTCTAAGCATTCTATTGCTTCCTTGTAGGGGAGAGGTTCATCATTGTCCAACAATAATGATTAATCCTCCTCAGTGACTAGGAAACCAAATATCTATGGTTCCCTTACCTCTCTTGAGCTCCTGCTCAGTACTTGTGTCTATGGATCCTCTTCCACAGGGACCTGTCGAACTGCTTCCTGAACCAACTCATGTGTATCCTGAGAATCAACTTCGTCGAAGTCAATATTCCTCCCACTATCCTTTTTGACGATGTGCTCCTTCTCAAGAAAGACTGCTTTCCTGGAGACAACAACTTTCTTTTCTGAATTGTTATATTTGTAATATCCTTTCGTTTCCTTGGGATATCCTATAAAGATACACCTCATGCCCTGGGGTTCTAGTTTGTTCCTAAGAAGGCCTTAACAAATACCTCACATCCCCATACACGTGTGTGCGACAAAATGTGTTTATTTCCATTCCATAAATTGGAGGGATATCCATTTTCTGCCTTATTTGGTACTCAGTTTAATGTGTATGCTGCAGTTTGTAATGAATATCCCCAAAAGGATAATGGATGATCTACAAGACTCATCATCGAACTCACCATGTCCAACAAGGTGTGGTTCCTCCTTTCACCAATACTATTTCACTGTGGTGTATAAGGAGGAGTGAGCTGAGATAGAATCTCATAATCTCATAGAAGATCTATTAACTCTTGTTTTAGATATTCTCCACCTCAATCTGATTGAAGTTTCTTTATCTTCTTACCAAGATGATTTTATACTTCATTCTTGAATTCATTAAATTTCTCTATGACTTCTGACTTATACCCCATTAAGTTGACATAGCCATGTCTACTCAAATAATCAGTAAAACTAATGAAGTAATAATATCCACATCCAGAATCTAATGGAAATTTTCAACAAACATCCAGGGGCACCAATCCTAGAAGCTTCGTGGCCCTTTCACCTTGTCCACCAAAGTGAGGCTGGGTCATTTTTTCTTGTAAACAAGCATGACATCTATCAACTGGTTTTAGCTCAGTAGAGTCTAAAAAAATATCATGGCAGATCTTTTTCAAGAGCTTCTCATTTACTTGACCGAGATGGTGATGCCACAACTGGGTGATGTATGAGTCATGTGAGTTTTTTTCGTTTTTGATTTCCAACACTTTGTTTTTGTAATTTAATACATACAAACCATTATTTGAATGATCCATACCATAAAAAATGTTGTTCTTATAAAAAAGAAATCCTTTATTTTCAAACATGAAAATAACTCCATCCATATCAAAACAAGATATAGAAATTATGTTCTTGGTAACACTAGGAACATAATAACAGTTATGTAAAACCAAACTCATCCTAGTCGGCAATGAGAGGTGGTAATTTCCAATGGCTAATGTAGCTAGCCTCGTGCCATTGGCATCTCAAAGATCCACCTCTCCTCTTTCAATCTCTGTAAATATACTTGATTCTTTCATTTGAATACATATGTGATCCCCACAAGTTGTATCTAATACCCAATGTGTATAAATGGAAATATTACACTCAATAACCAACACACCTATAGCGTCCCCATGCTTCTCGGTGTAGTTCTTCTTCCAGTGGACTTTCTTGTCACATGAAAAAAACTGCCTCCCATTCCTTGCCTATCCTCTAGATCTTCCCCTTCTTGGAAGGATGGCGCTAGGGGGATTCAAAATGTTTATAAGTCTTTGGCCCCTTTTACTGGTCCTTCATTTTCTTATTCACCATAAGGACTACAGGTTTGTTGTGCCCCATGTCCTTCTCTGCCTGGAGAATCAAGGTCAGAAGTTCTGATAGACTCTTCTCATTATTTCTCATGTTGTAGTTGACAAAAAATATTGAGAAGGTCTTGGGCAGTGATGAGAGGAGGAGATATGTACGCAACTCATCGAGGAATTTAATCCTTATGATATCCAAGGTTCGATATAGCCAATAACTACATGAGGCCTAGTTGGCACAGACTCTCCAAGCTTATTTTTAAAAAAAGAATTGGATATCTCGTATCTCTCTTGTCTAACCTTTTCTTTCTAGATATCCTTTAGGTGAGACATCATGTTATACGCGTCGATGTTTTCATATTTCTTCAAGAGCTAATTTGACATGGCCGATAACATGACACATTGAACATCTGTGGAATCATCCATGTGCTTTATATAGAGAGATAATTCCTCATCACTGGACTCTTTCCCAGGTGCAACTATAACATGCACTTCCAACACATACAATTTCCTCTCATGGAGAAGGATGACGCGTAAACGCCTCTTCCACTCTTGGAAATTGGTGCAAGTGAGAAGATTTTCCTTCTCGAGTATGGTTCACAATGATATGTTTGAAGTAATTTTTTCTTCCATTTCTACAAATTTAGATAAGAAAAGTTTTAGTACTTTGTTAAATAACTGAGACAAATAAATAAATTAATACTTTTTAGTATCCCATTATTTTATCGAAATACAATAGCCCCCACCATTGAATTGAGAACATTTTATTGCTTGAAACTTCTAGTGAAAAGGATCCATATTACCCTTTTTATTACCCCAACTAGTGTTGGTCAAGAAACATGAAGGGTTTTAGGTAGACATTTTGAATGCCAACTTCATTAGCTCGAAGCTCCTTAATCCACTGAGTGGACTCCCCAATCCTAAAATCCTTTTATTTTGGATTTCCTCAACCTTTTCCTCTTAGTCACACCAAGTCCTGTTGTGGTAGTCAACCCTTGATGTGAACCAAGTAAAGTCAACCCAAAACCTTAAATTAGAATTCCCCAATAATATAAAGTACCCCAACTAGGGTTGGTCAGGCACTTTGAACAATGGTTTGATTCAAAAAAAGATTATGTAAGGCAATACTGACTTAATATTGCATTGAGGTATTTTATCCTAATACGTAAATTCCAAATTTATTATCTTTTAATACATGATTTTTAATATTAAGTGGGATATAATTAAGTGATTAACTATGTCTAAGATAATATTTATGCATAAGCATGTTTTATTTTAGTTCCATAATTCATGTTTGTTTAATTCATTAATTTTGTGATCATGACAACACACCCACAATAAATAAACCATTCTAGTGATCGAAATAAAATAAATGGAATAATCATAAGTTTGTTCTATTGGTTTGTTTATCTAACGGTTGATAAACTAACCCAAGACCTAGGGGAGAAACACCTTGAACATTTTGGGTTCATGTTTACAGCATTACACCTATCAACCTTTGTATCTCATTGGATTGGTTTCACCTTGGCTCATAAATTGAGCCACCACCACGTGATTGGGAGCTCCATCCATTACATATGAATTTATCTCACACATAGGGGAGGTGTAAAAGGGGTTTGTACATAAAAGAAACCTTGAGCATGCAAACCCTACATATTAATGAGGAGAAGGCTTGAAAGCCAACAAATGTAATTTAAATAAATTAAAATAAACCATTCACATAAAAAGGTCTTGGTCTATCTCATAATCATCCATACATGAAACGATATTTACGCATAAATAAAATTAGCGTTAAATTTTTTAATCATTCGTATTTAAGATAAATCATGATATAATCATGTAATTATCATTAATTAATTAATCATTTTATCTTAAACCTTTTTCTAAATTTCCTTGAGATTCTCATCAATCATACTTTTAAACAAATAAATTCATTTAAAATTATCGTTGTACATAACATGTACCTTGGAGGCAACCTGGTGAATTCACATTTATGTAGACATTAAATTAAACACACATTTATATAACACTTATCACGTGTTGTGACTCATCTTTATGCATGCAATATGTTACATGTCTCAAAGGTTTTAATAAAATATAATAATAAATTTTAATAAATCTGTGAAATTTCGGTGAGTACAAGGCGTGTAATTCCGACTACACGGTGTGTACTTCTTTTCACCATCCATCCGAATTACATGCCCGAGGACATGGAGTGTAGATATACATCAGAAATTTTCGGAGTACACAGTGTGCTCAATTGGAAACACGCCGTGTAGTATCCATGTTACATGGTTTCCAGCCGGTCAAGCCATGTACGAGGTACACAGTCCAACCCTAACCCGAAGGGACTATATGCCATGTTCAGTGGACCGCATGACGTGTAATCCTAAATTCATGTGACACATGTTCTGGGTCAACACACGGTGTCATTTATGACGTAGGAATACTCCAATACATGGCCTAATTTGGTGGAACAGACTGATGAATTGAACCTAGACTACACGGTGTGTACTTCCAAATACCCACCGTGTATTCTGCTATTGTACATCCAGGAATCTTTGGAACCTCTAGATGAGTTCCTCTGTTTTATTTTAATCATAATTAAATGAAAAATTCGTCACTGTAAGTTCAATGAGAAACGAGATGGTAGGAACTGATCTCAAGATTCATATTTTAAAGAATGAATAACGTGAATTACAATAACTAATTAAATGTGTAAATCACCAATTAAAAAAAATAATTATAATAAATGATATGACCCCTCTGATACCACTTTTAGGTTCCGAGCGTAGCTGGAGCACATTAGTGGGTGTACCCAACTGTAATTTTAGTGTTAAACAACATTCAATTCGAGATCCTTCATGATAATAAAACATAGTATCTTCGGAATAGAATGAAGAATGAAAAGAAACGGAAGGGTCTTAGAACCATTGAGATAGGATCGTCATATGTTGGATATAATTAATTTAATTAATTGACAAGAATTACCTCGATGTAATTCATTATTCATTGAATATTCCAGGCACAATCCAATGGGATCAGTCATTCCATCATAGAATCCAAGTGTATGATTCCTCTAGCGGTGATCCACATGTGCTCCACGTATCTCTAGACGTTCCTGAAGGTATATCCGGGTGCTAGTACGGATGACACTTCACTTGTGATGCCCGCCTTCGATCACCTTGATCCAGTGGTGGTGGATCTCTCCCGGTATTGAGAGTGTTTTTGGAGGAAGGATTTCTTTCGGCCGTGAGAGACTTATCCAGAATTTTTGTGCACAACGATTATCTTTCAAAACGTGTTGGGGTTGAGGGGATATTTATATCGAGTTTGAGGTTATAGAGTTATAGATATAAATAAATGGGTTACACATTTTATTTATTTCATTAACTCATATATAAAACACCCCTGTCGAATAATTAGTTCCATGACATGTTCCCATGATGATTAAAATAAATATCATTTAATAAAACGATATTATTTCCTCAAAATCCCGACTGAAAAAACTACACAGCATGTAATATTTAATAAAAGACGTGTACTTGTTTTCTAGGGAAACTACATGGCGTGTACATTCAATATACATGGCGTGTTTTATTTTTTTTAATTTTTATTTATTTATTCCACCACATTTATTGGACATTGAGTTCTGGATATTTATTTCTTAAATAAATGTAACTTCATTACTCAATAATAAATATATATTATTTCGCCCACAATATATTTTCTCAAATAACTAGTGTGGAAATAAATTCAATCCGGATTCATTAAGTAATTATTAAACTATATTCGGTGAAAATATTTATTTAACTTGTTAAATTAATATTTAACTGAGATATATAGACACACTTAGTGTGTGACCCTCTAGGCCTCTTTCTCAGTAGAATTAGGCAGAGCCTGCCAAAATTCCAAGGTTAACATATAGAAACATTCCAAGGAACCCATAGAGACATAAAATAATTCCGCAATGACGTGTCACCTCATATGAATGCTAACCGTGTATTATAGTAAATTTTTCACAATATCCTGAATCAAGCAGGTTGCATGCTTGTTCCATCAACCTATGTGCTTGATTATTCATTCGTTGACTTTATGGAATTGAACTCACCCATTCTTTACCATGGCCATGGATTTATTTTGGCTATATCAATTCCATCAAAGGGACTGAGACATCTACCTCCGTTATGAAATAGAAGGGAAAATCCTTTCTCGCATTATCTATTAAGGTAGTATTACTCGTGATGCACCCAATGTATCCTACCTCACTATGAATAGTGTGTTGTCACAGTTTTCTTCAATACATCTAAGTGCCTGAGTATTAATACCCATTAATAATAATCTTCAAGTCTAAGGACCAATACCACGTCCGCAAATAGGATCATCCAATGACACTATGAAATTTGTATTTCCTACTGGAGGGTCTTGTACTCATAATATCCTCTGGGATATTACAAAAGGTACAGACCATGAGAAGGTTCCTTAGACTTCTGTGAGTCCTCACCCCTAATGGCCTATATTATCTGTGTCCCTCAAATAACATCATCCAGCCATAAAACATATATTCAAGAACAATTTTATGGAACTTTTGGGTTCTCGTCATAGTAGGGATCTAATATGACCCTTTAATGAAATAGATATCCTTGGGGAATTATCACATTAATTGTCATCCATAAGAAAAATCAAGATGTGATAAGGTTTTTATATAATGAACAAAGTACAAAGTAGTTGGTTCTAGTCCACCAATGCTAACATCCATTGGGTTGGGGGTTGTCCAAGAGGGTTTCCATGGGGGTGGGGGTGTCTAATTGGGTGAGTTGTCTAGGAGGGTGGGAGGGTTGTCCAGGGGTGGGGGCTGTCCTGGAGGCTGAGAGGATATTGATGGGGTTTTTAGGGGTGTTGAGGTGTCAAGTGGGTGGGGGGTATAGGGGTGTGGGAGGGCTTTCTAGTGGGGTGGGAGGTCTCCATGGTGTCCATGGGGTCTGAGGGCTGTCTAGGGGGTGGGGGATGTCCATGGGTTATTCAGGGGTGTGGGTATATCCAGTGGGGTTGGGGGTTTCTTGGGGTGTGGGAGGGTTTTCCAGTTGGATGGGGGTGTCTAGGGTGTCCATGGGGTGGGAGGGTGTCCAGGAGGGTTGGTGGGCTGTCCAGAGGGTGGGGGTGTCTTGGCTATCCATGGGGTGGGTGGGTGTCCAGGAGGGTTGGTGTGCTGTCCAGGGGTGGGGCTATCTATGGGGTGTCCAGGGGTGTGGGGGATTCCACGGGATGGGGGTTGCCTAGGGGGTGTCTAGGGGTGTGGGGTGTGTCTAAGAGGGTGGGGGTTGTCCAGTAGTGTAGGACGACTGTCCAAGGGTGGTGGGGGCTGTCCTGGAGGGTGGGGGTTGTATATGGGTGTCCAGGGGTGTGGGGGGTGTCTAGTGGCATCAGGGGTTTCTAGGTGTGAGGGATGGATGTCCAGTGGGGTGGGGTTTCCAGGATGTCCATGGGGTGGGAGGGTGTCTAGGAGGGTGGACAGGCTGTCCGAGGGGTAGGGGCTGTCCAGGGGGTGTCTAGGGGTGTGGTGGGGGGGTAGTGGGGTGGGGCTATTAAGGAGGGTGGGAGGGTTGTCGTGTGGGGTGGGGGTGTCCAAGGTGTCCATGGGGAAGGGAGGGTGTCCAAAAAGGTAGTAGGGTTATATAGGGGAGTGGGGGTTGTCCAAGGGAGTGGGGGCTATCCATGGGGTGTCAAGGGGTGTGGGAGGGTGTCTAAGGGGCTAGGAGGGTGTCTAAGGGGTGGGTGGCTGTCTTGGGGGTGGGGGCTGTCCAGTGGGTTGGGGGATGTCTATGATGGCGGGGGCTATCTAGGGGGTGTCCAGGGGTGTGGGAGGGTGTTTAGGTGGGTGGAAGATGTCCAGTGGTGGGGGATATCTAGGATGGTGGGGGCTGTTCAAGGGGTATTCAAGGGTGTGGGAGGGTGACCAAGGGGTGGGATGTTGTCGTGGGGGGGGGGGATATCCAATGGATTTTATGTTTTTTTAGTTGATATTGTACTTTTTGAATGTTCTGTATGTGAATGTTTAATTTTTCTTTGGTTATTATTATTTTGGTCTAGTCTTAATGATTTTATAGTTTGTATTCTGGTGGGGTTTTAGACCGTTTTGTTATATTTTATGATGGTTTTAGGTCTTCTTTGGGAGGGCATAGTACATGTTGGAAGGTTTTATTAAAAAAATGTATTTTAGGTCTGTTATTTTTTAACCAATGTAAAAAATTATTGCGAATGGGTTTTAACATTGATTACAAAATAACCGGAAAAAAATGCATAGGTAACGGGTTTGTACGTCGGTAATTTAATAAATGAAGTAATAAATTTAATGGAATAATTTTTTATGTTGGTTATTTTATAACAGACATATTATATATGTTTTCATGTTAGTTATTATTTTACTGGCCTGATGAAATGCATGGCATACCAGTTTAAGACGTCAATTATGAAAAAACTGACATGTTAAACTTGTTTTTCACATCGGTTATTAAATAACTGTCATGATAAATGCTTCGGAGGCACCATTTATTATGTCAGATAAATAATAACCATTATAAAAAATATATATACCACGTCATTTTTTAAATAACCAATGTGGTATATCATGCCTCAAAAGCATTTTCGATATCGGTTTTTGATGAACCGACGTGAAAAACGCTTCGGTTTTTTAATTTTTACGTCGATTTTAGAATAATCTACGTAATCAAAAATGTTTATAATCTCTCTTTTCATAATGTCAGCCAAAATATGGTGTAAAAAACATATAATAACTACCTTATAAAATGTTTTCGGCACTAGTGATCTTACCTCTTCCTTTTGTTGTCACCTCTTAGGGGACCCCATAATGATCCTTGAAATGGTCATTCTGTGAGACCAGTAGCACTAAGAAATAGGGGATAATATTGGGAAGGAAAATTGGTAGAAATTTGGTAATCTCTATGTATTATAAGTTATGAGGATAAGGGGTTTGTAAGGGGTGGTATTTATAAGGGGGTTAAAGGGTGTTTCAAATATTACTTCTTTTATATATTATTTTCACTCAAGAATACCAATAGTAATGCATATTTTGGACATATAGAGTAAATGGTGCATGATATTTCGAAAAAAAATTTGTTCAAATCATTCAAGACTAAAACATTCATGTATTTATCTTATAATTTCAAATACCATATTTTTTTATATTTTACTATTGACCAAAAATTCAACTATTTAATAAAAATAAAAAGAATTCACCCCAACCATTTTTCAACAAGTACATTAAATAATCAATTTTTTGAATTTTTTTCTAAATATGAGAAAATGAGTTTTTATATAAATCATCAATTATTTGAAAAATTACAATCTTAGTATTTTGATCAATTTCATCACCCTTAAAAAAATACTGATTTTGTCATAAAATTCTATAGTAATTATAATAAAAAAAATACTCTTTAGCAAATCCATTTAAAAAGAATAAAATTTCTGATTAAAATTTACATTTATTTTAAATTTGAAATTAAAATATTTAAGCTGTACAAAAATAAACACTTGATTTATCATGTTTAAAATATCTATTTACATAAATCATTATATAAATATGTCATATATACATTTTTACAAGATACCTAAATATTATTTTACACTTCCATAAGTGCGGATGATACTCTAATAGAAAAGTTACTATTTATAACAGTTAGTTTATTATTCTAATAGTTATATTAGTATTTCAAGTATCATATTTTTAATAGTCATAAGGTATCCCTATATTCTAAAAATACCTAATATTTAATCAGTTCTCCATTAAATTATATTTTCTTTCAATGTTATAAATGATTTTTCACTTTCAAAATGAATACTCCATTACTAATATTATGCTTCATTTATATATTTTCATTTATGATTGTGATTATTCTAGGGGATCGAGCAGATCCAAGTTTTCCTATTATTATTATCTTGTATTCTATTTTTTCCTATTTTAATAAATATGATTCGTATGGCCATTTTTATTCTCTAAATGTAATTTTTAAAATAGTATAACAAAATGTAGTTGTTTTTATCATGTGGTTCATGTTCATTATATTATATTATATTACTAAATAAGACACAATTATATATTCAAAAATAAATTCCATTGATAAAATTATGGGTTGTTATTTTGATTATCCAAAGAGACAAGCTAAGGATGGAAAAAATTAAGCATTCTTTATGGGATTTTCATTCCATTGGTAATGCAAGATATTGTACTTTGTGAGTTCTATATTCCTCTTTTTGTGATACATCACAGTGTGTTGAAGTTGTATCATTCTTTGAGAGTCTAATTTTGGTGGTTTGGTATGAATCATTTGGTTTCTATGTTTTTCTCCTTGTGTTTGGTTTTCCAAAAGGGTGGAGGCTTGTCATCATATTTCTCATGGTTTTCCTGAGCAGAATAATGTTCCCCAGTGGAATTGGGCCGACATATTGATGGGATTCATTACTAGTTTACGCAAATCTCAGAGTGGTTGTGATGGTATATGGGTAATAATATACAGCTTGAAAACATTATCTCACTTATTTGGGATTAATGAGTCAATATAAGTGGTGGTTTTGTTACGGGTGTGTCTAGTTTAGGTGGGGAGTCTTCATGGCGTTTCGAAAATGATTATCTCTGACCGTGATCCTCATTTTATTGAAAAAATGTGAATAGGTATTCATCATTTCCACATCAACTAGCTCTTACATAGAAACAATTTATATATATATATATATATGGTTAGAGATAGTAGACTATTCGGGCCTTATATGATATGCATGTTTCACAAATACATTCTGTATTTTGGAGGTTTCTGGGTAATACATCTACCCTTTGTGGGTTATTTTTAAAATAAAAGTTATTATTGTATGGTCAAACATTCTGATATGGGTTTTTTGGGAATGATGTTATAGTTTTAGCTATTTTTAGACTAAAATTGGTGGATATGACGATAAATAAGGTTTTTATGATCCATAATAAAATGAACACAGTACAGGATCACCAGAATTCCATTACTAATCATAATAGGAGGCCATTGAAGTTTGAAATTTGTGATCATGTATTACAAAAGGTATATCATTATCATTAGTAGTGAATGTTCATCCAAGGGATTAATATTTATCCCCAATTTGTTTGACCTTTTTATGTGATGGTATGCATTGGAGTTATACCGTATAGTTTAGTAATATGATAGTGGAAAATTTAATACACCTTATTTCATGATTTATTATATAAAACCATACTTAATATATTACCAGAGGATAGTGAGGCCTATTGTCCTTAGGAAATTAGGTATATATAATAATACTATAAAACATGGGTTAAACATTATTATTTAAAAACTCTTAAACATATAATTATTTTACTTAGAACTTCTAAAACTATACAGGATAACCCAAGGATACACATAAAAAGTTGTAAGCTATAATTCCCAATAAGAGAACATTAATAGAATAGCTGAATGGGAGTTATACTTGTTATTCAATAGGAATATAAATGTGACATAAAATGGGTGAGAATGATAAACCTGAACATCAATTCATAATATAAGATGATATCATAATGGTAATATATGAATGTAGAAACAACATAAAACATGAAATCATAAACAAAATCCAAGGATAACCACAAATACAACATAAAATATTGTGATTAGGATAACCCCACATGCCCCATACTAGGTATCTCATGATATAAAAAAATTACCCAGTTTATTGGAGGGATCTATAATTCTGGGGCTACACATCACATTCATATCATGTATATGAATTATTGTGCCACATATATACTACAACATAAGAACATGTTGAATCATTTTTATTCTCACGATTAATTAGTGCAGGATTCATAAATGGAAGACCCGAATAGGAAATGGATAGGTAAATCTAGATGAATACCCTTGAATAGATATGGTAATTATTATTCACTACACAAATATTTGGTAAGGAAAATCACAATGGAAATTTGACAGTATAACAGGTGTACATAATGGTAAATGGATGGATTTAGTGAGATTGAATTTTGTTGATCATCACATTGAAATAATAATTATATTAATAGGAATGTTAAAAAATATATCTGAACATGAATTATTTGAAATCAAAAGGCATAATATAAATAAGGAGCTTTAATAAAGAGGAGAAATATTGGATCCCTTACTTTTAGAGGCTGCCTCAAAAAACGTGGTAGCAGATTATTAAGAGCTTTATAACACCTTTGGGTGGTCCTAGAGAGGTTAATATAGAGTAAAATAATGCTCCAAGTATTTTTAGGGAAGTGTAATGGGAGGTTAGTTGGGTTATATAGAAAAGGATAGGGTAATTTTTTAAAAAATTTATAAACTATGGTTTTTAACTCTATAGGATAATGTCATCAAAACAAAAAATCCTCCCTTGGATTTTCATATATGGTTTCCTAAAAAATATGAGGTTTTTTCAATATTTTATAAAGATAATAACTTAAATCATTAGAATAATACACTTAGTGTTGTGAAAGTGAGTCATGTTTATAAAGAAACAATTTTAAAACCTTAAAATATATAGGTTTTGGAGAATTCATTATGTGTGTGTAAAATTAAACAAAAACTAATTATAACAAATTATTTTAAATGCTAAAGATGCATTTTTTAATGGGTAGTCTTTAAAATATTTATTACATAACTTTTTTTTATGATTTCATAATGCATGCCATATATTTTTACCATATTTAATTATTATCTAAAAACTCATCTACCATAAATTTTTTTGAAAATTTTACCATTAGCTAATTGAAATTATATGGTATCAAAAATAATATTTATTTTATCATAATAAATCAGTAAATATTATAATTTATAATTCTAAATCAAAATCCCATCTTATTGAAAATTATTTGTTTTTACGATAATGAATATTTCATGACACATATAAAAATTAATTTTGACTTCATATAATTGTGCTATCGTTTTTATTTATAAAAATAATATTTAATAGGAAATATTATTCCAAAATAAATTTTATTTCAAAAATTATTGAATTCATAAAAAAGATCGACTTACTTAAAACTATATATTCCCTAGAAATACAATTTGTGTTTCATTTTATCAAAATCTAATTTATATCAAACCCATTATATAATAAATTATAAATTAATCAAAAAAGGATAAATTTAATAATTATTTTATTAATAATAAAAATATAAAAATTCATAATTTTAGGTTCTAGATACATTTCACCTTATTACACTAGTGTATTCTCTAAAGGTAAGGTGTGTGATGGTGACACTTCCTTGGGGTGGTTCATATAACATGGTTAAGTCATGATCTTGATATGTTTAAAATTATCTCAAAAATAGTTCTCATCAATATTGAGTTTTTAAATATCATCTTGGGATTGGTCAAGGTAATATCATCATGATGACATGTCCCTTGAATGCTTCAATAAATGGGAATTGTAATGAACGATCCTACTAGTTGAGGCCATTTCATTATTCATCGGTTTCAATTAGACTTTGTTATAAGCCTTAATATATACTAATATTAATTATAAATCTATGACAATGATATTATAAATGGTTATTACAACTAATAGTATTTTAAATTTAACCGGATATAACTTATAACAATCTAGATCAACCAATTTAGATAATTTGTTTTAAAAAATATCATTATTAAATAATGAATTTATTCAATTTATAAGGGAATTTAATTTAGAAATATTCATGTTGTTTCGTTAGATACCCCTAAAAATGATATGGACTCATGAAATATTCCATGTATTTTATCTCCACTAATATATTCAATTCAGTTTTAATGATATAAATTTTTGTGAGATGGATGTTGAATATGGTTGGACCTTTGAGGAACACATAGTTGAGATTAATGATAATCAGGTGAAGGTGTTTTTGTGTGTGTGTGATATTCCATTAGTTTTATTAATTGATAGAATATTAGCTTATAGGATATCACATGGTAGTGGTATTCATATATTTGTTCCCAATTCCCCATGTTTTTTTGTGTTAATATTCATTTTTTTTATTCTTTTTATGTTACCTTCTTCTTGGAAAATGCATTTGACATTATGTTGTTTTATGATATCATCCATCATCCTCAATTAAATACTGTTTATGACCATTGATTTATTTTAGATTTATTTCCTCATGGGAGTCAATTTTGAAGTTATATTATGAATTTTAATATTTATACATCCTATTTCTCCTTTGATTGTTTGTGTCCATAGATTAGAAGATCATTAAGAGGTATATCACAAGTGGGTCATCTTGGGGGACTTTTCTTTTCTTTTTAGGTTTCTTTTAAATTCTTGATAATGGGAAATATATGAGGGGTGTTTTATATAGGGTCATGGTTTCGTAAAACCCTTAAATTTTTTACTAAGGCATATTGGTCTTGATAGGGTGATCATATTGTTTTCCCTTCTAAAATTATAATTTTTTTCCTTAAGTCAGTCCTTTGTTCATGTGGTATATCATTTTCTTTATGTATTTAGTTTTTTGTTTATATTGTCATTCATTGGTTAATGTTTGTTCATTCATTTGGTTTGGTTAATAATTATGGTTTCTCAATTTCTCATTTGTTCAATTATAAACTTTGTTTGGTTGATCTATGAGATTCAATTTTTCCCAGGATGGTGTAAACCCCCTTCTTAATGAAAATAATAAAATTAATAGAATGTAAAATCTAGAATCATAAGTAATAAATAGATATACTCTTATAATAAATAATATCATTTTATTCTTTGATATCAATAATTTTTAAAAAAAATCCTAAAATTAGAATTAAATATAAACCTAACTAATGATGAATTAAAAGGAATATTTGAATGTATTTTTGGAATTATCAAAGACATTAGTATGTTTTATTCATCGCAACTAGGGTTTCCTTACATCGATTTTTTCATTATTTCTATAAAGGCTATATGCTAAATGTTTCCCTATTAATGTTTTAAACCCCATTTTAAAACATCAAAATCCATTCTTGTATGTTTCCATCCTACACACATTTTCATTTTCTGCTATGACTTAGTGTAGCAATATCATGAATCTCTAATTAGGTAAAGGATTTTATTTCTATAATTTATTTTATATAATTTATATTTGAATCATTATTTAGATTCCATTGTTTGAGATGATTGAGTTAACCATAATTTTACAATTATTACATATTAATGAAGAAATATAAATGGATTATTTCATGCCCTATTCATATTTATTTATTTGGGAAATTTAAAGGAATATGAAGTAATTATTATTAATATATGCTATTGTTCAATTTTTTTGAAAATTAAGGTGTATTTTATGATGATAGTATTATTCTTGAAATTATCTCAGAGTGAGATTAAAAATAATCACATGAAGAATACATGAATATATTCAGATAGTGAAAAATGTAATGGAATAAAGGGAATATGACATATTTCAATATTATTTACCTGATAGTGAGAATAGAATTATAATTTTTAGAATTTTGATGATTAAAAATGAATAATTATCAAATTCTAATGAAAATTAATATTTTATGTTGTAGGTATTAAACATGTGTTTGGAATTTTGTGATTGAGTGTTTTTTATGATATTTAATTACATTTCATATTTATATTTGTTAGATAGTGTGTTATCTTCCTTACAATGTTTTTCGTTATTATTTAGACTGGTTTAATTTCTTATAATAAATAAATAATATAAAAAATTTATTGTGTTAATAGTGAAAGAGGTATGATAACTAATTACTGGCTTTATTGAAACAATTTTGACATGGAAATAATTATTGAGGCGTGTTTATATTGTTTCCTTATATATGGTTATCTACTATTTATAGGATTTTGGATGTATAAATCCAATGAATAATAAAAAGATCAATTAAATATTGTAATTAAAATTATTTTTTATTTACGATTAATTTTTTTCATGATAGATACCATCACATATTAATAAATTCTAGAATTCCATGGTATTATTGTCATAGTTTCTCCCTGAGTTTATTTGATCAAAATACTCAGAATTCATTATTTGATTACCCGAGGATATTATATTCAAATTATTTGTAGTTGATTATGAACCTAAAATAGGTTAAAATATTTATGGGAAGTAGTATATGATATCTAGATCTATTGAGGGTTTATTTTACGAATAGATCTATTAACTATATTATACACAATGGTGTGCGAATGGAACTGTGGTTATAGGGATGCATTTAAATTAATTCCTTCTCATATATTTGTTTTTGTATAATTCTTGTTTTAGGGATGGCTCGATATGTATTATATAATTATGTTCCAACTTTTTGACACATTTTTGACCTGAGGAAAGTAAATTTCCACCATGATGTGGTCGCTTAGGATGATTCCTAGAGTACGTAAAAAATTATGGAATGATAATGAAATTATTAAATAAATAAGGATAGTTCACAGTGATTTTAGATGATTATGACATATATGAGAATATTAATATGAAACATTATAGTGACAATGGAAATTAACTGGGATGATAAACGTATTAAACTTGGAAAAATATGGGAATAATATTAATTAAGGGAAGATTTATTAATTAATTAATAAGGAATTGTAATTCTCTTACACATCTTTGATACATATATTTTAGTGGTGTCAGTTAGACATATTATCTTAAGGTAGTGGTGGATGGTAATAATGATAGGTATTTTCCTTTAGTGTGTGTATGCATGATATATTCAATATTTTTTGATTTTTTATGCTTTAGCATATAATTTTTTATGGTAGATGATGCCCAAATAATATTGGGGGGGTTTCTCTACAACCAATACGGTGATAGAATGAGTGGTAGGGTTTTCTGTCTTCCCAGATCTTCCTTAATATCTAGTTATGGATAGTCATATCATGGAATATAATGGTTTTGTTTTATATAGTGTGTTCAATCATGGTATTTTAAGGTTCTAAGTGTTAATATACCTTTATGTGTGGGTAATAACAACTTGAGGTATAACATATACTTGTATTAAATCATAAATCAATGACTTCCCATCCGTTTATGTTCATGGGTTATGATAGATTGATGTATAATAAATTTACAATGGTTTTAGTGTATATTGAGCATACTCATGGTTAAAGATGAGATGATGATAATGTAGTGATAGGCTACACTAGATATAGAATGATTATAATATTATTGTATGAGGTGAAGGATGATTTACGGAAGGGATGAGAATGGGATTTAATTCATTGGACAAGAGAATAAAAAATCATTATGGAAGTTTAAGTGGGGAACCTTATTATATATATATTATTTTGAAATAAAATTTATAATTTTTAAGAATTACATGTTGAGTGATCCATGGTGAGGATGGTAAAATAGAATTTCTTATTTAAGTTATGTGTTAGTTTAATTTTTTTATTCACTGGGTTTTGTATTTTTCTTTCACATTTTATCACAAGTGGTTTTAGGGAGGATCCTTCTGAGTAAACATGTTATTCTCACCCTATATAAATATAATAAAATGCTGGTCTATGGGAGCTGGTTGGTGATCAAGCATAGCTCTACATTCATGAAGAGTTATTTAAGAGTTGTTGGAGATTCATAGTCACTCCTGATGATTTATATTTTTTACCTCTAGTTTTTTAAACTTTTTAATGACTTTACATGTACTTGGATTTATTCTTTATTTATTCATGGTGTCGGTTGATGGATTTATCAACCTGCCTCTTATTTTTTAAATTTATATTGTGGGAACTTATAATCATGAGTGGGATTGATATACCCTCAGTGTTAGTTGACCACTCATGGCATGTTGGAGGTAGAATTTAGGGGTTAGTATCTCCATTTCATCATTATTATCCTCGGAGGGGTACCCATGGATAGAGGGGGTTGTTATGTCATAGCTTCACAAACATACCCATTGAAATCACTATATTCAAAAAAATATTAATCCACCATAAAATATATGACTAAAAACTCATCCACATGATTAAAATCCTCATGTGATATCTTTATCACATATAAACCTTATGATACACTTAATTATCAATTTTATACAACACGATAACCTCACAGTTTGATCAAATTTGTGAAAAACCCTTACATACTCACATCACTTGTTGGATCCACATAGATTCATCATAAAACAATCTCAGAAGTATACTATGTATTGAAACCTCATTACTTTTAAATTTTTCATCACTACCATGGGATTATAATGATCTAATATAGTGGATTTCTTGTCGATCAAGAACTCAGAATATCATATTGTAAAATCTTGTATATGGAGATGATGATAATGCTGACTCAGAGGAATGAAGAAATCATCCAATTAAATTATATATATAATGATTAATACATGGGATGTTCTCATCTCACATTAGACTCTAATTCTTTCAAGGTCTCCCATATAAACCAAGTAATTTCCTAACACTAGCAACAAAATGTTTTTTTGTGTTGGTGGTCACCCATGATCTCCCACTCAACCTTGTACATGTGAGGATAAGTACCACAGTTTCTTTTCTTCTGACCAATACAATATTATTTGTAACCCCTTATGAGTCATCCATGTATTAGGTAGGCTAGTCTTCAATCATGGTCAGTTTTACCTTACTGGATTTCTTTCATACTTATATTTGTTTGGTTTGGTGTGTTGGCATAAATTTTTTAAAGATACCAAACAAAAAACAATTTTACAAAAATATAACTTAAATACATATATTATTTTCTTGATCTATATGTATTTATTCTACCAATTAATTTAATATAAAAAGAACACAAGGAGATTATCTTTTTAATTCACAGTCATTATCATGAAAAAATTCATGTAGAATATAGTGAGGTCATAATAAGAAATTATATTTTTCTTGTTAGATAAATTCACAAACCTATAATAAGATATAATTACAACTAATGTAAAAATAATTACATTAAATGTTTCTATAATAATCCTCAAAGAATCATCAGCTACTCATTTACGTATTAGAAACTTCTCAAGGTCATGTTAGTCAACCTTATTGATGACAAGTATAATTCTTCCCATGATCACATCATAATCCATGGGAACCCATATTTATCATGAAACTACATGGTTGGATTATCATGGTCTTGAAATGTTTTTTCTTTTGAAGTAATATTACACAAAATATTTGAGGGGGGTTCTTTTAAATAATTTACATTAAATATACATTATATGCATATTGAACTCATAAATATTACATCGCATGAATTATTTTTTCTCTCATGTTTTATTCCATTATGTATCGAATATTATATGTATATAGTTCTTAAATCCCGATTGTATCTATGAAATTAATATATTTATTCTAAAGTAATATGTAACTCTTCACACAACACGTTGTTTATGTTATTCACCCAAAAGTAGAATCCAAACATATTTACACATATCCAAATGCATCCCATGAATAAGGTACATAAGCTACATTGTGTAAATTTTTGGAATTATATGAAATCAGTAATCCTACAAGAAGTGTTCTTGGAAGTATATATAGTAATCCCTCACTTTTATAGACAATGTGTAAGAATTCAAGCCACCAAGTATTCTGACATAATTTCCCTCTATCTGGGGATACATTACACAAGGGAGATTTCAATTCCATTATAAATATAACAAACAATATATATAAATTATATCCAAACACTAAATTAAAGATAATGTCTTCAATAACAAACTTAATTCAATGTAGATGAAAACTAAATATTGTATTTTCATACCTTCTAAGGTACTATAAATTTATAAGGGAAGATTTTAACATCAGTTTAAGCATACATAATATTCATAAAATAAAATCATTTTAAATATTTATATATTTGAAATGAATTAAGAATTTAATGAAAAAATTATTTATTTTATAGAGGTGAAATTTATATTAAACATTTAATATTAAATTTATGAATAAAAATATTCCATTAATAATTCATAACACCTATATTTTATAAAAAATTTATAAACCACAATAAATATTACATATAAAATATTTTATCATTTTAAAATAATAAAATATTTTATTACAGTTAAGTAGGATTTATCAATCATAATCCACGATCAAATTATGTTATATAATAGGAATTATTTTTCGGTAGTTTGTACTAATCGGTGATATAACCTATACAATATTACTACTCAAAACTCCATTTCAAGAAACATGGAATTCAAGTTGTAGGGTATGATAAAGATTATTATATATTAAAAAACAATGTAAAACAATGGTATTAAATGAGCCATACATGAAGATTCATCTAATCAAGCCCTATGACTAAGAAATACAGTGAATCATAGCTTATGATATCCCATATGAAAGGGAAATAAAGATTGATCTGAGGTCCAACAATTTTATAGGTCATATCATACATTATGATATCACTATAAATATCATGTGATGTGCATGTTATTAAATTAAAAATTATAACATGTATTTATTCTAAGAAAAATGTTTCTCAGATATTCTGATGGACTTTATAGGATCATATTCTGTCCAATGCAGTGGATGAAAATCTATCACCATATAATCAAGTGGTAAGGTATAATAAAAATATAATAGGAATACCTCAATCCTAGTGATCTATATAACCTTTTTGGAGTATTCTTAAATATGATCACTAAGAAATATTCTATCGACTCTCACCTCTATATTTACTACACTAACCAAAAGAATTCATGTATGTAGTTAGAAGAACCTACAAACTCCAACTGTTGTGCTAACACATTTATTAGTGAATACAAATAGGGAACTGGATGTAAAGAGAGATTATAATTTGAAGTAAAATCACTCACCCAAACAAGAATAACCAATCCATCATATAGACCCCCTTCATTCAATGAAATATATCATGTATTGCTTTCAAATTCTCGGTACCCAAGATGTGTTACTCAAAAACATATACATATTTGTGTTTATAATCATTAAAAATTTTAAAAATAATAATGTATTTGTATAATAATAAATGATTAAACATAATGATTCATAACAAAGGAATACAATTTTAAATATTGGGAAGTATCCTTGAACATGATATCTCATGTCATATGTTATATCATTCAATACGATGTAGGCACCTCATGCATATATAAAACTTTAAAAATGTGGATTTAAAATTTCATATGATAGGAAATTATTTTCTATTTTTTATTTTGATATCGATGAATCATATTATATGATTCATCTTTTATGTTCATATCAAATAATAACACGGTAAGTACTTCATTCCTTGAGATTAAGAGAGCACACTCCCCAAACTTCATCACCTTATTCAACCTCAAACCGCCAAATCCCAAAAAATAATCAAACACCCTTATAAATATGAATTTGGAACCAAAAATGGAGAAACATAAATATAATATATCATACAAGACTAAATTAGAGTTGTACATACCTAATTAGAGCTAACTCAACAAGAATCACTTTAAATGGAGTAGAAAAACGATTTTTAATGTTTGAGAGAGATAAAATGGGCCTATATTTAGGTCATGGTCAATTAAGAGTCAAGAGAGGATAAGAGGAATGATTTAAGGTAGTATTAGTTAATGTTATGGGGTTGTACTAAACAAACTAGAAAACATGACACCCACTACACGGTCATCCCCTACCTAGTACCCAATGCACCTACCAGACACATGTTCTACTACTACCAACCACTCAATAGGGATACAAGATCTATAAAGGCACAACCTATCTCACTGAGTACACATACCATCCAAAAATAAATTTTAGCATGGGGATATATAGTCCCCCTCCCTAACACTCTTGAATCCCAACATCCTCTAAATTAATTTCAAAATTGAAAAGAATAAATAATATGAATCGAATAATAAGCCTTTGATTAATACCAAAATCTTGAGATTCATTATAAAATCCCCCTATAATAGATTATAGTCCTTGATAAGTTTCTCTAGGTAAAAAATCTAGATAAATCTATCCACATCACTCATAGATACAACTCCAACCCCCAAGTCTTCTTCGAGACTTGGATTTATTTCCATAACAACCTAATCAAGGCATTGTCTTTCCATGAAACAATTTCTCACTATGGTCCACAATTGACAATTAAAATTACTCAGATGATGTACACTCCTAAGCTAGAATTTATATCTATAAAAAATTATTATGGTTGGATTATACATCCTAATATATGACATATGAAACACATCATGAATGCCTCTATATCATAGTGGAAGAGACAATTGGTAATCTAAAGCCCATATCCACTACATAATCATGAAAATAATGACATGTAATAGTTAAATATTCCTATAATTACTCAAAATATAATTCATTATACATGTTAATAACCATAGAAATGTATGATCACCCATCACTACAACAGAAATTGACTTTATCTGCGGTTTTTAGATGTAGTTTTGGGAACCGCCGCTAAAACCTTTTTTAAAATGGTTTTACGGCGGTTTATATTAAACCGTCACGAAACAATTTTTTTTTCACTGCTGACCCTTCCCCACCTCCCCGACCCCCCTACTCACCCTGAGACCCCGCTTCCCCCGGCTGCCCGCTTCCCCCGTGACCCCGGTCCCTCGCGACCCTGGTGACGCCGCGACCCCGGTGACCCCTCTTCCCCCAGCCCCTCGCAACCTCAACGACCTATTTAATCCCTACTCTTTGAATTTTAGTAATTTTACCTCAATTCTGGACTCCTTATATTATTAATTATATAGATTCATGGTTGATTTTCCATTCGATTCATTAAACATACACATAACCCATGTTTAATTTGATATCCTTGATAGAAAAACTTATTATCACATTGTTATTATTTATTTTTAATGCATGTCGACTATTTCAACAACTTAAGGTGTTCAATTGGAATCTCCCTAGGTATTGTGCATTCTTAGGTGACCAAACTACATTCTATGAGGTTTTTTCTTGAATCTTAATTTTAATGACAATAATGAAATTGATGAGAAGGGTGTCATGAGACCATATCACCTATTTCTACATAAAAAGGATACTCCCTTGTTAAAATATAATGCCGATTGATTATAATGTCTACTTGACTATAATGAATTATGAAACTTAGGTATGGAGTTCCTTATACTTTTGATACTCGATAATGGAGTCCCTAAAACATGTGTTAGTCAAGCATATCATCCCATATATGTGTGGTACTCAGGTATTGTGTCCCTTATACTTGTGACACCCGAGCATGGTGTCCCTAATACGTAGAATAATTAGTTATTTAATCCCTTATACTTGTAATACATGGTAATCACATCCCGAATTATAGTATTACTAAGGTCTGGAGTACCTCATACTTGTGATATATGGTCATGGAATCCATTATACATTTAATAAATTTACATAAAATCCCCTACTACCATATGAGACTCTAGTGACTTTATAGGTATGCCTGAGTAATGCCTCAGGTAATGGATTCTTACTCACAAGTTGTAATATTTTCTTTTTGGAAAAATGTAATGTTGTATTGTTTCTCCCTTAGAAGCCATAATTTCAATCCAAACAACATAAAACCGAAGTGTTTTTTTGTACTATCATTTAAATTAGTTTGCATAAATTTATTTGGTTTGTTGAGGAGAATGTTATTGAATTAATTCTAACTTATTGTAGTGGTTTGGATGAATATAAATCTTCCATATCCTGAATATAATGTTTAGAGAGAATTCTTTTTGGGATCTATTTCCACCTATGTGATTCGGATTATCTTATTATGTAGTCCTAGTGGATAGTACTAACACCCCACATTTCATCTCCAAATTCCCAACATGATTTTACTTTGAAACCCTAAACACCATGCCAAAACAAATCTACTCTTCTTCAAATACCATAGTTTGATACCCAAACCCCATCAGCTGCATCTTGAATGAAATTTCTGATGTTGTCTCCACCTTACCACATCATTTTTTATCCAACAACACCAGTAAGTCCTTCTCTATATGAATTATACCAAAGGCTCTCAATCCCACCCACCAATGCGCTATCATATCCTGACCACGATGCCTTAAAACTCATGGAATAATAGAAATGTTCAATTACCACACCGAAGTCTTAATCTGACTCTTAGTTCAACTCCAGGGTCAGATCATCGATCATCCCATTTATCCATAATTATCCACTCATGAGCACTAACAGATATAAGATCCCAATCACCCTCAAGTCACACCATCACTCTTTTCTATGTGAATACACCAAAGAGAGGTCTAGGAATTAAATCCACACAAGGTTTGTAGAACCTCATAACCTAATCTCCCAAGTTATTTCATCTTGAATTTCCATGAACAACACCACTTATCATGCCTCAATACTACGATCCCTCAAGTCATTCTTTCTGCTCCATGGAAAAAACAATGCAATCATCCAAATATATGGCCCCGACCCCCCACGACCTCGGGACCTTTGGCGACCCAGCAACCCCCTTCCCCCAGCCCCCCGCATCCCCAGCGACCCCAACTACCCTGCTTCCCCCAGCCCCCCATGACCCTCGGACCCCGGCGACCCTGTCCCCCCGCGACCTCGGTGACCCCTCTTCCCCCACCCCCCTGTGACCCTTGTTATCCAACTATTTCCCTTGTTTCCAACATTAATAATGTATAAAATGGGATTTGGGGTTCTTGATCTATTTTCCCATTAGTATTACTAAGTTTACCTCATACTCATCTTCACCATATGATGTGAAACTACATATTGAACATCTTTACCAAATGTAATTAAAAATTACAATATATACTCTCATATGATGACTCTACACTATGTGATACCTTAGTCCATTATTATGTGAAGGTGTCTTCCTTTTTCTTGATTTTTCTGTACCTAGTGCTGTGGTGTTTTGTATATGTATTTATCCTATTTTATTTCCCCTATGGTGTTGTATTTATCATTTGTTATTCCCATTATGCATTTTATACATTTTTATTGTTTATTTATTTATATTATAGGTATTTTGGTTATTTTTCATACTGAGGATGCATATATATTAAAGGTTATTATCGGATATGACCTCAATTATTATAGGACATGTCCTCTTATATTATGTGATATTACTACTTAGTCATTTTCACCATTCCCTTCCCTATTGGAGTTAGTATTTGGCTGGCACACTTAGTTTATCATCATCCTAGTTTTGGTCTATGTGGGGTTGGTCATGTTAGGGTGGAATTAGATTGGTTCAAGTCCTAGGAATAGATTTTTGAGTTATTATTCACATGAGGACTACTTTATGAATTTAATGTTGTAATTTCATGGGATTTTTAATTTTAGTTATCATACCAGGGAGGATAGTGTAGGTGTGGTTGTAAATGTATCCTTTCACTGAGACATTGGTAACCTATTAGTAAAACCAAATCTCTAAATCATCATTTATAGGGTATAATTATGTTGATACAGGAATAATATAGTTATCACTAATTATATATCATGTTTCTACTATTTTAGTTGATTTAGATATGCACAAATCATTATGGGTTCATCCAATCTAATGAATAATTCTACCCACAGAAAAAACAACTTTTTTTAGAGTTATGTTTGTGAAAATACAATCCCAGTGCTTGATTCTTTTTTCACGTTTAATTTATGTGATGAGGTGTTGATTTAAATAATTATATATTAGATATACTTTCCATATTATTTTAGATAGCTTCTCTCCTATTTTGTAGTATAGAACATCTCATAAGGAAGATAGTAGTTCCCACTGATGGACTACCCATAAGCAAACTATGTAACATGAATTCTAGTAGTTGATGCCTCCTAGGTTCTGAGAAGCCATTATTCTTCTTGTGTTATAAGATTTAGTGGAGTCATAAACTAATGTAATTCATCTATTTCAGAACCCCACAAACCATATGGTGATCCTAGAAACAAGTTACCTACACAACACACTATGTTTTTAGTGGATGATGTTTTCTCAAACTCATATGGTATTAATCTTTTATGGTTTTAATTTAATCGCATATTCTAGATGATATTATATCCCAAACTACTAAGGATATATTGAGTTCCAGAGATGTTAAACCCTTTGTAGGGTAGCATGACCATATCTAAGAATGTGATGAGTTTTGTAAGCATCATAAGTTTTTCTCTAAACATTATTTATAATAGATTCATAAAATATTATAGTTTTATATGAAGACTCTATAGATAACATAGGTTGGGTTTTCTCATACAAAACTCCACCTGTGTTGGAGTCCTCATGTGACTGTTTTTAGGTTGAGAATTCTTTGTAGTGATATATCCACGATTTAGGATATGGTTATTGTTTATATTGAAAATTTATAGAAAATTGTTGTGCTAAAACCTCTAGATTAGAAGTAACATTGAGGTCATAGTCTCAACTGTTATAGGATAATTGAATTACTTGGAATTGGTTTTGGTTAAGAAGTTGGTGTTGTAGGAGTAGTAAGAGATAAGTGACACTTTGACACACTCCCACAATCACCACATTTGATTGTTTCTTGTCAATAACATAGTGATAAGAGTTATATATATAGGTTTATGTGTGTAGATGATTTTGGTGACATCTAGTTTGGTTTTTGGTATGATTTGTGTCCTCTCTTCATGTACCTACATACTTGATGATACAGGTCATGATATTATTTTTGTGTCTATTTTTTTGGAGTTATAGATTATAATTTATACCCTTGTCATACCTTTTATCAACTAGAGAATTCCCACTACTGGTGACTATCTTTCAATAATACTTTCTAGTAAAGTGATTTTATCCCCAATAGAGAAAGGGATCATTCATGGGATTCCTTTTTGGTAGAGGTTGATACCCGATAGGATATTCCTAGGTTTGTATTGGTTACCCTTTTCTATTGTTATATGGTGTTATGTGGTTTTGTAAATTATATGAGTTCAACCTTCAATAGTGAATGAGACCCTATTAAGTGTGTCAAGTAGATCCAACCCATGAGAAGTGTTAGGGATTTTCCCATCAAATGGTTGCATGGTTTTATATGACATAGCGGTGGTTGAGAATTTACTTCTTATGAATGTCGAATAATTCAAGGGTACTCATATATTTAAATCCACAGTTGTTTCTTAATGGGAACCTGACATATGCATCAATGTGCATTCCAAATAGGCAATTCAAATGTTATTTCCTAGGATTATGGATTCTGTTATATTTGTCTCTTTTTCTCCTCGCAAGAATGAATCATGTGGACATATATATTGTGAGTTCTTATCTCATAATGTGGTCATTGGGAAAAACTCAATGCAAGGAATTAAAATAAGAAATTATTTTATTTGTTTAGAAATTTAGAATATGAAATATGTCATATGGAACCAAATATTCTATAGGGTACATACCCACATACACTTGTGTGGTTCACACATTCCTCTATTTGGATAAACCTCTACCTATTAATCTGAAAAGGATCTCTAATGAAATGATTCATGGACATAGTGTCTTACATACCATCTCAGGCTCATTCAATGAAGTAGATTTATTGAAAAAAGCGAATATCATGCTTTGATATCCATGAATAGTAGATAATGATATTTTTCATCCTATCCTCAACTAGATTAGGTATCCTATGTTTCAAACAAGGTCAATAATAATTATATTTCTATAGATTACTCCTATTTCACTTCCCAGTTCTCAAAAGTTGTAATTGTCATCATGATATTTTTCAGGTCACTTATTCCCCTCATTGGTTTGACCCCTATAATCAATTATAACTATATAAATATCCTTGATTCTTGAATCAATCATGGCTCAGCAGGGCTTAGGGGTTGGGAGGAAGTCCACCTCAAGCATGGTTGAGTTGCCTGATCACCACATGGTCTTAATTCTATAACCTAAAATGTGTATTCCATGTCCCTGAATCACTAATATAAACTAATTTTAAATCAACCTTATAATGTTTTTTTCTGGTGTTTTACCCATTCTTTATCAATTCAGGTCATGTTTTTTACTCCTACTCACTACACAGATCCATTTATGATGTTCCACTATATTTTCCAAGCATTACGACCATAATTTCTTTACTAGTTTTCTCTATTCTTGTTTAAATTTTGTGTGAATTAATCTGTTAGGATATTTGTATTTCTGGTTTGATTTGTTTTTTAGGGATGTGGTGAAGTGGACGAAAAATAGCTATTTGTTTCTGGTCAGCTTTTCATGGCGGTTTTAACAACCGCTAATGTATATTGGTAAGACATTAGTGGTGGTTAAAACCACTGCTAAATGTAGGGATTTTTTTACTTAGTGGTGTTTATAATCGCCGTTATTGGATTATATATAGTGTCGGTTTTAAACACCACTATAGAGTCGCATAACCCACATGCATTCCGCAGCAGTTTTCGTGACATTAGAGGCAGTTTTATAGCCGCTGGATTTTATTTTATTCGCGGCATTTATAACCACCGCAAATAAAATAACATCTAGGGCCCATAAAAACTGCGACTAAATTAATTAAAACCACTGTGAAATGAGGAATCTATGATGATTTCATTAAACTGCCGCTAAATGGAAATAACCACCACTAATAGATTTATGATGCCCAAATTAGGAGTGCTTTCTATAAACCGCCACCCGACAATATAGAAGCAGTTTGAACTGCCACTATATGCAAAATTAACTGCAGCTAATAGGTGGTTTTCTTGTATTTCCTAGAGAAATCCATGCTATTTCACCTCTTCTTGGCATAAGACTATTGTCTACTTTGAGAGAAAAACAAAATACTACTGAATCCACTAAACCCACATGGTGGTCTCCTTCACCAATCTCAGTCTGAACACAACTACCTCTCACACCACTATCAAGAACAATAGTGACCACAATGTCCAAGCATATAATTCTATATAGTGGTACATCTAAATTGATTCCGGGTCGCGTAGTGATTAACTATTCATTCCTATAGTGACCCATACCTTTCATACATAGATATTACATTTTAATAAATTAATATTCATTACATTACATTTTGGTCCGTAGAAGAATTATATTGGACTATTGTATTTGGAAACATGGACACATAAATAACTCATTCATTAGTGTCTCATATTATGTTCTTTATTACTATCACCCTTTATAGAAATACCCTACTTAAAACTTTTATTCATGACCTGGTTAAATGGTAACATAAGAAATGATGATCTCAAATGCTCAAAAAGGGTAAACTTGGGAGATTTCAATATATGATAATATTAAACAATAAGATAAGAATAATATTAAGTGTAACACCCCGAGATTTTATGAATAATATTCTTTTTAATTTCACTAATGTCTTGTGTTGTACGCTACACCAAAAGGAGATTTCACAACACGCATCCTTGACTTGCCTTTCATTACACACAATCGCGACCTTCCTTGATAGCGTGTGTAGTACGCAATACCGAGTTTCACTAAACAACGATATGCTATTAAAATATTATTAAAACTAGCCGTTATGAATAGTAATAACCATTTGATGAAATTTTATAAATTTTATTTTTCAAAATGGACTTCATTTTTGGATTCGGAATATCGAAATTAGCTTAGGGTGAAATTTTGGTAATTTTCGGATAACTTTCATATTTTGATGAATAGTGGAAATTAATAAATTTTAATTAAAAATAACTTTTTCAATCGAAATAATTAATAGTGATAAATTATTAATTTGAGTGGTTTTAAAGTATATTTAGAATATATTTTTACAATTTAATACAATGTTGGTCATTGGATGTAATTTCACATTTAAACTAGTTATAAACAAGTGTCGATCTTTTGATAGTTATTATCTCTTAAAAACATGCTATTTGTTTTGACGACGGGAATTAATTTTTAAATTAGTTAATGCAACTGATATGTTGTTAATTTGGTAAAATAAACATCATTTTTGAGTTCATAATATCAAATATAGCGTAGGCCTAATTTTTGGTATTTTTCTGAAAACTTTCAATTTTTGATGAATAGTGAAACCACTAAGTGGTAGTTAAAAAAAACTAAATTGTTCATAACACATAATTTTACCGCTTCTGTGAGTTGAATTTCAAAAATTTGAGAGACACGGTTGATGTCAGTAAATAAAATGTGGTTCAATGAGATAAAAATAATTTTCTGGTGAATAGTAACTTTTTACTTTTTTTACCACGGTTAAAAGTAAATTTGGTAATTAAGGGTAGAAAGGATATTATTATTACCCTAACACATGTCCTAATTCTATTGGATAAGTTTAATTCGACCAAAAACAAACTTAGGAATAAAATATGACCATTTAGGCCCACTTGGATTAGATTAGGACATTTATTATTAATTTATTTAAAGAAGGGTTAAATGAGTTAAAATCAATGTTTATTTACTAAACCATTTTTAATATGGGGTTATACATAAGATATATTCGACTATAAATATTAATTAGAAAGATAAAACTATTTCCTACATAATGATATTTTATTTGTAATTTTTAGACATTAAATAATGTAATTTATTTATGACACAACGATGATTCAGTAATTATCTTATTAATGAAATATTGACATAATTGATGTTATAAATACCCAAGTAAATATAATTTGAGACTTTTTATAAATTCCAGTATTTTTATTGGTTAATATGACATGTTAGTATTGATTTAATTTACTTTTTTCGAACTTATCATTCTGTTATGATTTTCATAAAAATCAATTACTAAATAGTGTCAAAATTGACATAAAATAGTTTTTAAAACAAATATTATATTATTAATTGTTATTTTATTCCTAAAAATCTAAGGTTCATCCAAATCACATATAGAAGGTTATATATATTAATAATAAACAATTTGGGGTTCGTTTGGCTTCTTATAGTAAGTTTATTAACCTTATAGTGTAAGAACACAAGAAGACACCGTAAAAGTAAAATTATTTAACTTAATGTTAAATCTAAATTATAAGGTTAAAATAGGAACCTAAACTTGTCTAAATTCTATTGGATGAGATTATTTAGACCCATCCCCACCTTAGCCTAGAAATAAATCAATTTGGAGCTATTTAAAACCGAACTTGACTTTATAATAAAATAATATTTTTAGTTATTCCAAAGGTGCCCCTCTCCTCCCTTATAAAAGGGCACCTCCTCCCTCTCCTATTCACACCAATTTGAGCATTCAAGCTCGGACAACCCCTGAAAAAATCTCTTCTCCACTTCCCTAGTATCATCCTAGAGGTCCTGGTCTTCTTCAAAGACCATCCTTAGTTCATTAAGTGGAGGTTAAGAAAAGGCGTGTCAAAAAGAGGTAATATCCATTACCGATCTTTTCCAATTTCGTTCTTCTTCAACTTCTTATTATTTAGTTGTTTCATGATAAAGTAATAACATCAGTATTTATTATATACTGATATGTTATTATAAAAATGAAACAACTCTAATTAACCTTCTATCCATCCTACGGAAAAAGGAAATCACCGCGTGTGCGTACGTACGGAATACCGTCTCCACGCCGTGGTGTAATCTATTTTCCGCCACCACCTTAATTGGATGGGTATAATGGTGTAATGAGTAAATATATATGATTATTATAAATTGATATTTATACTTAAATAGTATACATACACTTCAACACAAGTTCACGATCATGAGAATGATATCATCGCTCGTGCGTACGTACGGACTACCGTCTCCACGACGTGATGAGATTCATTCTCCACATTAACCACTCATGAATGATTATAAAGTATATATAATGAATAATAATTAAATATATGACATGTTAAATCTACAGGATTTATGTATATATATATATATATCTACTTACTTCCATTCAAGACAATAAAGAAAGGAAAACAGCGTTCATGCGTACGTACGGACTACCGTCTCCATGAACGGTGTGTTTCATTTCATTTATCTATATATTATATATATATATACTGAATATATATGATATATAAATCATGTTTTATATTCGGTAAGTATGTAAATCATGATATAAGTAATAATAATGTCAATAACAACAAGTCCAAACACCTACGATAAATGAAACGATTTTACCCAAAACGCTTCTTTAACATGGAATTTACAAAATAACGGGTAATATAAAGTCATAAGTGAACCATATATGATATTATAACAATGAGTATGATTCTGGAATAAGTCAATAACATTATTTAAATCATTATACAGGAGGTTCGGACAGTTACGAAGCATATCGGACCTAAGGTAAGGGAAATATCACAATCTCATTTTTATCCGAGATTGTTTATACTTTAGTATTTACTGCGGTGTGTTTTATCATCCAAATCCATGTTTCCTCTATATGTAAAATTATTTCCATCCACCTAAAATTTTTTAAATCCAATTTTACCCTTCTATGAGTTTTTAGTAAAGGATATGAAAGGAATCTTTTGTTGTTTTTCATACTAGGTACTTTTTGACTTTTCCGACAAAAGTACGAAGAATGTTTTTTTAACTTATACGACATGAATGGATTTTTAAAACATTATTTCCAAAAGTATCCTTTACAAGTTTTCAAGTTTATTTTTAATCAACTTATTTTAAAATTGTATGACATGTTAAGAAAGGAAACGTGTTTTTGAAGTAGAAAGTATATTTTCCTCAAGAATGGAGTTCAAGTGTTTTATCAAAATTATTTTTCATCTATGATAATAAAAGGGTTCTGTTTTTATCCCTATTTTTAAATTTACTTGATTATGTTGTGATGGGATTATTTTTATGAATTCCTTTATCTTATATGAATTGTTTTATGATGTCATGATGTTTAAGAATCCCATTTTTATTACATGGGTTATTCTATGATGTATGATTTATGATTTTGTGGCACAATAAGAATGGTATCATTATGAGATGGGTGGGACCTATATCTCCCTCCAATGCATTGGGTAAAGATTTTATATCTCATGAGATAGTCATGGTTGGAATGGTAGGTTATACCGGTTCAGTGAAACAGGACTGAAAAGAGGGAGACTCGGTTCAGAAAGGGACTTTGTCCACTAAGATAGACTTGGAAATGAGTCTTGACTAACAAGAAATGATTCTCTATGATTATGTGTGTATGCCACAAAGTTTCATGTTTTAAGTTATGATTATTGTGATTACATTTCACTGCCATGATTTATCCCATGTTATGAAATTATGCTCTCTTTTGCAGGTTAAGATTTCCAAAATGTTATGTTCTTATGAATATGATGTGATTGATATTTCTTTTGTTTACCCTTACTGAGCATTTGAGCTCACCCTTTTATGTTTTCTTTTCCCCAGGATATAATGAAAGGTTTTAGGTAAGAAAAAAAGGGATGATCTTTATGGGAGATGTTGAAGATCTTTCACCATGATTAGAAGATTACGTTCCATGTTTCCAAAGACACTAAACTATTACGGTCCTTGTGTGTGTGTTTTTGTTATGTAATAAGTATTCCGCAAAAGTAATGTAATGTCCTTGTACGTCAAGCTTTGGGTCTCTATAGTTGGTATCAGAGGAAAGGTTTAGTCAACCTTTGAAAACTAGGATGCGAATGCGTTAGTGAGATCCCTAGAGATATTTCTAAGGTATGTCTAGGGATGTCCCTAAGGATAAGTATACGTATAAGATACAGTCCTAGAACTACGGTAACGATCATAGAATTTAACCTAAGAAGTTAGATATTCAGGTTACTCTCCCTTTATTATGTTGTTTTCCCTATCATGATTTTTGCCTCTCACACTATTGTTTTTGGGTTTTAGACGATGGCTGGAACCCGAAGGAACCGTGTTGATCAATGAAATGGAAAATGCAATGATTGTCCTCCTGAACAAACAAATGTTATGGGATATGGAGTGAAAAATCTTATTGCTATACTTACATAAGCTATGAATCATTATGGACTTCCAAATGAGCAGATAAGGGAACAATATTCTATTGAGTCCTTCATGAGGCAACTTCCACCTTCTTTCAGTGGGACTTCTGATCCACTTGTTGCTGAACAATGGATCAGTACCACTGAAAAGATATTTTCAGTTCTTCAATGTTCTGAACATGATAAAGTCATCTTAGCAGTATATCGTTTGGAAGGTGAAGCTGATCAATGGTGGAATCTTATCAAGAATACGACGCCAAGAGATGAAATTGAGTCCATGGAATGGGACGTGTTCAAGAACTTGTTTTTCAGTAAGTACTTCCCTCGTATTCTTCGAACAAAGATGGAAAATGAGTTTCTTGAGCTGAAGCAGAAGTATGATGAATCTGTTGGTATATATGAAGCGAATTTTACAAGACTTGCAAGGTATGCATCTGGCATTATCATCCAACCTGAAAGTAAAGTTGATCGATTTTTCAGTGGCTTAAAACCAAGTCTTAGAAGGGCATTAGCTATAAGAGACTTCAGTAGCTATGAAGAAATTGTGAGTTGTGCTATCAAGGTAGAAATGGAAGTTGGTGTTACATATCCATCTCATGGTTTTGACAAGAAACGAAAGATGGAGTTTAAGGAGAAACCTCAAAATAATGGTGAAAAGAAGATGAATGTTTCCTTATGAACAAAGTGTGGAAAGAAGAATGGTGGAGATTGTCTTAAAGGGACTAGAAAATGTTTTAAGTCTGGAAAAGAAGGTCATCGAGCAGCTGAGTGTCGAAGTAATGGAAAAAGGGTTTCTAATGATGTGAATAAAGAAAATACTGCAGAGAACACACCACCAACACTTCAATGTTTCAAGTGCAAGGAGATGGGACATTATTCCAATAAATTCCCTAATCCAAGGGTTAGTGATGATCGACATGAGCAACCGCTTAAGGCAAAGGATAAAGGGAAGTCACATGCGATCACTATTGGCGATGTGGAATATGACAACGATGTGGTGGAATGATTAAGTGTTTTTATAATGGGATTCCAAAATAGTGTTGTATATAGTATCGTGGAATATTGGAATATTTATGTATTGGTCTATTGTGGTTTTCAATAATTTTATGGTACCAGTAACCATGGAAAGTGATTGAGATATTTTTGGAAAAAGAATGATATGCGCATAATGAAGGGAAAATTAGAAAATGAAATATTTGACAGTATTCATGAGCTCATGATTGATATAAGGACTATGTGATATCATGGTTTGAGTATATAGAATTTTGAGGATTTTGGTATGTAGAAGGTGTTAACTTTTAACTACATTCATGTTTTCACTAAGGTTCAATGGGTATTCAAGATAATGCATGATTAAGGACTTTGAATGTTTGGAATGTGACCAACAAAACATATCTTATGATATATGGGGACCAACGATGGTATTAAATCTCTGGTAATCGTTTTCACATTGTTATGAGAGTGGACTGCAGTATTATGGATAAGCCTAAAGATTGGAATGGATTATGTTGGACATAAGTTAGTATTGTTTAAGGATAGAAGTTTTTTTCGATATTATTGATGGTATGTTATAGTAATATAGTTTTAGAAAAAGTACAACCTATAGGACGGGCGACAGCCCATTGCGTCGGACAAGGCTATGGGAATCGAACCCACAACCGAAGTGCGACTGGCCTTTATCGTCTACCATTGACCTACAGGAAGTCCCTGTTTAGTAGAAACTAGTTTTATTATATTAAGTAGTATGACATATGAAGTATAAGTCCATTTTAGGAACTATATATGATTAATATCACTATAGAATGACTTATGTATATTTAATAACTTTTGTTAACCTTTTGTTTGAGACAGATGGAATGACCCGTCATTCTATCACATGATCTGCTAACACTTCACGAATAACAAATTCAACTTCATTTATTTAAGAGATGAAGTGGAAATTGTTCAAGGCACGAACAACAGTGAGATTGTACCAAAATAAAGTAAGTATTTATTCTAATTCAAATTCTTCAACTTTAGGGAAACGATCTTGAAAACCAAAAATGTTGTCCTAGTGCTCTTATATCTGATTAATCGGATGGTACCTTAGATCGTCAAAAATTTATGGATTTGTGATTGTTGGCTTTTTCATAGCCATGTTCTCTACCACTCTCCATCAGAACATGACGGTTAGATTTTTCTTCCATATCCATATTTTCACCTATGTGGAAACCCAGTGATTAGTTTATTAGGGTAACCGTTACATTTCATACTTTCATTTTTAATGATTGGTTTTGGTATTCCTTTTTACGATGTCGGTTTCTATTAAATAAACTTTCGAATAATAAACCATTTATAACCCCGACGAATTTCGAGGGTGAAATTCATTTTAAGGGGGGTAGAATGTAACACCCCGAGATTTTATGAAAAATATTCTTTTTAATTTCACTAATGTCTTGTGTTGTACGCTACACCAAAAGGAGCTTGCACAACACGCATCCTGGACTTGCCTTTCATTAGACACAATCGCGACCTTCCTTGATAGCGTGTGTAGTACGCAATATCGAGTTTCACTAAACAACGATATGCTATTAAAATATTATTAAAACTAGCCGTTATGAATAGTAATAACCATTTTTTGAAATTTTATAAATTTTATTTTTCAAAATGGACTTCATTTTTGGATTTGGAATATCGAAATTAGCTTAGGGTGAAATTTTGGTAATTTTCGGATAACTTTCATATTTTGATGAATAGGGGAAATTACTAAATTTTAATTAAAAACAACTTTTTCAATCGAAATAATTAATAGTGATAAATTATTAATTTGAGTGGTTTTAAAGTATATTTAGAATATATTTTTACAATTTAATACAATGTTGGTCATTGGATGTAATTTCACATTTAAACTAGTTATAAACAAGTGTCGATCTTTTGATAGTTATTATCTCTTAAAAACACGATATTTGTTTTGACGACAGGAATTAATTTTTAAATTAGTAAATGCAACTGATATGTTGTGAATTTGGTAAAATAAACATCCTTTTTGAGTTCATAATATCAAATATAGCTTAGGCCTAATTTTTGGTATTTTTCTGAAAACTTTCAATTTTTGATGAATAGTGAAACCACTAAGTGGTAGTTAAAAAAAACTGAATTGTTCATAAAACATAATTTTACCTCTTCTGTGAGTGGAATTTCAAAAATCCGAGAGACACGGTTGATGTCAGTAAGTAAAATGTGGTTCAATGAGATAAAAATAATTTTTTGGTGAATAGTAACTTTTTACTTTTTTTTACCACGGTTAAAAGTAAATAGGGTAATTAAGGGTAGAAATGATATTATTATTACTCTAACACATGTCATAATTCTATTGGACAAGTGTAATTCGACCAAGAACAAACTTAGGAATAAAATATGACCATTTAGGCCCACTTGGATTAGATTAGGACATTTATTATTAATTTATTTAAAGAAGGGTTAAAAGAGTTAAAATCAATGTTTATTTACTAAAACATTTTTAATATGAGGTTATACATAAGATAAATTAGACTATAAATATTCATTAGAAAGATAAAACGATTGCCTACATAATGATATTTTATTTGTAATTTTTAGACATTAAATTATTTAATTTATTTATGACACAACGATAATGCAGTAATTATCTTATTAATGAAATATCGACATAATTGATGTTATAAATACCCAAGTAAATCTAATTTGATACTTTTTATGAATTACACTAATTTTATAGTTTAATATGACATGTTAGTATTGATTTAATTTACTTTTTTCGAACTTATCATTATGTTATGATTTTCACAAAAATCAATTACTAAATAGTGTCAAAATTGACATAAAATAGTTTTTAAAACAAATATTATATTATTAATTGTTATTTTATTCCTAAATATCTAAGGGTCGTCCAAATCACTTAGATAAAGTTATATATATTAATAATAAACAATTTGGGGTTCTTTTGGCTTCTTATAGTAAGTTTATTAACCTTATAGTGTAAGAACACAAGAAGACACGGTAAAAGTGAAATTATTTAACTTAATGTTAAATCTAAATGATAAGGTTACAATAGGAACCTAAACTTGTCTAAATTATATTGGATGGGATTATTTAGACCCCTCCCCACCTTATCCTCGAAATAAATCAATTTTGAGCTATTTAAAACCGAACTTGACTTTATAATAAAATAATATTTTTAGTTATTCCAAAGGTGCCCCTCTCCTCCCTTATAAAAGGGCACCTCCTCCCTCTCCCACTCACACCAATTTGAGCATTCATTCTCGGCCAACCACTGCCAAAATATCTTCTCCACTTCCCTAGTATCATCCTAGAGGTCCTGGTCTTCTTCAAAGACCATCCTTAGTTCTTTAAGTGGAGGTTAAGAAAAGGCGCGTCAAAAAGAGGTAATATCCATTACCGATCTTTTCCAATTTATTTCTTCTTCAACATCTTATTCTTTAGTTTTTTCATGATAAAGTAATAACATAAGTATTTATTATACACTGATATGTTATTATAAATATAAAACAACCCTAATTAACCTTCTATCCATCCTACGGAAAAAGGAAATCACCGCGTGTGCGTACGTACGGAATACCGTCTCCACGCTGTGGTGTAATCTATTTTCCGCCACCACCTTAATTAGATGGGTATAATGGTGTAATGAGTAACTATATATGATTATTATAAATTGATATTGATACTGAAATATTATACATACACTTCAACACAAGTTCACGATCATGAGAACGATATCATCGCTCGTGCGTACATACGGACTACCGTCTCCACGACGCGATGAGATTCATTCTCCACATTAACCATTCATGAATGATTATAAAGTATATATAATGAATAATAATTAAATATATGACATGTTAAATCTACTGGATTTATGTATATATATATATATATCTACTTACTTCCATTCTAGACAATAAAGAAAGGAAAACAGCGTTCATGCGTACGTACGGACTACCGTCTCCATGAACGGTGTGTTTCATTTCATTTATCTATATATTATATATATATACTGAATATATATGATATATAAATCAAGTTTTATATTCTGGGAGTAAGTAAATCATGATATAAGTAATAATAATGTCAAGAACAACAAGTCCAAACACCTACGATAAATGAAATGATTTTACCCAAAACGCTTCTTTAAAATGGAATTTACAAAAGAACGGGTAATATAAAGTCATAAGTGAACCATATATGATATCATAACAATGAGTATGATTCTGGAATAAGTCAATAACATTATTTAAATCGTTATACAGGAGGTTCGGACACTTACGAAGCATATCGGACCTAAGGTAAGGGAAATATCACAATCTCATTTTTATCCGAGATTGTTTATACTTTAGTATTTACTGGGGTGTGTTTTATCATCCAAATCCATGTTTCCTCTATATGTAATATTATTTCCATCCACCTAAAATTGTTTAAATCCAATTTTACCCTTCGGTGAGTTTTTAGTAAAGGATATGAAAGGAATCTTTTGTTGTTTTTCATACTAGGTACTTTTTGACTTTTCCGACAAAAGTACGAAGAATGTTTTTTTTAACTTATACGGCATGAATGGATTTTTAAAACATTATTTCCAAAAGCTTCCTTTACAAGTTTTCAAGTTTATTTTTAATCAACTTCTTTTAAAATTTTATGACATGTTAAGAAAGGAAAAGTGTTTTTGAAGTAGAAAGTATATTTTCCTCAAGAATGGAGTTCAAGTGTTTTATCAAAATTATTTTTCATCTATGATAATAAAATGGTTCTGTTTATATCCCTATTATTAAATTTATTTGATTATGTTGTGATGGGATTATTTTTATGAATTCCTTTATCTTATATGAATTGTTTTATGATGTCATGATGTTTAAGAATCCCATTTTTATTACATGGGTTATGCTATGATGTATGATTTATGATTTTTTGGCACACATAAGAATGGTATCATTATGAGATGGGTGGGACCTATATCTCCCTCCAATGAATTGGGTAAAGATTTTATATCTCATGAGATAGACATGTCTGGAATGGTAGGTTATACCGGTTCAGTGAAACAGGACTGAAACGGGGGCGACTCGGTTCAGAAATGGACTTTGTCCACTAAGATAGTCTTGGCAATGAGTCTTGACTAACAAGAAATGATTCTCTATGATTATGTGTGTATGCCACAAAGTTTCATGTTTTAAGTTATGATTATTGTGATTACATTTCACTACCATGATTTATCCCATGTTATGAAATTATGATCTCTTTTGCAGGTTAAGATTTCCAAAATGTTATGTTCTTATGAATATGATGTGATTGATATTTCTTTTGTTTACCCTTACTGAGCATTTGAGATCACCCTTTTATGTTTTCTTTTCCCCGGGATATAAAGAAAGGTTTTAGGTAAGAAAAAAAAGGGATGATCTTTATGGGAGATGTTGAAGATCTGTCACCATGATTAGAAGATTACGTTCCAAGTTTCCAAAGACACTAAACTATTACGGTCCTTGTGTGTGTGTTTTTGTTATGTAATAAGTATTCTGCAAAAGTAATGTAATGTCCTTGTACGTCAAGCTTCGGGTCTCTACATTAAGAGACCATTAAAATAACATTAAAATTTTATACATAATCTGTCATAGATCATAATCATGATTCATGGCATGAAGCTTTAAAATTTTATAAGACATGGATCATAAAAGTGAAAAGAATCATAAATCAATCATGAACCATAATATTATTTCATAAAAGTGTGTCACCAACATAGTTAAAAATCCATTTCATAATGTCAAGGGTAACTAACAAGAGCATAAAACCATAAAATAGCAGGAATCACCACGTACATTGTATAGTAGATCAAGTACATTGATTTGTATCCAATATTAGATCATGAACATTGACTTGAACCCATTGTTAAATCATGAGATGTAAAATATTAACCAATTAATTGGAGGAAGATATAGTAAATACCCATCATAAAATTTAAATAATATATATATGTTCCACATGTTCATAAAACCATAATCATATCAAAACCTCTATAAATAAATGGGTTTTATAAACATTTAAAAATAGTATAATCCATGGAAAAGAAACAAGTTTCACAAACATGGTGTCAAAATAAACATAAAACATCTATATAAATAATAATGATTATATACAATTTTTATATCTCCACAAAGGAATAAGTTACATAACAGGGAGTAATATTACATTGAAAATGATTTTGAAAGACCACATGGAATAATTCTTTTTGAAAATAAGCATCCAATTTTGAAATCACTTCTTTAAAAAACATTGTAAATATAAAGGAATATATTTTATTTAAAAATAACCGTGCAAAATTTTATAGAAATATTGAAATCTGATATTGTACATGAAATCAGGAAAATTACTTCATGAAATATAATTAAAAAAAACAATCCTTTTATACTTTTATCAGAAAAGACAAAAAATACCTCGTTTGGGAAATGACAAGATGATTAATTTCAAACCATTTTTTAGAAAGTAAATCATGGGTAAAAATAACATTAAAAAATAATAGGATAAGAAGAAATATATTTATTAAAACACTTTTAGAAAATATTTATATGGATGAAAAATATTAAAATGGGGATACTTAAATATAAACAATCTTAAATATCAATGAGATTGTGAAGAAAACCCCTTTCCTTGAGTTCTTCTTGCTTTGAATGTAATATAAACTCTGATGAAAAAATTTAAATTTATTATAATACTATAATAGATTCATTTACATTATTATAATTTCATATATGATCCCCATATAGTATTTCACAACCTCATTTTATCAATAATTCCATATTAAAATCATTACATTCAGTTGTTAACTGTTTCATTTATCATGAGTATTTCCAATCAGCAGTGTTGGTCCTTATGAATTTATCATTTTTAGATAAATTAAAGAATATTAATAATATTATAAATATAATATATATTTATTACATACATATTTATATAGATCAATAATATTTATAGATAAAAAATTATATACAGTAATCATCGAGATGGTAGGTCGTACATATATATGAACGTTGTTTTCATTTTTCAAAGGATGAAAAAAAATGATAAATATAAATTCATATATATAGTATAATTATAATACCATATATATAATATATATTCTTTAATTTTATCCTCATTATCAACCACGTAAAATATAAGTGAAAAATTAATCACATCACTTTGTGGAGGTGGTAGTCGACACGTACACAGAAATAACATTATTGTTTCCCAAAGGATTGGATGGTTAGTAGGTAGATGTAATATTATCATTTAAGAATTATAATTGTTCCATTAATATCATATATAAATATTAAACCCATCATAATACACATTCATAAAATATTGTGTTGAAAAATTGAATTATATTACTCTGTAGAGATGGTATGTTGTATATATGCACGAATGACAGTTTCACTTAATGTTTGAGGTGAAAGAATGTGTATAATGGTGTTTTAATAATAATGATAAAAAATAATAATGTTAAAGATGATTAATTTATTAATTTATGGTACATACCGTAGATTTAGTGTAGGTAAATATGGGTATGAAATAAAATGACCTAGTAAATCAATTACCACTTCGTTGTAATGACTCCCTTAGATCTCTTAAAAAGATTTCTAGGGTTTGTATTTTTGGAATAGGGCAACCTATATAATGTTTATAGGTAATTTAGAAGTTAAATATTTAGATTTTTGTTAATATAGAATTCTCAATATAGTTTTAATAAGTAAACGATGATGTTCCCTTTTATAATTGAGGTGAGGAGTACTTTTGTAAATTCTGAAAACATTAAATTATGATTAATTCATTTTCAATCCATATGCATATAATAAATAAATATATTCCAAGATAAGGAAATATATGGTTATAATACTTTAAAACAATACATTTTAAATAGGTTGTGGTTTTATTTTTAACCATATAATTTTTATTTACACATAGTTAACCAAATTTAATTTTAATTATCGTAGAAACTTTTTAAATATTAATGTGATTTAATTTTTACATATTAGAAAAAAAATTCCAATAAATGAATTATTTAGGAAATTTTTTACCATATAATATCCAAATTTCCTTATTTCATGATTATTATTATTTTAAAATAAATTAAATAAAATATTTTTTTTATTTAATGTCCTTATTGACAATTTTAACACTATTAATTTATGATAAATTTAAATATAATAAAAAAAATGGGTAATTACAATGTAATTATTGAAAACCACCCTAATAATTCATATAGATATATTAAATTATTAGGTCACATTAACTCATTAAAATTATATCACTTTAAATATTTTTAACATCATTTATTATATTTTTTAAATTAAATGAAAAATATTGCATCCATGTTGCATAAGAAATTATGGTCATTATATGATTACTAAAAATTAAAAATAAATTCCAATCAGGAAATTGATTTTATTAATCTCAAAATTGACACTTATATTTGTTCATAACATAATATTATTTGTATGTGGAAACATAAGTGATACTAAAAACAAAAGGAGTGACATTTTCCAAATTCTTTGATTTAAAAAATATATAATTCATTTTCATGGAAATCAATCATTAAATAACTAAAATTTTGGTATAAGGTATTTATGTTCTAATTATATTCATATAATAAGAATTATTATGAATAATTTTGTTCTTATCACTTATTTTTAATTCACATTTACACTGATTACCCTTTATCAAAGTGATTAATTAAACAATGGTTACTATTCACAGTAACCAAAAATATAGTGGTCCTATTTTCAAAATTTGATGCTCATGATTATAAATATGAATTTAATTTTATTTAATTAAACACCTAAAAATATTATAAATTAATAATAAATTAACGGTTTAAAATGCGAGAAATACTATTTTTTAGATAAAGAATATTTGTATCATAAAACTAAATATATTTTTATCATATTCCTAGAATATTATTTATGGAATGTTAAAAATAATTTATCTTTTAAATAATATATAAATAAAATTAAAATTATTCACCAATTATTAATAATTTAATTTATTAATTTAAAAATACATTGTTTGCATAAAAACAATTATTCAGACAAAACAACACTTTTATTTTAAAACAAAAAATTGTTTTTTGTTATAATAATTTGATAAAAATGAATTAAATTTATAAATTTTCGTACCATATATTTTTTATAATTTATTTATAACTATTCATACCTATTAATCTAATAGTAAGGTGGTAAAAGACACATAATATATTAATAATGATATGTGGTTCTAATAAACATAATGTTTCATGTAATGCAAGCTATCAAATAAATCAAATTATTTAAAGGGAAATATTTCATAAAACAAATTAGTGTTTTACAATTACCACACTTACAATTATGTTTTTAATTGATTATGGGTTATAATTTATCAACATTATGATCATTTTTACTCCAAATGTATGTTATTTTATAATGGGTATATTTGTTTTAAAAGGATAATTTCACTTGTTTTTATTTTTTCATGGTGGATAGAGGTGATTTGTAAAGTGAGTTGATGAAAAAAAGTCCAAAACTACATGATAAACCAAACACACTTGTGGAATAAAATTAACATTATATTTAATATTTTCATCCTATTTAGATGATAAATTGTGGTATCATTCATAAGAGAGTGTGAAAAAATTTTATATAATATCAATAATCTCAATTAATCCATTTATAGGACCAAAAGTGATATCATTGTAGAGAATCTTCTGATTTCATAATCATAAGGTTACTCCTATAATTTGGACCTAGCTCAACTTCTCGGCATCTAATTGCCACCAAATTTGGTTTCTAAAAAGTAAATAGGTTGAAATAATGTTCTAGTTTCTTTGAAGATGTGATAAATATTTATACACACCAAAATTTGTGTTGAAATTGGTATTACAAAAATAGGGTTCCAAAACAACATCCACTTTTCAAAAAAATTGGTACCTTTGGCACCTCATTTGATAGATCAAACAAGTGAAACTCCACCATTTTGGATATAAAAAGTAGTCAACTCATCCTCATAGATGTTATAGATATCCCAATGCTCATATGGAGAGAACATATGAGGATAGAGTTATTTATGTGTTTTATCCCCCTCTCGACGCTGAATTAAATGGTGCGTGATCATTACAAGGGAGCCAAATGATGGGATTCAGAGATATAACATGCCAATTATCTACTGCTTTAATGTAATTGAGTTTCAAAAACATTTATTATATTTTTATCATAATATAGTCCAAATTATAGTTCTATGTTTTGTTACTTTATTTTTAATGCACCATCATTAATAACTGATTGGTTCTTAGTTTTTGAGTAGGGGAATTTAATTGTCCAAATTTTATATCCTAAGAAGCTTTTATTTGTCATAAAATTACAAAATTTGTTTACCTTGGAATTCCTTTAGTCATTTAAAATGTCTTGATCTTGGATAATGATAGTTATGTCAATGTTTGAGTCCAACTATTTTAAATTATATTTTGGATTGTCAAGGTTCCATTGAAAACTCATCCAAGGAATTACACTAAACGTAATAACTTTTTAAGAACATTGAACATTTTAACATGTGTAGTGAACCTTAAATGATCAGTTTCTCACATAATTCTATAATTGTCTTACATTTTAATTTATAAAACTCTTTAATTAAATAATTTTATTTTGATACATTATTCAACCCCCCCCCCTCTGGCCCCTCTTTTTATTTTTTTAAAACATATTAAAAATTCACACGCTAAAACAATAAATGTTCCTAGAAATACAACTTAAGGTATTACAATAACTATAACCCATTTTTGAAACACAGTTTAATTTAATGTTACATTACAACATTTTTATATCATGGAATGATTATTTGGGATATCATCATGTTTAATGTTTTTTTATTATAAATATCAAAATTTTATAAATATTTTTTATTAAATTTTCTCAATTCAAATATGTTATATAATTTTATAATTAAAAATAATTTTTTAGGTTTTCTGAATAATGCGTTATTCTACAAGTGGAATTTTACCTTTTAAACTAAAACCAAAGAGTCTCTTTTGTTATTGACATTGATACATGTAGAAAAATCATTTCATGCAGAACAAACAACACATTGATACTCTTCTAAATATTTTTACTTCTTAGTAAAAGTAAAAATAAAAATAAACATGCACAACATGATAGAAAATATGTTACACCTAGACTTCAATTTTACTTTTTAAATTTATGGAATCATGATTTGTGTCCATGATATTTGGGTAAAGTTCCTAGTTGGAATATTCAGTTTTTTGGTTTCCATTCTTATTTTAGATGTGTACATGTTAAGTGTACATGGTTTAGATGGAAAATCTGTGACCTGTTGATAAAAGAAAATTTTATAGTTAATTTTATACTTTCATGGTTTTTCTTGAAAGGTTATATCATGGTTTGGCATTAAACATGTGAAAAAGGAGTAATAATGTGGCAGTCTTGGGGTGTCTGAGACCTATTGCATTACTTGTACACAATTAGGGTAAACCATTAAAAAAGCATGCATGGGTTTCTATAGACTTTATAAACATAGTTTTTAAAGTTGGTGCATGGTTCTTAAAATCTTGCGGCTATCCCCTGGAGTCTTGATATATTTGTAGAGAGGGGATCTTGGTTAAATCATGGTCTCAATATGGTGTGGCCAAACAAAAGGATCACCTGTCTTTCCACCTGGGTGTTCATGGTTGAAGTCTGAATTTTTAAGCAGTGTGGCCTAACCATGTGACTTTCCCAAAACTCCCAAAATGTGGAATCTATATTTTAGCCTCCAAAAATTAATCTCATTTTAGGATCCTCCCCCTCAAAGTTTGTAATGTCACTTGAGGGGGTTCCCAAACCCTTTTTTCATAAGCTTTTTGTTCATAGTTAATTCTCCTCTCTTTAAAATTGATGAGTTTTCTTCATATTGTTTCCTTATATCCTCATATCCTCTTATCTTACACTAGTTTCTTAATTTATTTCATGGATTAATTCTCTTTTGGATGAACACTAAACGGTATGGTTGATATTCTCTTGTGTTTTATTTGGGTTCATGGTTTTTGGTTTAGTTATTGAATTCTCCATATACCATTTTTGATGCTTTTCAACATTTAAACCTGGTTGAGTTATGTTTTTTCATCCATTTATTTTATAAAGTGTTTAATATAAATATTTAAATTTTCCAAATGAATTTTAGTTGTCTTATTATATCTTTATATTTTCTAAAATAATTTAATATAATTGTCATGTTGGTGTTATGGTTAAAAAATGGGTTTTAAAGGATTTATATAGTTTTGACGTTATGTATTCAAAGTATATGTATGGTCAGTGTTTCATAAAATCATAATTGTCAGTTAAAATTGATTTATCTATTTTTTAATATAATTGTAGTTTTTTAAATTAAGAGGCGAATTCTGGATTGAATGAGTATTTGACCATTTTTTGGATTTTATTATTATAGTCCGGTGTAATATGTGAATATTCATATGTGCATCAAATATATATATATATATATATATATATATATATATTTGCGTGCATTTATATAAATTGAAAATTTCATTGCAAATCCTTTTCTAAAAAACATGTGTTACTAAAATTATTTCACAGTTTCTAAATGTTTCTCAAATGGGTTCATAGTTTACAAATGTTTTTCGAAATTGATTGCCAATTATTTTCTTCTAAAATAAGCTTAAAGAACCATTTGGATCTTTAGAATTATGAATTTCCTATATCATGATGAATGGACTATTTTTCACATTTAATGTGGATGTGGAATATTTTCTTGGTTTTGAAATTTTTCTCTTAAAAGGTTCTTCCCATGGTTTTGGATTTAAATACCAAGACTTGCCTGGTACATTTGATTCTTCTTTGAAATTTATTTAACTATCAGAATTATAAGCAACATTTGGAAGTTAAAAATTCTCTTCTCTATAATGGAAACAACTATTTTAGTTTTGTTATGTAAATTTTCTTTTCATGAATGGTTTTGGGTAGGTGACGAGGCATGCATGTTATAACATTTAGGTCATGGTTAATGTTGAGAGTGTGATGAAATCCACAATTTCCCTTTACACTATCATCATCAGATCCTAGAAGTAATCTATAGGGTTGAGAGATAGTTTATTTTTAATCATATCTAGATAGAATAGAACCCCTTGTTTAACAATTATCCAAATCAGTCTATGACACTAGTGAGTATAGTGATAGAATCCATGTTTGTGATAGACTGTGGATTGTATCTTATATCAGAAGACAATTCCAAACTTAGTACATCATGGATTTCCTCACAAGATGTATAGTACATACTCATGACTACTATATGTATGTTCATGTATTCTTTTATGGAAATTTAATTCCTAATATGTTTCTATATGCATTATTATGTTGTTATTATTCCTTTTCTTTTGGTACTTATCTTATAATTATCATACTAGTTAGGTCCAGTTTTGATTACCCTATGTTTATTTGCCTACCTAGTTTAAGATTATCTTATTTTATTTGGTCCTCAAACTAGGTTTCAAAATAGATATTATTTTAAAAGGAAGCCATAATAATTATTTTAGAAAGAGGATTTTGGGAAAGCTGTGTTTGGTTTTTTAAAATACGAAAAACTATTTTTAAAATTTGTGCTTCGAACAAGTGATTATAGAATATTTAAAGAAAATTCATATATGGATTCTATGGTTCTAAACTAATATGTTTTTGTATTCTCACACCCTTATCGTTCTAATCAGTATTAGTACACATGATACCTTTTGCAGTATTATGTTATCATTCAGGTATTCTAGTGGGGTATGCTAGTTTTGAGGTTGGTGGTGACCAATAGGTCACATAGATATTGTGTCTTGTTTCCTTTTGGTTGTCTTTATTTTTTTGGTATAATATATCTGGATCATAATTCTGATAATACATTTTTATTTATTTATATTTTTAGATTTATGGATCCTCCTAGTTATGATGTGTTCCCTGTTAGAATTTTGTTTGTAATTATTTGGAAATAATCATCACAAAGTATTTATCTTGTGATGCCCTGATTCTTATCGTCATCCCATGGGGATTATAGATTCCCTTTAGGCCGTGTCATGGTTTAGGAAACATATTGAGTTGGATGTTATTGTGTATCGATTCTTAAAAATATGGTATCATATTATCCCTTTATTGTTTAAGGTGTCAAGTAGACATGCGATAGGATATCCATGGCTCATGTGGTAGGTCATGGGATGCTTCTTAATCTAAATCACTCGTGAAAAAACCTATGTGACTAAGCATCTATTGGGGTTTGAGTATTTTTTCTTTATCTCAGGATTATATTGTCGGTTCTTTGTCTAATTACATTTTTTGTACATTTTTGGAGATGATAATAGAAATGAGCCAGTGTCACATAGTGAGCATTCATGTCGTAGCTAACCATATTTTTTCTGAGTACATGGCTCAATTTTCCTCCAGTGGTTGGTGTATGATTAGTTTGTGGTATAATAAACCATGTGGATAATAAATAAATGATATATAGTTCTTTATTAAATAAAAATAAATTTCAGTTATGTTATTGGATTGATTTTTGTTGGAATGAGTTGGTTTTGGAATGGAGATGATTTCAAAAAATGGGTTTTGTTCAAAAGGGGACTCTTTTACAATGGTATTCTGGTTTGAATGAGGAAATGAAAGTGGTGTTTTAATCTTCAAATGTGGGTAAGATGAAATGGTTTTGGCCCAAGTGGACATGAAATAAAATCTTTTATTTGGAAATGGCTACTGTATTTGAAATTATTTTGGTTATTTGGGATGGTTTTGGAGTGCAAAATGGTTCTGAAATCTGAAATGGAATGGGTGGTTTTTAAAAGAGTAACCTTAGTTTTGTTTTCTGTAATAACTTCACTTTTAAGAATGGTATCTTGGGAAGATTTGTTATCTTGGTTGAGTTTTTTTGATATTTGGTTCAAGGATGATTCATTTTTATTCCTTCCATGTTATTTAATGTATACTGACAAAAAAGATCAAAAAATTTCTAAAGAGTCTATTTTAAAAATTTTCCAAACCCAAACTTCTAGTGATGTGGTGGAGATGAGCTCTTATTGACCATTGGCTGTTTTCAGCGGTGATCCATCCCCTCTATAGGATGTGGGGTGGATTGAGGAATTCGAATTTTTTTTAGGTCCTTGGTGACCCCTGATGCCTAGAGAGTAATAGTTGTCTTTGGTTTATTTAAGGGACCTAGTATGGATAAGTGGGAAGTTATTTTTCCATCCTCATTTCTAGTTTGGATGACATTGAAAATATTTAAGGACAATTTCATTCAATAATTTATACCTTATCTATTGAAGGTTTTGAAATTTTTAGAGATCATGGGAATTCAGTAAGGGCAGTAGGCAGTAAAGGGATGTGTTGACCACATCAATGACTTAGTTCCATATTCCTAGGAAATTTTATTGAGAAATAATTTTAAAGTTCATATAATTTTGTGTGATATTCATCCTTGGATCGAGGATCAGGTCCTCTCATTAAGGAAATTTTTGTTGATAAAATTTGTGGATTAGTCATATTTATCATGGTTACTTTCGATTGGGCTACTTGTGGTGGTTGGAATCCTAGTTTATCTTATAATGGTAAGGGTTACCCAACCAAAGAAGAGTTTTATCTAAAAGAACCTATTTATTTGGGAAACTCCTCTATCCATTATCACTTCTCATTACAAATTAAACTCACTTGTTTTATTCCAATGTGGTCATTTTGGTATTTCTAAGATATCTTTTCGTAACACTCTAAAGAACATCCATCATTGTGGTTAGTAATATCATCTATAGAAACTCTATAGGGTGGAACCTTGGAAAAAGAATAAGAGTAATACCAACCTAGTTCTATATCCTAGTGGACATTCCTCTTTTAGTATTTGAGATAAACCCTTTTTATGTGTTTTCCCCCAACTTTTATCTTCCTTAATTTATTTGATTTTTCATATCTATTTTTCAAGTGGTCATTATACTTGGAATGTGTGATGATTGGGGTGATTAATTATCCTAATCTGGATTGGAAATGAATGTTTATAATGGAATTATGAGGTGTGGTTTGATTCATAGTGATTATTGAGTTTCTTCGTATAGGTACTTTTCATGTTCAAGGTTTTTGTTGTTCTATTTAGTTTCTTAAATGTTAGGGATAACTACCATTATTCACTTTTATGTTATCTCTTGAGCTAGTCTAGTGTGACATGTGGAATTAAGGGGTCACAATGAGGTTGTGGTTTTTTTTTTGAGTTCATATTGGAGGATTCATTTGGTTTGTATTTTCATTCCTTTTGGTATGAAAGTTTTAAGTTATTCTCTCGACTTGAGCTGGGTGAACTTATGGAACATAATTTTTTGTGGTTGGTAGAATTTTCATACCATATATTTAGTTTTGCTTTTCATTAATTATTTGATCTTAATTTTTATACATTCATTTCTGGGTTAATTTTCTTATGCGAATTTTTCATTTTTGATTTTTTGGTATTTTTTGACCCTATTCATGGTTAGAGGGCATGGTTGGAATTAAATTGTGCGAACTCTTGATCAAATGATATTTTCTGCTCCATTTTGTTATTTAATAGTTTATCCTGTATGGTTAACATACCATTTGGATGAAACCATGTGAGATAAAGGTGTTAAAATGTAGCTATCTTGGGGTTTCTAATACCCTGAACAGTCCTTGATTGCGGTTAGGTTAAACCATGTGACAAGTGTGTATAGGTGTCTACATACTTTACAGACACAATTTTATGATTGGTACATGGTTCCTAAAACAATGTGATCTGGCCATGTGCTTTGGTTTCCTTTCTATAGATGGGTGAATGATTAGTTCATGGTCTCCAAAGCATACATGGCTTTGTTTTCTTTATAATAGGTTGCACGTGGTTTTTTAAACCATTCAACCTGCCATGAACTCAGGAAAACTGAAATCCCTTTTCCCCTATAAAAATAAAACCCATTTCATTATCCACCCTCTCCCATTCAGATGTCTCAGTTTAGGGGGATCCCAAATCATTTCTCAATATTCTCCTCCACCATGGTGAAAGCTCCTCCATTGAATATTGGTGAGTTTTCTTTCAAATTTGACCTTCCTTCCACATATCATGTCTTCTTAAACATGATTCTTTCATTCCACTTGTACTTGTTCAATTTATAATGAATCCTAGAGGAAAATTTAAGATATTATATTATTTATTTTTTTGGGTTCTTTTGTGGGTGTTTTGGATCATGGGTTCTCTTTTTCACGTGCTTGAAGCTTTTCCACATTTACATGTTGTTTTGTTTGGTGTTTCTGCGAATTTCCTTTCTGAATCATGCCATATGATATTTTATCTTTTCCAAATGAATTATAATTTTATTCTTATATATTTTGTATTTCTAAAATTATTTTCTATCATTTTTTATATTGGTGGTCAGGTTGAAAATTGTTTTTTCAAAGTATTTCTATAGTTATGACAATATTTAATCAGGGAATATATATTGTTGGTGTTAGATATAATTATATGTGTCCCTTCTAATGTTTTTTTTATTTTAAATAATTTTTTAACCTTTATTTGAGTCTAGTGATTTGGATGATGTGTGTATTTGTGGCATGAATTATTTTTTTGCCTCTTTATGGTTTTGATGCATATTTAGGGACTCATGTTATTTGTTATTATTCTTATTATGTTTCATGATGGAGTTTTTTTCATTATTATAGATATCCATATATATTTTGGTGTGATATGTGGAAATCCATATGTACATAGGGTGCACATATATATGTGTGAATGTATATAAATGGAAAATCTCATATAATGTCATCTTCTAAAAAATAAATTTGTTTCTAAATTGATATCCCAATTTCCAAATGTTTCTCAAATTGTCTCATGGTTTCTAACCATTTTTCAAATGTTGTATTAAATTCTATTTTTCTAATGTTCTTCACGTTTCTTATTTTCATTTTGGAATTTTTTATTTCATAAAAATTGATTAAATGCCTTTTTGGAACCTTCAAAGTTGACTTGGATGATTAATTTTTTTGGGAAATAGTTTTCAAAATAAAAAATCACGTAGAACATGATTTTTGATTTTTAAGACCAATACCCATTTGGTACATCTATAGCTTCTTTGGAAAATGTTTTTAACTCTCAAGAATGACCAGGATCATTTGGCACTTGATATATGTCTTATATCGTATGGTCACCCCAATGGTATTCCAATTATAGAGAGGTTATTTTCATGGACTGTTTTAGGGAGTGGGAAAATCTTACATGTTGGTATCTATGGGTTATAGTTAATTCTGAGCATGTTATGACCTCCTGACTTTCCCATTATACTATCACCATGTTATCTTATACATAATCTAGAGGTTAGATATATGAATTATTTTTATCCCTTATTATATGGACTATAAACCCATAGTATATGAATGGCTAGAGTGGTCTTTTCCAATGGTGAGACTAGATAGAGCAGTCAGGTTAATGATTGAAAATGGATTGCACCATATGTCAGCAGATGGTAATGAACTGAGTACATCAAAAATTTACTATTAATATGTTTAGTATATTCCCATGGCTATTATAGATTTTTTCTTGTATTTTTTGTTTTACTTTAGTTTCTTCTTCTGTTTATATATGCCTATTTATACAATACTTCCTCCTTTTCTTTTGGAATTTCTATTCTGATTATCTTGTTTGTTATGTCATGTTTTTATTTCCCCTTGTTTGTTTACATACCTAGTTTATGTATATATTCTCAGATTTGGTTCCCAACATATTTTTTACAAGAGAAATTTATTAAAATAAAAACCATAAATTTTTTGTTTTTCATGTGGGTTTTGTGAAATCTATGTTTGGTTGTTTAAAATGAAATTATACATTTTTATACCTAAGTTTTGAACTACTATTTTGGGAATATTTCATGAAAGTACATGTATGGGTTTTTTACTTATTACCTATTATTGCACACTCATTCTATACTTGTTCCACTCAATGTTAGTAAACCCAAGCTATTTTGTAGGTTTAGGTTATTGTTTAGGTATGTCTACATAGTGGGATGGTTTTTTACATGGCGGTGACCAAGAGGACACGCATAGATTATGATGGGTTATTATTTGGTTCTAGTTTTGTTTTGTTATTATGTATTTCAATCCCTTTGAGTTTTATATATTTATTTATATTTATTTATATTTATATATTTATATATCCTTTGGGTTATAATGAATAATATATTTAATTTTATGTTTATAATTATTAGGAAAAACATCCACAATAATATATCTTTGGATTATTTAATAACTATCATCAACCCATGGGGATTTAGGATGCCCTTCGGCCCTTACCTTGGGTCGATTCAGGTGTTGGGTTGGATGGAAAGTCGTAACAATTTGAGGTAAAATAATTTATCATTAAAGGAACTAACTTAACATGATAATTATATTCATCCTACACATATTCATTTAAAATGTAAATCAAAAAACATTAAACTAAAATCTGGTCTAATTCAGTTATTTCCAAAATTCCATGGACTTGTTTGTGAATACCTCCAAAAACAAATAAATAAAATACACATTGTGTTCTCATCATTAAAACCTGTAAGAGTCACTGAATAATTTGTAAAAATTATGAATTTTCTGTTATATTTATAACATACTTCAATGGATTGGTTATACTATGTGAACAACAAAATTATAGATTGATTAGACATGAAATTCCTTTATCATGAAAAATATTTCCCACCCTCCCAAAATGCAAAAATAAGAAATAAAATTTGTATAATAAGATAGGCTAATGGGGAGAAACATCATGAATGCTATGATCATTTTAAAAAACGTTTTCTGTATTTTCCACACCCTAAAATAAGTGAACAACATTTAATAAAATATTTTTTTGAAGGATTAATTCTTATAGATCATAATATGATTGATGTTGTTACAAATGGTTCCCTAGTTGAGAAATATATGATAAATAGAATTAATCTCATCAAAAATTTGCACATAACTCTCAACAGTTTGATTTAAGGTCCATTATACCTATCATTGGACTCTATGAGATGAAAAATTCTGACATTGAGAATAATTTTATCATGAATTTTCAAAAGGTAAGTTTCATACTTTGAGAACTTCCACATTCAAATGGGAAATACCAACCTCCACATCCACTTAATTGTATTATTTGTGTCACTAACACCCATAATTCCATCCAATTACCTCAACTAAAATAACCTTCAAGGATTTTTGAGTCAATCTTCTAAGGTTTTTGATATAAATAACCCATTTGGTCAAAACTGTACTGCCCATCAAGATGTGTATGTAGAGATAACAAATACTATAGAAAATGGGTATTCTAACCAACCACAATAGTAATTTCCCACTTGAGTTAGGCTAATTCACATAAACCATCAACCAAAAATACTAAACCAACATCACGGTATTTCCAATTACTACTAAAAAAAATCCTAGAAATATATTTCTAATGGAAAAAATTGAAGCAAATAATCTCTATTTCAAATAAAGAAATCAACCTATCAGACAAGATATAAAAACATAATTAGGATAACAAAACAACTCTATAAGATAAATACACATTCATGGTTTTAGTATACTACCTTATAAACCTCTAGTTAACCTAAAGGTACAAGGTAAATACTAGTTCTATCACAATTACTAATGGTACAAAACTAAAATATTAATAACTCTACCATTAGAGTTATCCCCTCCCAAAAAACCATTATTTGAACCATCCTTTAAGATAAAAATAGGGTAAATAATTGTCATAAGATATTTCTTGCTAAAGTAAAGTGATTTTATTTTGATAATCAACCGTGTTCAAACATTACTGTTTAATTTCTCAAAATATCCACCCACCAAACAAAATACAATAAACATAATATGGAAAGTAAATATAAGAAACATTTTAAAACAAATTGGGTTATCATTCACTTGATTGATACTATGAAGAGAATTGTATGATATGACAATTTCATAAAGTATATGTACACAAATAAATGTTGTATTCAAGGAGATAAAAATATGATCATAGGGTAGAACATATTTGTGTTTATTCATCCATCACTTCCCACCAAATCCAAGGTTCATGGAATGTTTTTATTCCATGTACTATAGGAATGTATTTCTTTAAGGATTCCACACTTGATTGTTTGCATCTATAAATGGGATGTTCCATTCCATTTACCCATAATTTTATGTTAAGAAGATAAAACATATAGGAGTGGTTGTTCAACTAGAAAAGTAGAGGGCCAAACATTCAACTAGTATTATACATGATGTATTTATGAGGGTTAGAAACACAATTTTTTCTATTGATTTTTATGTCCATAAAATGGAGAATTATATAATGAACAGAAATATTCATATTATATTAGATATAACATTATATAAAGCCACTAAAGATTTAATATATAAAATGGAAAATTATTAATGGTGTTTAGTTGTGATATTATTTACTTTAACATCCACTTGGCCATTAAAATCCCCTTGGAAGAGAATTCCTCTCCTTTAGTTAATTTTATTTATGTACACATTATACCGATGGAAAATTATCTGAATTATCATAACCCTATCCATTAGTTATCATAACTATTATAATTTTTTGATAATGACTCATGTGTTTAATGAAATAATATTTTTGAAAGTTGGAATTCATATTTATTAATAGATGATTTCTTATGCACTGAGGAAACACTGACCATAGATGATTCTGAACTGGTTCTTAAAGCATACTCCTCATATAGGGATGTTATAATTGAGTAGTTAGAAGAGATCATAGACCAATACCTTCCACATTCCCTCCCATAAATCCAAATACTGAAAAATTGGAAGTTAAACCATTGCCTAATAATTAAAATATTCATATCTTGATAATAGAAATAGGTTGTCTTCCATCATTACTAGTTCACTCACTCTAAAGAAATAATTGTGATTTCTTGACCACATGAGGGATTATAAATAAGAATTATGATGGATACATATTAAAATTATAATTATTATCCCATTAATTTCCATTCATTATACATTATTAATTTATGTGGATAAACTGGTAATATATGTACAACACTGACTTAACCTAAATCACCTAGATCTCATTAAAAATATGTTAACAAAATTATTTGTTTTTTGAATCAATAATCTTGTATATAATAGATAATGGTGAAATATAGTTTTAGTAATTCTAAGAAAATAGTCTAATGGTAATAGAAAATGATAATAATGAATTCATGCTAACCCAAGTGATGAATAGTCGGTGTGTTTTTATTGTAAATCAATGAATAGATCATCACACTAGGATGGTAATTTTCCATGTTCTTCACATTGACTAGATACTAGATAGGTTATCAGAGAAGTCTGAATACTATTTCATTTATGGGTATTTTAAAAAATTTAAAATCCATATAGCCTTTGAGGATTACAAAAAGATAATGATCCCTTTTCCCATTAAAAAAATTTCAAATAAAGGGATGGTATTTGGTCTGTGAAATGCTCCAAGTACTTTTTAGTGATAAAAAGTTAGTATTTTTGTGGATTATATAGAGAATTAAAAAAATTGTTTTCATTGATTATTTCACTATTTATATTTCCTATTTTGATGAGTTCTTTAGTATTTTAGGTGTTTTTTATTTTCACATAGAAAATAATTTTATATTAAATTATGTGAAATTCCATTTCATAACACAACAAGGGATAGTACTTAGGAATTACATTTCGTGTTATGGTACTAATTTTTATTAATACAAATTATATGTAATTACTTCACTACCATCCACCAAAAATGTGCGCGACCTTACTATTTCATAATACACATGGAATTTTATCAATGTTTCAATCATGAATTTTGTAAGATTTCACTCCCCCACTACATGTTACCCCAAAACATCATGGAATTTGGGTTGGATAAAAACTATGATGATGATTTAAATAAATTGAAATAGAGTCTCGCATCACTCTTTGTAATTCAATCAACTCAGCAGGATTTACAATTTTAGTTCGTGTGTGATTCTTCAAACTATGCATTCGAGGTAGTCTTATTATATTGTTTCTACTATTATCAACATGTCATTGCATATGAATACTATACATTGGACCCTACTTAGAAAAACAACACCATAACTAAAATATTATTTCAGTCTATAATGTTTTCATATGATAAATTCAAGTCACATATTTTCTCGTCCAAAGTGATTGAATATTTTGACCATACATCACTCTAGTATGTCTTTAAGAAATTGGAATAAAAAAAATTACATTTTATGGATACTCCAACTTTAAGAATTTAATTTATAAATTATGGGGAAAGAGTGGATAATGTGGTTGTTGACCATAGAAGTAAGATCATTCTATCCTTAAAATTTATTCAGCCTCAATGAAACCCCAAAAATTAAAAATTTTCTATTGATTAATTATATTGAGTAAAAAAATTTAATATATGGTGTTCTAAAATTCTAAATTATTTGATAGAATATTTAATTCCAATTGATTTCAAAAATACAAAGTTGATCATCTTAAAAATAAGTCTCATTGTCATATTTTGGATGACACCTACCTCTAGTTCACATTTATACATTGTGTTATAAGGTGTTGTATTTTTTATAGTATATTTAAATCCATAATTATGTTATTTTACACTATTCAATGTGGGGGAAACTTTAGTTCCCATTAGACTACTCATAATATACTTGAACCAGTGGTATTTTCAAAAAATTATTTCAATATTCCCATCATGTTTTTAGAGTTTTTCCTTATTTTCAAAGGAATAATAATATCTCTAAAATAATTTATATTCCAAAAAATCCATTACGTTTCTATGACATTGTTTATGTTAGGGGTATTGAATTTATGGAGATATTTTTAAAATCATTTGAAAACAAGATATTATTCTATAAGAATATTATATTTCTAAATGGGTAGAATCAAGATCCATAAGGAATAATCAATCAAAGGTAGTTTGGTAATTTTTGAGAAATTTAATTTTCAATAGGTTTTGTATTTTTTTGGTTAATTATTGATGAAATGGGTTTTGATTTTATTTAACCTTATAATTCATGCACATTTAATTTTAATATGTTCCGGAATCAAGTTTATATATCTTATTACCCCAAAACTAATTGTAATGTGAAGTTTTCTAATATGTAGTTAAAATAATTCATGATAAAACACTCCAACCCAAAATAAAATATTGGATACTAAAACATGATAATAAATTGTATAATATATATTTAAGTATATATTTTTATTTAATATAAATCATATAATCACAAAGAAACTCTAAATCCAAATAAATCCATTCATCTAAAATATAAATCATTTAAAAATAGAAATAAAGGGCATTCATAACTTTCTCAATTAACTCATATTGCTAGTTTTGTTTGACAATGATCACAAATGGAATCACCAAAATGTACTTCCCTTGGGGGTGTGTCTATCAGAAGCAATAAATCACCCAATTTTTTTTCATCTTTTAAAACCTTTTTGCTATGTGAGTAACTTGATAATAATAAAGAAAGTCCATGAATTAAGTAAACTATATTTTCATCCAGGAGGATCACATGAAAGTTCGAACAATCATCATAAGGACTTGAAATTATATGTATAGGTTGTGGGGATTATCCCTAATCCACGCATCCACATTATTCCATTATGCATACATTTCAAAACATTTGGGTAATGGATTTAGTTAGATAACATATAAGTCAATTCCATAACTCCCATCGTAAGTGATAACTGATGCGTAGATGGATTTGGACATCAACACTCTTGTATTTAGGTGTCTACATGACTCATTATAGTGCCAAAAGTTATGAAATATTTGACACCTGGAAATATAACTCACTCATATTGTATAATAAGATATGTTTATATAGAATTTCATATGATATATCTATGACATAATATATTATATTCCCATAGTACAAAATGTAATTTAATTTTTTTACACTTGTATAATACTCTAAAATCCATTATGTTATAAAGTAAAAAAAATATGTTTAATCAACATTACTCACAATCTCTCACTTTCACTAAATCATAAAATAAATTCTGTCCATTTTACCTTGGATCATATCATATGTAGTAAATTATGAAATTATATATAAAACTATTTTGGACGTATTCAAAAATAATTATGAAAATTTACCACTAATCCACCATATATTTCATCCCATGAAAATCTTTTATTTAAACACTATCCAAAACTATTATGGAGCTATTAGAAAAGGTAGATTTCAGGACAGATTTTTAACATCAGTTTTTTGAAACCCAATGTTAGTAAGATCATAGAAAGCAATTAAATTTTTTTGTTAGATAATTGACATTAGAAGAAATATTTTAAATATATTATTACACAAATTATGTTAAAATACATTCTAGTTTACTTTTAATTTTTTTTATTTCAAATAATTAATGAGAAAACATAACTTTTAAATAATGTTATTAGAAAAACAATGTTAAAAGATTATAGAAAAATAAAACATTAAATTCATCTTCCATCTTTTTCACACTTTAATTATTCAAATCCAAATCTAAAGTCTCAGATATGTATTATCACATTCTTGAAACTCATTGATTGATCTATTTTTTAATAATTTTTTCATCATTTCTCTGTTCTCTTTGATTGCCCAACCTACTTACTCCTTCCTTGTCTACCTATGACCTCTAGGAGGTTTGTTACAGTCATTTACCTATAGTTAACCAAGCGTATCTACAACATTTTCATTGTTTTCAATCTATATTCCATCAATAATTATTTTGGCACAACTTATTGAAAATATAAAATTTTAATCATCAACTTTCGTATGTAAACTTTTTTATTTATAAATTTTTATGGATTTAATAATTATTTTTTAGTGATAGTTAATTATTTTTTTAGCTTTTTTAGTTATTTCATAGTGATTTTATACAATCATAAATTTTTTTGTTATATTTGGTTTTATATTATAATTTATTTATAATTGTAAATTTTTTATGATTTTTTATTATTGAGAAATTTTTTTATTTTTTTATTTTTTTATATTTTTTTAAGATTATAGGTTTTTTTTATTATATTTATATTTCTTAATAAATATATTTCAATTATAAATTATTATAAAATATATCATTCATTATAGTTACTAATGATTATCAATTTGTTTCTAGTTATAAAATATTTTTCTATTATAAATTTTTTGTTCGAAATTTATTTATATTTCAATAATTATATTTTTAAAATTTTAAATTCATTAATTTATATGTATATTTATTTATTTTTATTTTTATTTTTCTATTTTTTAATATAATAATCAATTATATTTTAATTTTAATAAATTAATGGACTATAAAAGCACAAATGAAAAAATAACTAGTGATGAATATTAGAAAGGGGTTGAAATTTTTTGTAAATTTTATAATGTAAATCATGAAAATAAATATATTATTTTTTCCATGTGTTGTGTGGTTGACTATGATAAAATTATGGTATAAATAAATAAATGACCATATAATTTTTTATAATTTTAGTCATAATTTTACATATTGGGTCTGGAATGTTTAAATAACAAATAAGTCACGTTTAAATGATGGTGATTTTTTTTGGCATGAGACGGGTGATTGAATTAAATAATTAATTAAAGATGTTCGTGTCGAAACTATTAAAAAAATGTACAATGATTTTATATAAATTATATGAATCCCTAGTTTTCAAGTTTCATAAAATTTACAGTGTTATCAATAGTATAGATATTAGTTAACTTCAAATTAATATATGGTTGTATTGATTAAAAGTTTCACTATATTGTGGGAACTTTTAAATCACCTACTTATATATGGAAACTGGATTCCATCTTCTAATTATGTGGAAAATTATTTTTCCCAATGTGAATGGGGTATAAAAATGATAAATGATTTCTACATGGGATGAGTCTTGTATAGGAATAAATATATAAGTCTGTCAAGATTTCATTAATATTGAACATCATGATATAAGATGGATAACAAATCCTATCATGATACAATGTTAAGATCATCCACCAAACCCCCAACCAAAAAATTAAGTATCTTCTACAAATTCTTCATTTGAAGAGTTTACTTTAAAATTTAAATGATGAAAAGTGGAAAAGATAATCCATGGATGAGATAATATCCATACAAACATATATCACCAAGTCGATTCACTACAATGGAATAAATTTGATCACAATCTTCTTGATTTTGGAAATGTTATTAGAAATATAATAAAGGAAATGTACAAATAAATAATGAATCCATATCGATTCCTAAGTAGAAAATATAGTTTTTATCTTATTATGTTGGTTTTCTCTAACTTTTAACCATAGATATGTGTGAATAGAAAGTATTTTATGATGGTTTTAATGACTTCAAGATCAAAACTACATTGTAAATGATATTTATATTTATATATCACCATTTATTAATGGTTTTAAATGTATATGGTTGATAGGAATTATAGTATTTGATTCATAAAATAAGTAGTATTGTCTATTTCAATTTATAATAACTTTTACTACAAAAAATACCCTTATATGAAAAAATTTCTTGATATGGTGTTAAAGGATATAAATCTTGCCTAATATTTGTATATAAGACTTAATATAATCTATTTTATAATGGAAGGAAGGAAGTTTATGTGGTACATTAGATATTTTTAGGATTAGACTATCTTTATCGAAGATTAAAAATTAATTTAATGGTTTAGAGGAGTATGATTTTTTCCTAGTACCATATTTAGAAAAATAATATTAAAATAAGAGGAAAAATTTTGATGTTATATTTTAAAATAAAGTAAGTCTTAATAATGTAAAAAATACAAGGAAGAAATGGTTTATTTTATTCAAGGTACATTATCAAAATAGTTTTGTGGTAAAATAGAACATTTCCATTATATATGTTGAGAAAAATAAGTATGGTAGTTTGATTAGAACATTGTCAGACATAAAATAAATGTTAAAAGATGGATTGGATGCAATAATAGAATTAATAACTGTCGGAATACATTTGGAGTTAGCTGTCATTATAATAGGAAACAAAATTTATTAACTTGGATCGATTCAAAATTAATCCAGATTTAGAAGATAATTTTTTTTCAATGAATGTATAGTATTAAATTATATAGTGATTTTTCTTTAAATGTGAATCTTTTGGCGTAATTCATTGATTTAAAGTTAATGTGTATGAAATATCATGACAATCATTCATTGATATAACAGATTTTATAAGTTTCATTGCATGGAATACTTCCAATACCTATCATAAATTATATCCATTGGTTTGTGTAACTTATTCAAATCAATTTTTAGAAAATTTATAAATCCATATTTTTTAGATGTGTTAGAGAATGAAGTTGTCCTCATACTTATTCAACTATAAATGTATTTTCCATCATATTTATTTGATTTAATGGTTTGTCTGTTGAATCATTTTTCACGAGAGATAAGAAAGTATAGGCATATTTATTAACATTATATTTACCCTTTTGAAAGATATATGAAAATTCTTGAAGGGATGTTTTAAGAATATACATCAAAAAAGGCATCTACTATTCAAAAAAATGTATCAAAAGAAGTTATTGAGTTCTTGTGCTAATTATTTTTATAAATTTACCGTGTTCTTCTCCCTATATATCGACATTTGATAGATGATAGTGAATTAAAAGTGATAGTTTTCTAAAAACTAAGGTTAATTGCACATGATGAAGTGATTTGGGAACATTTATAAATTTTGAACAACATATGTGAGTTTCAAAAATATATATCATCATATATTGGAAGACTAAAGGTATGATAGCCAAATAATGAAAAATGGTTGGTAAAAAAATTTAAAAATACACAAATTTAATGGTTAGAGGATAAATTAAACATTGATTTATCCATATCATAAACATTGAAATGGCTAGGAGGGGGACCAAATATAAATCGAATCACATTGTGTAGTTTTGATATTAATGGTTAAACATTTTACAAAAATAACTATAGTGAGAAGTTTATCATTAAAAATAGTAGAGTAATGGTTATTATTTAAGAACTGTATTTTAAGATAAAAACTCAATTTCTACATTTTTAAAATATTTTATCATTATTTAAGATATATGATAGATTGATTATACTAAATATTGAGTACTAGTGTTTATGTGTAACTAATTTGACTCTAACAGTGATTTAGAACATGATGAATATGGATTTACACATGTTAAATTGAAAATTTTAGTTACCAAGAGGGATCATTTATCATAGATATACATAAAAACTATATATTTTATGTTGTTGACCCACCAAATGATCAGTAGTCCATCATTTTTCAAGGAAAATACATCACTAGGGTGACAAACATTTGTATGATGTTGACAACTTATGTGGGACTTCTTCAATTTGTACATGTTTACCTATGGATAAAAATCAATATGATGTATACATACTAAATTCGGCATGAAATAGTCATACTGAAGGGATATGGGAAAACACACCCTTACTCTACTAATTAATTAGAGAAATATATATTTTCTTATGAAATATATAGAGTTAAAAGCATTTATTTTTTCCTCTAATAGATTTATATATATCTATAGATATATGTTGATAATTCCTTCCATTTTATTAATATTTTTTATATACACTAGATTTATGAATCTATTTTTTCATTGAATATTTTTTCCAACATCTTTTATTTGTTACTATTTTATTATCATTTTTCAGTTTCTGGTGTATAGATTTATTCATATATATATATATATATATATATATATATTTATATATTACTATTATAAATAATAAAATTTTCACTTCTATATTTTATTAATTTATAATAAAATACATGTAACACCCCAAAAATATGGATTACTATGCTCTATAGATTTCTTAGTAACCAACACTATTCTTTAATAAAACTATGATATATAATTAAAATATTATTATTTAATGTAAAAATTATCATATAGCCATTGGATTGGAATGTATGAATATGGTTAACCACATTATTAAAAATATATATAAAGACTTTATATAATTTTTTTGTTAATAATAAATAAATACTCAATTTTCAATAAGTTCATTTTATACTTTAAAAATACATTTCTCTTCACAAAATGTGTTTTATTTTATTGTGAATAAATAATTTTATTAATTTCATCATAATTTAGAATGTATTTTTAAAAAATTACTCTAATTCTTGAAATCATTATTTAATAATTATTTTAAAGTGGGGTTTTTATAATTTTTTGAAAAGTTTTATTTTTCAATAAACATTGAAAAATAATAATTTTTATTGAAAACATTATTTTTTGTTTCAAGAAATTAAAAAGTACCAATTTCTAAATTGTTTAAAACTAAATTTGGTTATATTATATTATATTTATTTCAATAAATTTTGTTGGAATAAATTTTAATGTTGAATTAGATATAATTACATTTTAATACTTAAAAATACATTTTTCAAAAAAAAATTCATTACATTTTTCATCTTAAAATTAAATTCATTTTTTCCACATGTAGAAATTGAATCAGTATAAATTTATTACATGTTTGTAAAAAAGTTTCATATTTTTTAAAAAAGTTTCTTTTACTTTTTTTCATTATGAATAACAGCCATTGTATATTTTTATTAACGTAATGACTTTAAGTCGGGTAATTATGGTTATAAATAATATTATACGGTCTCAAAATCAAAGCAAAATATTCTTATATTTCATTGTATGATTATATTACATTCAAAATAATAAAAATATTCAAAAAGTGTAAAATTTCTTTCCATTTTACTCTGATTATAACATTTATATTATTTTATTTAAACATAAAGTCAAAAATATCACTCTATTGATTTTAATGTTTATAATACTGTGTGATAGGGATACAAATTAATGTTATATTAAAACTTTTTTAACATGTTAATTTCTTTCAAATCTATATTTAGGAATTATATATCTTAACTATTTACGCAACTCCAAAACAATAATTGTGCAAGTAGTAAAAAAAATGGAATAAATTATTTTAAAAACTCTAAAAGTAATATTTTTTGGGTGATTTATAAAGTGTATAAATTAATTTTAAGAAATATATTTCATATTATATAATTTTAAATGGTTTATTTTAAAATTAAGTTGCATCTATGTTGTTTTTAAAGTCAAATTATTTGAATTTTTTTTGAAATGACATTAATAGTATTCTATGCATAATATATATTATTAAATTATTTAAAAATAACAACAAACATAAAATGGGAAAACTAGGATTATAAATAGTATAAAATTCCATCCCTTTTACATTTAATAACCCATTTTATCTATAATATAAATTATAAATAATTAATATTGAAAAATTTATTACCATATTGTAGGTTAATATTGGTAAAACAAGGGGTTAAACCAAAAGATATTATTTTTAATAATATCAAAAACTTATAAAAATTTATTTTATGGATATATTATGATCATATGTTCCTTTTATTAAAATATATTTAATTTTAACCATTTTACATAATTTAGACACATATTATATTATAATATTTCGTGTATGTCCCAAAATAAAATTAATGATATATATAAATATAATAAATAATATATTATTAAATGATTTATAGTTTATACAAATCATATCTTCAGAATATCTAATCTCATGTGGTTTAAAATATAATCCATAGGCCCTATGTGACTCACTTTTCCTTTTATAGTAACATTCATAAACATTAAATAGTATACAATATTCATATTGCGATAATTCACAAAAGTTTTAACGAAGGCTTAAAACTAATAGATAAGAATATAAATGTAACCAAAACATGTACAAAATTTATTATAAGATATTATTTAGATAAATAGTTATATTATCATATATTTTTACCAATTTAGATCCATTTTTCTAGGAAATATAATTTATATTAATATAATACATCAAGTTATTCCAAGAGTGGCCCTCACCTCACTTTTAAAGGGGAATCTCTTCTCCCCTATTATTCATACCAATTAGGTAATATATATCTAAAAATAATCTAATACTCTTATAAACATCCATAAAAATGAATTAAAGTATCTCATATTCTTAAAATACCACTCCAAGGGTCTTTAAAGCGTGTTTAAAGGATGCCCGTCGAAGAAGTGTTAATCTTATTACTCGACCTCTTTCAATTTATGTATTCCTCTACGTACTAAAAATATATGGTGTTCATTATAAAATAATAAAATAATTTCCTAAATATACTAAAATTATATTAATATTATGAAACCACCAACATTAACCCTTTATTTCATCAAATGGAAAGTTAATGTATCAATTGTGTGTACGTTTGGACTACCACATCCACGTAGTGATACAATTCAATTTTCATCACCATATTTAATGGAAGATTATTATTATGGGTTTATTGTTGATATATGATATTTATGAAATAATAATTCTAATGGAATTATAATATCGTATATACCTTTTTAACATCTAATCTATTAGAAAATGATAATGTCACTTGTGTGTACTTGTAGACTACCACCTCTATGAAGCGATGCGATTCATTTTATAGTCTCCATTTTACATGGATGGTAATAAGGATTGATTTAATGGATATATATATATATATATATATATATTCATAATTATTCTAGAACTAATAATTTTTATTTACATTTCTTTCATTCCATCCATTGAAAAATGAAAAAAAATCATGTGTATATATGGTCTACCATCTTCATAAATAGTATAATTCATTATTTGTCTCCATATTTTATGGATGAATATATATATATATATAAATTATATTATAATTAATTAATTATTAATATTGTAGAGATTATGGAACCATGATCAAAGTATAAGCATAAAAACTATATAACTAAAACATACATGAAAAGTGAATCAGTTATCTCCCAGAACAGTGATGTTAATAAAAAATGTTAATAATAAAATAAAAAATGGTTATAAATAAATAATATATGATATGATATATAAAATTATTGTTTTGGAATATATGTATAATAAATATATTTTTATTATACAGATTGTTTGAATATATACTATGGACTTCAGAAATGAAGTAAGGGTTTATTTCACAATCACCTCATTATTCAGGATTGTTTATATTTAATATTCGTTATGAGGATTATATAATTTATTCTATATTAAAATAAATATATTTTATTACACATGGTTTCTTTTTTAGAATTATATGTTTACCTTTTAGTTTCTTATTATAAGTAATCCCAATACTAAAATAATTGTTTCAAGGAAGAATGTATTCATTTTTCTACCCAGTTGGGAATATTTTCCTTCCATAACATTGATTTTCTTAAAAACATTTAAATAATTTTCTTATTATTATAAAATTATTTATTAAACAAAATTTAAACCATGTTTTAAATTTTTTAAATATATAAAATGTAATCTTCTTTCCATTTTTCGAATGAGGTATTTTTGAACTTTTACCGAAAAATTGAAAAAACAATTATGTATATTTCATAAACTAAATTTCCCAAGGTCATGACCACCAAATGATTTGAATATTAAATTAAAAGATTCAAATGTTCTTTTAGAGAACTGGTTTTTTCTAATAATACTCTGAAATATTTCTGAAAATTAATCTAGAGCCAGACACTGATGTTGCATGCGATTCTAAGGACCTAGTTGCCCAAAATTAATTATTTTTAAAGAGAAAAATAATATAAATGTAATATATTTTATATTATTAATTCATATTAAAATAAATAAAATAGGATAACTCTTAAATGATATTTGGATTGGAAATCCAAGACAATGGTTTGTTCCGTAATACGGTGTTTACACTGAGCGAGTCAAAAAGTAAGTCGTAACGGGGAGTTCGAACCCCTCACTCGTTGGTGGAGGATTTTTTAAATGATTTAAATAATTATAAAAATTTATTAAATAAAATAAAATCCATAAACCTAATTATGGATTCTAAATTATTTTTTTGAGATTTTTCCTCATAATGTTCTTTTTTTCAACTGTATCTCAAACCTCCCCTGTCTCATTCCTCTATTTGATGAATGACAATGTAGAATGACAAAAAACCTTAGAACTTAGGAGAATCTAGGTGCAATGGATCTTTCCCCTTCATTAACAAACATTTTCTACATCAATGTAGAGCAACCAAACCCATGTAGGACTCGTTCACTACATTTTCTACCTCTAATTTAAATTTCAATATGTTTAATATCCTTCATTCTAATTGTGACTTTTGAATCAAAGATTACATGAGCTCGAGTTCTATTTTTCAATTATCTATTAGTTATTAAAACTATAATTGCATAATGATGATTGGTAATTCAAGAACTCCTAGCCAAAAATCTATCCCCTTTTCAGTTTTGTTGTCTTTCCCCCCTCCTTTCTTCTAGATTTTCACCGCTACATCCCCATAGATCATGGTTCGACAAATTCTGGGGAAAAATAATCTCGTTCAGGCTCTTTGGATAAGGTTAATTAAAGGAAGATTCATAAAAATATGGTGAAATCACAATCAAGGCATTATTTTGGAAAGGATATGACATGAAGATGTAAAATATGGATATTTTGAGATGATTTTATGAGAAACGAACTCGCAATGGCACTCAAAAGATCTATCCAAACCCTCATCCATGATCAAGACTGATTCACGAAAAACAATAAGGAATTTTTATTTTCCTCATCTTTATCTGATGGTTTCAGTAGAAGACATGGTGGGACCCAAATCAGTTTGACCTAATTAGAATCACTGGAAAAGATCTGGTATAGATCTAGAGTTTTAATGAAATTCCTGACATGATGTTGTGTCTAATGAAGAACGCATGGAGTGAGACACTCCCTTAGTGGCGGTAATAGGGTTTGGGGAAACTTATAGTCGACACAACATGTAGTTTCATTAACATTTTTTGTACTAATTTTCAAGAGACACAACCCATGAGAAGAATCACATAGTCATGTGCGAATGAACACTGACATGGCCTAGACAAACAGATTGCATTTTATGTGGACTAGCACACCATGTACCAGAGTACATGGATATAGAGTCTGAGTACATGGACATGACCAGTACACATGGGTCAGACCCAGAATGGTAGGGAACGCCATGTATTCCACTAACACTATGTGTTCCCCTACATGGGATGAAACCCGTGTCTGACTAGAGACATGGTCAGATACTAAAGTGGAGCCACACAACATGTGGACCCTTAACATACCATGTACTTTGAATCTATTTCCAAGAGACTTTCAAACACTCGTATATCCTTTGTCTGAACTTTTATTTTGGCCTACGAGATGTCTATCCTTTTTTTTATCTTGTAGAATGTGATGGTACCTTCATAGGTGGATTTTGAGATATGACATAGTAATTCCTGGTGGGAACACATGGAGATGACACCTGATTATAATAGTGGATAGACATGCTCACCAGAGTAGTTCTAGGTTACCCTCTATCCAAGGTGGGAAGTGTTGTTCCCTGATGATTCTTTTTTTCTTACCCTCTAGTGGGGATGAGAAAAAGGTCCCTGATGACTGTTTTTGAATTTACTTTCTAGTGGATCTAGGAAGTGGAATTCCCCATTGATCGTGCCAAGTTTACTCTCCAGCAGGGATAAGAAGTGGTGTTCCTCAATAACTACCATAGCAGGACCCTCATCTATCTAGCATAGTGATGAGGAGTGGTTTGGACATCCTAAGGACACTTGATAAATAGGGTTGTTTTCTCTATTGATATATGACCTTGTGACGCGACCCAGAACCATGTTGTTGAGTTAGTGCTGCCAAAAATGGATTGTATCAAGGTGTGGTGATTTGATCACCTTCTACTTGTACCTACTAGGATTTTTTGATGAAATTTAAGATATCATAGATGGTTGTTACCTTGGAAATTATGTATACTCAATTTTCTAGGGATGGGTTGTGAGATGGTTATCCTCTTACCCTCACTTTTAGGTTTCTTTGAATGAGCATATCTATTTTTGGGAAGATCTATACTCTTCTATTCACTTTTAATGTACCTTGATCCTACATTACTTATTTCCATTTGTATCTCGTACTGCTTCCCTTTCTTCTCTTCAGAGTGATCTATTAGGTATGTTTCTACTCACTCCTACATGTTATTTACCCAATAATGGGTGTGTCTTTTTTAACTGACAGATAGGTTGATCAGGACTACAGACGTGTGTAGGGATATGGGGATTATAGAGCATGTACATGGGTTAGGGTTGGGATTCAAGAGTCGAACTCTCACATCATACACCTTTACAAGTTATTTTTACGTCGGATCTATTTCTAGTTTTGGCATGTGTTTTATAATTTTTTACACTACAATTTTCACTACCATACTTTACTCTATCTAGATGTTTATGCATGTTTACATTACTTTATAGAAGCATCATTTAATATTTCATTTCCTTCTGCCCTTTTTCATTGAGTTGAATTTTTTTATGTGTATAGGTGTTTAAGAAAATCCATCCCAGAGTTTTTATGACTTCGGTGCTAGTTGCCAAACCCTGAACTATGGAGACTGGCTTGGGGTAGTTATGGCTCGAGATAGCATGGTTCTGGTATTGAAAAACTGGAATCAGAGGGAGGTTCGATCCCCGAGACATTGGTCATACGTTTCCCAAAAAAATCAGGGTTGGGTTTAATGAAATTGTTTAAATGTGTCTTGAGATAGGAACTTGCCTCCGGGAGCATAGTGGTGGTGTGGAGGCCGACATAGCCATTCACCAGGATGCTAATTACCCTCTTGTCTACTCAGAATTCATAGACACTTGTTACTGGGAATAACGGTACATGAATCATATAGGATTTGAGTCTTTGACTATCCATATTGAGAAATCTCTCCAATCTTTTTTTGATGTATATGTAAATTTTCTCATCTGACTATGGTACTCCATGACCATTTTGAAGATGCCTCCATGAAAGCAGCAAGCCAGGAATCCCTCTTGGATTCATGAAGATGAACCGATGAGGGTCGAGGCCTCATTTTAGGGCCCATCCTGAGACCCCTTCTGCTAGGTGGACAAGCAGTAGCGCCTCCATCCATAGATTATAAATTGGTACCAATAAGATAGGCTGACTACATGTGTCGACTGAGCACACTTAATGAGTATTAGCGACAGTGACCACTATGGTTTCATGGTGACCCCAATCCTTAGGCAGCAGAGGACTTGCTAGAGTTAGTGGTCTTCGTGCTTGGAGAGGTGCGGACCCCGATGGACTAGAGGGTGGATTTATCATTTGTCTTTCCTCATAGCATAGCTAGGAACTAGTGGAGCATCATTACCCAGACACGTGATGAGGTGGTGCTCACACGGGATGACATTCATTAGATCTTTTGCGAGGAGTACTACCCCTTCTTTTTGCCCTTCGTCCGGATCCAGGAGCTCCTAGAATTGCAGTAGGGTGGGATGACGGTGTCGAAGTACACAGTGTGCTTTACGGATCATACCTGCTACTCATTTGACATGGTCAATGATGGCTACTTTCGTGCACATAATTTCAATCCATTGATCGGTATAGATATTCGAGAAAGATTAGTGTCCCTATACATCCCACCTTTGATAAGGTGATAGAGTGAGCACTTATGATAGAGATCCTCTAGAAAAATGGATTCTAGGTAGTTGTAACTAAAGGCAGAACTACAAAGCTGAGTCTTCTTCAACAGCAGGTAGGCCCCAGAGATCTTGGGATATTAGGTCATTCCATTAGAAGACTTAGGAGTGTGGTTTTACATGTCCAAGACAGTTCAGAGCCTAAGGGAATCCTGGTGAGGGCCGATGTTATACATGTGATGGGTATGGTCACATTGCTCGGGACTGCTCGGACCGATGTACCAAGCATTCTTGGAAGGAAATCGATGGACTACCATGGCAGAGGCATCGCCATGACTAGGGGTCTCCCCAGTGGGTATAGGGAGGTCCCTAGGGAGGTAGAGCTTGAAATGGAGTGGGAGATTCTATTGGTGGTGGATGGTGATATAATGTAATCCCACCACCACCACCACCAAACATCCAATGTTAGGCTCATGGAGCTAGCGGTCATGGTCACGGAAAGGTGTAGGCTATGGATGTTCACAATCTAGTGAAACACAATATGATTAGAGGTATTATTTGTGTATACTCTAATCTGGAATCTATACTAATAGAAACATACTCAATCTAATCATTTTTCTCTCGAATCTTTGAGTGGGAGATGGAGCTCTCAGTAGATACACAAGCACTGCAGTTATACCTTGAGGTTCCTATAGTGAATGCTTCCACCATATCTTCCATCTATTGGCATTGAGAGTCATCACTTAGAGGTGATAGGTTCATGGGGGGCCTACAAGTCTTCATGATGGACCCCTACGATGTCATCTTGGCCATGTGTTGGATTAACATGGTTTGAGCCCAGATTTATTATCACTAAAGATTAGTTAGATTCCTTCATACGGATAGGATAGGGTAATACTTTTTCGGTGAGAGAGACCTCATAGTGGGACCTTTGGGAACTATGAGAAAGATGTCACAACCTATCACCCAATATCTAGCGAGTATGACCCTTTGAGCCGTAGACTCTATAGGGGTCATCATCCCATCAGTTGTCGAGGATTATATGAAAACCAGTCCCGAAGAACTTCTGGGACTACCTCTGAGGTGGTATTTGAAGTTCTATATCGACTTGTATGTAGGGACTACCCTGATATCTTTTACATCATATCATACGTCTCCCAATGAGCTATGGAAGATGAGGTTGAAGTTATACGACATTTGTGATGATGGTTTCATCTTACCTAGTGTGTCTCATTGGGTGGCTTCGGTTTTGTTTGTAAAGAAGGAAAAAAAGATCTTACGACTCAACGTAAATTATTATCACCTAAAATTGGACATGATAAAGAATAGGTAACCCTTGTTGAGGACCAATGACCTCTTTGATCAGCTGTTAGGTGCAAGATGGTTCTCCAAAATCAATATCAGTTCTAGATACCACTTGTTGTGAGTTCATGTGGTGGATATCCCAATTTTTTCCTTTCAGTGTCGCTATAGTCAATGTGTGTTTCTAGTGATGCCCTTTGGTGTGACAAATTCCCCCGATGTCATTTCGAATTTGATGAACCATATCTTTTAGACATACATGGTTCAGTTTTTCATTTTTTTTTGTCGGTGTACTCATCTACTCTGCTACAGAGTTTGAACTTGGAGTGCACTTGAGGAGGGTTCTTGATTTGCTTCAATAGCACCATATTTATGAAAAGCTCTAAAAAATCAAGTTTTGGACATATTAAGTTCACTTCCATAATAATTTCATTTATATGTAGGTCTTAGTTGTGGATCTTAAAAAGGTCAACACAGTTCATTCATTGGAACTAACAATGAATGTATTAGATGTGTGGAGGTATCTTGGTATGGAAGGAGACAATAAGAGATTTTTGGAATAATTCTCTATAATTTCATCCCCTCTGACTGTACTAACATGGAAGGGTTATATTTTTACCTAGATTGAGTAGTTCCAGAAGGGATTTGGGGAGTTGAGGTAGAGACTGACGAATGCTCCAGTTTTGTGGCTACCAGAGGTGGGAGCTGAGAACATGGTTTATTGAGATACCATAGGCGATGGAATCCTCTTTGTGTAGATGAAACAACAGGTGGTTATCTCATATGGGTCAAGGTAGTTGACACCCCATGAGAATAATAATGTGACACATGATATGGATCTTGTGAAAGTAGTCTTATATTTGAGGATGTGTCAGAACCACTTTATTGGAGAGCACTTTGTGGGTTACTCAGACAACTGAGTCTCATAAATGTATTCACATAGATAGATATAAACTTGAGATAGTGATGATGGTTGGAGTTCCTGGAGGACAGCGAATTCTAAATCGATTACTCTTTGGGGAATGGAAACATTGAACCAGATTCCCTTCATAGGAAGTACAAGGCTCACCTTGTGTAGGAGGATTCATAGCATTTTCCCTCCCAATAAATAACTCGGGTAGAGCATGAGGGTAAAGTTTTCTTTTGGTAAATGATGTTTAATCCAATGCTCCCTGAACATGTGAAGGAGTCTTGTTTGGGAAACATTGATTGTATGATTCTTCATGATCATATATCCATAGGTGATGCACCTGACAGATATTATGAAGGAGGGAATCACAAAATCTTATTCTAGGGGCGGACATTAGTTCTTGTCATAATTTGGGGGTAAGGGATGTGGGAGTTCCACACTACTCCCTTAATATTACATTCTAGTGTGGGAAGACGTATTTGGATCATTAATGATAGTTTTGGTGGTCCGGCATGAGATGGAGTGTAGATGAGTTCGTCTCCTAATGCCTTGCCTATAAGAAGGTGAAGGCTAAGTATGAGGTCCTGGAAAGTTTTTTGTAGCCTCTTGTTGTTCCATAATGGAAGTGTGATAGTATATACATGGACTTATTCACTGGGGTTCCACACACATCGAAGGTCCACTACTCCATCTGGGTGTTAGTTGAATAGATCACAAATTCGGTATAATTACATTCCATTAGAAGGTGGAGTTTGGTGGAGATTTTTGCGGAACATTACATGTGAGAGATCATATAACTTCATGGGGTACTCTCAATGATCATATCTAATCAAGACGTGTGGATTCCGTCACTATTTTTTTGGGTCTTATAAGAGGAATTCGGGACCCATTAGTGGATGAGTACAACCTTTGACCCCTGGATTGATGGAAAGACCAAGCACACTATCCCAGTAAATGGAGGACATGTTGAGAGCATGTATAAAAGAATTTAACTATATTCGAGAGGATCACATATATTTGGTGTAGTTATCATACAATAATAGCTACCACTCCACTATCGAAATGGAACCATTTTGTTGCCCTGTACTGAAGACCCTGTAGGTTTTCCTTATGGTGGTTGGATATTAGATAATCATCTCTCATGGGGCCAAAAATGGTGCATGCGATGAAAGAGAATGTGTAGGTCATTCATGAGCGTATGAAGACAACCTATAACAGACAGAAGTCCTACAAAAACATTTTTTTACTCTATTGGAGTTTGATCAGGGACACCACGTCTTCTTGAAACTCTCCCCATTATGTGGAATTTAGATGTTTGACCAGGGAATCAAGATATCCCTATGGTTCATCAAGGCATTCGAGACCATGTGGCAGATCATCGAGGTTTGCTACCACCTTTACTTACCCCCAAATCTAGAGCGAGTGCACGGAGTCTTCCACATGTGTATCTAAGGAGATATGCCAATGACCCCACTCACGTTATTGAATTGGGAGAGATAAACATTAAGGATTTATCCGCCTTTCCGGAGTACCTGGTGACAATCAAGACGGATAGGATTGGGCCCTATAAGGATGATACATCCCTCAAGTACGAGTTTTGTGGAAACATGGGAACATGTAGGAGAGATCCTAGGAATTAGAGAGCATGATGCAGGCATAGTACCCCATGTTTATTATGTAGATTTGTTTTTCGGGGAAAAATCATGAAGGAGGGAATGATTTTAAGACCATATTATTGTATAATAAGTCCTTAAAATATTTATGAATATCATTCCAGAGTTGGGAACTGAAGGGGAATGCGATTCTGAGGGCCAGGGTTCCCGGAATAAATTTTTATTAATGAAAAAAATAAAATAATTTTAATATATTCTATATTACACACGCATAATCAAATAAATAAAACAATGTAAATCTGACATAGTAGGGTTGATTAGAAATATGAGACCAAGTTTTTCTCTACAATGCGGTTTTCACCCTAAGCGCAATGTAAAGTAAGTTGGTGTAGGGATTTCAAACACCTCTCCCATTAGAGGATGATTTTTATTATGTGATTTAATTAATTAAACCAATTAATTAAATAAAAGTAAATCCATAACCCTAATTAGGGATTATAAATTCTTTTGTTGATATTTTCCCTCATAATAATGTTTTTTCAACAGAGTCTCATCCCTCCCATCCCCAATTACACTATTTGACGAACGGCAATATAAAACAGTGACGAACCTTCAGACTTAGGCGGATCGAGGCACAACGGATCATTCCCCTTTATCAACAAACAAGCTCTGCATCAATAGATAAAAGATCAACCTAGATAGGACTTATTATTTTAATTTTACACCATGAATTAAAAGTTGAGCATAATGAATCTCCATCCTTCATTAAGCTTCATGGGATTCAAACTTTTTGTGAACCCGAGTACTGATTTTCAATTATCTATTAGTTATTATAACTCAAATTTCAAAATAATGATCGGTCATCCAAGAATTCATGGACAACGATCTAACCCCTTTTTGGTTTTGGTTACATTACCCATCCTTTATTCACGATCATCACCATCATATCCTTGTGGATCGCGGTTTGATAGATTTTTAGGAAACTTGAGCTCATTTGGGTGCCTGGGATGAGATGGATTTGAGGCAGATTATTCAAATAATGTTGAAATGGAAGGAAACACATATTTTTTATATGAAATGACACAAAAATGAAGAATATAAAGGTTTCATGATGATCCGATGTGAAATTAACCCACGATGGCACTTGGAAGATCCAACCAAACCCTCATTCACAATCGAGACTTATTCATGACAAATAACAAGGAATTCTATGTTCTCCAGCCAGATGCAAAGATTTTTGTGGAAGACATTGTGGGTCCCAAATCAGTTTTCCCTAATTCAAATCATGGGTGATGATATGGTATATATCTAGAGTTTTTAGAAAAAACCCAACTACACACAGGGTTAAATGATGAACACACCACGTGTGGCCATCCCTTAGTGGCGGTTCTAGGGTTTTTGGAAACATAAAGTCGACATGGCATGTACATCCCTTAACACATCATGTACTACCTTCCACAAGAGGCATCCCATGTGATTAAACACACATTTGTGTTCAAAAGAACACATTCACGGCTTGGTCACATGAATAACATTCTGTGTTGTCTGGAACGCCATGTACCAGAGTCCACTAACATGGATTCTTCCCCTACATGGGAAGAAACCAAAGTCTGACCAGAGACACGACCAGATAGTAAAGAGTGTCTAGATGTTTTGGGTTCCCTTAACATGCCGTGAACATTGATTCACTTTTCCAGTTACTTTCAAACTCTTGTATCTCCTTCATTTGAACTCAGAATTTGGCCCACGATATTCCTATGCTTTGTGTTTTTTCAGGTATAATTCCATCATACACTCGAAGGTGGATTTTGAGATATTATGTAGGAGTTCTGGGAGGGAAAAGATTGAGATGAAACCCAATGACGACAGCGGGTAGACAAGATCACTAGAGCAATTCTGGGTTACCCTCTAGTCATGTTGGAAAGTGACATTCCACGATGACCCTTTCAATATTACCCGTCTATTAGGGCTGGTAAGTGTCATTCCTAGATGAAAATTTCAGGATTACCCTCTAGTGGGGCTTAGAAGTGGAATTCCCCAACGATCGTGCCACGATTAACCTCTAGCAGGGCTGGGAAGTGGTGTGCCTCAATGACTACCAGAGCAGGACCCTAGTCTGTGAAGCATAGTGAAGAGGAGTAGTTTTACATACCTACGGAATCATGAGAAAGAGGTGTGTTTTCCCCACCATGATTCATCCTTGTGAGGCGACTGAAAACCGTTCGATCGAGTCAGTTCCTCGCAAAGTAGATATTATTGTGGTGTGGTGATTGGAACCCCTTTGACTTGTGCCTAATAGACAGTTATGATGAAATGAGAAACATCGAAGATGGATGTTACCTTGGAACTAAGGGATTCTCACTTTTCTTAGGATGGACTGTCAGAAGGAGAACCCTTTACCCTCTAATTTGGATTTCTTTATATGAGCATATATGTTGTTTGGTGGATCTGTTCTATTCTATTATCTTCGACTATAACTTATTCCCACACTGCTTCTTTCAATTTGTATCTCTTACTATTTTCCGTTTACTAATTTGGGTAATTCTATTGGGAATGTTTGTACTCACCCCGTAATGGGAATTTCCCAACACTGTTCATATCTTTTGTAGCTGATGGACAGGTCAATCATGACTACTAAGGTGTGTAGGGCTACGGTCCATGTGGGCCACGTATGGTGGTTGAGGTTCAGATTCAGGAGATGGGATCCCTCAGTATACTCTTTTTCCATTTGTTTTCAGGGTGGATCTACTTCCAGTTTGGGGATGTGTTTTATCCCTTTTTACCCTTGAGTTTTCACAACCATACTTTTCATTGTCTAAAGGTTCATGCATTTTTAATTTACATTATTGCAGTTTCATCTTTTATTTAATTTCCCTATTCACTTTTTCATTGAGTTGGATATGAGTGTGTGTAGGTGTTTAGTAAAAGGCCTCCTCAAATTTTTATCCATTCGGTGCTAGTCACCAACCATTGGCCTATGTAGGCGGGCTTGGGGCCGTTACAGCTTGAGGCGACTTGGGTTGGGCCGTGACAAATATTTTCAAATAATGATATTTCTCTAATATTTCGAAAATTTTAATATATTAAATAATTTATTTCAAAGTGAAATGGTTGTTTATCTCAAGAAATTTTATAATGGACTTCTAAAATTATTTCCATCTTTATCAAAATCATTTGTTTAATTTTATTCTTTAATTAAGATATACTATAATTATACATTACAACATATTTCTTCTGAAGTATTATAATTGGTTTTACTAGTGAAATTATAGGAATTTTATTTAATAGTTCTTATAATATGGAGATTTGTTTATTTTAAAGAAATGTTTATTAAGTTTTATTATTTTTTGATATGTTTAATGCATGGGAATTATTATTTTTTAGGCGGTGAAGACAATTATGTAGCCTCTCAATGCATCAGTAGGTCTCATGAGATGAAATAGGTTATGTATTTGGTATAATACATACCCATTTATGTATAAGTATTGACATGAGGCCTCAACAGTATATTTAATATGTCCATTATTCTACATTCCATCATTAACAAAAATTATTTAAATCCATGTGATTATTTGAATATTTGTGATATTCATGGATATGATTCAAGATCATGTGATTATTAATATGGGATTATTTGATCATCATTTATTCCTACCATATTTTTGACACTCCATAATGTTAAAGGATTAAAATGATAAATGTTACAACCCATGTCAATAAGGTATACCTTTTATTTCAGGATCCTTCCAAATTAGAACTGCACAATTAAGAATGCTTGGCCATGAGTAGTGATCAGGATGGTTGAACTACTTGGGAGTTTTCCCGGGTGTGTTTGAGTGAGGAAAAAACTTTTTGGAATGAACATTTATTGGTATATAGGTATATTCATTAGTTTGATGACCTATTCAGGCATATGGGTGGGCCTTGGGTAGGTGATCAAATATTTGTGGGGAAACTGGTGGTTCTGGAAGATCTAGGACCAGATATCCATGTTAAGGTGAGGTATTTGTGCTATCATTGTGGTCTAGTTATTACAATGGTATCAGAGGAGGGACCCAACTGTAAGTGTGGTGGAATTTCCTAGGTTGGGAAGTAGGGTCAAAAATGGGTAAATTATGCTCAAAGGGGTGGTGACTTTACACCTACAATATTATACAGTTAAAAAGGATAAATGTTACTAATTATTTTAGTAATGTGCACCTTTATTTTTGGGAGTCCTCCTGATAATAACTCCATAGTTAAGTGTGCCTTTTCTGGAGTAGTTCTGATGAGGGGTGACCTCCTATGATGCTTCCATGGGTGTGTGCGAGTGAGGAAAAAATGTCATAAAAAGAACATGTGTTGGACTCTAGGGATAATAGTGAGTATGATGATGGGGGGCATGTGTTTGTGGGGAAAATGGTGGTGCCAGGTGGCTTAAGACCTAACAATCATGTTAGGATGGGGTGTTTGTGTTGTCAATGGGACCCAGTTATTAGAATATTATACTACATGATTGTGTTATTGGTTAAATCATATGTGCTTTTAGTTATTTACATTTTCATATTTATTTTTTCCTTTTTTACTCATGAGATCTCCCAATGTATATAACCCTTACTAAGAATTTTTTCTCACCCTTATTTTTTTTATTTTCCCCAAATTGTAAGGAATTGCACCAACATTGATAAGCAAGGATATTATTGAGAGTGAATAATGATGTATTCAAAAAATATTCTTCATTGTATTTTATGTTTTTAAATGTATGTGAGATTAAAGTATGTATCTAATTTACATAAAATAATAATATTTCCATCCCTTTGGAATATGATTTCTTATATCTAGTGAAAATATAGTAACACAACCACCAACTTTTGGCTACTAGGGTTAATGTATTTACAATAAATGTACAAAAAATAAAAAAAATTATATGATAATCATTAATGTCATTTATTGTTTATTATTATATTTATTTTCTTAGTTAAATATTATTTTTGTTGAAAAATATGGCATTCATAGTTTCAAAATCTATTTTGAAAAATAATCTTTTTATAAACATTATTAATTATTAATCAAATTTTGGTACAAGAAATTTGGTTCAAGAATCATACATCTTTCTAAATAATAGAAATACAAAATAGGGAACTGAATTTTGCACATTTCTTCAAATAAATATTTATGTTATAATTAAATTATTTTAATGAAATTAAACGTATATTTCTTGAAATAATGTGAACAAATTATTCTTCTATAGAGATGTTGGTACCTAATTATAGTAGGCATGATATTACACATTTACCATATCATTCACATTCACGCATAATGAAAAGGATGATTATTGAGTCTGATGATAATGGTCACCCAGTTGGCCTATAATCCATGAGGTTTATGAGTTTCATAGGTATATATTATATTTATTGGATAGTTATTATAATCTCTGATTCGAGAATAATTGACTTATTAGTGAAAAAGAAGTTACTTGGTTATACATTTAAATATGACTAATTTTTAATCCATTAAATAAAAAATAAAATTTTACTTTCATGAAATGAAATAAATTAAGAAAAGGTGTATATCCTTTACCCCAAGAAGATAGATATATTTTCCGAAAAATGTAAACTGAAATTATATTTTTTTGAGTAAACATAATCATGATCCATTCCTTAACTATTGGTTTCTAGTTATAGATAAAGGGTAGAAGTTTTCCTCCTATTAGTTGGAGGAATTATTTAGGGTATGAAATTATTATTTGTAAAAAAAATCTCAAACTAATATTAATTACCTGATAAATTAATAATTTTTCTATATGTAATAGGCCTCTAGGTGATCTCACCAAGAGATAAAGTCTCAAAATTTAGACCCACATACATTATCACATAATGAATGTCCATTATTAAGAATTAATGATTACTAAAACATTTAATGAATTAAGATCCCAAAACAATAGTGTCTCATTAGGGGACAAATACAATCATCTATCTCTTTACACTCATCATGAAAAATAGAAATGGATGAGGATTAAAAAAGGGGATGTTTGTTACTGATCTACCAAAATAAGAACCTGATAAGATTATAAGTAATTAAATATTATTTTTATTCAATAAAATTATTTCATCAATTTATCCCACTAATATGAAATTTTAAAATATTATTTCCATATACCTTTAAGGAGAAAGTCACATAGGGGACGTTTATCCTTGAGGTAAAATGGATATTCATACAACTACTTTATGAAGTTCAAAACACTCTAGTTATGTCAGAAGATATAGAGAGGGTATCAGTATTATAAATGATTTTAGCTACCTAAGTTTGACATCGAAGGAGATGGAATACATGGGATAAGTTTCTTCCAAGAATTCTAACAATTTATAGTTGAATGATATGTTTTAAGAAAGGATGAGATATATAAAACCTACAAAGAAAACATACTCATATCATCCACTACTTCATTCAGACCAGACAATGTACTGTGAGCTTCATTCTAGGGATCTTGATGTACATATTATATCATATATCATTTAAACATATCAAGGGGATAATGTGCATAATTAAATTATATTGTCAGGTTAGATAAGAGTAGTGGTAAATTATATTATTGATCAAGTAATTCTACTTTTGCTTCCTACTGAGGAGGTTACCGTAGTTTCAAAGTGTATTAGTCATTTTTTACTTTGGCCAGTTAGTCTTTTCCACCATTTGACATATGTGGTGTGAGTTTTTTTCTATTATTAATTTAGCATTAAATTACAATTACATATAATTTATTCATACACTAACCTTATATAGAAGTATCTGAAACAAAATAAACTAGTCCAAAGGAAGCGAAAAGTTTTGTAACAAAAAACATCATAAATTCATCTAGATCTTGATTGGATAATAATTTTAACATATATTTATTCAATTTTAGAGATGATATTTATAGAAGATATTATATGTTTAATATATTTAAAAAATGACATTGGTGTTTTAATGTCTCAGGATCGTACTACACCCATATTTTACTTTTCTTCCATTAAAGTAATCATCAATTACAAATTACATTTATTTAAGTAAACATATATTATAATGACCTAATTTATTACTTTTTTAATCAAGTATCACCACATTATTTTAATACAATTTTATTTTTCTTCTATTTATGTTTTTATAGATCCATGATATTTTTCAACTATTTCTCAATACCTAACCCAAAATGACAAAATTAAATCTATATCTAAAAAAAATATACAAATATTGTATTGGTTTTCTCCATTCATTGATAAGTAAGAACACGTATATAATTATGAATCATTATTAATTATACTACTACTAATTCACAGTTTTTTTATATTTTAATGGACAAATATTGTTATGCACATTTTTTCCAAATGAATGAAAGGTATATTTATTATTCTCTTTATTTTTTGATGTTTACAAATTTTTTAGAAAGGTTTTAAAGGATTTTGAATTATTCTATCTTTCTTGTTATTTATTATTAATATTTTCCCTTTACAAATGATTTGATAATTAATATTTTAAATTAGAATAGTTCATGGATTGGGTTCAACAGGTCTCACTTTTCATGAGAAGTCTTATCCCCACTACGTAGAATTCCTTCTAGAACGTGGTTAGATAAGTAAATTGGGTGCATTTTAAATCACTTTCTTAGGGTCTAAATATCAATATGAATGGATATTTTATTCTCGTATCCATGCATGGAGTTTGGTTGATTTGTGATTGTAGGTACTTGGTGATTCTAGATTTTATATATTTCAATGGAAATATATATTCTCTCATTTTTAAAGACCATTCTTCACTTTTAAGCATATCTCAATGCTCTTTGAGGAACATTATACTAACTGTTATCAATGTTTTCTAATCCTTATTGGTTCAGTATCTATCAAGACTCCTTCGTTTTCATCGTAAAATTATATGAACTATGAAATCATGTAGAGTCATGATTCATCATGGAAGGAAAATCTGTCACAGCACTATGAAGATAATTTTTTTGTTGATGGATTTTTTTTAAAGGACAGGAACAATAATATTTGGTTTAATATTCTATTTCAAGTTATATTATTTCTTAATGTAAGACTTTTATTTTTGGTGATTCTCTTGAGCTATAAATAATTCATCCTTTATTAGTTTTTTTTTATTTTTTCTTACAACCATAATTTATTTTACAAATAAAATGTTTCATATTTTCAGTCAAGGTAATATATATGGATAAAACCAGTTCGGATAATGTTGATACATAGAAATATTATTCCTATTACTAAACTACTTAATTATATTCAATGCCATTAAACCCATAACATTAATATTTATGTTGTTAATAACTCATATTTTCTTCATAGAACTATTATAAGTCCATCAACATCATCCTTGAGACCTTTTATATTTAATTATTACATTTAAATATACTAATAATTAATATATGTCTTTTCATCAAATCATGTCACATTCTAAACACATTAGGAAACCAAATTAAGTGCAATATATTATGGTAAAAAATGTAAATTTTACATTTTCAATACCATCATATACTAATCCTTTTAGGTATTAAGTGAAATTCAATTTGAACTTCTAATATCATAATCATTAAAAATTATAATTATTATAGTAAATAAATATAAATTTTACATTAATATTTATGATAATATATCACAAAATTTTTACGATATTTAATAGAAAAATCAATTTTCTTTTATACTAGTATAATTTTTTATTTTCAATATTCTAACTTATTGAGTCCAAACATACCCCCACTGAATTTTTAGAGACTATATTCCATTAGAAATATCATTATAAAGAACCCAAACTAATTTTTTCTTATGAATATTTCTTATTTACTTTTAGATACAAAAACATTTTTGTATTTTGTAACTAAAAACTTTTCCCTTTTAATTTATGTATTCAGAAAATAATCCATTGTTTTCGTATCATATATAGAATTATATGGTTTCTAAATCCAAGTAAAATATGAATATATCAAATATATGATTGTTTGTGGTGATTCTTATTCCCTCATATTCTTAGATAAACATATAATCCAAGATAAAAATTGGTTTATACTTTCCTACATTCAAATAATATTATAGAATTTATATAAACCATAATCATTTTTTATAAAAAACTCCATATCATTTATTCAAGAAAAATATTTTATAAACTCTTCTGAAGGAAAAAATAGGGTTAAAAATACACATCCTTTTAAAAATAATCCAACCATGAATTTATCTTTGAATCCATGTTCATAATGTAGCAACTATTTTCTCCATTACATGAAATTAAAATCTTATAACATATCATACATTCATTGTTTTCATGAAAACCCTTAAATATTCACAATACGTGTAAAAATATAGTTGGTGTCACATACCCTATTGAATCAAAGAGTGATGTTGTAAATCATTTAAACCAAAGTGTACTATACGTATTTTTTCATAGAAACCGTATAGTATTTTATGAAATTATTATTCTAAGGGCCTAGCTTTTACATAATGGAATCATTTCCCCCTTTATTCTCTTATTTGGTTTAGGTGTCATTGTGAACTCTCCATGACCCCATTTATTCTCTCTCTATCCAAAATTTTTACCATTATATTCCTTCACCATCAATATGGAACATTATCCTAGACAAACCACATCTTACTCATCTATAATCACCATATTTACATTATTGGGTAAAGGTTTTTTAAATTAATCAATATTAAAAATTCATATTAAACTATTGAATTTTTTTTATAATGATTACAGAATGATTATAGGGGGAAAATAAATCCTTATAGATGAACCCAACAACTCAAAGTCATTTAAATACCCAATCATATTGAGTATATGAGTAGAGACTGGGGTTACTTTTTCCATTTTACTCTAAAATAGAGTTTTTGATATCTTATACATCTCATACCCAGATTTTTTTGCTAAATTATTTTCATTTTTTCTATTAATTTATAAGAATCCTTGGTCTCATGTTTCTCTAATATCATTTCTTCGATAGTCACAATCATAATGGTAGAGACTTACTTTTAATACTGTATATTTTATCATTATAACTTAGTGTCTTTTGTTGAATTAATCCAACTATCATTTTCATAATCATTGGTTCTTCAAAGACATTTAATTTTCCCTATTGATTGAGAACTATTCTCAAGTTATAGTACCAGTCAAGAAAATTACTTCCATTTATCATTATTCTCAAAAACATAATTATTTACATTTTGAATCATCCAAACCATATCATATATGATTCATTTATGGTCAAGTGGGTAACTATTTCCACTTTCCATCGTACAGATAAACCCAACTATATTCCTCTAGTATCAAGACTATTAGTGTTTACTTGGTAAGTGTTACCCAAAGTTCATAGGGGGATTTTTTTAGCTAATGTTTAGGGATGTCCATTTTCACCATTACTTAGATAATTTAATCCATGGGAACCTAAAATTTGAAGAACCTACTAGATTGAATAATTGAGGTCTTTTCATGACATTTATTTGGAACAAATCATTTATTTAGTATTTATATGGTTTTTATTATATAGTATTACATATTCAATATACATTATGTGCATGTTAAATGTATTATACCATGTAAAATCTTTATTATATCATGGTTTATTCAGTTATGTATTCATACCTGTAATGGTTTAAATTAAAAATATTGATTTCATTAACCAAATTAATATGTTCACACCATATTAACATGTAAATTTTTACAAAACCAAAAAGATTGTGTTAATCACTCAAGAAAAATAGGTCAAATATATTCATACATATCCAAATGTTTCACATGCATTAGGTATATTACATATTCATTTAAAGGATTATAATTATATGAGATTAGAAATGTACAAAATAATAATCCTAGAAAAACAAATAGTCAGTCTCCACTTTTCAAGAACAATTCATATGTCTTCGGACCAATGGGAATACCAAACAAAAGTACCTCTACCCAAGTATATTTTACTCACGTGTGAATATAATTAATGATAACTATAAAACCTAACAAGTATAAAATATATTTAATAACAAAATTAAAACAAATGAAAAAATAAAAATCATGGTCAAGGTATATAAAAAATGAACATTTTATTTCCATTCCTACAATTATATAAAATTTTAAAACAATGAGTCTATATCATAAACTGAACAAGACATAATAACTCATTATATAATAGTTATATTTATTAATTAAAATTCAATAATAAAAATATGAAAATTCTATAATTTAAAATGAGATGAAGTTTGTGACTGATAATTTTAATTTTTTTATTATAAAAAAGATAGAAGAAAACATGACAAAACTCATGGGGATATAAAGTGATGAATCCAAAGGGAATCACCACAAACAATTTCCTTTAATTTCAAATGTATGGAATGAGAAATAAAATAAGTAATCAATGATCTTCCTAGTCTCCATTGTAAGATAAAAAACCACCAAAATACTCTCCTCATACATTTGTGAATAATCTCCACCCCTTATTAGAGAATGCTTCTATGATATATTATAATATAAGATATGCTTTTATGATAGGGGAGAGCCATGATATGAACTATAAAACCAAAGCTAAATCCAATTTGATCATAGATATCATGATATTATTATGGTAATAGATAGATAATATAGATAAAAATGAGTGAAATTTAGTGAAAATATAATTACCCTCAACATAATATGATGAGAAATCAAAAATCAAGAATACACTATAGTCTTAAATAAGACATCCTCCATGCATGATTTCGTGAAAAAATATACTTCTAAGTTGACTTTGGGACCCTGTATGGGTCCTTTCTAGTATAACTAGTTTCTGATTCCTTCCCTATTAGAAGATCCATCTTATTATGGAGTATAGACGATCTAAATATAGATGACCTGGGGGATGGATATATTTAAAAAAATTGAAAAGAGGAAGTAAAATAAAAAATATAATTTAGGGGGACTTTGGATGTTTTGTCTCCATTGTTACAATAATTTTCATGTATCTCCCATATCACCAAGTGATTAGTGAGAAAGATGATGCAGTGATCCTGTGAATCAATGAACCTTTATACATTAATTTGAAAACATGTTGAAATAAATTGGTATCTATAAATTATATTGATTTTATCACCCTTTAATCCTTTAAGGTATAATTAGATATATCTCTCATACTCCCCTTATATAATTATAAGAAAAATTGATTCCATTTTTTCAATCACATAACACATACACATTGAAGATAGATGGATACATATCTTATATACTTTAGAATCCATGGTCATTTCTTCATTCTAGAAACAAGATACACAAAATTTGATCTTGATATAAATATATTTTCACTAAAGACTACTGGACCTAACATCCATAATGTATTTCATATGAATAATTTTATAAAAATTTGATCATTTGAATAAACATAGAGATGTGGTAGTAAATATGCCCACATCATAATTCACACTAGTTGAATGGTGGAATACAATGACCATTAAATATAATCCAAAATATTTTCAATGAAATTTAGATGAGAACTCACATATTTAAAGCTAATGATTAGAACTAGGCACCCTATGAAGAAGTGGTTGTTACAAAACTAGTTTTCTACCCAAAATAGATGTTACCGAGACTAACAATCCACCAAAAGTTAACATGGATGATGTCTACAGTATCATGGGGGCTATTTAAAATTTTATAACCCATAGAATTCATATTGATAATCATAATATTTAGTTCCACTACATTTTACAAATAATTTTTTTCCAAATAGATTGTCTCAGATATTATTCCCAAGGTATTTTTTTCATTCCATGTTCTCATGAATTATTCTTATATTGATATCATATACCTTAATGTGATTTTCCGGACTTGATCAACTAGCCCAGTGGTTTCTTCCGTCCTAAAAATAATACAATGTGAAACTATTGAGAATGATATTTATGCTTCTAATAATAGATTTGGGAGACTAAATAAAATACTTAAAAAGAATAATAATAGAGGAAAATATGCAATGTAGGAGGGTGTTACTAACTAAAAAAGAGAGAAAAATATATTTTAATTGGTTATTCTACCCATAATTCTTTTGATAATTACAAAAAAAAATTGCATATGAACTATTTTTTTTCAGGAATGGGGCTACCAAATATTCTATTAGTAAGTTTATTTTGGTGGTACCAAGAAAATATTCTATAATACTTTATTTCCTTCCTCATCATTTTTTATAGATATAAACACTAATATTAGGTACACTGACGCACTGACCATTAATATATATATATATAATGGTTTAGGGCCTCTTCAAACCATTTAATTTAATTGCATATATTGTTGATATGTAAAATAATTTCACCCACAAAAAAATAAATGAGATATTCCAATAAATCCATGTCAGCCTTTAAACTAATTCACCATCTCTCTTGAAGTGCCATAATTAATGTTCCTACTTAGTACATCTTGAGATGGGATAGAAAAACTCTGATAAATTTGATCTCCTTCTTGATGCCCCAAACTTACTTGAAGAACCTAAATATTTTCCTCATAAGGTAGATCATAATAAATAGAAAAATAAGTAATCAAAGAGGATGCCAAAGAACCATAATGAGGAACCACACCACCAGATAACTTAAAATTTGATGTTCCATTTCATTCTATCAAAATATCTTCCTATATTGACATTAATCACAAAGGTGTATCCTCTTATATTCCATAAAATATCATCTTGCATTTCTTGTGACAGTATATTCTCCCTCAAAATTATTTTAGCTTTGAGAAATTTAGGGCATTCAACGGAAACATAATAAGGTGAGAGAGTATATAACCACTCTTCTATGATCATTACCGAAACATTGTAACAAAATTTTCACAAACTAAATGGTTGAAACTAGGCGAACCGTCAATTTTGACTCAACTTGGCCATGAAAACAAATATATAGTCATTATGGTAACTCTAGGGAAAGGATCACCTCTGTAATAATACCACAATATATCTTACAAATATTTATTGATACAATTCCACGATGAAATAAATAAACATTAAGTGATTCCATTAGGACATAAGTCACTATATAGATTATAAAAACTTATAATTATAATGTTATATTCTACATTAAAAATGTAATTAAGGAATTTATTATCACACTCCTCAACTGAGATAAGAATTTTATCATAGAAGTGTTAATAAACTACTTTTAGTTATATAACCTCTCTCACTCCTTAGTTTGGGTGAAATAAGGTAAATTAGATATGATACCACATATTTACAAGTAGTTTCCACATCTCATGTAAAATTTCCATCCCATATATGCAAGTTAACATACCCTACAAACATTTTTTACCCTTATCCATGAATTGAAATATGATTTATTTTTATCTCAATCATCTAACAATCTAATTATTGTTTTTTCTCATTCCTACCTCTCTTTAGGAATACAAATTTCTTCCTCATATCATTGTTTACTATATAAAATATTGAATTTATCATTATTCTATTTTTTATATAACCAACCATAGAGTCTCTAGCGAAAGATATTCTACGGAAGGACTCAATATTGGTTAATTATTATTCCATACTATAATTAATCCTTTTAATCGTATGATTCTATTCTGGAATGATACTAATGAATGTCCTTGAATGGGATAATTTCTTGAGTTGTGGAGTAGAGACTCAAATTATTCCTCTTTCATCTGTATTCTAGAAAATAGAAATTACTGATCCTAAACTAAAAAACTTTATATATGAAGTAGCATTGGAGAACTGTCAGATATCATTTAATGTAATATAAATACCACAAATTACATATTATTTAATCCTTTTATCAAATCATTTTTCAAAACACTTTTAATAAGGTTCAAATAATTTTCAAATAAAGAACATTTTAAATTTGAGCATTTCAAATTAATCATCATAAATAGTTTATAATTATTTAAATTAAAACTATATATATTTTTATTTATTTTGTAACATATAAACATTATAAATTACTCTTAATTTTTTTATATAAACACTTTTCAACTAAATTATAAGATATGTCATAAAATATGGAAAATATATCTTTCGTAATATTAACACATAATATTAATATAATATTTACTAATAAATATTTTAAAAGAATAATTAATTAATCATAAATATATAATAAAAAATAAATTTATAAATTAATAAATATCCCAAAATACCTTTTTTTATAAACAATTTATAAATAATAATATAGAATTCAAAATTGATTAAAGGGAAAAAAATTAATATTAAATTGTATTTTATGATTCAATATGAAACATAAGTACATTTTATAACAAATAAATAGTTGATATCATACATAATTTACTATTTATAGTCATGTCATATCCTATGATATTAATGACAAATTTCATGACTATCCAAGATATCATAAGTGTGATACGGTGCTTTGTTTTCCAAAAAAAATATATCAAGATCATATATATTGATATCTTGATTTTGTGTGATAGGACTAGTGAATACCCATATATTTATACTATAACATGGATTAAGATATAATATATCTTATACCATGATACCAAACCCACGAGATATTATAACATATAATATTTAACAACTATCAACGTGATAGGAATTAAGATATTCAAAATCTCTATTTCTCAAATAATTCCACATATCAAAGAGCATAGGATATCACTGATACCACTAAAAGGTATCTAATAATATATAAATGTTTATTGTATGTGGTAAAATCAAAAATAAAATGTAAATCTCAAGAATTCCATCAATTTTAAATGGAAATAACAATTAACTTGAAAAAATAAGCATGTATTCTATTCTCTTTCGAAAAATAGTAAAGGATATATTTGATAACTATAACCAAAGTAACCAACTAATTGTTCTTCCCTTCTAGGTGTATCCATGGAAAACACCAAATATCCCAAAGAAATATGGTTAGGTCTTCTAAAACCTTTACAATATGATATTAACTTGATGATAATGATTAAAGTAAGTGAGATCTTTGGTAGGGAATATTTTTAGATTGGAGGATCACACAATGGTTAACAGAATCTCCCTCGGGGATTTTCCGTTTTTATGTAGGCTCTAAGGACTATCCTGTATCCATGAATTTTCATCATTCCATAACTCATACGTTTCAAAATATACAACTATTATATTTAGTTAAATCAAATCAAACTCATGGCCATAACTCCCATGTTAATTGAAATTTGATGTGTGGGGGTCATAAACCATTAAAACCATAGCATTATAAAGCTTTAGTGTTTCATGATAGTAAAAAACCTATCGAACCATTAGATACACTACAAAATAAATCGTTCATATTGTATATTATTATATATCCATGTATTATTTCATATGATATCTCAATATTTTATATTATGGTATTCCCACAATACTAAATATATTAGACTTTATTAAAATGTGTATCATACTCTACAATCCATAATGTCATAAAAAATAAAATCAAGGAATTATGTAATATTTTTAGAATTTTGGACCTTCCATACATCATTAGAAACTCATTTAGGCATATCACCTTATCAGATTTTATTTGTAAGAAGGTGTCACTTCACTATTAAGATAAATAACCCAACCTATGAGTACTTAAAACAATATAATTATAATTTATCTAGTGTAGGTTCTCAAAGGAGGTTATAGATTTTGGATTTTTAAGAATTATGAAGAGATAAATATGTGATATCCGAAATCTATAAGGAAAAAAACCAAGGATAGTGATTAATACATCATCCTTAATCATCAATTTCTCATTTGTAAGTAGGTATTAAATTATTATTTAAGACTAAAGTAAAACCTAGGTATTATTCATTCCAGCTAGTTGGGCCCACACACTGCCCGGAAGGTCTATCTTTTTCTGGTTTTATAGTTAAAAATGAAGAAAAAAATATGCATTCACCATCAATGGGAAGTGGTTAAATCATTTACATGAAAACCTAAAAGAGAACGTAGTAGATAAAATCTGCCTTTAAGAATCCATCTTTTAGGGAAACTGATTTGTTATATCCTTCCATTACGTCTTCTCTATAATTAAAAATACGACGCTATAAATTCTGGGTGTAGGTTCTGGATTCATATATGAATTCTCTCCTCTTTCTTCTGTTTCTCTGTTTTTTTCTTATTATATGGTATTTTATGTTTTTTTCCCTTATACTTCTTCTTCAAGTAATTTTCATTTTGATTCAGAATAATTTTATTAAATTTATATCTCATCATGAAATTCATCTAAATTCATGTTTATTTACTCTATTTCAATGTTTTTTTACATTTAATGAAAATTTATTTCCCAGATGGCATGTGAATTTGAGAAATTATTTAACATTAATATGTGATTTTAGTATAATTAGTTATTTTTAAATTATATGATAAGTTTTATCTCTATAAAACTTTTAATACGTCGATACTCACTATTTGAATTGTTTGGGGGTGAATTATGTCACTTAACATCTCCATACATCATTGAATTAAACCAAGAAGTGTGAATATATATAACATAATAAAAGGTATATAAGTTAAGATAATGTTAGTTGTATATAAAAAATGGTTTTCCAAACATTATTTTCTAATATATTCAGTGTAATTATTGTTATAGATTGACCTATAGTTGATAGATATAATTGTTGATGAAAAAATTACAATAAAACAAAAATAAAAAATAATAATCCAATGCAGCATATAGGGTGACACAAAAAAGGTAGTACATTCCATAATTCTTAAGTTATAGGATTTTGAAATTTTATTGAAAATGGTGTGTTCATGGTTTTTAGGAAGGAATTGGGTAAGTTAGAAAATGTTAAAATGGCCTATATTTATAGAATATATTACTAGATAAGTAGAATAAAATTGTTATCACACACACACATGAGGATTTGGTGGTTTAATTGACTTAATGATTTCCTTTATAGAATAAATATCATGATTCCGCTTAACTTATTTTGTTACATAATTTAAGAGATAATCATATCCATGAATACATATATTGACTTCTCAGTGTGGTTTATTCTTTATTTACACTGCTACCAGGAATTGAATTTCCATTAAATTTTAAATCTTCATAATATATGGAATATATTCAAGTATTTATAATTTTTTCATAATCGGATAAAATTGAAATTCCCCTATTTTGAAATTTTTTTTGTGTGTCTGTGTGATTTTCCAATTATTAACTATTCATTTCGACCAATATACCCATGATTTTAGTTGATTATGAGTTATAATTTATCAAAATTGGAATCATTTTTACTCAAAATTCAATTAATTTAATTCCTAAAAAATATTTTCTATAATGGTAATTTCATTTGTTCTTAGGTTTTCATGCTAAGTGTAGATGACTTGTAGGTAATAAGATGAAGTTAACGCAAAATGGGCCAAATATGCATGGGATCCCGAGCACAGATGTGGAGAAAAATCCACATTCATCTTACTCTATCTATCTAATTATGATTAAAATTTTTAGGTAAATTCATTAACGAGTAAGGGTAAATTATCATTAATATAATTAATCCTAATTAATTAATTTAGGGTCCCAAAATGGGACATCTTTACATAGAAACTTTATTATTCATGGTCATAAAGTAAATTCTATAATTTATACATAACATTAGTTCTAGACCTCAAATTTACTCTATATTTAGTGTCAATATAGCCAATATGTGTTACTAAAACTTTTTAGTTTTTTAAAATATGATATAATAATATCTCCTAGAAAAAAGTTGGGTTCTAATTGGTATTATAAAAATAGAGAACCGCAACCACCCTCTGCTTTGTCAATAAATTAACATCTTGGGAACCCCAGGTGTAAGTTATGATAAGGGAGTAAACTATTACATTTTTGAGAACCAATTTATTCCTCTCATAATCCTATAAATTTTTTATCTCCCTATCTTTATAGGTATATCATGTATAAATAATGTGTTCTATAAATAATTAATCCTCATCTTAATAGCGAGATAAATGTTGGGAGGTCACTGTGAGGGACCAGGATGATTGTAAAGGAAGTTCCATAAGAATAATTTGCTATAATTTTAGTGTATTTAAAATTTTAAAATATTAAATTTATTTTTATCTTAATATATTCCCAATGAGATAGCTATTTTTCGTACGTTATTTTAAATTCAGACTTATAAATAAACAATTGTTTTGAAATATTTGAATGGGTAAATTTTGTTACTATGACCTGATATCATAAGAAAAATATTATTTCTCATACAACTAATATGTTATAATTCCTTGGAAACCAATTATTCGTGTACAATTCCACTGAAATGGATTAATTATTGTTACATAAATGTTGAGGCCAAAGTGTATCGATTTTAGATACTTGAGTATAATATGTATTTTGATAAAACCTCAAAAAATTTATTTTAAATAAACACAATGAATTTTTAAGAATAATAAAATTTTTGAGATGTGTATTAATATTTCAAGAACCTCCTTCTCACATAATCCACAAATCCTCTTCCATTTTTTAACTATCAGACTCTTTAATTAAGTTGTTTTATCTTGTGAAATCTTTCAAAACCCACCCCTCATTAGTTTCTTTTTATAAATTGTTGAAAATTTATATTCAAAATCCTTTAAAAATCATTTATATAATACCTAGGGTCTTACTTATATTCTATATCATTTATAGAAACATTATTAAACTGACTTGTCAAAATAGTACATTAAAAGCCTCAAAGTTATTGTTAAACAGAAACTCTGTAGAGGATTGATGATAATCCCATGGTCCACCAAAATTACATACATGTGCTCTAATCATATCCTTGAGTATATAGAATTTTATCTTTTACTGTCCATTTTAAATTTGTGATATGTTGTGATCATATTCACTAATGACCCAAAATCCTTCTGTATATCTTACTAGAATCTCATTATGAATCATACTTACCAAACTGATACTATTCTCATGGGTGCCTTGTATAATAATAATATATCCTTCACATATATGTTTATAATCTAATACAACTATTGAGTCTCTCAAGTAGGTAAGAAATATGAGAAAACAATCGGTCATTCCACTACCAACCACACTGTATCACAACACCTCGAGGTCCTCAGAAGCCCCATAACAAAATCAATGGTCGCTTCATCCCACATCATATAAGTACTATTAAGGGTTAAATACCTTAAATATTTTATGACACTCTACATTGATCCTATGGTGTATGAGGTAATGATAAATGAATCATGTGATTTACTTCCAAATAACAATACATCAAAAACAGTTCATAATATCACTGTAAATCATGGTCATCCCTATTTTTAAATCCCATCGTGAGGTATAGTAGTCCCTTGTAATATCCTATTTGATATATATTGGAACCACCACCCAACTATCAATAAATATCACCCCATCTATATACTCATATCATTCGTAATTGGCTTTATAGCCCATGAGTTTATTGTACACCCAAAGCTTCTATGGTACGTTTCCCATTGAACAATGCAAAAGCGTGTGTTGTACGCATCTTCGAGTTCTAACACACCACAAACAATCAAACTAGATGTTATGAATAGAAATAATCAGTTTTTGAAATTTTATAAATATTATTTTTCAGAATGGACTTCAATTTTGGATTCAGAATATTGAAATTAACTTAGGTTGAACTTTGGTATTTTTCGGAAAACATTCAATTTTTTATGAATAGTGAAACCACTAAGTAATTATTTAAAAACTAAATTTTTATTTAAATGATTATTTATATTATTTAAATTAATTTTATGTCAAAATAGATATGTAATACCTGTATAAGTTCAATTTAATTCATTGGATTCAGTTTATAATAATTTTTGATATATAAAAATTTTATTGAACTTTTCACTATCTTTTACCCAACTCCTGGGAGAATTTGAAAATTTACTTATAACATAATTTTACCGCAACTGTGAATGAAATTTAAAAAATCCGAGAGACACAGTTGATATCAGTAAGAAAATTTTGGTTCAATAAGATAAAAATAATTTTTGGTGAATAGTAACTTTTTACTTTTATTTACCACGGTTAAAAGTAAATAAGGTAAGTAAGGGTAAAAATGATATTATTATTACCCTAAAACATGTCCTGATTCTATTGGATAAGTTTAATTCGAACAAAAACAACCTTAAGAATAAAATATGACCCTTTATGTCCACTTGTATTAGATTTGGACATTTATTATTATTTAATTCAAAGAAGAGTTAAAATAGTTAAAATCAAAGTTTAATAACTAAAACATTTTTAATATAGGGTTATACAAAATATCAATTCGATAATAAATATTCATTAGAAAGATAAAATGGGTTCCTACATAATGGTATTTTACTTATGTTTTTTTGACATTAAATAATTTAATTTATTTATGACACAATGATGATGCAGTAATTACCTAATTAATGAAATACTAAAGTATTTGATATTATAAATATTCAAAGAAATGTAATTTGAGTCTTTTTATGAATTAAACTAATTTAATAGGTTAATATAACATATTAGTGTTAGTTATAGGAATTTTTTTCGATATAATAATTTTGTTATGGATTTAGCAAAAACAAAATACCAAATAGTGTCAAAATTGACATAAAAGAATTTTTAAAACCAATATTATAATATTAATTGATATTCTATTCTTAAAAATCTAATGTTCGACCAAAAGACTTATATAATGATATGTGTATCACTAATGAACCACTTGGGGTTCTATTATATGTATATAGTATGTTTATTAACCATATAATATAAAAATACAAAGAGACGTGGTAAATGTCAAACTAATTAATTTTGAGTTAAATCTAAAAGATAAAGTTAATATAGTATCCAAAACATATCTAAAGAATATTGTATGATTGTATTTAGACCAATTCCCACCTTCAATTAGAAATAATCCAATTTTTATCCACTATAAACCGAATATGAATTTATTATAAAATAATATTTATAGCTTTTCCTAAAGTGCCCCTCACCCCTCTTATAAAAGGTCACTCCGCCTTCTCTCTAATTCACACCTTGAAATCCATTTGGCTTTTCCAGACTCTATCCAAATATCCTCTCAACTTTATTACCATCATCCTAGAGGCCTTCCTTTTGTCAAAATGCTAACCTAAGGATCCCTTTTGATCAAATCAAAAGGAAGAACCCGAAAAAGATGTAAATACCTCACCACCTATTACATGTTCTTTTCTTCTTCCACTTCCTCTGTCATTGTTGTATACATTATAAAATAATAACTCAAGTATTTTCTATATACTGTGATGTTATTATAAAAATGGTATAACCACAGTAGTTATTTTATCCATCCTATGAATGAAAATGTCCCCACACATGCGTAAGTTCTACTTACCATCTCCACATCGTGGTGTAGTTTGTTTTTCAATCATTTCCACATTTGTATGGGTATAATAATGAGTATAAATGATATAAATAATAAATGTAACATTATAATTATTCTATATATATATTATTTACCATCTAATTTTATATTATTTCAATATCAAAAGAATGATATTGTCGCTCGTGCGTACATACGGATTATAGTGTCCACGAACATGAAGAGATTCATTCCCCATCGTATCCATTCAAGACAAATTTTTATTTGAGGATTAAAACTAATGTGTAAAAACGTGATATAATTCTAAATATGAATAATATACAACCTACCTATAATAAACATGGCTTATGTAAAAAAACATTTAAAATAAAACGAGTAAGTTAACACTTGATACGACGATAATACTAAAATATTATTAATAATGCAATATTAGATCATATATGATATCATATTAATGTATATGATTAATGTATAATTTAACAGCAATTATTTAACTATTATACAGTAGGTTAACCTACCCTTGACCAAGGAAAAGTACAAGGTAAAGTTTAACTCTACAACCTCTTCATTATTCATGGTTGTTTATATGTAATTTTCTATCAGGACCTCTTTATCATCCACACCCATGTTTTCCTAAAAATTTATTTAAAAACAATTTTACTACTTACTATAATATGGTTTGAAGTCATTTATACCCTTATTTTACCTTATACGTTTTGAAAGGAATCTTTCGTTCATTTTACAAACAAGGTACTTTACGACCTTTTTCGACAAAATTAAGGAAAGAATTTTTTTAACTTATATGGAGGGTGTAGCTATATTATGCCATTAAAACATCGTCAAAGCATCCCTTACAATATTATAATAATATTTAAAAAATAAATGTTTTCTTTATAATTATGTGACTCTAAATATATTTCAAAATAGAAAAGAGATATTTCTCTAAAAAAGGATTTGAATTCATATATGTCAACATTGTTTGAGGGATTTTATATTTATTTTATGTTTATTTATTATGATACAAAACATCCATATAGTATTGAATGTTTTGTGATATGTTTGACTATGGATGTGTTATTTTTATACCATTCATGGTTTATAGATAAGGTATTGACATTTCGTATTCTAGTTTTAATACAAATGTTTATGTTATGTTTATACCTTTTCATATGAGAAATGCATTGGACTTAGTATGTGATGGGTGGATCCCGCTATAGCTCCTCGATGCATCGGTATGTCTCATGAGACAAATTTGTGTCTAGGATCACGACCCTGACAAAATCATTTTTTAGTCTTGGCTCAAGGCCTTGACTATGTGGTTATTGTTATTAAAGTCGGCATTATGCATTGAATTATTATGAAAGTTGTTATTGATATTGCATGTGATTATTCAACTAGTAGAATATACATGTGAATAAGTAAATGAAATCATTTCATTTTATCTTTTCCATATTATACTGAAGTTCATGTTTGAATGGATTTTTTTTAGTTATACATTCCATTAAATGTTTATTCTTATTTTTGAATGATTCTGAAATATTGTTATCCTTATTAAGCATCTGAGCTCACCCCTTTTTATGTTTTATTTTTCCCAAGATGTGAAAAAGTATTTTATGATTGACCAGTGTGGATAGTCTTAGGGGATATGAGTGTGGTCTATGGATACAAGATGTTGTTGCTGTTTTTATTTCATGATATAAAGTAAACCTTATGAATGTATATAGCATTTCCAAGTTTACTAAACTAATCGGTATTTCGAGACATGATCTTTTGTGATCATGACAATGTTATGTAATAATGCACCGAATCTGGGTAACTGGGGTCGGGGCATAACAGTTGCTATCAGAGGTAGTTTAGTACTAACATTTGATACTAGATTTAGATATACTCTGATTAGAGCACATAGCCCTAATATAGTCTTTGTGGATTAGTATAAAAGAACATCCTAAAATTTTGGTAAAGTATATAATTTGTGTATTTTCTGAGAAATACATCTATGTCTGGATACGAGCAGCTAGAGGCGGTTCAGGAAAAGATGTACCTAGGAGTGAAAACTCCCACAATGAGTTTCGGGCTTGACCTGGGGTATCCTGGTACACGACAATGGGCCATGTTGAACTCTTGGTTATGACACTCTCGGGGGGATATTCTTAGGATAAATCAATATTTCATGAAAAACATTTTGAAGGATTTATGAATATATACCTCCTCAAAGAAAATATTTTTATGATTATGGATTATATCCATCAAACTATTCAATTAATGTTAAGTATGTTATAAGTCTGGAATTATGTATTGCGGTTCATAAACTAATCTAGTGTATTCCATTGTCTAGAAATTTCTCCTAGTGGAAGAAATGGAAACAGTATCAATACACGCACTCTATGTAGGTATTTCCATCTTACTAAAGATAATTATAGTGGAGCTGGTGATACACCTCGTGATGATCAACTTATCACCATAGTGGGAATACTCACTCAGGTTATGAATAATAATCATACTCATATGGAGCACCCTTATCCGCAATGTGGAGGATCAATGTTATATTACTTCATGGGGAAAAACCACCAACATTCAATGGGGGTATGAATCCATCGGTAGATGATCAATGGATAAATTCCTTAGAGAAAATATTCCATGCCTTGGGAGTAGCGAAAGGGAAAAAGTTGTTAAGGAAGTTTTTCACCTCACTAGAGATGCTAATCAATGGTGGTCATTGATTCAACACACAAAGGAAGATAATGAAGTATCAAATATGGAATGGAGGGTGTTTAACGAAATTTTCTTAGAAAAATACTTTCCTCGTGACCATTGAGCAGATATGGAATGACAATTTCTGAGTCTGAGGAAAAAGGAGGATGAAAATGTCGCAAAGTATGCATCTAACATTACAAGGTGTGCAAGTAATGCTAAAAATTATATACGTAACCCAGGAATTAAGATCAATCATTTCTCTGATGGGTTAAAACCATTTCTCGATCAAGAATTATTCTCACAATCCTTCTCGTCCTACGAATACTTCGTGTCATGTGGTCTCAAGACGGAAGAGGAATTATCTAAGTCTTACGACTTTAAATCAAAAAAAAAGAGAAGAAGAAATCTTCTGACCACTCTAGAAATGTAAATAAGGGGAAGAAGGGGAAAGTTCAATATCCATCTTGCAATAAATTTTGGAATAAACACCCCGGTACTTTCTGGAAAGGAATGGGAGTCTGTTACATGTGTGGTGAAAAAGGCCACCAAGCTCGTGACTTCAAGGGGAAAAAATAAGCTACTGATATTCAATGATTCAATTGCAGGGAGATAGGACATTATGCAAAGGAATTTCCATAGTGGAAGGGAATCATACCTTAGAAAATTACAAGGGATCAAGGCCAAACTTATGTTATCACTACTACTGAGGTGGAAGCTACAAAAGACATGGTTGAAGGTAATTTAATGGTTTCTTCATGTTTATCCAATGATTTTTTATTCTAAATCGTCACATTATTTTATATCCTCCGAGTTTGCTAAGAAAATTTGATATTTCCAATTTTATTTATCATGGATGTTTTTAGTAAAAACTGCTTATGGAAGTATCATTACAACAAAGTTTAGTCAATCATTTGTCAATAAGGCATATAAATGTTATTTATCTATTGATATAATCATCATACCCATGATTGAATTTGATATAATCCTTGGTATGGATTGGCTATCGTACCATGATGCCAAGATTTATAGTAAGAAGAAGAAGGTTACAATTTTTTATGATGATGATAAAGAACATTATATCTTTAGTGTAGAAACATCACCGCTTAATTATTTTCTAGATCCACCCCTAGTAGCTCAACTAAATTCAAATATTTGGGAGAAAGAGAATAAAATAACTATGGGTGAGGAAATTAATGTTCGAATATATGATATACCCATTATACAAGAATATGTTGATGTTTTTTCCAAAGGATTTACCAGGACGTCCTCCAGAACGAGAAATTGAGTTTTCCATTGACTTAATTCCTAGTTCAAGGCCCATATCGTAGACTCCTTATAGGATGAACACTATGGAATTTGTGGATCTAAAGAAACAAATAGAAGATTTTATTAATAAGGGATTTATTCTCCCTAGTGTTTCTCTATGCGGAGCCCATGTTCTTTTTGTTAAGAAGAAAGACTGATCTATGAGGTTGTGCGTTTACTATAGGGAGATATATGTTATAACAATAAAGAACAAGAATCCCCTACCTTGAATTGATGATTTATTTGACCAAATTCATGGAGCTCAATACTTTTCGTAGATCAACCTTCTATCTGGATATCATCAGTTGTGTGTGAAGAAAGAAGACATTCTGAAAACAGCATTTCGAACCAGGTACGGGCATTATGAGTTTACAGTAATGCCTTTTGGATTGACTAATGCACCCTTTGTCTTCATGGATCTAATGAATAAAGTTTTCAAGGAATATTTTTATGGCATTATAGTTGTATTTATTGATGATATTTTGGTATACTCCAAAATCTATGAATATCTTGAAAATCACTTGCGCAATATCCCAAAGACTCTTACAAGACACGAATTATATGAGAAGTTTAGCAAGAGTAAATTCTAGCTTCAGGGGATTTATTTTCTAGGGAATATTGTCTCTAACGATGGAATATATGTTGATCATTCTAAGACAATGTCAATCCAATAATTTCCAGCACCAACAAGTATAACCGAGGTATATAGTTTTATTGGTTTAGCAGGTTATTATTGGCATTTCGTCCGGAATTTTTCCCGATTTGCTAACCCATTAACAAAGCTCACAGGTAAAGGGTTTAAATTTGTTTGTAAAAAAGAGTGTGAAGAAATTTTCGAAGAACTAGAGAGAAGAATAGTCAATGCTACTATCTTGACTCTACCATCAGGGAATGATGGGTTTGTTATTTATAGTTATTCCTCAAAGAAAGGACTTGGTTGTTTCCTTATGCGGAATGATAGGGTTTTTGCCTATGCATCAGGACAGCTAAAAATTCATATGAAAAACTATCCTACTCATTGTCTTGAGTTAGAAGTTGTAATATTTTCTTTGAATATATTGAGACATTACCTGTATGGTAAAAATGTATGATATATACCGATCACAAGAGTTTGAAGTATATTTTCTCACAGAATGAACTCAACATGAGGAAAAGGAGATGGCTTGAACTACTTAAGGATTATGATTCCATGATACACTACCACCCAGAGAATGAAAATAAGGTGGAAGATGCTTTGATCAGAAAATATCATGGAGTTTTGAACATGGTGAAGGTTAAAAGGGATCCTATTTTCATGGATCTAATAAAGATGGATATGGGAATAACTATAGAAGGTGAAAAATCAATACTTTTACAAATGGTTTCCAAACCATCTTTATTAGAAAGGATGAAAATTTCTCAAGATGATGATGAGGGGTTTCAAAAGAAGATTATAGCTATGAATGATGGGAGATTGAATGACTTTGTGTATGAAGATAGAATTTTGAAATAATGGAAGAGACTTTGTGTTCCCGATATACCTGATCTAAAAAGGGAATTGTTGGATGATGCTCATAGTTCCAATTTTTCTATACACCCTGGTAGCACCAAGATGTATAGGGATTTGAAGGACAATTTTTTGTGGGACAACATGAAGAGAGAGATTGCTGATTCTTGGTCAAGATGTATTTTTTGTCAACAATTGAAATCTAGAAGGCAACATCCTGGAGGAGTTATGCAACCTCTTTCCACACCTGAGTTGAAATGCGATAACATTACGATGGAATTTGTCATGGGACTACCAAAGACTCCAAGAATGAATGATGCAATATGTTTCATTTTTGATCATCTTACCAAGTCAGGACATTTTCATTCCATAAGAGAAGATTTACCACTTGAACAATTAACAAGGCTTTATATTAATGAATTTATAAGACTTCATGGAGTACCACTATCGATTTTTTCTAATCATGAATCCCGATTTAAATCAATATTTTAGAAAAGCATTCAGTAAGCCCTAGGTACTGAACTTCATTTGGGCACTTCCTACCACCATCAAACCGATGGACAATGAGAACGGACTATTAAAACCTTAAGAAGACATGTTGAGATCTTTCTCACATGACTTTAAATGTATGTGTGATCAATATTTACCTCTGGTAGAATTTTTCTATAACAATAGCTTCCATTCATGTATTCAGATGGCACCATATGAAGCGTTATATGGAAAAAGATATCGCACACCAACCTGTTGGGATGATGTTTGTGAAAGAAAACTTGTAGTCCCAGAACTTGTGGAGGAAACCATTGAAAAGTAGAAGGTAATCTGGACCCACATCAAAGCATCTCAAAGTAGGCAGAAGATCTATGTCGATAACCGAAGGAAGGATTTGGAATTTCTTGTAGGAGATCACGTTTTCTTGAAGGTATCTCTATGGAAGGGTGTTATACATTTCGGTAATAAGGGTAAATTGAGTCCCAGGTATATCGGACCTTTCGAAATTCTAGAACGAATTTTGGTTGTAGCTTACTGTGTGTCAATGCCTCCAAGTCTCTCCAAAGTTCACAATGTATTCCACGTCTCACTGTTGAAAAATACATTCCTGACCCAACACTTGTACTCAACTACGAGGAATTAGAACTGGAACCCAATCAGTCTTATTGTGAAGAGCATGTCAAGGTTCTTGATACAAGAGAACAAGTGCTGAGAAACCGGACGACTCGTCTGGTAAAATTTCTATGAAGAAACCATATGATGAAAGAGGCAACATGAGAACCTGAGGAACATATGATGAAGAACCACCAAAGTCTTTTTATGCAGTAATATTCTAGAAATTTTGAGGATGAAATTATTTGAAGGAAGCGAGAATGTAACACCACAATCTTCTATGATACGTTTCCCTTTGAACAATGCAATAGTGTGTGTTGTACACAACTTCGAGTTCTAGCACACCACAACCAATCAAACTAGTTGTTATGAATAGTAATACCCAATTTTTTAAAATTTATAAATTTTATAATTCAAAATGGACTTTATTTTTGGATTCAGAATATCAAAATATCCTTAGAGTGAATTTTTGTTAATTTTCTGAAAACATTCAATTTTTGATGAATTGTGGAAACACTGAGTTATTATTTAAAAACCGACTTTTTATTTAAATGATTATTTATTTTATTTAAATTAATTTTAGGTAAAAATGGATAAATAATACCTATATATGTTCAATTTTATTTATTGGATTCATTTTATTATAATTTTAGATATATAAAAATTTTATTGGAATTTCCACCGTCTTTTACCCACCTCTTAGAAGAATTAGAAAATTTATATAAAACATTATTTCACGACTTATGTGAGTGGAATTTCAAAAATTTGAGAGGCATGGTTGATATCAGTAAGTAAAATTTGGTTCAATAAGATAAAAAAAAATTTTGGTGAGTAGTAACTTTTTTTCTTTTATTTAACACGGTTAAAAGTAAATAAGGTAATTAAGGGTAAAAATAAAAATATTTTTACCCTAAGACATGTCCTGATTCTATTTTATATGTGTAATTTGGCCAAATAAATCTTATTAATATAATATGACCCTTTGGGTCCACTTGGATTAGATTAGGACATTTATTATAATTTAATTTGAAGAAAAGTTTAAAGAGTTAATATCAATGTTTAATAACTAAAACATTTTTAATATAGTTTTATACATAATATAAATTAGACTATAAATATTCATTAGAAAGGTAAAAATATGTCCTGCATAATGGTATTTTATTTATATTTTTTTGACAATAAATAATTTAATTTATTTATGACACAATGATGATGTAGTAATTACCTAATTAATGAAATACTAATATGATTGATTTTATAATTATCCAAATAAATGTAATTTGAGACATTTTATGAATTCCCATAATTTTATATGTTAATATAACATATTAGGGTTAGTTATATGAATTTTTTTGCAATTAATAATGTTGTTATAAATTTAGAAAAAACAAAATAAAAAATAGTGTCAAAATTTACATAAAAGAACTTTTAAAACAAATATTATATTATTAATTGATATTATATTTCTAAAAACCTAAGAATCAGCCTAAATACTTATATAATGATAGTTGTATCATTATTGAACCACTCTGGGTTCTCTTGGTTGTATATAGTATGTTTATGAACCATATAATATAAAAATACAAAGATACATGGTAAATTTCAAACTAATGAACTAAGAGTTAAATATAAAAGATAAAGTTAATATAGTAACCCAAACCAGACTAAAACCTATTGGTTGAGTGGATTTAGACCCATTACCACCTTATATTTTAAATAATCCAATTTTGATCCATTAGAAACTAAATATGAATTTATTAAAAAATAATATTTCTAGCTTTTCCTAAAGTGCCAGTCACCCCTCTTATAAAAGGGCACTCCCCCTTCACTCTAATTCACTCCTTAAAAACCATTTGGCTTAGACAAATGCTGCCCAAATATCCTCTCAAATTTACTAATTTTATCCTAGAGGCCTTCCTTTACTCAGAAAGACAACCTGAAATCCCTTTTGATCAAATCAAAAGGACGAACCCGAAGATGAGGTAAATATCTCACCAACTATTTCAAGTTCTTTTCTTCATCCAATTCTTGTTTCTTTTTTGTTTTAATTATAAAATAATAAATCTAGTATCTTCTATATACTGTGTTTTTAATAAAAAAATGGTCCAACCATATTATCTCTTTTATCTATCCAATTAATGAAAAAGTCACCACACATGTGTACGTACGGCTTACCGTCTCCACGTCGTGGTGTAATTTGTTATTCAAACATTTCATCATTTGGATGGTTATAATAATGAGTATAAATGATATAAATAATAAATAAGAAAATTATAATTATTCTTTATATATGATATACCATCCAATTATATATTATTTTAATATCCGAAGAATGATATTGTCGCTCGTGCGTACGTACAGATTACCATATCCACGAACGTGATGAAATTCATTCCTCATCGTATCAATTCAAGAAAAACTTTCATTTTATGATTAAAATTAATGTTTAAACACTTGATATCATTCTGGATATGAATAATATACAACCTACCCATGAAAAACATGGATTTTATAACAAATCTTTTAAAAGAAAACGAGTAAGTTAACAACCAAAAAGATGATAATAGTAAAATATTATTAATAAAGAAAAATTATAAGATCATATATGATATCATATTAATGAATATTGTCCTTGAATAATTTAATAACAATGATTTAACTATTATTCCAGATGTTAACCTACCCTCGAACAAAGGAAATTACAAGGTACGGATTAATTCAACAACCTCTTCATTATTCATGGTTTTCTATGTGTAATTATCTACCGGGGCCTCTTTATCATCCACATCTGTGTTTTCCAAAAACTGTATTTGAAAAAAAAATTACTACTTACTAGAATATTGGTTAAATTCATTTATACCCTTATTTTACCTTTTACTTTTTTAATGGAATCTTTCCGTCATTTTCCAAACAAGGTACTTTACAACCTTTTTCGGCAAAATTAATAAAAGAATTTTTTTTAACTTATACGGAGGGTGCGGCTATATTCCACCATTATAACATCATCGAAGCTTTCCTTAAAATATTATAAAAATATTTTAAAAATACATGTTTTCATTATAATTATTTTCTTCATAAAATATTTCCAAATAGAAAGATATATTTCTCTAAAGAAATATTTTGATTTCATCTATGTCAACATCTTTTGATGGATTTCAAGTTTATTCGAAGTTGATTTATTATGATACAAAACTTTTATATTTTATTGAATGTTTTTTGATATGTTTGACTATGTATGTGTTATTTTTATACCATTCATGGTTTATGGATATGGTATTCACATTTCTTATGTTATTTTTAATACAAATGTTTATGTTATATTTAAACCTTTTCGTATGAGGAATGCATTGGACTTAGTAAGTGACCGGTGGAGCCCGCTATAGATCCTCGATGCATCGGTAGGTCTTATGAGACATACTATTGTTTTGGAAAAAGGCCTTGAAAAAATCTTATTTTTAGTCTTTGAACAAGGCCTTGACTATGTGGTTATGAAAGTATGGCATTATGCATTCCATTATTATGAAAGTGGTTATTAATATTGCATGTGATTATTTGACTAGTAGAATATCCATATGAATAAGTAAATGAAATTATTTCATTTAATATTTTCCATATTAAGATGAAGATCATGTTTGAAAGGATTTTGTTTTTGTTATACATTTCTTTAAATGTTTATTCTTATTTTTGAAATTTATTTCTATATTGTTATCCTTACTAAGCATATGAGCTCACCCCTTTTTATGTTTTATTTTTCCCTAGATGTGAAGTAGTATTTTTTGATTGACCTTAAGGATAGACTGAGGGGATATGAGGGTTGTCTATGGAGACAAGATGTTGTTGTTGTTTTTATTTCATGATTTAATGTAAAACTTATGAATGTATCTAAAATTTCCAAGGCTACTAAACTAATCTATCTTTCAATACATGATCTTTTGTGATCATTCCAAAGTTAAGTAATAATGCATCGACACTAGGTAACTGGGGTCGGGGAATTATATTGTTCCTACATCATGAGGCAAAAAAAATCATGCTCATAAAAACCCTTCACTCAATCCACTTGTGGTGAAGTAATGGATAAGGGAGAAAACTCACAACCTCTTACACCTTAGTAATATCCTTACACCATTTGGGGAACACTCTCATAATTTTTCTCATACCAACACATTAAAAATAGTTTTTCATATAATGTTAAATCATTTTCACCCCTGGTCTTATATCCCATAATAAGGTATATGAGTCCCTTATAAACTCATCTTTGATAGAGTTAGGAACCACCACCCAAATATGGAAATATATCACCCCATATATATCTGCAGATCATTCCAAATTGGATTTATGGCCCATGATTTTTTTCTACCTCATGAAGAAATCAGAACAAAGCTCATAAAAAACATTCACTCAATCAAACAGTGTGGAATTAATGGATAAGGGAAAAAAATTCACAACCTAGTACCCCTCAGTCATATCCATCCACCATTCACATGTATATAATATTTCACTCCTCACTAGGTTCCTAAACCACATTCTCCTATGTATTCTTGATAGGATACTGTTCTAATATATTCCTCTTTCCTAGGGAATACACCATCTTAATGTAAAACATCTACAAGTACTCCATAAAATGTATATGAAATTAGTTCAATTCCCACTAGTAAAATATGTGTCATAATATCTTATTGTTTAGGTAGTTGATTCATCTCTAAACAATGAAAAAAAGAACCAATACTATATAGTGTGAACCATATCAGAAATCTCCAAATAATGATTAGAATGGTTTTTCTTATGTGTTCATAGATGATGAAACCCATAATCATCTACCCAATCTCCCCACAATACAACAACATCCATACCCACTCTATATGAATAAAAACACATGTTATACCCATTTTCAAGGTTCAAAAAAATCAAAATCACATCAAATATCAACTTCACCATCAACTCTTGAACGCACAAATAAAGCTATTTGAATTTAACCCATTCTTTGTCATCTATATAATAATTGTTTTCAAGAAAGATAAATTGTAAATTAAATTCCAATAATACCCAATTGGGTTAATAAAACTACAGATCTAAAACACATTTTCTTTCTTAAAACAAGATATAATCACAAGAATGTTCTCCGAGTCAATAGATATTCCATCCTCCGATATCACATGGCCATGGGATTGAACCTATTGAATATATAAGTGACAATTCAATATAATTGAATAAATCTTATTTTCTAAAAGTTTAGAAGATATAATCTATAGTTTTATAGCACAAAAATCTTAGATCCATAAATAAATCGAAATATCATCAATGAGAAACATGATAATGGATTAGAGTTTGGGATGAAAAATCAATTTTAGAAGAGAAATAAACACTACTATTATATTCATAAGAGTGAATAGAATCACAAGGTACTCATATAACTTACACTATCTCTTGAAAAACATTTTATCTATATCCACCACCCTTACCCAGAGCTAAAGATATCTTGAATTCAAGTTAATCTTAGAGAACCATAAAACACCACACAAATGATCAAATAGGTCATCTATAAAAGGAAATGGATGCATATTCTTTACTATAACCGGGTTCAAATTTTGATAATCTATAAATTATAATAGGTTTCCACTGGTTTTGTTATCAAATAAAATATGAACATTCCAATGAGATCTATATGAACAATTGAAACCCTTCACTTAAAAATCCTATGGTTTTTTATTCAGAAATATCAACTCTATCAGTAACATATGATAAGAAAGTATTGATAAGATCTTCACACCCAGAATGTGGTCAGTCTTGGACTCAATCTACCTCTCAATAGGAAACCCAGAGATATAATTTAAAATAATATCATGAAAATATTCAACCAATTATGGAAAATTATCTGGAACTGTCACATGATCCACTATAAGGACCACACCCACAAACTATATTTTAATAGATCATAACTAACTGAGGTATAGTCCCAAACTACCTATATCTAAATCCCATTTCATCCATAAGGATGTAATAATTCACTATAAGAGGAGTATAAGACACTATCCACAAATAGAATTTAATTTTATCCAATAATAACATAAAAAAGTTCATAATAAAAATATCATTAAAATGGTACATACCTAAAATGATGAAAACCCATAAGTTCCCAAATCCCCATAACACTATAAAATACATTGGGAATATAGAAATTAAGCACAATATGATTCCAATATGTGTATTAAGATATAAAATACCATGTAAAAACTCTCCCTCTAAATCATAGTGAGACAACATATGAGTAAAGATAAAATATAAGATTCTATAATAATAAAAAAAGCAAAAAAAAGCATGGACACAACCAAAAATGTACCACAAATGGTAGAAGAACAATATATTATATAATTTAGAATGATTATAAATCATAGACCCTTACATCATATAATATGTAGCCCTATAACCATAATCCATGTCTCTCCTTAGAAACTGACCTATGAGGCATCAATGGTTGTTGATATCTTTGAGGCCTTCAGCCAACTACATGTCCTAACCTCCCAAAATATTCCCAATTATCCATCTATTACGGTACCCCCCCCCCAACCCCCCGACTAGACTCTCAATGAAAAAAAATTCCCATAACCCCTAACCAAACCCAACTAAGGCATCATTCAACAAAACTACTTCAAGTGTCCCATCATTCCACTTGCATTTCACTCTCTTCAATGACTGAGACATTATCCATGAAAATTATTGGTTCTCCAACACTAATAAAATTTAAGGGAGACTAATCCTAATTGAGTAAGTGATAATGTATTTCCATTCTCATACTAACCCTCAACAACCAATAAAATTTCATATGACCTTCTCTTCCTTCTATAAAAAGAGGCACCACTAGAAACACCTGAGAGAACACCACCCATACCACTCAAAATCGGGAGATATCAAGTTTATTATCCTCCAATATGTCCTTATAAATGATAATATCATTTAAAACAACATCATAATAGAACTTTTCATTTAATATTATAACCTAAACATCACATCTTTTCAAATACTGATCTAAATGTTATGGTCCTTTTGGGACTCAATCCCTGCTAATAAATGATAAAAATATTGCAACTCATTAAGATGGGGAGAAACGTTTTTCACAAAAAACATCCCCAAATTAAGATTCACAAACTTTTATTATTGATACAAGATTATAAATTAGGGTCTAAACTCTTCAAAGAATATGTATTTTAAGAAATCCCTTATTAATTCTTCATTCCACTGGGCCTAAATCATAACCCATCAGCATAACTTGTGGGTTATGAATTTATATAATCCACTAGATTCACTTGTCACCCATAAGGTGTCTCTAACAACTCATTGTATACCTATATATTCTATATCAAGCCCTAAATTCTAAGGAACACCCATTCCTATAAAAATAAATATTTCTATATCTAAAAGTCTTAGGAAATTTATACTATGTAAGATCCACCCTGATTTACACCTTTCACTAAAACCAGTACTATACAAAACATCTGAAGTTGTAAGTGATGAATCACCTAAACCTATAGATAATATTTCGGGATATTATTAGATTCATTATCATAAACATCTATATTAATAACAGGTTAATTATTTTACATTGTAACAACCTCTATATGATGCCAAGGTGGCACCACAGGACATCATTGAGGTAGCATATTTTTCAATGATAAAATGTTACCTTAAAAACACCTTTTACATCTTAAATCTCATTAGAATTTTAGAATTAATAGGTATACACACATTTATCCATTTAATAGGTTCAATATATAGTTCCAATATTGATACAAAAGTGTTTTATTTTGTGTCCTAAAATCAAGTAACATTGTCATTTTTTTAGACTGAGAGGTTCTGATGTTTTGTTTTTTTCTGGATAAGCTGGTTTTAATTAAATAATGATTACAAAGGAATTTACATTTTCTATCAGATATAAATCACTTTCTACTAGTAATAATTACATATAATGTGTCTTAAAATATAGTTTTATACTAAGATATTTGATTCCAATTATCCAAGGTGAATGTATCGAGTTCAAAAAACAAAATCCTATAGACTGAAGTGATTGGTAAAAGTACCCCATGAAATTTGTATCTGATTATATTCATAGATTTATCTAAAATAGTTGTTTAGTAAAGAAATTTAGGTGGTTTTTTATGATATTGAAATTATCTAAACAACGTTATTGGAAAAAGATATTCTCGAATCTAGATTAAGTAGTTTGAAGAAGGAATGTTTATAAGACCGATATACAATGGAGTTGTCATTGTTGCTGAAGAAATTGGATGAGATAAAAAGGATTATTATGTCTAAAAAATAAACATTTCTAGTCTATTGGATGTTGTTTTATAAATGACATCATATACAATAAATCAGAGTCATAATAATCACTCTATTAGACAAATTTTTTTGAGTGAATGAAAAAATGAACCATTTATAGATCATTAGACATAGAAGTTTAAAGAGATTCATTAGATAGATATTTCCTAGAAATTTTTTCTATCAGATGATTTTGATTCAATCCTTTAGATATAGTATTATAAAAATATTTTACCAGATGAATAATGAGTAGATTTATCTGATAAAGGGTTATGAGTAGATCCTTCAAATAGAGTTACTCAAAGAACTCTGAGAATAAGAAACATGTAAAGCATTTAGATAGACAAATATGAATTCTACTAGATAAAGGATGATAAGAAAAAGGATAATCTTATAATCATATAATATTAATAAATTCAAACAATAACTAACTATAAAAATATTTTAGTGTATTTACAATTTTTTTAAATTCATTAATTGTGGTGATGTTGAGATAGACATTCAATGCTTCAATAATAACAAAGGGAAAAATCATGATTCTAGGTGAGAAATAAGTTAGTTTTAAGTGTTCAATGACACTATGTTTTATGAAAATATTCTGATGGATTTATTTTGACTCTTATATTTTAGGAATTTTAATGGTGGTCAAATGTATAATAATTTGAGTAGGGTGCTCAATGTTTAAGTGCAAAAATTGAATTTGAAGTTCATGATCCTCCTTATGTTTTTAAAGAATCAATTCCTATATAATGGGGGTAGATTTCACTGATATAATCTTAATGATGTTGATATTTCCATTAATATTTTTTAATAAGTGAGGTTTCAACCATTTTTTTATCATCGAACGCAATGATACTAAAAATAGAAGTTAGTGGAAAAAGTGATACCAAATATAGTAGTGTATGACTAGAATTTAGTATCAGATGAACATGGTGTCATACAAAAGGACCGTACTGAGGGTTTTAGATAGAGTATCAGATAGAGGGTTCTAGTAAAAATAATACCAGATAGAGGTTTGATTGGATAAATGAGTGTGGAAAGATTCCAATATGCATGTTCCTGCTTATTGTTGTGTTATAAATTGAAGAGGAAAAAGAAGAGCTTATAGTAAGGAATGTGTGAAAAAAAGTTCAAGAAGTACAATGAAAATGTTCTGAAGCCAATTGATGAAGGTTTTTATGGTTTTTATAATATATTATTATATAATATTACTCATGTGAGGGCCACATGAACTATTCAAGGACTATAGTGTTATATGATGGATGGATATTCGATGCTCATTATAAACCCAGCAAAGGATTGTTATCTAATGGTCATGTGGTCTTTGATTATTTATAAACAATGCCATGGACCGGTTACTATTATTAATTAGTGAACCCTTTAAATAGTCTTATTCTACTGGGAATGCATGTTTTTTTTTCGATAGTGTTAATTCTCAATAACTAGAAGAAAAAGGTTGTTTATAAAGTAAGAAAACATAAAAAGGTAAAATCACATATTCACCCCCCCCCCCATCTCAATGATTACATGGATTTTAATTGGTCATTTCACATTTGATTTCCAAAATATTAAAACAAATTAATATATTACCACATGATGATATTTCTTCTGTATATAACTAATGTGATAATTTTCATAATAGTATTTATCACATAAAAATGTTATAGTATTTCCTTGATAAAATGAGAACCTATAAATTCAACGAAATTTTCTTAAACATATATCTTAAGATCTAGATGAAATAATTCAAACAAGTCAAATTTGTTGTTTTATTACCAATTATAGAATTATAATAAGAAAATTATGGTTCTTCTCATAAAGAATCATACATGGTTGTCTTAATGATGCGATTTCTTTATTATAGACCCACCAATAATAATTCCACATGTTATATATCCGATTTGGTATTCTTATCGATGAATGTGTTTGTTTGTCTTTATCCTTAGGATTATTGTTAATATATATCATGAATCATACACTTCGATGTATTTTCAAAAACTGAGATGACATATGCTAGTGGTGAAGTAGGATATGTTGGGTGTGTCATAAGTCATATGAAATTGATTCAATAACTCAACAAAGGATTTTTGTTATTTTTAATTAATGTAAGAATGTGTCTCTGGAACTTTGATTGAAAATGAACCATTTGATTCAATCCCATGTCTATGGAAGTCTATTATAAATTTATTTTGGGTAGTAAAATAAATAAATATAAATAATATAGGTTGATTACAAAAATATAAAACCTACATGATGTGAGATTGATGGAATGTGGTTACATTGCACAATAAGAATTCATAGGAGGTTGTTGTCATTACAAAATTAACTTTTTTCTCTATGGGTTCCCTGCCATATTTCTAGATTCCAATATTAGACATTATGCCAGTTTTCCAAATGCCACTGAGAAATAGGATTAGTGATTCACACACTATGTGCATCTAAAATCACAATTAAATTCTATTTCAATTTAATAGATATAATAAATATTATTCACAACTTCAGTTTTAATAAATATTTGGGTAATTATGATCGAATAAATTCAATAAATATTTATATTAAATTTTATAATAAATATGTGTGTTCAATATTAAATAAATATTTATTTTCTAAATTCTAAATATAATATTTATTTATTTATTGAATGAAGAATAAAACTATATTTATTTACTTAAATAAATATTTATTATTTGAGGTTAAATTAATGTCAAAGAGGATTGATGGGTTGTGTGATGGGACATCTGGGAATAAAATATTTTATTTTAATGATTTATTTATTTAAAATATTATATTTAAGTTTCTATGAGTTATATCATATTTGGAATATATTATTATTATTATTTTACATGGGAATTAATTCAAATAAAAAAAATTAATGGAAAATTTTACATTATGAATTGCACAACCCACAGTATATAACATGATTTATATAATTTTGAAGGTGGTGAGAGTTATACTCAATTTATTTTCATAAGAAAATTCTATCATATCCCTAAAAAGAATAACTCATGAACTCTCTCAATAATGAGAGACAATCCTCCTCTCCTCTCTCAAGAATTATATAACAAGAGAATAATTATTTCCAAACAAAAATTCTTCTTGTTGTGATCAATGATGAATGATGCAAGACACTTGTTTCCTTAATTTGATCACTCAGTGCTCCAACATTTGTATTTGAATAATCATGGAGCGCATGTAGAAACTGGTAGATTTATAATAGTTTAGATTATTCACCGAAACAATTATATGACATGAAAATCAACTGAATTGATCAAAAAAATAAAATAATTATCAATATGTGGAAATTATTGATTTAAATTAATTTTATGTTATATATGAAAGTATCATCTCAATGAAAATTATAGTTTTATGTTCACCCATTTTATTAGATTTATTCATTCAAACTGATGTAAAATATTAGTGTCCATAGGCTAGACTACTTTTGTTGTGCCCTAAAACCTTCAATTTGTATTAGTGCATTCATATATTAACTTATAATTATTTATTATTTTTTTATCAGGTTCATCATTTGTTTAGTTATATTCATTTCTAGTTTTTTATTTTTTAATTAGAAACATGAGATAACATAATTGTTAGATTTCATATAAGAAATGACAACACAAGAACATATAAAGAATGTTTGAAGATCATATCCATATATTATGATGTTGTTGGTTGAGTAACATATTTACATACCATGTACCTAAAAAGTACATAGTGTGTACCCATTTTCAACAACACAATGGAGAGTTTCATCAATCATGACACGCCATGTGAAAAACTAAAACAAGGCATCATTATATATTGTGTATTGACCACTAAATGGGATATGTCATGACAGAGGTACATGGAATATAGATGATATAAACACCACGTATCCCCCACATTATTTTGACCTCTCATAAATCATGCAAGCCACATGGTAAAACTACCCATGAATACCCCTCAAAAATTTATCCTCAAATTATTAAATGGTATTAACAATGTTAACAGGGTGAGGCTTTATTTATATAATTCTACTTTATTTGAAATTTGTGGTTAAACATGCTTGGCTTTGATTATTTTCATGATGGGAGACCTAAAATAAAGTTTTTCAAAGTTTTTGTGAGTGATAACAAATCAATTTAAAAGAACCTATGTTGGCCTATTAGTATTTCGGTTAGTATGATATGTGACTCCAATATGTAATAGTATATGGTGTTCTGGGATGGAGATGTATTATAAGAGACTCATGGGATTTGAAGACTATATTGATGTTCGGGGGAGGTCGGGTATTGAAAAATAGCTTCGAAGCCAATACTTATCTGGATGTGCATTGGAAATACCAAGTTTTGGGTTTTAAGTTCAAATTTTAGTATTATGTGATTTAAATAGGTGGAGAGTGTAACACCCCTATAAAAGTGGGTATTAAAAGACTAAATCCCACTACCCAGGTATACAAGGAGAACTCTTATTTTTATGTGTCTAGATAATTATAACTCCAATGTTATGTTTCCTTATACTAGAGTATTGTAAGGATGTGTTTCCTCCTACAAAGTTTCTCAAGGCATGTGTGAGTGAGAAAAAACACACAAAAAGAATATTTGTTTCCCTATTGGGAAAGTCTTTAGTGTGATAAGTGAACCTTTGGGAAATAGTTTGTAGTGTATTGAGAAGGAAACCAAGGTATTTCAAGAGACCGATGGGGTTATATGACTAGGTTCATGGCCTAAGGACGTTGGGTCATGACATACATGGAATCATTATAAGCTATGTATTGAATTCTAGCCAATATAAAAGGATTCACATAGAGTACATAGTATATAGAAGGTTATACACACCATGAAACACTATAGAGCCCATTCCAAATACATTCCAAGTACCTCGAAATGTATTTTTGGTGGACAGTAATGAATTACATAATATGTAGTAGGTTATACACACTGTGTAACTCGAGAAAACTCACACAATGTTCATGCCAAGATAGGAATTCATGTGAGTCAAACATGTAGAAAAAAAATTAATTAATTTTATTCCAAAATATTTGGTGTGTAGCTAGATTTAAAACCATTTGATAGCGTTTTTTGTATGAATTATAGAAGAAATGATTTTCAGTTATTCATGTGGGATTAAATAATTTAATCTATCAATTTCTATATAATTATAAAAATTCACAACATGTATGGTATTCATACACATCATGTACTTCATGATCGTCACCAATGGTATATGTCCCATTTATTCATAGCTTTTCTTGTGGTCATACTTGTTGTGAATAATTCACATCATGACCCATGGAACAATAGGTCATGTAATGTGAGTCACATTGTGTAAGCATACGTGTCATGTATGTACATTGTACATGATAAGTATAGTACGTAGTGTCAGTCTCATGATATATAAAATCATAGAACATTTGGTCTTACTCTTAATCTCTTGAAATTAATTTACATAATATCAAAAGGATACGTGTCATGTTCCTTCCAATACATGTTATGTATATTAAATTTGAAACCAAAATTTGTACCAGAATATTACACATCATGTACCATGCTAATACACATTGTGTATTTATTACTTTTAAATTAAAATTAATTAATTTTATTTAATAAAAAATACATAGGATAAGAATATTTTGATCTTTTTGGATAAATTAATAACATTAATTAATTAATCAATTTGATAATTAATTTATTAATATGAGAAATTTAACTTATTAAAAGAAGTAATTTAAATGAATGATATAAATTTTTAATTAATAATATTCCACGTTATGGATGATCATGATCATGACCACCATATGTAGGTGTTGGATTTCTATTTAATTTTATTATTTATTGAATTATTTTTTTAATGTTTTATTATATAATTAAATGTTATTATCTACGTACCATCCATCCCTCTGTATTACGTATGGGATTATATTCCCATTGATAGTTTTATGTATCCCCAAACACTTGGTTACCCTTGCCTATGAGTGAGTATTCCTATGTAATAGAAGGATTTTTCAATTAAATGAAATGATTCAAGACCAAGTCAACTTTAAACCAACCATGGAGATACACTGGTCAAGAGAAAGTTCTACAACAATATCCAAGACATGGAAACATGGTGTTAAATTCCCCAAGCTCGAAAGGGTTGGTTTATTATTTACTATATAATCCAACCATTATTTAAATCTCATGATGATACCAATTATTTTTTTATTTTATATAGAGAATTTTTATTTACTTATTAATAAAACATATGTTTATTTATTGATTAAACATGATTACATAAAGTAAAATAGTTAATAATAATTCAAGATAAAATAGAAAAAATAGATTTACCAATAATTATTTTATCAGAAATAGTTAATTATTTATGAAAAATCAACACAATATTAAATATAATATAAAGGATAAAATAAATAATATATCATAATAAAAAAAATTCTTTAAGGAGATAATAATCCATAAAATGACTTCCTCCTTTGGATTTAAGATACATACATTGTAAAATTGTTCGTCCGACCATAATCTAGGACACATTTAAATTAGTAATGAGTCTTAAAATTGAAAATGGGTTGAGTTAACCAAATTATTATTAATGGTATTGAGAATTTTTTTTTGGAAATCTTAGATTTAGATTTCGTGATTGAAATTTCCACTAAATGATTCATGGGACTGTGACTTAATGAAGATAGATAGATTTCCTACCTAAATACCTTTGAGAAATTTACATGGACCTAGTATTGATTATAAGAACGGGAAGATGGAAAATTTCTACTATAATATTCACTTGATGGAGTACTATGAATCTAATCATGAATACTATTGTGATTTTATAAAATAATGACACTTTGTAATAATGATAATGTTATAAATTATGATTCTTAATTTTTTTTATAAAATGGAATGTCACATCACCCAGAAATTATCCCACAAATATATTTTGGATAAATATAATCTCCTAATTGAAAAATAACTTTCAAGAGTGTCACATGCGCTTGTTCATTAAGATATTCTAATATAGGAATATGTTTGTTCTGGAGTCACCAGTTAATACTAAGCCTTATAAAGATGAAAGTTAGGATATAATTCAATATTCTTGAAACATATGTATAATTTATTTGATGTCCAATGCCTCATGATATCATACATTAATATTGAGATTCAAAATAATTACAAGTACAATTATTTATTAACAATATTGTCCCATATCCATTTTGTTTATGAAGATAAATCAATACAAGAGTAGAGTGAGATCTTTAATGTATAATTTATGTGATGTTTTGAAGAAGGTTCCCTAGTTGAACCTCATGTTATCAAGATTAAATACTAAATTGAGCATTTATAAATTCAATTTTCTAAGATACTCAATGAATTTTGTAGTGGCCTCATGTTCACATTATTTCATTAGAGCTTCCCCAGTTTTATAATGAATTTTATTATAAACAATATTAAGAATTAACTCAAGCATATCATGATTCACATTGACTGAGTGTATAAGGATATAAATCATTAAAAAAATATTTAATTATGGTGAATAATATGAAATATAAGGAAAAAATACCTAATACTAATTCCATTTATAAGGAACCTTCACACCACCCTACCAATAAAAGGGGGATCAAGTGATATGTTAAGAAGAAATATGTGTTGTATTTTTCAAGTGGAATGAAATATCACTATAAGAAGAAATACACCTCAGTGAAGAAGAAATGGGATCTTTGTGTGTGTTCAGTATCGAATATAATCTCTTTATATATAAAAATGGGGTATTCGGTATATCATATGGCACTTATAGTTGTATCCAAATATAAGAACAAAGTAGATTCTAGAATATTTACAAAGGTGTGGTGGGTCTTTGAGATACCGATAGATCATTACTAGTACCATTGGATATTTGATACTTCCATCTCACATTTCTTATAATACTAATTCTATTTTTTTTTAAAATGTTACTAATTTCCAAGTGTAAGCAAACACATAATATCCATTTCTTATTTATACAAGTATGGATTTATTTTCAATTTCAGAAATAAGATCTACTCATTTTATTATGATATAATATGTTATGGGATTGAACATTATAATAATGGTCATTATGAACAATAATATTAAACAAAATATTAGAAATAGATATTAAATCATGTTCAGATAACTCATATCACACCTAGTTATTGCATCACTGGCTTTATCATGTAAATAAGAAGAATATTATAAATCTATATCATGTGGTACATTTACATTTTAGGAACCAAATCCCATGATTATATTTCATGTCTGTTTAAAAGGTAAAATCTCATAATTTATATCTAGTGTAATGGTTAGAAGGTACAATGATATTCTGGAAATATTTTATATAAAAATGAGTGTATCTTTTCCAATTGATGCTAGGGGTGGGTACACATACATCCTAACTTTTACTAATGAATTTTATATATAAGGATATGTCTATTTAATTATTTATAACTATGATCCCTTGGATAAATTTATAGAAACCAATAATGAAGTATAAAATTATCTAGGTAATATGTCAAATAAAATCTACTCAAGTCATTGCTGGTAATATATTAATAAAGAGTTCATCTATTATAAATGGGAGTTTTGGAAACTGTCATTACTCACTCATCCTTATGAACCATATTGGAATAGTGTTAGTGAAAGGAGTAATTTCACTTTATTAGTCATGATGATTTTAATGATGAGCCATGGGAGTCTTACATTATCCTTTTTGGCGTATGAATTACTAATTATATTGAGCATACTAAATCAAGTTCCAAATAAAGTGTCAAATGGTATATCATATGAGCTTTGTTATGGAAAAACCTATTTTGTCACATGTTTTTTATGGGGACTTGATTCACTTTTAAGGAACTCCAGAAAAAAATAACATCTTGAGGTTTGAAAACAATCATTATAGTATATACTAAAAAACTAAATAATATTATATATATAATCCCTTAGATAAAAAGATCATAGTTGATTGACATCCCACCTTTATTGATATATATCATGTATCCAGAATATATTATCAGGAAAATTAACATTGATGATGTTAAGGCTTAAGATACACAATAGTTGTAATTGAAAAAATTTCAAAAATCATAATTAAAGAATTTTTTCTATATATACAATTACTGTGTAGGAAAACCATAGAGGTTAAAGGACCACATTGATATGGTTTTACAGTCACTAAGGATAGTTATTTATTATAATTTTATATTAAATAACTTGTGTCCTATAAAGAAGTAGTAAGAACATAATAAGATCCAAGTGGCTTGAAACCATGAAATCTAACATGGATTCCATATACCAGAACCAAGTTTGGTTTTTGGTAGACCCTTTCAGGGATGTAAATCCTATTTGGGGAAAATGGGTATTCAAGAATAAACTAGAAATAGATGGTAAAATCAGTACCTATATGGTGTGATTGGTCATTAAAATTTTTAACAAACAACAAGGCATAGACTATGTTTAAATATGTTTGATAGTATTTATTTTTAAATCCATTATAATTAAATATTAAATATTATATTACTAAGATTATGAGACTTATAAAATAGAAGTCAAAATATCTTTCCTTAACAGGAACCGTGTGGAAATTTTCTATAACACATGATCGGAAGGGTTTGTGGATCCAGAGGATCCCAATAAGGTATGTAATTTATGGAGATCCATTTATGTGCTGAAGAAAGCATCATGAAAATAGAACATTAATTTTTTTGAAACCATAACTGAATTCAGTTTCATGAATAATGAATGTTGTCCATATGAAATCAATAGGTTTAGAGAGAGTGAATTAATTTTCCTAGTATCATATGCGGACGATATTTTACTAATGGAAAATGAGATACCAATATTAGAGAATATTAATATATGGTAAAGCAAAGGCTTAACCATGAAATACATAGGTTAAGAATCATACATTATAGGGATCAAGAATATTTATGAAAGATCTAAAAATCTTCTTATACTAAGTCATAGTATATAGATTAGCTAGGTATTAAATAGAATCAGATGGGAATAACCCTATAAGTGTTTGTTTCTATTTTCATAAGGTATATATATTTCCAAGAAGTTTTTTCCTCATAAAAAAGTGGAAAGATATAGAATGATTGGAATCCCTTTTAATTATATAATAGTAACTATCATATATTACAAGCTATGTACCAGGATTAATGTTAATTACAATTTAATCTCAATAAAATAATATCACGTATAATCATTAAAGATTCATTGGATGGATGTAAAGAATATATTTAAGTTCCTGAAGATAATGAATTATAACTTCCTAATTATTAGGATATGACTAACTTGTCATTAGAGGATATATATATTCTAGTTTCTAGAGAGACTAAAATGATCTAAAATTAATGTTAGAATTTGTGGTCTTCCTCAATAGAGGTCTTATGATCTTGAGGATTTATAAGTAGCCCATTGTCATAGATTATATAGTATATTATTTGTATATATAATGTTTTGAGGTATCTGAATAATTATATTGTATAAAAAAATCAATTAGGATCTTTATATAGTTTCTAGAAATAAAGATGTTATCACACTGTATTGTGAAAATTCTATAATAGATTCCTAGACAAGGATCCAAGGTAACAAAAATAAATAAAGAATATAATTTTGAAACATAATATATTGAGGGACTTTTCAGGGTGTAGTGAGGTCATAGTAATTATATTATCTATAGAAGAAAACATAGAGAACCTATTAATTAAATCATTATCTTAATAGAAGCAAAGATATCATGTGAGAGCTAACTAATTAAAATTTATTAGCAATTGACACTAGTGTGAGTTGGAGTTTTTTTGTAGTTTTTTGATAAGAACCAACTAAGTATAGACTTTAGTTTACCAAAATATTAATATTAATTAATATTTTATCACATGATGAGTGTTACTCTACATGAAATTAATGTGGTAATATCTTTACTATATTTATCATATCAAAAAGTTATAATAGTTATAAATTATAATGGGAAACTATAAATTCCTTGAAAATATTCTTAAAAGTATGTCATATACTCTAAATGGAATATTTCTAATAAGAAATTTTTGAATTTTGACTATCAGGTGTTAGATGCACCTAAGCAGATGTGTATTTTTCTCATGAAGTTTCACACTCAGTAATGTTAAAGATGTTAGATTATAAAGATATAACCTCTAAAAGGAATTATACATTTCATATGTATCATTGGATGTTACAATTTTTTAACATGACTATTGGTTCATAGACTTTATATTCTTATTAATGTATATCTTAAATCATATACCTTGATGTTTTATTATAAATCAAGATGAAATATGCTCATGGGGAAGTAGGATACATTTGTTGCATCAAAAGTGTTATGAAATTGATTGAATAAGTTAGGAAAGGATTTTCCCTTTCCAAATTAATGTAATGGATTATATATGACTCTTTGATTCAAATAGAACTGTATGATTAAGTCAATAGTCATAGAGTCTTATTGAAAAGTTAATTTATTGTAGTGAAAGAAAATATATTAACCATATTGGTTGATGATAGAAGTATGCAACATGTATAATGAGATATCAGGACAAAGGAACTAAATTACACAAAATGAATTTGTATAAGACATTTTCAATTTAATGTTTATTTTTTTCTACATGGGTGCCTTAACTTGAAGTTAGATTTTAATCTTATTATTTAGTCCTGTTTTCCTAATGGTGATGAGAAAGAGGAATAGACCGTCACAAACTATGTGTATCCAGAATCATAGTCCACTTTTATGTTAATTAAATAGTTATAGTATGTATTGTTCCCAATCTTTTGTTTAATAATGATTTCAATGTTTTTGAACAATAAAATTCCATTACAAATTATATTTGAGATTAAAATATTTTGATTATTTGAATATTAAACGAATAATTAGCTTCCATAATTTAATATAATATATATTTGTTGAATGAATGAATAATATAATGATATTTATTTAATAAAATAAATATGTATTATTCAACGTTTGATAAATATCAAGGGTGGTGAAGAACTAAGATAAGGGTGTATAGTAAATGATATATTTTATTTAGTATCATTTAAATAAATATAGATGTATTTATTTTAAAAACATATTTAAATATATGAAAGTGAACGTAGATAATGGAATATAAATTTTTATTTTTATTTTTATTTTAATTGGGGTTTAATTAGAATAAAATATTAGTGAAAGGCCTCAATGAATATTAAAATTATCTAACCCTATGTTTATAACTCAACTAATATCATTTTAGAGATGGTGCGAGTTATGCACAATAGATTATCCAAATAGAATTCTCACATAATCCTAGAGAAAATTTCCCAAGAACTCTCCCAAGAATGAGAGAAAATTATCCTCCTCCCTCTCAAGAATGATAGGTTAAGAGAATAATTCTTTAAATACTAAAAAAATTCTTATTGTGATCAGTGGATAATGATTAAAGGAACTAGGTTCCTCAATTCTAGCACCCATAGCTCCAATGAAAATATTTTGAGGTTCATAGAAAATGTTGGGATTCCATGAGAGGATTTATAATTTGTATTATTTAGTAAAATGGAAATATAATAAGAACATATAAATAATTGAATGAAAATAATATTATAATTACTAATTAAAGGTAATTATTATTTTTAATTAATTATACATTATATATGAAAATATCTTCTCAACAAATATTGCAGGGTTGTTTTTTTCCAGTTCATTGGATTTATCTGTTGAAACCATTGAAGAAATATTATTTTTCAGAAGCTAGACTGATTCTCATGCACCGTTGAACCATAAAATAATAATATAACTACACACTAATAAACCATGTATTATAACCATATTATCTTCACCTACACATTAGTCATAAAATTATATAAAATTCATAATTTTTTAAAAACTCTAAATGCCTCTTTTTGATATAACCTATAAAATATTTTTGTGGAAATATAATAATTCCCATTTTAATTTTTACCCTTATGTATGGAATAGGTCATAAATAAAGGTAAATCCCTTATTCCAAAACACTGTGTGGTTTTTAAGAGTTTATTACGTGTAAATCCTTATTTATTTTTGTAATGGTAAATTAGCTGCTATGTAAGGTTTTGCGTAATTTCCAACCACTGCGTAAAGGTAACACCTAGATTTAATGAGCTAAAAAAGGATAACTCATAATTATTAACGGATTCATAATGGTAACACTTAACTGAGTATGGGTAGTTCTCTATTCATGTAAAGTTAACAATAATTTTATAAAGGATGGGTTAAGGTAACTTTGCATTCAGCTATTGTGTATAGTTAAAACTCTCTACCCTCACATGAAATTTATGAGGTGTACAACGGTTAAACCAAGTTTCCTTTTTATTTTACTATTTGGATAAATAATCATTTTAAAACACATTTTCCATTTCTTCTAACCAAAATCAATCCTATAGCTTGGTTTGTTGATTTATAAAGTCTAAAAACCTGGGAAATCAATCCTCTGACTTGTTTAAAATTTATAAATCATATTATTGAAGATTATAAATGCTCCATATTCAAAATTTAAGTAAAAGACAAATTAAGTGGTTAATTTAAATATTTGTTTTTTTATATTAGGGACCAATATTCATTTTTAATTACTAAAAAATATGATCCTTTATTCCCTTATTTCTTATCTCTACTTAATTATGATCTAAGCAAAATTACTAAAAATAATATTTTTTATTTCCTATTAGATAAAATCATGTTCTTATTCTAGTTTCTAGGTATGAAAAACCCCTATCTCTATCTCTCTTCTATTCATGAGATAATCATTTTTCAAGGGATAAATTCCAAGTAACCCATTTCTTATTCAATTTACTAAATATAGATTTCCAAAACGTTTATGGAAAATGTTATAAGTTGATAATAACTAGGGATTACAAATTAATGAACAATAATTATTAAATTGTAGTAAACCAAAATTATCAAAGAATAAAAATAATGATTTACCAAATATATATCTTAAATTACTCTAGAGAGATAGAATATTATCTCACGTGGTTTTATAGTTATTATTTTAGGAAGAAATGATTAAAACATGTTAAGGATTAAATAATAAATTTATAAATTTTCCATGAATTTAAAACTATTATCACATGTGGTCTTTATATTTCTATTGTACATAAAATATTTTTCATTGATTCTACAAATACATGCTAAGAAATTTGAACTTATTTAAATGTGGATGTGTTTCAAGTGATGAAAATCTTGATAAACCTAAATGTTTATGTTGACAATCTTAAGGTATGACGTTCCTAACCTTTTTAGGCCCTTTTAACATCTTTCTTCATAGATTTAATATTGTGATGGAATAGCTTGTTTCCCATTATTGATTGTGTTTTCTTTTGGGTGTGTTCATAACCCGAGATACCCATATAAGATGCTTGGTTCCATTATAATTATTAGAGTAGCTTGTTACCACGATTGATGTTGATAACATGTTGTTATATGATGATACTATTTTATCATGATGGTGTGATGTGTTTTCTTACTATAGTCCTCCCTTTAGTGTGTATTCACCATGCCTTAGAGGTATTTCCTTAGTATTTATAACTAGTGGACCTTCACGGTATGACTTCCCCTTATAGGGGGATTTCACATAATGTGTATTGATAACGATGGTGGACACATACATGGGGTAGGATCATGAAAGTATTATGTCTAGCCTGAAACATAATGCCTTGAGGATACCAAGAAATGTTCCAAAACTCAATTCCATTAAGATGTCAAGTTTCAAGTTCACTTGATTCATTCAGGATGAGGATTAACATATCCTAGCCTTGTTTCTATTCCTTTATCACTTATGATATCATGATCATCCATCTGATATAGAACATAAGTATGTAAGGTTATGGCCTGTAATGTCTTTGTTAACACATGGTCTCTCGATAATTGATATTTATTCTTTATTGTACATTTATTATTATCATGTCATTCACTTGTTATAATTGTGTACACATGTAAAGGATTCATTGGTGGTGTTCTACTACTTTTTATTACTCACACCCTATACAATAATCTCATTGTGTCTGTAGGATTCATGTATAAGAATCCAAGAAATGGAAAAGGGCCCATGAAAGTTGGTTAATAAGAGTATCATGGAGCAAAGAGTATTACTAGGACATACACATAAGGATTCCATGGTGTTACTCATTTCTTTAATTTCACTCTATATAATTTTTTTTGGATTTCAACATTGGAAGCCCATTTTATATATTCATATGACATGTGATATTTCAATTATTATATTTGGTGTTTTCACTTCCATTTGATATGAAATTGTTTTTATTTTTGGTGTACGGATATGATTACCATAGGGTATAGTCACCCCATTGATTGTTTTTAGACCCATGTTTCTAGTTGGAAGCATCTTTATATGGGGTGGCATGCACGAGGTCTTGTGGCACTTCGGATCGGACGCAATGGTTTGGGTAGTGGCATTAAAAAATGGTATTTGACGAAGGTTCCTTTATTTTATTTTTACTATCATGAGACATGGTATAATAGAGATAGGTTGTGTTGGTCATGAGTAGTGAAGTTTCCATGTACCTGGATAGCTCTTGTGTAATAGACCTCCACATTACCATTAACGGGATTTTTGTTGTAGTTTGATGGGATTTTTGGTGTGTTTAGGAATCATTAGTAGGAATATAGGATCACATCCCATATATATAAATATTGAGGCACGAATATTAGTTATTTAATTTAACTCCAGGAAATGTGATATCTGTTTGATATAAACCTGTATTTTCTATTGAGTGATAGATCTATTTATCATCCAGTTGTGATATATCTGTAACATCCCAGGTAAATAATGAAATATGATATTTTCTTATTTATTAATATTTGTGAATTAAATATTAATTTTACTTTAAATGTGGATTCCATGTTTGATGGATTACCCAATACGCAACAACAGGTTTTTTTGAAATCTTATGATGCAAACTAATAATATAATATAATTATTTTAAATTGTAGTTAACGCCTAGCAGTTGTTTTTGTATTAATGAATAGAACTAACTAAAATATGATTATACATGTTTGTTAAATTTTTTCACATTTATCCAATAAATATTAGAGGCTAAAAATAATGAAGAATCTAATTTTTAGCACATATACTATAATATTCACTAAAATAAGGATTTATCACCTTTTGATGGTGAAACCTCTTTATTTATATTTTTTTCACTTTTGTATGTTCTATTTGTCCAAATAAAAATCTTGTAACGCCCCGACCCCAGAATCCCAGAGTTGGTGCATTATTATGTATCATTGGCATGATCACAAAAGATCAAGTCTCCAAAGACCAATTAGTTTAGTAGCCTTGGAAGTACTAGATACATTCTTAAGGTTTAAATAACATCAAAAAATGGAAATGTACAATAACATTATTTCCATAGACAACACTGAGATCTCATAGACTATCCTTGTAGGTTAGTAATAATATACTTCGTCGCATCCTGGGAAAAATAAAACATAGAAAGGGGTGAGCTTAGATGCACTGTAAGGATAAAAATATATCGGAAACATTCATAAATAAGTATTAAAATTTAAGGCAATTTATAAAACTAAAAAGGTAGACTTTTAAATATAAACATCATCATAATATGGAAAATATAAATCATAATAATTCAATTTACTTACTCAAATGGATTCTCTACCAGTCGAATAATAAACTTGAAATATCAATAGCCACTTTCATAATGATGGAATGCATAATTCCAGATATCATAATCACATATTAAAGGCCTTGTTCCAAGACTAAAAATAAGATTTTGTCTTGGCCTTGTGCCAAGACACTTGTTTGTCTCGTGAGACCTACCGATGCATCGAGGAGCTATAGCGGGGTCCACCTGTCACTTACTAAGTCCAATGCATTCCTCATATGAAAATTTTTAAACATAACATAAACATTTGTATTAAAACTAGCATACGAAATGTCAATACTTTATTCATGAACCATGAAGGGTATAAAAATTACATATCCACAGTCAAAACATATCACAAAACCTTCAATACAATATTAAAGATTTGTATAATAATAAATCAATATCAAAAAAGTTTAAAAATACATCAATGGATTTTGACATAGATGGAATGAAAACAAATAGAAAGAAAACATTTTTTTGGAAATATTCTTATAATATTGTAAGGGAAGATTCAAAGGTGTTATAACGGAAAAAATAGTGCCACCTACCTTATAAGTTAAAAAACATTCTTTACTTAATTTTGTTGAAAAGGTCATAAAGTAACTTGTTTGGAAAATGGAAGAAAGATTCCATTATAAACATCTTATAAAAATTCAAAAAATGGTATAAATTACATTAACCCATAGTCTAAAAAATGGTAAAAATATTTTTCAATACATTTTATGAAACATGGATGTGGATGATAAAGTGGTCCTAGTAGATAATTACATATAAACAACTTCTACTAAAAAAGAGATTTTGAAATTAACCCTTAACTTTTACATTACCTTGGATGATGGCAGGTTAACCTCTTGTATAATGGTGAAATAATTGTTATTAAATTATACAAGAACCATATATGTTAATATGATATCATATATGATCTTTTAATATTTCGTTGTTAATAATATTTTAGTATTATCGTCGTTTCTGGTGTTAACTGATTCATTTTCCTTTATATATTTGTTACATAAGTAATGTTTGTTATGGATAGGATGTATCATACTCATATTAAGAATGATATTAATCCTTTAAACATTATTTTTAGTCATCAAATGAAAATTTGTCCTGAATGGATATGATAGGGAATGAATCTCATCTTGTTCATGGAGACGGCAATCTGTACGTATGCACGAGCGAAAATATCATTCGTTTGATATTGAAATAGTATATAATTGGATGGTATATCATATATAAAGAATAATTATCATGATATATTTATTATTTACATCATTTATAAATCACTATTATACTCATCCAAATAATAATGTATTGAATAACAATTACACCACGACGTGGTGACAGTAAGTCGTACGTACGCACGTACGGTGACATGTCATTCAAAGGATGGATAGAATAATGAATATAGTTGTAACATATTTATAATAACATCATTGTATATAGAAGATACTGGATTTATTATTTTAGAATGGAAACAAAAACGAAATAATAAGTGGATGAATAAAAAACATGAAAGAGGTGGGGAGATATTTACCACATCTTCGGGTTCTTCCTTTTGATTTGAGAAAAAGGGGTCATAGGTTAGATTAATGACTAATGGAATTACTCTAAGATAAAGGGGGGATAGTTGGCATGGTATTTGGGAAGGTTTTGGCTGGGAAAAATGGCTTTGAATGTGTGAATTAGCGAAATGGGGAAGTTCCCTTTTATAAGAGTGGTGAGGGTCACTTTCGGAAAAGCTAGAAATATTATTTGAAAATAAAATCATTTCGGTTTATAATGGATCCAAATTGTTTTATTTCGAATTTAAGGTTTTAATGGGTCTAAATCAACTCAACCAATAGGTTTTAGACAGGTTTGGGTTACTATATTAACCTTACCTTTTAGATTAACTCTTAGTTAATTAGTTTGACATTTACCATGTCTCGTTGTATTTTTATATTATATGGTTAATAAAATTACGATAACTATCCAAGAGAACCCAAAGTGGTTCATTATTAATATATATTATATTATCTAAGTCATTAGGACGATCCTTATATTTTTAAGAATATTATATAAATTAATAATATAATATTAGTTTTAAAAACACTTTTATGTCAATTTTGACATTATTTGGTATTTTGTTTTTTTGAAATTTATAAAATAATTATTAATTCAATTTTTTTGAATAAACCTTAAAATGTAATAATAACCTATAAAATTAGTGGAATCCATAAAAAGTCTCAAATTACATTTATTTGGGTATTTATAAAATTAATTATTTTAAAATTTCATTAATAAGGTAATTATTGTATCATCATTGTGTCATAAATAAATTAAATTATTTAATGTCTAAAAATTATAAATAAATGACCATTATGTATTAAATCATTTTATCTTTATAATTAATATTTATAGTCGAATATATATTTTGTGTAACCCTATATTAAGAATGTTTTAGTTTTGAAAACTCGAATTTGACACTTTTAACTCTTCTTTGATTTAATTAATTATAAATGTCGAAATATAATCCAAGTGGACCTAAAGGATTTTATTTTATTCCTAAGGTTTTTTTAGTCTAATAACACTTATCCAACAGAATTAGGACATGTTTTAGGGTAAATATAATATCATTTTTACCTTTGATTACCCAATTAAATTTTAACCGTGGTAAAAAAAGTCAAAAGTTACTATTCACCAAAAACTATTTTCTTCTCATTGAACCTCATTTTACTTACTAATATCAACCATATCTCTTGGATTTTCTAAATTCAACTTACAAATGGGGTAAAAGTACGTTTTATGTAAATTTTCAAATGCTTCTAGGACGTGGGTAAAGGTTGTTAAAAAGTTTAATTAAATTTTTATATATCTAAAATTATTAGAAATTGAATCCAATAAATTACATAGAATAGATATAGGTATTATGTATCTATTTTTACCTAAAATAAAATAAAATTAATTAAATTATTATTTAAATAAAAAGTCGGTTTTTAAATAATTACTTAGTGTTTTCATTATTCATCAAAAATTGAATTTTTTCAGAAAAATGCAAAATATTCACCCTAAGCAAATTTTGATATTATGAATCCAAAAATGAAGTCCATTTTGAAAAATAAAATTTATTAAATTTCAAAAATTTGGTATTATTATTCATAACAGATAGTTTTATTGGTCGTAGTGTGTTAAAATCTCAAAGTTGTGTATAATGCATGTTTTTGCATTATTCAAAGGGAAACGTATCATAGAAGCTTGGGGTGTTACAATTCTTCTTTAGAATATGGACTCCAAAATTTACTTTGGGTAATGTTTTCGTATTTTACTAATAAAGTTTATTTTTTTAATTAATAGTGTAAAATTCTGCATTTTAATTCAAAATTTCCTTTTAATATAATTTATTTATATGGTAAGATTATATTTTTAATTGTATTTAGATTTTAATTAGATTATATTTTTACCATTTAATCTAATTTTGGTCATTAAAATTAATTTCACCTTGAACTTGGACATAAACAACTGTCAATCATTTGATAGTTATTGTTTCTTAAAAACAGGCTATTTGATTTGACAACAGAAATTATTTTTAAATTAATTAATTCAACTTCTTTGTTTTTAATTTGGTAAAATAGACATCATTTTTGAATTTGATATATCAAATATATCTTAGTATGAATTATTTGTATTTTTCTGAAAAATATCTATTTTTAATGAATTGTGAAACCATTTAGTAGTAGTTAAAAAACCTGACTTTTCATTTAAATTGAATTTTAATACTTTTGTGAATTTAATTTTGAAAATATGACATACACGGTTGTTATTATTATGTAAAAAAATTTCAATAAGATTAAATAATTTTTTTTAATAGTAACTTTTGACTTTAATTTACCGCGGTTAAAGGTAAATAGGGTAATTCAAGGTAAAAAGTATATTATAATAATATAAAATTACCATAACACTTGACCTAAACTTATTGGATGAGTAATGTCTGACCATGGTCATTCTTGGGTCGATTTTGGGACCCCATAGAGCCACTTAGGATTGATAATGACACTTTATATGAATAAATTTAAAGTAAATGAAAAACTGACAGAAACAAATATCTTTTAGTAAATTAATTATTACATGGGGTTATCTAAGACATATTTTTGACTATAAATATTTATTTAAAATCTATAAATATTTCCTACATCATGGTATTTTTTTATAATTTTTATAATCAAATAAATTAAATTATTTATGACACAATAATGATGTAGTATTTATCTCATTAATAAATGACTTAAATAAATAAGAATATAAATATTAAAATAATATCCAAAACATGTACAACTCTTATTGGATGATTTTATTTTGACCATGAGTCTTCTTATCTTACACATTAATGATTTTTGGATCTTTTGAAACTGAATATATGTTTATAATAAAATAATTGTTTCAAACTTTCCTAAAGAGCCCCTCCTCCCCTTATAAAAGGAATCTAATTCTAACTCATTACTCACACCTCATAAGCCCCTTGGATCATCAAAACTCTGCCCAATTAAGCTTCCCACATCCCTCTATTCAACCTAGAAGCCTTAACTTAGGCATAAGGCACTTAAAGAAGTCCTTTAGGTTCAAACCAAAGGGAGTTACCCAAATTAAAGGTAACAGTTTATCTTAAATTATTTTCTTTTATTTTGTTTTTTTTTACTTCTATAACCCCTAAACTCTTTTTATTACTTTATTTTATGACAACAATAGTATACAAAATATACTATGTTGTTGTTGTGATAAGGATTCAAACTACACTTACACACACCTTTATCTAATGGGTGATGAACATACTGTTTCAGTTAATGGAAAACTAACGCCTCATGAAACGATGATTGTTCAATTACCTCTTACCACCTCTCAAGGTGGCCATTAAGATGGAACTGTATTTATATATGATATATATTATGTTAATATTTTCATTATGCTTCTTTATTTTTAATTCATATCATACCTTTATGGTTTCCATAGGGGGTAAACGGGATAATTTCATTTTAAGGAGGAGCGGACTACCTCCCCCTCAAAGTGATATGACTCGTCCATGCCTTATGTGGAACCTATAATGGGTAGAGTTAATGAAATTATATATGATATGATACTAGAATAATGATATAATTATTTATCATTATGTTTTAATTCCATTATAATACGAAATAGAATTGAATGTAGCGTTCATGTGTACGTATGGATTTCCGTCTCCATGAACGGTGCATTTCATTTCTTATCTCCAAACGTTATGTACTATTATAAATACATGTATATACTGGATATATATGATATATATGATATCTAAATCATGAATATCATTATGGATATAATGAAATTTTCACCACATTAACAACTTGTAATTTTAATAATTCCTTTTTTATTCAAGTACAAAATATCGACAAAATAAACATTATTAACTTAAATGATTACATAACGTTAATAACATGGTAATAATTTATATAAAAGGAATAATAAACTTGAAAAGGCTATTAATAAAATATAAATTAACTTTATTTTACTATTTAGGAGATTAAAAAATGAACGGGTCAAGTTGGACACGAGGTAGGGGACTTCGTCTCAATCTGCTTTCATTGAGGCATCCATTGATTTCTACAAGAATTTATTTTAGACAGTGTATAAAAACCTTTGAAATTTTATTTCATTCAAAGAGAATTATTTTCTATGAAGCTTTTTACTAAACAAAAAAAGGAATGTTTCTTTATAACGTAAGTGGTGACAACGACCATTCCGCAGCCGCGAGTATTATTTGATCATTTGCCTCCTAAACAAGCTGTAATGTTTTTTTAAGAAAAATAAATACCAAATTACCTTTTTATGTATTTTGGTATGGAAAATATTTTTTATAAAATTGAATTACTATTTCAATATCTTGAAATTATTTCTTGTGATTCCAAATGAAATTTTCTTATTGAAATGTTTACATTTCTAATATTTTACGTGTTATAATGGTACTTGGAAATTTGATGGGTGGTTACATGATAAACAATATGATGGGTTGTGCTGTCATAAACCAAGACATGTGGTTACATTATAACCTCTAATACATTGGGTAATGGAAGTCGTTGTATGGAAATTCCACTTAGTGATATGTGGGGAAGTCGACCGAATAGTTATTCCATTTAAATATGTTAATGTTCAAAGTAAACTTTATATGTTATGTGTTCTTTATATGGGTTTTATTGTAATATTTTGGTTAAAAAAGGGTAATCAATGATCGTTTATTCAGGGATGAGTATTTACTACTTCAAAAAAGTGAAAAGTATTACTTATGATAATGTATTCATGGTTTACTTGTTGTTTTGAAAAATTAACAGTCTTCCTTCTTTGTGTATCCCTTAGTGAGATTTTTATTCTTATCCAAAGTTTTGGAAATGTTTTTCACATGACATAAAGTGGAATAGGGTCAAGTATGGGATCATGGAAAAATCCATGTTGTCTAAGACATGGAACTTGACATGACTCTTTTTTCAGAGAGTTTTTATTTTGTGAAAAAATTGGAAACTGGGTAGGAGTGTCTACATGTAATATACAAGTTATTATGTTTATGTTATGTCCTAATTCTCTAAAGCTATAAACCTAGAAAGATATTAAATGTGAATTATTCATTTAATCCGATATTATGTAATGTTTAAGGCTGGTTCCTTATAGTTGGTTTCAAAGGTCGGTTTAGATAACTTTAGGAGTTAGGGTAATGTTAAATTAATATCAATAAATAAATTTATGATAATATTGAAGTGATATAGAATTTATAGATTACCATGTTGATTCTACTAAGATATGTTTGTGTTTAGAATGGTTTTCCATAGAGGAAACAGGTCAGCTAAGTTGAGACGACATCAGGACGAAGACAGCCTTCCAAATCAGCAACCTGAGATGGTCAAAATCGAAACTAAATAGTTTTTTGCAGTGATGGAATATTTGATTCAAGATATAAATGGTGGTGGTATCCATGAACAAGTTCATCGAGATCAAACACAGAGGAACATGTAAGTAGGGGATCATTTCATGAGTCAACATCCCCAATAATTTAGAGGATCATCTGACCTTGTGCTTGCAGATGGGTGGATAAAGCACTGGAAATGATTTTTGATGCCATTGGGTGTATAGAACAACAAAATTTTAGTCTCTTTGTTTACCGTTTTAAAGTTTATGCTGAACAGATGTGGTTTATGGTGAAAAATATGAGGTATATTGGGGATATTTATGCTCTTGATTGGTATTAATTCAAAGGTGTGTACCATGAAAAATATTTTCGTAAGGTGGTTTGACTTAGGATGGAAAAACAATTCTTGGAATTTAGGTAGAAGGATGACTCAGTTGCTGTTTATGAAGGAAAGTTCACTCGACAGGAAAGGTATGCTCCAAATTTCATCTGAGATCTTGATGGTAAGAAAAATTAATTTTACTTAGGAATGAATCCACGATATCGAATATAATAATCGTCTTGTGAGTTCAAAAGTTATGAGAAACTTGTTCGATGTGCAGAGAATGTGGAAATTGAGTTTTTTGATGATCATGTGTTCTTTGAAAAACTAAAGAATAAGTAGTTCAGTTGGTAGGAAAAGGGAAATAAATCATCAGAGAAGCCTGGAGGTAATAATACTAAATATCCATCATGTGAGAAGTGTGGTAAAAAGAATCCTTGGGAATGTTTATCAAAGCCTATAAAGTGCATCTGGTGTGGAAAGTCTTGCCATATTTCTCATAACTGTAATGAAGATGATTAAATAGGTAATGAGAAGCCAGCGATAATTTGTTTTAAGTGAAATTAAATGGGTCATATTGAAAATGAGTGTCCAAAAAAGATCTCAACTGAGGGAAGAAACCATACTACAAGAAGAATGGGGTGGTGAAGTACATTGTAACTACTTCAGAAGATGTTGGTCCATGAAATGAAGTAGTATCAGGTACACTATTTGTTTGTTCAGATTATGCCAATGTGTTTTTTGATTCGAGTTCTACACATTCCATCATTTCTGAGAAGTTTTCTAGTAAATTGGGAATTCCATATCAAGATATGAATCATGATCTTATTGTAAAAACACCTGGAGAAAATGTTGAGACAAAAAGAAATTATAATATCCTTCATGTCCTTGTGTGTGGAAAGAATCTACCTGTAAACCTTATTGTTTTTCCTCTAGTAGAGTTTGATGATATTTGGGGCATGTATTGGATGTCTATTTATCTTGCTAAGATAGACTACAGAGCTAAAGTTGTTTCTTTTCAGAATTATTTTCAATTTGTATAAAAGAATGAACCCTTATGTTTGATAACATACTAGGAAGCTAAAAAAATAGTAAAAGATAGAAAGGAATGTTACCATGAAAATATTGCTGAAAACAAAAGAACCGCTCATATTAATAATGTTCCAATGTTAAATGAGTATCTTGATGTTTTTTTGATGAGTTTCCTGGTATTATAATTGATCGGGAAGTTTAATTTACTATTGACATAGTTTCTTGATTCTAAGACAATTTCAAAACCCCCTTATCGAATGGCTCAAATTGAACTTTTAGAGTTAAAGAAGAAATTGCATGAGTTATTAGATAAAAGTTTTATTCAACCTAGCACATCACCATGAGGTTCTCCCATCATATTTGTTAAAAATAAAGATGGTTCAATGAGACTTCACATTGATTATAGAGCATTGAATAACATCATTGTTAATAAAAAGTATCCTTTGCCTCAGATCAATGATTTGTTTGATCAGCTCCATGGATCTCAGTATTTTGGATTATTTACTTGAGTTCGGGGTACCATTAGTTGAAATTAATGGAAGAAGACATTCCAAAGACCGTGTTTCGTACTAGATATGGCCATTATGAATTTTTAGTTATGCCTTTTGGTTCAACCATTGAAACTGTGGTATTCAATGATATTATGAATAGAATTTTCCATGAGTTCATGGATACGTTTTTGGTTGTGTTCATTGATAATATCTTGGTTTATTCTAGTAGAAAATAAGTACATGAAAGTCATTTAATGTTTGTCTTGCAATCTATAAAAGAAAATAAACTGTATGGGAATTAGAAAAGTGTGAGTTTTGGTTACAAAAAATTTCTTTCCATGGTCACATTGTTTTAAAAAATGTCATAACTGTTGATACTTCTAAAAAAAAGTTGTTGAAGAATGGAAAAGAACCACAAATATAACCAACATCCATAGTTTTCTTGGTTTGGAAGGTTATTACTAGAGGTTTGTTGATAATTTTGCACGGTTATCTAGCCCACGGACTAAGTTAACTCGAAAAGGTGTTATGTTCATTTGGACAAATGAATGTGATGATTGTTTTCAGGAATTGAAAATTAGATTAGTGAATGATTCAGTTTTGGAATTACCTTACAGAAATATTGAGTATGTTATCTATAGTGTTGCTTAATTGAATGAAAATGGTAGTGTTCTTTTGAAGAATAATCAGGTAAATGATTATTCTTCACGTCAGTCGAAACGTAATGAGATAAATTACTATACACATGATTTGGAATTAGCTGCTATTGTTTTTGCTATAAAATTTTGGAGACATAATTTGTATAGAGTAAAATGTGAAATATATACAAACAACAAATTTTTAATGTATATATTCTCTCAAAAATAATTGAACATGAGATAGAGGAGATGGTTTGAATTAATCATGAATTATGTTTACACGATCCTTCACCATCTAGGAAAAAAAATAAAGTGGTTGATTCTTTGAGTCAAAAAATTAATGATTCATTAAGCATGCTACATTTGGAACGAGATCCTTTGGTTTTGGATTTGATAAAATTTGGCATAGAAATGGTTGGTATTGAATATTCTTCTCTTTTGTTTTAGGTGTGAGTGAGATCATCACTATTAGACAGGATTAAGCAAGCACAGAAAGAAGACATTGAGTTACAGAAAAAGGTAGAGTTGCTTCAGAAGGGTAAGTTTCCTGAATTTACCTTTGATAGTGATTTTTATTTGAGGATTGGGAGAAGATTATGTGTACCTTGTGATTCACAGTAGAAGAGTGAGTTTTTATGTGAAGCTCATAGTTCCCCATTTTCAGTTCATTAGGGATGTACTACGATGTACTGAGATCTTTAGGACTATTACTGGTGGAAGGGAATGAAAACATATATTTTTCATTTTACAGTGAAGTGTTTGACTTGTCTGCAAGTTAAAGTAGAGTGACAATTATGGAAAGGGATTCTTCAGTATTTACATGTGCCAAAGTGGAAATGGGAAAATATATCCTTGGAATTAGTTGTATGATTACCAAATACAACTTGAGGTAATAATGTAATCTGGGTTATTATTGATAGATTGAATAAATCTGCTCATTGTCTTCCTATTCAAGATAGTTTGTACCTAGATCAATTTTCTCAGTTGTATGTTAAATAAATAGTTAGGTTGCATAGTGTTCCCATATCCATTTTATCTAATTGTGATCCCAGGATTACTTTTTGGAAAGGCCTTCAGAATTCATTGGGTACTGAATTAAATTTTAGTACAGCTATTCATCCGCAATCAGTTGGGCAGTCAGAACGAACTATTAAGAACTTGGAGGATATGCTACGTTCTTGTTCACTGGATTACTGGGTAATTTGGGACCATCATCTTTCTTTGGATTAATTCTCATATAATAATATTATATAGATGGCTCCATCTGAGGCATTATATGGGAAGTTGTTTCAAAATCTAGCTTTTTCGGATAAATTAGGTGAAAGAAAGATGATGGAACCAGAAATGGTAGAAGATATGGCAGAGAAAGTTTAGTTGATTCAGAAGAACATGACAATATCTTATAGTAGGAAGAAAAGTTATGCAGATAACTGGAGGAAGGATTTCTCTTTTGAGGTAGGTGATCATGTCTTTCTCCAAGTTTCTCATTGGAAAGGTGTGATACATTTTGGTAAGAATGGAATGTTGAGTATGAGGTTCATTGGACCTTACGAAATCCTTGATAAAGTGGGATCTGTTTCCAATAGAGTGGCTTTAGCTCCATGTTTTTCCCAAGTACACAATGTTCTTCATTTTTTAATGTTGAGAAAGTATATGCCAGATCTATCTCATGTTTTGAGCCCAGAGGTAGTTCAGTTGGAAGACAATCTCTCTTATGAGTAACAACCAGTCCAGATTCTTGTCCATATAGAACATGTATTGAAGAATAAGTTAATTCACCAGGGAAATGTTTTTTGGAAAAACCATATGGTTGAAGAGGCAACGTGGTAATCTGAAAATGCTATGAAGGATAAATACCCTCATTTATTTGATAAGTGAATAAAAATTTTGAGGAAGCAATTTACAAAATGGGGAAGGATGTAACATCACAGTTAAATAAAGAAATATGATATTTTCATATTTATTAATATTTGTGAATTAAATATTAATGTTACTTTAAAATGGGATTCCATGTTCGATGCCATACCCAATATGCAATAACGGGTTTCTTTGAAATCTTACCTTGTACACTAATAATATAATATTATTTTTTTAAATGGTTGTTAATGCCTAGCCATTTTATTGGCGAGAATGACTAAAACTAACTAAAATATGATTATACATGTTTTTTAAATGGTTTTACATTTATCCAAGAAATATTATAGGATTAAAATAAGAATTAATCTAATTTTAAGCACAAACCCTAATATTCACTAAAAGGATGATTTACTGCCTTTTGATGGTGAAACCTATTTAAATATAGTTTGGGTCACTTTTATATGTTCTATTTTACCAAATAAAATTAATTTTTAGAATCGGGACACCAAAATTTATTTTGGGTAATTTTTTGGTATTTTTCTGATAATGTTTATTTTTTAATGAATAGTGAAAAATATTGTATTTTAATTCAAGATTGCCTTTTAATATAATTTATTTATATAGTTATATTATCATATTAATTTGTTTTAAGGTTTAATTAGATTATATTTTTACCATTTAATACAATGTTTGTCGTTGGAATTAATTTTACTTTGATATTGGACATAAACACGTGTTAGTCTTTGGATAGTAATGGTTTCTTAAAAACACGCGATTTGTTTTGAAAACAGGAATTAATTTTAAAATAATTAATTCAACTTCTATGTTTTTAATTAGGTAAAATAGACATCATTTTTGAATTCAAAATAGCAAATATAGCTTAGACTGAATTTTTGGTATTTTTCTGAAAATCATCTGTTTTTGATGAATAGTGAAACCACATAGTAGTAGTTAAAAAAACTAAATTTTCATTTAAATGAAATTTTACTACTTCTGTGAAATTAATTTCAAAAATCCAACATCATGGTTGTTATTATTATGTAAATTTTGGTTTAATAATATGAAAATGGTTTTTTGTGAATAGTTTCTTTTGATTTTATTTACCGCAGTTAAAGGTAAATAGTGTAATCCAAGGTAAAAAGAATATTATAATAATACAAAATTATCTTAACACTGTTCCTAACCTTATTGGATGTGTAATGGCCGACCATGGTCATCTTTGGGACGATTTTGGGACCTCCTGGAACAACTTAAGAGTGATATTGAATGTTTATATTGATTAATTTAAAGTAAAGGAAAAAATGACATAAACTAATATCTTTTTGTAAATTAATTATTACATGGGGTTATATAAGTAATCTATTCGACTATAAAAATTCATTGGGAATCTAAAATGATTTTCTATATCATGGTAATTTTTTTATAATTTTTATATATCAAATTAAGTAAATTATTTATGACATAATAATGATGAAATATTTACCTCATTAATAAATAACTTAAATAAATAAGATTATAAATATTAAAATAATATCCAAAACATGTCAAATTCATATTGGATGATTTTATTTCGACCATGAGTCATCTTATCTTATACGTTATTTATATTTGGACCTTTTGAAATAGAATATGAGTTTATAATAAAATAATTGTTTCAAACTTTCCTAAAAGAGCCCCTCATCCCCCTTATAAAAGGACACCACTTCTAACCCATTCCTCACACCTCTCATGCCCCTTGTATCATCCAACAAATTCCTAATTAAGATCCCTACATCTATCTATTACATCATGAAGCCTTACCTTAGGCATAAGGCGCTTCAAGAAGTCCTTTTGATTCATACAAAAAGGAGTTACCCAAATTAAAGGTAACTGTTTCTCTTAAACAATTAGTTTTATTTTGTTTTATTTTACTTATCCAACAACTAAAATATTTTTATTTATTCCTTTTATACCAATTATTATATCCTCAATATACTAGGATGTTGTTTTGATATGTATTTTAACTACACTTACTCACACCTCTGTCTAATGGGTGAAGAACATACTGTTTCGGTGGATGGAAAACTAATGCCTCACGAAACGATGATTATTCAATTATCTCCTACCACCTATCATTGTGGAAATTAAAATGGAATTGTATTTATATATGATATATATTATGTTTAATTTTTCTTTATGCTTCTGTATTTTTAATTTATAGCATTCCTTTATTGTTTCCATAGTGGGTAAACGTGATAATTTCATCCGAGGAAGTGCAGACTTCCACCCCCTCAAAGTGATATGACTCGTTCATGCCTTATTTGAAACATATAAATGGTAGAGTTAATTAAATTATATATGATATTATACAAGAATTATAATATACTTATGTATCATTATGTTTTCATTCCATTATAATACTAAATACAAGTTAAAGTAGCGTTCATGCATACGTATGACCTACCGTCTCCATGAAAGGTGCATTTAATTTCTTATCTCCGAATGATATATACTATTATAAATACATGTAAATACTAGATATATATAATATATATGATATCTAAATCATGAATATAATTATGGATATAATGAAATTTTGACCACATGAACAACTTGTAATTTTAAGAAGTCCATTTTTGACTCCAGTGCCAAATATCGACAAAATGACATTTATTAAGTTAAATGATTAAATAATGTTTTAACATGGTAATAATTGACATAAAAGGAATAATAAACCTGAAAACGGTTCTTAATAAAGTATAAATTAACTATAGTTTACTATTTAAGAGATTAAAGAATGAACGGGTGATGTCGGACATGAGGTAAGGGACTTCTTCTCAATCTCCATTCATTGATTCATCCATTGATTTCTACTAGAATTTATTTTTAAAGTGTATAAAACCATTTGACATTTCATTTCATTCAAAGAGAATCTTTTTCTAAAAATCTTTTGAATAAAAGACAAAAAAGGAATGTTTCTATTTAACATAAGCGGTGGTAACGACCTTTCCACCACCGCGAGTATTATTTGATCTTTGGCTTCCTTAACAAGCCGTAATGTTTGTTTAAGGAAAATAAATATCATTTACCCTTTTTATGTATTTTTGGTTTTGAAACTGATTTTTTTAAATTGGTTTTATTATTTCAATATCTTGAAATTATTTCCTGTGATTGGAAATGAAATGTTCCTAGTGAAATGTTTAGATTTTCACTATTTTATGTGGTATGATGGTACTTGGACATTTGATGGTTGGTTACGTGATAAAATATAGGACAGGTGGTGTTGTGATAAACTAGGATTGTTGGTTATGTTATAACCTCAAATTCATTGGTTATGGAATTCGTCTGTATTGTCACCACCCGTCAGAGTGGGGCCCGAGCCGCAGCACTCCAAGCCCGCCTCCAATAGGCCAGGGGATGGTGACTAGCACCGAGTAGGCATGCTACTAACATGGGATGCATTTCCTATAAACCTATACACACACACACACACATCTCCAAGCCCAAAAAGATGAAAAGTAAAAACTACTAAAAATGGGAAGGATGCAGGCATACACTAAAACCCAACCAACAGAGTATGACCGGAAAGTGAAGTACAACAAGTGTAAAACCCTGGTCCAAAAGTACAAGCCCACCAATAAAAAAAGTCTGTAACAAAGTCCAACCTATATGAAAGGATTTGGGACTGTAGTCTGTAGTCGTAGGAACACACCTCGGACTGTCTGATCTCACTGAGTGTCATCTGGTCTTGGTCTACCTAGAATCCCGTCAAAGGCTCACTTGTCTTCACAAGACACGACACGTGCGGGCAAAGCCCGTGCAGGGGTGAGTATAAAAATACCCAATAGGACACCCCGAAACCACAAAGGAAATACATCAAGCAAAATACCACAAAGGAAAGATACAGTCAACTCCCCATAGTATATGTCTAAAGAACATACCACAAGAATATCCAGATATACTCATACACAAACAACCATCGTGATACCACCACTTGGATCTAACTCGAAGATTTCCACTAAGCACAAAACAGGGAGAACACACTCCTTGGTCTGAAGAGAGAGAGATGCGAAGTACTCGCTCCAGGAGAACACACTCCACAAGTACTAATGGAACATGATGCTCAGATGAGGATCACAACCAAGTCATGTGGTGATTCTGACAACTGAGTCTGAGCTAATCCGCTAAGAAGAGGATCGGCACCCAGGTAAAGTTGGTCACGTCGATACCAAGAACTCTACCTAGGGTTCCAGGAATGAATAGAGGATCCAGATATAAGTCTCATAGAGGGGATTCCAACAACTCTATTTAAGGAGTTCTGCTAACGGGATCATACTCCTGTGTAATGGAAATGATACCGAAACCTTCAGGGAAACGACCAAGGGTACGAACCCTAATATAACTAGTCCAAGTCACAGAAGACAAGTGGCTAAAGTCAATAAGAACAAGTTACACGGCATGTAGTTTTGTTACACGTCGTGTTCCTTGACCCCGGGTACTACCCATGTAATCGGCCCATGTCATTCAGCTTGTCGGAGAGAAATAAACTACACGGCATGTAGAAAAATCACACATCGTGTCCGATCACCTGGGCTCGCTCCATGTAATCTAGCCATGTGCCCGTACACGGCCTCTGCCCGTGACCGTGTCGCCGGTCCGTGTACCAGTACATGGGTTATCCCGTGTATCTGGCCGGGTCTGGCCGGGGAGGGGTATACACAGTGTGTCCTTGGCCGTGTACCCTGCCCGTGTCCGTGTACTCCCGGAGTACACCGCATGTGTTCTACCGATGAACACGCGCTGTTTATCCCATACTACACGGCATGTGGTCCGGATTTTTCCAGAAATGCCGTCTTCTTCCTCGTGCCGCGGCTGAACCTCCAGATATCGGTTTCTTGTCTGTTCGCCCTGATACTACAGCGATTGGTTCTTTTTGTCACACGAACATCATAACGGGTGTTTTCGACTCTTAAATAGGATCATAATAGTCAAATGATCCATCTAAAGAAAAACACCCAAAAACTCGTATCTCTTGATCTGCTCTGAATTGCTTGCCGAAACCATCGTCGCACCTCCATGACACCGCTCTGGGGTTGAATCCACAATCTCGGATCGTTGCGTCGCAGAACGGATGGACAAAGATCCATTGATCATCACCCCGTGAAGAACATGAAGAATTCGAAGGAGAGAAAGGGGAGAAATCCAATGAAACCAAATTGAGGAACGAATGCCCACCGTCGTTCGTCAAGGTGTTGATCTGCTCCTGTTAATAGGATTAAACGGAGCAGAAAAGATCAACAACAGAAGAATCATCATGGATTTAATCTCCAAGAATCCCCACAAAATCCCACATCGTAAGAACGATCGATCTGTGGAATAATTTTTTCATTTATTATCCCATGTTCGTCATAGAAATAAAAAACATGGAAGGAAAATCAAGACAAACATCATACCTGAATTTCGCGGAGTTCGTCAGTGATGATCTGGTCACTGCGTCATCGTCGCCACATTGGGAGGTTTCCTCCAGAGCCTCTAGAGCCACCAAGGGATTCAGGGTTATGGAAATTTTAACCCTTATCCCCTTTTAAATCTCCATTTAAAAAGATAAGGGATTTCTCTGTAACAATTATTTAAATAAAATATTTAAATAAAATATTTTATTACGGTTGCGTCCAAAAACCAGATTTTTCTTACCGACCTGGCTGACCGATGTTAGGCCTCGCCTAAGGTAAAAACGTTGTTATGAACGTAATGATGCCCTCATATTTCTGATCCGAACACCTCTCTAGGATTTATTCCACTTTTTCAGGAAAATCACAGGCGCGCGTTATTTAATTATTAAATTAAATTCAAACATTTGTTCCGGGCTCACCGGGTCTCGGAACTGCACGCCGCCTCAGAGCCTGGTCTTGAATTAATTCCCATATAATATTAAAATAATACATGGAAAAATCCGGGACATTACATCACACCCACCTTAGGGCTTTTACATCCCCGAAAAGCCAAAACAAAGGCTACTCAAAAAGATGTGGGTTCTACACACTAATCTGGGCCTCCTACTCCCACATGCTCTCCTATAGATTCTCGTGCTGCCACCGGACACGCACTAAGAGAATAGCTCTCCCACGAAGGATCTTCTCCTGTATATCCTTGATCTCCACTGGGTACTCAGCAAAGGTCGCTCGATCATCAATGTCCAGCTATCCCCAGTCGATGACGTGCGATGGATCATGCACGTACCTCCGTAGCTGTGACACATGGAAGAGGTTGTGTACCCGGTCCATCTGAGGAGGTAGAGCTAAGAGATACTCCACCTCGGTAACTCTACTCAAAATCTAAAAAGGGCCAAAGAACCTTGAAGATAGCTTGCCGCCTCAGCCATATCTCCGTAATCCCCTTCGAGGTGAGACCCGGAGGAAAACATGGTCTCCCTCCTTGAACTCTAAGGGCCTCCACCTCCTGTCGGCATATGACTTCTTCCGACACTATGAAGTCTTCATCTGCTCTTGGATTACCTTCACCTTCTCTATAGTATCTCTCACCATCTTTGGGACCATGATTGCTAACTCTCCCAGGTCAGTCCAACAATGTGGTGACCTGCAGGTTTGCCCGTACAGAGCCTCGAATGGTACCACACCAATAGTGGAATGATAACTATTGTTATAAGAAAATTCCACTAGTGGTAGGTGATTCTCCCAACCACAACTGAAGTCATATATGCAAGCCCGAAGCATAAATTCTAGGAAATGAATAGTCCGCTCTGTCTGACCATCAGTCAGGGGATGGGATGTTGTGATCAAGCATAACTAAGTCCCAAAAGCTTCCTGCAATCCCTTCCACAACCGGGAAGTGAAACGAGAATCACGGTCTGTGAATATTGTGGATGGAACTCTATGAAGTCATACTATCTCCTGCACATAGAGGCGTCCCATGCTCTCCACTAAACTCTGCTCTCGTATGGATAGGAAGTGGGCCGACTTGGTGAGTCGATCAATGATCACCCAGATGGAATCGTGTCCCCTGGACGTACCTGGTAGACCCTTCAAGAAGTCCATGGATATCCCATCCTACTTCCACTCTGGAACCTCAAAGGTCTGAGTCAAACCCACTGGCACTTGGTACTCAGCCTTTATTTGTTGACAAGTAAGGCACCGAGAAACAAACTCTGCCACACACTTCTTCATTCTTGCCCACTAGAACTGACGTCGGAGGCCCTGATACATCTTTTCCACACCTCGATGCACTACCAAGGGAGATGTATAGATCTCCCTCAGAACCTCCTCCTGCAACGTCGGTGGTACTACCGTGCGCCCTCTGAAAAGAACAACGTGCTCCCCACCTTCTGAATATCCATCAGCAGCATCACCTGTGGATATCTGAGCACGTAGAGTCACACAGCTAGCATCATTGCGTTGTGCTTCCCTGACTCGCTGTATGAGTGGAGGGGTAACAACCATCTACTGAAGGTAATCTCCCTCATCTCCATCCATGAAGGATAACTGTAAGGTGGCCAACTTCCTTATCGCCCCATCCAGCAACTACGAACTGGATTTCCTACTGAGAGCATCTGCCACTATGTTCCCCTTCCTAGGAGTATAAACGATCTCAAAGTCATAATCCTGGAAGAACTCAATCCATCTCCTCTATCTCAAATTCAGATCCTTCTGAGAAAATAAATATCTAAGACTCTTGTGATCAGAGTATACGGTAAACCGCTCACCCATCAGGTAGTGCCGCCACATCTTCTATGTGAAGACTACTGCTGCCAACTCAAGATCATGGGTCAGGTAGTTCTACTCGTGTGGTATCAACAGACGTAATCCCTAGGAAATCACCACTTTCCTCTGCATCAGGACACAACCAAACCCGGTTCCTAATGCGTCGCAGAACTCTACGTACTCGAAACCCTCCTCCGGTAATCTCAAGATCAGGGCGCTCATCAAACTCTGTCTCAACTGCTGGAAAGCGTGCGGTAATCTCTCGGTCCACACAAAAGGCTCCCTCTTTTGGGTCAAAGTTGTCATGGGTGTTGCAATCCTGGAAAAATCAAGAATGAATCTCCGATATTATTCTGCCAACCCAAGGAAACTCTGCTCCTCCATCATGCTCTGGGGTGGCTCTCATGCTAGTACTGCCTCCACCTTGGCTGGGTCCACTGTTACACCATCTGCTGAGATAATGTGTCCCAGAAAGTGGACCTCTTGTAACCATAAATGACACTTTGAGAGTTTCCCATACAACTGGTGCTCTCAGAGTGTGTCCAGAACCATCCTTATGTGTCTCATGTGCTCCTCCTCAGATGTAGAGTACACAAGGATATCATCGATGAAGACCACTACAAACCAGTCTAGATAGGGAAGAAAGATCCGGTTCATGAGCCCCATGAACACCGTTGGGGAGTTCATCACTCCAAAGAGCATCACCAAGTACACATAGTGAACGTAGCGACATCTGATAGTCGTCATCAGTATATCATCCTCCTGTACTCGCAACTTAGGATAGCCTGATCGTAGATCATCCTTCGAGAACCATCATGCCCCTCTCAACTGGTCGGAGAGGTCATAGATCCTCTGTAGGGGATATCAGTTCTTTACGGTCACCTAATTCAAGTGCTGGTAATCCACACATAGCCTCAAGCTCCCGTATGCCTTCTTGGAAAACAGTACCGGGGCCGCCCAGGGTGAAACGCTGGGTCACACAAAGCCCATCTTCTACAAGTTTTCCAGCTTCAACTTTAGCTCACGAAGCTCTGCAGGAGCCATCTGATATGCTGATGTTGATATCAGTGTCGTCCCAGGATGCAACTCAATGCAGAAATCTATCTCCTGACGGGGAGGTAGCCTGAGGACATCCTCAGGGAAGACATCCTCGTACTCAGCCACTACTACTGGAAACTGGAAACTCGTAACATCTTCTTCACAAAGGTATAGGCTAGCCAACCGATGTGAAATCGGTTGTGCCCTCTTATGCACGAGTCCATCCTACGTTGCATGGGTCTCTCTGTCACCGAAAAAATAGAACCTCATTCCATCACTGCAGATAGACCGCACCCTTCACCTAAAACAGTCGATCTGGGCATGAACTGTGGATAGCCAATCCATACCCAAAATAAAATCGTATGGCCTCGATGCTAAAACCAAGAGGTTCCAACCGAAACTCTCACCTACATGGTTTAGGTCACACTATATACAGAGGTGTGTGATCTCTGAATCTCCTCCAGTCGGTGTTTCTAAGCATAAGGGTCGAGTCAATGACTCAACTAGAATCTCAAGGTCTCGAACAAGATTAGTAGCTCGAAAGTAATGACTAGAACATGTGTCTATCAATATGGAAGCCGAAGTATAAAAGACACATATAGTACCTCTAATCATTATGGGAGTACCTGGGTCATAAGCCTCTGTGCCTACAGCTTTCCCTGCCTCTGTCCACCAGCTCCCTGAGCCTGGGGTGGACCTCCTGGGGGTGGTGGTGGTAAAAGATCAAAATGCCTACCACCTCCGGCTGCTCTCCCAGCTCCCCTACCACATCCGCCACCCCGCGGATCTGCCTTCTCCACACGCAGCCTCTACCTCGGTGGTCCATCAACTACTCCTGTGTCAATATGACGGCGGGTTGGAAAATCCCGAGTGAGATGTCCCCTGCCATCACATGAGTCGCATCACCTCTCTCGAGGCTGGCTGGATGCATCCTGCGAACCCTGTATGACAGATCCCCTCTCTTGGGATCTCCTCTAAAAACGTCTCCCACGCCTAGGTACTTGACGTCGGCTCCCTACTACCGAGGTCTCTGCTCGAGCTCTCCCACTACTAACATCTTTCAGTTGTCTCTGCTCTGCCAAGAAGCTCTCGATCACCAAATCCTGGTCGATCACCCCAGCATAGATAGGAATGCTCATAGGGACGATGCTAGCTCATATATATCTACACAAGACCCGCTCGAATGTCCGAGCTCTGAAGTACTGATCTCCAACCATATCCATCAAGTACCGTGAGAGGTCGGTAAACCTCAACGAATAGTCAGCCACCATCATGGTTCCCTACTAAAGCCAAAGAATCTCCTGAATGCGTACTACTCTCAGGGTAACTGGAGAAAACACCTATCTAAAGATATGCTCAAACTCCGAACAAGAGATTGTCACCATGTCATGAGTCTGGATAACCAAACTCCACCATCGTCCTTCCAAGCCCTGTAGAAGGCTCGCTGCCAAGATCACCATCTGGTCTGTTGGTGTCCTGACCAAATGGAAGACTCTGGCCACCGCCTCAAGACAATCCTCTACTTCCTGAGCGTCAGGATCGCCTCGAAACCTGAGGGGTCTCTTTCTCAAAAACTCATGGAGTGCACTCAGTCTGCACTCCTCCTCCATTGGTACAGCAGGCACTAAACAATGCTCCATAGTTGGCGGCATAAAAGGTACACCATCTAGTGGTAAAACTGGGGGATATAGTCCCTATATCGAAGCTTCATCACAGAGGGGGTCATCCTCATGATCGAGCTGCTAGATCCTAGCGGGTGGGCGTCGTGGAGGCATCCTATAAGGAAACAAGATGTATCTCAGTCAGTTAGTATATCTGGAGAGATTACTCAAGAGGTACATGGAAACCACAACCCATTCCTATATAATGCATGTACCATCATTTTACCTGCAACTCGTGTTCTCATGTTTCGAGTCGAAAAGCAAGTTATTAGAGTCCTAGTGTATGGATATGTCAACCGCCCGCACCAACACTGGGGTCCTTGGCCTAAAATCCGAACTCGAAACACTTAACACTGTTGCCCCAAACCAACTCACGGACTCTCGGTCCTAAGGTAGAACCGACCACCTCTGATACCACTCTGTCATGACCCGTCCCAGTGGGGTGCAAGATGGAACACCCCAAGACCGCCTCCAATTGGCTAGGGGCTAGTGAATACCAATGAGTAGGCATGCTACTAACAAGGGAGGCATTGCCTACAAACCTATATACACGCACACACATCTCCAAGCCCACAAAGCTGAAACGTAAAAACTACTAAAAATGGAAAGGATGAATGCATACACTAAAAACCAACCAACAGAGTACGACCGGAATGTAAAGTACATCAAGTGTAAAACCCTGGGCCCAAAGTACAAGCCCACCAAAAAGAAACTCTGTAACAATGTCCAACCTAAAAGAAAGGTGTTGGGACTATAGTCTGTAGATATAGGAACACACCTCGGCCTGTCTGATCTCACTGAGTGTCGTCCGGTCCTAGTCTGCCTAGAATCATGTCAAAGGATCGCTCGTCTACACAAGACACGACACGTACGGGAAAAGCCCGAGCAGGGGTGAGTATAACAATACCCAGTAGGACACCCCGAAACCACAAATGAAATAAAACAAGGAAAATACCACAAAGGAAGGATACAGTCAGCTCCACACACTATATGTCTAAAGAACATACCACAAGAATATCCAGATATTCTCATTCACAAACGATCATTGTGATATAGCCACTAGGATTCGTCTCAAAGATTTACACTAAGCACATAATAGGGAGAACACACTCCTAGGTCTGAAGAGAGAGAGACGCGAAGTACTCACTCCAGGAGAACACACTCTGCAAGTACTAAGGGAACATGATGCTCAGAAGAGGAACACAACCAAGTCATGGGGTGATCAACAACTCAGTCTGAGATAATCCTCTAATCAGAGGATCGGTGCCCGGGTAATGTTGGTCACGTTGATACCAAGAACTCTACCTAGGGTTCCAGGAACGAATAGAGGATCTGTCTCTAAGTCTCACAGAGGGGATTCCAACAACTCTATTTAGAGATTTCTGCTGAAGGGATCATACTCTTGTGTAAAGGAAATGATACCGGAACCTTCAGTGAAATGACCAGGGGTACAAACCCTAAGAGAACTAGTCCAAGTCACAGAAGACAGGTGGCTCAAGTCAACAAGAAAAGGTTACACGGTGTGTAGTCTGGTTACACATCGTGTTCCTTAACCCCAGTTACTTCCCATGTAAACAGCTCCTTTTATTCGTTCAAGATGTGTAAAACCAAACTACACTGCATGTAGAAAAGGTACAAGCCATGTTCCTTGACCCCAGGTACTGCTCGTGTAACTGGCCAGTGTCATTCGGCTTGTCGGACAGAAAGAAACTACATGACGTGTAGAAAAAATCACACACCATGTCCGAGCACCTGGGCTCGCTCCGTGTACACTGGTCATTTTCCCGTACATAGCCTATGCCTGTGTCCATCTCGCCTGCCTGTGTACCAGTACATGGGTTATCCCGTGTATTTGGTCGGGTCTGGCCAGTGAGGGGTATACACGGCGTGTCCTAGGCCTTGTACCCTGCCCGTGTCCGTGTACTCCCATAGTACACGGCATGTGGTCCACTGACAATCACACGTAGTGTATCCCATACTATAAGACGTGTAGTCGGGATTTTTCCAGAAACACCGTCTTCTCCTCGCGCCGCGGCTGAACATCCAGATCTCGGTTTCTTGTCTTTCATCCCGATACTCCAGCGATTGGTTCGTTTCATCACACAAACATCATAATGGGTGTTTTTGGCTCTTAAAATGGATCATAGTCTTCGAACAATCCATCCAAAGAAAAACGCCCGAAAACTCATATCTACCGATCCACTCCGAATCGCTTGCTAAAACCCCCATCGCACCTCTAGGACACCGCTCTAGGGTTGAATCCACAGTCTCGGATCGTTGTGTCACAGAACGGATGTACAATGGTCTGTTTTTCATCGCCCCATGAAGAATGTGAAGAACGAGAAGGAGATAAAGGGGAGGAATCCAATGAAACAAAATTGAGGAACGAACCTCCACCATCGTTCGTCACAGTGTTGATCTGCTCCCATTAATAGGATTAAACGGAGCAGAAAAGATCAAAAACAGAAGAATCATCATGTATTTAATCTCCCAGAATCCCTGAAAAATCCCACCCTGCAAGAACGATCGATCCGCAGACTAATATGTCCGTTGATTAGCCCGCGTTTGTAAAATAAATCAAAAACGGGGAAGGAAAAATCAAGAAAAACATCCTACCTGGATTTCGCGGCGTTCGTTGGCGATAATCTGGTCACTGCGTCATCGTTGCCGCATTTGGAGGTTTCCTCCAGAGCCTCTAGAGCTACCAAGGGTTTCAGGGTTCTGGAAATTATAACCCTGATCCCCTGTGAAATCTCCATTTAAAAAGGTAAGGTATTTCGCTGTAACAAAGATTTAAATAAAATATTTTAATAAAATATTTTATTAAGGTTGCATCCGAAAACCCAGATTTTTACTACCGACCTATGCCGGCCAATGTTAGGCCTCATCTAAGGAAAAAATGATGTTCTGAAGGTAATGGTGCCCTCATATTTCTGATTCGAGCACCCTTCTAGAAGTTATTACACTTTTCAGGAAAACCTCACGCACGCGTTATTTAATTATTGAATTAAATTCAAACATTTGTTCCGGGCTCACCGAGCCTCAGAACTGCACGCCGCCTCAGAGCCTGGTCTCGAATTAATTCACATATAATATTAAAATAATACAAGGAAAAATCTGGGACATTACACGTATAGTTATTTCATTTAGTGATATGTGTGGAAGTCTACCGTATGGTTATTCCATTTAAGTATGTTTATGTCCCATGTTACCTTTATATGTTATGTGTTCTTTATATGGGTTTTATAGTAATATTTTGGTTAAAAAGGGTAAAAAATGATCTTTTATTCATTGACGAGTATTTTATACTTTATAACGGTGAAAAGTATTACTTATGAAAAATTATTCATGGTTTACTTATTGTTTTGAAAAATAAATAGTTTTCCTTCTTTATGTATCCCTTACTGAGCTTTTTATGCTCATACCATGTTTTTGAAATGTTTTTCACAGGATATAAAGTGGAATAGGGTTAAGGATGGGATCAAGGAAAATTCATTCTGTCTAAAACATGGAACTTGATGTGATTCTTTTTTCAATGAGTTTTTATTTTTTGAAAAGAATTGAAGCTGGGTAGATGGAATAATCAGCAGTACATACATGTAAGGGCATGCCTGCCATCGATGACGTCATAATTCACTAATGCCTGACCGTCTCCCAACCTATTCGGGTCAAGGGTCCCATTCCCATACCAAAAATATCGAAAAACATATCTATACTATGGTCCACTAACTACTGTGTAATCTAAAATAGTGCAGTAATCGTTCACAGAAAATTCACTTTCTATTCTAGATTACCATGACAACACGTGTAACAAAAGGGTTATCCAACTGATGACATCCATGCATTAAATCACATAGACACACATATATATTCACGCACACAACATGCATCACCCGAGTCACCCCAAGGAATAAATCCCTTACCTTTCTACAATTTTATCATAGAGGAGTCCTATACAGTGGACCCCCATAATATACAACTCTACTAAAGAGAGGGGACCACATCCAAGTTATTTTTTTAAATTTCCAACACTTTTAAGGGGATATTGAGAACCCTCACAAAAAGTACAAACAAAAAAGGAAACTGCTGACTTATTAAACACAAGTTTAATTTGATTAGAGTCTTCCTTCCCTCAATAGTTCCCAAGGGATGGAACTTACCTTGGAGTCTGGATCTTCCTATATGTTGTCTTCATAGTGCCTTGCAAGGTATTCTCAAGATTTCAAATATTATTCATTATTGATCTTCTCTATCTTGAAGCCTCTAATAAATACAGGATCCTACTTGTCAATCCATTACACTTACTCCCTATAAACTTCCACTTGAATCAATCTTTCCATCATTTGGTCGATGTCTCCCCCTCTACCTTGATCCCCAGGACATACTCCTTCATTTCCTCACCATAGTGCATGTGTAGTACCATATGAGTTTCAAGATCCTCATCCATTAGGTAATGAAATCCATGTGGAGAACCTACCTCACTTTGTTGTCCAGGGGGAATAGCATCCCCATTCTGCAGCCTCATATCCTCAAAATTCATATGAAACTCCACTTCCTGGTCATCTATTTTTGAGGCTCCTTTCACCTAAAATTGAAAATCTATGGTGCCAACCTGATGATCCTCCTCTCCATACTATAACTGAATCTCATTACCCTTGAGTTTACCCTCTTTTTTGGCTGACCGTGTATCCATTGGTTTAGGAAGATAGGGGTAGTCCTTACGAACCTTAGGTTTCGGCTTCATGGATACAATATAACTCCCTGAGTCCCTATTTTTCTTATTCCCATCTTTCTCCTTTGGTTATGTAGACCATTAATTAATCCTCCCAAATCAGTGTCATTTGAGGTCTATCCATATCCATCAGACTCGACCACATAGAGATAGTTAGAGTTTTCTTCAAGATATCCATGAATACTTAAACTCTAAAATTTGTTGTTTAAGTTGAGGCAGGACAACTTCCTCTCCGAGTTGATTCTATGAATGGTAATCAACTTCTGGCCTACAATATTTGTAGGCTTCTCCCACTCTTTTCTATACTTGGACATACCCTTTACAGTATAAAGAACCACCCTGTCATAGTTGTTTCAATCACCCACCCTCACTGCCTCTACATAGGTACAAGGATTAAGACACACAACACCTTTAGAATTTGGAATATCAGCTCTAGTAGTGTAACATGGGTCCTAAGACTATGCATTGTACAAATCCTAAGATTCAAAGTCCACCACATAGGTCTAGGCACCCTGACTAAACAATTTTTTTTTCGGAGGACTTTCCAGGTTGCTCCATAGCCTATTGAAGATCTATGATACATTGGGATCATTAGGTAAGCTCTTAACTAGTTTTTTCTTTGTTTCCCTATTCGAACACTGGATATCCTCAACATTGATAGTCCCCTTGCCAGAACTGGCACAACCATCTCCAGACACCCCATGAAAGAAGTACCGTACAATGTTGATGTAAATACCAATAAATGGATGTATATTACTCAAATATTAGAATAATGGGAAGTACATACACCACTTAAAGGAGATAGTGGTAAATATAGCATGAATCTCATGGGAATAAAAAGTGAGATAAAAACCAGTTACCTCATTGTAATAAATCAAGTCGTATAACCAAAAGATAATAAGAAACAAATAAATCATATAATACCATGAATATAAAAATAATCATGATAATATGTATCAAATTTCAGTACACAATACACCACATTCAATAAATAAGTGTCGAATAATGAAAATATCACGAAATTAAAAGCGATATAAGAAATCCCTTACCACAAGTCCATCTTGTCTTGTTAGTTTCATTATATTCATGAATAATAAAACTTGGTAAATTTATAATTTCTTAATGGATTCCTTTAATTTTTATTATTCAATTCATATCACATATTATAATTCTATAATAATTATTTAATTATGTGAGTTCATATCATACATTTTGTCGATGTTCGGTACATTAGTCAAAAATGAACTAGTTTGAAGAGAAGTGTCCATGTGGTTATTAGTACATCATCTCAAGAATGGTGTTCATGATTTAAATATCATATATATACAGTATATATTTATTTAATAATATTCCATAATTTTTGGAGATAATAAATGAAATGTACCGTTCATGTAGACGGTAGGCCATACGTACGCATGAATGCTACATTCATTTTTTGTCATATTAATGGATATTAAAACTAAATGAGACATAGATATATTATAATTCTAGTATATTATATATGTTATATAGGTAAAATATATTCATTAATTACATTCTTTATAAATTCCATGTTTGGAATGAACGAGTCACATCACTTGAGGGGGTGGTTGTCCACACTTCCTCATAGGAAATATTCTCATTTTCACAACATGTAAAGCATAAAGGTATGTTTTAAATATAAGACACAGAAGAATAGAGTGGAAATAAATATAATATATATATTATATAAATATATTTCCATCATAATGGCCACCATTATAGGTGTTAAAATAAGATTGAACAATCATCGTTTCGTGAGGCAGTAATTTGCCACCCTCAGAACAGTATGTTCTTTAACCAGTAGACGGAGGTGTGAGTAAGTGTAGGTAGAACACTGATCATAAAATGTCTTATTATATTTAGCATACTATTTTTTATTATGGGATCAAATAATAAGAAGATATTTTTGAAAGAAGAAAGAAAATAAAATAATGAAACTTGAGAGAAGACATTACCTCAAAATCGGGTAACTCTTTTCAATTTGAGCCAAAGGCTTCCTTGGAAAGACTTCGGCCCAAAGTGAGACTTCTAGGAGTAATAGAGGTATGTGGAGTAATAATATGAGCATAGTTTGGATGAGCCAAGGGTTTTAGAGGTGTGGAGAAGGGGGTAGAGTTCGGGGCCTTTTATAAGAGGGAGGCGAGTCACTTTTGGAATGTCTTGAAATGTTACTTTATTATAAAGTGATTTTTGGATTTTCAAGGTCCCACAATGATTTATTTTTAGGATATGGTGATAAGGGTTCGAAATCCACCCATAAAATAGGTTTTAGTCAAGTGTAAGTCTTATAATTTACCTTATCATTTAATTTTATTTTAATCATTCATTAATGAGGTAATCACTGCATCATCATGGTGTCATAAATAAATATATTTATTTAATGTGTAAAAATTATAAAAAAAATACCAATCTGTAGGAAATTTTTTTAGATTTACAATGAATATTTATACTCTAATAGATCATTTATGTAAACAAAATTAAAAATTTTTTACTTAGGATATACAAAACTTTTTTATATTTCTCTTCTTTTTTAAAAAAATAATGTCATAAATGTCATTATCACACACATGTGACTCCATGGGCCCTCAAGATTGGTATAAAGCTTCCCATGGTCGGACATGACTCAAAACAGAGGATTTGGACACATTTTGAGGTCATTTTATATTATTATGATATTATTTTATTACACTTAACTACCCGATTACTAATTAATCACGACAATTAAAGACAATTGTCGTCATTACTATTCATAATGTCCAAAAACAAAAGAGTCATAATTACATAATTTTGACCATATTATTCTATATATGGAATCCATTTCACCAAATTAAAATCACATAAATAGAAATAATTAAGTTAAAAATAATTCCCATTGTCAAAACCAATGATGGGGTTTTAAGATGTAAAATCTATCAAAAGATTGATTTGTTTTTACATCCAATTTAAAAGTGAAATGACATAAAATTACCAAAATTTTATTAAATAAAAAAAATAATTAAATTACACCTTAAACCCAATTAAAATGGCAAAATAACTATATAAATAAAATGGATGAAAAGGCAATTTTGAATTAAAATGCTGTATTTTTCAGTATTCATTAAAAATAAACATTATTTGAAAAATACAAAAAAATCACCCTAAGATATATATGATATTACATATTCAAAAATTATGTCCATTTTAACAAATTAAAAACATATAAGTTTCATTAATAAATTATATAGTTAATTCCCTCTATCAAAACAAATAGCCTGTTTTTAGGAAACAATATCTAACAAAAGATTGATACTTGTTTATGTCCATTTTCAAAGTGAAATTAATTCTAATGACCACCATTGGATTAAATGGTAAAAATATATTATAATTACACTTTAAAACAAATTAAAAATATAATCTAACCATAAAAATAAATTATATTAAAATGGAGGCTTTAAATTAAAATACAGAATTTTTCACTATTCATTAAAAAATGAACTTTATCGGAAAAATACAAAAAATTTACAGAAAGTAAATTTTGATGTCTTGATTCTGAAGAAGGATTTTATTTTTTCAAATATAACATATAAAAGAAACATAAAGTATATTTAAAATGGGTTTTCTATCAAAATGCGGTTAATCGACCTCTTAAAAGATATTAGAATATTTATGCTTAAAATTGGATTCATTCGCATTTTAAGCCTCTATAATTAATTGGGTAATTGTTAAAATATTTAACAAACATATATAATCATTTTTTAGTTAGTTATATTCATTCCAAGCATTATAATGGCTAGGCATTTACTACTATTTCAAATAATATTATTATATTATTAGTGTGCAACATAAGATTTCAAAAAAACTTGTTGTTGCGTATTGGGTATGCCATCGAAAATAGCATCCTCTTTAATGTAATATTAATATTTTATTCACAAATACTAATAAATATGAAATTTTAATATTATTTATTTACCTGGAATGTTACACCCTACCACCTACATCGTCGCCCTTCTGACTCACCGACAGTTTCCATCACACCCCAAACACCAGAATTTGGAAATGTAATTGATCGGGAAGGTCCGGGCCATTATAGTGAATGTGATCCTAAGAATGGAAACAATGAGGAATATTGAGAGAGACATATCATGACTAGAATTATGGGACATGTGATATAGGGTTTTTCATGGTTGAGAGTACTATAGAAACACAAACTGTAAAACCCAAACAAGAAATCAACATGGGAGGAGAAAGAGAAAATAACATACCTTTGACACTAGCCTTGATTCATTCGAGAGAACGTAGAGGAAGAGAGCCGATTGTAGATGAGTTCAATGAGATCTTGAGAATAATTACTAAATCAATTGCGGTTAGGGTTCTTATGAATAGATCGGGGTCAGTTTTATTAGTACATCAAAAAAATACTGATAAAGATGCCTTTTACCATTGCTAAATTGATAAGCATTGATAAAAGAAATCATTATCATTTCTAAATAAGCACTGATAAAATGAATCCTTATCAGTTCTAAAACTTTTGCACTGAAAATGGATTTATAATTATAATTATAAATAAAAAATTTATATATATTTATATAATTATATTTTTATCCATTCTAATTTTATAATTATTTAAATATATAAATATTTATTTATAATTACATCAATACTTATTTAAAAAATTATATTTTTTACTTATAATTATGATTATAAAAGTTTATAAATATGGTAAATATACATTTATAAATATATTTATAATTATTTATTTATAATTAAAATATATTTATATACTTAAATATATTAATATAATCATATATATATATATTTAATAAATATAATTAAATATAAATATATTAAATACATTCATTACTTATGTATATTTATTATAATATTATATTTACAAAATATATTTATATCCTTATATATATATATTAATATAATTATATATATTTTTTAAATATATATATAAATAAAAATATTTATATAGAAAATATGTTCATTTTTTAAATATATTTATTATAATTTTATAATTATTTAAATATATAATTATTATTTTGTAAATATATGAATTCGTTAAAAAAATAATATACACATATTTATATCATTATATATATTTATATAATTATATATATAATAAATAGATATAATATAAAAATAAAAATAAAAATAGTGTATTCATTATTTAATTAAATTTATTACAATTTTAAAATTATTTAAATATATATATAATTAATTAAATATATATTTATTTATTTATTTTAAATTATATAAATAATTTTTAAATAATTGTTATTTTTTATATTTATAAAAATTATAAATTTATAAATATAGCAAATATACATTTATAAATACAATTATTTATGAATATTTATTTATAAATATATTTTTAGCATTATTAATGAATATAAAATCTTAAATACATGCGTTTTCAAAATGATTGAAATTGAATAATTTACAATGTGTACACTGTAAAAATATTGAAAAAAAAATCAACAAATTTTATTAATTCAAAATAAATAATCGGGAAATATGGATCTATATTAAAGTAAAGATGAATATATATATTGAAAATACTAAAACATAGTAAATATATATATACAAATAAATAATTGAAAATGATTAATTTCAAAAAAAGAATACAAAATAAAATATATTAAAAATGAATAATGAATAACTAATTGTAATCATATTAAAAAAAATAATTAAGATTGATCGATTAAAAAGCTAATATATTAAATGTATCATGCTGGAATGAAATTATAAAATATAATAAAATTTTAATAAATTACATAAATATTAGGTGTATGTGTTTCTATATACTATTTCATTAATTACTTTAATATTTGTCTATGTGTGTTGTATATGAAATGATTTAATAGTACACATGTATGTGATATGAATGTAACACTTTTTTTATATTTGTTAAATTTAAAATAAAACAAAATTAAAAATGAATAATATATTATAATATTTTTAATTATTACATTTTATTCATTTTTTCAGGATGTTGAGAATCATTATGAGGGAGGAATGAGAGTGGCTCCTCAAACCACCCTTCGAATGGTCAATGCACAAAGCCTAATCACACAAGATTTTAGATATGTATTGAATCTGGCATGCTAGATATGGCACTATAGCATGGATATTAAAATCATAATGGGAGTATTCCTTTGAAAGGATTATTCCTCAAACTCATGAGGAAAAATACCTTCAAAAAGTTGAAGCAAATTGAGATCTGTATTCAAAAATCAAAGTCTTATTCTTCTTAGAATATCATTGTAGATCAAATATACAAAAGGCTTCTACCTCAAATATCCATTCATTTAAAAAATCATAAGGTGTAGGATACTTTATTAATGTTGATCCCGAAGCACTCCAATAAAGATTAATCATGAATGTGTTTTCTATTATCTGGTTCATCACTTATTTAAAATGGGATAGATCACGGTTGATTCCTGATATCAAATCCTAAATCTCAATTTGTTGGGAAAATCTAATTAAAATCTTGTTCCAATTGTTAAAATATATTGTCATATAATTATAGGATCCCATTATGACATATATTCTAGTTGGTAAAAGGGTAACCTATAACCAAAACCTGGATTCCAATTTTTATCAAAATGGTATTATAACATTAAACCCTTTACACATAGGACCTCAATGGATCAAATGTGAAATAGATTGCATGGTTTATGTTTTTTATTATATGTAACACCCCAATACATTAAAATATCTTAATGATAGTATAAACATTATTTTTCTCTTTCTTTATATGCAACACCATGTTAATCTTACACTACACACCATACTCTGTTTTCTTGCGTTACAAGAATGACTTGGTTTTACCGCCTTTTAATGGATCACCTATAATAAAACTAAATTTTGTAAATTTTATAAATTTTATTTTTCAAAAAAATTTCATTTTTGAATTTATATTTTCAAAATCAGTTTAGGGTTATTTTTTGTTATTTTTTTAAGAAGTGTAATTTTTTTATGAATAATGAAAAATTACTGAATTTTAGTTAATAATTGCCTTTTAGTTTAAATAATTATTAAGGTTAAATTATATTTTAAATTGGTTTTGAAGTAAAAATAGATCAATTGCACATATATTGACCCAATTTAGGTCATTGTAATCATTTTATATTAAAATTGTATTTAACTCTTATTGAACTATTGAATGTTTCTACTTCAAAAACTCCATTTCTCGAAACGTCTATGAGATAGCTTTAATCTTAATTTTCAGACATTATGACTTGAATTTGGAAAAACAAAGATAAGAAGTTTTAATCAGTACAATATTTTTGGTCAAATAATATCATTTTTATTTTTGACCCAAAATATTATTGAAGGAGATTAAAATTAATTACGGTGATTGATGTAAAATTAAGCTCGATATGGGACCAAACCATAAACCGAAAGACCAAAATCACCAAGAAACATGTCCAAAATCCATTGGATTTTTATAATTAGACCAAATACACAATTTTATTTTGAATTTTATGGGTTTTTGGATTATTATGAAATGGAATTTCTCTTTATAAAAGTTTAAGTAAGGAAAAAAGACAAAAGAGGAACTTTCCTTACCATTAAAATTTATAAAACTTTTAGTTATGTAAAAAAACATAATATTTTCGGTTATACATAACCTTTTTAAATATAAATGGGTATTTTTCATCATAATAATTTATCATTAATTTTTAGAGATGGTTTATTTACTTAAAATACTTAAGAAATGCCAACATAGTGATTAATTAGTAAATAAAAAACTAAAATAAATGATATATAAATATTACAAGTGAAGTGATTTGAGTGAATTATTGGCTTTAATTAATTATTTTAGATGTATATATCATGTTAGAAAACAGAAAATTAATATATTTTAATTATAATATTTATTTGATATTATAATATTAGAATTAAATAAATAATGTCAAAATTGACATTATTGTTATTTTACAATATTTGACATATTATTAAATGATTTAAAATTAATAAAAAACATATATTATAAAAAATTAATTATTTATGTGTTGATAAATTTTAAATATGTTCTATTAATGGACCGATTAATCTAATATAATTAACATATTGACCCATATATTGTAAAAATGTTGTTTACGCGGTCCAGGTTAAGTAGTGTTTTAGTGCATCACATACGCTTGTTTTAAGATTAATATCCAAAAGAGATGTGAATTTTATTTTATAAAATAGATATAATATTAATAATTCAGTTATCTATATTTTATAATAAATATTACTTAATTTTATTCTAGACAGTTAAATTATGTAGGTTGGAAAACTAGACGCATTAATAAAAACCAAATTGATAATATTTGAGAATCATAGAAGTTAAGGAACAAAATTATTAAAATTCACATATTTTTTTGTTTTGGGGGTTATTATAGAACATTATTCTTATTTAATCCATTTTTTCCCATTTTTTAGGAACTTTAGGTAAGTTAGACCTCCCATTAAATATTACCATTTGGTATTTACAGGAGTTCCACTCCCCCTCCGATATAAAAAGGCAAGCACTCTGCACCTTCCTCACACCTCTTGATACACATTTTATCATCCAAAATCTACCCAAATAGTCTCCCAACATCACTAACCTAGACCTGCTATCATACCATTGGTATGGAAGCAATCCAAGGAAGCATGTTGTTATAAACCAAAAAGAGTTACCAAAATATGAGGTAACATCTTCTCTCAAGATATATAGTTTCATTTCCACTATCCACGCAATTAAAACTCATTATTCTGTGATTATATAAAAAATATCATAAATATACTAGGATGTTTTTATGTAAAGGTTTTTATCTACACTTACACATACTTTTATCTAATGGGTAAAATACATATTGTTTCTGTGTATGGTGAACTGGTGCCTCATGAAGCAATGATTGTTCATTTTTCCTTTACCACCTATCATGGTGGTAATTATGATGAAAAATCACTATATATAGGATATATATGATATTTATAATGTATTTATGAATCTATAATATGTATTTAGAACATATCATTATACCTTCTATCTTGTCTAGTATGATAAGTTCGTTTGAGGAAATGTGGACTATCGCCCCTTGAAGCGATATGAATCGTTCATTCCATATATGGAATTTATAAAGGATGAATTTAATAAAACTATGTAACATATGTAATATTGATATTATAATGAAATTTTAAAATACATATTTATCATTTATTTTTAATTCTTTTAATATAAGAAATAAATGAAAGTAGTGTTCATGCATACGTACGGCCTACCATCTCCATGAATGGTGTACTTCATTTCTAATAGCAAAAATTATGATCTACTATAATCAAATATATAATTAATATATATAATAATTAATTAATTGTTTAAATTCATTATATTTCTAAATTATTATCTAATTAATATCATCAAAAAATAACAAATCCAAACAAATTTGAGAAAACTAGAAAATTAACAAACAAAACAGTTAAAATAATGAATGAGTGTTAAAAAATGGGTAATAAAATTTTATAAGAAGTTAATATATGTTATTTTAATAATTATTATAGTAATTTTATAATTTATTAAGTTATTTTAAACCTCTATACATAATTATATAGATCACAAAATAGAAGGAAGGTTAAGGTAGGGGATTTCGTCTCAATTTCAATTCCATTTAGACATATTTTTATTATGAATCTATTCACTTTTATATGATGTATGTAATACCTTTTAACATGTTATATGATGAATCTAATTAATCTCATGATATTCTATGTTTCATTTAATTATTATGGAATTATTATGTAAATGGTTTAAAGTGTTGCGGGACACGTTGGAATGTTCAAACATTATTCTTCCTAAAGAATATTTTAATTTCAACAACACTTGTTGTTACTTATCCTCATATGATGTATTGTTGATAAATTCATATAATTTATTTTATATGGATATATGATAAGGAATCATGTTTTATAATTAAATTTATTCTTTGATTCTATGACTTCATTGGATAGGTAAAACAGAAGTTGGGGACTCTTTAATGTAAGCCTTATGGGTTGGGGACTGGTTAATGAAAGCCCCTAGTTGCATAGATAGTCTCATCGGATGAAATTAAGCCTTAAACAACATTCACATTTGTAACCATTATGTTATAAACTATATTTAAAGAGGTCACAAGATTATTTGGTTTATTACAAGTATGTTTTAAACCATCTTGAGAAAAGTCTTGATGGTAATGGTTCCATGTAAATAGGATATATGGATTCCAAAAAATAATTATTTGCATTATTTAGAATTAAATTATTATCATTATTTATACATTAGATTTTATGTTGTCATATCTATGGATTTCAATTCTTTCTCATTTTATTTCTTAATGAAATGTGATTTAGTTTCTTTTATTTCCATATTAATATTGTGTTATCTAGTTTTTTGAATGGAATGTGTTATCAGTTATTTAACATTCCATGTTGGTTTATTTTTTTCATCTCATTTACATATCCTTACGAAGAATTTCATCTCACCATTATTTTGTTTCCTTTCCCCAGGTTATCAAGATTATAACATTTAACAAGCTTTCAAGAATGTAGTTTATTTAATTTTATTATTTATCATCTACAATTTTATTTTCCCAATGTATTATGGGTGTCATGTATATAATCTAGTATTCCAAGACTAATAAATTTTGTATTCCTTTGGGATCTGATTCCCTCTAATCATGCCAATTTAATAAATTAATGCATCATCTCTATTATTCTGGGGTCTTGGCATTATAATTGGTATCAGAATAAGTTTAACTGAAACCATGGAAACATGATTTAAAACACATTTTTTGGGGACCAAAACCCTAAATTTGACATTAATCATAATTATAAAAGTACATACTATAATTATGTTAAGGTATTTATTATGTGAGTGTTCCTAGAAATACATCCCTGTTTGGATACTAAAGTGGATGTGGTTCTGGAATATATTTACCTTGGTGAAATAACTCAAACAAGGTGTCCTAAGCGAGACTTAGGGTAACCTGGTACACAAAAATGGGCCTTATTGTGCACTTGATTTTACACTCTTTGGGGATACGCTTAGGATATACCATATTTTATTTACCTACCATTATAATGTATTTAAAAGTAAGGATTTTCCCAAAGTAACCAAAGTTTATGATTCTAGTAATAACGATGCATAAATTTATGTTATATTCTATACTATATTTAGAGTTATAAAAAGGACATAATTTTATGATATAATCCTGTATATGCCATTATCTAGAAATGGAACTTCGAAGGAATAATGGTATCAATAATGGTGGTTAATGTTGTGGTTTCCCTACTGAGAAATTCAATAAAGCTGGTATTAGAACTAAGTAAGTTATGAATATATTAGGGTAGCTCAGTCAGGTTATGAAAAATAACTTTGTCTGAATGGATCAACTTAATCCATGAAGAGAATATCCTATACCAGATCGCTTTATACATTAGAATATTCCATTTTTTTTGTGGGTGTACTAATCCAATTTTTGTTGAGTGAGAAATTATGTCACTGTAAAAGATATTTATTTATTTAGGATGTAGTGAAAAAGAAAGGATTACACTTCAAGGGTATTGTCTCAAATATGGTGTTGATAAGTGGTGGTATTTGATATAGAATACTAGGGATGGAAAATAAATTCAACTCTAGGATTTGATGAATTTAAATGATAAATTAGTTGATAAATACTTCCCTCGTGATAAAAAAACTGATATTAAGAGGAAGTTCCTTAGAATAAAGAAAAGGAAGATAAAATTGTCAAATATTTTAAATCTACATTTACATGGTTATCTAGGTATGATTCAAATTATATACTCAGCATGGAGTGAAATCTCAATCACATATTTGTAGGTCTTAATCGAAATTTCATAATAGAACTCATTTCCCAAACATCATAAGATGAAATATTTTTATGTTCTATCAAGACAAAGAACGAACTATCTAAGTACCATGGATTCGAAGGGAACCTAGATATGAAGAGGATGGAGGATCAAAAAATGGATAAGGGGAAGAAGAGAATGAGGGATTCTCCTACATATGAATATTTTTTCATGAAACACCCTAGTACATGCATTAAGGGAATGAGATTTTGTTATAAGTGTGGATAAAAAGGCCACCAAGTTCTTGATTGCAAGGGAATGAAAGAATGTTCCAATGTTCAATGCTTCCACTATAAGGAGATTAGTCACTATGAAAATAAATTCCCCAAATGTAATGGGACAATACCACAGAATACATCATGGACCAAGGTCATGATTATTTTTTTGATACAAATTAAATTGAATGGTTAATGTGCCTATGTAATTGGATCATTTATTAATGTTTTAAAAGTATTTTATCAGTAATTTAATGGTTATAAATATTGTGGAATATATGAGGATTGTACTATAGTACTTTGTTTTTAAGGATTTGAGATCATATACTGAATGTTACCAAGAAAATATATTCATTAGAAAGTCAAAATTTCCAAAAAAACACATGATTGGTGAAAATAAAACAATTAATATGTTCTTGAAGATAAGATAATGATGAAGAAATGATTGATTTGGACAAGTGTTGACTACCTTGGAAATGATTAATGTCTTGTAGAAAAGAGTTCTAGACAACACTTTGGAATTTAAGGAATATATCCAATAACAGGTGTATTACGTAAGGAATAAGAAAAAATTAATGTTTTCAATAAGGTTTTTATAGTGATTAGAGTTATTACCATACTTCAAGTAGATGTATGGTGAATTTTTTCCCATTTTTGGAATGTCAAAATTTATATTTTCTTCATGTTGATTAAAGGCTAATGATAAATTCATTTCAAAAATTTAGTGAAAATATTTTTAAATTTTGGATCATAATATTTTGGAAAGGTTGTCCATTTAAGAAATGGTTTAAGTTGAACATCAAATATGGTATTAGATATTGCTATATTACATCACTGCATATTGAATCTTGTTCTAATATATTAAGTAGGAATAGTTCAAGGCACCGCCAAAGTATAAAATTATCCTTCTATAAATGTACCAAGTAATTATATTTACTTATATTCTTAAAGAGTGAAAGAATAACTCTACTGTAGGAAAAACGATCTTGGAACCAAATATGTCAACCTAGTACCTTCATTTCTACTGAATCAAATGGCCCTTAGATCATCATAGATATAGGAAATTTTTATTGTTAACTTTCCCCTAACCATTTTCTCTAGAACTTCCCTTCAGAAGTTTATCATAGTATTTTTCCTCATTAATCATGTTTCCATTTCCAACCTCTATTATCTTACTAAAAAACATAGTAACATGATTATTGTACATAACCTTATTACTTATTAATTAGATGTGTTGTTAACACTATTCATGAAGTGGATTCTTCAACAATATTCTTTCCAAATATCAATCCCTTGATTAATAAGTTCATGTTTAAACTGTGAGGATAAAATTTAATTAAGGTAGGGAGAATGTAACACCCCAATACAATGAAATATTTTCTCATTAGAATAAATATTATTTTTTTCTTTATTTATATGAAACTGCATGTTATTCTTACACTAAACAACACACTGAGTTAGCTTGCATTACATGCAAGAATAGGTTTTACCACCTTTTAATGGTGCACAAATTTAAAAAAAAAATTATAAATTTTATTTTTCAAAATAAACATCATTTTTGAATTTTTAATGTCAAAATTAGGTTAGGGTGATTTTTTTGTATTTTTCTTGGATGTTTCATTATTAGATGAATATTGAAAAATACTACATTTTTGTTCAAAAATTACGTTTTTTTAATATTTATAAATTTTGAATAATATTTTAATTTTTTTTAAGTCAAAATAGATCAATTATACATATATTAACCTAATAAAGGTCATTGGAATCATTTTTATATTAAAAGTGCAGATAAAAACTTATTGAACCATTGAATGTTTCAACTTTAAAAACCTGATTTCTCTCCACGTTTGTGATATTTGTGTTAATCTTAATTTTCTCACTTTTATGGATTTAATTTTGAAAAATGGAAATACACGATTGCAATCAGTAAGATCTTGGGTTCCTAAATAATATATAATTTGTTATGTCTCAGTTTAATTCCATTATTTTGAATAAAAAGGTGTTTCCCAAGTTCACGTGGAGGCTTAGGAGGTGTTATGGGGGTTCATGACACAAAAGAGTGGGATAGAGTTGTTTAATAGGAATGTTTCATGGTTTGTGCACAGTTAGTTCAAACCTTGAATAAACCCATGGTAACCATGTGAGGGGGTTGTTTTTAGATAGTATCATCTGCACGGTATGGACACAGTTTGGAAAACTGTGAGACCTAGTAACTTTAAGAAATTTACAAAAAAACCATTACTGTATTTTTATGTTCCACTTGGTATTTTCCAACTTCTTCCTCATTTTAACCCTAGAAACGATCCAACTTACCAAGATCTTCCAGGAGGTGATTCTCCATTGATTATAGTCTATTTGGAGTGCTGTTAGTTGCGGATTAATGATCCAGATAAGGCTAATGCCCTCCTTACTTATTTTTCTTGATTAGGGTTTGTGTATTTCTCTTCACTGTATCTGAAGCTCTAAAACCCTTATTTTCCTCTGAAATTTAGGGAAATCTTCTAAGGGGTTTAGATTAGGATCTAAGGCCTTGATTAATAGTGTGTTCTCCCAAAAAAAATTTTAGGTGGTCTATAATTTATATCACATGGTTTATATTTAGATTTGTGCATGTAGGGTTTTATTCTTGTTGTCATATTGATCTGTTCTTGGTGTCATTTGTGATATGTGGTATCTTGAGTTTTTTAATAACCAAATAAACCCTCGGGATCCCCGTGGGATGCATTGGCGATGCCATTTATATTTTTAGGGACACCCATGGTGTGCACTGACCCTCCCAAGTGGGATAACATAAATGTAAGGTATGAATTTGACTCATGGTGTTGAAGAGACATAATGAATGTGCTAATTGCGTTATTTGATGAGTTAGAAGGGTTGTGGATAGTTGTTTCTAATGTGGTTAAGGTCTAAGGGATTATTTTTTGGTGTGTAAATTGGTTAAATGGTACAAATGATAATATGTTAAGGGATTATGTTAATACATGAATATTCTTAGTGAGATAGGCTTGGGAAAATGGGAAATAGGGATAAACGATTAGGGGTTATAAAAAATAAATGTGTTAATTGATTTTAGAATAATTCTAATTTCCCATTTATTGATATTGTTGTTATGTTTACAATGATATTGGCTATGCATGGTTGTCTTGTGTTTTCTTGGAGAGATTGATAAATAAGCAGGTGTGTATAGCTTGGCAGAGTGGGGTATAGACATGATGTTCTACACCCATGGGTCGAGTTTGACTAAGGTTCTAATCTCCACCCTCTATATACATAGTTTAGGGAAGTGGATGGAGTTTTATACCCCTAATGGTTTCATTCCACCCAGACCGAGGCTTTGAGGGCAGGATAATGTGGTTGTTGTGATGAGATTCCCAGTGAGATAGGATTCGATTTATTCACATATTCCTTAAATACATTTATGATGCCGAATCCATTGAAAAAATGATAAAGGGTGAACTAAACCATGATATGATTAATTAGTGAACCTAACACTTGAATGCACTATTTATTTGACTGGATAATTTGTAGACACCATTAGTGTTGGACTAACGATTTTTTCTCACACCCTCCTTGGGCTGCCGTTCGGTTGTCGAGTGCATTTAATGGTTGCTTTTCAGGAAAAGGCAAGGTCTTTATTCTTCAAAAGTGATTCGAGATCGGTATGTGCACGGATGAGGTCTGGGAAATAAATATTGGACTATTTTTTGGATTTCATTGTTGATTTATTGTTGGATTTTGTTCACTTGTAATTTTAGTGTGGCATGACATATTAACTGTTTCATAGGTCTTGTATCCCTTTTGAGAAACATTTTACTATGCATGTAATTGGTTTTTTCCTATTTTTTCATCTACTTATATTGTGTTCTACTATGGGTTACTCTAGTAAAGTGGGTATAGTATCCCCATGTGACTTATTTGACCCTCTCTTCTAGTCGACAACATCTAGTATACGGGGAGACGCACTTGAGGTCATCAGATGATCTGGCTCGGAGAACTGATTTGGTGTCACCCAGGTTAGGGATGTTACAAATTGGTATTAGAGGAGTTCTCTCCTCCTTATTACTATTTTGGGATGGTAGATAGAATATCATGACAGTGTTGGGCCATTATAATGATCTCATTCCTGGGAGTACCTAACCAAATAATGGGGGTAAACCCAAGTCACCCAGGGCAGGAATTGTTTTTCTTATTGTTTGTTGTTAAATTTGATGATATTTCACCATTGGGTGATACACATGTGGTGTGATGTGAGAGTTTTTTTTGATATTTTTCTTGTGGTTAGACTAGCATGAGGTTTTTAATTCTTAAATCTGTCTAGGAACCTATGTATATAAGTGACATGCTTCATAGTAGGCACACATACAGGGGACAAGTGTGTAGGACATAGAGAGAATGATGAATTTGATTTATAAAAAATTATGATAATTGGTTGTAATAAAATGGTTGAAATGATGTGGAATGTAAGGTTTGACATAATGTGAGTTGGTTTTCTAAAAAGCCTTTAACATGGTTGGGTGACAAAGGGTAGTGTTCTGGATGTGATCGGGCTCATTTGGGTAGTGTTTGAGAAATATTTTTTTATGGATAGTGATGAGCCTTCCTTTCTATTTTCGTGAAATATTTATGGCATGCACTTTAAAAATAATTTTTTTGAGTTTTATAGAGATTACACCATGAATAAGTGTGCTTTTTGGGTGACATGAGGACATTTTCGAGAGAACACCTCCAGTGGTGGAGAAAGAGAACATGGTGATTCAGGAAGATAAGGAAGAGTAGTTCCATGAAAAAATTTATCGTTTTATGGAGATGATGGAAGGGGTCCCAAGGCGGGTTGCACCGAGTATGTTTGAGATAACTAGAGAGTTTTAGCTATAGCACCCTCCAAACATTACTAAAGAAGGTGGGTCAGATGAAATAGAGTTCTGGATAGAGTCTATCCATAGTATTCTCAACCATCTAGGGACTCCTCCTGAGAAGCAAGTTATGTTAGCATCCTATATGTTATGAGGCCAAGCAAAGAATTGGTGGGACATCATGGTTTAAACTGAGCAGGCCAAAGGAAGGATTTGGAAGGACTTTAATAAGAATATTATTGAACAATTTTATCAATAAATATGGAGGAAGGATAAGAATACAAATTTTATGATCATCCCTCAAGGGACAAAGTCGGTAATGGACTATGCAACTCATGTCACCATTTTGTGATGCCCCATTGTGATGTTGATAGGAGATGATGCATGGATGGAGAAAGATCTCTAGAATAGTCTGATACACAAGATAAAATCACAAGTGAATATTTTCCATTAAAAAATGTTTACTAAATATATGTATTAATCCGTCATTTCATAAGGGATCATTAAGGAATATTCATGTAGAATACTTATGTTGACAACTGAGAGAGGAAGTGGTGCGACTTCTAAGAGTAAGAAGTTCCGTATTGGAAACTTCCAACACAGTGAAAGTTAAAAAGACAAAAAAAAATAGAGGATTATCCTCTCAGAGTGGTGACTAGATATTCTATTATTAGTGTGGCGGGTCGAGGAACATGCATGGAATGTTTCCCCTGCCACCAGTCAAGTGTCGAGTGTGTGGAAAGATATACCATGTGTAGAGGTTCGGTAGGAACCCGTGCTAGTCAGGAAATGAGGGAAGTTAGAGGCAGATGCTGACTATAATAATGGGGTCAGTTACACCGTATCAGGTAGGTAGTTGGATCTCCATAGGTCATACTGGTAGTGGTAGTGGATGTGAAACTCTGGGGTGAGATCACCCACACCAATAAGGTAGTGCAGTGCAGGGTATTCAGACCGGAGGCCATGGTATAAGGTCATGTAATCTCAATGTATTTCAAACTTTTTCCGAAGGTGGTGAGGTAGAACTGTATACTGCTGGAGGTATTACTCACTTAGATTCCACAATTGCAACTGATTTATTTGATACAGGTGATACACTTTCTTTTATTTCTACTCAATTAATAGTTTTGTTGGGCTTATCCATGGAGAGAGCTTGTGGAGAAATTTTACTTGATACACCATTAGGTGTATTATATGAGGATATAATTCAGTGTAAGGGTTGTGTTATAGAGGTTGGTGGATACCATTTTATGTGGAATCTATTTTTTCTAGAGTTGGCAGGTTTTGACCTACTCTTTGTAATGGATTGGTTAGTGGTGTATCAATCCCATATCAAATGTTATATTTTTTTTGTAATTTTTACATCTTGTGATAGATAAACTTATGTTTGTTGTGAGAGGGATGTTAGAGAAGGATGTTTGGGGCCATTTGTTTAGCGATTGGAAGAGATCACATCTCAAGTGGAATGCCTTGTTCTCGATAATTGGGGAGTTGAACAATATTTCTTCCCTACTGTGGTTGACCATTTTTTAAAAGTGTTTCCTAAGGACATATCAGGGATACCACCCAAGATAGATTTCGAGTTTAGGATTGAGTTATTACCGAGATCAGAGCCAATTTCTGTTCAACCATACTAAATGGCACCATCAGAGCTCCAAGAAATTTGGGATTAGTTAGAGAAGTCGAAGAATAAAGGGTTTATTCATCCTAGTACATAACCCTTGGGATATCCTCTTCTATTTTCTAAGAAGGATAATAGATCACTGAGTTTATGTGTTGATTATATGAAGTTGAACCTGATAACAGTGAATAACTGAAGCCCTCTTTCTATAAACGATGACCTATTTGACTATCTTAGTGGTGCCTCGTCATTTTCTAAGAACAATTTGAGATTGGGATACCATCAATTGAGGGTGAGATTTCTAAAATACCCTGGACAGTTTTCCAAAGTAGTTACGGGTTGTATGCCTTTTTGGTGATGTTTTTTGGGTTGACCAATTCACCATCTACATTTATGGATTTGAGGGATATGATATTCCACCTATATCTATATCAGTTTCTGGTTTTCTTTTTTGATGACATCTTGGTGTACTCCATAACTCATGACGATCGATCCAAAAACCTTGACATTGTCTTGAGTACACTACGAGAGCATATCCTTTATGTCAAGATAAAAAAATGTATGTTTTTTATCAGTGAGGTTCACTTATTAGTACACAACATTTCTAAGACTGGTTTGTTATTGGATCTAGGGAAGTTGAAGGTTGGGATGTCTTAGGAGAAGCCCAAGAACATTTCTGATGTCTATTGTTTTCCGAGTTTAGAAGGTTATTAATGAAGCTATATTAGATATTTCTCTCATTTGGAAGTTCCACTCGCAGACATAACCCTAAAGGGGGTTAATTTTTAATGGACAGAGGCTTGTGAGAGTGCTCTTCAAGAGTTGAAGAAGAGGCTGACTACCACACTAATTCTGATCTTACCCATACAAGGTAAGACGTACACCTTGTTCTGTGATGTTTCTAGTGTTGGAATTGATGCATTGTTGATGCATGAAGATCAGGTTTTAGCTTATGGTTCATGATTGTTGAGACCATATAAAAGAAATTATCATACTCATGAACATTAGCTAAAAGTTTTGGCTTATGCCTTTCAGTGTTGGAGGCATTACTTCTTAGGATAAACCTTCACGCTGCTGACAGAGCACAAAAGTCTCAAGTACATATTCTCTCTACAAGATTTGAATCTTCAACAATTAATGTGGGTCTAGTACCTAAAATTATTCGATTTTGAGTTGGTCTATACACCAGGATATGGGATTAGTGTTTCTGATGCTCTAATCTAGAAGACTCCAAATTAGGTGGTTTAGGAATGTAGTTTAGAGTGGAGGATGACGACCTTGTTTTCTAAGATGCGTTTGGAGGTAAAGGATAGGAACGATTGAATGAATCTATTATCCATAGTAGTTGAATATGCACTTTTGAACTGGGTCAAGGGGAGTCAGCTAGTGTATCTATACTATTTGTCTATGAAGGAAAGTATTAAAGTTGGGGATTTTCCTTTTAGGTTGGATTTTGATACCGGTAGAGTTTCTTATGTTCACGATCAAGTTGTGGTGCCTGCAGGAGTATTGGATTAGTTGATGCACGAGTTTCACGTATCAAAGTGGGTAGTGAATCCTAGAATTACTAAGATGTAATGAGTCATTAATAGGAATTATTGGTGGATCAGAATGAAGATTGAATTTGCAGGTTTTGTGGTGTGATGCCTTACCTATCAACAGCTGAATACTGAACATCAGCATCCAGGAGGGTTGTTGCATTTATTGAAAACTGTAGAGTGTAAGTGGAATAACATAATTATGGACTTCGTAGTTGTTCTTATGTGGATGCCTCAAAAGTGTGATGCAATATGGGTGGTTGTGGACAGACTGAAAAAATTAGCTTAATTCATGTCAGTCCATGAGACTTATACAGTAGACAAGTTTTGTGATTTATATGCTTGATACATAGTACAATTCCATGGTGTGCCAAGAACCATAGTCTTGGATCCTGATACACATTTCACCTCACACTTTTAGTAGGTATTATAGAGGGATCTTGTTAATGTGGGGTTTTTGAGAATAGCATACTACCCGTAGTCTGATGGGCAGTCATAATGTATGATCTAGGTACTAGAAAACATATTGAAAGCTTGATTTCTGGAGTTTTGTGGTTCGTAGGAAAGGAACTTGTCACCCATTGAGTTTTATTACAACAATAGTTTCCAAGATACAATTTAGATGGACCCTTTTTTCACTCTATGGTATAAAGTATAGATCTTGGTTGTGTTGGCTAGAGGCCGGAGAATCTAAGTTGCTAGGATGAGTCTCATGAAGGAGACATCAAATAATGTTCATTTGGTTCAAAAATTAATGTAAATGGGCCAGATTAATTAGAATTCATATGAAGGTCTTCATCATAGACCTCTTGAGTTTGTGGTGGGAGATAGTGTGTTTCATAAGGTGTTGCCAAGGTTGGTTCACCATCGAATTTTGAAAAGGGCATGATAGCACCTAGGTACGCATCACCATTAGAGATTATGGAGAACATTTAACTAGTGGATTACTAAATAGATATTCCATAGAGTTATAGTGGGATTCATGATTTTTTTCATGTTTCAAAACAACAGTAGTATCTTTACGATCCGTATCATGTGTTAAATATTGATTATTTTGATCTTGATCCTGACGCATTCTTTGAGGAGCATTTGATTTCTATTATAGATCCTATTGGTAATGTTTTGCGAGACAAGGTTGTACCTTCAGTTCATGTTATATGGTAGCATGGAAATTTTCAGGAAGAAACATGGGAGCAAAAAACAGATATACATGTCCAGTGGCCTGATTTCTTTTCTTCTAAAGTGAATGATGCTCGGGAAGAACAGCTCTAGGATGAGTCATCCTATGTTGGTGGTATTATAAGATCTTGGTTTCCTCTATAAAGAATGTTTTGTTGTGTTTTAGTTTATATCCCTTAATTTGATAAAATAGGTGTTTCCCATGTTCATGTCGAGTCTTGGGAGGTGTTTTGGGGGGTTTAAGACAAAAAAGAGGAATAAAAGAGAGTATTGTAGGCAGGTTGCACAGTTTTTTCATAGTTTAGGAAAACCATGCAGAAACCCCATGTAACTGTGTGAGGGGGTTGTTTTTAGGATAGTATAATCTTCAGGGTTTCGGTATAGTTTGGAAAACCGTGTGGGTAAAGTGTGAGGCCCAGTAACTTTGATAAATTTAGAAAAAATTCATTACTTGATTTTTATTTTCTACTCAAGATTTTCATCTTTCTTCTTCCTCTAACCGCTAGAAATGATCCAAGAATCCAAGATCTTCTAGGAAGTGATTCTATTTCGATCCTAGGAAATTTGGAGTACCTTCATTTGTGGATGGATGATCCATGTGAGGATAATCTCCTCCTTGCATTATATTCTAGATTTGGGGTTGTATCATTCCCTTCTCACTCTCCGATGCTTTTGTTTTTTCTCCAACATATTTGTGTTTAGTGGTCTACAGGTTATATCATATAGTTTATATTTAGATTTTTGCATCTTGGATTTTATTATTTTTCTCATATTGATGTGTTCTTGGTGTTGTTTGTGAGATGTGGTATATTGAGTTTCTAAATAACCAAATGAACTATCATGATTCCTATGGGATGGATGTAGGATTCCATGACCATTTTTCGGGCCACCCTTAGGGTGCGTCGCCCCTCTTTAGTAGTCAAACATTAATTTAAGGTATGAATTTGACTCATGGTGTTATATAGACATAAAGGATGTGTTAATTGGGTTATTTAATGAATTAGAAGGGTTGTGGGTAGTTATTTCTAATGTGGAAAAGGGATAAGGGGTTGTTCGGTTCTCATGTAAATGGGTTAAATGGGATAAATGAGAATATTTTAAGGGATTATGTTAATACTTGAATATCTTAGTGACATAGGCATGGGAAATGAGAAATGGGGATAAATGGTTAGGGGTTATAAATTATGAATGTGTTAATGGATTGTGGTATAATTTTAATTTCCCATTTATTGGTATTTTTTGATGTTTCCAATGATACTGGATATTCTTAGTTACAATATGATTGTTTGGATGGATTGATAAATAAGAATGCACACATAGCTTCGTAGAGTGGGGTATATACATGAGGTTCTACACCCACGGGTTGAGTATTACTATGGTTCTCAGACTGACCCTTTAAATGCACATGTTATATAAGGGGACGGAGTTATATTCCCTTAATGGTTGCTTTCCACCCATAATAAGACTTTGAGGTGGGAATGATGTGGTTATTGTGATGTGATTCCTAATATGATATGACTGTATTTATTCCCATATGCCTTAAGGACATTGATCATGCCTAATCCATTTAACACATGAAAAATTGTGAACGAAACAATGATATGCTTTAGTAGTGAACCATGACTTAAGGGTAGCATAAATTAATGGAACATAATCTAGAATGAATTATTGAACTATTTTCCTTTACATTCCATTATTTACCTATTTCATGAACTATCTATTATACTTGATATTTTTTAGTCACTATTGGTGGTGGCCTACTGAGTAGTACTCACACCATGTTCGAACCGTCATTGGGTATCTGAGTAGATTTCATGGTTGTAGGTCAGGAAAAAGGAAATGGCCTTATTCTTAATAAGTGATTTAGGATTGATAGGTGCATAGATGAGGTCTGGGACTTTGAGCTATGACTATTTTGGGGATTCCATTGTAGTCACTTTTTTTGGGTTTTGTTCACATGGAACTGAAGTATGGAATGACATGTTTAATATTTCCTGTGGTTTTATTCCTATTTGGGAAAGGAATGAATATGCATATTATTTGGTTTTTCATATTTTTTCTGTTATTTATATTGTTTTATATTGTAGATTATTCTGGTAAATACGGTATGGTCTCTCCATGTGACCTATTCGACCCTCGCTATTAGTCGACATCCTATGGAATGCGGGAAGGTGCGCTTTAGATCATCTGACGACCCCACTCGGGGCACTGATTTAGTGGCAAACGGGTTGTGGAAATTACATAATAAGTACAATATTTGTAGTCCAATAATTTTAACTAAGTTTTTACCAAAAATATTAGTGATAGTGATTAAAATTAATTACTGTGAATAATGTAAAATTTAGCATAATAATGGACTAAACTTTAATATTAAGGACTAAAACTACTTCTACACTTATCTGAAATAAATTTGATTCTAGTAATTCAACAACATACCCATTTTTTTAATTTTATGGGTTATTGGGATATTATGAATTTGAAGTTCCCTATATAAAATTATAAGTAAGGAAGAAGAAAAAAAGGGATGTTCCTTACCTTTAACATTTATAAAACCTTGAGATATGAAAAATGTCATTTTTTTAGTTATACATGTCATTTTTAAAGATAAATGGGTTATTTTATCATAATAATTTATCTATAATTTTTAGATGTGTTTTAGTTACTTAAAATTCATAAGAAACGCAAACATAGTGATTATTTATTTATTAATCAACTAAAATAAATGATACTATGAATATTAAAAGTGAAGTGAATATTGAATTATTTTCTCCATTAATTTTTGGAGATTAATATATCATTTTAAAAAAAATTAAACTTATTATATTTGAATTAAAATATTGTTTTGATATTATAAAATTAAAATTAGATAAATAATGTCAAAATTGACATTATTGTTATTTTACAAGAATTAACACTATATTAAATGATTTAAAATTAATAAAAAACATATATTGTAAATGTTCCATTAATGGGCCAATTAATCTTTTATAGATAACATATTGACCCATATATTGTAATAATTTTGTTAACATGCTCTGGGTTTAAGTGGTATTATAGCGCGTTACCTACACTTGTTATAAAATTTATAACCAAAAATCATGTAATTTGTATTTTATAAATTATATATCATATTAATAATTTAGTTTACCTATATTTTATTATAAAAATCACTTCAGTTTAGTCTTAATTGTAAAATTACATTGTTTGGAAAACTAGAAGCTTTAATAAAATCCAGAATGATAAAATTTGGGCATCTTAGATGTTAAGGAACCACATTATTAAAAAGATAATATTTGTAAAGACCCGTAAAATTCAAGGGAAATTTTTTCTTGATTTTCTTTGGAATTTTACAAGAACGCGGTTTCTGACGGCACCTGATTCTGAGGCCCGGTGTGCCCAGAATCAATTTCCGAAGTTTGGCTCGGGTACGTTCAGTGAACGAACGATCGGGAATTTCTAACTTTTGAACCGGTGCCCAGAATCGAATTCTGAGGGCACAGATGAACTCACAACGCCGATATTCACTTAAGGTGACCTTTTCCGAGGTTGTGTTTTATGCGGGTTGAGAGTTAGTTTTGGGGGAATTAGAATGAAGATAAATAAAATGTGGAAACACATTTTATTTTTAACCATGTTGGTTATATCCTCCCAAAGGGAGTTAGAGGTGGGACCCACATCCACTTAACCTCTCTTGAGAGGATTAAGTGTGGTGGGGCCCACACGAAGCCTAACTCCTCAACTCCCCTCAAAAATCCCATTAACCCCTCTTTAATTAATCTTGACAACTTGGGTTATTTATTGAGGTGGGTTAATTTTAATTTCAAACTTTTGAAATTCTAGAGGTGAAGTTGTGTAATAAAATAAGCTTAAAGCTTATTTTATTTTGGGTTATAATTCTTTTACCACCATGAGAATTTGGGAGCTTTCTTCTTCTTCAAACCTTGACGAAGAACACGAAGAACGCTTAAGCTCCGACGAAGAACGCTGCTTCCTCCTCGGACTTTCTTCATCAGCTTACGAAGCTTCTCCAGTGACATATCCCTTCGGACGCACCTCGACGTCAACGGAATCGACGTACGATTTCCGCGACGCCTTACCCGCGTCACCGACGACGTCTTCTTCCACGACATCTCTTTTCGCGACGTCGTTTTCCGTCACCTCTTAAATCAAGGTAGGGATTTATTTTTGAAAGAACTACTTCCTTTCCATCTTTCTTTCTCTTATAAAAAGAAAAACGCGGATCAACACACGCACTTTTCTAGTTGATCCACGCATGTTTTATTCGTGGGATGAGAATATTTTTGTTACGGAAGAATTATTGGGAGTTGGCTAAATATTAGATAATTAAAGTTGTGCTCGATAAATTATTGGGAACAAGTGTTTAATTTTTCCAACTGTTAGCACTTAACGCGGTGGGCGCGGGCCGAACGAACACGGCCCGACAACCCTCCGCAATTTGTTGTTGAAGCGTGGATTGATGGAGACGAGCATGTGGATCCAAATTGATGTTTTGAGGGATCCGTTTTGAAGAACATGTTCTGGGAGGGCCACCGGCGAAGATTGCAAGCAAAACGGACCACCGGAGTGCGTCCGGTGGTCCGCGGAAGGCGGCGGCCGCACATCACCCCGGCGCAACGGCGCCGGCGACTGGCTTTGCCTACCGCGGAGGTCAAGGGGCGGAACCCTTTTTGGGTCCCGCGTTGAAATGAATCGGCTGACCAATCGTCCAGCCGTTTCCTGAAGACCCGGGGGTTTGAACCCCCGGAGGTGGATGGAGCGGACCCCCCACATGGGGGCCGCTGTTCATTACACGGGGAGGGCTTCGCCCCCCCCCCCCCCCCCGGTTTCCTCACACGCTCGGCTGTTTGGCCGAGCTGCTGTCGCGCGGCGACAACCCATGGACCGGTCGCGCCGGTCCGGGCCGCCCCGCACCGGGCCGGCTGAGCCGGGTCGACCTGGACCCGGACCCCCCGTTTTGGACGGTTTTCGGTCAAATGCACATATCTTGAGCTGTAGACCTCTGATTGACGCGCCGTCAGCGGCAGCGTGATCCTTGGAACGAGACAGTCGTTTCGGTATATTACACTCAATGTTTCGGAGAACTTTGAGTTTGGCCGGGTTGGTTCGTACACGAAACCAACCGGGCCCTCGGAGCGGAAACGCACATATCTTGAGCTACGGACGTCCGATTGACGTCCCGTCTGCTTTGTTGAGTTCCTCTTAGTGAGACAGATCTTTTGGCATACTCCGCCCGAGGTTTGGAAGCAGGAGGGGTACGGTCGGGTTGGTTTTGCCTTAAAAACCAACCGGGCCCCTGGAACGAAAATGCCAATAACTCTCAGACCGGGCGTCTGATCGACGCGTCGTCTGTTGCGTTGAGTTCCTGTTGACGATACGGAACTTTTGGATACATCAACTCTGGAATTCGTGACAGTTGATGTATCAGCCTCTCGGCTCATGGAGCGGACCCTCCCGAATGAGCTTGCTGTGTGCGGGAACCCTAGAGCTGACTGCGACTGTGACTGCGACTGCTACTTCGACAGCGACGACCGTGCAGAGATCCTCAGTGGACTGCGGCGACGACCGTGCAGAGATCCTCAGTGGACTGCGACGACGACGGTGCAGAGATCCTCAGTGGACTGCGATGATGAAGACAGCTGGTCTTGTATCCTATGTGGGTCCTAGCTGTGCTGGTCTTGTATCCTATGTGGGTCCCAGCTTAGATGATTCAATACTGGTCTTGTATCCTATGTGGGTCCCATTATAGTTGAATCAATGAAGACAGCTGGTCTTGTATCCTATGTGGGTCCTAGATGTGCTGGTCTCGTATCCTATGTGGGTCCCAGCTTAGATGATTCAATACTGGTCTTGTATCCTATGTGGGTCCCAGTATAGTTGAATCAATGAAGACAGCTAGTCTTGTATCCTATGTGGGTCCTAGCTGTGTTGGTCTTGTATCCTATGTGGGTCCTAGCTTGGATGATTCAATACTGGTCTTGTATCCTATGTGGGTCCCAGTATAGATTAATCAATGAAGAGTGCTGGTCTTGTATCCTATGTGGGTCCCAGCTTAGATGACTCAGTGCTGGTCTTGTATCCTATGTGGGTCCGAGCCGTGCTGGTCTTGTATCCTATGTGGGTCCCAGCATAAATGAAACAATGATGACGGTTGGTCTTGTATCCTATGTGGGTACCAGCTTAGATGATTCAGTATCTATGTCTGATCATCTTTTTCACCTTTTCGATTATGTATACCTGTGTGAGCTGCATCCTGTTGCTTTCCTGTGTGGATTTTGTTGTACTATCCTGTGTGGATTTCGTTTTGCTTTTCTGTGTGGAATACGTATACTTTCCTGTGTGGACTGAGTTGTACTTGGGCTCGGAGGTTGGAGTGTATTGGAATTGATGACTTAGGTATATGTATGGGCATATACCTAAGCAGTGTCGGATGTTACTTCGTGATTGTATCTTCCTTTGTGGTTTATCCTTTGTGGATTTTGGGAGACCTTCAGGGGTCTCGGGGTCCTTACTGAGTAGCTTATACTCACCCCTGTACGGGCTATGCCCGCACTACGTTGTGTTGGTTGCAGACGACGGACAGCGTTGATTGTGGCTGAAGCTTTCAGAGCAGAACGGTACCTGGAGGTGGACCACTGGGCGGGACCTGCCCGGAGCGGACGGCGGGACCCGAGGAGCAGTGGAGCTATCTGTACCCACCCTTCAGGTGGGATTTCCAGTGGACAGCTCGGTGTAGCGGATTTTTCTTTACAGTTGTTGTTTTCCCTTTCGAGTTGTACTTTACTTTCAGTTTGGGTTTGTTTATTGGCCCATTTACTTTTCCACACTTTCAGTTGTACACTGTTCTTACTTAGTGTTTACTTTTCCGCTTGCTTACTCTGTGGTGTTTGTTTACTTTACAAAGTCAATGCCTTCCCTTTTTACCGGGATTTACGCCTTGGTGCTAGTCGGCGGCTCCTGGCCTATGGAAGGCGGGCTTGGGGTAGTCACGGCACGGACCCCGAGGGCGGGTCGTGACAAATTGGTATCAGAGGAGTTCGGTTCTACCACGAACTCTGATCTTTTCTATGTGAAGCAATAATGTTTAGCGTATTGAGTGTGGTTATCAGTCCAGGGAGTCCAGTGTTGGTGCAGCGGCCGACGTATCCGTACACCAGGACCCTGACTTCTAATTTCCGACTTAATGCACGAAAACATTGATTGCATGTGTGTTTCAAAGTTTTCTTTGTGATTACTTTATATATCAGCTCACCAGGTATACTGTTCTGACCGTGGCGCACTTGTTTCCTCTTCAAGATGGCCCCACGACGGCAGCCAGCTAGGGTTCCGAGAGTTGAGCGTGACGACAGCCCACCGAGCGACGAGGCCTCGGTGCAGGGCCCTTTATCAGCAGTGGCACCGACGGTAGCTCTACCCGCCGAGCCACCGATGCTTCCAGCACCAGCCGCTGACGATGCACGACGCCTTGGAGCTCTGCACGAGTTACAGCGCCAGCGACCGCCTAGGTTCCATGGGGAGACGGACCCCCAGGCAGCAGAGGACTGGCTGGAGGCAGTGGTACGAGTTTTTAGGCTAGTGAGGACACCTGCAGACCTCATGGTGATCCTCGCTGTGAGCCTACAGCATGCAGCAGCGGGCCGATGGTGGAGCTTGATGCTCCAGGTGCATGATGAGACATTTCTTCTATGTAGGGACTTTGAGAGCCTCTTCCGCTCAGAGTTCGTCCCAGCCACCCTTCGTGTGGTGCGTATCCAGGAGCTTCTTCAGCTGCGGCAGGGCAGCATGATGGTCGCTCAGTACTCGGCGAGATTTACCGATCTCTCGCGCTACTCGACTGACATGGTACGGGACCCATTCTTCTGAGCCCGGACCTTCGAGCAGGGACTGAGGCACGAGATCAGGGCTTCGATGATCTCCCTCAACATTCCGACACAGGCAAAGGTGTTGGAGAGAGCCCTTCTAGTGGAGAGTTTTCTCGCCGAGCAGGCTCCAGTGACAGGGCCCTCTGTAGGACAGCCCGTAGCAGGGTCTACTGCAGCTGACAGTAGACAGGTGACGCAGAGGTCCAAGCGGGCTAGACCATCAGATGGGCAGTCACAGGATGAAGATTCGGTTGTGCGGGGCACCCGAAGGAGAGCCAGCTACGCGAGGGGCAAACATTGATACGCATGCAGTGGGCAAGGTCACATGGCTCGAGATTGCCCGACTCGTCTTACAGATGAGCAGTAGGCAGTAGAGGGACCTCCCAAACAGATATTCGGCCACGGTGGTCCACAGGGTACAGGCGGACGAGGCAGAGGAGCTGGCCGAGTAGCCGATGGTGGGAGACACTTCGAGGTGTTACCACCACCACCACCAGAAGGTCCACCCCGACCGTAGGGAGTTGGTGGACATGGGAGAGCTCAGCTTCAGACAGCTGAGGCCTTCGATCATGGAGCTCTGGGAGCAAATGGACATGAGCGGAACTAGTGGATACGTCCTTTGTACTTCTAGTTCCTTGTTGCTATTGTGTAGCGTCTTTGTATTATGAGCTGCAATAATAAAAGACGCATACCTTTGTGATGTTTTCATTCCTGTCCTCTCTTGTGTTGTTACTAAGAGGTTCCGGTATAGACTGTTGACTTGACCCTCACTTGTGAGACATCTACTGGAGGAGACCCAGTTACCACACACTGATGCCGACAGTGTGACTCAACCCTTGGAGGTGAGAGTAACTGTTGGATCTCTTGGTAGTAGCGTCGAGGCCTTACGACGTCATCCTTGGTATGTATTAGTATCATCCAGGTTGGGATTGACTGTATTATGCAAAGGAAGTGGTCCATCCAGGGGATGAGACCAGATTTCTCTTATCGGAAAAGGAGAAATCTTAGTAGCTCATGTGGGACCGGAGATGGTCCAGGCCACGACAAAGAAGGTCTAGGTCAACCAGGAGCGGATGAGGACAGCTCAGAGTCGGCAGAAGTCATACGCTGACAGGAGGCAGAGGCCACTGGAGTTTGAGGACGGTGACCACGTCTTCTTGCGGGTCTCACCTCGACGTGGTATACGGAGATTTGGCCGAGGCGGCAAGTTGTCTCTGTGCTTCATCAGACCCTTCCAGGTCCTCAGCAGGATTGACGAGGTGGCTTATCGTCTGGCTCTACCACCTCAGTTTCACCAGGTGCACAACGTCTTCCAGGTATCTCAGCTGAGGAGATACGTGCATGACCCAACGCACATCATTAACCATGGGGAGCTTGACGTTGACGATGGGGAGACTTTTACGGAGGTCCCGGTGGAGATCGAGGATCGACAGGAGCGGGTCCTACATGGGCGGTCGATTCCCCTAGTGCGCATCAGATGGCAGCACGGGAACCTCCAAGAGAGCACTTGGGAGTGGGAGGCTCAGATGCGTGCTCAGTACCCTATTTTGTTTCCCTAGTTTTGGTTGTATCTTTATGAGGACGTAAAGCTCTGAGGTGGGAGTAATGTAAAGACCCGTAAAATTCAAGGGAAATTTTTTCTTAATTTTATTTGGAATTTTACAAGAACGCGGTTTCTGACGGCACCTGATTCTGAAGCCCGGTGTGCCCGAAATCAATTTCTGAAGTTTGGCTCAGGTACGTTCAGTGAACGAACGAGCGGGAATTTCTAACTTTTGAACCGGTTCCCAGAATCGAATTCCGAGGGCACCGATGAACTCGCAGCACCGATATTCGCTTAAGGTGACCTTTTCCGAGGTTGCGTTTTATGCGGGTTGAGAGTTAGTTTTGGGGGAATTAGAAAGAAGATAAATAAAATGTGGAAACACATTTTATTTTTAACCATGTTGGTTATATCCTCCCAAAGGGAGTTAGAGGTGGGACCCACATCCACATAACCTCTCTTGAGAGGATTAAGTGTGGTGGAGCCCACACGAAGCCTAACTCCTCAACTCCCCTCAAAACTCCCATTAACCCCTCTTTAATTAATCTTGACAACTTGGGTTATTTATTGAGGTGGGTTAATTTTAATTTCAAACCTTTGAAATTCTAGAGGTGAAGTTGTGTAATAAAATAAGATTAAATCTTATTTTATTTTGGGTTAGAATTCTTTTACCACCTTGAGAATTTGGGAGCTTTCTTCTTCTTCAAACCTTGACGAAGAACACGAATAATGCTTAAGCTCCGATGAAGAACGCTGCTTCCTCCTCGGACTTTCTTCGTCGGCTTACGAAGCTTCTCCAGCGACGTATCCCTTTAGACGCACCTCGACATCAACAAAATCGACGTACGATTTCCGCGACGCCTTACCCGCGTCACCGACGACGTCTTCTTCCACGACATCTCTTTTCGCGACGCCGTTTTCCGTCACCTCTTAAATCAAGGTAGGGATTTATTTTTGAAATAACTACTTCCTTTCCATCTTTCTTTCTCTTATAAAAAGAAAAACGCGGATCAACACACGCACTTTTCTAGTTGATCCACGCATGTTTTATTCGTGGGATGAGAATATTTTCGTTACGGAAGAATTATTGGGAGTTGGCTAAATATTAGACAATTAATGTTGTGCTCGATAAATTATTGGGAACAAGTGTTTAATTTTGCCAACTGTTAGCACTTAACGCGGTGGGCACGGGCCGAACGAACACGGACCGACAACCCTCCACAATTTGTTGTTGAAGAGAAGATTGATGGCGACGATCATGTGGATCCGAATTGATGTTTTGAGGGATCCGTTTTGAAGAACATGTTCTGGGAGGGCCACCGGCGAAGATTGCAAGCAAAACGGACCACCGGAGCGCGTCCGGTGGTCCGCAGAAGGCGACGGCTGCACGTCACCCCGGCGCGGCAGCGCCGGAGACCGGCTTTGCCGGCCGCAGAGGTCAAGGGGTGGAACCCTTTTTGGGTCCCGCATTGAAATCAATCGGCTGGCCAATCGGCCAGCCGTTTCCTGAAGACCCGGGGGTTTGAACCCCCGGAGGCGGACGGAGCGGACCACCCACATGGGGGCCGCTGTTCATTACACGGGGAGGGCTTCCCCCCCCCCCCCCCCCGTTTCCTCACACGCTCGGCCGTTTGGCCGAGCTACTGTCGTGTGGCGACAACCCACGGACCGGCTGCGCCGGGCCGGGTCTTGCCTTGGCCGGGCCGGGCCGGCTGAGCTGGGTCGGCCCGGACCCGGACCCCCCGTTTTGGACGGTTTTCGGTCAAATGCTCATATCTTGAGCTGTAGACCTCCGATTGACGCGCCATCAGCGGAAGCGCGATACTTAGAACGAGACGGTCGTTTCTGTATATTACACTCAAGGTTTTGGAGAACTTTGAGTTTGGCCGGGTTGGTTCGTACACGAAACCAACCGGGCCCTCGGAGCGGAAACGCTCATATCTTGAGCTACGGACGTCCGATTGACGTGCCGTCAGCTTTGTTGAGTTCCTCTTAGTGAGACGGATCTTTTGGCATACTCCTCACGAGGTTTGGATGCAGGTGGGGTACGGTCGAGTTGGTTTTGCCTTAAAAACCAACCGGGCCCCTGGAACGAAAAAGCCAATAACTCTCAGATCGGGCGTCTGATCGACGCGTCGTCTATTGCGTTGAGTTCCTGTTGACGATACGGAACTTTTGGATACATCAACTCTGGACTTAGTGACAGCTGATGTATCAGCCTCTCGGCTCGTGGAGTGGACCCTCCCGAACGAGCTTGCTGTGTGCGGGAACCCTAGAGCTGGCTGCGACTGTGACTGCGACTGCTACTTCGACAGCGACGACCGTGCAGAGATCCTCGGTGGACTGCGGCGACGACCGTGCAGAGATCCTCAGTGGACTGCAATGACGACGGTGTAGAGATCCTCAGTGGACTGCGATGATGAAGACAGCTAGTCTTGTATCCTATGTGGGTCCTAGCTGTGCTGGTCTTGTATCCTATGTGGGTCTCATCTTAGATGATTCAATACTGGTCTTGTATCCTATGTGGGTCCCAGTATAGTTGAATCAATGAAGACAGCTGGTCTTGTATCCTATGTGGGTCCTAGCTGTGCTGGTCTTGTATCCTATGTGGGTCCCAACTTAGATGATTCAATACTGGTCTTGTATCCTATGTGGGTCCCAGTATAGTTGAATCAATGAAGACAGCTAGTCTTGTATCCAATGTGGGTCCTAGCTGTGTTGGTCTTGTATCCTATGTGGGTCCCAGCTTGGATGATTCAATACTGGTCTTGTATCCTATGTGGGTCCCAGTATAGATGAATCAATGAAGAGTGCTGGTCTTGTATCCTATGTCGGTCCCAGCTTAGATGACTCAGTGCTGGTCTTGTATCCTATGTGGGTCCCAGCCGTGCTGGTCCTGTATCCTATGTGGGTCCCAGCATAAATGAAACAATGAGGACGGCTGGTCTTGTATCCTATGTGGGTCCCAGCTTAGATGATTCAGTATCTATGTCTGATCATCTTTTTCACCTTTTCGATGATGTATACCTCTGTGAGCTGCATCCTGTTGCTTTCCTGTGTGGATTGTGTTGTGCTATCCTGGGTGGATTTCTTTTTTCTTTCCTGTGTGGAATACGTATACTTTCCTGTGTGGACTAAGTCGTACTTGGGCTCGGAGGTTGGAGCGTATTGGAATTGATGACTTAGGTATATGTATGGGCATATACCTAAGCAGTGTCGGATGTCACTTCGTGATTGTATCTTCCTTTGTGGTTCATCCTTTATGGATTTGGGGAGACCTTCAGGGGTCTCGGGGTCCCTACTGAGTAGATTATACTCACCCCTGCACGGGCTATGCCCGCACTACGTTGTGTTGGTTGCAGACGACGGACAGCGTTGATCGTGGCTGAAGCTTGCAGAGCAGAACAGTACCTAGAGGTGGACCACTGGGCGGGATGTGCCCGGAGCGGACAGCGGGACCCGAGGAGCAGTGGAGCTATCTGTACCCACCCTTCAGGTGGGATTTCCAGTGGACAGCTCGGTGTAGCGGCTTTTTCTTTACAGTTGTTGTTTTCCCTTTCGAGTTTTACTTTACTTTCAGTTTGTGTTTGTATACTGGCCCATTTACTTTTCCACACTTTCAGTTGTACACTGTTCTTACTTAGTGTTTACTTTTCCGCTTTCTTACTCTATGGTGTTTGTTTACTTTACAAAGGCAATGCCTTCCCTTTTTACCGGGATTTACACCTTGGTTCTAGTTGCCAGCCCCTGACCTATGGAAGGCGGGCTTGGGGTAGTCACGGCACCGACCCCGAGGGCGGGTCGTGACAATATTTTTGGGTTTTTTCCGTTTTAATAGACCATTATTCCTCATTAATCCAATATTTTTTTATTTTTGGGGCACATTGAGACTCTTAGACATCCCATTATTGAATAACGTTTTGTATATAGAAGAGTGAAACTCCCCCTACACTATAAAAATACAAGCATTTTAACCCTTCCTCATACCACTGAAGACAATTTTTATAATAAATTCACTGACAAAATAGTCTCCCAACATCTATCCCCTCTACCTAAAATCATAATTTTGGGATGTAATAAATCCAAAGAATCCTTTTTGGAACAAACAAAATGAAGTTACCTAATTAAGAGGTAACATATTCTCTCAAGATCTTTAGTTTCATTTCCAATTCTCCAATCCATAAAATCTCCTAATTCTATAATTATATAAAAAACCATTTTACTCAATATAATAGTACGTTTTTATGTAATGGTTTCAACCTACACTTACACACACTTCCATCTAATGGGTAACAGATATATTGTTTTTGTGTACGGTGAACTACTGTCTCACGAAGTGATGGTTGTTCATTATTCCTTTACCACCTATCATGGTTGCCATTATAAAGGAAAATCTATTTATATATGATAAATATGATATTTATAATTCCTTTATTCTTCTTTTATTATTTTTTATAACATATATTTATGCTTTACATCATTTTTAAATAGGATAATTTCATTTGAGGATTTGTGAACTACAGCCCCTACAAAGAGATGTAACTCATTAATCCCATACATGGAACATATAATAGATAAACTTAATAAACATATGTAACCTATATATAATTTATATGATATTTTAATTTTAATATACATATGTATTTTTTTATTCATTTAAAACAAAAATGAAATTAAAGTAATGTTCATGCGTACGTATGGATTAATATCTCCATGAACAGTGCACTTCATTTCTAATATACAAATATTATGAACTAATATAAATAAATTTATAAGGAAAATATATGATAATTAACTCATGGTTTATATTTTTGATATGTTTAAATCATTATCTAGTTAATATGAACAACAAATAAAAAGTCAGAACATACTTGAGAAAACCTGGAAATTAACAAATGACATAGTTAAAATAATGAAAGTTTTGACAAATAGGTAATAAAATATTGTAAGAAGTTAATATATGATATTATTAACATTATTATAGTTATTTTATAATTAATTAGCAAATTTTATACCACAATATAGGATGATAGAGATCACACAATAAAAGTAAGGTTAAGGTAAGGGATTTTGTCTCAATCTACATTCCAATGAGACTTTTTTTATCCCCCAATTCCCATTTATATGATGTATTTAATACCCTTTTACATCTTATATCATGAATATCCATGTTTTAATGATATTATAAGTTTCATCTAATTCAATTTAAATTATTATTTCAATTCTTCAATGTGATATGGGACACTTTTGAATATCTAAAGATTATTTTTCCTCAAGAATGTTTTAATGTCAATAACCCTTGTTTTCACTTATAATCATATGAAGTATTATTGATAAATCTATATTATATATTAAATATGTATATATGATAAGGAATATTTTTTATTAATTAAATTTATTATTCAATTTTAGGAACACATTGGATTGGTAATACAAGGTTTGGGACCATTTAAGGTAAGCCCAACAGGTTACGAACCAGTTAATTAAATCCCTGTGATGGATTGGCAGTCTCATGTAATGAAATTAGGTTGGAAAAGCCATTCGCATTTGTAACCATTATGTTTTGAACTATCATTTGAGAGGTATTTTGAGTAGATTTAAGGTTTTATAAACCGAAATGGTTTTTAACCATTATGTTTAAAACTGTCTTGTGAATGGTATGAACAGAAATGGTTCCATGTACCAAGGAACCATGGCATCCAACAAATAATAATTTCTCTTATTGATAATTTAGTTATTATCATTATTTTTACATCGTATATTATGTCTACATATCCTTTTATTTTACTTCATCCTCAGTTTATTGATTAATAGAATGTGTTTCAATTTATTTGTTCTCTATACTGATAATCTCTTATCTAGTTATTTTAATGGCATGTGTTAGAAGTTATTTACCATTCCCTGCTAGTTGATTTCCTTTGATTCATTATTTATTCTGATTTAATTACCCTTACAGGGAATTTGAGTGCACCCATATTATGTTTCATTTAACCAGGTTATGAAGATTAAAACCCTGAATAAGATTTCAAGGATGAGGTTTATTTTATTTTGTTATGTATCATGTTTTATTTTGTTTTACTAATCAATTATGGGTGTCATGTATGTAATATCGGCTTCCAAGACTACTAAATTTTCCAATCCTTTTGAATTTTTTATCTTTTAATAATGCTAATGTAATAAATTAATGCACTGGCTCCTGGATTCTAGGGTCAGGGCATTAAATTCTAGAAGCCAAATATATTAAATGATATTACATCTTATATTGGTGTCCTATTGAATGTAGGTCATCACACTCTTAATTCTAAATTTAGACTATATTATAAGGTGATGGTAAATTCCAATTTAGAAAATAAATACTAGAAGCCATTTTTTTAATGATAATGATTACCAAATAGATGTTAGGGTTGAATAGGATCACAAGCCACCCATTTGTGACTTATGCAAGATAATCAGTCATTCTATTTTAAATTTTAGGGTGGTTAAAAATAAGATATCCCTCCACATTAAAGGGAATGGACTAATGTAAAATAGAACATAAAGGTTAAATATCTCATTTCAGTGAATCCTAAGCCCCACAAAGTGAGTAATAGAATATGGGTGAAAAAAAATGAGACATGAATTCCTTAATGAATACCCATAGTAAATCTTGTACTAACCATCATAAGATCAAGAAATTTCTAATTAAATTAAAAAAATGTCACGGGCATTGTCAATTAGGCTTAATAAGAACTCATAAATGATTCACACAATAGTTATGAGGTTATTACAGTGGATCAAAACACTGGTATGGACAACAAAAAACCCGCTCCAGAAGACAATTCTGAAACATAGAAGGTTGGAAATCATGAGGCACTTCTCGGTGAAGAAATAGCTAAGGAGATAAACAATGATAACCCAACTCAACAATGCAACGTCCCAAGAAGATGAATCATAGATGGAAGACCTGAATAATTAAATACTATATAAAATCAGACTTCCAATACTGATGAATCTAGTAACTTGGTTAAAATGATTAGAGTTTCTATTGGATCACAAAAGGACAACATGGAAGGGAAGGCCACACTGATCAACATGATATTATATAGAAACACATAACTGAATTCAAGATTAAGTGTCTAAACATAAAGATAATAGTTTATCTATTAGAGTTCAGAAGAGAAGTATGAAAGATAAAAAGTACCACTTAGTTTGCAATGAAACTTCTATAGGAGCACAGAGCAACAAAATGAAAGGGAGAAAGGAGAAGGTGGATAGTATAGAACATTCTAGTACCAAACCTCTAGACTGCACATCCGAATAGAATGTTGTATAAGGAAAAACCTCCCATAAATCCATTCTATGGATTCAATAATTTGAGTAGAAATATAATAAAGTTGGAAACAACATATTGAATGGGGAAAAGGATGAAAAATCTATTTTCAAGGATTCTGATGATAGATAATTAAATATTCACATCAAGAAGATGTATCAATTTATCAAATCATTGGTGAAAAACCAAAGACATTGATAGAGGACAAGATAGGTAATCATGATAACATTATTTCTTATAATTATTCTATGATCAAACAGGATAAGGACTCACCCATGTTCAAGGACAATTCTATCAAGCCCCTTAAGAAGTTCACAAGGAGGAGGTACTCTGAATGTAAAATAAAAGGGGTCATAGCCCAAAATATAGGTTCAAATTAATATCATCTATTGGAATTTTCATGGTATTTATCACACTGATACCATCATAACTTTATAAATATTTTTATTTATGAAAAGACCAAGAAAAATATATCTATGATCCTAAAATTAAAATTTCTTCTACTGTCATTGGTTTAGATCAATTTAGTTACACTTTTTTTAGTGCAACTACAAATAATAGTATGGTGCAGTTGTTTTGGATTTTTCCTCACTCTTCATTAAGAAATGATAATGATTATAATATTGATAATCAATAGTTCACATGTGATTTTTATTTTAAAAACTAACATATCTTTTGAACCTCTAATTATGCCAATAATTGGTACAAGTATAGGATAACTCTCTAGAAATAATTTTATCTTAATCACCACAATCCAAGCCCCTTGGATTATCACTGGAGACTTTAATTCTATTTTTGAACCTAGTGAAAAGTTAGGTCCTTCTCATTCTATCATGTCTTCTATAAAATTTAAAACATTTATTGAAGGAAAAAATATTATTGAGATCAATATAGTAGAAGAATAATATACTTGGTATAGAATACATCACAATATGGTTTTGGTTAGTAAACTTGATAAATCCTTCACAAACAGCAAATCACTAGAAAAATGGAATATTATTTCAATATTCACCTTACCTATAAAAAATTCAAATCATTATCAGATTTTATTTAGTCTTAATACTAGAGTTTCCAAGCCTTTCATTCTTTTTATATATAGTAATGCCATGACTCATGTTATTCATTTTCATAAGATTTTCGAAGATACTATGAAATATATGAATTTTTGTGATGATTCTTTCACATGTGTTATGAAATTAAAAATCCTAAATAAAAATATAATGTTCTAGGGAAAAGAATGAAACAATTAAATTGATAATAAAATTGATTCCAAAGATAACACTGTCAACCAAATTCATGTTGAATACACAAACACTAATTTCACTAATGATGCTAAATAAGAAATTGAAGTTGTAAGTAAAAAAAAATATCTTCTCCCCTTAAAGGATGGTCATAGAAAATAGACCTTCAGAATTAGTTATCTTTATGATGGTGAAAATAACACTAAATTATAAAATACTCTGTAAAGAGCTAGAAAACCCTATAAACGTCTTACCTTACATTAGGAGGGAGATAGAATCATTGATAATGAGAAAGGGCTGGTTAATCATATAGTCTCCTAATTTATCAATATTTTTAATGGACCTGATCTTAATAAGGAATTAATGAGAGATATCATTACTAGAGTAGTTAACATCAATCAAAACAATATTTTCACTATTTTCTCCATTGAGCATGAGATTAAAGATGTTGTCTTTATCTGGAAAGTTGATAGTTCCCCAAGTCCTGATGGTTTCACTGAAGATTATTTTTCAACAGTATTGGGATATAGTTCAATCTAACATTTCTAAATAAGTTAATTTCGTTTTTACTAATGGATACCTCTTTATTGTATTAAAACTTAATTATTATCCCTTATACCCAAAGTTGATAATGTCTATGAAATTCATCTCTTCAAACTCATTACTCTTGTTAAAAATATTTATAAATTAATCTCTAAACTCCTATCTAATAGGGTTTATTCTATTTATATAAAAACTCTCTCTTAGAACCAATTTGGCTTCCTCAAAGGAAAAAATCATTCAAAACTACAACTACCTTTCCACTGAATGTGGAAATATGTTAAAGAATAAAAATAGGGGAAACATTTCCATCAAAATTTAGTTTTTGAAATATTTTAAAACCATGGAATGAATCATTATTTTCATTTTCCTAAACAATTTTGGATTTAGTGAAACTTTTGTTAACAAAATCAAAATTCTATTTAGTTCTTACAAATCTTTTCTAATTAATGGTTCTTCAAAAGGCTATTTCAATTTCACTAATGGCGTTAGATAGGGTGACCCACTCTATTAAATCCATTATTTTATTTCTAAGTATTACTTAAGCATACTTATCCACAATTTGGTAAATTAGGGTAAAATTACGCCCATCCTTGCCTCTATAAATCTGACTGTTCCCTCTCATCTCTTGTATGAAGATGATATTATTTTATTCCTACAAGTAGACAAAATAAATATCCAAAATCTTAAAGTTTCCCTCTCATAGTAAAAATATGTTTCTATTTAATCCATAAACTAGAATAAATTTTTCATTTTATTTGGAAAAAGATTTCATAAAGCTAGAAAAGTTGGAATTATAAATAACAGTGACATCAAAAAGGGATCCTTCCCCTTTATGTACCTTAGATTTCCTTTCATTTGGGGAAATCATAAAGGAACTTACTTTTCCAATATTGTAGACAAAATTAATAATCCACTTTCTTCATGGAAAGGAAAATATTTATTAATAGAAGTTCGACTTTGTCTAGTCAAATACTACATTTTATCTATAATGGTTTAATATATAATGGTTCTTAAATTTCATATTGAAATGAATAAAATTATTAACTATAGGATACAAAACATTATTTGGAGTGGATGAACTCATTAAATAAAACTTTTCACCATTACTTGAAATAATTTATGTAAACCTCGACAATGGTGTCCTCACTATTAATAACATTTCCATATTTAAACTGACCCTTCTAGATAAACTCACTTGGAACATAATAAATAATAATCCCTAGGATATTAATTTCCTTATAGGTATATTTAATAATAATCTATGAAATAGAAATTTGTATACATGGATTATTCTATTATCTTTCCATAAATCACATGTTTTAAAAAATTATGTCCCATTCTAGATGGTTTGTTAATAATGAATATTCTTTGAAATTTTGGTGGGATAAATCGAATGGATACCCACTTATATCTATGATTGAATCTTTGAATTTACCTACAAGTAATAGTATTCACATATATTACTGCATACACTCTCTAGATTTGGATTTACCAATTGAGATCAATACTATTATTAACAACTATCATTTTGTCAACACTGATGATTCTCTAGTTTGGGAACCTACTAATAATGGAGTTTTTTACTCTAAACATTAATACAATCATTTTTTTTAACAAAATATAGGAATTTTATTGGATAAATAGATTTAACATGTAATGGGTTAGAACTCCACATTCTCCCTGATCAGGAGAATATACCATAATATAGTTCCCATTGATTGTTGTCTTTAATTATTTGGTATTCAACTTTTCTCCAAATTTTGTATGTGTAACCAACACAAAGAGGATTCTTACCACCTATTAATATCATATTCCACTTCTTCATAATTAAGTAAAAACATATTTGACATTTTTTATCTTAGAAATATAGTTTTAGACTCAATTCATATACATCTTCAAAGATGTATTACTATGGATGCCCCTCCTTTGATTGAACAAATTTTCATACCTGCAATTTCCAAACTGATTCATGTCATCTAGTTTAAAATAAATTTGATCATTCAAAATAATAATAATTTCAATATTCATGCTAATCAAGTGAATATATTCATTTCAATAATAGAATCTATAATGTTACAAATAGGTACCTACCCCAACTCCATCAAGGATCTTATTATTCTTCATCGAATTGGAATCCAATGAAGATTCAGCCAGTTGAAGGGTATGTTGTAAGTCTTATAGAAACCCACATCCTAGTATGTATAAAAATAAATGTGGATGGTTCCTCAAAAGAAATCTCAGGCCCCACAGGTTTTGGAATAGTGTGAAAAAGTCACAATGTTCATTTTCGTGGATGCTACTATGGTACATGTGGTTTTACCTCCTTCTTTGAAGTTAATATGTACTGTTTCATTATTGCAATTGGTCTCCTCAAACAAAATGTATGGAATTAAAAATGGATTGAAAGAGACTCCACTACCATCATCCAATCCCTTCAACACAGAGTGGTTCACCTAGAATTTCCCTTCATAGCAAGATGGATGAATTGCATCCAGCACCTTTTGAGCTTAATCAGATTATCCCCCCATGCTTATTAAGAGGCGAACATTATGGTATATGTTCTTGACAATAAATGAGTTAATAATAAAATATCGTGGATGGATAACCTTCCAACAGATCCCATTCTGTTTTAAGAAAAATATTGTAAAAAATATTCCCACTTCGGACTATTTTAGCCATGTCTTTTATCTTTAAATATTTTAGTTCTTCGGTCTTTTGATCAAGGAATCATCATCTAAAAAACATTTTATTCATTTTTTATATATTAATATTTATTATATATTATATACTACTATTTAAAATTAATATATATATACATATTAATCTTAAAAAAATTTAATAATTATTTCATTAATTTTTTTAATAATTTTATAATTTATTAATTTTTAATTTTTTTATTTATTATAATTTATTCGCCTTTTATTTTTTCTAAATATTATAATTTATTCATTTTATATATCGATATTTAATATATAAAATTTATTAATATTTATAATTTATATATATATATATATTAAATTTATTCATTTTTATGAACAATTATTGAATTAATAAATTGATTAATATTTTTCTTAATTTACTCATTTTTAATTTTCATTTGTATAATTATTTCCATTTTCATTTTACATATCTATATATTTATAAAATACTATTTATTAATATTAAAAATTTATATATATGTATATTAAACATATTAATTTTTTTCAGTAACTATTTCACTAATAAAATTTTTAATATTTTTTTTAAAAATTATTTGTTTAATCATTTCATTTTATTATGGACTTTTATCAGAACTAAAATTAAAGCACTGATATAGGGTTCCCTTTATTAGTACAAAAAATAATGAATTGTGAAAGGTTGACTTTTATCAGCATTACATAAGAGCACTAATAAAGGTTTCCCTTTATCAGTGCTAAAAAAATGCTGATAAAGGGAACTTTTTATAAGTGCTAATAGAAGGGACCCTTTATAACATCTTTTTTAGAACTCATAAAGGAAAAATTTATCAGTATAGATAGAGGCCAATGTTGTTAAAGTTCTATTTTGTAGTAGTGAATCCCATGTTCCACTACCCATTGTATAGGTGTTATATTAGAGCACACACCCATTCCTACTTAGGTGGCGAATGTAGTTGTCCCACCTCATCAAGGATTTCATGAGCTTGTTCTGGCCCGGGGCGGAGGGGCAACGAGGTCCATGGTCGACTATTCCAATGAAATCTAACTCTATCATCCTTAATCCTTTCATAGCATTTGGGTACCACTAGAGGTTGAAGAGTTGATAGAAATCATTGATGTTGTCTTTGACCTTGTTGAGACACATGTGGAAGGTAAAGTGAAGCTGGAAGCATTAATGCAATAGGGACACACCAGGGGGTGGTGGGGTATAATTGAAAAGAATATCAGGTGTGAGGGTCTCACCTAATAGGTCTTCAAGGACTTATTTTATAGGATATTTTTCCATGATATGCTAAAGTTGGACAAATCACCAATGTTTATAGAGAAATAATAGGGGTCCTTGATGGTATCTATAAAATATGCTTGTTTCACTGGTCTAATTCACATTCCTCCTCTATTGGAAAGAAATGAGGCATAAAAGACTAAGAAGTCTGAGATTGGTCTCATTTTCAACATCAGATGTAAGGTTTAGAGTTTTGGCCCAGAAACACACCCATAGGTTTTGGATAAGGCCTCAACTATTGAGATGGTTCTTGAGGAGGATTTAACAGTTGGTCTTCTTTTACCCTTAAGTTCCCAAATGAGATAACTTCTTGCTACTATAAGCAGTGCCTCTTCTTTTACCATAATGAGGAAGACCAAGGACATTTAGAAGAGTATTGGTATGAAAGTGGAGAAGAAATTAGATTCTTTAGTTCCCTAATGAGTAGATCCACAGTTCTGAAATTATAGCAATGTTATAACATACCATTGGGTCTATATATAGATTTAGATCATGTGTTTTAAATGGGTCACGATGGGGAATCTTCAGTCATTTTTTCACATAGATTTCAATTCAAGATCTTATAAGAAATCAACATTGACATGGTCAAGAAAATAGAGATCCAGTTGGGGTCCTTAGAAACATACTTAGACAATGGTGAGATTGGTGAGTCATTACCTTAGGGATAGTAATATATATTTAAGATATGTTTATTATATACAGTTGATCAGACTCTAGCGAATGGTGGTTAGGGACCATCTTCCATTTAAGGTATGGTCTTTCTCACTAACATATTGTCTATTGTTTTGTTTTTATTTTTCCAATGTAAGTTTTTCTTAATTTGTTTCCACTATATCAATATGTTTTTATAGTGAAATTTAAATATGAAATTTATCTAATATTGAGAGAAATTATGTAATAAAAATTCCTTATAAAAGTTAGGAATATTTCCTTAGGATGGTTTCAAAAGTTTCCTTACAAATTCACATGATTCTATGGTAATATGAAAGTTCCTAACCTCATGACCATACTCATGATCCATGCTGAGTTTATATTAATTCATATAAAATTAAATAATTACAAAGGTTGATGAAACACAATGATACCATATGGAACATGGATAATTCTACAAGATGAAGAGTTGTAATAAGTATTCCTTATTGAGTCTGTATGAGTAATTTAAATTGTGTGAATTTATTTTTTAGGGAAATATTTAGTTTTAGGATATATGAAGTTGAATAATTTTCTTGGATGGATAGAATAAATATGAACAATATAGAAAGAAATGTTTTTTAAGTTTTAATGTTAAAAGATATGTTTGTAAGGATATTGATCTATGGATTATTGTTCTTCTAATGCTTGATTTCCTAAGTTATCCTGATCAGATAAATATTGATCAGATGGGGTAAATCTAGGTAGTACATTGGTAAAAGATCAATCAAAATATTACGAGATGAACATGATCCAAGCCATTTTTATCAAATAAATCTAGACAAATAAAGACGATGAATCGGTGAAGTTCTAACGGTCGGATAATTAGAGAAGTTCTAACTAGTCAAAGGAATACTATGAAGATGAATTTGATGGAAATACATAATTGGATCAGATGGATCTATTTGAAGATGAGTTAAAAAGTAAAGAGACTATATTTATGAATATAATAATTAATTATGTATAGGACATAGTTAAATGTTGTTCCATAATTAGGATATCATGTCAATCCTTTTGGGTGACAATAACTAGTGCATATCACTAGATGAAGACATATACAAGGTTGTATTGGATAAAGGTCCATTAAATAGAAACTAGAAAGATCCAAAAAAATGGATTATTATAATGACATTAGATATAGTATTTTGATACCATTATATGGTGGTTCATTAGTTATAGAAGTGATCTACTGAAAAAATTCCCTATTTCAATGCATCTATTTCCATAATTTCTTATGAAAATAAAGTCATAAATGTTTATTCACATCCAACCTTATTCACTCCCCTCAGGTGATCGACAAATGGCCTCTGAAATATGCTCACTCCCCTCGCACAATTGACTTACAACCTCTAAAAAGATACTCACTTTGCTAATGTGATCGACCAAAGTCATCCTCAAATTCTCTCCTCTATGGTTCCCCAATACGTGCAGTCAACAATCTTAGTTGGACTATAAGTCACCCTTCCCCATTATTCCCCTCACAATCAATCAACCCCAACTCCTATGCATTTTTATTTGTCCCTCGCTTCCCCTATTAGTATGATCAACCAAACTAGATCTATTAAAATAGAATTTCCTAATGCACTAGAAATATTCCCGCATGACACCTCCTTTTTCTATAAAGGTTCTTCATTATTAAAATCAATTGATTTATTCACCATTCCCTTCAATTAATTACAATTATTTTAATATAATTCCTCATCAAAAATACTCTATCCAAAAATAAATTGGTTTTATAGTATATTTTGGTGATGCAAATATAATCTTAGTGATCAAATTTTATTTAACAATGCTTGTTATTTGAATATTTTTTATGTGTCCTTTGTTCAAAATTTTGATAGTATGTTGCTTTAAATATTTATTATTAGTTATTAAAAAATCATTATGCTTATAGGTAATGTTTTTTTATATTGTATTTTAATTTTTAAGGGATTGGTTGGTCCATATGAATATAAAAATGGAGATTAATACACCATAGGTAGGGGAGGAACAATGGGGATACACCCAATAATAGTACAAAAATTCAATATGGGAGTTGGCATATATAGCTAGTTTTATGAAATTGTCTCTATTCTAAGTAATAATTCTATAATTTACTATATGTAATCTATTTATTAGTTTTGATGTAAACCTACTATAATTATTTTTTTATCGTAATGGAGGTAAAGGAAAAACATTCCATAGCAATGAATAGTTTTTGTTAAATATTTTTTTTCTATAAATTTAATATTTAATATGATAAAAAAATTATAAATAATAATTAATTTTAACTATGTGTTTTAATTCATCAATATTCCATATATTAGATTTTATTTTGGTTATGATAAGAATTAATCGGTTATAACCAGTACCATACAAAATCATTTCATGCATTACATTAGTGAACACTACTTATTATCCATTTGATTGTTAAGGATTTGTTTTTCAATATATTATTAAACCATGGATTGTCATCTACTCAATTACCAATCCATGTTATTACATTCCAATAAACTATCTTATGGTGTCATAACACATATTTTTGTACTTTATCATTGTTAATCCACTTTATATGTAGTGTTTTTGTTATAATATGTTTTTTTTTGAATGTTTTATTAACATTATTTTGAAAATAAGGTTTTTAGAGATTTTATTTCTATAATTATATTAAAAAGGATAACATAACTATGTTTGGTATAAATTTATTTTTTTACTTGTTTGGGATAAATTAATTAATTTTTATAGGGAAATTTTAATATTTCATTTTTAATGATCATTATTTTATAAAGGAAAAGAAAATTTTTATGTCACTAGTAAAACCCATGATATTGATTCCATTTATATAATATGAATTAAAAGGATTCTTGTGGAAAAAGTATATAGTTGTTTCATGGAACTTTTTTAACATATTTATTTTTTTATAAGTATTTTTCTAAAACATTAATTAATTAAAAGTCTTTAAAATTAAAAAAGTACTAAATGGAATACTTTTATCCATTCTATAAAAAATGTGCCATAATTATAAATAGATTAATAATTATGATGATAAATTAACGAGCCTATATAGTACTTGTATTAAGCTTGAATGAGTTGAATATTGATACTGACAATCAATAATTTTTTTTAAAAAAATATTCTTATTAGAATGGATATAAGTTGGATATAAGATATTGATTTTTCATTGATGATTTTCATAAGGAATTGGATTATTTTTTAGATTTTTCATTTAATAATGGTTTAAATGGTGGAATAATTTGATTTCCATATTTTTTTCATTGTAATACAATGGTTAACATGTTAGTAAATGTGTTACCATATCACTAAAAAATGATTTCAAAAATAATTTCACATTTTGCATCATGATGGAAAAAAACATCAAGTAGAGAATGACATTTATTAGGCTGAAATGTTCATAGAAAAATTTTACTTCGGATTTGTTTCATTTCGTTTCTCAAGACATTGCTTCATCTAGATAAAGGTAAAATGAAAAGAATACAGGAATATGGTTTTCATCTTATGATCAAAATAATGATTTTGAGCATATTAAAAAGATGATTGAAGATATGAATACCCCATCATAACAATCATGTGGAAAAATGATAAAACATTGGTTTTTAATGCAATTGTATCTTGGGAAAACAATGTTTAGATTTAATAATATTAATATTGAGAATATCACTATATTTCTAATGAATTAATGCCTTATGTTTCATGTATTCTTAAAAATATTAAATGGCATCAATATTGGATGAAAAATCTGGACATTCTATTATAATATCCACACATTCCCTAAAGATAGTTTTCTTTTATAGTAGTGAAATGCCTAGTTAAATGAATGAGAAATATATTGTACATCCATATGTAAGAATAATAAAGAATGATCTCAATCTTGTGTACCATAGAAATTAATATGGAACTTTCCATTGATTCCCAATAATTAGAAAATTATTATGTCAAAAAAATGGAAAAGAATATGAGATGGAATGAAGATAAAAGAAATCAGGGTAATAGTGATAGAGTTTATCCTACAGACAAGTTATCATTGAATAAATATGATAAGTTATATCCTATTTTTAAAATCGACATGTGGAATATTAGATTGTTATTATCATGTGATGGTTTCTACCCATTTCTTCATATGAATAATTCACATACTAATTCACCTGTTTTCCTTCATATTTTTAATTTTCCATTATAGATGTGCATGAAAAAGTAGGTTACTATCAAGAGTATATATGTTTTCAGAAACAATGATCCTATAAATTATATTAAAATATATTAAAATTTTTAATACATGAGTTTAAGGAACTTTGGACCATCATGGTGTAGTTATATGATGCATTTATAAAGGATTATTTTATGATTCATGGAATATTATTATGGATAATAAATGAATTACCTACTTATGGAATGATTAATTGTTAGAATAAAAATGGGATATTATCCTTATATATTAGTATAAAAAATACATGTTCTTAGACATTTATGTTTTAGATAACTTCTAGTTTTGTAGGGTATTAGTGGTTTCTATAAATGGATAATCTATATAGTAAATAGAAAAGACAGTTTGATAATTCCATTGAGAGATATGAAGCACCTCAATGAGTGGAAGTTGTGATATCCTTAAATAAATTGAAAATATGAATTTTTTCCTAGAAAGGTTCCATGAAATTCTTTAAATTGAATGAATGTTCCTTCAAATTCAAATAATAATTCGAGAAAGAACATTATATTTTTTGAGTTTTCATATTACTCATCAAATTTGTTGCATCATTTTTTATATGTGATGCGTGTAAAGTTAAATTTGTGTGAAATATTACATGAAATAGTTTTAAAATTAAATGAAAAACAAAAATATAATTTTCACTCATATACTAATTTAATGGATTTGGAATAAATCTAGGACTTTTTCCCGAGTTAATTAGTCAGAATCATTGAAATTATTTTTTTCTTGTTCTTTAATGAAAAATGTAGAGAAAAAACATTTTCTTCATGCATTGAAAATTTTAATGATTTTTTATGATTTTCCATGTAATATTTCAAAATGGTTGGATAAACAATATGTGGAAATAAAATCCTTGAAAACTCGTGACTGCCAAGTCTTGTTTCAAGAATTGATTCCAATTACAATTTAAATTTTATTGTCACATCATATCTGGGTCACTATGATTATATTAATTCAATTTCATCAAGTCCTTTGTGTTAAAATATTTATCAAAGTTGTTAATAAAGAACCAAATAATGTTTCACAGATAAATCATTTTAACTTGGAGGAAATTTTCCATTTTTCATTTTTCACATGTATGTTATATCTCACTATACATATTCCAACATAATTTATTTTTATGGTTATATTTGTAGTTTTAAGAACCTAGATATTCTTTTTAGGTATATATCTTTTTTCAAGAGTTTTTGAGGAAAATAGGAGAATCTATAAATTTATGGAGTATACGTTGTGAACTTAGTATTACATGTCATGTACCCAGTGGTCGTGAATAGCCATATACTGTCTGTGTACCAGCCAAGTACATGGCCATATGGGGTGACCTGGAGACCGTCTAAAGCAAGGATGGGTAAAATCATATACACATCGTGTACTTTGAAAACACAGGTTGTGTAATTATATTTATTTGATATATTGCACTAGGGTCACATCTCATTCACAAAAATCACTTCTTCTCATCTCATCTCTTCCAGAAGAGATAGAAGATGATGAATTTTCTCTGAACCCCGATCATCCGTCTGTTCTCCAAATCAACCACCATCGATTGCGTTGGAATAAACATGGTGAGTTCTTCATTCTTCTATAGCCTTGTCCCCTGATTTCTCCTCTCTGGTGAGATATCCTTGGTTGAGCTTTTTTGGCCTTTTTTAGATCTACTTAGTTCTTGGTAAATTCAAGGGCTAACACCGTATTACATCGATCATACATGCTGAGGTAGGTGGTTCGTGCCATTACGTAGTTAGTCTTTGAATATTATGTAAAAAAGTACTTGATACCTTAGATTTGGGTATTTTGTGTTTAGGGAGGTTAACCTTGTTGATGCCTTCCATGCTTGTTTTATTGATTTAGGGATCTTGTTTGGGAATAGGGTTATATTCCATACAATGATGTGTTTTCCAATGTTTATTTTGATATTGACCATTTGGTCTAGCCTTTCCTATTAGGCTGTTTGTTTTCCCTGCTTAGTGTTGTTAAGATGGAGTGATATTATATGATGCTATGATATGCTTGGTAGCTATTTAGACATGTAGTTATAGAGGTTTACTTTGTCTACTAAACAACATTTTTCCATGATTGAATTATACAGGGATGTGGGAACCTGGTGTAGTTAGACCATAGGGGGAATGGACAATCAGGGCTTCCCTAGACGGTCTGTTTACTTTACATTACAAGACCATAGGGGGGGTGGACTTATGTGCTCCCTCAGAGTGTCTGTAGTTCAACGTTTCAAGACTGTAGTGGGAATTGGACCTTTAGTGCTTCCTCAGTGTTTATTTAGTTTCCATTACGAGACCACATGGGGAATTGAAAGTGGGTTCTTCCTCAGAGAGTCTTTATTAAAGTTGAACTAGAGGGGTTAGACTATGAGAACATTCAAGAGTGTTTCTTGTGTTTGATTGGATTTTTTTTCTTTATAAAAGAAAATGAATGTAATTGAAAATGTAGGACTGTTTAATTTTAAGTACTTCCTTGTTCATTGCTTCTTTTTCTTACTATCGACCACATATATTCACTGACTATTAGGCCTCGATATTTCGGTGCCTACTGGGATTCGTCCCACACCCTATTTGGGTCATGATTTTGGGACAAAACAAATTATATTATTTCAAGTATAGATAAGGGTAAGAGACCTTCTACTTCAGGTACTTGATTGATGTGGAGCTGGAGAGCATGAGACTAAGTTGAGACTTTGATGCTGCTGGAGTTATTTACAGGGTTTCCTTATACATTGGTTTTGTACTATATTCCAGCATTGTGACTTGTTTGGCTGCTTCCCTATATACTTGTGACATGAATCATTATTGATATATATATATATAAGCTGTAATTATTAATTTACGTATAGTATTCCACTGTTTACTATTTTATGGAATTATTATTGCTTCTGCTATTGTTATATATTTCTTTCTTGTGCAATACTCTTTCAATGAGGGCATAATTTCCCCACTATGACATACAAGGCCCTCTCTTCTAGTTGGACGACTTTGGCGTTTGTGGAAATTCACTTGATATCATGTGACCAATCAGGTATGGGGCACCTCCTGGTGGCAACCAGAACCGAGACGTTACACAGTGGTATCAGAAAAATTCTTTTCATCTTGACATACTGTTTCGAACCAATAGTTATATATAGGACAGAATAGGTAGTTGGTAATAATTTGTGCCCGTTATTAGCTAACCCGTGTATAAGGAAAAGATAATTTACATCAATTATTTCAATTTTTAGGGTTTTTCTATTTTAGAAATAATTGTATTTCACTGTTGGGTAAATAACATGTTTTGTTCTTTCATCGTTGATATTATTAAGGTTCTCTTTTTATTTCAACCCACTGATATGAGGGCATGCCATCTCACGCATCATATAGGCACTTTCTAGAAATCACATGTCATGAATTATTCCAATTCCATTTAGGGTGAATTACTGATTTCATGTTGTTGTGTTAGATGTTGTTCTAGATATGCATGTTTTTGTGATAGATGCCTTGATATTATACTTTATTTTTGATAGGGTATTAATAATATGTATGTTTTCAATTGAATGAGAACCAAACTTTTGTTCCGTAGGTGTTATGGGCCCTCATGGATTGGAATTTGGTGGATAATTGCTTTGTTATGTCTTATATATGACATGGATATGATTCCAAACTTTGATTCCTGGGCAGTATGAGCCCCCACAGATCAGAATTTGGCCCTTTGATGTTTGTTTCAGTGTTTATGGGATCTCAAAGTAGTATTTGAGGCTAACTGTCTAGAGAAACCTAGAATATATGGTGTGTACTACAGAATACATTCCATGTGTCCTTCTATTTGGGAAGGAACGGTTTTTCTTAAGTGGATTCCATGTATTTCCTAACAATAGAAATGGTTGTGTGGGAAGAGACATGGGGATGAGACATTTTTTACGGGACCTTTCATGTACCCTATGTGCACACTCTGTATTAAGAGCCATGTGTTTGGATATCTAAATAACAACACTGGTGGATTATGGGTGGATGAACACCATGTCTGGGACAATCATGCTATGTAGAGTCAGCTGTGTAACCGACCGCTTGACTAAACACACTGGTCGGTGAAGTTATTTCCAGTACATGTTGTGTCTGGCACAAACATGTTTTGTAGTCTTGATCTAGGAGAATTGTGTGGGTTAAGTCATATAGAAGAACAACGGTAGGGGAAGATGAATCAGGTACACACTATGTGTTAGGACGACACATCATGTGTATTGGGTGTTACAGGTACTGGGTTGCTGAATGTACATCTCCATATTTTAGATTAAGGGAATGCGTTGTGTATGAGTTGTACAATCCATGTATCAAGCTTTTAGAAATCATGAATTCTTTCTTTCTCCTATTCCATTATTTAACTTCTCTGTTTCAGCCCATAATAATCATGAAATATGGTTTGTTCTTGACCTTACAGAGTCATTCCACCAAGAGATCCTCCGGTTGTATTCCAGATTCAGGGTAGTGACCAGACACCAGATATGGTAGATCTGGGATTACCTATAGACCATACCATTATTGTTATCTTGGAATCAACCATCATTCCAGCTACAGGTGTCAATGAAGAGTTCCAAGAAGACTTCATGAGGTTTATTCAGACTTTCAAGGGGGCAACTCATCCTGCCCCATCTATGGAAAAGGTGATGCGAGTCTTTCAGCAGCAGCATCCTCCAACTTTCTCAGGGGATGGAGGACTTCAGGTATAACGACCCGCACTTATTACATACATAATCTTGAATTTATTCAAGAAAACACTTCCTTTTACATTGAGTATCTTTTCAAGTTTAGAGGTTTTGAGAATTAAGACAAAACATTCATAACATTACACATTGTTACATAGTGGATACCATAAAATCAGTTTCCATTTTTCTCAGAATATAAAACATTAAAACTTAAAACAAGACTCCTTGACAATTCTTCAACATTAAACATGCCTTCCTTACTTGTATTACTCATCCATTAACCTGTGAAAAATCATTTAAAAACTTGGGATGAGCACAAATGCTCAGTAAGGTATGAAAAAGGAGGAAAAATAACATTAGTCCATGAATACTCATAACGTATGAAAAAATTTTCAAAAGGCATGCTTTCCACCCATAAATACTTACATCATGTAACATGAGATTTAAAAAAGATACACACAAACATCAATATAATCATAGAGGTATCTTGGGGCATTACTTACATAATCTTGTAACTATCTTGGCTACCTTAAAATTTGTAACCCTCACGGCTACCATACTTTGTGTAACCATCGCAGTTACACGTGGAGTAACCATATGGCCGACCTCCAACTTACTCATACCCAATTCATTGGAGGGAAATACAGGTCCCACCCTTCATCATAAACAATTCCCAATAACCAAAACATAATCATACAACATAATCAATAGCATAAAAACATTGCTTTTGAATCTTATAAAACATAATTTTAAAAGAGGATTTTAGAAGAAAGGTCCCTTATAAACGTCTTATACTTGAAGTGAGACTTAATAGAGTGGATGGAATATGTAAATATACTATAAATACACATAATAAAACATAATATTGACTAAACCCATCATACAAATAATTTAAATAGCACATAAATGATGAAGTAGAAGGTTAACCCAAGGAATTGAAATCGGGTTAAGAATTCCCTTACCTTATTCTTGTCTTACTTCAAACATGTTAAAACCTTTTTTATAATGGTTAAAAGAGTGTTATAGGTATTTTAAAGAAACATTTTCATGTTTATAACATCTTATATGGTCATTTCATAACGTCATTTCACCCCTTAATTGTTAGTATTTTGTTCCTTGCATTATTTTGGGTGAGTTCTTTTGTGATTTCCACGATCGGTTCATGATGAATCATTCTTGTTGATTTGAAGTGAAACTCCAGAATTGGAATGGATTATTATTTACATATTTCCAATACCATAATTTATACCATTTATCACTTTTATTCTTTATGTGATAATGACTTATAAGTTAAAACATTAATGATGTTCGTTTAGATCATTTTAGTGGTTCTTTGATAAAAATAACATCATTTTGTCTTTTAAATTAGAACCATGAGTACAAAAGAATTACATAACCATATATGGGTCATAAAACATATATAATAACCTGGTTCAACCATATAAATTTTTTCATGACCAGACTTGAAAGAATTAATGGAAATTGAAAATACATCGTCCACGATGTCGGTAATTCGACTCCAATGGACAATGTTTTTTGATTCGTTAAATAAGTAGAAGAGGAGAAGAATACTGATGAGGAATTTTCCATAATCATGAGAACATAATTAATATACATGATTATGGAGATTTCATGCCTCTTGGATAAGAGAGAGTGAGGAAATTAGAAAAATGAATCATGAAATAAAAGAAAATCTTGATAAATTTCTCACGAAAATTCGGCAGCCTAATGGCGTCTCTTAAAATTTCATAAAAATAAGATTGATGAGAGGAATGGGATATATAATCATTCATACAAGATATGGATAGTAAAGGGGGAATATTTAATGAAATATCCCAACACAAGACAAAGGTAATGGAAGAGAAAACAAAAAATTAAAGAAAAGAATGAAAATAAAAGAGGTTGTTTACCTCTTTATCTCTTTTCCTTGAGATCCTTCTTAAGGGCTTTGATTTTGGTATTTTGGTAAGACTAGCAGCTCTAGGACGTGGGGAAGAAGATTGGGGTGGGAATTTGGTAGAAATTAGAAAATTCTCAAGGCTTGAGATGTGTGGGAGGAAGTGGGGAGTGAGGGTAGTATTAATAGTGGAGGAGGGGTGGTATATTAGATTATTTTAATCATTATTATAATATTTTTATCAAGACTATGAATAATCTCAAATCAAGTGGCCCTAAAAAGTTATAATATCATGTCTGTTTGAAGAAAGTGTCCTTGCATCACTTATGATGTAATAAATAGTGCATTTTTACTGATAAATTGATTATACAGTATTTTATCGTATTTCACTATTCACTGAAAATTCAAGAGTTTCAGAAAATATATCAAAAATTTACCCCTACCATTTTTTGACGTGTATAATTCAAACGTGAAATCCATTTTTCAAAAATAATTTTCTAAATATTATTTATTTAATTTCAATATAAGGTCACAGTTAATTCGAAAAATAACAATATTGAACTGCAATTAGTTTTATGTGACATTGGAAAATTAATTAACATCCCATTATCCTATTGCCTTGGTAAAATAAAATAATATTATTATTTACTATTCATGAGGTCATATTACTATTCATATTACTATTAATATTACTATTCATAATCGTATGTTACTATTCACCAAAAAAACAAGTTTGTTTCATCAGACTGTAAATAACATACTGAAGACAATTATAGATGACAGTTTCTTGAAATTCAAAACATAAAAGAAATTAAATTATGTTTAAAGGATACTTATAAATATATACCATAAACAAAATTTCAAGCATTTTCAATTTATTTTTAGAAAACCTTGGGATGTTACATTATTCCCACCTTCTTGAAATTGCGTCCTCGCAATTTTATTTACTTATTAGACAACTGAGGGTATTTTTCCGTCATAGCATTTTTAGACTCCCATGTTGCTTCTTCAACCATGTAGTTTCTTCACAAAACCTTTACCTGGTGGATTAACTTATTCTGCAATACCTGTTCTCTTCGATCATGAATCTAAACCGATTTATCTTCATAAGAAAGGTTCTCTCCAAGCTGAACTTCTTCCGGCCTCAAGACATGTGATGAATCTGGAACATACTTTCTCAACATCGAAACATGAAAAACATTATGTACCTGAAACAAGATCGGAGGAATATCTACGAGGTATGCAATTGTTCCAACTTTATCCAAGATTTTCAAAGGACCGATGAACCGTGGAATTAGTTTCCCTTTCTTACCGAAATGCATCACACTTTTCCAAGGAGAGATTTTAAGAAAAACATGGTCACCTACCTCAAAAGAGAAGTCTTTCCTTCTGTTATATGCATAACTTTTCTTCCTGCTCTGAGCTATCCTCATGTGTTTCTGGATCATACCCACTTTCTCAGCCACTTCTTCTACTAATTAGGGCCCCCTCAACATTCTTTCACTGAATTCATCCCAAAACGTAGGAGTCCGACACTGCTTCTCATACAAGGTCTCAAAAGGTGCCATCTGAATACTCGAATGGAAGCTGTTATTATAAGAAAACTCAACTAATGAATGATGTTGATCCCAACTTCCCTGATAGTCCATTAAACAAGGTCTAAGTATATCCTCTTAGGTCTGAATCATTCGTTCTGACTGCCCATCTGATTGAGGATGAAAAGTTGTACTGAAATTCAACTCTTTGTCCAATGACTTCTGAAGTCCCTTCCAAAATTTAAAAGTGAACCTAGGATCTCAGTCAGACACAATGGAAAGAGAAACTCCATGTAACCTGACAATCTCCTTGAGGTACAATCGAGAAAGCTGATCCAATGTCATTGAATCTCGAATAGAAAGAAAATGTGCAGACTTTTTTAGTCGATCAACAATAACCCAGATCGCATTGTTACCTTGAGAATTTTTTGGTAGTCCCACCACAAAATCCATGGATATATTCTCCAATTTACACTCTGGCACTGGAAAAGTCTGAAGCATCCCCTTCGATAACTGCCGCTCTGCTTTAACCTGCTAACATTTCAAACATTTCATTGTAAAATCCGCAATATCTCCTTTCATCCCATTCCACCAATAATACTCTTGAATGTCTTTGTACATCATAGTACTTCCAGGATGGACAGAAAAAGGAGAACTAGGAGCTTCACACAACAATTCTTTCTTCAACTGGGAATCACAAGGAACACACAACCTTTTTCCAAATCTTAAAACACAATCTTTATCAAGATTAAATTCTGTCAACTTACCCATTTTAACCAATTCTACATTTTTCTGTAGCTCACAGTCTTCCCTGTGCACTTTCATAATTCTGTCTGACAATGAAGACTGCACTGAAACCTGAAACAAAAGAGAGGTATTCCCTGCACCAATAACTTCCAATCCAAAATTCATCAAATCATTAATCAAGGTATCATGTTCCAAACATTGCATGGTTAATGATTCATGATGTTTCCGACTTAAGGCATATGCTACATTGTTTTCTTTTCTAGGATGGTAATTGATTGTGCAGTCATAATCCTTTATCAGTTCTAGCCATCTTCTCTGCCTCATGTTTAATTCCTTCTGAGTGAATATATACTTTAGACTTTTATGGTCAGTATATATTTGGCATTTGGTTCCATATAGATGATGCCTCCAAATTTTCAAACAAAAATCACACCTGCCAATTCCAAATCACGTATGGGATAATTTAGCTCATCAGGTGTGTGTTTTCTCGAAGCATAGGCAATTACCTGATCATTATGCCTCAAAACACAACCAAGTCCCTTCAAAGAAGCATCACTGAAGATTACAAACTCACCATTTCGGGAAGGTAAGGCCAAAACTAGAGCATTCACAAATCTCTTCTTCAGTTCCTGAAAACAAACATCACATTCCTCTGTCCAAACAAATTTAACCCCTTTCCACGTTAACTTAGTTATCAGGCTAGATAACTGTGCAATGTTCTTAAAAAACCGTCGGTAATAACTTGATATTACTAGAAAACTAAGAATATCTGTAACATTTGTGGGTCTTGTCTATTCATCAACTACTTTTGTTTTGGCAGGATCAACTGTTATTCCATCCATATTTACAATGTGCCCAAGAAAAGTAATATGTTGCATCCAAAAATCACACTTTCTGAATTTTCCATATAGTTTCTTTTCTTTTAAAGTCTGTAAAACAACCCTTAAGTGTTTTTCATTCTCCTCATCAGCATCCTTGTTCCTTCTGCGGATAACCATTCTGAAAAAAAATCTTAGATGACGTAACATGGTAATCTTTAAATTCTATAACAATTTAAACATAGAGTGAAAATCATTTATGGTATTCTATTAGTATCACTCTAACCCCTAAAGTTATCTAAACCATCCTCTGATACCAACTATAATGACCCGCACTTATTACATACATAATCTTGAATTTATTTAAGAAAAAAATTCCTTTTACATTGAGGATATTTTCATGTTTAGAGCTTTAGAGAATTAAGGCAAAACATTCAAAACATTACACATTGTTACATAGTGGATACCATAAAATCAGTTTCCATTTTTCTCAGAATATAAAACATTAAAACATAAAACAAGACTCCTTGACAGTTCTTTAACATTTAACATGTCTTCCTTCTTTGTATTACTCATCCATTAACCTGTGAAAAATCATTTAAAAACTTGGGATGAGCACAAAATCTCAGTAAGGTATGAAAAAGAAGGAAAATCACATTAGTCCATGAATACTCATAACGTATGAAAACATTTTCAAAAGACATGCTTTCCACCCATAAATACTTACTTAATGTAACATGAGATTTACACCAGATCCACACAAACATAAATATAATCATAGAGGTATCTTGGGGAATTAATTACATAATCTTGTAACCATCATGGCTACCTTAAAATTTTTAACCCTCACAGCTACCATACTTTGTGTAACCATCGCAGTTACACGTGGAGTAACCATACGGCCGACCTCCAACTTACTCATACCCAATGCATTGGAGGGAAATATAGGTCCAACCCTTCATCATAAAAAATTCCCAATAACCAAAAAATAATCATACAACATAGGCAATAGCATAAAAACATTGCTTTTTAATCTTATAAAACAGAAATTTAAAAGTGGATTTTAGAAGAAAAGTCCCTTATAATACTCATATACTTGAAATGAGACATAATAGAGTGGATGGAATATGTAAATATACTGTAAATACACACAATAAACTATAATATAGACTAAACCCATCACACAAACAATTTAAATAGCACATAAATGATGAAGTAGAAGGTTAACCCAAGGAATGGAAATCGGGTTAATAATTCCCTTACCTGAATCTTGTCTTACTTAAAAATTGTTAAAAACTCCTGTATAATGGTTAAAAGAGTGTTATTATTATTTTATAGAAACATGTTCATGTTTATAAAATCTTATATGGTCATTTCATAACCTCATTTTACCCCTTAATTGTTAGTATTTAGTTCCTTGCATTATTTTTGGTGAGTTCTTTTGTGATTTCCACGATTGGTTCATGATGAATCGTTCTTTTTGATTGGAAGTGGAACTCTAGAATTGTAATGGAGTAGTATTTACATATTTACAGTACCATAATTTATACCATTTATAACTTTTATGCTTTATATGAGAATGACTTATAAGTTAAAACATTAATTATGTTTGTTAAGATCATTTTAGTGGTTCTTTGATAATAACAACGTCATCTTGTCTTTTAAATTATAACCATGAGTACAAAATAATTACAGGACCATATATGTGTCATAAACATATATTATAACCTGGTTCAACCATATAAATGGTTTCATGACCAGACTTGAAAGAATTAATGTAAATTGAAAATACATCGTCAACGATGTTGGTAATTCGACACAAAAGGACAATGTTATTTGATTCTTTAAATAAGTGGAAGAGGAGAAGAAAAATAATGAGGAATTTTCCATAATCATGAGAAAATAAGGAATATAAATGATTATGGATATTTCATGCCTCTCGAATAAGAGGTAGTGAGGAAAGAAGAAAAACTAATCATGAAATTAAAGAAAATCTTGAGAAATTTCTCATGAAAATTCAGCAGCCTAACGGCGTCTCTTAAAATTTCATAAAAACATGATTCATGAGAGTAATATAATATATCATAATTCATACAAGATATGGACAGTAAGGGGGGAATATTTAATGAAATATCCCAACACAAGTCAAAGGAAATGGATGAGAAAACAGAAAATGAAAGAAAAGAAAGAAAATAAAAGTGGTTGTTTACCTCTTGATCTCTTCTCCTTGAGATCCTTCTTAAGGACTTCTATTTTGGTCTTTTGGTGAGACCAGAAGCTCTAGGACGTGGGGAAGAAGATTTGGGAGGGAATTTGGTAGAAATTAGACAATGCTCAAGGCTTGAGAGGTGTGGGTGGAAGAGGGGAGTGAGGGTAGTATTTATAGTGGAGGAGGGGAGGTATTTTAGATTATTTTAATCATTATTATAATATTTTAATCAAGACTATGAATAATCTCAAATCAAGTGGCCCTAAAAAGTGATAATATCATGTGAGTTCGAAGCAAGTGTCCTTGAATCAATTATGATGTCATAAATAGTTCATTTTTACTGATAAATTGATTATACTGTATTTTATCGTATTTCACTATTCACTAAAAATTCAAGAGTTCTAGAAAATATATCAAAAACTTACCCCTACCATTTTTCGACGTGTGGAATTCAAAAGTGAAATCCATTTTTCAAAAATAATTTTCTAAATATTATTAATTTAACTTCTAAATAAGGTCACAGTTAATTCGAAAAATAACAATATTGAAGTGCAATTAGTTTTATGTGACATTGGAAAATTAATTAAGATCCCATTATCCTATTGCCTTGGGAAAATGAAATAATAATATTATTTTCTATTCTTGAGGTCATCTTACTATTCATTTTACTATTCATATTACTATTTATATTACTATTCATAAGGGTATGTAACTATTCACCAAAAAAACAAGTATGTTTCATCAAACTCTAAATAACATACTGAACACAATTGTAGATGGAAGTTTCTTGAAATTAAAAACATAGAAGAAATAAAATTATGTTTAAAGGATACTTATAAATATATACCTTAAACAAAATTTCAATAATTTTCAATTTATTTTTATAAAACCTTGGGATATTACATCAGGCTGCTGAGTCATGGTTAGAATTCATGTGATCGGTCTTTGAGAATCTAGAGATGCCTCCAAATAATAGGGTGAACCTCTATAGTTATATGCATTGGGATTCCGGCAAGAGGGTGTGTGATGTGATCTCATAGGTAGGATGCTTGTATGTTACGCCTTGGGGTGAGTTCTAGAATTCCTTCTGTGACTACTTATACCAATATAAGTTGAGGGAAGATCTAGCTCAATAGATCATGAGTTTGGAGCACGGTACTCTCTCGGCCATAGAGTATTCTTCTCACTTCACAGAGCTGTAGCGCTTCATGCCCATTCTATGGGGTGATGAGTTATTTCTAGAATGGAATTTTGAGGACGGTCTCAAGAATGATATCCAATCTTAGGTGAACATCTTCAGGTTGACAATAATCACCTCTATAGTCAACTAGGAAATGGTCACGGAGTGAAATTTGAGGGATTCTAGAGCTGTGGGATGGGTGGCTCAGCATCTAGAGTTGGTACCTCTCCTACTGATAGCAGGAAGTGTTGTAGGGAGTCTACACATGAAGTTCTAAAGAAGAAGGATACATCTACTGGTCACCAGATTGTGTTCCACCAGTTCTAGAAGAGCGATCATACAATGCCACGTTTCTTAAGATACATAGAGGAGTGTCGATCATGTAGCAATATAGATTATATTCAGTATTTCTATCAGTTTTTCTCATTGAAATCTGATGATAGGGTTTCTTCTATGACTCCTTGTTCAAGAGCATCACAACCAGTTTCTCATCAGTCTTGGAACTGGAGTTCATCTGGCCATACAAGATGAGGTGGAGGTCGCACTCGTGGTTTCCAATCGGTACGCTTTTAGTTACAATAGGGTGGATCAACTCAGGGTGGTCAATCAAGGTCACAGGGCCATAGTACAGGCCAGAATTTTGTTATGATGTAGACTCAATAGGGGAAGGATCCCGGAACCTCTACAATTTGTGGTACAATCCTAGTTTCCTTAGTTTTAGATTTATCACCTTTTGATACAGGGGATTCCCATAGTTTCATATCTATTATTTTTGTGGAGAGACTTGGGCTGTGTATCTTTTCTTCTATTGATGTCGTTATGTTGGACACTCCATTTGGGACATGAATGGCTAGTGTACTTCAGTGCAATAGGTTCCCTATTGAGGTTGGTGGGTGTCACTTCTAATGGGACCTATTTTTTTCCTAGAGATGATAGGCAATGATGTCATTCTCGGAATGGACTAGTTAGTTTCCTTCCAGGTCGTTGTTTATTTTCATCATGATAGGGTGAGTTTCACATCACTAGAGGGTGGTTTGTTTCCATACAAGGGTGGATGGGATGTCTAGGGGAGTAGAGCAAGACTTGAGATGGTTTATTGCTCTAATTTCTAGTCTATATCAGAATGACTAGGGGAATTCACATATGGACTTTCCTCCGGTGGTGGATCATTTCAAGGATTCCTTTACAGAGGAATTTTCATTTTTACCTCTAGAGTGAGAGGTAGAATTTTCTATTGAGTGTGTTCTAAGAACGACACCGATGCCCATTTATCCATATAGGATGGCCACACCAGAGTTACAGGATCTCAAGAAACAGTTAGAGGAGCTACTGGAAAAGGGTTTCATATAACCTAGTACTTATCCTTGGGGTTTTCCTATTCTATTTGTGAATAAGGGGGAAGATAACCTCAGAATTTGTGTGGATTATTTGAAGTTGAACCAGTTGATGGTCAAGAACCGATATCTCTTACCGAGGATTGATGATCTATTCGATCAGCTTTTAGGAGACCGAGTGTTCTCCAAGATTGACTTGAGATCCGGTTATCATTATTTTTGCATTATACCATCTGATATACCTCTTACAGCCATTAAAAGTAGGTATGGTCTATATGAGTATGTGGTTATACTGTTCGGTCTAATAAATGTGCCTATAGTTTTCATGGCACTAACGAACCGAGTATTCCATCTATACTTTGATTATTTCATGGTTTTCTTCGTGTACAATATCTTTGTGTACTCTCACACTCATCATGACCATGCCACATATCATGAGATCATTTTGACTACACTAATATAGAATCATTTATATGCTATCATCTCAAAATTCCACTTTTTGATGGACCAAATTCACTTCTTAGGTCATGTTATTTCTGAGAAAAGAGTATCAATAGACCAATAAAATGTGAGGGTAGTAGTTTCTTGGGAGTAGCCGAATAATGTATTTGAGGTGTGGAGTTTTTTAGGGCTGGCTAGATACTATAGATGTTTGATACAAGAATTTTCAAAATTAGTAGAGCCAATGAAGAAGCTCACTAAGATGGGTGAGAAGTACCTCTGGTCATATTCTTGTGAGTCAGCCTTTTAGGAGTTGAAAGGGAGGTTGACTTCAGCATCAATACTTGTTTTCACAGAGTTGGGAAAGAGCTATACAATTTACTTTGATGCATCATGTATTGGTCTGGGAGTGATTATTATGCATGGAGAAGGAGTCATTGAATACGGGCCTCAGCATTTGAGGCCACATCAACGGAATTACCCGACAACATTCTTATGTTAGATATAGTTATTGATGCTTAACGTTTTTGGAGACATTATCTGTAGGGAGATAATTTTTTGGTTTTCACCTATCAAAAAATTCTAAAATATATCTTTATTTTGCGTGATATGAATTTGATACAGTGAAGGTGGGTTGAGTACATTCAGGCCTTTGATTTTGAGCTTGCCTTTAGGCCTGGGAAAGACAACGTAATGGTCGATGCATTGAGCAGTATGACGCAGGTACATGTAGTTTGGTAGGCTAGTAGTGAGTGACATCTTATGGCTATGTTCTATGAGATGCATTTAGAGATGCATGACAGATAGGGGCAAACATTTCTTTCTTCTGTAGTTATTACCTATAATATACTTGATTGAGTGAGAATGAGGAAGCTATTAAATGCTAAAGGCCTGGTCCTACAAGATAGTGTGTTATGAGAGAACCCTATTCCAATATGGACCATTGGCGATGATTAGATCTTGCATTTTCATGGGCGCATATGGGTGTCATCACACATATGCGAGGAGCAGATGTGGGATTTTCATTCCTCAGTTTGTGTAGTTCATCCTGGTGTCACCAAGATGTATCGAGATCTGCACTATCAGTATTGATAGCCAGGTATGAGGAGAGATGTTATGGGTTCTTTCTTGAGGTGTTCCACCTATCAGTAGGTGATGTTAGATCATCAGCAACCAGCGTGGCTTTTGCAGTAGTTTACCATTCTTGAGTGTAAGTGGAATGATGATGTGATGGACTTCATGATAGGTTTATCGAGATCGCCTCAAGGGAATGATTCAGTTTTTATTTTCATTGGAAGACTCATGAAGGATGCACATTTCTTACAAATAAAGGAGACCTTCAGTGTTGATGAGTTCAGAAGGTTGTATATCTTGGATATTGTACATTTACATAGAGTTCTACACTATGTTGTTTCAGAAAGGGATGCATTTTTTACTTCTTGAGTCTTGCAAGGATTAAAGAGGGATTTGGGTACACAGGTTCTTCTTAGTACATCATTCCACCCCCAGACAGATATGCAGTTTGAGTGTATTATTCATGTGATGGAGGATATGCTTTGAGCATGTTTCATTGATTTTGGAGGTTCTTTACAGAAACATATAGCTCTTGAGGAGTTTTACTACAATGATAGTTTTCAAGAAACTATTCAGATGGAACCTTATGAGGTTTTGTATGGTAGTCCATGCTGATCACCCTTATTTTGGATGGAGGCAGGAAAGACATCTATATTGGGACCTCGTCTTGTTTAGGAGACCACGAAGCAGGTGGAGTTGATTCGAAAGAGGATGGATAATTCGCAGTCATGATAGAAGTCTATTGCTGATCCAAGGATGCAACCTCTGGAGTTTGAGGTCAAAGATCAGGTATTTCTACGTGCCACTCTGAGGATGGTACATAAGAGGATTAAGAGATAGGGAAAGATTTCACGATGATATGTTGGATTATTTGAGGTTTGGGGGATAGTTGAGCCGATTGCATGTCGGTTGCAGTTACCTGAGAGGTATTGTGATATGCATGATGTCTTCCACATTTCTCAGCTATAGAATTACTTCTCAGACCCATCTCATGTTTTTCAACCAGAGGAGGTTGAGATGGAGGTGGATGTATCATTAGAGGAGCATCCTATCTAGATTTTTCATTGTAGTTCGAAGGTTCTATGTGGTCGTTATGTTCCTCTAGTACAATTTCTACGGCTGCATGGGTGAGTACACGACGAGACTTGGGAGAGGGAGGCCAATGTACGATCGCAGTGGCCGAAGCTATTCGAGGATTATTCTTCTACACCACCTTGCTAAGGAAATTCGAGGATGAATTTCTTTAAAGGGGGAAGTTTTTAAGAACCCAGATCTTCATTTCATGTATAGATCTTGTTTTTAAGTGTTTTTGATGAAAAGTGAAGAATCTTGAAGTTTATGGTGTACACGTTGTGTACTTAGTAGTACACGTAGTGTACCCAGTGGCCACAAATAGTCGTGTACTGGCCGTGTACCTGCCATGTACATGGCTCTATGGGGTGATCTGAAGACTACCTAATGTGGGGCCCTGTAAAGGCATATACCCAACATGTTATTTTAAAATACATGCAATGTACATTTCTTTTTTATTTGTTATATCAGAATCTGGTCACATCTCATTCTGAAAAATCACTTCTTCTCGGCACGTCTCATCTAGGGGCAACTAAAGTCAACAATTCTCTTCTGATACCCCGATCATCCATTCATTCTCCAAATCTACCACCATTTATAGTGTTGGAATCTCCATAGTGAGTTCTTCCTCTTTTAGGTCCTTGTTAATTGATTTATCCTCTTTAATGGGATATCCTTGGTTGAGAATTTTTGATGATTTTGTAGATCTACCTTGTTCTAGGTCGATTCTAGGGCCAATGCTAGAGTGTATTGATTATTCAATACTGAGGTATGTGGTTTTTTCCTTTCCGTAGTTTGTCTTTTAATATTATGTGCAGAAGTTATCAATACCCTAGATTGGGGTATTGTGTGTTTAGGGATGTTAACCATTTTGATGTCCTCTATGCTGGTTTTCTTGAGTTAGGGCTCTTGTTTATAATAGGATTATTTTCCATTATATGGTGGTGTTTTTCCATGTTTTTTTATATTGACCATTTGGTCTAGCCTTTACTGTTATGATTCTTATTTTCTATGTTTAGTGTTGTTATGATGGAGTGGTTTTATATGATGTTGTGATATGCTTTTTAGTTTTCATCCAAGTAGTTCATGAGGTTTACTTTGGATGTTGAACATCATTTGTGAATGATTGACTTACACAGGGCTACGGGAACCTGGTGTAGTTAGACCATAGGGGGAATGGATGCTGAGGGCTTCCCCATAGTGTCTCTTTACATTTACGTTACAAGACCATAAGGGGGATGGACTTGTGTGCTCCCTCACAGTTTCTATAGTTCCACGTTGTGAGACTGCAGGCAGAAATTGATGTTTATTACTTCCTTAGAGTGTCTTTAGTTACTATTACGAGACCACAAGGGGAATTGATGGGGAGTGCTTCCTTAGAATGAATTTTTTAAAGATGAACCAGATTGGTTAGACTATGAGAACTTCCCAGAGGGTTTCTTTTGTTTGATTGGCTATTTTTTTATAAAATAAAATGAATGTAATTGAAATTGTAGTATAGTTTTTTCCCTGTACTTTGGTTTAGTACTATATTCTATAAGTGTGACTTGTTTGGATTCTTTCTTATAAAGTTGTGTCATGCTTCATTATTGATATATATATATATATGATGCAGTTGTATATTTACTTATATTCTTCCACTGTTTACTATTGTTTGGTATTATTATTTCATCCTCTATTGTTATCTGTTTCATTCCATTTCATTACACTACCAAGGAGGGAATAGTTTCCCCACTATCACCCAGGTCCCTCACTGCTAGTCGGTAGCCTCTCATGTTTGTGGTATATATCTTGAGGTCATGTGACTAACTGGGAATGAGGAACCTCTAGGCGGCACCCAGTACCGAGACATTATAATAGTCATTGGATGTATACAATATAACGAATGATGTTTACATTGAAAACATATATAATAAATAATAATTAAACTAAAGTATCTATTATGAAAGGTTATTTAGAATAGTAATTCCTGAATTTCAATTAAATATACATTGATAACATCACCATGACATCGAATTGGAAAATGAGATCTAAAAAGAGAAATGTGATCCCATTGAACCAAAATTTCCAGCACTTCCCCAAATGGGTGGATATCCGGATATAGGTTGTGTACTTTGAATAGGGTTGACTGGAAAATTTCTCAATATATAGTATTATTTATCTATGGAATGGTTGATGATTACATCAATTAAAATTATAAATATATATATATATATTGTGTATATTTTTTCTTAGCTTCTAAAATCATAAAATTATCATATTTTTGAGGAACATAGTATAATAATAAAAATAAAACATTGTTCTTTATCAAATTATAGGATGAAGAAATTACATAGTAAATAACATCTAAGTCAATTGAAGTCAAAGGTAAAAAAATTCTTTTTTTACATGGACAAATCACAGTTACTTGTTTAATATTTGATATTGATATGTTTCACGTCCAAATATTTCCAATGGATGATTTATCAATGGAAATAAGGGAATTTTCATTTTGTCCTACAAATATGTCATTGATTGTTAAGAAATGGTTTTCGATGGATTTATATACATTATAAATAGCATTGAAAAAAACATCAAAATATAGAATGAACATCTCAAGATAAGAAAAATAATGGGTTGTTATGATAGTTCTCGAGATAGAAACCCTCGATTTGAAAATATGTATTATATTTTGGTCGTTGAGATAATATTTTTACTAGATTACTAAACCCATATTTGTGTCACTATGATGAAATTAATGTGGTTTGATTCAATGAAATTACAAGGAATGTATTAATATAGTTTTGGATTTAGAGTGATTGATATGAAACATTATCCTTATATAGATGATCCATAAGTTCTTGCATCACAAGTTAGACAAGTGTTTTATGTAAATATCCTTTTAAAACCACAATTATTTGTTTTTTACGATGTTATTCTAAGAAAAATTATTAATAAAGGAATGTATGATAGTGATGTTTTTTATAAACCATTCGGTATTCAATCAACTATTTCATTCAATGACACAGATGATTCAATTGTTAGAATAAATTGTGAATAGTAAATTGTAATAAAGCATGTGTAGCATTGATATTTTTAGAAGTATCTATTTAATATTATTATGGAATGGTATGTATTTTTAAAAACATTTAAAAATTGTATATAATTACTTGTGTTCATTATATTACACAAATTATCTAATTTTATATTGTTTATATGTTTTATTCACAGTAGAAAAATATTTTAATTACTAAACTATATATTAAGAGATATGTATTATATTATTGAATTATGAAAATCTCATCTAAAAAGTTAAATTATTTGGTCCTTTTTACTTGAATATAATTGATATTTCTGAAATAGATGTAATAATTGATAAGAAATATTAAATCAAATGGATATGACATTATATTTACAAAAAAATGATTGTTTTTAAATTGTTTTGTATTATCACATGGCTACTATATGCTAAAAATGTTTACTGAATTTGTAATTGTGGGTAATAAATAAACATATAATATCATGTTGATTTTTGGTAAAAAAAATAATCCCTACAAAAACTTAATGTTTTCATTCAATAACTCCTTGAATTCCCAAATATGTAAAGTGAGTAAAAAAAACTCAATAAATATACAAAACTAAAATATTTTAATGTAATCCATAATGGATTGTGAATATTTCAATGGTATCGATAGTATGGGACATAGTCGCCCGGTAGCATTTTAAATTTACATAATAGGAGAAAAAATAATGAAATATTAACTTGAAACTATTATTTATCTAAATTAGGAACTTAATGTACAACATATATTGTTATCTAACACTTTAATTTTGAAAGTAAAAAAACATAATGAAAATAAACATAATGGAATATTTATTTTTTGAAAAATCATATGTATTTTCTTATCATATTTAAAATTATTTAATTTTCTTAATATTTATAATGGTTTGAAATAAATTCTATAATTTTTATGTTCTTATGTCTTATGAAAAGCATCATAGGAAACAAATGGAGAAACAGATCACCAATTTAGAGAAGTAGGGATGAAAAATAGGATTATTCTAGTGAGTACCAAATTTATTTATTGACTATGTATGAAATTTAAAAAAAATTGTACTAACAGTAACAATGAATGAGGAAACTTGAATTAATTTAGTATGTGTTTTGATGTCCAGAGTATCAGAACACCCTTACATGTAGTAACCATACATGTTTTCCCCCTACATTTAGTGCCTCACATCCCATAGATTTACAGTCACTGGGAAATTTTCCTCCCATCATGCTACCGAGATATATTTATTTCCCATACATAATTACTCATCCTTTTTATCTATTTTCTCTTACTACCATGAAGGGTAGTCCCAGTCCTTCTATCCCTTAGGATTTTTTCCCTTATCCACCTTCATCTCTAGATTGTAATTATCCACTTCTTATGCCTCATGTATGCTCATACCCTCCCACCCAACTTCAACATCTATAGTCAACTACAAAGGACCCCCCCTTCAGGTGTCACCCCCCAACATAGTGTATAGAATACAACAACAACCAACAATTCATCTGATAAATGTTTATAAAGTAATTAAGTAAATAATTATTTATTAAATTTCAATTATATATGTTGACTAAAAATTCATTTCTCTCCTCACTAACATATCATAGTAAAATAAGTGTCCATACGAAACCATTTAGTGTGGAATGGACACACACACAAAATGGTTTTATATAACAAGGACATGAAAATAATTGAAAAAATAGTAAATAATTATGGAGTTTCATGGGGATACTACGAAAACAAGGAAATATTTTTTGAGTTCATGTAATCTAGTAGAGAAAATTTAGAAAAGTAATGAAAAATTATTGGAATGATATTTTGGTTGTATTTTTTTTAAATTGACTTGAAATTTATTTATAAATTATTATTTAAAATCCTTTTTTAATATTCATCTATGATATAACTTATTAGATGGAATGAAAGCAAAGAAATCTAGGTTAATGGAACTGACTAAGATTTTTTGGCCCAATAAGAATTATTTTTATATTAGATAGAAAAAAAAGAAGAGGTACCAGTCTTGAAAATATATTTGTCTTCAAAAAATGCCCACTTACGTAATACAATGACCTAATTTCATGCTGGAGAAGTTATACATTCAAGGCGACTTACTAAATTATACATTTAATATATTTATTTTTTGTTAGTATTGATTAAATATCTATAAAATATAATATGTTTTTATTGAAACAAAAATTTCTATATAACTAATCACAGGTATTTTATTTTTTTAATCATAAATGGTCAGAACCATGGATTTCAAAATCATAATACATGATTCGATAAATTTGTTATAAAAACACACACGAATATAAATAGATATATGGTGTTGCAATTTCTTAAAAATTTCATTAAGGTGTTGGGGAATAATGTTCACTCCTTTCGTCCTAGGTATGCAGATGCAAAGTGGTCAGGGTCTTAGGAGTACTTAGATCTCTATACACCCTTGAATATTCTTTAAAAACCTACAACAAGTTGGGTATAAGAGCCATGTCCTAGATAGTTGGTCCAACAACAACAACAACATAAACAAGGATAATTTTACACAACTATTTTCATTTCTTTATCTGGAGAAACCTACTGCGAGGTGGGTACAATCACTCAAATGGTTGCATCTGAAATTTTGTTCTGAATTTTTGTTAGTTTATTCGAAAAAGGTTGAAATTAATTAATTTTACAAGTCCCTAATAAAATATTTTTAGAATGAAATTTTTATCATTGTAGATGAATTATGGATGTTTTTGGAGTTTGATATTTTTAGAAAATTTTCAAAACATGAGATGTGTATAATTATTTGGTGTAGAAGAATAATATTGAAAAAAAAATTGGTTGAATCTACCTAAGTGAATTAAATAATGTTAATAAATATGATGAATCATATATCCCTAGACACCATTAATATCTCTAATTCTTATCTTATAAAAAAATTAAAACCATAATTGTAATAATATAATAGTACAAACACATAATGAAGAGATAAATTATAATGTTTCTAAGGATGTATTATTTCCAATAATGATGTTTTTCTTAAAGAATATGTATAAATTAGGTGAAGTGGGAGAATAAATATAAAATACTATATAAAAAACATTCATCTAGAATTAAAACATGAAAACTCCCTATTTTGAACTATAGTTTTTGGAATCACATCTTTATGAGAGTATTTAGAAAGATCATTTTATAGCAACTAAAGAGGGTAAAAATATTCATTATAGTATGATGATTTAAATTTCATTTATTCACTCTCCACTCAATGATCCATGATATATATCTAGGGGTCCAATAATACTCTTCATATAATGTATCTCATCTTTATATGATTCATTTGGTGTAGAATCCCAGTGTATCATTATTGAAATATTCTATTTAATGAATATTGATATACATCCTTGATGGTCAGAGTAGTATACTCAAGTGGGTGGTGAATTTAGTACCTAAAATAATTTCTTGTAAAAAGTATAATTTGAAATTCCCACAAATTTAAAATTCAATTAACCGGTTAGCCAAGTGTTAATTTATAAGAGCTTGATTGTTCGATTAATTTCTAAAAATATTGATCAATTATTATTTATATCAATATGATAATTAATAAAACTTTTGAAACTAACATAATAAGTCAATATTGTTATAAACACTTTCTAAGACTAACTATCAAAGTTCAATTTTGGTTTTTTGAAATATGTGATAAAACTATGTAAAAATAAAAGTAAAAAACACAACAAAAATAAAATAATAGGTTCTGTATCAAGAAGAGACCTAATATTATTCACTTGTTGATCTCCTATCATTAAGTAGTTTTATTTAATAAAATTTTTTATCCACACCTTGTATTGGGGTTCGCAATATCATATTGGTTGTCCATGTCACAAGACCTATACCACATTATTCATGGGTAAAAACTACCAAGTCACACAATGACATCTTCCACACTTATATGTAGGATCAAACAAATAAAAGAGGGTAAGAGTGGAAGTATATCTTGTATCCTTTATTTTGATACAGGATATAGTGTGTGATTTATAGAAATATATACACACTACTCAAAGGTATGTAAAAATCACACAATCGAGCAAATAAATATGAGAAAGGAGCTGGGAGTCTCTCTGTGTATTAAGATGTAGATCTGGACTCTTCATATGTAGGTGAGGTGAGGTTTGAGTCCTCTTATAGAATTTGACACAAAAATAGAGTGTCATATTCTAGCTTCCAAGTATAAGTAATAATTTGTAGTTATATTCTTCTCCTTCTTTGATATGGTGAAGAAGTTTATTGATTTGATGTGCAGCTTGTTTCGGATTTCCTTGTCTGTTCTTCTTTTGTTCTTGAGTTCACAGTGGGTGCATGAGAGTCTCGGTTGTTCTTGTGTCTGTGTCACATGATAACACAACACACATCTCCTATTTTTTACTGTGTATGTTTTATATATCTATTGCTTCTATCTTATAAATTTTTTTACACTTGAGGTTCAACAAAGAGAAAGTTCTTTCCACATACCTAGGTCCATCGTACCTCATACAGTCTACTAAAATTCCTTAAAAATATTATAAAATATGTTAGTATCATTAAATGACTCAAATATGACCATTAGAAATAATATTAATAAATGAAAATTTAAACAGTTCCGTGATTTATTATATCGGTGATTCGTCTGACAGCATATCCTTCTATTATTGAATCATCCCATCATTATGCCATTATGTGGGTCATGATATACGTTGGCGACTCATTATATCGATTCCCCATTTTAATAGTTGGTGAGTCCATGAGTCAGTAGCACCATGCAATGGTAGGTTACTTGGACTGACAATAGGTCGATTGCATCGGTACGTCCTCTGCATATGTGATTCATATGCATCGGTAAGTCATCTGCGTCGGTGATTCATATGCATCGGTAGGTCATCTGTTTCAGTGGGTCATATACATCGGTATGTCATCTCTTTTGGTGAGTCATATTCATCGTTAAGTCACTTGTCTTTCAGTGACTCAGTTCTTCTTTCGGTGTTAGTGACACATACTTATACATTTTTAAATGTTCTACTTTCCTTGTAGTACAACCAATTCAGAAAGTGTTAATACTCAGAATTATACTTAGATAATCAGTTATATGATTGTTTATAAATGAACACACATAATTATTTATATGATTGAAATGATCTGATATACAAGATAAGATTTGAAATAATTTTTGAAGTTGTCATGAGGTAAGTTATATGTTAATATATGACATGATTTGTGATAATTTAAACCATTATAGAGATATATAGTGTCTAACAATATCCTATCGGCCAGCATTCATCATTTTTTAGTTATCATCAAGACCCATTCTAATTCTTTTAATCAAAATACACTATATTGTATAATGTAATTAGGCACTATTCTTATAAAACCATAAATAAAATGTATTTCTAATTTTTATTATTCCTTATCTCCTATAACATATCATGATATATCATGAATGACCATCATAACACCCTTTGAATAGTTATCCACTATATATTATATTTATTTTTAATGATCCTTCAACTACACATTTTATACCAATAAAATGTGCAATATCACTCGTTATGAGAAACAAGGAACTCTATAAGTATACTACAGGTTCTTCCGTATATCATTTTTTATTTTATATCCCATGAAATCCTTGAACACATCATTTTTTTATAAAAAAATATAATTATTAGTGTTTCTCTACTTAATTATATTTTCTCTTTATGATATAAATAAAAATATTATACAAAATATGTGTGAACTAAATATTTAATATATTTCAACTAAATATAAAAATAATTTTTCTAAATGATATGTTTATTTTTTATGAAAACATGAGGCCTCATAATTTTTAACATAAAAAAAATTACATAATAAATGGGTATAAAAGATTAATAATAAATAAATGATCCCATCAGAAAACCAATTCTTTATTTCAATTTTTTATATGTAATTGGGGACACTGATAGTGGATTGAATCATGTTATTTTGAAATCAAACCAAAATTTAAATGTTATCAATTAGTAATCCATCACTAACCACACATATACTAACCATGTAGCGTTAAGGGTCACTGTCAAAGATCATTCAATATTTTCCTCTTCACCCAAGGACCCGTGTATAAAATAGAACCCACAATCTAATAGTCAAAATATATTATATAATATTTATTTTAGAAAAATAATTTTTGTTATTCTAAGTTGTATATACTATTATTTTATCATATTCAAGTACTAAAATGTTTTTCTTATAATGTTTTGATTTAATATGTGTGTTTAAACTGTGGAAAGGGTTATTGAATCATGGTGATAATATTCACACTATATAATTATTCCATGAATGTATCCAAGAACATATGTAATAGGGCTACAATGTTTAAGGAAATCTGAATTAAATATGAATCCAAATATAGAGGATATGTTCATAGATATTTCGTGATAATTTTCATTATGATAATTTTATACTTTTAAAGGTAATCCATGAATCCATTAATGAAAATAAAATGGAGGAATTTAATGTTATCATTTTGAATAGAATTAATATTTAGAGATTACAATGATGATGTTAATAAGGATTTCCATATTCAAAGTATAGAAATATTATTATTATGAGGATTCTGAATTTTTTTAAAATAAAAAAAGGGAGAGGTGGTTATAAAAAATAAAGGAGAACCAAATGATAAAACTATTTAGGGATGAAATATTGAGTGAGTAACTATTATATCAATTTTTGAGAAAAATATAGAAGTGGAAAACATGTAAAAATTTTGTGAAAAGGATATAATAAATAATATCACATCCATTTAATCCATTAGTGGCTTGAGATTTCATGTGGATTAATCTATAGGAATATCATATTTACTTTTCTGAAAACAATTTGATGCTCATTTCAATCTATATAGGTTAATTGGTAGTATAAGATAAGTAAATTCAACACACACCATGATACATGTGTGATACTTTCCCAAATAGATAAACTCATAATAAAAAAGATATGCTTTGGATTAAAAATAAATCTGAATTTAGTTGTAACATGTAAAGAAGACATCAAATTTCATGATTAAACAATATTTTAAATGATATATTTAATATATATCCCTATATTAAACATTAAATATTTTGATATATTTATCAATATACTTAAATAAATTAAAATAATAAACAATAAATACTTATGATGTGTGAAAATATAAACTATATACCCATACAAAAGAGGAAATGAACAAAACTAAAACAAATATAATTTCATTAAATTTAATTGAATCATATTAAATGTACATAGATTGAGTTAACTTGTTTTATATTCTTTTTAAAATTTATTTCTTATATCTAGTAAATTAATTTTTAATGATGGTATAAAAAATAAAGTTTTCTTATTCCTTTTTCTATGGGTTAGGATGAAATTTTTTGCTAATTAGAATATAAGATGTTAGTTTAATAGTAGATTGGAATTAACTAGTTGGATATTAATTGAATTTAAATTTGGTTCTTTTGAGTGTGTTTGGTTTTATGAAATTTTACAAACATAATTATTTGAGTTATGCTTCGAAATCATTTAATTATTAAGTTGAAATAGTGGTGTTTTATCCCTTATGACTTGTAATAATGCTTGTATGTTTATATTTATTAATAAGAATCATTTTAGAGGAACATAAAAAATAGGTTCTCCATGAATAATATTCATAATTTGGGGCACACTTCGATTCCATTTCATGAACTATGATAGTTAATATATCTTTTTAAGTTGAATATTTTTTTTTCATTGAATTAATATGAATTTTCTTGCAGAAATAGAAATAGAATATTGATGGTTGTATTCCTAAATCATGATTATATTATATCAGTTGAAAAAATAAATATAGAAGTATTGTGAATCAGGAAACATAATATAAAATTGTAATATTGTTTTCAAATTTATAGTTTTTTTATATTTTATAGGTTATATCATGTTTTATAATATTTATTTGTTTCATTATCTACTTAAATTGTAGCAAAATTTTAAAGGATGGTCTATAATCTCTAGTAGAGATGGAATGAGACATATTGGGACCGAATTAGGGTTTATATTAGGTCCTTGGAGTTGATCATGGAGATCACTACTGGAAAGATGATCTTTCCCAACACTTCTATACCAACGGTTTGTAAAAACCATTGGTATAGCTACCATTTCCCAACGGTTCACCAAAACCGTTGGGAAATCCATAGATTTCCCCACCTTTCCCAACGGTTTGGAAAACCGTTGGGAAAGGGTCACTCTTTCCCAATGGTTTATGCTAAACCGTTGGGAAAGGGTGTGTTTTTAGCCTCTTTCACAACGGTTCACCAAAACCGTTGGGAAAGAGTGACCTTTCCCAACGATTCACCAAAACCGTTGGGAAAGGGTGTGTTTTGAGCCTCTTTCCCAACGGTTCACTAAAACCATTGGGAAAGAGTGACCTTTCCCAACGGTTCACCAAAACCGTTGGGAAAAAAACACCCAAAAAACCAGCCTTCGGCCTGGAAAAACTCAACCCACCCCTAACCTATCCCAACGGTTTTGAAAACCATTGGGATAGGTTCTTTAATTTTTTTCCAGACCTAATAACCGAGAACATTATATAAATCAAAATTTTAAATAATTATGATAATACATATATATATTTATGAAATTATGTTTACAAAAGTGATGTTAGCTTAGTGGTTAAGTCGTTCGATTATAAACGAGGGGTCCTGGGATAAAATCCCAGCGGATGTTTTATTTTTGGAATTTATATACCAATGGTTCCATTACCGTTGGTATAGATTTCATATTACCTATACCAACGGTTTCCAAAACCCTTGGTATAGACCTATCCCAACGGTTTCCAAAACCCTTGGTATAGACCTATCCCAACGGCTTACTTGGCTACGGTTCTACAAACCGTTGGTATAGCCTATACCAACGGTTTGGAGGCCTATACCAACGGTTCCAAACCGTTGGTAAAGGTTAGTTTTCCGGTAGTGAATATAGTTCATTTTAAACCTAGAATGAAAAGCATGACTACTATATATTAGTCTAAGAGTATTGAATATTCCTAAAAAACTAATGATATGGTTACCCAAGAATAATTAAATGCTATCATTGCGACAGAAAATAACAATTTTTGAAAAGAGTGTTGATATAAGAAAAAAAGACCAATTGTTCAAACTGATATCAACTATATATTATTCACTTTCGCCATATGGTGTAGAGATAATGGATTAATATTTATCAAGTATGTGCTCACTTTTTTTGGATGAATATTATTGTGCAGCTACTAATGACGATTCTAGTATAGCGGATGATGACGATGGAGAGTATACTAGTGGTGATGGAAATGGTACTGGTTGTTTTTAAGGTGGTGTTGGGGGTGATAACATTTGTGTTTGTAGTGCACATGAATATGTTGATGGTAATGTTATTTATATCAGCACTGATGATGATGGAATGGTTGAGGATTTTGATGTAACTACTGAGAGAAAATATTATTATTTTACTTATTTATATATCTTCATTTTTTTGTATTGGTTATATATGATTATTTTATATGTGATGTGGTATCAGTTTTCTAGTGTCTGTTATCTATTTGGATTTTGGTGAAAAATGAATTGTATATTGTATTATATTGAATCAGGCTTGTGATGTGATTTTAGTTATTAAAATGATTTAAACATCGGTTTTAGATGATAATTTACATACTTTTAACTGGGGTAGTATAAGTATAATTACACAATTTTAAATGTGGTTATAATATTCTACTTCCATGGTTCAAACAATGGAGGTAGTTTACAATTTCCATGGTTATAATCATGGTTGTATGTTTATAATTCCACATTTTAATCCATTGATATAAATTTAATACTTACATAGATTAAATTATAGCTAATGAGAATACATACTACAATGGTTGTAATATCCATGGATAAGAAATCTCTATCTATGATATACAGGCAGGGATTTTTTGGATGAATACCAGGATTTCAAACTGTGTCCATAGGTTAATTTTCAAGCTCTGGAGTGTACAAAGTTTGAGATGAATTTAAGTTATGAAGGAAATATATATGTTTATCAACATGGGTATAAGGATCCAAATAGAGTTAAACTATGTGAAGAAATATGAGAAAGACATTTTCCTATTGAGTCCATTGGATGGATAATGATAAAGATGTACTATCAAACAGAGGAGTTCCTACAATGTATGCTAGAATGTCATTTCTGGAATGTAGTTTTAAGTATATTTACACACAATTTTTAAATTCCGTATCAATTTTGAATATAAGCTATTTGTACGATGTATTTTTATCTATCAAAGTTATAGATGTTTTAAGAATGATAATTTTATAAGAATCTACATGAATATTATAGAAGGTTTTAGAGTTATCTGATGAAATTAATTTGAGTGGGAGGTCAGAAATTTGAGTTTCATAGAGTGGAAAAATACTTTTCAGATCACTTATTCACCTGATAATCACACCTATAAAAATGGGGATGTAATAGTATGGGTGAGGAAAACGTTTTATACATGATAGAGAGCAAGTGATGAAGGATTTGGGTTGTTAGTATCCAACCAAGGTTCAACATGGGTAAATGAGAAGTATTAGACTAAGGAGATGGAAATAAGATTCATTAGTCTTATAATCAGCCTAGTGTGAACTACAAACATAGTTCCAACTTAGTGGAAGTATATTCATCAGTCTGAGTATTGTTATATTAATAAAAAGTCACATTAGACTAAGACTACTTCATCAAATATATATGTATAGGATATAGGAGAATCAGGTGGATCTGTATTGGATAGAGCACACTAGACAAAAGCATATTGATTTATGGAATATTGAACAAATACATACTGGATGAATATTATGAGCCATCAAATAGAGGTAATAATGTATAGAGAAACATAGGATTAAAATTTTATAAGGTAAATTTATAGATAAATTTATTTAAGGTGAGATTAAGTTATGCAGGTATTTCTAAGATGAGGAATAATTTTCGAGAAAAATAAACTCTTAAGAGAGTTTTTCAATGTCTTAAAGATTATACATTGTTGAAGGTCATCCAAATTTATTGTGTAGATACAATATCTAATGAATAAAATCTTTCAATATTGGATCATAAAATAAGAAAGAAGATCTTGTACATGGGGTGTCAAACTAGTTTCTAAAAAATATTGTGATTACGGTGTATAACCAACTAGGAAGGAAGTGGATTTGAGAAAAATGGTTGGGGGTATAACAAACTATGGAAGAAGATTTTATTTTTGGGGTGTGGAACTAGAGTTAACTAATGAAAATATTTCTTTGGTGATAAATATTTTTTTACCTATGCCTTCATATTCCTAAAATAATTTAGTAAAAGCTTCCAAGTTGAAGAGATAGACAATAAAGAAAGGAGTGGGTATTTGTACTAAACCATATAAATATCTTGTATTTATATATTACATTATATTTATTTATAAAATATATGTTGTTAAATATATTTGAGTGGATCATAACTCTAACGTGGTTTAGAGGATTATTTTATTAGAATAATACATAAAATAATGAGATCACCAATTCATCCCTCTGCCTCTAAGTGATTGTACACTAATTGGGGAACATAAATGTTTATTACGGGATGTCCCATTTGAAAGATATAAATATCTACTAAGTATGGATAATATAAATTTAGTGAATATTATGGGTGTTCCTATATTTTATGGAAGAAACTATCAGATTTGTTAGAATAGAATGTTACCATATATCCAACCATTTGGCCTTAAAGTCATTGATACTACAACCAAGGGATTTACTCCCATTAATGAGTTTTCTATGATATATTCTAATAAAATAATTTTTAATTTGTTGTTAATGCTCACAAATATATTTTTAGGGAACTCTAAAATGATATTTATATAACGATTATGGGGTTTCTAATGGAAAAAAGCATTGGATAAGTTGAGAAGATTTTATGAGAGAAATGAAAAAGTTAAGGAAGATAATATATGAATATAAAGTATATTTGAAGATATTAATATGGTTGATAAAAAAATTATTGAAAATTACTTTTTAGGATTTAGTGAGATTTTATCAATATCAAATATTTCAGTGAGAAGATGAAAGATTCTACGATCATTAAAAAACTGATGTGAAACCTTCCAAATACATTTGATTCCAATGTCTCGGGTCTAGAAGATAAATAATATTTAATATATCGATGAAAACAAGAATATTATTTTGTCATAATAAATGAAAAAATAAAAGGTCTTTAAAAAGAAGGATAAATTAGAGACAACATTTGAATATTTTTTAAAAGAGAATTATAGAGATAAAAAAGTATAAGAACAATCATGTGACTCTGATTATAAAGAAAATTAAGAGGATTTGAACATAATAATTCTTCCTCTTTCTAAGAGTTACAGAAATGGAAATTTGAAATAAAAAGGTAATAAATCTATAAAATTTTGTAATTATAATGATTGGGACCATTTTTTTAAAAACTTTTCTAGGAATAATATTTATGATTCTAAATCTCAATCGGAAGAAAAAACTGAGAAGTCTCAAAAAAAGATGTTGAAAAAACAAAATATAAGGTTTCTTAGAAAGAAGAATAAAATTGTGTTGTGTACAAGAGAGAAATATGACTCTTAATCTAGAAATAAACTATATTTTCATTTCAACTTGATAGATAATTTTATAAGAGGATGTGATTTATCAGATTGTGGTGATAATGGAGAGGATATAATATAACAGGAATGAACACAAGATGAATATTTAGAATATGCTCTTAAGAAAATTACTAAAACTCAATAAGGAAAAAAATAATCATAAGAATTAATTCAAAGAGATAGATTTTGAGAATGGTGGGAGAATAAAAATAAGGTAACAAACCTTAATGACATTAGTTAATTGAAAATAAAGTGGCTAATATTGAATAAAATTTGATGGGTTTTGAATGAATATTATATGTGGACAAGAATCATGACATGTTAAAAAGTACAATTGTTGAGGAAAGTAGAATAGGATGAAATTTGATAAATTAGAAAAGGTATTGAATGATCTTAAATAATGTTTGGGTAATAAAAAATAATGGTTATCAAACTTACAATCAATTTTTCTTATAATATAATACATTACAAAGGAAATTGAGGTTCAATTTGAATCTTCTCAGGATGGTGAAAATCTTGGTTGACATAAGCAGTTATTTCCATACATAAGAAATCTCAATGTTTAACTTATTATACTAATAATTCAAATAAAAAAGTTATGATTTATGATAAATAATCCTATACTAAGTATGAGGGAAATTCATAAAGAAAGTATGTCCCAAAAAAATTCTCTTATAGTTTTTGAATAAACAAAAAAAATAAAATAAGAACTATTATCATTATGATTGATCAAAATTCATAGGTCACTACAGGTGTTGCGAAGTATTCAGTTATAAATAATATTCATATTGGTACAATATATCTCTAATAGGAAAGATGAATGAATCTTGGGGCAGCTATAATGAGTAGAGAAGAACAACTTTTACAAGAAAGTATGATGAGGATGAAAAGAAAGTTCATAAGGAGAGGTTTATTAAAACTTCAATTGAGAATATTGAGAATGATTAGCAAGTTAAGAAATATTTCTTAGTTATTTTTCCTTATTCTATAGCCATGATAAAAAATATGGAGGATGCAAAAAAACTTGATTAAGATAAAAGGAAGAAATAGGCTTTAGAAAATGAGAACAACGTTCATACTAATTTTCTAACAAATGGTTGTTTGAATATTAAGAAAAATTTTAAATTTTTTGAGAAAGATAGTAATGTTACTAAAATTTATATTAACATCATACTAGTAAAATGGGGAATCATGAAGAATATTTTACAAACTCAATGTAATATATAAGTTTTCAAATATGGAGAAAGGATGAAAGGATAATCTAAAGATTCTTTAAATGAAAATAAATCAATTAAAAATCTATGAAGTATAATCATAAAGAAGAATGTACATAATATGATAAATATAAAAAGAAAAATAAGAATTATATATTGGTAGAGGACAATCGGTTTGATCGTTACTTCTAATGAACATTGTGGTTCAACCATTTTCCCGATATACTTGTTTATATATATGAATATGAAATGAATTGAAGGGTATGTTTTAGAATATTTGAGTAGGTGTCATAGGGGTTACTATTTTTAATATGAGAATGTCTATTTTTTATGATTTTAATATAAGTAAAATTTATTATTAAATATTTTTATGTGGTTAGATAATTTCCTATGATGGTACATATAGAATGTGACTATTAGGTGTGATTTCTCCTAATAAGATAATTATTTTTCTCATGAAGTTTGTAGTCGATAATATATAGGATGGGAGATTATGAAAACAGACCCTCCAGTGGGAATTATATTTGATTTGGGGTCCTCAGATATTCCTGTCTAAATTCATGAGTAATGGACCTTATACATTGAGATTATCATTGATTCATTTCATGAATCTCAATCGCATAGAATTACTAATGAAAACAATGATTCCATATGTTGATGATTAGTAAGGTGTATTGGGTGTGTCAAGAATGAAATGTTATTAATTTGTATGCTACGGATGGATTTTTATCTTCCATATTTATGGATGTTAATATCTTAGACCTTTGATTTTAGTAGAATTTTTTCATGAAATACCACTTACATGTTGTAATTATGCTTTTATTTCATATCATAAAATAATGACATATCGAGTATAAAGGTTGGTGAAACGAATATGAAACCTACTTTATGAGATATTGTGATAAATGTATTATATTAAATAATGAGAGTTCATATATTATTTTCATCATTACTTTATTAAGTTATTTCTATTGGGGCCTTAACCCATTCCTAGAAAGTAATCTTATAATTTAGTCATGATCACCAAATGTCAATGAGAAATAATCCTGGAGGGTCATACCGTAAGTGTTTTCATTGATCTTGATTAAATTGTATTTTGAATTTAATAGAATAAATATTATTTTCATGACTGAGGAATAATTTTTTTTCATTTTATTTATTGTAAATATTTATTTATGTATGAAATATTCAAATTTAATATTTATTTGGGTATTCAATAAATTTCGAGGAGGATAAAACGTCCAAGACCTCATCCATTGGTAAATATTTATTTAGACACTAATAAATATTATTTATCAATTCATATGCTAGATTTCATCACAAAATAATATTTATATTTTTATGTCGCATGGGGTTTGTTGAGAATATAATATTATTTTAAGGGTCAGCATGAAGTTAAATAATATTTCATAACATAAACCCTAGCTTTGTAAATAAACAATAATGTCTATTGTTTAGGGTGGTATGAAAATAGATAATCTATGTACATAACAAAATTCTCTCTTAAATCATCATTATCTATCAATCTGAAGAATGAAAAATGCAAGATAGATCGCTTCAAGACCAAAATATTAGCGATCAAAACATATAATTCAAGATAAATGATTCGTTATTCTAGAACCTAAAAATATATTGTCATTTCATTGAAATCAATGGATCAGTTATGTATCGCCACTAAAGGGATTCTATACTTGGATCCTCATAGTGAAAAGAAGGAAATATGAAAGGGTTTTTAGAAGATTAAAATCATCAATAAAGAAAGGATCCTAATATAATGTTATCATTTATTCTAATCATAATAAAATAATTATAAATTTAACATGAAAGATCCTCACTCTGGGTTTTAGGAAATGGTTTATTAAAGTCAATTTTAATATTACACCCACAAAATGTCCTTCTGCTATACCTGGAACCTACACGTTGTATCAACGAGTTCATGTTTTAAATTTACAATTATTTATTGTATTGTTGATCTATTCAAAATATTGGTTATATTTTTATTTCATATTATTTTTTATTTGATATTATATGAACTAACATGTTATTGAAAAATTAATCAAGATCAATAATTGTTTAATTTTCTTATAGGTATAAAAACAGATATATAACAAATAGAGATTCCATCAAGAAATTAATATGAATCTAGCTAGATTGGACGGGACTACTCAATGGGTATCCAGAGTACACTCTTTGTACCCAAGTGTATTTCACCTGTTCATGTCACAGAATACACTACATGTTGAGCTGTTAATTTCACATGGTTCATTAAATGAATATAACATATTGAATAGACTATCTTGGAACATGGTATATTGGATTACATAGCATGTAGCTGGTGTACTTGTTGTGTAGTCTACACGGGTTAGATGTGAAATATATGTAATTAATGAGGTCATTATACATGGTCAAACTGTATTAGACTAGAATATAGATTAATAATGATATACATAGCATGTATTCAGTGTACACAACATTTACATCATCATTTATCATGTTTGAAATACACTTTGATCCATTTTTTGAGAAAAGGAAACGCACAAAACAAGAGATACACAACATGTAGCTATATTGTAAATGTTGTGCAGTCTCTCATATGAGAACACCCTAATTCATTAAGAGGGTTTCCTATGATCATGGAACTCAGACCACACGGTGTGTGGCTATTCTGTACATTCAATGATATTTTATCAGATGCAGACTAAATACATATGTGTGTATCTTAATCACATGAAAATTGGAACACACACATGTTAAATCTCCAAGTGTGTACCATGGATACACGACATCCAAGGTACACGATGTGTAACTGGATAGTACATGTTGTTTAGTGTCACAATTATTGATACAAATAAATTAAATTGTTGTAAAATTGTGGGATTTGAACCATATTTTATTTATTTTTATATGTTGTGTTTGAAAATTTAGTAATGGTTTTAATGAATTTTAAATTCCCAAAAAATTTATTATGATAAATCCACATTATTTCTTCATATATTTATTGTTCATGAATGCCATTGTTTATGTGTATCACCAAATAAATTTAAATGTCAATTTATGTGAAATGTAATTAATTAATTAAATTAATTAATGATAGTGCATTTATCTTAATAATAAATAACAAATAAGAAAAAAATGTGATCCATTTAATTTTTTGTTTACATTACATGTCTGATTGTTCATGATATTGACCAAGACTAGTGTATGTGTTTCATGTTTGAATTTAACTTATTTCATGGGTTTAAAATTACTTAATAATACATTAAATTTTATTTCATGCGTTTCATCCCTCCCTTCATTATTATATAGGACCTAAGGGTCCAAGTTTATTACATAATACCCCTTTGACCAATCCTTTGGTTCCAATCACTTATATGTGAGTTATAAATAATTTTACTTAATTTTGGTTTCTAAGGAATGTGGAGTTCTATCAAGATGGTAACATAATGATTCCAACCTAGGTGATATACAGGTGGACATGTGGAATGTCGTTACTCATACTATGACCTAAAATTGGAGTTATTTCCCTAGTTCATAGGTTGATTTATTTTATAATCAATGAATAAACTGCTAGATAATCATATTAATAGTTAATTTATTAATTATTTATTTCTTTATTATTAATTAATTATATTATTTAAATAATAGAAAGAAAAAATAAATAAATGAATTAATGAATAAAGATGAATTTAAAATAAATTTATTTTTCATAAATTCTTTATACCGACATGGTTAATTAATTATGTAACATCCACATAATATTAATAAGATATGTAAAGGATATAAAAAGATAAAATTTATTCATAATAATTAAAAATCTCTCAAATATCTAGATTAAGTGAGGCTTGGAATTCCATTACTTGATAAGGAATAAAACCAATGGAACTAAGTGTTTGACCAACCCTTGTTGGGACACTTAATTTTTTAAGCGGAGTTCTTATGAAGGTTTTAGATTGACATAACCATTTTACAACAATAGGAGTATCCCTTTACAGATATAGTTTAATTTGGATGCAATTTTTGATGAAATAAAATTCAGGATTTTAGGATTGGGTAATCCACTCAATGATTCAAGGAACTGCATGGCCATAGTTGGAAAAGACCTTCCAAACTAAATAATTTCAAGTAACTTGAATAACACTTGTTAGGGTTTTGTGATGGGTAATATGGATCTTTTCCACTAGAACATCTTAGAAACTAGATATTCTGACTTCAATGGTGAGGGATATAGGGACTTGATAAAATATTGGAATAATTTTGTTATTATTTATCATATAATTTATAATCAATTTAAGTACTAATAATCTTCAATTTTATAATTATATAAAATTTAAATTTATTCATCCACACAATCCCTTTTATCTATATTGGACAAATACCATATCCATAATAAAATTAACTTCCATGAGTGGTTCAGATGCAATCCGGTTGTATTTCACCATGAAAAAAAATCTTTTTTACTAGAATCCTCACTTCTAATTTTTTTTTAAAATATGTGATTTATGAAGATTTAACTATTTATGAAAACATGAGACATGAATGATTTATTTTTAATTTTTTGTGATATTAAATATGTCTAGTGAACTCAAGGAGTCTCACAAAAAACAGGGATGCTTATAGCATGCTATGGCATCTCCATAGCCTATATTGACATAGATCTAGACATGAATGGTTTGAGATCTCCAAGGATCATTTTTATTGAAATAATAGAGAGGGTGAAAAAGATGGCCCTCAAGTAGTCAAGAAAATTAGCTATATTGACTATTTATAGGTTCTAGGGTTTAAACTTCTTGAATAACTGGGAACTAATCTCATTCTTGAATCACTCACCCCAAATATTTTCCATATTTTTTGTTAATTATAATATGATCAACATTGAGAAGTCTCTCCTATATCTACTTACTCCTTTTCTCCAATTAGATAAGAATAAAAATCATGAAAACCATGTTTCCCTTATCATGAATAATTATAAAGGCCAAGAGAATGGCTCCAAGCTGAAATCTTCTTCGCAATGCCCTTTTAAGAAGAGGAAGATCAAGGGGGATACTACGTAGAAGGATTCTATTTGTTTCACATGTGGTAAGATGACCCACTAGAATAAAAACAATACCCAGCCTAAGAATCACGGGGAAACATTACATGCACTTGTTATCGATTGAAATTTATCATTTTCTATAAATTGGGTATTAGATACAACTTGTGGTTATCACATATGTTTTCAAATATAAAAACCAATTAGATTAAAAAATATTAATAAAGGGGATGTAGATCTACGAGTATTCAATAGAGATAAAAATATTTTCTTAACTATCGATGACTGCCGCAGCACAATGCCAACTATAATGATCATGGTTTCAAACAGTTTTGATTAAGTACCATCCATTACCAATGAAATTATATTTGTATCCAAACTTGATACATATGGATTTATTCTCGTGTTTAGAAATAAATTTTTTATTCCTTTATAAATTTATAATATTTTATTGTAAGGAGCATTTAAATCACTAGCTTTCTGTATTGGATTTCATAAACCAGGTAATGGTAATTAATAATGAAATTACCTAACCTGACTCATACCACAACCAACTATGGAATCACAATCTAAGATATGTAAACAAAAAATTCTTGAATAAATTATACCAAGATGTATATTTATATTATTTTGAACTAAAACCCCTTGGTGTATGTCTTGCATTTTTATAAGGTAAAATGACCAAAGACCCATTTAGATGAAAATGTTAAAGGGATAAAAATCTTATTTAATTATTTAATATCGATGTATCTAGAAAATTTCCTATTGAAGAAAGGGGGTACTCATATTTCATAACATTTATGAATGATTTTAATAGATATGGATATTTCTATGAAATGATGTATTATTTGGATTCCTTTGATAATTAAAAGGAATACAAGAATGAAGTTGAGAACCAAATTGGTAACAAGATTAATAACTCTGATCATACCATGGTGTAGAATATCCTAATGAATAATTCATTGAATATTTTTGCGAGTTTGGGATAATATCTCAACTCACTTATCCTTACACACAATAGTGGAATGGTGTAAGTGAAATGAGGAATTAAATCTTGTTGGGCATGGTGATATCAATGATGATTCATGAAAATCTTACATTTTCTCTTTGGGAATATTCATTACAAATAGAATTAAATATACTAAACAAATTAATAACTAAATTGATAAATAGTATTTTATATGAATCTTGGAGTATAAGAAAAATCATGTGTTTGAATTTACATGTGTGGGGAAGTGATGCATCTATTAAGGCCTCTTTAGGTAACAAACGTTCACCCTGAGGCACAAAGTGTTTTTTATATAATACCCCAAAGAAATAGGGGTATATTACTTATAAAAACCCAATGACAAAAAGATAATAGAGGAAAGACATTAAATATTTTTTGAGACGGTGCACATCTTTAAAAAATAATGGGAGAGATATATACTTCTATGAATTCCATGATTATGATGTGAAAGAGTGTGTATAAGAACAGATTCCCCAAATCCCAATGAAAGAAGAATTTATTCCATAGATACATGTACTGTGTTGGAGTATAAGAGAGGTTAAATAACAATAAAAATATAGTTTTCTAGTCATAAAGGATGGTGACTCATTATTATTTGATAAAAATGATCCTCTAAACTATAAGAAAGTTTAAACTAGAAATAATTTTTCAAAACTGAAAGAATCCCTAAATTATGAAACTAATTTCATCTATGAAAAATAAGAATTAATTTTTGTAGATATTCTAGTGGATGTAAATATTTTTTGTTGTAATTATGTATTCAATAATAAACTGGAAATTGAAGTATAATTCAGTACCTATAAGGAATGATTGGTTGTAAAATCATTTAAATAGTATTAAGGCATTGACAAGGGAAACACCTTTTCAAAAGTTTCAAATCTAAAATCCTTCAAAATTATACATTCCATTACAGCCTTCCAAGTCTATTATATTTTTAAAATGGATGTCAAAATAGCCTTACTTAATAGGACCCTTTAAGATTATGTTGTAATGACACAACCTGATGGGTTTGTGAATCCAAATGATTATAATAAGGTTTTTTTTCAAAAATAAATTTATGGATAAAAACAAGCATTTAGGTCATGGAAAATTCAATTTAGAGAATACATAATGGAATTTGGTTTTGTATATAATTAATGTGATATTTGTGTCTATAAATAGTTTAGTGTGAGTTTTGTCTTTTCATTAATATTATATGTTGATGGCATGTTACTTATTTGAAACAAAATATCAATCTTATAGACTTTTAAGCTGTTATTGAAAAAAAGAATTCTCCATAAAGGACTTAGGTGAAGAAGCATATATTCATGGGATCAAGATCCATTTTGATATATCTAATAGGTTTCTCATCCTAAGTCAAAGTTCATATATAGATAAGTTACTAAAGATGATTAGTATGGAACAATCTATGACAGGATTGTTTTTAGTGTCTCATGGCATTCACCTTTCTAGGAAAATGTGTCCTCAGAACCATGAGGAAAGAAAATTATGGAAGGTATTCCATAAACATTTTTTCTTGGTTAAGTCATGCATTCTATTATATGTACTAGTTTCTATATCTCTTAAAGATTAAGTGTGGTAGAATGATATCGAGTAGACCCGAGTGAGTTCAATTAGATGGTAGTAAAGACTATCCTCAAAAAATAAAGGACTACTACGAAAATGTTCCTAGTCTATGGAGGAGATAAGTAACTAGTAATCACATGACATGTAGATTGTAGTTTCTAAATATATTAGGATGATATTAAAACCAAAATGAGAAACATCATCACTTTGAATTGATGTGTTGTGAGAAAAAAGAGCTCAAAGTAGGCTATGGTCACAGATTCTATTGTAGATTATGAGTATACTGTGTACTATAAGGAAGATAAAGAATCAGTATGGATGTAGAACTTCATCCATGGTCTTGATGTGTTACCTATCAGAAAAATCCTACCGCATTATATTTTGGTAATACTACAATAGTTTCCCTCTCAAAATATTCAAGGTGAAATTAGTAACTGAAGAACATATTTCATTAGTATAATATCTTTATTCTCAAATAGGTTAGGTTGAGGTGATTGGTATTTCCAAAAAGGAAAACACAGACGTCCCTTTGAATAAATCCTTAACTCAGTAGAAACATGATTATCATATGAGGTATAGCGGACTGAAAGTCATAGGGATTTGGCTCTAGTATAAGTGGGAGTTTATTGGAGTTGTATCCTACGACCAACAATATTTAATTAAATTACATGTATATTTTATTATTTCAATATTAATTAAATATTTGTATATATTTTTTTTATTTTTCTACAAGACATTAATTTAATAATATCCTAGAGCATTTGTCACATTGATAAAGTCAAATAAATTCCCATTTATGATGAAAACCTTGAAGTGATATGATGATATTATTAGATGTAGTCTTTTGGTTTGATAATTTAATATGATGGGACACATAGAATGTGATTTTCATATGAGAGTACTCAAAAGTTGAAGAGACTTTTTCTCCTGAAGTTCGCACTTGGTATTCTCAAAGGTGGGAGATTATGAGAACAAGCCTGCCAGTAGGAATTCTGCATGTTTTGGAGTATTCAGATATTCATATCTAGTGGCTTGTATAATTTTACTTAACTAATAATATTATCATTTATTCATTTCATGACATGTGAACTGAGATTTATTAATGAAATTCACCATGAAATATGTTGATGGGAAGTAGGGTTTGTTTTGTGCATCATGAATAACATGTTATTTTAGGGCAAATTGAGAAAATATTTGTCCCTTGCATCATTATGAATGTAGATATCTTGACACATTGATTAGAATAAAACCACTAAATTAGATTCCATGGACATGGTTTACTGAAATATTTATTTTTGATAGTCAATGAAAGATGTTTCTAACATAAATGTTGGTGAAATGGATGTGTACCATGCTTGATGTGATTCTGTGATAAAGGGGTTATATTACATAGTGGGCATTCGTATATAGATGTATTCATTATGAAAATACCTTATTTATCTTGTGGAAATTGACCCATTTCTATATGTTAACATTGTACATTAGACAAGATCGCCTAATTCCAATGAGAAAGAACCCTAAGGTCCACACACTATGTTTTTTTCTTCTCTATTAAATTACATTTTGAATTTAATAGAATAAATATGATTCTCAGTATTGATAAATAATTTTACTAATGTTTTATTAATCAAAAATATTATTTGGTGAATGAAATATTTAAATTAAGTATTTATTCTGGTATTCAATAAATATCAAGGAGGATGAACTGACCAAGACCGCATCTATTGATGAATATTTATTTTCAAGATAATAAATATTATTTATCATTGTATATGCTAATTACATAAAAATAATATTTTAATTATTTTAATTATTATGTGTCATGGGTTTTTTGAGAAAATAACATTATTTGAATAACCATCATGAAATTATAAAAATTTATTAACCTAAAATCTATCTATATAACCATATAGTTATGTTTATTAAGTAGGGTGGTACAAAAATAGTGAATCATTTCACACAATGAAATTATCTCCCAACTCCCCCTTTTATCTCCCTCTAAATAATAATAAATTTTAAAGATACTACTTCAAGACTGAAGTAAAAGTGATCAACATGAATAACAAAAGATAATCGATTCTCCACACTATCACCAGGTAATCGATTGGCATTTATCATAGATCAATGAAGCATATGTAGATCATGTATAGAGGTATTCTATCCATTGGTCATTATAGTACAATGATGGAAATAGAAAAGGTTTTTAAAAAGATCAAAATCATCAATTAATAAAGGATCCTAATCCAAATTAATTATTTTCTCCAATTTAATGTGAAATATTCTCTATTTGGGGATCAGAAAACTCTATTCAAATAAATTAAAATATTACGCCCACCAAATGCACATCCACTGCACATGAAACCTACATAAAATAGTTTTATATGTGATGTAGAATTTTATAATAATAATATTTACCAATTATAGAATATTTTCCAACCAAGGTGAGGAATACAGGGATACCCATAAGGGGATGGATAACTAAATTTGATGTATGAGTATTATAATTTTCGTAAAGAAGATATAAGTATGTTATGAAAGAAGAGATTTTTGGTAATTTTTTCATATATACTTGAACTATTTTGATATTTTTTATGATGGATGGAGGTTTTTATCTTAACAAACGTACTCAGATTTCCCCAAATATAATTTTTTTCAAGAAACTTGAGGAACAAATTACAAAAAATAAGTGTTATGGATAACATTAATCAACATTATTATACACTATGTTTCTCTACATAGGGTTCTACCACATAGAAAAATAGTTATTTTGTTAAAGGTTCTTCGCTATGAAATTCATGTGATGTTTTTTTTTCTATTGAGAAATTTATATCAAATTTATGAGATGAAGGATGATGAGATGATATGGTCCTTATGTATCCATTCACATTTGATTGTCAATATGGGGTAAAAATAACATAGGGTGTCAAGAAAATTAACTAATCACATTGGTATAAAGTACTTTTCACACATATTGTCTTTGAAGATATTTGAAGATTCATATGGATGTTGACAACAAACACAAAGGGTATATTTGTGTTCCAAATTGAGTTTAGTTTCATTTTTTATCAATGTATCAATATTTGTTTTTAGAAAAAGTTTCATGATAAAGTTGAATATTATATAGAGAATATATTTAAAAAACATTCCCTATGAAGGTTGTGAAATTTTATAAATGCATGTTACGAATGATTCCTTAAAAATTAAGATGTTGTTATACTGATCTACAAGTTCAAAACATAATAAACATACTCATGATACAAGATTATTTTTCTGCACATCTGTACAAATGTAAATAAGTATAAATGTTGATGTAATAAAATTTTATTTGATAGAACATGGATTATGTTACTAGATGAAGAGTTGTAAGAAGTTGGCATTAGTGAGTTTTTATGAGTTTTTAAAAATTGTGTTATGTCCGTTTCTTGATAAACCGGTAGTTATATGATGTACGGAAATGAAAAAAATTATCATATGGGAATAATAAATGTGACTAAAAGGAAATTAATGTGTTATATATTAAAATGTTTGGATATATGTATGTATGGTGTTTTATCTATGATTTTCATTTTGTCCAAAGTATTATTGTTGAATTTATATTGACATGATGAAGAATGATTGGATGGAGGAAACCTGTGAAGTGCATCGAACATAGAGATATATGAAACATACTTAGTGAACATGAAAAATGTCAAAAGGAAGAAAACCTTACAAGGTGAGTTGATTAATTAAGAGAGTTCAAATAGTCATAAAGTTAGAGAAGTTTTGGTTAGAGAACAGAATTCTATAAAACTACATCAAATGGAAATACATAAAGGGATAAAATTTATCTTTAAGATTATATGTTTCAATGTAAAATAATATTATTTTTATGAAGCTCAAGATGAAGTATGTATTAGACATGGTTAAAATATTTTTTCAAAAGTAGGATATAATTACAAAACTATCAAATAGAAATAACCACTATGGACCACCAATAAGAGAAATCTATGTGGTTTCATTAGATGATGGTCCATCAGATAGAAGATAGAAAAATCCAATGGATATAATATTATGATGAGATCATATAGAGAATTGTATTCCATTATATAGAGGTAATCCAGATAGATAAAGTCATAATATTTTTTGATAAAGTTGATTTGTATAGGATAGAGATATACTAAGCCAAAAAATAGAGGGTTCCTAAAAAAATTGAACCAGGAGAATAAATATCATATAGAAATTTTTCTTGTGAGTCCACCTGATAGATAATGTTTAATACCTAACATCAAAAAGATGATTTTGTCCAAATTGAACTGGATAAAAAATTATAATTGATTTCTATGTATCATTACATAAACTTTATAAATACCTAAATAATGATTATGCTAAGTTGTTCCATAAATTTCAGTAAACAATCCAGGTTAAGGATGTTTGGAAAACCTAGTGTTTTTAAGAAGCATTATGAATTTCCCTAAAGGTTGTAGATTCATCTAGAAAAATTAAATTGAGATGGAGATCATAATTTTGAGATTTTTTAATCATGAAAATACTTTTGAGTTTCCGCATATTCATCTAATATGAGCACCTATAAAAAGGGGTGAAATAGTATGGGTGTGGAACACTTTTTATTCATAGAGGGGAAGAAGTGGTGAAGTATTTTTTTCATGAGTATCCAACTAAGGTTATTTTTGGTTGAAGGAGGAACACTGGAATGAGGAGCTAAAAATAATGTTTGTTGTACTGAGTTTCATTGATGAATGAAAAAGCGTAGTGAGACTTGTAAATTGAGTTACCACTCCATGGAAGAAGATTATTTAGTCCAAGTTTCATCAGATGAATAAGGAGGAGGTTTTGACCAAGCTTGATTTATCATACAGAGAAGCATCTGATAGAGGATAATCTAATGGAGGTTCATTGGCCAAGGAACACTAGATTGAGTTGTATTGGTTTGAGGAGTAATAAATGGAGATATACCAAAGGGAAATTATGACCCGTCAGATAGAGGTAATATCAGATGGAGAATGATTGGATGGACTATTTCTAAGGTAAATTTCAGGAAACTATTTAGTAAGGTAAGATTGAGTAATCCAGGTAAATTTAATATCAGGAAATTTTTTTAATATTAAAAGATATTAAGAGAGTTTTTGAAGATATTGAATATTGTAAACAAGTGAATGTTATTTTCCTTACCCTTCCCAGATTGCTCATGTCATTACTAACACAAGCCCACCTCTAATAGTCTAGGGGATATTGAATAGGAACAAGTGGCTGTATCCCACAAATGGGAGTTGTTATCCTAAATTAACTACACGTATGCACATATCTCCATGCCACAAATTTTGAAATGTAACAACACTAAGTAAACAATGCATTCAAACCACTATATCCGAAAACTAGAGTACAACAGTGAAAGTACTATAAAGTAAACTGGTCCAAATACAAGCCAACCAATAAGAGTTTTTAACCACAATTCCAACCTATATGAAATGTGGTACTTGGACTTCTGTCTGAAGATCTATAGGAACACACCGTAGTTTAGTCAGTCTCACAAAGCACCTCCTTGTCCTGGTATACCTCGGACTCCGTTAGAAGGTCGATCATCTACAGAAGACACGACACGTGTAGGTAAGGCCCATGTATGGGTGAGTATTGCAATACTCAATATGGCTCCCTGAAACCACAAAGAAAAACTACAATGTAATACCACAAAGGAACACCAAAAAGAAATACCATGAATGAATTCCACATAGGACTAGCATCAAGGAATACCAGAAAGGGTTACCACAAAGGATTAACTCAAAGGAACACCCCATAGGAATACCAAAAAAATAATACCGCATTGGATTACCACAAAGGATTAACATAAGTGAATTCAAAACATGATTACCATAAATGAATACCACATAGGATTACCATAAAGGAATAACACAAATGAATACCACATAATAATACCACACAAGATTACCACATAGAAATACCACACAAGATTAAAAAATAGGAATACCACACATGAATACTACATAGGAATACCACACAGAATTACCACATCGGATTACCACACAATAATACCACACAGGATTACGACAGATTAATACCATACAATATTACCACATAGGATTAACATACATGATTTTCACAAAAGAATACTACATAGTTTTACCACATATGATTACCACACATGATAACCACACATGATTTCCACATAGGAACACCACACATGATTACCATATAGGAATACCACATATGATTAGAACATAGGATTACCACATAAGATTTCCTTGTAGGAATACCATAGATGACTTCCATACAAGAATTAAACATATGATTTTATATTCATATCTACACTGGTATATGTATAAAGAACATATAACAGGGATATCTAGATAAACATAATCCAAGACACAATGTCCAGTGGTAATCCATAACAAATTTCGAGCCTCAAGATTATACTTGAAAAAACTCACTTCAAGATAACTCACTCTTTGATTGATGATATAATCTAAGACACTCAGAAATAGGTCTATCTCATTTGGGCCAGCCCAAAAAATGCATTGGTCAAGGAATATTATAATACACAGAGAGGGGATCCTTTCCAACACACTGGGGAATACTAATAACCCAATCTGGATCAATTCATAATGTTGGGGATCCTACCCATAGAATACCACTAACCCTATTGAATGTGGAGTAAAATATGGATGACCAATACCCTTGTCTCAATGGTTACATAGATTCCAGCAAACACCACTAGTAGTGATAGAGAATCATGCTATTGTCCCATAGAGTAAAACCATAACTCTATCTGGGGCTTTTCATCTATAGGGGACTATAATTTAGTAGAGTGTATGTAATGCCGTACTGAACCCTTAATGAAAAGATCAAGGGAATTCTAAAAAACAATATTATTTCAAGATAATAAAATACCACATTATCTCAAAAGTATCATATTAACATTAGGGACCCAATGCCACTGATGGATTGTCAAACAGACGTACCATTTTAAAGTCATTATAGTTTAATACTTCAAAGGGGGTGGGTCATTGGGCCCGTGAACCAACAAAACAGTCAGTTCAATGACCATGGAGGTTAACCTCCACATTCAAACACTACAGTAGACAATCACAGTTGACTTCATGGATAGACAGCCCTATAGACGCCACGATCGACTGTGCCCCCAACTATCGCAGCTGCACGATAGCTGGAGCGACTATGGACCGGCTTCATCCCAGTCTCCTTGGGTCCAACATGGGCCTGACCCTTCCCAATGCACAAAAATGCCACCACGTCCCACAACACCACTATTGTTAATCCCATGGATCCACCGCATCCTGCGGCTACCGCGTTTGCCTCTGTGCAGCATCGTCGGTGTCGTTCACTGCCTCCTCTGATTTTATGAGCCTTAATTCTTATTTTAATGCATGAATCATGAAACTATCATAGTATTGGGTTCCTTGGGTCTTGATCTACACTGATCCAGCATCTTTTATCGATTTTCCTCCAATCTGGGTGGTCTGATTGTGTTCGAAGCCTCCCAGAAATTCTATCCCTGACCACAGGGTTCCTAGGGAAAGGAACGCAAAATATGGGGGGGGAGCCCAAAGAAAATCATAAGGAATTAACCTTTTCTTTTTTCCATGTCATACTCAATAATGTAATTTTAGAATTAATAACTAAGAACCAAAATAGAAAACTCCAAGAAATAAAAAACATATTTATAAACCATCCCACAAAGATCGAACCACATATCAATCTATTCCTGGATTGACCCACATTTATCCTGATGATTCATAATAGGGAAATATCACAAAGAAACAACCCCAATATATTGGTTTAGATTAGTATCTAATGAAGGGTTATTTTTGGATCATCATGGTGGTGAGGTTCCTTTTAATGAGTATCCTGTTGATTGTCGATTCGCGATATGCCATCATTTTTTTCAAGAGAGTTATTAAAAGGTTATCTCCAAAGAATCTCTATAGATTCCAGGGTTTTTGTGGATAACCTTGTAATTCTGACACAAATTCTTATTAATATAATTTTTATTGAATTGAATAAAATGATTTTTATTAAATTATTTTATCCCTGTTACATCTTGCGATAACTTTCTCACAAACAACCCTTTTCGACTAATGTTATGTCACGACTAGGGAAAAAACACCGAAAAAACACAATGGTTGTCTTTTATTTCCAATTAGAGATGCCATAAATGAGTTATTAGAATTTAAAAATAAAATAATTTTATTTCATTATTTTATTTACCATTATGTCCTTAGTGACTCTTTCAATATATGACCTGCACCGACCAAAGTTAAGTCGTTTCTAGGGTAAATATACAAATATGAGCTTAACAATGCCCTTATATTTTTTATTCGAGCACCTATTTAAGGGTTGTAACACATTTTCTAGAAAATTGTGCATGTGTTCTATTAAATTTTTTAATATTTTTTAAAAAATTGTTCTTGGCACATTGTGCCTCAAAATCTCACATTTTCTCGTCACCTATTCACAAAATTAACCCATGTAATTTCTAAAAATAATACATAAAAATTTCAGGATGTTACATTCTCTCTACATTGGGGTATTACATCCTTGAAAATCCAAAACAAGGGATACTAAGAAAGAATTTAAGCCTCCTTCTCCCATGTGATCTATGAGAGATTCATGTGTTGCCAATGAACACACACTAAAGAATTGATAGCCCACAAAGGATCCTCCCAAATACTAAAAAAGTCTAACATGAAATCTCATAGCATTTCATCTAGAAATTGAATGGTCCGCTCAATATGGTTGTTCATATGAGGGTGAAGTGATGTGATCCAGTGTAACTAAGTCCCAAACATCTCTTAGAATCCCTTCCATTTCTAGGATATAAACCAATAATTATGATTTGAAATTATCGTTGAGGGAACTCCATGGAGTCAATATATATCCTCCAACTAGAGGCATCCCAAGATCTCTAATGAAATCTACTATCATTTATCTATAAAGTGGGATGACTTAGTGAATCAGTAAACAATCACCCAGATGGAATCATGTCCCCTGGATGTACATGGTTAACCCATAGTGAGTTCCATCGATATCCCATCCCACTCCCAATTCAGAACCTCAAGGGGTTGAGCTAAACCCACAGGAACGGGGTGCTCAGCTTCCCATACTAACAAGTAAGGCATCGAGAGACAAACAATGCAACACTTTTCTTCTTCCATGGCCACCATAACTAACATCAGAGGCCCTGGCATATCTTCACCATACATGTATGTACCACAAAATATAATGTATGAAACTCTCTTAGTCCCTCCACCTATAACACTAATACCAATAATGTACATCCTCTAAAAAGAACAAAATTTTCCTCACCTTTTGAATATCCATCAGGAGCATGCCCTATGGATATCAAATCATGTAGGGTCTTGCAGTACGCAACCCCAAGATGTTCCACCCTAACTCACAGTAAGAGTGGATCCATGAAACCTATCGACGGGAGGTAACCAGGTCCATCTCCACGAACGATGGAAAACTACAACGAGGCCAACTACTCTGATACCTTGTCTAGAAACCACAAACTAGATCTTCTGATAATAGATTCTACCCCCACGTTCCCCTTCCTATGAGTATATAAAATATTGAAACCAAAGTCGTGATGGAAATATAGCCAAAGCCTCTATCTCAACCTTCACTAGACCTACTAAAACTCTACCAATACTAACGGAAACTGAGAACTCATAACATCTGTTGCACTAAGGGTCAGTCCAGAAAACAAATGAGTAATCAGTTGAACCCTCCTATTTGTTAGTATATCCTAAACTTATTGTGTTCCATTTTCACCAATAAGGGAAATCCTATTTCAATCACTACGGAGGCATCACACTCTTATCCTAAAACATTTAATCTAAGAACGAATTATGGATAACTAGTCCATACTGAAAATGACATTGTAAGGACTCGATGCCACTACCAAGATACCCCAACATAAACTCTTGCCTACAAGATTCAAGTGACACTATTGTCACCAGTGCATCATCATTAGATCTCCTCCAGTAGTAGTATCCATGCTTGAGGGTCAAGTAAATGGTTCAATCAGTATCTTAGAGACTCCAAGAAGATCCATGGGAAGAAATGAATGACTATAACATGTTCCTATCAATAAAGAAGCTAAATTAGAAAAGAAACATATCGTACCTTGAATCATTCATAGATCCCCCGGTTCATATGCCTTGATCATATTTAGTTATCTCCTCCCCTATACTTTAGCTCCTTGATCCTAGCGTGGAACATCTGTTGGTGGTGGTTGAAAAATGTTGATACGTCGACCACATCCTACTGGTCTCCCAACTCCTCTTCCAAGTCTTAAAATGTATGGATTTTTCATCCCTTATCGTTGTATCTACCTCGGTGGTCCATCTATAATATCTATTTTAGTAGTATGATGGGTTAGAAAATCAGTAGTGACATGTCCCCTACTATCACATGAATAGAAACGCCTCTCACTAGGCCAACTGGACCCACCATGGGAGCCATAAACTACATATCCCTTATCTAGGAACCTTCTCTTGAAACATCTCTCACATCCATGCCCTTGAGACTGATATCATCTCCGTATTTCTATGGTATCTCCTCCTACTTCCCCACTACTGAAAATCACTGGTTTTATCTCCTTTTTCAAGTAACTTTCGACCATGAAATATTTCTCAAGCACCCCAGTATAAGAATGAATTATTAGGGATAACATAGGCTCAGATGCCTCTACATAGACCTCACTCGAAGGTCCAGTCCCTGAAGTAGTGATCATGTATCATATCCATTGAGTATCTGAAGAGGTTTTCATTACTTGATGAATACTCAAATACCGACATGTAATTCTTCCAAAGTTGTAGAAGCTCCAAGATATACATATCCCTAAAATTATATGGTGTGAACTCCTCTCTAAAAATGTTCTCAAATTCATCCCATGGAATATTTTCCTCATTGTAATATCGGGAAATGAAACCCCACCATTTCCCTACTGAGACATATAGAAGAATCCCTGCTAGGACCTCCATCTGATCTTACGGTGTAATTAATAGAAGGAAAACATGGGTTATCACCGGATGAAAGTCCCATGTTTCCTACGTGTTGGTCTAACCTTAGAACTTAAGGGGTCACTACTGCTGAAACTTGAGAAGTGTGATCAGCCTATGCTTCCATCCACTAGCACTGTGGGTACAACATTTTGCTCTATATTTGGTGGTATTGTCGGTGCACCACCTGGAGGTGTTGTATTTAGTACAAATCCATATACCAATGTATCATCACTCGATGGATAATCCCCATGATCATGCGGTGGAATCCTAGTTTGATGTCTACGTGGAGGCATATTGAATTAAAACAAGATGCATCATGGTCAGTTGAGTATATCTGGAGAGATGACTCAAGAGGGTCATGGATAACAAAACCATTCCTATATAATGAATATACCATTATTTTCCCTATAACCAGTGTTCCCATGTACTGAGTTTAAAAACAGGTTATTAGAGTCCTGGTATAAGGATATTTTAGTCACTATAGTAACATTAGAGTCCCTGACCTAAAAGTTGAACTCGAAACACATAACAATTTTTTCCCAAACCAATATCACATACTCTCGATCCAAAATTAGAACAAACCTCCAATAATACCCCTCTATCAGGACCCATCCTAGAGGGGTTAGTTCTATGACTACCCCATGACCACCTGCAATAGGCCAAGGGCTGGGGACTAGCACCATGTTGGCATATCCCACAAATGGAAGGCATTAGAATAAATTGCCATTAGGCATGCACACATATCTAAGAAAAAAATGATAAAATGTAAAAACACTAAGTAAATAATCCATGAAAACAACTATATACAACAATCAATATACAATAGTGAAATTAAAGGAAAGTAAACAGGGCCAAATACAAACCCACAAAAAATTATGTAACCACAATTCCAACCTATAAGAAAACGGGTACTGGGACTGTTGTTTGAAGAGATATAGGAACACACCTCAGTCTATCCGTTCTCATAAAGCACTGCTTAGTGCAGGCCTTCCAAGGTCTCTGTTAAATGGTCTATCATCTGCATAAGACATGACACATGCAGGAAAATCCCGTGCTTGGGTGATTATAACAATACTCATTATGACACCCTTAAACCACAAAGGAATACCCTAAAAGAATACCATTAATAAATACCTCACAATATTTACATGAAGGGATACCAAAAATAATTACCACAAAGGATTACCTCAAAGGAATAACACATAGAAATACCATAAAGTAATACCACATAGTATTAAAATAAATGACTACCACAAGGGAATACCAAATAGGATTACCGAAAGGGAATATCATACAGTATTACCATAATGGAATACAACACATGAATACCACATAGGAATACCACATAAGATTACCACATAGGAAAACCACACAAGATTACCATGTTGGATTACCACATAGGATTACCACATAGGAATTCCTCATAGGATTACCACATATGATTACCACAAAAGAATACCACACAGTATTACTACAAAATAATATCACACAGGATTACCACACAAGATTACCACATTGTATTACCACAAAGGAATACCATGTAAGATTACCACACAGTACTAACACAGGATATTTCCACCTAGGAATTGCACCCATGATTACCACATATGAATACCATATAGGATTACTACACGAGATTACCATGAAGTATAACCAAAAATTATTTCCATATAGGAATACCACACAAGATTTACACACAGAATTTTATAGTCATCTATATACATGTATATGTATAAAACACATATAACAAGGATATCCAAATATACCCAATCTAAGACAAAATGTCAAGAGGTAATAAACACAAAATTTACAGTCACAGTATTCTTCTCAAAGAATTATCATTCCAAGATAACTCAATCCTTGAGACATCATATCATCAAAGACACTCACAAATTAGTCTAGCTCATTTGGGTCCCATCCAAAGAGAGCTTATTGGTCAAGGATGATTATGATACACATAGAGGGGATCATTACCAACACATTAGGCAATACCAATATCCCAATATGGATTAATTCTAAATGTAGCGGATCCTTCCAAAAAAAACTAACCCTACTAAATATGTCCCACTAGATAGAGGATAAATGAAATTCTCTCAATGGTTACATATATTCCCAAAAAACTCCACTAGGGGTGATATATGATCCTTATATAGTCCCATGGAATAATAACATAACTCAATCTAGGACTTGACCTCTCGAGGGGACTATAATCTAATAATGTGGATGTAATTTCATACAGAACCCTCAAGGAAAAGACCAATGGAATACTCTCAACCTATGTCAGTCCATGCTAAAAACTCCCCAAATTATCTCAAAATGACTGACTCAACTTTAGGGTCCAAACATCAGAAACAACTCATCAAACAGACATACCATTTGAAGGTTATGCTAGTTCAAACTATCAAAGGAGGGAGAGTCACTGGGCCCATGGACCGACCGCATGGTCGTTACACTACCCATGGAGGTCAATTGCATAGACCAACCACCCTACAACTGAAACATTCAGCCATGACATGGCTTTGGCCCGATCACCTCGGTTCTGACCCGGGACCAAACCGACCCGCTAGGTCAGACCTAACCCACTATGACCGGCCTGTTATCACATAGACCATCTGGCCTAGTCCAGCTTGGCCCCAACCCACTCCACATGGAATCCACTATGTCCAGTGGCCCAATGCCAAAACTTCTCCATGTGTTCCACCGCCAATCCTGATGCAGCATTCTGTGCCCGCCGCAACTGGCGCAGCTCGTCGCTGCCGCTTTTTTTTCTAGATAACATTCTTCCTTTGGTTCCCAAATATCATAAAGGTTCTATATCTAGGTTTCTTGAGTCCAAATATACACTTATAAATCCTATAATATCGATTTTACTCCAATATGAGTGTCTGGTCGCATTTGGAGACTCCCATCAAGTCAAATCATGACCACCAGGATCCAACGATCAATAAGAGGAATGGGGGGGGACAAGAAGAAAACCCAAAGGAATGAACCATGGAACTTTTTAATGTTATCCTCAATCTATACTCATTAGAATAAATAATTAAGAACAAAAAAAGAAAAATCTAACAAATAAAACCTGATGTTATGAACCATCCCGCAGTGATCGAACCGCAGATCAATATATCCATGGATTGACCAGCATTCGTCATGAAAATAAAGAACAGTAAAAGATCATAAAAAACAACCACCCTACCATGATTCATATCAATCACATATGAAGGATGATCATTGCTTCATCATCAGTGGTGATGTTCCTTTGAATCGGTTTCACGTTGATCGCTGATCCGTGATCCATCGCCATTTATTTGAGAGAGTTATTCAAAGGCTCTCTCCAATAAATCTCCATAGATTCCAAGGTTTTTGTGTCTAACCCTATAATTCTAACACAAATTCTTCTTAAAAATTTTATTCTTTGAATAAAATATTGTTTATTAAATTACTTTATCCTCATTAGCGAAAGCTTTTTCACAAACAACCAGCGCCGATTAAAGATAAGTTGCGCCTAGGGAAAACACTACATTATGAAGTCAATAGTGGTCTTGGATTTCCAATATAAGTCACCATTAATTATTTATTAGGATTTAAAAATAAAGAAAATTTATTTAATTATTTTATTTATGGTTACTTCCTTGGAGAGTTTTTCTACCGATGACTCATGCCGACCAAAGTTAGGTAATACCTAGGATAAATCTGTCATTATGATCTCAGTGGTGCCCTCATATTTCTGATTTAGGAAACCATTTAATTGTTATAAATCGTTTTTATTAAAACTATGCATGCATGATATTAAAATGTTTAATATTTTTCAAAAAATTATTCTGGGCACACCGGGTCTCAGAATCGCATATTGTCTCAGCGCCTGTTATAAAAATTAACACATGTAATTTATAAAAATAATATATTTTAATTTATGGATGTTATTATGACCTGAAGTTCTTGTATAAAAATTACATATTAAGTATAATAAATTTTTACAGTTGATAAAAATAGAATAATAAAGAGCTTATAGATTGAGTGTACGACCAGTTTTTTATGTCTAACCAACTAGGAATGAATTGGATACAATAAAGATGGTTGAGTGGTATAACCAAAAGTATCATAAGAGTTGATAGTTAAGTTTTAGAATCTTTTTTAGATAGAGGAACAATTACTGTGGTGTAAAACTAGTTTTTTTCTATACCTTTGTAATTATAAATGAATTTAGTATGAAAATAAATATTGGTGGGATAACCAATAAATAATGGTGAATGTATTTTTGAAAATCCTTTTAAATTACTTGTACTGATCTATATCTTTATATTACAATATAAAAATTATATTTAGATACATCTTTGAGTAGAATATAAATTTATAAAGTTTCAATGATTGAGTTCATAACAAAACTTCATCAAAAAGAGATCACAAATTCTCCCTCTCTACCTCTCAATGGTCCTACATTAATATGTGAACTTTATTTTTATATCGTTACTTCCCATTCCTTTATATATTCACCAGATGTTATTGGAAATTACCTACCATTAATTTTGTCTTATGAGTTTATTTCCCTTGATATACCATTGGGAAAGAATGTAGACAATCTTTCATGATGCCCAGAGTGTCCTCTGGTCAATGCCAATTATAGAAATCTGTGGGAAATCATGACTCTAGATATGATGATATTCAATGTGATTCTTGGAATGAATTGGCTAACAAGTTATAGGGTTCACATAGATTATTATTAAATATGGATATCATTTTCATTTCCAAAAAGAGATAAGTTCATGTTGGTTAGTGAGTATGAACTGGGAGTAGGTAGATTGGATCTAGCTTGGGAAAATTATAGCACAGATTGCAGTTCTGGATCTTTCATCGTGATCAGTGGTAGCCTCCTTATCTTTTCCTCCTGTTCTAGATCAATATCAAAATTTATCTTCAGATTAATGTAATTTCCATTCCCATAATAATGGAGTTTAATTTAAATAGAGTTCATACTATTTGTGAATCACATTTTGATAAACCCATATCATATAGAACTGGCTGAGTTGAGGGATCTCAAAGTTTAGCTCAAGGACATGGAACGAAATCTCTTTAAAAGGATAAGTGATTCACCATGTGGAGCACCTGTTATGTTCTTTAAGAAGTAAGATGAAAATATTATACTTTTTATATATTACTAGAATATTAATCTAGTAACCATAAATACTATATACCATTTCCCTAGTATTGATGATCTATTTGATCATTTTTTTGGAGCATATTGGTTCTCTAATATCGATCGTCGATCGAGCTATCACCAGTTGTGGGTTAGAGAGGAAGACATAACAAAGATATTGTTTCAGGGAATATAAGATCTATATGAGTACATAGTGATATTTTTTGGATAGAAAAATATGAAAATGGTATTAATTTATCTCATGAACAAGATATTCCACCAAAATCATGACTCGTTCATCACAGTTTTCAATGATGATATCATCAATTACATACTAACCCAATTGCAATATGTCAGACATCCCGATATTGTATTATGTAAAATATGAGAAAATTATACTTATGATAAGCTATGTAAGGGTCACCTATATATTCAAGTGGTGAGATTCTTAGGGAATGTAGTTTCTTGGAAGAGAATATATGTGGATAAGAAGAAGGTAGAGTATGATATCCTTGACATGTCCCGGTAATGTTTTTGAGATCAGGACCTTTTTGAGTTTAGAAGGATACTATCAATGTTTTACCAAGGAATTATCTCATTTATTAGTAAAAACTACTATGTTAAAAAATAAATGGGATAATTTATAATCAACAGACTGGTGTGTGGAGGATTTTCTTTATCTAAAGAAGATGTTTACTACATCTCTAGTATTGATTCATCCTGATCCTTGGATCAAATATGTCATATACTATAATGCATCATACATTATTTTGGGAGAATTTTTAAGGAAGATATTTTTCATAGAGTGCCCAAAAATGTTTAGTTTTAAGATATCTTATACACCATGTACAGTTAAAATTGTTGATCATTCCCTTAGATATATGATGTGGATGTTCAGGACCTTGGAAAAAGGCCATCAGAAGATCAATAGTGTCTGATGATTTTGATGGCTGAATGGAGTATATGTGCTTCTGAGGACCAAAGATCGATTAAATGTACCACATTAGTTGTCAGGTTTTTTTAATAAATTGAGTGACATCTGGTTAGGGTAATGACAGTAATTTTAATATTATGTGGGATTAACTAGTAAGTGATGACCCGATACATGAGTTGTTATTGAGGGATGATGATGTGATCCATTACATGGGATATTTTTGGTCCCTACTTCTATTAGGGAAGATTTGATGAAATACTTAAATACCTCTATGTGGGTGATTCATTCTAGATTAAAAAAATATTTACCAGGTCTTCAGGTAGCAATTATAGTGACCATGTATGAAGAGGGATATTATTAGATTCATTCCCCAATACATTACTTGCCAAAAGATAAAGGCAGAGCATTACTGACCTAGTACTTTTCTCTAACTACGTATTTTTCTCCTATAAAAGTGGTAGGATGCCATGATATAATTTCTGATAGGGTTACTCAAGACCCCAAAGATTCATGATGATATATGGGTTATTGTTGATTAGCTAATTAAAATTTTCTATTTATTACCGATCTGTGAGACTCACTATGTAGGTGAGAGGATAAAATTGTTTTTATATGAGATTATTTTCTTTCATGGAGTTACCTTGAGCATTTTTTCTCAATGATATGAACATTTCACAAAACAGTTTTGGTAGGGGTTATAGAATGACATAGGGACTTTGCTGAGATTGAACACTATGTACCATACTCAAATAGATGGAAGGTCAGAGTAGATGATTTTTATATTAAAGGATATGACATGAGTCTACATATTTTTTACTTTAGAGGATCTTGGGAAAATCAAATATCAATACTTGAGTTCTCATACAAAAATTATTATTAGGATTCAATTCCGATGGAACCTTATGAGGATCATTAAAGTAATCCATTTCATTCACGGCTTTGTTGGAAAAATTCTAGTGTGGATACAGTTATAATGATTAGTATAGTACAAGAAACCTCTAATAGAGTGAAACTAATTCAGAAGAGTTTGATCATAGCTCAGAGAAGTAAAACTTATTTTTTGCAACCATAGTTGAATACCTAGAGAGTTTTCTCTAGGTGACTAGGTTTCTCTAAGTGTGACTCCTCTGTTGGGCCACCAACAATTATGGAATCTAGGGAAGATAGTGTCGCCTTATGTTAAACCCTATGAAATCTCTAAGTATATTGGAATTATAGAATTTTCTCTAGATTTTCTATCTCACATCCAAGGTATTCATGATTTATTTTATGTTTCTAAACACTACATGTACATGTCTGATCCTATAATTTTTTTACTATGAGGATATTGAGATGGATCCTGACATATCGTATGAGGAATTCCTATATATAATTTTAGATGGAAGTGATAAATTCCAATTAGGAAGATGGTACCACTTATCTAGATCTTATGGTGGCATGGATGGATCTAGTAGGAAATGTGGGAACAAGAGTATAATGTTCAAGCTTAGTGGCCAGAATTTTTCAAGCAAAACCACTCTAAATAATTCTTGGGGATGAGAAGTGGTTAGAGGGGGGAATTATAATATTCTTATTTTTTAATATATCTTAAAAAACTGTTTTTTATATAATCTATATGATATATTTTTGAAAATTTAATAATTTTAAATTTATTTTTAACCCATACATATGGCATAGAGCATATGTAAAGGTAAATTCATTCTACTTATACACTGGGTGGTTTGGTGAATTTTGTTAGGGTAACACTATATTTATATGATTTTTGTAAGGCTAATGAAACCATAATGTATGGATAAGGGGAATATCTAGGTGGTTCAAAAATGTAACCCATGTTTTGATGAGTTTCATAAGGTTCACTCCAAATTCCTAAAGGACACATAAAGGTAACCCTTAGTTGTGTAAGGATAGTTATTTGTTCGCATAAAGGATACTCCTTTTTTCTAAATGATATTTAAGGTTATATTTAGATTCATCTGCTGCATAAGGGTAAAACTTCTTACCCTCATATGACTGATATGATATGCATAAGGGTAAAACCATGTAACCCTTACACAATGCTATTTTCCATAAAACAATATTTAAAACTTTTATTAATTTTTTCTTGTATATATTTAACCTATAATTTGGTTTTGTGATTTTTAAATCCTTAAATCAAGGGAAATAAATTCATTTACTCATTTAAAAATTGAAACTCATATTATTGAATATGTTAAATTCTATGCATTCAATATTTGAGTAAAAGACAAATTAAATTTCAATTTAGTTTTTGGTATTTAATGTTGTGGCCCATTACATGGTTTTCCTTCATAAAAATATGTAAGATATTTTATTCCCATAATTTTTTATCACCTATTGAGTTTTTTCTATAAAATATTTCTAAACCCAAAGTTAGTGAATTCCTCTTTGATGAAACTAGGTTCTTCTTCGGGTTTCTAGGTCTATAAAAACCATCGCTCTCTCCATTATCCATAAGATTAGTGTTTTTTAAGATATAAATTCTAGGTATCCTATTCCTTTTAATATTATCAAAATATATATTTCCAAAAAAAATTGGAAAAAGGATAAATTTTTATTAGATGATAACAACAATAAGTTATCAAATAATGATAAGGAATTATTAAATGGTAGTAACCCAGAATTGTCATAGAATAATGAAAATTAAGTATTGTATTCTTGTATTATATTATTATAAAGGATACAATATTATCACAAGTTGTTTTATAATAATCTTTCAGGAATAAATGGTTTTCACATGTTAAGGATTAAATTGATAATTGGTAAATTATCCTGAAAATACAAATTATCATCACATGTGGTGTTTTTATATATTTTGGAAATAAAATACGTAGAATCGATTCTATAATAAATAAAAATTAATTTTTTATTAAGATATACCCCCTTTAAGGGATGATATGGATCCCATCATGACATCTTGACTTAAACAAAAACTTATCCCCAACAGGCCTTGACACTGATGTTGACAAATGTATGGTAGGAAGTTCATGACATTTGGATTCCCCTATATACACTTGTTTCCTTAATTTCATACTGTGATGTCATAGCTTATTGAACATGTTTGATGTTTTTTCATGTGGATGTGTGTATGACCTATGATACCCATATATGATTCTTGATTTCATGAGAATTGTTATAGTATTTTGTTACTATGTTTGATGTTGATCACATGTTATTATAAAATGATACTATTTTCTCATAGTGATGGGATATACTTATCTTATTATTCCATAAAATTTTAAGTGTACTTACAGTGATTTGGAGTTATTTTCTTGGAATTTATAATAGGTATTCCATCATGGTATCAATTTCCCTTAAAGGGGGATTATGCACAACATGCCATAATGATGACAGTGGACCCATGCATAGGGTAGAAGCATGAAAGAATTGTGGTCCGACCGAAACACAATTCATTGAGGATAATAAGAAACGTGGTAGATCTTGATGTATTGTGTATACTATGTTTCATATTCAAACAATTCTTTAGGGATGATGAGTAAGATATCCAACCTTGTGGCTAGTTATTGATCACTTCTAACCACTTGATCATCATTCTAGAAAAGATCCAAAATGGGTACAGTTGGGGCTCATAGTGGCTTGGATATCACAATAATGCTTGGTAAAAGATTTGATATACATTATTTAACATTTATTTTTGTCATGAAATGTACCCATTATACATTTGGAAACTTTTCAAGGATGCGTTGATGATGTACTGCTAGGTTTTACAACTCAAAACCTAAATGGAAATCTTGATGCACATGCGGAATTCATGTATATGGATTGAGGAATGGGAAAGGGGACCATTGTAAATGGTTCAGTTGAGGATCATGGGGTAGAAATCATCATCAGTATGTACTCTAGAGTGTTTTTCAATGTTACTTGTTTCTTTACTTGCACAATATATTCTCTAGTTGGGATTACGATACTAGAATCAAGTTTTATTTATTTTTATGACTTATATGTCAGTTGTTATTAAATTTGATGTTTTGTATTCCAATTCATATTATGGTTTTTTTTTCTGTTATTTATATTTTTAGTGTGTGGCTATGATTGTAAGATGGCATAGTCTCACCATTTATGGTGTTAATATCCTCACTACTAGATGAAACCCTCTTATTTTTGGAGAGGCCTTCATAAGGTCTTATGGAAATCTGGCTCAAACTTGGTGGTTCAGGTCAGGGTGTTACACAATATATTATAATAATCAAAATATTTGGGCTAAATGTTTTATATGTGACCAATAATTTATATAGTAAAATAATGAATATATTATTACTGACATTAAACTGATTTAAACCTATATCAATCACATGTAAACAATCACGTTACATGTGAATCAACATGCCAAAACATGTTACATGAACTCAAACACTCTCAGCACCCCATGAATGAGGAAAAATGAGAAATTATAAATCTACACCATCACTTGTATAAAAACATAAAACTATAATAGAGCAGCAAATAAAAACAATCCCACTACCCTATGAACTTGAATTTCCACAAAATAGGTGATGGAAATATATAAGAATATCTTCCCACTTTTGTTATGGGCATCCAATCTTCAATATAAAAATCTAAAAATTATATATTAAAAAATACTCTCATTCCATTTTATAACTCCCTTGCATGGCTCAGTAGGTTCGATCTGATGTTCCAATAGCCCCATGCATGCCTCCCCATATGAAAGAGGCTTCTAGATAGTATATAGGGACAACACAATACACAAGGGATTCTATGACCTCAATATATGGTAACCAGCAATCACAGAATTAGTGAAAAGAGTAGTAATAATAAAAGATATTATGGAATCGCTGTGGAAATATAGTCATATACGTAGTATTACATGCTATAATAAAATATATTATGTTATTCAACCATCCATTCAATAGTGATCCCCACAGGTAGTGGATCAGTATATATAGTAATCTAAATACCAAAAGAATACTGAGGTAGAGCTCCAAAATGAAATCAATACATGATTTGGTATGGCCTATATTTCCAACTAGCTTGAAGTGCATGATATCCATATATAGGGCCATTCCGTTTAGCTAGATATCTGAGAAACAAATATGTACATGCATGTGGAATATCATGTAGGGTGTGAGTAAAAAACTTATTAGGGAACCAACAATATGTCCTTATAATAAGTAAGGAATTTATTTGAGAGTGTGTGTGTTTATGAAAAATAAATAACCAAACATACATATATCCATGTCAATTAATTATGTTCTAACAAGGCCACCACAAATACCAACTATACATGATTCTACTCTATATATAAAGAAGATATGTCTCAATATATAGGTAAAACATATTATATGACTGGTTCCTTCTCACTCTATGCATGTTATAAATTTCATATATACTCTAAATATTCTACATATATATATATTATATATGTGGAATATCTTATGGTATGACATACCCAAATCATAAAATATGATTTTTATACATAAAAAATGTTTTCATTTTAATTTGATGAGTATATTATTTTATAATTAAATATAAAACAATATTGTATGAAATAAAATTTCATTAAACTTCCAGCCTCAATAATAATATATGGTTGAATTTCAATCAAAGGGTTTTCATGGAAAAATCATAGGTATGATGGACATATCGTATGACAGTTTCTATGTAGTTGTCCTCAAACAATAGAGTGTCTAGAAAATTAATGTTAACATTAAAATGAACCTTCCAATAATTTTTTTCACTAAATAAATTGTAACATGATATCTAAACTGGGGTTTCATTCATTTATGCAATGTGTGAAATAGATGTGTCATTAAGTCGTGTTCTCTAATGCATGATTTAATGCATCGATCTTCAAGGAAAATCCTTTAAGGATATATATATACCAATTTCATGTGATGGAAATGGTGATTGTGTATTTATTATTCTAGTATGAGACTCCCATAACCTCAATTATCTCTTTATCCTTCTCATTTTCACTTGAGGTGTTAGCATGCCATGAAGAATTAAAGGATCCCATCTGAATTTTGGATGATGGGTCAGCCTATGAATACCTCTAGAGGTGAAAGTTAATAAGATTAAACTTTTATAATAATCATCTATCACATATGAAGGTAATGGAGATTATTTGGTGGTTTCATTCGTGAAAGGTATTCACTAGTTTATTGATTCTTCATTTCTAGTTTTATAAATATTTCATATTTCTGTCATAGAGATCTTGGGTTTAGGATTTTTATCACTTTTATTAATTAAATTATGTTTCAGTAGACCCTAATAAACTGCAACATTAATCTCATATCTTTCCATGAATTTAGGTTTTTGAAATAATTCATAAAATGAATAGATTTTCAATCATTTTCAATCAAGTATTTTGTATCATATTATATGATTTTAAAATTGTTTTGGATAGTTGAATCAGAACATACGATTTAAGATATCATAATCCATGAATCAATTTCAATCTCATAGATCTTCACTAGTAAAATCATACAACCTTGACAATCACATCATAAGATAGCATCACTGCAGAGTTAAAAATCATAGTTTTGTACCATTATTACGATATCGATGCTGTTATTAAATATGATATATTGTATCACAGAAAATGAAGGGTGTGTTTGTCATAAAATATGATTAACAATGTGTTTTTTTATCTTATTTAGTGATTTTTTTCATTCATAAATTATTACTAATAATGGATAGAACCCTACCTTATCATTTGAGGCATATGATTCCAATAAAATCATAGAATATGATGGGTGTGAAAAAATAAACATTTTATTAACATTAAATTATTAATTGAATTTAATTATTTATAAATTGTGTATTAAACTTGGAAAAAAATATTGATATATTAATTAACTTTAAAAAGTGTTTTATAAATTAATTAATTATACAATTTTTATGATTAATTAATTAAATGTTTAAAAACATTTTTTATAAATATTTTATTAATATTAAGTGTTGACATGAAAATATGTTTTTAAAATTTATATGAAATGTCTTATAATTAAAATATAAAGTTCATATATGAAGAATTATATAAGTAATTTATAATGATTTTATAAATTAAAAAGTAATTCATAATATAAAATGTTTATATTTAACAATATTCTAAAATGTTCATAATGAATAAATTGGAATAATCAAATTAAAAGAACATTATTTCAAAGATATTTGAAACTTTACAAAAGATTTTGGATAAATTTATATGATCAAATGTTTAAATAATATTAATATGTGATATTTAGATTGTATAAAAATGTTTCCATAATATAAAATTCGAATATAAATTTTTATATTTCATGGAATATAAGGTATTCATATAAAATTTCAGAATATGAAAGAGTTTATTTAGGTAATAAAGGTAAAGTGTTTACATTTATCATTTTATAAAATGAATTATAAAATTTTTATAATCATTTTTTATGAATTTTTTATATTATTATCTAATGATTAAATGGATTAAATGTTCAATTAAATAAATGTCATTCCATGTTTTATTCATAGGTATAAATTATTTATATTATAGATATATATATATATACTTTATTTTTAATTTTTAAACATATTATTATAAATTCCTAAGCCCTAAATTTCATGCTAGGAATGTCTAAAAAATATTTAGTTTTCATCTACCTTAACCTTGGATTGTAAAAAAAATTATTAGATTAGTAGATGAATATAGTTTATATATATTAGGTTTTAGAGTTATGATGAATTGGATTCTCTCTTGAGTAAAGTCTCCCTACGTAGTGGAAATTGGGGTCAGACTTTCTACTAGAATTGAGGTTTATGCCTTATTCTAGAAAGGTGGGGGTTGTCTCTCTATCACTCTAGCTCATTTAATGATTTTCAATCATAAATAATTATTAACCTTTACATGATGAGTTCATGAACCTTATGCATGAGATGAATTTGTATACGTGTAAATATATGTGGATTCTAATTTTGGCTGAGTAACACTAAATATGGGTTGTGTAAAGAGTTACACATAAATATGCTTCAAATTATTTATTTGGTGGTTTTAATTCGATAACAAAGATAATTACTAGAAGTATGCATATATAAAGGTAGTAACATGAGATAAGATGGTGAGAATAAATCTTTATATATACTAACTATTAAATTAATTCCAAATAATCCCTTATGAAGACCCTATCATTCAGTACGGGTCACCCTAATGGTTAGGTGGCCATAATTTATCTTGTGCATGGAACGAAAGTAATCAGTGAACCAAACGATTGTGTTTTTTATTACTGGTGTTTTCTTTAGAATACACTTAGAAAGTAAACTATAATAGTTATGATACCAAATGAATAGATTTGAGTTTATATCCATGTATGGAATTGGATTGGGGGTTATGCACTCAACTTTGATAAATTCCTATATTATATTATTGATAATATAGTCATGGGTTATTTATGTTCACAAATCGATGAATGTCATGTTGAATTATGGATCCTAACCCACTAATGGATATGATGATTATTAAAAGTTTACATCATTATATTGTCATCCCATTTGATAAAAATCCTTATTAAGTGGTAATAAAATATAATACTCATATTATAAAATATTTTTTTGTAAATAAATAACATCACCATAATCGAAATTAGCTTTGATATTAATCCTTAGTAAGGATAATATTAATGTATGAAACTCCTAATACTAATAAATAATGAAAATTTCTTCAGCATGGAAAAATTATTTCAGTTAATGTAATACCTTCCTGTGAAACTAGTTGTTTAAATTGTTCAAAAAGTTAATCCCTATACTTTTGAGAAATATATTGAGATACACAAAATGTTTCAAATGAATTATATATATGATGTCTAAATGAAATTTTGTCTCATATACTAAATATGAATGGGTAATTCAATAATAATTAATATGATTGAGTACGTTATTGACTCGATAATACTAGAGGTTTCCAATATAGATTGATCTATTTAAGGACATCATTTTTTTCTTCTAAGGAAACATTTTGAAAATATGAATTACATAAAGAAATATTTCTCAAATATTATCTTATTTTAAGAATATAATAACATTCTATATGATGTTTATGTAATGGTGTTACGTAGATAGTATAAGTGGGTATAATTTTAAACAATGGGAAGAAAAAAATTATTTCAATAATCCAAAAATGTTTTTTCTAGTATGAAATCAATTTCATTAAAAAATAGGTGTTATCAGGAAGGAGTTTCAATGGTTACATATGATAAAATTATTTGTGATACCAGAATGGGTTCTATGGAATGTCTATGTTAGGTATCAAAGTTATAGATTTTGTTCTTCATTTTTAAATGTTATTTGATGTCAAATTTGTATTTTATATGTTATGTAAAGGTATAATTGTTTAAAAACAATATATATATATATATATATAACATGTATTTTTCATTCATATTATGAGTCAAAGAGTCACTACACCCAATATTTTAATATAAAAGACATTATCATGATCAAATGGGTCAAATAAAAGTGTGTTTATCATTTTCTCATTTCTCTTATATGATAATAGAAATGTTTTGTTCACAAATAGTCATTGTGAACAAAATTATTTCATTAATTTTATAATCATGGTTTATGATTCATTGAATTTTATAACATGTTTGAAAAGGAGATAAAGATAAAAATTATTTATCTAGGATAATGTGTTTTTCCATATATTTGATAAAATATGAGAGAAGATGTTCCCACTGCCCATCATTGGCATGTTCTTCTAAATAATATTATTCTAAGATGGAAATAATCTAAACACAAATATTACTATAGATTATATAAGTGTAATTTTTATTTGTAAAATTTTAATACTAAAATAAAAATATATTTATTTCCTAAACACAAAGGATTTTGTGTATCTTGGAATGATATTCTGAATATAATATTGTGTCTAAAATCTAGTGGGTGTATATTTTTACCTCGGAAGATAAAAGTTAACAAAAAAATTGATTATTCCTATCTAAATTAATCTTTACATAGTATCTTAAATAATTTTGGATATGTTTTCATAATGGAAATATAAAAGGTGCATTTTTTACCAAGTAAAGTGGATGAGAAAATTTCCTAAGGGGTTATGCCTATCAAAAAACAAACCAAATGTCATTTTATCCTAAATGAGCTTAGGAAGAGTTGGTGAGTAATAATGTAAATAGTTATATTTTTTCTAATAAAAAGGTTTAATTTAAAGGCCCATCTATATGATGATGTTCAACATAGAATTATTTATATGTAGACAATATTGTTTACATCGTATCATTTGATGCCATAGAGTAAAGTAGTTTTCATAGGATCAAAAAGATTAATGTTTGGAATATGATTCCAAAATATCATCATTATTTATACGTTCTTTCATTGTGGATATTAATCACTAATGATTTGTTTTTAGGGTTTAATCATATGGTCACATTGAGATGTTGAATGAATTATTTATAGATGTCATATGTTAATAGAACCCAAGAAATTATAATAGAGAAAAATTAGATCTGTCAGTTTATCATATATGATATAGTAGAAAGGTAATTAGGATATATTTTGAAAATAATATTAAATTAGTTTTATTATAATAAATATATCATATAAAAATGTAGTCCCTATTTTATCAACCTTCCACACTAGTTATATAAATGTATATATATTGATATACATTTCATGGATCTTAATGATAATTTACCTCTCAATGTATTACTTTGAGTTATCACTGAGTGATGTTTTTCATGGGTTGTTATAGTTTTCTTGAAATTATATGTTTAGAAAGATTATAACTCTTATAGTAAATATGAAATATTCTAATGAGGCACAAAAGTTTTTTTATATGATGAATAGACCAGTATGTTTACCGCATGGAGTGTCATACACTATGTCTTTGGTATACTTCGGATACATGGATCATATAGGTGTCTCCATTACTTTAGGATGGTGATTTGTCTAGCACGATAAAATTCATACCTTGATACCATTATTAAAAATTCCATTGTGGCTTATCTAATTAGGGGGTGTTTTGGTATTTTTTTTATCATTCCATCAACTAGCTCTCAACCAAGATGGGGTTTTTCCTCTAGTTTGATGAGTATAGAATTTGGGCCCTTGATTAATATAGACTACGGAGTGTTTTTTTCATAAGAACAACATATGATGTGATTATCTATATAAATTTAGGTTAGGTGATGTTCTCAACCAAAAAGATGAATGACTTGTAATTTATTCATCATCTTCGCCTGTCTATAATCCGAGAATCGGGAAAATATAGGTTGGATATATGGTATTAGAATAATCTTTATCCCATATTCACTCAATGTCCTAGAAAAATGGAAATTTATAATAATGGATACTAGCATGATATTTTGGTGGTGGACATAGTTATAGTGATACTTGTATTTGATGGATATCACATCATACCCCTTTATAGATTGGGTAATATTGATACTTTGCTAGAGGATACACTTTTCCTACATATATGGATTGAGTGATTCATATTTGTTTTCAATTCTAAAACAGCTAGTGGTTTCATACTTTTTGGATGACTAATTAGCAATTAATATTGAATTATATAGGTACTCCAAAAAAAATTATAATTAATCTTAAAGAGGTTTTGATGGGTACTCACAAGGTATTACATGTAATTTGACATGGGGTAATGTTAATGATTGATTTCAAAAAGTGTTTTGGAATATATCCAAAATAGTTTTGAATATTATTTCACATGTTATCATATAATAAATGTTATAATGTGAATCGATACAATGAAATTTAGGGTTTATAATTAGAGGGATATTTAAGGACATATACACACTAAAACCATAATATATATATATGATATATACATTATATATAATAAAGTCTGATATGACCAAATCCAAAAAATTGATTTTTATACTACAGAAATTTTTTAATATGAATTTAATGAGTATCATATAATATAATTGACGAGGCAATTATAATTCACGAAACATTATTTATTTCAATAATATATCTCCACTACATTATACGATTGAATTAAAATCATTTGACTTTTCATGGGAAATCATAATGTATGATGGACATATCATATGGAAGTTTCCATGGATTTTTATTTGATCATTATCTTAGTTGAACGAGAAACATTATCATTCAAATGAATATTCCAATGAATTTATCATTTAATTAATTGTTACATGAGATGTAAGATGGGGGATTAATTCATGAATGTGATATGTGTATTGTATGAGTCATTAACTCATGTGTTTTAATAAATTATTTAATGAATACATCAAAAAGGATAATCTAGAGGTCTATATATTTACCAATATTAGGTGATGGTAGTGGTGAGTGTGTATGAATCATTCTAGGTCGATACTCCCTTAAATTCCACGCTCTCTTCATACTAATATTTTTTACTAGAGAAACTATCAATTCATAGAGAATGAATAGTTCTCATCTGAATGTCAGATAATTTTTCATCCCATGGATACCTCCTAGGTTGCGAGTGCTTTATCTTTCCCTTTAGTGAACATCATAAATCTCATTTTAATGTAATAGAGATGATTTAGTGGCTTCTTTGGTGAAAGGTATTCACTAGTTTACATATTCTTCATTTCTATTTTTTCATATTTCATATTCCTTGAATGGATATCTTGGGATTGTGATTTTTGTTTCTTTTATTTCATTTATTAAGTCTTAATAGACCACACATTAATCTCATCATGGTCTCACATAGATTCCCAAACTTAAACCTTCCCACCAAATGGTGTTCACACATCATCGTCTCGGTGGTAGCACCCACTCACTTAGGGAGGAATCATACTCACAATATCATGCCAACACCCTCTCACTCAAGGTGTGGTTACATTACCACATCACAACACACCATCCTCTCAATTCGTGTGTATCCATATAACTAAATCATTAGCCTCCAATCTCTCACTCAAGACATGGTCACAACCTCATTATTTCCACAAAAAATATAATAGGCAGTAGAGTTACCACGCTATCATCCAATCACCTAGGGCAAACCACGTTCCCCAAAAGGACATCACAAACACAAATATTTTATAATGATATCCTATTATCTACTCCCTACACAACCCATTTGGGACTCCCACAATATACATGCTTTCTCGCCCAACACATTCACATTTTAATGGATTCTTCACTCCTACCCATACGTAAACCCATAAGAACACACAAACCTCCACCTGTCGTATACATCTCATACTTATCCTTGATAAGCCAAGAAGGATCCCCTACAACATGGTGTGTTTTTATTATACCCAATCTATTCACCCAAATCTATAATATATGAGGTTAATTACATCAATTTAGACTTACCTAACCACTATGATACCGAAGTACGAACAATGTCAGTTAAGCACATGAACCAACATGAATGACAACTTGTAAAATTGAATAAATATGTAATAAAATGTTAAAGACATCCTTCCATGATCTCAGGAGTTATAACTCTTCAATACCTATCACATTATTTTATTATGAACTACAACAACCATAACATTAGTCATAATCCCCTAAAATTATGATAATGGATCCAAAAAGTGGATAATAGATGAGAGAAATGATCATTTAATTCCAATATAGAGTTAGACTTTCCAAAAAATAGAAAAAAAATTAAATATCACTTCAAATAGAGAAGATACCATCTTAGAGGATCTTGATATATCAAAAAGGACTAAATAATATGGCCTAGTGAATTGGGGGTAGGGAAGGAGAAGTGAAAGGATTTAAGGGGGTCCTGGTAGAAATTATAGTATTATCCTTAAAAACCTGAAAACAGGAAACTGGGTAGATAGTCATCCACTAATGGGAACTCCACTCCCCAACCATGAACTCATTCCACCCCCAATGGCCAACCAGTTAGGCTTTAGGCCCCATAGGGCCACTACCCTGGTCATCGAGTAGCTGGTGAGACTCCAGTAGGTACTCGGTACCCACCAGCAACAAATTTGAAGAGGGGGTTCCTTGGTGCCCCTCTCTAAGATTCTCCTAAACACTAAATCCCACTAAAAAAATTTAAAATATGCATAAAATAAACAATATAAATCTCAAAAAAAATCAAATAATTCACACCTAATATTTAAGGGTTTTTAGAAAAAAAAAATATTAAACTAGAGTAAAAAATAATTGTTTCATAGATGAACACTTATACGGATGATGATAAGAACATGAATATGTGGGGTGAAATGACACCTATACTACAGACCCAGAATGATGAGTGAAACAACTATCATCTTACATACCTAGAAATATGGTTGATATGATGCTCATTATCCATACACAAAAGGTCTGGTGAAATGGGGACCATATTTTAGTTCTAAATGGATGAGTGAAATAGTGTCTAGATAAAATACCAAAAATGACTTGACAATGATTTGGGTAGCCTAGTGATGATCTGAGCCGTCTTATAGATAAATATTTATTTTATTCCCCATCATCAATTGGGATTCTATAAGGATTCCCAACAAATATATAGGAATCAAGATAGAAACATTATTTCCTTAATGCATGATTCATACAAAAAGGGGTATGATTTGATCATGGGAAGAGGCATGCAATGCTCAAGGAGCGACATACTATTATGTTGTCATTTGGCCAAGAACCCCCCCAGTGGAAACTTCTAGGACTATCTCTATGACTAAGGAAACTACATTAATACTTTATATAATGAGAATACCTTGAATCTATTCTTTGGAGTGATTTCTAGTTGTTTCTATTTATATAAGCTTGATCATAAATACATGTTCAACCATTTACGATTTTCATAGTAAAATAAATAATCCAATCAAATTAATATATAATTATCAAAATATTATAAATACTCTAACACTGTGGTTTGACATATTTTTTACTATATTAATTTTTACGAGTGATGATTATATGAGATTCATGAAAATATGGCATTCAAGGAGGGTGTTATGAATATTATTTATGTTCAAATATTATTATAACTCTACATTCCCAAAAAAAACATTCACATTACAAACCATTCATTGTATAATCTCTTAATTTTATCCATCCATTTGTATTAATCTATTGTATTTGATGTGGAAAATATAAATTGATTTATTCCATTGATTATAATATAATATATTATGTCAATAGAATAGAGAACTTTAGGACCTCTATAATTTATATTCTACTCTTTTCTACTCCTTTTAAATTTATATTATTGTATTAATTCCTCATTTTACTTACAAATATTTTATTAAATGATTTTTTTGGATACAAACTGGCAATGATTGGTCATGCATTTCTCATTTTTAAATTCATTTAATTTTCGATCAGTTTTGGATCTATTTTTCAGTGGAATAAAAATATTTATAAAACAAAAAACCAATTAATAAAATTACCTTGAAAATTTTAATACAAATATCCAAAAACCAATTTAATATTATTCCATTATTAATTAATTTGTATGTCCATCTTTTATCAACATTGGTATTAATAATACAATTTAATAATTCAAATTAAGACACATCCATAACTGACTATAAATTTTTTTAAACACAGTGATTATATTCATCTTAATCTCAAAAATTCATTTTTCATTATTTATTTATATATTTATTATTATTTAAAAGGTTATCACTTCATTTTTAGAACCAAAAAATATTTAAGGGAATATTTTGAAATCTAAAAAACTTTTTTATCATGCTTATATTTGTAGATCTAGGAATATATATTGGATAAATATAACAACACAATAATGTATAATATTGATGAAAATTAAATTATGTATATGCCAAATTTATTTTTAAATTTCTATGATAATATTAAGTTAAATTTCAAACAAAAAAATTATAAGAGGTTTCTATGGAAGTATATTAAACAAGTAGATGCCATTAATGGTATAGGGGAGAAAATATAATGGAATAAATACGCACTACCAAAATATAAGTCTTTGTGTGGGTTATTAAGACTGTAGTTAACCCCAAATTTATAAAAATGTAGTGGTAGTTTTCTATAACTATTGATATATTAAAATAATAATAAATACCATTCTATTTAGTGGTGTTAAATTAAAACTATTTAAAAATCACTAAAAACATTATCACCCGTACCTTACCCCTGGATACGCCTCTCGACCCACGTATTCCCTCTCACCTTTACTGTGGGATTAGATCAACAATTTTTCCTACTAGATTTGTGTTTTTTCATGGTCATACCCTGGTTATTATCGAAGTTACAAGATCACTATCTCGAGAATGTTTCCCATATATCACACAGATGGAAATTATTATCCTCTCATAATAACCTATAACTAAATTAGAAAATAATATAAATTAATAATCATACATTACAGTTTTATTAAATATTTAATCAATCTTTATAACCATGATTAATTACTATTAATAATTTAATATTTATATATTTATTTATTTATTTATGTTTTACATCTATTCCAATTATATCTACACTTTTCTGTATTCCTATTATTTTTTAATTTTAATTATGTAATAATATATATTTTCATTATATTTAAAACTAATACTAATCTTCTCAAGTATTTATAAATATTTTGGTTAATATGAATACATTAAATTAATTACAACAATTATTAATATTTTAATCAATTTATATCATGTTACTAACCTTTTTAACATATTTTTCATCTTTCAGTTTAAACTGATTTTTCTTATTAGAATAGTTTCATTAAAGAAAATTTTTTCCACAGTGATGCTAATAATTGATTAAACATTTATATATTTATTTTTGAATATATGGGGAGAATTTTGGAAATCCAATAAGTATGGATATGATTTGGATTAATTTTCCTGGAAACAAACCTATAAATGCTATAGGTTTAGAAGAATTTTTAGATTATATAATTGAAAATTTATCAGTGAATGGTAGAATAAAATGTTTTTTCATGATTGTAAATTCATTATATTATTAGATATAAATGAAGTATATGAGCACTATATATTGAAATAGTTTCTTACTCAATATATATGTTGTATTTGTCTTGGTGAATCAAATGTTATAGGAAGTTAAAGCAATGACTATCCTATCAAAAAAACACAAAGGGACCCTCCATATGTGAATTCAGTTCTAAACATGATAAATGAAACATTTGAATTTTTAGTTTATGATGACCTAGATTTTAATTGATCAATAGGATCTTTAGTTGATCTTGAGTAGTTTAATCTTGATCATAACATTAGTGACCAAAATATGAGTTTTACGAATTAGTTGAAGATGGAAATCAAGAACTGTGTGAAGGGTTTACTAAGTATTTGATGTTTTATTTTCTTCTCAAGTAGTATCATATCAAGTGTATCAATGGGATTACTAAAAACAATATCTCTATTATTTTATAGTTTCTTGGGGTAAAAATTTTGATAAAGAAGAATGCATAATATTTCTTACAAGTATATATAAATCAATGATCAATAGTGGAAGTACAAAGGAATTCAAAATCAAGAAGAATTATAAGAATAATGTTTTGGCAAAGATATTATGTTACTTTCCTATGAAACCATGGTTTAAAATATTATTTATCTCATCTAAGACTTCATACAACATTAAGTGACATGCTTTAAAAAGTAAAAACAATGAATCAATGAGACATCCAAAATATTCAATTTCATGGAAGGTGTTTGATTCATCATATACATTCATATATATATATATATGTATATTTAGATCAAATGAATGTAACTTTGGTGTTGTCTTCTCATGATTTTAACCCTTTCAAAACTTTAAGTATTAATTATATCATATGGCCATTTATTTTTATCACCAATAATCTACCTCCATGGTTGTGTATAAAGAATAATTCGATGATAATTTGAAGAATATTATAGGAAATAAAATTCATGGAAATGAAATTTATGTATACCTTAATCCTCTAATAAAATAATTTTGGTAATTATATGATGTTTTCATTGTAAACATTTGACACATCAATGAAAAAATTATTCAAAATTAATGAGGATGTAATATGTTAAATTTGCAACATTACTATACTAGGAAACCTATCTAGTTGGAACAATCATACCAATTTGGCTTTTCCTGTTTGTAATTTTGATTTTGAAACTCAATGATTAACTTATGTTAAAATGGTCATTTGTGTTTCATTTCCAATTTTTTAATGCATATCATAAATTCAAGTTTAAAAAGGAACAATTCAATAGATATATTGAATTGAGAAATTCATCAATGATGTTATGTGGTTTATAAATCATGGAATAATTAATGAATTTCAATGTGTAGTTAGTTTAAATAAGAGAAAGGGTTATAACGCACAATATATTAATTAGTTAGAATGAAATAATGGAAAAAAATGAGAATATTTTTCATAATTACTTAATGGGAGTTTAATTTTCTATGTTATAATTTGGATGTAATTTATATTGAGAAGAATATATTTGAAAATATAATTATTAAATTTCTTAATGATAAGGTTAAGTCAAAGGATTACCTTAATAATTATAAATATTTGTAATTAACTAATATAAAATGTGTTTTGTGAAAAAAATGAGAAAGTAAATTATCCTTCATCCAACTTATCAATGAAAAATCTTAAGAAAGACAAATTCCTTCAAAATTTAATGAATGTAAAAATTATACATGGATATTCATGTAATATTATAATTTTAATTAACATAAAACATTTAAAGTTTCATGGATTTAAAAGTCATGACTCGAATATTTTGAAATATTAGTTTCTACCTTTTGCATTGTTTAACACATTACCTAAAAATTAATTACAGTTCTAGTGGAGTTTTTCACCTTTTTAAAAGATATTTGTGGAAAAAATATAACAACTAATGTGCTCGAAAACATTCAAGAAAAAATTATGTTGAAACTTTTCCATTTGGAGATGTTTTTTACCACTTCATTTTTCAATATCTTGAATTTTTTATTATTCATTTTTCTGGGAGAGCTAAAATTTATGGGATGGTACACTATTTATGTATATATCTAATTTAATTTTATGTCAATCTTACTTTTATTTTCATTGATAAATTCAATTTTTCAAATTATTGTGTAAAAACTGGTAATATGTTTCTTATATTTTCTTCATCAGGTACTTTGGTCATTTAAAATCATAAATAAGGAATAAATGTCAACCAGATGGCTCTATTACAGAATGTTATGTAGACAAAGAGTTTCTCACCTTCAATTATAGGTATTTATATGGAATTGAAACTATATTTAATCATGTTTTATCTATCGATGACATCTATAATTATTTTCATTCTGAAAAATAGTCATCGGCCTTTCCAACTTGAAACAGCCCTGAAACCTTACTTCTAAATCCACTATAAAAATAATGATTTATATTTTCATAATAAAAATTTCAACAAAAAATATACAAACTGTGAATTTTGTTTTTAGATCTTTTGAGTATTATAAAATCCTAATACATATTAGATTTTATAAGAAATAAATAAAAAACATATCTAGCTTCACTCGAGCTAGATTCTTATTTGAGACCAAATACCATTTATCATTTACTCATCACGATAACTATAAAAATAATATGAAAATATAATATGGGAACTAAAAATTTTATTAAGGTGCTTTGAAAAACGTGGTAAAATCCTTTATCTTTTAAAATTCTATAAAATACTTTTGAAACCATGTCCTTTTATATCAAATATAAAAAAATTTATATAAATAATATTTTCCCTAAATAATAATTTATGGTTTTTAAAATTCATAAAATTGATGATTCTTTAAACCTTAAAATACATATTATTTTAAAAATATAATATCCTTATAAATCATTATATCATTTGAAAATATAATATCCATTAAAATAAATCTATATTTATCATTTGAAACATTATAACTTTACTTTTAAATATAATATCTCTTTATGGAATATAATGATTTTTGGAAAAAAAAATTATGAATACCATGTGTACACTGGTGGTATTGATATGTAAAAATTAAGAAAAAGTCTCATTTGGGGTTGTGGGATTACTCCACATTCCTCATCATCATAATTAATACCACATTGAATTTTTTTTAATAAAAACAACTCTATAGAGCTTTACCTTTACATTATATATCCATTGAAACGTTTAAAAAAATAAGTCTTTGTAAATTATTTTCAAATAGAAGAATAATTTCATATATCCTAAACATTAAAAAAACCTACTTTTAAGGATACACCATTATTTCATCAGGATTAGTATAAATATATAACACAGAATCAATAACTTTAGTGATTCTTATAAATGAATAATTAAGCATTGGAAAATTATTTTTAAAAAATTTTGGAATATCAATGATAAATATTGATCATGTTAATAAAATACATGTAATCATTAATGACATCCATTAATTGTAAAGAACATTTTACACGTGAAATAATAATTTCTATACACAAGAAAACCATTTATAGAAATTGTAAAACCTCAAAAATTTATTTCATAAAACAAAATACTTTATAAATAATAGTTCAAAAATAATTATAAAAAAAATCCTTTAAAATATAGGGTTTTATAAATATTAAAAAATATTTATAAAACAAAACTTTAAAACATTTAAAACAAACTTTATAAGGTAATGTGTCCCTTACATTGAGTTTCACTCATCACATGATTTATTTATTTTCCCACATAATAATATTTTGTTAATTATTTATTAAATTAAGAAAGTTTTTCACATTTATTATTAATTTTTATTTTATCTATCACCGTCTTATATTCAATTATATTACCATTTATGTTTATGTCGGGAATTTTGATGAAATTCGACTCATCTGTCCAAAATTACATTGGTCGGTTAACAATGGTCAAAGAGGTCATCATTCCCTAATCTGAAAAATAATAATCATGAAATAATTATTATTTTTATACCTAAATTATACTTTTAAAACTAATCAGTAAATATAGTTATGAAAAATGATCAATGTTATAGTCATAGAGATGGTAAGTCATACAAACACATGAGTAATGTTTCCATTTTTCAATGATCATTATAGAAATATGGTATGTATTATATTAAATTTAAATATTGATAAAAATACCATTAAACCCATATTATTTCTCTTAAATATACTTATATATATCATTAATGTGATGTGGTGATGAAAAACGGATCCCATCGCTTCATGGAGGTGGTTGTCCACACGTACGCATAAATGATGTTATCATTCTTTACTGAATGAAAATTTAATAAAATATATAATATGTTAATCCTATGAAAAGATAAATATTTAATTAATATCATATATAAGAATTAAAAACATCGTTATTACCATCCATGATAGGCTATGATAAAAAATGAATTTCATCAGTTCGTGAGGCGGTAGTATGCCGTACACACGGATGAAATTTGTATTTACCATTTGATGGAAGATAAGATGGATATAGATTATTACATTAATGAAATAAATTCCTAGTATATATAATACAATTATTTTATCATTTATAAAATTATTAATAAAATTTGAATGAGGTATAAGAATAAATAAAAAACAATTTGTTAAGAATTATACCTCCTCTTTGAAAAACCTCTTAAGGTTTACTCTAAAATCACTCCTAGGATAGTTTTATGATCAAAACATAAACCTACTACAAGATTAGGGATATATGGAATGTATTTGGGATAGTATTTTTTGAAGAAAAAAATTTAAGTGTGAAGAAAATAGGAGATGTTGTTACCTTTTATAAGAGAGGGGAAAGAAACTTTTGAAATTTCTTAAGGTATTATATTAATATAAATTAATTTTCATATTAAAATGGATAAAAATTTATATTTAAATAAAATAGTATTATGAGTAAAAATCCTCTCATACAATAAAATTTTGACATGTTTGGATTATATTTTTAACTATATCTTTTTATTTTAACTCCTTGTTAACCCTTTTGACAATTACCCGGATATCAATGTTTTTTACTTTGAAGGGGTGAAAATAGTTACTATAAAAGGAAAATTGGATCATAAAATGGAAATGAATGATATTTTAAACAATATATCAATAATTTTTCTTAATATGATATTTTTTGTAATTTAAAATCATTTAATTAAATATCATTTATCATAAAATACCATTAGTGTCATTCTTAGAACTATTCATTTAATTTAACATTGAAAATAACATGATAGTAATGGAATTTCAATATAATCCATTAAAATATCTTTAAAATGATATATTTATATAGAAATTTTTTGTAACATAATAATTCTTTTAAATTATATTACTTCTAATATTTTAAAATCATTTATTTTATTTTAATTTTAATTAAAAAAATATTATGTCAGTGTTGCGTAAGCATTTAAGGTAATTATGTAATCACAAAAAAAATTATAAATAAACTACCATGATAAATAAAAATAATTTATATTTTAAATGAATATTTATATATGAATATTTCTTTCTTTTTAACCTAATGTAAAAAAAATTATGGTTATAAATTGAAGAGAATGGAATTTTGACTTTTCTTTAATAAGAAAGTAAAAATCCTGGAAAAATTGAAACAAATGTCATATATTTGAATTTTGGATTATTATGGATGAAATATACTCGTCCAATAAATTTAAGGAAGGTTTTAGGATTAATATATAGTCTTTATCGGATTATTTTTTCCCCTTAATTAACCTATTTTACCTTTCCAATGGTAAAAGAATTTGCTATGATTACTATTCATAATGACTAAAAATAAAAGGAAATTATTTACCAAATTGTATCACTTTATTCAAAATATGGAATATATTTTAATGATTCAAAACATAAAAGAAATAGAATTTATTTTTAAATTAAATAAAAAAATGTGATGAAAAAATTATTTTCCAGAAAATACTTTTTTAAGTATAAAAATGTTTTCATGCTAAATTCAACCATAAATTTTATTTCAACGAGCTTAATTGGATTTTTCATAATTTAATAGAACTAATTTTATATTTAAATACTTTTAAAACCAAATGAAACATTTTAAATTCTTGAAACACAAATATAGTTTTTAATAAAAATCAATATTTTTAACTATTCACTAGAAAATCAATCTTTTCAAAAAAAAATATCAAACATTAACTCTAAGATAATAAGGATATGTTTATTTCAAAAAAATTATTCCATATTATCTAATAAATTTTATAAAAGTTCCAAATAATAATAATAATATTTTCTCAAAAAAACAACAAAAATCATTTTTGAACGAAATTTATTTTTGAAGAATAAAATGAATTTTCTAAAAATTGAGTGTTTGTTTACTAAGAATTAATCAATAAATTATTATTGGGTTGGAACATTATATATATTTAATAATTTTATTATTTATATTCATACATGAAAATTTAATGGATAGGTTATAACTATAATAATATTTCATGGTATGTTTAAGCTCAATGTTGTGTGTTGTATACCCTATCAAACATATTGATATTATTTTATAATTTCATGGTGTTATATTCTCCCCCCTCCCAATAAATTGTTTCATTACAATTTAAACTTATGTAAGGTAATAAATGGTTTGACATTTGGAAATTTCTTTGTGGAAAACCCATATCGTAAAAAGGGTTAAAAAACCTCCTTTTAAACAATGGGAAAATAAAATATGAAGGTTATATAAAATAGCACAATACATGGTTTCAAAAAAATTAGAACATTATTGTGAAGTTAAAATATATAAATTTAAGGTAAAAATAACTCCCAAGGATTAATATAGGGTGATATATAACATCATCACGAGAAATTTAACCACCACAAAACCATAAATCTATGATGGGTTAAAAAATTGATTCATTGGAAAGGATCGTAAAATGATAAAATTATTGTTTCAAGATACTTTTCTAAGAGTTAGGTAGTTCTATTACCATCTAGACTTAGAACATAAGGTAATATACATTATTTAACAGTATAATTTCGTAATTTAATCAATTTATACCATAACATCATCCTTTCTATAAATGATGAGTATTCAAGATGAATTTTTCATGTATAAAGAACTAAAATCAACATATAATAGATCATATAATATATAAAATAACTATAATATATCCCCCGTATCTTTAAATTTTAACCAAAACTGAAATGGTTACCATAAGGTAAGATAATATCAAAAATTTACAATGCTTTATATGAAGAAATAATATATTTTACTACAAAGATTCCATAAAAAAAATGTTCAACTTAGAATATTCAAAAATAAATAACCCAACATCCTAATTAACAATAATAACCTCAACATTAAGTAATTTTTTATCCTCAATGGTGATCTTATACCTTTTAATATAAATTCCTATAATTTAATTTCCTTCCTCCAAAATATTATTCTATCTTAAACCTAAAGGATACATATACTTCAACGTAATGAAGAATCCCAACACAATAATTAATAACCATGATAAATAATTTTATAATATATTGATATTCACTAGAATATCATGAATAAAATTTTAATACTAACTTGAAAAGTAATATTTCGCCCGAACATAAATATCCCCGAAAATAATTCTATTTGATTAGTTTATATCCTCCTTATTATAATGATCACAAAACATTTTTGTTATGTTTCTTATGATTTAAATGTTTTATGATAGTAAACTATATTTTGGATAAATTATGAAATTATCTAAGTCATGATCTACCATTAGTTATAGAAGATTTATTGTCAGTTATAATAAGTTACTATTATTTCAACTTTTTGATTGTCGGGTTGTTTTAACATCAGATGAAGCCACTACCACAGTCAATTACATCTATTTTTAGTAGTTTCTATAATCACTAGATGCTTCCACTGCAATTTAAATTTTCTACCATTACCGCCATAATTATCAACTTTCATGTTGATCTACCACATGATCATGCTACCCCTAGAATGAGCTAATGTAACCATAAGAGAATTTAATGATCAAGGATTCTATGGATAGGAATATACCATAAAATGTTGATACTTCCATTTCAAGGTGCGGTTGTCAAGTAATATACCACCAGTGGAGGTACCATGAATATATATAATTGATTTCAAAATTAATTTTCTAACAGTTATCTTAATGAATTAAATTCAAGACAAAATCACATGGTTTAGGAATGATTATTCTCAAACAACATCACGAAAGACTTAAAGAAAAAGTTATCCTTTCCAAATTTTCTACTCAGTATGAGGATCCATATTATTTTATTATTATTTTTCAATTTATAATTGGACCTATAGATCAATATATTCAGAAGGGTTTACCACATGCACAGTATGGAGACTTCTATGGACACACATATATAAAATCTTATACACTAAATCCAAAATATCACTGATAGAAATGAATTTGGAAAGTCACTGGACAATTGAATATTTAAATTAAAATAATTTTCTAGGCTTACAAGATAGTCTATTCTACATCACATTCTATGAAAACTTGGTGGATGGTTATCCAAAATATAATAAAAGATTTCAGACCCACCAATGTTATTCAGACTGAGTAGTACAAATTTTTCTCATCCCAAATCTCTTTCACTTTCTATTTGTGCATTACAATAGAGTTGTGTCTAGTTATACTCTATTTTTCTGTACAACTTAGTCTACTATACTAAACTGGAGAGTTCTTTACATTATCCCTCAATTTCTTTTATCTGTATTTTCATGAATAGTTGTATAAGAGGTAATGTGTGAACTATACTTGTTTTCTCCCATGAATAAGTGTGTAAGTGACTTTTTTCTTAGACATCCTTGTAAGATATTTTTTATAAAACACGAAATAGGTTGTAGATCAGTTTATTTTATAATAAATTGCATCATAATAGGTGATTTCTTAGGGTAGGTGATTACGTCTCAGCATGACATTGAACCCCATATTTAAATTTCACAATGTTTGTTATTAGTTTTTTATGAATTTTTAAATAAAAACTATATCTATTTTAAAATAAATAATGAAAACATAATATTATAGTTAATCATAATTTTTTTTTGTGTAAGTTGTTTTATTACGTGAATTAGTTTCAAGATTTAAATTATTTTCAAAATATATTTTAACAGAACCTTGATCCCACTTTGAAAATTTATTCAAAAAATTAAATTATATTTTCAACAGTTTTTATTAATTTGGTGTTTTTTATTACATTGGGGGATTTAAATTGTAAATTTTTTTTAAAATACATTTTATTGGAAACTCAATTACCCCCCCCCCAAGTCGTCAACTCCTACTAACATTTTGTATCATAGCAGTTTATATAAATATCTCCTAATTGTTATCAAGTTTCATTTAATGATCATAAATTTCTTTTATTTCTAAATTTAAATCTTTATGGATAGTAATAATATATGATGGAACTACCACTAATTTACCTCATTTATTTAATCGAACTAATTATTCTCAATGAAAGATAAATAATACAATTCATATTGAAAGAATGGGCTTTGAAATTTAGACATTGATTGAGGATAAGTATGAATTATCTAAAACTTCTAGGGCTACTTTTAGTGATCATTCTAAATCAATTTCTAAAAATAATTTTAAATATGTTAATGCTTTATTATATGATTTAGGAGATGAAGGATTTCGTATAATATCATCTTGTAGTACTAATTCTTGAGATTTGGGATATGTTGGTTGTTTCTCATGATGGTACTTCCAATGATAAAGAAATGTGCATAAATACTTATATTATTAAATATGATACTTTCAATATGAAACCTGATTAAAAAATTTCTAATATGTATCATAGGATCAATGATATTGTGCACATGATGTATTATGTTGGGAAAATCCGTCAAGGTGTCGTCTTGGTGTTTTTTGTGGTTATTGTGATTGTAGAACAAAAAGGTGGTTTGCAGAACAAAAAATAGATGATCATTTTGCAGATGAAGGTGGTAAATTAAGTATGCTAGAAAGTGATTAGAGTAATGAGAACCACTAAGTGCGCAACATGAACTGCCTAGAAAAATCAGTTCAGAGTTGTCTAGTCCTATGTGGAGGCTCTTCTTTCGTGGGAGGCTCTTTGTTTTCTGCAAGAGATATAGATTTAAGGTTGTCGAAATGTTTTTTTATGTTTTTGGATAACATCATCCAATATAAAGGATAAAGGAGCTAAGCATAAAATGCGGAAAGATTATAGTGAAGGATGTATTACATTGAAATTTTTTGTAATTATGATAAGTGGTTATTTCAGATATATTTTCCTATATAACGATTCCTAATCAGATAATTAGGAAATATAGAATTTCAAAAGATAAATCATCTTTGGAATAATTCTTGTAATCCTGATGTTGTTCGTCAGGGAGGATTCTGTGAATGAAAAAGTGCTTTATGAGTGAGAAATTTTGTGAAGGAGGTAGTTTACGAAGATAGTTCATGAAAATAGTTCATATATGGGATTTTTGGGGATCTGTATATAATAAATGAAAATGTCCATAAAGTAAATGTGGCCCGCAAAGAATCAGTGGTTCATGATGTATTATATATCCTAAAAAATAGAGATCCTTAAATAAAAGGTTCTTCATAATTCACTCATGCCATGGGGTGTAAGATAGTTCATGGAGGATGAAATTGAGTTCACGAAGGGTAAAAGGAAGTTCATGAATGGACTAAAAATAGTCCATGAAAGTAGTTTCTGTAAACAAATAATATGTAGAAAATTGGATTTCATGTAATAGGTGAAAATAGGACTTTATATAACACTCATATATATGTGAAATAATTCTAATGTGATTTAAATTAATATAAGATTCTTATGGAGGAACTGTGATCGCAGATCAGTTGAGAGAGCAATGGGTTTTCAAATTGAGATTATTTATAAATAAAGAGGGATAATGAGTTCACTCCAAACAATGTAAGGGCATTAATCTTGGTCATGGATGTTATCAATCATGAATCTTTTTTTCAGTGAGCCTTAATGGATTTGGTACATCATCACATTGTAGTTGTATTCTACTTGAACATAGCCCATTAAGGGTGAACCACATAAAATTGTTGAGTCACACTCATGATATCATTTTTGTTTATAAATTTCTAGGAGAAAGGGTGAAAAAAGTGTTTTGATTAATTCCAAAATAATATCTTAATGGGGTATTTTTAATCTATCATACCTTGATCCCCCCCTTTGGGTATTTAACCTAGTTAGGCTAACAATAGGTATTATAGTCAAATTATAATTTCATTGTTTCTCTATGAAGCAATTAAATAGAGTTTAAAAATCATAAAAGGCTTCTAATAATTTATGGAAATAAATTTTTAATTATTGAATAATAGGATACATCGCTACTTATAATATTTAATAATAGATGTCTTTACAACAGTGATGCATTGTATTTTGGCCAATGTTGATAGTGGTGCTTTATCAGAAGTTGTCCGAAGGGAATTGGATGTTGGAGCCAATGGAATTAATTCATTAGGTTGATCCTTATCTAATAAAATCTATATGAATGTGAAATCATATAAAACATCAAATTATATTTGGTAAAAGTTGCTATATATATATGAGGGTAACTCAAAAGTTATAAAAGCAAAGTTGAAGGTTCTATTGAACAAGTATGAGGATCTAAGAATGCACTCTAATGAGTGTATTGATTCATTCATCTACTAGGTGATTATTACTATAGAAAATAGGCATGGTCTGGGATAAATTATTGAGGACTTAAATATTTATAATTACATCTTGAGATGACATCCACCTCAGTTCAATCGGAATGTTTATTTTTTAGAAGATAAATATCCAAACGATCTAACAGTGGATAGTTAACATAGTACTATTTTTACAATAAAAGATGATCTGTGATGATAATGATTCTATATAAAAAGATAAGTCTAAAGAGGAGCCATTCAAGGGCATAAATACGCTCACCATTGAAGATGGATATGAATAAAAGGAGATGGATGAGGTGATGTCATTCCTTTCCTAAAATATATAAATATGAAAAGTAATGGTCAAAGGGAAACTCCCACTTACATGATTTTAATGTGGGAGGGTTTTAAATATTGTAGAAATGTTCCACATGAAATTTTAGGAAGATACTAAGGATGATGATGATGTTCCAATGAATAAGTCTTCAGCCTATGTGAAAGGTAAGAAAAAGGTCAAGAGAAATTTCTTCAAAATGAAAAATCTTCTTTCATAATAAATTGACAGTTTAGAAGAATATAAGTTTGATGTGATGGAGAACTAAAAATTATTTTAGATAATATGATATGATGTTATATGTAGGTAGATCCCATAAAATCGATTAAAATAACAATGATGAAGAATAATTCAATGGAAGAGTTGATATATGGGCAGAATTATATGCCACTCTCAAGGAGATAAATGTTTTGAGAGACAAAACAATGATATCCAATATAGTGTTTCAAGATTCCAAACTTTATATAAAATCCCATGAAAAAGTGAAGTCTGAGATAAATGAAGAAATTGATAAGATTCAGTCTTCAATACTAGAGAACTCAGAAAAATTTGTTTAGTACGAGCTCAAAATAAATGAACAGAAAAGGGAAATTGATAGTTTTACTAACTATATAAGATATCTAATCAAGCATATCAACAAAATTTATGAGTAAGTTGTTAGCCTATGAATGAAAGTGAAATATCAGGAGAAACTCATGACTCTAATAAAGCATTTCACAATGGCTGTAGAAAATTGAAAAATAATGTTCAATGTTACAATGAAATAGAAAAAGGAAGGGCATGGGAACAAAATGATATAATTGAATGATACATCCACTATGGGTCTTGAACAGAAACATAAAGCAATAGTGGTTTAAGTCATACAATAAGCAGCCACTCTGAGATTCAAGACTGATTTGGTTGTGAATCATAACTATAAGATTTAGATAACCGAATGGAAAACCAATAGTGCGGTAGTGAAACATAGGAATGAACCCCGCATTAGATGTTATTGATGTGGAAATATGGTACACTCACAAAATGTTTGTTTCATATCCAAGAGGTAACAAATGGAAAAATAACAACAGAGGCAGTTGTACATAGTTCAATATTTTTGGATATCATTTGATGGTCACTTTTTCAGGTGTGGAGGATTTAGACACATGGAATGATACTTCTCATCAAAAATGTCGAGACGTGTGCCAAAGCAAACTAAATATTGTCATAAGTAGTATCTCAATGTATCATAAATTGAGATGAAAGAGTAAAATCGATTTTCAACTCTGCAAGATGAAATTAGTCTATCATACTTCCAAGTAGATCAATATTGTCAATAAATACTAGTTATGATGTCAAAAACATGGATCAAAATGAAAATAGTTGAATAGGAAGTGGTTGTAGAGATTTCCCTTAAATCATCAGATCATTCTGGTGTATAGATCCTTGATATTCGATGCACATCCCATATGAAATGTAAAAAGGATCATTTTATCTACATAAAACATGACAAGGAAGGTATGGTAAATTTTTTTAATGACAAAGGTCTATATATTATGGGCTTGGTAAAAGCCAAATTTTGGGGAAAGGAAATGAGATGTGTTGATGTGTTAGTTTTTTAAGGTCTCAATTTCAACTTGTTAAGTGTTTTTCATCTATGTGACTCGGGGCGTGCAATAAGATTTACTAAGAATATGTGTATCATCAAAGGTAGAGATGGTTCGGTTTTTCTATAGGGAAAATAATGAAGGGAGATATCTATATTGTATGTGGAGAAGATGGTACGTGCGTTTTATCAAGAGTGGAAGAAAACATGTTGTGGTATAAACATCTTGTCCATCTATTTCAAGCATCCTTGGAAGGTATAGTCAAATGTGATACATGTTGAGATCTCCCTAAACTATTACATGATTGTTTTCGTACTTGAGATGCCTATTAATAAGGGAAGATTATTAGAAAAACATACTAGGTAAAAGAATAAAAGTCAACCAGATTTCTTGAATTAGTTCTTCCAGATGTGCATGGACCTATCTCATCAAGATAAACTGATAGGAAGTGGTATTATTTTTTTAATTTATGATTTCATCAGGATAGAATGGGTATTTTAAATATCCCACATGTATGATGTGTCTAGTTTCATAAAAAAAATATCACAGGGAATATGAAAGGATATTTGGATAGAATATTTTGATGTTTCATGCTGTTAATAGTATGAAATTCACAAATATTCAAGTGGAATATTATCTCGAGAGACATGGGATAAAGAATCAAGTTTATATAGTGAGAACTCCTAAACAAAATAGAGTGTTTGAGAGTATAAATTGGATCATAAACAATATGGCCAGAACAATTCTGATTGAAATTGAACTGCCAGAGAAATTCTTGAAGGAAGTTGTCTTGAAATCATCCTACATATCTAATAGGGATCTATTATTTCCAATTGAATAAAATACTATATATTATTTGTGGTATGGGAATAAAACAACATTTAAATTATTTTGAATATTTATAATTAAATTTTTTATTCTCAATAAGGAGAAACACATAAAATTAGAATCATGAGGAGATGAGGGTATATTTCATGGATATTCATAAAAAATAAAAGCATATAAATTTTTTAATAAGAGGCTTGGAACTCTAGTTGAAATAAATGATGTCACAATTGTATAGAATGAGAAAAATCTTCATTAACACAGTGAATTGTTCCCTAATGAAAGGGATGAGGAGGTAATCACCTCAATAGGAATTAAAGTGAAAAGACAATTTATAATTAGATACTGATGATGAGTAAGTGGAAATCCAATCCATATCTTTATGAAAACCAATGATTCAAGATGAAATTGATTAATAGAACATCATTGGTGTTCATGAATCACCAGTTAAAACATGAATATAGTCATTACAGTAGGCATCCTTGATATCTTAGGTATAACCTATATTTTTTTATGAAGCAGCTAGAGATGAGAGTTTTGTTTTGTCTATGAATGAAGATCATAGCTAAATTGAGAACAATCGAACATGGAAGATCATTTTGAGACCAACATATATGAATATCATTGTCACCAAATGGGTATTTCATAGTAAGATGAATGAAGATAGAAAAGTGTTGTTTGAAAAATAATTATTAGTATGAAAATCATACTCCCGTATAGAGGGTATTGATTTTAATGAAACCTTTACACCTATTTTGAGGCTATATACAATTGGATTATTATTATCCATGTCAATGCAAATAAGGTTCAAAGTTTTCTTGATAAATGTCAAGTCAATGTTTCTCAATGGGGTTCCAGAAGAAGAAATGTATATCAAGAATCCATATGGTTTTAGCATTAATGAATATGAGAATAGAGTTTATCAATTGAGAAAGTTTCTATATGGATTGAAGTAAGGAATGAGAGTTTGGTACTCAATACTGGATTAGTTTTTCAATAATCATGGTTTTCAAAATGGCGGATTTGATTACAATATTTATGTCAAAAATTATATGAACCAAAGTATGATGGTGCTAGTGTATATGGAAGACATAATTTTTTGTCTTTCAGATGAAGCGCAGTACAGATAGTTTGTTTAATTTACAAAAAAATGAGTTTAAAATGTCAATGATTGGTTGGAAAAACTTTTTCTGTAGTTTATAGGTGACAAAAGGATGTAATTGAGCATATATTTCACAATATAAATATTCCAAGGGGGTTATGATAATATTTTTAATGGATAATTCCCATGATATGATGACTCTGGTGGCTATTCGGATGAATCTATTATGAGATGATGAACGAAAAGTGGTTAATGTCATAGAATTCAGGAAGATCATTGGATGTTTTTTGTTATTAACAATGAAATAACTAGATATTGTTTTCACCACATGTTAAGAAACATGGTATCAAATAAATATGAAAGAAATACAATTACTTTTAGTTTCAATAATAATTTGATATATAAATTTCACGGTGGATTTTGGTTTGTTGTGAAATGATAAATATCATCAAGAGTTATTGGGTTATATATATAAATATTGGGATAGTTCAGAAGATGGAAGAAAATCAATATCAGGTGGTGCATTATATCTTAATGGATTGTGTATATCTTGTCTAAGAAAGAAGTAATATTTCATTTCATTAATCACCATAGAATCTGAATATATTGCATCAACTCAAGCTTGTACATGGTTATTGTGGATGAAGTAGCATTTTGATGATATGGTATTTGAAGTGAAATCTCTAATAATAATTCACTATGATATTTCAAGTGATTTAAATCATAGAAAAAAACCATTCCATCCCCCATGAACTAAGCTCATTGAAATCATGTATGATTTTATCAAGGAGAAGGTGAAGCATAGGATTTTGAAGTTGGATTATGTGCCTACATAACTACATATTGTAGATATTATAATGAAGGCCTTAACCAATGAAGTGTTTGAAAGGCATTGACTGGCTCTGGAACACACTTAAAAAAGTGTGAATGTGATACCACTTATCCCTAAGTTGTGATTTGTTTTACCTTGTGTGCTAAACTATGTTATTTAATCTATGGAAGACCACAATGGTGTGGCCTTCTGTTTCACCGTAAAAGGGTGAGAATTTCTGTCTATAAAAGGGGAGATGATGTCTTAATCAAGAGAGTGGGAGAAGCTAATAGGGGAAGAAAAAAGTTAGGGGTAGTTTTAAATTTTATGATGCTAAAGATGATTGATCAAAGGTTGTATATCATAAAATATAGGGTTCATGATGAAATTATTTGAGATTTTTTTATTGAAGTGATTTATTATTGAACTTTTCATGATACTCTTATTTCTCACGTTGAGTATGGATCATGTGGGTTTAGAGTGTGTGTTGAGAAAATTATTGTATAATTTTAGGTGTTCTTAACAAACAAGAAGGGATTATTCTTGGTGAAAATCCCTCCAGGTGTCATCTTGGTGTTTTTTGGGTGATTTTGTTTTATAAAAAATACAGATAACAGTGTATCAATATTTTTGCTGTTTTCAATGTGGATATGTTTAGTGTGGCACTCCTTCTTAGTGTTTGAAAATTTTTTGGGCCACAAAATCAGTAGTTTTTTAGGTCATGGGAAATATTTCCTCATATATGATGTACTATGTGGACCATAAAGAGTATTCGAACCACAAAGGAGGTTCAGGACCGTAAAAAACTAAATATTTTCTAGATTAATGTGGTGATTTAATCCTTCCACAAAGGGATTGATGCTATGAAAACCATAAAGTTCTCCACGCAAACCGCATAGAAAAATAACTTTTAGTTCGAATCCTTGTATGTGAGAGGCTCATAATTCATGGTAGGCTCATTGTTTGTGGATAGAGGAGCTGATTTACGGTTACCATAATGGGTTTTTTGTTTACAGATGACATCGAACACTGCAAAATATAAAAGTGTTATTTGGACCACATAGAAATTTTCGGTGAAGGTTGTACCACATTTGATTTTTAGGTAATTCTAATTATTATGTGTTGTGGATCTATTTTTCTATATAAATACCACTAATCAGATCATTAAAAATATAAAATTTCATTAGATAAATCTTCTATAGAAAAATTTAGTTAAGCCCAAAGTAGTTTTCTAGGGAGGATTCTTAGAAGAAGAAAGTGATTCATGATGGGGAAATTTTATGAAGGAGGTAATTTGTTAAGATAGTTCGTGAAGAAATATTGTAGAAGGGATTTCTGTGGATTTGTATGTTGCAAATTAAAATGGGATGTAAATCACAGGCAGTGCACAGATCATTAGTGGTTCATGATTCTTTAGCTATCCATGATGAAAAATTGATCCCAGAAAAAAAGGTTGTTCGTGAATCACTCACACCATGAGATGCAAGATAGTTCATGGAGGATTCTATAAAGTTTTCAGAGGGTGAATGAAATTTATTTAAGGGACTAAAAATAGTTCAATAACTTAATTTTCACAAACTAAAAGAATGTGGAAAAGTTTATTTCATCTACTAAGTGAAAACAAGACTTCATCGTACACTCAAATGTGTGTGAAACAATTATGAGTTGATTCAGATCAACCAGATATTTTTATGGAGGAGTATGTATCACACTTCAATTTGAAGAGAATTGATCTTTCAAATTGTGATTTGTTGTAAACATGGATGGAATGTGAGTTTGCTCAGAAAATTATAGGGGAAGTGAACATAGGCATAGAAGTTATCAATCCTGAAGCTTTTTTATTGGTAGTGAGACTTAGTGGATTTAGTTCATTAGAACATTATCAGTGTATGCTCATTGTATGTATCCTAGTGAGGGTGAACCAATTATAATTTTTTTGTCATGTGCATGATTTCATTTGTTTTTATACATTTTTATGGGAAAGGGAGAGAAGAGTGTTTTGAATAATGATGAAACAAAATCCAAATGGGAAGCTGTTTTATTATTTCATACCCAGATTCACCCCCCCCCCCCCCCCCCCCTCTTAGGGTAATTATCCTAGTTGGGATAACACATTATCTTGAGAAACTAATTTATCACAAGGATCAAGTGGTGTTCCTGGTCATATGTTTACTAGATAGGTGGGGAGTTAGATTAGTTTCAATAAGGGAATTTTGTGACATAAGTAAGTTATGAGTGAAAGGGATTATTATAAAGCTCGTGATATATTAATTTGAACATAAATTGAATAGGGAATAAGATGATCAACCAAATATAAAGTCCTTAGCTTTCAATAATTTATACTAAAATAAAAAAATAAAATATCAAGGCTGAAAGTTCCAATGATGATTAATCGGCAGATAGTGATGAATATATTGATTATTTAGCCTAAACATTTAATAATTTCCACAAGAAGAATAATTTATTTAAGAAATACAATTTTTAAGGTCTGTATGATAATGTAAATTAAATAAAATAGTGTCAAAAAGATTATTCCACAAATAAAATGACCTTCTATGAATATAATAGGAAAGGACGCATCAAATCATATTTTCCCAAGCTAAAGTATATGAAAAATTATGAGGAAAAGAGAAGAGATATAAAAAGGCTAATAAATCCACCTGTAGTTCCTAAGAGGATTGCTCAAGTGACTTAGAATAAATAAGGGATGACAAAAATTATAGATCTAATATGTGTTTCATGAATAAAAACATCTTAGATACTGAATGTTTCTCTTGAATATCCTGCTCATATTTCAAATCATTCTCAAAATGAAAATGATACTAAAAATATGTCCAATAATGAATTATTTAGGTATTATAACATTCAAGATAAATAATTTAATTAATTAAATGATAAATATAAAATTTTAAAGAAGCGGCATGCTTTTTCATCTCACCTTAAAACTGATTATGCAGTAGAAAAAGAGAAAAAAATAATCAATTACTAAAGGAAAATAATGTGATGAAGATGTAAAATAGGAAGCTCAAAAAGGATATTTAATGTTTTACTAATGGAATTAAAATCCTGACTCAAATACTTGGTCATAAAACTACTCCTAAATATACTACAGGAATTGGATATCAACCTAGACAAAGAATATTTAATTAAAACAAATTAATTCCATCTTTTAGTTATTCTAAATTTGTAAAAACTTACTATTATACTAGAACTAATAAGGTGTTTATTTAAGAAAGTATAATTAATATTTATAGGAAACCAATTAAACAATTATGGATTGTTAAATGCATTATTACTAACATTTTTTGACCTGAGAAAATATGTGTACCAACGTCATTTTGGGTTTCAATATTTTTTAAATGAAACCTATTAAAAATTTTATAGTAAAAACTTATGTTATTTTGATATTGGATGTTATAGACATATGATTATGTATTATTCAATCTTTAATAATATTATCAATGTTGATGGTGGAAATGTTACCTTTGGTGAAAATTCCAAAGGGAAGATAATTGGTCATTGTAAATTGGTAACTCTATAACTATTTTAATATCTAAAGTTTTATTTATAGATGGATTAAAATATAATCTTATTAGTATCTATAATTTTTATGATGATGATTACCATGTTACGTTTGTAAATAATTCGTGCAAATTTTGGGATTCTAAATATGTTTTAGTTTTTATTTCTTACGGAAATAATAATTTTTTTGTTATAAATTTAAATTATTAGTTTTCTAAAAATATTTTTTATTTGAGTTTCTTTCACAATGAATATTAGCTTTATAATAGAAAGATAGTCCATTGTAACATTCATTATCGAATAAATATAACTAGTTAAGGTTTATTCAGCTATCTTACAAGACAATATTTCCCAAATGAAAATGTATGTTATCCATGTCAAAAGAAGAAGTTGTAAAAAATTTATTTTAAAATAAATAATGAAGTTTCAACATTACCACCATTATAGTTTGTGCACATGGACTTGTTTGGATCCAATAGAGTTTCTACATTAGCAGGAAAACATTATTATGATGTTATATTAGATTAATATTCAAGATATATGTTGATTATTTTCTGTGCTCATAAAAGTAATGGAATTTCTTGTATTTTCAAATATGGTAAATATATAGAAAATATAAGTGGAATTAGAATTAAGGCTCTAATAAAATATCATGACCATGATTTTCAAAATAACGATTTTGAATCATTATGCTAACAACATTGCTATAATCATAACATTTTTCTCCTAGAACCCCACATCATAATGGTGTAGTAGAAAGAATAAATTTTACCCTTCAATAAATTTCATAGATAATTATCAATGAATATGATTTACCTATTTGTTTTTTGATATAATCTTAGAATACATCATGATATTTAATTTATATAGTTCTAATTAAACCAATTTTAAAGAGAACCCTATATTAATTATGGAATGGTATAAAACTAATGGTTAATTACTTTTGAGTTTTTGGATGCCAAGTAGTTATACCTAATACCAAATAGAATTTAGTAAATTTACATCTAAAAGTTATAAAGGATTTTTACTAGGATATTCTACAACTAGTAAATCAAACTGGTTGTTTAATAAAAGTATTGATATTGTGAAAGAATTTGTATATGTAAAATTTGATGAGACAAATCCACATAATCTGAAGACCTCTTTGTAAAACCTTGAGGATGATCTTTCAAGTTTCTATATCAATTCCAACCCTTGTGAAAAAAATTCAAACATATTGTAAGATCACTGATTTCTGATGAAAATCTTGAACACAAACCTATAGAGAATAATGAAGTATATTTTTCTTCTCTTCCAAGAGATATTTGGACGCATAGATACCATCTTTTAGATTCTTTAGTTGTCGACCTAAATAGAGGAACAAAAATTATTTCTTCTCTTAGAAATTTGCTTTAAAATCAAGATTTCATGTCACACCATGAACTTAAAAATATCAAAAAAAATTGATAGATGATGAATTTTGGGTAATGTGTATTCAAGAATATATTAATTAGTTTTAAAGAAATAAATTATGGGAACTAGTGATATGACCCAAAGAGTATATAACCATTAGAACTAAATGGGTGTTTATAAATGAAGTGTATGATTTGGGAAATATAATTATAAATAAATCAATATTTGTATCACATGGATATAACTAAGAGTAAGGTATTGAATATGAATAAGCCTTTTCTCTAGTAACTAGATGTGTACCCATTAGAAGGTTGATTTCCAATGCAGCACATTTGAATTTCAAACTATTTCAAATGGATTTCAAGAGTACATTCCTAAATGGTTACATATTTAAGGATGTTTTTGTTGAACAACCCTCATGATTTCCAAATCTACATTTTCGAAATAATATTTTTAAATTAAAAAATTTATTTATATAGTTTAAAACAAGAACCTAGAGCTTTGTATGATAATCTCAATTCATTGTTTATTTAAATTGGTTTTTCTAAATGAATAATTGACCCTACCTTATTTATTAAAATAATTTAAAAATATGATTTATTTTCAAAAATTTATTTTGATGAAATTATTTTTGGATCTTTAAGAAATTAATTATGTACTAAATTTTTGAAAAAGATTAAAAGTGAATTTCAAACATGTTAGATGGGTGAACTTAAATTATATATTAGTTTATAGTTTTATCAAAATAAAAATGGAATTATTTAAAATAAAATAATGTACATAATATAACATGTAAAAAGATTTTCTATAGATAGTACTAAGCATAGTGATACTCCCATGAGTACAACCAATAAACTAGATCTTGATGAAATTGGAAAATCAGATGATCAAACCACTTAAACAGGTATTATTGGAAGCTTAATATACATAACAACTATCCTAATTGATAATATGTTTAGTGTGTGTATGTGTGACATTTTTCAATAAAATCTAAAATAATCACACTTAATTATTGTTAAAATAATTTTCAAATACCACAACAATACAAATAATTTATTATTATTTATCCTTGATGATAATCATTTGATTTATAAAGTTAGTCATATGCATATTTTTATGGTGGTATGTTAGAAAGAAAGGAAAATATGGAGCATGTCACTTTCTGGTAAAGTCTCTAGTTTCATTGTGAAGTAAGAAATTGAAATCAATAGAATTATCCATTAATTAATATGATTAAATAACTTTGGGTAGTTATAGTGTTTAGGTTTTGTGGTTGAAACACACATTACTAGACTCTAGATATGGATTTTTACATGTCCTAATAAATTGTGACAACACAAGTGAAATAAATATATTTAAGAATCCTATATCTCATTATAGTGAAAAAATTTGTTATAAGACATCAATGTTTTATAAATAATTTTCAGAATGGAGATATAATTCTTGAATTCATAAGTACATAGCATTAACTTGCTAATATATTCATGGAGCCTTTGAATTCTAAGAGAATCAGCAATACCAGACATAAACATGGAATGATAACCATTTTTTAATCATTTCTTTTGTAAAATTTATTTTACATCTGGAAGAGGGATATATTTGAACAAGTGCTGCCATGGCTAATCTACAATTTATATCAACTATCACATGATCAACCATTAGTATTGCAACAGTAAGGATCGAACATGAACATATGCTTCCATGAATCTATCTATCATGAGGAACTACCATTATTATGCAACCATTGTATACTAGCATAGATATTCTATTATGGAGTTATACCATGACATGATACCATACTAATCATGTCATTGACATGATACCATTTCATGATAACGTGAGCACTATTGTTTGGGAACTACCAGCCCATATTTCATTGTTTCCTATTCCTACCATTAATATTTTTATTTATAAAATTTTATTTTTTAATTCTATTATAATAATTATTTATTTTATATTTTTAAATTTTTAAATACTTACATTATATATTTCCCTAAATATGAGTCTAAGGACCTCTTTTTCATGCATGCCTCCTTTGAAACCTCTTGCCTTCTAACTTTCCATATCAAAACATTATGCCTTCGACCTTTAATCCTTGAAATTTTTTGAAAATTGTGAAAGTGAAATTTCTATATATTTTTCTTGATGATTCATGTCCTTTGAATAAGTTAAGAGGATAATATAGCCATTCAGTGGAAACAGAAAATTCAAAGCATTTGTCATGTGTTATCACCACTTAAACGGAAATTGATGCCATGTGATTGATGTTGATTAAGTCACTCATTTGGAAAGTGATCTAGGAGTATGTATGAGCTAAGTGGTAATAATTAATGGTCATACATTATACCCTAGGATGGTTCATGCCTTTTATCTATTTTCAATTTATGAGTTTGGAGAAATGAAAGATGTTATCAAAATAGTGACATATGGAAGAGATGTTTTCATTTCATCCAAGTAATGGGATAGATGCTTGAACATTCCTCATAAAGGTTTCTATAAAGAATATCAAGATTAATCTCACAATCATGAATATTTTTTAATTGTATATTTCCTTCTAAAGATAACATGGAATGTTTATGTGAGAAGACTAGTTATAGTGGACTTGGATAGATAATTTCATTTGCGTTGTAAGTTTATCCAGCATATGATAATCCCAGGAAGGAAAAATTTAGCATTATCAGATATCAAAATATATATTTCTTGTTTTAAAAAAAAAATAGGAGATGATATTAACCTATGTAAATATCTAATGGTTCATATAATGATAATTTTAAAACCATCCACTAGTTCAAATTACTTAGCTTATTTTAAAAATATATCTAGCTTGTTAAAATCCAATAGTCTTGTTCCTAAAGGTAAAGAATAGACAACCAGTTGTGGTGGTTTTTTCATAATTCAAACAACCTACAAAAGAATGAGGGAAAAGTAAAACCCTTTGTTTAAGGAAATGGGTAGAGGATAATGACAAGTTTTATGATATATTCAACACTATTGAACACCAGTTTGGACAAAGAGATTTGGATGACCCTGTCTTAGATCTAAATTAAGTGGTGGTGTATTGCCATAATGATTATGTTAAGGATTAAATGAGTAAGGAAGTTGAGGAATTAGAACAAGAAACTTCTCATGTTTCATTATAAGATGGAAGTCACAATGGTGTTCTCAAAAGTACCAATGTTTCTTATGGATCAGCCAACCATTCTCTTTCTATTTTCACCAAAGAGTGTCTGCTTAAAGAAGGTGATGAATCTAGAGAAATTAAAGTTTCAAATGATTATCAGTTAAAGAATTATTCTTTTGAGTTTCTAGAATAAGAATTTGAGGTGTCATATGAATCAAATAATAATGATAATGGATATCAAGAATAATAGTCTAACCCAAATTAAAGTGCCTCTAAATCAGGTGAACCCACAGGTGAAGAGAGGACCCATTATTCTTAGTATGTGTTACCCGGATAAGAATATTTTCAAAAGGATGATCTATGTTATTTAGGATTTTATGCCTCAAAAATTTATATTGGTCAAGTTTCTTTAGAAAACCCTAAATATGAGGCACCAACTAAGGGGGAGAAACCACTTTGTTTTAAGCTATTAGAAATTAAATACCCAGATTATAAAAGAGAAAATGATGTTATTGATGATGATCAGGGTAGTATACTAGAGCATGGTAGAACTACTATTTCGGTTGAAAGGATACATCCTAAGGGAACTTGGATTGATAGGATTTATCAGGAAGAGAATTTAGATGTTATTATTTTTTGTTACCATGGTCAGGATACTAGACATGAGGAGGTTTCCTTTTCTAGCCAATAGATGATTTCATCACATCATTATTATCCCACTCATCATCTCAATTATGTTAATAAAAAGTATTTGTACGACTTTAAGACAACATTGTTGTCAAATATTTGTGGGATACTCAGATCTTCACCTCCTCAAGAAACAAAACATAGTGAAGATTATACTAGGTTCTTATTCTCAATGTTCATTTATCACATTCAACAAAATATGATTTTGAAAATGAATGAATTGGAAATTTAGAATAATAGGTTGTTTCGTAATATGGATAAAGTTCGATCCATCATGCAGTAAATCAGAGGACATTTTTCTAAGAGACAGCTATATATATTGTAGATATTAGAGTCACTTCTTATTGTTAGTGCTTCCATTTATAGTTCCCTACCTCCTAATCCCTCCTTGTTTGATGCTGATTTGATCAAAACTATTATTAGATAGGATCTATATGATATAATGGGTGCTTCTAATTCTACTCATCCAGAGGAACCTCACCAAATTAAATCTCATGGTGAGAAAATTTGTAAGATGTTTATAGAATTCTTGAATGAGGTTAGGAGTGAAAGAGAGAGTATCACTAAATCTATTAAATATTACCTTACCAGGATTTATAAAAATCATGAACTAAATTTTCACTTTATGTTCCTTGATTATAATTTGAGAATGCCTCCTATGTCCAAGGAATTCATTATACAAGTAAATAAAATAATTTTTTTGTCCCATCTTCTCTATATTTTCATAGAAGAAAAGAAATATGTATTTAAATAAAAATATCATAGTGGTAGGATCATCATATATTTCATCCAGTTGATGAAACCTTTAATTTATTCTTATGGGACTATCTTAGTGGCACCTAAATCTACACCCTTATATTCTCACTTCTGTTCCTTCTTCAAAATCACTTCCTATATTTTACCAACCTTTTGTAATGTCTCTAATTGAAGAAGTTAGGAACCTTAGGGCTATTATGCTCAAGGAACCTCCATATCTTAAAACTTATGCCTCTACTTCAACTCCTCCTCCAATTACTGGTAAAGGGTAGGACCTAGTGGATTATTTCTCTATAAATGGAAAGGATGACTCATCAGACTCTAAATCAGCTAGGGATTTTCTTTTTGTTTCTATTATTATGATGTAATATATAATTTTTTGATGATTAATGAAAATAATCTCCTTTTATTCAATTTTCTCTTTACTAATATTTCTATATTTTTTATAATCCCAAAATGGGGAGAAAATATGCAACCATTTCATAAATATATAACTATTAGTATATGATAAGTATATATCGCTCAATTTATTCATCTATTAAAACTGTTTTTGATTGGTTAATAATTATTATGATTGTCATGATTCATGATCATCAAAAATGGAAATTTTTAGGTTAGTCCAACACCACCTTTTTTTAATGAGCACAAATCATGTTTGTTATATTTCTAATGATTTCTATTTTTTATGATACTAAAATATATTTTGGATAAAGTGTTGAATTTGGTAAGTATAAATCTACAGTTAGTTATAAAAGAGATCTCATTAGTTATAATATGCTACTGCTAGTTCAAATTTTTGACCATTAGGTTGTGTTACCATTGGGTGAGGCTACTGCCACCACCTAGTACATCAACCAAAATTAGTTTCTATCATTTCCATAATCTACCACTATAGTTGAACTATGCTAGTGTTACCTTCAGAATGATATAACTCAAAGTTTATCTACCATCAGATCATGCTACCTCTAAACTATGATACTACTAGTGTCAGTGCATCTACCACTCAGAGATGTTATAATTAGTGATATAGTATCAAAGGATGCGAGATTATGTCTTTGGGAATCTACCACCAATGGATATCCCAAATTAATTTCATATATAATTATCCAATGTCTATTTTAATTCATCTAATAATGGTAATAATCAAATGGATTTAAGAATTATTATTCGTAAACAAATCCATGTAAGAATTAAATAAAAAGTTAGTCTTTCCAGATTTTCTGATCAGTATGAGGATATTTATTATATTATAATTATTTTCCAATAGAAAATTGGACCTAGAGATCAATAAATTCAGAAGAAATTCCCTCAAGTATAGTTGGGGTACATTAATGGACACACACATATATATTCTTGTACACTAAAAAAGGATCATTGATACAGATGTGGGTGGAATATTACTAAATTATTTAATATTGAAATTATAAGACATTTCTAGACATCCATGACACTCTGCTTGGTATCACTTTCTGGGTAAACATGGTGGAAGATTCTGTAAAATAAAATCAATGATTTAGGACCTACTAATGTTATTTAGATTGATCAGCACAAATTTTTCTCATCTAAAATAACTTTCACTTTCTGTTTTTGAATTAAATTTTAAATATTTTTAGTTTCACTTCATTTTTCTATACAATACAATCCCCTATACTAAACTGGATAGTTATTGGCACTCAGTCTCTTGATTTTATTTATCTTTATTCCTATGAGAAACTATAGAAGAGGTTATTAGTGCCCTATACTAGATTTCTCTCAGGAATAACTATGTAAGAGGCTTTGTTCCTAGAAAACCTTATGAGATTTTGTTTGTAAAACCCAATTCATGTTTTGGATCAGTTTATTTTATAATAAACTATTTGGAATCGGTTGATTTCCATGTGGAGGGGATTAAGAATCATCTTGACACTGAACCCCTTTTTTAAATTTTATTTTCTATGTTTTATTAGTTTTTCTTTCTATATTTTTAAATAATATATATTTATATATATTAAAATCAATAACAAAACAATAAATTTATAGTTAAACTTATTTTTTATTTTATATAAAATATTTGATTAAGTAAATTAGTTTAAAATTTTAAAGTACTGTCAAATTATATTTTAACTGAGCCTTTATCCGGTTTTGAGAATCTATTCGAAAAATAAATTTATATATTTCTACAGTTCTAATTAAGGGGGTGTTTTTTATTAAATTATAGGATTTAAAATTTAAATTCTTTTTAATATAAATTTTATTATAAACAAAATTCACCCTTTCTTGAGTTTTCTACTCCAAAGAACAATCAAATAATCAATGAGTCACTTTTTATCCACCACAATGTCTATATATTATTGTCCTATAGACCATGAAAAAACATGTAATATCATTAAGGGTTATTAAAATATAAATAGATTATTCTTCCTAAAACCTAGTAATATTTTTAAATGATCTTAAAATCACATCACTTAAAAGATAAAAGGGGTATCAGTTATATTGAACTTATGATAAAACATTGACTTATTAACCCATGATTGTAGCTAAAAATAATAAACTATCCTCATATAAATCAATAACATAGTAAATTTGGGGAATATAATCAAAATATTTCTTAAGGTTATTTTCCCTAATCTATGTATTCCAAAATCTTGTTACTATGGTTTGTACTAAATTTCCTCTGATACCAACTATAAAGACACAAAATCTAGTAACCCGAAGATGGTGGTTACTTTATTACATTGGTATGTGATACAAAGGATCTCATCCCAAAGGATTGCTCGCTTTATTAGTGTTTAAGAACTAAATATGTATCAACCTATAACCTAGTAACATAGAGATGGTATCTACATTATTACAATGGAATAGATACAAGGGATCTAACAGCAATGTTCTGGTCAATTTATTATTCATGAAAGAACCATATTTATACAAGATTACCATATTAAATTATAAATATAAAATATATAACATAAAATAATTATTTCATCATTGATATTATTCATAATATCATTCTTCATATCCTAGGGAAAAGAAAATAAATAATGGGTGAGATAAAATGTGCAATAATAGTTACGTATAGTTGAAACGATCATGAACAAATAAGGAATAATTAAAATGGAATGGTATATGACTAAAAACACATACAATTTAATAAATAACATGATCATGAAAATGCATCCATGGATAATATCAATACAGTAGTCTCATGGATAATAGTAACTTAATTTTTAATGAATGAAATGCTTAATATGGGAATTCATGGTATTAGACATTGTGATGTCTATATTTTCAATAACTTGAGATAGGATAGATTAATTAATGGGTAGGGGTACACAATAAACCTATTTAATTCTAGATTACTACTTTGTGTCATGATACATGTCAACGTATTTGGGGGATATATAAATCTAGGACCCATCCATAAATATGTGTCCAATGCATTCCTCGTATGATGAATGATCAACATAAATTCAGAAATAATAATCATCATCAAAAAAATATCTTATTGAGTAAAGAATAAGGATTATCAATAATTCTCTAGTTCATAAAATAACTTCCAAAGTGAAACACCAAATGTATTAATGGTGTTTGTTTTAGGAAATATAAATATCTATGATTCAAAAAATAAATATATTTAAGATAAATTTAATGTCCAATGATCATAACAAACTGAATGTTTTAATATAAATTTAATTTCAACAAGTTTAATCAACTGATGAGAGATGCATATTAGAAAAGTAGATTTTATAGTAAAATAAATTAGTTTAAGAACAAATGAAAATGGAAATGAAACATTTAAAATAATTTTTCACAAGGAGTTTCATTTTCAAAATCATTAAAGCCTTATATAATATTTTAAATGGTGTAAAATGGTTTTGATAAAGGTAAAATCCCTTAATGTCATATACGTTAAAACAAACCTTCATTATGAATTTTTATAAAAAAAAGTTGTAAATAAAACTTTTGGGGAAAAAATTATAAATATTCATTTAAAAACGGGTAAAAAATCATGTATAAATTGTATCTTAATTAATAAATCATTTGGGTAAATAAAAACGACTTCTGTGAAATAATTTTGAAAAATATTGACATGAAAGAAAAATATACCTCATCAAAAAGAGAAATAAGAACGTCTTTTCTTTTAAACATTTTTATTGAATTATTTTCCTAAATTGAATCATTAATAATTATGAATAAATATATATACATGTTAAATACTTCAAACATACATTTTACACACTATATAAAATTAAATAGGTTTATAATACTAAATATGCCTCAACAGAATGAAAATTGAGATGAAATCCCATACCTCAGGTCTGATTCTTTCATTAATGTTCAAACCTAAAGTATAATAAAAATATATTTATTATAAATATATTTTAAAAACATAATAAAATATATCATATAATTTATAATTTATTTATAACCTTTTTCTCCCATTTATTAACAATTCTATATTAAAATCACAATTCTGAGTGATAATTACTTCATCTTTCATGTATATTTTAGTTTAGTAGTTTTGGTCATTTTAATTTTATCATGGTTTCATAATATCCATTGATTTAATAATGATATAGTTATAATTAATATTAATTTTATATGTAATTATATTCATCTGTAAAATTAGAGGTGGAAAAATGAATTACACCGTTCAAGGAGACGGTTGGTCGTACACACGCCTAAACATTGTTTCCATTTTTTAGAAGGATGGAATGAAAGAAAGATAAATAATAATTCACCTTTCCAAAATAATTTTATATCATATATATTCATTAAGTATATCATTATTACGATCCATTTAAAAATAAAATTAAAAACATATCACATCGGTTTGTGGACATGGTAATTTGCATATACGCACGAGCGACATTATCATTTTCCAACAGATTAGAAGTTAAGAAGGTATATGTCATGTTTTAATTACATAATTATAATTATGAAAAAAATATAATGTATATATATATATATATATTAAATTCATTATTATATACCTATGTGATGGGCGGTGATAAAAACGAATTAAATCGGTTCGTGAGGCAAAAGTCCTTTGTACACGCAGTTGATTGTTTTGTATCCCATTTAAAGGAAGAGGTGAAGGATTTAGGTTATGAAATAAACATAATAAAAACTCATAATATGGGATATAATGGTTTTATTATATTTTATTGTATGGATAATATTTTAAGGATGTGGAAGAATAAATAAAAAAATGCTTGATTAAGAATGATGCCACATCTTTGGATAAACTCTTTGGAATTATATCTAAATCCTTATTAGGATATATTTTTGATCAAAATGGGGAATATTTTTCATAGTAAGTTATATATGGGATTTATTGTGTTATTTATTGGCCAAACCCAAATTATTTTGAATTGTGAAAATAAGAGGACAGGCGGTTCCCATTTATAATTGAGATAAATGGAACAATTGTAATTTTTCAATGTTTTACAACAATGTCAAGTCACTTTCTTGAAAAAAAAAGATAAAAAATGGATCATTGATGAACATTATATGATAATAATATAAATATGGTTATAAAATAGAAATTATAAAATCTTTTTGGTAATTTTAACCCTTGTCTCTTTAGTTTTAACCCCGATAAACCTATTTAACATTAATCATGGTGATTGTTTTAACTATTTTTACTATTAATTAATGAAAAATATTAAATTTAAATTATTAAATAATATAAATTATGATGATTAAAAATATTCAATCTATTTTTTCAAATTCAATTCAAATAAGTGGGATAATTTAATTTAAAATTAAACATCAAATCACGATTAAAAGGTGGTTTTCCCAAGAAAGAGTTTTCTTGAATATAAAATATTTTTAATACAAAATTCAACCAAAAATTGATTGAAATTAAATAAATTTGATTATTCATAATATAATTGATCTAATTTAACATTTAAAAACATTATAAAACAAAATATAGCTCTGTAAATTCTTTAACGAACATGATATTTTAAATAAAAATTGATAATTTTTCCGAAAATTCCCAAAACATCACCCTAAGATAAATTTTATATGATGATTTAAAAAAATAAAGTTTCTTTTTTCAAATAATTTTTTGTTAAAGTGGAAAAATTAATTATATTATTTACTCATAAAAAGTAATAAGATCATTGTTGATTAAAACTTCTTTCAGTTACTTTACAAATAATTGAGTGTTAAGAAATAACAAATAAATTTGTATTGAATATAACCTTCATATAAAATTCATATTTTTTTATTCCTATTCCAAGACACTGATTAAATGGATAGTTTATAATGGTCATATTTAAATAATAATAATTTATGGTTCATTTAAGATCAGTGTTTCATATTTTATACACTATCAAACATAACATTCTTTTAAAAATTATCAGGATATTACATTGTTCCCTCCTAAAAAAGTCCATAATAAAAAAATTTATGAATATTACCATTTAAAAATGAGTGTGTTTTTTATTCATAACAACTTCTAGTACCCATATTTCTTCCTTTATTTTATGATTTCAATAATGTACCTTTACTGGGTGCATAATTCGATTTCCTGACGCTTTCAATCTCGTGAAAAGAATCTACATAGGGTCTTCATAGTAATATAAATCATATTCTAGTTATATTTATATATATTTGAACATATTTATTTTGTATAGAATATACTTCCTTAGAAAATAGATATGAAATACATCATGTACATTAGTGAGGATTGGTGGCATTTCTTATCAGAAAGTAATGGATCCAATTCTTTCTAAAATTTCAAATGGTCCTATATACTTGGGGCTAAGTTTTCTATTTTTACAAAACCATATACACCCTTCCATGTAGATACTTCCAAAAAAACACGATATCCAACATTAAATTAAAAATATTTACTTTTGTTATCAACATAACTCTTTTACCTACATTAAGATACTTTAATATTATTCTGAATAGTCATTACCTTTTTTCTTGTCTCGAAAATAAGATCTAGAGCCACAAGATTTATTTCACCATCTTATTACCAAAAAGTCAATGTACGACATCTCCTTCCATATAATACTTAATATGGTTCCATATGAATACTTTAATAGAAGTTATGTAAAGACCCTCCAATTTTCATTGTCTAGAGAGTACCACTAGTCATTACTAGGCCTTATACGACATCCCCAAGGCACCAAAGGCTGACAAAAAATGTCGAAGGGTTTCAAGTACAAGTGGGGACGATTTACCCATTAAGAAATAAACCCATAAACAAACCATAACTTAAAAATTCACTATATGACACATGAACAAATGAAATACCAACTAAACAAACTTCATTTATGCCTAACCACATCAGAGTATGAAATAGTAGATGGCCAAACTAATTATCAAATTACACAACGGATAAACAACTTAAGACACTCAAAAAACACTAATACTTAGTGCTCCACAAGCTCCAGGCTCCATAACATCTCCCAAGCATCACCACAAGCCACTATCAATAAGATGCATTACATTTACCTGTTTCCCGAAACACAACATCTGAAAAAGCACAAATCTGCCAAAGCAGGGGTGAGTATAAAACTCAGTAGGTTTTCCCCAATGACTTCCCTACTCACGCCACTACAATAGAAGAGTTATCTACAATTATATAAAAAGATTTTATATTAAATATTTTCTCAAAAGCAGTTTCGAACTAAATATAAACAAGTTTCCAAAACCATTCATACTCAAAATCATCCAAGTTCAAGCGAAATCAATTTTCCAAAAAGTCTTTTTTCCAGAAAAATAACCAAACAAGCTATTGAACCATTTCAAAAAAATCATGTTTTGGCATACCCAACCATTTCACAAACCCATGAAATAAACCATGCATGCTTCGTTATGATAGTTCCATACTCATGAGAGTTTTCTTGTCGATCTACCAAGTCACCACAAGTTAATTGTATCCCACATGCCATTACACCTTTGGCACTGAGCACAAGGTCATATTTCAACCAAGCCTCGTACTTGAAAGTCTCATGTGCCATTACACCTTTGGCACTAAGCACATGGTCATATTTCAACCAAGATTCATATATGGAACATGAACACACACCACACATTCACAACAATCATTACAAAACCATCCTTTCAATAAAACACCCTTTTATTGAAAACCATTTCCATAAAAACCAAGTGTGATCATCGAATTCAAACTATTTCAATAAAACCATAATTTTATTGAAAACCTAAGAATGAACCAATTTCATCATGCCATTTTAATACCAAACCATTTCAACAAAAACACTCCATTTTATTGAAAACCCATCTTTTATCAAACCAATTACCATTCCAGAAAATCCATAATTTAATATAAACATTTTATATTCAAGATGCCAAATCACTTTGCACAACAATTCACCAAGATTTCACAATTTCATCTAATCCATAAATCATCACAGAAGAAGATTTATTCCATGATTTGGAAAATAAATTTCATTAATATAACCTAATTTTAATCTAATACAATTAATAATATCAAGAGGAGTCAAGAGTGAAGCCACCTACCTCAATGGTTTTGACGAAAACCCCAACGAACGAAGAACGCACAAGAAAACCGGGTCGATTCTCCAAGAATCCTCCATAGATCTCTTCTCCTAACAAAAAAAGACCAAATATTGTCATATTAGTCATCCAAACACTTATATCTACCCATAACGGGTGTATATATAATAAACCTAGAGAAGATGAGGAGTTGATCTATGTAGATCTAAGAAAACAGACAAGAACGATCACATACCTCAAGAATCTGGCTTCGATTTGTCAAGAGATGCAATCGGATTTCCTCTGGAATGATGGGAGAACCCTCCTTGACCATAGGAGAACCAAGATCCCATATTAGGGCTGATTAGGATCTTAAACAAGGCACTTAGAGAAAAACACGTTTGAGATCCACCATTATAGGATCTCGTTTAAGTGGTCGCATGGTTAGTTCGCACGGTTTGACAAACTGTGCACTAAAATTGTGTTAGCTACTGCCTCGGCCACCCTTATCGCACGGTTTGGCTGAACGGTTCAACAAACTGTGTGCCACCCATGCATAAGCTACTACCTCCTATCCCAAATCTACACGGTTTGGCCGAACGGTTTAGACAAATCGTGCGCCTCCCGTGCGACTTGCCTTTTTTCCCCAAAACCCATTCCAAGTTCTCCCGACTCTCTCATTCATAACCCTTAACATTATAACCATTAAAATCATCAATAAAGGGTTACATACCGGAAATTGTGGGTGCTACATTATCCACAACATTGGCCTTTCCGTCCCTGGAAAGTAGAAAACCATCGCTTGCCTGAAAGTGTTCTGGCCACTGCTCTTTCATTTCTTTTTCATGATCCCAAGTCTCCTCCTGACTCTGACCGTGCTTCCAAAAAACAAGCACATGACCGATGCTTTTTCCATGCAATACCTTCTCATTCCTATCCACAATACATACCAGGATATGTATCAATGAAGCATCCATCTCTAGGTCAACGTGATCCCATCTGATCACATGGTCTGGATCAGGATGAAACTTTTTCAACTAAGACACATGGAACACATTATGCACCAAACTGAACCGTGGCGGTAATGCCAACCGATAAGCCACCTCTCCAACTCATTCCAGTATCTCAAAAGGGCCAATGTATCTAGGAGATAATTTGTCCTGCTTCCCGAAATGATGAAGTCCATGTCTTGGAGAGATCCTCAAGAAGAAATGATCGCCCACAACGAATGACAACGGTCTTCGATGGTGATCTGTATAATATTTCTGAATAATTTGAGCCATATCCATCATCTTTCTAATCAACTGGATCTTCTCTGTTGTCTCTTGGACAAGGATGGTCCGACCAGTGATGTTTCACCCTTTTACAACCAGTATAGTGGAGAATGACAAGGACGCCCATACAATGCTTCAAACAGAGCCATGCGTATCGAGGCTTGATAGCTGTTATTGTATGAGAACTCCACTAAGGGTATATGCTCCTACCATGAGCCTCCAAAATCCATTACACAATATCACACCATGTCTTCCAATGTTTGTTTCGTCTTCTTGGATTTCCCATCCTTCTGAGGATGATACGCCCTGCTCATAGTCAACTGAGTCCCAAGGACTCACTGTAATGATTTCCTGAAACAAGATGTAAATCGCAGGTCTCTATCTGAGACTATAGACACTGATACAAGATGCCTATTTACCACTTCTTGAATATAGATTTTTGAAAGATCATCTACCATATGGGTTTCTCTAATAGGGATGAAATGGGCCGACTTTGTTAGACGATCCACTATCACCCAAATGGCATCATGTTTCTATACCATTTTTGGAAGACCTATTACAAAATCCATTCCTATCTGATCCCATTTCCACACTAGGATAGTTAAATATTGTAACGTAACAGCTGGTCTCTAATGCTCTGCTTTAACCTTCTGACAAGTTTAGCACTGTGAGACTAACTCAGCCACCTTCCTTTTCATGTCGCTCCACCAAAACTGCGCCTTCAATACCTTATACATCTTCTATGTACCTGGGTGTACAGCCCATCTTGAATGGTGGTAAGCATGAAGGAGTTGTTCATGACAACCCATGGGTACAACTATCCGATCTCAGAAACACAAAACTGAACTCCCATCAAGTTTCCAACCATCAATACTCTCCCCACCATTGAGTTTTGAACTTACAACCAGGCATTCGGCATCAGATTTTTGTGCTTATTTGATCATTTTTACTAAATCAGGAACAAGTGTCACTGAAAATAAAACAGCCTCATTTCCTCGTTCTTCACCTTCCACATGCATGTCAGTAAGACCGACATCTACTACCATTCATCTAAAGCTTCTTTCGCCTACTGCACATATGAATTTCTACTCAATGCATCGGCCACTGAATTTACTTTTTTCGGTGTGCAAATCAAGTCAAAGTTGAACTTCTGGAGATACTCTATCCATCTCCTTTGCCTATGATTCAAATATCTCTATGAGAAAATTTGTTTCAAGCTTTTGTGATCCCTAAACCCTGTAAATATCTCACCAAAGAGATAATTTCTTCATGTTTTCAAAGCATGTTTGACTACAGCCAACTCCAAATCATGTGGTGGGTAATTATTTTCTTGCATCCTCAACTTCCTTGAACCATAAGCAACCACATGATCTCTTTGCATGAGAACATAACCCAACACTGATCCTGAAGCATCCCAATACACTACATACTCCAATCCTAATTCTGAAAAGATCAAGATAGGTGGTGATGTAAGCTGAAGTTTCATTTCTTGAAAGGATTTCTGATATTCTTTCGTATATTGGAAGAGAGCATTCTTCTTAGTCAGCACTGTCATTAGTGAATGTAGTCGTGAGAGATCATGCACAAATAGTTGGTAGTAACCAGATAGACCAAGAAAAATACATATCTCGAACACATTCTTCGGTGGTTTCCAAGAGATAATGACTTCTATATTTTCAAGTTCAACAGAAACACATTTCTCAGAAATGAAATGGCCAAGGAAACATACTTCATATACCCAAAAATCACACTTTCATAATTTGGCATACAAATGACGATCTCTGAAGATTTGTATCACTGTTTCCAGGTGCACCTCCTGATCAGTAGTTGTCTTCGAATACACGAAGATATCGTCAAAAAACACCACCACAAAAGAATACAGATATCATTGAAATATCTGATTCATTAAATCCATTAAGACCATTGATGCATTTTTTTAGACGAAAGTCATGACTACATATTCTTCGAGTTCATATCTGCTTCTGAATGCTGTCTTTGAAATATCCTCCTGTCAAACTCACAATTGGTGATATACTGATCACAACTCAATCTTGGAGAAGCACTGGGCTTCCCTTAATTGATCGAACAGATCATCAATGCGTGAAAGTGGATATCTATTCATAATTGTAATTTTTTTAAGCTTATGATAATCAACACACAGCTGAAGAGTTACATCTACTTTATTCATAAATAAAACCAGTGCTACCCACAAGGAAGTACTTGGCCGAATGAAACCCTTGCTTTCAAGATCCTGTAAATGTACTTTCAATTCCTGTAACTCTATTGGTGCTATATTATAAGATGAAAGGGAAATATGAGTGTTCCCAAGAAGGAGATCAATCATAAACTCCACTTCCTGTAGAGGTGGTAACCTTTAGAAATTTTTGGGAAAGACATCTGGAAATTGAACCACAACAGATGGAAAACTATTCTACTCAATCTTTTCCATTGATTCCAAATTCAACATAGCTAGTTGGTAAGATATTGTTCCCACCATTGGTTCCAAGAATCTCTATGCACCATTCTTTACCATCCTCTCCCCTTTGAAGAGATGGTTTATGTCATCCTCAGTTGTGAAACTAATTGTTCTCAAATAACAGTCGATGTGATCCATAAACATTGTCAACAAATCCATACCCAGGATTGCATCATAGAGATCCATGTCCAACATCGAGAAGTCCCATATTAACTCAGCTCCATCAACATTTATAGCACTTGCTCTACACACAAAGGCTTGACATTATCTTTCACTAAGAGAAGTTTTCAGTTGCAAAACAGATGGCATCATTTCATGTCTTAAACATAGCATGTCAAAAACATGTGAAGCAATGAAGGAATGTGATGCACCAATATAAAACAACACATACACAAGTGTAGAATTCAAGAGAATCATACCTCTCACTGTATATGGTCTTGCCTTATCATCCACGATCATTTGCTCAGCTCCAAATAATTGCTTCATGGCAACATTGTTCTCTTTCTTACCTTGCTGAGACTTTCCTTGTTGAGGAGTCATGGTATTTCGAGAATCACCATGGCTAGCTCTATTCTGTTGGCGAGACTAATGTTTCTATCCTTGCCCTATCGAAGCATAAGATTCTTGCGACACTTGAGATGTGTCACGAACACCCGACCATGGAGTACTGCGACAATATCGCTAAAGATGCCCCATATTGTCGCAATCGTGGAAGGCACTCGGTGGTGTTGTACATTTTCATTTCATGTGATCAATCGCACCACACTAAAAACATCCGGCTTTCATCATGGGTCGTGGAGGAAGATTCACCGATCCCACCGTCTGATTCTTATTTGCACTCCAACATTGGAAGTAAGTGCCCCTCTTTCGCTTGTTCCCAGCATTAGAGTTCCCACCCATTCCCATGGGTATCATCATACTTCCTCCTCTCCTAACTCTTGATATGTCTCTTTTAGCTACTTTTTCTATGTTTACCATCTCTGTATAATCTGTAATACAGAGCACATCTATCTTTTAATGAATCTCCTATAGCAACATTGATTCAAAGATGTGTGCCTACAACAACGCACTTGAAAAACCTTCCAGTGTAATGCGCACTAAATTCATGAATTTAGCCGCATACTCTGTGACAGAGATATTCTCCCGCATCAGGCTGAAAAATTTTGTCAACCTCTGGATCTTGAACGTGTGCGGATAGAATTTTTTATTGAACAATTCCTCAAATTCCTCCTAGCTCAGTCCTTGATCCACCTTATCCTACACTACTAGCTCCCACCACTGTCATGCATGATCCCCCAGTATATACATCGCCAACTTTAATTTTAGTTCTGTTGGTGTGCCGATGAAATAGATGATACGATTCATCCTACTTATCCACACCTCCACATTTTCGGGTTCAGCATCACCCCTATAGGTTAGTGGATTATACATCATGAACTAGATTGTATGATCCACATGCCTTGGTTCATTCCTCCGGTTCCCCATATCCACAGCTGGAAAAGCAAGGACGATACTCTGAACTAGCTCTTAGTTCACACGTGGTTTAGGTGAAACCACATTCTCCACAGCTTCTTCGGTTTGGTTCCGACGATGCCTATCAAGTGCCATTTTCTAAACAAACAACAACCACCATCAATCTCACTCTCTAGAAATTGATGGCTTATCATTTCAAATTCAATCACATCATCAATCACAACATTGTTTTCAAAACAACCTTTTTCCCATGTTCAACCATTTTTGAAAACCTTCAACATGCGTTTTGAATGTCAACCCATTTTCAAAATATACCAAATAACCAATTTCCAATGTATTTGACTTGAAAACAATTTCTGCATTTTTTAAAAATTGGCATGTTGCACAAAATCCACACTCATTCCTCACAATGAGATATGCAATCCAAGTGGGAATTCATTCCTCTATAATTCATGTTATGCTCCTCTCATTGTCAAAACCCATGACAATGAGATTTCAAACATTCTTGAAGTGTATCCAAAAAACTTATGTACCAAACACCATGGTAACTTGAAGTTCAGCATAAAGAGGTTAGCTACGTCCTTTTATGCTATACATTTCAAGTTCCAACAATCCTAATCCTCTGTAAGATTTCGACCCAAGGAATAGACAAGAATGAATTTCAACTCTAAGATCAAGAAAATTGATGACCACTTGTTAGGCAAGGACCGAACAAGATGATACAATTTGTAATGACATGCCAAATCTCATTGGCATGAGAGTACCACTAGTAATTACTAGGCCTTAAGCGACATCCCCAAGGTACCAAAGGCTGACAATAAATGACTAAGGGTTTCAAGTAAAACTGGGGGATGATTTATCCTTCATGAAATAAACCCAAAAATCAACCATAACCAAATATTCACTATATAATGCATGAACAAAAGAAAGACCAACTAAACAAACTTCATTTATGTCCAACCATATAAGAGTATGCAATAGCAGTAGGACAAACTAAGTATCAAAGTGCACAATAGATAAATAACGGAAGACACTCAAAAGACACTAAGACTCTGTTATCCACAAGCTCCAAGCTCCACAACATCTCCCAAGAATCACCACGAGCCACTAGAAATAAGATGCATTACCTTTACCTATGTCCCGGAACACAACATCTGCAAAATCATAAACATCCCAATGCAGGGGTGAGTATAAAACTCAGTAGGTTTTCCCCAATGAAATCCCTACTCACACCACTAGGACAGAAGAGATAGATACATTTATATAAAAACAGTTTATATAAAATATTTTCTGAAAAGTAGTTTATAACTAAATATAAACAAGTTTGCAAAACCATTCATACTCAAAAGCATCCATGTTAAAGTGAAATAATTTTTTCCAACATGTAATTTTTCTAGAAAAATAACCAAAAAAGCTTTCAAAAAATTTCAAAAACATCCCATTTTGGCATACCCAACCACTTCACAAACCAGTGAAATCAACAATGAATTCTTCGTTATGATAACTCCATACTCATGAATGGTTTCTCGTTGATCTAGCAAGTCATCAAAAGGTAATTGTTTCCCATGTGCCATTTCACCTATGGCACTGAGCACAAGGTCATATTTCAACCAAGCCTCGTACTTGAATGTCCCTTGTGCCATTACACCTTTAGCACCGAGCGTAATCTCATATTTCAACCAAGCCTCGTATATGCAACATGAACACACACCACACATTCACAAAAATCATTCCAAAACCATCCTTTCAATAAAACACCCTTTTATTGAAAACCATTTCCTTCAAAACCAAGTGTGTTCATCCAATTCAAACCATTCTAATAAAACTTTACTTTTATTGAAAACCGAAGAATGAACCAATTTCGTCGAGCCATTTCAATACCAAACCATTTCAACAAAAACACTATTTTTATTGAAACCCCATCTTTCATCAAAGTAATTACCATTCAGGAAAATCCATAATTTAAAATCCACATTATAAATTCAAGAAGCCAAGTCACTTTGCACAACAATTCACCATGATTTCACAATTTCATCAAAACCATAAATCATCACTAAAGAATATTTATTCCATGCTTTTCACAATCAATTTCATTCAAATAACCTATTTTGAATCTAAGACAATCAATTATAGCAAGATGAGTAAAGATTGAAGCCACCTACCTCTAAGGTTTTGACGAAAACCCCAACGAACGATAAACGCATAAGAAAACTGTGCCGATTCTTAAAGAATCCTCTTAATATCTCTTCTCCTAACACAACCAAGACCAAATATCATCATATTAGGAATCCAAACACATAGATCTAACCATGATGGGCATAGATCTAAGAAACTGAGAGAATATGAGAAATATATATAAGTATATCTAAGAAACCAAACAAGAACAATAACATACTTCAAGAATCTCGCTTTGATTCGTCAAGAGAAGCCTTCGGATCACCTCCAGAACGATGGGAAAACACACTTTGACCTTAGGAGAACCCAAATCCCGAGTTAGGGATTCTTAGGAGATTAAACGAGGAACATAGAGATAAAAACACATGAGGTCCACCTTTATAGGATCTCGATTTAGTGACCGCACATTTAGTTCGCATGGTTTGACAAACTGTGCGCTAACTATGCATTAGCTACTGCCTCGACCACCCTTCCTGCACAGTTTGGCCATACGGTTAGACAAACCATGCACCGCCCATGCAGAAGCTACTACGTCCAATCCGAACTACGCACAGTTTGGATGCATGGTTTAGAAAAACCGTGCACCTCCCATGCGACTTCCCTTTTTGACCCAAAACTCATTCCATGTTCTCCCGACTCTCCCATTCATCAACCTTAAATTTATTGCCATTAAAAGCATCAAGAAAGGGTTACATACAAGAAACCAAGAGTGATACAAGTTATTATTATTTTAATACTCTACAAAAGTTAAATATTGATCCCACATAACATGAAATTGAATTGAACATGATCTCAATATATCTTTCAATTTTTTTAATAGTCTATTTGGATTTCCCATCAGTTTAAGGGTGATAGGAAGTTCTCAAATGAATCTCAGTATCATGATACTTCTAAATAATATTCCAAAATTTGGATATTAATCATGGATCATGATAAAACACAATTGAAAATGTGCTCCATGAAGTCTTAAAACTTCATTAATATAGATCCTTTTAAGGTGATCAATAGTTAAATCGTCTTTTATAGTGAGGAAATGACCAGATTTGGTAAGGTAGTCATCAATAACCCATATTGCATCATTGTTTCTAGGATTCTTTGGTAATCTAGAGAAAAATTGCATAGTAATGTAATCCCATTTCTATGTAGTAATAGGTATAGGTTTCATGACTCCTCTAAGATGTTGTCTCTTCACCCTCACTTGTTCAAAAACCAAACATCGAGACACATAATCAACAATTTCTCAATTAAAATTTCCCCAAATTAAATTTTTCATAAAATCTATATACATATGGGTGCTACTAGGGTGTATAGAGAAATTTGATCGGTGAGAATCATCTAATAATTCCCTTTTCATATCAGGTATAGATGGAAAACTCGTTCTAATTTTCAGAATGTCATCTTCATATATGAAGTCTTCCAATATTATGTTATTACTTAATTTAATTTTATTTTGAAAATTTTCATCACAGGGATAAGAAAGTCTTATAGTTTCCAATAATTATGTTTTGGAAAAATTCAAAAAAGTTTTAATGTTTCCCTTTATGTAATAATTCTCATACCTATCATTAATAAATCTATGAAGATAGTGTCCCTATCAATCCTCATTTTGGACAAAAATCTATGATTTTTCTTTATCAGGGAATCTATTTCCATTTTTTCTTTTCCTGGGTAGTAGTGTATTGAGAAATAATAATGAATCAGTATCCCAGACCATTATCCTTTCCTCATATTGGGATATTTCTATGAAAGGACATATTTTGGACTCTTGTGATCTGTATATATCTCACATCATTCACCGAAGAGATAATGTATTCATATATTCAAAGTAAATATTGTGGATTCCAACTCCAGATCACGAGTTATATAGTCATATTCTTTAGTCATTAACTACCTTAATGATTAGGAAATAACATTTTCATTCTTCAAAAGGACACAACCAAGACCCTTCTTCGAGGAATCACTATATATCACAAACCCATCATTTCTTGATGGTAGGGTCCAAATTACCGCATTGAAGAATATCCTCTTGAATTCTTTGAAAAAAAATTCACATTCATTTATTCATGTGAACTTAACCCCTTTACATGTAAGCTTGGTCCATGAGTTATCCAGTCGGGAAAAAGATTGAATAAATCATTCTCAGTAACCTACCAAACCAATGAAACTACATAACTCAATTATGTTTGTTGGTGTAGGTCATTCTTTGACATCTTTTGACTTTTTAGAATCAATTGAGATTTTTTCTTTTAAGACAATAGGAAAAAGAAAAGAAACCTTCTAATGACATCAATCACACTTTCTAAATTTCTCATATAAATTTATCCTTCTAATAATCTCAAAAATTATACACAAGTTATTATCATGATCCTCATATATTTTAAAGTACACCAAGATATCAATAACAAATGCCACAGTAAAATTATCAACGTATTCCTTGGATTATCTATTTATTGGATCCATGAAAGCAAAGGGTGAATTATTCATTTAAATTAGAAATATAGTAAACTCATAATTCCCATACCTCATTCAGAATTTTTTCTTTGGGATATCTTCCTTATTTAATAAAAACTGATGTTACCTGGAATGAAGGTAAATCATTGAAAAATAATGGGATATATGAAGTTGATCAAATAATTAATTAATTATAGGAAGAGGATACTTGTTCTTTATCATAATATAATTGATTTATTTAAAATAGATTCATATCCTAATAGATCCATATTTCTTTTTAATGAAAATAATAGGGGCTCGCTATGGTGAAACCCTATGGTGTATAATTTCTTTAATAAACAACTTCTCAAATTGTTTCTTTAACACCACTAATTCATCAGTGTCCATTATATATAGATTCATTTATATAATTATTTCATTAGGGATTAAATAAATGGAAAACTCAACTTCAACTCTAGGGTATGTCTAGGTAATTACTTGGGAAATACACTAATGTATCATTGTACAATAGGTACATCCTTAATTTAATGATTACATTTTCCATCTATACATTATGTATGATCTTATTCCCCAACAATCTCATTCAAAATAGCTATTAGGGTGGATCTAAACATGATTCAAATGATGAATTCTCCCCTATAAAGATAATGAATTCCACATCCTCATCATAAATTATTATTTCCTTTCCTTTACAATAATTTTTTTCAATATATTTTGAAACACATTGCATGCCAAGGATTATATAAAAATCAACCATAGGAATAATAAAGTCAACAAAAAAGGTATTTTTATGTGTCATAATAGGAACTGACTAATACAACCTTGTTGTGGTGATATTTCCACTAGGAATTTGGCTAACACCTCCCTTCATAAGATTCTTGGAAAATATCAAATTTTATTGAAAAATGGAATAGATATATAAAAGTGTGAAGATAGAAAATCAAATAAAGAATCAGTTAAATTTGATGCTAAGATTAAAGTACTTGTCTTTATATGTTTAGTAACTTTGGCCTTATCTATTATTATCGGATAATATTGTACTTCTCCTAATGGAATATTTTATAGTAGATTCCCTTAGCACTTATAACATTGTATTGAATAATGACCCATTTCATTATAGTTGAATCACTAGACAGTACTGGTATATTTATTTTCTATATTGTCATTATCTAGATGAACCTAGTCTCTGCACTTATAAAAAACTCCCATTAACATCAAGCATTTTCTAGTATGTTTCATTCCATAATTTTGACAATATGGGAATTGTTTCATTCTCTTCTTATTATTTGATGTATTCCCTTTTTCTTAGTGCTCAACTGACCTATTTTTATCTTAATTTCAATTGAAGATATATGATCTATAAAATTACTTATCTTTATTTATGTCACTTGATATAATATCATCATATGATGAAAACATTTGAGAAACTAGTTCCCTTAAGAGACATAGATTAAGCCCATTAAAGAAATGATCAATCATTATTTTTGGATTAACTATGTAGTCTGAAGTATGCAAGGATAATTTGGTAAAGTTATTATCATACTTCTCCACAATTTTGTATTCTTTCTAATTTAAAGTGAGTAAATTATTCTCTATTTCAGATTATTGTTCTTGAGGGGAGTATTTATAAAATAATATCCCATTAAAAGTTATTCATTCTATTCTTTCTATTTCCTCATCCTATTTAGTGTTTTGGATTAATGACCACCATTGATCTATATAATTTTTCAAAAAATATATCGAGAAGATAAATTTTTCACTTACATAACATCCTAAATCATGGAATATCTTTTTGAGACACATAAATTATTCATAAACTAATGGGTTAGTAGTTTCATTAAAAAATGGAGGCTTCTGTCACATGAAGTGATCCAACAAAGGAGAATTGTGCTTTAGAATAATAGGTTGATCTATTTGAGTAAGGTTATTTGTGATAAACTAAGTAAGATTCCCTAAAATGGGCATGATATAGTCAATTCCAATACCAACTATATTGGCTTATATATTAGGGAAATATCTACGTTTTATATGGGTGTGGATTCCCTTTCTTCCATTAGAAGCCATCACTAAATAATGGCACACACTTAGTTAGCTCATTATCATCAAGATTATTGCACTATAAAATAAAATCTCAATAATGGAAAAAGTTCAAAAATACTATAATGGGTTATCATAATTCTCTTGTTAACTATGTTCATTTAAAATCTAGTTCTCACAGTTTTTACAAAATTTCCTCTCATACCAAATATAATAACATAGACCCTAGTAACCCAAATCAGATATATACTTCATCAAAATTACATAGATACAAGGGAATCTAATCCTAAAGTAATGATCAAATTTTTAGTCATGAAATAACTAGATGCATACATGATTTCTATATTACCTTCTATATATAAAATACATAGGATAAAATCATTCTTTCACCCTTAATATTATTTATAATATCCTTATTCATAACCTGTGGAAAATAAAAATAAATAAAGGGTGACCTTAGATATTTCATAAGTTTTATGTATAGGAGAATATTTCAAAAATCAATAAGGAATAATCAATATAGCAAGGTAAATAACTGAAAATACATTTCATTAAATTAATAACTTGAGCATGAAAATGCATCATTGGATAATATCAATGCAATAATATCAAGGATAATAATAAATGAATTATAAATGAACGAAATTCATAATATTAGACATCATAACCCTATAAATCATGATATATATACCATCAAATCATAGATCCAAGGTATTTTAATCGATGGTTAAGTATACACCAGATACCCATTTAATGTTAGCTTACTTTTTTGTCTAATGAAACATTTCGAAGCATCGAGGGGCTATATAATTTAGGTCCCCAACCATCACTTCATGTCCAATGAATTCATCATATGTTTAATAGTTAACTTAAATTCATACACAATAGGCCTTATCAATACATTTCTATATCATGTAAAGAATTTTAATTATACATAATTCCCCAATTCATCAAATAACATTCAAAGTAAAACATTGTATGTTGATATGGTATGCAGTTTAGGCAATAAGAATATACATGATACAAAAGATATTGACATTTAACAAAAATTTAATATCCAATTATAACAATAAAGTGATTGTTTCAAGTGAATGTTAATATCCACAAAATTAATTAGTAGATAGGTGAAGATCATTTAAAATGTATATTTTTTAGTAAAAGAAATTCTTTTAAAAATATGTGAGAATAAAAAAAATTATAATGATTTTTCATAAAGCTATTACTATTTAAAATCATTGTAATCTTATATAATAGCTAAAAGTCATAAAATGGTTCTGGTGGTGGGAAATTTTATTAACATCGTATATGTTAAATGAAAAATATTCCTTTTGAATTTTCATAAAAAGGTTGAAAATGAAAATTTTAGGGAAAACATTAGAAATATTCATTTCAAACATGGTAAAATATCAAGGATAACTTAAAATGTCCTTAAAAATCATTAGAATAAATAAAAAGGACTTTTGTAAAATAATTTTGAAAAATATGGACCTGGAATAAGAATATACCTGATCCAATAGATAAATAAGTTTTGCATCTCTTTTAAAAATTTATCTTGAATGTGTAACTTGAATTTAATCATTAATCATAAAAAATAAATAAATATTAATTTAAAATACCTTAAATTTGTTTTATGTGCACTAAATAAAAGTAAATAAGAGTATAATATCAAATATCTGTCAATGGAGTGGAAATTGAGATGAGATCCCTTAACTCAAGTTCGACTTCCTTCGTACATGAGAGAACCTGCAATATATTATACATATATTTATTATACATATATTATACAACCATTATCATATATATCATAGCATATATGATTTACTTATAACCTTTTAAAAACTCATTATTAACAGTTATTCATTAAAATCACTATTTTAAATGGTAACTCTTCATTTTTCATTAATGTTTTGATTCTATAGTTTTGGTTTTTGTACTTTGATTATAAATCCCCATGATTTTATGGTATGTATCCTCTTATATAATATTAATTAATTCATTATCTTATATTTAACACAAATTTATTTAATTTAGTATAAATCATATAAAATCACATGTAAAACACAAAACAAACCTTATAAATTAATAATTAATGAAGTAAGAGGTATTTCTAGAAGTTAAGGAACCTATACTGATGAAATAATAACTTGTCCTTAGAAATAGTTGTATGACCCATATAAACAGTGAACTAGCCAAAAGAATAGTATCCACACCCATATAAGTATAAATAAGATTTACTAGTCTTATAAATGAATTTATGATACAATTATATCATAGTATAGGTAAATAAATATTTTAAAAATTATGGTTTAAGTGTTGGTATTTTTATGTGTAAAAAATATTTAATTAAATTTTTATAATTAATAAATTTATTTAAAAGGAAATTAATTTTCATAAAATTTATTCATAAATAAATATTTTTTTCCCTATGATTATAGGATAATTATATGACACCTTAGTTAATTTTTCAGAGTGTTATAAAATGAGTTATAAATTTAAAATCTGTATTTTTCAAGTAAATGATGATTTTAATTAAAAATTAAAGTTCTCATATTTAGAAAATTATTTTCTTAAAATGAAATTTATTTTTATATTCTACACATAAAAAATGGTTAAGGTAAAGTTATGATATTTTTCTAAGATACTTGAATTTTTTTGTGAATAATAAAATACGATAATTTATGATAAATGCTAAATACATGAATTACAGAGTCATGGATGATGTTTTGATGATTTAAAAACCATTGGTTCGAAATCACAATCACTAATTGATGTATTAGTCATAATAATCAATACTATTTCTTGTATTAAGAATAATAATAAAATAATGAGAAATCACCCCTCTCCTACACTATAAAAACCAGTCCTCACCTCCTCTTGTCCTCACACATCTAATCCTGGAGTCTTGTCAAAATTATGCACAAATACTCTTCCCAATTCTCTCCCATAATTAAAATATCTTTTTTTCTTACCAAATAACCAAAACCATTCTCCCTAAGGAGGTTCTCAAGGAGGATAATTCAAGAGGTAAATCCTCTTCATTTTTCATTTAATTTCATTTAAATTTATTTTATTTTTTATCATTTCCTGACCTCCTATATATAAATGATCATGATACCTCAATTATAATATATATACTGAAATTATATCATGTTAATTTGATATCCATTATCAATCTTCTTTCCTAATATTTTATTTTAAAATCAAAATCATCCTCCATGAGGTGCCTATTTACAACCTTCATGGACGACGAATTTTTCTTCTTCAATTTAACCTTAAATGCTGGTCATTAAACAATTTTTATCATTTAAATAGATTATAAATTATTTATTACATAAAATTTAATGTTATAGAACCATTATATATACAATTAATTAATTAATTAAACAAAATTATTGTGTGATGATCAAAAAAATGCCAAAATAATCTAAGCACATATAACTACAATTTTATCTAATGATTCATCCTCATACAATATAATAAATGATATATATATTAAAATTTACCCATTTTAATGTTAATTAATAACATATAATTTCAATTATAGAAAATTATAAACATTTTACATGAACTTTAGTAATTATAAATAATTTAACTGATCATTAAAACCAATGAAAGGAATTCTCTTGAACCCCCATTTTTCCTTCAGGTTACGCTTCCTCTTTATTTTTCCAACCATTTAATAAGCAATCATTAAAGGAATTAATTATTAAGTATTTTAATTATATATATTAATGATTTTAACCTATTATTGTTGTCATAATACTATATATAAAATTTTAAAACATCTTCATCCCACTCTCCCATCAATGTCCCGTCAATGATCGGTTAATAACCTATGGAGACATTTCCATGTCAACGTGTAAAACCATTATCAAACTTTGATGTTTTAAACTATATATAATATATAATATTATAATTATATTCATTATATACTTCTGCAATTAATTATATTAATGAATAATGTACATTTATATAAAATAGAAAAAAAATGTTGCAAAACTGGAAAATTTTAAGTAAAACATGAAATCAAATGCTTCAATTTTCATCAATGGAAATTATGAAATATAATCCAATGATTATAATTGATAAATATTTATATAAATAACTATAATTAACTTCTATATAATTCATTTTATATATATAAGTATGTTGTTATGGAGGTACAAACGTGACAAAATTAAGTGGGAATTAAGGTAAGGAATTTCGTCTCAATTTCTATCTCATTGAGACTTAATTGGTATTGTGAACCTCATAATTTTTATTTTTTGTATCTACTACCCTAATTAACTTACTTTTTTATTTTGAATTACATTTCTTTTAAATATTGATATTCTTTTTTGATGGATATGATTATTTTCTTATCTGTATACCATTTTACATGTAGTGTTTATTTTGAATGTTGTTTTAACTGAGGAAATATTGATGAATCCATATCCTATAATCAATATGGATATTTATGAGATATACTAATCTTGAATTAAATCTATTTATGAAGAATTATTTGGGCATTCGGTGAAGGGTGGGTAATCATACAATGATTCACTATGTCATTTTCACCCTTACACCATTGTATTAAACTGAATTTGTATTGCAAATCTCAAATATAAAAACAAAATTCACTTCATATTTGATTAAATTATTTTTTATCACTTTTAAAAATGGAAATGTTACTTTTTAAAAAAATTCATTGAAGGTGGAGGTGATTTGGAGGACCCGTGATGAAGTCTAAGAAAAATGGGCCAAACTGCGCAGGATCCAAGCACACCGGTGGATTAATACGCACCCTAATATTAGACCATGAATCAAAATGGGCTAAATATTTTTTGTATTGTCCAATATTTAATATGATACATTTCATATCAAGGAATAAAATCCCAATTTATCTTCTATTGGGCCCATCCGAACTGATCTGTCTAAGCCAACTAATATTAACAAAGTCAAAAGTGGTGTTCTGTAATATGTCATTTTCTCTAGATGTGATTGTCCAAATGGTGCCAAACATTCTGTGAAGATATTCAGGAGGTGGGATACCACTTTTTAGTTTTTTAAAAATTTAGATAAGACTTTATGGCCATCTAAAACCATTAACCAAGTGGTTTCTCCAAATCAGGATGCTCATAACCCCCTTCCACTTTGCCTATAAAATGGACGCTTGGGCTCTCCATTTGAATGTTCAAACCAGAAGTGAAACTATACCATTTTTAAGTCCCATAGTAGTCTCCATCTCGTCCTTGATGTTCTGGATGCCTCTATCCTCATAGGGGGATCATGAATTAAGGAGTCTCATCCGAGCATCCTCCTCCTCCTGATGTTGAGATAAACGGTGGGTGTTCGTTGTGAGGGCGCTACGCACATGTGAATGGGGTTATGATTCATATTTTAGTTACTGGTTTGGAGTAAATTGGGTCTAAATACATTTCTTTCCATGTATCTTACATAATTACATATTTTAATTCTTGTTTGGATGCATGTGATTGAGATATTCTTAATTTCTAACTGATCATTGTGAGGTTTTGAGTGTGTGACTTGTTTTGTTCCGATTGGGAAGCACAAGATTCCTTTTCATACCCACCGTCTTGATATTTCAATATGAATTGGAATCTCTTATTCTATTCATAATTTATGGACCATGACAATATGATTGTTAAGTCATGTTTTTCTTCTTTATGCATTGAAATAAAATCTTAGGAATTAATCAGGATTCCAATTAATTTCAACCAAGGAAGTACTCCAAACCTAAATGAATATCTAAGAAAAATGAACATGAAATGTGTTTATTGAAATCAAAATTGAACTTTTTGTCTCATATTTTTCAAAATAAATTTGGTTTCTCAACTTTTAAACATTCAATTAAGTCATTTCGTCCTAAAACTATTTTCAAAACCACACCCTATTTTAGCACTTCTTTTAAAAAACAGACACTCTAAACCTAATAAAGATCCTTGATACATGACCTAGGGTCCTCCCTATACTAAAAAATATTATTTAAATAACTATCAATTTGACGAGTCATGACAACACGGTTAGTGGCACCCTTTATGTCCCCTCAATGCATCAACAATTCTCACGAGACAAAATAGTTGGTGACAAACCCTTTGGGTGTTTTCCAAATAGAATCAGATGGGTTTTTACCCATAGACATAAACCATATAGATTTTATAATGGTTTATTTTCCAAATACATGACATCCACTAAAAAAAAATTTCATTCAGTCCTCAGTTATTAATTTCCATGAGTTTTTTACTATGATAAAATATATGGTTTCATTTTCATTCCTAGTTTATTGATGGAATTTGTTTATCAGATTAATTTCATTGATAGAATGTATATTCATTATCGAATCTACTATTCTTATTATTTAATCATATATCCCTTAATGATCATTTGATCTCACCCTAATTATGTTTCTTTTAACCAAGTTATAATGAAACAAACTTTGAATAAGCTTTAAAGGATGCAATTTATTTTGTTATGTATCATGTTGTTTTCTCTATCTTTCCAAATGTACTATGAGTATCATGATTGTAATATAATATTCCAAAACTTCTAAACTGATCAGTCATTTGGTATTTGATTTCCATGTAATCATTCTAATGTAATAAAATAATGCACCATCTCTGGGCTTCTAGGGTAGGGGCGTTACAGTTAGTATCCGAGGAAGTTTAGAAGCTACTATAGAAACTAGATTTAGAAAACATAGTTTTAGGAACATACTAGTTAGATACACTTTGAGGATAATCATATAAAAAAACCTAGAATTTTGGTAAATTATACATTATATGGGTCTTTTAACAAATACTTCAATATATGGATACTACAAGTGGATGTGGTTTTGGTACAAATTTACCTAGGAGTAACAACTCCAACAAGTTGTTCTGAACATGACATGGGGTAACCTAGTACATGAAACAGGGCCTTACTATACACCTGGTTTGAACCTATCAGGGGATATGCTTAATATAATTCATATTTTCTATACAATCTATTATAAAGGGTTAAAAAGTAAACATTCCATCAAAAGAAACAATTTTTTTGAATATGAGATTAGCTATGAATAAATTTTCAATTTATGATAATTGTTTTTCTAGTTAAAAATTATTCATTATGATTCATTACCTAATTTAGTTTATTCCATTGTTTAGTGATGGTACCTAAGGGAAGTTAGAGATTCAATACTCGGAAACAATGTAGGGATTTTCCCACTGATAAAGTCAACACAGTTAGTGTTGGAGTTGATCATATCATGACTATATTAGGAAAAGTTACATTATTAAGAATAACCATACTAAACCTATGTTTGATAATTTCATGTGGCAGAATCCCCGATATTTTAGTGGGTCTACTAATCCAGTGGTAGATGAGCAGTGGATCATGTACCTTGAAAAGATATTTCAATCATTTTCATGCAATTAAAATGAAAAGGTGGTAGTAGAAGTATATTGTCTCAAGAGAGATTATAACAAATGGTGATTGTTCATATAAAATATTAAATAGGAAGAAGAAATATAGGTAATGGATTGGAGAACTTTTAAAGAAGCATTCTTTGACAAGTACTTCCCTCATGAGAAATGAACTGAAATGAAGAGAAAATTCCTTAGCTTAAAGGGACGAAGAGATTAATTTGGGTTATGAGGATACCTTCAAAAGAATATCTAAGTATGTTATAGATTATTTACATGATATATATGACAATATTCATAATTAATTTGATGTTCTTAATCCATGTATCTTGATTGAACTCACTTCTAAGAAATTTTCATTACATGAGGGAATCGTGTAAAGTGCCATCAAAATAGAGAAGGAATTTTCTAGATCATATTTTTTCAAGGAAAATCATGATAAGAAGAGGTATTCAGATAACCATGGGAAAGGTAAATTACCAAAGAAGAATAAGGGAATGAAGAAAATCCCATTATGCAAGAACTGTGGAAAGAATCATCTTAAAAAATTCTTGAAAGGAATGGGAGTTTGTTATATGTGTGGAGAAAATAGTCACTGAGATAATGAAATCAAGGGGAAGAAACAATTTAATGGTAGATATGGGACAATATTTAAATGATTTTCCTAAGCATCAAGGAAAATTGTCTTAGATAAAAGTCATGGGATCATGGACAAGTTTTTTCAATCATAATTGCAGAGTTTGATGTTTCTAATGATGTGGTGGAAGATACTTTAATTATTTCATCAGAATTATCTAATGCTTTATTTGACTCTGTATAATCACATTCTTTTATATCTTCCTATTTTTCTAAAAAAAATAGACATTTCTCATTGGATTTAAAAAGGTATTTGTTATTTAAAACTTCTAAGGAAAGTATCATTACAAAATATATATGTCTGGCAGTCCCCTAAAATGACACATAAAAGTACATTAGTTGTTGACCATATCATCATTCCTGTGATTGACTTTTATATAATCCTTAGCCCGAACTGGATTTCAAACTATGATGCAAAAATTTATTATAAGAAGAATGAATTTACAATTTTTGAGAAAGGTGTAGAGTTTTTTATCATCAGAGAAAAAACCCCATCATCTAATTATTATCTAGATACACCTCTAGTGGATTTACTAAATGAAATTATTATGGTGAAATAGAAAACAACATCTAATAATGAGGAAGGTAATATTCGAATCCAGGATGTAAAAATTATACAAGAATATATTGACGCATTTCTAGAAGATTTAACTTGACATCCTCCATAGAATTAAGTCGAGTTCTCTATTGATTTAATTATTGGTGAAAGACCTATATCAAATACTCCATCTATAATGGCCACTGTAAAGTTAGTGTAACTAAAGAAATAACTAGAGGAATTGAATGTCAAGGGAGTTATTCTCCCTAGTGTTTATCAATGGGGAGACCCTGTTCTATTTATCAAGAATAAGGATGGATCCATGAGGTTTTGTAGAGACTATATAGAAATAAATGCTATTACAATAAGGAACAAGTTTACTCTACCTCACATTGATGATTTATTTCATCAAATTCATAGATATCAATATCATTCAAAGATTGACCTTGAATCTAGATATCATCATTTGTGTGTGAGGAAGGATGATATTCTAAAGATAGAGTTTTGAACTGGGTGTGGACATTATGAATTTGTTGTAATGTCATTTTCTAAAGACCCATAAATTCCAAGGAAATTTTTTTTCCTTAATTTTCGTTGGAATTTTACAAGAACGCAGTTTCTGACGACACCTAATTCCGAGGCCCGGTGTGCCCGGAATCATATTCTGTAGTTTGGCTCGGGTACGTTCAGTGAACGGACAAGCAGGTTTTTCTAACTTTTGAACCAGTGCTCGGAATCGAATTCTGAGGACACCGATGGAATTGTAGCGCCGGTAATTGCTTAGAAACGCCTCTTCCGGAGTTCTGTTTGCTCGGGTGTGGTTTTTAATTTTTGGTCTTAAGTTAAGAAATAAAATAAATTGTGCGACAAACTTTATTTTATTTCACTTAAGTCACTTGGAAGCCACTTGAAGCCACTTAAACCAGCTTAAGCTGAGTGGATGCGGATAGGGTGCTATCCAGAAATATCCTACCCTCTTGGTAGGATATTTGTGAGGTGGGGCCTGCACGAACCCCACCGTTTCTTTCCGCTAAGTAACACACCCGCGAAAACCCGTCATTAAGAAAGTCAACTGACGCGTTTTCTTAATTTCTTAACACACCAATTAATTGGGCGGTTTTCTTCGTTGAATTAATTGGGCAGTTTTATTCGTTGAATTAATTAGATGAATTAATTTAATCGTTTCTTAACCTATTTTCAATCCTTTGGCGTAATAATAAAATAAGACCAACGCATGACTTCTAGAAAAAAAAATGCTCGTTGAGAGGTTTTGACAACTTTGTGCCTTCATCCTCCTTCGCGAAGAATGTGAAGAATGCGGAGAACGCGAAGAACGTCGTCACCCTCGGAGATTGACGACGCTTCTTCCGAGACGTTCTTCCCCGCAACGATCTCCGATCACCAACTGCTTGAGGTAGGAGATTTCGGGTTTCCTTTAAATCTTCTTTATGGTTTATAACAACACGTGGATTTAATCGATATAATTAAATCTTCATGTTCTTGAACCTCGGAGTTCGTCGACGCGTCACCTTTCCGCGACGCGATGATCACCTCTTTCCGCGATGACGCGACGCCCTTCCGCGAAGACGCGACGCCTTTCCGCGACGTGACGATCTCCTCTTTCCGCGACGATGCGACGCCCTTCCACGACGACGCGACGCCTTTCCGCGACGCGACGATCGCCTCCTTCCGCGGCGATCAAATCCGCGAAGAACGCACGTGCGACGACTTGACGATGTAGGGATTTTTATTTTGGAAATACCATTATATTCCCGTGAACGTTTATTTAAAATTAAATAACTGGTTTCATATGAACAATTTTAATTTATTAAAATAGTTGTTTCATGTGTTGAATAGTTCTCCCGTTGTTTTTATCTAACGCGGAGGGTGCGGGCCAAACGAACACGGCCCAACAACCCTCCGTCGTTCTTCGTGGTTGTGCGGATTTGGCGGGTGATGACAAAACGTGATGCAAGGGAAGTTTGATGATCCTGCAGTGAAGAACGGAACCCGGGAAGGACAACGACGCAGACGGGAAGGAAAACGGACCACCGGAGCAACTCTGGTGGCCCGCGGAAGGTGGCGGCGGCGCGCCGCCAGAGGGTTGGCGGCCGGCGGATCCGCCGCCGGCGTCAATTAGCGGCGGGCGGGGGACACCCCGCTCCGCGATTCGGCTCGGCCACGCTGGCCGAGCCGCGGCCGGCCGGTCGGGCCGGACCGAGCCGGACCGAGCTGGGCCGGGCCCATCCGGGTCGGACCCGGGTCGGGTCGACCTGGTTCGGCCGACCTAGGGGGGTCGGGCCGGGTCGCCCCGGGCCCAGACCCCCCGTTTTCGGACCACTTTCGGTCAAATGCCCATAACTTGAGCTATGTGCCTCTAAACGACTCTCCGTCAGCGGAAACGTGATCCTTGGATCGAGACGGTCGTTTCGGTATATCGCACTCAAGGTTTCGGATTACTTTGGGTTCGGCCAGGTTGGTTCGGATACGAAACCAACCGGGCCCTCGGAGAGGAAACGCTCATATCTTGAGCTCCGGACGTCCGATTGATGTGTCGTCGACTTTGATGGATTCCTCTAAGGGAGACGGATCTTTTGGCTTACTCCTCTGGAGTTTTGGACGTAGTTGGAGTACGGTCGGGTTGGTTTTAACTTAAAAACCAACCGGGCCCCGGGATGAAAAAGCCAATAAACTTCCAGAATGGGCGTCCGATTGACGCGCCGTCTATTGCGTTGCATTCCTGTTGACGATATGGAACTTTTGGCATCCTCCGCCTGAGTATTGGATGCAGTTGGGTTATAGCCGGGATGGATTGTGCCCGAATCCAACCGGGCCCCTAGAACGGAGAAAAGATGATATCATTCATACCAGACGTCTGTTTGACGAACCGTCAGTGGCGTTGGTGATCACGTTGAGAAACAGTACCTATGAGTATACCCTATGAGATTTCGGGGTATAGTTGAGTAACGGCCGGACTGGTTCGCACACAAAACCAACCGGGCCCCGGGGACGAAAAGGCTAATAACTCACAGACCGGGCGTCCGATTGACGCGCCGTCTGTTGTGTTGAGACCCCTATGACGAGGCGGTCCTTTGAGATACTTCTTCATGGGACTTTGTGATACTTGGAGTATCGACCAGTAGCTCATGGAGTGGACCCTCCTGGAGACGAGCGTGCGGAGTACGGAGACCGTGTAGCCGGCTAAGACCTGACGACTGCTTGGCCGACTCGACTTGGAGTGAGTCGACTAGCCCAGTGGACGGAGCGCCCGGTATTTGGCGACAGACCCACGGCGGATGGAGCGCCCGGTAGTTGGCCACATACCCGCGGTACTCGACAGGAGGAGTACCTCTGTAGGCTATTAGGGGGAGCGCCCGGTATTTGGCGACAGACCCACAGCGGGCGGAGCGCCCGGTAGTTGGCCGCAGACCTGCGGTACTCGACAGGAGGATTACCTCAGCAGTCTTAGGTTAGTGAGCAGTACCTCGGAGTCGTGACAGGACCACTCTACACTCTAGAGACAGAGCTCTTCAGCAGTTTCGGTTTCAATAATGAAAATCCTGGTTTGAGCTGAGTCAATGACCTTTGTGTTTACCTCTTGATTGATATGGGTCACTTGATATCTTAGGTATATGTATGGGCATATACCTGGGTAGTGGTTATCCGTTGATTTCAAAATCCTTTTGTTTCCTCATGATTGAGATGGGTTACTTGATAACTTAGGTATATGTATGGGCATATACCTAAGTAGAGGTTATCTGTTGAGATCTTCTTTGTGGTTATCCTTGTTGGTTTAGTGAGACCTTGAGGGTCTCGGGGTCCCTACTGAGTATCGTTATACTCACCCCTGCACGGGCTATGCCCGCACCTCATTGTGTTGGTTGCAGACGACGGGTAGTGCTGACGGAGGCCGAGTGTTCGAGGACTGGACGGTACCCGGAGGTGGACTACATGACGAGTCAGTACCCGGAGGTGGACTACACGACGAGTCAGCACCCGGAGGTGGACTACACCACGAGTCAGTACCCAGAGGTGGACTACACGACGAGACGACTCACAGAGGAGGTTGACGGACGAGAACATGGAGGAGGCTATCTGTACCTACCCTTCAGGTAGGATCTGTGGTGGACGACCAGGAGTTGCGCTATCTGTACCTACCCTTCATGTAGGATCTGAGGAGGACGACCCAGGAGCTGCTACCTTCTTCCAGTTGTTTGTATTTTTGTTGTTGTACCTTGTTCAGTTGTAGTTGTACTTTATTTTGGGTTTGTATTCTGGCCCATTTACTTTTCAGATTTTCTTTTGTACTTAGTGTTTTGCTTCTGCTTGAACTCTGTGGTGTTTTGTTTACTTTTATAAAGGCAATGCCTTCACAGTTATCGGGATTTACCCCTTTGGTGCTAGTCGCCATCCCCTGGCCTATGGAAGGCGGGCTTGGGGTAGTCACGGCACGGGCCCCGAGGACGGGTCGTGACAAATTGGTATCCGAGGAGGAACCCAGCCTTAAGTGCGCGGTGCACTTCCTGGGTTGAGATGTAGGGCCCACAACGAGGACGTTGTGCTCTAAAGGGGGGGGGTGATTGTAACATCCCCAAATGATAAAGGGTTAAATGACTAAATGATATGACTCATGTCAACAAGGTGCACCTTCCTTTTCGGGAGCCTGTCTGATTAGAACTCTACAGTTAAGCGTGCTTGGCCTGGAGTAGTGATCAGGATGGGTGACCCCCTGGGAAGTTTCCCAGGGTGTGTGTGAGTGGGGACAAAGCACACTAGAAAGGACATGTGTTGGCCTGTGGGGACTATCATTAGTCAGAAGACCCGTTCAGGCATGTGGGTGGACCCTGGGGCGGGCCCCACGTGTCTGCGGGGCAACTGGTGGTACCTGGTGGGTCAGGACCCGACGGCCATGTTAAGGCGGGGTGGTTGTGCTGTCACCGGGACCCGGTTGTCACAATTGGTATCAGAGGAGTTCGGTTCTACCGCATAACTTATAACTCTGATGTTTCTTTCTGTGAAGCAATAGTGTTAAGAGTACCGAGTGTGGTTTTCAGTTCAGGGAGTCCAGTGTTGGTGTGGGCGGCCGACGTATCCATACACCAGGACCCTGACAACTGATTTCCGACTTTGTGCACGAAAACACTGATTGCGTGTGTGTTTCCAGAAGTTTTTAAATGTCAGCTCAAACCAGGTCAGCTCACCAGGTATAAACGTTTCACCGTGTCACGTTGTTTCTTTCAGGATGCCTCCCTATGGACGACCAGCTAGAGCCCCGAGAGTGGTACGTACTGACAGCCCGCCGAGCGACAAGGCCTCAGTACAGGGCCCTATCTCAGTTGAGGCACCAGCGGAGGCACCAGCGGTACTACTACCCATTGGGCCACTGATGCCACCAGCCCCAGCAGCAAAGGATGCACGTCGCTTGAGCGCACTGCATGAGTTCCAGCGCCAGAGGCCACCCAGGTTCCAGGGAGGGACGGACCCACAGGCGGCTGAGGATTGGCTGGAGGCTATGGTGAGAGTCTTCAGGCTAGTGGGGACGCCGGCAGATTTCATGGTGATCCTTGCTGCCAGCCTTCTTCAGGAAGAAGCAGGCAGATGGTGGAGCCTGATGCTTCAGATGCATGAAGAGGCGACACTTCTATGGGCAGACTTCGAGAGCCTGTTCTGGTCAGAGTTTGTACCAGCCACCCTTTGAATGGTGCGTATACAGGAGCTACTTCAGCTGCGGCAGGGCAGCATGTCAGTGGCGCGGTACTCAGCAAGATTCATAGACCTCTCGCGATACTCCACATATATGGTACGGGACCCGTTCTTCAGGGCCCGAACCTTCGAGCAGGGGATCAGGCGAGATATTAGAACTTCTGTTGTTTCTCACAGCTTTTTGACGTAGACAGGGGTGTTGGTGAGAGCCCTCTTAGTGGAGAGTTTCCTTGCTGAGCAGTCTCCAGCATCAGGACCCACCACTAGCCGGCTTGCAGCAGAGTCTTCTACGGCAGGCAGTAGACAGATGACGCAGAGGTCCAAGAGGACCAGACCTACTGGTGGCTGACTTCACGACTCAGGTTCAGTTGTGCGGGGAAACTGGGGTGGAGTCAGAGCCAGACGTGCCGAGAGTGGACTGTGTTACTCCTGCGGCGGAATTGGTCACATGGCACGTGACTGTCTGACCCGGCATGCAGATGACCAACAGTTAAATGAAGAACCTCCGAGGCAGAGGCAGAGGTTCGATCAGGGCGGACTACTAGGAGTAGGCGACCATGGCAGAGGAGCTGGCCGTGCAGCTGGAGGTGGAAAACGCTTCGGGGTGTTACCACCCCCACCACCAGGAGGCCCACCCCAACCGTAGGGGACAAGAGGACATGGGAGAGCTCAGCTTCAGGCAGCTGAGGCCTACGGTCATGGAGCTCCAGAAGCAGATGGACAGGAGCGGGACTAGCTTCCGACCTGAAGGCTATTGATCCTGTTTCTTCTAGTTTTGTTGATGTTTTTCTGTAGTTTCTTTGTGTCTTTGTACTATGAGCTGAAATAATGAATAGACACTTATCTTTGTAAGGTTTTCTTTCCTGTCCTTTTTGTTTGGTTGATACTGAGTGGTCCCGGTTAAGACTGTTGACTTGACCCTCACTTTCGAGTTTTCTACTGAAGGAGACCTAGTGACCACACACTGATGCCGACAGTGTGACTTGACCCTTGGAGGCGAGAGTGACAGTTGGATCTCTTGGTAGTTACGTCGATGCCTTACGACGTCATCCATGGCATGAATGCATCATTCATGTCAGGATCGACTGTATTAGGCAACAAATATGGTTCATCCAGGGGATGAGACCGGATTTCTCTTATCGGCAAAGAAGAAATCAAAGAATCTCTTGTGAGACTAGAGAAGGTCCAGGTCATCCAGAGCGGATGAGGACAGCACAGGGCCGACAGAAGCCTTATGCTGACAGCACTTGGAGGACTCTAGAGTTCGAGGATGACCATCACGTCCTTATACGAGTCTCACCTCGATGAGGTTTACGGAGATGTGGCCAGGGAGGCAATTTATCTCTGAGGTTCAACGGACCTTTCTGGGTCCTCAGCTGGGTAGGTGAGGTGGTTTACCGCTTGACCCATCCACCTCTGTTGCACTAGGTGCACGACGTTTTCCAGGTATCTCAACAGGGGAGATACATGCTCGACTCTTTGCATATCATCGACCATGAGGAGCAGGACAATGGCGATGGGGTTACTTCCACGGAGGTTCTAGTGGGGATCGAGGATCGACAGGAGCGGATCCTACAGGGACGATCGATTCCTCTAGTGCACTTTCTTTGGCAGCACGGGAACCTCCAGGTGAGCACATGGGAGCGGAAGGCTCAGATGTGTGCTCAGTACCGCCTTTGTATCCCTAAGTTTGTGCTGAAGCTTTACGGGGACGTAAATCCCTGTGGTGGGAGTAATGTAAAGACCCGTAAATTCCAAGGAAATTTTTTTTTCCTTAATTTTCTTTGGAATTTTACTAGAACGCAGTTTCTGACGGCACCTGATTCTGATGCCCGATGTGCCCGGAATCATATTCTGAAGTTTGGATCGGGTACATTCAGTGAACGGACGAGCGGGTTTTTCTAACTTTTGAACTGGTGCTCGGAATCGAATTCTGAGGGCACCGATGGAATTGCAGCGCCGGTAATTTCTTAGAAACGCCTCTTCCGGAGTTGCGTTTGCTCGGGTGTGGTTTTTAATTTTTGGGCTTAAGTTAAGAAATAAAATAAATTGTGAGACAAAATTTATTTTATTTCACTTAAGCCGCTTGGAAGCCACTTAAAGCAGCTTAAGCTGAGTGGATGCGGATAGGGTGCTATCCAGAAATATCCTACCCTCTTTGTAGGATATTTGTGAGGTGGGGCCCGCACGAGCCCCACCGTTTCTTTCCGCTAAGTAACGCACCCGCGAAAACCCGTCATTATGAAAGTCAACTGACACATTTTCTTAATTTATTAACGCACCAATTAATTGGGCGGTTTTCTTCATTGAATTAATTGGGCGGTTTTATTCGTTGAATTAATTCGATGAATTAATTTAATCGTTTCTTAACCTGTTTTCAATCCTTTGGCGTAATAATAAAATAAGGCCAACGCACGAATTCTGGAAAAAAAATGCTTGTTGAGAGATTTTGACAACTTTGTGCCTTCATCCTCCTTCGCGAAGAACGTGAAGAACGCGCAAAATGCGATGAATGCCGTTACCCTCGGAGATTGACGACGCTTCTTCCGAGACGTTCTTCCCTGCAACGATCTCCGATCACCAACTGCTTGAGGTAGGAGATTTCAGGTTTCTTTTAAATCTTCTTGGTGGTTTATAACAACACATGGATTTAATCGATATAATTAAATGTTGATGTTCTTGAACCTCGGAGTTCATCGACGCGTCACCTTTCCGCGACGCGACGATCGCCTCTTTCCGCGACGACGCGACGCCCTTCCGCGACGACGTGACGCCTTTCCGTGACGCGACGATCGCCTCTTTCCACGATGATGCGACGCCCTTCCACGACGATGCGACACCTTTCCGCGACGCAACGATCGCCTCCTTCCACGGCAATCAAATCCGCGAAGAACGCGCGTGCGACGACTTGACGATGTAGGTATTTTTATTTTGGAAATACCTTTATATTCCCGTGAACGTTTCTTTAAAATTAAAGAACCGGTTTCATATGAACAATTTAAATTTATTAAAATTGTTGTTTCATGTGTTGAATAAGTCTCCTGTTGTTTTTATCTAACGTGGAGGGTGCGGGCCAAACGAACACGGCCCAACAACCATCTGTCATTCTTCGTGGTTGTGCGGATTTGGCGGGCAACGACAAAACGTGACGCAAGGGCAGTTTGATGATCCCGCAGTGAAGAACAGAACCCGGGAGGGACAAAGGCGCAGACGGGAAGAAAAAAGGACCACCGGAGCAACTCCAGTGGCCCGCGGAAGGTGGCGGCGGCGCGCCGCCGGAGGGTTTGCGGCCGGTGGATCCGCCGCCGACGTCAATTAGCGGCGGGCGGAAGACACCCCTCTCCGCGATTCGGCTCAGCCACGCTGGCCGAGCCGCGGCCGACCGGTCGGGCCGGACCAAGCTGGGCCGGGCCCATCCGGGTCAGTCCCGGGTCGGGTCGACCTGGGTCGGACGACCCAGGGGGGGGGGGGTCGGGCCGGGTCGCCCCAGGCCTAGACCCCCCGTTTTCGGACCACTTTCGGTCAAATGCCCGTAACATGATCTAAGGGCCTCCAAACGACTCGCCGTCAGTGGCAACGTGATCCTTGGATCGAGACGGTCATTTCGGTATATCGCACTCAAGGTTTTGGATTACTTTGGGTTTGGCCGGGTTGGTTCGGATACGAAACCAACCGGGCCCTCGGAGAGGAAACGCTCATATCGTGAGCTCCGGACGTCCGATTGACGTGTCGTCAACTTTGATGGATTCCTCTAAGGGAGACGGATCTTTTGGCTTACTCCTCTCGAGGTTTGGAAGCAGTTGGAGTACGGTCGGGTTGGTTTTAACTTAAAAACCAACCGGGCCCCGGGACGAAAAATCCAATAAACTTCTAGACCGGGCGTCCGATTGACGCGCCGTCTGTTGCGTTGCATTCCTGTTGACGATACGGAACTTTTGGCATCCTCTGCCCGAGTATTGGATGCAGTTGGATTATAGCCGGTTGGATTGTGCCCGAAATCCAACCGGGCCCCTAGAACAGAGAAAAGATGATATCTTTCAGACCAGACGTCCGTTTGACGAACCGTCAGCGGCGTTGGTGATCACGTTGAGAAACGGTCCCTATCAGTATACCCTATGAGTGTTCGGGGTATAGTTGAGTTACGGTCGGACTGGTTCGCATACGAAACCAACCGGGCCCCGGGGACGAAAAGGCTAATAACTCACAGACCGGGCGTCTGATTGACGCGCCGTCTGTTGCGTTGAGACCCCTATGACGAGGCGGTCCTTTGAGATACTTCTTCGTGGGAATTTGTGATACTTGGAGTATCGACCAGTAGCTCGTGGAGCGGACCCTCCTAGAGACGAGCGTGCGGAGTACAGAGACCGTGTAGCCGGATGAGACCCGACGACTTCTTGACCGACTCGACTTAGAGTGAGTCGACTAGCCCAGTGGACGGAGCGCCCAGTATTTGGCGACAGACCCACAGCGGACGGAGCGCCCGGTAGTTGGCCACAGATCGGCGGTACTCGACAGGAGGAGTACCTCTGTAGGCTATTAGGGGGAGCGCCTGGTATTTGGCGATAGACCCACAGCGGGTGGAGCACCCGGTAGTTGGCCGCAGACCCACGGTACTCGACAGGAGGAGTACCTCAGCAGTCTTAGGTTAGTGAGCAGTACCTCGGAGTCGTGACAGGACCATTGTACACTCTAGAGACGGAGCTCTTCAGCAGTTACGGTTTCAATAATGAAAATCCTGGTTTGAGCTGAGTCAATGACCTTTGTGTTTACCTCTTGATTGAGATGGGTCACTTGATAACTTAGGTATATGTATGGGCATATACCTAGGTAGTGGTTATCCGTTGATTTCACAATCCTTGTGTTTCCTCATGATTGAGATGGTTTACTTGATAACTTAGGTATATGTCTGGGCATATACCTAAGTAGAGGTTATCTGTTGAGATCTTCTTTGTGGTTATCCTTGTTGGTTTAGTGAGACCTTGAGGGTCTCGGGGTCCCTACTGAGTATCGTAATACTCACCCCTGCACGGGTTATGCCCGCACCTCGTTGTGTTGGTTGCAGACGACGGGTAGTGCTGATGGAGGCCGAGTGTTCGAGGACTGGACGGTACCCGGAGGTGGACTACACGACGAGTCAGTACCCGGAGGTGGACTACACGATGATTCAGTACCCGGAGGTGGACTACATGACGAGTCAGTACCCGGAGGTGGACTACACGATGAGACGACTCACAGAGGAGGTTGACGGACGAGAGAGTGGAGGAGGCTATCTGTACCTACCCTTCAGGTAGGATTCGTGGTGGATGACCAGGAGCTGCGCTATCTGTACCTACCCTTCAGGTAGGATTCGAGGAGGACGACCCAGGAGCTGCTACCTTCTTCCAGTTGTTTGTATTTTTGCTGTTGTACCTTATTCAGTTGTAGTTGTACTTTCTTTTGGGTTTGTATTCTGGCCCATTTACTTTTCAGCTTTTCTTTTGTACTTAGTGTTTTGATTCCGCTTGTACTCTTTGGTGTTTTTTTTACTTTTATAAAGGTAATGCCTTCCCAGTTATCGGGATTTACGCCTTTGGTGCTAGTCGCCAGCCCCTGGCCTATGGAAGGCGGGCTTGGGGTAGTCACGGCACGGGCCCCGAGGATGGGTCGTGACACATTTGGATTGACTAATGAACCATCTATTTTCATGGATCTAATGAACAGAGTTTTCAAGGAATATCTTGATGATTTTTTGTGGTATTTAATGATGATATCTTGATATATTCCAAAATCCATGAGGACCATGAGAACCACTTATAGGTTGTTCTAGAGACACTTAGTATAAAATATCTATATGATAATGTTAATAAGTTTTAATTCTATCTGAAAATAGTTTATTTTATTTTCCACATTATCTCTAAGGATGGAATCTCAATGGATCCTGTGTAGACCAATGAAATCAAAGAATAGACTATGCTAATGAACATAACTGAGGTTTGTATTTGTATTGGCTTATAATGTTACTCACATGATTTTGTATAGAATTTTTCCCAATTGGATACCCTGGTAAAAAATATCATATGTAAAGGGGTTATGTTTGTAGGGAAAAAATAATATACATAATGTTTTAAATAATTGAAGAGAATATTGGTCGATTCTTCAATTCTGACTCTTCCTTTTGGAAGTGTTGGTTTTGTGATATATAGTGATGCATCAAAGAATGGACTGGGTTGTATCCTTAATCAAAATGATAAAGTTATTTCTTATGTTTCAAGGTAGTTTAAGACACATGAACAAAATTATCCATGATCTTAAGTTACTATCCATGATTTTTGATTTGAAAATATGGAAAAAATATCTCTATAGTGAATGATGTGATATATATATATATATATATCACAAGAGTTTAAAATACATTTTTACATAAAAATAACTCAGCATGAGGCAAAGTAGATGGATCTAGATACTCAAAGATTATGATTTTTCAATACACTTCCACCCAAGAAAGGAAAATATGGTAGAAAATGCATTAAGAAAAAAAGATCATGGACTTCAAACCCAACTGTGAATTTAGAAAGATCCTATTTTCACAAATCTAGTAGAGATGGATATGGAAATTATTAAGGAATGGGAAACATCATTCATTTATAAAATTATTCATAAACCATCTTTAATGGAGAAGTTAAAATATCTCAATCTGATGATGATAATTTTCCATAGAAATTTAAATTTTTTATGGGTGGGAGATTGGAAAACTTTATTTATGGGGCTGGAATTCTAAAATTTGTAAAGAAGTTATAAGTTCAATTAATACTAGAGATAAAAAGGTAAATATTAGATGATTCGAATTCTATAAACCCTGGTAGTACCATGATGTATAGAGATCTAGAGGAACATTATTAATGGGATAATATGAAGCGATAAATTACGGATTGTGTGTCAAGATGCCTAGTTTTTCAATAGGTGAAGGATGAATGAAAACACCATAAAGGAGTCTTCAAACTACTTCTTATACCTATGTGGAAGTGGGATGATATTACAATGGAATCTGTCATAGGACTACCAAAGACTCTTATAGGGAATGATGCAATATGGTTTATTATTGATCGACTTACCAAATTTGCAAATTTCCTCGCAATAAGGGAAGATTTTTCACTAGATAAACTATCAATAAATTATATTAATGAAGTTTTAAGACTTAATGGTGAACCTATATCTATTCTGTCTGATAAAGATCCCATATTTATATCATGATTTTATAAAATTCATCAAAAATCTATGGATACTGAGCTTCATTTGAGTACTTCTTATCACCCTCAAACTAATGGGCAGTCAAAAAGGATGATCCAAACATTAAAAGACATATTGAGATCTCACTCACTTGAATTTAAAGGTATGTGGGATCAATATTCACATTTTTTAGAGTTTACATACAAAAATATTTTCCATTCAAGTATTCATATGGCCTCATATTAAGCGTTGTATGGAAATAGATATCGTACACCAACTTGTTGGGATGAAGTTGGTGAAAGGATGCTGGTAGGCCCAGAACATGTGGAGGAAACGAAAGAAAAGGTAAATTCTATTCAAACACATCTCAAAGTGGCACAAAGTAGACAAAAAGGTATATGCCAATATCTAAAGGTAGGATTTTGGAGTTTCAAGTGGGATATAATGTCCTCTTGAAGGTATCTTCATGAAAGGGTGTTGTAAGATTTGGAAGGAAATGGAAACTGAGCCCCAGGTACATCAGACCATTTGAAGTTTTCGAGAGAGATGGAGTCATGGACTATTGTTTGGATATTCCACCTAGATTTTCTAAAGTACACAATGTGTTCTACATCTATTTGTTAAGTATGTAAATTCTAGAACCACCGCATGTCTCCACTTTTGAATAAATAGAACTAGAACCAGATTTATCTTACGGTGAAGAGCATATCAATGTCCTGACACTATAGAGAAATTATTGAGAAATTTGATGACTCGACTAGTAAAGGTTATTTAGATAAACCATAAAACATAATAATCAATGTGGTAACCCGATTATTTTATGAATAAGAACCACCCACATCTATTTAGAGGTAAATATACATGATAAATATTGAGGATGAAATTTTTGAAGGAGGGAAGAATATTACACCACATGATTTTATGGTATGTATCCTCTAAAATAATTTCAATTCATTTGATAGCTTACATTGCATAAAAAATTATTTCATTTATTATAAATCATATCAAACAACATAGATAACACAAAACAAACCTTATAAATGTCGAATGAATGATGTAAGAGGTAGTTCTAGAAGTTAAGAAACCTATAATGATGAAATAGTAACTTGACCGTAGGAATAATAGTATGACCCTAATAAATAGTGAACTATCCAAATGAATAGAAACCATAGCCATGGAAATTTAAATAAAATTTAGGCATCTTATAAATGAATGTATGATAAAATTATATCATAGAATAAGTAAATAAATATTTAAAAAATTGTCATTTATGTGTTGGTATTTTTGTGAGTAATAAATACATACAATTTTATAATTAATAAATTTTTTTAAAAGAAATTTTATTTTCATAAATGTATTCATAAATAATCATTTTTCTGTCCTAAAATTATAGTATAATAATATGAGGCCTTAGTTAATTTTTTAGAGTATTATAAAATGAGTTATAAATTTAAAATTTGTACTTTTAATGTAAATGATGATTTTAATTAAAAAATAATTTTATCATATTTAGAAAATTATTTTTATAAAATTATGATTGTTTTTGGATTCTACACATTTTAAAATGGTTAGGGTGAATTTTTGATATTTTTTAAAAATTCATGAATTTTTTGTAAAAAGTAAAATATGATAATTTATGACAAATGCTAAATACCTAAATTATAGAGTCATGGATGATATTTGGATGATTTGAGAAACATTTTTTTTAACTCAAATGCACCCATTATTGTATTAGTCACTATAATAAATACTATTTATTTTCTTGAGAAAAATAATAAAATAATCGATAACATAATGAGAAATCACTCATCTCCTCCACTTTTAAAACCATCCCTTACCCCTCTTCTCCTCACACCTATAATCCTTGATGCTTGTAAAAATTATGAAAAAATAATATTCCCTAGTTTATCACCCTTATCCATGAGCTCTTTATATTACCAGAATATAAAAACCCCTTTCCCTAAGGAGGTTCTCAAGGAGGATAATTTAAGTGCAAATCCTCTTCCTTTTTCTTTTAATTTCATTTCAATTTATTTTATTTTCTTATCCTCTCCTAACCTCCTCTATCAAAATGATCATGATAACTCTAGTATCATATATATACTATAATTATTTCATGTTAGTATAATATCCATTATCAATCTCCTTACTCTCTCTATTTTATTTTAAAAATTAAATCATCATCTGTGAGGTTCTGATTTACAACTTTCATGGAAAATGGATTTATGTTCTTCAATTTATCCGTAAATACTGGTCAAGAAACCATTTTTATGGTTGAACCAGATTATAAAATATTTATTAAATCCTATTCAATGTTATGTGACCATTATATATATATATATATATATATATTATTAATTAATTAAACAAAATTAGTGTCTGATGGTTGAAGAAACGCCAAAATAATCCAAGTAGTTATCACTAAAATTTTATCTAATGATTCATACTCTTTCCATATAATAAAATGATATTTATAATTATTTACAGTTATTTATATTCATTAATAACATATAATCCTAATTCTGGATAATTATACCCATTTTACTGAAACTTCTTTGCTTATACATAAGTGAACCAGTCACTAAAACCAAGGAAACAGACGCTCCTAAACCCCCTTTTTCTTTCAGGTTATGATTCCTCTATCTTTTTTCAACCATTTATCAAAAAATAATTAAATTAATTTATTAATAATTTAGTTATATATATATTAATTTTTCTAACCTACTATAATTTTCATACTACTATATATAATATTTTAAAACATCTTCTTCCCACTCTCACATCAAAGTCCCATCAAAGGTTGGTCAACAACCTATAGAGACATTTCCATGTCAATGCATAACACCATCCTAAATGGTGGAAATTATAAACAATATATAATATATAAGCATATAATTATATTCATTATAATATTTTATAATTAATTATATTAATGTATAAATTACATTTAGATAAAATAGTAATTTTTTTGAAAAACAATTATTCTTTAAGTAAAACAAGATATCAAATGCTTCAATTTTCATCAATAAAAATTTTGAAATATAATCAAATTATTATAATTGATAAATTTTTCTATAAATAACTATAATTCCCTTCTGTATTAGTCTTTTAATAAATATAATTTTTTTTCTGGAGGCGCAAACGTTAAAACATTAAGTGGGAATTAAGGTAAGGTGTTTCATCTAAATTTATATCTCATTGAGCCATAATTAGTATTGTGCACCTAATAATTTTATGTGGTGTATATAATGTACCATTTAATAATATTTTCATTTGATGTTATATTTATATTAAATTCCCATATTATTTTTTCATGGATATGATTATTGTCATAGTTATATATCGTTTTATATATATTGTTTATTTTGAATGTTTATTAACTGAGAAAATAATGATGAATTTGTATCCTATAATCAATATTGATTTTTATGAGATATATTTTTCTTTAATTTAATATATTTATGAATAATTATTTAGATTTTATTTATGGGTGAGGCTCGTTATTGACCCTGGATGCATTAACATGTCTCATTAGACAAAATAGTTGGCGACAAACAATTCGTGTTTGTTCCCAAACAGACTCAGATGGGTTTAAACCCAAATACTCAAACCATTTAGATGGTATAATGGTTCATTTTCTAGACACATGACATCCACTAAATAAAAATTTTCTTCATTTATTACTTAGTTATTAATTTCCATGATATTTTCACTATAACAAAATCTGTGAATACATTTTCATTCCCAGTTTATTGATGGAATGTGTTTTTCAAATTATTTACCTTGCCATAAATTCTATTCCTTATTGACACTACTTTTCTTATTATTGTTTCATATAACCCATACTGAGTGTTTGATTTGACCCTTATTATGTTTCTTTTCTTCATGTTATGAAGTTGAAATGTTTGAATAATCTTTCTAGGAAGTAGTTTATTTTTATTGTGTATCATGTTTTATTTTCTATCTTTCTCAATGTACTATGAGTGTCATGTATGTAATCTGGTCTTCCAAAACATTTAAACTAATTGTTCATTTGGTATTTCATTCCCTTGTAATCATACCAATGTAATAAAATAACTCACTAGCTCTAGGATTCTTGGGTCAGCGAATTACATCGATCATGGTTATATCATATATGAAATTTTAATCATGATATAAATATAATTTATATTCATTGTATAGATATTTGGAGTCATCCATAAAAGTAGATATAGAAAAATGAATTATGTCATTCATGGAGATTGCAGCTCATACATACTCATGAACGTTGTTTCCATTTTTTCTAAGAATCGAATGAAATAAAGGTAAAAATAATTAATCTTTATAGAATCAATTTTCAATAAAATATATCATATATATTCAATGAATTGATCCTTATTACCATCAGTTTCAGATTAAAATGAAAAATGTATCACATCCCTTTGTAGAGGTGGTTGTTTATATATATGCATGAGAGATGTTATTATATTACAAAATATTGGAAGTTATTGTGGTAGGTATGATATTATAATTAAAAAAGGTTAATTATGTCATAAATATCATATATATATACATTAAATCCATCATTATATTCATCAATGAGGGTCGATGATGGAAAAATAGTTGCATCAGTTTGTGATGCGGTAGTCAATCGTACACAAGTTTGAAGGATTCAATTACCATATGATGGAATAGGGATAGATGTAGGTTATGAAAATAAGATAATAACATATAAGAATATTAAAGTTACTATTTTTATTATATTTTTATGTTTAAATATGATTTCTAGGATTTGGAAGAAAAAATGAAACAAAATTCTTGGTCAAGTACAATACCTCTTCTTCAGAGAAACTCTTTAGGTTTACACCGAAATCCATATTAGGATAGTTTTATAAAAAAATCAGAGACTCTAGGTAGTGGGGAGGGATTTAATTAATGTATTTTTATAGTTCTTTACAAATATAAAAGTATTTTGATGATTGGATAAAAGAGGAGAGGGTTCCCTTTTATAATTGAGGTGAGTGCACACTAGTAATTTTCCAAAGTTGTAAAATAATTTCAACACACTTTATTGGAAAAGGGATCCAAAATAGACCATTTCCAATAATTATATTATATAATGTCTAAATATTTACATAAAATGGAAATTAGATGAGCTTTTGGGTAATTTTAACCCTTATCATTTTATTTTAACCCCCACTAAAGATTTTTTAACCTTAAAAGTGGAAACAAATTTTTCCTGTTTTTACTATAAATTATGGATAAACAATAAGTTGATCATATTAACTAATATTAATTATTATTATTCCAAATATTAAACAAATTTTATAAATTAAATTCACATATGTGGGATAATAAAATTTAAAATTAAACCTACAATTGCAATGGAAAACGATTTTCGGAAGAGAATGTTTTCTAAAGTATAAATATAATTATATAAAAATTCAACATAAAATTGATTCCAATTAAAAAAATTTGATTAATAATAATATAATTTTACTAAATTTAATTTTAAAACAATTTTGAAATAAAAAAACAACTTTTCAAATTCCTGAAATGAAAAGACATTTTTTAATAAAAATCAATATTTTTCACCATTCATTAAAAACCCTAACAAATCATAAAAATACCTAATATTTAACTTAATCTAATTTTGATATGATTATTAAAAAATTATTTTCTTATCAAATACTTTTTATAAAATTAGAAAAAAATTATTTATATTAGTTTCTCATAAAAATAAATACTTTTTTAGAAAACATATTAAATAACCTTACAAATAATTGATTGGTGAGAATTAAAAAATTAATTTTTATTGAATATAACCTAAATATATATTTCATATTTTCTTTATTCTTATTCAAACCTTTCAACTCAATTTTTTGATAATAATGGTCATAATAAAATAATAATATTTCATGGTTCGTTTAAACTCGTTATTGTGTGTTGTATAGGATATTGAATATAATGTTCTTTAAAAAAATATCATGATCTAACATTATACCCTCCTATAAAAAAAATTTCCTTGAAATTTCTTGGAGTATTTCCTTTTAAATTGATGAGGGTGGTTCTAATTGATAACATCCTCGGTTTCCAACATTACTTATTCAATTTTAGGATTTCTCCAAAGTAACTTTACCAGTTGAATCGACCAATTCCTCAACACTTTCTCTCCAATGTCAAGAAAATTTATAGGATATTTATAGTAAGATAGATTAGGTTCTAGTTTTATTTCTTAATAGGTAATTATATGCATTGCGTCTAGAATATACTTCATTATCAAAATGTTATGGAACACATCATGTACTTTAGACAAGCTTGGTTCCATTGCCAATCTATAAGGCACAACTCCAATTCATTAAAGAATTTAAAAAGTTATTAAATAATTGGGGATTAGTTTTCCATTTTTATCTAACCTTATAATACCCTTATATATATACTTTTAAGAAAATATGACCTCCCACTTGAAATTTTAAACCATTCCCTCGTTAATCTTCATAACTTTTACTTTGAGCTGTTTAATATGAGTATGAATAGTATTTACATGTATCATTGTTTAATCAAAAAGATCATGAAACACAAAAACATTTCACCAAATTCCTCCAAAAAAGTTTTATTATAACATCTCTTTCTGCATAATTCTTTATACGGTCCCATTTGAATACTTGAATGGAAGCTATTTTTATAGTATTACTCTACCAAAGGTAAATACTTATCCACAAAACCTTGAATGTAAAGTGAGAATAACCTAAAAATATCATAAAATGTTTGAATAGTCCTTCTGGATATACCATTAGTTTTTGGATGATAGTTGGAGCTCAAATGAAGCTCGGTATCAATATCCTTCTGAAGAATTTTACAAAAAATTGTTGTAAGTTTGGTATCATGATCAGACACATCTGTAATAGGTGATCCAAGAAGTCTTGAAACATTATTAATAAATATACTTGAAAAGTGATAAAGAGGTAAATCTTCTGTAATAATTATAAAATTTGATTATTTGTATCTATAATCAATAATAACCCATATTGCATCATTATTGAAGAACCTTTGTTCTCAATTGTTTTAACAATGTTTTTGTATTTCTTGATAACTAAACTTTTTTAAAAAGGTTTTTGTTATCCAGAAATCAGATCAAGTCCATCATAATGAGATTTTGTAAGATATTCAAAAGTTTCTCAAAGAATCAAATTCATCTTTATTTTATTCAAATCATCATATCCAAAATATTCAGAGTAAAAAATTGTTTTTTGCTGGAAGTTTGTCTATATTCTAATTAGAGAAAGAAAGAAGTTGTTGAGTGAATAAGTTGTATAGATGCTCAATAGTTTTGAATTAATGTTGTGAATTCATGAGTTAGAAAGTTTTAATACTTTCTAAACTATGTCATATGATACTTTTCTGATCCTAAAGTTCACAAAAATAATGAAAAATCTAATGATAAATGATTTTGATGAAATTGTAGTGATTTTTTTAATAATTTTAGAGTTAGAAAATCGAAATTACATGATAATGGGAATTCCATTGTAATGGGAAAATCTATTATAATAGGAATTCCATAATAATGGAAAAATCCATCTTAATGGGATTTCCATCATAATGTGAAAATCCATCATAATAGGAAAATCCATCGTAATGGGAATTCCATCAGAAGAGGAATTACATCATAATGAGATGAAGAATAAATTGAATTCCTAATGAGCTGAGAAGGATACATAAATAATAATGAGTTAATAAGGAAATAGATTCGTAATATGTTGATTATAAAGAATACTCAAAAAGAAAATTCTATAAATTATTTTTGAAGAATGGAAGAGGTCAAACATGAAATTCAATTTTTTTAAATCTCCTAGAAATATAAGGAAGATTAAAGGAGTTAAATTTGATGTCTAATGTGAGATAATTATAGAGTTTTTAAATTTTTGGAAGTGGGGAAAGTTTTCAGGTTTACCTCTCTTGCTTTTATGCTTCACCTATAAAATTCTTGCTCGGTTCATTGGTTAATAAGTGAATTTTAACACAAGTAGAATAGTTGGAGCGCTGATAAAATCAAGTTAGAGTCATTATCAACTAGGGATCTCATGAGGAGGATAAAATAGTTGAATTTTTTACCAGATTTAGGAATATTATATTCATTCAATTGGATTGAGTCAGTTGGACTGAAGAAGAATGTATTGAGAATTTGAGTAGAGTTTGAGTTTTACATATTGAGAATGGTTTCATTATATTGAGTCCTTCATATTGATAGAATCGTATCCATACACATCATATTGAGTGAATCATATAAAAACTCATCATGTTGAGGGAATTAGATCCAGACTCATCAGATAGAGAAAATAATATCCAGCGAAATCAGACTGAGGATTCAAACTGAGAAATTATGGATCATTATCAAAAAACACTTTAATAACTTGTTCAGAACAATTGTTTTATAAGAAGAAATTATAAACTAATGGGAGTTAGCTTAATATTTAAAATCATGATATAGAAGGTTTCTTAAGGTAGTGGGTACAATTTTTATTAACTTTTTTATAATAGTGGATTTATATACACCCACGGGAGTGGATATGGAAAGGATGTAGGTTCTCATACTGACGTTGACCCATGTAAATCTTGTGTTCTCTACATTAATTCCTATATTTTAATGAATGGGTATTTTCAAATAGTTGATAAGAAAATTAATCTTAACATGTTTTAGGGGTTAAGTTTCTAAAAGTTTTTTAACTTATAAAAAATAAAAAACAGATTCAACCCCCCCCCCCTTCTCAGTTGTTATTTGATCCTTTTGAAATTAAATTGGTATCAAAGTGAGGTTACCTTGTTGAATCCTTATTATATATAATATCAATTCTTTCAAAAGTATAGGAATTACTATATTATATGGAAAAAATATTATGTGTGGAAAATTATGATGATTCCTTATCTCTTATCTCCTAGCCTCAAAGTTTTTGATGTTGCTACTATAAATTTTCCACCCATTGTGAATGTTTTTCCAATGACCTTTGTTGATAATATAAAGATAGATGTTTATGGAAAGGCTAGAAATTTTATTCTTGTGTCCTTGTTAGATAATTTTTCTGATAAGGTGATGGGTATCAATACTAAAAAAATTATGTGGTATAAGCGTGAAAGTGTTTTGGAATGGAATAATAAAGTTAAGAAAGCAAAGACACAAATACGTTGAAGTGAGTATGAAGACATCAAAATGAGAGATGAATCAACAATTGTTGAATTATTCGACGGAGTAAATGAAATTGTTTTCAACATTAGAGGATTCAGATATGTCTTAGATGATTTTAAAATTTTGAATGAACTTATGAAAAACTTTCTGGATATGTTTGATTCGAAAATTTCTTCTTTAGAATATAATGTTGATTTATCAATTTATTAATTTCATAAATTTATTTTTTCTAATGAACTGATAATATCTCTAATGTTTAAAAATAATATGAAATATGAAATTGATTTTGAAGCTACGAGAAATATGAAAATCCAAGATGTGGAAGAAGTTGATCCTTATAGTTTATAAGATAAATAGGATAATGAGTTGAATGAAAAAATTAGTCTCTTATATCTAAGAACTATCGAAGAAGAATAGAAAAGTGAAAAGGTAAACTTCCTCTCAAATTTCATTAGTGTGGTGGAATCGAACACTTTACTATGAATTAACCCAAAAAGAATGTTGGATAATATTGAGATGATCAATATGAAAAAACTTGATGGAATACATGGAAAAAATGATAAATAAAAAATGTATTCCAATAAATACAAGAATTTTTTACTAGAAACAAAAAAAAATTATATTGATTAAGAAATATGAATCGAACTCAACTGAAAAAAACATCTTCTAGATATGAATTTTCATAAAATATCATAAACTTCTTTTCAAAATTTAATAAAATAAAAGATTTCTCATAGAGTGAATAGGGTGGTAAAGAATCTTATAGATAGTATCATCTTAGAATATAATGTGTTTCATTTCCTGACTAAAACAAACACTCAATAAATAAATTATAGAAATGAATAATGATTATAAATAAGTTACTAATGGAAGGAATGATGTCATCAAGTAGGAGGATGAATACATTTAGGATATTTTAAGTTACAAACATAGAATTCTTAAATAGGGATTGATTATTGAAGATCTTAGTAAGAATATAGAAGCTATTCAATAGGATGTTAAAAAATTTTTAATAAACAACTTCTTGAGTAAAAAAGTACTTTGATGAATATGAATGAAAACTTTAGCAATTAATCAGAAGTAAAATATGAGACTTCTAAAGTTGCTGAGAAGGATCAACACAAGAATCATGTGAAATATTCTTTTACCAAAAATAATGTTTCACCTTATTATTTCAACAATTTAGGTTTTAGAAAAATTAGTTGTAAATATTGGGTGAGGAAAGGATGTGAAAAAACTATAAAATCTAAAAAAGTTGTTAAATCTCTCAAAATAAAAGATGTTCCATATCTTGAGTATGTTAGAGCTAAAAGAAGATACCAACCTCAACAATGTTTCAATAGTGAATGATCTTATTTCAATAAAAAAATATTTGATGGTTATTGTCATTTTTTTATAATCTATGGGTATAGAGTGTATAATTATTGTAAAAACATATCCTTACCTGGAAGAAGGATTGAGAAGAGTAGAAGAAACAGTTAAAGTAGAATGATAGAATTTCATATCATATTGAATGTTAAAATGGTGAATTATAAATTTGAGATAAACATTCCAAAAATAAATCAATTTGAATGTATAAAATAAGTTTTTGAAGGATGTAATCATTCTCTTCATCATGATGAAAAATGTATGAAACTCTTCCTAGAAAAATTTTCTTATGATAGAAAAGAAAAGAAATCTAAAAAAGAATGTTGAGGAAAGAGTTATTGTTGTTCAGACAGAATTAAAATCCAGTAAAAAGAAAAAATCATGGTTATTTATTTGTGGTATCTATTGACATATTAATGGTGATATAAATGTCTTGAAACATTTTTAAATCCATGATGGTGGAACTTTTTCCTTTGGTAATGAGTGTTCCATAAAAATCAGAGGAATCGGAACGGCTAAGATTGAAGAAAAAAAGAAATACTCTAGTGGAGTTGTATTTGTTTTTGGGATAAAACATAAATTATTTAGTGTAAGTAGAAATTGTGATTATGGAAAATAAGTTGTTTTTATAAAATATCTTCATATCATCAAAAATTTTAAATAAGAAAAGTTATTACAAAAAGAGAAAGGAAAAGTGGGAACCTCTCCCAAATAATAGAATTCAACAACTCATGTTACTTGAGTATGGAAGATGGTAAAAAATTGGCACTGAAGACATTGTAACCTTGGACATAAAATTATGAAATAACTTTATAATGTTGATTTTGTTAAGAATTTTCATGAATTGAAATGAATATATGAGGATATTTCTATTACATTCTAGAGAGGAAATACCACGAACAAAATTCATAAAAGAGTTGATATTAGAAAAATAAGACCACTTGATCTTATTCATTTTGTTTTATGTGGGATGATGATACATCAATAAAAAAAGGATATTTATAATTTATCAATTTTATTAATGATTTAAATCAGACGAAAAACATCATGTTTATGAAGAACAAGTCATAGTCAATTGAAATGTTCAAATTCTTTACAAAATATGCTAAGAAAGAAATAGGTGTTCACATAAATAAGTTGAGAATATATAATGTTACCAAATTTGAAAACAATAGTTTTTAAACTTATCTAATAAATCATGGTATCAAACATCAGTATAGTTCTCCCTATACTCCATAGTAAAATATAGTATAATAAAGAAAGAATAAATGTTTGCTGGAAATGGGAAGAAGTGTGTTAGTTGAATACAAACTTTGAAAATTATATTGAAGAGAAGCTTATTAGTACTACTTTACATGTTCAAAATTGATGTTTGTTGAGACAAGTAACCAACATAACTCCTTATAAAATGTGTTATAAACAAAAACCATCATTGAAATACTTCATATTTTTTGGAAGTCAATGTTTTCTCAAAATCAAAAATCCAGAATTGGGAGTGTTTGATGAGAAGATGAAGAAGGAACTTTTATAAGTTATTCACCAAATGGAAGAATGTAAAAATACTGGAACAAATGTTTACAAAATTTTGTGGACTCATATGATGTGAAGGTAATTAAAAATAACAGTTCCTTAAATAAATTTGTTGATAATACTAAGGAGGATAAACATCAAATTTCCAACAATAGTGAATGTAATTCAAAACATCCTTATCAAGATTCATAAGAATCATGTGATGAGTAAATTTCATCTGGGAAAGAAACATTGAAATTTTCTACCTTAAAAACATATTTAATCAAAATACATTATTGAGAATTATAATTCTTTGTTTTAGACCATAAAGAAAGTTAATATTATAAAATCATAATCCACATGTCTCAAAAGATGAACCGGGATACGTTTTAGAGGATTTTTAATGATAGTAATGGGTGGATTCTATGAATTAAGAGTTAGATTATATTGAGAAGAATGAAACATGGGAACTTGTTCTACAACCATAAAATAAAGATATCTGGAACAATGTGGGTTTACTGAAACAAATTGAACGATCATAGAGATGTTTCAAGAAATAATCAAAAACATTTCTATAAAGGATACACATGGTTTGAAGGTGTTGCTTTTGATGAAAACTTTTCCCCCATTTCAAAGCTAGAAACTATTTAAATGTGTCATGTTTTGGCATTTCATCGGAATTAAAAAAAATTAGATGGATGTAAATTCATATTTCTTAAATGGTGTGATTGAGTAAGAAGTTTAAATTTAACAACCATGTGGTTTTCTACTTGATTAGTATTAAAATAAAATTTTCAAATTGAAGAAAGATTTGTAGGGGATAAAATATTTGTATGGTATGAAAAAATATCCATGTTCATGGTATCCTTAAATTTGAAATTGTTTGAGAATATTGAAAGTTTATAAATTAAATGTTGGCAGAAACTTATATGCAAAATATTTTTACTCTGAAACTCTGATTGTAATTATTTATGTGGGTGATGTAATTTCTTATGGGGATAAAGAAAATATTTTTAAACATTTTACAATGAAATGAAGAAAAATTTTCAAATTTATATTTTTGGATAATTTACTTTCTTCCTAGGATTAAATGTTAAAAAAATGGAAGAATACATTTTTTTATCTTAAGAAATGTATGCTAGGAAATTTTGAATGAATTTTGGGATGGTAGAATCCAAATAAGTTTCAAATCCTATTTCGGTGAGCACAAAGTTGAGTAAAGATTGATAATTTTTGAATTTTTCATATAAGGAAATGGACATTGAAGAGAAGACATGAAGATATAGTGATGAAGGATTGAATCCACTAAAATAGATATATGGAATAAATTGGAACATTATAATAACCTTTATATTTATGTATATTGAATTTATGGATTTTGGAAGATCTTGTATTAGAGAGATGATCAATACATCATGTTTGATACTAATTTTGTACTTTATGTTTAATATTTTGTTCATGAAATTGACTATTCTATATTAATATGGTTTTATAATAAGTATATGAAAATATAGAGTACATTGAAATATGCAAGTGGAAGCTTTATGGGGGAGGATTTCCTCATGCCACAATGGTTTACATCACACTATGATAATGTATTTATAATTTAAAATTTAGAGTATTGGATGGAATCTTATGTCACTTAACTGATTACTTTGAAACAAAGGATGATACAAAATAATATAAAATAGTGATGTGGGGATTTTGGGAACAAGACCACACCATAATATTTGGATGTTGTATTTTTATGGTACTATTTGAATATAGAAGAGGAACTATGCCATATAGTATGATACCAAAACACTATAAAAATATATAAGAATAAACCAATCTAACACAAGACTAAATAATAAACATAAAAACTGGTTACATGATTAATATATGCTTTACACTCTGGTATGTGGTCTTGAAATTTAGGTGAAACAATGGTATGTGATTGTTAACAGGATTAAACTTTGATAAATATTACATGTTGAAATTTTATGAGGAATAAGAATATTTAGGATTAGAAATTGTGTTTTATTAATGATAAGAATATTTTTTAAATAAATTTTGGATAAAAATTGATTTATTTCCATTGTGGGGAATATCATCATACCACCAATATTTTAGGATTTAAGAAGATTTGATGATATCATGATAAAATATTTATTAAATTTTAAATAATATTTGATCTAATATAGTTTATCTGATGGATTACCTGATGATCACACTACAATAGAGTTTTCATGTTAGAAAATGGGTTAATAAAAGGCGTTTCATTCCATAATGTCAACCCTGACACCATGATGATAATATTTCTAGAAAATCATTAATAATTTTTTTTAAAATTTAATGGATGATGGAAGGGATCAATATTTATGAAATTAGATCTTATGAGAGAAACATTCTTTAACAAATTAAGATGGATACATGGAATGGTGGTTTGATGAAACAATAAATGATTCCAAACATCAGATTAACTGTTTTATATTTAGAGGAGTACTACAAAAATTGTCAAGGGTTTTTAGAAAAACATGGGGTACTGAAAAAATTTAAAATATGGTTTGAGAGAGAATATCATTGATATATCTAGTTTCAAAAGGGTATTAATATACGAGAGACTAAATAATGTTTTAATAATAACATATGGTTCATTTAGATATTTAATCACAAAGAGTATATAATTTCATTTCATTATATAACTAAATAATGTGTTGATGATGAAGTATAACAAGGATAATTATATTGTGGAATTATCTTTATAAATAAGTAGTTTGACAATGTTATAATTTTTTTTGAGGAAAACTATGATAACCACTAATTAAGTTGTAACTCTCATCTGGTTGTGGATGATTAGGACTCAACTTCTTACAAGGAGCTTATATCAACTGGTTTTCCAAAATAAGACTTAGTGGATATAAAAGAATCATCTATTCTAGTCCTAAAGACGCAAGGTGAATCACTCCCTTGTAATTATCATGGAGGGATCCTCATGTTTATAAAACATTAGAGACCCTAATGTATTAATGTATAATTATTTTACCATGAATAAGTTCACGATGGAGGAGAAGAGGGAGTTACTCCTTTGTGGTAGTGTACTATATTTGAAGAGCTATAAAGTCAACATGGATTATTTCATGACTCAACATGTACTGGTTCCTGAGCCGCTACTACGCCAAAGTTTTCTCTATTGGCTAGGGTGGAGACTATCACCAAAGGAACATCAACCATGGGGATGCCTTTTTCTAAGTAACTATACAAAAACACACCACTAACATGATAAAAAATGCATAGAGAGGAAAGTAAAAGATGAAACCTACTATAAATGAAAAACAATTCATGCATGGATCAATAAAATGATATGAATGTAATAATGTAAACATAACATAAAGTGGGGAAAATAAACACCAAAATGGAATGTGTACCAACCTAATAATAAAACTATGAATGTAAGGATAGAATGGAAGCCCCACCCATAAAATCCCAGAGATCCATCAGAGTCACAATTTTACATGTTTTTTTTCTTCATGGAGCATGATATGTGCATGAAAAGCTTGTGAAGGGTTTAGTATGAACATACCTTATAAGAAACCCTGAAAAGAAGGGGAAGTAATATATACAAGAGGGAAGGAAGTACAAAAGAGAGAACAGTGTACAATAATCTAGTGAAACTCACCCCAAAAAGTGAGTGAAGTAATCTCATCTAAACACAAGGAGCGAGAAATGCTGGGAAGGTGAACTTCCCAATGAGTCTCTGCTACCTATAGTAGGAGTATAGACTTATCCTACTATAATAATCTTGACACAGAAATCACATGGAATACCCCATGCTTCTTGGCCTCTCCGTGAAGGATAGTGTCCAAAACCCAAGGAGTCGGTAATTCCATTGGGTGTTGATATATATATATTATTTGAGAATGAAAACCCAAACAAGAATGTAATGGAATCTCTATCACAAATTTCATCCCATGTAAAGAGTCACCAAAAGTTCTTGAAGTATCCACCATCGATTCCCATTATTCCTCACATTTTACCTCTATATAATGTCAAAGGGGCTCAATCACCACTCATTGATACTATCAGAATTGGGTGGGTCTGTCTCACCTACACGATTTTTGGTCACCTCACAAGGATTCATCTTGATGGTGATATTCCCCCCTTTACACGCGAGTCCATGATTACACAAAAATATTCCTTTTCACTAATTTATCAGTGAACACCACTAGCCATCCCTACTGAATGGTGATATGTAACACCCCAAGATTTCATAGTACACTATCTCTTTAAAGTAATTCAATAGCTTGCACCTCACACAACATCGATTTCGAGCGCACAACAACTTACCAAACTAGTCATTCAAAAGAAGTTATTAATAGTATTAACTGAATATTGAATTTTATATATTCCATATAATTTTAACATCCATATTTTGTGTTTCTTAGAGATAATATTAGAACACTATCATTTTTTTCAGATAAAGGAAGTATTTTTCAAAAAATGAAATTTTAACACATTTTAACGGTGAACCTTTATAAAGTGAAATATTTGACACATTTATATATTCAATTTGAAAAAATAAACATTCTTTAGAATAGGGACAAAAAAAATAGTTTCAATAATTTTTTGGAGTTTTTCTGATAACTTTCATATTTGGGTGAATTGTGAAAATACTAAATTTTAATTGAAAACAACTTTAAAAAAGAAATTTATAGTGTTAAATTATAAAATTTAGTGGTTTGTATGCATAACTATATTATATTTTTAACATTTAATCCAATATTGGTAATTGAATTTAATTTTACTTTGAAATTATACATAAACAAGTGTCAATCTTCTGATAGTTATTGTTTCTTAAAAACACGCTATTTGATTTAACAATAGAAATTAATTTTAAATTAATTAATTCTACTTCTATGATTTGAATTTGGTAAAATATATATCACTTTTGAATTAGGAATATCAAATATAACTTAGGTGGAACTTTTGGTATTTTTCTGAAAAACATCAATTTTTGATGAATAGTAATACCACCTAGTATTAGTTAAAAAACTGAATTTTTCATTTAAATGAAATTTTACCGCTTCTGTGAATTGAATTTTGAAGATCCGACATACATGGTTGTTATTAGTATTTAAAATTTTGTTCCATAAGATGAAAATAATTTTGGGTGAATAGTAATTTATTACTTTTATTTACCTCCATTCAAGGTAAATAGGGTAATTCAAGGTAAAAAGAATATTATAATAGTAAACAATTGCCTTAAAACTTATTCTAACGTTATTTTATAAGTCTTTTCCGACCATGGGAATTTTTGGGTCAATTTTGGGACCCCTTGGAGCCACTTAAGTGTGATAATGACACTTTATTTTAATTAACTTAAAATAAAAACAAAAATGACATTAACCAATATTTTTTAGTATATCAATTTTTACATGGTGTTATATAAGTTATATTTTCTGCAATAAATTTTTATTGGAAATCCAAAAATATTTCATACATTATTGTATGTTTTATAATTTTTATACATCAAATAAACTAAATTTATTATGACACAATAATGATGGTGTATTTACCTCATGAATAAATGATTTAAATAAATAAAATTATTAATATTTAAACAACATCCAAAACCTGTCCAATTATTATTGGATGATTTTATTTCGAAAATTAGTCATCTTATATTTGACTTTAATGAGTTTTTGGCCTTTTGAAACTGAAGATAAGTTTGTAATAAAAAAACATATTCAAACATTCCTAAAGAGCCCCTCCTCCCCCTTATAAAAGGACTCAACTTCTAACCCATTACTTAGACATCTCAATCCCCTTGGATTGTCCAAAACATGACAAAATAATCTCTAAAGATCCCTCTATTCCACCTAGAATCCTTACCTTAAGCAGATGTCACTTCAAGAAGTTCTTTGGATCAAACCAAAGGGAGTTACCCAAATTAAAGGTAGTGGTTTCTCTTAACTTCTTTTATTTTATTTTACTTCTCCAACACCTAAACTCTTTTTATTCGTTTCATTTATAACAAAACCAGTATCCTCAATATACTAGGATGTTGTTATGAGAAGTATTAAAACTGAACATACACACACCTTCATCTAATGGGTTATGAACATACTATTTCTGTGGATGGAAAACTAATGCCTCACGAAACGATGACTGTTCAATTATCTCTTATTTCCTCTAATGTTGGCCATTAATATAGAACTATATTTATATATGATATATATTATTTTTATTATTTTTTTATTAATCTATAATTTCGATTTATATCATACCTTATGGCTTTCATTATGGGTAAATGCGATAATTTCATTTGAGGAAGTGCAGACTACCGCCCCTGAAAGTGATATGACTCCATAATTCCTTTTGTGGGACACATAAATGATGAATTTAATGATATTAAATATGATATTATACTATAATTATCATATAATTATGCATTATTATGTTTTAATTTCAGTAAAATACTAAATATAAATGAAATTAGCGTTCTTGCGTACGTACGGCATACTGTCTCCATGAACGGTGCAATTCATTTATTATCTCCAAATGTTATGTACTGTTATAAATACATATATATACTTTATATGTAATATATATATATATATATGATATCTAAATAATTTATATAATTATGGAGATAATGGACTTTTGACCACGTGGACAAATTGTAATTATTATAAGTTCATTTTTGAATCAAGTTTCAAACATCGATAAAATATCCAATATGAACTCAAATAATTATCTCATTGTTATAGCAAAGAAATAAGGGATATAAATGGAATAATAAACTTGAAAAATGTTCTTAATAAAGTTTAAACTTACTGAATTTTATTATTCATGAATAACAAGGAACATACATGACAATTCGGACTTGAGGTAAGGGGTTTCTTTTCTCACTCTTAATTTCATGAGATTTCCATTATTTGCCACTTATTTATTGGATGTGGTGTGTTGTGTAATGCTGTTTGATATATATTATCATTATTATTTTTATATTCATTTTATACTATGATTTATTTGGTAGTTATTAACTGTTTCTCATACAACTCGATTGATTACAACATGGTAAGGGGTTTCTTATCTCACTCTTAATTTCGTGATATTTCAATTATTCGCCACATATTTATTCCATGTGGTGTATTGTGTACTACCATTATATATAAGTTATAATGATTCAATTTATATTCATGATATCCTATTATTAATTTGTTGTTTATTAACTTTTTTTCATACGACTCGATTGATTACAACGTGGTAAGGGTTTTTCGTCTCACTTTTTTATTCCCGGGAGATTCATGCTATATTAACCACTATTTCCCTTTGTGTGGTGTATGTACTGCTCATGATAGTATTCTTGGTGTAATATAAATTAATTTATGGGTATTTAAATCTTAATTGTATGATCATCATTTCATGGGGTGTTTGTTTCCTAAGTTACCAAATCCGTAAGGGAATTTCAAATTTCAATTTCAACACAATGGGGTTTACACATACTTCATTGATTATTTTACTCCAAGATTATGTGTGGAGTCACTATTTATTATTTATGTATTAATTTAAACTCCCCATGGAATGGATATAATTTTTATAGACATATTCACTCCATTTATAATTTTCTAAGTCATTGTTGTGAACTTGATTAGAGTAATCTTAACTCAATTTCCATTAATTGAGTTAAACATACAAGTCATTGGTGTAGTTTTTACAAGAATATGTGTGAATGTCCTATGATTTATTTGCACTAAATAGCCAATCATATTGAGTGTATTTATATTTTTCCAACATAATTATGTCATTGATTTGTCCTTAACATAAGGATATAGTATTTATAAGGGATTTCATCTCCATTTACATTCCATTGAGACTTCATTGTTGTTATAGGCCAATTAACTTTTATATGGTGTATATAATGTACATTGACATAGTATATCCTGAATCCCTTTATTATCATGATATTATAATGCTTTGATAACCTCAATTATTTTTATTGAAGTTTCTCTCTTTTGGTTAGTAACTCTAACTAAAATATCATTTAAATATTTTAATGATTTATTCTTCTAAATCATTCTCATTAATATCCATGTTTTAAAAATTGTTTTAAGGATTTATTGATATGGACATTAATATTTTAAATTTATAATTCATTTTAAAAGATTCAATGTGGTATGTGACACTTCGATTAAAAAATCTATTTTAAATGGCTACTTGATAAATAGTTTGACTTTTAAATGTTTTCAAGAAAAATGGGGATATTTCCCTCAAATAGTTTTGATTATTTTTTTCATCTATGTCAATATCCTTTATTATTCTTGATTTAGGTTAATCTATTATAATACAACAATCCATATTGTATTTATTGAGTTATGTTTTATTGTGGATGTGCTATTTTTATACCATTCATGGTTTATGTTTAAAGTATTGACATTTAGTATGCTAGTTTTAATACGAATGTTTCAACCTTTTCATATGAGGAATGTATTGGACCTTGTATGTGATGGGTAGAGCCCACTATATCTCCTCAATGAATTAGTATGCCTCATGATATAATTGGATTTGTAATTGTCCAATGCCTTTTCCAATTTTTTATATATGGTTTGGGCTGAGGCCTTAATCATTTTTAGACGTCTTGGCCAAGTCCTTGACAAAATGTTTCAAAATGTCCGACATTATAAATTCCCTCATTATGAAAATAATATTTATGGTTAATGTGTTTATTTGACTAGTATAATACCCATGATTATGTTTTATTATTACATTATTTAATCATCTCATATTCCTTCCATAAAGTTTTAATTTAAATTATTTTCAAAGGAATGTGTTTACAATTATTCATCATGCCTAATATTTAGGTTATCTTCTGATGTATTGATTACTCTTACTGAGAATTTGATCTCACCTCTTTCTTATGTTTCATTTTCCCATAATATGAAGAAGTTAGTTATGAATGACTTGCTGGCATAATCTAGGAATCTTGGATGTTTCTAATGGAATAAATTTGTATTGTTTTTATTTTTATGTTGTAATCTTGAACTTATGTATGCATCTTGTTTCTAATACTACTAAACTTATCATTCCTTCCGGACTTGATTCCTTGTAATAATTCCAAGGTATTAAAATAATGCACTAGCTCCTAGATTCTAGGGTTGGGGCATTACAGTTGGTATCATATAATGTTTAGTGCGAACCTTGGAAACTAGATTAACATAAAATTTGATTAGAGCACATTACCCTAAGATATACTTTGAGGATTAGTATAGATGAACTTCCTAGAATTTTGGTAATGTACATATTTTGTGTATTTTACAAGAAATACATACTTGTCTGGATACGAGCAGGTAGAGGTGGATTGGAGACATATGTACTGAGGAGTGAAAACTCCAATAAAGATTTTTGGGCTTGACCTAGGGTATCTTGGTACACGACAATGGGCATTGCTGCAATCTTGGTTACAACACTCCTAGGGGATATTCTTAAGATAATTTAAATTTTCTTCACAAACTGGTTTGAAGGATTTCAATATAAGATGAAATTAAATATCCTTGGTTAATCCTAAGGTGTTTCAAATTGAAAATAAGGTGTCATGATATTCTCTAAATGATTTTATGAATCACACTATGCATTATAGTTTTAGTCAAACTAGCCATTCAATTAAAGGTTATTACTTTTTGGATGAATATATGAGGTATCAGATGATATTTATGGTTAAATAATGTTAGGGTTATTCTTGAATAATTTATCTCATTTTTGGGAATGTTATAAAATTGTATAGTTTTAAAAAAGGAAAACATGTCGGCCATGTGACAACCTGTCGCGTCGGAAAAAGCTCTCAGAATCAATCCCACAACGAGAGTGTGATTGGGATTTATCACCTACCACTAGACTATGTGAATTCCCTTGTTAGTGTGACTAATTCTTTTTAGTTAATTGATTTTATTGATCAATAGTAAGTTGATTTTGGACCTTATGTCTTATAAAATTTGTATCCTTAGTATAGGAAAATGATTTGGTGAGTAAGTGATAAATGTTATTTTAGAAGGCGTTCGCAATGTTGGGAATATTATATGCCTAAGGGAAATAGAATGCTTTGCGATTTAATTTGAGGAGTAATGGTGGAAAATTATCTATGTATTTATTTTGGATTTATATCGATTTGGGTTATTTATGGAAATGATTAACCTATCATAGAGAATATGTGATTAGGTTAATTAATTTTAAGTTTGTGACTTTATGAGTATTCGATGTTATTTGGAGATACAAGTTAACATGGAAGACTACGTAATCAAATTATTTTGAATTTTGGGTTTCAATCTTAGTTAGTATTATATTGAATTATTTTAATGAATATTGTTCATTGAAGGGTATTTTTTGAACTTTGGGTATTATTTGCATAAATTTTGGAGATTAAGAGTAGTATTTTTTTTCTATAAAGGATTATCCATTTTGAGGATCATCTGATCATGTACTAACTATTTTGGTATTGGTTAATGTATAAATATAAGGGAAATATATAGGTCATCCTTTTTGGATTTTGTGATTATTTATATGTTTATTATAGCATTTCAGGTGCAACCAAGTCATCTTGAATACTCATCTTTTGGGGAAAAGATGAGTTTGTGGTAGAAATTTATCAATGGATGAAACTCTACATGTAGAGTAACTATATCTCCTTATACTCTTAGTAAATATCAGAAATAAATTCCTAAACATTATGAAAATGAACTTATAACAAAAACATTGTCTGTTTACTTTTCCAACTAGGTAATCAAAGACCTTTCAACCCATCACGAGTTTATGGCTTTCAAATCATTAACTTTCTGCTAATAATTTTCTCAATCACTCTCCATCAGAACATGATTGTTATATTTCTCTTCCATATCCATGTTTTCCTACATGGGAGCCTATTATATTTTATTTTTTGTAACCTTCATACTTACTATTATTTATTTTAAAATAAAGGCCTCATTAATCCATTTTTCTATGTGGGTTTACAACTATGTTATTTTCAAATTCCAAAACCCATATTTTATATCCCGAGCATAAATTGTGAGGATGTAATTTATTTAAGGAGGGTAGAATGTAACACCCCAAGATTGCATAGTACGTTATCTCTTTAAATTAATTCAATAGCTCTCACCCCACACAACATTGAGTTCAAGGACACGATGACTTACCAAACTAGCTGTTCAAAAATAGTTATGAATAGTATTAACTGAATTTTGAATTTTATATATTCCATATAATTTTAACATTCATATTATGCATTTAATATACATAATATAAGAACACATTCACTATCTCAGATAAAGGAAGTATTTTTCAAAAAATTAAATTTTACCGCCTTTAATGGTGCACCTTTTTTAAATCCAATATTTGACACTTTTATATATTCAATTTGAAAAATTAATCTTTTCTTTAGAATCGGGACATAAAAATTTAGTTTCAATAAATTTTGGTGTTTTTCTGATAAACATTCATATTTGGGTGAATAGTGAAAAATACTAAATTTTAATTGAAAACAACTTTTTTAATCAAAATAATTTATAGTGTTAAATTATACATTTCAATGGTTAGGATATATAATTAGATAATATTTTTACCATTTAATTCTATTTTAGTCGTTGAAATTAATTTCACTTTGAAATTATACATAAAAAAGTGTAAATCTTTTGAATGTTTTTGTTTTCTAAAAACACGCTATATGTTTGGACAATGGGAATTAATTTTAAATTAATTAATACAGCTTCTATGTTTTGATTTTGGTAAAATACACATCACTTTTGAATTCGAAATATGGTGAATTTTTTGTATTTTTCTGAAAAACATCATTTTTATGAATAGTAAAAAGACTTAGTGGTAGTAAAAAAGTGATTTTTCATTAAAATGAAAATTTACCACTTCTATGAATTGAATTTTGAAAATCTGACATACATGGTTTTATTATTATGTAAATTTTTGTACAATAAGATGAAAATAATTTTTGGTGAATAGTAAATTTTTACTTTTATTTACCGCAGTTAAATTTAAATAGTGTAATTTAAGGTAAAAAAGAATAAAATAATAATAAAAAATTACCTTAACACTTATCCTAACTTTATTGGATGAGTCATGGCCGACCATTTGCATCCTTGGTTCAATTTTAGGACCCCATGGAGCAACTTAAGAGTGAAAATGACACTTTATTTTAATGAACATAAAGTAAACACAAAAATGACATTGACAAATATCTTTTAGTATATCAATTTTTACATGGGGTTATATGTAATGACCATGAATTTAGGTGTAATTTTTTTAAAATAAATAGAAATTTAACAAGTCCATAAAATTTTATGGCACGTGATTCCGAGGCCCGGAGTGCCCAGAATGAATTTCTGAACTTTTTTTCAGGTGTTTTAAGTAAACGTGCGAGCGGGTTTTTTAATATTTTAAACCAGTGCTCAGAATTGAAATCAGAGGTCACCGTTGAACTCACAGCACTGGTATCTGGTTAAATAGACTTTCACCTTGATGGTAGTTGGTCGAGGGTGGAATTTAGTTTTTGGGTTTTTCGTGAATGAATAAAATAAAAATAAAGTTGTGTAGATTTTATTTTTATTTTATTTGTTAAAACCTCCATGTGGAAGTTGAGAAAGTGGGGACCACTAGATCATAACCTCCTATGAGAGGTTTAGGTGGTGGAGACCACCTGACCCTAACCTCCTAAGAGAGGTTATGGTGGTGGGGACCACCCGAGACCTAAACCTCTCAACATCCTCATTAAATGTGGGGGAGCCTCCTCAACTTCTCCAATATTAATTATGCCAACCCTCCTCCAAAATAATTAAGCCAACACACCACTTTTAATTTTGCCAACCTATGAGATTAATTAACCCAAATTTGAATTATATGCCAACAAACATAATAGATCACATAATCTATTATTTTTTGGCTACCATTTCATTTTGGTGGTTTTTGGGAGACGAGGAGATTTGGGAGAAAATCCCTCCAACAAAGAACGCCAATGAAGAATACCTCTCCTTCGGCGTTTTATTCTCCAAACTCTGTCAAAGGATCTCTAACAACACACAAACCTACAATCGAGGAAAACACTGATGACAACGACGTCCATCATTTCCCAACGATTCATCTTCTTCCTTGCGACCTCATCGGTGTCATCAAGTGAACTAGATAGGGTTTTATTTCTATTTGTTTTTCACTTCCCATGTACACTGCTTATTTTTCTTTTTCGGGTTGGGAACAATCATTGTGGGAAGATAAGATTTGACGTTCATGTTCATGTTCTTGATGAGCCAAATGATACCACCCTAAAGCAGAGGGTACGGGCCAAACCAACATGACTCGACGCTTCCGCAAATCCTATGGCGGTCTTCGAGATGGAAGAATAAGGTGACCATCCATGGTTGGGGCATGAGAACGAAAGTCAGAGCCACCACTGTCCGCAGCTCCATACCACCCCACAGCCGAGGCCCCACTCCGCGGTGGAGGTGCCACCCTGCGGTCGGATCGCCGCCCCATGGCCGGACCGCCGCACTCGCCCGGCCTAACCACCCCCCACGCGGCCGGACCATCTCCCCATGGCCAGACACCCGCCCCTCAGGGCCGGACAGCCACCCCATGGCCGAACCGCCACCCCGCGGCCAGACCGGTACCCCACGCAGCCGGACCGCCGCCCGATGTGGCCAAACCGCTGCCCCGCCCGGCCAAACCGCCACCCCGCGCGGCCAGACTGCCGACCCGCACAACCAGACCGCCACCCCACGGCCGAACCGTCACACCCGGCCAGGCCGCCCCACGGCCTCGCGGCCTAGCGGCCCTCCTCGAGGCCTCTCACGGCCTTCGGGGCCAGACCCAGCATGTTGGACCACCGAGTAGGTCAGGCTGAACCCAACAGGCCATGTCGGGTCGGTCTGAGTCGGTCCGACCAGGTCAAACTAGTCTCGGGCCCACTACGACCCAATTACATTCTTTTGGCAATACCTTTGGCACCGAACATCTGTTAGACTAACCGTCGGCAGTTTTGGGATCCTTGGAGCAAGTCGGTTCTTTTGAATGACACCCCACTGTGTTTTGGAATATTATGGGGGTACGGTTAGGTTGGATCGAGCATGAATCCAACTGGGCCCCTGGGACTAAAAGGCTAATAACTCACAGATCGAGTGTCTGATTGATGCGCCGTCTGTTACGTTGAGACCCCTATGATGTGGCCAATATTTGAGATACTTATTAATGGGACTTCATAGAATTTGGAGTATCAAACAATAGCTTATGGAGTGAATCATGCTGGAGATGAGCGAGCATAGTGCGGGAACCTAGTGGCTGACTGAGACTTGATGATTGCTGACCATTTCGACTCTGAGTGACTAGACAGGCCCAATGGGGAGTGCCTTGGTGATGCGGTAGACCCATGGTGGGGAGCACCATGGTGATGTGGCAGACCCTTGATACTCGATAGGAGTACCTCAGCAGGCCATGATGGGGAGCATCTTGGTGACGTGACATGCCCACAGTGGGGAGCACCTTGGTAACGCGACAGACCGACGGTACTCGACAGGAGGAGTACTCTAGCAGTCCATGGTTATAGGGAAGCTCCTCTGTGTGATGCGGCAGGACCACTGTACTCGATAGAAGAGGAGTTCTCCAGAAGCCGAGGTGTTCGACATTGTGACTCTGAATGTTACATGAAACTACCCCTAGAATAAATCCTGATTTGAGCGGAGTCAGAACCTCTGTGTTTCATAATGAATGAGATGGATTATTTGATAACTTAGGTATCTGTATAGGCATATACCTTTGTAGGGTTATTTTTTGGTTTCATACTCCGTGGTTTATCCTTGGTGGATTTTAGGAGACTTTGAGGGTCTTAGGGTCCCTATTGAGTATCGTTATGCTCACCCCTACATGAGTTATGCCCACACTTCATTGTGTTTGGTTAAGACGATGGACAATACTGACTGAGGACGAGAGTACCAGGACTGGATGGTACCCGGAGGTGGGCCTTATGACGAGTCAGTACATGGAGGATATAGATGGACGAGGAGTTCTGAGGAGGCGATCTGTACCTACCCTTCAGGTAAGAACCTTAGAGGACCACCGAGTAGTTTATTTCTTTTTCTTTAGTTGTACTTGTACTTTAAGTTTCATGTAGTTTATTGTTAGGTTTGTATTCCGGCCCCATTTTACTTTCAGTACTCTTTGTTTTAAAGTGTTACTTCGTGTTTCATATCCAACTATATGCTTTCTTGTGTATGTGTTTATAGGTTATAAAGGTAATGCCTTCCCAGTTTTAGGGAATTACGCTTTATGTGATAGTCTCCAGCCCTTGGACTATGGAATGCGGGCATGGGGTAGTCATGACATGGGCCCTAGGGGATGGGTCATGACAAATTGTTATCAGATGAGTCTGTTCTATCGCAGAACTTAAGACTCTGATCTTTCATTTCAACCAGAATATTGTTAAGTGTAGTGGGTGTGGTTATCAGTTTAGGTAAATGAGTATTGGTGCGGTGGTCGACGTATCCATACACCAGGACCTTGACTTATGATTTGTGAATCAATGCACGAAATCAGTGAGTGCATGTGTGTTTTCAAGAGTGCTTTTTCTATATCTTGAGTCACCTAACTATTTATCACTTATTAACCTTGGCACACCTATTTATTTTCAGGATGCCTCCACATAGACAGCCTACTAGGCTTCCGAGAGTTGTACGCACTGATAGCTCATCGAGTGACGAGGCCTCGGTTCAAGGCCATTTTCTAGTAGAGGAACCAGTGGTACCATTACCCATTGGACCACTGATTCTACCATCCCCAGCAGCAGAGGGTGCACATCGCTTGAGCGCGTTACACGAGTTCCAGTGCCAGAGGCCACACAAGTTCAGGGGGGAGACGGACCCACAGGCAGTTGACGATTGACTGGAGGCTGTGTTGAGAGTCTTCTGACTCATAGGGACACTCTCCATTCTTATGGTGATTCTTGTTGCTAGCCTTCTACCGACAGTAGTAGGCAGATGGTGGAGCTTGATACTATATCTCCACGATGAGGTGGTGCTTCTCTAGGCAGACATGGAGAGCCTATTTCGGGCATAATTTTTCCTAGTGATTGTTCATGCATTGCGCATATAGGAGATTCTTCATCAGCATCAGGGCTGCATGAATGTATCTCATTACTCAGTGAGGTTCACTAACCTCTCAAGTTACTCCACAGATATGGTGTGGGGCCTATTCTTTAGGGCTCAAACCTTCAAACAGGGGATCGGGCGAGAGATCAGGGCTTTGATGATCTCACTCAGCATCCCGACGCATGCAGTGGTGTTAGAGAGAGCCCTCTTGGTTGAGAGTTTCCTTATCGAGCAGTCACAAACAGTGAGACCCACCACCAGTCGACATGTTTTGGAGTCTTCTGTATCTGGAAGCAGATAGATGTCATAGAGGTTCAATAGGACTAGAGCTATAGGTGGACGACCGCATGGCTCAGGATCGATTGTGCAGGTCACCTGAGGCAGAGCCAGTTATACCAAGAGTGGGCATTGTTTCTCATGCGATGGGTAGGGTCACATGGATCGTGACTATCCGACCCATCGTAGAGATGATAAGCAGGCGGTCGAAATACCCCCCAGGTAGAGATAACGATTCGACCGAGGAGGTCCGCAGGGGGAAGGAGGATATGGAAGGGGAGATGGTCGTGCAGCTGGCGGTGGGAGATGATTTGAGATGTTACTACCACTACCACTAGGAGGTCCACCCCTATCGAAGGGAGCAGGTGGACAGGGTAGAGCTCAGATCTAGGCAGGTAAGGCCTATGATCACGACACTCTGGAGATGATACGAGGTATGATCTTTGTCTACTCTACCATATCTGCAGTACATATAGTCATAGATTCCAATCATTCTTTTATTTCCACTACCCTTGTTCGAAGCTCCTAGATTCTGACAGAGCCATTGGCTCGCTCCTTTCAGCTAGATACTCCTACGAGAGAAGATTCGATGATTACACAATGGTGTCAGCAGTGTGAGCTTACTCTAAGAGGTGAGAGCTTCAGCTGGGATCTCCTAGTAGGGGCGTTGAGACCTTACGACGCCATGTTCCGTATGGACTGGTTATCTACAGTCCATGCTCAGATTGACTTTATTAAGAACAAGGTGCAGTGTGTCTGCATGGTTGGGACCATGATTAACTTCACTGGCGAGAAGTCATCTTTTGCAGAGCATGATGGACTTTTCCAGAGGAGAGTGCAGTCGATCACTCATCAGTTGGCTAGCCTTAACCTCTGAGTGGTTGATGTGGAGACTCTGAGCTATCCTATAGCGGGGGACTAGTACACGAATGTTTTCCCTGATTATGTTACTAGTATACCTCCTCAAAGATAGGTGTAATTTTACATTGACTTGTACCCCAAGACGGCGCTGATATCTACACTAGTAAATTGGATGGCTCCCATGGAGCTTTGCGAGGTTTGGGTATATCTAGAGGACTTGCAGGGGAAGGGATTTTTCTGGTCTAGTTTTTCTCCCGAGGAAGCCCTGATACTATTTTCCCATAAGGCGGATGGGATCTTGAGACTTTGTGTTTACTATCGACGCTCGAACCAGGTAATCGTGAAGAACATATTCCCACTCTCGTGAATTGATGACCTCTTTGATCTGCTGAAGGGAGCACGGTGGTTCTCGAAGATAGACCTTAGATCAGGATATCACCAACTCAAAGTACGAGATGAGGATGTGAAAAAGACATCCTTTAGGTTTTAGTATGACCATTACGAGTTCTTTGTTATGCAATTCGGCGTGACCAACGTTCTAGCAATGTTCATGGGACTCTTGAATAGGATCTTTCAGCCATACCTTGATCTCTTTGTAGTGGTCATCATTGATTACATTTTGATCTACTCAACTACTGGGGAAAAGCATGCCTGTCATTTTTAGATAGTGTTGGAAACACTCTGAGAGATCCAGATTTACGGTAATCTCTTGAAGTTCCAGTTCTGGATCCATGAGATTCAATTTTGAGGGCATGCCATATCAGAGGCTGGAGTTGTAGTTGATCCAACAAAGAATGAGGTTGTACTTTCTTGAGATCCACCCAGAAGTGTGACGGAGGTACGGAGTTTCCTAGTTTTGGATGGATATTACTATAAGTTTGTGCCAATCTTCTCCAGAGTTGTATCACCACTTATAGAATTAACGAAGAAGGGGAAACCCTTCGTTTGGTTGGTGAAATGCCAGTGGAGTTTTCAGGATTTGAGGCAGAGGTTGACTAATGCCCCCATCTAGCGGCTTCGAGAGAAGGGAGTAGGGTATGTAGTTTAATGAGACGCCTTTGGGACCGAACATGGATGTGTCCTGATACAGGAGTAAGCAGTTAATGCTTATGGTTCTTGACAGCTGAGAAAACATGAGTAGAACTACGCTACCCATGACCTGGAGTTAGCAATAGTGGTCTTCACCTTGAAGATGTGGTGACACTATCTGATAGGCAAACATTTTATAGTGTAGACTTATCACAAGATTCACAGGTATATCTTCTCTCAGAAGGACCTGAACATGAGACAATGACGTTGGATTGAGTTCCTCCAAGACTATGAATTTGAGATAGATTATACTCCTTGTAAGGGGAATATTTTAGCAGATTCACTCAACAGGAGGTCTGGTATACATCTACTAGGAGAGGATACTATGCAGCTGGTTTATTTACAAATATCCTTTGTGGATAGAGATGGATAATATTTTCTTCAGTCTCTTAGAGTCACTCCCGTATATCTTCAGCGAGTTAGGGAGGCGCAATATGGAGATGTTGACTGCAAGACACGTCATGCTCAGATATCTATAGGACAGGCACCTAATGGATTTTCTGAAGTTGGGGAGTATGTCATCCTCTTCAGAGGATGTACCATGGTACCAGTGTCACTTCAAGAGGAAATTTTGATGGAGTTCCACACATCACCTCTACTGGTACATCCAAGAGTGGTGAAGACGTACCAGGATCTCTGACGACAGCACTGGTGACTGGGGATGAAGAAATAATTTTCATAGTTTTTCTCTCGATTCATCACTTTCCAGTAAGTGAAGGCGGAGAATTAGGTACCAGCAGGCATGGTTCCGCCTTTAGAGGTCCCAGAGTGGAAGTAGGATGGGATATCCATGTAATTCGTGACAGTACATCCACGTACATCTAGTGGACATGACTCGATTTGGGTGATCATTGACCAACTCACCAAGTCGGCCCACTTCCTCTGAATCAAAGATCATGGTTCGGTAGATATCTTAGGATGCCACTATGTGCAAGAGATTGTGCGGCTACATGGAGTACCCTCGACGATTTTCTCTGATCATGATGCATGTTTTACTTCCTAACTATGGAAGGGGACGAAGGAGGCCTTCGAGACTGTTAATGCTCCTTTCTATCACAATGTCTAACGACTTAAAAAGGGAAATACATGTGTCCAAAGTGATTCATCCTTTGAAGAAACATCAAAAATCGACAAAGACATGAAGAAGGATTTCTTCCCACTTGGGTCATGCAAGTTTCATCATTGTCGCGCAAGTATACTTGCATGCCACATAGTGGTCGAGTAGGTGACTTGTGCGCCCTCCTTTATTTTTCACCCAGGGTCTACATTAGCCTATAAATACCCCCAGTGGGCCCCCCATTTCAAGAAGGAAAATTTGAAAAACTCAGATTCATGCTCCCGGCGCCCTAGTCTCTTCTAGAAGTCTTCCAAACACTTTTATGGTAATTTCTTACCGAGAGTGGAAACTCTAAACCAGGGAAACAAATCCTAAATGATGAAACTCATCAACACTTGCGCGCCTACGTGGCCAACCCTTAAGGGAAATGGCTATACATGCGCACCACCTTATCCCTTCAACAGAACTTGCAGGCCACTCTTTTGGAAGCCTTTAGGGATAGTACTAAGGTCCTGAGCCAAGTCTCTCCCAAGTATTACCCTAAGTATTGACCGTCGCGCAAGTAACCATGTGTCGTGCAAGTATACATGCGCAACCAGGACTTGTGCTCCCCTCTCTTTTTTGGTTCCCCTCCTACCTATTCATTTGATTTCTTCAAATCCACCTCTCCTCTTGATGATTTAGCCTTCAAAATCCTCTTCAAAGTCATTTATGAAATGGTTCCTTTGTTGGCTTCCTTATCTGAAAGTAATTCCGTGGAACAATTATCAGAACCTAGTGATTTAAAAATCTTTATGTCACTAAGGTCTGATATTTCATTGATTCAACCTCTTCTTTTAAAAATGAGAGGATATTTAATATGGGCCTCCTTCTCAAGAGTATGTCCCAATCTCAAATTCCCAAATTTGGGAATCCTCCTAAGGAGTAAGCCCCAAGTCCCTAAACCTGGGCCTCCTTTTCAGGAGTAAGCCCTAGTCTTTATGTCCTCTAACATGGGACTCTTTTTCAAGAGTATGCCCCAGTCTTTAAGTCCCCTAACCAGGGCCTCCTTTTCAAGAGTAAGCCCTAGTCTTCCAGTTCCCTTAATTTTGGGCATCCTCCTCAGGAGTAAGACCCAAGTTCCCAAAAATCCAAATTCCCTTAACCTGGTCTTCCTTTTCAGGAGTAATCCCTAGTCATAATTCCCTTTAACATGGGCCTCTTCATTAAGAGTAAGCCCTAGTCATAATTTCTCTTAACTAGTCTTAATTTACTTCTAATTTGGGCTTCCATCTCAGGAGTAAAAACCAATCATAATTCCTCTCTAATTTGGGCATCCTTCTCAGGATTAAGTCCTAAGTTAAGTATCCAAATCTCCATAAATCACATATACCTTTATGGGCCTTGTTCTCGGGTTTCTTCCCTGAATAAAAACCTAATATTCATCTATTTGGATAGTCATACATACATAAGCCCCACATCATTTCTTATAATTGCATCTTTCATGGCACAATTGTCTGGTTTTACCAATACCACTTTTTTCTCACACCGAGCATGACTCACACAAGCTTAGAGTGTAAAAGTAATTATTAAATGTTTCTTTGATCCATCAATCATGCATAAACCTCATACTTCTTTACTATAACTATGTGGGTTCTGATTACTTTTCTAAAACAAAGGATATGTAGGTAGCCCATCTGCAGGTACGATCCCAACTCTGAAATAATCTATGTCCTTCTGAATGACAATAAACATCAAGTTCCTCACTGAGTGGCTTTAAAACCAGTATGGTTATCATAATGACCAAGATATTTCTATATAGTATGTTGAAGGATACCATTGACTAAGAATCTATAACAAATACAGATGATTCTCTATCGATGAAGAACCTCGAATACATATATAATATTTTCTAAATCTCTTACATATTAATCATTGATTATTAGATATAAAGGAAATGCTCATTTTCATACTTGGTAATGTAATAAGGATTCACGAACATAACATAAATCTATAAAGAGAGACCCGGAGTAGACAATAATTCCCCCCAAAAGGGTGTGATGAGTCCGACCTCCCATCCTCTCCACCAAAGAAAATTCTTAAGCCTTATCAGTTCAAAACTAGTGAGCACATACCTTTGGAAAATAGGTCCAAATGTATATAGAATCATTGGATGTTTCTGGTTCTACGAACAAACCCATTAGAAATTACTTGGAATGTTTGAAACATAAATCGATGAGGTCATCCCCATTTCTAGAGGAAACAAAAAATGGTGAACTCGACGTGAATCCTTAACCATGTTAAAATGATGTTTTACTTATTTTGTTAGGCCCCTATTTAAACTCAATGAGAGGGGAAACAGAACAGTCAATAACATATGTGCTCATCCAAAAGATTTACCGGCCGAACATATCTTTATTGTGTTTGTTATATCAAACAGGAACTCTTTTCCAAGATCTTCTGTGTTATAGAAGTGGATTCTCTTATGTTCATGCCTGTGAAAACCTCTCTTGTGAATGCATCTGCTGCTACTCCTGCTGGATTGTTGTTCGCTCTGAGGATGACATCACCTACTCAACATCTTCAACGTTGGGTATCAAATGCGCTGGTTAAGGAGTACCATCAAAACGGTACTATTCCGACTCTAGAGGCAGCTAGACCATACCTCCATGTCAATAATTCACCCTGGTCGTCTGGACAGCGGCGAACAACGATCAAGAAGCAGGCGGTGCTAACTACCGTCTCCAACCGTTTCAGGTCGTTATCCCCAGAACACAATCATCATTCCCTCCCAGATTTTGAGGAGGTGAATGAGAAGGCCACTCAAGGCATTAATTCAAAGAAACATGAGTCCTTAATGAGGGCTCCCACCAACAATAGATGCCAGAATCGTATAACAGTGCTCCCTCAACATGATGAGGGTGTCGTCTCCAGGCGTTTGGCTTAGGTTCCTCGAACCTGAGTAGAAATGATGAACCACCAGAGGCGACGACCAGTTAAGAGTGAGCAGGTTCTTATCTCTTCCATTTCAGGAGATTTCCATCAACCTAACTTGGTGGCAAGCAACGAGTGGGCACACAAACCCACCTGTTTTAATTCTGTTGTCCAGTAGACTCGTCTGGCAGCAACACGCCATTCCTGCCAGGAAATTATGACAGAGTACTATAGACAAGAACATACACCTGTTTATAAATCATCAGCTTGTCAGCAGGCTCGTCTGACCACATATGATGAATCTCACCAACCCAATGTGTTGACAACTGGTAAACAGGCACACACACCTACTTACATTCATCAATCTTGCCAGTAGTCTTGTCTGCCTATATTGAAGGAAGTTTATCAACTACGTTCGGCAGAGTGAAATTATCAGGAACCTACACCTTCTTGTATTGAACAATCCTACCAACAGTCTCGTTTGGTAGCACCCAGAGAAGTCAATTGGAAAGCCCCAATGACAAACACAAGGCAGAATCAACTCTCTGTCCCCATACATAAGTACTGTCAGAACTCACTGGTAGGAAAAGGAGGACAAGAGCAGGAACACACACTTACTCCCAGCATGGAATGGATGTATATTCCCATTCCGATAGCTGAAGTCACCAAACATATTCTAACAATGGTGAAGAAAACAAGGGCCAAACTTTTACAAGGCCTTGCTCAATGATGGAGTTCTTGATTCACTCAGATAGTTATCTGTTGCAACTCAAGATTCTACTATATTAGTTCCCAATATTCGGGACATTAATTCCAAAGTTCTGCATCAGATACTTCCTTATGATGTATTGCTTAATGACAGTTCAGTTGATCTCGAAGTTTCATCTTCAGATGAGAGCCACAAGAACCCTCTGTGTGGATAGAATATCAAGGAGAAAAATGTTTCATCTTTTGTTGTAACCCACCATGGTGGTGCTCCCCATGATGATGAATTTGGATGCGAAAGTCCTCTCCACAGTACTAATTCGCATTTCATAGAAAATGATCCAATAGACAATGTAGTGATGGGAAAGCCCTCTTATCTTGAGGCACTGGAAAATGTGAAGTTAGTCACGTATGATGATTTATCTATAACAGGTGAAATACTTTCTCAATCCGAAGATATCCCAGGGTGTAGGTCATTCTCTGAACCACCCCTGAGTCATGAATCTTCTAGTTTGATAAGTTAATTCTCTACCGATCTTGTTGAATCTAATGAAGAAACAAAGAAGCACCAGCTTTGGTCTAAACAGGTAGAAGAATCTTCATTGAATGATAAAGAGGAAGTGCTGAATATGAGAAAACCACTGTTGAAATGTGAAGTGCCAGTTATGTTTTGGCCTTTGGCTGACTCTTAGTATGACAATCCAGAGATGTTGACGGAAGATTGTATTTAAGATATTCATATCAACATGTGGAAAAATCTTTGTCAATTGAAAAAAAACGAGAGAAAGAACAACCCAAAATTAGGAACATGCCTCAACTAGGAACATGCCTCAACAAAACGAGAATATTGAACATGCCTCAACTAGTTCTTCCCAAAATTAGGATTACAAAGAACAAGTTGTGGAATTACTTCTACATCAAGAAAACGAGAATATTGAACATGCCTCTCATTTGGAGCAATAACATCATCAAGTGACAGAAGTTTCAGAAATCATCCAATGGTCTTTTGAGCCGAGTGATAAGAGTGGATGTAGGTTGATGCATCCATCCAATTTATGGACTAAATTCCATAATATTAGGAGAGATTTTAAGAAGGTCTTAGATATAGCATATCAAGAACCACCCCAGCTTTCCAGATTGGGGACTCTTTTACCCCAACCCTTAGAATCAACAAATAGGATTCGAGGAGTTGGGCAGAAATAGAAGGAACATCCCCAGTCCATAGGAATGAGGACTTTTTAAAATCCTCAATCTCTGTCTCAGAGAAAGTCAGTCTTCTCTTGATTAGGGAAGAATCCACAAGAGGAATGAAGAGAAAAATTATCAAGAGATTGCCTCCACATTAAGGTTCGTCACGATGATCCGGAGTGATCCAATCAACAAAAGGCAATGTATCATCAAGGACATGGAAGAAGAAAATATCACAAAAATTATGATAGAAGAGATGAAATGTGTTATGCATCAATTAATTCCAGTAATTCCATTGTTTCTAATTCCCTAGATGAGTCTCACTCAGAGGGATCAGATGAAGAGGTTCCAGTTCAAGAAGTTGTATGCAAAGACACAAATGAAGAAGGTGTGCGTACATGAAATCAAAGGATTACCTAGAATATAGGTATTCATTCAAATAACCAACTTCCCCCTCTCTTAAAGGTGTCCAACAAAAAAAAGGGAAGAATTAGGTTACATAACCTTCCTCTGGAGAAGGCCAATCACTCTCACTAGAGAAAAGATTCGCACAACAAGAGGAAGAGATGAATGAATTAAGGAGGTTGAATGCAGAAGTAATTTAAATTAGTCTTCCTCCCAAGCACACTGAAGTCAGTTAGCCAAGGAAATTTGTTGCGGCTACTGAGATGGATCAAGAATATCCTCATTTATTAGTACACCCTCACAGGTCTAATATTATGGGTCAGGTGCAACAACAACCGGGGGTGTTATCATCAGTTGTAGTACTAGACACTACATCTGTCCAAGCTCTAGTTGTTGAACCTACTAAGGTCCAAGATCATCCGTATGGTTCTCAAAAGTTAATAACTACTATTGAGTCATTAACAGCTCAGTTGGAAGCTGTGGAAGGAAAGCGTGCACCGGTTCAATCGGATAAGTGAGCTTACCCTAAATGGGTGACGCAATTCCTCACCCATAAAATTTTGCAAGTAACACATTCACAATCTTTAATGGTTCAGGAGACCCAGAGCAACACATAACACATTTTATTTCTCGTTGCGATCCTATGATGGGAACCCCTCGGAAAAAAATAGTTAGGATCATGTGTTTTGTCCAGTCATTACAAGGGCCTACTTTTGTCTGGTATACATTCTTGCAATCCCGGTCAATTACCGGGTGGGAGGATCATTGTCAACAATTCATTCTTCAATTCATCTCAACTTTTCCAAAGACAACAGTTTGTGATCTTACAAATTGTAAGAAAAGGTAGAATGAAAGGGTTTCAGATTTCATTGCTCACTGGAAGGTATTAACATATTCTCTGATCTTAGCACTCTCTCATGAAGAGTTGTTGCCAATTTGTGTGGAAGATTTGGGTGATGAGTTGCACACACCATTGATCCCAGTGAAATACACAGGAGGGTTTCGAGACCTTACTTTAATCTATGAACAGATTGAAGACTTTCTTATAAAGACTAAGGATAATGCTCGTGTAATTCAATCAGCTCTAGGAAGGAGAATGGGTAAAGAAAAAACTGCTACAGTTATGCTTAAACAAGAACTTGTGCTTGCTTCTACTTCAAGTACTTCCTCTTCTCAAAGGGATCCGCCTCCGGAGCATCAACAACCGAGGCTGTTTTGTCAAGACGGTCAAAGAGATCAAATACAAAAACAATTTGAGGATCTAAAGAGAAAATTCTACTCTTTCCAAAATGAACAAGTTCCCGGATAATTCATTTCGGCTCTAGAAAATAATTTGGTTCTATTTCCAAGGCCCAAGAGGCCAAACAAGGAAGGAGGTGAATATAGTCCCAATTATTTTCCATTTCATCAGATATTTGGGTATCCCATTCAGGAGTGTTTTTCTTCAAATACCTCCTGCAAAAAATGGTGGACTCGGGACAAGTCAAATTGAATGGTTCTACAGCTCAGGTAGCATGTGTTACTACTACAAATCCAGAGGAAGAAGGCGAGTGGCAAGAAGTCAAGAACAAAAATGCACCAAAATATGTTGATTGGATGGTCAGAAAAACGATCAATCGAACTAATGCCATTTCTTGAACGCAATTGAAGAAACCAATTTCATCTTCTGCTATGAATGCGATAGAAAACCCATCTTCATCAAAGGGAAAATACTCAAAGGGGCGACATAATTCAAAGAAAGAGGAACAATCAGAAGAAGATGAAATCGTGTTAAAGCCTACGTTTTCTTTGACTCTGGCAGATTTTATGCCATTTACTTCGAAGTTATAGGCACTGCCCCACCTAACGGCATAGCCTAAATTGTCTAATCGGGAAGAATATTCATTAGAAGAAGAGATGATCATTGGTTTTATTAATATGATTCATTTAACAGTTCCTTATGGCAGTCGCGGTTTCGATTTTGATGACCCTAAATTAACTGTATCAAACAAAGGTATTAGAGGGAGTTCTAGAGGTCTGGGATATAGAGGAAGACGTGGATATCCTAGAAGCCACTATTCCAATTCTACCCCTGCTAGAACTGTGTATGCAGCAGAAACTCATGGCAGAGCTCTTCAACGGGCTCAACAAGAACAAGAAAATTAATCCACCAATAACAGACTCAGTCTAGGAACAGTTATTCTGGAGGATTGGTTAGAGATTCCACCTTATCCCTCTCAGTATGTAAATAGACCTATTCGGTCTAATCTTCCAAATCCATAATTATTGCCAACTCCTACCCCGATACGAGATGCAACTACTTCCAAAGAATCTACTTCTATGGTACCTGTAAAACCAAATGTTCCTGTTGGGAAACACAGACCTTTGGATCAAAAGTATGATGTATTGAAACACTTTTCCCAAATACCGTCCATGTTATCAATTCTGGATGCTTTGAATTTATCAAAGGATCTCCAGGAGGCACTCATTGGGGCTTTTCCAAGTCCTCATTAGTTCGAAACTAAAATTGTTGCGGCTGAAGTCTTTCATGTAGTGAATAATCCTGCAGAATGTCATCCAGTGATATCTTTCACAGATGAAGATGAAGATGATGTCGTGCATGGACATATTAGACCTTTATACTTATCTGGAAAGGTCAATGGTATAGATGTCTGAAGCACTTTCATTGATAATGGTTCAGGAGTCAACCTCATCCACATTCGTACACTTCGTCGATTGGGCCTCATGAAATCTGATTTATCTCCTCCTACTATGATGTTGCAATGATGTGATAAAAATGAAAAAGAACCATTGTGAAAGATTACACTTAGAACTCAGTTTGGAGACCTTGTATCCAATTCATATTTCATGGTTGTTGGTCATGACACAGCATTGTATTTTTTTCATGGAAGACCGTGGCTATATCAACATGCGTCTATCCCTTCGCCATACCATCAATGCCTCAAATATTTTTTCGATGGTCAAATTGGGACATTGTATTGTGATAAATCCCCCTTCAAAACATGTGAATCTCAATACATTGAGGCGTAATTCTATCACATGAAGGGAAAGGAGAAATTCACAACAAGGGAGATTTCCAAAGTTAATGCTCCATAGGATTTGGAAAAGATTCTTGTAGATCCATTTAAACATGCGAGTGCAGATTATGTGTTTCCTATCAGGAAAATTGACAGGATATTCCCAAATCAAAATACTCTTATGGAAACCTCCATTATGTCGATTACGGTAATCAATCCAGACAATATGGGAGAAATTGGTTATTCACCAAGAAAAGATGAGAGCTCAAATGGGGATATCTTCATTTCATCTACTGAAATCCAGCAAGTCTATACTTCACCAACCAAGCCAGAAGAAGTTATAGAAATTTTAGAGGCAAATAATGATGTCGATTTGCAATCCATTGTCTCCTCTTTATTACCTAAGGAAGACCCTTCATCATCAATCGGGTCAGAAATGGAAGCTTCTTCATTAAGATGTTCAAATTTTAACATATCTTCTGATCATGGAAATTCTACTTCATCATATACTATGTAAGTAGAAAAATAAGAAATAAAACATGTTGAAGAAGAAGAGGAAGATCTCAGGGATGCTCCTCTATCATTTGAAGAGGGTATCTCTACCACCATGGATGAACTCAAAGAAATAAATATGGGAACAAAAGAATATCCACACCCCACTTTAATTAGTACAGCCATGACTCTTGAAGAGAAAGAGATGTATAATTCATTTTTAAAACAAAATATAGATATATTTTCTTGGAAATATATGGAGATTCTAGGACTTGATCCTGATTTTTCTACTCATCGTTTGGGTTTTCCAGAAGAACATCGTGTATTTAAGCATGCTGTAATAAGAACACACCCAACCTATGCTTCTAAAATTGAAGCTAAATTGAATAAGATTATAAAAGCTAACATTGTCCAAGAAGTTCAATATCCCAAGTGGTTGGATAATATTGTCCCAATGAGAAAGAAGAATGGAAAAATTAGTGTTTTCATTTATTTCAAAGATCTTAATCAGCATTGTCCTAAGAATGGTTTTCCAGTTCTGATAATAGAACTCTTGATTGATGCAATAGCTAGCTATGAAGAACTTTCCTTCATGGATGGATATTATAGATATAATCAAATCCAAATGGCTCTAGAAGATTAAGAATCTACAGCTTTCAGAGCTCCTCAGGGTGTGTTTTTCTATCGGGTAATACCCTTTGTCCTGAAGAATGCTGGCACAACATATCAGTGTGCCATGCACCATATCTTCAAACCCCTTTTAGGGAAATTTGTTGAATGTTATGTGGACGATTTGGTGGTTATATCCAGGAAACGTTCTAATCACTTGGCTGATTTGGAAGTCATATTCCACAATCTTCGCAACATAATTTGAAGATGAACCCCTTAAAATGTGCTTTTGGGGCGACCTCAGGAAAATTTCTCGGCATTGTTGTATGCCATCATGGTATTGAAGTTGATCCTGAGAAGATAAAGTCAAACATTGGTATGTCACCTCCTCAAAATTTAAAAAAATTGAGACGACATCAAGGACATTTGGCCTATATTCGGTGTTTCATCACCAATTTGGTAGGCAAAAGTTTAACCTTCACCAAATTGATGAAGAAGGGAGATACTTACCAGTGGACTGAAGAATGTCAAGATGCATTCGATATTCTCAAGAAGTATATCTCGACTCCACCAGTGTTAATGCCACCTATTGAAGGAATACCACTTATCCTCTATGTGACAGCTTTAGAGCGATCATTGGGTTCCTTTCTTAATAAGATGAATGATGTTGGGAATGAAAACAACCTCTACAATCTCAATCGGACTGTGATTGAAGCAGAAACCCGATACTCAAATATTGAGAAGTTCTACCTAGCATTAATATTTTCTGTTCAGAAGTTGAGACACTACCTGAAACATCACGAGGTCTAATTGGAATCTCGCAATAACCCGCTCAAATTCATCCTTTGTCATCTTATGCTTACAGGATGTCTAAAAAAATGGGCAGTTATTTTGCAGCAATTTGATATCCAATATGTGTCTCAAAAGGCCATAAAGGGCCAAGATCTGGATGATTTCTGTGTTGAACATCCTTTAGTAGAAGATACATCTTTAGATACTGAACTTACTGATGAGGAATTATTCTCTATTAAAGATAATATTTAAACATGGGAAATGCACTTTGATGGTGCTTCTAGAAGTCCAACAGGGAAGAAAATGGAAAATCCTAAATTCAACAAGGTTGGGTTTGGAATTGTACTCATTTTCTCGGAAAAGGTAGTGCTACATTATTACTTCTCATTGTTGGGAGGAGGTATAAATAATGAAGCATAATACCAATATCTTATCACAGGATTGGAGTTGGCACATCAAGCACAAGCGAATCACTTAAAGGTGAATGGTGATTCAGATCTAGTAATCAATCAAGTATATGGGGATTATACAATCAGAATAGAAGAACTAATCCCTTTGTATGATTAAACAAGAGAGTTAATGGCATAATTTCTTTCAGAACCGACACTTTCTTATATCCCAAGATCACAAAATGACAAAGCTGATGCACTGGAAAATATAGCCATGGCTCTGGAAGATCCAAATCGGGACGAGACAACCATCAATACTGCCCACCATTTTACAATTTCACCATATGTTCAAATCAAAATAGATGAAATCAATGAAATTAGTCCCATCTTTGAACCATATGGTCATACTACAGGATGAATGACACCTATTAGGGAATACCTTCAAAATGGAACACTTCCATATGATAGAGCTAGGAAAGAACAAATCCACCTACCTGTGGTCAATTTAACTCTTTATGAAAGCCTGGATCACCTTAATAAAATTCCCTAGAAAAGCGGTTTTGATGTAGTTCTCTTCAGATGCATTGATGGTGAAGAGAAAATTGTTGTCATGAAAGAAGAGGACGCAAGAGTCTGTGGTGCCCACCAGTCTGGACATAGACTATCTAATCAAATTCGTAGGCATGTATACTTTTGGCTTTCAATGATACACGATTGTGTTAATTTCACAAAAAAGTTTCAATCTTTCCAAGTACATACCAACTTCATTCATCAACCCCAAGAGTTGCTTCATACAGCTAAATACTCATGGCCATTTTCCACATGGGGAGTGTATGTAGTGGGACCTTATCCTTCGGCTACATCCAAGCAGTTTAAGTACATTCTTACTGCTACTGACTTATTTTCCAACTGGGAAGAGGCAATACCCCTCAAATAAGTCAGTTCTAAATGCATTGTTAGCTTCATCAAGTCTAACATCATTACCAGATTTGGTGTCCCTCATACCATATTGATGGACAATGGCACCAACATCTGTTCATCTTAGGTGAGGAAGTTATATCAAGAATACAACATCAAATCCAATAATTCAACTCGATATCATGAGGCGGACAATGGCCAGATAGAAGCTTTCAACAAGACTCTTTCAAACATACTGCAATAGATGGTGGATAAAGGTAATAAATCATGTCCTGATGAACTCTTCCATGCTTCATGGTCTTATCGGACCACCACCCGCACTGCAACGTGACCAACACCATATTCATTGGTATATGGAACGGAAGCAGTCTTTCCCATTGAGCTTCAATTACCCTCACTCAGAGTAGTCATTTGCAATCAGTCATCTACAGATGAACAATATCATAAGCGATTGGATGAATTGGAACTGTTAGATGAGAAAAGATTGTGCACCCTGCACCATATGGAAGTCTGTCAGAATCGAATAGCATGAGCTTTCAACAAAAAATTTCATCTTCGTTCATTCATTCAAAGAGATTTGGTATTGGTTCTTAGAACTCCAATGATACAAGGAAAGAAACCTCCCAAGCTGGAGCCAAAATGGGAAGGACCTTATTAAATACATAATTTATACTCTAATGGAGCTTATTAATTAATCTCAATGGATGGAGAACTCATTACTATGCCAACCAATGCTAGATTTCTGAAGAAGTATTATTTGTAAGACAAATACATAATCTTCCAGCAAGACATTAAACTGCACCATTCATGGTCCATGCATATGACATTAAACTATTTTCATCCATATCGTCCAACACGACGTTAAACTGTGACGTCCTATATACATTATGCTAAACAATACAGAAGTCCCTTACGTCCAGCAAGACACTAAACTGCAAAATCTATTGTCCATGCATATGACCTTAAAATATTGGCCCCTATGTTTAACATGACATTAAACTGTGACGTCCAACATGACGTTAAACTGTGATGTCCTAACTACATGACGTTAAACTGTGATAATGTCCCTAAATTGTCCAACATGACGTTAAACTGTGTCCCCTTTTGTCCTTACTGCTTGAAATTAATCTACACAGTCTCCCATTGGTCCAAAATGATGTTAAAATGTATTGTCCCAATCGTCTTAGCTACAAGACACTAAACTGTACAACACCCTTATTGTCCAACATGACATTAAACTGTGTCCCTTTATTTGTCCTACATGAAGTTTAACTGTACTGCTCATTTGTCCTACATGAAGTAAAACTGAAGAATGTCCTTTAATACGTCCTATATGACGTTAAAATTTACTGCTCATTTTTCCTACATGATGTAAAACTGAAAAAAGTCCCATAATACATCCTACATTACATTAAAATGTATTTTGTCCCTACTACATGACACTAAATGGTGTAGCACAAATAGTCCTCACTGCAAGAATTTAAACTGCATGGTCCCTTCATACTTCCTACATGACATTAAACTGTGCATCGTTATGGTTGTTTCTACCTCTTGTTTCTCAAACTGAGTATGACTCACGTGATCTTAGAGTAAACTTCAACCATAACAACCTCTCGGGGCCGCCAACCATACGTAAGTCCCAACACCATTTTTTTGGGTCGTTGTACTCAAGAATGATTTGATCACCAATTCATTCTTTAATTGAACTATGTGGACATTGATCCTTGCCTTCTAGGCTGGGTACATAGGCAACGTTCTGATTTCCACGCACAAAATTGATCTCTTCACATCGTTTCACCTCCAAATCATATGATGTTGATATGTGAAGCAGCCCAAGAACCAATAATTTTTACATGGGTTCACCATCATCCTTACTATATGACATTAAACTATTCACACTTTTTGTCCTGTATGACAATAAACTAAAACATTTGTTTTCACTCTCACCTAAGAGGGAATCATTATTTACATTGATCTCCAATCATGTTATCTTCTAATGACTAGGTGCATACATGGAAATACCTGAACCTTTTATCTTGGGTCAAACCATCATTGCACTAAATTCCCCTTTTCACCCTTCATATGTACGAACCAAATCTGTACAGAGGGTATTTCATGAACTAGGTGCGGCTTGATTCCATTCCTTATGGGATATGTAGGAACATTCAAGCATCCCTCGAATACAACCCCACGTTTTTGGTTCTAACCCCAAATTTCACTTTTAGTCCCCTAGCTGAAAAGTCCCTATGAAAACACACACAATGTATTCATTATTATGGTCTGAGCTCTATGACCCTAAACTAATATTTCCTATACTCTCGTACCACATGACGTTAAACTGTATTTTAAGAACTAAGTATGGCTTGATTACTATCATTATGGGATATGAAGTGAAGTATAACATTTCAATTCAGGACCCAGCCCTGACATGATTATTGTTTGAATTGGTCTGTGTATCTCTACATGCATTGAACAACTGCCCATTTTAATGTGTCATACTCCTAACCTTGAATACTTCTCGATCTTCATAACCCTTTTCTTGACTTATGGTCACAAAATGTTTGATACTTGAGAGTTCTTTTTCCTAACTATACAGCATGTGCCCTTGGGCGCCCTTGCATAAACAGTCTATATAACAGACTTGTCAGCTAAAAGATGATATTATATGACTATGCATCCAATTCCCTTAGGCGGCCCTACATAATTCAACCCCCTAACAGGTTTTTTAAATAATGGTTACTTCATTCTGGGGAGGAAAACATATTTTTTCCTTTTTTGTCTTATTGACAATATGTAGGGATCCACAAAAATAGCCATCCTTAACATATTTTCTCATACTCTTTTTCATGATATAAAAGTATTCAAGTCTATGGTTTATATTTACCTTCCCTACGTTTGGGTCAGACCTTCATAGGAGTGACATTCATCCAGTTCTTAGACCATCATGTTTGGAAATATGTTCTCCATATTCAAGTACCTCTCTCCATACAGAAAACTCTATGCTTTGGAAAACTAGAATCCCCATTAACATCCAATGGCTTTTTAGCAGTAGAAAAGTAAATTTCTGAGAGTTATTTTGCCTGACTATGCAGCACGTTCCCTTAGGCGGCCTTGCATTAGTAGTCTACATAATGGACCTGTTATCCAAAAGATGCTATTATTTGACTATGCAGCCAATGCCCTTAGGTGGCCCTGAATAATTCAACCCCATAACAGGTTTGTTAAATAGTGGTAACTTCATTCTTGGTAAATACTTCTTCTAATGCCTTTTATCCATTTTTCATATCATTACTTAGATTCAAAATTTCTTAAGTCATCGTTTACATATTTTCCCTCACACATGAACATGTTTATATGTTTTCAGAAAATTTATCAAGGAATTGAGTCAATGATAATCCATTCGGTCAAAGCTATTTTGACCTTAAACATTAGCCTTTTTATGTCCGACGTGGATGGCACTAAACTGCCCACAAAAGACAAGGGAACTCTAAATAAAAGTCAAGTCCCATCTCACTAAACGTACAATTTTTATGATTTTAGGTAATATTGAGAAATTAAAAGATTCAAAATTTGTAGGGTTATTTTTATAATCATAGTAAAAATAAAACTATGCCTACTAGGCCAATTGGCTTATGTAAAAAATTAGAGCAGGTAGGAAAAGAAGGCATGAACAAATGATTTAAGATGAAAGTGTTTTTCATTTGATGCACAAAAGTTAGATGGGCATCCATAGACTAGAGACTCTTCTCTTTTCAAAGAATTAAAAAAGGTTATCAACATAAATCTTCATTTGATTTACAGCATACCAAGATTAATCAGAAACCTCCTGGAATTCATTCATTCAACTGGATATAATAAGATATGCAGTGATACCAGCTCTTATTGGAACAATTGTAAAAGAATGTTCTTGAGTGCGGTTTGAGAAAATTTTATGGTGATCAAACAGTGACTATGTTTCCGTCCAAGAGACATGGAAGATGGATACATGGATTTGAGAATGGGGCATTGGAAGTACAGAGCCATTTGGAGAGAGTACTATTTTCAGATATTGTTTCTAATGTCATGATAGTATTATCTCTATCAACTGGCAGTGGAAAACATATCAGCCCATGGTTTTCCATTTTCATATCTATAAGGAAATGGCATGAAGGAAAAATTTAAAAGTTCACACCATTTTTTCTTATTTTAATGCACAAAAAAACTGAATTAGAGGAGTAATAGTGTGGCTGAATCTCAGGCATATAATTTTTTTCATCTTGAACGTTGAATCCTTGGAGATGACCATGGACATACAGAGGCAAGTAGATTTTCTGTGGAAAATAATGATGATACTTCTTCAAGTACTTGTCCAAATCTGGGAGAGTGATGTCGCAGATATCATAGTCATGGCCAATAATTTTCATCATATCATCAATTCGCTTGCTTGATAGCTCATCAGCCATTCCAATTCATCTGGGATCCATTGAATCTGTACGAAGTTCCAATAATTAACCCTTAAAGTGAGTTTATTTTCCATAAAATTTTTGAAGAAAATTGAAAAAATAGATAAGGCATGAAGGCACGCAATTCCCAAAGTTGGCGGGCAAGTATAAGTGTGTCACACATGTTTTGGTGCGTAGGTGTCACCGCGCATGTCCAAATACCTATGCAGCAGCATGACACAACTAAACCAGTAGGAAACTGAGAACTTGCACGACGCAGACAACTTGCACAAAGAGAGCTCGAAAGTTTGAAATTTGGTGCATTGCAATAGGAAAGACCGCCTATATATAGGCCATGCCTCACCCATGTGTGCCGAAGCCTACGCGACTCATAACTGCATGACACCATTGGTGCGCTCAACACTTGTGTGCCACATGATCCTTGATTTTCTTCTTTACGTCAGAGTCACACCCTCAATTCATTCAGATCCAACTCTGAGGGGGGACTATTGTTGACGATCCTTTCCATCACAAAGTCTAATGACTTAAAAAGGGAAATAATTGTGTCCAAAGTGATTAATCCTTTAAAGAAACATCATAAATTGACAAATACATGAAGAAGGATTTCTTCCCACTTGGGTCATGAAAGTTTCATCATTGTCGCGCAAGTATACTTGTGCGCCGCATAGTCGTCACGCAGGTGACTTGCGCACCCTCCTTGATTTTTTGCCCAGGGTCTTCATTAGCCTATAAATACTCCATGTGGGCCCCCCCATTTCAAGGCAGAAAAATTCCCAAACTCAGATTCGAGCTCCCAGCACCCTAGTCTCTTCTGTAAGTCTTCCAAAAAATTCTAAGTAAATTTATTACCTAGAATGGAAACTCTAAACAGGGGAAACAGGGCATAAGTGTTGAAACTCATCAAAACTTGCGTGCTTATGTTGCAAACCCTTAAGGGAAATGGCTATACTTGCGCGCCGCCTTATCCCTTCAACAGAACATGTGCGCCACTCTTTTGGAAGCCTTTATGGATAGTACTAAGGACTTGAGCCAAGTCTCACTCAATTATTACCCTAAGTATTGACCGTCGCGCAAGTACCCATGTGTCGCGCAAGTATACTTGCACGCCAATGCAGGAATTGAGCTCCCATCCTGCGTATTCATTTGATTTCTTAAAATCCACCTCTCCTCTTCAAGATTTATCCTTCAGAATCCTCTTCAATGTCATTTGTGACATGGTTCCTTTGATGGCTTCTTTATCAGAATGGAATTCTATGGAACATTTCTCAGAACCTAGTGATTTACATATCTTTATGTCACTAAGGTCAGATATTTCATTCATTCAACCTCATCCTTTAAAAATGAGAGGATATTTAATATGGGCCTCCATATCAGGAGTAAGTCCCGATCTCAAATTCCCAAATTTTGGCATCCTCCTTAGGATTATGCTCCAAGTCCCCTAACCCAGGCCTCCTTTTCAGGAGTAAGCCCCAGTCATTATGACTCCTAACATGGGCCACCATTTCAGGAGTAAGCCCCAGTATTTAAGTACCCTAACCTGGGCCACTTTTTCTGGAGTAAGCCCAGGTCTTCATGTTCCCTTTATTTTGGGAATCCTCCTCAGGAGTAAGCCCCAAGTTCCCAAAAATCCAAATTCCCTTAATCTGGGCTTCCTTTTCAGGAGTAAGACCTAGTAATAATTCCCTTTAACCTGGGACTCTTCTTTAAGATTAATCCCCATTCATAATTTCTCTTAACCAGTCTTAATTTACTTTTGATTTGGGCTTCCTTCTCAGGAGTAAAACCCAATCATAAGCCCTCTCTAATTTGGGCATCCTTCTCAAGATTTAGTCCTATGTTAAGTATCCAAATCTCCATAAAGTACAAATATCATTATGAACCTTGTTCCTGGGTTTCTTCCCGGAAGTAAATCCTAATATTCATTTATCTGGGCAATCATACATACATAAGCCCCACATCATTTCTTATAATCACATCATTCATGGCACAATTGTCTAGTTTTACCAATACCTCTTGTTTCTCATACCAAGCATGAATCACGTGATCATAGAGTGTAAATGTAATTATGACATCTTTCTTTGAGCCATCAATCATGCATAAACCACATTCTTCTTTACTCAAACTATGTGGGTTCTAATTCCTTTTCTAAGAAAAAGGATATGTAGGAATCCCATCTGCGGGTAAGATCCCAACTCTGAAATAATCTATGTCCTCTTGAATGACAATAAACTTCAAGTGCCCCACTAAGTGGCTTTAAAACTAGTATGGTTATCATAATGACCAATATATTTTTATATAATGTGTTGAAGGATACCATTGATTAAGAATCTCTAACAAATACAGACGATTCTCTATCGATGAAGAACCTAGAATACATATAAAAGATTCTCTAAATCTCATACATAATAATCATTGATTGTCGGATTTAAGGGAAATTCTTATTTTCATATTTGGTAACGTAATAAGGATTCATGAACATAACTTAAATCTATAAAGAGAGTCCCAGAGTAGACAATAATTCCCCCCAAATGGGTGTGATGAGTCTGACCTCCCATCCTCTCGACCAATGAAAATTCTTAAGCCTCATCAGTTCATAACTAGTGAGCACCTACCTTTGGAAAGTAGGTCCAAATGGATATATAATCATTAGATGTTTCCAGTTATACAAACAAACCCGTTAGAAACTTCTTGGAATGTTTGAACCTTAAATCAATGAGGTCATCCCCATTTCCAGAGGAAATAGAGACGCATCTTTTTTTGAGCACCACCTTCCATCCTCAGATGGATAGTTAGACTAAGCAGACCATTCAGACCATCGAGGGTATGTTGTGTGCTCTTGTTTGAAATCTTCGGTCGTAGTTGGGAGGATCACTTACCATTGGAGGAGTTTTCATACAACAACTACTATCACACCACCATTGGAATGGCACCTTTTAAGGCATTGTACGGGCGACCTTGCAGATCACCTTTATGCTAGACTAACCTAGGCGAGTTCGCACTAATGGGACCAGAGATGGTATGGGCTACCATAGAGAAGGTGCATATCATCTAGGAGTGGATGAAGACTGCACAAAGTAGGAAAAAGTCGTATGCCAACATGATATGGAGACCTCTATAGTTTGAGGATGGTGACCACCTATTTCTACAGGTCACACCTCGATGTGGTCTACAGAGATTTGGCCGAGGTGGAAAGTTATCTCAGAGATTCATAGGACATTTTAATGTCCTTGGCGAAGATAGCGAGGTGGAATACCACTTAGCTCTTCCACCTTAGTTGAACCAGGTGCACAACATCTTCCACGTATCACAGCTGAGGAGATACGTGCACAACCCTTCCCACACCCTCGACCATGGAAAGCTTGACGTCAATGATGGGGATACTTTTACGGAGGTTCTAGTAGATATTGAGGATCGACAGGAGCGGGTCCTTCGTGAATGTTTTATACCTCTATTTTGCATTCACTGGAAGCACGGGAACCACCAGGAGAGCCCATGGGATTGGGAGGCTCAGATGTGTTCTCAGTACGCCCACTTGTTTACTTAGTTTGATTTGTGGCTTATGGGGATTTAAATACCTGATTTGGGGAGAATGTAAAGACCCATAATTTCAATGTAAGTTATTTTTAAATAAATGGCAATTTTACGAGTTTGCAAAAATTTACGACACGTGATTCCGAATGCCGGAGTGCCCAGAATGAATTTATAAACATTTTTTTGTGTACGTTTAATAAATATTTGAGTAGGTTTTTATAACACTTATATCGGTTCTTGGAATTGAAATTCAAGGGCACCGTTGAACTCATAGCACCGATATTCGCATAAAGAGACTTTCACCTCAACTGCAGTTGGTTGAGGGTCGATGAATGTTTTTGGGTTTTTTATGAATGAATAAAATAAAAATAAATATTTGTAGCTTTTATTTTTATTTTATTTGTTAAAAACTCTATTTGGAAGTTGAGAAGTGGTAACCACCATATCTTAACCTCCCATAAGAGGTTATGGTGGTGGGGACCACCTAAGCCTAACCTCCCTAGAGAGGTTATGTTGTTGGGGACCGCCCGTGACCTAAACCTCTCAACTCCCTCATTAAATGTGGGAGAGACTCTTCAAATTCTACAATATTAATTGTTCTAGCCCTCCTCTAAAATAATTAAGGCAACACAAGAATTATAATTATTCTAACATATGAGATTAATTAACCCAAATTTGATTTATATGACCACATACATAATAGATCACATAATCTATTATTTTGTGGCTACCATTTCATTTTGGGGGTTTTTGGGAGAGGAGGAGATATGGGGGAAAATATCCCCAATGAATAACCCCATCCAATAATGCCTCTGCTTCATTATTTTCTTCTCCAAACTTCATCAAAGGATCTCCAACGATGCATGAACTGACAATCGAGGAAAACGCCGACGACAGTGATGTCCATCTTTTAACAACGATTCGTCTTTTTCCTTGAGACCTCGTCAACGTCATCAAGCGAACCAGGGAGGGGTTTATTTATATTTTTTTATCAATTCCCATGTACATACCTTCTATTAATTTATCTGGTTGGGAACAATCATTGCAGGAAGCTAATATTTGATGTTCATGTTCATGTTCATGATGAGACAAATGCTGGCACCCTAACATGGAGGGTTCGGGCCAAACCAACATGGCCCGAACCATCCGAAAAGCCTGTGGTGTTCTTAAAAAAGGAAGAAGATGACAACCTTTCATGTTTGGGGCATGAGAACAACTGCCGACACCACCACGGGCCACGACGAAGGCGACGACACAACGGTGCTGCCCCGCATCCACCGCTGCCACCCTGCGGCCTCCGTGCCGACCTCGGCCACCGCAGCTCTACGCAGCTCCACACTGCACCGCAGCCACGACACCACCTTGTGGCTAGGTCTCCGCCCCATGGCCCGACCACAGTCCCCAACATAGTATCCCCATGGCCACCTGACTTCGTGGCACCCTCCACAGCCTCTCTTGGCCTGCTGGGCTGAACCCAACAGGTCAGGCCGCCCAGCGGGCTAGGCTGAACCCAACGGGTCGGGCCGCCCAGCGTGTCAAGCCAGACCCAATGGGTTAGGGAAGGTTGACCCAAAATGGGTCGGCACAAACTGGGTCGGGGCGAGTCAGTCTGACTGGGTGGGACCGGACTCGATCTCACTACAACCCAATTACAATCTTTTGGCCATAACATTGGCACCGAATGTCCGTTAGACGAACGGTCAGCGGCATTGGGAACCTTGGAGCATGTCGGTTCTTTTGAGTAATACCCTACTGTATTTTGCATTATGATGGGATATGATATGGTTGGATCAAGTATGAATCCAACTAAGCCCCCGGGAATAAAAGGCTAATAACTCACTGACCGGGCGTCCGATTGATGCGTCGTCTATTACGTTGATACCCCTATGATGTAACATCCAGAGTCCGGAGCCCTTCCACTGGTGCCCGTACCCGGTCCGCCACAAGACCTCAAGAATGTTTCCCCGAACGCCATAGGCTACCAACTAGTAGCGAGGCCCTTGGTGAGTCGGTGGGGAATCTATGCCCTCATTCGGTAAGGTATACAAGGTAAGAAAACAACAATAACAGTGGAAGCAGTAAACAACATGCATACCAACAGAAACCAATAATGGAAGCAATGTAAATATATAGCTATGATGACAATGATGCAGCAGGTAAAAGTATCTAAGAAGAACAGCAAACACAACAACGTGCTAAAATACAACTGAAACCAAGTGCAAAAGAAAACAAAGTAAGCTCCTCGGCATCGCGAGCCACGACTCGGTCCCATGCTCCCCAGCTCCTGGTGTAGTCAAGATCCTGAAGTAGAAGGGCGATTTCTCTTATCTATACCTGCAGCAACATAGTCTGCTTAGGCCCAAAAGCATGGCCCAAACAGGGTTTGAGATACAATCCCAGTAGGCAATCACCCAAAGATCTGTGCCTAACAGTCAATGAATAAATTGCAGTAATAAAACAAGAAGCAGTAAACAGAAAAGCACAACAGCTATCCATAGTTCTAACAAAAGAAGTGCACAAGTAAATAACCAGTAAAAAAGGAAAAATGTAACCCTCTGGGTAGCTCTCACAGCCTAACCCCTATGGTTCAACCTATAAGTACTAGCAACCCTCTAGGTGGCACACACAGTCTCAACCCTCTGGTCCAGTCACGTAATTAAGCATACTCTCTGGGGAAGCACTCACCGTCAATTCCCCATTTAGTCTCGTATCGTGCTAAAGGCTCTCTGGGGAAGCACTCAATGTCAATTCCCCCTATGGCCCGCGTCGTGCTAATGGCTCTCTGTGGAAGCACTCAACGTCAATTCCCCCTATAGCCCACGTATCGTAATTAAAAGACACTATGGAGAATCCCTTCCATCAATTCTCCCTTTGGTCTACTAATCTAGGTTATCACAGTCATGAGTATAACTAAACATGCTCAGCGCGTGCACATCATCCAAGTAAACCACAAGAACTACTTGGCTATCAACTAAGGCTCAACAGCAATAATAAAACAACAGTTCCACTATCCTACGACTAGGCATGGAAACTAGAAAATGCCAAACAGACGAAATAAGCATGGCAAGGCAACCTATGCACAAACAAAATATTCTAATTATAAGAAATAACCTCTACTAAAACAATCAAGCAAAGCAGGTAAGCAACAAGGGAAAAAGAGACAACACGCAATACCCCGTTCACGGGTATTGGTGGAATTTGCACATAATATTCATTAACTTTCAATGGAAAGGAACAAACCACCAACCTTGATCCTAGGAGATCTATATACGTGAACCTCGATGACAGATTCCCCTTGGAATGATGTAGAACTGAGAAAACGCACAAAATGATCATCCTATGATAACTTGGAAACAAGGAGGAATCAGGAAACAAGGCTAAAGCAGAAGGAAGAACTCACCGCTGCGCTTCCAACACAACTGACTATGCTCGAATCAGAGAACGGACGGCGAGGCGGTCATCCGTCGAAGATCCGGCCGTACGGGTCACTTCGGACGGCCGAAAACTGGAGAAGAAGGTGAATATGAGGGTTAGACGCAACCTCGGTCCGTTTCATAAAAAAAAGTACACGGCGTTTACCTTTAGAGTACATGGCGTGTACTTCTAATTTTTCCATACTCCAAAATAACCGGCCTCCACCTCAGGCTTACACACCGTGTGTGTGGCCCAGACTCGGCTAGCACACGGCTTCGAGCCAGGGAAAGAGTACATGGCGTGTACCAAGAAAGTACACGGCGTGTACTTCTGAAATTTCCAGAAAATTCATTTTTCTCAAAAACTCCAGAAAAAGGAAAACATACCTGAAAAGGGGTCTGGGTTCTTACAAACTTCCCCCCTTAAATAAATGTGTCCCCGAATTTCCCTAACGATGCGGAGAAGGAGAGAACCCAAATAGCTCTGGTCACTGCGATCGAACATCAGCCTCCCTCTCCCATGTCTCATCCTATACTCGTCCGTGCTGCCATAGCACTCGTACCAGAGGAACAGACCGCCCACGGAGAACCTTCATACTACGATCGACAATCCGGATAGGATGATTCTCAAACGACGCATCTGCTTCAAGCTCAACTTCCTCGGGCTGAAAGACGTGAGACGGGTATGAAAAGTAACGTCGGAGCTGAGAGACATGGAAGACGTCATGCCTGGCCCGATACCTCTGAGGTAGCTGTAACCGATAGGCAACCAGCCCCACTCTCTCCAAGACCTCAAACGGCCCAACGTACCGCGGTGAAAGCTTACCCTGTCTCCAAATCATTTTGTGTCCCAACCTCAGTGCGACATGTAGGAAGACCTGATCACTAACCTCGAACTCCATAGGTCGTCTCCGTTGATCAACATAAGACTTCTGCTGAGACTGCGCTGTAGCCATCCTCTTCCGAATCAGCTCTATCCGCTCTGAAGTCTCTTGAACAAGACGAGGTCTAAGCAAAGCTGCCTCTCCTGCCTCCAGCCAGCATAAGGGTGATCGGCATGGCCTACCATATAAAGCCTCGTATGGCGCCATCTGAATGGTCGCCTAGAAACTGTTATTGTAGGTGAACTCCACCAGAGGAATATGCTTCTCCCAAGAACCGCCAAAGTCAAGGATACAAGCTCAGAGCATATCCTCAAGTAGCTGGATTGTGCGCTCGCACTGGCCATCAGTCTGGGGATGGTATGCTGTACTCAAAAGTACCTATGTACCCAAGGCCTTCTGAAGTCCCTACCAGAACCGAGAGGTAAAGCGTGCATCTCTGTCTAAAACAATAGAGTGCGGAACTCCATGAAGACGAACAATCTCGCTGATGTAAAGTCATCCCAGATCATCGACACTAAAGTTCTCCTTGATCGGAAATAAGTGAGCAACCTTCGTAAGTCTATCGACGACAACCCAAAAGACATCGTTCCCTCAGGGTGATCTCGGTAATCCGGTCACGAAGTCCATCTCAACATCGTTCCACTTCAACTATTGAATGGGTAACTGCTGTAAAAGGACTGCTGGTCGCTGATGCTCTGCTTTCACCTGCTGACAAGTAGAACACCTCAAGACAAAACCAGCAACATCCTTCTTCATACCTAGCCGCCAGTATTGGCGATGAAGGTCCCGATACATCTTGGTGACACCAGGATGAACTTCCCAAACAGAGGAGTGGAAATCCCGCATCAACTCCTCACGTATGTCTTCTGGCACCCATACGCATCCCGGGAAGCACAAGATCTCATCCTCACCCACTGTCCATCCAAGAAGAGGGTTCCCTCCTGACACACTCTCCCGCAGGACTAAGCCTTCTGAGTCTGATAGCTACCTCATCCGTACCCGATCAAGTAGCATGGAGGTAACAGCTACAGAAGATAGAAAAGTCTGTCCTTGTCTGTCGTGCACCTCCAGATGCATCTCAGAGAACAGAGCCATCAGTTTCCACTCACTACTGGCCTCATGAACTTCCTGAATTTGAGTTCTCCTACTCAACGCATCGGCCACGGCGTTGCCCTTTCCGGGCGTATAGGAAAGCTCGAAATCAAAATATTGTAGATACTCAACCCACCTGCGCTGCCTCAGATTCATATCACGTTGTGTGAAGATATACTTGAGACTCTTGTGGTCAGTGAAAACCACAAAGTGCTCTCCCAGAAGATAGTGTCTCCAACAGTGCAAGGCATGAACAATAGCTGCCAAATCCAGATCGTGTGTAGGGTAGTTCCTCTCATGTGGCCTCAACTGCTAAGATCCGTACGCAACGACTCCATCTCCCTGCATAAGTACAGCTCCCATCCGGATACCCGAAGCATCACAGCAAACAGTGTAGCTCTTCCCTAGCTCTGGAAAGACTAGTATCGGTGCTGACGTCAACCTCCCTTTCCGCTCCTGAAAGGCTGACTCACAAGAACTTGAACATAAAAACTTTTCCCCCTTTTTGTTCAGGCCTGTCAAAGGTGTTGCTAGATGGGAAAAGTCCTGAATAAATCTTCTATAGTATCCAGCCATCCCTAGGAAGCTTCATACCTCAAAAACGTTTTTTGGATTCTCCCAAGAAACTACATCTCTCACTTTCTCTAGGTCCACTGATACTCCTGCCTCTGAGATGATGTGACCCAAGAAGTGAATCAGATCCATCCAGAAGTGGCACTTAGAGAGTTTAGCATAAATTCGATGCTCTATCAGCGTACTCAGAACGATCTCAATATTTGTAGCATGGTTGTTTCGAGTTTGAGAGTACACCAAGATATCGTCCACGAAGACCACGACGAAGGAATCCAAGTAAGGATGGAACACTCGGTTCATCAGTGCCATGAAAACTGCAGGCGCGTTCGTGAGACCGAACGGCATGACTGTATACTCGTATAGAACATACCTGCTCCTGAAGGCTGTCAGAGGTATATCCGATGGTCTAACGCGCAACTGATGATAACCGGACCTCAAGTCGATCTTCAAGAAAACCCGGGCTCCTTGAAGCTGATCTAAAAGGTCATCAATCTTTAGAAAAGGATATCGGTTCATGACCGTCAACTGGTTCAGCTTCCAATAATCCACACAAAGCCGAAGGGTACCGTCTGCCTTCTTCGCAAATAGAACAGGTGAACCCCAAGGAGAAGTACTGGGTTGAATGAAACCCTTAGCTTGTAGCTCCTCCAACTTCTTCTTGAGCTACTGTAACTCAGGTGTGGCCATCCTATAGGGAAGAATGGGCACCGGTGCCAGACCTGGCACGAGCTCAATAGAGAAGTCTACCTCACGCTCCGGAGGCAAACCCGAAAAGTCCTATGGAAAGAAATCCCTGAAGTGATCCACCACTAGAGGAAGGTCCAACTGTGGAGTCCCCTGATCATCCAAATAAAGACTAGAAATCTGGGCTGTTACCCCTCCTAGCCCAAGATGCTCGAGTCCCACCCGACTCGCTCGAACGTCCCATTCGCCTCTATGAAGAAAAGATTCACCCTCTGGTGAAACGAAACTCACTCTATGGAGATAACAGTCGACGATTGCCTGAAAGGGAATCAACCAATCCATGCCAAGGATGACATCATAGCCTTTCATCTCCAAGACATAAATATCCCATGAGAAGCGATACCCTACAACCTCGAGAGGGCACTCTCTACACTGGCGTACACTAGATGTCCTCATCCCCAAGGGTGTGTCTAGTGTCAACGAGTCAGCAGAAGAAAAGATGCAGAGTCCAAGGCTCTCCACAACTGAAACAGAGATAAATCTATGCATAACACCAGTATCGAAAAGGGATGAAGATAAAACTGAGGCTACTAAAATCGTACCTCGAACAGTAGAAGGGTCGGGATCCTGCTCATGATAAGTCTGCTCCACGGAGAAAGACTGGACTGCACCGCGGCCCTGTGCCCCTGACTGACCACTCTGAGCTGAACCTCCCTACTGGTGCTGAGGGACTTGTGGCTGACCGCCATGGCCTCGACCTCCACCTCGGCCTGAACGGCTGGAAGAACTCTAGTTCCCTGACTGGTGAGAGACTGGTGGGGCTGCTCCTGAATGGGGATTCATGTAAGAACCCCGGTCACCTTCTGCTTGTGGGAAAACATGGAAAAAACGCTGAAGGTGACCCAACTTGTCACAAGATCGGCACTCCATGGGGTCTCTTTGGTACTGCGGCCTCATGTGCCCTGCCCGACCACACTGGTAGCATGTCACTTGGCTGCCTGATGATGCGTCCCGCTTCCTCGAATCACCATGTGTAGGCTCCCTACGGTGCTTCTTGTTGTCATCTGAAGGAAAGCTAGCTCTGGAAGCCGAACCGCCCTGGCTCGCAGCTCCAGAGTCTCTCAGATTGTGTTCCGCAATCAGTGCCTGGTTGACGATGGAAGTAATGGAATTCAGCTAGAAGATGCTCACCTGCGAACGGATCTCCCGCCTAAGTCCATCCTCAAACTTCCTTGCCAAGAAAACCCCACTCCCATCCCGAAGGGGTGTAAAACGCTGCAGCTCAATAAAACGAGAGGAATAATCCATGACAGATAGATTACCCTACTCTAAGCTCATGAACTCCCAGGCTCGATCGGACCTCAGGGTCTCCGGGTAGAAGTAGTCGTAGAACACGCGCTGGAACTCCTCCCAAGTCATAGCCTGCTGCTGACCCGCCTGTGAGATCACGTCCCACCACCTGTTGGCGGAGTCTCCGAGCATGTAGGTGGGGAGCTTGACCCACCTCTCTAGAGGTGTCTCCAGATGCTCGAATATAGTCAACATGGCTTCCAGCCACGAATCTGCATCCTGAGGTCCTCCCTCCCCTGAGAACGTGGGAGGATGCTGCTGCTGGAAAACCTGCGTCTAGTCTTCCATAGACGAGGTAGGAGGTGGTGCTCCCTGGAAGGCCTGCATTATCCTCATGAAACCTTCCCTGAACTGCGCATCAGAACCTGCAACTGGTACAACAACTGGTTCCAAATCTGGCTCGGCTGGGGGATTGATAGGAAGTCTTTGATCAGCCATATCCGGCGTCTGGTCACTGCCTGATGACAGACGTATGACCAGAGGACGTCTCAGAGGTATAGCTCTGAAAGATCAAAAGCACACCTTAGATTAGGAAAACAAGGACAGAGAAAACAAGAATACAAACTGGAACAGGGGAATAAAAACACACAAGATTGCAAAACGCGACTACACGACGTATATAACACTACACGGCGTGTCTTCTGAAACCACTAACATGGGCGTGTACTCCTGCCCCACAAGTCGTGTACACCTCAAACTACATGGCGTGTTAACAACCACATAAGGCGTGTACATGAAAACTATTCCCCTGCCCGAGTCTCCTGACACAGCCAACCCACACGGTCCGACTCAACCAGAGACTACACAGCGTGTTCGAAACAAACACGGCGTGCACTAGACAAGGCTTCGGTGGTCCGTGTTATTGAGTACACAGCCGTCTACACGGCTGGTCCTTAAACGGCGTGCTCCGAACAAGCACGGCGTGTATAGTCGAAGGTGACACCGTCCCGTGTTGTTTGTGACACGGCCAGGTACCTGGACAAGACTAAACGGCGTGTTCCCTATGGACACGACGTGTTCTGCCCAAGCTTCCCCATACCATGTTGTTAGTGACACGGTAGGGTACACGGCTCTGAACTCACACGGCGTGTACCAATGGTGCATGGAGTGTTCCCGAAGTTACACCCACGACACCGTGTTCTGCTCACACGGTCAGTGACACGGCCTGAAAACTACACGGCATGTATCCAAAAAGTACACGTCGTGTATTCTGGGTTTTTCTGGGCAGTAGCTCAGAAACTACGCAGAATTCCAGAAATACTAAAAATAAGGGAAAAGGTGCCAAATTCTAATCCGTGAGGGATCATAACACCTCAAGAACCGAACCTCGGCATTCACTTTAAGCAAAGAACAAAACAAACAGTTTTCTAATACAACAGCAGAGAATCTATCAAGCATCTATCACAACAGCATGCATAATCTACACAGAGCCTATCACAATAGCATGTAATCGCTAATGCACCCTAGATAGCATGGAAATAATGCATGACATGTGATTTATACAAGTTCCTATATGATGTATGAGATGGAATACCTTAATCTCATCGGGTTTCTACAGAAATAGAACTGAAATATGAAAATAATAACCGCACAAGTCAAGTGAATCACTCTAGGTGAAAACATATCAACCATAAAACTCAAAACTAGCAAACTGAAATTAACGAGGTAGTATGGCCTTTCCATGTACACGGGTTAGCTACTCCCGAGCACAGCTTAATACGAAGTACCAAATCTGTCCTATACCTGGTTAAAGTCTCCAAACAATAAAGTAAGAGAAAAGAACTCCTCTGATACCACTTTGTAACGTCCCGAGTCCGAAGCCCTTCCACTGATGCTCGTACCCGGTCCGCCACATGACCTCAAGCATGTTTCCCCGAACGCCAGAGGATGTTGACTAGAAGCGAGGGCCTTGGTGAGTCGGTAGGGAAACTATTCCCTCATTCGGTAAGGTATACAAGGTAATAAAACAACAATAACAGCGGAAGCAATAAACAACATGCATACCAACAGAAACCATTAACGGAAGCAATGTAAATATATAGCTATGATGACAATGATGCAGTAGGTACAAGTATCTAAGAAGAACAGAAAACACAACAACGTGCAGAAATACAACTGAAACCAAGTGAAAAAGAAAATAAAGTAAGCTCCTCAGCATCGCGTGCCACGGATCGGTCTGATGCTCCTCAGCTCCTAGTGCAGTCAAGATCCTGAAGTAGAAGGGCACTTTCCCTTATCTATACCTGCAGCAACATAGTCTTCTTGGGCCCAAAAGCATGGCCCAAACAGGTTGTGAGATACAATCCCAGTAGGCAATCACCCAATGATCTATGCCTAGCAGTCAATGAATAAATGGCAGTAATAAAACAAGAAGCAGTAAACAGAAAAGCACAACAGCTAAAATCCACAGTTCTAACAAAAGAAGTGCACAAGTAAACAACCAGTAACAAAGGAAAAAAGGTAACCCTCTGGGTAGCTCTCACAGCCTAACCCCTATGGTTCAACCTATAAGTACTAGCAACCCTCTAGGTGGCACACATAGTCTCACCCCTCTGGTCCAGTCACGTAATTAAGCAGACTCTCTGGGGAAGCACTCACCGTCAATTCCCCATGTAGTCTCATATCGTGATAAAGGCTCTCTGGGGAAGCACTCAACGTCAATTCCCCCTATGTCCCGCATCGTGCTAATGGCTCTCTGGGGAAGCACTCAATGCCAATTCCCCATATAGCCCGCGTATCGTAATTAAAAGACACTCTAGAGAAGCCCTTCTGTTAATTCTCCCTTTGGTCTACTACTCTAGGTTCTCACAGTCCTGAGTATAACTAAACATGCTCAGTGCGTGCACATCATCCAAGTAAACCACAAGAACTACTTGGCTATCAACTAAGGCTCAACAGCAATAATAAAACAACAGTTCCACTATCATACGACTAGGCATGCAACTGGAAAACGCCAAACAGACAGAATAAGATTGGAAATGAAACCTAAGCACAAACAAAATACTCTAATCACAAGCAATAACCTCTACTAAAACAATCAAGCAAAGAAGGTAAGAAATAAGGGCAAAACAGACAACACGCAATACCCCGTTCATGGGTATTGGTGGAATTTTCACATAATATTCATTAACTTTCAACGGAAAGGCACAAACCACCAACCTCAATCCTAGGAGATCGATATACATGAACATCGACGACAGATTCCCCTTGGAACGACGTAGATCTGATAAAACGCACAAAACACTCATCTTATGATAACTTGGAAACGAGGAGGAATCAGGAAACAAGGGTAAATCAGAAGGAAGAACTCACCTTTGCGCTTCCAATGCAACTGACCGTGCTCAAATCGAAGAACGGATGATGAGGCGGTCGTCCGTAGAATATCTGGCCATATGGGTCACTTCGGACGGCTGAAAACTGTAGAAGAAGGTGAATATAAGGGTTAGACGTGACCCCGGTCCGTTTCATAAAAAAACAAAAGTACACAGAATGTACTTTTAGAGTACACGGTGTGTACTTCTAATTTTTCCGTACTCCGAAATAACCGGCCTCCACCTTAGCCTTACACACTGTGTGTGTAGCCTGGACACGGCCAGCACACGGCTTCGAGCTGGGGAAAGAGTACACAGTGTGTACCAAGAAAGTACACAGCGTGTAATTCTGAAATTTCCAGAAAATTCATTTTTCTCAAAAACTCTAGAAAAAAGGAAAACATACCTGAAAAGAGATCCGGGTTCTTACATATGATGTGCCCGAACTTTGAGATACTTATTCATGGGAATCCATAGCAGTTGGAGTATCGACTAGTTGCTTGTGGAGGGGATCCTCCCAATGATTATTGAGCATAGTGCGGAAACCCAGTGGATGGCTGAGACATGACAAATTCTAACTGTTTCGACTCGGAGTGACTTGACAGGTCCAGTGGGGTGAGCCTTGGTAATGCGGCAGACCCATGGAGGAGAGCGCCTTGGTGATGCGGTAGACCCATGGTACTTGATAGGAGGAGTGCCACGGTAGGACACGAGGGGTAGACCCTTGGTGATGTGGTAGACCCATGGTGGGGAGTGCCTTGGTGACGCGACAGACCCACAGTACTCGACAGGAGGAGTATCCCAGTAGCCCAAGTTTAGTGGGAAGTACCTCTATGTGACGTGGAAGGACCACTATACTCGATAGATGAGGATTTCTACAGAAACTGAGGTGTTCGACATTGTGACTGGGAATGTTACTTGATACTACCGCTAGAATAAATCCCGGTGTGAGCTGAGTCAAAACCTCTATTTTTCTTCATGTTTGAGATAAATTACATGATAACTTAGGTATATGTATGGGCATAAACCTATGTAGGGTTATCTATTGATTTCATACTTTGTGGTTTATCCATGGTGGATTTTGTGACAATTTAAGGGTCTTGGGGTCTCTACTGAGTAATGTTATACTCACCCCTGCACGATCTATGCCCACACATCGTTGTGTTTGGTGTAGATGACGGATAACGCAGACTGAGGACGAGAGTACCAGGACTGGACGTTACCCGGAGGTGGTTCGTATGAAGATTCGATACACAGAGAAGAAGGAAAGACGAGGAGTGCTGAGGAGTATATCTATACCTACCCTTTAGGTAGGAACCTTAGAAGGATACCCAGTAGTTGTTTTCCTTTTTCTTTAGTTGTACTTGTACTTTCAGTTTCTTGTACTTTACTATTGGGCTTGTATTTCGGTCCCCTATTACTTTCACTACTCTTTGTTATACAGTTTTACGTAGTGTTTTGTATCTGGATATATTCTTTCTTGTGTGTGTATTTACTGATTATAAAGGCAATGCCTTCCCATTTTTAGGGAATTACGCATTTGGTTCTAGTTACCAGCCCATGGCCTATGGTAGGCGGGCTAGGGGTAGTCACGACATCAGCCTTGGGGGACGGGTCGTGAAATTATATAAGTTATCATTTTTAATAAAAATATTCATTGTAAATATAAAAATATTTCCTAAATTATAGTATTTTTTTATAAGTTTTAGATATCAAATAAACTAAATTATTTATAACACAATAATGATGCAGTATTTACCTGATTAATAAATTATTTAAAAAATTAATATTAATAATATTAAAACAATATCCAAAACCCGTAAAATTATTATTGTATGATTTTATTTCGAACAAAATTCATCTTATCTTCAATTTTAATGAGTTTTTGGCCTTTTGAAACCGAAGATAAGTTTTTAATAAAATAACATTTTCAAACTTTCCTAAAGAGCCCCTCCTCTCACTTATAAAAGGACACCACTTATAACCAATTCTTCACACATATCAAGCCCCTTAGCTCATCCAAAACCTACCCAAATAAGCTATCAAGATCCCACTATTCTACCTAGAATCCTTACCTTAGGCAGTAGTCACTTCAAGAAGTCCATTTGGATCAAACCAAAGGGAGTTACCCAAATTAAAGGTAATGGTTTCTCTTAACTTAATTTCTTTTATTTTACGTCTCCAACACCTAAACTATTATTATTCAATTATTTTATAACAACACTAGTATCCTAAATATTCTAGGATGTTATTATGAGAATTATTCAAACTAAACATACACACAACTTCAGCTAATGGGAAAATAACATATTGTTTTGTTGATGGAAAACTAACGACTCATGAAATGGTGATTGTTTAATTATCTCCTACAACCTCTCATGGTGGAAATTAAGATGATAGTGTATTTATATATGATATATATTTTGTTTATTTTGTCTTTATTCTTCTGTATTTTCCATTTATATCGTACCTTTATGGTTTTCATTATGGTTAAATGCGATAATTTAATTTGAGGAAGTGCAGACTACAGCCCCCTAAAAGTGATATGACTCCATAATTATTTATGTGGGACACATAAAAAATGGATTTAATGATATTATATATTATATAATATAGTTATTATAATATACCTATGTATAGTTATGTTTTAATTCAATTATAATATGAAATATAAATGAAAGTAGTGTTCATGCGTACGTACGACTTACCGTCTCTATGAACAGTGCATTTCAGTTCTTATCACCAAATGTTATGTAGTGTTATTGATATATATATATATAATGCATATATAATATAAATATATATATGATATCTAAATTATTTATATAATTATGGAGGTAATGGACTTTTTTCCACATGGAAAAATTGTAATTATAATAAGTTCATTTTTGAATCTAGTTTCTAACATCGATAAACTTTCTAATATGAACTCAAAAAATTTACTAATTGTTATATCAAGGTAATAAGTGATATAAAAAGAATATTAAAATTGAAAAATTATATTAATCAACTATAAATTAACTTATGTTTATTACTCATGAAGAACAAGGAACATACAAGACAAGTCAGACTTGGGGTAATGGGTTTCTTATCTCGCTCTTAATTTCATGAGATTTCCATTGTTCACCACTTATTTATTTGATGTGGTGTATTTTTTACATACATTTGATATATATTATCATGATTATAATTATATTCATGATATATTTTGATTCATTTGGTGGTTATTAACTTTTTTTCATACGACTCGATTGATTACAACGTGGTAAGGGGTTTCTTATCTCACTCTTAATTTCGTGAGATTTCCATTGTTCGCCACTTATTTATTGCATGCGGTGTATTTTGTACTACCATTTGATATATATTATCATGATTATATTTATATTCTTGATATCCTATGATTTATTTGGTGTTTATTAACTTTTTTTCATACGACTCGATTGATTACAACGTGGTCAGAGTTTTTCATCCCACTTTTTTATTCCTGTGAGATTCATGCTATATTAACCAATATTTCATTTTGTGTGGTGTATGTACTGCCCATTATTGTATTCTTGGTGTAATATCATTTAATTTATGGGTATTTACATCTTAATTATATGATCCTTCCTTCATTGGGTTTAGGTTTCATGAGTTACCAAATTGTTAAGGGAATTTCAAATTTCAATTTCCACTCATTGGTATTTACAAAGACTTCATAGATTATTTTACTCCAAGATTATGTGTGGAATCACTGTTTATTATTTATGTAGTAATTTCCACTCCCTTTTTGTGGATATACATTTGATACTCATAATCAATCCATTTATAATTTCTCATGTCATTGATATGAACTTGATAAGAGTAATTTTAACTCAATTTCCATTCATCGAGTTAAACGTCCAAGTCATTGGTGTTGTTTTTACAAGAATATGTGTGAATTTCCTCTGATTGACTTACACTGAATATCCAATCATATTGAGTGTATTTATAGGTTTCACACTTAATTATGTAATTGATTTATCCTTAACCTAAGGATATGGTCTTTATAAGGGATTTCATCTCAATTTACATTCCACTGAGACTTCTTATTTTGTATATTGCAATTCACTTTTATGTGGTTTATATAATGTAGTTTGACATAGTATATCATGAATCCCTTTATTCTCATGATATTATAAAAATTTTATAACCTCAATTATTTTAATTCAAGTGTCTCTCTTTTGGTTAGGAACTCTAACTAAAATATCATTTAAATGTTTTAAAGATTTATTCTTCTAAATCATTCTCATTAATGTCCATTTTCTAAAAATTGTTTTAAGGATTTATTTATATGTACGTTATTGTTTTAAAATTAAAATTCCTTTTGAATGATTCAAATTGATATGGGACACTTTGATTCAAAAATCTAATTTAAATGGCTTCTTGATAAATAGTGTGACTTTTAAATGTTTTCAAGAAAAAAGTGGATATTTCTCTCAAATAGTTTTGATGATTATTTTCATCTATGTCAATATCCTTTATTATTCTTGATTGAGGTTAATATATTATAATACAACCATCCATATTTCATTTAATGAGTTATGTTTGATTGTGGATGTGCTATTTTTATACCATTCATGGTTTATGGTTAAAGTATTGACATTTAGTATGCTAGTTTTAATACGAATGATTCAACCTTTTCATATGAGGAATATATTGGACCATGTAAGTGATGGGTAGAGCCTGCTATAGCTCCTCGATGCATCAGTATGTCTCATGATATAATTGGATTTTGAATTTTCCAATGCCTTTTTCAATTTTTGATATATGGTTTTGGCTGAGGCCTTAATCATTTTTAGTCGTCTTGGCCAAGTCCTTGACAAAATGTTTCAAAATGTCCGACATTATAAATTCCCTCATTATGAAAATAATATTGATGGTTCATGTGGTTATTTGACTAGTAGAATACCCATGATTATATTTTATTATGGAATTATTTACTCAAATCATATTCCTGCCATATAGTGTTAATTTTCATTATTTGCAAAGGAATGTATTTTCAATTATTCACCATGCCTAATATTTATGTTATATTCTGATTCAATGATTACTCTTACTAAGTATTTGATCTCACCTCTTTCTTATGTTTAATTTTCCCATAATATGAATATGTTAGTTATGAGTGACTTTCAGGCATAATCAAGGAATCCTGGATGTTTCTAATGGAATAAATTTGTTTTGTTTTTCTTTTCAAGTTGTAATCTTGAACTTATGTATGTATCTTGTTTCTAATACTACTAAACTTATCAGTTCTTCAGGACTTGATTCCTTGTAATAATGCCATGGTATTAAAATAATGCACTAGGTTGTAAATTCTAGGGTTGGGGAATTATAGTTGGTATCATAGAAATTTTAGTACAAACCTTGGAAACTAGATTAAGATAAACATTGATTAGAGCACATTACCCTAAGATAAACATTGATGATTAGTAAAGATGAACTTCCTAGAATTTTGGTAATGTATATATTTTGTGTATTTTATAAGAAATACATACTTGTCTGGATACGATAAGGTAGAGGTGGCGTGGAAATAGATGTACCGAGGAGTGAAAACTCCAATAAAGATTTTTGGGCTTGACCTAGGGTATCCTGGTACAAGACAACGGGCCTTGCTGCACTCTTGGTTACAACACTCCTATGGGATATTCTTAAGATAATTTAAATTTTCTTCACAAACTGTTTTGAAGGATTTCAATATAAGATGAAAATATAAGTCCTTGGTTAATCCTAAGGTGTTTCAAATTGAAAATAATGTGTCATGATATTCTCTAAATGATTTTATGAATCACACTATGCATTATAGTTTTAGTCAAACTAGCAGTTCAATTACAGGTTATTACTTTTTGGATGAAAATATGAGGTATGAGATAATATTTATGGTTAAATTATGTTAGGTTTATTCTTGAACAATTTATCTCATTTTTGGGAATGTTATAAAATTATATAGTTTTGAAAAAGGAAAACACGCCGACTATGTGACAACTTGTCGCATCAGAAAAAGCTATCAGAATCAAACCCACAACGAGAGTGCGATTGGGATTTATCACCTACCACTGGACTACGTGAAGTCCCTGGTTAGTGTGACAAATTATTTTTAGTTAATTGATTATATTGATCAATAGTAAGTTGATTTATGACCTTATGTCTTATAAAATTTGTATCCTTAGTATAGAAAAATGATTTGGTGAGTATGTGATAAATGTTATTTTAGAAGACGTTCGCAATGTTGGGAACATTATATGCCTATGGAAAATAGAATGATATGTGATTTCGTTTGAGGAGTTATGGTGGAAAATTATCTATGTATTTATTTTGGATTTATAGCGATTTGGGTTATTTATGTAAATGATTAACCTATCATAGAGAATATGTGATTAGGTTAATTACTTTTAAGTTTGTGACTTTAAGAGTATTAGATGTTATTTAGAGATATATGTTAACGTGGAAGACTATGTAATCAAATTAGTTTGAATTTTGGGTTTCAATCTTAGTTAGTATTATATTGAATTATTTTAATGAATATTTTTCATTTAAGGGTATTGTTTGAACTTTGGGTATTATTTGCATAAATTTTGGATATTAAGAGTAGTATTTCTTTCTATAAAGGATTATCTTTTTTGAGGATCATCTGATCATGTACTAACCATTTTGGTATTGGTTAATGTCTAAATATAAGGGAAATATATAGGTCAACCTTTTTGGATTTTTGATTATTTATATGTTTATTCTAGCTTTTCAGGTGCAACCAAGTCATCTTGAATACTCATCTTTTGGAGAAAAGATGAGTTTGTGGTAGAAATGTATCAATGGATGAAACTCTACATGTAAAGTAACTATATCTCCTTATACTCTTAGTAAATATCATAAATAAATTCCTCAAAATTATGAAAAGGAACTTAAAACAAAAAAAAATTCTGTTTACTTTTCCAACTAGGTAATCAAAGACCTTTCAACCCATCACGAGTTTTGGCATTCAAATCGTTAACTTTCTCCTAATAATTTTTCCAATCACTCTCCATCAGAACATTATTGTTATATTTCTCTTCCATATCCACGTTTTCCTACATGGGAGCCTATTATATGTTATTTTCTGTAACATTCATACTTACCAATCTTTATTTTAAAATAGAGGCCTCATTAATCTATTTTTCGTTGTTGGATTACAACTATATTATTTTCAAATTCCAAAACCCATATTTTTTATCTCGAGCATAAATTGTGAGGATGAAATTTATTTAAGGAGGGTAGAATGTAACACCCCAAGATTGCATAGTACATTATCTCTTTAAAGTAATTCAATAGCTCTCACCCCACACAACATCGAGTTCAAGGACACGACGACTTACCAAACTAGCCGTTCAAAAATATTTATGAATAGTATTAACTGAATTTTGAATTTTATATATTCCATATAATTTTAACATTAATATTATGAATTTAGTATACATAATATTAGAACAGATTCACTTTCTCAGATAAAGGAAGTATTTTTCAAAAAATGCAATTTTACCGCCTTTTAATGGTGCACCATTTTTAAATCCAATATTTGACACTTTTATATATTCAATTTGACAAATTAATCTTTTTATATAGAATCAAGACATAAAAATTTAGTTTCAATAAATTTTTTTTGTTTTTCTGATAACATTCATATTTTGGTGAATAGTGAAAAATACTAAATTTTAATTGAAAACAAATTTTTTAATCAATATAATTTATAGTTTTAAATTATACATTTGAATGGTTTTGAAATATAATTAGATAATATTTTTACCATTTAAATCAATTTTGGTCATTGAAATTAATTTCACTTTGAAATTATACTTAAAAACGTGTAAATCTTTTGATAGTTTTTGTTTCCTAAAAACATGCTATTTGTTTGGACAATGGGAATTAATTTTAAATTAATTAATGCAGATTCTATGTTTTGAATTTGATAAAATAGACATCACTTTTGTATTCAAAATATGTTGAATTTTTTCTATTTTTCTGAAAAACATCATTTTTTTATGAATAGTAAAACCACATAGTAGTAGTAAAAAACTAAATTTTTCCTTAAAATGAAAATTTACCAATTCTATTAATTGAATTTTGAAAATCTGACATACATGGTTTTATTAGTATGTAAATTGTGGTACAATAAGATGAAAATAATTATTGGTGAATAGTAATTTTTGACTTTTATTTACCAAGGTTAAATGTAAATAGTGTAATTTAAGGTAAAAATGAATCTAATAATAAAAAAAATTACATTAACACTTATCCTAAACTTATTGGATGAGTCGTGGCCAACCATGTGCATCCTTGGTTCAATTCTAGGACCCCATGGAGCCACTTAATAGTTATAATGACACTTTATTTTAATGAACATAAAGTAATGACAAAATTGAAATTAACAACTATCTTTTAGTATATTAATTTTTACCAGGGGTTATATGTAATGACCATGAATTTAGGTTCAATTTTTTTAAAATAAATGGAAATTTAACGAGTCCACGAAAATTTATGGCATGTGATTCCAAGGCCCGGAGTTCCCAGAATAAATTTCTGAACATTTTTTGGGGTGTTTTAAGTAAATGTGTGAGCGGGTTTTTCTATATTTTAAACCAGTGCTCAAAATTGAAATTAGAGGTCACCGTTGAACTCACAGCACTGGTATCTAGTTAAATAGACTTTCACATCGATGGCATTTGGTCGAGGGTGGAAGTTAGTTTTTGGGTTTTTCATGAATGAATAAAATAAAAATAAAGTTGTGTAGATTTTATTTTAATTTTATTTGTTAAAACCTCTATGTGGAAGTTAAGGAAGTGGGGACCACTAGATCCTAACCTCCTATGAGAGGTTTAGGTTGTGGATACCACCCGAGCCTAACCTCCCAAGAGAGGTTATGGTGGTGGGGACCACCCGAGACCTAAACCTCTCAACATCCTCATTCAATGTGGGGGAGCCTCTTCAACTTCTCCAATATTAATTGTGCCAACCCTCATCCAAAATAATTAAGCCAACACACCACTTTTAATTTTTCCAACCTATGACATTAATTTACCAAAATTTGAATTATATGCCAACAAACATAATAGATCACATAATCTATTATTATGTGGCTACCATTTCATTTTGGTGGTTTTTGGGAGAGGAGGAGATTTGGGAGAAAAGCCCTCCAACAATGATCTCCAATGAAGAATGCCTCTCCTTCGACGTTTTATTCTCCAAACTCTGTCAAAGGATCTCTAACGACACACGAACCGACAATCGAGGAAAACATTTATGACAACGACGTCCATCTTTTCCCATCGATTCATCTTCGTCCTTGCGACCTCATCGACGTCATCAAGAGAACTAGGTAGGGTTTTATTTCTATTTTTTTATCACTTCCCATGTACACAACTTCTTTTTCTTTTGCGGGTTGGGAAAATCATTGTGGGAAGATAAAATTTGACGTTCATGTTCATGTTCTTGATGATCCAAATTCTACCACCCTAAAGCGGAGGGTACGGGCCAAACCAACATGACCCGACCCTTCCGCAAATCCTGTAGTGGTCTTCGCGATGGAAGAATAAGGCGACCATCCATGGTTGGGGCATGAGAACGGATGTCGGCGTCACCACTGTCTGCAGCTCCGTACCGCCCCACAGCCGAGGCCCCATCCCTCGGTGGAGGCGCCACCCCGAGTTTGGATTGTCGCCCCGTGTCCGGACCGCCTCCCCCGCCCGGCCTGACCACCCCCCGTGCGGCCGGACCGCCTCCCCATTGCTGGACACCCGCCCTGCATGGCAGGACAGCCGCCCCATGGCTGAACCGCCTCCCCGCGGACGGACCGGTTCCCCGCGCAGCCGAACTGCCGCCCGGTGAGGCCAAACCGCCGCCCCGCATGGCCGGACCGCCACCTCGTGCGACTGGACCGCCAACCTGCGTGACTAGACCGCCGCCCCGCGGCCTAACTGTGGCACCCGGCCAAGCCGCCCCACATCCTCGCGGCCTGGTGGTCGTCCTCGCGGCCTCTCACGGCATGCGGGGCCAAACCCAGTAGGTCGGTCCACCCAGCAGGTCGGGCTGAACCCAACTGGCCGAGCCGGGGCGGTCCGAGTCGGTCCGACCAGGTCAAACCAGTCCCAGGCCCACTATAACCCAATTACATTCTTTTGACAATAACTTTGGCACCGAACATCCGTTAGACAAACCGTCAGCAGTGTTGGGAAGCTTGGAGTGAGTCAGTTCCTTTGAATGATACCACACTATGTTATGGAATATTATGGGGTTACGGTTAGGTTGGATCGAGCACGAATCCAACCGGGCCCATGGGACTAAAAGGCTAATAACTCACAGATCGAGTGTCCAATTGACGTGCCCCCTGTTACGTTGAGACCTCTATGACATGGCCGACCATTGAGATACGTCTTCATGCGACTTCGTTGAAGTTGGAGTATCGAACAGTAGCTTATGGATCGAATCCTGCCGGAGATGAGCGAGCAGAGTGCGGGAACCCAGTGGCTGGCTGAGACTTGATGACTGTTGACCATTTCGACTCGAAGTGACTAGACAGGCCCAGTGGGGAGTGCCTTGGTGACGCGGTAGACCGATGGTGGGGAGCACCTTGGTGATGCGGAAGACCCTCGATACTCGATAGGAGTACCTCAGCATGCCACGATGGATAGCATCTTGGTGGCGTGGCAGGCCCACAATGGGGAGCACCTTGGGGACGTGACAGACTGACGGTACTCGACAGGAGGAGTACCTTAGCAGTCCATGGTTAGAGGGAAGCTCCTCTGTGTGATGCGGCAGGACCATTGTATTCGATAGAAGAGGAGTTCTCCAGAAGCCGAGGTGTTCGACTTTGTGACTGGGAATGTTACTTGATACTACCCCTAGACTAAATCATGATTTGAGCTGAGTCAGAACCTCTGTGATTCATAATGATTGAGATAGATTATTTGATAACTTTGGTATCTGTATAGGCATATACCTAAGTAGGGTTATCTGTTGGTTTCATACTTTTTGGTTAATACTTGGTGGATTTTTGGAGACTTTGAGGGTCTCAGGGTCCCTATTGAGTATCGTTATGCTCACCCCTACACAAGCTATGCCCACACTTCATTGTGTTTGGTGTAGATGACGGACAATGCTGACTGAGGATGAGAGTACCAGGACTAGATGGTACCCAGAGGTGGGCCTTCTGAAGAGTCGGTACACGGAGGATATAGACGGTCGAGGAGTGCTAAGGAGGTGATCTGTACCTACCCTTCAGGTAATAACCTCAGAGGACCACCCAGTAGTTGTTTTCCTTTTCTTTAGTTGTACTTGTACTTTCAGTTTCTTGTAGTTTATTGTTAGGTTTGTATTCCGGCCCCATTTTACTTTCAGTACTATTTTTTTTAATGTTTTACTTCGTGTTTCATATCCAACTGTATGCTTTCTTGTGTATGTGTTTATAGGTTATAAAGAAAATGCCATCCCAGTTTTAGGGAATTACGCCTTATGTGCTAGTCTCTAGCCCTTGGCATATGGAAGGCGGGCATGGTGTAGTCACGACTTGGGTCCTAGGGGATGGGTCATGACATATTTTTATCAGATGAGTCTGTTCTATCGCAGAACTTAAGACTCTGATCTTTCATTTCAACGGGAATAGTGTTAAGTGTAGTGGGTGTGGTTATCAGTTTTGGTAAATGAGTGTTGGTGTGGCGGCCGACGTATCCATACACCAGGACCCTGACTTCTAATTTCCAAATCAGTGCACAAAATCACTGAGTGCATGTGTGTTTTCAAGAGTGTTTTTGATATCTCTTGAGTCACCTCACTAGTTATAACTTATTAACTGTGTCACACCAATTTATTTTCAGGATGCCTCCACATAGACAGCTGGCTAGGGTTCCGAGATTTGTACGCACTGATAGCCCATCAAACGACGAGGCCTTGGTTCAGGGCCCTTTTATAGTAGATGAACCAGTGGTACCATTACCCATTGGACCACTGATTCTACCAACCCCAGTAGTAGAGGGTGAATGTCGCTTGAGTGCATTGCACGAGTTCCAGTACCAGAGGCCACCTAGGTTCAGGGGGGAGACAGACCCACAGGCAGCTGAGGATTTACTGGAGGCTGTGTTGAGAATCTTCTCACTCTTAGGGACACTCACCGATCTTACTGTGATTCTTTCCACCAGCCTTCTACCAGTAGTAGTAGGCAGATAGTGGAGCTTGATACTCCAGCTTCACGACATGGTGACGCTTATCTAGGAAGACATGGAGATCCTATTTTGGGCATAATTTTTCCTAGAGATTGTTCATGCATTGCGCATATAGTAGCTTCTTCATCTTAATCAGGGCTGCATGAATGTAGCTCATTACTCAGCGAGGTTCACTAACCTCTCACGTTACTCCACATATATGGTGTGGGGACTAATCATTAGGGCCCGAACCTTCAATCAGGGGATCAGGTGAGAGATCAGAGATTTGATGATCTCACTCAGCATCCTGACGCATGCAGGGGTGTCAGAGAGATACCTCTTGGTTGAGAGTTTCCTTATTGAGCAGTCACCAACAGCGAGACCCACCACCATTCGACATGTTGTGGAGTCTTCTGCATCTGGTAGAAGACAGATGTCGCAGAGGTCCAAGAGGACTAGAACTATAGGTGGACGACCACATGGATTAGGATCGATTGTGCGGGGCACCTGAGGCGAAGCCAGTTATACCAGGAGTGAGCAGTGTTTCTCATGCGACGGGCAGGGTCACATTGATCGTGACTATCCGACCCATCATAGAGATGATCAGCACACGGTCGAAGGACCACCTAGGTAGAGACAAAGGTTCGACCGAGGAGGTCTGTAGGGGGAAGTAGGACGTGGAAGGGGAGCTAGTCGTGTAGCTGGCGGTGGGAGATGATTTGAGGTGTAACTATCACCACCACTAGGAGGTCCACCCCTACCGAAGGGAGCAGGTGGATAGGGTAGAGCTCAGATCCAGGAAGCTAAGGCCTATGATCATGAAACTTTGGAGATGATATGAGGTATGATCTGTGTCTACTCCACCATAGCTGCAGTACTTATAGACATAGATTCCAATCATTCTTTTATTTCCACTACCCTTGTTCGAAGCTCCGAGATTCCGACAGAGCCATTGGCTCGCTACTTTCAGCTAGAGACTCCTACAAGAGTAGATTCGATGATTACACAATGGTGTCAGTAGTGTGAGCTTACTCTAAGAGGTGAGAGATTCAGCTGGGATCTCCTAGTATGGGCGTCGAGTCCTTACAACGTCATGTTCGGTATGGGATGGTTATCTACAGTCCATGCTCATATTTTCTTTATTAGAAACAAGGTACAGTGTGTCTGCATCGATGGGACCATGATTAACTTCACCGGCGAGAAGGCAGCTTTTGCAGAGTAGGATGGACTTTTCCAGAGGAGAGTGCAGTCGATCACTAATCATTTGTCTAGCCTTAACCTCTGATCGGTTGATGTGGAGACTCTGAGCTATCCTATAATGGGGGAATAGTACACGAATTTTTTCCCTGATTATTTTACCGGTATACCTCCTCAAAGAGAGGTGGACATTTACATTGACTTGTACCCCCAAGATGGAACCGATATCTACACCAGTAAATCATATGTCTTCCATGGAGCTTCGCGAGGTGTGGGTATAGCTAGAGGACTTGCAGAGGAAGGGATTTTTCTGGTCCAGTTTTTCTCCCTAGGAAGCCCTGATTCTATTTTCCATGAATCCAGATGGGATCTTGAGATGTTGTGTTTACTATCAATGCCCGAACCATGTAATCATGAATAACAAGCACCCACTCCTAAGGATTGATGACCTCTTTGATCTGCTTAAGGGAGCACGTTGGTTCTCGAAGATAGACCTTAGATCAGGCTATCACCAACTCAATGTACGATATGAGGATGTGCAGAAGACAGCCTTTAGGTGTTAGTATGACCATTAAGAGTCCTTGGTTATGCAATTCTGCGTGACCAATGCTTTAGCAGTGTTCATGGGACTCATGAATAGGATCATTCAGCCATACCTTGATCACTTTTTAGTGGTCATCATTGATGACATTTTGATCTACTCGACTATTGAGGAGGAGCATGTCTGTCATTTGTAGATAGTGTGGGATAAACTCTAAGAGAACCAGATTTATGGTATTCTCTTGAAGTACTAGTTCTGGATCCGAGAGATTCTCTTTCGGGGGCATGCCATATCGGAGGCTGGAGTTGTAGTTGATCCAACAAAGAATGAGGCCGTACTTGCATGGGATCCACCCAGAAGTGTGACAGAGGTACATAGTTTCTTGGGTTTGGATGGATATTACTGGAGGTTTGTGACAAACATCTCTAGAGTTGTAGCACCACTTTTAGCATTAACGAAGAAGGGGCAAACCTTCGTTTGGTTGGAGAAATACCAGCGGAGTTTTCAGGAACTGAGGAAGAGGTTGACTAATGCCCCCATCTTGAGGCTTCGAGAGAAGGGAGTAGGGTATGTAGTTTACTGTGACGCATTTGGGACTGGACATGGATGTTTCCTAATGTAGGAGCAAGCGGTCAATGCATATAGTTCTTCACAGCTGAGAAAACACGAGTAGAACTACGCTATCCATTACCTAGAGTTAGTAGTAGTGGTTTCACCATGAAGATGTGGCGACACTATCTGATAGGAAAACATTTTATAGTGTAGTCCGATCACAAGATTCTCAGGTATATCTTCTCTCAGAAGGACCTAAACACGAGACAACGACGTTAGCTTGAGTTCCCTCCAGACTATGACTTTGAGATAGTCTATACTCCTTGTAAGGGGAACATTGTAGCAGATGCACTCAACAGGAGGTCTAGTATACATCTACTAGGCGAGGAGACTAAGAAGATAGTTGCTTTACAAATATCCTTTTTGGATAGAGATGGATAATCTTTTCTTCAGTCTCTTAGAGTCACTCCCATACATCTTCAGTGAGTTAGGGAGGTGGAATATGGAGATGCTGACTGCAAGACACGTCGTTCTCATATATCCATAGGAGAGGCACCTAATAGATTTTCTGAAGTTAAGGAGTATGTCATCCCCTTAAAAGGATGTACCATGGTTCCAGTGTCACTTCAAGAGGAAATGTTGATGGAGTTCCACACATCACCTCTAGTGGTACATCCAGGAGTGGAGAAGATGAACCAGGATCTCCGACGACAACACTGGTGGCTGGGGATGAAGAAAGAAGTTGCATAGTTTGTCTCTCGATGCATCACTTTCTAGTAAGTGAAGGTAGAGAATCAGGTACCAGCATGCTTGGTTCAGCCATTAGAGGTCCCAGAGTGGAAGTGGGATGGGATATCCATGTACTTTGTGATAGGACTTCCACGTACATCTAGGGGACATAACTCGATTTGGGTGATCATTGACCAACTCACCATGTCGGCCCACTTCCTCCCAATCAAAGAGCATGGTTCAGTAGAGATCTTAGGATGCCTATATGTGTAAGAGATTGTGCGGCTACATGGAGTACCCTCGACGATTGTCTCCAATCATGATGCACATTTTACTTCCTAGCTATGGAAGGGGTTGAAGGAGGCCTTCGAGACTGTTAACGCTCCTTTCTGTCATAATTTTAAACGACTTAAATAGGGAAATACCTCTCTCCAAAGTGATTCATCCTATTAAGTAACATAAAAAATCGAAAAATACATGAATAATGATTTCTTCCCACTTGGGTCGTGCAAGTTTCATCATTGTCGTGCAAGTATACTTGCATGATGCATAGTGGTCGCGTAGGTGACTTGTGCGCCCTCCTTTATTTTTCACCCAGGGTCTTCATTAGCCTATAAATACCCCCTGTGGGCCCCCATTTCAAGAAAGAAAATTTCCAAAACTCAGATTCAAGATCCTGGTGCCCTAGTATCTTCTAGAAGTCTTCCAAACACTTCTATGGTAATTTCATACCTACAGTGGAAACTCTAAACCGGGGAAACAAGGCCTAAATGCTGAAACTCATCAACACTTACGCGCCTAAGTGGCCAACCCTTAAGGGAAATGGATATACTTGCGCACCACCTTATCCCTTCAACAGAACTTGCGCACCACTCTTTTGGAATCCTTTAGGGATAGTACTAAGGGCCTGAGCCAAGTCTCGCCCAAGTATTACCCTAAGGATTGACTGTCGCGCAAGTACCCATGTGTCGCGCAAGTATACTTGCGCGACCAGGACTTGCACTTCCCTCTCTTTTTGGGTGCCCCTCCTGCCTATTCATTTGATTTCTATAAATCCACCTCTCCTATTCCTGATTTAGACTTCAAAATCTTCTTCAAAGTCATTTATGACATGGTTCCGTTGATGGATTCATTATCTGAAAGGAATTCTGTGGAACATTTCTCAGAACCTAGTGATTTACATATCTTTATGTCACTAAGGTCAGATATTTCATTCATTCAACCTCTTCTTTTAAAAATGAGAGGATCTTCAATATGGGCCTCCTTCTCAAGAGTAAGTCCCAATCTCAAATTCCTAAATTTGGGCATCCTCAAAAGTAGTAAGCCCCAATTCCCCAAACTTGGGCCTCCTTTTCAGGAGTAAGCCCCAGTCTTTAAGTCCCTTAACATGGGACTCCTTTTCAGGAGTAAGCCCCAGTCTTTAAGTACCCTAACCAGGGCCTCCTTTTTAGGAGTAATCCCTAGTCTTCAAGTTCCCTTAATTTTGGGAATCATCCTCTGTACTAAGCCCCATGTTCCCAAAAATCCAAATTCCCTTAACCTGGTCTTCCTTTTTAAGACTAATCCCTAGTCATAATTCCCTTTAACCTGGGCCTCTTCTTTAAGAGTAAGCCCTAGTGATAATTTCTCTTAACCAGTCTTAATTTACTTCTGATCTGGGCTTCCATCTCAGGAGTAAAACCCAATCATAATTCCTCTCTAATTTGGGCATCCTTCTCAGGATTAAGTCCTAAGTTAAGTATCCAAATCTCCATAAATCACATATACCTTTATGGACCTTGTTCTCGGGTTTCTTCCCTGAAGAAAATCCTAGTCTTCATCTATCTGGGCAGTCATACATACATAGGCCCCACATCATTTCTTATAATTGCATCTTCCATGGCATAATTTTCTGGTTTTACCAATACCACTTTTTTCTCACACCGAGCATGACTCACGTGAGCTTAGAGTGTAAAAGTAATTAGGACATCTTTCTTTGATCCATCAATCATGCCTAAACCTCATACTTATTTACTCGAACTATGTGGGTTTTGATTAATTTTCTAAAACAAAGGATACGTAGGTAGCCCATCTACAGGTACGATCCCAACTCTGAAATAATCTATGTCCTTCTGAATGACAATAAACATCAAGTGCCCCGCTAAGTGGCTTTAAAACCAATATGGTTGTCATAATGACCAAGATATTTCTATATAATATGTCGAAGGATACCATTGACTAAGAATCTCTAAAAAATACACTAGTTGAGGCATGTTCTTGAGCAAGCCTTTGATTAGAAACAAATGCTATGGGACACTTTGATTCAAAAATATATTTTAATTGGCTTCTTGAAAAATAGTGTGACTTTTAAATGTTTTCAAGAAAAAAGTGGATATTTCTCTCTAATAGTTTTGATGATTATTTTCATCTATGTCAATATCCTTTATTATTCTTGATTGAGGTTTATATATTATAATACAACCTTCTATATTGTATTGAATAAGTTATGTTTTACTGTGGATTTGATATTTTTATACCATTCATGGTTTATGGTAAAAGTATTGACATTTACTATGCTAGTTTTCATACGAATGTTTCAAACTTTTCATATGAGGAATGTATTGGACTTAGTAAGTGACGGGTGGAGCCCGCTATAGCTCCTCGATGCATCAATAGGTCTCATGAGACAATTAGACATCGAATTGGCTAAGGCATCTCCTAATGATTGATATATGGTTTTTTCCATGTCCATGATAATTTTTAGATGTCTTGGTCGAGGTCTTGAAAAAAGGTTTCAGAATGTCTGACATTATACATTCCCTAATTATGAAAATAATATTGATGGTTCATGTGGTTATTTAACTAGTATAATACCCACGATTATGTTTTATTATGGAATTATTTACTCAGCTCATATTCCTATCATAAAGATTCCATGATCATTATTTGTAATGGCATGTGTTTTCAATTATTCACCATGCCTAATATTTATGTTATCTTCCTATGTATTGATTACTCTTACTGAGCATTTGATCTCACCACTTTCTTATGTTTCATTTTCCAATGATATGTAGAAGTAAGTTATGAGTGACTTGCAGGCATAATCTAGGAATCTTGGATGTTTATAATGGAATAAATTAGTGTGGCCTTTATTTTCAAGTTGTAATGTTGAACATATGTATGTATCGTGTCTACAATACTAATAAACTAATCGGTCCTTCAGAACATGGTTCCTTGTAATCATTCTAATGTATTAAAATAATGCATCAGCTCCCTGATTCTGGGGTCCGGGCATTACATGATATGCTAGAGGGTAATAACGAAAGAGTAAATGACGAACCTCACTACCCAGTCAAAGTAGAGGGTATGTATGGAAGAGAGAACGGTGAATTACACTACCCAACCCCACTGGAGGGTAATCCCAGAAGAGAGAACATTTAATTCCACTACCCAACACCACTGGAGGGTATGTATAGAAGTGTCATTATTGAACACCATTGGCCAGCCCCTCTAGAGGTTAAGCTGATACTGCTATGGGGATTCGGAAAACATTAATGCTATCACTGACATCATTGAAAACCGCTAGACGTGAATCATTAATGTAACACCTTAATTCCTAACCCATATTTAGAAAATTGTAGTCTCCATAATTTTCTATACAGAAAAACACATAGGTTAGGCAATTTATTTTCCAAAACAGACATTCGGTGAAAAGGTCCTTTTCACCGCAAGACACCCAAACAGGTCATTGTGGGGTGCGTATTTCTACCCCGAACTTGAAATTCTTATAAAAATGGTCCATATTAATGAGAGGAATATACTGCTGTATATGGTACATCAAACTGAACACCATTTTAAAAGAAAAAAGCATTTGAAACTACCAAGGGAGGGTCCCAGGGGTCTGTCGACCAACTCAAGGTTGGTCCACCTTCCACCGTAATCGATCGTCGTTGTTGATCTGGCATGTGGTTGATTGTCTCGTAGTCTACCATTGTAGTCGGTCTGGCCTACGGTCGACTATTCATGTGCCATGACATTTTCCGTGGCGGTCAACCTAGAATCTAACCCAGTCTAGTTATACTGCCCATACCTCTCAATCTAGGCCAAGTCCGTTAGCCAGAAATTTTATTGGACCATAACGGCTTGGGCTAGTCGCCGATGTGACCTGGCCCACTACTGAAAGTGATTCTTCCCCACGAGCCAGTTTCCGACCAAGGTAAATGTGGGGAGTATCACCGCCTGGGGTCCCACAATTCACCCCATCCAGCTGACTGGTGGGCCTCGTGCCCCCCTTTCTACACCACATGGCCAGGGTGCCGCTGATGCTCCGCAGATCGCCCCCGGAGCGGCCTGCAACCAATATCCACATTGGCAGTTCCCCATCAGTCCGTTCTGTGGACCACCTTATACAATTCAATCACTCAGTCACAATTTTGTCAGTGGGTTGAGGACCCTTGAGATTGTGTTTTCCAAACAATGTCCACTAATCATCGATCCGTCGATGGTTGGTTGTGCACAATAGTTTTCAGCAGAAAACTGTAAAGAACAGACGAAGAACAACAGTTCAAACATAGATCAACGGTCATGTTCACGTGGCCATTTGTGATTTAATGATGGAACAATAAATATTTACCCATAAATTTAATATTTAAATTAGTAACATAATTATAACTAAAAATTGAGATACGTCCTACCTCGAATCGTTGTTTTGTCAATGGAAACACGTCCATGGTTCTCCATCTTCTATCAGCCGATGATTCGGTGGAGATTTATCCACTATTTGGTGAAGAATGATTAATAATGGATAGATATAGAGAGTATGAGTTTAGAGAGAGAAGGGAATAGGGCTTACCATAATATGAAATTCATAATTTCTAATTTATAGGAGCTCTACTAATGATGGAATCTAGAACTATCACACCCCCTTATTTTATGTCGTGTCTAGGAAAAAAACATAATTTTTTACTCAATGATGGTCTTAGATTTCAATTCTGAGTCCCCTTTTGAAAGTTTTAAAATTTAATGACAGGAGTAGAATAATAAATTTTAATTATTTTAATTACCAATTTTCCCCTAGTTGGTGTTTTTCGCAAGAGTCCCACACTGATGAAAGATATACCCCTCTTATTGTAAATGTCATATTATGGACACAACTATGACATCGGATTTTTGATCCAAGTGACTGTTTAATAGTAGTCCCATTTTTTTCATACATATTATAGAATATAGTTTATATTTTTTTTGTATAATTTATTTTAGGCTCATTGTGTCTTGGAACAACCCGTTGTCTAAGCACCTAACTTTGGAAATATATGTAAAAAAATTTCAATGTAATACATGGATAAAACTAAGTATCTAACTCATTCCCTTCTCCAATATTTTCATCCCTACATATAAATAACTAAGAGAGCATCTATGGATACATATCCCACTGTTGGGACTTCTGTTCCCAAGAACTCTCATGCACATTTCTATGTTACCACAACACTTGAACCAAGGGGATGTACTGTCCATTTAAGGTTCACTCCTTTAAATCTTTGATCATCACTGGGTTCCCCATAAAGGTGGCTATATCCTCAATTTCCATCTCACCCTAGTCGATGACATCTGTTTTATCATGAACCTATCACCTCTGTAGCAACACATGGAAGACGTCGAGCACCCACTCCAACTGAGGGGGTAGGGAAAGGCAGTGAGTAACCTCTCATACCTTCCACATGATCTCTGACATGATGTTGAACCATGGGGATAACTTACCTCCATAGCTGAACTGTTGCTTTACAATTTTTGGGGGGACTATCTAGAATACTTGGTCTCCCTTATCGAACTCCAAGGGCCAGTGATGGTGTTCTGCATTTGATATCTGTCTACTCATGGCTATTTTCACCCATTCATAGATGTCATGTACATTCATTGTTTTGGTTCTCACCAACTCTGGGCCCATGAGGGATGATTCTGAAAAATCCATCCATCAAAAAAGTGATATTAAAGGTCTTTAGTATATGTAATTATATGGTTCATTGTATATGGTAGAGTGATATCTATTATTTTATGAAAAATACACTATAGGAAGGTGATCCTCCAATATTTTTCCAAAATATAGCATGAATCCTCTCAGCATACTCAGTAGCACCTGTATATTGTGCTCTATCGTCCCATATGTCTGGGGTTGAAAGGTCGTTCACATATATAATCAGGTCTTGAATTCCTCATGCAAGCCTCACTAAAAATGTGATTTAAAATTTGTATCAATGTCAGAGACAATCATCAAGGGTACCCTATAATGGAGCACAATATCCAACATGTACAGCATCCCCAAACTCTCCACCAAACTCTACTCCCTGATATCAAAGAAGTTCACCAACATAGTGAGTCGATCCAATATAACCCATATAGAGTAATGGGATTTTAGTGTGTGAAAAATTATTGTGACGAAGTCCATTGATATTCTATACCACTTACACTCCAGGGTGTTGAGGGGATGCAGCAAACCAACATGATCTTTTTGTTCAACATTCACCTACTGAATTGTAATGCATCGAGAGATGAACTTTGAAATACCTCATATCATACTAGATCAAAACAATAACCACAAAATATCCCTATACATCTTTCCCACAATGGGATGTACAACTAAGGGTGAAGTATGTAACTCCAACATCAATTCCTTGTTCATCCTGACTGGAACCATTGTTCTCCCTAGGAAAAAGATCTCATGATTTAATCCTTTTGAATACCCATTAGGTGTGTCCCATATGTATATCATGTCTCATAGAACCTCCCTGTCGATATCTACCATTTGGGACTCTCTCACCCTCTCATGGAGTGAAGGCATCAGGATCATCGACTATAGAAATGTTGTGACATACTACCCCACCATTTTGATATGTCGGGAAGATAATTGCTCAGAATATTCCTACAGTAGAAAATCATAGGACTTACTACTGAGGGCCTTAGCTAAAATGTTTTCCTTCCTTAGATTATAGACTATCTCGAAGTTGTAATCCTGCAAGAACTCCAACCAGCATCGCTGTCTCAGATTTAGATCTCTCTGGGTAAAAATATACATGAGGATCTGAAGGTATGAGAAAACCACAAATTTATATCATAGGAGGTATTTTCTCTACATCATTATGTAGAATACTACCACTGTGATATCTATGTCATGATTCACATTGTTCTTCTTATGTGGTATCAACTTCCTCAACTTATATGTCATTACTTCTTGTCTTTGAATCAAGATGCAACCGAATCTAGATCTAGAGGCATCGCAGTACCCTATGAACTAAACACCCTCCTCTATTAGTCTCAGAACTAGAGAAAATTTTATCTTTTCCTATACTCTTCAATGGAACCCCAACACTACTTCGGCCAGTTGAACGGTTATCACTTTTGGATTAGAGAGTTCAAAGGGGCTAAAATCCTTGAGATATCTACCAAATGTCTCTGGTAGTACAAAGACAAACCATTAAAGTTTCACACCTTTGACACATTTTTGGGTGCATACTAAGAAGGAAAACCATTTATCTTTAGGTAATACATGGATAAACCCTATTAATAAATGACATTCCCCAAAAAGTGAACCTTGTGTATCCAAAATGGAAACATCAAGAGCATTCCATAATGTTGTTGCTGTCAGAGTAGATCAAGGACCATCCTCATGTGCTCTGTGTGCTCCTCCTCTATTGCTGATTAAATGAGTATGTCATATATGAATACAACAAAAATCCAGTTCACATATGGCTGGGAGACCTGGTTCATCAATTCGATGAATGCGGTAGGGGAATTTGTCACAATGAATGAAATCATTAAAAACTCATAATGTCTGTAGAGACAAAAAATGCCTAATTTTAGAATATCATTCTCATGAACCTATAGCTGGTGGTATCCAAATCAAAGATCATTCTTAAGGAACAACCTTGAACCTCAAAACTAGTTTAAGAGGTTTATTTATCCTTGGTAAGGTGTAATTTTTCATTACTGTGGCCTGATTTGGGTGATAATAATCCACATAATTCCCCAAACATCCATCCTCAATATTCATGAAAAAAAATGTTGATTCCAAGGGGACACAATGTTTTTGAGGAAACCCTTATCATGAAGGTCCTCTTACAACAAACATAGCTCCCAAATCTCAATAGTAACTATATGATATGCCAATGAAGATATTGGAGTGGTCCCTGGATTCAAATCAATGAAAAATCTAACTATCACCTCAGAGGTAGGCCTGAGAAATCATTGTGGAAGACTTCCATGTAATCTACCAAAAATAAAGGATCCCAAGTGTCTCATGAGTCCACTAAACCAAGGGTAAAAATCTCATACTTATGGTAAAAATATTGTGGTCACTTCTCACAGCACTCGCATGCCCATCTAGAAGGCCTCATTCACCACAAAAAGTGATCCCCATTCCATCAGTGTGCATATATCTTACTAGACTGAAGCATCAGACAATCAGGGTTTAATCCATAGAAATCCAATCCACGCCCAAGATGACATCATAAGGTTCCATCGTGATGACCATTAGTTCCCAGATGAACATTTCTCCTCTGAATGAATGTTTGCAATACTAGTATATTAAAGATTCAGAAGAAGATATTCCTATAGGAACCTTGAGTGAAAGACAATATTATAGAGCCTATACAAGGAGTTACAACTATTTTATGAGGAGTAACAAGATAAAAGTGTGATTGGAAACTTCTTACACTAATATAGAGGAAATCGTATAATAAACCTAGAGCGTACCCTAGACAATCTCATGCATTGGGGGATCACAGACGCCTATATCATTTAGGTATTTGTTTCCCTAGATCCCAGATCCCACGACTGACATGGGATGCCTAATGGTGGTGGTTTTGGGAACTCAAAACATTGTCCCCCACTACATAATCGTCCTTCACCTCTTGCACCATTTCCAGCACCACCTACTTGGGACCTCCCTGATAATGGCAATACCTCTGCCGTAGTGGTCCACCTCCTGCCTACATGAGAAAATAGCGCATAATGTCATATAGTCTCATGCCAAGTGACCTCACCCATCACACACATAGAGTTTTCCTTCTCCGTATTGACTCAGTACACTACGATACAGTACTATCGTTCGACTGTATGGCTGACGCTAGTCCTTGAAGGGTGCCATGTGTCGTGGCCCTACCAACTAATACCCGCCAACTATTGTGGATGTCTCCACTCCGAAGAAACCACAATTAGTCGAGGCTGACTAGCATCCCTCTTCAATGAAACTCTTTATCCCAAGCACCTACTCTATCACCATGACATAAGTTGGGAAACATAGGGGAACTATACAAGCATGAATCTCTCAGCGAGGTCCCTTCTCAAACTTCCATGATCAAAAGTAGAATTCGTGGATCATATATAGGGAGTAACATAGAAGGTTAGTAAACGTTGTAGTGTACGAACCCACTATCATCACTCCCTTCTATATCTGTAGGAGCTCCAGAACCTAATAGAGTGGAAGCACGAGAGGAAGTACTCCACATGAAAAACTGGATGAATCTCTTACCACAAGAGTTATGAATCACCATGGATCTGGGTAACTAATCCCCACTAGAGCCTAGCCATCCTATGAAAAAGTATGGCTACCAAAGGTACTATATTGTTTGATTGTGTCCACACTAGCCCAAAAGTTGGGCTACAGACTCTAACTAGACATCCACAACCCAGGGATCCATCTTACCCCAAAACCTCAGTATCCATTGGCACAGGAACTCATGAAGCATGATTAACCTGTGCTCAGCCTTGGACAATGATTCCAGAACATACAGCTACTACATAGGTGGAGTTTCTGCCACTGGACCACTTAGAGGAAGTCGATAAAATGATGGGCCCTATACTAAGGCCTCATCGTTGGCAAGATTGTCGTCACATATTAGAGTGGGTATCTTGGATGACAGCCATCTTGGAGGCATCTTGAATGTTATCAAAGAGTATTGTGGTCAAATGAGAGAATATATATATATATATATATATATATATATATATATAATAAATGGGAAATGACTAAATAAGGATAGTCAAAGACTCAATACTATATGGAGCATGTAACATTAACCCCCACAACAGACATCCTAGCATGCTGAGTCGACTTGTGGGTAATCAGAGTTCAGTTGAATGGATACATTGGCATCCACACCAGCACTGGACTCCCTATCTTGATAGCTACTCTTGTTACACATTAAAACGGTTTCCCTAAACCTATCAAAGACCCTTTGTGGGATACCTTTGAACAATATCCCAAGGTTCGAACCACCATTGATACCACATTGTCATGACTCGACCTGTACTGGGGCCCGAGCCGAAAATACAGCAAGACTGACACTATAGGCCATGGGGTGGCGACTAGTGCCGATTGAAAAAAAAGCACAAAGATTCCATTTCCTATGTACCTTCACACACTCACACAAACAACATGATGCAATGTGAAGTGGGAGAAAAGTATAAGATACAACCTATTGTAAAAGTAAAACCAAGCATTCATGGATCACTAAAATGGTATATGTAAAGTAATGTAAATAGAAAAGACAGAGGATAAATATACACTCCCAACTAGAAATTGTCTCAACCTAATAGTAAAATTAAGAAAGTAATGTTACCAAGGAATCCCTTCCCTTTAAAACGTAGAGCTCATATGGAGTCATGATCAGACATGTTCATCATCGGTGTAGAAAATTATATCTGTGGGGAAATTCCTTATAGGGGTGAGTATAAAAATACTTTGTAGGATTCCCCAAAATTATGGGGGAGTATTAAGATATAAAATAGGGATGTAAGTATAGTAGATAGAACAATGTGTCGTAAATAATTGCAGGTCCACCCAACAAGAGAGTGAAGTAATCTCATCCAACCACAATGAGATAGAAACAGTGAAAAGGTAAACATATCATTAAGTATTGTATACCTATTTTAGGAGATTATAATGATCCTTCCATGATAAGCGAGACATGGAAAGCATGTGGAATACCCTGCACATCTATTCCACTTCAGAAAAGAGAGTAACCAAAACCCATAAAATGTGTGCTTCCATGGTGGTAGATATATATATATATATATATAAGCTTCAGCAAAGAAAACCCCAAAAAGAAAGAAGATATATATCTCATAGATCATCCCAAGTAATGATTCACCAATAGTCCATGAAGTAGCCACCATCGATGCCTATTATTCCTCAAGTGTGCCTTCTGCTGCAAGTAGAAGTGTCTCAATCACCACACCATGGTCCTATCCTATTTGGGTGGGTCTGTCTCACCTATATAGTTATTTTTCATGTCGAAAGGATGTGTCTTAGTAGGGAAAGCACCCCTCTTACTTCTGAGTCATAGGTTACACCAAAACATGTCTCATCACTAATTCATCGGAGATTGGCACTGCCCAGTCCTGCTAAAGTTTGATATGTTGTATGTTAAGCTTTGAAGACTAAACAACAAACCTCACTTCTCAGAGCCGGTGGAGGATATGTCTAGAACCGAGAAAAACAAATGTCGCTTCCCAAACATAGTGATGTTTAAGCCCTGAAGAGAGAATGGTGAATGCAACTACCCATCCCTACTGAAGGGAAAGAAAATATGGGTCATTATTGAACACCACTATGGAGACCTGCTAGAGGGTAAAATAGTACTGCTCTGGGGATTCTGAAAAACCCATTTCTATCACTACCTTAATCGAAAAATTATAGACATGTTTTGAGTACAGAACACCATGATTCGTAACCCAAATATTGAAAATTGAGATCACCATCAATTTATTTGTGAAAAAAGACATAGGATAGGCAATTTATTTTTCCAAAATGAAAAATCGTTGAAAAGGTGCATTTCACTATGAGAAATCAGAATGGGTCAAGGTGGGGATTGTATTTCAACCTTGAATATCAAATTTTCGAAGAAACAAAAATGTTCTATCTTGAGGAGAGGAATACACTACCATAGACATTATAAGGCCCCGACCTTAAACCTTACTTAATATTGAATTAAATGAATAATTCACATTGAGGATCTTTTCATGGTTTAGAGTTTTAGAGAATTAGTACATAACTATTACATCTCAAAAGATTACAAAGTCGAAACTTCTACTAAGTTTCCATAAAATAAAAACTCTTAAAAAGAAACATGTCTAGTTCCATGTTTTAGATAGCATGTCTTTACCTTAATCTCATCCTTGACCCTATTCCACATTAAGTCCTGTGAAAAACATTTCAAAAAAACATGGGGTGATCATAAAAAGCTCAGTAAGGGATACAGAAAGAATGAAAACTGTTAGTTTTTCAAAACAACAAGTAAACCATGTATACTTTATCAAAGTAATACTTTTCACCTTAATGAAGTAGTAAAAACTCTTCACTGAATAAAAGATCATTAATTACCCTTTTGCAACCAAAATATTACCATAAAACCATATAAAAAACACATAAAATATAAAGTTAACTAGGGACATAAACATACATAAATGTAATAACCATACGATCGACTTCCACACATATCACTCAATGGAATTTCCATAAGGCTGACTTCCATACCCAATGCATTGGAGGTTATAACGTAACCACCTATCCTGGTATTCACGGCACCACCCGTCATATGGTTTATCACGTAACCACCTATCAAATGTCCAAGTACCATTATAAAATCATAAGACATAAAACAAATATAATGGAAAGAAAACATTTTCACACTTTGATCACAATATATCCCTTAAATATATTGACATAAAAAATCCATTATAAAAACCATTTTCAATACCAAAATACATAAAAGATTATATGTTATTTATTTCATTTTAAAAAATATCACGGCTTGTTGAGGTAGCCAAAGACCAAATAATACTCGTGGCGGTGGAAAAGGTCATTGTCACCGCGTACGTTAAAATAAACATTCCTTTTTGTCGTTTAGTAAAACGCTTCATAGAAAAAGATTCCTTTTGTGTAAACGTAAAATTAAAAGGGGTTTATACACCGTATAAATGAATTTTGTGTATAAAACATAATATTCTTCAATGAAAGGAGATTGAAACGAAGTCCCTTACCTCGGGTCCGACTTGACTCGATCGTTCTTTAACGTCCTGAATAAAAAACTCGAGTTAATTTCTACTTTCTTAAGAACCTTTTTCATGTTCATTATTCCTTTTATATCACTTATTTCCATGTTATAAACATTATTTAATCATTTAAGTTAATAATGTTTGTTTTGTCGATATTTGGTTCTTAAGTCGAAAGTGGACTTCTTACAATTACATGTTGTTCGTGTGGTCAAAGGTTAATTATATCCAGAATAATATTAATGATTTGGATATCATATATATCATATATATCCATCATATACATGAATTTATAATATTACATAATAATTTAGAGGTAAGAAATGAAATGCACCGTTCATGGAGACGGTAAGACGTACGTACGCATAAACGCTACTTTCAATTCCATGTCATATTAATTGAATTATAACTAAATGATAGATATGTATATTTTAATTCCAGAATTATATTAACCATTTAGATGTAACATACATCATATATATCCATAATATATATGTACTTATAATAGTACATTACATTTGGGCATAAGAAATGAAGTGCACCGTTCATGGAGACGGTAAGTCGTACGTACGCATGAACGCTACTTTCATTTCTATCTCATACTTTAATTGAAATAAATAATAATAATATAAAGGTATATTATAATTCTAGTATAACTTCATATATAATAACTTTAAATCCATCCATTATACATCCCAGGTATGGCATTAACGAATCAAATCACTTTGAGGGGGCGGTAGTCCGCACTTCCTAAAATGAAGATATCGCGTATACCCATAATGGAAGCCACAAAGGTATGAAATAAATGAAAAATACAGAAGATAAATGAAAACATAAACATATTATATATCATATATAAATATAGTGACATCTTAATGGCCACCTTTGAAGGTGTTATAAGAATATTGAACAATCATCGTTTCGTGAGGCAGAAATTCGCCATCCACAGAAACAGTATGTTCTTTAACCATTAGATGTAGGTGTGTGTAAGTGTAGATCGAATTAATCCTATAAAAACATCCTAGTATATTGAAGATACTGGAGTTGTTACAAAAGAAATGAATAAAAAGAGTTTATGTGGTTGGAGAAGCAAAATAAAACAAAAGAACATCAATGAAGACATTACCTTAAAATCGGATATCTCTCTTTGATTTGAGCTCAAAGGCTTCCTTGGGAAGACTTCTACCCAAAGTGAGGCTTCAAGGAGTAAGATAGGGATTTTTAGAGACAAAATGGACTGGGTTTCACCGATCCAAAGGCTTGATAGGTGTGGGTAATGTGGTAGAGGTGGGGGCCTTTTATAAGAGGAGATGAGGGGCACTCTTGGAAAGATACAAAATGTTACTTTATTTTCAAATGATTTTCGAATTTTAAAGGTCCCAAATTGATATATTTAGAGGATAAGTTGGTATGGGTTCGAAATATACTCATCCAATAGGTCTTTTACAAGTGTAAGTTATAGTTTTAACATTATCTTTTCATTTTATTTAAATCCTTTATTAATGAGGTAAACACTGCATCATCATGATGTCATATATAATTTAATTTATTTAATGTCTAGAAATTATAAAAAAACTATCATGATGTAGGAAATATTTTTATCTTTCTAATGTATAATTATTTGTCAAAAATATGACTTGTATAACCTCATTTAAAAATTATTTTAGTAAAACAACTCATGCTTGTGACATTTTTATTTTAGCTTTAAATAAAAAGTTATTTATCTCATTTTCCAACCAAAGTGGCTCGATGGGGTCCCCAAGTTGACACATGGATTTTCTTGGTCGGACATGACACATCCAATAAGGGTAGTACATGTGTCAAGTCCATTTCATATTATTAAAACATTATTCTTAACTTAAATTACACTAATTACCTCCAATCAAGATTAAAAACTTATAAGTTACTATTCACCAAAAAATTATTTTAATACCATTGAACAACATTTTTCATCATAATGACAACCATGTATGTTGGATTTTTGAAATTCAAATCATAGAAGTGGTAAAGTTTCATTTAAATGAAAAATCAGTTTTTAAACTACCACTTAGTGGTTTCACTATTCATCAAAAATTGATGTTTTTCAGAAAAATACAAAAAAATCACCCTAAGATATATTTGATATTCAGAATTCAAAAATTATTTTTATTTTAAAAAGTTTAAAACATATAAGTTTCATTAATTAATTCAATAATTAATTCCTGTTTTCGAAACAAATAGCGTGTTTTTATGAAACAATAAGTATCAAAATATTGACACTAGTTTAAGTCTAATTTCAAATTGAAATTAATTCCAACGACCACTATTGGATTAAAGGGTAAAAATATATTATAATTTCACTTTAAACCCAATTCAGAAGATAATATAATCATTATAGCATCCCGCCTTTTTATCACATAAACTTTCATTACATTTTACAAAACCGAGGATCTTTAAGGTTTAGTGTCTTGGAAACCAGGAACATAATAAATGAAACAAAAACAACATTCTTCTTAAAAACTTGAAAGGCTTCTCCTCAAGTTCATCCTAGGTTCATTACTGCATCTCATAACCTGGGGACATACATAAAAAGAAAGGGTGAGCAGAAGGCCCAGTAAGAGAAACCAGAGAAACATTTTACATGTGAACTTGAGATACTTCAATAAGGTCATGAAAATAACATTAAGGCATGAGAATGAAATCATGAGATACATCATAATAAAAATAAAATTTTTTTATAACTTGAAGATGTGGCTACAACATTTAATATTGACAATCGTTTCGTTTCACCAAGGTCCATCCCCAAGGTGTCGTTAAAATTACCAAGGTTATTCACCAAGGCGTCGTTAAAATGGTCATCTCTAGAGATTAAGTCTTTACCCAATGCATTGGAGCGCTATCAGGGCGCACCCTTAAATTTGCCTTTATTATCATGTGAGCCACATATATCATCATCAAACATTTCATAAATAACTCATATAGCATAAAATAAATGGGTTTCATTTCATAATCATAACATTTTAAAAACTGCTTTAAAGACATGATCTTTACATCACTTTAAACCCACGGAAAGGGAAAGAGGGTTTCATTTATGTAATTCCCAGAATTTAAAATAGAACATTTTGATATATATGTGAATACCCTTGTAGAAATAAGAGCTTTGAGTATTCACTTTATAACATAAAATAATTTTTAGAAAAGAGAGAGAGGCATTTTGAGACGAAAATTCTGCAGCATAACGGCTATGTTACAAGGTTTTAGAAAACATTGAGAAGAGAGGGGACATGGGTAAAACATTCATAAATGACCCATAAAACCATATAGGGACAAAATATAAGGGATTTAAGAACATGGTAATGAAATTTGAAAATATACCATATGAAATGAAGAACATGAAAGGAAGAAAAAAAAGATTTCTCTTGTGAGAATTCGGCAGCCTAACGGCGTCACTTAAACTTCAACAAAATTGAATTGACAAGGTCAAATAGGGTCTCTCATCATATGAACATAAGAGTCCAGTATGATAGATATAGAGGTCATACCCCAACATAATAGAAAGGAACTTGAAAGAATTTACATGAGAGTAGAACTTCAAAACGAGAATGGTGAAGAACCACTTAAAAATTCGGCAGCCTAACGGCGCCACTTAAACTTCAACAAAATACTGAATTGAAGAGATCAAATGGGGTCTCTCATCATATGAACATAAGAGTACAGTATGATAGATATAGAGATCATACCCCAAAATAACAAAAAGTAACTTGAAAGAATTGACATGAAAGTAGAACTTCAAAACGAGAAGGGTGAAGAACCACTTAAAAATTCGGCAGCCTAACGGTGCCACTTAAACTTCAACAAAATACTGAATTGAAGAGATCAAATGGGGTCTCTCATCATATGAACATAAGAGTCCAGTATGATAGATATAGAGATCATACCCCAACATAACAAAAAGGAACTTGAAAGAATTGACATGAAAGTAGAACTTCAAAACGAGAAGGGTGAAGAACCACTTAAAAATTCGGCAGCCTAACGGCGCCACTTAAAACTTCAAAATACTGAATTGAAGCGATCAAATGGGGTCTCTCATCATATGATCATAAAAGATCAGTATGATAAATTTAGAGATCATACCCCAACATAATAAAAAAAGGAACATGAAATACTTTACATGAAAATAGATCTTGAAAAATGAGAAGGGAGAAAGAATTCGTTACAAAAATTTCGGCAGCCTAACGGCGCCACTTAAAACTTCATAAAACAAAATAATGAGAGTAAGAGGGGATCTCTCATTATATTAACATGAAAAGGGCAGAAATAGGAGTATAAAAGAACATCCTCCAACATAAGAACATGGAGCATAAAAGGAATGACATAAAAGAGATTACTTGAAATGAAAGAGAGAGGTCGGATCCCTTACCTTAAAATGTAACTCTTAAACCTCAATGGTTGGGACCTTGAGGGCTTGGGGGCACCTTGGGAGGACTCCTTGGGAGGTAATGAGACCAGAACTTCGTTGGGGAAGAGTGAGGAGTCGAATTTATGAGAGGAGGGCTTGGTATTTATAGGGAAAGTGAGGGGACAAGGCATTAATGGCCAAGGGACACCTCACATGTGCTTTTCTCAAACCCATGTGCTCTCCCTTGGCATTTACCATGGAGTTAGGCCACATGGGGCCCCCACAACAATAATTCATCACCCTTGTCCGGCCAACCCTTAAAATATCTCATGACATCATCATGACACATCTATGATGTCATTAAACATACCGAAACCCGAAAACTGCATTTTTACTATTCACTGAAAAATTCATCTTTCTCAGAAAAATCGCAAAATTTCACCTTAACTAAATATCAATGCTCTGATTTCAAAAATGAACTCCATTTTATAAAAATAATTTTCTAAGTATTTTTAAATAAAAACACTATTCACCGAAAATTCATTTTTTCAGAAAAAACCCCAAAAATTACCATAACATAATATCGATGCTCTGAGTTCAAAAATAAAGTCCTTTTTATAAAAATAATTTTCTAATTATTTTTAATTAAATTTTTAATTAAAAAACACTATTCACCCGAAAAAACTAATACTTGAATAATAATTTATGAAACCGTTATTTAACCATTTTATTGAATCACATTACTTAATCAAGGTGCCTAGATTATTTTAAAACTTTCTTTAAGTGAGATTACTAATCCATTTGGTCATATTACTAATCCTAATCATAAAATCACTATTCATAATTTACTATTCATCAAAAATCAAGTTGATCTTATTAGACTCTAAATTTCGTACTAGACATAATTGTAGAAGACCATTTTTTGAGAATCATTACACATTTTAAATTATTTAAGGTTTACACAAACATTTTTTTTTTAAATATCCTTTTGAAAATTCATAAAAAATATGCATACTATTTTTATCCAGTCATTTGAAAATTCATAAACATCATCATAATAAGAAATCCCAATTTTTATTTAAAACAAGGATTACACAAGGCAGTTATGGTCTCATTACATAGCCCCTTATAATACCAGCATAGGACCTAAGAGTAAGGTGTGCTAGGGTGATAGAATCTTGGGGAGGCTCAGTCAACATTGCCCGAGTAGTAATTTCTATCAGTTTTAACTTCTCGCAAAGACGATTCCGTTCTAGCTTCACATGATGAAGTTCAGCTTGGATTTGGTCCAGAGCAAAGCCCAATGGTGCTACCTCCTTCCCAAGCTCTGTTAGATGGGCTTCGATCGGTCCAAGACTACTAGGTGAGGCCATCAAATCTTCTTTCTATAATAGTTAACCAAGATTACTTATATTTGGAGACAATAATCAAAACATTTTGTTCACAGTGTTCATATTGACCGATGGTCATATAACAGTCAAAACCCACTGGTCTCATTTTAATTATAATCATGTTTATCAAATAAAACATTTTTGTTGAGTATAAAAATAAAATAAAATAACACATGAAATTAGGGAACAAGATTTATTCAAAATTTCGGGCCGTTACAATCTTCCCCCCTTCAGAAATTGCGTCCTCGCAATTTTTAAAATTGGGTTTTGAAATTTCATTTAAAGTCCCACATCGGAAAAAGAGTCAGTAACACCATTACTTTAAAAGAAAGAAAAGGAAGTACAAAGGCCACCCGAGTTTACTCATACTAGGATTCCATGTAGGAAATATGGACATGGAGGAGAAAACAAAGGGTAACGTTCTTAAAGGAGAGTGATAGAAAACATGATTAGGGGGAAGTTAACCACCAGAAAATCCCAAAATTATGATGTGTGTAAGCAGTCTTTGATTACCTAGTAGGAAACGTAAACCAACAACGTTTTTGTTTTACGTTCCTTTTAATAACTTTGAGGAATTCATTTACAACATAGAACAAAAACATAAGGAAATATATCTACCTTCATGTAGAGTTTCATACATTAATATGTTTCTACCAAAACTAATCTTTTCTCCAAACGACGAGCATTCAAAACTACTTGGTCTCATCAAAACACAAGAATCATCATCTAGAGAATCACATGATCCACAAAAGATCAACTATCTATTTCTTCTATCTTTAAACATTATCCCAAAAATAGAATGGGTAAGGTAAAACAAATCTTCAAAAAGAATCCCATAGAAATGGAAACTACTTTTAAATCTTCAAAGTTCCATGGTACTACCCAATGTTCATCATAGACCATTCCGTAAATAATGGTCCTTAAGATTCCTGAAAATAAACCAAACTAAGATTGAAACCCAAATACAAGAAGGACTTGATTACATAGTCTTCCAAAATAAACTTCATTGTTTATCTCCAAACAACATCAACCACTCCTAACATCTTATAAAAAAAGTATCTAACCTAAACATATTTTACCCAAGATAGGTTAATCATTCCCGTAAGTAACCTAAATTACTATAAGGCCACCTTAAATTCATTGAATCTTCAAAATATAAGTCAACCTTACTCCTCAATGAAGACACCGTAGTAATCTATTTACCTTGATCATATATGGTCCTCAAAATAGTGAACGTCTTCCAAAATAATAATCATCTTTTAATACCCTAATCATCTCTGTCGTATTAATACGGCAATCGTAGCATTTCCTATCACATTGGTTGTTGGGACATGTTCTTCCATTTCCCGCCATTAACTAAGAAAAGAAGCTATAGTTAGGGGCTTAAATACTTAGCCAATAATCATGAAAAGAAACTTAAAGCATCTAAGGATAACATGTAAAAGTAAAGTATACCCTAACTTGTGATCCCCTAGGTTCCCTTCTAGGTTATCCATGATCATATATTCTTATGTGAATCTTTATTTTATTTTATCTTTGTTCCTTTAACAATGGTTCATACTAAGCTTATGAATTTACCAAAGCATATCCCCTGGGAGTGTCATAACCAAGAGTGCAGCAAGGCCCGTTGTCGTGTACCAGTTCCCGTTCGAGTCTAGCTCAAAGCGGTGTTTTTGGGTTTTACCCCTATGTACATCTGTGCCAGAGCCACCTCTACCTGCTCGTATCCAGACAGGGATGTATTTTCTTGGAAACCCTTTACTCAATACTCACCAAAATACTAGGAAGATTTCCTATATTTAAACTTTTTTATAGGGTTCTTCCTAAAGTTTTCATATCCTAATTTCCACAAATAACTAAACCATCCTTTGATACCAACTATATCATCCCGCCTTTTTATCACATAAACTTTCATTACATTTTACAAAACCGAGGATCTTTAAGGTTTAGTGTCTTGGAAACCAGGAACATAATAAATGAAACAAAAAAAACATTCTTCTTAAACACTTGAAAGGCTTCTCCTCAAGTTCATCCTAGGTTCATTACTGCATCTCATAACCTGGGGACATACATCAAAAGAAAGGGTGAGCAGAAGGCCCAGTAAGAGAAACCAGAGAAACATTTTACATGTGAACTTGAGATACTTCAATAAGGTCATGAAAATAACATTAAGGCATGAGAATGAAATCATGAGATACATCATAATAAAAATAACATTTTTTTATAACTTGAAGATGTGGATACAACATTTAATATTGACAATCGTTTCGTTTCACCAAGGTCCATCCCCAAGGTGTCGTTAAAATTACCAAGGTTATTCACCAAGGCGTCGTTAAAATGGTCATCTCTAGAGATTAAGTCTTTACCCAATGCATTGGAGCGCTATCAGGGCGCACCCTTAAATTTGCCTTTATTATCATGTGAGCCACATATATCATCATCAAAAATTTCATAAATAACTCATATAGCATAAAATAAATGGGTTTCATTTCATAATCATAACATTTTAAAAACTGCTTTAAAGACATGATCTTTACATCACTTTAAACCCACGGAAAGGGAAAGAGGGTTTCATTTATGTAATTCCCCAATTTAAAATAGAACATTTTGATATATATGTGAATACCCCTGTAGAAATAAGAGATTTTAGTATTCACTTTATAACATAAAATAATTTTTAGAAAAGAGAGAGAGGCATTTTGAGACGAAAATTCTGCAGCATAACGGCTATGTTACAAGGTTTTAGAAAACATTGAGAAGAGAGGGGACATGGGTCAAACATTCATAAATGACCCATCAAACCGTAGAGGGACAAAATATAAGGGATTTAAGAACATGGTAATGAAATTTGAAAATATACCATATGAAATGAAGAACATGAAAGGAAGAAAAAAAGATTTCTCTTGTGAGAATTCGGCAGCCTAACGGCATCACTTAAACTTCAACAAAATTGAATTGACAAGGTCAAATAGGGTCTCTCATCATATGAACATAAGAGTCCAGTATGATAGATATAGAGGTCATACCCCAACATAATAGAAAGGAACTTGAAAGAATTGACATGAGAGTAGAACTTCAAAACGAGAATGGTGAAGAACCACTTAAAAATTCGGCAGCCTAACGGCGCCACTTAAACTTCAACAAAATACTGAATTGAAGAGATCAAATGGGGTCTCTCATCATATGAACATAAGAGTCCAGTATGATAGATATAGAGATAATACCCCAACATAAAAAAAAGGAACTTTAAAGAATTGACATGAAAGTAGAACTTCAAAACGAGAAGGGTGAAGAACCACTTAAAAATTCGGCAGCCTAACGGTGCCACTTAAACTTCAACAAAATACTGAATTGAAGAGATCAAATGGGGTCTCTCATCATATGAACATAAGAGTCCAGTATGATAGATATAGAGATCATACCCCAACATAACAAAAAGGAACTTGAAAGAATTGACATGAAAGTAGAACTTCAAAACGAGAAGGGTGAAGAACCACTTAAAAATTCGGCAGCCTAACGGCGCCACTTAAAACTTCAAAATACTGAATTGAAGCGATCAAATGGGGTATCTCATCATATGATCATAAAAGATCAGTATGATAAATTTAGAGATCATACCCCAACATAATAAAAAAAGGAACATGAAATACTTTACATGAAAATAGATCTTGAAAAATGAGAAGGGAGAAAGAATTCGTTACAAAAATTTCGGCAGCCTAACGGCGCCACTTAAAACTTCATAAAACGAAATAATGAGAGTAAGAGGGGATCTCTCATTATATTAACATGAAAAGGGAAGTAATAGGAGTATAAAAGAACATCCTCCAACATAATAACATGGAGCATAAAAGTAATGACATAAAAGAGATTACTTGAAATGAAAGAGAGAGGTCGGATCCCTTACCTTAAAATGTAACTCTTAAACCTCAATGGTTGGGACCTTGAGGGCTTGGGGGCACCTTGGGAGGACTCCTTGGGAGGTAATGAGACCAGAACTTCGTTGGGGAAGAGTGGGGAGTCGAATTGATGAGAGGAGGGCTTGGTATTTGTAGGGAAAGTGAGGGGACAAGGCATTAATGGCCAAGGGACACCTCACATGTGCTTTTCTCAAACCCATGTGCTCTCCCTTGGCATTTACCATGGAGTTAGGCAACATGGGGCCCCCACAACAATAATTCATCACCCTTGGCCGGCCAACCCTTAAAATATCTCATGACATCATCATGACATAGCTATGATGTCATTAAACGTACCGAAACCCGAAAACTGCATTTTTACTATTCACTGAAAAATTCATCTTTCTCAGAAAAATCCCAAAATTTCACCTTAACTAAATATCAATGCTCTGATTTCAAAAATGAACTCCATTTTATAAAAATAATTTTCTAAGTATTTTTAAATTTATTTTTAAATAAAAACACTATTCACTGAAAATTCATTTTTTCAGAAAAAACCCCAAAAATTAACATAACATAATATCGATGCTCTGAGTTCAAAAATAAAGTCCTTTTTATAAAAATAATTTTCTAATTATTTTTAATTAAATTTTTAATTAAAAAACACTATTCACCCGAAAAAACTAATACTTGAATAATAATTTATGAAACTGTTATTTAACCATTTTATTGAATCACATTACTTAATCAAGGTGCCTAGATTATTTCAAAACTTTCTTTAAGTGAGATTACTAATCCATTTGGTCATATTACTAATCCTAATCATAAAATCACTATTCATAATTTACTATTCATCAAAAATCAAGTTGATCTTATTAGACTCTAAATTTCGTACTGGACATAATTGTAGAAGACCATTTTTTGAGAATCATTACACATTTTAAATTATTTAAGGTTTACACAAACATTTTTTTTTAAATATACTTTTGAAAATTCATCAAAAATATGCATACTATTTTTATCCAGTCATTTGAAAATTCATAAACATCATCATAATAAGAAATCCCAATTTTTATTTAAAACAAGGATTACACAAGGCAGTTATGGTCTCATTACATAGCCCCTTATAATACCAGCATAGGACCTAAGAGTAAGGTGTTCTAGGGTGATAGAATCTTGGGGAGGCTCAGTCAACATTGCCCGAGTAGTAATTTCTATCAGTTTTAACTTCTCGCGAAGACAATTCTGTTCTAGCTTCACATGATGAAGTTCAGCTTGGATTTGGTCCAGAGCAAAGCCCAATGGTGCTACCTCCTTCCCAAGCTCTGTTAGATGGGCTTCGATCGGTACAAGACTACTAGGTGAGGCCATCAAATCTTCTTTCTATAATAGTTAACCAAGATTACTTATATTTGGAGACAATAATCAAAACATTTTGTTCACAGTGGTCATATTGACCGATGGTCATATAACAGTCAAAACCCACTGGTCTCATTTTAATTATAATCATGTTTATGAAATAAAACATTTTTGTTGAGTATAAAAATAAAATAAAATAACACATGAAATTAGGGAACAAGATTTATTCAAAATTTCGGGCCGTTACAATCATATAAATAAATTATATTAAAAAGTGGTTTTGAATTAAAATACAACATTTTTGACTATTCATTAAAAAAAGAAATTTATCGGAAAAATACCAAAAATTCACACAAAGTAAATTTTGATGTCCCTATTCTAAAGAAGAATTTTATTTGGTCCAATAGAATGTATAAGAGTGACCAAAACTATATTTATAGACGGTTCGCCATCAAATCGTGATAAGTCGAGCTTTTGTGAATGTTAGAGTATATATGCCTAAAATTGAATTCTTTTCGTATTTTAAGCCCTTATACTTTATTGGATAAATGTAAAAACATTTATCAAACATATATAATCATATTTTAGATATTTCCATTCCTTCCCGCCAATACAATGGCTACGTGTTAACTACTATTTAAAATAATATTATTTTATTACTAGTGTGCAACGTAAGATTTCAAAGAAACTCTTTGTTGCGTATCGGGTACGCTATCGAACATAGCAACCCCTTTAAAGTAAAATTAATATGTAATTCATAAATATTAATAAAAATGAAAATGATTTATTCTTTATCTAACTGGGATGTTACATCCTTCCCCCCTTTTGGGAATTGCGTCCTCGAAATTTTATTCACTTATCAAAATAAGTGGGGGTATTTATCCCTCATAGAATTTTCAGATTCCCATGTTGCCTATTCAACCATATGGTTTTTCCAAAAAACCTTTACCTAGTGAATTACCTTATTTCGGAACACTTGCTCTCTTCGGTCAAGAATCCGGACTAGTTGTTCTTTATAAGAGAGATTCTATTCCAACTGAACTACCTCTAGGCTCAAAACATGAGATGGATCTGGAATATACTTTCTCAACATCGAAACATAAAAAACATTGTGTACCTGAGATAAACTCGGAGGTAAAGCCACTCGGTAAGAAACTGATCCAACTTTCTCCAGAATTTCATATGGTCCAATGAACATTGGACTCACCTATCCTTTCTTACCAAATCACATCACACTATTCCACGGTGACACTTTGAAAAAAACATGATCACCTACCTCGAAAGATAGATCCTTCCTCTGGTTATCTGTAAAACTCTTCTGCCTGCTCTGAGCTGTTCTCATGTGCTTCGGAATCAACTGAACTTTTTCTGCCATCTCTTCTACCAATTCTGGTCCCATCAGCTTCCTTTCACCCACTTCATACCAAAAAGCTGGAGTTCAACACCGCTTCCCATATAATGCCTCAAATGGTGCCATCTGTATACTGGAATGAAAACTGTTATTATAAGAAAACTCAACCAAAGAAAGATGTTGGTCCCAAATTCCCTGATAATCCATCGAACAAGCACGTAGCATATCCTCTGATGTCTGAATTGTTTGTTCTGACTGCCCATCTGATTGCAGATGAAAATTTGTACTAAAATTTAATTCAGTACCCAACGACTTCTAAAGGCCCTTCCAAAAGTTAGAAGTAAACCTGGGATCACGATCGGACACAATGGAGAGGGGATCTCCATGTAACCTAACTATCTCATTAAGATACAAATAGGAAAGATGATCTAGGGAAAAATTATCTTGTATAGCAAGGAAATGAGCAAATTTAGTCAAGTGATCAACAATAACCTAGATTGTATTATTACCTCGAGGTGTCTTTGTAAATCCCACAACGAAGTCCATGGATATTTTCTCACATTTCCACTCTAGCACTAGTAAAGGCTGAAGCATCCCTTTCGGTAACTGCCGCTCTTCTTTATCCTGCTGACAAGTCAAACACTTCACAGTAAAATCAGCAATATCTCTTTTTATTCCATCCCATCAGTAATACTCCCGTAGATCTATGTACATCTTAGTACTGTCAGGATGAACTGAAAAGAGAGAACTATGAGCTTCATATAACAACTCTCTCTTCAACTGTGAATCACAAGGCACACACAATCTCTTCCCAAATCTCAAAACACTATCATTATCAATTTTGAATTCAGGCAACTTACCCTTCTAAACCAGCTCTACCTTTTTCTGTAACTCACTGTCTTGCTTCTATGCTTGGTTGATTCTGTCTAATAGAGAAGATTTCACTGATACCTGAAACAATACAGAAGGGCTTCCTGCACAAACAACTTCCATGCCAAAGTTCATCAATTCAAAAACCAAAGGATCTCGTTCCAAACATAGCATGGTTAATGAAGAATTACTTTTTCGACTCAAAGCATCAGCCGCCTTAATTGCTTTTCCCGGATGGTAATGAATTGTACAATCATAATCCTTGATTAATTCCAGCCATCTCCTCTGTCTCATGTTCAATTATTTTTGAGTGAATATATACTTTAAACTTTTGTGATCAGTATATATTTCACACTTTACTCCATATAAATGATGCCTCTAAATTTTTAGAGCAAAAACAACAACAACTAATTCCAAGTCATGTGTAGGGTAATTTACCTCATGAGTTTTCAACTGACGTGAATCATATGCAATTACCTGATCATTATGCATAAGTACACAACCAAGTCCTTTCAATGAAGCATCACTATAGATAACAAAATCACCATTCCTGGAAGGAAGTGCCAAAATTGGAGCATTCACCAATCTTTGTTTCAACTCCTGAAAACAATCATCACACCCTTTTGAGTTAGCTTAGTCATTGGACTAGATAACCATGAAAAAGTTTCAACAAACCTTCAGTAGTAACCTACCAAACCAAGAAAACTAGGGATATTGGTTACATTTGTGGGTCTTGGCCATCATTCAAAAACTTTTGTTTTAGCAGGATCAACAATTATGCCATCTATTGAAACAATGTGACCCAAGAAAGAAATTTGTTGTAACCAAAACTCACACTTGCTAAATTTTCCATACAATTTATTTTCTTTTAAGGTTTGCAAGATAACCCTTAAATGACTTTCATGCTCCTATTTACTTTTAGAAAACACCAAAATATCATCAATGAAAACAACCATGATTTATCACCTGAGTCAACTGAGCCATCATTGTAGTAAACTGCTCAATTTTGATTCTGACCATCTCAGTATGCTAATTTGGAAGGTTATTTCCCTCAATATTCCTTCAGAAAAAAAAATCTTTGTTTCCTCTAAGAAAAACCATTATTAACATGGAAATACCTTAGGTGAAGCAACATGGTAATCTGTAAATTCTATATCATTTCAATCATACAATAAATTAACTTATAATTTAACAATTTTCTAACTCCTAATGTTGTCTAAACCGACCTCTGATACCAACTATAAGGCCCCAGCCTTAAACCTTACTTAATATTGAATTAAATGAATAATTCACATTAAGGATTTCTTCATGGTTTAGAGTTTTAGATAATTAGGACATAACTATTACATCTCAAAAGATTACAAAGTAGAAACTTCTACTAAGTTACCATAAAATAAAAACTCTTAAAAAGAAACACGTCTAGTTCCATGTTTTAGATAGCATGACTTTCCCTTAATCCCATCCTTGACCCTATTCCACATTAATTCCTATGAAAAACATTTCAAAAAAAACATGGGGTGAGCATAAAAAGCTCAGTAAGGGATACACAATGAATGAAAACTGTTTGTTTTTCAAAACAACAAGTAAACCATGTATACTTTATCAAAGTAATACTTTTCACCTTAATGAAATAGTAAAAACTCTTCACTGAATAAAAGATCATTACATACCCATTTTGTAACCAAAATATTACCATAAACCCATATAAAGAACACATAACATATAAAGGTAACTTGGGACATAAACATACTTAAATGGAATAATCATACGGTCGACTTCCACACATATCACTTAATGGAATAGCCATAAGGCCGACTTCCATACCCAATGCATTGGAGGTTATAACGTAACCACCCGTCCTGGTATTCACGACACCACCCGTCATATGTTTTATCCTGTAACCACCCATCAAATGTCCATGTACCATTATAAAATCATAAGACATAAAGCAAATATAATGGAAAGAAAACATTTCCACACTCTGATCACAATATATCACTTAAATATATTGACATAAAAAATCCATTATAAAAACCATTTTCAATAACAAAATACATAGAAGAGTATATGGTATTTATTTCATTTTAAAAAATATCACGTCTTGTTGAGGAAGCCAAAGACCAAATAATACTCGCGGCGGCGGAAAAGGCCGTTGTCACCGCGTACGTTAAAAGAAACATTCCTTTTTTTCATTTAGTAAAAAACTTCGTAGAAAAAGATTCCATTTGTGTAAATGTAAAATTCAAAGGAGTTTATACACCGTATAAAAGAAAGTTGTGTATAAAACAAAATATGCCTAAATGAAAGGATATTGAGATGAAGTCCCTTACCTCAGGTCCAACTTAACTCGATCGTTATTTAACGTTCTGAATAATAAACTCGAGTTCATTTCTACGTGCTTAAGAACCTTTTTCAAGTTCATTATTCCTTTTATATCACTTATTGCCATGTTATAAACATTATGTATTCATTTAAGTTAATAATGTTTGTTTTTTCGATATTTGGTTCCTAAGTCGAAAGTGGACTTCTTACAATTACATGTTGTTCGTGTGGTCAAAGGTTAATTATATCCAGAATGATATTCATGATTTGGATATCATATATATCATATATATCCAGCATATATATGTATTTATAATATTACATAATCATTTAGAGGTAAGAAATGAAATGCACCATTCATGGAGACGGTAAGCCGTACGTACGCATGAATGCTACTTTCATTTCCATGTCCTATTAAAGGAATTAAAACTAAATGATAGATATGTATATTTTAATTCCATAATTATATTAATCATTTAGATGTAACATAAATCATATATATACATAATATATATGTACTTATAATAGTAAATTACATTTGGGGATAAGAAATGAAATGCACCGTTCATGGAGACGGTAAGTCGTACGTACGCATGAACGCTACTTTCATTTATATATCATAATTTAATGGAAAGAAATAATAATTATATAAAGGTATATTATAATTCCAGTATAACATAATATATAATAACGTTAAATCCATCCTTTATACGTCCCACACATAGCATTAACGAATCAAATCACTTTGAGGGGGCGGTAGTCCGCACTTCCTAAAATGATGATATCGCGTATACCCATAATGGAAGCCATAAAGGTATGCCATAAATGAAAAACACATAATCTTAAGGAAAAAATAAACATATTATATATCATATATAAATATAGTGACATCTTAATGGCCACCTTTGAAGGTGTTAGAAGAATATTGAACAATCATTGTTTCGTGAGGCAGAAATTCGCCATCCACTGAAACAGTATGTTCATTAACCATTAGATGTAGGTTTGTGTCAGTGTAGCTCCAATTATTCTTATAAAAAATCCTATTATATTGAATATACTAGATTTCTTACAAAATAAATGAATAAAAAGAGTTTATGGGGTTAGAGAAGCAAAATAAAACAAAAGAACACAAGTGAAGACATTACCTTAAAATTAGGTATCTCTCTTTGATTTGAGTTCAAAGGCTTCCTTGGGAAGACTTCTGCCCAAAGTGAGGCTTCAAGGAGTAAGAAAGGGATGTGGAGAGACAAAATGGACAGGGTTTGGCCGAGCCAAAGGCTTGAGAGGGGTGGGTAAGGTGGTAGAGGTGGGGGCCTTTTATAAGAGGAGAGGAGGGGCACTCTTGGAAAGTTACAAAATGTTACTTTATTTTCAAATGAGTTTCGGATTTTAAAGGTCCAAATTGATTTATTTAGAGTATAAGTTGGTAATGGTTCGAAATATACTCATCCAATATGTCTTTTACAATTGTATGTTAAAGTATTAACATTATCTTTTCATTTTATTTAAATCCTTTATTAATGAGGTAATTGCTGCATCATCATGATGTTATATATAATTTAATTTATTTAATGTATAAAAATTATAAAAAAAATATCATGATGTAGTAAATATTATTATCATACTAATGAATATTTATAGTTAAAATTATGACTTGTATAACCCCATTTAAAAATTGTTTTAGTAAAACAACTCATGCTTGTGACATTTTTATTTTAACTTTAAATAAAAAGTTATTTATGTCATTTTCCTACCAAAGTGGCTCCATGGGGTCCCCAAGTTGACCCATAGATTTTCTTGGTCGGACATGACACATCCAATAAGGTTAGGACATGTGTCAAGTCCATTTCATATTATTAAAACATTAATCTTAACTTAAATTACACTAATTACCTCTAATCAAGATTAAAAACTTAAAAGTTACTATTCACCAAAAAATTATTTTAATCCCATTGAACCACATTTTTCATCCTAATGAAAACCATGTATGTTGGATTTTTGAAATTCATATCACAGAAGTGGTAAAGATTCATTTAAACGAAAAATCAGTTTTTAAACTACCACTTAGTGGTTTCACTATTCATAAAAAATTGAAGTTTTTCAGAAAAATACCAAAAATTCACACAAAGATATATTTGATATTCCTAATTCAAAAATGATGTCTATTTTACCAAATTCAAAACATATAATTTGCATTAATTAATTCCCGCTGTCGAAACAAATAGCGTGTTTTTATGAAACGATAAGTATCAAAAGATTGACATTAGTTTAAGTCTAATTTCAAATTGAAATTAATTCCAATGACCACTATTGGATTAAATGGTAAAAATATATTCTAATTGAACTTTAAAACAAATTCAAAAGATAATCTAATCATGTAAATAAATTAGATTAAAAATAGGGTTTGAATTAAAATACAACATTTTTTACTATTCATTAAAAAAAAGAACTTTATCGGAAAAATACCAAAAATTCACACAAAGTAAATTTTGATGTCCCTATTCTAAAGAATAATTTTATTTGGTCTAATAGAATGTATAAGAGTGACCAAAACTATATTTATAGACGGTTCTCCATCAAAAGGTGATAAGTCGACCTTTTGTGAATGTTAGAGTATATATGCCTAAAATTGAATTCTTTTCGTATTTTAAGACTTTATAATTTATTGGATAAATGTAAAAACATTTAATAAACATATATAATCATATTTTAGTTATTTACATTCATTCCTGCCAATACAACGGCAACGTGTTAACTACCATTTAAAATAATATTATTTTATTACTAGTGTGCAACATAAGATTTCAATGAAACTCTTTGTTGCGTATCAGGTACGCTATCAAACATAGAAACCCCTTTAAAGTAAAATTAATATTTAATTCATAATTATTAATAAAAATGAAAATGAATTATTCTTTATTTACCTGGGATGTTACAGACATTGTATCAAATGAACTACCATTTTTAATGAAACGTGTGTTCCAAACCATCATGGGTGGGTCACATGGGTTGGTGGACTAAATCATGATGGTCAACCACCTCAATAGATTTGGCTCATGGCCAACCATCCCATAGTCAACCACACTATGGATGATCGATGCGAGTTGTCCAGCACATGGTCAGTCCATCCTGCAGTCAACTGCGCCTACACCTCAGAAGCTGCCATGATGGTCATCTTCGGACCGACTCAGGATTTAGACCTAGTTCAATTTGAGAACTGACCCGGGTCCGACCCGATCCAGTTATCCAGCCTAGCACACCTAGGGCTTGGGATGATCTGGTAACCCACCTGGGCCAAATTTGTTTGGGTAGGTCTATAGTGGCCTATCATGCAAGCGGGTCACCTACCACATCAACGCAGCCAACCTTCCATGGGAAAGGCTGCGGGTGTCGCCGCCTAGGGTCACGTCATACGACCCCACCCTACCGGCTGGTCATAACATACGATCTGTCACCTTGCAACACCATTGCTCCATAGTGATGTGTCCCCTCCATGAACCACTATGGAGGTGTCCTACTACCAAAAAACCATCATTTTCCACCCTACAAGAGATTCCCCAATAGTCTATTATATGGACCACCCAGCGGAATCTAGTAACCTTATCATGATTCTATCAGCAGATCAGGGACCCTTGAAATGGTGGCTTCCCAACAACAACGTCTTATTCTTAATCTGTTAGTGGTTGGTTGCACCCAAAAGTTATCGGCAGAAAACTTTGAAGAATAGACAAGGAACATAGGTTTAAACCCATACTGATGGTTCTATTAATGAATCCATCAATTATATGATGATAGAAAAATGATATACCCAAAACATAATATTTAAAGGAAAAACATAATCGGAACTCAAAATGTGACAAATCCTACCTAAAATTTATGTTTAGTCATTGGAGACGTGTCTACGATGCTCCCACTTTGATCTGCTGATGTTTCGACAGAGATTTCTACTCATCCTAGAAAATAATGATGAAGAACGACTATATACAGAGAGTGCATAAATTTAGAGATAGATGGTATTAGGGCTAACCCTAATCCGAAATTCATAATTTCCTATTTATATGACCTATACTCATCATGGAATCTCGAACCATCATGCCACAACATTTTATGTCTTGGCTTGGAAAAGCACCCCTTTCTGAACTCAATAAGGGTATCGTATTTACAATACAATTCTTTATTTTAATGTTATTAAATTCAGTGTTAGGGGTAGAATAATTATGTTTAATAATTTTAATTACAATTTTTCTTGAGGTTGGCTTTTTTCACAGGAGTCTCGTGCCGATGAAAGTTATACCCCACGTAGGGTAAACACCAAGTTCCAGACTCAACAATGGCCATATATTTTTTATACGAGTTATCATTTAAGAGTTATCCCATTTTGGTTGTGTGCATATTATATAATATACTTAATAATATTTTTTGTATAATTTATTATGGGCACACCGTATCTCAAAATCACACACTATACAAGAGCCTAACATTGGAAATATATATATATATTTCAATGTATTATAAGGTGAAAAATGGTTCTCTATTAATTAGGAAATAATTAACATGAAAAAAACCAATATAATGAGCCAAGATTGATGTTCATGGACATTAAATTTCTTTTGCAGAATACATAATACATTAGCCAAATATATTCACAAATACCGTATTAGTTTAGTGTCTTTGGAAACTCTGAATGCATTCTTCTAACATGGTGTAAGATCTTCAACGTCTCCAATAATTATATTTCCCGTTATTTTTCCTACCTAAGTCTTTCTTTATATCATGATGAAATTAAAACATATGAAGCATGAAATCCCAAATGATCAGTAAGGGTAATAATGGAAAACATAATACAAAACATAAACATAAAATTTAAAAACCTGAACATAAATTTTGAATATGAAAATCTTGAGTTATGAAACAAATCATGGAAATACGTAAGGCATAAATCATAAATAAACATAAACCACGATAAAATATAATTGGAATAAAACATGGAATCGTGGAAAACACATAACCTTAGAAAATCATTTCCATATTTTCCCAGGATCATTGTCAAGACCATAATAACAGACAATTTCTATTACTAAACTTAATTCAGTCTTCATTCTAGCCCTATATTACGAAACTGGATTTAATTTCCATTTCTAACCCCTCTATCTAATGAGATATAAATATTTACCCAATGAATTGGAGGGAGATATAGGTCCCACCCATCTCATAATTAAATCATTCTTACATGTGCAAGAAAATCATACATCATTCATCAAAGCATAACCCAAGAAATAATATGGGTTTATTAAACTTCATTCCATCATGACATAATCCATAAAAAAATTCAATCCATCATTAACACAACAAATTCCTCATAATAATTGGGATTGCAACATAATACTATTTAAAGAGCACCTTCTTAGATGGAAAATAATTTTGATAAAGCACATGAACATAGTTATTGGGGAAAATATCTTTTCATCTTCACAAACAATTTCATTTCTAAAAATGCAACTCAATTTTAAATGAAAATAATTTAGTTCAAGATAAACATGCAATATTATTGAGGAAGATTCATGAAAATAAGGTGTGAAAATGTATCCATCCCATATAAGTTAAAAATTTCATTCTCCTCATACATTTACTGGAAAAGTCATGAAGTACCTCTTATGGTAAACAAAATGAAGATTTTGTCCAAACCACGTGGTAAAATTAAAAAATGGAAAAAAAATTATTTAAAAATAAATAGGATAATATTAAAAACAAATTAAATAATTTTTAGAATACATGTACATGGATGGTAAATATACCCCTAGTAAATACCTAGATATAAATAATCTCGGAAAAATGAGACAAAAAAATTACCCATTACCTTAGGGTTTATATCCATTTAATGTATCTGAACCTTCTTTATAATGATTTTAATAATTTTATTGAATTATTCTCGATTAATAGTCATTTTTATGATATAATATTTGATTATATTATTATATCTTTGTGAGTAATATTTTTTTTGTCATTTGTTAATCAGATACTAAATGCTTCATGCTCTTATACATGTTTTGTTAGATAATTTCATGTCCCACTTCTTAGGTAAGAGTTATATCATTTACAGAATAATATTTTTATAATATATATCATATTTAGTCATTACATTTATTTATATAATCTTGGTTTAATGAAGATAATTTAGAATGAATCCCATTGAATTGTGGAGACATTTGGATATACGTACGCATGATCAATGATATCATTCCCATAATTTCTGAATGGTATTGAAGTGGATGGTGTATAATAATTAAGATTTAATATCATGTAGTAATAATAATATATAGTTATTACTTCCATCATTATAACCATACAACTATGGTGGTGGTGAAAACTAGATTACACCATATCGTGGAGACGGTTAATCGTACATACACCCATGTGGTGATTTCATTTTTAGAAGAATGAATAGAAGGTGGGATTTTGTTGTTCCAAAATTATAAGAAAATCTCTATATATAAGATATTCTAGAGTTATAACTTTATAATTAAAGAACTTATGAAGACGAAGTAGATGAAGAATGATGTTTGAAAGAATCGGTAGAAGAGATTATTTCTTCTTCGATGTGATTCATCTAAATCTCCTCTTAGAGCACTAGATACGGACGTTTAAGGAGTCTAGAACCACTAGAATGTATCTAGAGAATTTTATAAGGGAAATGGACTAAAGATGGCCGATATTAAAGGATTAAATTTATGGGATGAAGTGATTTAGAGGGTTCCGTTTTATAATTGAGAAAAGGTGAACTTTTAGAAACCTCAAAAACATTAATTTATAATAAAATCAAGCCCCTTAAAAAACCTCCAAAATTACCCAATTTAGAATATGAGATGACATAGGGATTAAATTTAATAAACCAATAAAATTTAGAAAATTTTTAATGTTAATTTAAACTTAGTTATTCTTTTTATTTTTATTTAATATAACAAATATTTCAGTAGTAAATGGTTTAAATATTTATTTATTTGATTTAAATTATACCATAAAAAAGTACCTTAGTTGTTTTTAGACCAATATTATAATTCTTTTATATATTTGAAAAATGTTTTATAATTTTTAAATATTTTATAAAACATAGTTTTTACAAAACAAGAATAGTTTTGATATTGAAAGTATTCTATTAATGGTTTTTTAAAAATATCATGATACGATGTTATCATCTAACCAATTATTTTAATATATCCCTAAAGGGTCTAGGTAATATATAAAAATCATATTACATATTAATTATCTAAAATTATAATTATTTTAATATTTTTAATAACAATAATTTGATATTTACATTAATAAAATAATTACTACATCAATTTTCTGTAATTATTTAATACAATTATTTATTTTTGTAAAAATTTGAAAAAAATTCAATGAAGAATTTAATTATACTATATTTCATAATAATAATTTTATTCAAATTAAGATTCTGTAGAATTCAGCATTAAAAATGTATTACTTATTAAATTATGAATGTTACAACTATAACATCACTTCATATAAAATAATATACGTGTCACAATCTCTTCCATGTTGATCCAAATGGTCAATAACTAAATCTTCTGTATTTTATGGTCTAGATATCCTTGACCAAATATCATTGGGATTGTTTTTGGATCTTTTTATGGTTATAATCATTTTAATAATAATCATTTTATTGATTTCTCGTCAATTAATTGATTTGCACACCATCAATGTATAATTCATTAAGGTAATTATATATTTCCTAAAAATTAATAATAATTTACCATGACAAATAAAAATATCTTATCATTCAGATAAGTATTTATAATAGAATTATCTTTTGTATAACCTTTATATAAAAAAGTTTTAGTTATTAAAATTTGAGTGAGACATATTTAAATTTTCATTAAATAAAATAAATTAATGGTTTTAATAACATCCAAGTGGCTTCCAAAGGACACCAATTTGACCCAAGTATGATTTAGGTCGAGAAAAACTCATCCAATTATATTCATACAATTTTTAGGGTACTTTTTTAATAGTAGTATTACCTTAATTACCTGTTTTACACTTTTATCATATTAATAAAAATTACAAAAGTTACAACTCATAATACCAAAAATAAAATAAATCTACTTACATAATTTCTGCCTAATGATTCCAAATATGGAATTCATTGTTAATATTCTAAACTCATAATTTGAGCAATTAATTAAAAATTATTTTTATTATCGAAAATAGAGCATGTGATTTTAAAAGTTAAAATGCTTCAAAAGATTGATATTTGTTTACATCTGCATTCAATATAAAATTAATGCCTATAACATTAATTATATTGAATTAAAAAAATATATTATACTTATAATATAAAACCATTCAATAATATAATGTAACTACACCAATTATTTTAATGAAAAAAAGTTGATTTCAATTAAAATTTAGTATAATTGTACTATTCATCAATATTTATGACTTATCAGAAAAATATAAAAAATTCATCCAAAGTAAATTTTTATATACTATATCCAAAGATGAATTATATTTTATTAAATAAAAAATTTAAAATTGTCAAAAACTATATTTAAAATGGGTGTTCCTTCAAAAGGTGGCCAAACTACATTTATTGGGAAAATAGTTCTTTAATCTCAAAAAATTGAATTTTTTCTTATATCATGTCTAAAAAACATATAATATGATTTTTACACATTAAATTGATTATATTACATAATTTTTACAAAAATAAAAACAATTAGGAGTGATTTTATTATTTTATTTTCATTCAAATTGTTTTTCAGAATAATGTTTTTATTGTTCTTACCAACAATTATAATTACTAGGTTCTATGGTAACATAATAATATTAAGTTGTTTACTTCAACTTGGTCATGCGTAAAATTAATTCAATCAAATAAACTTGAAATTGTGTGTAACAAAATCCGAGTATAGTGTTGTGCATACCACAAGATAATATGGTGTTGCATATAGTGAAACCTAAACATGGTGTAGAATAAATAACAAGACATGAATGAAATTAAAAAGACTATTTCTCATAAAATATCATGGTGTTACATTCTACCCCCATTAAAATTAATTTCACCCTCAAAACTCATCTAGGTTATATAAGGTTTTCTAATTGAATGTTTCTTTTGTAGAAACCGACATAATAAAAAAGAATACAAAAAACATCATTTTAAAAAGGAAATTTAGAAACATAACGGTTACCCAATGTAACACCTCACTGGGTTTCTTTATAGAAGAACATCGGTGGTAAGTGAAAACATTGGTACATAAAGAAAATCTAACAATCTTGTTCTGATGGAGAGTAATAGAGAACAAGGTTTAGAGAAAGTTAACATCCAGAAATCCAGAAATCTATGATGAATTATATGAACATCTGATTCATTAGATAAGAAGGTACTAGGAAAATATTTTCAGTTTTCAAGATCATTTCCATAATTTGAAGAACATGAGAAGAAATATAAACATTATTTTAGTATAATCCCATCATTGGTCATGCTTGGAAAATATCTACTCCATCTCTTATTCAAGAAAATAAAGATGAATTTTTCATTCCTGAAGTGTTAGAAGAACATGTGATCCATAAATATAATGATATGTTGTTCCATCTATATACACAAAATGGTTAACACATGTTATCAAATGTGCATAAGTCCACCTATACCGAGATAATACATTAATCTAACAAACTTCCACAACATAGTAAATTATAATATCCATAAGTGGATAACATTACAGTCCTCAAAAATTAAAATCTAAAACTATAGAAAGAGGTGAATAGAATCAGTTTATAATTTATCTACCATAGTTCATAGGGTAGTTCTTAGTTTTCACATTCCAAACATGTGAATACCTTTATCGTGTATTCTCTTGAAACATGGTAATAACATTAATTACAATATAACCATATGAAAAACTTGCATCCTATTAAAAATTAACTCTTTCAACATACCAAAAATCCCAAAATTCTATATACTCTAATCATTGTATCACTTTATCCTTATATCAGTACTTTGGTTATTAATACTATTAGACATATCATTATCTCCTTACTCCACCAATATTCACTTATCATGCATTTTTGAAAAAAAATTATTTCAATCCCTTTTTATAGTTACAGGTACCATATACTTATGGAAAAACATAATGGACCAATACATAGATGTTTAAATATTCCGTAATACTATAAAGGAGAAAACAAAATAATATTTTATAATCCCATTACATAAAAACTCAATCATTCCACCACAACATTTTCATACTCAACATCACCAATAGTGATGGCATGTAGTTTGCCTTTTTCTTTGGCCTGAATAGGGTTTTGAAATCTATCATCATCAATAACCCTTGGATTAGGGCATTTATTGGCATAATTCTTCATATCATTGAAATTTTAACATTGAAGTGTGGGTGGTTCATTCTCTGTAGCCTTTTCTCTATTCACATCATTAGCATCCTTTTTACCATTACTTCATCATTAAACTACTCAATGACCATTATTTCTTAACATAAAAAATTTTCTAGCCCCTTTATGAAAATATCCTCCAAGCATTGTTCCACACATTGAGAATAAGGAAACATTCAACTTCATTTCACCATTGTTTTGAGATTTTTCAATTGAACTCTTTCTTTTGTTTCTCATCAAAACTGTGGGATTGATATGTAACATGAAATTCCATTTATACCTTGATATCACAATTTGCATTCTATTCATATCTAATAAAGTATCTTATAGATAATTCCCTTCAAAGAATCGTTTTTAAGCCACTAAACAATCCCTCAATTTTACTTTCATGTTAAATTATAAAGCCAGAAACATACCCTTCCGGTCTTGTAATTTTTATCTTTTCCTTACCAATGGATTCATTATCCTTTTTCTTAATCTTAAGAAACTCATTTTACATATTTTTTCAAATAAAAAAAGGAATTTACTTATCTAAAAATATGTTCTTGAACCCATTTCATGGATTAAATTTCATCTTACTGCCTTGTATTCTTGATTAGAGTACTCCGCTAGTCTGCTTCTCCTTCTAAAAGATAAATTGAAAAAATTAATTTTTCATGTTCTCAATAGTGAATGTTGTAAAATATATTTTCAAAGGTATTTATCCATTTTTCAGCAACAAATGAATTAGAAGACCCACTGGAAGTAGGTGGAAGTTTCCTCTTGAAGGACTAAACAAAATGTTGTTCCCTTCTTTCCTCAATTTGAAGTCGAGAATGATTCATAGATTTTGTAATTATATAAATACAATTTTTATTTCCATATCCAATAATATTTGGTTGTTCATGAGGAAAACCATGGTATTACCATGTGCATTGATCATTAACACATTTCTTTTTGGAACGATCCACTGTCTAAAACACAAAAATAATAGTGTGAGAGGAAAAAATCATTAGAGAAAAACAACATAATCAAGGGGGAGTACTTTTAATATCTAATATCTTTTTTCTATCCATAGGTTATTCATTATCGTTACCATAATTCTAGTACTATAACCTATAATTAAACTTATCCTTGGGATATCCCAAGACATATCAATAGAAATATATAGAGGGATCTCACTTACTTTTTCGCATCCCAGTTTAAAAAGGTTAACTAAACCTTTAATCTGATACCAACTTCAACGAACCAATCTTGTCATACATGGATATTACAAGTCTTTTGTTGAATAAATTATATATTACAAAAAATTATTCTGAAATACTTTATTAGTTTAGTGTACTTGGAATCTCATTACACATTCTTCTAGCTTGGTGTAAGATCTTCAAGAACTTCAATAATGATCTTCCCCATTGGTTTTGAATATCAAAATCTTGAGTTATGAAATAAATATTGTCATTATGTAAGGAATAAATCATAAATAATCATGAAACATATAAAATTTTAATAAAAAATGGAATTTAGGAAAACATATAATCAAAGAGAATCATTTCAATTTTAGTCGAGGATCATTTCCCAGACTATAATAACGGATATTGTCTATTACTGAATCAAGTTCACTCCTTGTTCCTACCTGTATTACTAAACCAGATATAATTGTTGTTTCAGCCCTATATTACTAAACAAGATTTACTTCCCATTTCAGCTCTATCTATCTCATGAGATATAGATCTTTATCCAATTCATTGGAGTGAGATGTAGGTCTCACCCATCTCATAATGTATTCATTATTACATGTTTCACAAAATCATAAATCATTCATCATAGCACAAACTAAGAAATAAAATAGGTTTCTTAAGCCTCGTTTCATCATAAAATAATCCATATAAAATTTCATTCCATCAATAACACAATCAAGGTATTGTAATAATAGGTATAGAAACATGAACCTATTTAAATAGCATCATCTTAGATGGAAAATAATTTTGATAAAACACATCAACTTTGTTCTTTAGGAAAATATTATTTATTTTTTAAAAATGTATTCATTTATGAAAATGACGATCAATTATTAAAAAATTTATTTAGTTAAAAATAAAAATGATATCATTTAGAGGTAGATTCGTGGAAATAACCGTTAAAAATCTATCCATGTCGCATACGATAAAAAACATTCTCCTTATAATTTTTCCAGAATAGTAAAAAAGTACAACATATGGTAAATGAAAGAATGATTCCTTCAAAACAATGTAGTAAAAGTAAAAACTTGTTAAAAATTAAATTAAACATACATATAATATTAGAAAACACATTATGGAAACATTATTATAAAACATGGACATTGATGGTAAATATATCCACAGTAAATACTTACGTACAAACAATCTCGGATAAAAAAGATGTTGAAAAAATATCACTTACCTTAGGTTAGATATACCTCGTATGTATATGAACCTCCTATATAATGATTTAAATAATTTTATTTACTTATTCCATAATCATATTAATTTTTAGGATATCATATATGATTATATCACCTATTTGTTAGTAACATTTCATTGTCACTCTTTATTCAGATATTAACTCCTTTTTTATCTTATACAAGTTTTGTTAGATAAGTTCATGTTTCACATCTTAATTTATAGTTATATCATTCCTAGAATGATATTAGTATAATATATATTATATTTATTCATTCTATTCATGTATATAATCATCGTTTAATGAAGATCATGCAGAATGAATCACATCATATTGTGGAGACGGTAGGTCATACGTATGCACGAGCATCGATATCATTCCCATAACTTTTGAATTGTATTGAAGTGTGTAGTGTAAAATATTTAAGAATTAATATCATTTTGTAAAAATAATATATAGTTATTACTTCCATCATTATACCCATCCATGTATGTTGGTGGTGAAAACCAGATTACACCATAGTGTGGAGACGATAAGTCGTACATATGCACAAGTGGTGATTTCATTTTTCATTGGATGGATAGAAGGTGAAATATGATTGTTTAAAAATTATAATAAAATATCAATATATAATTTATAATTTTTATTACTTTATATTGAAACAACTCATTAAAAATAAGTAGAAGAAGAATAAAGTTTGAAAAAATCAGTAGAGGAGATTACCTCTTCTTTGATGAGGTTCTTCTAAATGTCCACATAGATCACTAGAGTTGGTCTTTGAAGAAGACTAGAACTAGTATAATGTCAATAGTGAAGTTGATAAGGGATAATGGTAGGGTATAGATGATCTTTAATGCTCAAATTGATGTGAATAAGTGATGGAGGAGGTTCTTTTTTATAATTGAGGTGAGGGGAACTGTTGGAAATCAAAATAATATTAATTTATAATAAATTTAAAATAGAAAAAAAAACATCCATAATTCACCAATTAAAAATTGATATGATATAGGGTTTTAATCTAATCAACCATTTAATTTTATACAAGTGTTTATGTTAGTTCAAACGATGTCATTTTAATTAACACATAATTATTCTATTTAATTTTAATTTATATAACAAATATGTCATTATTAAAAGGCGAAATATTTATTTATATGATCCAAATTAGACCATATATAAGTACCTTAGTGAAATTTTTATCATATTATATTTATTATAAATATTTTAAAAATGTTTTATAATTTATGAATAATTTAATAAAACATTGTTTTTACAAAACAACAATAGTGTAAATTTTTACACTATTCAATTAATGGATTTTAAAAAATACCCAGATAAGATGTTAACATCAAAAAAATTATTTTATTATATCTATTTGGGGTCTAGGTAATATATAAAAATAAATGTAAATATTAATTATATTCAATTATATTTATTTTAATATTTTTAAAAACATGAATTTGATATTTCCATTAATAAAGTAAAAACTACATCGGTTTTCTATACTTTTTTAATATAATTATTTTTTTGGGAAAAATTAAAAATTGAATACTATGATGAAGGTAAATATACTATATTTCTTAATAATACATGTAGTTTTATTTATCTTCTGTGAAATTGAACATTAAAAATGTAATACTTATTAAATTATGAATGCGAAAACATTATCATCACTTTATATAAAATAATATAAGTGTGAAAATATCTTCCAAATAGTTCTAAATGGTCAATAACTAGACCTTTGAAAGATTATGGTCGATATATAATCTACCAATAATAATTGGGAATGTTTTTGGATCTTTTGATGGTTATTATCATTTTAATAATAATTATTTTATTTATTTCTCATCAATTAATTAATTTTCACACCATCAAAGTAAAGGTATTTAAGGTAATTATCTTTCCTCAAATTTACAAATAAATAACCATGATAAAGAAAAAAATTGTATTAATATAATTATTTATAATTTAATTTACTCTTATGTGTAACCTTTTTATAAAAATTTGATTAGTTATTAAAATTTTAGTGAGACATATTTAACTTTTCTCTAAATAAAATAAATTAATTGTCATAATATAATCCAAGTGGAATCAAAAGGTCACCATTTCGACCCAAGTATGATTTATTTCAAAACAAACTCATCCAATGATGTTAATACAAGTATTATTGTAATTTTATAATTGTATTCCTACCATTAATTACTCTTTTTACACTTTTACCATATTAATTAAAATTATAGAAGTTACTATATATAATACCCAAAAAATAATATAAATATATTTAAATAATTTGTACCTACTGATTCAAAATATTGAATCTATTTTTCAGAATTCAAATCACAGAATTTGTAGTAATTATTTGATTATTATTCTTGTTTTCGAAAAGAGAGAACATATTTTTAAAAGTTAAAACATTGCAAAAGATTGAAATGTTTTTACATCAGAATTCAATGTAAAAAAAATTAAAATTAAATGGATTATATTGAATTATAAAAATATATTATATTTAATATTTAAAACCATTAAATAATATAATTTATCTACACAAATTATTTCAATGAAAAAATGTTGTTTTCAATTAAAATTTAATATAAGTTTAATGTTAATCAAAATTTTAAAGTTAACATAAAAATATCAAAAAATCGACCAGAGTAAATTTTTATATTCCTATTATAAATAGGAATTATATTTTGTTAAATAGATTATATAAAAGTGCCCAAAAAATAGTGTTAAAATAGGTGCTTCGTCAAAAGGTAGTAAATCTGTAATTATTTTAAAAAAATAGTTCTTTATCAAAAAAATAGAATTTGTTCTTACATCATCTCTAGAAAACATATAATATGAATTTTTAACATTGTATTTATTATATTACATATATATTAAATTAATAAAATCCATCAAGTGTGATTTCATTATCTTATTTTCATTTAAATAGCTTTTTAGATAAAAGTTAATATTATTCATACCCTCAATTATACTGACTAGGTTCTAAGTTAAAATAATATTTTATATTTTTTCCCTAAAAATTGGTCTTGCGTGAAATCAATTCTATGAATGGAACATGAAATTTTGTGTATGGAAAGCCAAGTAAATTTTTGGATATACCGCAAGCTTATACGGTGTTGTGTATAGCACAAGCTAAACTCGATGTAGCATACAACACATAACATCAACGAAATTTAAAAGAATCTATCTTATAATATATTAGGGTGTTAAAAATAATTTGTTCTTATCGTGAGTGCATTTGATTTTAGAACCTTGAAAAATTGTAATTGTACGGCCCTTGAATGTATCCTTTTAAAGTTGGTCTAAGTAATATATATTAGTCACTAGTGATTTACATTTCTTTATATTCATGTATGATTCAGTTTGAGTTCTATTAACAGTTTGTGATACTGAATGTGTTCCTACAATCAAGGAAATAAAATCCAATAATCGAGAGAACACAATAAAAGTGAAATGTTTTTTGGGATGCACCATAATTCACCCCCTCATAGGGTTTTTATATTCAATGGTACATATGTAATGAAAATTCAAGTATAAAATGATAAATATAGAGATAAAATAGAACAAGTTTGTTTGATTTACATGAACAAAGGATGGACACTATAAGAATAGGTATAATATTGTAAAAAAATAATCAAAATGATTCTTTATGTATGGTTCCCATTTTATAAAACATTTAATTTTATATGATTTTATTAAAAGATAATTCTTTTTTTGGGAAATTTAATATTATAAAAAATAAAACAATAATTTTTTGGGATGTTTAATGTGATGAGGAGGATCATTGAGTTTAAAATTTAGTTTGGATTACAACATTATCTATATCAAAAACCACATCAAATTTTTGTAGTTGTATATTTTTTATTATCGTACTCTTATTATACATTTTTAAGTACTATAAATCATAATTTTCAAGTTATTTTTTGAAAAAAATGGTTTCATTTTATATAACAGTAGAACAAAATAATGGATTATGTGAATATGATAAAATAAATAAATACTATTGTTTATTAATGATACCAAATCATAAGTCTTATATCATATATAGTAGTGTCATTGAAAAAATGGTCATGTAATTAAGAAACATTTGAAAAATACATATCACCGATGGTATTTATACTCAATTGAGTTAATATCCTTGGGAATATGTCATGGTTGTTTATAATGATTAAATTCTTGGTAACTATTTAATTATAGATTTGAATGAGTTATAGAGTCATTAGGATTAATTCAAGTGACATATGTGGTCATAGCCCACCTTCCACAAGATGAGGGAAGGGATATCAAAGTGACACACCCTTCCTTAATCAAGATGAAGTAGAAATAATGAACCCTAAGTTCTGCCTTCAATAATAATTTGAGGGGAAACTAGCACAAAGGGTATAGAATCTTACATAAAATGGAAGTCATTGCCATTTTTAATGAAAAATGGAATGGGATATAAGATGGTAAAATACCAAAGAACTCTAATAATTTGTGTAATGGAAACCAAAATAAAACCGATGAATGTTTTAAATGCAAAATGCAAAAAAAGTGAAACCATCCCATAAAAAAGTACAAAAATAAATAGACTAAGCAATATCACTCCAACTATCCTAATGATCGAGCTAGTAGAGTCCATAATGGTTCTCAAATCTTCCTGGAAACCTTAAAATAGTTTTAAAAATGTAGGGTGAGTATACAAGTATACCAGGTAAGAAAACTAAATACAATCGTAAAAAAGTGGGGGAACATACTAATGCCCCTATGAGAGAACATTAGAACCTCAAAGAAACTACCAATTAGTAATAACCAGACCATCCTCACCAAGTAACAATCACTAAATAACATAATTCAAGTAAACCAGTAGTATAAGAACATCAACATTTGGGTAACCCACACCAATTTCCCACTGGTCAGCTGCACATTCCTAATGGCTAAAATCTTGATGCTACTAGTATTCCAAAATGATTTCCCACATCCAAAACTTTCCTGTACAAACTAGGGACTCAGATGACTCACAAATACTACCCATAGACACCTAGGCCACAACAACCATGCCTCTCACATGAAAACACCTATGCGCCATTCTAAAGACACATGAGAAGAAAACCTAACCCACAAACACCTGGCCACCTCATCAACAACAAATATTACATGAAAGATATTATAATATGGTAAACCGTAATTAATTACTACTTGCCTAGATACACTTCAGTTGTAAGAACCAAAAAAAAGGGTGTGAGGAAGAAATATGGCAACCAACCATCCATTATCCCATCGGGATGCTGGGAAAGAAACCATCCCCCGTGAAATGGTGGTGTTTGGAACATGGTTCTAAAAAATGGTGGGGTGGATATAGAAATCACAAATAATTACAATTTATATATATATATGTATGTAAATACTCAGCCCAACCTATGTCTTCAAAAAAAATACATCCCAAATAGAACCACATATTCTTCTACCCATATATGCAAAACTACACAAACAACCACATCAAAACACCAACCTACCCCCCCGCCCCCCTTCAATTTACCCCATGAAATTCATTAATTAAGGGGTTCTCTTTAATTTATTCTATAAATACATGGGAAACTAACAACAACGACATATACAACCATTTGAAGGCTGAAGGACACTAAACACTACCAAGGAAAACAAAGAAGTTGGGACCAAGTTATGGAAATCTATTTTTACACCCATTCATAAAAACAATAGAGGAAAGCCAAATAGAAGTACCACTTTACACCCCCTTTTCCTAGAAACTGACTTCGCAAATCAAAAATTTCATTATTCAATGTTATCTCACCCAAACATGACCTTACAATGAAACCCATCAGTGCCGCTACACAACAACACCACAATCCGCACTCCTATAAAAATGAAATCATGAAAACCCAGTCTTATAGCCATGCTTCCCAAACATTTACCTGATGTAGTCCCACTATAAATCAAGTTCAACATACAAAATATAATCCAGAGTTAGTCCCACTATCTAAAAATTTATCTATTCCACAATCAATCTATCTCTCAAACTAAGGATTCATTACACCTCATGTACCATTCCATATAGAAAGACCAAAGCAAAACACCACAAAACAACAGCCCTAATGCACAAACATATTATTACACATCAAAAGAAAAAACACTCTATCCACCCCCTATACTTGTAACAATATTACCAACAATAACTTCACACAACCCCCAAGAAGTACAAAACCCAACCAAACACATCACACAACCACACCATTAATCTAATCATATTTAGTTTTAGCATGAGTGGTTATTTGTTTCATCTTTAAATAACATGGGTGATCAATGAACATGTTTGATCATGGGGTATCCATTTATTTAACCAAGTATACTTGATTAAGACAATTTTATATTACACCCATTTATCAAAGAATCACAACTATAACAGAACAACACCACTGTGCAAGCAATGACCACTAACATCAATGATTTTAGGAATGAATATGGCTAAATCAAACCATAAAAATGAATTAAGGTAGATGATAACAAAAATGATCAACATGAGCTATCATCAATTTCAGTCATGTTATCTATTAATAATGACTTCACTACCATTATTTATTACCCATTTAAGAAAATTATTCAGTCGTTCTTCATAAGGAATCATTAGTACACCCAGCCCACATGATACAGAATTAAAGAGATTTAGATGAGTCCCTACATGAAACGATAGGTGAAGAAAACTCCTCTTTCTTAAAAAATAGGGGATTGTATGAGTAGAAGGAAACTCAAAGAAAACTTGGTAGGAGGGGGCTCTAGCATAGGTGCACGACTCATCTAGAATGGAAGGCTCTAGGTGCACCAAGAGAAAGGAGAATAGAGGACTTCATCTTTTAGGAAATTACAGATCCAATATAAACAGAAGGAAACAGTTCCAAAGGCCATTAATGTGGGATCGTGGTCAATATCAAAAAAGGATCGAATATCTCAATGTCCCTGGTGTGTTAGGATATTATGGATATACTTAATATCTTTTGAAATGACCTTAAAAACCAACATAGAATTATTTAATCTCGATTTAGATAAAATAAAACATTAGATGGATGAAACAAGGAATAAACATGGGAAATTGGAAATTTGAAAAAAGGAGAGGGATGGTTTGGTGTGCCACCATCACAGTACCATAATTATAGTGACACTGTTATGGTGCCACCATTTTAGTGTGCCACCATCACGGTGCCACAATTTTGGTGAAATAGTTTGGTGAAAATGGATCTTTGAAAAACTCTCGAAACAAACCACTATAATTCCCTGGAACACCCCATGCATTTTATTTTCAAAAAATAATGGCCAAGAAATATCTATGACATTACATTAGATACATATTAAACTATTCTTTTCCCTGAAATTTTAAAACCAAAATCAGAAAGAGGGGTCCAAACAACCTCCTCGTAAGATACCTTTCAGGAAAAAACTACATACTTTTGTTTGAAAATGGTTGTGAAAACCCCGATATCCAAGAACACCATGTTGTTATTACATACTAAAAAATTCCCCAAACACTAAGGCCCCACTTCTTGAACATATGTATTGGGGAATCCCTTCATCCATGTCAAGATACTATCTACTTTGGGTGACACTAACTCACCCCCATGGGTTCATTCACATCTGCATTAATTCATCTTGATTAGGGATTGGGTCCTCCCCTCCCCATAGTCAGGATTTTCACACACATTCAGAGAACATGGAAGAAACTAATATTATAGAGAATTTGGTCATGTATTGCATTATAAGAAAAGAACTATGAAAAACACAATAGAAAAACTCAGAACAACTTCATATACTAAGCACACATCTGTTCCTCTCACTCCCAAGTACTCTCATTGAGGCCTCCATGCTTCCATATCACATGAACCAAAGGAATGGTACATCCATGAAGCACCTTCCCCTCAAGATCATTGACTCTTACTATTTTCTCCATGAAAACCTCATCATCCTTGATATCCAAATCTCTGCAGTCAATGGCGTGGTATTTTTCATATAGAAACCGATAATCCTAAGATGCATTGAAGAAACTGTGGATCATCTCCAACCATGGTGGACAATCCAGCTGATATGTCACTTCACCAACTCTTCCCAACTTCTCAAAATCTATGATAAACTTAGGATAATTCTTTCTCGCTCTACCAAATAATTACTACCCACGTCAATGGGACACCATTATGAATACATGGTCCCCAACCTCAAACTCTAAAGGCCTCCTCCTATAATAATTATATGACTTCTTTTGATCTAGTGCTGGCTTCATCCTCTCATGGACAAGTTGAACCTTCTTTATCGTAATATAAACCACATCCATACAAAGAATATCTACCTCCCCAATATCCATCTAGCCCAAGAGTAAATTAAATGAACTACCATATACAGCTTCAAAAGGAGGAATACTGATTGATGAGTGATAGATAATATTGTATGAAAACTCTCCCAAGATAAAATGTCACACCCAAGACACAATAATGTTTAGAAAACATGCCCGTAATATTATCTCCAATGTCTGTATGGTCTTCTTTGTCTGTCCATCCATATAAGGGTGGAAAGTAGTGATGAGGCATAACTGAGTCCTAAAGGAATGATGTCGTACCATCTAGACTTGTGATGTAACACATGTATCATAATATGATACAATCTATTAGGGAACTCCACATAGCCGCACCACCACATCCACATACATCTTTTCTAACACATCCACTATGCTCAACTCCTTAATTGCTAAGAAGTGAGCCTATTTGGTCAACTGATCCCCTAATACCCAAAGATCTTCTCAACCACTCTACGTCCTCAGTAATCCTATTGCGAAATCCATTGAGATTTCATCCCACATTAACTTAAGAATTACTAAGGGATGCAATACACCAATGGGAACATAGTGCTTAGACTTCAACTGATGGTACACTAGGAAACATTCAATAAACTATTCCACTTCCCTCTTCACCCTGGGCCACCAAAACTATTACCCCAAGCATCGGTACATTTTAGAAACTGCTAAATACACTACCTGGGGTGAGCTGTGGAACTCACAGAGAACTTCCTCATGAATTTCTATAGGGACAAAAAGCCTTCCACAGAACATCATCTTATTCTGACTATCATCCAACCATCCCTTTTGAGAATCACCTGGGTAAGTGTGATCATTTATCACTTCGGTCTATCAGTCTCCCCATTGAGACTCCTCCACCTCCCACACTAAGGAAAGAAACACTATCATATGGAACTGACTGCCTCTACCTCCATCCACTCCTGCATCCAAACACATGGTTTCCAAGACATCCATTTTATTCAATGAGTTAGTGGATTGCCAAAATACTTGCATCTGTGACTTCTTACTTAAGGAATCGAACACCACATTCCCATTTCCTATGTTGTAAGAAATCTCAATGTCATAATCCTGGAGGAACTCTATCCAAATTCACTGCCGGAAGTTTATGTCTCGCTAGGAGAAGATATATGTCAAGCTCTTATGAACTATGAATACTAAAAAGTGATATCTAATGAGGAAATGTCACCAAATATTCAGTGTGAACATGAACGTTGAAAGCTTCAGGTCATGGGTGGAATAGTTAAGTTTATGTGGGCATAACTACAAAGACCCATAAGAGATAACTACTTGTTGCTACAATAGCACGCATCCTAAACCTAGACCATAGGCATCAAAACACACCTCGAACATCACACCTTCCTCTTATATCCTAACCCCTCGAGAACTAACCAGCTTCCCCTTTAGGTTGTTGAATGCTGCCTAACACTACTCACTCTACAAGAAGGGCATGTCTTTACATGTCAAAGTTGTCATAGAAGCCACAAATCATGAGAAGTCAGATAAGAAACTTCGGTAATATCCTACTAGACCTATGAATCTATCATCCACAACCTTGTTCTTGGCCGATACCCAAGAGAAAATTTCTTTGAACATTGATGTGTCCATTGCTATCCCTCAATGAGACACCACATTTCCAAGGATGTGCACTTGTCGTCTACAGAACATTCACTTGGAAAACATCTTATAAAAATGGTGGTGCCATAGGACATCCAAGACTATCATGAGGTGTTGAGAATGACCCCCTCTGACTTAGAGTGAATCAAAATATCGTGGATGAACATGATGATAAACTGGTCTATGAACTTATGGATGATAGGGTTCATGAGCCCATTAACATGGCTCGTGCATTCATAACACCAAAGACCATGACCAAAAAATCATAGTTCCTATACCTTCACATGAAATTAGTCTTTGGGTTATCACCCTCCTTCACCCTCAACTTGTGATATCAAGACTATAGATAGATATTGGATAAAAAACCTCCTCTCCTTTACTGGTCAATAATATCTTTTATTCTTAAGAGAGGGTAATGGTTCTTGACCATTACCTGATTCAGTATCTGGTAATCAATGCACAGCCTCAGGACACTATCTTCCTCCTTTGTGAACTAGAATGGATCACGCCATGATGACATACTTGGTCAGATAAAACCCTTTTTCATCAGGTTTTGAACCTTAATCTAAAACTCAGAATGTTCCATCTGATAAGGACCCATAAAAATTAAACAAGCACTGAGTTTCAAGTCTATTCCAAACTAAAAGTCATATCATGGGGGAAGAGTCACAACCTATTTGGGGAAAACATCCATGCACTTCCCAACAACCCACATAACCTCCACTATCTCTAGGTCTATGGATCCCACTGACAGCTCGACAGAAAAGGAAGAAGAGGCTCCAAACACCGACTGACCACCTGACATCTCTTCTCACCAACGAAAACTACACAATGCCCATCCATATCTCAAAAATGACTCTTATCTCGAATTATTAAATAACAAAACGAATTTATAATATCCAATTTATGCCACGAATGAAAGTGTATGGATATATATTTAGCATAAGTAGATCTTCACTGGGCTGGTGTGGAACCAACAATAGTATACATCCCCGAAAAACATCAAACAGACATGTCTATCTTATAAATGGCGTGCTCAACAGAAGGTGAATAGAAATTATCTCTAAGTATATTCCCAAGTAATGTTCTATAACATGTGAAAAAAGGATTGCAAATATCCTAAATCAATCAATGCACACACAAGAGTACTAAAGAGGATAATCGTACCTCGAACAACCTCCATCTTCACTAGAACTGCTACCTCGACAATATAAAACTGCCATGACCAGCTCCTCCACCCCTCTACTAGTTTTTAATATTTAAACTACCCCCAAATACTATCCACCTCAGTACCAATACCATGGGGAATGTGCAAGGACAAGGAGATCAGAATAGGAACTATCGAGGCCTACTTCTCGCTGGCCGAAACCTTGAAGGCCCTGACACTAGAGACCTACTACTGATTTCCTTCCCCATCAAAAAACTCGGATAGCTCCCCTCTCATGGTACACCTCTTATTGAGTGTATCCTTTCTACTAAATAAAAATTCTTTTCATCTTATATGTATGTCGGTATGGAAAATGATGTGATGGAATACTGAAGAGAGTGTTGGAGTGCCTCCTCCAAGCATCTCACTTTTGACTCTTCATCCGGAAAGAGATCTAGAGAAAAGCATTCATGATACGTGAACATGATCCCCAATTCCATAACTAACATACTCCCTTGATGGAGGGAAAGAATCTTATACCTCTTCTCAGTATTCATCTTCGAGGAAAGAAACTCATTACAAAACTACTTCTCGACATCATACCATGATACATCGGTCTCTTTCCTCTCTCTGAGGTGAGGTGTCCAACATTAATAAGCTGCTCCTCACATCTGTCTCACTACCAGAGCAACCTATTACTCCATTGGAGAATCAATCTAGGTATAGGTTATTGTTACCTCCTCAATCTAGCCCTCTGTCTCTGAGTATGAAGCACTACCTTTGTAATTTTTCATGGTTTTCCACTAGAAAGAACGAAGGGTATTTTTCCTAAAGTCTTCCTCATCCGATTGATCAACAATGTGCTAATCAACCTAGTCATATTATTGTGACTCAAATAATCAAACCACACATCGGCGATGTACTACTACCATAACTGAAAAGGGTGAAAAAGGAACTCCTAAACCCAAGTAGATTTGAAATTTTCTTTTAAGATTTATTTTAACTCTTTATATAAATTAAAATCCAAAAATACCCAAGATAGAAAATAACACAAGTCATTATGATGAATGAAACATTTATAAGGCCTATAACCTAAAATAAAAGTATCCTTACATGGTCATTAAGTATGTCCAGAGTCCCTTAAATGTATCACAGGGGGACTCAGAATCCTACATCCTAGCCGGTCATCCTTAGGCTATTTCACCCACCAAGATTTCCTAACATGGTTTCCCTACCATCCATTGCAATCCTCAGTGTTCCTAAATCTAAACTCCATCCTATCATTCAACCATCACCTCTGATACTATTTTCTCACAACCCACCTTCTTCAAGATGAGGGAAATGAAATTAAAGTGACATTACCTTCCTTGTTCAAGATAATGGAGAGATAGTGACCCACAGATTCCCACATTCAATTGGCCTCAGAGTGAATACAAGAACCAAGGGTATAGAATCTCATGAAAAGGGGATGGAATTACCTATTTTTATGAATATATTATTCAGAGATAAGATGGTAAAATCCCAAAAAACACCAATCATTTATGTAAATGAAACCAAAATTCAACCATAGCATGATTTAATCAAAAACTAGAAGAAAAGTACTAAAAGAGAACCAATAAAATTACTAAAATAAAAAGACTATGTAGCACAACATCTATCCCAAATACTGAGACTGTAGAGTCCCACATGGTCCTAAATGTCATCCAGGAAACCTAAAAATGGTTTTACAAACATAGGGTTAGTATACAAGTACACCCCGTAGGAAAACTAAATACACCAATACATAATTGGGGGAATATACTAATGCCCCTATGAGAGAGAAGAAGAACCTCATAGCTCTTGCCAAGGAATACTAACAAGACTATTCACATCAGGTCACACTCACCAAATAACATAATTCATGTAATGTAGTAGTATATTCACATCAACATTTGGGTACACTTCATCAATTTCCCAATGGTCAGTTTCTCATTCTTAATGGATAATTTCTTGATGCCACCACTCTAACAAAATGCATTCCTAGTGCCTCAACCTAGCCACACACACCAGAGCTTCAGACCACACACCAATCCCACCAAGAGACACTTGGGCCACAACCACACCACATATCCCACCTACAAAAACATTGGCCACAAAAACCATGAATCTCACCTGAAGATAGATGGGCCTCATCCCGAAGTCACATACGGAAAAAACCTTCACCAAAAACACCTGGGCTAATCATCACAACAAAACATTCCCGAAGGATCATGGACTAATGTAATCCTCAAGAAATTATATCCTTCCCAAACATTATCAATCGATTTGAACCTAGAATAGGTTATGAGGATTAATAATAATAACCAACGATCCATCCTCCCATTGGGATGTTGGGAATGAAAACCTCCCCCATGAAATGGGGTTGTTTGGCACATGGTTTACAACAAGGTTGTGGTGTGTATAGAAATCACAAGGAACTAAAGTTTATAAATATAGGTAAGAAAAAACTCTCTCCAAGATATTGGTTTAAAACAAAAATTCATCCCACATAGAACCACATATGCTACTACCCCATATATGAACACCCACACAAAAATCCAAAATAAAACACATGCTTAATCCACTTTTATTTAACGACTTACCACTATCTAATTAAGGGGTTGAATTTAATTTATTCAATAACTAACCAGGAAACTAACAAGAGAAATATCTACTACCATTTTCAGAAGTCTAAATTCCACTAAACACTACTATGTAAAATAAGGAAGTAGGGAATAGGGTATGGAAATCCATTTTAACACCAATTCATATAAATGTTTGGAAAAACTAAACTTTAGTCACACTGCACACCCCCTTTTTTCTAGAAACTTGTCCATCCACTTCCAACTGTTATTCCTCAATGTTATCATGTTCATACATTCCCTTGCAACCAAACCTAACAACCCCACTACAGAAAATCACCACACAGGACACACCTATAAACATGACATCATGACAACCTGGTCTTGCAACCCTGTTACCCAAGCATTTCTCAGATGCAGTCCCAATGCCTAACAATTTTGACATCCGCAACCTAATCCAAAGACAGTACCACTGTATACAAGTTTATCCATTCCACAATCAACCAATCTCTCAAACTAAGATTCATTCACACATCATGTACCTCCCCATACACAAAGCTCACAGTAAAAAAACCCAATAGAAACCCCACTGCACAAACATACCATTCCCTTTTCACAGGACCAACCCCATTATCCATATCTCGTACCCATAACTAGAATACCAAAAAAACATCAGAAAACTACCACAAAGTATGAAACCCATCCAAACATAGCACACAACTACACCATTAAGCCAATAATATTTAGATTTATCAAGATGAGTTATTTAATTACCCATTAACTAATAGGTGAGATCGTAGAATAGGTTTGAACCTGGAGAATCCATTTATTTAACTAAGTATATATGATTAAGCAGATTACATGTTATAACCATTTATCAAATAATCACAATAGAAAAACAAAACATCACCAATTTGCTAGAAATGGCCACAAATGGATAGGATTTTATACATGAATACACCCACAAAAACCATAAAAAGATACCAATATTATAGATAAAAAATGATCAACAAAAACCATCTTCAATTCCCTACTAGTAATCTATTAATCATTACTTCCCTACCATTATTTATTACTCCTTTAAAAAGATAATTCACCCATTCTTCATAAATAATTATTAGAGCACCCACTCCGTATGATACACAAATAAACAGAGGCAGAAGAGTCCCAACATGAAATGACAGGAAACCTAAAGACCATTTTGCATCAAAATAGTGGATCACATGAGCAGTAGGAATCATCAAGAATACTGATCGGTTGGGGGCTCTAGCATAGGCACATGGCTCGTCTGGAGAGGAAAGCTCTATATGCACCAATAGAAATGAGAATAGAGGACCCCAACATTCAGGAAAGGATGGATCGTATATCAATATAAGAAAATAGTTTCAAATACCATTAACATGGGATTATGGTCAAGATAAAGTTGTTTGAATATCTTAAAGTCCACTGAACATTAGGATATTAACGATATACATAATATCCTTTGAAACTCCCCTAAAAATTCCTAAAAAAGGCATTAAACATGGTTTTTATCAAACAAAATGTATGATGGGGGAAACTGGAAAAAACAAAACAAACTAGAAATTTGAAAAATGTTGAGACATTGTTTGTTGTGCTGTAGTTATAGTGCCACAATTACGGTGCCACTGTTATGGTGCATCCATTTCATTGTGACACCGTTTCAGTTCCACCATTTTTGTGTGCCACCATTTCAGTTACACCATTAAAGTGACTCTATTATGGTATTGCACAATTTCATGGTGCCCCCATTTCAGTGCCACCATTTGGTGAAATTGGATTTTTTGAAAACTCCATAAACAAACAACTGTTATACCCAAGAAGACCACAAGCACTGGATTTTCAAAAAGTAATGGCCTGTGGAAATCTGATTCATTACATATGTGAACTATTTCAAGTTGTAGTTAAGAGTGGATTCTCATACCTCATCACTTTTATTAATTCTTTTAGAAAAATTTAAATGTATACATGATGAAACAAGAGTAAAATAACATTATTATATTTGAACCATATAAAATTTCAGTAGAGAGTGGACATGATAAAAATTTAAAAAAATCATTTTCCATGTCTATATTAATATTATCTTACCAATGAAAAAATAGATTATCTAAAAGGATATTATAATATACCAACTAAATCCATATTTTTATAACACATTGTTAAGATCAATGATTAGTCAATTAATTAATCTATTATTTTCTAATGAATATTAATTATAGCTAGTTTCATACACAGTTAACGAATTGTGTCAAACTCAGATGTAAATGTGATAAATTTTTTGTTATAGTATGATATAACATCAAGATATCATATGTATATATATATATATTATTGGGATGCAATTTTTGAGAAAAATTATAGAAAAAATATAAATTAATAAAAATTAAATTCTCCATTGTAATTTTTCAAAATGTCAAAAACATTATTACATATACAATCTCTTGTACATCAGAATAAATTTCCATGAAAAAAATATGTTTCTATGCATGAATATCTCTATAGGGTATATCCATTGTAAGATAAGAATTGATAAATTAAAGGATTTATATTCTCAAGAGTTGGCACATTAACAAGAATAATAAGACATTGAGAAATATATAATCCATAATATAACAATAATATAAGAATCATGGGGATTTAGAGTCCAATATAGATAGTTTTTTTATCATATATAAGGATGAAATATTATTAAATTTGATGAAAAACGTCTGTTTGATAATTAAGAAATGAATAACAATAAACGATGATTATAAAATATTTTATATAGTTGTAAAACCTAAATTTCAAAGTCAAAAAAATTGGAATATGTTCATATGAAATTACAAAGAGTTATTATGACACTGAAGAAAACAAGTAAAGTATAGATGTCGTAGATATTATTTTAAGGATCTACTGTATGAGTCCAGATCCTGAAATATTTATTTTTATGGGTCTATAAGGGGATTTCATTTCAATATAAAATAAATTTATCCCGATATCAAATAAATCATTGTAAATTCAATATTTTTCATAATTATAAATGGAAAATATATAAACATATTATAGCTTGTTAATCCTTGTTTGTATAAATTCATCTCCATGAAGGAACCAAAAAATAATACTATTTTATAATTATTAATATGTATATATATTAAGATAATTATAATTAGTACATTTAAATACAATGATGATGAATTAAAAAGTTATATATGGGATAATCCAAAGAGGACCATTTATGTTATAAAATGGTATAAATCATACAAGAATATGTTTTTTAGTTATTCAATGAAAAATGAAGAGTGAAAAAAAATCTTTATACTTAAGTGATTTAATATTTCATTTAATAATGATGATCAAATCAAGAAAATTCTCAGAGAAATAATTGAAGAATATAAAGGTTTTTTTCTTGTAATATTAAAATGACAAGGATATAGTTTAAAATAATACATAAATACTTATATTTTAAATAGAATAAATTTATTTTATATTATAGTTATTAGAACTGTGAAATAAGAGATCAAATTTTCGTGTGTTTTTTAATTCTATAAATTTAAATTGTATTTTAACTTCTAATACAACTATAAAAGTGGGTTGAATATGTATTTATTTTCTTAGGTATTAGTATAATAAGAAGTATTGTGGATCATATCGTAAGGTAATATGATAACACTGGCATTATGGCCCCTTCCAAAGATTCATGGTCACAAAAATAGATAGCATATACTATTGGATTATTTTATATTTATTATACATACTTAGTGTGATGAAGTCATAGTTTTAAAAGATATTATAGAAGGTATTATGATATAACTATTTATTAAAACCTTTACTCAATTAAAGTGTAAATATAACATGATGGATAACAAGTGGGATAATTACAATTTGGATATTGTACAAGTGAGAGTATGTTAATAATGATGTCTTGGAACCAATATTATTATGCACCATGGACAACCACAACATATATAAAATTTGATAACTGATTATATATATATATATCTATTTCATTCCTATCCCTCACTAAATTTTCCTCTACATAATTAATATAATAATGTAGTTATAATATTTATTAAATTGATTGGTTATAGAATTTATCTCTCTAATCAATATTTGTGAATTCTATGAATATATTCCACAAGTATGCCTTATGGAAAAGTAATTTTTGTTTTAAAGTACCTAGAAAATGTTTGAAATTTTATTGTAAGTGGATCATAATACTTGTTAATATATTTTCATGAAGTAAAAATCTAGTGAATTCTAGGAGTATGGTACTATGATAACTTAACTAGTAGTAGGAATTTCACATACTATGTGTCTTTTGAAATTATTATATGTAATCATATATAATATAACATAGGATTAAGATCACTATTAATGTATATCAAGAATATAAAACATATAATTAATACGAGACCCATGAAAAATATGTCCATGGGGAGGTAGCCAGATCAGATTATCATAAGTGGTGTGATGCTAATTGAATGATCAGTGATGGATTGGTTATTTTTGGTTTATGGAAGAACATATATCTTGACGATTGATTAATATGAAGTCTTTTATTTAAATCCATTCCAATGATAATGGAAAGAAATTTCTTCTCTGAAATTCATAGAATGATATATCATGTGTTTACCGATAAATACATTAGTATTCAACTTTATTGATGGTATATATGATGAAGAGGGGATTATATTACATAGTTAGACTTCATAGGAATGATTTCAGTGTGATTATTTTTCTCTTTCTCAATGGGGTTTAACATTTATTGAAGTATATCACAGTTGTATTGTGAGTCAACTCACTATAAGTAAGAAATTAACCTTAAGGGTCACACACCAATTGTATCTAAAAGATATTTAGATCCAGTCAAATTATATTATTTGAATTATATATTTCATATGTTATGTATTGATTTTTTTCTATTTATGTCATATATAATTCAATTAAAATATATTATAGATTATCAATATGAAATATTTATTTGTATATCTCATAGTATATATATGTTATCCTAGAATTGAAATAAACCCCTTTATTATAGTATGTGTTTTCCTTTAAATGAATACCATGTTTACTATATTTCAATAGACATGAGACCAAACTAAAATGTGTCATGACGTTTAAAAAAATTAAAAATATAAATATGTTAATCAATTATGAAACATATTTTTATAGTGATGAAATTTAATGATTAACAAATGAATAATTAATTTGATATCCTTGAAATCATTCAATATAAAAATGAGAATTTTTAAAGTAATATTTTTTCACATGGTGTATAATTTGATAAATTGATCACTTTAAAATAGTTCAATTTAATAATGAATAAAATTATAGTCCATTAAAAATCGATATGAAATAAGATTAAGAACACTTGATGTACAAAAGGTTATTTTTCATTAATTTTTTTATTCAATATTTTAATTTAAAAGATAAATTCCAAAATTGTACTATTTTAATTTTGTTTAATGAGATTAATTTTTTAATTTGTAATATCAAAATTATGTTAGCATGATATTTTGGGATTAAAATGAGTTTGATGATTTTTAAGTGAATAGTGAAATGATGATTTTTCAATTACAATACATTTTATGATATATTTTTTAATTAATAATGAAATAAAAACATATGAAACATTTATTTCAACCATATATTTTTCCATGCATTAAAATAAATCATTTAAATATATTATTTTATAATTTTAAACCCATGATTTACTTTTAAAAACCTAAGATACAGTTTATTATAAATTTTTTTTCTAGTCTATATCCTTTAATTATGTATCAACAATGTTTTATTATGTTTTGGATTTATTTTAAATTCAAAAAAATATTTTAAAGTTATATTGAATTCAACAATCATCATAAAGATTAATTCTATTCATGATTTTGGAGTAAAATAATTTTTAGGCATAAAAGGAAATTTTCCAGAAAATCTGTTTTTCATTGCATTTTGGTGTCTTTATATTATAATTTATTTATAAATATTTTTGAAATTGAAAATTTTAAAAAAAAATTCTTATTTTGAATCATAGTATTCAAATAATGTTCTAACAAATATTCCAATTTTAGTCATAATGAATAGTTATTGTGGTAAATGTTTTTTACTATAGTTTTGGTTAGAAAGTGTCAACAGGTGTTTTAAACTAAGATATATGGCTTAATATTTATGTAAAAAAATTATAAATTTAATTTTTTAAGTTTATTTCGGAACTAAATTATCCTAAAATTGATTATTTTTCTATTTTATTCAAATTTATATGATTGTGATTTTTTTATAATTTTAAATAAATTTAAATAAATGTGACTGTCACTCAGTCTATACATTATCATTATAATTATAATTATAAAAATAATTTTTAATTTTCCAATATCATAATATTGGTGATAAATTTTTTAATTTATATTTGTAATTTTTTTTTAAATTTAAATGATATAATAATTATCTAAAATTATTACATAGCGTCGAGATAATTGTTCAAAAATCAGTAATAAAATAAATTAAATATTTCTTTTAATATAAATACTTGTATTATTGGGATTAATTTTAGAATATATCAAATTTTATATATAATTTTATCTGGAAAAGTGGTAGTTAATTGGTTTATATTTTAACCACATTGTTTTCTTGCTATTATAAGTGAAAATATGGGAATAGGTCGGAAATTGACTATAAAAATATTTAACATTAAGAAATATTTTTATAATTTATTTTAAGTTGATAAAAATATATAAATATGATAATTGGATTGTTTAATGGTTTAATATTTCATTTATTTTTAATTTTTGAGCAAAATTAAAATTTTAAAATTATTCTCAAGACCCTTTAAGATATAATATTTACAAAAACACCATTGATTTTTTCGTATAAAAGGGTCGTTAATATAACCATTAAAAAAATATATGAGTTAGTTTTTATCTCCAAATTATTCCAAAATACATATCCTTAGTTCCCTTAAAATGTTCTAAATCCCATAGTGTGACCATAGACTTCTCTTATAATAGCCTTATATTCAATTGAATGGGTATATCAAAAGAAATAGTATATGTATTACCTAAATTAATCCTTATTAATTTAATATTATACCTCCTTAATATTATTTCCAATATCAATAATATAATAATATAATTATATTTTATATTCTAAAATTTATTATTTATCGATGTACTATTTTTTATTCTCCTTTCTATCCAATGAAAAATTAAAATTTCGCTCTTGAAAATATGTGAACTACCATCTCCACAAAGTGATATGTGTCGTTTCAATCAATGATTTAAATTTATGGTTACAAATATAAAACAAGTGAATATATATATAATACTTTATTTTTTTATTTTTTTATTCTAATATATTATCTACCTTTTTAGCTTTGATGCTTTTGAAAAATGGAAACATTCCTCTAGGATTTTTGCAGAATATCACCTCCATGAATAATAGAATTTATTTCTCACTACATCCTAACATGGATGCTCATATAGATTAATTTTATGAATAATTATTTTCTTTATACTTAGTTTAAGACTTTATATAGTTAAAACATTATCTACATTCCATTACTTTCTTTTAATTAAAAGTGAATACATCACACATATGTACGTACGAACTACCTCCTCCTTGAATGATGAATGAAATTTTTCATAAAAAACATACATGAATGTTTTTAAAGGAATATTTAATGTAAAAATAAGATATATTAGAATTATTATTATTTTGGAGGTTATGAAACCCTGAAAATGGTGCAAGAATTAGAATTGTCGAGAGGAAACATGCGTGGAAAAAATAAGGATTAATAATTTATTTTAAAAAATAATTATGTGTAAATGGGGATTTTTTTGAATATATTCTATATAGAAATATAAATATGAATATTTACTTTATGAAAATAAAAAATATCTATTTATTTATTTTACAATAATTTTGAACAATCCCCACAAAATAATAATCCAAGGTAATGGTTTTATCTTATATTTTATTTGTGGGAGCGTGTTTCAAATCATTCAAAAATATTCATTTTTATGGTTTATATAATGGCTCTTTGAAATAGTATATCATGATCCTCAAAATAATCATGGTATTTTATGTTCTTTCTAAATATAATTATTTCAAGGTCATTTTTATTTAGAATTTTGTAAGGGTTTATTATTTATAAATTTATTTTAACTAATTTAAAATATTTTACCTCCATATTTGTGTTATTTTAAATTTTTCAAGAATATCATTTTTATATATAACACTCTTATAGGGTGTATTCATCTACATGTAACTATTTTATAATGGATGTGAACATTTTCTAGAGAGGCAATTTTTAATTTCTTTATAAAAGTAATAAATGATTATTTTTAATGATTATGGATGATAAAAAATTTCCCACCATCATTTACAGTCTTCATTATCATGATTTCATAACAATTATTGTGGGGTATCCAAATAAATCATACATTTAATGTTCTATGAAATATTATTTTTTAAAAAAGTTTCCCAATGGAATTTAAATTTCTTCATGCATTCAATGTGACGTTATAATGCCTTTATAAAGATATTTTGATCCATGTAAAAATTATTGATATAATTTTATGCCTCGAACACATTATATTCTAATGATATGGTACAATAATTTTTTAATAGAAACTTTTGATCATGGTATTCTATTGACTGAGGAATATTGAAATTTTGTATTCTTGATTTTATTAGGAAATTTATTTATTGATAATGAATATTGATTATGTATTGAATTCAATATTGAGTATATAAGTAATACATTAGACCAATGTTATTGATGGGTGGGGCCTTTTATATACCCTAGATGTATCAGTTGTTGTGAAGAGACACAATATCTCTAGTATTTATCATATAACATATCAATTTATGTGTCATTTCATGGTTGATAGTACCTGAGGGTATATGAGATATTTTTGTTGAGATGCCTCAAAAATATGTAATATGTATTGGTTGAGAATACTTGATAGAAAGATTAATATGTATTTTATTTTGAATTACAACATTACAAAGCAGTTTTTACGTTCAATTTTATAATTATTTTTATCTATGGATATATTTCATTCTTATGTTTATGTATTATATGGAACATTTGTAAATTATTTACTCTGTCATATTTTTATTCCATATCTAATCACAATAGCTTTAATTATATGCTTTCTGTTACTGATCATCTAAGATCACCCTTTGTTATGTTATCATTTCTATAGTGTACCATGATGTGGTCATGTAATTATATGAAGGATGATGTAAAAGAAAAAAAATGTTTTCATATATTTTTCATGAAATTATTTATGTTTCCAATTTAATGTGAAAATCATGTATTTATTGAGTCTCCCAATACTTCTAAAATACTCTATCCTTTTGGTTGTGATAATTTTTTTCTTATACTAATTTATTAAATTAAATAATGTCATTAGGATGATGGAGACAGGGTTATTAGATTTGGTATTTATGAATGTTTAGTTGGAATGTTTGGATATATATTTTAGATGAAATAATATTGATAAATCATTATTATAGACCCATATAATTTTCAATAACTTTTGATGTATTTTTATGATTTTTAATTTTTAATTTTTTAACAAATTATATGTATACCACTGTTTGTGGATGTTTACTAGTGGTAGTAATGGAAAACATATCAACACCCATATTTAGTGTAAGTATTTTCCTTTTTTGTAAGGGAAAATTGGATTATGTTCGATCCAAGAGTATTATGATTATATTTGGGATGTTTACTCAGTTTATTAAAAATTAACAATACTTTATGGAGGATCATATTAAATTATAGAATGACACAACAATAATGGACCACTTAATATGGGGAAAATCTCGACAATTCAATAAAACTCTTTATTCTATGGTAGTTGAATAGTGTATCATGTTCTATGAAAATATATTTTTGGATTTGAGAAGTAATGAAAGTGAGAAGGTTATAATAGTATTGTGTTGTTTAATGGGTGATCTAGAGCAGTGGTGGTCATTGATTAAGAATAAACTGGATGGGAGGATATAGAGTTAATGGAATATAATATTTTTAAAGTGATATCTTGTGTGAAATTTTTTCTTCAACATCCATAAGATGATATAGAAATGATATTCCTTGATTAAAGATATAATTAAGAGAGATTAGTTTTCAATTATGAGGAAAATTTTAAAATATTAATAATGTACATTATAGACTATGTTTGAAGTCAAGAAAATATTATAGAAATATTATTTTATGGGATTATGGTAAGCATAAAAAGTGAAACAGTCTCTATAATGATTTCAGTATATTATAATATGACCTCATGTTTCATGTTGGAATGAAAAAATTTGTCCAAGTTGTATACTTTTAATGTAAATCAAGAGAATAAGTGGTTGAATGAAATCCAAAGAAGAAAAAATATGGAAGATGAGAATAAGGGATAGTTGAAAGAAAAAATATGTTATATTTATGGAATAGAACACCATGGTAATTTCTTAATGAAAATAAGATTCTATTCCAATTGTGGACATTAATTCCATAATGATTACAAATATAATGTAATGAATGATTCCATTGATATTATGTTTGTGAACTATAAGTGCACGGGAACTATTCAAGTGAATTACCTAACCATCTAGTGTATTAACCTCATAATATTCTAAGAGAGTAAGTCCATGTTTATGTAAATACCACAAATGAAGTTGACGTCCCTTAATTTGTGATAGTAACTACATCAATTGTGTACTTATTTTTTTATTCCATAACTACAAACTATTTTATATTTTTAATGGGTTTTTAACATGCATTATAAATATTCCCTAAATATTATATATATATATATATATATATATATATATATATTTGTGTGTTTGTTTGTGTGTGTGTGTGATATATGATATATATATATATGTATGTATTTATTTAATGAAAACTTTTACTTTCTTATAGAAGGAGGTATATTATTCTATATTTTCATTAATAACGATTGGACACCTAATAATTCTTCACCCAATATATCATTTATATTGGATATATCTCATAATATGAAATAGGCATGATGTTATTCACTCATTTGATGAACTTATATAATATACATAACATTTATTCAGACATTGTAATATAATATTAAATAAGAAAACACACATGGAGATTCCACATGGATTTATAAATCCATTTTCTAATGATTGTAGTGAGACATAGATCCTTTTTATTTAACATTGTGGTTGTATTCCATAAAACATATTCATCTATACTTCATCATAATCTTTATACTATGTTTCTAGATCATCGTGGAAGGTTGAGTATCCAATTCATATTAATAATGGTCCAGTCGTTCTGTGGATGTCTCCAAAGGTTAGAAGGCTATATTTTCGAATATAGTGATATTCATAAAACTTTTTGGATGATGAACAAGGCTGTAATATAACCATCTTTAGTGAATGGTACACATTAAAAACATATTCTTCATTTTAGTTTCAACATAGATTTAATATTTCTTTCCTGAGGGATCTTTGGGAAAAATATTTGGTCAAATTTAAATATTCAAATAATCTTTTTTAGTTTTCTTCATTCCATTGTGATTGATTTGCAGCCTCTTATATTTATATTTATGGAATTTCATATAAATTAAACATGAAATAAAAAGTAGAGTAGTGTTTTCTAATACTGAAAACTAACTATTTAAAATGGTTTAACCTTAAATATCTAAGATATTTAATGGTAACCGAGGTGTTATTCTACATGATAGTTTATGTAAAGGTAGTTTGTGACTTAATTTTTAAGAATTATTTAAAATAGAAAAAATATTAGGGGCTTTCGACTAGGTATTGTTTTGTTTTTAATATATTCTTTAATAGTTACTTAGACCTACCTTGTTGTAATCTCTCTTCCAAACATACATTGTATTAAAAAAAATTCTTTTACCTGATTTAAGTGGTATGTCTACCTTGATGTAATGACTGAATTTACCAAGTAATAGTGATCCTATTTTACCTTCATATATAATATTTTTCTATAAATTTCATCTATAAATTCCTTTATGCAATATGGGTATATATAAATGTATTTTTTAATAAATTTATGTAATGGTCCTCTGTAAAGGTATTTGTGGTTTTACCTTTACTCTATAGGATACTCTTATATTACCTTTGAATGAATGATGTTACACAAGGGTGGTTAGAGTATACCTGTACATAAAATACAAATTCTATGTAAGTATAAATTGAAAAATATTTAGTGTAATTTTTTATAATTATAAATTATTTTTACGTTTTATAAAATGCTTATAAATCTTTTCAAATTTTATTTAGGTAATATTTATTTTATATGGATTTTTATAAATAAATTAATTTATAATTAATTTAATAAATTTTTATTAAACATTTTTATTTCAATATATTAAATTTTAACACCCACGACACATTTTTTAATATTATATTTTATCCCATATGTTCTTGAAATAAAATTTCTATTTATAAATCCTGAAATTCTTTTAAAGAGTTATATTTTACATAAAAAAGGGTAAAAATAAAAAAAAATCTTATTTTATGTTTTGAATTGTTAATAATTAATTAATTTCATGCATTTATAGGAATTATTTGATTTACAATTTGAACAATCTTTAAAGGGTTTTCATGATTATTTTTTCTATGATTTAATACAATGTATATGATATTTAGATTATATATAATGCTTACAAAATAAATTTAATTATTAATTTTCTAAAATTCATAAAATATCATATTATTAAAATATAAATCCATATAATAAATAATATGGGAGAGTTAATATTGTGATAAATATAGAAAGTTTATTTTCATAATTATGGACATTCCATAGTGAATAAAAATTGAGATAAAAAATTAAAAATATATAATATATTTATGAAATAATTATAAGTAGTTATATAATGTATAAATACATGAATTATACATTTATATAAAGTCTATTATAAAATTTATTCATACTTATATTTTTTTTAGTATATTATGGTTTAGATTAAATGTTAAACTAATTCTAGAAAATACAACATAAATTAAATGCTATTTCTAAAAAATGAGTTAAGTTTTTTATCAACTTTAACCTCAGTTTAAAATTAATGTTATAAAATTGATATTTTTTGAAAATATATTCTGAATATTTATGTTAGAGTTATGATGAATTATATTCTCTCATGAATAAATTTTACCTAGGTAGAGGGACTTGGGGTCAAACTACATACCATTCTAGTCTCTTATAGCTTATCTAGAAAGATAAATGTGTTTGGTTATCTTTCACCCTTGGCTTATTCATGTGGATATTTTTAGTCTCATATACATCAATTCCTTTATATAAAATTTTTATGTACCATATATATATTATCAATTTGAATATTTGTTAATGTGTTTGGATTTTATTTTTTTGTGAGTAACACATTTTTTTGGTTTCATAATTGGGTACACATCAATATAGTTTGATCATATTAATTTTTTTGATGGAATAAGATTAAAAAAATAAATTACATGAATAATGTATATAAAAAATGGTATAACATGGTATAATATTTTTAGATTAAATATCATTGAAATACTAGGAGTGAGATTCCACCTAAAAAATACTTTTGAAGACATTTATTATTCAACTGGGATGGTTTTTCCTTAACTAGGTGCATGAGAATTATGTTGTACAATGAGAAAATGTGATATATAATGTGGGATCATCGATAGTTAGGTTATTATCTAGATTTATTCATATGGATTTTATTTTATTATTACACTACTATAGTTTTATTTGGATTACACATTGTTGCAAAATATTAAGGAAATATACCCAGGGAATGGACATGAGTGAATCCATATAATGTGTTTAGATAATTAATTATCTAATTAACTATTGAAGAGCCACAAATATTATTATTTGGATTATTCCATAACTATATAAATAATTGTAAAGAAGAACTCTCCATACGAGTCATTTTTTAGTGAAATACAGATTTTGTACCACTAATTGGTGTGATGAATTCTAAAAGTGGTCATCATTTTAGTTGGAACCCTTTTAATAATAGTCCTTACTAAATGGATATAAGGAATAATACTCATTTGATAGAATATTATAATGCATATGAATAAAAAGATAATCATAAATATTTACTTTTATATTTATCCATGATAAAGAGAATCTAAGAAAATTTAATTTTCTTGGATGGTACTAAAATTTAGTAAATGTTCTCAAATAAGAATAATTTTTTTTGTGTTAGAAGAATCCTTCTATAAGAAACCAACTAGTGAATATGTTGACTAAAAGTATCATGATGAAGTTGTAATGAATATATCATCTAAATTGGAATGATAAAAAGTTATTCTAGTTATCGTGGATTAAAATTTCAAAAAAATTGAATGATTCCCTATACACCTTCCAAATAATATATAACATGAAATGGATCTATTTAGAGAAATCATGGAATGGATGGTATAATGTGTTGAAAGAGATTTTTTTCAATATAAGATGACAAAAGGTTGTTTTTCTTTATATTATTCTTAATATTATTGGTAATGTGAATTATTTGGAGGTTCCAAGTTCAAACCTTCAAATTTAATTCACTGATTATTTCATTATTTAGTTACTACTAGATATGTTCTAATAGTTTTATTGAATTATAAGATGAATGAATTCTATAAATGAAATTTTGATCATGAAAATATGTTGCGGATAACTGAGGATGACATGGTTAGAATGGGATCATGTACCTTTCTAATGTTACAGAAGGAGAGGTGTAAATATATGAGATAAAAGGGGTAGAAAGAGGTCATGGAGAGTCTACATCATCATTCAAGCTGGAAAATAAGAATTAAGGACAATATCAGCATTTTGTAAAAGTTTTTTCTAATGGTGGAAAAGTTATCCAGATTATCTGAATGGTTTCATGACTCCAATTATAATGTCTGTATTGAGCAGTCAAAAGTGTGAGAAGTATTAGGGATTAAATCATTATGTTTTCCTGTCATTGGAGAAAAAGATTTTATATATTGCAGACATAGATGATCCTTAAAAAGATGAAAATTTCATATGATGCGTATTTCCCCCATTTTCAACTATAAATTTCATGTGAATATTTTTTGTTAAAATTGAATTAATAGGATTCATATGGTACATATGGTTTATGGTTTCTTGAAATAATTAATATTATTTAAAATAGAATTAAATTTGTATGTTCTTGTAAATGCATTCATCACCTTTTCCATTATGAACTTATCTGGAAAAATGATTTAATTTAAGAATAGATCACCCTATTTTCACAAATGATGAGGGTTGATGAACTAGAAATATTTTTTATATATAATAGTCCTATATTGATAATAATATTGGGTAAATTTTCAAACCAAAATTAAAAATTATTGATGAAGTGTTTAAAAGAATACAATCAAGGGGATTGAAACTGAGGATTTTTGGGATGGAAAAGTAATAATTCCATATGATGGGGTTACAAAGAATATAAAAAATATTCATTGTGAAACTCTATTGTATTTTAATGTCATTAATGAGTGTTATATAAATATAATCCTAAATATTTCAAGGAATATATTTAAAATTTTATATTTTCAATTTTTTTTAATATACAAGAGTTCAAAATAAATAGAAGAGTTGATTGAGTAAGTGGTTTTTATTGAAATATTATAGGTAATTTTTTATATTAAAAATATTTTATTATTAATGATTTATTCAAGCTTATATGAATATATGTAAAGGATGTGAATCTTTATGTTATTTATCATATATTATATGAGATAATATTTGTAAAAAATGTTGTTATATAAAATATTAGATGAATAAATTCATACACATTGTTTGTGACTCATCATGTTTCTAAAAAATAATTTTGGGAGAATATTGGGATAATATATTTTATCAGGAAAAATGTGATTATCTATTTATTTGTTAAATTATGATGGAATGGGATTCTCTCCCATAAGTGGATTATTTTAAAAACAATAATACTATTTTCAATGAAAATACTCCAAACTCATAGAATACCATATGTGATATGAAAATAATAGTTTTTTGTTAAAATTAAAACAACAATTAAATAAGTTTTTATTCCTATATATAAATCTAATTTTGAATCATAGCAAGATATTCAAGAGAAAATATAGTATCTATAAAAATAATGAGAGTATGTATAGACTCTGAGAAATTAAATCTTAAAAATATATTATTATACTACTCATGGATTAATATTTTTAGTTTTTATTCCCAATTGTTTTTAGGATGTACTGTTATATATTAATGTGAGTAGTAAAATTGTTTCTAGGAATGACTTTGATGTAATAGGGATAAAATTATAATGATGATTAACCCAGAAAGAGATATAAGTATATAGTAAAAGTATATATCCTAAAATTTGTTGTTATGAAGTTAAGGAATAATTAAATATTCTTGTTTTCAAATTTTATGTTCACAAATCCTAAACCACACCATTATTGAAACTATTTTACATAACATGTATTACCCACTAAACACGTTTAGTGGGAGGGTTTTTTCATATTGTCATAAAGATATTTGAATGGAATTATATATGAAGAAATGATTTTAAAAACCCTAGAAATTACAATAAATAAAGGTTAATATTTCATTTTACCAAATATTATAAGATAGAAATCTTCTTATTTTTGGAATATTAAATATTCATAAATTATTTTTAAGGATATATAAGGTATCATATATGATGAAATTTCTACATTATTGTTCTTTGAAATTGGATACATAAATTTTCATATAGTTATAAATATGGATAACTATAATGATAATTTAAATCCCAAAGTTTGATTCAAGAATATTTGAGTAGGATCAATGAGATTAACTTGATATATTTTCCATGGTCACTTGACATTATAAAAAAATGAAATATTAGTATATAAGTTTTCATATGATGTTGACCGATGGAAATATATATAATTACACATACTTTTGATTGAGATCCTGTCAGATCTCATTATATCTTTTGTACCATTGATGATTTTTTTGAGTTTTCTAGATACTTTAATTTATAAATCAAGAATATTATTTATAATAAATTTTATAAAGGAATGTGGGGTTACACTTTCTTAATGAATGATTGGTGATTGAGTTTCACTAATAAATCTACTCTAATTGAATTTTATAGTTATTCCAAAAAACAATTAGATGGTTTTTTCATATTGTATTACATGTGATGTTAATGAAATATTCACAAATTTTTTTGGGAAATTATTCTAAAAGATTTTTTAATTTTATTTCCCATGTTTTTGTGTATGATAAAATATAATATGAAATGTCACAAGGCATTTAATAATTAGTGATTATGGTGGAGTACATGATACATATGGGAAAAATACTTGTATAATATATATATATATATATATTATCAATGCAAATAAATTGTTATTGAATGAAAATTAGTTATATTATTCATTAATGCCCAATATATTGGTTATACACCAGAAAATTATTTCACCCTAATTATCATTTATTTAAGAACTATTTAATAAAATGAAACATAGATAAGGTTATGAATTCATGCGATTATAGAATTTACTTTCTAAAAGAATTATTCATACCCTGTAACATGTATTCAATTTACACAACACCAGAGGAGAATCCTCATGAATTTATTAATCAATTTCCCTATGATGGTAGTGAGTGAGAAATATTAATTTTTTGAATCCTTTTCGATATTTAACATAACATGTGTCTCTCTACTTATTCATCCTTTATGCACTAAGGTTCTAGAATATTGTTTGTGAGGATGTATCTCATTCTTAAAATAAACTATACATTAAATCCAAGGATACTATTGGAGTTGGGAAGCTAATGTTTTCAATTGTTGTGATCTTAATTAAGTGAATTTGAATAAGTTCAATTATAAAAAAAAATCATATTTGGTGAAAATTTTCCAATTTATAACATGTTCTTATTTTTATATTATATGTAATTTACATATTTCACACTTTGGAGATCCTCAGGAAAGGGATTAGTTTCCTTCCAATTAATCTATTAATGATTATTATATTTCTTTAATAACTTTAAAAATAATTCATTAGCCTGTGAAGGTTTATGTTTATAGCCAAGAAATATTGTGGGAATACAGATTAAATGAGAATATATCTATAGGTATCTAATAAGATGAACATATTTTATACATTTGAGAACATTAATATTATACATTTACTTAAAATTAACATAATGCTTAATTTTTGGGGATTAGGATGTGAGGAACTCGTAGATAACTCATTAAATAAACTATCTTAAATTAGTGTTATTTTTTTGAATGAATAAATTAATGAGTAAAGTAATATGTTGTTATTATTGTTGTTTTAGGAAATAATTTATTAATTATTCACATAATGGTTTATTCTTATTGATTATAAAATTAATTTTTTTATTAATTTTTATTTTATCTAGTAAAAAAAATATTTCATTATTTTATTGATATCACAATCCATTAAAGATTTATTTTCATGGTTTAGGCTTCAAAACACCTCTATGTTAATTACTATAATAATTTTAGGTATAAGATAATTAGAAAAATTATTGAAAAAATATTAAAATTAATAATAGGAAATGAATGAAGTATTTGTTCTTCTCAAAATAATTAAATTGAATAGAAAGATAAATTTATTATAACAGAATCATAAATCAATTGTGAACATTAGAAAAATATTCCATAATTATATGTCTTATAATGATACAAATATGGTTATGGAATATTTATAATATGTTTCTTAGTCTTACATTATATAATGTGGTTAATATTTTATAAGAAATTATATCATCAGTTTTGTCTTCATTAATACATAAAAATTGAAATTCTGAGGATTACATTTATGTTAGGGGGAATAATACAAGACCCAAATATTTTTGCATGTTTTATATATTAATAAAATATTGTGTTTTATATCTTGTAAAAAAGGAAATATTGAACTAAAACGTGTCAAAAAATATTATAATAAACCATTATTAAATATAAATATAGTAATAAAATATAATCCTTTTTTACTGAATAAATTTAATCATAAATTAATATCAAAACTAATGAAATTTAATTATTATAGAATAAATTACCAATGTGATATGATTTATTTCATTAATTGATAAGAAGGTTTATTTTTTAATGAAATATATTTGATGTGTTATGTATTTTAAAAAATGTATGACTTTTAAAATACATCAATATATGAACTAAAAAATTAGAAATAGATTAAAAACTGATTTTAAAAATGATTAAGAACAGTTGATGTTAAAAATACCATTTTTTATAAAAGTTGTTTTGCATTATATTTAAAATTTTCACTTAAAATATAAATTAGAAACATTTATATTTATAATTTTATTAAATTAAAAAAAAAATCACTATTTTAAAACTATCTTTTTGTGAATTTTTTAGATTTTGATGTTGTGATAATTTTTTTTTGAATGGTGAACAATTACTATTTTACAAATATGATATGTTTTCATATATAATTATGATAAATGATATAATTAAAAATATATAATCATTTGGATTTATGATGGTTGTGTTTAAAGAGTAATATAAATCCATTAAAAATATTTTTATTAATCTAGAAGCCCATTCTCAAATTTTTCAAACCTGAGTGATTTTTTGACACGGATAAAAAACTATTTTAGTAAATTTTATTTAATTATGATTTAGAAATGATAAATTCTGTTTTGAATTTTTTTATAGTCATAAATAAGAAAAATTATTAATTATTTAATAAATATCATGGATATTAATTCAATTAATAAATGTTTCTGTAGAATCATTTTTATGCATATCAAGTCGAATTCCTATAGAACTATATTTCATTGTGTTATACATGTTTATATTAGAAATAATTATTCCACTTATATCAATTAAATAATTTAAAAATTATTCCACATTTTTAATCATCATTTTCAATTTATATAATATGTTACACTTGTTTTTTAGTGATATTGAATTGTTATGATGGTAAAAGGTTTTAACCATGGTAATTGATAGAAAGGGATAACATGGGGGTTAAACTAATTGATAATTAATTAAGATATCTCCAAAACATTTCCAAACTTTATTGAATATGTTATTTAGACCCTAACATTTCAAATATTCAAAATAATTTCCATTTTTTTCCCACATTCTTTGATTACGACATTTCTTATATATTATAAAATCAATATAAACAAAAATGTTACTCTATATTACATAATAAATCTTCATTATAATGATATAGAGAAAAATAATTTATGAAAAGATTAATATGATAAAAATTATGATGAATAAATTTAATTTATATTAGTAATTATTTTAATTTTCAATGATAGTATGATTATCTAAAATACATACTCGATATCGACACAATACATTTGTATGAAGAAGAAAAATCATAAAATAATTATAAAACCATTAAAATTAAATTATTTGGATGAATTATTGTTTACTAAGAATTTCATAAATTAGTGTGAAAGATATTTGATTATTTAAGATTTTATATTTTTTCCCCATTTCTATATTAATATTTTAAATGTAAAATTATTTGAATAGTCCTGAAGATGAGTATAAGGATATTTAATGTTAATAAATATTTAATTTATTAATCTAAAAATTATAAAAAATTTATAGTAAGGAAATTGTTTTTTCAATATTCTACTATTTCATCTAAGTTCTATTTCTAAACCACTTTTAATTTTAAAAATTATTTTTGGCACTTTTACTGGATTAATATTTGGGAAGAAACAATTGATTTTGTCTAATAATGGTATCTTAATCTAACCTTTAAAAATGTACACATGAGTTCATTTTTCTCTAAAAAATATTCCCAAAACATATCCAAACTTCTTATTCCATGTTATCATTCCTATTTTGTGACAATAAACCTTTATTACATTGGAGTTATGTTCAATTGAATGAAGGATATCAAAATAAGATATAGAAGTATGAAAAAAATTCTCTTTAGTTTATCTCTTATACAACCCCATTAATATATATAAAATACCTTATAATATATTCCTATAATTATCATAAATTAAATAAAATTTTATTTTTTTTATTTTAAAACATATTCCTTCCCCCAAATCCTTTGGGAAAAGAAATTATTGCTCCTATGTATGTGTAGACTACTATTTCTATGAATCCATGTAGTATATTATTTATCACATCATAACACCGATGGTTATAAATATGGAATTAATCAATTTATATGATAATTTTTAAATTTTTATTATTCGTTAAATATATGGTATTATATTTCATCTTACCTTTACATCTTTTAGGAAATAAAAACATTTTTGATGTGTACATGGTGAATATCACATCCTTGAATGACACATTTTTTTATCATATTATCAAATGGATGGTAATACGAATAGATTTAATGAGTAGTAATGATATTTAAAATATTATTTTGATTAATTAGAATTAAAAGATTTTATAATTTACATTATATTTGACAAGTTGAAATATTAAAACATCACCCATGTGTACATATAGATAGCCACCTCCATAAATTGTGTATTTAATTTTTCAAAACTACATTACATGGATTACTATTAATGTGTATCTAATGTATATAATATATATATATATATGAAATTAATAATATTTTGGATTTGATGAAATTATGACATTGGTGAAAGGACTTGAACCTCTGATTCAAAATATGCAAGGGAAAAATTAGATGGAAAAAATTGAATTTAAAAAATAATTATCAGTAAATGGGTAAATGGTTGTTATGAAGAAATCATACAAAAAAATATAATGATAAATTAATTTAGTGTATAAATTATTTAGAAATATATATTTATCATTTCGGTTGTTATAATATATATGAGGAATAGGGAATCCAAGGAATGTATTTATCTTCTAAAAATTCTTTTTTGGGGGCATGTTCCATATCATACACCAATATTGATTTTTTGGTGTATATACAACATATTTGAAATATTATATAATAAATACCTTCATATGCATGGAATTTTATATTCCTTCTCAGTTTATTTCTTTCCAGGTGATTTTCATGTAAAAATTTGTAATGGATTTATTCATTTTAACATTCTTTTAAATGTTTCAGTATCTTTTTCAACCATATCATTGTCTTTTAAATATTTCATGAATTTTATTATTTTTAATTCATACATTTTAAATGGTCATATTCAACTAATTTTTAATTTTTCTATAAGGGTTTTAATGTTTTTATTCTTAATTTTCAAGGATATTATGATATTGATCTTCTATTGAATATTGAATTTTAACATTCTGTATACCTGATTCAATATAAATATTTATTAATTAGTAAGGAATAATTATTAGGTGTCTATTTTGTTATTGAATATTTTAGGAATAAATTTTATATGTGTAATTAAGGGTTGGGGTTTTTATTACCCCAAAATGGATCAATATTTTTTGGAGATAAACTAGCTTGTGCATTTGGAATATAACATAACAAGTTATATATTATGTTTTGGTAGATAGTCCTTCATTGTATGTAATATTTCTTGTATGAGAGGCCTTGAAAATATAGAAGATACATTTGTATAGTGTAAATTATGATATGATTATGATTTAAAATATTAATCATTCTATCATTATAAAATTAGAAATTTTTTCCCATGTGATTATGATGCTTTTATCCATGGTCAAATTCATGATCTTTGTTTTTGATTATATGGAACATTTATTCATTATTTACTCTACTATATTGTTCAATACATATGTATTCATGACTGATTTCACTACATTCATTCCCTTGCCAAAATTATGAGCTTATACATTATTATTTTTTCCTTCATCTAGTGTACCGTAAAGAGATCCTTAAATGATTTCAAGGATATACTAATAATAATAAGAGTGTTTTTATGATGTTTAAAAGATATGATTTATCCTTCCAATGAAATATGGAAATAATGTATGTATATAGTCTCCCAAGACTACTAAACTACTAAATACTTTGGGATAAAATCTATTATATCTTTTATATATGTTTTTTATTAAACACCAGCTCTAGGGTATTGGATTTGTAACATTTAGTGAGGAAAGGTGGATATTTAATTATTATGAGAGGAATCAAACTATGTAGAAGTTACATATCAATGTTAATATATAATTGGAATATTTTTACTTGTAATTTATTTAATTATGTCACTCAAATAATTATTTATTTAATATTTCTATGATTAAAATATTCTTTAATAATAAAAAAGTAATTTATTTTTTAAATAAACAACATTTTTATTATTTAATGAAAATATAAATTATTTTAAATGAATAAGTGTCTATGATTGGAACAGTAAAATAGGAGGGATATAATTTCATTTTCCTATTTCCAAACCATAGATATATTAGGTTAATCAATTGGGGATAAATATATTTTTACACAAACAGATTTCATTTTTCCATGGAACATATTAAGACCCCACTCTATTATCATCTGAAGATCTAAAGATAAAAAATCGAGTCATCTATGATCAACACATGGATATTTGAGTTATATTGATTCTTCAATCTATGACCCTAAGGGACATAAATGATATCCTAAGATCCATTAGTCATTTGTAGATATCATTATAAGTACACATGTTGGGATACTTGGGTAGTAAAAAGGACACAAAGTGGTAATAAAAAATCACAAAAATTTCCTATGGTCATTTTTTTAATATTTTAAAATACAAGTGAAAAAAAAATATAGTTTAGATATAATAATGTAAATATTCATGAAAGTATAAATCTTCCACCCCTCTATTTCTTCCTATACTAAGCCATTATCTTATAGTAACATCCAAAAACAATTATCACATAATGATTTTAAGGCATCCATCTTTGTTTTTCCATGTTAATTTATCCTATAAGATCATTCCATTTTTTTATTCAAAAATATTTATCCAATAAAAATGTATAATCTCTTATTAATTAGAAAATCTGATCAATACGTAAAATTAAATAAATCAATATGTTTATGTTATAGCACATTAATCTTCAATTCCAATCTTTCCTGATTATAGGACCATACTAGAAACAATTTAGTCACATCATATTCAGGTATCCCTGATATTTATTTGTTAAATAAATTATTATACCTATAATAGTTTTATTTCTATATTCAAATTATCCAACCAAAATAATAACAAAAAATAAATAATATAATTAATAATAGATGTATCATACAACCATTGACATTAAAAGTCTTCACCATTATATTGTATTTTCCAATTTTATAAATTATATTTTTTTAATAGGTTTTTCCTGAAAAATTTAATTTAATTTCATTCTTCTGAGCTATTAGGTATTTATGGTTTCTTTATTACCTATTTTAAATTAATATTATAAGTCTCCTTCGGCCATTTTTTTATGAATCTTATGAATTTAGGAATAATTACTTGGGGTAGTCTCCAAATGAAATATAATAAAATGCTCTAATTTATCCCCTTATAATAAATAAAACAAAAATAAACCCCCATGAGAATATCCATAAATAAATTCTTGTTGTTTTTATCACTAGAAAAATTTAAATAATTTAATAATACCTCATTTTAATGTACTATATAAGGTAATTTAAATTCGTTATGGCTCACTTAATCTATAAAAACATCATAATATTATAGTTCATACTAACATAGGAAAAAGAATGAAAAATGATATCATCAACTATTGTCAAATAGATAAAAACGTAATTTATAAAACAATAAGAATAATATTGATATAAAAATTTTATCCATGATAAAATTTCCAACCTTAATATTTGTTGTTATGAAAATATTAGAAAAAAATATAACAAATCCAACATTTATCACTTACACCAAATTTATACAGCTGTTGAATTTTTTTGATGGAAATCTATTATTACTAATTATTAGTTATTCTTTATTTGAATTTAAAATGTTAAATTTATTACAAAAATTAATCATTCCCAGAAAACAATTGTATATAAATTCATCAAATTTCACACATACAAGAATATTTAGTTTTCTATTTCGTGATTCATCACTTCAATAACAAATTTTTATCTTGTGAATATTTAAGATACATTCGTTTTGAGTATCCTCTCCAATTATTTCCAATACAAAATTATTATTGTTATTGATTAAGTTCCAAAAAATTACTTATATTTATCATCATATCCTTATTAATTACTTTTTACTACATAAATAGTATATGAATTAAAAAATTTCATCTAAAAAATTATTTCTTTCCTGTTTAATTTATTTTTAGTCTAATATAAATTTTCAAAAAATCTAATTTCCTAATAAATTCTTTCCACATAATTTTATAGATACCGACAAATGTTCATTTGATTTAATGAGTTAGTTAACACTTTTTTGAGATTCTTCATATCCCAATGGTTTTATAATTAATCATATATTTCTGAATCCCCTGATCAAATATACTTAACTTTAAACATAAATCTCTTTTTAAATTTAATCACTCCAATGATAAAGGATCTGCATGACATTATCAATTATAACAAAAGTAAAATATCAATGTTATAAATAGGGGACAAAATAATTAAAATGATCAAAATTTGAACATCATATTCTAATCTGATTTTTTATTTAGTTGATTACATCTCTTTAACAAGCAGGTATTTATTTATTTTAAATAACCCATGATAATCTTTTAGATTTTTTTAAATATTTTTGTTACCAACCCCATGGGTTGTATCCCCCCTTAATCTCTACACTAATAAGACCATATATGATAAAATAGATACAAAAACTGGGAGATTAGAACCTTTTAAACAACCTCATGTTAATGAATTTGGTTGAAACTGATCATACAAAACCATTTGTTCTGATTGAAGACAATAGTTTCTAAGTATTATTCAATGTAGTACTAAATTGAGAAATAAAACAGGTCTCAAATTATTTATTGGTTTTAGTTTTCAACCAATTTATCTATATATTTTTAACATTATTTTTTTAGAGAAATATTATTCAAAAATTTAAAATACTTACTTTTTATTAATATTAAATATATTACTCCAGAACTAAAATCCACGTAATATTTATCTTTATATAAATTTGAATACATTTTATTTTTGTTCATATCTTATATGAAAAATATTAGAAAAATTTATTACCTCTTAAACCACTAATTTGTTTCTTTATTCTTCGTAATTATTTACGTAATTAATCATACATTGGTATGTGATACATATAACTATTTTTTCCTAATACTGCATTATTCCAAAGGAAGGAATATGTTTTATAATTGAATATATACCTTATCCTTGTAATAATGGTTCATTTTTTGTATAAGAGTTGTATCATCTCATTTTATCTTTTCAACTACTACTACAATTTCTTTCAATATTTTAAAAATTTGCACAAATAAAAACATCGCATAAAGAAGATAAAACATATTAAATTAATTTTTTAGATGTGATACTTTAACATAATTTAATTTATTATAAATTTACATGTATACTATATGAACGTAATTGGTAGTCCAAATGTCTCTATAATCGAAACAAATGTTAAACATTTTTTTTATGATTATTATAAATTTAACAGGAAAATTATTTTTATTCCATAATTCATGATATATACACCAATAATATTTCTTTTTATAGGGTTAATTTGAAAATATCATGTGTAACAGTAACCATATCTTCTAGATTTTAATTTTCCCCAATCATTAAAATATACCTAACTCTCCTATTTAATTAGTTTTCCATTACCCTCAATTGTGATCATAATTCTTGGAGGGATTATATTTTCTCTTAAAAACATGTATTCGGAGAAATAATGCATTTGTTTGGGTTATTTATCATAGTCCATTTTGTTTTAAAATTCAGGAGTATGTTCTGTAGGTAGATCAATAATATACTTTATCTTAATATTCATACTTTTTGAAAAACAAATCATGTTTATATATTATTGACTGAACCATCTATTTTCCATCATTAATTTTTATAGATTTGTTCAATTGTATTCCAGATAAGTTTCCAATAGATCGAATTTTATTAATGTTTTGATCATTAATTATTTTTATAGAATCAATCCAATAAAATTTCATTATATATACAAAATACTTGATATTGTTCCATATTATTTAATTGCCTCACCATCCCTCTCAACTATAGACGTATAATATATAATTGTTAGTTTTTAAGATAATTCTATAAATGAATTAGACAATGATTTGACAACAATATATATTTTATACTAGTAAATTATAGTATACATTTCCTCAGGCTCCTTATTTTTATTATTTTTATTCATTAGAATATTAAACAATGTTTCTTTATCATATTTACTTTTTAATTATTTCATGAAATCAAAACATCATACATTAATATGGTTTTTTAGATATTGTTTAGATCCCAATATTTCAAAATCTAGAGAAAAATTAGTAATTATTTTTAAATAGATCATATTACATTTTAAGATTATGATAATTTTTTTACCTCTTCATAATAGACTCTTTTCTTGAGATTTATGATATCAACATAATAATTAATACATCATAGAGTATCATATCTATAAACATCTAGATTTTTAATCATAAAAAATATCAAATATTTAGAGTGAAAAACATTAAAACAATACTCTTTAAATTGATATATATTATACATTCATAAAAGTAGTTTTTTTATTAAATAAATATTTATAAACATTAGGTTCTGAAACCACTTGTTAGCTTCATGTTCCCATTTACACTATATGTCGTTAGGGTGAATCTGGGTGATCTGAAATGAAAAATGTTTCTCAAAGTTATTTAGTTAACCCAGTTATTGTTCAAAGTATTATTGAAACACCAATTTAATATCTCAATTATTTTTTGTACATTAAAATTTTTATTGAATATGGTATAACAAATACACTTGAATAGTGATTTACTTCGTTCACCCTAATGCACCACATGTAAAGAAAAATCAACCCCGAGTGTATAATTGAACCAATATTAACTACTCAATAAATAAATATAGTGTTTATGTAATATACACTTTTCAAAACGGTTCACCATCTATATAATGATTTGTGGATCCCTCCCAAAAACCCATTATTCAGCTCATATTACCACTTACACTACATACTACATTGAGTATTGTTATTATTTTATAATAAAAGTGATGTCATTATTCTTATTGGAATATAGTTAAGGATATATTATAAATTGAAAATCCATATATAGTGTATTAGTGAACTCCACGTTGAAAGATTATTATTTAAGGCACAAATTTGTATAACTCTAATAAAAGAGTTATTATTCTTATCTTTCATTAACCATCGGCTTCTTCACATTACAAATCTGATCAATAAAATGTGAGGAGAGTTAATTAAATCTATTAATTATATATACAACATTATTAATCTTAAATTAATTAAAAATAAAATTTGAATATATCTTTATTAAAAGATCAAATATTCAATATAATCCATCAAAATTATATTTTTTTAATTTCATGAAAACCCATTTTTATGGGATGAATGGGAATCCATACAATAATAAAAAAGTATAATAAAAAACTAATTTAACAAATTGATATAATGATACATTATAAAAACATTAAAATTTTGGAACATTTCACACATTAAGGACACTAATCATTGTATAATTTATTCTTTTCTGAATCCTTTTGTAAGACATCCTCAAAGGATGAGGAAACATGGTCCTGGGTTCTATGGGGTAAAATTAAAACTTTGCAGTAATCCCACGGTGATTATTCTATATTTATTCTATATTTAAAAAAATTGTACTTCCATTCATTATAATCTCTTATTTAATTTAAATTAAATATATCTTTCACTTTTTCCTCCTCAGAGTTCAACGATCACAATCATATCATTTAATATATTTCATTTTATACCCTTAATATTTCGATAAATAATGATTTTCCAAGACCTTTCCATCTTAAAAATGAAGCTTTTTCTGTGAGAGGAAAACATCATTTTTCTTAACATTGGGGATTACATAACAAATGAAATACATTGAATATATTCCATTTACATTTTTATGATATCATTGATAAATATTCTTCTTAAACTCACCCACCCCATAGATAGTGGGATCTTGTACAACTTAGAGCCACTAGCCTTACCCTATGATCTAATTATCACTAGTTTAGGAAGTATAGAGTAGTATATTCAATAATTCATCTTATTCTATTTATTGAAAAGATATTATCCTAACTTAATTTCATTAATCATTCAATTACTAATACCAAATTTTTTAAAACTATTTTTTATATATTTTCCTTGTATTTAGAGGGTTCATGTGTTAGTATTGTTTCATAAAATTCTATTTGTGTATCCTTTAGAATCCAATTCAAGGAAAAGCTCCATTGAAGATGTCTTAGTTATCATGAAACTCACATGGTTTATCTTCTATTAATAAATAAAATTACTCTCTTTCCCAGTTTCCTTGTTTTCCATTCCATATTCACCTATGTTCTCAAATCGAATCTAAAATTTTAATCCATATTGACTCTCTTGGGCAGTAAAAACACTATCACAATGCTTCACAAAATCCTAGGTTAACGACTATGACTCCTCATGAAATATATTGAAAATAAAAATATTTTCTTAAAGAACAATTTTGACCTTGTATGGTCCAACAATCCAGATTTAATGGCTTCCTAACTCTCTATAGGGAACCTAGGTTAAGCAGAATCTACATAAAATTCCATATTTCCAACATTCAGAGTCATGAGATGAATCTTAATAATAATATCATGCACACCATCTAATAATGAATTCTCTAATATCACAATAGAATGAAACACACTTATTTAAGTGTTTACTCTTAGAGATGGAATATTGGGTGGCATAAAAGGACTAGTAGGTATATTAACTCAGAATCTATCTTCTGTATAGCCACTATCACATAATGAGATACCTCTTATACAGTATCACTATAGTTGGTTATTATATGGAAATAATTCGAAACATTTCATTATAAATCAATGTAATTTAAATAGCCAATAAAAATTTAATATAATATTTTTTGGATATAAAAAATCTCACATATTATAATATTCTATATAATTTCATGTAGGGATCTGGAGTTATGGATCTTGATGTGGATTTAGGACATGATTCAGTGTTTCTTCCTGGGTGTTTAAGAAAAAAATAGATCCCAAAAAATTCATAGATAAATAAAATCTATGAGTTTCTGGAATGATAAATGATGTTGGGGGAACCTAACCCATAAAGAAAATATTGGTGAATCCTTCTTTAGGTAAAAAAGAAACCATAAAATAATGTAATATGAAATGAATTAATTATACGTCTCAAGAAATTCAAGCCCCGGGAAGCCTAAAATACGACTCATCGGAGTATTGGATTAGCATGTGTTGATCATACCAAAGTAATACTAACATACATTTTCAGAGGAACTAATTATATTAGATTGATAAAAAATGAACATATGGGGGAAGATTAATAGACCAAACCATAAGGGAAATATCGAGTAGTTTCAAATCCATAATAAATTTGGTTGAGGGGAGTACCGCCATTGGTACTCATTATATTGTTGAAAAAGCATAGGGAAAATTTAAAATACAATAGAAATTGAGTAGAGAATCTTATGTTTTCCCTTAACCCATCACCATTAGTGGGGGCATCACATATCATCGATTATCATGGGAATCTCTATCAATTTCACCTTCAATCCTACAAAATTCATTCTCTATACCCCTACCACTAATATTTTGTTTATATATATATATCGATGACAAAAAATTTAACTCTATATTATTTTATTATTATATACTAGGTGTATCAATGATATAAATTTTTCATTCAAATTAGCTACTTGTATATGAATATTTAAATTTCCCAATCTTCTTCATGCATCGTGAAATAATTCATATCAATCAATAGAAATAAAGGTAAATATATTGAAATACAAATTGGATAACATTAAGAAATATTTTTTGAATTTAAATTTCTATTTTTTTCTACATACTACTTAAAATTAGGAAAGCATATATTCATAAGTTATCATCTATAAATCCAATTGAAATATCTCATTAAGTAACGTTGATTTTCACTACAAACTTATTACACAAAAATTACTCAATAAAAACATAAATTATCTATCATTATTTAAATTAGAAATTTATTTTCATGATTAACACCTATAGAACCATCTTAAATGTGATTTGAAAATAAATTCTCATTATTATACTACATAACATTCAAATCTATAGTTACAAATATTATTAACATTTTCATGATTTTTTGTATATACAGACATAGATTCACTTCTATTTTCAAATCATCTAATGGAATATAAAAACATTATGTAAAAAATTTACAACCAATATAAATTTTATATATTATTTATGTAAAAACACATTCAAAACATGATCACTTATATTGACAGAATTAAATATGGTGTACACCTACATAGAAACACATTTTTTCTTCTAAAATTTCATAATTCCCTAACCCAAATAGCTCAAATTACACCTATGTTGTGGGTGATTCATGGCCACATACATTTCTTACCATAATCCAAATGACATAGACTAATATAAAGGGACTAATATAATCATGGGGATACTACTCCATTTAATATAATACATAAGTATCACACCCAAAACTATTCATAATTTTTCATGACCCATTCATATTTTGGACATACCCAAAACCTACATAAAAAATGAATGGCTCTAATTATCCCCCCAAATGCAAGAATATACAATTATTAAATACTTCAAATGATGTATCAAAACATAAAAAATTTATGTTAGTAGATATAATATTAGTCCTCAATATCTTGATATACATCTGACATGCTGGACAATTTATATTCTATAAGACTAAAATATAAATATACAAAAGACTATTTCCATAGCTGAATGATAAAATCCTAGGTAATTTCGTATATCCATTAGTATCATTATCATATTTACCTATAATTTTTTCTCTATGTATATACCAATGTCTCAATGAAAACATTATTTTATAACCACATACATCTAAAACATTTCTAAATACACTAGTTGGGGGTTAGTCCAATAACCCAGTTGAATTCCTCTATTAGCTTGAAATAACTATGTGCTACTATGATAAAATGGATTTTCATGAAAATAATGAGAGATTGTGAATGTAAGAACTCAGTTCAAATAAACCACACAAAAATAGATCAACTCTTATATATAGATAATAAAGTATATTTTATATGGCTAAATGAAAAATTCACCTTAACAAATCATACTAGTACAACCCAACTAAAGATATGATTCTACTTATAGGGATGAATAACATGCATACCACTATCACATAATGTGGAATAGAAAAACTATCTCATAACATTAAAATAAAAAAGCATTAATATCTCACAATATCCAAAAAAAATCTCATCAGTGTTCCAGCAGACCCATCATTCAACTTATTTCTTTTTAATTAAATAAAATCCTAAAATATCACCAGAAATAATAAAAAAAATACTGAATAAAGCATGAAATTAATATATCCCTTATATCAATCACATATTAGGAAAAAACAACAAATAAAAAGGGTTTATAAATTATAAAATAATATCAAATACAAATCTTATGATAAAATAAAAATATAAATACATGAAAGATGCCATAACATATGAAAAAATAATCTTGTTGGTCACAACCTATCTCATATTATCTCACTAATCAACTAATATGTTATCTTCAAGACTACTTGTAAGTAAAAAATGGAAAAATTACAAATCTGTCATTTCATCATAGGGTCTATCACCCACTACATGATCATATAGCCTCCATTTTTTCATTGATAATTCAGATTACATAACAAAACATAATCAACTAGAAAAATGTTTTACATGAACATAGTTATAAATCAGGGTTTATCTTGGAAGGTACTCAGAAAAATTTATTACATGAATCCCATTGTTTCCCTGAAATGGTTGACCACCATCCCACCCAAGGCCTCATCAGTTATCACTCAATGTATGGATCCAATTGGGAAGATATACTCCTAGATCAATCTACATCCTATCATGTAAAATCCAACATTATCGATACATAACATGAATAATCAAGGATGGTCTTCATTCAAATCATCAAATCCAATGGTATTCCAGGATTTCATCTACCATAAGTATCGACATATAATACATTGGTCAATCACAAAAATAATAATTCCTCTCAAGACTTGTTCCCAATCACGCTATTTCAAAAATGAAATAATCCTTCATATTCTAAGAAGGTACTCATCGTAATCATCTCCACAATATAAGGAGTAATCACTCATATCCCATCCCATATTAATATATTTACTAATTATCTTCAAACAATAAGTGATATACATCATGAACATATCCAAACCAATAAATCAAGAACACTTGGACACACTCAAACCTCAACCAGCAAGGCTAAGCCTTTAGATAGAACACACTTTATTAAGGGATCCTTACAACTCAAAAATATCATAAATGAAATCCCATTTCACAATCATTGAAACCTCACATATTACATAATCAATAATAATATTTCACCAACATCCTATGTGTATTATAAGGTTCCTATTGGTCTATACCAAAATGATACCCTAAAAGAATCTTGAATTGTTCCAAACTACCCAATACTAAAGGTATGTTCTCTGTCAAGGTTAATAATCAATCATGAATAATCATTATGAACAATAATCTATCATACAACCAAAATTAGGAAGAATAAAATGTATTAAAATGTGGAAATCTATATTTCTATGAAAACCATTTGAAAGTGATTCATTAAACTCCTCATTTAAATGAAATAAAAAAATCCTTATCCATAAGTATTTTTTAAGAACCTATGTTTTAATATGAGTTATAAATCCCTTTTTTATATTTAATGCTTAATTGTATAGAAATGTGAATTCACTATGATTTTATGGAGGTATCGGGGCTGTTTAGGGCATGTTTAGAGCCCAAAATTGAACCTTTAGTTAGAAACGTACTGCGGAACAATTAGTATAAACTAAGTGGGGGAAGACTATTTGGTTATTTCTAAAAATTTGAGGTTGGATAGTGGATTACTACAGGACTCATGGTTAGAAAAGTAGTGTGATTTGCGGAGCATAATATTGTTGAAAACTATAGACATTTAGCCGAGTAGTTTCTCAGGGTTTGCAATTGGTTATTCTGATAGTGCATTCAAACCATGAAGGTTTCCCATTCCCTATAAAAATGCATTAATATTTGAAGTATGGTTTGGAGAACTATCCTCCCAAATCGTGCGACTCAATAATTTTGGGAAAATTAGTAAAATTCTGTTATTTAATCATTTAAAATAAGCCTAATTTTTTTATGATTCTCTCATACACTAAGTGAATTATTTGAGTGCTCTTTTGAATATATAAGGTATGATTTGATACCATTACTCTATATGGTATCTAATTTGAATGTTGAACGTCTCGTTGGATCCGCATCAGTGAGTACTCAATTTCTTTTTTGTCGTTTGCGATTCTTCTTTCTATATATGATGCCACTTAGGTGAAACCACATTTTCCATAGTTTTGGGTTATTAATCTGTTCGTTATTTCTCTCTTGATTTGAGTTGAATCTGGAGTTGATAATAGACAAGAACTCTAATAGAAATATACGGTAGGATGTCTAGATTTTTCCCAATTATTTAGTGATTTATACAGATTGATGATATTATGCCACCTCCTAGACATTATGACATGCACTTTAATTTTAATTGCTATATTTCAATAAATGGAACTAAAACTATTAGGGATTTCATTTTTTTTATTTTGAGATGTGTTGGTGGGTTTTCACCTAAACAAGCGAACCCATGTGGTGTGCTATGTGAATTCACCATGCTTATGCATTGTTAAACTACAAATGGTGGGAGTTGATCCTTGACTAATTAGAAGAGGCATATTAATAAATTAATTGAATTTAATTGGTTGAATATTAGTTGGGTTTCCCCCTTGGGTGTTGATTTATTTTATTAATAGATTTATATGGAATAAATCTATATTATTTTGATTTATTAGAAATTATATAAATGAGTGGGTAAACTCGTTATGTTTTCTTAATATGATTTGATAAATGGATGGTTATACACAATAGTTTCCTTTGGATATTAAATGTGGTTAATGAGTGGGTATCATAATTGTTTGTAATAGGTTCCATGTGAATAGATAAATGGATAAAATGTTTAGAGATTGAAAAGACACCATGGAAATTTCTCCCATGGGTCATGAATGCGGATATAGACACATTTAATGGAGTATTCTCCTTGAGTTTTGATTTTATGGGATTACTTAGGCCTTATCACCACTTTTATTTGGATTCCTTGGAATTTAAAAGGATGTGCATGGTTTACATGCTTCTAGAACTCCAACCAGTTCCATTATCACGTTCTAATCAAGATTATCTTGGAACTCAATGAGGATGACTTGGTTTTCTATGTCTTGGATCTAGTGCTTCGTGTTCTGTTGGTTATGAATCTATGTAACGACCATGATAAATATGGTATGTATGATTATATCGATAGTTTTTGTTTGTTATAACATATTTTTTATGCGTAATGGCTATGGATGATAGGATACTTATGGATTCTTGTCGACACTGTGATGGTTATTTCTTCTTTTTGTCTAGCGGCATTTATATATGATCATGACCATGTTTTGTAGGGATCCTATTGAAGGTATGTATTTTATTTTGTAATACATACATTCCATGGGAACAATAAATTTATTTACTACTTACCTGTTTATTTATACACTTTATAGCTTCTTATATTACATAGCCAAACCATATATAGTTCTTTGTGTGGTTACCCACTGTTATTATATCACTCATCCTATTAAACCTTCCATTGGTTACCCGAATAGTCTACTTTGATATAGGTAGGGAATAGTGAAAGTTCCCATAGTTTGATGCTTTATTTTTTTCCACGATTAGGAGCATGAGAACATGAGACCGAGCTAAGGCTTGTGTTACTATTCATAGATCTGAATTTTTTTTATTCTTGTTATTTTTCTACATTTATTTTATTTTATTGTTTTCTATCTATTTTGGTTTTTATTTCGATGATTGGCATGTATCACCATCATCTTTATTTAAGACTGCCTATTGAATTGGTATATGTTCCTCTTGTTTACCTATTGACTGACTATTATAATATTTACGCCATTGATTATTATTACTATTCTACTGTGTTAACTCTGGAAATGAGGGAACAGTATGACCCCAGAACCAGCCAATGAACTCGCTAATTGTTGTAAGCCTCTTTTGTTTGGGGATATCTTATTTAAGGCCCTATTATAACCGATTTCAGGTCATTGTTGTATTTAATTTGGGTAAGAGATGTTAAAATGTGCTAATAATGAATTCATTTAGGGTTTTCAATACTCTTTAGAAAAAATAGACTGGGATAGGAAATAAATGGAATTTGGTAATAGGTTGTGCCTAGTTGTAGCTAACCCATATGCAGTAAAGAAATTAATTTCCTCATACAAAATTATTGTTTTCTAGATTTTGACTATTCTAGTTGATTTAATTCTTCCATTTGCTAATGCATGTGAATTAAGAGGAAATTATTGATATGGATAGGTGTTCTATTTAGAGACAAAATAATGATATGAGGGAATTTCATATCATTCATAATTTTAGGAACTTGTTAAATATCACACACCATACATTGTACCATTCCATATAGGATTCATTACTTGATTGCATGCTGTTGGGATATGTATTCGAATAGCAACACCTTCGGTTATAATAGATTTTAAGGTAGTGTTTTAGTGTGAATTAGGTGGGTGCTATATTTTTATTCATGAGGAGAACGGGCCCTTATGGATCATAATTTGGTGAACCTTTGCTTCAACATTTTAATTAAATCATGATATAATGGATGTAAATGTGTAATTAAATAATGAATTTAACCTGGAAATAAATAATTGACCTAGTACCAACGATTTGTTGGGAAAGAGGGAGTGCCTCTAGTGACATTTTTTTGTGTTCATTTATATATTCCTAGAATTAGGAGTATGATGTTTCGTATAAATTATTTATAGGATGGTTTTGACCTGTCATGAACTTTTGAGCCACAAACATTGATATTTTTATTTTCAAAGGTGTGTGGTTGGTCTCCTTGTGGCATGTCACCATGATGAACCCCGGCCATAAGACATGTGGGTGGCGATGACCACAGTCCTTGGGTGTTGGTTCATGGCATACATGTGGATTATCTTTTTGTGAATGTTGTGACACCAGGTATTTTTTCAGACCTAGGTGTTGAGTTATAGTTCTATGATGGGTAATTTCATTTCATGTATAATATTTATGGAAAACCATAACAAACCTTGTCTATGACTAAGCTGATTAATCTATTCTCGTATAAGTATCCTCCCACATTTTATGGTGATGGAGGTCTATAGGTTGTAGAGTTTTTTCTTAAAACTACACTATCAATCTCTGAGAATACTATTCCACCTCCTGAGGGGAGAGTGAATCTCATGATATATATGCTATGTAGAGAAGAAAAGTATAGGTGGTATGTTTTGAGCTATGCTGAATGGATTTTAGATATGGTTTGAGAAAATTTTAAAAACATGGTTCTATGAATTATTTTACCCTGAGACTCTCTTGGAAGAGTGGTCTAGTGAGTTCACGCATCTGGAGTGGGGAACTATTAAAATTATGGACTACATTCTATGATTTACAGAGTTGTATCATTTTTCACCAATGTATCTTTATTATATTATAAAGAGAGGGAGAGAGAGTGACTATTCAGGGAAGGTCAATAACCTGATATCAGATCTCAGTTCAACATGATCAGATTTAACATTATCACCAAATTTTTTAATCACTTTATGATTATATAGAGAAGACTATGGGATGCTGGGGTCATAGAGTAGAGAAGTGCGGTCTCTATTTCTAGTGGTTTAACATATTTAGGGAGGAGACCCAATTTTGATGCTTCCCAATAGGTGATTACTAGTTATACTATGATTGCTGGTAGCTCAATGTTCTTTAAATAGTTTGACCAACAAGGCCACATGATGAATCAGTGCAACGTTGACTTGGTTGAATGCTGATATAGTGAAGGATGAGCCACATGTTTTTTTTTTGGCAGGAGCATCCCTCCATATGTGAGTGGTATGTGCATAGATATGACTCCAGGTTCAGGATATGTTTTATGAACTCCAATTTAAGCAAAGATTTTTGTCAGTTCCAATCAATCATGTCAAGGTTGTTGTGTTTTTGGCTAAAGAATCCAGACAACAGTTACACTGATACAATAAGGTGGTCCTATTAATGGAAGTGAGATTGTGTCAAAAGGCTGTGGATTATTCTATATCTCTTCTCTATAGACTACCTTTAATGAGAATGGTTCCAGACTACCTATGGTAAGAGTAATTATTCTTAAAGATTCTATATTAGTATCTTCTCTCTTTTATATAGGTGCATCACATAGTTTCATGTATGTTCCTATGGTCGAAACACTTGGTATTTGTATTAAGCATTATGAGGTTTTAATGACACATGGAACTCTATTTTGGAATACAGTGGAGGAAGTGCACTATTATATGTAGTTTCCCCTTTAGGTTAGCATTTTTCACATCATTGGGATATTTTTTCTCGAGATGGCCGGATTTTAAGTCATACTCAAGATGGGCTAGAATGTTTCTAATCAATCCCATGTCGAATTTTTTCACTGATGGGTGACTTTCACATCAACAAAGGGAGTAGTTTATAATCACATATGAAAATGGGATTTCCAAGCGAGTGAAGATGGACCAAAGAATCATGTGATTGGTTGAATGATATCCAAAATTTCTAGTTAGTATTTGGATGATTAGAGAGCTCATCCGGTAGACATTCCCATAGTGTTTGATTGTTTTAGGATATTTTACCAAAAAATGTTTTGGTCTACCTTATAATAGATTGGTTGAGTTCTCCATTGAGCAAGTTCCATGATTTGGACTAGTATCCAATAATATTTATAGGATGGTTACGACAGAGTTGTATGAGTTCTAATGTAAACAAGTTGAATTGGAAGAAAATTGATATATTTGACCAATTAGTTTTATATAGGATTTAATGTCATTTTTTGTAAAAAATGATGATAATACTATCAATATTTGACTTGATTATTAGAAATAAAACTATCCTATAATTACGAACCTTTATCCTTTTCCAAGGATATATGATCTCCTCAAATGGCTCTGAGGAACTTTCTTTTTCTCAAAAAGATATTTTAGATCCATATATAACCAGGGACACGTTTGACATGAAAAAACACCTCATTAAGATTTTTGTAGCAAGTAAGGTCTATATGAGTATCTGGTTATGTTGTTTGGTCTAAAAAACATGCAATCATTTTTCATGGAATTGATGAACCTAGTATCTCATCCTTATCTGGATTTGTTTTTGGTGGTTTTCATGGATGATATCTTGGTGTATTATCCCAATTGACATTACCATTCCAAATAAATAGGGATCATATTGGATAAAATGGGAGAGAATCAATTATATTCTATGCTAAAAAATTTCCACATCTAGATGGATCTAATTTACATCCAAGGTCACATTATCTCAGAGACAAGAGCATAAGTATACCTAGAAAAGGTGAAAGATATTGTTTCCTAGGGGAATCTGAAGAATTTATTCGAAATGAAATGTTCATTTTAGATATCTGGGTATTAAATGTGTTTAATAAATGACTTATCACACATAGAAGAACTATTTAGGGTCATAAATATGAAGGGTATGATGTTTTTTTGGTCAGATACTTGTGAGACATCCTTTGAAAAGCTGAAAGGTAGATTGACATCAGTACCAATCTTGATATTTCCAGAGAATGGAAGGAGTTTAACAATGTATTTTTTTGCATTACGTATCATACTTGGATTAGTTCTGATGTAGTGGACATTAATAACGGAATGTGGGTCTTAGTAGTTTATGACCTAAGAGAGGAACTAACTGATGCATGATCTTAATTTAACTGCAGTTGTTTATGATTTTTTTGTTGGACATATTACATACTAGGAGAGAATTTTGTGGTGTACACATACCACAATATCCTCAAGTACATATTTATGTAGTGTGATCTTAATCTGAGGTAGAAAACATGGGTTGAATACCTAATGTCTTTTTACTTTGATAATGCCTATATCAATAGAAAATATCAAACAAACATATCCAGGAAGATTATTGAAAGGGACCCAATATTTATAAACTAACAATGGATGTTTATAGAAATAAAAAAGGTAATTAATATAGTATTATTTCCTATAATTTTTTTCTCAACATTAAATATATATAAGGATCTAAGAGGAACATACAGATGATATAGAGTTATAAAAAAAGGTGTAAAATAATCCAATGTTTATCATTGATAATGATAGTGTATGGTATTTGCATAATAGATATGTGTCCCATCCATTCCAAGGATGAAGAAGGGTCTTTGGGATGATGCACAAATCTCACCATTATATATATTCTTCTAGGAAGGAAAAAAAATTATATATATCTTAAGTATTACATATGATGGTTAAACATGAAAAAAGATATTGCAGATTTTATGCCTCACTATATTCCATTCCAAAAATTTCAGGCCAAAAATCAAAAGTCTATGAAGATGAATCACCCATTACCCATAACAATATATAAATGTAAAATCATCTTACAAGATTTATTCGTAGTTCTTACCAAGTTATCTAATGTTAAAATGACATTAGTGTAGTATTAGACTAACATATAATCTCAACACAGTTCTTTCTCATTCCATAGGATTTCACATGTGATCAAATTTGTAGGATATAAATTAATGAATTCATATGGATTAATGGAGTAAAACATTCAATTATATCTAGTCAATTCCAATTCTCATGTCAAATTTATGGAGAATTATTCATCATTCATGGGATATATAGCTATTAATTATTATTGACTATAATAATTTAATTGATTTTAAACCTAAAATGAGAATTCAAACTTTTTAATATATTCTAATATCATTCTCATTGTATTTTAAAGAATTTTGACATCAATATTTTACACCAATCAAGTTCTCTTATATCAACATATTACATTTCCACATTCAAAAAGAATTATATCAGGATTAGTATGTGAATAGATATAGAACACTGAAATTTCTGGATAAATATGTATATATAACATTATTAGGACTATATCTCATTAAATAAATTATAGATAAGGTTCAAACTGTTCTAGGTATAATCAAAATAGTAAAAATATGGTAAAAAATCAATGAATATTGTTATTAACAATACCTAGATTTCAGGGTTAGTGGAAAAGTATTCCATCAAATATCACAATAGAAGTGGTTTATAATACTGATGAAGGAAGTCAAGCTAATCCATAGATACATTTTCCCATTTTATAGTCTTTATCATTATCAGACTATATTTTTGCCTTCTGATTCCAATGAACCTCTGAAAATTTTATGATGTATTCAATGTATCACTTTTTAGGAAGACGATACCAGATCGAGTACATTAATTGAACATATATGTTATATAATTTTAACATTATATATATTATGTTAAAAACCATGTTTTTATCTTAAAATATAGTGATAATGCAATATGAAAAAATACCACTCATATAATGAAGGATGTATCATGAAATCATAATTTTGATTGAGAAACATGGGAATCCAATAATTTAATGTGTGAAGAGAACCCTCATTTTATTCATTTGGGTATTGAAATTTCAAGGGTGATATGGGGGGAGGGTTATGAGATCCCTAAATTTGAGTAAGTTATTTACCCTAAATAATTATTTGGTATTCAATAAATTTTATTACATGAAAATATGAACCAAAATGATCATATTCTATTTTTTTATAATAAAAAAAATCTATACATGAATAAAATTGTTACATAATTTATATTTAATATAGAATAATAGTCTTAAAATTAGAAGAGGAACAAGTCCATATGTAAATTAAAAGACTATGAAATTGAAATCATCATCCTCATGGTCTTCCATGAATATCAGTGAATAAAATGTTAATTATGGAATGTTTGAAAAAAATAGAATTTAATAAACATGTTGACGAGAAATGAATAAGCTGAATGATTTTACTGAATTGTGAAATTTTTTATGTAGTATTTTATTAATTTTTATAAGATTTTACTTTTTTGGCTATAGGACCATTTCCTACATAGTCATTGGGTATAAAAGTATTTCCTAGATATGTTAATGATTTTACATGAGGATTGTTGAAGATAATAATTTGATATATTCATTATATTTGGTATATAATCAATATATAAAATAAAAACACATAAAGATATATATATATATATATATATATTTCACTTGATGAATCATGAAAAATGATATCTATGATAGTGGGAGGGGTGAATCACTAGTACCTTTTCCTTTAATGAATTTATTTAATTTTTATAATCATTTGATACAGATTAAATTAAAGTCCTCTATTTCTTGTGTCTCTTAACCATGTCAAAATAGTTTCATAAAAATTTAAGTATTTAATGATTTATAATATTTGGACTTGAGATCATACTATTTATTGAGATTGGTTTGTCCTCTAATCCCATTTTATTCCACAATTATTCAAGTAGTTGCAAAGACATGGTCTCACACTATGCTTACATGACATCCCAACATGCGGTTCAGATTCCCATGAGAGTGTATCTATACTAGATCACATAGTTATCGTCTTCACATAGGTTCCCATGTTGTATCATAATATTCTATACTCAGTAGTGTATTGAAGGTATCACATTTTATGTGAATGTATCCTTTTATAAATCATCGTTTTTTAATTAGAATTCTCCTCCTATTATGTGTGGAGCACATCAACCAATATATCCCTACCAATATGCATTAGTAAACTATAGTTGATCAAATTTTGTTATTATAATGTATCATAGGATCCTCCTTCTAATAATTCATCTCATTCCTTTATATTATTAAGTGTAGTTATTTTAGGTATAGTTTGTGGCTCTCTCAATTATTTGACTGGATGAATTTATTTGGAAAACTGTACTATCAATAAATCATGTTTTTTCTCCACATCACTTTTTATATTCACAAAATATTGAATATTTTTTCTATATTTAAGTTATGAAAACTCATCAATATTTAATGGAATGTAATCCTCATATTTTAAACACGTTTTACATGAGTGAAATCCTTAGTCAAGAATCATTATTTAATCCACCATAAGTCTTGGGATGATTTCCTTCTACATTATTTAAAATATAAATACTTAATTTATTTTAAAAAAATATATAGCAACAAAAATATTTTGAAATCTATATCAATGAATAAATGAACTCCTAAAGTATACCTAGATGCAATGGATTTCACTATGAACTCTTCCTGACAATCCATTCACAATATCAACGTTTAGTTGATGCCATATTTTCTTAGTAAGAATCTAAATCATCTTATTGGGTTTTTGATTCAATAAATAACACTTGAATTCATTGTCTAAATGTTTTGAAAATTTTAGAATATTAATTTTAATTTTAAAAATTATCTCATATTGATATTTGTTTCATGTTATAGTCCTTGAGGTGTACCCTATGTATTCTATTTTCACTATTTTCATATAGATTAATAAATTATAAATTTTCTTGTTTAGTTTATTTATACCTTATAAAGTTCTAACCTATGATGGTACCTAATGAATATATATATATACCTTATATTGTCTTCAATATAGTGTTCATATACCCTATGATTCTTCAATATACCTTAAAATTATCATTTTTTAATAATGGGTTATATACTATTAATCCCCCTTTAACCCTATGAAGGATCCTTATAGAGAATAATATACCATATGATTTTTATCATGGTGTTCAAACCTTTGAAAAATATTTTTTTTCTTCTCAACAAGTATAGTATGAATTTTAAAATCTATATACTATAAAATTTCATTTATTTCGTTTGATGTGAATAGGGTCCCTTTTACATTTTTCTCATCCAGTATAACATATGAAATCCTCACTGAAATATTCCCAAATTCTTTTAAGCGCATCTTGAGGCATTCTCATTAACATCAAATCATCTGAATTCATTGTCGAAATATTCATTATAATCCATTGTAATAATATTTTTACATATTTCTCTGTGGATTAATTTGTACACTTCAATATTGCCTCTTCATCCTTTAACTTTAGTGCATTAATCTCCACTAAAAATAGATTCATCATTCTTCCATTAAATGTTATATAAACCACATAGATTTCATAATATATTTTCATTAGCAGAAAAACTAGTAAAAAAATCATCGCAATTAAAATGTTTCTAAAATAAATATTTCTATAATTATTCATCATATTGCACCAACTCATTGTCATTTAAAATTTACACCGGAAGCAGCTCGGTTTTCTTTATAGATTCTCATCAACACATGTTGATAGATTCTTAGTAATCATGGAACATTTATTTATTTAATGAAATTTAAATTAAAAGACAATATCTAAAAACCCAAAATTTTTAGTTATTATCAATAAAATCAAAACATCTAACTCAATATATGAATTGGAGTTCCTTTATTCTACCCCATATTTAAAATAAATAAAATGATATAAAATGGATGAGTTTCAAACATATAAACTTTATATTTAATTAGCTACACTAAAAATCGATCCTTTTAAACCCCCTTAAACTTAGAAACACATTTTGATCCACTTGTTTTATAGAAGAATAGATCCACATGATTCCCTATAAATGAGCCATTAACTAGTAGAATCTATGTCTATTTTGGAAATCCTGGGGTAGAAAACAAGAGATATTTAACTAAGACATCAAGGATTTACATGTAAAAATTAATAATGTTATACTACTCTCACATCCTGAATTTTTTTTTACCATTTATATAAATTTATTATAAAATATAATATACACTCACATTCAAGTTATATATCAATTCAGTTCATGTGTAATCCAATAAACTCACCCATTATTTTAGATTTACCAAAACACCCCTAAATTAAAAACATTAAAATGAATAAATTAGTGAATAAATATTAATTGAGATTCCTATCACTATTTTTCGTGATATGTTTCCTAGTTTATAGAATTAAATAAATAAATACTCATTTTGACAGAGTCATCTCTATACTAGTTCCCACATTTCGGATTCACCAATGTGTATACTATTATCTGATTTCATTGTCATAACATCATGAAAAACATCTCTTTATTTGTTTTATAATAATTACATCACTTATCAAACCCCCACTTTCTATTAGTATTTATTTTCCTTATATTTTAGAACACATAAATAAAAAATATGAGAATAATATATGTATTTTCCTTTTTCAATATTAGTAGATGATATGATGTGAATAATTTCATAACTAATATATTTCAATCTTTATAATCTTGACATTGGGTTACCTCTTTATTCTGAAACTATTTTTATTTTTAAAATTATGAAATAATTTGGATAAATTAGTCTTTATGTTATTCTCATATTCTATTTAACACCCAAACAATAGTAACCATGAGTTCGTAGTGGTCTTAATACTTTTTCCAAAGATATAACATAGATAAATCAAACATATCAAACTATTTAGATGTTTTGGTAGACAAGATACATAAATTATTCTCACATTACATTTGAAATAAAAAAATTAAACATAAAATAACAGTTATAAATTAATTATTTAGTCAATTATATCCATGTGATAAGCCATATATCACCTATTGGTATCTCAAGGAAATGAAGAAATAATGAATGGTGTTCTTAGATGTTCAGTACGTGAAAGCATAATACATAAGCTACCATTGAATAAATAAAGCGAGAATAATATGATAAAGTTCAACAATAATGATATATTACATATAACTAATATTATAGGAGGGGGATTTATCCATGGATCTCAAAACATTAAAAATAATGACATATATAATAATGAATAGTTTAAAAATGTTAGAATTCATAATATCAGACATCATAATTATACTAATATAGCCTCATTCTAGAAAATCATACATAAATATTCATATTGTACGCCAAGTACCTAGTCTACATTGTATAATCAGACCTACTGATGCATCATGGAGATATTGTGATCTATTAACATAACATATTAAGTAAAATCCATTAATCATATGAATTAATGTATAATAATTCATTATATAATCTATGTGAACATTCATGTTGAAAAACTAGAAAAAACGTTATCATCTACCCCATTCATTCAATAAAACAACATGATCATTAGATATTTAGAGAAATAAGGTGGTTGGTATCATTATATTATACATCTAGAATATAATAAGACTCAGAAAAGTGTATTCAATTAGTTAAAAATAATTTAAAAAGATCAATTGATATTTTATTTAGGAAAATATACTTTTCATTTTGATATGACTTATTTAATGTCTATAAATTTATGGAATATTTAAAAAAATCATTTTAATGATCCATGGAATATTTTAAATGAATATTCATAGAAAAAAATTCATGATGGTGGAAAAATTCAAAACACATATTAACATTAAAATAATTATTGTGTTCGTACCTTTAGTAAAAAGTACCATGTTCAGAAAACAGATAGGGTAATCCCGATAAATTTATTTTATAAAAAGTATAAAGTGTGTAAAAATAACTTTAACAAAAAAAATTATAATTTATAAAAAAAATCTTGAAATAAATTAAATGAAAACATGTGCATGGATGAAATAGATTAATAACTCAATAGAAAGAAATTTTGGTTTCCCTTACAAAAATTTGTCATTTTTGAGTACATAGGTATGAAAAAATGAGGTGAAAACTAGTAATTCACAGAAATAATTGTAGGAGAATAAAATAGATATCATACAAGATATAAATGTCATATAATTCGACCAATATAATCATAAACATAAATAATCATTAATATGGAAAAGATTACAAATATAAACCCTTACTACATTGGATGATTTTCAATCATAACCCCCATGAAATAAATAAATTCCTATGAAACCTTGAATACTATGAATAAAAAATATTTATGATCTAATAATTAAATTGGTTAGTATATACATAACTTTAAAAAAATTAGATATTAATACAGAATTTGTGTTAGAGGAACAAAACTGAATCATGAAATCTTTGGATTGATTATAATGTTGAGGGGAGAATTAATCAGTGCAATTTTTAGGTGTAATACATTTAAATACACATAAACAAGGAGAAATGGAACATTAAATAATAATAGTTAATTAGAGACATAATTTTGTAATAACATAGAAAGTGAATAAGTAATATAATCCCATGAAAGGGAATTTAGTTAAGAAACCCCATAACATTGTGATAACTTTTGAATCATAACTTCTCGTTAAACAAATAATTTGAAATAAAATTTGAAATTCCTAGAGAATAAATGTATTTATAATAAAAATTATTAAAGGGGTAGTTTGTAGTCAAACAAATGAAACATGTGGTGAATATATAATACATAATGCCCCATTTTAGAGGTGCCCAAGCCAACCACCCCAAGACCACCTCTAATAGCCAAGGGGCTGGTGACTAACACCAAGTAGGAATATACCACAAATGGGAGGAATTTTTCTAATTACTTGTATTCACGCATGGATGTCCAAGAAAAGAATGATAAAATGTAAAACCACTATGTAAATATTACATTCAAACAACTATATCCCACTACCAAATTATAATAGTGAATGTACTAGAATGTAAACAGGGACAAAAAAACCCACCAAAAGAAATGAGTATGTAGCCACAAGTCGAACTTTTAATGTAAGGTGTATTGGGACTATCATTAGAAAATCAATCGAAACACACCTCAGAATGTCCAATATGAAAAGACACCACCTGCTCTTGTATCACTACTGGAAACATGATCTTTCCCAACACTTCTATACCAACGGTTTGTAAAAACCGTTGGTATAGCTACTCTTTCCCAACGGTTCACCAAAACCGTTGGGAAAGGGCCTCAAAAACACACACTTTCCCAACGGTTTTGGTGAACCGTTGGGAAAGAGTGACCTTTCCCAACGGTTCACCAAAACCGTTGGGAAAGGGTGTGTTTTTGAGGCCCTTTCCCAACGGTTTTGGTGAACCGTTGGGAAAGAGTACCCTTTCCCAACGGTTCACCAAAACCGTTGGGAAAGGGTGTGTTTTTAGGCCCTTTCCCAACGGTTCACCAAAACTGTTGGGAAAGGTTACTCTTTCCCAACGGTTCTGAAAACCGTTGGGATAGGTCTATCCCAACGGTTTTGACAACCGTTGGGATAAGTTCATTGATTTTTTTCCAGATCTACTAACGGAGAACATTATATAAATCAAAAATTTAAATAATTATGATAATACATATATATATTTATGAAATTATGTTTACAAAGTGATGTTATCCTAGTGGTTAAGTCGTTCGATTATAAACGAGGGGTCCTGGGATCAAATCCCAGCGGTGATTTTATTTTTGGAATTTATATACCAACGGTTCCATTACCGTTGGTATAGATTTCATATTACCTATACCAACGGTTTCCAAAACCGTTGGTATAGACCTATCCTAACGGCTTACTTGGCTACGGTTCTCCAAACCGTTGGTATAGGCTATACCAACGGTTTGGAGGCCTAAACCAACGGTTCCAAACCGTTGGTAAAGGTTAGTTTTCCAGTAGTGTATTCCTAGAACTCTGTCGATGAGTCAATTTTTTTGTACAAGACATGACACATGTGGGAAACGTACATAAAGGGTTGTGTAAAATAATACTCCGTAGGACACCCTAAAACAAAAAAGGAATACCACAAAGAAAACACTGTAAATGAAATACAATAATGGAATACCAAAAGTAGTACCACAAAGGAAATACCATAAATGAATACCACAATGAAAATACCATGAAGGAATATCCTAAATGAAATACAGTGAAGGAATACCACAATGGAATGCATAGTAAATTATAAATAGATATATGTTTGAAAAAAATATGTCATGAACATCCCGATATACACAATCCAAAAAGACACATAGTCTCCATAATACAAAAAGTCTCCATAAGACACATTTTATCTTTAAGGAACACGGTCTCAATAAGAAACACCGTCTCCAAAAGACACGCAGTCTCTACAAGACACACAATCTCTATGTCACAACAAGGCACAAAAATGTTTGCTCAGAATGCTCTTATTCCAGGAGAAAACACTCATAAAAAAATTATGCCTTATTCAGATTACCACATAACCCACTTAGGATATCTTATAATTATTTTCTCCTTATAAGGATCCCAACTCTGCATACATCTTTCCAAATATACGTCTGGACTAAATGTTATGTCCATTTGAAAATTTTAGAAGTTGGTTCACTGGGTCATGGACCAACTGTGGGGTCAATAGTGCCCTAGATGTCGTGGCTGTGTGTCATATTTCTTGAGCATGCCTCATGGTACACCTTCGTGGTTGACCATGGCCCAATTTAGGTACTCAGGTCTGACCTGGGTCCACGCCGACCAGTGGTGTCCGAAACAACCCAATGGGTCGATCCGACACAATGGGTCAATCCAACACATAGGACTCGGCCTGTATCGGATGGGCCCATCCCACCATGTCAGCCCAACCCACCACAGAAGATGGTCTTGGTCAGTCAAGACTACATGTTATAGGGGTTTTCTTCTCATGCAGTCTCCTACAACAACCACCACCAAGTCCTGCTTCCTCCAATCTTGTCGTCTCACACATGGCTACCATTGTGTATCTGCCGGTCACCACCTCTACAGCTTCCGCGAGCCACCATTATTCATACAATTCTATAAATTTTGAAAATAAATAACCGCGTTTATCATCGGGTCACTATCTACATTGATCTAGTATCTATTTTGTCTTACATCTAAATGAGGGGGTACGATCACGTTCAGAACCTCCCGGAATTCGAGCCATTGTCACAGGGATCCATTGGTTAATAACACTTAGAACAGGGGAGAGAAATAAACCATGAATTATTCAATAATAGACCTTTTCCTTTGTTGGTGTCATCCTCGATTCATTCTCATTATATGTATAAATAAAGAGGATAAACTAATCGCTTGATAATCTTGCATCCATAACTAATCCCGAAACAATGAATGAACCACATATCAGTCTATTTATCGATTCACCCATGTTCATCAAGGTAATTATAAATGGGGGAAAGAAAAAATGGTACAACTACACTATCTCTAGTTTTTATTAGTCATTGATGACGAATGATTGTGTTTCCATCGTTGATGAGATCCTCCAACTTCTTTGGCGAGATGACCCCCAATATGTTCTCTAATTCATCATCATTCATTTGAGATGATTCATTCTCCACATATTAGAGGGAATCGAGGGTAATGGACATAACCACGAATTCCTAAATAAGGTTAAAAAAATAAAACAAGACCCTGTGTCACTTAAAATAATATTTATTAAATGTTTTTAATGATGATTTTGTCCTTTATGAGTTTTTCTATAGAATACTTGTGCCAAAAAATCATAAATCTCAACTAGGGTAAAAATCATGTTTTGAGTCTAAGGGTTCCCTGTGATTTCGGATCCGAGAACCAATTTGAGAGGTATTCCTATTTTTCAAGAAGTCCTTGTAGTGTGCTAGTGAAAAGATTAATATTTTTCAGACAATTATTCCTGGTACATTAGGGTTCAGAATCGCATTCCATCTCATCCCCTTGTCTCAAAATCAATTAATATAATATCTAAAATTAATACATTGAAAAATATAATATGTTACATAATATGTCTCATGGAAGGAATAGGGATATTTGAAACCCTTACATAAATAATTACACTAATGTGGAAATTAATTATTGAACTTATTATGTGGTATAAATGTAAATATCCATAAAATCAGTTGAAAGAATACAAAATATTTTTTTATTTCACCATGCACATAATCATGGAATAAAATATACAATGAAGATGTAATATAATCCAAATGGAAATGGCTCCGCACTCCCCCGGCCCTCTCCTCTTCCCCGCTCGCTCGCCTTCCACTCTTCCGCACTAGGGTTTCTGGCCGAATCCTTCTCTGGTCCCGGTTTCTTCTTGCAGTTCGTTTCTTCGGCTTTCTCTGTTCCTTCCATGGCTTCTCCTAGGGTTCATCCCGCTGGTTTGGTTCGCGGATGGTCCGCTACTGGTCTTCCCTAGGTTCTGCCTCTCGAATCGGCTTCGGCGGTTTTACCTTAGGGCGCGCCGCTACCATGCTCTGACCTTGCCTTCTATTTCTCCTCTCCAGGTCGGATCTGGAGTGATGGATTCACATTGGTTTTGGGCTTGAGGTTCGGCGGCTGTGGTTCTGCTGGGTGTCTTCCCCATTTCCCCCCTATTTTCTTCAATCTTGCCTCGATTTGGGTTTCATCCCCGGTTTCTTTTGAGTTCTATCCAGTTTTCTTCTTGCTCGGGTTCCCTCTAGGGTTTCATCCTCGTTGTTTTTATTTCTCTTTTGGTTTCTTTTGTTGTTGTTTTTGTGTTCTTTGGGTTTTTTGGTGTCTCTTCTGGGTCCGTTGGGCGGCTGTCTGCACCGGAGGTCCGAAGCTGAGTTTCGTCGAGGTCTCCGGCCGCCCACCCTGCTCTGGCTCCAGGTCTCATCATCTCTCTCCGAGGCGGATTGGTGTGGTGGCCTTCCCGGTGCTTTGGGAGGTGGGTTCGAGCGGTCTATGGAATCTCGAGGTGGATTCGTCTTCGCGGGCTCCCAGTGGGGGAGGATGATTGCTTCGCTGGTTCTGATCGTCAATCCGAGGGTTTCTGTTGGCCGTGCTTCTCGAAGGTCATTGGTGGCTGTGCGTTGAGGTATTCGGGCGGCTCGCCGGTTTCTGCGTGGATCGTTCCCTACGAGGGAGATTCTCGATGGTGATGGAGGGTTCCGGTGGTCTTTCAGAAGTCACCGGTGGGTTTGCTGGCTTGGTGCTGATGGCGATGGTGCGTCAGGGTGTGCTTCCTGTGAGACTCTGTGCTTGTTTCTTCCGATGGCATTCTTCGACGGCGTGGCGACAAAGATGCTTATGGTTCCTCGACGTCTCAGGCGGTGATGTCTTTCTCTGTTTTTTCTCTCCGGCGGGGTGGACGGCGGCGTTGATGGGCCTGTCGGCAGTGGTTGTTTGACGTGCCTGGTTTTCAGGGTTCAAGGTCGATGTGCAACGGAAGGGTGAACGTGGCTTACACGGTTCGATAGGTTGATCGGCAGTGTGTTTTTTGGAGGCTTGGCGACGATGCGATCATGCTGGTCTCTGTATGATGGTTTTTTGAAACTTGAATTTCGAAAATTTGAATCTGGCGCTGCTTTTGAGTTGGTTTGGTCTGCGCGTGATGGATGGGGGTTCGTGTATTGAGGTGGGTTAGCTCGTGGTTCCAGGTGGTTTTGGAATTTTGTTGATTTTCTGAACTTTGAATGTGGTGTGAGTGGTTTTATGGGATGTGAGAAATCTGTGTACTGGTGGCTAATGTATGATGGTCTGTTTGGTTCCCACTTACCCATAAAGTGGTTTTTAAATAATACAAAAAAAAAATGGATTGAGGATAATATAATCCAATGAAAAAATTAGTCAAGAAGCACCTTATAAAGATTGTAAAACTGATGTGATAATTAATGAAATTAGTGATTATGTGTAAGAAATGAAAATTGAAATGAAACATGTGAGTATAAAAAAATAATATGTAATTCCAAGCCTAATCGTGCAATAAAAAAATCCATAATCAATAGATATAACCCAATGAAAGGAAATATTGATTAAAAATTCTTTACCTTGAGTCCAACTCACCATGTACGTAACTTATATCAAATATAGTAAAATTATATTAATTTTAAAATCTATTAATAACCTTATTGGTGTATTCAGTTATTATTCTCAATTTTAATTAATTTATTGACATTTCCTGTATATTTATTAAATAATTTAAATTCTTGTCATCCCTTTTGATGATGTTTAATTCCTAATTGCAAAACAACTTTTGTAGGTTGACCAGAGTGAAAGGGGTAATGGTCCAATAATATATATAACAAGAATATTGAAAAAATTATCAATTCAATACATTAAATAATTTTTTTAATCATATATGAAGGCTAGACATGGAAATAAATAACATCATTTTGTGACGGTGGTAGTCCACACATACGCATGAGCAACAAGATAATTTTTAATGGGTGTAAGTTTAAGATGGTAATTAATATATTATACTTTCTTAATAATAATTATTTAATTTATATCATTTATATACATTTAATCCATTATAATAACTAGGATTGTGAGGTGGTGTTGAAATAAAAACACATCGCTTCTTGGATGTGGTAGTCCACATGTATGCATGAGTGATGTATTCATTCCCTATAGGATAGAACATGGGATCACTAAGGCATGTAGAATAAATATAATAACATATTACTGTAGTTTAGATAATATTGAATATATATAAACACATTTATGATATAATTTAAGGAGGTATAAGAATAATTGAAATGAAATAACTCAGTAATGAGTTACACCTCTTCATTGGGAAGCCTCCTTCGGCTTTCCAGTTGAGCCTTCTACGGCGATATTTTTTTTTGAGAGAAGAGCCTCTCAGTCCTAGGGAAGATGGATATGAAGGGATTTTTTATATCATTATTAATCTAAATGGATTAAAACTTGTGAGTATAAAAAGGGAGGGGGGTCAATCTAATAAGTGGGTTGTGTGCATAATTTAAAATATTATAAAATTAAAAATAACATAAATATCATAATCATGTAAACCAAAAAACAATAATGTGTATGATTGGGATAAGTTTTAAATACCTTTAACCAATTATAATTTTATATTTTTATGTTTCATTTTAATCTTTATCTTCATTTAACCCCCTCATTTACCATTTTTAACATTAAATGTGGTAAATAAAATTCACACATTATTTGGGTTATAAATTTTCTTATCAGATTAAATGTTGATAAAAAAATTTCCATTAAGGATTTTTTTGACCATTTAACATTCCAAAAGATCCCTTTCTTTATTTTTTGTCATTTAATAGTTCATTTTATCATAACGTATAAATAATGTCATATTTGAGACTATTCATTTATTTTGAATTAAAATTCCTAAAAATGTTAATTGAAATCGTATATATACAAATTGTACATTAATTAATCATTATCTGTACAAAATAAATTCTAGGAATAACAAAATCTATAAAAAATATGAATATAATTATTTTAAAAATCCATTACCTTAATTTTTGTACTGGATGCAGAAAAACTCTATCAACATTACGTTAATGTTTATGGTAATTATACCATCACTGTGAATTAAAAACAAAGATATTTCATAACAACAATGTATTAATATTATAAATAAAAATTTTAAATAGGTCAAGGCCTATTTTTCCAAATTAATATATATTGGAGATATTTAAAGCAAGAGAGATACATTTTTGTCATTATACATTACGTAAAATAATATAAAGGTTATAATCAAAGGAAAGTAGCAATAAATATCTATATTTTAGAATCATATATGGTTATTGATGAGTAAAACTCATAAAATAATATAAATACATGATGTAGGGAAAAGTTTAGGATGTATCTCGTAGTTATAACAAAATTTTAACTATTTTACACTTATTGAGGTGAAAAATATTTCAAAAGATACAATTAATAACATATGACAACCCTGCTTTTTATTACAACTTAAACATGCTTTATTACAAAAAACATCACTTGAAAAACAAAGATGATCGAGAGGTTTAGTGTCTTTTGGGCTTAGGATCATTACATAAAAACATATAACATGAAATACAACATCTTTATTGAAAACTTCCTTTACATGACCACTACATTCCCTCATACTTAGCATTGCATGGGATAACCTAAGGACATGCATAAGAAAAGGGTGAGCTATAAAACCCAGTAAGGGAGTACACATGGAATAACATGAGGAGTAAAATACATGTTAAGCAATAGGCATGCCAATAGATCATAAGATAAACATGAACATAAAGGCATGATAAAGCATGATAATCATGACATGGAAATGTGTCAACAACAATTAACATTGAATTAACATGAGCCAAGGCTCATTGCACATGGAGTATGAGTAAACCCTCATTGCACATGAAGCACGAGTAAACCCTCGTTGCACTTGAATTAGCATGAGTCAACACTCATTTCACATGACGTATCATGATAATAGACTTTACCCAATGCATTGGAGCGCTATAAGGGTGCACCCTTCTTAAACATTTCATTTCATGCAAAAGTGTGCCACATGGATCATAAAACATGGATTCATAAAACATAATCATTTATTCCACGATAAAGGAATGTGGAATTCATAAATGAAACTTTACAATCAATATGTAAATGTGCATAAAGGTGAATACACTTTATGGAGAAATGGGCATGGTATTCACTACACAATGACATTGGCTTAGAAAATCGGTGCGATTTCGGCAGCGTAACGGCGTGACATAAGAATTCATAAAAATTGGTTGATGAGAGAGAAATGGGTTCCTCATCATATTTACATGTAATGGACAGTAAGGAGGTCATATAGATACATGTCTCAACAATTGTAATGGAATTTAGATTCATGATACAAAATTATTGCTTGAATGTAAAAGAAGAGAGAGAAGTTCCTTTCGGAATTTCGGCATAGTAACGGGTGAACATGGGAGGAATTTACTGAGAGAGAAAGGGGTCTCCAATCATTCAAACAATAATAGGGAAGTATGCGGGAGGTGCAAAACCATACCCCAACATTCATAATTGAAATTAAAAGGGCAATGCAACATAATGAACTGGGCAGGGGAAATGCCATTCTAGCAGAGGCCCGAGCTCTTCTCACAGGACTTTCCTTGTGCATTCAGGAGGAGGTTGCCATCTCACAAGTGGAGGTGGACTCTCTTGTCCTCCTAGACTGCCTCAAAGAGAAACTCTCTACTCCGTGGTCCATTGAGTACGTGATCAGGAACTGTCGTCATATGCTTGGTCATAACACTACTCTTTCTCACATTTATCGAGAGGGGAACAAGGTTGCAGACTTTTTGGCCTCCATGGCTGACCACAGTTCCACAGACGTACAAATTTTACGGATTAACAGTTTGAAGGCGGAATGTGTTGATTTGATTAGAGGGGATGCCCTTGGTTTTCATTTCTTTAGACCTCCGTAGTCCTCTTTGTGTATTTTCTTCTTCTCTTAATAAAAATTTACATTGGATGGAATACAACATAATGAAAATTGACAAAAATGAGAAAGGAAGAAAAAACCCTTACTTGGAAGTGTGCTTCCAAAAGCTAGAGAGAGGATTATGAGAGGCTTCTTGGGAGCTTGGGGCACCATTGGAGGATTCTACCGAGAGTAGGTCATAGGTTTTACGAACTCCAAGTGATTTTAGTGAGGAGGAAGTGGGAGCTTGGGTGGGTTTATATAGGAAAGGTGAGAGAATTGTTTATTATTTAGGTTTGGGACCACTTATATTAAACTAATCCAAACCACAAACCATACCATGGTTTTTGCCCATGGTTTCTGGAAAAGTAAAGAGGAAAACAATATTTTACAAGGCCAAGGTCCGAATTTATTAAAATATTAGGGTTGCTTATGTGGAGGTGAGTCACACTCCCATGGAAATTAATTTAAAAAGGCAAAGTGTTGAATATGTCTTGATGGGTTCATTAATGATTTGAAAAGTAAGTCAAACAAACCCAAAATCACATTATTTTAATGATAAAACATATATTGGTCGAACATAGGGATTATGGTATTTTATTACATCACCATTGGGTCATTATGATGTCATAAATCACATTATATATTTAAACGGTATTTAATTTTTACCCAAAAATTTGACTGTCTCAGAAAATTATGAAAAATTCACCGTTGGATAATTTCGACGTCCTGATTCCAAAAATGAAATTTATTTTATTTAAAAAATTTTCTAAATATGTTAATTTTCACTTTTAAAATAAAAACCAACATTTATCGAAAATTCACTGGTTTTGACAGAAATGGCTTTCAAACCTTAATAAAAATTGTAATTGCATTCATAAAATTATAAGATCATTTATATTTAATAAAAATTAATTTAATAATAATAATATTATTTTATTAAAATATTATTTAATTCAAAAATCCCTTAATTTAATAAAATAGATTTCTTAATTAAATAATAACTAAAAACACCATTTGTACTTTAAAAACTATTTACAACGTATCAAAAATGACTAGAAATTATATTCATTATTATATACAAAAAAATAATGTACATGAACATAGTACTACTTATTTGTTACATAACCCCTTAAAACAGCCTCATAAGACCTAAGGGTAAGGTGTGCGATGGTGACAGACTCTTGGGGCGGCTCAGATAACATCGCTCGAGTGGTAATCTCTATCAACTTCCACTTTTCCCATAGACGGTCCCGTTCGAGCTTGACATGGTGAAGCTCAACTTGGTCTTGGTCTAGGGCGAAGCCCAATGATTCCACCTATTTTCCGAGCTCCGATAAATGGGCTTCATATGGGGCAATTCCACAGGATGAGGCCATCATTTCATTTATCTGAGTAAAATTGGGTTCGTTAAAGACTTATATTTATACTAATCATATGATCGCTGTTCAATGACTATAAAAGTAACGGTCACAACTCTTATCATAAAACCAAAGAAGTTGACATCTTATAAATACATTTTTTTATAAAGATACATTTAACTAGATCAAGAGGGATTTTCCATTAATGAAACTTTGGGTCGTTACAATATTCCCCCCTTAAGAAATTTCGCCCACGAAATTTTTCCTTTTCCCACACTAAAAAAAATGTGGGTAACTCAGCTTCCTCATATCCTCCGACTCCCAAGTTGCTTCTTCAAACTTGTGGTTTCTCCACAACACCTTGACGAGGGGCATTGTCTTATTTCGTATAACTTTTTCTCTATGATCTAAGATCTTCACTGGTTGCTCCTCATAAGAAAGATCATCTTCCAATTGTACCACCTCGGAAGAGAGTACATGTGAAGGGTCCGGTATGTACTTCCTTAAGAGGGATACATTAAAGACATCATGCACCTTGGACATAATAGGTTGAAGTGCCAGTCGATAGGCCACAGCCCCAACACGATCAAGAATCTCGAAGGGGCCGATGTACCTTGGACTTAACTTCCCTTTCTTTCCAAACCTCATGACATTTTTCCACGGAGATATGCGTAAAAAAACCATGTCTCCAACTTTAAACTCAAGGTCTCGTCGATGATTATATGTATAACTCTTCTGTCGACTCTAGGCTGCCTTGATATGCTGTTGAATGGTTTTCACCTTCTCCACCATTTCTTCGACCATTTCTAGTCCAAGAAGCTTACATTCACCGACCTCATCCCAACATGCCGGTGTTCTGCACCTTTTCCCATACAGGGCATCATATGGTGCCATTTTGATGCCCGAGTGGAAACTGTTATTATAAGAGAACTCAACTAGAGGAAGATGTTGATCCCATCCTCCTTTAAAGTCCATTGAGCATGCTCTCAACATATCCTCAAGTGTTTGGATAGTCTGCTCGGATTGGCCATCAGTTTGAGGATGATAGGCCGTACTGAAGTTCAGTTCAGTATTCAAAGCATGTTGAAGACGCTTCCAAAACTTACAGGTGAATCTTGGATCTCGGTCAGACACAATAGATAGTGGTACTCCATGCAACCTTACCATTTCCTTGATATATATCCGTGCCAGTTGATCCAATGAGAAATCCTCCTGAATATCAATGAAGTGTGCAGTCTTTGTTAGACGATCCACAACAACCCAGATTGCATTGTTGCCTTTGGATGTCCTTGGAAGTCCGGTGACAAAGTCCATGGTGATGTTCTCCCATTTCCATTCTGGTTTGGGAAATGGTTGCATCATCCCCTTAGACTTCTGCCTCTTTGCCTTCACTTGTTGACACACTAGGAACTTTGATGTATATTTAGAGATCTCCTTCTTCATATTATCCCACCAAAAGTTTTCTTAGAGATCTCGATACATCTTTGTTCTCCCTGGGTGAATAGAGAAATTTGAACTATGTGCATCATCCAAAAGTTCCTTCTTTATCTCCGGACATGATGGAACACATAGTCTTTTCCCAAACCCCACAATTCCTTTTTCATTAACATTAAACTCCGAGGATTTCCCCTTTTTGATAGCTTCCAATTTTTTTTGAATTCCCACATCATCCTTTTGAGCATCCTTTAACTTTTCCAAAAGGGATGGTTGAGCAATAATTTGTGAAAGGATTGATGATGTTCCCTTCTTTATGATTCCCACATCCATCTTCATCATGTTTAAGAAGATTGGATCCTTCTCAATTCTCATAATTGATAGAATCACTGGATCCTTTCTACTTAGGGCATCTGCCACCTTGTTTGCTTTCCCAGGGTGGTAATGTATTGAACAGTCATAATCCTTGATAAGCTCTATCCATATTCTCTGGCGCATATTAAGCGCTTTCTGTGTGAATATATATTTAAGACTCTTGTGGTCAGTATATATCTCATATTTCTATCCATAGAGATAATGCCGCATGATTTTCAAGGCAAAGATCACCGCCACCAACTCCAGATCATGCATTAGATAGTTTCTCTCATGGATTTTCAACTGCCTTGAGGCATAGGATATCACTTTATCATTCTGCATCAACACACATCCTAAGACCTTCTTCAAAGCATCACTGAATACCACAAAAAGCTCTCCACTTGTGGGTAAAGTGAGCACGGGTGCAGTGATAAGCCTCCTTTTCAACTCCTTGAAGCTTTCTTCGCATTCATATTTCCAAGAAAACATTACTCCCTTTCGAGTTATCTTGGTAAGAGGGTTGGACAATCATGAGAAATTTCTCACAAATCATTGATAATATCCAGATAACCCCAAGAAGCTACGGATATCGGTTACCGATGTTGGCCTCGACCATCCCTCAATTGCATTTGTTTTGGAGGGATCCACAGATATCCCATTGCTTGTGATGTTATGGAGAAAAAATGAGACCTCCTACAACCGGAACTCACACTTTCTGTACTTTTCATAGAGCTTCTCCTTGTGCAAAGTCTCCAGTACAGTTCTTAAATTCTCCTCATGAACCTCCTTGGATTTTGAGTATATCAGAATATCATCTATAAAGACTACCACAAATTTGTCAAGGTAATCTCTAAAGACTCTATTCATAAAGTCCATGAATATTTCTAGAGCATTGGTGAGTCTAAAAGGCATTACTATGAATTCATAGTGCCTGTACCTTGTACGAAAAGCAGTCTTGGGGACATCTTACTTCTTCACCCTTACGTGATAATATCCCGACCGCAAGTCCACCTTGGAGAAGTATTGTGCTCCACACAGCTGATCAAACAAGTCATCGATTCTTGGGAGAGGATACTTGTTCTTTATCGTGATTTTGTTAAGTTCATGATAATCGATGTAGAGCCGTATTGACCCATCCTTCTTCTTGACAAAGAGGACTGGTGCACCCCATGGTGAAGCACTTGGGCGTATAAACCCTTTATCCAGATTCTCTTGTAGTTGTTTCTTCAGCTCTTTAATATCAACAACAGCCATTCTATATGGAGTCTTGGATATTGGTAATTCCCCAGGTATATGTTCAATTGAGAACTCAACATCTCCTCTAGGATGAAGACCGGGCAGTTCCTCGGGAAATAAATCCGCTAATTCCCTCACAATAGGCATTTCTTCAAGGATGGTTTCTTCTTTGGACTCAATCATCTGAGCCAAATACGTGTGCTCATAGGGCAGTAATATCCATTCTTGAGATGATGGAGCTAAAGGATATTCATCTTCCTCCTGACACTTGTAAAGAATTAGGGGTCGATTCCCTATATGGAGTGTGATTTCCCTCTCTTGACAATTTATGTTGGCTCTATATAAGGAAAGCTAATCCATGCCAATAATTGCATCAAATTCCACCAAAGGGAGTATGATGAGGTTCACTGGGAAATTCAATCCACAGATTATAACAGGGGAGGATTTATATTCATGGGATGAAATGATTTCCCCATTTTCCGTACTCACCGACATCTTTACATCCATGATTTGTGGTGGTGCTGGGATTATTCTACTGAACTTTCGAGATATAAAAGAATGCGTAGAACTTGAATCAAAAAGTATGTTCGCTATTTATGAATGAATAACTAGCATGCCTGTCACCACTTCGTTTTCGGGGTTCACTTTGGCAGAAGTGATGGAAAAAGCTCTTCCTTGTTGTCTTGGAGGTTGTTGGTTGCCTCCGATAACCCTTGGACTAGGGCACTGATTTGAAAAATGACCCGGTTCTTTGCATTTGTAGCATTTAACAATGCGTTGAGGTTCGAACGGAGCATTCCTCTCCACTTTCGCAGCCGTGGGTCCTTCTTGCCGACAGTTAACAGCTAGGTGCCCTTCTCTTCCGCACCTGAAGCATTTTCTCATCCCCTTAAGTCAATTTCCAGGGTGCTTCTTTCCGCACTTTTGGAAAGTGGGGTGCTAGAACTTCTTTGCGCCATTGGATTTATCCAACGGACCACCAACATTGAAGTCCACCTTACGCTTCTTGTCCCCATGATACCCCTGTGATTCCCCAATATCCATTTCGACCTTGAGGGCACATAGGACAATTTCCTCATAGCTGTCGAAGTCACAGATCGCTAATGCTTTCCACAAGCTAGGCTTCATCCCACTAAATAAGCGGTCGACCTTGCATTCGGGGGTAACGACAAAGCCGGATGCATATCGTGCAAGCCTTGTGAAGTTTTCCTCGTACACTCCAACAGATTCTTCATCTTTTTGCTTGAGGGAAAGGAAGTCCCTTTCCATCTTAAGCCAGAGGGTGCGCGGAAAATATTTATCGAAAAACATCTTCCGAAATTCCTTCCATTCCAAACCCTCGATCTCCTCCTCAGGCATCGTATTTTTGATCAACGTCCACCATTGATCAGCTTCACCTTCCATACGATAAGTAGCCAGGAGAACCTTATCTTATTTAGAACATTGAAGGATGGAGAAGATCTTTTCAATGGAGTTGATCCATTGTTCAGTGATCATGGGATCAGATGATCCACTAAAAGTAGGAGGCCTTTGTCTCATGAAGCTCTCGATAGTGACTTGTTCATTCTTAGGGGGGGATGAACGTTCCTCTTGACCCGTGTTTCTATTCAAAACTTGAGTTATCTGAGAGAGAAGCGTGACAAAGTTTGTGATTCCCTCTCCCATTGGATTTAGCATCTCATTAGTACAGTCATCACACTGATCTTCACAAAAGTTGTTAGCCCGAGTCCTCCTATTACCGGCCATTGGCTGGAATAAAAGGAAAGTTAGGGGTGACACATAAAGGGTAATACAAATACAAAAGTTGATGACCCCTAAATTAACTTTCATTTCCTTAACTCATGATTCTATAGGCTTCAATCTAGGCTTTTCATGATCTACTTTCTAACATATATTCTTAGGGTCAATTTTCCCTTAATAAGGGTTCATACTAAGATTGTGAATTTTTCAAAACATATCCCCCAGGAGTGTCATAACCAAGAGTGCAGCAAGGCCCATTGTCGTGCACCAGTTCCCGTTCGAGTCTAGCTCAAAGTGGTGTTTTCAGGTTTTACCCCTAGGATACATCTGTGCCAGAGCCGCCTCTACCTGCTCGTATCTAGACAGGGATGTATTTGTTTGATAAACCACTTACTTAGTATTTAACAAAAACTTAGGGATGTTTTTATTATACGTAGTCTTGTATTTAAGGCTTTACTATGGTTTCCTAATCCCAAAAATAACTAAACCTATCCTGTGATACCAATTATGACAACCCTGCTTTTTATTACAACGTAAACATGCTTTATTACATAAAACATCACATGATACAACAAACAAGATCGAGAGGTTTAGTGTCTTTGGGGATTAGGATCATTATATAAAAACAAAAAACATGAAATACAACATCTTTATTGAAAACTTCCTTTACATGACCACTACATTCCCTCATACTTAGCATTGTATGGGATAACCTGAGGGCATGCATAAGAAAAGGGTGAGCTATAAAGCCTAGTAAGGGAGTACACATGGAATAACATGAGGGGTAAAATACATGTTAGGAAATAGGCATGTCAATAGAGCATAAGATAAACATGAACATAAAGGCATGATAAAGCATGATAATCATGACATGGAAATGTGGCAACAACACTTAACATTGAATTAGCATGAGCCAAGGCTCATTACACAGGGAGCATGAGTAAACCCTCATTGCACATGAAGCACGAGTAAACCTTCATTGCACTTGAATTAGCATAAGTCAACAGTCATTGCACATGATTTATCATGATACTATACTTTACCCAATTCATTGGAGCGCTATAAGGGCACACCCTTCTTAAACATTTCATTTCATGCATAAGTGGGCCACATGGATCATAAAACATGGATTCATAAAACACAATCATTTATTCCACGATAAAGGAATGTGGAATTCATACATGAAACTTTACAATCAATATGTAAATGTGCATAAAGATGAATACCCTTGATGGAGAAATGGGCATGGTATTCACTACACAATGACATTGGCTTAGAAAATCGGTGCGATTTCGGCAGCGTAACGGCGTGACATAAGAATTCATAAAAATTGGTTGATGAGAGAGAAAGGGGTTCCTCATTATATTTACATGTAATGGATAGTAAGGAGTTCATATAGATACATTTCCCAACAATTGTAATGGAATTTAGATTCATGATACAAAATTATTTCTTGAATGTAAAAGAAGAGAGAGAAGTTCCTTTCGGAATTTCGGCAAAGTAACGGGTGTACATGGGAGGAATTTAATGAGAGAGAAAGGGGTCTCCCATCATTAAAAAAATAAGAGGGCAGTATGTGGGAGGTGAAAAACCATACCCCAACATTCATAATTGAAATTAAAAGGGCAATACAACATAATGAAAATTGAAAAAAATGAGAAAGGAAGAAAAAACCCTTACTTGGATGTGTGCTTCCAAAGGCTAGAGAGAGGCTTGTGAGAGGCTTCTTGGGAGCTTGGGGCACCTTGGGAGGATTATAGAGGGTGTAGGGAAGAATTTTGACGAACTCCAAGGGATTTTAGTGAGGAGGAAGTGGGTGCTTGGGTGGGTTTATACAGGAAAGGTGAGAGAATTCTTTATTATTTAGGTTTGGGACCTCTTATATTAAACTAATCCAAAACACAAACCATCCCATGGTTTTTGCCCATGGTTTCTGGAAAAGGAAAGAGGAAAACAATATTTTACAAGGCCAAGGTCTGAACTTATTAATATATTAGGGTTTCTTATGTGGAGGTGAATCACACTCCCATGGAAATTAATTTAAAAAGGCAAAGTGTTGAATATGTCTTGAGGGGTTCATTAATGCTTTGAAAAGTAAGTCAAACAAACCCAAAATCACATTATTTTAATTATAAAACTTATATTGGCCGAATATAAGGATTATGGTATTTTATTACATCACCATTGGGTCATTATGATGTCATAAAACACATTATATATTTAAACGGTATTTAATTTTTACCCAAAAATATGACTGTCTTAGAAAATTATGAAAAATTCACCATTGGATAATTTCGACATCCTGATTCCAGAAATGACATTTATTTTATCTAAAAAAATTTCTAAATATGTTAATTTTCACTTTTAAAATAAAAACCAACATTTATCGAAAATTCACGGGTTTTGAGAGAAATGGCTTTCAAACCATAATAAAAAATTTAATTGCATTCATAAAATTATAAGATAATTTATATATAATAAAAATTAATTTAATAATAATAATATTATTTTATTAAAATATTATTTAATTCAAAAATCCCTTAATTTAATAAACTAGATTTCTTAATTAAATAATAACTAAAAACACCATTTGTACTTTAAAAACTATTTACAACGTATCAAAAATGACTAGAAATTATATTCATTATTATATAAAAAAATAATGTACATGAACATAGTACTACTTATTTGTTACATAAACCCTTAAAACAGGCGCATAAGACCTAAGAGTAAGGTGTGCGATGGTGACAGACTCTTGGGGTGTCTCGGATAACATCGCTCGAGTGGTAATCTCTATCAACTTCCACTTTTCCCGTAGATGGTCCTGTTCGAGCTTGACATGGTGAAACTCAGCTTGGGCTTGGTCAAGGGTGAAGCCCAAGGATGCCACCTCTTTTCCGAGCTCTGGAAAATGGGCTTCGTATGGGGCAATTCTACTGGATGAGGCCATCGCTTCCTTTGTCTGAGTAAAATTGGGTTCGTTAAAGCCTTGTATTTATACTAATCATGTGATCACTGTTCAACGACTATAAAAGTAACGGTCACAACTTTTATCATAAAACCAAAGAATTTGACATCTTATAAAAACATTTTTTTATAAAGAGACATTTAACTGGATCAAGATGGATTTTCCATTAATGAAACATTGGGTCATTACATAACAAATAGAAATAAAATTGACCATTTAACAAATTTTAACCTATTGATTCAAAATATATAATCTATTTTTTAATATTAAATATTTATAATCTTTATAAAACAATTTTTATATAATTTCGAAAAAAATAATAAAATTTTTTAGCAAGATAATAATTCCATCCTAAAAATGATATTATACCAAAATTATTAGTGGTTATAATTTTTTTTAATTGATTATATTAGAAATAATTAAATGAAAATTATTTATCTTTAATTTGAAATCCAAAAAATACTGTGAATTTCAAATTTCTTTGTATAAAAAAATAATAGCATAGTTTCAAATTGTTTTTGAAATTTGCACACTTTATTAAAAATTCAACATTTTCAGAAATATCTCAATAATTGTCTGAATTTTTTAAATGATTATTTAAGAAAATATATAATTTTTTCAAACAAAATCATAATATTGGTTGATAAAAATTTCATTTCTCAAAAAAAATTAATTGAATTTTATTTTGAAGGAAAAATAGTTTTTAAGAAAAAAAATGATAATATTTTCATTATATATCTACAAAACCTTTAGTTTTTTATGATTTTTTAATAATTTTTTTATGACCTATATTTTGTGCTACGGAAAGTAGGATTTTTGTTATATGATAATCGAGATAATATTTTTTTTCAGGCAATATTAAGTTTCTATGAATCAATATATTATTATTATAATTATTTTAATGAGATAGTTATAACATAGCCATTAAAATAAGTAATGCGAATAAAAATAATTATGATTAACTTTACATTAATAATTTTTTTTTCATAAATAAAATATATTTAAAATGAAACATATATTTTTTTTGAAAAAGTCCTTATATGTTTAAAAATATTATTTTCTTAATGGAACTATTTTTAATGTCCTTAGGTGAACAATAATAAAAATAATTTTAGAAAAATTGATAAATTGAATTTGATAAATTATAACTAATTTTTTAATTCTGAATATCAAAATTATATTTGGATGAATTTTTGAGGTATTTCTAAAAACAATTGTTTTGGATGAATAGTGAAAAACACTGAATATTAATTTAAAACTACTTTTTTGTCTAATTTATTTATATTAAAACATTATATTTTAATTTTTTATAAAATAATAATTTTTAGATTTATCATAAGATAATACAATTTAGGTCATTTGAAAAAATTTCAAATTGAAATTTGTTATAAAATCATTTTAAAATTTTATGCTTTTTTACTAAAAAATCTCATTGTCGCGACAACTTTGTGAGATTGATATTAAATACATTTCTACCAATTATTTGCTTATAATTTAGAAAAATGGAGTCCATTTTTTGTAATCATAATAAAAATTAATTTCTAACATGGTGATAATAGTTGTTTACCAAGAATATTAGTGAGAGAAATTAAATTAATTACAACGATTAAGGATAAAAAAGACTAATTAACGGTTCAAAATTTATCATAAGAGGAAAAATGACCTAGAAACATATCCAAAAGACATTTAGTTAAAAATTAATTAAAATTAAAATATTATACCTAATTTTTAAAATTATTTTATTTATATTGTGTAAGGGAGACAACTCAATAGTTCTTACCATTTTATATTTACAAGAATGCCACTCCTCCTCCCTTAAAAAGGGCACTCACCCCTCCCATATCCCCATACCTGTCAAGAAATTTGTATCTATAAACATATGTAATAATTTCCAAAAAAAAACAGCCCTACCATATTTAATCCTCACATTTTTTGTTAAAAATCTAAGGAATCCCTTTAGCGCAAACAAAAATGAGTTACCCAAAAAAGAGGTAACATCGTTCCTCAAGCTCCATTATTTTCTTATCATTCTCCACCAAGTAATTTATTCTTATTCAATGAAAAAATGATTTCTTCCATATCCTAAATATAATAATAATTTTTTAATTTATAGTTTTTAACTACACTTTCAAAAACTTCCACCAAGTGAGTAAAAAACTTACATTTCTTTTGTATGGTACTCTACCACCTCGTGAAACGATGTTGTTCATTTTTACTTGATCACCTTTCACGGATAGTAATTTTAATATAAAAATAGATTTTATAATATATAAATATATATATAGTATTTATTTATCATTATTTTATAGTTATATAAATCATACCTTCATGCTTTCCATATTCTATAAATATGATAACTTTTTCTGTAGAGGTGTGGACTACCGTATCATCAAAGCATTGTGATTCATTCTAACTATTAATGTGATGTATTAAGGATTTGTTTGTTTAATTTATATATATATATATATATATATTATATAATAATTATACTATAATTATAAAATTCATGTATAAATATACATATATTTCATTTACTTACATTCTTTATATACGACGTTAAAATGAAGACAACGTTTATGCGTACATAATGCCTACCATATCTATGAATTGTGTAGTCCATTTCATATTTATATCATTTATATATTTTTATAAATACATATATACTGAATATATATGATATTTAGGTCATGTTCTATGTTTCAGATATCATGATAAATGTATGATGACAAAATATATAACAAATCAAAACACATGGGAAAAGTAAATTGATTATTACCTAAATCAAGACTTTAACATGGAGGAATTAATAAGCAGGTAATAAAGTAAAATAATAAAATCACATATGGTATGATATAATTTAACATGGTTCTATGATATATGTTTAAAAAAATTATAATTATTATACATGATTTTTTATCAGTATAGAGACAGTCAAGACATAAGGTATTATAATTTCATCTAACATTTTTTCCCATGTGATATATTCCACATACACTACTCATTTATTTTGTGCGGTGTACATACATGGAATGAATTTATAATTTATTTATATAATTATTATTATTCTTTTTTACATATATATTTAATTTTATTTATTTCATGGGGTTAATGGTTCAAAAGTTACCAAATCTGCAAAGTAATTTTTTTCCTTTTCACATTCATTAAGATAATGGTTTTTTATTCACCTGTATTCTTTTATGAGATGTATAAAACACATTTTTAAATGTTATAGCATGAATATAATACTTTTAATGATATTTAATTCTTCATGAAATTTCAAATTCTTACATGGTGCGTATAATTCAAAGTCACAAAGTTGTAAGAGTCTATTGAAAAAATCTCTTCATTTATTAGGATTGTTTATGATTATGATTCCATTGAAAAATATTATGCATCATATTCATGAATTATAATGAAACTTATTTTCCACTATTTATTTATTATTTCGTTATTTATTATAATTGATTTCCAATAATTTTTTATAAAACATTTATGAAAATGGTTTTATTAAAATCTAATTTCATTTATATTTTTAGTCATAAATATATCTATTTCAAAAATCATGCATTATTTTTTTTTTCTGAATTATCATTAAAGATCATATTATAGAAAAACTTATTTCAAAAAATGGTTTATAATTTTTCAAATTTATTTTCAATGAAAATGTTGTTAAATTTTTTTATATTCCCTTATATGTTTTTAAAAAAATATTAGAAACATTTGTTATGTTTTAATTTTTTTTTATAAAAATAAGAATGGATATTTTCCTCAAGAAGTATTTTGAAATTTGTTTCAAATTTTTTTCCATCTATGATAAAATCCATTTGTTTTAATCATTCATTTCTGGTAAATGACCTGAATCATCAATTCATATTTTTTATCTAAATGGTTTATGTTTTTATGGCATGATTTTTAGGAAACTAATTTTTATTTCGTGGGCTATATGTATAAAAAACTATTTCTAATCTAGGGGTTATCTTTCGTTAAAAACTACATCATTTCCTGGGTTATTTTTTTAATGAAATGATTATGAAACTTTATTTTCTATAGGTTATGTTATGATTACATATTAATGATACCCATTTAATTTCAGGGGTTATGATATGATTTTTTATTATCTTGACACACATGTATGCATGATTTTATTATGATATGGGTGAGACCTATATATCCCTCTAATGCATTGGTTAAATATTTAAATATAATGAGATAGAAATTTATAGAATGGGGTGAGCTTAGTTTAGTAAAGAAATTTATCAGCTAAGATAATCTTGAGTGTAAACCTTTATAACTAACATGTTCATGGGAGTGAACCATGAATTTCAAGATGTCATGGGGAGTGAACCCACAATACTACTAATATGTCCATGTCCTTGAAGAATTTACGACATTAAAAATCCCATTTTAGGATTAGGTGTCTTCCACAATTCCATGTACAATTTCTATGTCATGCTTGTATGGCTTATGCTATTGATTCACATATGATTCATGTCTTATGAATTTCCAATACCTATTCCATGATTCATTTTTAGGAACTTTTTTATATAGTGTAAGATCTTATAATGTAATGATCACATTATCATACCCTTATGTTCATGTTTAGGCTAACATCTCTCATTTTTCTACACATATTGGTCATACGTTCTAACCCATTTTATATGTCTCCATTCCATAGGTTATGATGATATGTATTATGTATGACTTCTATAAGAAAGGTTATAGTCATGAAGAACCTAGTGGGAGATAATGTAGCTCACTTATGTTCTAGTGTTTATGTTTACATATTTCTAAAGGGACTAGACAAATATGGTTTTTGGCTGTTTGATTTTGCAATGTATTAAGTATTCCACAAATTTAATTAAAATTTTAGTGTATAAAAATTATGGTTCAATATAATATATCATAAAATTACCTAAATTAATGTTAATTAAATCAATTTGATATATATTCTAAATATTTCATTATAATAATTTATCAATAATGATTAATTTAATTTATTAGATAAATATACATTTCATACATAAAAATAGTTTTATGAGAAATATCACTTTTACATTCAATAGTTTTTATCTTCATTTAAAACTAATTGATAATTATTATAATATTAATTATACATTTTATTAATGAAAATATTTCTATATATATTTCATAATCAGGTAATTCCTATTCAAACCTACAAACCCAATGATTGCGATAAAATATTAATTTTAAAATAATAATATTACAACGGTATATTATAGTTTATTTAATATAAATGTTGAACCTATGAAACACTATCAAATAGGTTATATAATGAATATAAATTTCAAAATGATGGGTTGATACCTGATAACACATTACACAAACTATACCCACCCAATCTAATCTCATATCTGAAAAAAAATCATAAATCAATTTTTAAAATGAATAGTATGGAGGGGAATATATATCATACTATTAGGATTGGAAAACAATTAATGTATGGAAAATACCATTGTTGAAAAATTACATCATAAAAAGGGGTAAAAATACATCCCTCTAAAAATATTTAATGGGAAATATTAATGTACTATAAAATAACATGTAATTGGGATCCCATATAAGGAGAACATTAGAATGTGTTTAAAATATTGGCCTAATGTAGAAAAATAATGTCCACAAAATGATATAGACGAATAAGAATAATTATCATGATAATGTGAATAAACATAAAACAATAACTCTGTAATGTATAATGAAAAATTTTAATCATCATAAATGATGTTAAAAGGAATGCCTTTTTAATTATGGATCCTTTTCATATAGTCAAGGGATTATTTTACCACTAAGATAGAGAACATGATAAAACATACATACATTATTTATTTCCTTTAGAAAAGAAAATTTTCTTTATTTTGTCATTATTCAAGAATTTTTTCCACTTATACATTAACCAATATTACAAATGATGAATTTATCATGAAAGTTTGAATAAAATCAGAAATCAGGGGATTAAGAGACCAAAAAAGGGAAAAATTATTTATTTTATGTATATCCATCAATCAAAAAAACAATTCTATCACAAATTATGAAAATATATAATATTATGTAGCCTTCAAAGTATAAAATAATACATCAATATATAAAACATCAATAATAAAACTCAATGTTAAAATTAAATCACTCAATAAGTGAATAAGAATACGAATCTTAAAAAATATGACCAGTGAATTTATAAACCCATAAAATGAGAAATATTTATCACACATTATTTCAAGAACAACCTATTATTTATATCAATGAAAACATTAATCACTCACAAATTCAAATTTCAAAATAATTTATCGGCCATATAATAAATTCCCTAAAATATGATTATATTTCTCATAAATAAGATTAATAACCTTAAATCCATATAAAATTACATATGCATCCAAAAGATGAATCAATCATTATTATTTTAAAAAATTATCATGTTATTGAAAAATAATTTTAGTTACCGTTATCTAATAATATTACCAATATATTCATCTTTATCAAAAATAAAATTAATACCTTATTCACCTAATAACATCTTAATCCAATTTTTAATATAATGATAAATTATATACTCTCAAAATGTAATAAACCTTTAATCTAATTGACCATAATTACCTTAATATAATGTATCATACTATACCTAATGGTTATAAATAACATTTAACTTATGTTTTCTAAATATAAATTCATCCTCCTTCAAATAATATTTTCACTAAAACACATAGTTATAAAAGGTTTATATTAAAATAAATATTTTTTAAAATAGTTTTAATAATCTTAAAATACATAATATAAATCATAAAAAGGTATATCCCTGACATTAAACTTATGATAAAACCTTTAATTATCAACCCATGACACTTTATATTTATCCCATGTCTCTTTGTAATATCATATGCTTCCAAAGGTTCTATTATCTCATTAATTACAACTATTCATAAGGAAAATGTGAATTAAACCAAACGTATCTACCTAGACAGTCAATCTAGTTGTTTCATTTTATGCCCACTCACCTTGAACTGGTGATAATCTTGTCAATAACCAATATCTCCCTTTCAGAGTTGTTACCCAAAGGTGAATTAGTGACACACCCACAACCATATGGTAAAAACATGATATGGATTTATTTTCAGGGAAAAATAATAATTTATGAATTAAAAAATAATTGTGATAATAAATTATACTTATTATATTCCCCAAAAATTATCAGATGTTTCTGTTCTAAAATATATATTCTCCAAGACTTTGTTCTTAAGGTTCCAACATAACTTCCTTTGATTTAAACTGTGACACCCAAGATCATGTAATTTGGATCTTATAGTTATCTTACTATATTGGCACTAGTTATAAGAGATTATAGCCTAGAGGATTAAATAGTTTAGTGACATTGGGATACTATATATATACATGATTCTCATATTAAATTTTAAAACATAATTAGTGAATATTATTATTTCTTATATTATATCCATGGAATATGTAAGAACCTTCCTTTTCATATCTTGTATGGATGCATTAAATTTTTTAACCTATAATTTAGGATTTCTATTAGGATTACACCTAGAAACCATGTATTTACATAGTTTCATTCATTTGTGTGAATAAGGTAGATTAATCCTAGAGTTCAGCTACATAAAAAATACATGACATGAATTAGATTAACAACAATTGTTAAATTCATGAATTTTTTTCAACATGAGATGTAAACTTATCTGGATAGACCATGTTCATGATGTGCATTGGTTTTTCCCAGGGGTGGTCTTGATAATTACATGAGTAGTAAAATATACATTTCATGAATATGAAGAGATTTTTTTAAATGGTTACAAAATCCATTATTTTGAATGAACCCATTTTTTTCACTCACATAGAATTCCCATTTTCCCAAATCTCTTCATCAATGACTAAGAGAGGTTATTTTGTTGCTTCATTTACATTTTCTAATCAGACAACTATTAATCATGTTGGAAGCACTTTTATATTCACATAAATCTTCTTCATTCTTTTCAATTATTTATCTCACCACCTTTTGCAGTTTTTTAGTGTGAGCTAATATGCCTTATTATTTTTTATGCTTGTCTGGTTTATCAATTTATTGCATTCTAGGATGATTTGGAATACGATACAAGATTATTAATACCAAACCATCATAAGGTAGGTGTTTAATGATTATTATTCTCCTTGGTCCTTTATATTTCATTTTTTGGGTGTTGGGGATGTTCAAGGGTGGCTTTGAGAGTTTTCATAGGAGTTAGAGGTGAAACAAAGTTGATGTAGATGTTACGCACCGAAAAAGTAGATTTCATGACATGAATCTCAATTTCATGTCTTTTACATTTTGGTTCATAGTGTGAAATTATTCATGGTCTAGAAAATAAAAATAAATTGAATGGATATGGGTATTTTAGTGGAAACTGACCACAAGATATTACACAATGGGAAAGGGGATTACACGTCGTGTAATACCTCAATGATGTAATGCTTTATAACATTCAAATTGCTTGTGTTTTCATAACCCCAATAGATATTGTAGTCTCTCTAACCCTTGGAGACCCTAAATTACCTTCCTTTGAATTTTTGAAATACCTTTAATGAGAATTGATCATTGATCTTCCATCTTCAATTAGTATTGATTTGTATTCAATACAATTTATATTATTCCGCCGTTTCAAGTATTTCACATTAGTTGGTCTATCTTTTCATACTTTTCTTCTTGCCACATTATATTAGATGTTATTACATTATTATAATGATTCCTCCTTAAATTGTTGATCAGTGTGCCGGTGCCACCACATTTTCGATTGGATTCTAATTTCATAGGAAAGGAAATCATAGACCCGCTTCACAATCCATTTACCTGAAAATAATGTTTACATGTCTTAGATGAATTGATTTCCTGTGTTTATCCTTATTTGCGAATCATATGGCATAGATCTAATTTTTTTCTCTATGTATCATAGTTTCCCCACATTAATCAAATATAAGAATCATGTAAATTAATTGAAAGTGTTAGAGGGACCTGATTCACATGTTTTTATGGCCTTGATGTTATTGTGATGTTGTGAACTATATAGGATAAACTCCATGATATAAATCACGGTCATTGGTGGTCCTTGGTTTTCAAATTAACACATTATATGTTAATTTATTCCTATTAAACAATTTTATATGGGATTTTTTAAATCACATACACTTGGATAGTAATCAAATTCCCCAGGATTGCCTAATTATTTTGATAGGTCACGAATTAACAATTGGGACTAAATAAGTGATGCCTTGTTAACTAAAATATTATGTTATTATTAAGTATGTGGGGGTGGCGTGATTTGTTGGATATATGTGTTTGTGTGTACGGGACAAATGAAATATGATTTGGTTATGATTTTTTTATGTGGGATAACTTTGGTTGTATGTGTAGGAAAGATGGAATGTGAAGTCACTATGTTGTGATGTGTGTATATGATCTGGTTTGTTATATGGTACGTCTGTGAAGCACAAGTGTGTGATGTGGGTTGGTTTGGGACAAGACATGGATGAAATTATAGATGATACTTGAACCTGATCGTGTAATTTAATATCTAGTTGAGAGATTTATTTATTATAGACGGGATGAGAAGTGTTGCACAACTCGGATGTGATCAGGTTGTGCGGTGATGTGTTATTATGTTTCGTGTTGTGTGTTATGCATGGTAGTTTCCAAGATAGTAGTGGAATAAATGAAACAATAATTGGTTAATATTTTTTGGTACATTATTGTGTTTATTTAGTTAATAAGATGAATAAATTATTTGTGAATAAAAAATTCTAATGGTTAATTAAGTTGGTTGGAAATTGGAAGGAGGTTGTGGATTAATGTGTAGTCTTGTACATTTAGAGGTAGAAGAAATGTTAGCAGTGTTGTGATATTGTTGTTTATTGAGAAAACATAGGTTAGTATTTAGTGTTTGGGATCACATATGTATATAATTTTTTCCCTTGTAATTTATATACGCACAACTCCCTAGTTGAGCACTACGTGCCGAATAGCCCCATCGTCATGGGGAAGGTGTCTTTCCCCAACATCCTAGTAGAAGAATGGATGGATGGCCACATGATCTTTCCCAATCCCCCTTCCAATTCGTGATACCCTAATATTCTTTGGGCATGTTGTGGTATGTGAGGCACAAGTGTTTGTGGGGGGATTGTGTTTTCCCAGGTTTTTTCTTGATGATATATGTTGTTAATTCCTTGGCGTATTCAGCATGAGATGTGTTGGGATTTCCCAGGTGTCTTCAGGATGACATATGGTTTGTGAGGCCTAGGTGTCTGCAGGAAAGATGTGGTGTGGTTTGTGTCCCATGTTTCTTCAGGCATAATGTGATGTGGTTTGTGTGGCTCAAGTGTTTGCGGGCGGCATGTGGTGTGGCTTGTGAGTCCTTAGTGTCTGAGGGTTGGATGTGATGTGGTTTTTGAGGCCTCGGTGTGTATGGGTGAGTTGTGATGTGGTACATTAATTTGAGGTGGGAGCCAAAGGATGTTTTCAATTAGGCGAGAGTGGATAATAAGTGTGTAGTGGTGTGTGGTACCCTATAATTGATTTTAATACTATATTACATTACATGAATTGTGGTACATTGTGAGCCGACCAAGGTGAGGATGAGATGGCTAGTATACCTTGTTAGGTGCTGTTTGGTTATTCTATTCTCTCGTAATAGAAATAGAATGATTCCTTTTAGGTTTTCATGAGATATTTAGGGTTTTCATACTGATTATACATGTAATCTCATGCTATATACAAGAAACATCATTATGGTTTCCAGGAAGATTATTTCGACCATGTTGGGCATTACTAGCTCGAGCTTTGGGATAGTTAATAAGTCTGTGTTTTACCTTTCTTAAGGAAAATTACTTTGTAGTTTTACTATAATTTTAGTAGTCCTATTTTATTCCTAAAAATGGGATGGTTTTTGGATTTATTTTATATATGTATTGAAGTTGTTTTGTGGATGATTAATCATATATCTTGATCTTGTTTAAAAAGAGTCATGCCTTTCATTTTGTGTGACCTGTATACCCTTGGTTTTAGTCTCCATCCTATGGCCTAATGAATGTACAATGCGACGGGGGTGGGGGGATTATCTCCCTTTTTCTATTGAAAGCCCAATAAGGGTATCTACGGAGGGAGTGGGTCATCATATAATGGTTTGAGAGGTGATGGTTGAGATATGGAATGGAGTTTGGAGTTTGAAAATGTGAGGAATTCATGTGTTAGTTGGAAAAAATGTATGTTGATCTTGGTGTGTGACATAAGAAAATGATGATTGGAAAGGACATAAGATTTTAGTTCCCCCCATGATCTGATTCAAGGACTATGGGCCTACCAATCTACGAAGTGAGGCTAAAAAATTTGCAAGGTAGAGACACCTGGAATGTCACATGCATCTTAATTACGCATGCTCTTGTTTGAATTGGTATTCTTAGGGATGTTTAAAATGGATAAAAATGAAGGAAATGAATTAAAAAAGTTAAACTGAATTTTAAATTCAACACCACTCAGGCATTGGAAATCATATTTTCCTTTTCAGTAATGGTTATTGGACATGGTCTTCATGTTGATCATGCAGTAAAGTTATAATAGGCTGATACCTATGATTAATAGAGGGTTGATCCAATTAAGGAGGATGACCAGTGGTTAAGTCCATTGTGTTCTTTATAGTGATAGGCTTTAGGAAAGTACAAGGGTAGTGTTTTGGAAATTGAGAAAGAGAGCTGGATAGTGGTTCTTGAGATCACATTCACTTTCATCAAGGCCCCAATAGAGTACTGGGTTCCACTGGCAATGAGACAGATGGGTGGAGCTTCACATAAGTGGTGGACGATCAATCTATTGGAGAGTAAGGAAGAAGTCATTTCATTGGTTGACATAGAGAAGGAGTACTGAGGGGAATTCCTATCATCAACCACGAAGGATGAGAAGCTGAAAGATATACGATCCATTCAACATAGGATTATGTTAGTAGATGATATGGTGATCATTTTTATGGATCTCCTTCATTTTCCCCACATCTCTTTCTGGATGAAGATTCTCGTGTGAGACGTCTTGAGGAGGTACTATATCCATTTATCTGGTATAATATTACTCAATTTTTGATTCCAACGTATCTGGAGGTCTATAAAAAGGTGGATGTGATCAAGTGGATGAAATCATGAGGAGGTCTACTGCGAGAGGGTATCCAATAAGGTTCTTCAAATGGTAGGGTTACCAGTGGCATGTTCATTTCACTAGGACCATTGGGGTTTTGCTGAGAGGGAGTTGAACGCAGCTGCTTCCTTTTGGGCCATATCATCCTCATTCTTTTCCTATGAACTAGGGACTCGAGTGTTAATTTTTTAGTGTTTCATTTCATATTTAGGATAAATTCTTAGAGGTTATGTTATTATAGTATGGTGGAGGTGTACAAGTTCAGTTCCTGTATCAATAATAGTTGCTATCTAGGCCATTTTAGTACACAAGACAGTAGGATCATGCTTCCATGAGGGGATACAGATTAGTTAAGGGATAACCATAGTAAGTACCTCATAAACCTCAACATGGGAAAGGTTATTGAGGTGGTAATTATCAGAGGGGTAGAGGAGTTGGGATTGGTTAGTTTCACGTAGTGGAGGCAGCGATTCTAGCAGGGCCATAGATCATTAGATGTCTGATCAAATTTTCTAGTACTCTTGGTTGTAACATGTTTGATTCTAGATATTTTTACCCATTGAGGAACCCACCCTAGACTATGCTCTGGGATTAGATGTAAAGAGGCTTCTTTTTCCCTTAATGATGAGTATGCCAGTCAAAGGAAATTCTAGCTTCTTTAATGTGTGTCATGGGTGTGGACTGATGGTGGGGCTATATCAGTCCCACATAGATCTCTTATTGTTATAGAATCAATAATATGATATCATTATTAGTATTTACTGGGTGTATTTAATTCATGATTTTATCAACTACTTTCAGAGGATTGTTTTATTTTCAAATATGGATGGTCATTGAGTAATTTTATTTGGCGAGTGGGGTTGTCTTGTGGGAAGTCAAAATGTGGATCCCATTATCTCTTTGTTGGATGAGCTATTAGTAGAATCAGTATAATCTGAAATGATAGAGGTTCACATACTGGATTAGGAGTTTATTGAAGTTGTCTCTATGGTGGTTTTGAAGCTACCCCCTCGATGTTTTGTTGAGTTTTGGATATATTTATATCCTAGTGTTTCACTGATTTTGATAGCTTCCTATCAAATGACACCTTATGTGTTGTGGTAGTTGAGTATTCAAATTGATAATCTGATGATGTAGGGATTCATCTAGCCTAGTGTATCATTGTGTGGTTCTCTAGTGTTTTTTGGAGGGAATATGGATTTTGGAATGAGGTTGTGCATAGAATTCTATAGGTTGATTCAGGTGAAGATAAAGAACCATTACCATATTCCAAGGATAAATGATATTTTATACCAGATGAGAGGTGAAATTTAGTTTTCAATGATGGATCTATTTTGTGGATATCACCATTTGAAGGTGAAGGAGGGAGATATCCTGAAGACTGCTTTTAGATGTAGGTATGAGAACTTTGAGTTCATTGTCATGTCGTTCTATATTACCAACACACCAGCCATGTTCAATGGGCTTATGAATTATATTTTTCGTGACTTCTTAGACCAATTCATCAATGTGTTCATCGATATCATTTTGATCTACAAGAATTAAAAGGAGGAACATGTCAAACATATCAGGACTATCTTGTAGGTTCTTCGACGACACACTCTCTTTGGAATGGTGTCCAAGTGCATGTTCTAGACATAAGTGGTGAATTTCTTAAAGCATGTGATGTCAATCAATGGACTGAAAATGGACCAATCGATGGTTTATGTAGTTGTTTCTTGGGACGAACCCAATAATATGGTGGAAGATCACAGATTTCGTGGTGTTTCAGGATATTATAGGTGGTTTGTACCTGATTTCTCTCAAGATGCATCTTCATTGACAGATTAGACTAGGAAGGACCAAGCATTTGTGTGGAATTATCAGTGCTAGGCAGAGTTCATCAATCTCTTGGGACGTTGGATAGTGATATAGTGCTCCTGTTTCTATAATAAGGGGTAATGTTTGTGGTGTATTTTGATGATTCTAATCTAGGATTGGGTTGAATCTTGATGGATCAATAAGAAGAAATCATTTAATGTTCTAGGAATTTATATCCACAAAAATGTAACTATACCACCAATGATCTGGAGTTGTTAGTAGTTGTGTTTGCACATATGTTATAAATCCATTACCTCATATGGGATCTCTTTGTTGTCTTCATGGATCCCAAGAGATTGATGTATATCATTTCATAGTGAGATATGAATATAAAAAAGTTGAGGTGGATGGAGTTTTAATCAGGACTGTGATTTTGAGATATCCTACACCTTAGAATAGGGAAATGTCATGGTAAATTCTTTGAGATGGATGTCATGGATGAAGGTTTTTTGGGAGTTTGTAGATTCTTCAAAATTGATGGAGGAGTTGGAAGCCTTAGACATTGAAACAAGGGTGGAAAATGGTAGAGGATTTATGAATAAGATTCTAGTGAAATATTCTATTATATAGTATATGGATGATTCTAATGGGGGGGACCTAGAGGAAGAGGTGTTGTGTGATCATGTTGGTCATGGTGATGCTCTAGAGGTATGGTCATAATTATCAGTTGTTCTTTGGAAAGTTGTTTATTGTGATAGTTGTTCATGATGGGGTCATTTGTGAGTTTCATAGGTTACCTTTAGCATTAAACCAAGGAGTTTCTAAATGTATCATTGATTTAGGATGCATTTTTTATTTCCTAGAATAAAACTGATTGTTGTGGATTTTGTGTATATATAATTAATTTTCTATCAGGTAAAGTCTGAGAACCATGTTTCACGTGGTTTCCTTCATCCATTGGATTCCATATTGGGAAAGTGGGACAACATTCCAAAGTATGTTATCACATGGTTACCCATGTCTCATGACGGATATGATGATATCTGTGTGATAGTGGATAGATATAAAAAATTAGTCCACTTTATAGAAATTAAGGAGTTAGTCATAGTGGATGCTCTAAGAGGTATATGGATGAGGTGGTGTAGTTTCATGGAGTTATGAAGAATATTGTCTCAGATATGTACACACAGTTTACCTCATTATTCTAGAGAGAATTACTGAATTCTTTTGGCACCTATTTAAACCTCAGCACTGCTGCCAACCCTCATATAGATGAGAAGTAGAGTATTGTCAGAGAGAGTAAGATTTCTACTAGGTTCGTTGGACCCAATGAGGTGTTGGAACGAGTTTTCAAGGTGGAGTATCATTTTTCATTGACTCTATGGTTAGAGAGGACACACACCATCTTCTACATCTCACAACTCTATTAGTATCTATATGATGATTCCCAATTCATTGACTATGGGGAGTTTTATTTTGAGGATGGCATGAAATTTTTGTTGCAGCTAGGTGAGTTCCGAGAAGGTCAACAGAAGGTTATACATAAACAAACCATTCCTTTTCATAGTGTGTTGTGGAGGCATGGTTTCTAGGAAGATAGTACATAGGATCGAGTGATGAAAATTTGTTCCCAGTACCATTAGTTTTTTGATTGTTTACTTATTCTATTTTATATTATGATGTGATGCATGGACCTTATTTTATATGAGATGAGTTGTTTCCCCTTGGTAGTTTTATGGTCATTATAATTGGTGATAATGTTATGACATTGGTAAAGGAGAGGACCTAAGTTATAATCAAGACACATTAATTGAAATTTGATTAAACCCATGTGGGTGAGTCAATACCACATAGAGTATATAATATCTTTACATAGAGGATGGAATTCCATGATTTAGATATTCGGATAGTGGGGTTTTTTCCTTAAGTTTTGTGTTTTTGATGTTTAAGTTCACATGATAAGATCCGGTTGCTAATTTCAGAGGAGGTTTCATTGGATTTGGGGGTTTCCCTTAATGTTTTTGAACACCACAGGGTGGTTTAACATAGAAATTTAATGTGTTTGATTATTAACCATGATTCAAGAAAAGATATAGTCTTGATTGTTATTTTTAAGGGTAGTTATATGGACCCCTCTTTATTTTAGGAATGGTTTTAGATTATCGAGGGAAATAATCATTTGATAGGGATCTTATGTAAGGTTTTGTCTTCCCCCTGGTCCATTACATTGATAGTTTTTGGTACTTGTAATGTTTGAGGGAGTTTTTGGGATTTTTAATTGGAGATATATGTAAAGAGAATATGCTTTAGGGATTATATACTATGTAAGTAGATTTCACATTTTGACTCTCAGTTTCATGACTTTTTAATGTTGGTTCATGGAATTAAATACATTTACATCTGAAAAAATAAAAATAAATTGATAAGCATGGTTTTTTTGGTTGACACTGACCCCAAGGTATTAAATTACCCAAATTGGGATTGAACATCATGTAATTTCCAAATGATATAATGTTTTAAAATATTCTAGCCACTCAGGTTTTCAAAAATACTATGGCTCCAATAGTCTCTCTCATACCTGTTACTCTATATTCCCTTAGTGTTTTGAAAATCCCTTTGATGAGAATCTATAATTGAGCTTCCATCATCAATTCATAGTGATCCATCATTGATCTGAGGTGTGTTATTCCTCCATTTCAATGATTTATCTTGGATTGGTATCTACATTCGTCCCATGATTCATGACATGTGATGGAAAAAATTATTCATTGCTTCTATTGAGTCTTCCTTATTTTGTTGAATGGTTTGGTGATCATATTGCTTCCTTTAGTGGATTTAGACCTCCCAGGATAAGAAATAAAATGAACCTTGCATAATCTATTTCTACTTGAAGAACAATAACAACTCTTATAGGTAGTTTTATACTTAATTTATCCTTATTTGTGGATCACGTGGGAGGGATCGACTTTTGTTTTATTGTGGATCATATCTTCCCCACAATAATCAATGATAAGAACCAGGTAAATAATTTTATGGGATATAAGGACCCAATTCATATGTTTTTATGGACTTGATGTTATTGTGATGTTTCAAACTATATTAGATAAACACCCCACTCAAAATCATGTCCATTACTGTTCCTTTGCTGAGCATGAAACAAGTTTCATGTTCGATGATTCCTATTGAACACTTGTAAAATTAAAATTTTAAATTACGTACTCTTGGATAATAAATGGATTCCCTAGGAATACCCAATTTCTATAATACCCCTTGAATTTACTAGTGAAATTATGTAAGGGATTCATTTTTAAATATAGAAATGTGTTATGCTAAGGTATGTGGGGTGATGTATTGTGTGGCATAGTTGTGGTTGTGTGTGTAAGATAGATGGAATTTGTAGTGTCTATGATGTGTTGTGTGGGATAGTTGTGGTTTTGTGTGTGGGACTTAAAGATTGTGATGTTTCAATGTTGTGATGTGTGGACACACTCTGTTTTGTGTTGTGGTATGTATTTGAATCATGGGTGTGTGTTGTGTGTTGGTTTGGATAGTGGTATGGATTAACATATTTATTATATGTCAACATTATCTTGTAATGGATTCTCATGTTAGGAGATTAGTTTATTATGGAATGGTTGAGAAGTATTGCATAGTGGGCTTGTGATCGGTTTGTGTGGTGATGTGTAGTTGTGTTTTGTGGTGTGTGTTGTGCTTAGTAGTTTCTTATATAGTAGTGAGATAAATTAATAAATAATTTTTTAATAGCGTTTTGAGCTAGATTGTCTTGGTTTTGTTAACAAAATGAATAAATGAGTTGTTAATAAACAATTGTAATGGTTAGTTAATATGGTTGGAAATTGAATGAAGGTTGTTTCTTATTGTGTGGTGTTGTGCATTATAGGTAGATGAAAATATGGTTGTGTTGTGAGAAGGTTTTTTTGAGAAACCATAGGTTGGGCTTGAGTGTTTGTATCACATATTTATATACTGGTATTTCCCTTCTGATTTCTATAACACCCCAACCATGTTGATCAGTACATGATGAACACCCCATCATCATGGGGGAGGGTGAGTTTCCCAAAAATACCAGTGGGAGGATGGATGGATGGATAATAGATCATCCATGTTCACTCATATAGGTGGTTATAGCCTAAGATTCATTGGGATAGTTATGTTTTGTATGGACCAGGTGTGTGTGGGTGGGATGTTTTCCCCTTTTGTCTTCCATATGATATGTGTTATGATTTCCCATGTGTATTTAGGATGATATGTGTTCTTCTTTTTTAGTTGTCTTGGAGATGATATATGGTTTCTGAGGCCTAAGTGTCTATGGGTGGGATGTGGTGTGGTTTTATTCATAGGTGGGGCGGGGGGTATGTGATGTTGTTTGTGAGGACCATGTGTGTTTGTGCGTGATGTGGTGTGGTTTGTGAGGACCCAGGGTATGTGAGTGATATGTGATGTGGTTTTCTGGCCTAGGTGTGTGAGGGCGGGTTGTGATGTTCTAATTTCAGAAGAGGTGGGAGAACAAGGACGTTTTCTATTAGGCAAGAGTAGCTAATCAGTGGGAAGTGGTGTGGGGGTACCCTATCATCAATGTTATTACTATATTACTTTACATGACTTGTGATACATGGTGAGCATACCTTCATGATTATAGGATGGATTGTATACCTTGTTATGTGCTCTTTGGTTCTATTGTTTTCTCAAAGGGTCATTCCTATGCTTCCATTAATGTATTAACAAGAGACATAGGTTTTTCTGACTGATTATACATATTTTCTGACCCTACATAAATAAAACATCTTTCATGTTTCAAGGAGGATTATGCAGACCATGAAGGGTGTCACTATCTCAGTCTTTAAGAAGGTTGATGAGTTGATAATTTAGTATTTTTTGGGCACATTACTTTCGAGTTTTACTATACATGTAGTATTTTTATTTTATGCATGCATATGGGGTGGTTTTTTATTTCTTATATAAATGTATTAGAGTTTATTTGTGGATAATCAGTCATATATCCTAATCTTGTTTTGAAAAATGGTAACACCTTCCATATTGTGTGACCTGTATACCCTTGGTTCTAGTCACCAAATCGGGGCCTACTGGGGGTGGGACTCAAGGGCCATTATATTTATTTCCTCATTTCCATCCAAGGAGGGTTGTCTCTAGAGGGAGGTGGTCATGACATGATTTACTATTAATTACCCCTAAATTAATGTTGAATTATATAATGTGTCATGATTCTGCATGCCATATTTTCTATGCATTTCATTAAATATTTATACAACGATTTTTTAATTTGATATCCTTGATAGAAATTTTATACTGCCTCCATAATATTATTGGGATACGTCCCCAACAACACCTACCACCACACAAGCTGCACTTATGTAATTTCCCCTTGCTATTATACATGCCTATCTAACCAAACCATAAGCTATATGGTGTAGTTTTGAATACAAAAGGAAATAAATTCAATAAATCAAATAGAGAGTGATTCATATGACCCCATTATGTTATTTTTCATAAAAAATGGTTAAAAGATTATTAGAGTGAAATATTAATAGATTATGAACCATGTTTGACTTCATATACATGTGATACTTGGGTATGAAGTCCCATATATTTGAGATACTCAGGCATAGAATCCCATAATATTTTTATTCTCAAGAGGTTAATCCCTTATACATGTGATACAAGGGCATGTAATCTATTATATTTTTGATACATGTGAATGGAGACCCTTATTCCTTTTCTAATCGACAATGTTCTCCCATATACTTGTAATTATCATGCATGGATTCCATTGTACCTATCGTACTCGAGAATGGTGTAACTTATAATCATTATTCATAAGCATGGTATCCAATATACCCTTGATACTTGTTCATAGAAAACTATATGCTCTATGAATCATGGGCATGGTATCACTGAGTACTATGTGTGACACTAGTGTATAGACATGGATGCATGAGTTATACCTTAGGTACTAGCTAGTAATATGGATATATAAATATATACATTATTACGTATCGATTTAATATATATATTCATACATACATATAAAATTATATTTACATATACATGGTGAAGTGTTTTTAGTGGTTTCACTGATGTGTGATGAAGTTGGTAATAGTTTCCCCCACGAATAAGATCCTACAAATGACAGTTTTCTTTACTACTTCCTATTATTATATCCATATACTTGCTCGTATTATATTTAATAGATAGATACTTCAAGAAACAATTACTAGTCTCCTACTGTGTATATCTCATAACTTTTTTAGGGAATTTCTTGGTGCCGAAAAAAGACCCAATGGATGCAGGTATGGATATGGTAAAACCCAATTGGTGATGTTTGATTTCATTGTATCATGGGGGAAGGGGAGCATAGTTCTGTGATATTTTGTATGTTTTATGTAGAGATATTTATTTTTTACTTTTTTGTTCTTTTGATATACCTATATGTATTTGTGTCTTCTCCCATGTTTCAATGTTTCTTTTTTTCCAATATACCTTAAATTATATCACTTCTTATATAGATTTTGATATTACATTTGAGGAAAATCTTTTCTATCTATAAGATTTATCTTATACTAGTATTTGATATTATGTCTGGAATTTTTTATTTCATTACTCCACTATATTAATCTGATTATGAGGTTATAATCTCCCCAATGTACCACCTTGGACCCTCTCATTTAGTATCAAGCTTCTAGCATATTTGGTGGTAATCATGAGGCATTGTGAAATATGGGTTTTGTTATATCTGAGTGTACAGTGCACATGATGTTAAAAAGTGGTATCATTGGTTTCTTTTCATTACTGTATTATTTTGGAATGGTATAATGAATAATTTTATATGTCGGAATTTGGTAATTATGCTGTTCTTGGGAGTATCTAACCCATAGAAAGAGAAATTCCAAGTTACCGGGGATGTGATTTTCAATTTTTTATTATTCTTATTATATTTGATTTGATTAAACCATTGGGTGACACACATGATGTGTTTTGTCTATTATTATTATGAATGAGGATTAAATTTTACCCATTGAACAATATGGCATGGAATTTTTGGCTCGTCCATAATCATAGTTTCACAGAGATTCACATGTCAGGCATTATTTCATGACATATAGGTTAATTTCATTTCTGGTTGTGCCTACGATTTTTAGGAGCTCCATGAATTCTATAAATATAACTATGAAATTTTTTATTTAATTTTATTGAGAATTATAATTTGTTAGTTAATATTCATGTATCATCCAAATAAGTTTTATAACATATCTTGATACTGACAGGGCCTTTGGTGATATTAGATCCAAAATGTTTATAGTTGGGATAAAATTGAAGGAATATATCAAATAAAAAACTATATGTGAATTTATAATTTTTATTTTTTATACATTAAAATATAAAATGAATAATATTTCTATATAAATATTTACGAACATAAATTAAATTAAATTCATTAAATGAAATTCTTAGTGTTAAATGGGGATTTCAATTGAAAAATAATGTGTCTTCTTCTATATCATTCAAATGAAATCCTTTAAACCGAGAACCAAAAATGATAGTATTTAATATTACACTTACGCATCATCAAAAGGGGGTTATAGGTAGTACCTATTATGTTCATTATAATTTTTTTCCCATACCTGGATTTAGGAGTTAGAAGATGGGTCTTTAATTTAAATATATGGGATTTATTCCTGTTTTGTTTTTATATATGTGTATTATTCCATAAAAAATCATATAAGAGATTTGTGATTAGAATTTATAGAACATTATTACCACAACATCCTCAATTCATGTGCAAGGTGGGTGGTCGAGACCTTACTCCAGAGGTGGTGGGACATGAGCTACCAGTGTTATCACTAGTAGTGCCTCATGATTATCCTCCTATTATACATAACTTGAGAAATTATTCCTAGCATAGATATGGGTTTTTGGCTTATATAGATCATTAATGGATCCCAATGACCATCCCCTACTATGGTATAATTGACTTTAGAGTTCCAATAACTACATACAACAAAATTTTTAAAGGATAGAAATCCTTAGGCTAAAGGTTAATGGATAGAGGACATGATAAATATCTTTGAAAACATTGAGAGACATAATATATGGAGAGTGAATATTTCTATGCGCGTGATCCAATATTTTTACATGCGATTATGAGATGTTATCATCTATGCATATCATTATCAAGGTATGACCTGGGTTAGTTTTCAGACAATTATATATGACTATTTATATCCTCAAATACTAAGAGAGGGCCAAGATAGAGACATTATGCATCTAAATCATTGTATTTCATCTATTATGGAATTTTATTATTATTTCATAGATCTCTATAACTTCACCCCGAATACTTTTAGGGACAAGTTAGTTACATCAAAACATTTTTAGTATTAGATAACATATTCCCTCCAACACCACGAAAAATTCTCTCAGCTGAACACCATTTCAGAAATAGTAAACTAGAAACTTATCGTCGAGTGAGATCTAAGAGAAGATAATGGGTTAATATAGGGTGGTTTAGAAAAAATACACGTAAGATTTTTGAATAATAACATGAGATATCACATTGAGAATGTACATGAGAGTATAAAACTCTATATCAAACCCAATGATAGTCATGCGGTTTCTCACTAGTGTGGTATGCTAGGGTATAAGAGGACCGAGTGACCCAGGTACCTTGCTAGTTGATAATATTAATGTAGGTTTAGGAATCCTCTATGTTTCTGAAGTACCTTTTCATATATACCTATTAAAAGAGGACCCATGTTTTTTATTCCATCAAGAGTGGGATAACTAGCACCTTATTATAAAGGTAGTTGGAATACTATAGACCATTCATAAAGAGAAGATGGTCTTGGCCAAGGAATCTAGGATTCAGTACTATATTTTTATTAGGGAAGACCCAATATGGGTAGTTATGTTTTTCCAATGGCTATAGAATAAATCTCATTTATGTAGTGCAGCCTTTTAAAGGGGATTAGATGGATGCTCCATATATATTTTGAGGTACTCTAATAGTATCCATTACGTTATCTTTTTCCTTATTCAACAATGATGCTTCATATTCCTTCATATGAGTAGTTATTATGGAATTTCTCGGACTTTAAATTTATTACCTTTTTGGTTTGATAACACTTGAATCTCCCTTGGGAATAAATTCAATGAATGTTTGTCAGTGTAAGGAGTTCCCCTTGAGGTATGAATTTATATTTTCATATAAGACCTATCATCCTTGAGATGAAAATATTTTATTTCATTCACAAAATGAACTGTTAGGTCTCCCATTAAGCTTATTTCCACACCTATCACAACAAGTTACTGTTTACAACACATGAGGGAGATGATTATATTCAAAAGAGAGAATGTGATATCGAGGAGTGTTGTGATGTACTAGAGCATCATGGACTAAGTGGAGTGATTGTCCACATTTATAGATTTTTCCTGATGATCAAGGAGTAGGACAATTTGATTTACCTAAATTAATTGATCTATTTAGATACATTCATCCTTATGATTTTTTTTACTACCTTTAGAGTGAGATGTGTAATTTACTATTAAGATATTTCCAATAGCTAGATGGGTATCCATTTAACCTAATAGGATGGTTACTACCTAGTGGAATGAGATTAAGAGGTAGCTAAATGATTTTTAGGTTAACGGTTTTATATGACCAAACACTTCACAATGGGGTTCATATATGATTTTCACCAACATGGTGGATGGTAAAATTAATATTTTCATAGATTTTCATGGTTTGATCAAGATTATGATTAATAACTAGTATTCACTAACTCTTATCAATGACCAATTTGACCATCTCGGAGGATATGGGGTTTATCCAAGAATTATTTATAGTTGGGATACAGTAAATTATGAGTTAAACCTTCAATAATACTTCATATATAATTACGTAAAGGTTATTATCTTTATTAATATCTTGATATGTTGTTAATTCTTACAAACATGCTTGATAATTTCATGGATTTGATGAATCCAGTTTTTCAACAGTATATAGATTCATTTAATATAGTCTTTATAGATGATATCTTAGTGTGTTCTCATCATCAACATGAACATGTGAAACACATAAAATAATATTAAATACACTAATAGAGAAGAAAATATATTATATGATCACTAAATGGAACTTATAGATCGAAAAAGTTGACATGTTTTCTCACATTATCTTACAGAAAGGAGTATCCATTAACATAGAGAATGTGATCACTAGGTTCTCTTGGAGACATCCTATGAAAATATTTATAATATAGTGTATATTTGGGATATAACGTTATTAAAGGCACTTTATATAGAAATTATCATGCATTGAATAAACCCTTTTTATTTTGAAAGAAAATGTTGTGACGTTCTTGTTCACTAAAGCATGTGAGTATGAATTTTAGATGTTGAAAGGGAGGCGAACATATACAAATGACTAGGTTATTCTTGATCTAGGTTACAGTTATAATGTGTTTTTGATGCATTAGTTGTTGTGATGGGATTAGTTTTAATGTTACATAATCAAGTCATTTTTTACGAGTATCTTCAGTTGAGGCCACATGAGAGGAAATACTGGACACAGGATGTTGAGATATTTGTTGTCACACATTCCATGCATTGATGGAGGAATTATTTTTTGGGGGAGTGGTTTGTGGTGTTTAATGATCATTAAATCACCATGTATTACATTAAATAGTTTGACTTAAATCTCATATAGATAATGTGTGTTGAATTACCTCATTTTATTGAAATTTACCATGCCTATATTCCCATAATGGTTATTTTAGTTCTTAATGATTTGAAAAAGAGATTTCAGACACAAGCTATCCAGTAAGCCTATGATGAATGGGGTTTGATGGATCTTCTTCCTGAGATTTATCAAGAGGTTTAGGGTGGTCCAGAGAGGCCTTAATTTAAGGCCTTAGTGGTGACCAATAACTTATGGTTATTTTCAAGAGGAATTAGTTTTCTAATCCTAAAGTCTTATTACTAAGGGAGTGTGTCCCTGGTCAGGATCCTCTATTTTTTTGATTAATCATAGGATATGAGATCTTACTTGTTCATGGACATGTATGGGTGCCTATTGGAATATTATATTAATTAAAGAAAGAATCCGATTCATCATAGTGGGTAGTATATCTAGTGATTTCTAAGAAGTTTCATGACATGCACCACTCGAATTGGTGGCCAAAGATGAAACATCATATTACATGTTTTATCACATTGTGTTCCAACTACTAGCTTGTGAAGGATGAGAACTTTTCTTCTGCAATCTTACTAAATCCATTAATGGTTATAGAATAGAAATTGTATGATGTCACTATTGGATTTGTGATCAGTTCTCCTAGATCTCATTGAGGTAGAAATATTTTTTGGGTAGTCAAGGAAAATATGATGAAGGTGACCCATTTCATTATTTCAGGGACACATTCTTAGTGGATGATCATGAGAGAATACATGTACATGATATTATACACCTACACATGGTCCCTACTAATATCTTTTCTACCATTGATGCTCATTTTATGTCATGGTTTCAGCAGTGCTTGTAGAAGTCAGTCAAAAAATGACAATTTCCTAGCAAAATTTTCACCCATAGATCAAAAAAAAGTTCAAACAAAAGATATCTTTGTTATATGATAGGATCTGGGAATAAATTCTAGATTATAGTGATTCTTAATAGAATCATATACTTTTTTTGAGTATTCCTACAGTAATAGATTCCATGTTTCTATTCAAATGGCTCCTTATGAGGCTGTGTATGGTTGGATGTTCCTCTCAACACTATGCTAGTTACAGTTATGAGACACCACGCTAATGGAAACTGAACTCATTAAGGAAAATTTGGATTAAGAATAGCTTATTAGTCTTGATTTGGTACATATTACTCTATAAATAAATATTATGCCAATTTTTATCGGTGAACATTAGAGATCGAGGTTGCGGTTTTCTTTTTCTTGTCTTCCTCACCAAGAATGTGGTGTAGATAGATATGGGGATAAGGAAAGATATCAAATTATTAAATCGATCCTTTAAAGATGTAGGGGATTGAGGCTGGAATCATATTATATATTTCTTCCTTACATGAACTATGCCATTCATGGAGTCTTCTATAAATCAATTCATTGATGATATCATACTCATCCATCTAATTGTTTTTGATCCTAAGGATGTAGAATTGGAGGATGATACTTATTTTAATTAATTTACTATTCAAATTCTTGATCCATAGATGAAGGATGTTGGAGGATTTTTTCCCTTTAGTATTGGTTCTTTTGATGAAATACCATGTACCTGATGATAGATGGGATGGAGCTGCTAACATACATGGCTAGTGGCCAGATTATTCTATGACAAATATTTATATCCCATTGAAGGGAAATTCTAGAATGTGTTTTTTAAGGCGGAGATAGTATGATCATGGCTTTCAAATCTGGAATATATCCTCTAAATTTTTGTAAAAATCACATTAATGCTGTATTTTTTGATTAGATATGAGGACTATGCCTTTATTCTATTTCATTTGTTTGTTGGAAGAAGGGATGAGAAAGACGGGAGATAGTGAAAAAAATACATGATTTCAATTATATTCATAAGGTGAATTTAATTGATTATAGACAATGGTTTTACCTATGGATGAAACCCCATGATTTACATTACATGTATAATTAACACATCATAAATAAGACAACCTATTTTTTATTGGGGGAGAAACCCCTTCATTTCATAGACCCCATTTTTTCTTCTCCCACATAGAAAATATAGATGTATGACGCTCCTCTTCCATGTTTAGGTGAGGATCCTTTGTTTCATATTCATATAGACTCCAAAAAACCCTTTATCAATCTAGTTTTAAGAACATAAACAACAACTTCAATCCACTCCATTCATTTATTAATTTATCTCACTGCATTTTCTACTATTTTGGTATAAGGTATAATTACCTATTTTCATAATGATTGAATGGATTGCTGATTTCTTCCATTCATGGATGATTATGGAAATGATATTGTATGAGTAATCCTTTACATACAAAGGGTGGGTGGTCTAGTAATTATCCCACATGAATTTTAGATTTATATTACAATTTGTGGATCTACAAGATTGATTATAAAAGAATTAACATAAAAAACATAATCCTTGTATAATTGTCTATTCATGAAAGAAATGACCTCATTTCCTCTTTTTCTTATTAATATAGGTCCCCATAGACTATTTAATCCATAAGTTGTCCCTATATAATTTTCCATTGCTATTATAAAATATTATGGAAGAAAACCATCTTCTATATTGTTTTGGTTTCACTCCTAAATGTAATGAATATAACGAATTAAATGGAGAGTGAATGGTAAGTCCACTTCCCATGATTTTACAATAATAATGTTTACTCACTTGTTAATGTGATAAATTAATATATTATTAATTATATTTGACTACATATACTTTTGATATATTAACATGGAATCCCATATACTTGTGACACATGGGAATAGTGTCCTTTATAATTTTTCTACATGATTATTGAGTCACATATACTTGTAATAATTGGGAATGTCATCCCCTATAATTGTTATACTCATGCATGAAATATCATATACCTATTATAATCATCCATGGGATCATATATATGTGTGATAGTTAGGAATAGTGTCCCTTATACCCATGTTACTCGGGGATAACATTTTTTTATACTCATGATACTAAAGAATGGAGTCACATATACATTTGATACATGAGAATGGAGTCCCTAATGATCTAAGATACTCAGTCATGGTATCCATGATTACCCTGTGTGAATCCAATTACTTGATATAGATTCTTGAGTTACAACACTAATTGTGAATAGTAGTACATATTTATATATATTATAATAAACACCATTGTATATATAGAACTTATATTCAAAAACATACATACACATTAACATGTTTATGTTTATGGTGAAATCTGTTAAGAGTTTTTCCTATCATAGGGTGATGTAGGTAGTGTCATCCTTGTGTCACTAGGGAACCATATCCAACCATTTAAATTTTTTTACTCCTTACTATTATTATATCTACACATATCAAATATTATATGAACTAGATAGATTATTTTATGAACTATTACTGGTGTCCTACTGAGTATATCTCACACCCTATATGGGCTGCTATTTTGCACCTAAAAAACTTCATAGATGCTAGTTGGGAAAAAGGAAAACACCCAATTTTCAATGATATTTTATTATAGCAAGGGGTATGGGAGCACAAGAATGATCTATATCCTGTGATTCTATCTGGAGATTTTTTGGTGTTTTTTTGATATTGAAATATCTATGTGTGTTAGCTTCAATGTTTTCCTTTACATTTTTTAATTACATGATATTACACAAATTATTATATTGTATTCAATATTTCTTTAGATTACTGTTTATACTATCTAGATGACTTATCTTAATTTTTTAGTTGATATTATGATTTAAACATTTATCATATAAATAAACTATTGTATTACTCTAATTATGAGTTTATAGTATCCATAACGTACCACCATAGACCCCTTCTACTTTATAGTAGCCTATGGTATACATGGAAGAAGGATTGGAGAAATAGGATTGATCATGATCAATTATATCCAATAGAACTAGGTATGGGTTATTGAAGAATCATTCCAATATCCCTTCTTGGTATTCTGTAGAATGGAAAACTTAGTAAAAACTGAGAAACGATGTTTAGTAAGAGAAATAATATAACATAAGTTATCACATAATAAATAAAGAAAGATTAATATGGAAAAGATAAACAATAATAAAATATTTAATTCAATAATTATCCTAAATTGAAAATATTTTCACTGATAATATAACAACATAAATAATTACATGTATAACAGTAACTAGTTATATAATTTTTTTAATGCATAATGTTAGACATAATAACATGACCATCATTGAATTGTTCCCTGACACCAAACAGAAATTGGTAAGTTGTACAACAAATATTCAAACCACTTTTGCCCATGACTCCTACTGATGCGCTAATAGGATATAATAAGCCTCCTCCACCACTTAATCTATCCAATATATTATTTATATAAACTAAATTTATAATAATTAAATTCCATATATATATATATAATGATTCAGATTAAAAACCCAAAATATGACATGTTAATGTTTTTCCCATTCAATAAATATAATAAATTTACCTTAATAAATATAGATAATTTTTTTGGATTCTAGCACTATATTATATACCCAATAAGTCATAGAATTTATAAATATATATTGACATAGATAAAAATACTTATAAAAAATCGCATGAACTTTATTTAATGAAAATACTCTTTTTATTTTGAAAACCTATATTTGAATTATAATAATTTCAATAATATATGGATTTTTGTTTTAATAGAACCATGATGGTCTTTGAAATAATATTCAATGAAATCAATGTCAAAGAAATGGGTAAATCAACACAAGTAGTAAATGTTAAAATAAATATTATACTCACGCCATTGGTAAAAAGTACCGACATCAAAAAATAATTAAAGTATTCTTATAAAATATTTTTAATGAAATTTAAAAAAAGTTTAAAAATTGAAGTATTAAATTATTAGATAATATTTAAATTATTATTGAAAACACTTTAATGGATACATGGGATTTGAAGAAAAATATTTCAGATTGAATAGAAATGTAATGTCAAATTTTTTTATAATAATTATTTTGAACTTTTGTGTACCTATAGAGATGAAAATAAAAGGAAAATTTATTATTTATAGAAATAAATAAAGGATTATAAAATATATTGGGTTCAATGTGGAAATATAAATTAATTCTCAAAATGGAAACATAAACTTAAAAAATCATTCATATGGGTGAAATTGTGAAACAAACCCTTACAGCTTTGGTGACTTCTGAATAATAACCCCCATGAATGAAATAACTTCCAATAATAAATTAAATTCAATGAATATATATATATTTTCATGATATAAAATAAATGTTTTTAATATATACTCTAAATAAAATAAAAAATTAATGAATATAGAATATGTCACATAGAAACAAATGTGTGATGATAAATCCTTACAAATATTTTAAAACTGAAGTGAGTATTAATGATGTAATTTTTTGAAACAAATGAAAATACACATAATGTAAGTGTATATACAATTTAAAATAACATGATCTTATTAAACAAAATTCCATGTAATAACATATACAATTATTAATTAATATAAACCAATTAAAAGAAACATACTTAAGAACACCCGTAGCATTAGGGAAAATTTTAAATCATAACCCCATTAAAGAAATAACATCAATTAAAAATTTTAAAACCTTCAATATAAATATATTCACAATATAACATCTGAATGAGGAATTGTATACACTATATAAAATAAAAATGCAGTGAAAATGTAATTTATCTCAAAGAAGGAAAAGTGAGACGTGAAACCCTTAAAAAGATCATAGTGATGAAGTGATAATTAGTCAATGCATTAATTATTATTAACAAACATAGAAAAACATGGTTAATAAAATATAAAATAATTATAGGTCATTAAAAAAAATAATCTTTTAATAACATTGATATTTTATAATTAATATGACCTAATGAATACAAATTTGTTTAGGCTACCCTGTGTAAATATTTTATCATTGAAGTGATCATTAATCAATTAAGTAATATGTTACAAATTCAAATCCAAATTAATCAGGTGGATCTAAATAAAAATTCAATATTATGTTATTACACACATAATATTGAAATAACATTATCAATAAAGATGATATATAGCTCAATAAATCAAAATTGAGTTAAGAAACCCCCTTTCGCAAGTTTGAATAACCATGTATATACATTATCTTGAGTATAATTGAATTATATTTATTTTATAATTAAATAAAAAACATTTTCAATTGTATTACATTATTATCATCCATATAATTTCACTTAATATCATGACTTATATAGTAATTAAATTAATTTATTTCATGTAAGGCGTATTGAGGATATTGGGTTCATAATCAGAATACAAATTTAGTAGGTTGACTATATTAAGGGGTATAATTTGTATGTAATATAAAAAATATTAATCCTAAAATATTAATAATTTTTATATCAACTAAAATATTATAATAATACATGAAAGGTATACATGGAATGAAAAAAAAATTACATCACTTTGTGGAAGTGGTAGTCAACATTTACGCATGAGAAATGTTATCATTTTTAAAGGGTGGATATTTAAAAAGGTAAGTAATATAATATATTTAAAAAATAATAATTATGGAATTAAAATAATATATGTTAATTTAATCCATCCTTATAACCAGACATATGAGGTGGTTCTTTTAAAAACACATCGATTCATGATGGCGGTAGTCTACACGTACACACAATAGATGTTTTCATTTATCATAGAGTGGAAAATAATATAAATATGGGAAATAACATAGTTATAATAACCTAATAGTATATTGGAGATGCCTATATTATTATATCAATATGGTTAAGATTGAATTTATAGAGTTTGATTAAGAAATAAAATAAATGAACTCAACTAAGATTTTTACATATTTATTAGAAAACCTCACATGGGTTACACATTATTCCTTTTAGGTTAGTCTATTGGTGTGACTATAGAATCATGGTTATGTAGATGATGGTTTGGAATTTATTTTTACATATTTTTTTGATATAAATGTCTCAAATTATTTGAGTAATTTTTTAAATAGGGGTCCCCTTTATAAGTGAGGAGAGTAGTGTAAATGTAAATATTAATAACGTTGAAATAAAATAAATATCATATTCATATCATGAGAATACAAATGGAAAAAATTTCAAAGGTTGGAAATGATAAGGTATAAATACCATCAAATAATAAAACTTATTCATGTTTATGTTTCATTTTCAACCTGATCATTTTTATTAAACCCCTCATTATCCCTTTTTAGCTTTAACCATGGTAACACACTGGTCAGTATTTATGAGTTATGAATTTACATAAATGGTTGATATTGTTTCAAAACTGGTCCATGGATGAAATATTAGACCATATTCCACTCCTGGTTTCTAATTTAATCATTTTTTATTTTATATATTTTATTTAATTATTGTATATTATTAATTATCATTAAATTCATTTTTAAGACTATTTATTGAATTTGACTTCAAATTCATAAAGAGAACTTTTTAATTTCAATATAAATAAATTTAACATTAATTTTGATTTATAATTACCCATGAAATTCATGAAATCCCAAAATTATTTCTAAACATATTAATTCTATTTTTTAAATTAGTTAGCTTGATATTTTTATATATTTCACAAACACTGTATTGGCGCTACAAAAGAATTTATGGTTGTTATGTCATTTGTATAAACAAAAAATATATTAATATCATGAAAATAATCAATTATAATTTAAAATAACCATTTATAAGTGATCATAAATCCATTTTATCACAATGAAAATACATTATAGATACTAAGAGCAAGAGAGTGGAATTGATGTAATTATCCTTTACATAAAATCATATAAAGGTTATAATTAATGGAAATTGGAAATAAGTTGACATATTTTTAATCTTGTATGTTTATGGTAGAAAAAAATTTATCCAATAAAATTAATATAAGTTTCACTGAAATGTTTATGCCATATCTCATAGTTTGAACACTATTAGACATATTTTACCTTTATCATAGTGAAAAATATTAACCACAATTACAATTTATATTGAAAAAAAATTAGATGTAAATATATTAAAATTTAAAAACTATTTATTACAAAAATTAAATATTTTTTTAAATATTAAATTTCCATAAATGTCATAAATTAATTTTAAAATCAATGTGTAAAATAAAATAATATAGTTTTTTGAAAAAAAATGTGTCATTAATCATAAAAAATGAGTTTATAGAAAAAATAAATATGAAGTTATGTTTTTTGTATTTTATAAAGTTATTTAAATCTAATGTATAATTATATTAATTTAATACTAAAAAAAAAATATATCTGTAGAATTAATTAATTTTAAAAAAATGGGTGTTTTGGGAAAAATAATAATTTTAACTATACTCTCAAAAAACAATATTTTTTTGAAAATACAATAAATTCAAACTAAAACTATTATGACATAATGATATAAAAATTTATCAAATTTTTATGAAATTTAATTTACATAAATTTTATAAATTAACTACAATAAATGTATAGAAAATGAAATAGTAATAATTTTGAAAAAAAGTATATTTGACGCATAAAATGATTTTATTTGCATTAAATGTTTAATAAATATAATTTCATAAATATTTATTATTTAAATTGGACAAATAATATGCATATTTCATTATAATAATTTCACAATAGTTTTTAATTAAATATACTATATTAAAATACCATTTTATAATTGAAAAACGTTCAATGTAGTATATAAAATTTACCATAGAAAACATTTATTTTAATTTTTGACCAATTAAAAAACAATTAATGGTAGTTATTAATATAATTACATAAAAAAGTTGTACTTTGATTTTGTGATATGTTGTTTTATATTTATATATTAATTTTCCAATAGACATCATTGAATTCATATTGACTCATATCATATTAGAATTTAATGTCCAAAATTACAAATAATAAAATGTAGAAGTAAAGTGGAAATGTGTGGCCGATACCATGGGGACTACAGGAAGGTCAATTACCATTAAATAAAAATGCATTTTGAAGGACTCATCGTGTTCACTCTCATTTTTTTTAATTAGTACTATGTATTTTGGGTTTAATTGAAATAATAAAGGGACCATGGTAAATTTTAGGGTACATGGAAAATTTTAATCTTATATCAAACTTGAGATAGATCTATATCATATTATATGAAGTATTTCAAAGAACACCAAATGACAGTGGTCTAGCCAATTGGATCACCCTAGGTTAGAAAAGACTATGTGGTCCATAGTAGTTGAAAAAATAAGTGCAGAAATCATGTATTATAGGAAGAAAGAATTACATTATATTGGTCTGACCCTGGTCTTATCTGACTTGGTCATAGTTGTTAAATTTACTAATATGATGTTCATGGATTATGAAAAATATCCATATTGATTTTTTTTCAATTCTTAGTTAGTGGCTATATAGTTTCAAATTTTTGATATTTAGATATTCATTAGGTTCAAAACACACCTACCATTTACCCCTAACCTTAAGAGGAGTAACCATGAATGAAATTTGTGATAATAAGAAAGTAAATTTTAATAATGATATGAATAATTATAAAATAGTTCAAAAGGAATAAATTTGGGACAAAAAAGAAAAAATAAATGTTAAAAAATTGAATGAAATCTAAATATAATTATAAATTATCTTTAAAAGAAAAAAATGAATTATAAAGTAATATATAATCGAAAAAATGAAGAAATAATCACAAACATACATCAAAAAATGGAGTTATGAATGAACATGTGATCATTTAAGAATATGGGTAGGTGGTGATGGAAAAGAATGTTGAAAATAAAATACTGATGAAATGGATGAATAACATGTGGGGAATGATTAAAAACTCAATAAATTGCAATATAAAAATGAATGGAAGAAGGATCTCTAATTTAGAATGAAAATGAATTAAAAGGAAAATGATAAATGATTGAATATAAAGTCATAAGGATCTACGGTGCATATAGTAGCATTGGAAATATTAATAGGAATGTTATTTACATTTCATGTATGTCATCAACATCATGTAGTGGCTTAAGTGACTTGGGTTCGGATATATACACTTCATGTAAGTGGGTTGGATACCGTGAAATTGAGTTGAAAATTTCCCACTGAAGAATCTATTTTTATCTTTGAGTGGTAGAGTCATGAAAACATGAACATTATGAAATCTCTCTACATGTTGTATTCATTTTACTTTTTCTGGGATTTCTATTTTCGAAAGCTGCAACCTGTGTAATGGATTCACACATTGAGTATTGTCTTCATGTCATGTAAAAATTTCATAGGATGTTCTATGGCCCTGAAAGAATCTTGTTAATGACGTATCGACATCTTTTTTGTGATATAAGGCATGTAAATCCTTTTATTGGATCTTTTTCATCATTTCTTCTTTTTTGTCTAGAAATCCTAATTCTTGTGAAAATATACCAAAAACCATTGTATTATAGAATTAATCAAGAATATTATCTTACTAAATGTATCCAATATATATATATATATATTCAACAAATAATATTTCCCCATGCATGAATAATTAATATTCATCATTGAAAAATCATATCAATAGGGATTATAAAATAATTGATTCTTTAAATATATGAAACATACATTATAAAAAGGAAATAAAAATAAGTCTATGTAGAAAATGTTACTCCTCTAAAATATTTATGGTATATAAAATTAGTTGTGCATCATGGTTTAGTTCATTATCCAGATTCTTTGTTCATTTATTTAAAAATTAATAAATGTTCCTTAAATTCTATACAAATTTTACAATTTACCTCACAAAAAAATTTCTCTCATCATTCTGGGTAAAATTTTTATATTTTTTTTCTCATACTATAAATAAATTTTCCTGACTATAGGATTGAATTAGTTCTATCATACCCACTACATAAAAAACACAAAATCAATTATAAGGGTTTCATAAAAATGGAATCAAATGACTCTGATGTAGAGGGCAGGTGTGTAGAAAGTTAAAATGAAGCTCAAAATATGGTAAACTCTAAAGGATAGAGAATAATAAATGTGAATAGTGAAATAATGTAGCTCCTCCCTGATCAAATTGTGTCAATGATCCAAACATATCATGAACTTCCATGAGTATATTGAATATGTATAAAAAATTTACCATGTTCCTTTATTTTTTTATATTACATTTATATATTTTTGGAATTCATATTCTGGCCAAATCTCACATCCATCCCCTAACTACATAAATTCCATCATAGGAATCATTGGTCTAGAAATGGTGATTTTATACCTTCCTACTACACAATCCAATTTTTATAGAAACATCACATGCATTAAATGATAGGAGTAATCATAAACCAAATCATTTCTGTAGTGAATGTTCCACAATACATCTCCTTAATGAATAACAGCTTATTTCCATCGACTAAAAATTCCCCCAAACTTATTCTATAGGTAATCCTTCTTAATACCAAGAGTCATATATGAAGAAGTAATGATCATAATGTGGATCTATCCTAAAAGTGTTATTCATTGAAAATGAGGGACAAATAAGGAATGATGTTGGTGGGTTCTAAAGAAAAATTTTTCCACAACAATTAACTCAATCATTTTGAAAAAGTATTTGTTTAGTCATATCCTCAATATGTTCTAATATGTTTATATTCCCAAGTTTTTTCTAAATAATTATACCCAAAATACTAAATCGTGGGACCACAATCCAATATGTAATTGAAGTATAAAAAAATACATGATAATTAGTGAGGGTATAAAATAAAATAATAAGTCAATCAAGAGAAATTTCAAACTCTTTTTATTTTAATTGACAAACTAATATAATATGTAATTTCAAAAAAAATAAACTAGATTAAAACATGGATTTAAAAAACTTCCAACATAACATTGTATTATATTTAAATGGGAAAAGTTATTTTTTCAGGTTTGATGTATTATTTTAAGGAAAAATATCACCTATAAAAGTGAAACCAAGAAACAATAAATGTGCATCAACAATAAATCTAAATAAATACTCAACTATACTTAAAATAAGATAGTTTCCACATTTTATAGGATGGTATTGTTGGAGATATATCACTGATATAGTACAATTAAAATGAAATAGATAGTTAAAGTTAATTTCAGGGAATTGTGATATCACTACTATGAGTTTCATTTCAGGTGGATGCTTGGTGGATGTTGATTTTTAATTGATCTACATGTATAATGTGTTAGATTGGAAAATCATAAACTAGATAAATCATTATTTTATAGGGTCCAAACTTGATGAATGCAGTGAAATGAGAAGGTTCACAAAATTAATTGTAATGAAACATAGCTTAGATACATAATGATATTTGTTTTCAGTGAAGTTATAGAACATCCTATGAATAAGAATGCTACAAAAATGAATTAAAATTCTATATAATAGATTCAAAATAATGATTAAAAATAAAATATTTCTTTTCTCTTATAATTATCGAACAATGTCATCTTTATCTAGATGGATTGACAAATGATCACTTAATTTCATCCATATTCTCATAATTCATCTTCCTCCTACATGAAGTGGTGCCTATTTCACCATGCACATGTTCATTCTTATAGGTATTAACCATCTTAGGAGAACACTGTGAATTATTATCTTGTGGTAATAAAATAAATTTTTGCTCATCGTTGGGGGGGGGGTGTCCTTTGTTGGTAATTGGTATGCAATAAAATACCCATAATCTAGAACTCTAAGTCATCTCGATGATGATTCATACAAATTAGAAGGGAATTTGTTCATTATATTTGCACATTGATGACCATGGATGAAATAGAATAATAATAATAGATGGATAATTTACAAATTTTGTGAAATGATAATAATCCACAAAACAGAGTACCAAAAACTATATCCCATTTAGGAATATTTTGAAATGACTCATCTATTAGTAACATAATACAAGAAATTAAAAATGAATACCCAAAAAAATTAGAATTATGGGGTTGGGGTACATGTTAAAAAAAAGAAGTAAAATCAAAATCATCATGATATATAGAATGAGTCCCCTCTTGAGTAAGGGATTCCTATATCAAGTCCATCTAATTAATATTAGTGAATGAGGAAGGGGTGGGTGGATCAACCATGGTGGTGGCCACTGTGGTGCTACCTATTATATTAGAGGATAGTGGAGTTGAGGATTAAATCATGATGATGGTTAAGTTTGTATAATACTGGTCAATGAATGGATCCTTGGTACATTTTTTGTGGTATGTGACCTTTCCACACATGGAATACTCTACCAAATACTACCACTTGGTTTTTGGGTCTACAAACATCGAGGGAAGGTCAGGTGGGGAGTTAGAGGTGGGTGGCAAAGATACAGAAGAAGTGGTTAGAGGATCCAGTGGTTGGGATGTAGGTGTGTTTCATGGGGGTGATGAATTGGTAGTAAATAATAAAATATCTACAAAAGGTATGCATATATTGTGGGAATTACAGGGTAGATTTTATAATTTTTAATGAACCATGACCCAATGATATTCATGGAATGATGGGGTGGGTTATGGTGAGGGAAGGTAAGTGTTGGATGAAGAACATGGGGTAATGGTGGATGGAAGGATAAAAGTGGTGATAGATATAGTTGTACAAGATGGAGTGACAGTTGGTGAATAAGGTAGGGAGGATGCTGCTGCTGGGCCAATTCCTTCATTCATCATTATCCCCATCTTGTGGAGTAGGATAACTGTGATTCTCTCCATAGGGATACTAGATGTGTGTGTATGAGTGACCTCAAAGGCCCCAAATTCCTAGAAAATTTGTTGATGCAAGACCTACCCATTATCATGCCACATGTCCTCTTGATAAGAATCCTATATTACTCGTTAAAATTTCTATCTATGTCAATAATAAGGCCTCCATTGGATTTAGGGAGAATAAGGACTTTTAGCTAGATGACTCTTCTCTAGGAATCACCATGAGCCAATCAATCTTGAAAAAGGTCTCTATGAAATATCTAGAGGGATTCACCTTGGATAAATGTGATCTTCATGGTTTGGGGGTCATAAACACTATGAAAATCTCTAGAAATAATTAGACAGTATCATGCAACAACATCTTTGTTATGCTTGAGATTAATATTCAAAAATATGAGGGAGGATAATAATTCAGCAGACCAAATTATGAGGCCAACTACATTGTTACCTTGGTCGAGCTCCCATGGACATCCTCCATGTTCGATGTAGAATAAGTTGATTCCCATATCATCACTAGAAATTAACATTATTAAGATCTTCATATAATTCTACGATCAAACTTTTGTGATCGGGGTTAGGTGAAGGTAGTCTATTAGGAGAATTACCTCATAGTGAATGTGTATTTTCTTCAAAACTATTAGATCCACGGTTTTTCTCATTTTTATTTTCTTGACTTCTAAGTGGACCAACCAAAACTTTTTCAAAGACTTAGAAAAACATATGAATGGATGAATGTGAGGTCAACTAGGACCCTATGTTCCACTGGAAGATGACCAAGAGTCCAGAGAAATGGAAGAAGTTGTAGTAATGGTGGTTGAATATGATTTGGATAGATCTATGGTTGGTGTAGAAGGTAATACCATGCACCACTAGGTTGGTAGATTTGTTTCTTCTTCTAGTGTGTATGGTATTATGGAAAAGTGAAAATAGCTTTCATATTTTCTATAATATATGGTAATAAGGTTAGAGGGGAAATGGAAGAGTATGGTTGGTGGGAGGGATGGGGGAAGTCAGAATAAGTGTAGATAAATTAGTGTATTGGTGGGATCGTGGAGGGGTCATGTAGAAGATGAAGCGAAAATGGATGGTGTGAACCCTAGGATCATGGAATTTATTAATTTACCAAGAAAATTACATGATGTGTACTTTATAAATGGAATTAAAATCATGAATTGGAAAATATTTTAGTTTCTTGACTATTACACTCCATGTATTTATTATATGGCATGTATAATTTCATTTTGTTCCCTTATTTGATCAGGTCCCCTTGACATACATCTTGAATCCCTCTAAACTGTCCTAAAAATAAACTACTCTAACCTATTCAATTAACCCTTACCTAGTTTCCATTCCCTTTAAATATATATTATTATCTAGATCAAAAAATTTATCGAAGAATAAAAATTTAACTTTGAGATGAAACATATTATAAAACAATTCATGAAGACATAGATTATGAATGGTGGGATGAACTATCGTTCAATAGGTGTAGTGTAATTTTCATTCTTGTGATAACTAGAACTATAATCATCAAGAGGTGTTATCTTATTATCATTCATACTTGTTAAATGATCATCTTTCTTGTCAATAAGAGATATTTTCTGAAAATTTAACAATTTATATTTTTTATTAGTGGCCTTATACAAATTGAACCAAACCCAATCTTCACCAACTCTAAAAATAAATCTCCACACCTTGACATCATTCATTTCCTTCCCAGTGGATAGAAATGGTATTTTTAGAATGATGAGGATTTCAGCTTCCTCTTCTATATCCAAAACATGTAAATAAATAGGGAAACTGAATTTCCAATTTCTACTCAGACACCATCAAGTAACCCTCAAATATTCTAGAAATAATGTTATTCTAGTTAGCATTCCATCCATAATGGTTTCAATTTTTTGAGCCAAAATTTATTCTAAAAAACCATAAGAATTATATTTATACATTAAACTAAATCAATCAGTTCCTTTTTAAAATTTCTTCTCTCAATAGTTCATTGAATCAAAAAAATATACATGGTCTCAAATTTTTGGAGGTAGTTTCCTTCACACAACTACAGAGAACACTTTGTTACGATATTCTATTTAGATGTCTTTATTTCTCATTTTTACAGGATGAAATGTAATTAAATAATCATTAATATGTAGGTAAATTTCCAATTTCCATTTCAAAAGGAATATTAATATGAACTTGTATAAATAATTCAAGGATATTTTTTACAGACTTTCCATTTTTCATTTTTTCATATGTTTAGAAATTGTGGGAAGTGGATTGTATATTATTAGTGCCACATAGTAATCTTCCATTTCTAGTTGTTTATAAAATTGAGCTTAAACATATGGTTCAACCTTTTGATTCATCTACTACTAGTTTCATATGAATTTCTTAGCTACTTTTCCTTAACACTATGTGGTTGTTGTAAATCCATCACATTTTCATTTCTTAACATTATATCATTATCCAATTACCATCATATGAGGCTTGGTATTTCTAACTAAAATATCAGATATGTAATCAGATAAGGTCTTTGACATTTTTCCAATTTGATGCTCTAAGATATGTAGTGTACACTTTTGGTTTTTAGTATCTGTCTCTTGGGTTATCATCCTTTGAACTACATTATGTAAAAACATACCGAGTCTGTTTTAAATATTTTTTTGTGGGGTTGGTATTGTTTTTATGGTCTTGGTAGATCTTAATAAAATTTCTATTGTGGTGATGGTGTTAATTTCTATGCTCTTGTAAATGTTCATTGAACTTATTACTGAGGTCAAGAATATGGATCTAATTTACATTCTAGGCCACATTATCTCAGAGAAAAGAGCATAAGTATACCTAGAAAAGGTGAAAGATATTGTTTCCTAGGGGAATCTGAAGAACTTCTTCGAAATGAAATGTTAATTTTGGATAACTGGGTATTAAATGTGTTAAATAAATGACTTATCACACTTCGAATAACTATTTATGGTCATGAATATTAAGGGTGTGATGTTTTTCTGGTTAGATACTTGCGAGACATCCTTTGAAAAGTTGAAAGGGAGATTGTCATCAGTAACAATCTTGATATTTCCAGAGAATGGAAGGAGTTTAGCAATGTATTTTTTTTCATTACGTATCATACTTGAATTAGTTCTGATTTAGTGGACATTAATCATGGAATGTGGGTCTTAGTAGTTTATGACCTAAGAGAGGAATGAACTAATGCATGATCTCAAGTTGACTGCAGTTTATGATTTTTTTTGTTGGACATATTACATACTGGGAGAGCATTTTATGGTGTACACAGACCACAATATCCTGATGTACATATTTATGTAGTGTGATCTTAATCTGAGGTAGAAAACATTGGTTGAATACATAATGTCTTTTTTACTTTTATCATTCCTATATCAATAGAAAATATCAAACACACATATCCAGGAAGATTATTTAAAGGGACCCAATATTTATAGACTAACAATAGATGTTTATTGAAATAAAAAAGTTAATTAATATAGTATTATTTCAAATAAATTATTTCTCAAAATTCAATATATATAAGGATCTAAGAGGAACATACAAATGATATAGATATATAAAAAAAGGTGTAAAATAATCCAATGTTTATCATTGATAATGATAGAGTGTGGTATTTTCATAATAGATATGTGTCCCATCCATTCCAAGGATGAAGAAGGGTCTTTGAGATGATGCAAAAATCTCACCATTCTATATATTCATCTAAGAAGAAAAAAAATTATATATATCTTAACGATTAAATATGATGGATAAACATGAAAAAAGATATTGCAGATATTATACCTCAATATATTCCATTCCAAAAATTTCAGGCCAAAAATCAAAAGCCCATGAAGATGAATCACCCATTACCCATAACAATATATAAATGTAAAATCATCTTATAAGATTTATTCACAGTTCTTACCAAGTTATCAAATGTAAAAAAAAATGACATTAGTGTAGTGTTAGACTAACATATAATCTCGACACAATTCTTTCACATTCAATAGGATATCACTTTTGATCAAATTTATAGGATATAAATTAATAAATTAAAATGGATTAATGGAGTAAAACATTCAATAATATCTAGTTAATTCCAATTCTCATGTCAAATTTATGGATAATTCTTCATCATTCATGGGATATATAGCTAATAATTATTATGGATTATAATCATTTAATTGATTTTAAACCTAAAATGAGAATTCAAAATTTTTAATATATTCTAATATCATTCTCTTTGGATTTTAAAGAATTTTGACATCAATATTTTACACCAATCTAGTTCTCTTATATCAACATATTACATTGTCACATTCAAATAGAATGATATCAGTATTAGTACGTGAATAGATATAGAACACTGAAAGTTTGGGATAAATATGTATATATAATATTATTTGGACTAGATCTCATTAAATAAATTATAGAGAAGGTTCAAACTGTTCTATGTTATATCAAAATAGTAAAAATATAGTAAAAAATCAATGAATATTGTTATTGACATGAACTAGATTTCAGGGTTAGTGGAAAAGTATTCCATTAAATATCACAATAGAAGTGGTTTATAATACTGATGAAGAAATGGAATCTAATACATAGATACATTTCCCCCTTTGATAATCTTTATCATGTTCGGACTATATATTTTTGCCTTCTGATTCCAATGAACCTCTAAAAAGTTTATGATGTATTCAATATATCAAATTTTAGGAAGAAGATACCAGATCCAGTACATTAATTGAACATATATGTTATATAATTTTAACTTGATATATATTGTGTTAAAAACCAAGTTTTTATCTTAAAATATAGTGATAATGAAATATGAAAAAATACCACTCATATAATAAAGGATGTATCATGAAATCATAATTTTGATTGAGAAACATGGGAATCCAATAATTTAATGTGTGAAGAGAACCCTCATTTTTTTTCATTTGGGTATTGATATTTTAAGGCTGATATGGGGGGACGGTTATGAGATCCCTAAATTTGAGTAAGTTATTTCCCTTAAATAATTATTTTCTATTCAATAAAATTAATTACATGAAAATATGAACCAAAATTATCTTATGATATTTTTTATTAATGTAAAATATTTCTATACATCAATAAAATGGTTACATAATTTATATTTAATATAGAATAATAGTCTTAAAATTTAAATAGGAACAAGTCCATATGTAAATTAAAAGACTATGAAATTGAAATCATCATCCTCATGGTCTTCCATGAATATCAATGAAAAACTTTTAATTATGGAAAGGTAGAAAAATAATTGAATTTAATAACCATGTTGACAATAAATGAATAAGTTGAATGATTTTACTAAATTGTGAAATATTTTATGTAATAATTTATTAATTTTATAAGATTTTACTTTTTTGCCTATAGGACCATTTCCTAAACAGTCATTGGGTATAAAAGTATTCCATAGATATGTTAATTATTTTACATGAGGATTGTTGAAGATAAAAATTTGATATAATCATTATATTTGGTATGTAATCAATATATAAAATAAAAACACATAAAGATATATATATATATATATATATTTCACTTGATGAATAATGAAAAATGATATCTATGATAGGGGGAGGGGTGAATCACTAGTACCTTTTCCTTTAATAAATTTACTTAATTTTTATAATCATTTGATACAGATTAAATTAATGTCCTCCATTTCTTGTGTCCCTTAACCATGTCAAAATAGTTTCATAAAAATGTAAGTATTTAATGATTTATAATATTTGGACTTGAGAGCATAGTCTTTATTGAGATTCGTTTGTCCTATAATCCAATTTTATTCTACTATTATTCAAGTAGTTGAAAAGACATGGTCTCACACTATGCTTACATGACATCCCATCATGTGGTTCAGATTCCCATGAGAGTGTATCTATACTATATCACATAGTTATCATCTTCACATCTGTTCCATTTTTTGTATCATATTATTCTATAATCCAGAGTGTATTGAAGGACTCACATTTTATGTGAATGTATCCTTTTATAAATCATTGATTTTTAATTAGAATTATCTTCCTATTATGTATGGAGCACAACAACCAAACTATACCTACCAATATACATTAGTAAACAATAGTTGATCACATTTTATTATTAAATTGTATCATAGGATCATCCGTATAATACTTAATCTCATTACTTGATATTAGTAAGTGTAATTATTTTAGGTATAGTGTGAGGCTCTATCAATTCTTTGATTGGATGAATTTATTTGGAAAACTTTACTATCCAAGAATCTTTTTTTTTCTCCACATCACTTTTTGTATTCATAATATATTGAATATTTTTTTCTATATTTTAGTTATGAAAACTCATAAATATTTAATGGAATGTAATACTAATATTTTAAACACATTTTACATGAGTGAAATCCTTAGTCAAGAATAATTATTTAATCCTCCATATGACTTGGGATGATTTCTTATACATTATTTAAAATATAACTACTTAATTTATTTAAAAAAATATATACCAAAATAAATATTTTGAAATATATATCATTGAATAAATGAACTCCTAATGTCAACCTAGATGCAATGGATTTCACTATGAACTCTTCCTGACAATCCATTCAAAATATCATCTTTTAGTTGATGTCGTATTTTCTTGGTAAGAATATAAATCATCTTATTGGGTTTTTGATTCAATAAATAACACTGGAATACATTGTCTGAATGTTTTTAAAATTTTAGAATATTCATTTTAATTTTACAAATTATCTCATATTGATATTTGTTTCATGTTATAGTCCTTGAGGTGTACCCTATGTATTCTATTTTAACTATTTTCATAGAGATTAATAAATTATAAATTTTCATGTTTAGATTATTTATACCTTATAAAGTTCTAACCTATGATGGTACCCTATAAATATATATATAACATATAATGTCTTCAATGTAGTGTTCATATACCATATCATTCTTTAATATACCTTAAAATTATCATTTTTTTATAATGGATTATACCCTATTAATCCCCCCTTAACCCTATGAAGGTTCCTTATAGAGAATAATATACCATATGATGTTTATCATGGGGATCAAACCTTTGAAAATATATTTTTTTCTTCTCAACATGTATTATAGGAATTTAAAAATCTACATACTATAAAATTTCATGTATTTCCTTTGATGTGAATAGGGTCCCTTTTATATTTTTCTCATCCAGTACAACATATGAAATCCTCAATGAAATATTCCCAAATCCTTTTAAGTGAATCTTGAGGCATTATCATTAACTTAAAATCATCTGAAGTCATTATCCAAATATTCATTATAATCCATTGTAATAATATTTTTACATATTTCTATGTGGATTAATTTGTACACTTCAATATTTCCTCTTCATCAATTAACTTTAGTGCATTAATCTCCCCTAAAAATATATTCCTCATTATTCCATTAAATTTTATATAAACACATAGATTTCAAAAAATATTTTCATTAGAACAAAAACTAGTAAAAAATCATCGCAATTAAAATGTTTCTAAAATAAATATTTCTATAATTATTCATCATATTGCACCAACTCATTTTCATTTAAAATTTTCACTGGAAGCAGCTCGGTTTTCTTCATATATTCTCATCAACACAAGTTGATTGATTCTTAGTAATCATGGAACATTATTTATTTAGTGAAATTAAAATTAAAATACAAGATCTTAAATCCCAAAATTTATAGTTATTATCAATAACATCAAAACCTCTAACTCAATATATGAATTTGAATTCATTTATTCTACCCCATATTTAAAATAAATAAAATGATATAAAATGGATGAGTTTCAAACATATAAACTTTATATTTAATTTGCTATACTAATAATAGATCCTTTTAAACCCCCTTAAACATAGAAACACATTTTCATCCACTTGTTTTATAAAACAATGGATCCATATGATTCCCTATAAATGAGCCATTAACTAGTAGAATCTAGGTCTATTTTGGCGATCATGGGGTAGAAAAAAAGATATATTTAACTAAGATATCAATGATTTACATGTAAAAATTATAATGTTATACTATTCTCACTTCCGGAATATTTTTTTCCTTTTATAAAAATTTATTATGAAATATAATCTACACTCACATTCAAGAGATATATCAATACAGTTCATGTATAAGCCAATAAACTCATCCATTATATTAGATTTACCAAAAAACCCCTAAATTAAAAACATTAAAATGAATAAATTAGGGAATAAATAATAATTGAGATTTCCATCACTCTTTTTTCGTGAGAGGTTTCCTAGATTATAGAAATAAATAAATAAATATCCATTTTGACAGAGTCGTATATATACTAGTTCCCACATTTGGGATTCACCAATATGTATACTATTATCTAATTTCTTTTTCATAACATCATGAAAACCATATCTTTATTTGTTTTATAATAATTACATCACTTATCAAACCCCTACTTTCTTTTAGTATTTATGTTCCTTATATGTTAGAACACATAAATAAAACAAATTATGAGAATAATATATGTATGTTCCTTTCTCAATATTAGTAGATGATATGATGTGAATAATTTCTTAACTAATATCTTTCTCTCTTTATAATCTTGATATTGGTTTACCTCTTCAAGATGAAACTATTTTTATTTTTAAAATTATGATATCATTTGTATAAAATAGTCTTTATATTATTCTCATATTTCTATTTAACACCCAAACAATAGTAACCATGAGATAGTAGTTATCTTAAAACATTTTCCAAACATATAACATAGATAAATAAAACAAATCAAACTATTTATATTTTTTGGGAGATATATAAATTATTCTCACATTAAATTTGAAATAAAAAAATTGAAACATAAAATAATAGTTATAAATTAATTATTTACACAATTATATCCATGTGATCAGTCATAGATCAAATATTGGTATCTCAGGGAAAGGAATAAATAATGAATGGTGTGTTTAGATGTTCAGTACATGAAAGCATAATACATAACCTACCATAGAATAAATAAATCGAGAATAATATGATAAAGTTCAACAATAATGATATATTACATATAACTAATATTATAGGAGGGGGATTTATCCATGGATCTCAAAACATGAAAAATAATGAAATATATAATAATTAATAGTTTAAAAATGTTTGAATTCATAATATCAAACATCATAATTTTACCAAAATAGCCTAATTCTAGAAAATCATACATAAATATTCATATTGTACGCCAAGTACCCAGTCAACATTATATAATCAGACCTACTAATGCATCATGGGGATATTGTGATCCATTACCATAACATAATAAGTAAAATAAATTAATAATATGAATTAATGTATAATAATTCATTATATAATCTATGTGAACATTTATGTTGAAAAACTAGAAAAAACGTTAACATCGTCCCCATTTATTCAATAAAACAACATGATCATTAGATATTTAGAGAAATAAGGTGTTTAGTATCATTATATTATATATCTATAGTTGAATAAGACTCATAAAAGTGTGTTGAATTAGTTGAAAAAATTAAAAAAGATCAATTGAAATTTTATTTAGGAAAATACACTTTTCATTTTCATATGACTTACTTAATGTCTATAAATTTATGGAATATTTAAAAAAATAATTTTAATGAACCATGGAATATTTTAAATGAATATTCATAGAAAAAAATTCATGATGGTGGAAAAATCCATTACTCTTATTAACATTAAAATAATTATTGTGTTCGTACTTTCAGTACAAAGTACCATTTTCAGAAACCAAAATGGGCAATCCCGATAAATTTATTGTATAAAAAGTATAAAGTGTGTAAAAATGACTTTATCAAAAAAAATTATAATGTATAAAAAAATTGTGAAATAATTATAATGAAAACATGTTCATGGAAGAAATAGATTCATAACTCAATAGAAAGAAATGATGGTTTCCCTTAATTTTTTTTTCATTTTTGAGTACATAGTTATGGAAAAATGTGGTGAAAACTAGTAATTCATAGAAATAATGGTAGGAGAAGAAACTAGATATCATATAAGATATAAATGTGATATAATTCGACCAATATAATCATAACCATAAATAATCATTAATATGGAAAATATTAAAAAAATAAACCCTTACTACTTTGGATGATTTTGAATCATAACCCCCATGAAATAAATAAATTCCCATGAAACCTTGAATACAATGAATAAAAAATATTGATGATCTAATAATTAAATTAGTTAGTATATACATAACTTTACAAAATTTTGAGATTAATACAGAATTTGTGTTAGAGGAACAAAACTGAGTCATGAAATCCTTGTAATGATTATAATGTTGAGGGTAGAATTAATCAGTGAAATTTTTTGGTGTAATATATTTAAATACACATAAACAAGGAGAAATGAAACATAAAATAATAATAGTTTATTAGAGACATAATTTTGTAATAACATAGAAAGTGAATAAGTATTATAATCCCATGAAAGGGAATTTAGTTAAGAAACCCAATAACGATGTGATAACTTTTGAATCATAACTTCTCATCAAAGAAATAATTTGAAATAAAATTTTAAATTCCTAGAGAATAAATATATTTATAATAAAAAATATCAAAGGGGTAGTTTGTAGTCAAACAAATGAAACATGTGGTGAATATGTAATATATAATGACCCATTTTAGAGGTTCCCAAGCCAACCACCACAAGACCACCTCCAATAGGCCAGGGGCTGGTGACTAACACCGAGTAGGAATATACCACAAATGGGAGGAATTTTTCTAATTACATGTATTCATTCATGGATTTCCAAGACAAGGATGCTAAAATGTAAAATTACTATGTAAACATTACATTCAAACAAATATATCCCACAACCAAATTATAATAGTGAATATACTTGAATGTAAATAGGGACACAAAAAACCCACCAAAAGAAAAGAGTATGTAGCCACAAGTCCAACTTTTAATGTAAGATGTACTGGGACTATCATCAGAAAAGCTATTGAAACACACCTCAGAATATCCAATCTGACAAGACACCACCTACTCTGGTATTCCTAGAACTCCGTCGATGAGTCGATTTTTTTGTATAAGACATGACACGTGTGAGGAACGTATAGAAAGGGTTGTGTAAAATAATACTCCGTAGGACACCCTAAAACAAAAAAGGAATACCACAAAGAAAACACTGCAAATGAAATACAATAAAGCAATACCAAAAGGAGTACCTCAAAGGAAATGACATAAATGAATACCACAATGAAAATACCATGAAGGAATACCCTAAATGAAATACAGTGAAGGAATATCACAATGGAATTCATAGTAAACTATACATAGATATATGTTTGCAAAAAATATTTCATGAACATCCCGATATCCCCAATCCAATAAGACACATAGTCTCCATAATACAGAAAGCCTCCGTAAGACACATATTATCTTTAAGGAACACAGTCTCAATAAGAAACACTGTCTCCATAAGAAACACAGTCTCTACAAGACACACAATCTCTATGTCACGACAAGGCAAAAAAATGTTTTCTCAGAATGCTCTTATTCTGGGAGAAAACACTCATCAAAAAATTAAGTCTTATTCAGATTACCACATAACCCACATAGGATATCTCAAATTTTTTTTCTCCTTATAAGGATCCCAACTTGGCATACATCATCTCAAATATACATCTGGTCTAAATGTTATGTCCATTTGAAAATTTTAGAAGTTGGTTCACTGGGTCATGGACCAACAGTGGGGTCAATAGTGCCCAAGATGTCGTGGTTGTGTGTTATATTTCTTGAACATGCCTCATGGTAGGCCTCCGTGGTTGACTATGGCCTAGTTTAGCAACCTGATTCTGACCTGGGTCCACACCGACCAGTGGGGTCCGAAACAACCCAATGGGTCGACCCAACACAATGGGTCAATCCAACACACATGACTCGGCCTGTATCGGATGGGCCCATCTCACCATGTTAGCCCAACCCACCACATAAGATGGTCTTGGTCAGTCAAGACTACATGTTATAGGTGTTTTCTGCTCATGCAGTCTCCAACGACAACCACCACCATGTCCTACATCCTCCAATATTGTCATCTCACACATGGCTACCATTGTGTCTCTACCGATCGCCACCTCTACAGCTTCCGCGAGCCACCATTATTCATATTGTTCTCTAAATTATGAAAATAATTAACCTTGTTTATCATTGGGTCCCTATCTACGTTGATCTATTATCTATTTTTTCTTACATCTAAATGAGGGGGTACGATCACGTTTGGAACCTCCCTGAATTGAGCCATTGTCACAGGGATCCAATGGAAAATAACACTTAGAACAAGGGAGAGAAATACACCATGAATTCTTAAATAATAGTCCTTTTCTTTTGTTGGTGTCATCCTCGAGTCATTCTCATTATATGACTAAACAAAGAGGATAAACTAATCGGTTGATAATATTGCATCTATAACTAATCCCGGAACATTGAATGAACCTCATACCAGTCTATTTATCAATTGACCCATGTTCATCGAGGTAATTATAAATGGTGAAAAGAAAAAACGGAACAACTACACTAGCTCGAGTTTTTATTAGTCATTGATGACAAATGATTCTGTTTCCATCATTGATGAGATCCTCCAACTTCTTTGGCGAGATGACCCCCAATCTATTATCTAATTCATCATCATTCATTTGAGATGATTCATTCTCCAAATATTAGAGGGAATAAATGGTAATGGATATAACCACGAATTCTTAAATATTTTTTTTAAAAAATAAAAGAATACCCTATGTCACTTAAAATAATCTCTATTAAATGTTTTTACTGATGATTTCTTCCTTTATGAGTTTCTTTACAGAATACTTGTGCCAAAAAATCATAATTCTCAACTAGGGTAAAACTCATTTTTTGAGTTTAAGGGTTCCCTGTGATTTCAGATCTGGGAACCAATTTAAAAGGTATTCCTATTTTTCAAGAAGGCCTTGTAGTGTTCTAGTAAAACGATTAATATTTTCTAGACAATTATTCCGGGTACATCAGGGATCAGAATCGCATGCCATCTCATCCCCTAGTCTCAAAATCAATTCATATAATATCTAAAAATAATACATTGAAAAATATAATATGTTACATAATATGTCTCATTGAAGGAATAGGGATATTTTAAACCCTTACATAAATAATTGCACTAATTTGGAAATTAATTACTGAACTTATTATGTGGTATAAATGTAAATATCCATAAAATCAGTTGAAAGAATACAAAATATTTTTATATTTAATCATACACTTAATCATGGAATAAAATATACAATGAAGATGTAATATAACCCAATCAAAAAATGACTCAAGATGAACCTTAAAAAGATTGTAAAACTGATGTGATAATTAATGAAATAAGTGATTATGTGTAGGAAATGAAAATTGACATGAAACATGTGAGTATAAAAAAATAATATGTAATTCCACACCAAATCATGCAATAAAAAAATTCCATAATCAGTAGATATAACCCAATGAAAAGAAATATTGATTAAAAATTCTTTACCTTGAGTCCAACTCACCTTGTACGTACTTTATATCATATATAGTAAAATTATAGTAATTTTAAAATTTATTAATAACCTTATTTGTGTATTCTGTTATTATTCTAAATTTTAATTCATTTATTGACATTTACTGTATATTTATTAAATAATTTAAATTCCTGTCATCCCTTTTGAGGATGTTTAATTTCTAATCGCAAAACAACTTTTGTAGGTTGACCAGAGTAAAAGGGGTAGTGGTCCAATAATATTTATAACAAGAATCTTGAAAAAATTATCAATTCAATACATTAAATAAATTTTTTAATCATATATGAATGCTATACATGGAAATAAATAACATCATTTTGTGGAGGTGGTAGTCCACACATACGCATGAGCAACAACATAATTTTTAATGGGTGTATGTTTAAGATGGATATTAATATATTATATTTTCTTAATCATAATTATTTAGTTTATATCATTTATATACCTTTAATCCATTATAATAACTAGGATTATGATGTGGTGGTGAAAAAAAAACACATCGCTTCAGGGATGTGGCAGTCCACATGTACGCATGAGTGATGTATAAATTCCCCATAGGATAGAACATGAGATCACTAAGGCAAGTAAAATAAATATAATAACATATTACTATAGTTTAGATAATATTGAATATATATAAATACATTTATGATATAATTTAAGGAGGTATAAGAATAAGTGAAATGAAATAACTCAGTATTGAGTTACACCTCTTCATGGGGAAGCCTACTTTGGCTTTCCAATTGAGCCTTCTACGATGATAATTTTTTTTTGAGAAAAGAGCATCTCAGTCCTAGGGAAGATGGATATAAAGGGATTTTTTATATCATTGTTGATCTAAATGGCATAAAACTTGTGTGTATAAAAAGGTAGGGGGTTCAATCTAATAAGTGGGTTGTGTGCATAATTTAAAATATTATAAAATTAAAAATAACATAAATATCAAAATCATGTAAACCAGAAAAAAATAATGTTTATGATTGGGATAAGTTTTAAATACCTTTAAACAATTATAATTTTACATTTTTACGTTTCATGTTAATCTTTATCTTCATTTAACCCCCTCATTTAACATTTTTAACATTAAATGTGGTAAATAAAATTCACACATTATTTGGGTTATAAATTTTCTTATGAGATTAAAAGTTGATAAAAAAATTTCCATTAAGGATTTTTTGACCATTTAACATTCCAAGAGTTCTCTTTGAGTATTTTTTGTCATTTAATAGATCATTTTATCATAAATCATAACTAATGTCATATTTGAGACTATTCATTTATTTTTTCTTAAAATTACTAAAAATGTTAATTGAAATAATATATAAAAAAATTTTACATTAATTAAACATTATCTGTACAAAATAAATTATTGTAATAACAAAATCTATTAAAAAATATGAATATAATTATTTTTAAAATGAATTACCTTAATTTTTGTACTGGATGCAGAACAACTCTATCGACATTATATTAATGTTTATGGTAATTATAACATCACTGTGAATTAAAAACAAAATAATTTCATAACAATAATGTATTAATATTATAAATAAAAATTTAAAAAATGTCAAGACCTACTTTTCCAAATTAATAAATATTGGAGATATTAAAAGAAAGAGAGATACATTATTGTCATTATACTTTACGTAATGTTATATAAAGGTTATAATCAAAGGAAAGTAGCAATAAATATCTATATTTTAGAATCATATATGGTTATTGATGATGAAAACTCATAAAATAATATTAATACATGATGTAGGGAACATTTTAGTATGTATCTCATAGTTATAACAAAATTTTAACTATTTTACCCTTATTGTGGTGAAAACTATTTCAAAAGATACAATTAATAAAAAAAGAAATAAAATGGACCATTTAAAAAATTTTAACCTATTGATTCAAAATATTTAATCTATTTTTGAATATTAAATATTTATAAGCTTTATAAAACAAATTTTATATAATTTCGAAAAATACAATAAAAAACAATTTTTAGCAGGATAAGAATTCCATACTAAAAATAATATTATACCAAAATTATGCATGGTTATAATTTTTTTTCAATTTATTATATTAGTAATAATTAAATGAAAATTATTTACCTTTAATTTGAAATCCAAAGAATATTGTGACTTTAAAATTTCTTTGTATAAAAAAATAATAGCATAGTTTCAAATTGTTTTTGAAATTTGCACACTTTATTAAAAATTCAAAATTTTTAGAATTATCTCAATAATTGTCTGTATATTTTCTTTGAAATGATTATTTAAGAAAATATATAATTTTTTCAAACAAAAATAATAATATTGGTTGAAAAAAATATCATTACTCAAAAAAAATTAATTGAAATATTTTTTGAAGGAAAAATATTTTTAAAGAAAAAAATGATAATATTTTCATTATATATTTATAAAACCATTAGTTTTTTATGATTTTTTTAATAATTTTTTTTATGAACTACGTTTCATGCTATAGAAAGTATGATGTTTGTTATATGATAAACTAGATAATCTTTTGTTTCAAGAAACATTAAGTTTCTAAGAATAGACATATTATTATTATAATTATTTAAATGTGATAGTTATAACATAGCCATTAAAATAAGTAATGTGAATAAAAATAATTATTATTATCTTTACATTAATAATTTTTTACATAAATAACATATATTTAAAATTAAACATATTTTTTTTGAAAAATTCCTTATATGTTTAAAAAAATTATTTTCTTAATGGAACTATTTTTAATGTCCTTATGTGAACAATAATAAAAATAATTTTAGAAACATTTATAAATTGAATTTGATAAATTATAACTAATTTTTTAATTCTGAAAATCAAAATTATCTTTAGCTGAATATTTGAGGTATTTCTAAAAACATTAGTTTTGGATGAATAGTAAAAATACTGAATTTTTATTTAAAACTACTTTTGTGTCTAATTTAATTATATTGAAACATTATATTTTAATTTTTTATGAAATTATTATTTTTAGATTTATCATAAGATAATACAATTTAGGTCATTTGAAAAAATTTCAAATTGAAATTTGTTATAAAATCATTTTAAAATATTAAGTTTTTTGCTAAAAAATATCATTATCGCGACAACTTTGTTGGATTAATATTAAATAAATTTCTACCAATTATGTGTTTATAATTTATAAAAATGGATTCAATTTTTTTAATCATAATAAAAATTAATTTATAACATGGTGATAATAGTTGTTTACCAAGAATATTAGTGAGGGAAATTAAATTAAATACAACGATTAAGGAAAAAAAGACCAATTAATGGTTAAAAATTTATCATAAGAGGAAAAATGCCCTAGAAACATATCTAAAAGATATGTTGTTGAAAATTTATTAAAATTCCAATATTATACCTAATTTTTAAAATTTTTGTATTCATATTGTGTAAGGGAGACAACTCAATAGTTCTTACCTTGTTATATTAACAAGAATGTCACTCCTCCTCCATTAAAAAGGGCACTCACCCCTCCCATATCCTCATACCTGTCAAGAAATTTGTATCTATAAACATATGTCAAAGTTTCCAAAAAAACATCCCAACCATATGTAATCCAAATATTTTTTGTAAAAAATCCATGGAATCCCTTTAGTGCAAACAAAAATGAGTTATCCAAAAAAGAGGTAACATCGTTCCTCAAGCTCCATTGTTTTCTTCTCTTTCTCCACCAAGTATATTATTCTTATTCAATGAAAAAATGATTTCATCCATATCCTTAATATACTAATATTTTTTTAATATACAGTTTTTAACTACACTTTCATAAATTTCTATCAAGTGAGTAAAAAACTTACATTTCTTGTGTATGGTACTCTACCACCTCGTGAAACGATGTTGTTCATTTTTACTTGATCACCTTTCACGGATGGTAATTTTAATAGAAAAATCTATTTTAAAAAAATACATATATTATTTATTTATCGTTATTTTATAGTTATATAAATCATACCTTCATGCTTTCCATATTCTATAAATATGATAACTTTTTCTGTAGAGGTGTGGACTACCGCATCATCAATGAAATGTGATTCATTCTAACTATTCATGTGATGTATTAAGGATGTGTTTGTTTAATTTATATATATATTACATAATAATTATACAATAATGATAACATACATATATAAATACACATATATTTCATTTATGTACATTCTTTATATACGATGTTAAAACAAAGACAACATTTATACGTACATAAGGGCTACCATCTCTATGAATTGTGTAGTCCATTTCATATTTATATCATTTATATATTTTCATAATACAATATACTGAATATATATGATATTTAGGTCATGTTATATGTTCCAGATATCATGATAAAAGTATAATGACAATAGATATAACAAATCAAAACACATGGGAAAAGTAAATTCATTATTAACTAAATCATGACTTTAACATGGAAGAATTTTTAAGTAGGTAATAAAGGAAAATAATAAAATCACATATGGTATGATATAATTTAACATGGTTCTATGATATATGTTTAAAAAAATTATAATTATTATTCATGTTTTTTTATGAGTATAGAGATAGTAAAGACATAAGGTATAATAATTTCATCTAACATTTTTTCCCATGCGATATATGCCACATCCACTAATCATTTATTTTGTGTGGTGTATAGACATGGAATGAATTTATAATATTTTTATATAATTAGTATTATTGTTTTTTTACATATACAATTAATTTAATTTATTTCATGGGGTTAATGGTTCAAAAGTTACCAAATCTATAAAGTAATTTTTTTTCCTTTTTACCTTCATTAAGATAATGGTTTTTTTATTCACCTGTATTCTTTTACAAGATGTATAAAATACATTTTGAAATGTTATAGCATGAATATAATAATTTTAATGATATTTAATTCTTCATGTAAATTCAAATTCTTACATGGTGAGTATAATTCAATGTCACCAAGTTGTAATAGCCTATTGAAACAATCTGTTCATTTATTAGGATTGTTTACGATTATGCTTCCATTGAAAAATATTATGAGTCATATTTCATGAATTATCATGAAATTTATTCTCCTCTAGTGATTTATGACTTCTTTTATTATTATTATTGATTTCCAACTATTTTTATAATAAATTTATGAAAATGGTTTTATTAAAATCTAATTTCATTTATATTTTTAGTCATAAATCTGTATATTTCAAAAATCATGCATTAGTTTTTTCTGAATTATCATTAAAGATCATTTTATAGAAAAAATTATTTCAAAAAATGGTTTATAATTTTTCAAATTTATTTTCAATTAAAATGGTGTTATATTTTTTTATATTCAGTTATATTTTTTTAAAGAAAAACATTATAAAGATTTATTATGTTTTAAAAAACATTTTTTATAAAAATATGAATGGATATTTTCCTCAAGAAATATTTTTAATTTTTTTTCAAATTTTTTTCCATCTATGATAACATCCATTTGTGTTACTCATTCATTTCTAGTAAATGATCTAAAGCATCAATTCATATTTTTTTTCTGAATGGTATTTGTTTTGATGGAAAGATTTTTAGGAAACTAATTTTTATTTCATGGGATATATATCTAAAAAACTATTTCAAATCTAGGGGTTATCTTCCGTTAAAACCTACTTCAGTTCCTCAGTTATTTTTTTGATGAAATGATTATGAAACTTTAATATTTTCCATAGGTTATGTTATGATTACATGTTTATGATATCCATTTAATTTGAGGGGTTATGATATAATTTTTTATTATCTTGACACACATGTATGCATGATTTTATTATGATATGGGTGATACCTATATATCCCTCTAATGCATTGGTTAAATATTTAAATATAATGAGATAGACATTTATAGAATGGGGTGAGATCATATTAGTAAAGAACATTATCAGCTAAGACAATATTGAGTGTAAACCTTTATAATTAACATGTTCATGGGAGTGAACCATGAATTACTAGATGGAATGGGTAGTGAACCCACAATACTACTAATATTGCCATGTCCTTGAAGCATTTACGTCATTAAAAATCCAATTTTAAGATTTAGTGTCTTCCACAATTCCATGTCAAATTTCTATGTCATGCTTGTATGGCTTATGCTATTGATTCACATATGATTCATGTCTTATGAATTTCTAATATCTATTCCATGATTTATTTTTAGGAAATTTTTTATATAGTATATGATCTTATAATGTAATGATCACATTATCATACACTTATGTTCATGTTTATGCTAACATATCTCATTTTTCTACATATATAGGTCATACGTTCTCACCCATTTTTTATGTCTCCATTCCATAGGTTATGATGATATGTATTATGTATGATTTCTATAATAAAGGTTATATTCATGAAGAACATAGTGGGAGTTAATGTAGCTCACTTACGTTTTAGTGTTTATGTTTACATATTTCTAAAGGGACTAGACAAATATGATTTTTGGCTGTTTGATTTTGCAATGTATTAAGTATTCCAGAAATTTAATGCAATGTTAATGTATAAAAAGTATGGTTCAATATAAAATATAATAAAATTACCTAAATTAATTTTAATTAAATCAATTTGATATATATTCTAAATATTTCCTTATAATAATTTATCAGTAATGATTAATTTAATTTATTCGATAAATATACATTTCATACATAAAAATAGTTTTATGAAAAATATCACTTTTACTTTCAGTAGTTTTTATCTTCATATAATACCAATTTATAATTATTATAATATTAATTATACATTTAATTAAAGAAAATATTTCTATATATATTTCATAATCTGGTTATTCCTATTCGAACCTACAAACCCAATTACTGTGATTACATATTAATTTTAAAATAATAATATTACAACGGTATATCACAGTTTATTTAATATCAATGTTTAACTTATGAAACACTATAAAATATGTTATATAATGAATATAAATTTCAAAATGATGGGTTGATACCTGATAACACATAACACAAACTATACCCACCCAATCTAATCTCATATCTTAAAAAAAATCATAAATCAATTATTAAAATGAATAGTATGGAGTTGAATATATATCATACAATTAGGAATGGAAATAAAAATTAATGTATGGAAATACCCTTATTGAAAAATTACATCATAAAAAGGGGTAACAATACATTCTTCCGAAAATATTTAATTGGAAATATTAATGTACTCTAAAATAACATTTATTTGGGATCCCATATAAGGAGAACATTAGAATGTGTTGAAAATATTGGCATAAAGTAGAAACATAATGTCCACAAAATGATATAGAATAATAAGAATAATTATCATGATAATGTTAATAACCACAAAACAATAAATCTGTAATGTATAATGAAAAATTTTAATCGTAAAAAATCATGTTAAAAGGAAGGCCTTTTAAATTATGGATCCTTTTTATATACTTGAGGGATTGTTTTACCACTAAGATAGAGAACATGAGAAAACATAAATACTATATTTATTTCCTTTACAAAAGAAAATTTTCATTATTTTGTCGTTATTGAAGAATTTTTTCCACTTATACATTAACCAATATTACAAATGATGAATATATCATGAAATTGTGAATAAAATTATAAATCAGGGTTATTAAGAGACAAAAAAAAAGAGAAAAATTATTTATTTTATTTTTATCCTTCAATAAAATAAATAATTCTAGCATAAATTATGCAAATATATAATATTATGTAGCCTTCAAAGTATAAAATAATACATCAATATATAAAACCTCAATAATAAAACTCAATGTTAAAATTAAATCACTCCATAAGTGACTAACAACACGAATCTTAAAAAATATGACAATTGAATTTATTAACCCATAAAATCAGAAAAATATATCACACATTATTTCAAGAACAACCTATTATTTATATCATTGAAAACATTAATCACTCACAAATTCAAATTTTAAAAAAATTTATCGGTCATATAATAAATTCCCTAAAATATTCTTATCTTTCCCATAAATAAGATTAATAACCATAAATCCATATAAAATCACATATGAATCCAAAAGATGAATCAATCATTATTATTTTAAAAAATTATCATGTTATAGAAAAATAATTTCAGTTACCATTATCAAATAATAATACCAATATAGTCAAACTAATCAAAAATAACATTAATACCTTATTCACCTAATAACTTCTTAATCCAATGTTTAATCTAATGATAAGTTATATACTCTCAAAATGTAATAAACCATTAATCTAATTAACCATAATTACCTTAATATAATGTATCATACTATACCTAATGGTTATCAATTACATTTAACTAATGTTTTATAAATATAAATTCACACTCACTCAAATAATATTTTCACTAAAACACATAGTAATAAAAGGTTTATATTAAAATAAATGTTTTTGAAAATAGTTTTAATAATCTTAAAATACATCATATAAATCATAAAAAGGTATATCCCTGAAATTACACTTATGATAAAACCTTTAATTATCAACCCATGATAGTTTATATTTATACCATGTCTCTTTGTAATATCATATGCTTCTAAAGGTTCTATTATCTCATTAATTCCAACTATTCATAATGAAAATATGAATTAAACCAAACTTATCAACCTAGAATGTCAATCTAGTTGTTTAATTTTATGACCACTCACCTTAAACTAGTGATAGTCTTGTTAATAACCAATATCTCCCTTTTGGAGTTGTTACCCAAAGGTGAATTAGTGATACACCCAAAACCACATGTAATATCAAGATAGGGATTTATTTTCAGTGAAAAACAAATAATTTATGAATTAAAAAAGAATTGTGATAATAAATTATACTTATTATGATCCCTAGAAATTATCAAAGGTTTATATTCTAAAATACATATTTTGCAAGACTCAGTTCTTAAGGTTCTAACATAACTACATTTGATTTAAACTGTGACACCCAAGATCATGTAATTTGGATCCTATGGTTATCTTACTATATTGGCACTAGTTATAAGAGATTATATCCCAGAGGATAAAATAGATTAGTTAAATTGAGAGACCAGATATATATACATGATTATCATATTAAATTTTAAAACATAATTAGTGAATATAATTATTTCTTACATTATATCCATGGAATATGTAAGAACCTTCTTTTTCATATCTTTTATGGATGCATTATATGTTTTTAACCTATAATTTAGGATTTATATTTGGATTACATGGGGAATCCATGTATTTACATAGGTTCATTCATTTGTGTCAATAAGGTAGAAGAATCCTAGAGGTCAGCTATATAGAAAATACATGACCTAAATTATATTAACTACAACTATTAAATTCATGAATTTTATTCAACATGAGATGTGAACTTATCTAGATTGACCAAGTTCATGATGTACATTGGTTTTTCCCAGGGGTGGTCTTGAGCATTACATGACTATAAAATATACATGTCATGAATATGATGATATTTTTTAAAATGGTTACAAAATCCATTATTTTGAATGAACTCATTTTTTCACTCACATAGAATGCCCAGCTACCCAAATCTCTTCATCCATGAATAAGAGAGGTTCTTTTGTTTCTTCATTTACATAGTCTAATCAGACAACTATTAATCATGTTGGAATAAATTTTATATGCACATAAATATTCTTCATTCTTTTTCATTTATTTATCTCACCACCTTTTGCAGTTTTTTAGTGTGAGCTAATATGCCCTATTATTTTTTGTTCTTGTCTGGTTTATCAATTTCTTGCATTCTAGGATGATTTGGAATATGACACAAGATGATTAATACCCTACCATTATAAGGTAGGTTTGTAATTGTTTTTATTCCCCCTGGTCCTTTATATTTCATGTTTTGGGTGTTGGGGATGTTCAAGGGTGGATTTGAGAGTTTTCAAAGGAGTTAGAGGTGAAACAAAGTTGATGAAGAGGTTATGTACCGTAAAAGTAGATTTCATGACATGAATCTTAATTTCATGTCTGGTACATGTTGGTTCATAATGTGAAATTATTCTAAGTCTAGAAAATAAAAATAAATTGAATGGATATGGGTATTTTAGTGGAAACTGACCACGAGATATTACATAATGGGAAAGGGAATTACACATCATTTAATCCCTCGATGATGTAATGTTTTATAACATTCAAACTACTTGAGTTTTCACAACCCCTACAGACCATGTAGTCTCTCTAACCAGAGGAGACCCAGAATTACCTTCCATTGAATTTTTGAAATACCTTTAATGAGAATAGATCATTGATCTTCCATATTCTATCAGTATTGATTTGTCTTCAATACAATTTATGTTATTCCTCAGTTTCAAGAATTTCACATTAGTTGGTCTCTCTTTTCATACTTTTATTCTTTCCACATTATAGTAGATGTTATTAAATTCTTATAATGATTCATCCTTAAATTGGTGATTAGTGTGCCGTTGCCACCGCATTTTCGATTGGATTCTAATTTCATAGGAAAGGAAATCATAGAACCGCTTCACAATCCATTTACGTGAAAAAAATGTTTACATGTCTTAGAGGAATAGATTTTTTTTCCTTATTTGTGAATCATATGGGATGGATATAATTTTTTCTCTATGTATCATAGTTTCCCCACATTAATCAAATATAAGAATCATGTAAATTAATTGAATGTGTTAGAGGGACCAAATTCACATGTTTTTTTGGCCTTGATGTTATTGTGATGTTGTGAACTATATTGGATAAACGCACTGATGAAAATCATGGTCATTAGTGGTCCTTGGTTTCCAACGTAATAGGTTATATGTTAATATATTCTTATTAAACACTTTTATATGGAAATTTTTAAATTACATACACTTGGATAGCAATCAAATTCCCCAAGATTGCCTAATTTTTTGATAGCCCATGAATTAAAAATTTAGACTAAACAATTGATTCCTTGTTAACTACAAAATTATATTATTATTAAGTATGTGGTGGTGGTGTGATTTGTTGGATATATGTGTTTGTGTGTACGAGACATATAGAATATGTATTGGTTATGATTTTTTTGTGTGGGATAGCTTTGGTTATATGTGTTGGAACGATGGAATGTGAAGTCGCTATGTTTTGATGTGTGTATATGATCTGGTTTGTTATATGGTACATCTTTGAAGCACAAGTGTGTGATGTGGGTTGGTTTGGGACAAGACATGGATGAAATTATATATGATACTTGAACCTGATCGTGTAATTTAATATCTAGTTGAGAGTTTTATTTATTATAGATGGGATGTGAAGTGTTGTGCAACTAGGATGTGATCAGGTTGTGTGGTGATGTTTTATTATGTTTCATGTTGTGTGTTGTGCATGGTAGTTTCCAAGATAGTAGTGGAACAAATGAAAGAATAATGGGTCAATAATTTTTGGTACATTATTGTGTTTATTTAGTAAATAAGATGAATAAATGATTTGTGAATAAAAAATTCTAATGGTTAATTATGTTGGTTAGAAATTGGAAGGATGTTGTGGATTAATGTGAAGTCCTATACATTTAGAGGTAGAAGAAATGTTAACAGTGTTGTGATATGGTTGTTTATTGAGAAACCATTGGTTAGGATTTAGTGTTTTGTATCACATATGTATATAATTTTTTCCCTTGTAATTTCTATACGCACAACACCCTAGTTGAGCACTACGTGCCGAACAACCCCATCCTCACGGGGAAGGTGACATTCCCCAACATCCTCGTGGAAGAATGGATGGATTTCCACCTACTCTTTCATACTCCCCCTTCCAATTTGTGATACCCTAATATTCCTTGGGCATGCTGTGGTATGTGAGGCCCAAGTGTTTGTGGGGGATTGTGTTTCTCCAGTTTTTTCTCGATGATATGTGTTGTTAATTCCTCGGCCTATTCGTCATGAGATGTGTTGGGATTTCCCAGGTGTCTTCAGGATGTCATATGTTTTGTGAGGCCTAGGTGGCTGCGGGAAAGATGTGGTGTGGTTTGTGGCCCATGTTTCTTCAGGAAGGATGTGATGTGGTTTGTGAGGCTTAGGTGTTTGTGGGCAACATGTGGTCTGGCTTGTGAGTCTTCAGTGCCTAAGGGTGGGATGGGATGTGATTTTTGAGGCCTAGGTGTGTCTGGGTGAGTTGTGATGTGGTACATTAATTTGAGGTGGGAGCCCAAGGATGATTTCAATTAGGTGAGAGTGGATAATAAGTGGGTAGTGGTGTGTGGTACCCTTTAATTGATTTTAATACTATATTACATTACATGAATTGTGGTACATGGTGAGCCGACCAAGGTGAGGATGAGATGGATAGTATACCTTCTTAGGTGCTATTTGGTTCTTCTATTTTCTCGAACTAGAATTAGAATGATTCCTTTTAGGTTTTCATGATATATTTAGGGTTTTCATACTGATTATACATGTAATCTCACCCTATATACACAAAACATCATTATGGTTTCTAGGATGATTATGTCGACCATGTTGGGAATTACAAGATCGAGCTTTGGGATAGTTAATAAGTCTATGTTTTAGCTTTCTTAAGTAAAATTACTTTGTAGTTTTACTATAATTTTAGTAGTCCTATTTTATTCATGAAGATGGTATGGATTTTGGATTTATTTTATATATGTATTGAAGTTGTTTTGTGGATGATTAATCATATATCATGATCTTGTTTTAAAAGGGTAATGCCTTTCATTTTCTGTGACCTGTATACCCTTGGTTTTAGTCTCCATATCATGGCCTACTGAATTTAGGATGCGAGGGGGGGATTATCTCCCTTTTTCTATTAAGAGCCCAAGAAGGGTATGTTCGGAGGGTGTGGGTCATCATAGAATGGTTTGAGAGGTGATATTTGAGATATGGAATAGATTTTGGAGTTTGAAAATGTAATGAATTCATGGTTTGGTAGGAAAAAATTTATGTTGATCTTGGTGTGTGACATAGGAAAATGATGATTGGAAAGGACATAATATTTTAGTTCCCCCCACGATCCGATTCAAGGACTCTGGGCCTACCGATCTACAAAGTGAGGATAAACCATTTGTAGGTTAGAGACACCTGGAATGTTATATGCATCACAATTACGCATGTTCTTGTTTGAATTGGTATTCTTAGGGATGTTTAAAATGGGTAAAAATGAAGGAAATGAATTAAAAAAGTTAAAATAAATTTTAAATTCAACACTACTCAGGCATTGGAAATCATATTTTCCTTTTCAGCAATGGTTATTGGACATGGTCTACATGTGGATCATGCAGTAAAGTTACAATAGGCTGATCCCTGTGATTAATAGAGGGTTGATCCAATTAAGGAGGATGACCAGTGGTTAAGTCCATTGTGTTCTTTAGAGTGATAGGCTTTAGGAAAGTACAAGGGTAGTGTTTTGGAAATTTAGAAAGAGAGCTGGATATAGGTTCTTGTGATCACCATCAGTTTCATCCAGGCCCCGATAGAGTATTAGGTTCCATTGGAAATGAGTCAGATTTGTGGAGCTTCACTTAAGTGGTGGACGATCTATATATTAGAGAGTAAGGAAGCAGTCATTTCATCGGTTGACTTAGAGAAGGAGTGCTGAGGGGAATTCCTATCATCGACCACGAAGGACGAGAAGCTGAAAGAGATAGTCTCTATTCAACATGGGATTATGTCAGTAGAAGATATGGGGATCATGTTTATGGATCTCCTTAATTTTCCCCACATCTCTTTCTGGATGAAGATTCTCATGTGAGACATCTTGAGGAGGTACTATATACATTGATCTGGTATAATATTACTCACTTTATGTTTCCAACACATCTGGAGGACTATAAAAAGTTGGATGCGATCAAGTGGATGCACTCATAAGGAGGTCTACCTCTAGGGGGTTTCCAACAAGGTTCTTCAAATGGTAGGGTTATCAGTGGCATGTTTTTTTAACTAGGACCATTGGGGTTTTGCTGAGAGGGAGTTGAACGCAGCTAATTCCTTTTGGGCCATATTTTCCTCATTACTTTCCTATGAACTAGGGACTAGAGTTTTAATTTTTTAGAGTTTCATTTCATATTTAGAATAAATTCTTAGAGGTTATGTTATTACAGTATGGTGGATGTGTATAGGTTCAGTTTTTGCATCAATAGTAGTTGTTATCAAGGCCATTTTAGTACACGGGACAGTAGGATCATGATACCATGAGGGGATATAGAGTAGTTAAGGGATAAAAATAGTATGTCCCTCAGGAACCTCAACATGGGAATGGTTTTTGAGGTGGTAATTGTCCGAGGGGTAGAGGAGTTGGTATTGGTTAGTTTCACATAGTGGAGGTAGCAATTCTAGCAGGGCCATAGATCATTAGATATTAGATCAATTTTTATAGTACTCTTGTTTATAACATGTTTGATTCTAGATATTTTTACCCATTGAGTCACCCACCCTAGACTATGCTCTAGGATTAGATGTAAAGAGGCATCTTTTTTCATTAATGATGAGTATGCCAGTCAAAGGAAATTATAGCTTATTTAATGTGTGCCATGGGTGTGGACTGATGGTGGGGATACATCAGTCCCACATAGATCTCTTATTTTTATAGAATCAATAATATGATATCATTCTAGTATTTACTAGTTGTATTTAAAAAATGATGTTATCGACTACTTCCAGAGGAAAGTTTTATTTTCAAATATGAACGGTCAGTGAGTAGTATTATTTGGCGAGTGGGGTTGTCTGGTGGGAAGTCAAAATGTGGATCCCATTATCTCTTTTTTGGATGACCTATTAGTATAATTAGTAGAATTTTAAATGATAGAGGTTCACATACTAGTCTATAAGTTCCATGAATTTGTCTCTATGGAGGTTTTGAAGCCACCCCCACGATGTTTTATTGAGTTTTGGATAGATTTTTAGCCTAGTGCTTCACTGATTTTGATAGCTTCCTAATGAATGACACCTTAGGAGTTGTGGTAGTTGAGTATTCAAATTGATAATATGATGAATTAGGGATTCATCTTGCCTAGTGTATCATTGTGTGGTTCTCTAGTGTTGTTTGTAGGGAATGAGGATTATGGAATGAGGTTGTGCATAGCATACCATAGGTTGATTCAGGTGAAGTTAAAGAACCATTACCATATTCCAAGGATAGATGATCTTTTATACCGGATGAGAGGTGAAATTTAGTTTTCAACGAGTGATCTATTTTGCCGATATCACCATTTGAAGGTGAAGGAGGGATATATCCTGAAGACTAATTTTAGATGTAGTTATGGGAACTTTGAGTTCATAGTCATTTCGTTCTATGTTACCAACACACCAGCCATGTTAATGGGGCTTATGAATTATATTTTTCGTGAGTTCTTAGACCAGTTCATCAATGTGTTCATCAATATCATATTGATCTACTATATTTAAAAGGAGGATCATGTCAAATATATCAGGAGTATCTTGTTGCTTCTTTGACGACAAAATCTCTTTGGAATGGTGTCCAAGTGCATCTTCTAGACATAAGAGGAGCATTTCTTAAAGCATGTGGTGTCATTACATGGACTGGAAATGGACCAGTCGAAGGTTTATGTAGTTTTTTCTTGGGAAGAACCCATGAATATGATGGAAGATCAAAGATTTCGCGGTGTTTCAAGATATTATAGGTGGTCTGTACCTGATTTCTCTCAAGATGAATCTCCGTTGACAGATCAGACTAGGAAGGACTAAGCTTTTGTGTGGAATGATCAGTGCTAGGCAGAGTTTAGCTATCTCTAGGGATGTTGGATAGTGATATAGTGCTCATGTTTCTATAGTATGGGGTAATGATTGGGGTGTATTTTGATGATTCTAATCTAGGATTGGGTTGAATATTTATGGATCAATAAGAAGAAATCACTTATGGTTCTAGAAAAGTGGGTGTGGATGGAGTTTTAATCAGGACTATGATTTTGAGATATCCTACACCATAGAATAGGGATATTTCATGGTAAATTCTTTTAGATGGATGTCATGGGTGGAAGTTTTTTGGGAGTTTGCAGATTCTTCAAAATAGATGGAGGAGTTAGAAGCCGTACAGATTGACACAATGGTGGAAAATGGTAGATGATTTATGATTAAGATGCTAGTAAAATCTTCTCTGATGTAGTAGATGGATGATTCTAATTTGGGGGACATATAGGAAGAGGTGTTTTGTGATCGTGTTGTTCATGGTGATGCTCTAGAGGTATGGTCAGAAATATCAGTTGTTCTTTGGAAAGATGTTTGTTGTGATAGTGGTTCAAGATGGGGTACTTTGTGAGTTTCATAGGTTACCTTTATCATTACACCAAGGAATTTCTAAATGTATCATTGATTTAGGATGCATTTTTTATGGCCTAGAATGAAACTGACTGTTGTGGATTTTGTGTAAATATGATTAGTTTTCTATCAGGTAAAGTCTGAGAACCGTGTTTCACTTGGTTTCCTTCATCCATTGGATTCCATCATGGGAAATTGGGACAACATCCGAATGTATGTTATCACATGGTTACCCATGTCTCATGAAGGATATGATGATATCTAGGTGATAGTGGATAGATATAAAAAATTAGGCCACTTCATAGAAATTAAGGAGTTAGTCACAATGGATTCTCTAAGAGGTATATGGATGAGGTGGTGTAGTTGCATAAAGTTATGAGGAATATTGTCTCAGTTCTAGAAACACAGTTTACCTCATTATTCTAGAGAGAATTACAGAATTCTTTTGGCACCTAGTTACACCTCCGCACTGTTGTCAACCCTCATATATATGAGAAGTAGAGTATTGTCAGAGAGAGTAAGATTTCTCCCAGGTTTGTTGGACCCATTGAGGTGTTTGAACAATTTGGCGAGGTGGAGTATCATTTTTAATTTCCTCTATGGTTGGAGAGGACCCACACCGTCTTCTACATCTCACAAAACTATTAGTATCTATATGATGATTCCCAATTCATAGACTATGGGGAGTTTTATTTTGAGGATGGCATGAAATTTTTGTAGTAGCCAGTGGAGATCCGAGAAGGTCAAGAGAAGGTGATACATGATTAAAACATTCCTTTTCTTAGTTTGTTGCGGAGGCATGGTTTCTAGGAAGAGAGTAAATAGGATTGAGTGATGAAAATTTGTTCTCAGTACCATGAGTTTTTTTGTCTTTAATTATTCTATTTTATTATATGATGTGATGCTTGGACCTTATTTTATATGATATGAGTTGTTTCCCCTCGTTAGTTTTATGTTCATTACACTTGGTGATAATGTTTTGACATGTGTTAAGGGGAGGACCTGAGTTATAATGAATATAGATTAATTGAAATTTGATTAAACCCATGAGGGTTTGTCAATAACACATAGAGCATATAATATCTTTACATGGAGGATGGAATTCCATGATTTTGATATTCAGACATTGGGTTTTTTATCCTTGAGTGCGGTGTTTTTGGATGTTTAAGTTCACATGATAAGATATGGTTGCTAATTTCAGAGGAGGTTTCATTGGATTAGGGGGTCTCCATTCATGTTTTTGAACACCATAGGGTGGTTCAACATAGAATTTTAATGTTTTTGATTATTAACTGTGATTCAAGAAAAGAGATAGTCTTGATTGGTATTTTTAAGGGTAGTTATTCGGAACCCTCTTTATTCTAGGATTGGTTTTAGATTATCGAGGGAAATAATCATTTGATAGGGATCTTATGTAAGGGGTTGTGTTCCCCCTGGTCCATTACATTGATAGTTTTTGGTACTTGCAATGTTTGAGGGAGGTTTTGGGAGTTTTAAATCGAGATATATGTAAAGAGAATATTCTATAGGGATTATACACTATGTATGTAGATTTCACAGTTTGACTATCAGTTTCATGTCTTTTCAATGTTGGTTCATGGAATTAAATACATTTACGTATGAAAAAATAAAAATAAATTGATAAGAAATGGGTTTTTTGGTTGATAGTGACCCCAAGGTATTAAATTACCAAAATGGGGATTAAACAACATGTAATGTCCCAATGATGCAATGTTTTAAAATATTCTAGCCACTGAGGTTTTCAAAAACCCTATGACTGCAATATTCTCTCTCATCCCATGTTAATCGATATTCCCTTAGTGTTTTGAAAATCACTTTGATGAGAATCGATCATCGAGCTTCCATCATCAATTCGTAGTGATCCATCATTGATCTCAGGTGTGTTCTTCCTCCTTTTCAATGATTTATCTTGGATTGGTATCTACATTCGTCCCATGATTCATGATATGTGATGGAAAAAATTATTCATTACTTCTATTGAGTCTTCCATCATTTGTTGAATGGTTTGGTGATCATATTACATCCTTTAGTGGATGTATACCACCCAGGAGAGGAAATCAAATTAACCTTACACAATCCATTTCAACATTAAGAATAATAAAAACTCTTATTGGTAGTTTTATACTTCATTTATCCTTATTTGTGGATCGGGTGGGAGGGATCGACTTTTGTTTTGTTGTGGATCATATCTTCTCCACAATAATCAAAGATAAGAACAAGGTAAATAATTGTATGGAATATAAGGACCCAATTCATATGTTTTTATGGACATGATGTTATTTCGATGTTTCAAACTATATGAGATAAACACCCCACTCAATATCATGTCCATTACTGTTCCTTGGATGAGCATGAAACAAGTTTCATGTTCGATGATTCCTATTGAACACTTGTCAAATGAAAATTTTAAATTACGTACTCTTGGATAATAAATGGATTCCCCAGGAATACCCTATTTCTATGATACCCCCTAAATTAACAAGTGAAATTATGTAAGGGATGCATTTTTAAATCTCAAAATATGTTATGCTAAGCTATGTGGGGAGATGTATTATGTGGTATAGTTGTGATTGTGTGTGCAAGAGATATGTAATTTGATGTTTCTATGATGTGTTGGGTGGGATAGTTGTGATTTTGTGTGCGGGACATAAGGAATGTGATGTTTCAATGCTGTGATGTGTGGACACACTCTGGTTTGTGTTGTGGTATGTATTGGAATCATGGGTGTGTGTTGTGTGTTGTGTGTTGGTTTGGATAGTGGTATGGATTAACATATATATTATATATCAACATTATCTTGTAATGGATTCTCATGTTAAGATATTAGTTTATTATGGAATGGTTGAGAAGTGTTGCATGGTGGGGTTGGGATCAGTTTGTGTGGTGATGTGTAGTTGTGTTTTGTGTAATGTGTTGTGACTAGTAGTTTTTTAGATAGTAGTGATATAAATTAATAAATAATTTTTTAATAGCATTTGGAGCTATATTGTCTTGGTTTTTTTAACATAATGAATAAATGATTTGTGAATAAAAAATTGTAATGGTTAGTTAATATGGTTGGAAATTGAAAAGAGGTTGTTTCTTGTTGTGTGGTGTTGTGCATTATAGGTAGAAGAAAATATGGTTGGGTTGTGAGCATGTATTTTTTGTAGAACCCATAGGTTGGTCTTGAGTGTTTGTATCACATATTTATATACTGGTATTTCCCATGTGATTTATATAACACCCCAACCTTGTTGAGCAGTACATGATGAACACCCCCATCATCATGGGGGAGGGTGAGTTTCCCAAAAATACCAATGGGAGGATGGATGGATGGCTAATAGATCCTCCATGTTCACTCTTATAGGTGGTTATAGCCTAAGATTCATTGGGATAGTTATGTTATGTATGGCCCATGTGTGTGTGGGTGGGATGTTTTTCCCTTGTGTTTTCCATATGATATGTGTTATGATTTCCCATGTGTATTCCGGATGATATGTGTTCTTCTTTTTTAGTTTTCTTGGAGACGATATATATCGTTTTTTAGGCCAAAGTTTCTACAGGTGGGATGTGATGTGGTTTTATTCATAGGTGGGGTGGGGGGCATGTGATGTTGTTTATGAGGCCCATGTGTGTTTGTACGTGATGTTGTGTGGTTTGTGAGGACCAAGGGTATGTGATTGATATGTGATGTGGTTTTCTGGCCTAGGTGGGTGAGGGCGGGTTGTGATGTTCTAATTTCAGAAGAGGTGGGAGAACAAGGACGTTTTCTATTAGGCAAGAGTAACTAATCAGTGGGAAGTGGTGTGGGGGTACCCCATCATCAATGTGATTACTATATTAATTTACATGAATTGTGATACATGGTGAGAATACATTAATGATGTTAGAATAGATTGTATACCTTGTTATGTGCTCTTTGATTATATTGTTTTCTCAAAGGGTCATTCTTATGCTTCCATTAATGTATTAACAAGAGACATAGGTTTTTATGACTGAGTATACATATTTTTTGACCCTACATAAATAAAACATTTTTCAGGTTTCAAGGAGGATTATGCAGACCATAAAGGGTGTTACTATCTCAGTCTTTAAGAAAGTTGATGAGTTGCTACTTTAGTATTTTTTGGTTACATTACTTTCGAGTTTTACTATACATATAGTTTTTTTATTTTATGCATGCATATGGGGTGGTTTTTTCTTTCTTTTATAAATGTATTAGATTTTATTTGTGGATAATCTGTCATATATCAAAATCTTGTTTTAAAAAATAGTAATGCCTTCCATATTGTGTGACCTGTATACCCTTGGTGTTAGTCACCAAACTGGGGACTACTGGCGGTGGGACTCAAGGGCCATTATATTTCATTCCTCATTTCCATCCAGGGAGGGTTTTCTCTAGAGGGAGGTGGTAGTGACAGGGTTTACTATTAATTAACCCTAAATTCTTGTTGCATTATATAATGTGTCATGATTCTGAATGGCATATTGTCTATGCATTTCATTAAATATTTATAGAACCATTTTTTAATTTGATATTCTTGATAGAAATTTTATACTACCTCCATATTATTATTTGGATACATCCCCAACAACACCTACCACCACTCGAGCTGCACTTATGTAATTTCCCTTTGCTATTATAAATGCTTGTCTAACCAAACCATAAGCTATATGGTGTAGTTTTGAATAAAAAAAAATTCAATTCAATAAATCAAATAGAGAGTGATTCATATGACACCATCAAGTTATTTTTCATAAAAAATGGTTAAAACATTATTAGAGTGAAATATTAATAGATTATGAACCATGTTTGACTTCATATACATGTAATACTTGGGTATGAAGTCCCATACACTTGAGACACTCATGCATAGAATCCCATATTCTTTTTATTCTCAAGAGTTTAATCCCTTATACATGTGATACAAAGGCATGTCATCTATTATATTTTTGATACATGTGAATGGAGACCCTTATAACTTTTCTACTTGAGAATGTTCTCCCATGCACTTCAAAGTATCATGCATGGAGTCCATTTTACCTATCGTACTCGAGCATGGTGTCACTTATAATCATTATTCATATGCATGGTATCCAATATACCGTTGATACTTGTTCATAGAGAATTGTATGCTCTATGAATCATGGGCATGGTGTCAATGACTACTATGTGTGACACTAGTGTATAGACATGGATGCATGAGTTATACCTTAAGAAATAGCTAGTACTATAGATATATATATATATATATAAATAATTACATATATATTTGATATATATATACATACATACATATAAATTTATATGTACATTTCCATGGTGAAGTGTTTTTAGTGGTTTCACCGATGTGGGATGAAGTTGGTAATAGTGTCCCCCACGAATAAGATCCTACACATCACAGTTTTCTTTACTGCTTCCAATTATTATATCCATATAATTTCTCTTATTATATTCAATTGATAGATACTTCATGAAAACATTGCTAGTTTCCTACTGTGTATATCTCAGCCCTTTTTTAGGGAATTTGTTGGTGCCGAAAAAAGACCCAATGGATGCAGGTATGGATACAGTAAAACCCAATTGTTGATGTTTGATTTCATTGTATCATGTGGGAAGGGGAGCAGAGTTCTGTGATATTTTGTATGTTTTATATAGAGATATTTTTTTACTATTTTGTTCTTTTGATATACCTATATGTATTTTTGTCTTCTCCCATGTTTCCACATTCCTTTTTTTCAAAATACCTTAAATTATATCACTTCTTATATGGATTTTGATATTACATTTGAGGAAAAACTATTCTATCTATAAGATTTATCTTCTACTAGTAGTTGATATTATGTCTGGAATTTATCATTTCATTAAAACACTATATTAATCTGATTATGAGGTTATAATCTCTCCAATGTACCACCTTGGACCCTCTCTTTTAGTATTAAGCATCTTGCATATTTGGTGGAAATCATGAGGCATTTTGAAATACGGGTTTAGTTATATCTGAGTGTACAGTGCACATGATGTTAAAAAGTGGTATCATTGGTTTCTTTTCATTACCATATTATTTTGGAATGGTATAATGAAAAATTTAATATGTCCGAATTTGGTATTTAAGCTGTTCTTGGGAGTATCTAACCCATGGAAAGAGAAATTCCATGTTACGAGGGATGTGATTTTCATTTTTTTTTATTATTATTATATTTGATTTGATTAAACCATTGTGTGGCACACATGATATGTTTTTTATTTTATTACTATGAATGAGTATTCAATTTTACCCATTGAACAACATGGCATGGAATTTTTTTCTCATCCATAATCATAGTTTCACAGAGATTCACATGTCATGCATTATTTCATCACATGTAGGTTAATTTCATTTCTTGTTGTGCCTGTGATTTTGAGGAGTTCCATGAATTATATAAATATAATTATGAATTTATTTATTTAATTTTAATGAGAATCATAATTTGTTAGTTAATATTCATGTATCATCCAAATAATTTTTTCATAAATATCTTGATACTGACACATTATGTAGTAAATTGTGGAATGTTTAGTCGTGGGCCTTTGGTCACATTAGATCCAAAATGTTTTTAGTTGGGATTAAATGGAAGGAATATATCAAATAAAAAACTATATGTGCATTTATAATTTTAATTTTGTATCCATTAAAATATAAAATGAATAATATTTCTATATAAATATTTACGAAAATCAATTAATTTAAATTCTGAAATGAAATTCTTAGTGTTAAATGGGGATTTCAATTGAAACATAAAGTGTATTCTGCTATATCTTTCAATTGAAATCCTATAAACCGAGACCCAAAATTGATAGTATATAACATTACCCTTACGCATCATCAATAGGGGGTTGTTGGTAGTACCTCTTATGTTCCTTATAATTTGTTTTTTTGCCCATACCTGGATTCAGGAGTCAAAAGATGGGTCTGGAATTTACATATATGGGATTTATTCCTATTTTTTTATACATGTGTATTATTCTATAAAAAATCTTATGAGAGATTTGTGATTAGAATTTATAGAACATTATTACCTCAACATCCTCAATTCATGTGCGAGGTGGGTGGTCAAGACCTTACTCCAGAGGTGGTGAGACATGAGCAATGAGTGTTATCGCTAGTAGTGCCTCATGATTATCCTCCTATTATACATAACTTGAGAAATTATTCCCAGTATAGATATGGGTTTTGTGGCTTATATAGAACATTAATGGATCCCCATGACCATCCCCTACTATGGTATAATTGAATTTAGAATTCCAACAACTACATACACCAACATTTTTATAGGATGGAAATCCTTAGGCTAAAGGTTCATTGATAGAGGACATGATAAATATCTTTGAAAACATTGAGAAACATAATATAAGGAGAGTGATTCTTTATATGTGCGTGATTCAATATTTTTACATGCAATTATGAGATATTATCAGCTATGCATATCATTATCAAGGTATGACCTGGGTATGTTTTCTAACATTTATATAAGACTATTTATGTCGTTAAATACTAAGAGAGGGCCAAGATAGAGAATTTAAGCATCAAAATCATTATATTTCATCTATCATGGAATATTATTCTTCTTTAATAGATCTCTATCACTTCACCCTATACACTTATAGGGACATGTTAGTTACGTCGAAACATTTTTATGATTGGATAAAATATTCCCTCCAACAGTAGGAAAATTTCTCTCAGCTGAACATCATTTCAGAATTAGTAAACTAGAAACATATCATCGAGTGGGATCTAAGAGAAGATAATTGGGTAATATAGGGTGGTTTAGAAAAAATTCAGGTATGTTTTTTGAATAATATCATGAGATATCACTTTTAGTATGTACATGAGAGTATAAAACTCTAGATCAAACCCAATGACATTCATTTGGTTTCTCACTAGTGTGGTATGCTAGGGCATAAGAGGACCGAGTGTCCCAGATACCTTGATAATAGATAATGTTAATGTAGGTTTAGGAATCCTCTATGTTTCTAAAGTACCTTTTCATATATACCTATTGAAAGAGGACCCATGTTTGTTATGTCTTCAAGAGAGGGATAACTAGCTCCTTATTAAGAAGGAAGTTGGAGCACTATAGACCATTCATATAGAGAAGATGGTCTTGGCCAAGGTATCTAGGCTTCAGTTCTATATTGCTATTATGGAAGACCCATTATGGGTAGTAATGTTTTTCCAATGGCTATAGATTAAATCTCATTTATGTAGTATAGCATTTTATAGGGGAGTAGATGGATTCTCCATCGATATTTTGAGGTACTATAATAGTAGCCATTACGTTATCTTTTTCCTTATTCAACAATGAGTCTTCAAATTTCTTTATATGAGTAGTTATTATGGAAAGTCTCGGACATTAAATTTCTTACCTTTGTGGTTTGATGACACTTAAATCTCCCTTGGTCATAAATTCAATGAATGTATGTCAGTGTAAGGAGTTCCACTTGAGGTATGAATTTATCTTTTCATATAAGACCTCTCATCTTCGAGATGACCATATTTTATGTTATTCACAAAATGAACTATTAGGCCTCCCATTAAGATTATTTCCACACCTATCACAACAAGTTATTGTTTACAACACATGAGGGCGATGGTTATATTCAAAAGGGAGAATGTGATATCGAGGATTGTTGTGGTAGACAAGAGAATCAGGGATTGAGTGGAGTGATAGTCCATATTTATAGATTTTTCCAGATTATCAAGGAGTATGACAATATGATTTACCACTATTAACTGATCTATTTAGATACATTCATCCTTATGAAGTTTTTCACTACATTTAGAGTGAGATGTGTAATTTACTATTAAGATATTTCCAAGAGCTACACTAGTATCCATTTAAACTAATAGGATAGTTACTACCTAGTTGAGTGAGCTTAAGAGGCAGCTCAATGATTTTTAGGTTAACGGTTTTATACGACCAAACACTTCACAATGGGGTTCATATACGATTTTCACCAACAAGGTGGATGGTAAAATTAATGTTTTCATGGATTTTCATGGTTTGATCGAGCTTATGATCAATAACTAGTATTCACTAACTCTTATCAATGACCTATTTGACCATCTCAGAGGATGTGGGGTTTATCTGTAACATCTCAGGTAAATAAAGAATAATTTTTTTTCATATTTATTAATATTTACGAATTAAATATTAATTTTACTTTAAAGGGGTTTCTATGTTCGATAGCGTACCCGATACACAACAAAGAGTTTCTTTGAAATCTTACGTTGCACACTAGTAATAAAATAATATTATTTTAAATGATAGTTAACACGTAGCTGTTGTATTTGCGGGAATGAATTGAAATATCTAAAATATGATTATATATGTTTGTTAAATGTTTTTACACTTATCCAATAAAGGATAAGGGCTTAAAATATGAAAAGAATTCAATTTTAGGTATATATACTCTAATTTTCACTAAAGGTCGACTTATCGACTTTTCATGGTGAACCTTCTTTAAATATAGTTTTGGTCACTCTTATAATTTCTATTGGACCAAATAAAACTCTTCTTTAGAATCAGGACATCAAAATTTACTTTGTGTAAATTTTTGGTATTTTTTCGATAAAGTTCATTTTTTTAATTAATAGTGAAAAATGTTGTATTTTAATTCAAAACCTCCTTTTAATATAATTTATTTATATTATTAGATTATCTTTTGAATTGGTTTTAAAGTTAAATTAGAATATATTTTTACCAATTAATCCAATAGTGGTCGTTGGAATTATTTTCACTTTGAAATCGGACTTAAACTAGTGCCAATCTTTTAATACTTATTGTTTCATAAAAACACGCTATTTTCTATGACAACGGGAATTAATTATTTAATTAATTAACAAAACTTATATGTTTGGAATTTTGTAAAATAGACTTCATTTTTGAATTTGTAATATCAAATATAGCTTAGGGTGATGTTTTGGTATTTTTCTGAAAAACATCAATTTTTGATGAATTGTGAAACCACTAAGTGGTACTTATAAAAACTGATTTTTCATTTAAATGAAATTTTACCACCTCTGTGTTTTGAATTTCAAAAATACGACATGCATGGTTTTTATTAGTAAGTAGAACATGGTTCAATGGGATTAAAATAATTTTTGGTGAATAGTAACTTTTAAGTTTACTAATTGCGATTAGAGGTAATTAGTGTAGTTTAAGGTAAAAATAATGTTTTAATAATATGAAATGACCTAGAAACATGTCCTACCCTTATTGGATGTGTCATGTCCAACCAAGAAAATCCATGGGTCAACTTGGGGACCCCATGGATCCACTTTGGTAGGAAAATGACATTAATAACTTTTTATTTAATGTTAAAATAAAAATGTCACAAACATGAGTTGTTTTACTAAAACAATTTTTAAATTGGGTTATACAAGTCATATTTTTTACTATAAATATTCATTAGAAATCTTAAAAGCATTCCAACATCATTATATTTTTTTTATAGTTTTTAGACATTAAATAAAATAAATTATTAATGACATCATGATGATGCAGCGAATACCTCATTAATAAAGGATTTAAATAAAAAGAAAAGATAATGTTAAGAATATAACTTACACTTGTAAAAGACCTATTATATGAGTATATTTCAAACCCTTATCACCTTATCCTCTATATACATCAATGTTGGACCTTTAAAATCCGAGAAGCATTTTATAATAAAGTAAACTTTTATAACTTTCCAAGAGTGAACCTCCTCTCCTCTTATAAAAGGCCCCCACCTCTACCTCCTTACCCACACATCCCAAGCCTTTGGTTCGTCCAAGTCCTTCTCTTTTTGTCTCTCCACATCCCTCTATTACTCCTAGAAGACTCACTTTGGGCATAAGTATTCCCAAGGAAGCCGTTGTTCTAAAATCTAAGAGAGTTACCCGATTTTAAGGTAATGTCTTCACTTGTGTTCTTTTGTTTTATTTTGCTTCTCCAACCCTCTAAACTTTTTTTATTCATTTATTTTGTAACAACTCCAGTATCTTCAATATACTAGGATGTTTTTATAAGAATAATTCGAGCTACACTTAAACACACCTTCATCTAATGGTTAAAGAGCATACTGTTTCCGTGGATGGCGAATTTCTGCATCACGAAATGATGATTGTTCAATATTCTTCTAACACCTTCAAAGGTGGCCATTAAGATGCCACTATATTTATATATGATATATAATATGTTTATATTTTCCTTAGGATTCTATATTTTTTCATTTATGTCACACCATTATGGTTTCCATTGTGGGTAAACACGATAATTTCAATTTAGGAAGTGCAGACAACCTCCCCCTCAAAGTGATTTGATTCGTTAATGCCATACGTGGGACATATAAAGGATGGATTTAATAATATTATATATGATATTATACTGGAATTATAATATACATTTTTATCATTATGATTTCTCTCCATTAAAGTATGATATAGAAATGAAAGTAGCGTTCATGCGTACGTACGACTTACCGTCTCTATGAACGGTGCATTTCATTTCTTATCCCCAAATGCAATGTACTATTATAAGTACATATATATATATATAATGGATATATATGATTTATGTTACCTCTAAATTATGAATATAATTCTGGAATTAAAATATACATACCTCTCATTTAATTTGAATTCCATTAATATGACATATAAATGAAAGTAGCGTTCATGCGTACGTACGGCTTACCGTCTCCATGAACGGTGCATTTCATTTCTTACCTATAAATGATTATGTAATATTATAAATACATGTATATGCTGGATATATATGATATATATGATATCCAAATCGTGAATATCATTCTGGATATAATGAACCTTTGACCACACGAACAACATGTAATTGTAAGAAGTCCACTTTCGACATAAGAACCAAATATCGACAAAACAATCATTATTAACATAACTGATTAAATAATGTTTATAACATGGAAATGAGTGATATTAAAGGAATAATAATCTTGAAAATAGTTCTTAATAAAGTACAAATTAACTTTATTTTATTATTCAGGAGATTAAAGAGCAATCAAGTCACGTCGGACATGAGGTAAGGGACTTCGTCTCAATCTCCTTTCATTGAGGCATATTTCATTTTATACACAACTTTCTTTTATACGGTGTATACACCCCTTTGAATTTTACTTTTATACAAAAGGAATATTTTTCTACGAAGCATTTTACAAAACAACAAAAAGGAATATTTGTTTTAACGTACGCGGTGACAACAACCTTTTCTGCCGCCGTGAGTATTATTTTGTCTTTGTCTTCCTCAACAAGCCGTAATGTTTTTTTAAAATGAAATAAATACCATATACTATTTTATGTATTTTGGTATTGAAAATGGTTTTTTATAATGGATTTTTTATGTCAATATATTTAAGTGATATATTGTGATCAAAGTGTGGAAATGTTTTCTTTCCATTATATTTGTTTTCTGTATTATGATTTTATAATGGTATTTGGACATTTGACGGGTGGTTACGTGATAAACCATATGACGGATGGTGCCGTGAATACCAGGATGGGTGGTTACATTATAACCTCCAATGCATTGGGTATGGAAGTCGGCCGTATGGCTATTCCATTAAGTGAAATGAGTGGAAGTCGACCGTATGGTTATTCCACTTAAGTATGTTTATGTCTCAAGTTACCTTTATATGTTATGTGATCTTTATATGGGTTTTATGGTAATCTTTTGGTTACAAAAGGGTAAGTAATGATCTTTTATTTAGTGAAGAGTTTTTACTACTTCATAAAGGTGAAAAGTATTACTTTGGTAAAGTACTCATGCTTTACTTGTGGTTTTGAAAAAGTAACAGTTTTCCTTCTTTGTGTATCCTTTACTGGGATTTTTATGCTCATCCCAAGTTTTTTAAATGTTTTCCACAGGACTTAAAGATGAATAGGGTCAAGGATGGGATCAAGGAAAGACATTCTATCTAAAACATGTAACTAGACATGTTTCTTTTTAAGTTTTTTATTTTATTTTATGGAAACTTAGTAGAAGTGCCTACTATGTAATCTTTTGAGATGTAAAAGTTATGACCTAATTCTCTAAAACTCTAATCCTGAAAATATCCTCAATGTGATTTATTCATTTAATTCAATATTAAGTAAGGTCTAAGGTCGAGGCCTTATAGTTGGCATCAGAGGTCGGTTTAGACAACTTTAGGAGTAAAAAAATTGTTAAATTATAAATTAATTTATGGTATGATTGAAATGGTATAGAATTTAATGATTACCATGTTTCTTTGCCTAAGATATTTCTATGTTCAGAATAGTTTTCTGTAGAGGAAACAAAGAAGCTATGTTGGGACAACATCAGGTGGAAGACAACCTTCCAAATCAGCAACCCGAGATGGTCGGAATTGGAACTGAACAGTTTTGTTGTAGTAATGGAACAGTTGACACATGCTATAAATGGTGGTGGTATCCATGCACGAGATCAACCAGATCAACCTCATAGGAACATGTCAGTGGTGGAACATTTCACGAGGAAACATCCCCCATCATTCAGAATATCATCTGACCCTGTGCCAGCTGAAGGGTGGATTATAGCACTGGAGAATATTTTTGATGTCATGGGTTGTTCAGAACATCAAAAGGTTAGTATTTCTGTTTACCATTTTGAAGGTGAAGCTGATCAGTGGTGGTCGATGGTGAAAAATATCTGGGATAGTGATGAGATTGATGATCTTCACTGGGACGAATTCAAAGGTATGTTTCTTGAGAAATATTTTCCTATGGTGGTTCGTCTTAGGATGGAAAAACAATTTCTATAATTGTGGCAGGAGGATGACTCAGTGGCTGATTATGATGCAAAGTTCACTCGACTAGCAAGGAATGCTCCAAACTTCATACGAGATCCTGATAGTAAAATCAACCATTTTTACTCAAGGTTAAAGGCAAATTATCGAAGGGCTTTAGCTTCTCATGAGTTAAAAAGTTATGAAAAACTTGTTCGATGTGCGGAGAAGGTGGAAATGGAGTTTGCCGATGATCAGGTGTTCATTGAAAAACAACAGAATAAGAGGTCCAGTTGGCAGACAAAGGGGAATAATTCATCAAAGAATCAAGGTGGTAAGAAAACCAAATATCCATCCTGTGAGAAGTGTGGTAAAATGCATCCTGGATAATGTTTATCCAAGTCTGGAAAGTGCTTTCGATGTGGTAAGTCTGGTCATATTTCTCGTAATTGTAAGGAAGTTGATCAAGTGGGAAATGAAAAGTCAGCGGTAAGATGTTTTAAGTGTAATGAAATGGGTCATTATGCAAATGAGTGTCTAACGAAGAACTCAAGTGAGGGAAAGAAGCCATAGTACAAGCAGAAAGGGGTGGTGAAATCCTTTGCAACTACTTCAGCAGATGTTGGGCCATCGAATAAAGTTATATTAGGTACACTGTTTGTTTGTTCAGATTATGGCAGTGTGTTGTTTGATTCGGGGTCTACACATTCTTTCAACTCTAAAAACTTTTCTAGTAAAATGGGAATACCATCTCAATAAATGACTCCTGAACTTTTGGTAAAAATACCTGGGGGAAATGTTGAGGCAAAATGAATTTATAAGAATCTTCCTATCCTTATCTGTGGAAATAACCTACTTGAAAACCTTATTGTTTTACCTCTAGTAGAGTTTGATGTTATCCTGGGTATGGATTGGCTCTCTATTTACCATGCTAAGATTAACTGCAGAGCTAAAATGGTTTCTTTTTAGAAATATTTTCAGTTTGTGTACAAGAATGAACCCTTGATTTTGATAACATATCAGGTAGTTAAGAAACTAGTAAAAGATGGAAATGAATGTTACCTTGAACATATTGTTGAAAATAAAAAAACTATTCAGATTAATGATGTGCCAGTGGTAAATGAGTATCTTGATGTTTTTCCTGATGAGTTTCCTAATATTATTCATGATCGGGAAGTTGAATTTACTGTTGACATAGTTCCTGATTCTAAGACAATTTCAAAACCCCCTTATCGAATGGCTCAAGTTGAACTTTTAGAGTTAAAGAAGAAATTACAGGAGTTATTAGATAAAGTTTTCATTCAACCTAGCACATCACCATGGGGTTCTCCTATCTTGTTTGTTAAAAAGAAATATGGTTCAATGAGACTTTGCATTGATTATAGAGCCTTGAATAACATTACTGTTAAGAACAAGTATCCTTTTCCTCACATCGATGATTGTTTGATCTACACCAGGGAGCTTAGTATTTTTCGAAGATTGACATGAGGTCGGGGTACCATCAGTTGAATGTAAAAGAATCAGACATTCCGAAGACTGAGTTTCGTACTAGATATGGCCATTATGAATTTTTAGTTATGCCTTTTGGGTTAACCAATGCACTTTTTGTATTCATGGAACTTATGAATAGAATTTTCCATGAGTTCTTGGATAAGTTTGTGGTTGTTTTAATTGATGATATTTTGGTGTTTTCTAAAAGTAAAGAAGAGCACAAAATTCATTTAAGGGTTATCTTGCAAACCTTAAAAGAAAAGAAACTGTATGGAAAATTTAGCAAGTGTGAGTTTTGGTTACAACAAATTTCTTTACTGGGTCACATTGTTTCAAAAGATGGCATAACTATTGATCCTGCTAAAACAAAAGTTGTTGATGAATGGCCAAGACCCATAAATGTAACCGAGATCCGTAGTTTCCTTGGTTTGGCAGGTTACTACCGAAGGTTTGTTGAATTTTTTTCACTATTATCTAATCCAATGACTAAGCTAACTTGGAAGGGTGTTAAGTTTATCTGGACAAAAGAATGTGATGATTGTTTTCAGAAGTTGAAAAGAAGATTGGTGAATGCTCCAGTTTTGGAACTTCCTTCCAGGAATGGTGAGTTTGTTATCTACGGTGATGCTTCATTGAAAGGACTTGGTTGTTTCCTTATGCAAAATGATTGGTAATTTCTTATGCTTCGTGTGAGTTGAAAACTTATAAGGTAAATTACCCTACACATGACTTGGAATTAACTGCTGTTGTTTTTGATCTAAAAATTTGGAGGCATCATTTGTATGGAGTAAAGTGTGAAATATATACTGATCACAAAATTTTAAAGTATATATTCACTCAGAATGAATTGAACATTAGTCAGTGGAGATGACTGAAATTAATCAAGGATTATGATTGTACAATTCATTACCATTCGGGAAAAGCAAATAAAGTGGATGATTCTTTGAGTCGAAAAAGTAATGTTTCATTATCCATGCTACGTTTGGAATGAGATCCTTTGGTTTTTGATTTGATGAACTTTGGAATAGAAGTTGTTTGTGTAGGAAGTCCTTCTGTTTTGTTTCATGTATCAGTGAAATGTTCTCTATCAGACAGAATTAAGCAAGCCCAGAAGCAAGATAGTGAGTTGCAGAAAAAGGTAGAGATGGTTCAGAAGGGTAATTTTCCTGAATTCAACATTGATAATGATTGTGTTTTGAGAATTGGGAAGAGATTGTGTGTGCCTTGTGATTCACAGTTGAAGAGAGAGTTGTTATGTAAAGCTCATAGTTCTCCGTTTTCAGTTCATCCTGGCAGTACTATGATGTACAGAGATCAGTGAGAGTATTGTTGGTGGGATGGAATCAAAAGGGATATTGCTGATTTTACTATGAAGTGTTTGACTTGTCAGAAGGCTAAAGCAGAGCGGCAGTTACCGAAAGTGATACTGCAGCCTTTACCAGTACCCGAGTGGAAATGGGGGAATATATTCATGGACTTCGATGTGGGATTGCCGAAGACACCTCGAGGTAATAATGCAATCTGGGTTATTATTGATCGCTTGACTAAATCTGCTCATTTCCTTGCTATACGAGATACTTTTTCTCTAGATCAACTTTCCCATTTGTATCTTAAAGAGATAGTCAAGTTACATGGAGTTACCCTATCCATTATGTCCGATTGTGATCCAGGTTTACTTCTAACTTTTGGAAGGGCCTTCATAAGTCGTTGGGTACTGAATTAAATTTTAGTACAACTTTTCATCCTCAATCAGATGGGCAGTCAGAATGAACAATTCAGACTTTGGAGGATATGCTACGTGCTTGTTCTATGGATTATCAGGGATGTTGGGACCAACATCATTCTTTGGTTGGGTTTTCATATAATAACAGTTTTCATTCCAGTATACATATGGCTTCATTTGAGGTATTATATGGGAAGTGGTGTTGAACTCCAGCTTTTTGGGATGAAGTAGGGGAAAGGAAGATGATGGGAACAGAATTGGTAGAAGAGATGACAGAAAAAGTTCATTTGATTCAGAAACACATGAGAACAGCTCAGAGCAGGCAGATGAGTTATGCAGATAAACGGAGGAAGGATCTGTCTTTCGAGGTAGGTGATCATGTTTTTCTCAAAGTTTCACCGTGGAAAAGTGTGATGCGATTTGGTAATAAAGGAAAGCTAAGTCCAAGGTTCATTGGACCATATGAAATTCTGGATAAAGTTGGATCAGTTGCTTACCGAGTGGATTTACCTCTGAGTTTATCTCAGGTACTCAATGTTTTTCATGTTTCGATGTTGAGAAACAATATGCCAGATACATCCCATGTTTTGAGCCCAGAGGTAGTTCAGTTGGAAGAGAATCTCTCTTATGAAGAACAACCAGTCCAGATTCTTGACCATAGAGAGCAAGAGTTGCGTAATAAGATAATTCACTAGGTAAAGGTTTTTTCAAAAAACAATATGGTTGAAGAGGCAACATGGAAATCTTAAAATGCTATGAGGGCTAAATACCCCCATTTATTTTGATAAGTGAATAAAATTGCGAGGACGCAATTCCCAAAAGGGGGGAAGGATGTAACATCCCAGGTAAATAAAGAATAAAACATTTTCATATGTATTAATATTTGCGAATTAAATATTAATTTTACTTTAAAGGGGTTTCTATGTTCGAAAGCGTACCTGATACTCAACAAAGAGTTTCTTTGAAATCTTACGTTGCACACTAGTAATAAAATAATATTATTTTAAATGGTAGTTAACACGTAGCCATTTTATTGGCAGGAATGAATATAAATAACTAAAATATGATCATATATGTTTGTTAAATGTTTTTACACTTATCCAATAAAAAATAATGTCTTAAAATATGAAAAGAATTCAATTTTAGGCTTATATACTCTAATTTTCACCAAAGGTCGACTTATCGAATTTTCATGGAGAACCTTCTTTAAATATATTTTTGGTCACTCTTATAATTTCTATTGGACCAAATAAAACTCTTCTTTAGAATTGGGACATCAAAATTTAATTTGTGTAAATTTTTTGTATTTTTCCGATAAAGTTCATTTTTTTAATGAATAGTGAAAAATGTTGTATTTTAATACAAAACCTCTTTTTAATCTAATTTATTTATATGATTAGATTAACTTTTGAATTGTTTTTAAAGTAAAATTAGAATACATTTTTACCATTTAATCCAATAGTGGTCGTTGAATTAATTTCACTTTGAAATCGGACTTAAACTAGTGCCAATCTTTTGATACTTATTGTTTCATAAAAACACGCTATTTTCTCTGACATCGGGAATTAATTATTAAATTAATTAATGAAACTTATATGTTTTTAATTTTGTAAAATATACTTCATTTTTTAATTCAGAATATCAAATATAGCTTACAGTGATGTTTTGGTATTTTTCTGAAAAACATCGATTTTTGATGAATAGTGAAACCACTAAGTGGTACTTATAAAAACTGTTTTTTCGTTTAAATGAAATTTTTCCACCTCTGTGTTTTGAATTTCAAAAAACTGGCATACATGGTTGTCATTAGGATGTAAAATATGGTTCAATGGGGTTAAAATAATTTTTTGGTGAATAGTAACTTTTAAGTTTACTAATCGCGATTAGAGGTAATTAGTGTTGTTAAAGGTAAAAATTATGTTTTAATAATATGAAATGACCTAGACACATGTCCTACTCTTTTTGGATGTGTCATATCCAACCAAGACAATCCATGGGTCAACTTGGGGACCCCATGGAGCCACTTTCGTAGGAAAATGACATTAATAACTTTTTATTTAAAGTTAAAATAAAAATGTCACAAACATGAGTTGTTTTACTAAAACAATTTTTAAATGGGGTTATTCAAGTCATATTTTTGACTATAAATATTTATTAGAAATCTAAAAAGATTTCCAACATTATGATATTTTTTATATATTTTTTAGACATTAAATAAATTAAATTATTTATGACATCATGATGATGCAGCGATTACCTCATTAATAAAGGATTTAAATAAAATGAAAATATAATGTTAAAACTATAAATTACACTTGTCAAAGAACTATTGGATGAGTATATTTCGAACCCTTAGCACCTTATCCTCTAAATACATCAATGTGGGACCTTTAAAATCCAAAAATCATTTTATAATAAAGTAAAATTTTATAACTTTCCAAGAGTGCCCTCCTCTGCTCTTATAAACGGCCCCCACCTCTACCTCCTTACCCTCACCTCCCAAGATTTTGGTTCGTCCAAGATCGACTCTTTCTGTCTCTCCACATACCTATCTTACTCCTAGAAGCCTCACTTTGGGCATAAGTCTTCCCAAGGAAGCCTTTGATCTCAAATCTAAGAGAGTTACCCAATTTTAAGGTAATGTCTTCACTTGTGTTCTTTTGTTTTATTTTGCTTCTCCAACCCTCTAAACTCTTTTTATTAATTTCTTTTGTAACCACTCCAGTATCTTCAATATAATAGGATGTTGTTATAAGAAGAATTTGAGCTACACTTACACACACGTTCATCTAATGGTTAAAGAGAATAATGTTTCCGTGGATGGAGAATTTCTGCCTCACGAAACGATGATTGTTAAATATTCTTCTAACACCTTCAAAGGAGGACATTAAGATGTCACTATATTTATATATGATATATAATATGTTTATTTTTTCCTTGAGCTTCTGTATTTTTTCATTTATGGCACAACTTTATGGCTTTCATTGTGGGTAAACACGATAATTTCATTTTAGGAAGTGCGGACTACCACCCCCTCAAAGTGATTTGATTCGTTAATGCCATACGTTGGACGTATAAAGGATGGATTTAATAATATTATATATGATATTATACTGGAATTATAATGTACCTTTTTATCATTATGATTACACTCCATTAAAGTATGAGATAGAAATGAAAGTAGCGTTCATGCGTACGTACGACTTACCGTCTCCATGAATGGTGCATTTTATTTCTTATCCCCAAATGTAATGTACTATTATAAGTACATATATATAATGGATATATATGATGTATGTTACATCTAAATGATGAATATAATTCTGTAATTAAAATATACATACCTCTCATTTAGTTTGAATTCCGTTAATATGACATAGAAATGAAAGTAGCGTTCATGCGTACGTACGACTTACCGTCTTCACGAACGGTGCATTTCATTTCTTACCTCTAAATGATTATTTAATATTATAAATACATGTATATGCTGGATATATATGATATATATGATATCCAAATCATGAATATCATTCTGGATATAATGAACCTTTGACCACACGAACAACATGTAATTGTAAGAAGTCCACTTTCGACTTAAGAACCAAATATTCACAAAACAAACATTATTAACTTAAATGATTACATAATGTTTATAACATGGAAATAATTTATATAAAAGGAATAATAATCTTGAAAAATGTTCTTATGAAAGTTGAAATTAACTTTAGTTTATTATTCAGGAGATTAAAGAGCAATCGAGTCATGTCGGACACGAGGTAAGGGACTTCGTCTCAATCTCATTTCATTGAGGCATATTTTGTTTTATACACAAATTTCTTTTATACGGTGTATAAACCCCTTTGACGTTTACTTTTATAGAAAATGAATCTTTTTCTATGAAGATTTTTACAAAACAAAAAAAAGGAATTTTTCTTTTAACGTACGCGGTGACAAAAACTTTTTCCGCCGCCGCGAGTATTATTTGGTCTTTGTATTCCTCAATAAGCCGTAATGTTTTTTTAAAATAAAATAAATACCATATATTGTTTTATGTATTTTGGTATTGAAAAGGGGTTTTTATAATGGATTTGTTATGTCAATATATTTAAGTGATATATTGTGATCAAAGTGTTGAAATGTTTTCCTTCCATTATATTTGTTTTATGTCTTATGATATTATAATGGTACATGGAAATTTGACGGGTGGTTACGTGATAAACCATATGACGGGTGGAGCAGTGAATACCAGGATGGGTGGTTATGTTATAATCTCTAATGCATTGGGTATGGAAGTCTGCCGTATGGCTATTCCATTAAGTGATATGTGTGGAAGTCAACTGTATAGTTATTCCACAGAAGTATGTTTATGTCCCAAGTTACCTTTATATGTTATGTGATTGTTATATGGGTTTTATGGTAATCTTTTGGATACAAAAGGGTAAGTAATAATATTTTATTCAGTGAAGATTTTTTACTACTTAATAAAGGTGAAAAGTATTACTTTGGTAAAGCACTCATGGTTTACTTGTAGTTTTGAAAAAATAACAGTTTTCCTTCTTTTGTGTATCCGTTACTGGTCTTTTTATGCTCATCCCAAGTTTTTGAAATGTTTTCCACAGGACTTAAATATGAATAGGGTCAAGTATGGGATCAATGAAAGACATTCTATCTAAAACATGGAACTAGACATGTTTATTTTTAAGTGTTTTTTATGGAAACTTAGTATAAGTGTATACTATGTAATCTTTTGAGATGTAATAGTTATGACATAATTCTCTAAAACTCTAAACCTAAAAAGATCCTCAATGTGAATTATTCATTTAATTCAATATTAAGTAAGGTCTAAGACCGGGGCCTTATATTATCCATGAATGATTTAAATTTAGGATACAGAAAATTATGAGTTAAACCATCAAAAATACATCATACATAATTTCGTAAAGGTTATTGTCTTTATTAATATCTTGATATGTTTTTAATTCTTACAAACATGCTTGATAATTTCATGGATTTGATGAATCCAATTTTTTACCCATATATAGATTCAGTTAATATAGTCTTTATAGATGATATCTAAGTGTGTTCTCATTATCAACATGAACATGTGAAACACATAAAATAATATTAAATACACTAATAGAGAAGAAAATATAATCTATTTTCACTAAATGGAACTTATAGATCGACTAGGTGGATATGTTTTCTCAAATTATCATATAGAAAGGAGTATCCATTGACATAGAGAATGTGATCACTAGGTTCTCTTGGAGACATCCTAAGAAAATATTTATAATACAGTGTTTATTTGGGATATAATGTTATTAAAGGAACTTTATATAGAAATTATCAAGAATTAAATAAACCCTTATTATTTTGAAATTTTTTTTGTGATGTTCTTGTTCACTAAAGCATGTGAGAAAGAATTTTAGATGATGAAAGTGAGGCAAACATATACAAATGACAAGATTATTTTTGATCTAGGTTACAGTTACAAAGTGTTTTTGATGCATTAGTTTTTGTGATGGGATCATTTTTAATGTTACATAATCGAGTCATTTTTTACAACTATCTTCAGTTGAGGTCACATGAGAGGAATTACAGGACACATGATCTTGAGATATTTGTTGTCACACATTCCATGCATTGATAGAGGAATTATTTTTTGGGGGAGTGGTTTGTGGTGTTTAATGATAATTAAATCACCAAGTATTTCATTAAATAGTTTTACTTAAATCTCATAATAATAATTTGGGTTGAATTACCTCATTATATTTAAAATTACCAGGCCTATATTCCCATAATGGTTATTTTAGTCTTAATGATTTGAGCCATAGATTTCCGACAAAAGCTATCCATTAAGCCTATGATGAATGAGGTTTGATGGATCTTCTTTCTGAGACTTATCTAGAGGTTTATGGTGGTCATGAGAGGCCTTTCTTTAAGGCCTTAGTGGTGACCCATAACTTATGGTTATTTTCAAGAGGAATTAGTTTTCTAATCCAAATGTCTTATTACTAATGGAGTTTGTCCCTAGTCAGGATCCTCCATTTGTTTGATTAATCATAAGATATGAGATCTTTATTGTTCATGGACATGTATGGGTGCCTATTGTAATATTTGAGTAATTGATGAAAGAATCCCATTCTTCATAGTGGGAAGTATATCTAGGGATTTCTAAGATGTTTCAGGACATGCACCACTCGAATTGGTGGAAAAGATGAAACATCATATGACATGTTTTATCACTTTGTGTTCCACCTGCCAGCTTGTGAAGGATGAGAACTTGTCTTCTGAAATCTTTCTAAATAAATTAATGTTTATAGAATCGAAATTTTATGATATCTCTATTGGATTTGTGATCAGTTCTCCTAGATCTCATTATGGTAGAAATATTTTTTAGGTAGTCATGGAAAATATGATGAAGGAGACCCATTTCATTATTTCAGGGACACATTCTATGTAGATGATCATGAGAGAATACATGTACATGAGATTATACACCTACACATGGTCCCTATTACTATCTTTTCTACCATTGATGCTCATTTTATATCAAGGTTTCGGTACTGCTTGTAGAATTCAGTCAAAAAATGACTATTTCCTAGCAATATTTTTCACCCATAGATCGAAAAAAGTTCAAACAAAAGATATATTTGTTTTAGGACAGGACCTAGGAAGACATTCTAGATTATAGTGATTCTTAAGAGAATCATATACTTTTTTTGGAGTTTTCCAACAGCAATAGATTCCATAGTGCTATTCAAATGGCTCATTAGGAGGCTATATATGGTAGGATGTTACTTTCAAAATTATGATAGTTACAGTTAAGAGACACCACGCTAATGGAAACTAAAATCATTAAGGGAAATATATATTATGAATAGTTTATTAGTCATGATTTCATACATATTACTCTACAAATAAATCTTATTCCAATTTCTATCAGTGAACTTTAGAGGTCAAAGTTGCGGATGATTTTTTCTCGTCCTCCTCACCAAGAATGGGGTGTAGACAGATATGGGGATAAGGAAATATATCAAATTGATAAATCGATCCATTCAAGATGTAGGGGGATTGAGGCTTGAATCATATTATATATTTCTTCCTTACAGGAACTATACCATTCATGGAGTCTTCTATAAATCACATCATTGATGATATCATGCTGATCCATCTAATTGTTTTTGATCCTAAGGATGTTGAATTGGAAGATGATACATATTTAAAGTAATTTACTACTCAAATTATCCATCCATGGATGAAGGATCATGAAGGATTTTTTCCCTTCAGTATTTGTTATTTTGATGTAATACCATGTACATGATGATAGATGGGATGGAGTTGCTAACATACATGGCTAGTGGCCAGATTATTCTCAGACAAATATTTATAACCCATGTAAGGGAAATTCTACTATGAGTATTTTAAGGGGGAGATAGTATGATCTTGGTTTTCAAATCCGGAATATATCCTCAAAATTTATTTAAAAATCACATTGATGCTATATTTTTTGATTAGATATGAGGACTATGCCGTTATTCAATTTCATTCATTTGTTGGAAGAAGCGAGGAGAATGATGGGGGCTACTGGAAAAAAAATACATGATTTCAATTATATTCATAAGGTGAATTTAATTGATTACAGACAATGGTTTTATCTATTGATGAAACCCCATGATTTACATTACATATATAATTAACATATAATAAATAAGACAACGTTTTTTATTGGGGGAGACACCCGTTCATTTCATAGACCCCATTTTTTCTTCTCCCACATAGAACATCTAGATGTATGACGCTCCTCTTCCATGCTTAGGATTGGATCCTCTGTTTCTTATCCATATAGACTCCAAAAAACCATTTATGCATCTATTTTTAAGAGCATAAACAACAACTTCAATCCACTCCATTCATTTATTAATTTATCTCACTGCATTTTCTACTATTTTGGAATAAGGTATAATTACCTATTTTCATGATGATTGAATGGATTGCTGATTTCTTATATTCATGGATGATTATGGAAATGATATTGTATGAGTAATACTTTACATACATAGGGTGGGTGGTCTAGTAATTATCCCACATGACTTTTAGATTTATATTACAATTTGTGGATCTACAAGTTTGATTATACAAGGTTTAACATAAAAAAACATAATCCTTGTTTAATTGTCTATATATGAAAGAAATGACCTCATTTCCCCTTTTTCTTATTGATATAGGTCCCCATTGAATATTTCATCCATAAGGTGTCCCTATATAATTTTACTTTGCTATTATAAAATATAATAGAAGAAAACCATCTTCTATATTGTTTTGGTTTCACTCCTAAATGTAATGAATATGAAGAATTAAATGGAGAGTGAATGGTATGAACACTTTACATGATTTAACATTAATAATGGTTACTCCCTTTTTAATGTGATAAATTAATATATTATAAATTATATTTGACTACATATACATTTGATATATTAACATGGCATCCCATATACTTGTGACACATGGGAATTATGTCCTTTATAATTTTTCTACATGATTATTTTTTCACATATACTTGTGATAATTGGGAATGTTATCCCATATAATTGTTATACTCATGCATGAAATATCATATACCTATTATAATCATCAATGGAATCATATATATGTGTGATAGTCAGTCATGGTGTCCCTTATACCTATGATACTCGAGGATAACGTTTGTTATACTCATGATACTAATGAATGGAGTCATATATACATTTGATACATGAGAATGGAGTCCCTCATGATCTAAGATACTCAGTCATTGTATCCATGACTACCCTGTTTGAATCAAATGTCTTGATATATATTCTTGAGTTACACCATTGATCATGAATAGTAGTACATATTTATATATATGACTATTAACACCATTATATATATAGAACTTATATACACACACATACATACACATTAACATGTTTATGTTCATGGTGAAATAAGTTAAGAGTTTTTCCTATCATAGGGTGAAGTAGGTAGTGTCATCCATGTGTCACTTGGGAACCAGATCCAACCATTTATAATTTTTTACTCCAAACTATTATTATATCTATACACATCAAATATTATATGAACTGGATAGATTATTTTATAAACTATTGTTGGTGTCCAACTGAGTATATCTCACACCATGTATGGGATGCTATTTTGTACCTAAAAATCATCATAGATGCTAGTTGGGAAAAGGGAAAACACCGAATTTTCAATGATCTTTTATTGTAGCCTCGGTAGGGGAGCAGAAGACTGATCTATAGCCTTTGATTATATCTAGAGATTTTTAGGTGTTTTTTGATGTTGCAATATCTATGTGTGTTAACTTCAATGTTTTCCTTTTCATTTTTTAAATACATGATATTACACAATTTCTTATATTGTATTCCATATTTCTTTAGATGACTGTTTATTCTATCTGGATGACTTATCTTATGTTTTTAGTTGATATTATGAATTAAACATTTAACCTAGAAATAAACTACTGTATTACTCTGATTATGAGTTTATAATATCCATAATGTACCACCATATACCCCTACTACTTTCCAGTAGCCTATGGCGTACATGGAAGCAATATTGGAGAAATGGGATTGATCATGATTAATTACATCCAACTGAACTAGCTACGGGTTATTGAAGAATCATTCCAATATCCCTTCTTGGTATTCTGTAGAATGGAAAACCTAGTAAATACTGAGCAACGATGCTTAGTAAGAGAAATAATATAACATATTTTATCACATAATAAATAAAGCAAGATTAATATGGAAAAGATAAACAATAATCAAATATTCCATTCAACAATTATCCTAAATGGAAAATATTTTCACTGATAATATAAAAACATAAATAATTACATGTATAAAAGTAACTAGTTATATAATTTTTAAATGAATAATGTTAGACATAATAACATGACCATCGTTGAATTATTCCATGACACCAAACATAAATTGGTAAGGTGTACAAAAAATACTCAAACCAGTTTGCCGCATGACTCATACTGATGCACTGATAGGATATAATAAGCCTTATCCACCACTTAATCTATCCAATAAATTATTAATATAAACTAAATTTATAATAATTAAATTCCAAATAAATATAATGATTCAGATTAAAAACCCAAAATATGAAATGTTAATGGTTTTCCCATTCAATAAATATAATAAATTTACCATAATAAATATAGATAAATAATTTGGATTCTAGCACTATATTATATACCCAATAAGTCATAAAATTTATAAATGGATATTGACATAGATAAAAATACTTATAAAAAATCACATGAACTTTATTTAATGAAAATACTATTTTTATTTTGAAAACCTATATTTTAATTATAATAATTTCAATAATATATGGATTTTTGTTTTAATGGAACCATGATAGTCTTTGAAATAATATTCAATTAAATCAATATCAAATAAATGGGTAAATACACAAAATTATTAAATGTTAAAATAAATATTATAGTCATGCCATTGGTAAAAGTACCTACATCAAAAATAAGAAAAAGTATTCTTATTAAATATTTTAAATGAAATTAAAACAAGTGTAAAAATTGAAATATTAAATTATTAGATTATAGTTAAATTATTATTGAAAACACTTTAATGGATACATGGGATTTGAAGAAATTTTTTTTTATATTGAATAGAAATGTAAATTCAAATTTCTTTTATAATAATTATTTTGAACTTTTCAGTACCTATAGAGATTAAAATAAAAGGAATATTTATAATTTATAGAAATAACTAAAGGATAATAAAATATATTGGGTTCAATGTGGAAATATAAATTAATTCTCACAATGGAAACATAATCATAAAAAATCATTCATATGGGTGACATTGTGAAATAAACCCTTACAGCTTTGGTAACTTCTTAATAATAACCCCCATGAATGAAATAACTTCCAAGAATACATTAAATTCAATGAATATATATATTTTCATCATATAAAATAAAAGCTTTTAAAATACACTCTAAATAAAATAAAAAAGTAATGAATATATAATATTTCTCATAGAAACAAATGTGTGATGATAAATCCTTACAAATATTTTAAAACTAAAGTGAGTATTAATGATGTAATATTGTGAAACAAATGAAAATACACATAAATTAAGTGTATATTCAATTTAAAATAATATGAGATATTTAAACACAATGCCATGTAATAACATATACAATTATTAATTAATATAAACCAATAAAAAGAAACAAACTTAAGAACACCTGTAGCATTATTAAAAATTTTAAATCATTACCCCATTAAAGAAATAACATCAATTAAAAATTTTAAAACCTTCAATACAAATAGATTCACGACATAACATATGAATGAGGAATTATATACACTATATGAAATAAAAATGAAGTGAAAATTTAATTTATCTCAAAGAAGTAAAAGTGAGACGTGAAATACTTAAAAAGATCATAACAATGAATTGAGAATTAATCAATGAATTAATTATGATTATCAATAATAAATAAAAAACAAATGTTAATAAAATATCAAATAATTATAGGTCATTACCCAAATAATCTTGTAATAACATTGATAATGTATAATTAATATAACCCAATGAATATAAATTGAGTTAGGCAACCCTGTGTAAATATTTTATCATTGAAGTGATAATTAATCAATTAAGTAATATGTTACAAATTCAAATCCAAATTAATCAGGTGGATATAAATAAAAACCCAATAATATGTTATTACACACATAATATTGAAATAAAATTATCAATAAAGATGATATATAGCCCAATGGATCAAAATTGAGTTAAGAAACCCCCTTCCGCAAGATTTAATAACCATGTATATACTTTATCCTGAGTATAGTTGAATTATATTTATTTTATAATTAAATAAAAAACATTTTCAATTATATCACATTATTACTATACATATAATTTCACTTAATATTATGAATTATATAGTAATTAAATTAATTTACTTCATGTAAGGCATATTGACGATATTGGGTTCATTATCAGAATACAAATTCAGTAGGTTGACTATATTAAGGGGTATCATTGGTATGTAATATAAAAAATATTAATCCTAAAACAATAATAATTTTTATATCAACTAAAATTTTAGAATAATATATGAAAGGTATACATGGAATGAAAAACAAATCACATCACTTTGTGGAAGTGGTAGTCAACATTTACGCATGAGAAATGTTATCATTTTTAATGGGTGGATATTTAAAAAGGTAAGTAATATAATATATTTAAAAAATAATAATTATTGAATTAAAATAATATATATTAATTTAATCCATCCTTATTACTAGATTTCTTAGGTGGTTATATTAAAAACACATCAAATCATGGTGGTGGTAGTCTACACGTACACATAATATATGTTTTCATTTATCATAGAGTGGAAAATAATATAAATATGGGAAATAACATAGTCATAATAACCTAATAGTATATTGGAGATGCCTATATTATTATATAAATATGGTTATGATTGAATTTATAGAGTCTGATTAAGAAATAATATAAATTAACTCAACTAAGAGTTTTAAATATTTATTAGAAAACATCATATTGGTTACACATTATTCCTTTTAGGTAAGTCTATTGGTGTGACTATAGAATCTTGGTTATGTAGATGATGGTTTGGAATTTATTTTTACATATATTTTTTTTGATATAAATGTCTCAAATTATTTGAGGAATTTTTTAAATAGGGGTCCATTTTATAAGTGAGGATAGTAGTGTAAATGTAAATATTAAGAACATTGAAATAGAATAAATATCATAATCATATTATGTGAATAAAAATGGAAAAATTTCAAATGTAGGATATGATAAGGTATAAATACCATCATATAATAAAACTTATACATGTCTATGTTTCATTTTCAACCTGATCATTTTGTGTAAACCCCTCATTATCCCTTTTTAGATTTAACCATTGTAACACACTGGTCACTCTTTAAGAGTTATGAATTTACATAAATGGTTGATATTGTTTCAAAAATGGTCCATGGATGAAATATTAGACCATATTACACTCATGGTTTCCAATTTCATCATTTTTTTTATTTTAAATATTTTATTTTATTATTGTTTATTATTAATAATCATTAAATATATTTTTAGTACTATTTATTAAATTTGACTTCAAATTCATAAAGAGAACTTTTTAATTTCAATATATATACATTTAACATTAATTTTGATTTATAATTACCCATGAAATGCATAAAATCACATAATTATTTCTAAACATATGAATTCTATTTTTTAAATTAGTTAACTTGATATTCTATATATTTCACAAACACTATATCAGTGCTACATAAGAATGTGTAGTTGTTATGTCATTTGTATAAACAAAAAATAAATTAATATCATTAAAATAATCAATTATAATTTAAAATAACCATTTATAAGTGATCATAAATACAATTTATCACAATGAAAATACATTATAGATACTAAGAGCAAGAGAGTGGAATTGATGTAATTATCCTTTACATAAAATCTTATAAAGGTTATAATCAACGGAAATTGGAAATAAGTTGATATATTTTTAATCTTTTATGTTTATGGTAGAAAAAAATTTATCCAATAAAATTAAAATAAGTTTTACTAAAATTATTATGCCATATCTCATAGTTTGAACCCGATTAGACATATTTTACCTTTATAATAGTAAAAAATATTAACCACAGTTACAATTTATATTGAAAAAAATTAGATGTAAATATTTTAAAATTTTAAAACTATATATTAAAAAAATGAAATAATGTTTTAAATATTAAATTTCTAGAAATTTCATAAATTAATTTTAAAATAAATTTTGTAAAATAAAATAATATATTTTTTAGAAAAAAATGTGTCATTAATCATAAAAAATGAGTTTATAGATAAACTAAATATGAAGTTATGTTTTTTATATTTTATAAGGTTATTTAAATATAATGTATGATTATATTAATTTAATACTAAATACGAAAAAATAATATATCTGAAGAATTATTTAATTTTAAAAAAATGGGAGTTTTGGAAAAATTAGTAATTTTAACTATTCTCTCAAAAAATAATTTTTTTTGAAAATTCCATAAAATCGAACTAAAAATATTATGACATAATGATATAAAAAATTATCAAATTTTTTTGAAATTTAATTTACAAAAATTTTATAAATTTACTACATTAAATGTATAGAAATTGTAATAGTAATAATTTTGAAAAAAGTATATTTGAATCATAAAATGAATTTATTTCCATTAGATGTATAATAAATATAATTGGATAAATATTTATTATTTAAATTGGACAAATAATATTCATATTTTATTATAATAATTTTTCAATAGTTATTAATTAAATATATTATATTAAAATTCCATTTTTTAATTTTAAATAGTTCTATGTAGTATATATAATTTACCATAGAAAACATTTATTTTAATTTATAAGAAATTAAAAAACAATTAAGGGTAGTTATTAATATAATTACCTAAAACATTTGTACATTTATTTTTTAATATGTTGTTTTATATTTATATATTATTTTCCAACAGACATCATTGAATTCATGTGGACTCATATCATATTAGAATTTAATGTCCAAAATTAAAAATAATAAAACATAGAAGTAAAGTGGCAATGTGTGGCCGATACCATGGGGACTACTGGTAGGTCAATTACCATTAAATAAAAAAACATTTTGAAGGACTCATCGCATTCACTCTCTTTTTTTTTAATTAGTGGTATGTGTTTTGGGTTTAATTGAAATAATAAAGGGACCATGGCAAATTTTCGGGTACATGGAAATGTTTAATCATATATCTAACTTGAGATAGATCTATATCATATGCTATGATGTATTTCGAAGAACACCAAATGACAGTGGTCTAGCCAATTGGATCACCCTAGGTTAGAAAACACTCTGTGGTCCAAAGTATTTGAAAACATAAGAGCAAAAATCATGTATTATAGGAAGAAAGAATTACATGCTATTGGTGTAACATCCCAGAAAAATAAATAATAAATTTTTTTCATATTTATTAATATTTACAAATTAAATATTAATTTTACTTTAAAGGGGTTTTTATGTTCGATAGCATATCCGATACACAACAAAGAGTTTCTTTGAAATCTTACGTTGCACACTAGTAATAAAATAATATTATTTTAAATGGTAGTTAACACGTAGCCATTTTATTGGTGGGAATGAATAGAAATAACTAAAATATGATTTTATATGTTAGTTAAATGTTTTTACATTTATCAAATAAAGAATAAAGGATTAAAATACGAAAAGAATTCAATTTTAGGCATATATAATCTAATATTCACTAAAGGTCAACTTATCGCCTTTTGATGGAAAAACGTCATTAAATATAGTTTTGGTCACTATTATACATTCTATTGAACCAAATACAATTCTTCTTTGGAATTGGGACATCAAAATTTACTTTGTGTAAATTTTTGGTATTTTTCTGATAAAGTTCATTTTTAATGAATAGTGACAAATGTTGTATTTTAATTCAAACCCTCTTTTTAATATAATTTATTTACATGATTAGATTATGTTTTGAATTGGTTTTAAAGTGAAATTAGAATATATTTATACCATTTTATCTAATAGTTGTCATTGGAATTAATTTCACTTTGAAATTGGACTTAAACTAGTGTCAATCTTTTGATATATATTGTTTCATAAAAACACGCTATTTGTTCTGACAGTGGGAATTAATTATTAAATTAATTAATGTAACTTATATGTTTTGAATTTTGTAAAATAGACATCATTTTTGAGTTCAGAAAATCAAATATATCTTAGGGTGAAGTTTTGGTATTTTTCTGAAAAACAACATTTTTTGATGAATAGTGAAACCACTAAGTTATACTTAAAAAACTAGTTTTTCATTTAAATGAAATTTTACCACCTCTGTGTTTTGAATTTCAAAAATCCGAAATACATGGTTGTCAATAAGAAGTAAAATTTGGTTCCATGGGATTAAAATAATTTTTGGTGAATAGTAGCTTTTAAGTTTTTAATCACGATTAGAGGTAATTAGTATAATTTAAGGTAAAAATAATGTTTTAATAATATTAATGACCTTGACACATGTCCTACCCTTATTGTATGTGTCATGGATGACCAAGAAAATCCATGGGCCAACTTGGGGACCCCATGGAGCCACTTTGGTAGGAAAATGACATTAATAACTTTTTATTTAATGTTAAAATTAAAATGTCACAAACATGTGTTGTTTTAATAAAACAATTTTTAAATGGGGTTATAAAAGTCATAATTTTGAATATAAATATTCATTAGAAATATCATAATATTTCCTACATCATGAGATTTTTTATATAATTTTAATACATTAAATAAATTAAATTATTTTTGACACCATGATGATGCAGTGATTACCTCATTATTTAACGATTTAAATAAAATGAAAATATAATGTAAAATCTAAAAACTAAAATTGTCAAAAACCTATTGGATGGGTGGATTTCGAACTCTTATCACCTTATCCTCAAAATATATAATTTTGGGACCTTTGAAATCCAAAAATCATTTTATAATAAAGTAACATTTTATAAGATTCCAAGAGTGCCCCTCCTCTCCACTTATAAAAGGCCCCCACCTCTACCACCTTACCCACACCTCTCAAGCCTTTGGCTCGACCAAAACCTACCCATTTTGTCTCTCCACATCCCTCTATTAATCCTAGAATCATCACATTTGGCATAAGTCTTTTCCAGGAAGCCTTTGAGATCAAATCATAAAGAGTTACCCATTTTAAAGGTAGTGTCTTCTCTTGTGTTCTTATGTTTTATTTTTCATATCCAACCCCCTAAACTCTTTTTATTCCTTTATTATGTAACAACAACAGTATATTCAATATAATAGGATGTTGTTATGAGAAGTATTAGTGATACACTTACACACCCCTTCCTCTAATGGTTAAAGAGCATACTGTTTCCGTGGCTGATGAATTTATGCCTCACGAAACGATGATTGTTCAATATTTTCTATCACTTTCAAAGGTGGCCATTAAGATGACACTATATTTATATATGATATATAATATGTTTATTTTTTCATTAAAATTCTATATTTTTCATTTATGGCATACCTTTATGGCTTCCATTATGGGTATACGCGATATCATCATTTTAGGAAGTGCGGACTACCGCCCTTTCAAAGTGATTTGATTCGATAATTCCATATGTGGGATGTATAAAGGATGGAGTTAATGATATTATATATGATAATATACTGGAGTTATAATATTCCTTTATGTCATTATGATTCCATTCCATAAAATATGAAATATAAATGAAAGTAGCGTTCATGCGTACGTACGGCTTACCGTCTCCATGAACGGTGCATTTCATTTCTTACCTCTAAATGTTATGTAATATTATAAATTCATGTATATACTAGATATATATGATATATATGATATCTACATAATGAATATTACTCTGGATATAATGGATACATGAACAACTTGTAATTATAAAGAGTTTATATTTGTCTCAAGTACCAATGATCGTTAAAACGACTGTTATTAACTTAAATAATTACATAGTGTTCATGACATGGTAATAAGTGACATAAAAGAAATAATGAACTTGAAAAAGGTTCTTATGCAAGTGGAAATTAACTCAAGTTTATTATTCAGGATATTAAAGAGCAATCGAGTCACGTTAGATATGAGGTAAGGGACTTCGTCTCAATCTCCATTCATTGAGGCATATTTTGTTTTATACACAACTTTATTTTATACGGTGTATAAACCCCTTTGAATTTTACGCTTATTCAAAAGGAATCTTTTTTATACGAATCATTTTACTAAATGACAAAAGGAATTTTTTTTTTCGTACGTATGCGGTGACAATGACTTCTCCGCTGTCGTGACCATTGTTTGAGTTTCGGCTTCCTCTACAAGCCATAACCTAACATTTTTTTAAAATGAAAAATAAATACCATGTATTAGTTTTCTTTTTTTTTTGGTATTGAAAATGGTTTTCATAATTTTTTTATTATATCAATGTGTTGTATTGATATCTTGTGATTGAAATGTTGAAATGTTATGTTTCCTTTATGCATGTTTTACGTGATTTGATTATGTTATGGTTCTTGGGAATTGTAATGAAGACAGATGGTTTCGTGATAAACTAAGGGCGGGTGAGCCCGATATAACTCTCCAATGCATTGGGTAACTTGATGGAGTTAAACGTTAAGGTTTCTCTGAAGAGATTTAGGGAATATTCTGTGATGGGTATTCCATACATTACCATGAGGGTTACTCCCTACGTAAGAATGTTATGAATTCCTCAAGTTACCTTTATGTCTTATTATTTCTATGATTTATTCATGATTTGATGAGTTATGTTAAAATGCTTATGTTTTATGATTAAGTATTATTTCATACTTGGACTAATGTTTTCATTTCGTACTTTTATATCCCTTACTGAGCTTTTTATGCTCATCCAAAGTTTTTGAAATGTTTTTCACAGGACTTAATGTGGAATAGGGTCAAGGATGAGATCAAGGAAAAGTCATGCTATCTAAAACATGGAACTAGACATGTTTCTTTTTAAGAGTTTTTATTTTATGGAAACTTAGTAGAAGTGTCTACAATGTAATATTTTGAGATGTAATAGTTATTTCCTAATTCTATAAAACTCTAAACCTAAAAATATCCTCAATGTGAATTATTAATTTAATTCAATATTAAGTAAGGTTTAAGGCTGGGGCCTTATAGTTGGTATCCGAGGTCTTTTTAGATAACTTTATGAGTTATAATTCTATTAAATTATTATCCAAAAATATTTTTCTTATGGTCAAATTGAAATGATATAGAATTTGAAGATTAACATGTTGCTTCATCTAAGACATGTTTGTTCAGAATGGTTTCCCACAGAGGAAACAGGGAAACAGTTCTGGGAAGGCATACATAAGGAAATAACCTTCCGAATCAGCATCATGAGATGGTCGGAATTGGAACTGAACAGTTTGTTGCAGTAATGGCGCATTTGAATCAAGTGATAAATGGTGGTGGTATCCATGCACGAGATCAGCCAGATCAACCCTAGAGGAACATGTCAGTGGTGGAACATTTCATGAGGCAACATCCCACATCATTCAGAGGATCATCTGACCATGTGCTAGCTGAAGGGATGATTAAAGCGCTGGAGAAGATTTTTGATGTCATGGGGTGTTCAGACAATCAAAAGGTTAGTCTTGCTATTTACCATTTGGAGGGTGAAGCAGATCCGTGGTGGTCGATGGTTAAAAATATCAGGGACGCTGATGAGATTGATGCTCTCAACTGGGATGAATTCAAAGTTATGTTTCTTTAGAATTATTTTCCTAAGGCTGTTCGACTGAGGATGGAAAAACAATTCCTGGAATTGAGGCAAGAGGAAGACTCAGTGGCAGCCTATGAGGAAAGGTTCACTCGATTGGTATGGTATACTCCAAATTTTATCCAAGAACTTGATCGTAAAATCAATGGTTTTTACTCAGGATTAAAGCCAAAATATCAAAAGGCTTTAGCTTATCGTGAGTTCAAAAGTTATGAAAATATTGTTCGATGTGCTGAGAAGGTGGAAATGGAGTTTGCCGATGATCAAGTGTTCTATAAAAACCAGCAGAAGAAGAGACCTAGGTGGCAGGAGAAAGGAAATAATTATTCAAAAAGGTCTGATGGTAAGAAAACTTAGTTTCAAGTTTGTTATAAATGTGGTAAAAGGCATGCTAGGGATTGTCTTCTGAATTCTGGAAAGTGCTACCGATGTGGTAATATGGGACATAAGGCTCGTGATTTCACGGAAAAATATCATGGGGATGGTAAGTCCAAATTTGATTTATAGTTAGTGAAATGTTTTAAGTGCAATGATAGGGGTCACTATACAAACGAGTGTCCAACAAAGAGCTTGAGTGATGGGAATCAATTAGACTACAAGCCGAAAGGGGTGGTGAAATCCTTTGAAACTACTTCAGTAGATGTCAGGCCATCAATTGAAGTTGTGTCAGGTACTTTGTTTTTTTTTTCAGATTATGTGAGTGTGTTGTTTGATTCAGGGCTACACATTCTTTTATCTCTGAAAACTTTTGTATTAAAATGGGAATACCATCTCAAGAAATGACTCGTGAACTTGTGGTAAAAACACCTGGGGAAAATGTTGAGGGAAAAAGAATTTATAAGAATATTCTTATCCTTATCAGTGGAAAGAACCTACTTGCAAACCTTATTTTTTTACCTCTAGTAGAGTCTGATGTTATCCTGGGTATGGATTGGCTCTCTATTTACCATGTTAAGATAGACTGTAGATCTAAAGAAGTTTCTTTTCATAAATACATTGAGTTTGTGTACAGGATTTAACCCTTACTATTTATTAAATATCAAGAGGGCGAGAAACTTGTAAAAGATGTAAATGAATGTTACCTTGCACATATCGTTGAAAATAAGGGAACTGTTCAGATTAATGATGTGCCAGTGGTAAATGAGTATCCTGATGTTTTTGCTGATGAGTTGCCTGGAATAATACCAGATCAGGATGTTGAATTTAATGTTGACTTAGTTCCTAATGCTAAGCCAATTTCAAAACCCCCCTATCGAGTGGCTCAAACTGAACTTTTAGAGTTGAAGGAGCAATTGCATGATTTATTAGAGAAAGGTTTCATTCGACCTAGCACATCACCATGGGGTGCTACTATTTTATTTTTTAAAAAGAAAGATGGCTCAATGAGGCTTTGCATTGATTATAGAGCCTTGAATAACATCACTGTTAAGAACAAATATCCTTTGCCTCATATCGATGATTTGTTTGATCATCTCCAGGGAGCTCAGTATTTTTCAAAGAATGACCTGAGATCGGGGTACCATCATTTGAAGGTAAAAAAAGAAGATATTCCGAAGACCACGTTTAGTACAAGATATGGCCATTATGAATTTGTAGTTATTCCTTCTGGGATAACCAATGCACCTGTTGTATTCATGGACCTTATGAATAGAATTTACCATGAGTTCATGGATATGTTTGTGGTTGTTTTCATTGATGTTATTTTGGTGTTTTCTAAATTTAGATAGGATAATGAAATACATTTAAGGATTATTTTGCAAACCTTAAAAGAAAAGAAATTGTATGGGAAATTCATCAAGTGGGAGTTTTGGTTGCAACAAATTTCTTTCCTTGGTCATATTGTTTATAAAGATGGAATAACTATGGATCCTGCAAAAACAAAAGTTGTTAAAGAATAGCCAAGACCCACAAATGTAACTGAGATTCATAGTTTGCTTGGTTTGGCAGGTTACTACCGAAGGTTTGTTGAAAATTTTTCACGGTTATCTAGACCATTGAATAAGCTAACTCAGAAGGGTGTTAAGGTTATCTGGACAAAAGAATGTGATGATTGTTTTCAGGAGTTGAAATGAAGATTGATGAATGCTCCAATTTTGGCACTTCCTTCCAGGAATGGTGAGATTGTTATATATAGTGATGCTTTGTTGAAAGGACATGGTTTTTTCCTTATACATAATGATCAAGTAATTGCATATGCTTCACGTCAGTTGAAAATTCATGAGGTAAATTACCCTACACATGATTTGGAATTAGCAGCTGTTGTTTTCGCTTTAAAATTTAGAGGCATAATTTTTATTTAGTAAAGTGTGAAATATATACCGATCACAAAAGTATTAAGTATATATTCACATAGAAATAATTGAACATGAGATAGAGGAGATGGCTAGAATTAATCAAGGATTATGATCGTACAATTCATTACCATCCGGGAAAATTAAATAAAGTGGATGATGCTTTGAGTCGAAAAAGTAATGCTTCATTAACAATGTTGCGTTTGGAATGTAATACTTGGTTAAGGATTTGATGAACTTTGGAATAGATGTTGTTGGTACAGGAAGTTCTTCTTTTTTGTTTCAGGTATCAGTGAGATCATCTCTATCAGACATAATTAAGCAAGCATAGAAGAAAGACAGTGGGTTACAGAAAAATGTAGATCTGGTTCAGAAGGGTAAGTTGCCTGAATTTAATATTGATAATGATTGCGATTTGAGGTTTGGGATGAGATTATGTGTTCCTGGTGATTCACAGTTGAAGAATGAGTTTTTATGTGAGGCTCATAGTTCCCCGTTTTCAATTCATCCTGGAAGTACTAAGATGTACAGAGATCTGCGGGAGTATTACTGGTGGGATGGAATGAAAAGAGATATTGATGATTTTACTGTGAAGTGTTTGACTTGTTAGTAGGTTAAAGTAGAGCGGAAGTTACCGAAAGGGATACTTCAGCCTTTACCTGTGCCAGATTGGAAATGGAAAAATATATCCATGGACTTTTTTGTGGGATTACCAAAGACATCTCAAGGTAATAATGCAATCTGGGGTACTGTTGATCGCTTGACTAAATCTACTCATTTCCTTCCTATTCGAGATACTTTCTCTCTAGATCGAATTTCCCTATTATATCTTAAAGTGATAGTCAGGTTGCATGGAGTTCCCCTATCCATTGTATCTGATCGTGATCCCAGGATTACTTCTAACTTTTGGAAAGGCCTTCAGAAGTCGTTGTGTACTGAATTAAATTTTAGTATAGCTTTTAATCCTCAATCAGATGGGCAGTCAGAACAAACAATTCAGAATTTGGAGGATATTCTATGTGTTTGTTCGATGGAATATCAGGGAAGTTGGGACCAACATCTTTCTTAGGTTGAATTTTCATATAATAACAATTTTCATTCCAGTATACAGATGGAACCATTTGAGGCATTATATGGGAAGTGGTGTCGAACTCTAGCTTTTTGGGATGAAGTGGGTGAATGGAAGCTGATGGGACCATAATTGGTAGAAGAGATGGGAGAAAAAGTTCAATTGATTCAGAAACCCATGAGAACAGCTCAGAGAAGACAGAAAAGTTATGCGGACAGTAGGAGGAAGGATCTATCTTTCGAGGTAGGTGATCATGTTTTTCTCAACGTTTCACCGTGGAAAAGTGTGATGCGATTTGGTAAGAAAGGAAAGCTGATTCCAAGGTTCATTGGACCATAAGAAATTCTGGAGAGAGTTGGATCAGTTGCTTACCGAGTGGATTTACCTCCGAGTTTATCTCAGGTACACAATGTTTTTCATGTTTCGATGTTGAGAAAGTATATTCCAGATCCATCTCATGTTTTGAGCCTAGATGTAGTTTAGTTGGAACCGAATCTCTCTTATGAAGAACAACCAGTCCAGATTTTTGACTGAAGAGAGCAAGTGTTGTGAAATAAGGTAATTCACTTGGTAAATGTTTTGTGGAAAAATCATATGCTTGAAGAGGCAACGTGGGAATCTGAAACTTCTATGAGGGATAAATACCCCCAATTATTTTGATAAGTGAATAAAATTGTGAGGACGCAATTTCCAAAAGGGGGGAAGGATGTAACATCCCAGATAAATAAAGAATAAAACATTTTCATATTTATTAATATTTACAAATTAAATATTAATTTTACTTTAAAGGTGTTTCTATATTCGATAGCGTACCTGATACGCAACAAAGAGTTTTTACTTGAAATCCTATGTTGCAGACTAGTAATAAAATAATATTATTTTAAATGTTAGTTAACACATAGCCATTGTATTGGTGGGAATGAATAGAAATAACTAAAATATGATTTTATATGTTTGTTAAATGTTTTTACATTTATCCAATAAAGGATAAAGGATTAAAATACGAAAAGAATTCAATTTTAGGAATATATACTCCAATATTCACTAAAGGTCCACATATCGCCATTTGATGGTGAACTATCATTAAATATTGTTTTGGTAACTCTTATACATTCTATTTGACCAAATAAAATTCTTATTTTTAATTGGGACATAAAAATTTACTTTGTGTAAATTTGTGGTATTTTTTTGATAAAGTTCATTTTTGTAATGAATAGTGAAAATGTTGTATTTTAATTCAAAACAGCTTTTTAATATAATTTATTTGAATGATTAGATTATCTTTTGAATAGGTTTTAAAGTGAAATTAGAATATATTTTTACCATTTAATCCAATAGTGGTTGTTGGAATTATTTTAAATTTGAAATTGGACTTAAACTAGTGTCAATCTTCTGATATATATTGTTTCATAAAAACACGATATTTGTTTTGACAACGGGAATTAATTATTAAATTAATTAATTTAACACATATGTTTTGAATTTTTTAAAATAGACATCATTATTGAATTCTTAATATCATATATAGCTTAGGGTGAAGTTTTTTTATTTTTCTAAAAAACTTCAATTTTTGAGGAATAGTGTAACCACTAAGTTGTACTTAAAAAACTGGTTTTGCGTTTAAATGAAATTTTACCACCTCTGTGTTTTGAATTTCAAAAATCCGACATACATGGTTGTCATTAAGAAGTAAAATGTGGTTCAATGGCCTTGACACATGTCCTACCCTTATTGGATGTGCCACGACTGACCAAGAAAATCCATGGGTCAACTTGGGGACCCCATTGAGCCACTTTGGTAGGAAAATGACATTAATAACTTTTTATTTAATGTTAAAATAAAAATGTCACAAACATGTGTTCTTTTACTAAAACAATTTTTAAATGGTGTTATACAAGTCATAATTTTGACTATAAATATTCATTAGAAAGAAAAAAGGATTTCCTACATCATGATATTTTTTAATAATTTTTAGACATTAAATAAATTAAATTATTTATGACACCATGATGATGCAGCGATTACATCATTATTTAACGATTTAAATAAAATGAAAATATAATGTAAAATATAAGACCTTCACTTGTCAAAAACCTATTGTCTAGTTGTATTTAGAACTCTTACCACTTTAGCCTTGAAATATATAATTCTGGGACCTTTAAAATCTGAAAAACATTTTATAATAAAGTAACCTTTTATAACTTTCCAAGAGTGCCCCTCCTCTCCTCTTATAAAAGGACCCCACCTCTACCACCTTACCCACACCTATCAAGCATTTGGATCAGCCAAACCCTACTCATTTTTTCTCTCCACATACCTCTCTTACTCTTAGAAGCCTTACTTTGGGAAGAAGTCCTTCCAAGGAAGCCTTTGAGCTCAAATCAAAAAGAGTTACCTGTTTTAAAGGTATTGTATTCTCTTGTGTTCTTATGTTTTATTTTGCTTCTCCAACCCCCTAAACTCATTTTATTCAATTATTTTTTTAACAACACCAGTATATTAAATATACTTGGATGTTGTTATGAGAATCATTATAGCTACACTTACACAGGACTTCATCTAATGGTTAAAGAGCATACTATTTCTGTGGATGGCGAATTTCTGCCTCACGAAACGATGATTGTTCAATAATATTCTAATACTTTAAAAGGTGGCCATTAAGATGACACTATATTTATCTATGATATATAATATATTTATGCTTACCTTAAGCTTCTGTATTTTTCATTTATGGCATACCTGTATGGCTTCCATTATGGGTATACGCGATATCTTCATTTTAGGAAGTGCGGACTACCTCTCCCTCAAAGTGATTTGATTAGTTAATGCCATATGTGGGATGTATAAAGGATGGAGTTAATGATATTATATATGACATTATACTGGAGTTATAATATACCTTTATGTCATTATTATTCCTTTCCATAAAATATGAAATAGAAATGAAAGTAGCGTTCATGCGTACGTACAACTTACCGTCTCCATGAACAGTGCATTTCATTTCTTACCTCTAAATGTTATGTAATATTATAAATGCATGTATATATTGGATATATATGATATATATGATATCTACATAATGAATATAACTATGGATATAATTGATACATGAAAAAATTGTAATTATAAAGAGTTTATTTTTGACTCAAGTACCAATGATCGTTAAAACAACCGTTATTAACTTAAATAATTACATAGTGTTCATGACATGGTAATAAGTGATATAAGAGGAATAATGAACTTGAAAAATGTTATTATGTAAGTATAAATTAACTCAAGTTTATTATTCATGAGATTAAAGAGCAATCGAGTCACGTCGGACCCGAGGAAAGGGACTTCGTCTCAATCTCCATTCATTGAGGCATATTTTGTTTTATACACAACTTTCTTTTATACGGTGTATAAACCCCTTTGACTTTTATGCTTATTCAAAAGGAATAATTTTTTATACGAATCATTTTAGTAAATGAAAAAAGGAATGTTTTTTGTTCGTACATATGCGGCGACAACAACTTCTCCGCCACCGTGGCCATTATTTGAGTTTCGGATTCCTCTACAAGCCATAAACAAAAATTTTTTTAAAATGAAAAATACATATGAAAATGGGTTTCATAATGTTTTTATTATATCAATGTTTTGTATTGATATCTTGTGATTGAAATGTGGAAATGTTATGTTTCTTTTATGCATGTTTTACGTGATACGATTATGTTATGGTTCTTGGGCATTGTTATGAAGACGGGTGCTTCTGTGATAAACTAAGGGTAGGTGAGCCCGATATAGCTCTCTAATGCATTGGGTAACGCAAAGGAGTTAAATGTTAAGGTTTCTCCGAAGATATTTAGGGAATATATTGTGATGGGTATTACACACGTAACCATGAGGGTTACTCCCTATGTAAGAATGTTATGAATGCCTCAAGGTACCTTTATGTCTTATGATTTCTATGATTTATTCAAGATTTGATGAGGTAAGTTAAAATGCATTTGTTTTATGAGTAAGTATGATTTCATACATGGACTAATGTTTTCATTTTGTACTTTTATATCCCTTACTAAGCTTTTTATGCTCATCCCAAGTTTTTGAAATGTTTTTCAGAGGACTTAATCTGGAATAGGGTCAAGGATGGTATCTAGGAAAAGTCATCCTATCTAAAACATGGATCTAGACATGTTTGTTTTCAAGAGTTTTTTTGTTATGGAAACTTAGTATAAGTGTCTAATTTTTAATCTTTTGAGATGTAATAGTTATATCCTAATTCTCTAAAACTCTAAACCTAAAAAGATCCTCAATGTGAATTAATCATTTAATTCAATATTAAGTAAGGTTTAAGGCCAGGGCCTTATAGTTGGTTTTACCCTGGTCTTATCAAACATCGTCATAGTTGTTAAATTTACTAATACGGTGTTCATGGATAATGAAAAATATCCATATTGATTTTTTTTCAATTTATAGTTAGTGGGTATACAGTTACAAAATTTTGATATTTAGATATTCATTAGGTTCAAAACACACCTACCATTTACCCCTCACCTTAAGAGGGGAAACCATGAATGAAATTTGTGGTTATAAGAAAGTAAATTTTAATAATGACATGTATAATTATAAAATAGTTCAAAAGGAATAAATTTGGGACAAAAAAGAAAGAATCAATGTTAAAAACTTTAATGAAATATAAATCTAATTAGAAACCATCTTTAAAAGAAAAAACATTGAATAATAAAGTAATTCATAATCAAAAAAATGAAGAAATAATCAAAAACATACATCAAACAAAGGAATTATGAATGAAAATGTAATAATTTAAGAATATAGGTAGGTGGTGATGTAAAAAAATGTTGAAAATGAAATAGGGATGAAATGGATGATGAACATGTGGGGAATGATTAAAAACTCAATAAATTGCAATAAAGAAATGAATGGAAGAAGGAAATATAATTTAGAATGAAAATGAATTAAAAGGGAAATGATAAATGATAGAATATAATTTCATAAGGATCTATGGTGCATGGATTAGCATTGGAAATATTAATAGGAATGTTATTTACATTGCATATATTTCATCAACATCATGTTGTTGCTTAAGTGACTTGGGTTTGGATATATACACGTCATGTAAGTGGGTTGGATAACGTGAAATTGAGTTGAAATTTTCCCACTGAATAATCTATTTTTATCTTTGAGTGGTAGAGCCATGAAAACATGAACATTATTCAATCTCTCTATATCTTGTATTCATTTTACTGTTTCTGGGATTTCTATTTTTGAAAGCTGCAACCTATGTAATGGATTCACACATTGAGTATTGTCTTCTTCTCATGTAAAAATTTCAGAGGATGTTCTGTGGCCCTGAATGAATATTTTCAATGACGTATCAACATCTTGTTTGTGATATAAGGCATGTAAATCCAGTTATTGGATCTTTTTCATCATTTCATCCTTTTTGTCTAGAAATCCTATTTCTTTTGAAAATATACCAATAACCATTGTATTATATTTTTTCTCATACCTTAAATAAATTTTCCTGACTATAGGATTGAATTAGTTCTATCATCCCCACTACATAAAAAAACACAAAATCAATCATAAGGGTTTCATAAAAAAGGATTCGAATGACTTTGATGCAGAGGGATGGTGCGTAGAAAGTTAAAGTCATGCTCAAAATAGGGTAACCTCTAAAGGATAGAGCATGATAAATGTGAATAGTGAAATAATGTAGTTCCTCCCGAATCAAATTGTGTCAATGATCCAAACATATCATGCACATCCATGATTATATTGAATATGAATAACAAATTTACCATGTTCCTTTATTTTTTTATATTACTTTTATTTATTTTTGTAATTCATATTCTGGCTAGATCTCACATCCATACCATAACTACATAAGTTCCATCATAGGAATCATTGGTCTGGAAATGGTGATTTTGTACCTTCCTACTACACAATCCAATTTTTAGAGGAACATGGCATGCATTAAATGATTGGAGTAATCATGGACCAAATCATATCAGTTGTGAATGTTCCACAATACATCTCCTTAATAAATAACATCTTGTTTCTATTGGCTAAAAAATCCCCCACACTTATTCTATAGATAATCCTTCTTAATACCAAGATAAATATAGGAAGAAGTAATGATCATAATGTGGATCCATCCTAAAATAGTTATTCATGGAAACTGAGGGACAAATAAGGAATGATGTGAGTGGGTTCTCAAGAAAAATCTTATCCACAAGAATTACCTCAATCATTTTGAAAAAGTATTTGTTTAGTCATAGCCTCAATATGATATCATTAAATGTTCTTATATATTTATATGCCCAAGTTTTTTCTAAATAATTATACAAAAAATACTAAATCGTGGGACCATAATCTAATAGGGAATGGAAGTATAAAAAAATACATGATAATCAATGAGGGTATAAAATAAAATAATAAGTCAATCAAGATACATTTCAAACTATTTTTTTTAATTGACATTCTAATATAATAAGTAATTACAAAAAATAAATAACCTGGATTAAAACATGGATTTAAAAAACATCCAACATAAAATTGTATTATATTTAAATGGACATTGTGATTTTTTCAGGTTTGAAGTATTATTTTAAGGAAATGTATTACCTATAAAAGTGAAAAAAAGAAACAATAAAATTGCATCGAAAATAATGCTCAATAAATACTCCACCATATTTGAAATGAGATATTTTCCACATTGTACATGATGGTATTGTGAGAGATATATCATAGATTTAGCACAATTAAAATGAAATAGATAGTTAAAGATAATTTTATGGAATTGAGATATCACTACAATGAGTTTCATTTCAGGTGGAAGTTGGTGGATGTTGATTTTTAATTGATCTACATGTATAATGTGTTACATTGAAAAATCATAAACTAGATATATAATTAGTTTATAGGGTCTAAAACTGATGAATGTAGTGAAATGAAAAAGGTTCACAAAATGAATTGTAATGAAACATAGCTTAGATACGTAATGATATTTGTTTTCAGTGAAGTTATAGAACTTCTTATGAATAGGAAAGATAAAAAATGAAATAAAATTCCATATAAAAGAATAAAAATAATGATTAAAAATAAAATAAGGCTTTCCTCCCATAATGATCGTACAATGTCATCTTTATCTAGATGGATGGAAAAATTATCACTTAATGTCATCTATCTTCTCATAATTCATCTTCCTCCTACATGAAGTGGTGCCTGTTTCACTATACACATGTTCATTCTTATAGGAATTAACTATCTTAGGATAACACTATGAATGATTATCATGTGGTAAGAAAATAAATTTGTGCTCATCATTGGGGGGGTCCTTTGCTGATAATTGGTATGTAATAAAATACCCAGAATCTAGCACTCAAAGTCATCTCGATGATGAGTCATACAAATTATAAGGGAATTTTTTCATTAGATTGGCACATTGATGACCATGGATGAAATAGAAGAATAATAATGGATGGATAATTAACAAATTTAATGAAATGATAATAATCCATGAAATAGAGAACCATAAACAATATCCCGTGTAGGCATATTTTGAAATGACACATCTCTTAGTAACATAATATAAGAAATAAAAAATGATTACCCAAACAAATTAGAAATATGGGGTTGGGGTACATGTGAAAAAAAAGATGTAAAATCAAAATCATCAAGATATACAGAATGAGTCCCTTCTTGAGTAGAGGATTCCTATATCTAGTCCATCCAATTAATATTAGTGAAAGATTAAGGGGTGTGTGGATCAACCATGGTGGTGGCCACTGTGGTGCTACATATTATATTATAGGATAGTGAAGGTGAGGTATAAATCCTGACGATGGTTAAGTTTGTAGAATACTGGTCAAAGAATGGATCCTTGGTAGATTTTGTAAGGTATGTTACCATTCCCCACATGGAATACTCTACCAAATACTCCCACTCAGTTTTGGGGTCTAAAAAAATCGAGGGAAGGTCAAGGGGGGAGTTAGAGGTGGGTGGCGTAGATGTAGAAGAAGTGGTTAGAGAATCAAGTGGATGGGATGTAGGTGTGTTTCATGGGGGTGATGGATTGGTAGTAAATAATAAAATATCTACAAAAGTTATGCAAATATTGGGGAAATTCTAGGGTAGATTCTATATGTTCAAATGCACCAGGACCCAATGATATTCATGGAATGATGGGGTGGGTTATGGTGAGGGAAGGTAAGTGTTCGATGAAGAATATGGGGTAATGGTGGATGGAAGGATAAAAGTGGTGATAAATATAGTGGTACAAGATGGGGTGATAGTTGGGGAATAATGTATGGAGGATGCTGCTACTAGGTCAATTCCATCATGCGTCGTTATCCCCATCTTGTATAGAAGGAGAAGGGTGATTCTCTCCATAGGGCTACTGTATGTGTGTGTGTGAGTGACCGTAAAGGCATAAAATTTACTGACAAATTGTTGATGCAAGATCTACCCATTGTCATGCCAAATGTCCTCTTGTAAAGCATCCTATATAACTCATTAAAATTTCTATCTTTTTCAATGATAAGGCCTCCATTGGATTTAGGGTGAATAAGGACTTTTAGCTAGATGACCCTTCTCTAGGAATCACCATGATCCAATCAATATTAAGAAAGGTCTCTATGAAATATCTAGAGGGATGCACCTTGGATAAATGTGATCATCATGGTTTGGGGGTCATAAACACTATGAATATCTCTATAAATCATTAGACAGTATCACACAACACCATCTTTGTTAGGCTTGTGATGAATATTCAGAAATATGAGGGAGGATATAAATTCATCAGAGTAAATTATCAGGCCAACTACATTGTGACTTAGGCCGATCTCCCATGAACATCCTCCATGTTCGAAGTAGAATAAGTTGATTTCCATATCATCACTAGAAATTTACATTATTAAGTTCTTCGTATAATTCTACGATCAAACTTTTGTGATCAGGGTTAGGTGAAGTTAGTCTATTAGGAGAATTACCTCATAGTAAATGTGTATTTTCTTCAAAACTATTAGATCCAAGGTTATTTTCATTCTTATTTTCTTGACTTTTAAGTGGACCAACCAATCCTTTTTCAAAGACTTAGAAAATCTAATGAATGGATGAATGTGAGGTCAACTGGGACCCTATGTTCCACTGGATGATGACCAAGAGTCCCTATAAATGGAAGAAGTTGTAGTAAAGGTGGTTGAAGATGATTTGGATAGATCTATGGTTGGTGTAGAAGGTAAAACCATCCACCACTCGGTTAATAGATTTGTTTCTTCTTCTAGTTTGTATGGTATTTGGGAAAAGTGAAAATAGATTTCATGTTTTTATAATAGATGGTAATAAGGGTATAGGGGAAAAGGAAGAGTAGGCTTGGTGGGAGGGATGGGGGAATTCATAATATGTGTAGATAAATTAGTCTATGGGTGGGATCTTGGAAGGGTCATGTAGAAGATGAAGTGACAATGGATGGTGTGAACCCTAGGATCAGGGAATTTATTAATTTACCTAGAAAATTACATGATGTGTACTTAATAAATGGCATAAAAAGAATGAATTGGAAAATATTATAGTTTCTTGACTATTACACACCATGTATTTATTATATGGCATGTATAATTTCATTTTGTTCCCTTATTTGATCAGGTCCCCTTGACATACATCTTCAATCCCTCTAAACTGTCCTAAAAATAAACTAATCTAACCTATTCAATTAACCCTTCCCTAGTTTCCCTTCCCTTTAATGATATATTATTATCTAGATCTAAAAATTTATCAAAGAATAAAAATTTATCTTTGAGAGGAAACATATTCTAAAACAATTCATGATGACATAGAGTATGAATGGTGGGATGAACTATCTTTCAATAGGTGTAGTGTAATTTTCATTCTTGTGATAACTAGAACTATAACAAACAAGAGGTGTTATCATATTGTCATTCATACTTGTTAAATGATCATATTTCTTGTCAATAAGAGATTTTGCTGAAAATTTTACAATTTATATTTTTTTATTAGTGGCCTTATCTAAATTGAACAAAACCTAATCTTCACCAACCCAAAAAATAAATCTCCACATCTTGACATTAGTCATTTTCTTTCCTAGTAGAGAGAAATGGTAATTTTAGAATGAGGAAGATTTCACCTTCCTCTTCTATATCCAAAATAAGTAAATAAATAGGGAAACTGAATTTCCAATTTCTACTCAGACACCCTCAAGAAACCCTCTTATATTCTAGAAATAATGTTATTCTAGTTAGCATTCCATCCATAATGGTTTCAATTTTATGAGCAAAAAATTCTTCTAAAAAACTATAAGATTTATATTTATATATTAAACTAAATCAATTAGTTCCTTTTTAAAATTTCATTTTGCAATAGTTCATGGAATAAAAAAAACAGACATGGTCTCAAATTATTGGAGGAACTATCCTTCACACAACTACATAGAACACTTTGTTAAGATATTCTATTTAGATTCCTTTAATATACATTTTTACAGGATGAAATGTAATTAAATAATCATTAATATGTAGGTAGATTTCCAATTTCCATTTCAAAAGGGATATTAATTTGAACTTGTATAAATAATTCTAGGATTTTTTTTACATACTTTCAATTTTTCAATTTTTCATCTGTTCAGGAATTGGGGGAAGTGGATTTTATACTATTAGTGCCACATAATTATCTTCCATTTCAAGTTGTTAATAAAATTGAGCTCACACATATGGTTTAACCATTTGATTCCTATACTAACTAGCTTCATATTAATTTCTTAGCTACTTTTCCTTAACTCTATGTGGTTGCTGTAAATCCATCACATTTTCATTTCTTAACATTATATCTTTATCCAATTCCCTCACATGAGGCCTGGTATTTCTAACTAAAGTATCAGATATGTAATCAGATAAGGTCTTTGAAATTTTTCCAATTTCATGATCTAGGCTATGTAGTGTACACGTGTGGTTTTGATTATCAGTCTCATGGGTGATCGTCCTTCGAACTACATTATGTAAAAACATACCAAGTCTTTTTTAAATATTTTTTTTGTGGGGTTGGTATTTTTTTATGGTCTGGGTAGATCCTGATAAAATTTCTATTGTGGTGGTGGTGTTAATTTCTATGCTCTAGGAAATGTTTGTTGGACTTATTATGGAGGTCAAGAAGATGGACCCTATGGTGGGTACCATGGTGTTCTTTGATGTTTTTGTGGCACATTTCCACTCCCATTTTCAAAGTAACATACTTTTTTCTATTGACTCTAAACTGGAATCTATTGTTAGTTTTTTATGAATGTATATACTTTTTTGGTTGCTGGTACTACATGCATTGTGGATTATAATTGATGTAATTAAAACCATGAGCTTGGGGTTATTCCTTGCATATCCAAAAATCCATTTCAAAATGTGGTCCTCTTCACAACTCGTTGGAGTGAATTTACATTACTAGAGTAGGAGGGGATGATGGCGTGATAGGTAATTGAAATGATTCCAGGTTCTTTTTTAGATCCCCAACATGAGAATCTTGGAAGGTAGTTTCTTAAAATTGGTGAATCTCAGTCTAGGGATGCCCTCTTTCATTTTACTATACACTTGCATTATTAGAGACATAACCAAAAATTTCTTGGCCAAAATTCTACAATTTTAGTATTAATACACCATCATTAGTTGTTTCTGCTACAGTTTATGCTGCAGGATGAAATCATTGATAAAATTTGTTATTTTGATGACACACTTCTAGTCTATGAGGTTGTAATTTTTGGTTCATCTTCTTGAATCTATCCCAACCTTCACAGAACAATTCTCTTCCAACATTGATGTTGTTTTTAATTTAATATTGATGCTACTATGTGTAAATTGGTGGGATGTATATGTATTGAAATATCTTTTCTAATTCATCCAAAATCATGATTGACTCAGATTCTTGAATTTTTATCCAATACCTTTCTCTATCATGTAAGGAGAATTGAGTGAATCTCAATCTAATGGAGTTTGATGATATTCCTTGTTTGAGAATTGTATAACAAACCTAGAGAATGTTTAAAATGTACTCAAGAGGGTTTTCTTTTTAAAGCACAATGAATTTACCTATATTTGGATCATTTCAATGAGCCTAGGTTTGATTTCAAAAGTGTCTACCTAAATTTGTGGGCCTGCACTGTTGGGTGCATCACCACAAATGTATGAAAATCTATAGTCCTTACCCTAAATGAAAGGTGGTTCATAATTGGGTTTCTAAAGTGGTGGCATCGAAATATTGTCATTATTATCCATTTTGAAGTGGTGACATGAAACAATAGTTCAATAATTCATGGGATCAAAATGAAGTAGTTCTTATACATATAGTATTACTGATTGAGTAAAGGGTCCCTGATGCGTGAACTAGCAGAGATGAACAGAGAGAAATAGAGGAAGAGGAAGGATGTAGCTGTGTTTAAAATGGGAGAAATGTAAAATGTAAAAGGGGGAGGAATCAAAATAAAGGTGAGGGAGATGTCATATATGGTTTGATCCCAAGTTCCCAGTGCCTAAGAAAAAGTTGTACCCAACAGCAATTCCAAAAATTTCATTTCCTACATGTATAATTTAATTCACACATGATGAGGTCATATTTCAATTTACAGTCCCAAACAATTATTACTATAAGGGTTTAGTAATGTGGTATTTTGGGGTCGATCAAAAGAGGACTAGTAGAAGGTCAACAATTATTTGAACAAATCCCTTTTGATGGTTTCCTAACATTCACATTTCAGTTTTTCTATTATTGAATATATGTAGTAAGATTTTAATTAAAATAATAAAATGTGGGGTCAATGATAATTTTACAGTATAGTCCAAGGTACAATCCAAAATATTTTTGGTATTTAATTATGGTTCAGTCTATGAGGAAGTAGAAAAACACCAATTGACCCTAGTCTAGACAATTAGATCAATCTTAGATGGAAAATACTTCACAGAATAGTGTAATTGGAATCAGAAGAAAATGAAAATTTGATTCTTGGTATAATGAATAGAACTATATTGGTCCAACACTAATATTCTTCTACTCATCCATATTCATTATATTTTCACATTTTTTCATCAGGGATAATAAAAAAATAATGTTATTTAAAATTTATCTATTCTTGGTTTGTAGCCACATGGATAACAATTTTCAATATTTATATATTAATTAGAATCAACCCCCACACCCTACTCTAAACCCCTAACCCTAAGTAGATTATCTGCAATTGGTGGTGATGTTTAAAAGTAAGAGAAATATTATGAATGTTGTGAATAATCATAAAACTGTTACTAAAGAAACAATTTATGATTAAGAATGTAAGATTCAATGTTATCCAATTGATAAAAAATAAAATATAATTAGAACCTGACCTATCATGATAAAAATTAATAATAAATCATAATATAATCAAAATAATTAAGAAATAATCCCATGCATATTTTTAATAAATAAATGATGAAGAACCATCATGATTTAATAAAATATATATGTGGTGTTGGAAAATCATTTCCAAATAAAAACTATAATGATAGAGATAAATAAATGTAGATTATTGATTAAAAACTCACAATAATTTAATAATATAATGAATTTAATTATATAATTGTCGTTTATAATGAAAATATATGAAATAGATGAATAAAAATGATAGAAAATAAAGACACGTGCAGCTCTGGTGTGCGAAGGAGTGATGGAAATATTAATAGGTCTAAGATGTGCATGGATTGTAGGTCATGTATGTTGTGTACTAGATGATGTGTCATGGGTCTCGATATATTAAAATCATGTATATAAAATTCCCTATGAGTAATATAGATCCAATTCCCAAAAAAAAAAATAATCTGTTCGTATCATTGATGGGGAAAGCATTCAAAAAAATCACATCATGCATTCTGTGGACATCGTGTATTAATTTCATTTTTAGGAAGATTTACATTTTTTAATACTGAACATTGTGTAATGGATTTATACATTGGGTATTTTATTCATGTTGTGTAGAAGTTACATGGGTCAGGTTGTATCTAAATATGATAGCTAAAAATGATGTCTATTTTTCATGTATGTGATACACGACAAGTAAGGCCTATTTTTAGAACATTTTCAATATTTGTTCCTTTATGTAAATAATTCCAAATTACTATGAAAATAAACTAAAACCCAGAGTATTAGGTAATTAAACATAAATATTCTCCTAATAAATTTATCCAATATTTGTATATAAATCTAACTTTTTAGTAAAAACCAAACCAATAGTTAGGTCAAAAAATTCATATATGAATAATTATATTTTAATAGTATATTATAGTTTGTTTGTGCTCTTTGTGACATATACCCTAAACTATTGGTAATATTACTTCATTTAAATAAATTATAAAATAATGTGGTTTTATATCACCCTTTATTATAAATATCAATAATATAGTAGTGTTTTCTCTTTGTATTTCCACATTTCTACTTCATTTGGAAAGACTGTACGACAATTATATGCATTATGAATACCATTATTTCATCACCTACAGAAAATTTCAAGAAACCTAGGGTGGTCATTTATAGAGAACCTCTCATATAATTTTAGTTCTCCTTCATATGAATAAACCTCTTCTTATGTAAACTTTCTTTATTATACACTATTTTTTATCCAATCTTTATTAGCCTATACAAATTACCAGTAAATCCATCTTAATATAATGAGATTTCTTGTAGTAATTTTTTATTTCTTTCAAAATTAATTGATTCCATTTTTTGGAAAATCATTTACCTCATATTTTTTTATTTCAACTACTTAAAAATTCTTATCTTCCACTATTGGATTAAGTCCCTTCTTTAGTTAATATTTTTTATAATTTTCATAATTTCTAGGAACTATTTACAATGACCCACCGGGTGTCCTAGTTTCTCACAATAGAGGAATATACAATTGGATTTTATATCCTCTATAACCTTCATTTTTAACATAGTGGGAACCCCTTTCATAGATTTTTTTGAAGTACTAAAATATTCTATTTATCTTCTCACAAGAATTCTTGTTTTTCTTTTCACATATAAATTTATTTATATTAAGTGATTCCTTCATTTTAGTCATATGGATGATTACTGATTTGGGCATACCATCACCCCTCATTTCCCAAGCATAAAATGTATTAATTCTCGTAAAAATTTTCAACATATTTGACTATGAACTTAGTGAGTATAATTTTACTTTATTATGATACTTAATACTTATTAGGGAGTCTTCTACTTCATTAAGATCCCCCCCTTAACCCCAAAAATTCACTTTAAATCAAAGTGTCAGAATTTGGACCATAATTAGATTTCATTGTTCCCAAATCTCAAAAAACCCCCCAAAAGGGAATAAACAACCTTATTTTTTTAAGTAATATGTCCAGATTTATTTTATTTCAATTTTTGAGGATAATTACTATTATTTAATGATTTGTTTGGGGGATTAATTTATTGAGTGTGATGAAATTTACCCGTGATGTTCTAGGTAATTTATCATCATTTTTTGATCCCAAATGTTTTTCATATTTTGAGTTTATGTCAATGTATGTAGGTACACCAACATTAGTACATGAAATAGATTCTTGGTAATGGGTTACCATTATCTTTGAGCTTGTTTTATACTGACCAAAAGATAATGTTAATGGATTTTTTCCATTGAAGATAGTCTTATTTGGTGAAATATTTCATTTTATTAATCTGTTATGTTTAATTTTTTTAGGTAATATATTTATTAGTCTAACTTACAGCTCAAGACACATTAGGTTAATAGAGTTATTATTATCCCCACATGCTCTCAGGCCATCTTCTTGAACCTACTTTAACATTTTAAATTATTATTTATGCATCTTACTTATGTCCTTTAAATAATTTTAATTCTCTTTTATTATTATTTTTAATTAAAACAATAATAGATAACTTTTTTAAAAAATTGTGGTTTTGAAAAAAAAATTATGTACATGGATAACATCCATAAAATAATTTAGATTCCACTTTATCTAAAAACATAATTTTCATGTATTCTCTAGAAAGTGAAAAGTTTCATTCTCAAAGCGTTTTTAATTGTTCATTTTATTATACATGTTTTGCATGAAAAATACAATTTTAAAACTTCTTTCTTATTAAATTATACATTTCACTGAATTATTCTTCTAGATCTATTTTTTATCAGGAAGTACCCTGATAGTATAAAATATATAAGTGACGACTTCTTTAGGAACAATATTTAAATGTTCCTTAAGTTTAACATTTATGTTTTCAACTATCATGTTGGACTCATCCTCATCATGTTCATCAGACTATTATATTTCATCTTCTAAAGGATCATTCTTATTAGATTCATTAGATGAACCATTATAACATAGAAAATCATCAAATAAATATATATTATTATTTTTAATTGAGATATTTTTTAATATTTTTCCTCCAGTTTAATCCTAGAATTTAGGGCTTTATCTGAGTTCATCACATGCTGTTTATCAATAATGGTGACATAGATCTCTATATAAGGAGTTTCAAAATCATCAAAAATTTGATACTTAATATAAAATAACTTGAAAATTTTGGATCTAATTATAGGATGCCATTATTTTTTATAATAAAACATGATATTAAATGAACACAAAGTTTTTTATGAGTTGTATGAGGTGAATTAGAGACCCATTATTCTATTTTTAATTTATTCTCTTTTAACTGAACCTATTAGATAGATTAAATTCTAATCCTCTCATTATTGTATCTCTAATCCTTAGCCATGTTGTGTAGTTAAGTAATAACTAAATTTATTTAAAATTTTAATCCATTAAATAATAATAAATTATATGTTTGGTTAGTCCCCAAAAACACAAATTCATTCACTTTCAATTCACATAGTTATAGTGAAATAATCTCACAATATACTTAAATGGAATCCCAATGCGTTCACTAGAGTCTTACTGGAAGGTATTTATTATTTATGAAATAGTTATTAGCTTATAAATGATTATCTATCTCTCTCAAATATCATATTTATCATGAAAAAATTTATTACCTTATACATATTTTGAATAGATCCTTTTATGGACTATTAGGAATGATATTATGTTCTCCTCCTTCTTAGCATGTAGCAGACCAAACTTTCACTCTGTCTTAGTTTACATTAGAAAATCATAGTTGATTATATTATATAATAAATTTTTATTATAAGAATAATTATTTTCTCCAACTTATTCTTCTTAAATACTTGGAAGTGGTATTCATTAGGTTATATTATCAATATTTATCACCTTTTTGAAAATATTCGTTTCTCTAGGACATATCCCCACTGATGCTAATATCTTTTTATAATGTTTTGTTTTTATATTCAAAACATTACAAATACTATATCCATATTTGAGTGTAGAAAACTCCTTAATATTTTTAGTAGTTTATCCTCATAAATTAAATTCATTTAATCAAAAAAAAATACATTTTCATGAATCGCCATTTATATCACCCAAACACTCGACAAAAGTTCAATATAAAATATGTGAAATACCACTGATTCTATTCCCTATAAAATATAGAAAACATTAAATATTTATAAATCCCCTTAACACATATTTGCTATATTTTTTATTGTGTTGTAATATTTTCTTGTTACTTAGAATTTCTATTAGGAAGACATTTATAAATGAACCTTTATTTTTACGCTATAAAATAGTAGTAAGAATCACACTCCTCTTATTTGGATTTGAATCCCATGAAGACCTTTAGAAAACCTTATTTAATTTTTAAAAAAAAATCAGAATACATATTATAAATTTATTTTTATTTTTATAATTATTTTATAATATTATATCTTTTATATAAAGTACCATAGGTGTACCGAATGAAGTTTTATTTCACTTGTGTCATAGAGTATAATGAATTCTCAATTTATTTATTTGTTTCATTTATAACTCATGATGTTTTACCCAAAAATAATATTCTATAAATCTATTCATACATTATAAAGTATTTAATGTATTTTTTATGTACTCTATGATTATTCAATGTACCTTACGATGGTCGTAGAATTTTACAATTGGTTTTACCATAAAAAGATGAGATCCACCATACAGGGAAATTGTATACCATATTAAGGTACCTTAAAGAAGATCAATGGACCCTCCATGTTCCATATTGGGGATAATTAAATTAAATAATCATCTATTTCACCTTAATATATATCTTATAATGTCTATAGGTTTTACAATTTGAAATTTTTAGTGTATCCTATGATGTATGCCCGATTTGTCTCTTTTCCATTTTACTCACCCTAGTATAATATATATAGAATTCAGTCAAATATTCTCAAAATATTGTTAAATAAAACCATGTTCTTATTATAAACATCAAATACTCCTAAATATTTAAATTAATTCACTCCACACATGGTCTCTTTATGAATAAAGAATAGACAACTTTATTTGAAAATATATTTTGAAGAAATTAATTTTACAATGTTTATTACATTTAAAGAATGATTTTATATAATTTATTTAATTAAAAGAGTTTTTTTATTCTATATTATTGAGAAAATTAAATGAATGGTTAAATGATTAATCATTCGTTTAAATAAAATTTTATATAAAACATTAAATGTTAAAATATAAATATTTTCAAATAATTTCTTCTTAATGTGTGGTATATTTTTATATCATTAATTAAAATTTAAAAAATTGAAATACTATTTTGAAGAAATTAATTGATTATATGTATATAATAACATATATTTAAATTAATCTAATGATTACTCATTGGTGTTAAATAATAATGAAACCATGTATTGTTTAACAAGTTATTTTCCAAAAATAATTTACAATATATTTTATTTTTTCTGTTAAAAATTTAATTGTATTTATTTAGAATTTGAATGTAATTAAATGTAATCTAAATTTGGATTCAATATTTCAATATTATAAAATAGGGGTTATATTTTATTTTGGGTAAATATATACTTATCTTGTTAAATAATTAATTAACGAAAAATGTGGAAGAGGGAAATGTCCAAAATTTAGTATTTTCAAATTGATGCAGGGTCTTTATAAATGAATTAGTTTTTGTATTGGTACTGAATCATAAAATTATAAAAAAATTCTCATCCAACCTATCTAACATCAATGTGATTCTATGTTTTTCATTCTCCTAACTTCTCTGTCCAAAGAAATGTTCCTCATTATCCCCAATAAAAAGGCCTCTCCTCTACCGTTTTTAAACCACTTCAATAAATTTATTTTCTATTTAATAAATACCCAAATATTATCTATTATTGTCATGTCACAAATTGGGTAGAGTTTTTTAAAAAATGATTCATAATTCCATCATTCCTATTATCATTATTCTAAATATAGATTCTACCAAACAAGTATTTAATTCTTCTTTCAATTTTAAATTTATTTTCTGGTTTTCTCTATTCTAAAATCATAACCTCAACACTAGTGATTTATTTATAAAATAACTCTAATTTTTTTAAAAAAAATATATTACTACCATATAAATTCATATTCATAGACATTAATTTATTCTAAATTATTCATATTTTGTTTTGTTTACCACCAATATGAATAATGAAATGACATTTTTTATTGAATCCACATGAAAACCTAAATCATATCAATATATGGTATAATTAATGAATTTATGTTCTGTTTTATATTATATAATGGAAATATATATAAATATATTGATTGATAAAATTAATCCTTTTCATTAATTCAAAATCCAAAAAATTAGAATTTCAAACCATACTATGAATTGTCAACATAACATCCATGAAAATATATTAGAACTTTGGAACATATTTAATAGTATATATTACTTTTCCATATATATTTTTGAGAAAATTTGAACCTGATAAAGTAGACATGACAAGAATCTACATACTAATGAAAGTATAGGGTAAATATATCAATAAACACTCGAGGAAAAATTTTAACAATGATTGTGTAAAAAATGGAAATAATAAATTATAAAAAAACTATGATAAGTAAAAAATAAATATAATAATTTTGTTATATATGTTTTAAATAACCCTAAATTGGTTATAAAAGGTGTTATATTGTGTCTGAACTAGAAAAAATCACAAGGAAGGGTTTTTATATCAATATACCATAATTTAAAATTTTATTATATTATAAAACTGCTTTCATTTGTATGATGAATTTAATAAAAAAGGATATATATTTATCATAATTATTTTTTTTAAAATGGTATTTACAATTTCCTTTCATGATTAGATTTTCATTTTCTTGTGATTTATATGTTACCAAAGTCATAATTGTTTTTGAAAATAAATATTTATTCAATGGGTCATAATTCTTCATCTAATACAATGATATAAATTTAAAATATTACATCCCCAATCTAATTATTTTTTTAATTTTTATTTTTTGGGAAAATTACATTAATTTATAAAATTAAATTTTTTTAGTTAATTTCTTCTTCATCAAGAAACACCATTAAAATTGATAATTATCACTCTCTTTGTTGGGGTTGTCTCTTACAAGTCCATTTTAATTATTAACACAAAAAAATAATTTTTAATTTTGAAAGATAAATATTCAATTTCATCTCTACATTTAATATTTCAATTTTCACATTTTGAATGGAAATTTTATTATTATTTTCATTGATGTGGGATTTTTGAAATCAGTTAAAATTTATTAAAAATGTATATCTTTAAACATACATATATTTATTATATTACACTTAGTGTTTCATATATATTAACTATTATATCATTTCAAGGTTCCTTTAACAGGATGTCACTTTTAAAATACTGATTTCAAATTATTTATAAAAATAATGAAAATCAATTTGAAATTCATATATAGTATTATTTTTATTAAATGAATCAAAATCATTAATAAAACTATTATTATGATATATATATATATATATATATATATCACATTATACTATATATTTGTAAATGTTTATTCACATAATGAATTATTCTATTGGTATCACCATCCCATTTATCATATAAATTTTTTATTTTGGGTGATCAAAATTTTCATATAATATGACCCACTTTATAATTGATTCTTATTTTATACCATATAAAACTTTTGTAAACCAATTTTTTTCATTAAGATAAACGTGATTTAATGTATTATTGATTTTATATGGAATATTTATGTATGGTTTATCAATATGTTATGTCTTGAGACATAATTTTATATTCATCCAATGTTTTGGGTAAACATTTTAATCTGGTGAGATCATAATGGGGTAAGGGTGGTTAACATAAATCCATTATATTATGGGAAACTGGTTGTTATCCAAAGACCATTATTCTATAGTAAAGGTGGTAAACCCATTTCATTATGATTAAAATTTCTTATTCATTTACCTTTCAATATAATATTATTTTATATGCTTAATCTTATGCCATATTTTCAATGTTATATCACATTGTCTCTTGATTATTCTTCTAATTTCATAATATTATAACCTAGTGTGTTTTTTTGATTATATAACTATCATTAATTATTTTAACTTTGATAGAATATATTTTTTAAATATTTTATAATGACTTGTGATAACCCATTTTGTGATATTATTTCCCTTACTTATGTATAATTCGTGTGTTCTTATTTTGTCACATTATAATGATACAATATTTACCCCCTGATACATTAATTTTATGATTAATTTACTTTGTATTTGGGATTAACCCTTTCATATTTTTCCCAATTTCCCTAATAAGTTATATAAAAAAATTATTTAGCCTAGAATATCCTGTGGATCTTTTTTTGTAGATGATTAATTACTATTTTGTAATAAATTGGTTATATAGTTAATCTTAAGAGACACTAAATAATTGATTTCTAACAGTTTGTTTTATTTATTAGATGAAATTTATAGTTATAAGAAATTTTTTAATATCTATGTGTGTCATGATCTGGTTATCTCTATAACACGTGGTTAATTTTTTAAGAAACAATTACTTCACACATGAAGCATCATAGGTATCAAAAAATTAGGTGAGTTATGTGATATTAAATAAAAAATAAAAAGGAACAACAATGATAAAAAACCCTTAAAACTTATGTTTCCTCTTATGAAGCTATAAATTTCATATCTTTAGCTCGATGAAACATCTTCTTCTCAATACTAAAAATATATCTTTTTAATATATTATAGGTTCTTCCCATCAATGTAATGATTCAAACAATAACTATTTACTAGGAACCATCTCTTATTTTGACAAATAATTTCCACTCGAACATTTATTAATATTATAGGGAATTCGAATGGACAAGAAAACCAGGAATTCAACCTTTTTTATATAAGTATTTGGGGAATTAACTAGTAAAATAATTTTCATAGTTGGAAGTTTTTATTTTTTAATCAATTTAAGGACCATGCTACATTAAAAAACTTCAATTTATTTTCTATATAAATCTCATGAATATCATTAATTTGAATAACATGTTTTTTTCATGATTTTTTGATTGTTATTCACATATTTAATTTCTAAATATGGAGTATCTTCTATCTCATAAAGACGTTGATGTGATTTTCCAAAATAAAAGTTATAATAGGACTTTCCAATATTCATTTTGAATAATATTTTAGAAACTCATATATCATATGAAGCTTCATCTATAAATCCATTATAATCCCATTAACATTATTTTATAATATTAATTTTGTTTATTTATTGGAAACCCCAACTTGTTAACTTGTATTAGGTAGCAAATTAATTTTATGTTAGTGATTTTAACCAGACTTCTCCATTAGTATTGTGAGTTGATGATATTGAGTGTAAACTCCAATATTTATAAGGATAAACTTCATATCTACAATCACAATACCAATTATTTTAATAAAAAGATTCACCACACTGAAATTACAATTTTGTGTAATGTTGATGATTTAACCCATTATAAGACACAAAACATAAAAATATGAATCTAAGATTTTCCCAAATCCATTGGAAATTTTATCGTTCAATATAATCTATAAACATTAAATATGATTTATTTCAAGAATTATAGTCATGTCAATTTCATATCTTCACCAAATATTATTAATATATTGGAAGTAATCACATTCAAACATATAACACATTATATCCTTAAAAAGTAACACCAAATAAAAATTTATTGAAGTACTATTTCCCCAATTTGATCAATTCATTGATCTGAAACATGAAAATATAAATAAAAATGATATAAAATTTTTATGATTTACTCACCATGTACAAATAATGAAATAATTCCATCTACCCACCATAAAAATATTAAATGTTCTTTCCAAAACAAGTACTTTACTATTGAAAATATTTCATTCTTTAGTGGTGTGGGAAGTCATGAATCACAAATATAACATCCAATAATTTTAAAAATTTATATATCCAATGAACATTATGTTCTTGATATATATATAAATTCTCATGTTGAATCGTGATAACACTTTTCTCTAAGTATTTGTCTCAAAAAACATCCAACCTCGAAAGATTGTCAATAACATTGTTATCAGTTCCCTTTTATCCAATTACTTAAATATAAAACTTCTAAAAAATATTATATATTGAATAATCCATGGATTGAAATAAATTTTTAAATTAATAGTCAAAAAGGAAAAAATTAGTGTATAAACAACATCCTTTGACTAAATTAGATATGATCATAAGTTCTATATTGTAAAAACAATAATAATATGTTCGTTTCTAGATAATACATAGTGTATTTGACCATGATTAAAGATATTAATTTAATTTTATATGGAATTAATTTTATTATCCCCTAGATTCAAAAAAAATCACAATAATAATATCACTTTCATCACATATAATATCCAAAGGATTACTCTAATATAATGTCAAACTATTTACTACATATAGTAATTTATTCTTAAAAAAATTGATGTCTTCCAAAATATATCGTCTTCTATAAATGATGAATATTTAATGAATAATGAAATTTATTGATTGATTATTTTATAAAATTCATGATTCAATAATTATTGAAATATTATTTTCTTAAGTTATGAATTTCATTAATAGACATTGGTAGTGAAAACTTCTCAGACACCTTGATCTATGCTCCTTAAACATCAATACAATGTAGAGATATTTTTTGACATGGGAGAAATAATTTTGAAAATATTAATTGAAATTTCTCCAAATTGATCCCCATGTTAGTATCTTTGCAACATTGTAATAGTTTATTCAAATTATTAAGTCGTGAATTAAATTATACTCACATAATATACAAATCATCCAAGAAATTTATATTTAAATTGATAACATGTATTTTTTTTAATAAAACATTGATATGTAGATGTATATCTATGTAATTAAAATTGAATAAATTTATTTCCAAATAATTATTTGCACATGTGAATGTAGTTTTCTCTTGTTATATGGTTGGAATTGAAATTTTAATGTAACTTGAATAAACATCCAAATAATAATAGAAATAATGACTCACTAAACATTAGAAAATATGATCAATAAATGGAAAATAAAATTGAACTATATTTTTTTCTGAATTTTTTATTTTATAATCAGTAAAAATACACTACTTGTTGATAGTGTGGTAATAATTAACACATCATTTTCTCTGGTGACAATCTTAACTCTTCCAAATTCATGAACAACAAAAATGGGGTGAACCAATCATATATTTGAGGTAAGATATAGTATTTTTACATAAATGAGTTTGATTATATTATTTATTAAAACATTCTTCATGTTAGGAATTTTCCTCATCTTCTATTCAATAAATTTTTTTTGTTTGGTTCTATCAAATTTCTATGCATGCCTATAAAAATAAAAATAACTATGATATAAAAAATTTTATATGAAATTTCTATATGGTGATCTCATAGTGAATATATATTATTTTACTATTTATCGCTATTTAATATAGATAAAATAATTAAATTAAAACTATGTCCCTAACAAATAAAATCCCACCCTAGATGTGTGGATATTGTATTGATTTCTAATTTGTGAGGATTTTTCATTAGTGGTAAAACAATTAGGTTCGTTGTTACGAAGTATTAAATTTTTCAATGATAAATTCTCTACTATTAATTTTTATCTTACCATTAAATATACCCTTCATCTATATTGATATCTATTATAATGAATATTTATCAATAATGAGAAAAAGATTTTTTCTATTATGAGTTAATGATCTCGTTTTCCAACACATCAACTAAGATGAAATCAACCAACATGGCAGGACATATCATTAAAAAATAATCATTCAAATATTCCAATTCAACAAACACATTGAAAAAGGGATTTCCCATTTACACATCATTTAGATAGAAAATAGTTTCTGAAAATACCATCCCGAAATAATCAATAAATCTATGTCACATTCCATGAGGAGATTAAAAAATTTTATATGTTGTTTAATATATAATGAAACTATTATATATTAAACACTAAAATTTGGATATGTTATATAATGATAAAAAATTTAAATAAATAACTTGGTGGGGTTAAAATCATTGCTCTGAAGCTACTAGAGCTATGATAGTGGAATGATTTGTCAGATAAAAGTACATCATGAATGCACAAAAATTAGTATCCCATAAATGAAAAGTGTTTTAATTGAGTTATAAAAATAAATTTCAAGAAATATTTCTCATGAAATATAGAAAAAACTATTTCCTAAACTCATACTCTTTTAAATATTTTACAAAAATTATGTTAAGGATATTACCAATCTCTGGAATGTATGAAAGATCATCATCACCCTACATGCCATAAGAGTTATGAAATACTATCTTATGGATTTGGTTAAGAATATAATTTTATACCCTGTATGAAAAAATATACATTATGGGTTTCCAAAAAACTAAATTAATTTGGATGTTTCCATTGGATGTTTCCCAATTGAGAAATTATTGGAACAATATGAAACATTTTTTGAAATGAGAACAATGGGTCGTTTGGAGAGTTTGAAAACTGAAACATAATAACTATATTTTGAATTTATATTTCCTAAATTATTCATGTCCATATAAATATTCAATCATATTCAATATGTGGATAATATTTGGTTATATAAGTATATAGTGATCATATTAATGGCATACAATTCTTGAAATAAGCGGGAAATTTTTACTAATTTGAAAGAACTGAAATAATAGAAAAGTATTTCCACTTAATTTTTGTGTTATATTATTTAAATTATTTTCTGAAATTTGTTTTCAGTTATTTAAAACTTATTTTTTAATTAAAAAATAAAATAACAAAATCACTTTATAATGGAACCAAATTTTACCAACATTCATCTATTGACATGAAAAAATATATCATAAACCCTAATTGAGTAGAAATTTATAAAGGACTATTTGATGAAGGAGAGATATATATATATTATTCAACTTATGAAATGAAAATATATTATATATATTATATGGTTGATTTTTTAAAGTTAAATTATCTTTCGAATAAATAAGAAACTATATTAATCATTTTAATTCCTTTGATTATTAATTAAGGAATTTCAGTTTATTTCACATGATCACAAATCACTTGTTCTATCAAAATATAATTTTTTTCATTATAAAGGGATATCAATTATTTTAGAGATAACCATAATTATATGAAATAATTCATAGAAATGATACCATTGTATTATTATCAATATTTCTTTCTATGTTAAGGTGAAGATCATTATGGTCAAATGATGCGACAATGCTCAATTGTACCAAGTTCATCTAAGATTAATGTTTGGATTCATAGTTCATGGAGAGTATTTATCCCATAATCCATCCATAAAACTAGATTCTATAATTTTATATTTTATCCAAGAATATAATTTTTTACATGAAACAATATATTATAGAACAAATAGAACATAAAAACATTAACAATTGAAAAAACTCACATAATGTCACTCGTACCCTTTTTAGGCTTATCCACCCCTGATAATAAATTTAGATAATATTTTTATAATATATTAATAAAATAATTATGGTAATAATGATATCATTGTTGTGGTAGAAGTAATCCCTAGAAATATCTCCCACCCTCTTCAACCCTATTTATCTTTTTCTCTAAGTTTTTTTCCTTATAAATGTTATTATCCAATATCCTTTATCCTTATCTTTTTTAGAACATAAATCCACTTACTCCTTAATAGTTTCTACCTTTTTTATTCATAAAAATCATCATCTTTCAAATTCATTCAATGGATATATGACTATAAAAAATGTGAATTGTTTCCTTAGAGTGGCTGAGATGCCTTTGATAAATGAATTCACTACTTCAAGTGAAATTAAAAATGTAATATGAATTAATATATTCATAATTTTTTATATTATAATTTCATTCAAATATTATTTCAATAAAAAATTATTTTAGTATATATTCTATAACCCATATTATGTACCAAACACTACATGAATGATTAGTCCCTTTCTCTAAGAATATCAGTCGTCTTTAAGACCAAATAAAATAATTATAATTTTCGAATAATCTATTTTAAAAACATGATAAATCTATTTCCATTTTCTATGAATGTTAATAATAAATATGGGAAATGTTAGATTTAGCAAAAGAATTTTATCAATAAATTAAAAATCTTGTTTCATGAGAGAAATAATTTTCACAACTCTTTGTATTAAATATTCTCAAAAGTTCATTATATACATTAAATTAAAAAAATAAATATCTATAATATGTATAAAATGTAATTTCAATAATATTTAACAGAAATAAATTGTTTTTACACATCATCACCCCACTAAGACCTTGTTAGATGTGATTGAATACTTCACGTGATATTAAGCAGATAACATTTAATTTATAATTATAATTTTATATTTAGTTTATTCAACTATATTTTCTTCTTATATTATATATATAATGGTCTATAAAGTACATATATCTCACTATTTTTATAAAGATAATATTTTATTACAATTACAATTCATATATGTGGATCTATTTTTCCATAAATAATGGAAATAATTGTAAGAAATATTAATCAGATTCCTAGATCTACAACTTGAGAAGGGAAATACGTAGATAGAGATATGTTTTAACAAGAATGAGTGAAATAGATTTATTAAATCTTAATTTTATAGACAAGGTTCATGTGAATGGACTTCCATGGTATGGAAGGAAAGGGTATCAACCGTAACCATCCACCAGCTGATATTACATAGCCAAACACTAACAAAAACCATATCCAATAGAGTTACCTGATGGAATATTAAAGTCATATATGACCCACATAGGTTGGATAGACATAGACCATTACATGTACTAATCCATTTTGGTTTATGTTGGAAAATAAATATACAATTTATTAATTGGGTCTTGAAGATATTAATCTTTAGTGGTGGCTATTTACTAATTTTTATTTCAAATATTATTAAATTTAAAAATTTATATATATAATAACCATTATTTTAAAATATTAATCTAATAATATTATGGTTTTTAAAAAAATATCATTATAATATGAATTAATTAGTTTAGGTGGGTCACATAATGGGTCTATTACTAAATCCCATCTCCACCATATTATTAAGAAAATGTTAGTATTAGATTTTTTAAATAACAAGGTAATGAAAATTATTCCTAGGAATACCATTTATAAGGACTTGAACATAATCATTACATAATCTATTAAAATTCATTATAATTTCTTTTTAAAAATCCAAAATATAATTTGTTTTTATAGTTTTATAAAATTTGGACATAATCTATACATTTCTACCCAAATTCATTCAAAGTGGGTAATACTAAAAAAGTATCCATTTATTCCATAACAAAAAATCTTTTAACAAAATAATGAAAAATTTTCATTAAAATCATTCAAAACATTATTCCAGTTTTTTTTATCGTACCAATATATACACACTTTGAAAAACATTTTTCAATATATTATGATCACAAAAATCTCAATAAATGACATAAAAATAAAGTTTAAATCTATTATCACATGAAAAATTATAAACATATTAAATTATTTTCACAAATACATTATTCTCACCAAAAAATTATAATATACATATATTGTGAAAGAAATAGATTTAAATAAATCATAAAAACATAAAAATACATATATAAAAATTGGGGAATTACTACTTAAGATTATAACCCTAACAGTTACAATATTATTTTTTACCCTCATGAAAAACTTATAGTGTAACCCTCTTGTCTACCTTACAATATAACTCTCATGGAAACCATATGGTGTGACCATCGCTGTTTTACATGGAGTAACCATATAGTCTATCTCCAACATAATCATAGTTGATACATTAGAGGGAGATATATGTCCCAGGAATCATCATAAAAAATTATCAAGAACTAGAACACAATAATTGAACATGAATACATACATCATAAAAGCACCCCTTTTGAATTTTGTAAGTAAATATAAATTTAAAAGTGGATTTCTAAAGAAATGACCCTTACAAATATTATATATTTTATGTGAGAATTGATAATTAGAATTAAATACGTGTGTACATTTGAAATACACTTAATACAACTAAATATAATAAAAATTATTTTCAAATATAATATTTGAACTACATAATCAATAATGTTGAATGTTCACCCAAATAATGGAAATTTGGATAAGAATTCTCATACCCCGAGTTCCTCTTACATTAAACATGCCCAAAACTCATGTATAAATGGCCCTATAGAGTTAATAATATATTAAAGAAACATATTAATATTTATAATTATTTATATGATATTATTATAACATATTTCCACCCATGTATTATTAAAATTTTATTACTTTCATTTTTTTGGTTGAATTTATTTAATGGTTTCCATGGTGGGTTCACTATGGAAATTCTTGTAAAATGGATGAAAACCCCAGAAGTGGAATGAAACGGAGTTAATATTTTTTTTCATAATTTTATATGATACCATATATTATATTTATTAGGATGAATATTTATATAAAACATTAATGAAAATGGTAAAATTTATTTCGCCTATTTTTGTGATCGTCACAAAATTATATCATTTTATTCAATAACATGTTTTTATTATGGTTCCATGACATTAAATAACATACATATATATATAATAAAATATTATTTAAACATAATAATGGTGTTTAGTCCAGCGTTGAAGGTTCAAATGAGAAATTAAAGAGTATTATCCATGATGGTGGTAAATCGACACATCAGATATGATGTTCTAATTTTTAGAATAAAAGGGAGATGATAAGAAGATTGGTGATGATTTTTTACAACAACATGATAAATTGAAGTATATATAAGATACTGGAGTTTTCATTCCACATGGACATGGTGATTTTAAGAACATAAAAAAAAGAAAAATATTGAAAAGTAAATAAATAAAATTGGAAGAGGATTTTACCTCTTGGATTTTCCTCCTTGAGAACATATATAAGGGCCTTGGGTTTGGACTTTTGGTTATACCGGCGTGTAATGAACATGGGGAATATTCTTGGGAAGTAAATTGGGTTTAAATTAAACAATATATATGTATTTTATGGGTGAAGAGAAGAGGTGATGTGGGATGGTATTTATAGTGATGGAGATGTTTTCATTCTCATTATTATATCAATTATTTTATTATTTTTGATCAAGACTAAGAATAGTATTATAATTATCACAAAATAAATAAAAATAATGAAGAATATTTAGATACTTTGTGTATATATAATCCTTAAATCATCTATGACTCCATTAATTATGTATTTAGCTTTTATAATAAATTATTATATTTCACTATTCATAAAAAATAAAATATTTCAAAAAAATTCACCACAATCAATTATTGATGTGTAGAATTAAAAAATGGACTCCACTTTTTAAAAATAATTTTCTAAATATGAAGTATTTAATTTTTAATTAAAATCATCATTTATTCAAAAAATTAAAATTTTGAAATTATAAATGATTATATAAGACATTAAAAAATTAATTAATTTCTCATAAATGTATCATATAATCACAAAATCCAAATATATTAATTTATGAATCTATTTCATGATGATATATATTTTATTAATGATATTAATTATAAATTTGTAAATAAAAACATATGTGTAAAAAAAATACCAAAAAATAATTTATAATTTTGAAAATATTTATTTATTTATTCCTTGATATAAATATATCATTTTTTCACATATAAGAAAATTAAATTTTATTTATACATTCCTTGGTGATATTATGATTTTGATGGCCAGATTACAATTCATGTGGTAAAGTTACTATTCCATCTGTATAAATTCTAAAATCTCTATAAATGAAACTTATTTCATTACATAATTATAATTAACTTAGCTATGAAATAATGGAATAAAAACCAATTATTTTATAAGTAATAGGGTTATTACATTCTCTTCATCTTACAGAAATTGAATCCTTGAAAATTTTATTTTCCTATAAAACAAGTGATGATCCTTTCTATCATGGAATATTCAGAGTACCATGTTGCTTTTTCAACCAGGTGGTTTTTCCAAAAAACCATAACCTGATGAATTAAATTATTCTGTAATAATTTCACTCGATGATCAAGAATATTAATAGGTTTTCATTTATAATAAAGTTTCTCTTCCAACTTATCCACTAGTGACCTCAAAACATTTCATGAATCTGGGATATAATTTTATAACATTTGAATAATAAAAAAACTATGTACAGAAGATAATCTCAGAGGAAAATCTACTCCATATGTTACTAGTCCATCGTTATCATAGATTTAATAAGTTCTAATGAACCATATATGTATTTTTCCTTTCTTACCAAAATACATAAAAATTTTCCATTATCATATTCTAAGAAAAAAATTATCCACTACCATAGAAGAAAATTATCTCTTCTTGTTATTTATATAACTTTTATTACTGCTCTAAGCTTTCCTCATGTGTTTCTGGATGATTATCATGTTTTCAATAACTTTGTCTTCTTATTATGGTCCCCTCAACCTCCTCTACCCTCCTTCATCCCAAAATATTTAATTTCCACACCTTTTTATTTGTAGTTACAATAATGGATACATAAATATATTGGAATAAGAAATTTTATTATAAAAATACTCAAATAAAGAAATATCATGATACAAACATCCCTAATAATCCATTGGACAGGCTCGAAGCATGTATTCAAAGGATTGAATTAATTTCTTGGTCTGTCCATCATATTGAGAATGAATGTTTGTTCTGAAATTTAATTTCATTACATATGAATTTTGAAGTCCTTTTGAAAATCTAGTAGCGAACATGGGATATTGGTTATATACAATGAAAATAGTAATACCATTTAACCTGACCATCTCATTAAGTTATAGTCAAATAAGCTGATCCAATGGCATGATATCTATAAAATAAAGGAAATATAACGATTTATTTAGTCTGTCAACAATAACCCAAATCACATTTATACCGCGATAAGTATTTTTTATTACCACACTAAACTCTAAGGATATATTTTACCATTTTTCTCTCTCACTAGAAATTTATAAAGAATCCCCTTCGGTAGTTGTCCTGCTTCTTTAACCTGTTGACATGTTAAATGTATAATAGTAAAATATATCATATCTATTTTTATTTAATCCCACCAATAATACCTTTGACAGTCTCTATGAATCATTGTATTTCTAGGAAGAACAGAAAAATGAGAACTATGAGCTTCAAAAAAAATTTATTTCTTCATCTGAGAATCAAAAGGAATTGACAATCCATTCCCAACCATAAAACAAAATTTTTATCAATTTTAAATTCTAGTGACATTCCCATTTTAAACAATTATAAATTTTCCTGTAAGTCTTGGCATTAATTATTTTCTTGCATAATTCTATCTAATAGAGACAATGCACCGATGCCTAAAAAATAGAGGAATTTCATACACCAACAACTTCAAAAAAAATCAGTATATTTAAATGCTTTTCATAACCATAATAAATTTTTGAAATGAAAATAATATAATCAATGAAAACAACAACAAACATTTTTAAACATTCATTTAATATTGAGTTCCTTTGTTCGATGAATAAATTTGGGGAATTATTCCATTGAAATGGAATACCGACAAACTCATAATGACCATATCTACTAAAAAAGATATTTTTAGGATGTCACCCTCCTTCATGTTTACCTGATTGGTAGTAGGATCTCAATTCAATCTTGGAAAAATACTGAGATCCTTAGATTGGATCAAACAATTCATCAATATTATGAAATGTATAATTATTCTTATCATTAATGTTTTCAGAGATATATAATTCAAAAAATGTCCCATGGTGAAATATTTCATTTTAATAAAAAAATGTGGAGAAAAACCTGGTGAAGTGCTAGGATGAATGAAGCCTTTATAATGCCAATCCTATAACTTATTTCTAAATTCAATATTATCTACTAGAGTCATTTGTAAGGGGGTTTCAAATTTGACATAGCATCATGAACTAATTGAATATTAAATTCCACTTCCTGATTAATTGTAAGACAAAGGAACTCATGTTGGAAAAAATATACATATAAATTTACCACTAGCACATCATTAATATAGATATTTACCTTATTTTAAAATATATGGTCCATAAACATTATATCTACATATTTTAATAGTTTCTCTTCTTCCTCATGTATTATCAATTGTATGGGTTATTTATTGTATAAAAACTAAAACTCATTATTAAAAAAAATTATTTAGATATACAATAAATCATATCATGATAAACTAAAAGTGAATAAAAACATCAAACTATAATAAGGGAAAAACAAAAAGTATTTTTTGTAAGGTGTTTTTATAGAAAACTACATGAAGATTGTTATAATGCGTTTTTTATAGAATATTACACCCTTTGGTTTTAACCAAAAGTTTAGTTCCCATATCCTAAGGTGACATTTATAATTTACTATAAGAATTATCCAATCTAATGGAATGTGTAGACCCCGTATTATACTAGACATCAGAAAAATATGGGTAATAAAATAATGTACCTGAAACTGCTTTATTAGATGGTCTGTTATATGAGGATATTATTGCAAGTAATCTCACTACACCTTTATTCGTATAATATGGATACTTCCCATAATTTGAATCTTTCTTAGGGAAGTTATTTTCAAAATGAACCATCTCACCACATTTATAACAGTTTATAGTTTTCTTATCTTAAGATCATTTTTATTTCAATCTCGGGCTATATGTCAAAACATTGAACATAAAAATTACGTTCCATTTTTTTAAGGTATTCCATAAGGAACTTTTTAATAAACATTTCAACAACTAGAAACTCGAATTTCAGACATTCATATTTTTTAATTGATTCTTACCCATCACATACAACCTATACCTCTTCTTGTTGTTTTTTTTCAAAGTACATGTAATCATATGAAAACTCCATTTATACCCACTCATTGAACTGGACATGTTTCTCTTAACTTTTTAATTCAATTAAGGCCAATTCCCTTTGATATATTGCGTCATTCCTAAGTTAAAAGGAATTAATTTTATATAATGATCCAAAAAATGATTTGTATAATACCATTTCTGTTGGGTGATGTTTTCTTCATACGCGAAAAATAAATCATCCTACTTTTGTTTTAAATTTGAGGAATTTATTTTCCATTCTATTTCAAAAAACCATTGGAAAATATTTTTAATGTAACATGTTCTTTAATTAATCCAATTAAAATTCTTCAATCTCCTCAATATCCATGATATTATTTAACATTGACCACCACTGGTCAGCTTCCATATCAAAATGATGAAATGAAATAAAAATATTTTTGTTATCTAAATATGCTAGGAAATTGAATATTATTTCAAGATTTTTAATCCACACTTTCTCTTCAACTAGGTCAGATGATCCAATGAATTTATGAGTGTGGTGGCTCATAAAATGTTCCATTATCATCATTATTATTTATAGAATCCCTGGTTGTTCTCTTGAATAGTGTCCACTATCATTTATATCCTTTCTCATCTGATCCATTTCTGCCACAAACTATTTGGTTCCAATTCCCACTATTATAGTTTGTGGATTCTAAAAGATATCATCATCTTGGTTCCATCCAACATCAAATACCCTTTTTATTCTATCGGAAATATTTCTAAATAGATATATATTAGATGAGGAAACATGGTTAGATTTGATTTCTATATCATTTAAACATAAACATAAAGTAAAAAATACGTTTATGATATTAGATTAAAATCATCATAACCCCAATATTTATCTGAACAATGATATGATATTGAATATAAGTACATTACCATACACATTAAATAATCTAGAAAATATCTTTGTATTTATTTTATTTACATTAAAAAGATCATTTCAGTTTAGTTTTTTACAAAATTAGAACTTATTTCATACATATTATCCCACCAGAATAATAAGTACCTACTATTAAAAAATATCCATTTCCTCCATAATACAAATGTTTTTAATAAAAATATGGTTTTTTTCATGAAATGTCCCAAAAATATTCATCATAGATTCTACTTTTTCTCTTACCCAACCATTAAAAATGAGAAAAACATTTTAAAACTTGGGATGAGCACAAAAAGAACAATATGGGTCAAAAAATAATTAGATTATTTTTAGTACATTAATACTTATAAACATATGAAATAAATTTCACAAATACATACTTGTCTCCCAAAATATGTCAATACCTACATCGTAAATACACGATATTTACTTAAAACATAGAAATCATATATAAAAACATTAACATAACATGATGATTTACGTAATTAATTTTTTAACCCTTGTGGTCACTATATGATTTGTATTCATCATGGATAGCTTATAATTAACCTTCAAGTCTACCTCACAATTTAACTTCCAAGGCTACATTATGGTGTAACCAACGACGTTACACTTAGAGTTACCATGTGGTGAACCTACATAAAAAACATACCCAGTGCTTTAGAGTTATATATAGTTACAACCTATCATTATAAAAATTTCCAAAGAATCATAACATAATCATAGTGTAATAATACATTCATATTAAAAAACATTCCTTATGATTTTAAAAAAAAATAAGAATTTAAAAGGGTATTTTAAAGAAAATTCCATTACACATATCATATATTTGAAGTGAGAATATATAAAAAAGGAATATGTCTATAGACTATAAATAAAAATAATGAAAAATAATATAATGAAAAATCACTTCACATATAATCGTTGTACCACATAATAAAAAATGTTGAACGTTAACCTAATGAATTTAAATTGGGTTTAGAATTCATTTAACATAGGTTTGTCTTACTTAAATCATGTTCAAACCTCTTATAAAAAAAATTTAAATAATGTTATTAATGTATTAAAAACTATAATTATATTTATAATTACTTATATGATATTCTTGTAACACCATTCCACCCATTTAATAAAATTGTTTTTTTATTTTAGTTGTTTCAGGTGTATTTATTTAATGGTTTCCTTGGTTAGTTCATTATGGGAGTTCTTATCAAATGGAATAAAAAAACTATATGTGGAATGTAAAGGTGTTAATATGTTTTAAAATTTTTAACTGATAAAAAATATCATTTTTTTCGGATATGATAATGAATAATTAGATTAAACATTAACGAAAATTATTCAATTAATTTTGATAGGTTTTATGATCATCATGAACTTATATAATTTTATTAAATATCATGTGTATATATTGGTTCTAGATCATTAACAACATATAATATGAAAAATAAAATATTATTTCAAAATAATAATGGTTCTATAAAAATACATGATTGTTCTAATGAAAAATGAAATTGTACAATCCACGATGGTAGTAAATCATCATGATATAGACGATGTTGTCATTTTTAGAATAAAAGGGAGAGGAGAAGAAGTGTGGTGATGAAATTTTCCATAAAATATATAAAACTCCAGTATATATAAGATAATATAATTTTCATTACTATTAGATATGGGGAGGTGAAAAGAGTACAAGAAAATAAAAATAATTGAAAATAAAATTGAAGAAAATGAAAGGGGGTTTACCTCTTGAATATTTCTCCTTGAGAATCTGCATAAGGCCCATGGATTTGGTATTATGATGAGACTATATGGTCATGGAAGTCAGAAAGAGTCTTTTAAAGTTAATTTTGTAGAAATAAAACAATAGAAAAAGGATTTTTGGTGTTAGGAGAAGAGGTGGTGAGTGGTGGTATTAATAGTGAAAAAGAGTGTTGTTTTATCTTTATTTTATTCATTAGATTATTATTCTATCTCAAGACAATTAATACTATGAATATTATCCCAAAATATATTAAATTAACTAAGGAGTGTTCATGTATTTGTGATTACATCATCCATATATCATCAATGACAAAATTAATCATTTAGTTTGTTTATATAGTTAATTAGCATATTTCACTATTCACAGAAATTCAACTACTTCTGAAAAATAACAAAAAATCACCCAAATAATTTTTTAATGTGAATAAATAAAAAATTATTCCATTTTTTGAAAATAATATTCTAAATATGAGATAATTAATTTTTAACTAAAATCAACATTTAATTAATAAATTGAAATTTTAAAATTAAAATGATTTTAGAACACTTTGAAATATTAATTAATGTCTCATAAAAGTATATTATAATCATAAGATAATAAAATATTCAATTTTTAATCAATTTTATGAAGATAAATTCTCTTTTAAATAATTATATCAATTATAAAAATGTAATTAAAAAATTATGTGTTACATAAATTCCTACACTTAACATGTTATCTTCAAAATCATTATTTAATTATTCCATGATATAAATATATCATATTTTTCCATATAAGATAAAAAATTTTATTTATACATTCATATGTTATATTACTATTATATTGGACAAATTAATATTCGTCAGCTCATGTTACTATTCCATCAGTATAAATTCCTTAATTTCTATAAATTCAACTAACTTCATTACAAAATTATAATGAATTTAAATAATAAATTCTAGATTCAAGAAAATTTATTTTATAATTACTAGGGTTGTAACATTCTCCCTGAAGTCAATAAATTTCTTCCTCATAATTTTTATTTATTTATTAAATAAGTGATGAAACCTTTCCATCATCACATTTTCAAATTCCAATGTTTCTTCTTCAACCATGTGGTTTATCCACAAAACATTATCCTAGTGAATTAAAATATTTTGAAATATATTCTCTCTATAATCATGAATCTGAATAGCGTTCTCTTCATAAGAATGGTTATCTTCAAGATGAACTAATTTTGGGCTCAAAAAAATATATGAATCTAGCACATAATTTCCTAACATTGAAACATGAAAAACATTATGTACCTCAGATAAACATAAATGAAATGCAACATGATATTCTCATGGTCCATTATTCTCTAGGATTTCATAATTTCTAATGAACTATTGATTATATTTCCTTCCTTTCCAAAATGCATAGTACTTTTCGATGATGATATTATATAAAAAATATGGTCACCTACCTTGAAATAATTTTATTTCCTCGTATAATATACAAAAATTTTCTACCTACTCTAACATGTACTCCTGTTTTGGTAGATTATCTTCATATTCTCAACAATTTACTCCACTAATTCTGGTCACTCAACTTTCTTTCCCATGCTTCATACCAAAATGTTGGATTTCGACACCACATTCTATATATTTCCTCAAAGGATTCAGTCTTTATACCAGAATAAAAAAGGATGTTATAACCAAATTCAAATAACGAATTATCCTGATCCCAAATTGATTATTAATCCATTGAACAAACTCGAAGCATGCATTCCAAGGTATCAATTGTTTTCTTAGTCTATAGATCAGATTGAGGATGAAAGGTTGCACTGAAATTTTATTATATTCCAAACTTATGATGTCATTTAATATTGTTATAAGTGAACATGAGATCTCATTCAGATATAATGAAAAGTGGAACTCCATGTAACCTAAAAATCTCAAGGAGGTACAATGGATAAAAATGATCCAAAGACAAAATATCTCAAATAGAAGAAAATATGTAGATTTATTCCATCATAAAATAATAACCCAAATCACATTGTTACCTAGAAATGTCTTTGGTAGTTCCACCACAAATTCAATGTATATATTTTAGCACTTCCACACAGGCACTGGAAATGCCTAAGGAATCCAATTTTGTGGTTATCTCTCTGTATTAACCTCTTGACATGTTAAACCTTTAGAGGTAAAATCTTGAGAATCTATTTTAATTCCATACCACATGTAATACTCCTGATAGTATGTATACATATTTGTCCTTCTAGGATGAACATAAAATAGGTAACTACGATCTTCACACAAAAAATAATTTCTTTAGTCTACAATATGAAGGAATATAATCTCTTCCCAAACTAGAAAACACAATATTTATTAATATTAAATTATAATAACTGAAACCGCTTAAAAATTTATACCTTTTTTATATCTCATAGTCTTCCTTTCATTCTTTCTTAATTCTATCTGATAGAGGCGACTACACAAGCACCTGAAACAAAATAGTATAATTTATTGCATAAAAAACATCCAATCCAAAATTCATCAGATCATTAATCAAGGGGTCATGTTACAAATGTAAAGTGGTTAATATAGAATGATTTTTTAGACTCAAGGAATCCAACACTTGTTTACTTTTCCATGAAGTTAATTTATCATGAAATCTTAATCCTTTATTAGATCAAGACACCATGTATTCCTCATGTTTAATTAGTTTTTACTGAATATTTTCTTCAGACATTTATGGTCAATATATATTCCACATTACAATCTATATAAATGATGCCTCTACATTTTAAAAGATAGAACCATAGCTTATTATTCCATATCATATGTGGGATAATTTAATTAATTATATTTTAGTTTTCTTGAAACATAAGAAATTAAGAGGTCATTTTTCATTAGAACACAACCAAGTACCTCTAAAAAAGTAACACAGTAGATGAAAAAGTCTCTGTTTCTAGAAGGAAATTCCAAAACTAGAGTATTCACCAGTATCTTCTTTAGTTCAGAAAAAAAAACATCATAGTCATCTAGCTAAATAAAATTAAACAATTTTTATTTTAACTTAGTTAGAAGGCTAGATAAATATGCAATGATTTTACCAAAATATTAGTAATAACCACATAATCCCTGAAATATATGAATTCTCTATAGCATTTTTAGATCTTGGTAATTTTCTAACAACTTTTATTTTGGAATGATCAAATATTTTCTATCCATATTTACAATATTCTAATGAAAACAAATCTACTTCTACCAAAAATCACATTTTTTAAACATTTTTAATAACTTATTTTATTTGAGAGTTTGGAATAAATTCCTTAAATGTTTTTCATTACCCTTATAAATATTTGAAAAGACCAAAATATCATTACTAAAAAAACATCAATACAATCCAAATATTCATAGAATATTTAATTCATAAGATCCATTAGTAAAAAATATGAATTTTCCAAACCAAAGGTAAAAACCAAAAACTCATAATGACCATATCTAGTATGAAAATCTATTTTTGGGGTGTCGTAATCCATCACCTTTATCTGATGGTACATAATATAATTTCAACCAAGGAAAATTACTGAGACACCTAGAGAGGATCAAATAAGACATAAATATGAGGCAATGAATACATATTCTTAATTGTAATGTTTATCAAAGATCTCTAATCAATGAAAAGTATCATGGGTAAATGATTATTTAAAACAAACAAAACAAGAGCACCACCTGGTGAAGTCATGGGACAAATGAATCTGTTATCAAGAAACTGCTGAAATATATTTTTCATTTTAGGATGATCCACCTGATCCATTCAATAATTGGTTTTAAAATTAGGTTAGTATCAGGATCTAATTTAATATTAATTGCATCTTCCTTATCAAGTACAATACCGTGAAACACATCAATAAAAAAATAAAAGTATTTATTTACCATGGGAACATCATCTATATGAATAATTCTTATTTTTTCAAAAATATGAGGAAATAACATTCACCTATATCTTTTAACAATTTCTCACCTTTTTATGATATTATAAATTATATGAGTTCATTATTATATAAATGTTGAAACTATTTTTGCAAAACAACATACTTATAACCACAATCATTCATAGCATTATAAACTAAAATCCAATCCATAACTATAAAAAAATATATAATATGGGGAAAAAATAAAGTGTTAGTTAATTTCAACCCACATACAACAACATAATTATTTTTATAATGCATTTTTTCTATTATATTTCCCCCTTTTGGTTTAACCATAAGTTATGGTTTCATTTTTTTAGGTGAATGTTCCAATTTACCAGAAATTTTCTCAAAAAAATGGAATATGTAGTAACATTTTCAATGAAGATATTTCCAACATTTGAGTAAAAAACAAAGTTCCTAAAACCACTTCATTAGATAGTCTATCATATACTAAATTAGTAGAAGAGTGTATCACTGCACCTCTATTCTTATAATCTAGCTCAGTCCTATCATTCGTATATTTCATGGGGAGAACCTTTGAATAATGACCCATCTCACCAAATTTAATGAACATTATAGATTTAATATCTTAAGATAAATTTCATTACAATATCGGTCCATATGTTAAAACATAAAACATCGAAAACAAATCCATATTTTTATGGCATTACCTAGGGATCTGTTTTACACACATATCACAAACTAGAAACTATATATTCTTACCTTTATATTAAATATATTTATTCTTACCCATAGTATTCCCTCTAGAACTATTCTTATGTTTGTTCTCAAAGTGCATGTGATCATCCAAAAAACAATATTTTTCCCTCTAATCAGATTGGTAAAGCATCTAATAAGTTTTTAATTTACAAAAGGCTAATGCCCTTCGATTTATTGGCTTAAATCAAAAGTAAAATGTTTGATTTTTCTATCAAGATCATGAAAATGATTTGAAGAATAGCTTACTAGTCGGGTGAAGTGTGCTTCATACACAAAAACAGAATCAAACTCATTTTCTTCAACATAACTAATTTATTTTCCATCATAAGTTGAATTAATGTAGGAAAATATTTGTAAAGGAATTTATTCTTAAGTTCATCAAATGTAAAAGAATAAATCTCCTCTTTATTCCTAATATAATTTACTATTGACCAACACTGGTTAGCATCACTATCAAAATGATAAATATAAATACTTTTTTATAATCTGAATAAAAATGAAATTGAATAGCTTTTCAAGTAATTTAATCCACTATTCATTCACTACTAGATCAAAATATCCCTTGAAAAAAAATGTTTGTTACCTAATAAATGTTAAATTATAACCATTCTCTTTTGTGGTAGCTATAACTATTATATTTCATGGATTCCACCAACGTTTATATAATGTTTCAACTAATAAATTACTCTCACAAAATATTTTGATCCAATTCTCACTATTCCAGGTCTCCGATTCCAAAATATATCATCCTCCCACTGCCTTCTTACTTTAGCTTCCTTAATTATTTTGCGGAATATTATTCTAAACATACATATTTTAGATGAATCAACATGGTAATCATCAAATTCTATATAATTTAAACATAAAAATAATGTAAAACCCATTTTTGGTATTCTATTAAAATTATCATAACTGATATATTTATCTAAACAATTATCTGATTCCAACTACAAGGACCCGACCATAAACATTACATAATCTAGTAAATTTCATTAGAATTCAATTATTTACATTCCCAAGGAGAATTTCAGTTTAGTGTTTTATAAAATTAGGAAAAAATTCATTCATATTAACCAACAAGAATAGAATTTCAGTAATATTAAATTGATATCCATTTCTTGCATAATAATTTTTTAATAAAAATAATAATTTTTTTCATCAAATGTCTTCAAAACATTCATCTTGGATTCCCCACTTTCTCTTACCCATCCTTAAACAATATGGAAAACATTTTAAAACATGGGATGAGAAAAAAAAAGATCAGAAAAGGACCCAAAAATATGGAGATAAATTGTATGTACATGAATACATAAAAACATATGAAATAATTTTCACAAAGTCACACATTTCCCCCAAAATGTATCATATACTTACATTCTGAAAAATTGATATTTCCATAAAACATAGAAATCAATATAATCGAATAATTATCATAAGGAATTACATAATTAATACTATAAACCTCTTTGTTACCATATGATTTTTAACCCTCACATCTACCTTACAAAGTAACCATCATGACTACCATAAAATGTAACAGTTGCTACTACCTCATGGTATAACCATTACAGTAACACATGAAGCAACCATATGGTTTAACTCCAACATTAATATACCCAATTAATTGGAGGTTTATATATATACCATAATTCAAAATAAAAAATCCAAAGAACCAGAAAATAATCATAAAAGAAGAATAATTTCATCATAAAAACATCCCATCTTAATTTTTTAATGAAAATAGAAATTTTAATGGGGGGTTTTTAAAGAAATTTCTCCTACACATATCACATATTTGATATGAGAATGGATAAAAATAATGGAATATGGGTTTTATATATAAATAAATATTATATTATATAATATTATGAATATTAATTTCACAAATAATATTAGAACAATATAATTAAAAAATTAGATGGTTAACCCAATAAATCTAAATTGGGTTATGAATTCCTTTAACTCGTGTTCCTCTTACATAAAACATATTAGAACCTCTTATAAAAAGTTTTAAATAATGTTATTAATATATTCAAAAAACCATATTCAAATTTATAATTACTTATAAAATATTATTATAACATATTTCCACCAATCTATTAATAGTATTTTATTATTTTCATTGTTTTGGGTGCATTTATTTCAAGGATTCCGTGGTTGGTTCATTATGAAAATTATTATATAATGGAAGAAAAAACCTATAATTGGAATAAAATAGTTCTAATATGTTTTCATATTTTAAGTGATACTATATATCATTTTTTATATGATAATAAATAATTATATTGAACATCAATGAAAATGATTTAATTAATTTTGACAGTTTTATGGATTATCACAAAACTATGTCATTTTATTCAATATTATGTTTATATATTGAGTTTAAAATAGTAAATAAATTATTATATATATAATAAAATATTATTTAACCATAATAATGGTTTTACGACTTTACATTAAAGCGATAATGTAAAATTAATGTGTTTCATCCATGATGGCAGTTAGTTAAAAAATCACGGACTATATTCTAATTTTTAAAAAAATTGTGAGGGGAAGAGGTTTGATGAATATTTTTTTCATAAAAATTATAATATTATAGTACATGTAAGATAAATGTTTTTTTGACTCTCTTACATGGTTAGGTGAAGATATTACAGGAAAATATAAATAATTTAAAAGAAAATAAATAAAAAAAGAGGATTTTACCTCTTTAATTCTCCTCTTTAAGAACCTCCTTATAGTCGTTGGATGTTGCTTTTTGTTGAGACTAGATGGTCTTGAACATGGGAAAGTGTCTTTGGAATGGAATTAGGTAGACATTAACTATTATACAATGCATTTAGGTGTGAGGTGAAAGGCGGTGAGGGGTGGTATTTATAGTGGATGAGATGGGTGATTTCTCATTATTTCATTCATTATTTTGTCTCAAGGCAATGAATAGTTTGAAGATTATAACAAAATATATTAAAATAATGAAATTATTTTCGAGATTTTGGGATTATATTAGCCTTAAATCATCTATTAATCAATAAATAATATATTTACCTTATATCAGAATTACCATATTTCACTATTTACCAATAATTCTTCTATCTCACACTAATCCCAAAAATACACTCCAACCATTTTTCATCTTGTAGAATTAAAAAAATGGACTCTAGTTTTTGAAAATATTTCTCTAAATATGATAAAATTAAATATTAATTAAAATAATCATTTCTTTAAAAATATTATTCTTATAATTATAAATGATTTTTTATCATTTTGAAAAATTAATTTTTGTGTCATAAAATTATTATAGCATCATATGAGAAAGAAATTTTAATTTATGATTCTATTTTATGATGTCAAATTTTCTATTTTAGAATTTTAAAAATTATAAAATTTTAAAAAATAATATATGTCAAAAAATACCTACACTTAATTTATCATTTTCAAAAAAGTTTTTAATTCATTTCATTATATAAATATATCATATTCACTTATAATAAATAAAATTATTCATATATCATAAGTGAGGTTACTATTTTATTGGCCAGATTATAATTCCTAAGTTCAAGTTACTATTACTTCACTATATATTCCTTTATTTCAATAAATGCCACTTATTTCATTACACCTTTATAATGAATTTAACTATTAAATTCTCGAATTAAAACTAATTATTTTATAAGTAATTGGATTTTTAGAGCTTTTTACTGGGTCGGGATTATTAGCTAAAGCATGACCCTTGACCCTTGTAAATGTATACATAGAGGCTATCATGGGGTTCCATACAACCTACTTGATGATTTCCCATTCTATTTATGTTACCCAAAGGACTTTCTCAACTATACCTATCTTGACTGGGTTGCCTGGTGATTTTCATGAACACATGGACCACCCCACTCTGCCCAAGTGTGAGTTGGGAAATCAATTTCACTAGATTATATTTATTATATTATTACTGTTTGATTATATATATATGTGTGTGGTAGGGATATTAATCCATTTTTTAAAGTGATAAAAATAGATGATAATAATTTCCAAAAAATTATTTATTTTAGAATTACTAATGGGGGAAATTTCTAGATTCATACATGGATATGATTAAATAACCTAAATTATTTATTTGAATTTTTATTATTGAATTATTTGAGCTGTATAGTTTTTGTAATTATTTTTATTATTGAACTTATTTCATTGCATAGTTGGTGAACTTGAGTTTTTGACAATTTTTTTTTTCTTTTTATGTTTAGGTATTAAATTATAATTTTAAATATTAAATGGTCTAATTTTTATGAAAGTTACTAAATTATGAAAAATGTTATTTTAAAATGATCTATCTATTATTTATGATCTACATGCCTAGTTTTTACGGTTAATTTTATATAACTCACTACCTATGGTTCATCTCACTTGAATAAGATTATCATTAGTATATGAGGTGTTTCTAGAAGGATTTAGTTCAAGTGATTAAGTTAATGAAAGAAAAATGAAGGATAATCATGGGTGAATATAGGATATTATCGTTCATTCTATAAAAACCATGAAGATACCCCTATTATTAATCAGTCTATCATCACTTTACTAACCAACTAGTTGTTCAAATTCTCTTGATCATTTAACAATTTTATTTTTTTTCATATGTATGTTTATCTTTTTATTTGTATGGTCTCATACATTGAAAAATTAAAAATACTTACTATATTGAAATGGGATATATATATATATGAAAGATTATATTATGACACCACTAACCATGCATAAATTAGACTAAAAATAAATATTGGTGTGGTGATAAATCTATATTCATGGGGAAATACATATATTAAGGAGTAATTAATGTGATGGGTTGTAATTACAAAATTTTCATCAAGTATAAAGGCCTAAATATTTTTGGTGACACATTGAAGAAAATGTTTACTAAATTAATGTATATGATTTAGGGGCTCTGAATTCACTCAAAAGATAAAGGATTTGAATTATATAGAAGTTTGAAAACATAAAAACAATCAAATTACCTTTTAATATATGAATAAGAATAATCAACACTATATAAAAGGAAATAAGGACCATTCCTACAATAATTCCCATAAATCATGATATTATGTATACTATAATGTGGGATAGATGTATTTTGTAACTTAGTGGGAGACACACATTTTTAATCAATCAATAGTGTGTTTAAAATAGTAATCAAAATAAATTATAAACTCATTATTTTACATTTTTTTCATGGATAATTACCCCACGAATATAGTATCATTCCAAACGATTATAGATAGCTACTATGTTATAAACATTTTAAATTTATAGGAGTGGTATTGTTCCCTATGGGTGATACTTCGACAAGAGAAGAAATCATATATTGAAGATACCTATACTCTCTAATACCTATTATGGATAAATTATGTTATATAATGAGTAACACAAGAGGCACATGGATGATTCATTGGATATAATATTTTTCATTGTATCCCCAATTTAATGTGATATATAAAATAGTTTTGGGAAAGGATTTATAAATCATATTGTTTAAAGTCAAGTATTTAAATCATTTAATTGCTAAAAATGAAAGGAATGAGATATCCAACGATATTTTTAAATGAAATTTTGAGAATAAAATCAAGCTATTCATTATTTAATACAATCCATTGAGTTCACTAATCAATTATAGAAGCAAGGTTCCTGGATTGTTAATTAAATTCCAAAATAACTCATACATTTATCCTTATCATCCAACTTCTCTGGTTTTATTGTAAAATATAATATAAAAATTTTGCATAATTGACTTAATGAATTTTTTTTCATGTTTAAACTATAGGTTATGATTTGGATTTTTCTCTAATATACTATTAGATATATTAGAAATTTATTGAGACACTAATTTACATTTAGTGTTTATGTGGTTGAAACTCCAAGTTAACATGTTGATAATATTATTAAGATAAATATGGTTACCCATGAATGGGAACCAAATATTTTGGTGAAAGAATTTGTTTCTTCATCCATATGACATGGATGGAACATTTGTCAAGGAACAGTTAAACACCCTAAAGTGGAAATTTTAAAGGAGCTGTGATAGTAGATTCACCTGGATATATATATATATATATATATATATATATATATATTAAGGTTATGGTTTATAATAAATTGAGAATTGTAGTAGTGATCAATACATCAAGTGTGATACTAAATCAATAATTTATGGTAGGTATTAAGAGTAAATAATATTTATTTTATCCTATTATGATAGTGAATGAAGTTGGAACACATATATATTTATTTATAGATGGTTGGAAGTATTTTTGTATAAATGGATCCCATTACACCATAATGGGTTATATCATACTGTGATGGCTATGTGTAAGATAATATCTACAATAATAGATGGATGGTTGAAGCTTGTAGCTAACAACCACATAAAAATGGATGATAAAAAGACCAAAAAAAGAGTTGTGAGGAATTTTGGGACATTATATCATCATAATATTTGGAAATGGGATCTTTGTGTACTATCAACTGAATATGAAATAGTTACTATTACATATAGTATGAGACCATAAAATAATAGAATATATTATATAGTGAAATTTTTAGATTATTGAAGATAGTAACTCTATAACATGGTGGTTTCATTGTGAGAGGAGTTTTTTGGGAAAAATCGACAAATTTCAGTTGGTTAAGGAATAATTTACTTTATCCTTTATGAATATAATCACACCAAATCTCATTCATAGTTTAAATACTTATGATTATATAAAACTAAGATCATAAAGCAGTTTTAAATGAGTTTCAACTATATTGTATAGATATATTGGAAAAATCAATGGTCACACCACAATATTTTTTCTATAAAACCATATATAGTAGTTAGAGAAGATATAAAGAGGTGGAAAATTGAAAATTCAATTTTAGAGAGATCATCATTGATAAATTTAGTTTTAAAGAAGAATAATAGAGATGATACACAATTGATTTCCAAGGATCACATCTTGTACATTGAAGGATAACAGATTTAATAATAGATAGTTACATTACTACATTTGGATAATTGAATCATTAAAGATAAATTAGAAAAAATATAAATATAGAATTTTTTTTGAAGTACACAGATGAAAATATGTTTATTTATGGAAGGGATATTGTTTTACCTTATTTTAAGAGGTTCCACTCATCAAATCCAAGAGATATATACGCAAAACATTACATTGAATTGATATTTTCCAATCAAATAGGATTTGATGCATAATATAGTGGATCTTAAAAGATCCTCTAATATAGAATTCAAGATAAAATGTTATTCAGTACCTTATATGAATCATGATGTAATAAAAATGTTTTTGAACAATTTAAGAGAAACTAAATACAATAAACTAATGAATAATTACATGATGAAGTGAAAAAAGGAAAAAAAGGTTTTTGCCCTTTATATTTATTGAACTATCCCTAAAAACTTTTCATGAAATTGTTCTATTAAATAAATTTATTCTTACCAAACCATATAATCACTAAACATGTGTACAATGGTTTTTTACACATCAAAACCTAAGTGGTGTGTTCTCCATGTATGTATCTAAATATGGATAAACCAAATGAAATCCCTAGTTCTTGTCACCTTAAATTTATATATATTGTTGTATGATTTAGTGATTGATCCATTAAGAATTTTTAGGATTATCATATTCATTCAAACAAGGGAACACGATTTGATGATTGATAAAGAATAGTTTAAAGGGAACTCTTTAGGTGAAACATAGGTTCACCCACACTCTTAGGGATAATTTATTAATGACGGTCTCACAAATTGATATTGAATATAATATTATTTTATTTTTTGGGCAATCTTTAAAAATATATTTTTGTATATTTTTCTCAGAAGGATTCAATGATAAATCCTAATTTTTTATATGGTACAAATTTTATGGATAGATGAAACTATGTGACTATTTTTTATAGAAATGTATTAATAATATCATTGAATTTGTACAAAAAGATACTGATAGAGAGAGAAACATTATTGAGTATACGATATAGAGACACACAAATTTTAAATTGTGGTCTTTCTATTGAGATCTTGAAGAAAAATATTCTTTATGCTTGATGTTATCATATATATAATTTTTTTTGATTTTATTTAAAATATATATTTGGATCCTAAGGATGATTTAGAATAAATATCATTAGAATATTTCAAATATAAAGGTATTTAGATTTTAATAATCTAAATTTTAGGAAATTAATTTATCTCAAAAGGCACTGATATTAGGAAAAATAACGAGAATAATTTTATTAGGAAAAAATTTCCATTCTAGTTAAAAAATTATGATTCTATCTATAATTATGGTTCTAAAAATGATTTAGAAGATTCTTGGATTTCTAGAGATTCATATTCAACCTTATAGATTAATATGGTCTATTATTCATGTAAATATGTGGCAGAGGAATAAATTCTGTATTCAATGGAATGTTCTTATAGAATTACATATTTTTTGAAGCATTGTATAATATGTTATAGAAAATATAAATCAATTTCTTGATGAACTATGTATTTATATAACATTTTGTGTCATTGAACAACTGTTTGAAGAAAGAAGATGTGGCATTTAATGATAAAATTTATAAAATGGTTGAAAATATGAAGGTTACAAGGTATTTACTCTAACACCAATCATATGAGCTGATGGAATAAAATTATATGATGAAACATGTCATAAAAATATTATCACACTTAAAGGATAATTATAATAGAGGATAAAAAATGTGAATTAATCTCACTAGAAGATCAAGACTATTGATTTCCAATTTGTTTAGATGGATATGGTGTTAAATTATCCTGAAGAGAAGACGAAAAAACAAAATTTAATGAAGATTATTCCTCCTAAAATAAACTCATTAGGTAGAGTATATAGTGGTGGAAAAAAAGAATCCATGATTAAGAAGTTAGATGTTTTTAAATATATGAATCATGGTTCATAAGTGATGGTAGAAAAAAATTCTTCTATTATGGAATCATAAGACACAACATTTACGTTTTCCTAGAATCCAAATTCCTTAATGGTTAAATAAGACCTAATAAGAATTCTAAATCGAGGCAACAATACATAAGGTATGAATTTAAAGGTTAGGGTTCATATATAGTAATCATTAACATATAAAGAGGTATTCTAGTATGGGTATAATTAATATTATGATCATAGAGAAAATTAAAGGTTTAACATGATCCATTGGATATGTTTACGACACAACCCTCATAGCAATGAAGAAATAAAATATTAAAGAAATAGTATAAGGGAGCTGATCATATTGAAAAAATTGAAGGACGTTGACATGAATAAATAATCACAAAAGATAAACATGTCTAAGGCATTCGTAAGGTATACATAAGAGGATACGTATGATTCAAACCAATATGGTTGAATATAATTTTTTATAAGGAAATAAGTTATGTAAAAGGGTGGATAATTCCTATGATAGATTCAGTATGGTGAATAATATATATAGAATGCATCATGGGGAGATATATGTATAGGATTTATTTTTCTCACAATTTAGATAAAACCCAAGAAAATAATATAGACAATTATATTATAATTATCGAGAGTGAATTTTGTAAATTGGTGTTGTAAGAAGATCCTTAAGAAAGCCTAAGATTCTATTTAAAAATAATGCTTTTGTTCGCAATAATGAACCACTCTCTTGTAATTGAGTATTATTTTTTATCCCTATCAAATTTATATTGTTTGTATACCTAATGGTTGTAGTGATTCATGATTAAGGGGGAGATATAGTCTAAGTGGTTTTCACATTAAAGTATGTGATTGGAGTCAAGGATATATCTAAATCACCAAGGGGTGTCATGAATTGACTAGGGATGGGAATTATCAATTTTAAAAACTATAGTTTAATTTTATGGATATATCATTTCAAGAAATGTTGATGATATTAATTGGTACCAAGGCTAAAATAGAAATGATATAAAATATCATTAAGGATTAATAAGTTATATCATGTAATAATCCATGTTATATTAATATAAATATTATATAGTGGTGTTTTGGGATAAAAATAAATGAATAGAAACTCCCATGGTGTTTATAAACATGTGGTACAATATTTTATATGTTCTTTCCAATCTAATAGAATTCATAGTGAGATTTATTTTAAACACACAATGGATAATTTATATTATAATGAAAGTTAAAAGTACCCATAATGAATGAATATCATGGATATAAAGTGGTATCATGATTTTATCAGAATAAGCTATATCAATTAATTCTTTATGTGGCATTACACGCTCACATTTAGATTTATGGGTATTCACCAATGTTTTTGTGTATGTGTGATTGGCATCATAGGGGAAAATTCTAGAACAACTAAAAACTCCTATTTTATGGAATTTATGGATTTAAGTTGGTGACATTAATAGATTTTATATTATTTAATTTGACTCTTGTTTCCTATTCCGATTTATAAATTTTTAGGATTAAAATAGTATTTGGATAATCCTAGTAAAGTGATAAATTTACTCATTGAAAATCATTATAAAAATGACGCTAAATTAGACAATATATTTAAACATGAAATATATCTATGGAAATATATTTTTCTTAAATATAATTTGAGTAAATTGTAAATGTATTTCAATAAGTGGATATATGTTTCATGTTTTTTTTAAAGTAACTATGTGATTGAAAGATGTATATAGTAAAAATAATGTGATCAAAATGATGTAAAATGGTGAATAATGATTGAGGTTTCCTCCAATAATAGAATATAATAAATGATTAATTGAGATTATGAATCTAAATAATTAGAGGAGCATCAAGTAGTAAAATTTTCCCATAGGTCTAAAATGAGAACTATTTATTATTGATAGATTTGTGAGTTTTTGATTTTCAATAATTAATATCAAAAAATATATGAAGGGGTTTCCTAGAAAAGGGGAGTTGTAACTCTTCAAATCTATAATTCGGTCATTAGGATGAAAAATTAGATGAATACATTGTGTGTATGAAATGTGGTGAGTAATTAGTCTCTCTATATATGGATTTGATGCCTTGTTTTAGATCGTACTGATAATAAATTTTAATTACCCAAAAATTAGGTCCATCATTCTTTTAAAAATGGGTTAGTGGATTTGTTTAAGAGAACCCCATGAATTTGAATGATAAAGAGGGCAGGTAATTGATTAAAAATATTTACATCACAAATAAATATATATTGAATAAATAATTTTTATTTTATTAAAAAGGGATAGTGATAATAATAATTCATTAATCCATAATTTGATTTAGATAATTTGGAATTGCATAATACAGCTACATTTATAGTACAATTTTATATTAGATATAAAAGGGTGAAATATTTCAATGATAATTTCTAAATTATCTGGATAATATGAAACTTCATGTTGGATCTATATTTTTATTAGCATTTTCAACAAAATCCAATGGTGAATAATGTTTTAATCCTCGGTTGTGAGTTGGATTTGTTGGAAGTTATTAGTAGAGGGATTATCAATTCAATGACATATTGATTGGATTTAAATGTTTATATATTTACACTCTTAATTATCCAAATTTTTATATGATGTAGAAAATGATGGTTACCCATAAAATGGGAAATTACATATTATAGTGTGATAATACATGGGAACCGATTATGGTGGATTGAGATTTCAAGAATTTTTCATAAATGTAATTAGATATTAATGAGAGTCATGAAAGATATAGCGAGGAAGGATTAAGGCCATGAAAAAATATATATGGATGAAACTGTGAAAATAGAGACACCTTTATATTTCTATATATCTGGTATATGGTTTTTAGTAGATCATGTATTGGAGATATGATTAATATATGGAGTGTGGTAAAAAAATTAGAATTTGGAAGGTATAATGTGCATCAAATTTTCTATTATTTTTTAATATGGTAGAAAAATTAGTTGAATAAAATATATAGTAATTTGAAGAATAATAGTGGAATCTGAATGAGGGAGGATCTCACCATGATAAAATGGTGTACATGACATGGTTATAGAATATGCTTAAGTGACAAATTATAGTATTGGAAGGATTCCTATGTAACATAGCTAGAAACTATGCAGAAAACAGATGATATAGAATATTATAAAATAGTGAAGTGGTTATTTGGGGAACAAGACCACAGTATAATGTTAGGTTGTTTTATTTTTTTGAGATAATATTTAGAAACAGAAGAGGAACAATACCATGGATTATGAGACCACACCACTCTAAATATGTATAAAACTATAACAAGATCTTGAAAGTGTAATTCCATCACAACAAAACAGGTGACATGATTAATATATTTCTTAATCTATGGATACGTTTTATTGGAAATTTGGTTAAATACTAGTTTGTGATAGTTTATTTCCTTACATGGTAAATGTTATTCAATGTTGAAATTGTATGAGGAACTTGAATATTCAGGATAATTAATTTTGATTTATCAATGATGGGAATAACTATTAAATCCCTTGTGGATAAATATGGTTTACTTTTCATTTTAGGGAATGTCAACAAACCACCACTAGTTCAGGGTTTACGAATACTATAAAATATCTTGTTTGAATATTTAATAATTTTTAAATGTTATGTGATATTATTTAATGTATATTGTGGTTTTAGATTTTTTATCACCCTATAATATAGTTTTCATGTCCCAATTGGGTTAATACGATACATGTCCCCCCAAAATATCATGCATCACACAATGAAGAATATATTTCTCGAAAATAAATATGATTTTTTCAGAATTTAAAAGGATAAAGATGGGGATCAATATTCAGAAAATTCAATCTAATGAAAGTGTTTAATTATAACCAGTTGAGTGGGATAAATGAAATAGTGGATTAAAGAAACAATAGTTAATCCCAAACTTCATATAATGTTTTGGATATTAAGAGAAAATATATAAAATTTCTTATAGATTTTTTTTATAAATGGGGAGTGGTTAAGAATAAGTAATTTGGTTTGATATATAATATCATTGATATATATAGTTTCAAAAGGGGATTAAGTGATGAGAAAAATATTAAAGTTTGAATTATCAAATGTGGTTATTTGATATAAAACAATCAATTTATTTTTAAATTCATTACTTCTTATGGAAAAACCAATTATTAAAGATGATGTATAAAATATATAATTATAGTGTGTAATTATCTTCTTCTAGAAGTATTTTGAAATTTTTATGATTCTATAATGAAAATTATAGTTTTACTTAGCTATAATAATTCACTCTCATATGGTTATGGATGATAATGAATCAACTATTAATGAGGAGGAAATTTAAACCAGTTTTAGAGAATTGTAATCATGAAATAGTGAATAAAAATAATGAATATATTCTAAACCTGAAGATGCAGGTTGAATTTGTAAAATATAATGATCTTAAAGATATCTACATGTTTATAAACTACTGTAGAGACCCACTTTTCTATAAGTTAATAATCCCTCCTCGAAGGAAGTGCATGATGGAGGAGAAAAGTAGATGAAATTGGGAGGTAATTGACTATGCCAAAAAACCTTATAGATGTAGAATGTCATGGCATATAGTTACCATGACCAAAGATTATTTCCACTAGATGGAACTACAAAAGATTTTTTACATTTAGAAATTTTTATTTTGTGGTCCCCAAATTTAGAATAGTGTTGGTGAGTTGGGAAAAATATCTATATTATTTTTTATTTTCATTATTATATATTCATCTAGGATTCTATGAGAGTTACATTAAGAGTTTTTGAGACTAAATGTGTTCCTTAAAACAAGGTAATGTGATTTATTAATAGAAATAACTTAATCAAAGGGAATAGGTTTTTGGGAGACACCCAAATTCACCCCTCATTGGGTCTTTATATTACATGGTACTAGTGTAGTGAACTTAGAGGGTTAAAAATACAATGATGGAGATAATCTAGAATAATGTTGTTTTCTAATATAGAATGGATGGAAAATTGAAGAAAAACTAAAATATAGTAAAAAATAATCAATATGATTCTTTAAGTATGTTTTTAATTTTAGAAAACATATCAGTTTTTATGATTTGGGTGTTATATATGTCTTGTGGCTCACACATTGTAATTAAAATATAGAAAATAAGTATATTTTAGGATTTTAATGGAGATGAGGTGGATCATAATTTTTTTAATTGAGCTGGGTTTTCTGCATTATCTATAATAGATATCACAACAAATTTAAAAGTGAGATAATTTTATTGTTAGTGAACTCCTTTTATACATTTTGTATTAAAATAAAACATAATGATTATGTTATGCTTAGAAATAAATGGTTTCATTTTATAGAATATATCATGTAAATAATGTCTTATGTGTATATAATCTGAAAAATAAATAGTCTGTTTTTTTATCAATGATACCAAATCACATGACTAAAATCAGACATAGTAGTTTCATTAAAAAATTATTCATTTAATAAAAAAAAATTGAATAAAATATATCTTTAAGGGTATTTCTTCAATGTTGAGTTAACACACGTGGATATATTTTATTATTATTGTTAATTTTGAAATACTCAGCAGCCATTGAATTATAGAGTGGAATAATCTATAGAGTCTTTATAATTAATTCATATAACAAATGTGAAATATTTTATGTTGAATTTAAGTGTGTATTTTCATAACTCATTATTTTTATTAATTTGATTATAAAATATTGATATGAAAACATTATCAAAAAAATATAAAATAATTTTATAATATTTCAAAAATGTAATATTTAAATAGTTAATAAACATGATAAAAATATTAAAGAGGATTTTATATATATATGTGAATATTTTCTTGACCAAGAAAAAACATCAACTTTCTATGTGGGTGGGATCATATACCAACTCAATCCACATATATTTAAGACATGGTTAAGATCAATTTTTTTACATTTAATTATTATATTATTTTTTATGAATATTGGTTATAACTAGCAACACACATTATTAAAAATTTGTGTTAACCTCTGAAAAAATAAGATATCTTTTGTGTTACAATATGATAGAATATTGAGCTGTCATATATTCATGTATATGGTTAGTATGCATTTGTTAACGATAATATTATAAAAACTTACTTTAAGAAATAAAATTTTCCATTTTATGTTTTCTTAATGTAAAAAAATGTTATTAAATATATATTTCTCTTAGATAGGAAAATTTTTAGTCGAGATAAAAATATGCTTCTATGGATGAAATCTACAATGTGTGCATCATGATTAAGATATTCTATGATAATGTAAATTTTAAAGATGCATAAGTGTTTGAAGACTAATAGCATCACAATACCTTGTGGAAATATATATTCTATAAAAAAAATACAGTTTAAGAAACAAGGGGAGTTAGAGACATAGAGATAAATTTTTTATTATCACTGACAAAGAATAGGTGGTATGCAATTAGAAAAAAAAATTTATTGATTAATAAATGAATCATAGTATTTAATGATTATGAAATATTTTATATAGTGGTAAAATATTTATTACTAACTCAAAAAATTTGAATAGTTCTATATGAAATTTCCAAAAGTGATTATTACACTAAACAAAACCATTAAAGTATATTTTTATGTAGAGATCAATTTATGGATCAAATAATGAATCAATATCATGAAATATTTATTTTTTGGGGTTATAATAAGATTCTAATTCATTATAAAAGAAAATATTCGTTATATGTATAAAAAATTGGGAATTCAATAGTTTTCATAATTATATATGAAAAAATATACATATATTATAGTTTTTGAATTCTTATTTAGATAAATTCTTCTCCACAAAGGACATAAAAATGAATAATATATTTTAGGGATTACAATATACATATTGGGATCTAAAAGTATACATATAATCAGTAAAATTAAATACAATGATACTTTTTTTTGTTTAGATACATAATGATAAAATTTGAGTGAATAAAATCAAATATTCTTATATTATTAAATCATTCATTTACTAAGATGGATAAAATCAATATGATTCTTTGTGAAATAAAATGCTATGTAGTTAAAACTGTCATTAATAATATAAAAGATATTTTCGTGGAATATTGTAATGATAAGGATCTAGTTCGGAGGGAATAAATAAATACTTATATCTAAATAGATTGGGTTGATTTTATATTATAGTTATTATAAGTGATAAAGATGATATTATGGTTTCTTGTGTATTTTAATTTATTAAAATATAATTAATATAATTATAAATGGGGTTTTTATAAGTAATTTTTCATAGGGATTATCATAATAAAATGTTGTGTGTATCATATCATAAGGTTTTATGATAACACTGTCTAGGTGGTTTTTTCCAAAGATACTAGGTCACATAATTAGTTAATTATATACTATAATAATATATTACATTTAGTGTTAATACTTATAGTGATTACTTAATAGTTAAAAAAGAACCAATATAGGGAACTATGATAGAACTCCTTATTAAATCCCTTAATCAACCGAAGTCATAATATCAAGTAAGAGTTTACAAGGGGGATAATTATAAATTGGTTATGGTATAAGTGATAGTTTGTTAATATTGGTTTCATTGAATCAACTTTGTTGTGTTCCTTTACCTACGACATCATATATATATATATATATGTTTATATACATATATATGTGTGTGTTCATTTGTGTGTTTTATGAAAATCCCACATTGTTTTTCCTCTACATACTTCATATAATAATTTAATCATAATATTAATTGATAGGTTATATATGTTCTCCCTATAATTATAATGCTTGAAATCTATTAAAATATTATTAATGAATTTTTTTTATGGTCAAGGTATATTTTTTTAAACTAAACAATCAATGTATAACTTTTAATTGTAAGGGTGACGTAATAATTGATAAATTTTATCATGAATTTCACATTTGGGGAACATTAAGAGTATGAGTCCAGGAGTATATACCTATTAGTATGAATTCCATGTATTATTTGTCACTTGAAATTATTATAATTAATAATATAAATTAGAATATAGGATTGAGATCATTGTTAATGTATATCATGAATCATATACACTAAGCAGAAATGATACCCATTCCAAAATATGTTTTGGGAGAAGTAGCTTGACCAGGTTATCAAAAGTGGTATGATATTAATTGAATGATCACAAAAGGAATTTTTATTTTTTATGTTATATAATATCATTTCTATTAAATTTTGATAAATATTAAAGAATTTGATTCTAATTTTGAACAATGATAATCATAATAAATTTCATCTTAGTTATTTATAGAATTATATATCAAGAATTGATTGATGAAGACATATTTATTCATCTTGAATGAAGGGATATCTGATGGAGAATGAAATATATTATATTGTTAGCCTTCATAGGAAGGCTTTCAGTCCCACTAATTTTATCTTTTTCTATGGGAGTCAAGATTTATTACAAGACATCACACTTTGTTTTTGGAGTCAACTCCCTAGCAAATAAGAAATATACCTTGACGGTCACCCACAATGTGTATCTAAATGTTATTTAGATTCAGTCAAATTTGATTATTATAATAACATTTTTTATAGGTTATATATTGATTTTTCATGAGGTTATATAAAATATTAATTAATTTATTATTATCATTGATTTAAAATTAGAAATATTTACATTTATTTATAAAAGTTTTTAAATGATGTCCTTGCGAGGAAATAAACTTCCAAATTCTCAAATGTGATTTCCTTGAAATAAAACCATGTTTAATAACTTTTACAAAACAAAAACCTAACTTAAATAGTAATTAAATATTAAAAAATAATTATAAAATAGAAATAAATTAATCAATTATTAAACACATAATTTTTTAGACTGATGCAGTTGAATGGTTAGAAAATTAAAAATTATTTTACTATTATTAAAATAATTAAATTTTATAAATAAAAATTTTAAATGAATATTTTTTTTTCATTTTAATAAATTTATCACTTTTGAAATACTTCAATTTATTAATAAATAAATTAAAAATGAATTATAATGTTGGATGAAATAATTTTAAGAAATTTTTTTTAGAATGGTCATTTTTCTATAATATTAATTATTTTTTATATTTAATATTTTACATTAAAAGATAAATTCCAAAATTTAATAATTTAAATTTTAGTGAAGGAGACTAATTTTTAATATCATGTAAAAAATAATATATGAGGAATTTTTTGGATTAAACTGAGATTGTCGATTTATAGGTAAATAATGAAAATTCAAATTTTAAAATTTGCATTAATTTTATGAAATAATTTTGAATTCAAAATAAAAAAAAATAGTAATATTCTTTACTAAAAAAATTGTAACTGAATAAATTATCATGATAATGATTTTAATAAAAACCATTTTTAATTGATCAAGATAGTAATATTCTTTACTAAAAAAATAAATTAAATTAGGTAATTTATTTTTAATTTGAAGATATATATTAATTATATAAAATTCTTTCACAACGTCGACACAACACATGTAAAAGCTGTAGAAAAATAAAGTAAATGTTTTTTGAAATATAAAATGTTAAATTTTTAGGATTAATTATATAATCTCATTAAATTTATAGATAATTTTTTAGTATATGTGATGATTTAAGTATTTATATTTAGAACACAATGTTATCATGTTTCTTATGTGAAAATATGTGAATTGTTTAGAAAATTACTATAAAAATATTAACCATTATGAAACATTTTTTTAATTGATATAATGAAAATTCAAATCTCGTAATAGGGTAATTGGGTTCTATAATGTTCTAATATTTAATATATTTTTCATTTTTTGGCCACATGGTAGTTTTAAAATTATTCTCAAGACCCTTTGAGATTTAATAATCATAATAAAAACCATTGACATATAAATGGAGCCTTAATAAAACCTTTAAAATAGAAAAAATGAGTTAGGTATTATCTCAAAATTATTACCAAAATACCACTCCACACTTCCCATATTATTTCCTAAATCCCCTTGTGTGAACATAAACTTCTCTTATAAAGGATCTATGTTCAATCAAAGGTGGTATCAAAAGAAGAGGTAAATGTATTAACTAAATTCATTATTGTTAATATATTCTTCAACATCCATAAGATATATTCCATCCACACTAATATAATAATATTATTATATAATTATATTTAATATACTAAAATAAATATTTTATGGTATGTAATTTGTCATTCTCTATTCCATCCCATGGAAAATTATGATTTTGCTCTTGAATATGTGTAGACTACCACCTCCATGAGGTAATGTCTGTATCATTCATCACCTCCTTAAATGGATTTTTTTTAAAGATATTATATGTGAATATATATAATAATTATTACATAATTATTATTTTTTGAGATAATATACTATCTACCTTCTTATCTTCCCAGCTTTTGTCAAATGGAAACATTTCTCAGGAATTTGTATGTACAACTGCCTCTAAGGATAACGCATTTTTATTATCATTACTTCCTCACATGGCTGTTTATAAGGATTTAATTTAATAATAAATATAAATTTTTTTAACATTGTTATGATTATATAGGTAATAATTAATCTAATTTACTTTCATTTAATTAGATTAAAAGTGAAAACATCACCCATATGAACATGCAAGCTACCACCACCCTGAATGATGTATTTAATTTCCCATAACCTATAAACATGTATGGTTATAAATGAATATTTAATGTATAAATAAGTTATATAATGTACTATTATAATTCTAGATGTGATTAAACATGGCCATGGTGTAAGGAATAAAATCATCGAGTGAAAACATGTATGAGGAAAGTATTATTAAACAATATATTTTAACAAATAATTAATGATTGATTGTGAAAAGTAATTTTTCAATGTATTATATATTTAATGGTATATATAAATAATTATTTCTAAAAGATAAATTATAAATTTATTTATTTATTTTACAAGAGTATGGAACATGTCATACACGACCAGAATCCAAGGGAACTGTTTTTTATCTTACATTTTCTTCTTTGGAACGCATTTCAAATCATACACCAATATTCATTTTCAGGGTTTATATCATGCCTCATTGAAATATGATATCTTTAATATCATCATAATCATGTTATTTTATGAAATTTTTAATGAACATTCTTTAAACAAAATTTTAATTTGGAATGTTGTAATATATTTTTATTTAAAATATTAATTTAAATGTTTCAGAATATTTTCCCACCACATCTGTGTTATTTTAAATGATTGAAGAATTTTTTATAATTAAGTATATTAATGGTTATATACAACTAATTTTAACAATTTTATAATGGATATAAAGAATTAAAATACAATTAATTTTTAACTTTATTTACAAAAGTAAAATCAGTTTTTTATTGATTACGGAAAGTAAAATATTTCCCACTATCATAAACATTAATAATTATAAATATTTCTGCTCAATTATTGTGGGGATAAAAAACATATTCTTAATTTTTTTTAAAATTGTAGTTCTTTAAAAAATTTTAAAAATGAAAATTGAATTTCTTGTTGATTTTAAAGGGGATTTCGAACATGATTATAATGATACTTTCAATAACACAAAAAAATCATTAAAATTATTTTACACATAACAGGGTTTATTCTCTAATGATATGATCCACCTACATTCCCATATAAGATTTTCATTATGGTATTTTATTAACTAAGGATTATTGAAATTCTATATACTTTATTTTAGAGGGATATTTGGTGATTGATAAGTAATATTTAGTATGTATCGAATTGATTCTTCAATATATGAGGAAAGCATTGGAAAAGTGTTGGTGAAGGGAGGGGACTATTATAACCCCTTAATTTATCCGGTGGTATTAATAGACAAAAAAATATTTAGTATTTATCATATACCATGTAAATTTATGTGTTAAAGATTTTTCAAAAAGTCTTTATGGTATTTAAGATGTTTTGGTTGAGTTCCCTTGAAAATTTTTATGATGACTTGATTGAGAATCCCTGATGGTAAGATTAATATTTTTGGTATTACACATTACATAATTATAGAATCAGTTTTAACATTTGAATTGATTTTTATTTTTATCCATGTATATATTTCATACTCATGTTTATGTATTATAAATAACATTTTTTTTAATTTTAAAATCTTCCATAATTCATATTCCTTACGTATTAATGATATGTTACATTATACTCTTTCTATTAGTAATCATATTAGATTACCATTTATTATGTTTTCCATTCCATAGGGTACTATGATGGCATAGTTCAATGATATCAAGGATATACTAAAATAAAATAGAATATTTTTTAGATTACAGGAAATTATTTATGTTTCAAAGGTAATTTGAAAATCTAGTATGTATCTAGTCTCACAATACATATAAAAAAATAGATCCTTTAGGATGTGATAGTTTTTTCCATATAATAATGTATTATAATAAACAAAGACTTTGGGATTTTGGATTCCTTTTTATTATAGTTGTTAATAAGGAATGTTTAGTAGAAATGATTAGAACTATATTTTATAAGAACAAAGCATAAAGAAGAATTATAATAAAACCATGTAATTTTAAATAAATTTTTATCGATTTTTATGAATCATTTTTTAATAGTTTTTTAAATTATATATATTATAATGATTAGTGATAGTTCCAAGTACAAGTAATGGAAAAAATATCAACACTCATAATCAATGTAAATATTTTACACATTAGTTTTTCAACATGGATTGTGTTGGAGTTAAGAATATTGTGACTATATTTGAGAAGTTGACATAGTTTATGGAAAATAACCATTCCTTTATGGAACAACCAGTTACAATATTGAATGTCACTACAATAACGGACCATGTCACATGGTACAAATATCTACCATTTAATGGGGCTCATAATTATTCTCTAGTTGAACAGTGAATCAAGTTCTATTAAAATATAATTTTGTATTTGAGAGGTAATGACTGGGAGAAGGTTATTTTAGTAGTATATTATTTAATAGGAGACCCAGATTACGGTGGTCATTGATTAAAAATAAAAATTATGAGGATTTTGTAGTGTGAATGTAATAGAATATTTTTAATGTAATATTCTATGAGAAATATTTTCTCCGAATCTAATAATATGATAGGTAAATGAAATTAATTAATTAATGATATAAATAATAGGAAAGTGTTTTTGATTATGAGAAATAATTTGAAATATTTACGTGGTATGCTAAAAAAATAGTTTAAATCAAGATAATATTATAGAAATATTTTTTTATGGGATTATGATGGGCATCCAATGTGAATTTGTCTCAAAAATATTTTCAATATATGTTTATTTGACATCACATTCTATATGGGCCTAGTATAATTTATCCAAGTAATCTATTCTCAAAGTAATTCAACAGATGTAGTGGGTGAATAAATACCTATGAAGAAGATATAAAAAATGATAATATGGGAAGGATGTACGATTCAACATGTGATGAAGACCATTTAATTGTGATAGTAGTTATGTCTATAAAATTATAATTCTTTTTTGGATTCTAGATCTATAAACTCATTTATATTTTTAATGGATGATGAATGTGCAGGATACATATACCCAAATTATTTATATATATGTAATATATTATACATATATATATATATGGATTTTATGAAATATTTTATTTTCATGTAGAATGAAATATATTATTCTATACTTTCTATGATAGTGTTTGGAAACGTACACATTCCTCCACCTAAGATATCATTTATTTTGGATCTGTTTCATAATGTTAAAAATATTGGAGATTATGAATCCATTATATGAATTTATATAATGACCATAACATTTATTCACACATTATAAGTTAATATTAAATGAGACAAAACCTGAGGAGTGTCCTCATGGATTTATAAATACATTTCCATATGATGTTTGTGAGATGGAGATAGAGATCCACAATATTTGAATCTATGGTCATATTCTACAAAACCTATATCGATCTACTTATACATCATTTTTATACCGCGGTTTTAGCACATAATTGAATATTGAGTATCTTGTTCTAATGATGAATGATCCTGCCGATCTTTGGATGTCTCCAAAGGATGAGAGACAATATTTTCCACTAATATGATATTCATAAAACATGTTGTATGATAAAAATGTCTGAAAAATAAGAATATTAAGTGAATGGTTCATATTTAAAACATTTTATTCATTTATTTTTTTAAATATATTTAATATTTCATGTATGTAGGATACTTGGGAATGATATTTGATTTCTTTTACATTTTGAAATAATGATTTTAGTTTCATTGAAAACCTTTTGAATTTATCATAGGCTTCATATAATAATATTAATTATTTGTATCTATGTAATAAAGATGAAATGAAAAATAGATTTGTGTTTTAAAATACTAGGAAATAATTTTTTTTAATTTGTTCACCCTTACGTATCATGGATATATAATGGTAAGCATGATATTGATTTTACATCGGGGTTCATATAAAGTTAGTTTTTTCAGATATTCATTTAATGTATTTAATTTAAATGTAATTCTTGTGGCTTGAGACTTGGTAATTTTGTGTTTTAAATTTTTTCTTAAAGGTTTCTATGAGCTACATTGATGTTAGAGCTCTTCCAATCATTCACTATATTTAGAAAATATATTTTATCATGAAGTAAGTGAGAGATCTACCTTGAATAAATGAAGGAATTTCAATTTTATTGGTGATCTTAGATTACTATTATGTAAAATATTTTTCTAAAAATTTCATCTACATATTCCTTTAAATAGTTGGGGTATACATAAAGGTAATTTTTAATACCTTTATTTAATGGAACTGTGAAATGATAATTATGGTTTTACATTTTCAATATAGGATACTCTTATGTTACATTTTCATGAAGGATGTTACACAAGGGTAATAAGAGTATACCTCTATAGAGAATATGGATTCAGTGTAAGGTTAAATTGAAAATTTAAAATATTTATTAATATTTATAAATTATTTTTATAGTTTATAATATATTTATACATATAGTTAAATTGTATTTGGGAAATATTTAATTTAAAATTATTTTTATAAATAAATTAATATATAATTAATTAAAATAAATTATGAATCATTTACATTAAAAACTATTAAAATTTAATATCAACAACAGTTTTTACCATATTATATAGTATTCCCTATTATCATGAAATAAGTGTTACATTTAGAAATAATGAAGAGTGATTTTTAAAGAGTTAAATATTTTATAAGGAACAAAAAAATAGAATTTTTATATTCTATGTTATGATATCTTTATAATTAATATATTTGGAGTATTTGTTGGCCTTATTTGGGATATTATTTAAACCACATAAAAATTATTTTGATGGTTAAATTTTTTAAGGCTTTAATAACAAGTATAAGACATTTTGATTATAAAAAAAATACATAATAAATTGAATTATAGATTATTTATAATTCATTAAATATACTATTAATAAAATAATAATCCATATAATAAATAATATGGGAGGATAATTTTCGGATAAATATATAATGTAAATGTTCATAATTTTACAAATTCATCAATGAAAAAAAATTAATCAAATAATTATAATTATAATTTATTTAGGGATTGATTGCAAATATTTATATGTTGTTTAAATAATAGAATTGTTCATTTATTTAAATGTTATTCCAAAATGTATTCATAGTTATATAAAAAATTTATTTTGAGCCTTGTGTGATTTAGTTTAAATGTTAAATAAATTCTAAATATGTAGAATCTTAAATTACATGATTTGAATGAAAAATTAATTTAATTTTTTGTCAACACTGTCCTCTGTTTTTAATTAATGATACAAAATTGAATTATTATTTAAAAAAAAATATATTTTTTATATTTTATGTTATAGTAATCATTAATTATTTTCTCTTATGAATATTATTTCCCTATGTAGAGATAATTATGGTTAGAATACCTACCAGTATAGTAGATTATACGTTATTTAAAAAGATGAATGAGTTTGGTTATCTGTCACCCATAATATACTCATGTGGATATTTTTATTCTCATATAAATCAATTTCATGATATAAAATTCTGATGCACAATATGTATATTATCCATTTAGATATGTGTTAGTATGATTGGATTTTATTTTTGTTTGACTAACATAGACATGTAGGTTACATAAATTGTTATATATCAATATGGATTGAACATATTGATTTTTTTGAGGGAATAAACAAAAAAAATAAATCTCTAGAAGAATGAATTCATAAAATGGGATAAAATGATATAAAATGACGGTATAAAATCACATTTTAGTACTAAGAATGAGGTTCCAATAGAAATTACACTTTCCAAGACCACTATCATTCAACTGAGTAGGTTTAGCCTCAGATGGGTGCACAAGAATTATCTTTTGAAAGGAGAAAACATTATATATAACACTGGATCAACCTTGGGTACGATATTCCCTAAATGGTTTTTTATGGATTTTAATTTTTTAGTATACTTATGGAGTTATAACTGGGTTAAAATTAGCTAGATCTCCATTAAGAAGGATACTAGTGGAATAGAGTTGAGTGACTCTATATTATGGATTTAGATAAATATTTATCCTCTAAACTATTAAAGAGTCCCAACTATTGTTAATGTGATGATTCCATACCTAAATATGTATGTGAAAATGGTCAATCCTGATTCATTATATTGTTTAGTGAAATATAGATCTTAGACCACTAATTCGTACAATGATATCTAAAATTGTTCATTATTTTATTGGGATCCCTTTTAATAAATGTCCTTATTAAATGTATGTAAGGAATGATAGTCATATGATGAAAGGTTATATTATAGATTAAATAAGAAATAACCATAAATCATGACTCTGAGATTGACCCCTGATATGGAAAATTTAAACAATACTATTTTTCTAGGATGATATTGAATTTTGTAAATTGTTCACAAATTAGAAGAAGTATTCATTGTGTCAAAACCAACCCTTTATAAGAAACCAACTAGTGTTATTGTTAAACAAAAGTATCTTGATTAAACTTTTAAGAAAAAAAAATTATTCATAATATTCAAAAACACTCATTCTACATACCACGAATTTTAATTTATAAAAATAGAATGAGTCCCTAGACGCCTACCAAATGATACATAGCACGAAAAATGATCTATCAAGAGAAAGATAGGAATATATGATAGGATTTTTTGAAATATATTTTTCTTAACTATAGGTAAAATGACCTTAATTCTCTATATTTGTTCTCAATATTATTGGATATTCCAATGATTTAAAAAGGAATGGTTAAGATGTTCATATTTAATTCGTTATCGATTTCATTTTGTTTCCACTACAATATATGTTTTAATTGATTTTTGAGAGCTATAATATGAATGAATTATATAATCCTCATTTTGATAACCTTTATATGTCAATGATAACTAAGGAATACATGGGATGTCCTGGATCAAGTACCATGATGATGGTATATAAGGTGTATTGTAAAGCTATTATATAAAATAGGAATATTAGAGGTTATGGAGATTCCACGTCACCTTTCAAGATGAAACACAGTAAGTAAGGAAACTTTCACCACTATGGAAATGCTTTTAATCCATTAAAGAGTCATCCAAATTTCTATAAAGTTTTTTTGAATCGTTTTTCATCTTCTGTAATGAGTGATTAAATGGATAAGGAAGATTGAAGGTTAAATAAATTTTTTCCCCTATCGTTGAAGTAAAATGTTTTCTATATTTGAGATATATATTATTCTAAAAAAGAAGAATATTTTATAAAATGTGTATTTTATAATTTTTATATTAGGAATTTCATATAAATAATGTTTATAAAAATTTAATTAGTTGGATACTTATAGAAAACATGTTTTGTGATTTATAAGAATAATTAACATGATTTATAGGGAACATTAATTGGATTTTTATTATTAACAAATTCACCATATTTTCATTTATGGATTTTTCCTAAAAATTTTATTTAATTCAATAATTGTTTACTAGATATTCTGAAATGATGGGGATTAGTGAACATAAAATATGTTTTCTAAATACTTGTTTTGTAATGATAATACTATTGTGAAACTGTTTAAAACAAAAAAACCTTATGAAATTGTTATGAAATAATAGTCAAGGGGATTTAAACCTAGGGTTGTTGGGAAAGAAAATTTATAATTCAACATTATGGGGTTATATAGAATAAATAGTTATCTTTTGAAAGATTTCATGTAATTTATATGTGATGTTTGGGTGTTATGGAAATATAATACTTATTTTTTAATGGTATAAAAAATTTATATTTTAAAAATTTATATTTATATAATTAGTTTAAAATCAATGGAATAATTTATTGAGTTTGTATATCTTATTGAGATAATATATAAAATTGTTTCTAAGATAAATATTTAGTCATAAAAGAGTTTTTTGAGCTTATATGAATATATATAAAGGATGAGTATATTCTTCTCATTTGTCTTATATGATAAGATATATTCCTTTTAGAAAAATTTATTATTTACAATATGAGATGAATATTTTCATATACATTGTTTGTGACTCATCAGGTTTCTATAACAAATTTTTAAGAGAATATATATGAAAAAATAATTTATCTTGAATAAAGTGATTACAATGTTATTTGTTAAAATATGATGGAATGTGATTATTTACCATAAGTGGTGGGTTTCAAAATCATGTTTTCAATGAAAATACTAAAAAATAATATAATAACATATATGATATGGAAATAGTAGAGTTTTTGTATTCCTTCTAAAAAGAAATAATTTTTTTTCTTGTACACAAATATATTTTTTAATCATATCTTGACATTCAAGAAAAAAATTAATAATCAAAAAGGATATTGGGAGTATGTATTGAATCAGAAAAATTAAATATTAAAAAAATTACTATACTAGACTATGATTAAAGTGTTTTTATTTTTATATCCAATTGTGTTTTATATGTGTAGTCATATTATAATGTATTTAGTAACATTGTTTCAAGAAACTTGTTTGTGGAATATGGCTCCAAGGATGATGATAATGAACACAGAAAGAGTTATAAATATATAGTAAATATTGATATCATAATTTTTTTTGACATGATGGTAATGATTTTATATATTTTCATGCTGAATAAGGTTAGGATTATAATTCTGAAAAGCCCCCATTATTCATGTTGTTTTACTTCACAGATGTTACTCAGTAAATGGATTTAGTGGGGGGGGGGAGGGTTTATCATAAGGTCATAAATAGACGTGATTGGAATTAAATATGATATAATGATTTTAAAAAACCTAGAATGTACAAAAAAACTAAGGAATATCTTGAATCTTGTCATATATTATATAATAGGCATGTTCATGTGTTAGGAATGTTAAATATTGTCAATTGAGTTTTAACTATATAAAATGTGTCATATGTGAGTAAATATCTATATTATCATTCCTTCACAGTGGATGCATAAGTTTATATATATATATATATAGATATATATCATGAACTATAATGATAATATACCTCCCATATTATGAATCGATAATATTAACGTACGATCAATGGGATTGACATGATCTGTGCCCCATTAAAACATGACATCATATCCAAAAGGAATAAATGAAGATGCATGTTTTCATATAATTTATAATGGTGAAAACATGTATAAGGATATATGTGTTTAATTAATTCAAGTCTATTATATATTTATTATCATTGAATACTTTCTAGAGGCTACTTGGTTGTTAAAATTTTAAATCGAGAATCATTTTTATTATAAATTTTTCAACGACCTATGGGGTTAGAACATCTGAATGACCAAATGGTGACCGTGTGTCCTCATAAAGCTATGATAATTGTATTTTAGAGTTTCCACATATGTGACTTATATGGATAGTTTATTATAGGTGATATTATATAATGTTATTTTTTTGAAATATTCTAAAATTTGTTTTGGAAAATATTCTGAAGAAGTGTTTGATTTGATTTCAAATAAAATTGTATATGATATAATATACTGTGAAATAAAATAAAATCACATAATTTTCCGTGATAATTAATGATTAAATGATATAAATTCCCAATATATATATATATATATTATATTTCATAAAATTTATTATTTTCGTGAAAAATTTGGTAAATTATTCAATAATTCATATGATATTATCTAAACACATATACCTTCTTTCACGCTCGATATCATTTATGTAGGAACCATTTCCTAAAAATAAACATATAGGAGGTTATTCATTCATTTTATCAATGAATTTACTTTATATAAGAATAATTCATACATTGTAACATATGAATAATTGAGGCTACACTATAGAATCATCCTCATGGATTTATAAATCTATTTTCATGTGATGGTAGTGAGTTTGAAATAATAATTATTGGATTCATTTCACATATTATACATAACTTATATCTCTCTACTTATCCATCAATTATACACTATGGTCCGAGAACATAGCGAGTGAGTGATTATCTCGTTCTTATAATGAAATACATATTTAATGTGTAGATTCATTAGGTGGTGGGAAGATGACGTTTTCTACTATTATGATATCTTTTAAGTGATTTTGAGATAATTCATGGATGAAAAAATCAACTTTGGTGAACAGTGTACTTTTATTTCATGTTATTCATTTTAGTTTATATAAAATTTTTATATTCTATGCTTTTTACATCCTCAGAAAATATAACTGATTACATTCTCTTGTACTAGTAAGGATTATTATATTACAATGATTCCTTTAATAGTAATTCCTTAACATGCAATGGAATATGATTCCAACCATGATAGGTAGTGGGAATATAGTTTCAATGTGAATATACATTGGGGTATCTAAAAATATTATCATATTTTGTCCATTTGAAAACGTTTTTACCATACGTGAGGTTGAAATTAACATAAATCTTATTTTATTTGGATTAATATGTGAGTAATTAGTTGATAAATCATTAAATATATTATGCTAAACTATTGGCATTGTTTCTAATGAATAAATTAATGGTTAAAGTATTATATTTCTATTATTGATGTTTTAGGAAATAATGAATTACTTGTTCTCATGAATGTTTATTCGTATTAAGTATTATCTTAATTTTTTTAATACTTTTTTATCAAGTTAAAATAACCTGTTATTTTTTATGGATCTTATGTTCCCTGAAATCTTGATTTTCTTGCTTTTGGATTGAAAAAATTACTTTAGTCATTTAATATTAGAAACATATGAATTATCTAATTGGAACACTAAATGAAAGGATTGTATTTCACATAATCATTGAAAATGAATAAATTATTTTTTATTCTCATATTGATTAAATTCAAGAGAAAGATAAATTTTTTTATGAGATAAACATATCTCAATTGTAGACATTAGTAAACTCGTCCATAATAATATTTTTTATAAAAATAAACAATTGGTTTAGGGATTTTTTATCATAATATTCTTTGCCTTACCCAATATAATGTGGTTAATATTTTAGTAGAAATTATATCTTCAGTTGTATCATGATTAATGTATTATTATTGAAATTGAACCGATGAAATTTTTGTAAAGGTGTCGAATATAGCTCCCCAATATTTTTGTATGTTTTATAATTTAAATAAATAATATGTTTAATTGTTCATAAAACATGAAACAACAAACTGAAATGAGTCACATCATTTTTAAATGATCCCTTCATAAATAGAAATATACCAATTTATTTTGTTACTTGTTTTTTTAAGTGAAGAAATTTATTTATAAAATCACAGGAACACAGATTTAATTTAATTATTGGAATATAAATTACTAATATAATATTATTTAATTCATAAATTGTTAAAAAATTAATTTGGAATGAATTGTATTTGACATGTTGCGTATTTTACTAAATTTATCATTTTTAAAAGACTTTAATAAATTAATTAATAAATTAAAAATTAATTATAAATTGATATGAAATCATCTTAAGAACAGATGAAGTTGAAAATAAAATTCTTTTATAAAAGTGTTTTTCATTTATGTTTAATATTTTCATTTAAAAGATATACTCCAAAATTTTCAATGTTTTTTTGGTGAAATTAAATGAATTTTTTAATTCATTATGTAAAAATTATCTTATTGTAAATTTTTTATATTTTTTGGGAAATGATAAATTTTTAGGTGAAAAGTGAATAATATCTATTTTATAAATATCTTACATTTTATGAAATAATTATGATTATTGTTTGAATTAAAAATATTTAGACCTTTAGATTAATGAATTTTGTCTTTAAAGAGTAAAATTAATCCATCAAAAATATTTTTTTAATCTTGAAAACCATTTTTAACTTTTTAAAAACTATGTAATATTTTACTCTATTAAAATTTTATTCTATTAATTTTCCATTAATTTATAAAATAAAATGATAAATTCGGTTTTGTATTGACTCTATAGTTATAAAAAACTTGTATTTTTATCTATATTTTAATAAATTTCATGGATATTAATTCGATAAATAATTTTTTTTATAAAATAATTTTATCTATGAAAATAAAATTCCTTAAAGAACTATTTTTCATTGCATTTTTCATAATTATATTAGAAATATATTTAATCTATTTTTAGAGATTAAATAATTGAAAATTGTTCCCATATTTTGATTCATCGTATTCAAATTATTTAATAAGTTAGATTTATTTATTACTGATAGTAAATAATTACCATGGTAAAAATTACTCACCTCAGTAAATGTTAATGATTTTTGACAAGGGAATTAAAATAATAAGTAAGTATAAACAATATCTCCAAAACATGTCCAAATTTTTAGTATATGTTTATTTAGACCCTATATTTTCCAATATTCAATACTCCATCAATTGTTTCAACTTTTTATGATCATGAAACTTCTTATAAATTATAAGATTAATATAAACTAAAATGTCATTATTGCTCACTTAATATATCATCATGATAAAGATATAAAAAAATATTCTATATCTATAGTTTAATATGATTAAACATATGAATAATAAGTAAAAATTTTATTAGAAGTATTTTATTTATTTTCAATGATATTATAAATCTCTTAAATACCTACATAAAATCGACACAATGCTTGTTATAGAAGAAAAAAAATTATGTATTGATTCTAAAACCATAAAAAATACTTGTTTTAATGAATTATGTTTTTATAATAACTATATATATATATATATATATGTTTTAAGAATATAAGATTATATAGGATTTTATATTCTTACTCCATTGTTTTTATATATTTTAAAAGTAAAATTTATATGAATAGTCCTGAAAATGCCTATGAGTATATTTATTAAAAATTAATATTTTATTAATTAATTTCATAATTAAATGACAATATAACAAAAATTTTGTTTTTTAATGATCTAAAATTTAATATACAGTCAATTTCTTATGAAAATGTAATTTTAGAAATTATTTTTCAAACAATAAATGACAAAACATTTGGGAAAACACCATTTAATTTTTAGCATAATGGGAACATAATATAACCACTGAAAATGGTGATAATGGTTCATTTTTCTCTGAAAAATATTTCAAAATACATATCCAAACTTTACATTAAATGTTATCGTGCCTTTATTGTGGTAATAAACATTTTTTACAATGTTATAAAGCTCAGTTAAAAGAAGGATACAAAAATAATAGGGACACATCTAAACAAAATTATCTCATGTTTTTATATTCTATAACCCCATTAAAATATATATTCAAAATTATAATATAATTATATAGGTATCTTTAATAAAATAAAATGTAATTATTTTCATGGTATAACCTTTTCCATCTCCTCTCCATCATTTGGAAAGTAAAAATGTCGCTCATGCGTACGTGTAGACTATCACTTTCGGGAAGCGAGGTATATCATTTTTCATCACTTCCTCACATTCCTGGTTATAAATATATAATATTTGAATATATTTGAAATTTAATATATCTATAATATTCTTTAAATATATGATATCGTCTAACTTCTTAACTTTACATATTTTAGAAAATGGACTCATTTCCAATGTGTACATGAAAAATATCACCTCCACAAATGATACGTTTAATTTTTCATTACCATATATCACTGATGTTTAGAAGGATGAATTGTATTAATAAATATGATATTTATAATATTATTAGGATTAAATTTAGTTAAACATTAATCTATTTTACATTCCTTCCAGCTGTTGGTAAATGAAAACTTCACCAATGCGTACCTACAGACAACCACCTCCATGAATGACATATTTAATTTTTCATAATAAATTTACATGATAGTGTATAAATGTGAAAGAAATGTATAAATAAGATATATATTAAAATTTTAATATTATTTAAGTGATTGAATAATGGACATGGTGAAAGGAACAGAAAATCTATGTCAAAACATGAAAGAAAAAAATTCAGTTAAATAATTGATTTTAACAAACAATTATGAATAAATTGGTAGAAATATATTATGAATAATTGAAATAAAAAATATAATGATATATATTGTTTTTTATAAATTCTTAATCAATATTAATATATTAAATAGGACATTATAGTATATACGTCCAAGAGGGAATCCTAGGAATGTATTTTTCTTATAAAATATCATTCTTTGGGAGACGATTCAAATCAAACACCAATATTCATTTTTTGGTGAATATAATATCTTTTTGAAATATTATATAATGAATCTATTAAAACTCATTGTATTTTAATTTCTTTCTAAAATTATTTATTTGTAGTTGATTTTGAATTAAATATTTGGAATGTTTTTTTATTTTAAATAATGTTTTAAATATTTCAAGCTCTTTTCCAACGTATAAATGTCTTAAAATTGTCAGGAATTTCATTATTTATACATAAATTATTTTTAAAGGACATTAAAAAGATTTTTTATTTTTGTTTCATGATTTTAAAAGGCACACTCTCAACATTTTCTATACAAGTCATCATTGTTTTTATTTACTAAAATGAAAAAAGAATATGTTTTTAATCATTATGGATTGACCATATTTTCCCATAAATTTTAATATAATGTTCTTAAAAATAATCCATTATAATTATTATTCACATTTCAAATAAAATAATATTACTACTATTATGGGATTTTTTTAAAGTTTTAAAAATGATTTGATAAGAAAAAAATATTTCTTATTTCTTTAAAAGAGTATCTATACAGTGGATTGAAAGGTATTTTCATTAAATTAATAACCTTTGAAATTATTTTTATACTCATCATGGATTTTATCTAATGATATATCACCCTTCTTTATCTGGACGATATATGATCATTATATTTCATTTAATACTGAATATTGAAATTATGTATACTTGATTGGGTATATATATTCATTATTTGATACAACTTATTTATTATGTATATACTTGATTATTGTATATATGGTGAATTAAGTGGACATGTGTAATTTATGGGAGAGTAATTTTATTTCCCCTAAATGAATCAGTATGTATTATGATGAAAATATTCTGGGGAATTTGGAATATACCTTATGCTTTAATAGCTTATGTCCTGATTGATATTCCTTAATAGTATATAAGACTTCTTGTATGATGGTCCTTAACAATATGTATGATTCCTTGGTTGGGAGGAAATTATGATGTGATTAATATGTTCAATATTATTCATTCCATAATCATAAAATTATTTATTATTTTCCTTCTCATTTCTATATTTTTAAATATGGATATATTTTGTGTTCATGATTATTGATTATATAGAATATTTAGTTATTATTTATTCCACTATATTTTTTATTCCATACTATTCATTTTTATACCACTTCATTAACTTTCATACCAAGAAAATGATCTTATCCTGTATTATATTATCCTTTCTCCAGGGTACCATGATGGGATCATTTAATGATTTCAAGGATTTACTAATAGTAGTAAAAATATTTTTATAAATTTTAAAATAATTGATTTATTATTTCAATATTATATAGAAATAATATATGTATATAGTATTTCTAGACTCTTAAACTACCCAATCCTTTTGGAATAAATCTCTTATAACTTTTTCCATATTTTTAAATAGTACGTATGGGATACTGGATTCAGGATTTTTTTAGGAGGAAATGTGATTATTTAATTATTTAGAGTCAAATAAAACTATGTAAATGGTTCATGTACTTGTAAATATATAATTACATTAATTATTATATATAATTTATTTAATTATGTCACTCAAATAATTGTATATTAAATGTTATATTGATGAAAATAATACTTACTTATGAATGATTATTTTATTAATCAATTAAAAAACATTTTTTTCTATTTTATATAATATAACTTTTTTTAAATGACAAATTCTTTCAGATTGAAAAAGGAAAATTATGGAGGACATATATTCATTTTTTTAGTTCTACGACTTAGATATATTAAGTCATTTTGTTACTGTCAATTTTATTTATCCACAATGTCATTTTATCTTCTCATGGAATAGACAAAGACCCCACTCTGAAATATATTAAATATATAAATAAATAAAAATAGATTTATCTATGATCGAAAAATGTGTATTTGAGATTCCATGATTTTTAAATATAATGCCCAAAGGTCCATGTATGATTTCATAAGCACCATGGATCATGTGTTAATATCATTAAAGGGAATCATGTTCAAATCCATTATTGGTGAAAATGAATCCAAGTGGTAATCAAATATCATGAAAATTTTATGAGGTAATTTTTTGTTAAATTATTTAATTATTAATTAAGTGTACAAAAATAGTACTTTAGATCCAAGAACTTAAATATTCCTGAAAATATAAATATTACACCCCACTATGTCTCTTATACTATTCTAGAATCCTATAGTAACTTATCAAAAAAAATTATCACATTGTTGTTTGAGCATATCCATCTTTATGTTTGAATATTATATTATCATATAACTTCCTTCCATTGATGAATTAAACCTTTTTCTCTAATAAAAATATATGGTCTTCTTTAAATACCAATTATCCATCAGTAAGTAAAATTAAATAGATAAACTTTTTATGGAATACCACATTTATCATCAATATCAATCTTTCATGATTACATGATAATCCTAGAAACAATTCAGAAACATTATATTCTTATATCCCTGATATTTAATTATGAAATTCATTATTATACATAGAATATTTAACTTCTTATTTTTAAATTATTCTATAGATATTATAATGAAAAACGTGAATTTAATTTTAAATATATGAATCATACAACATGTGATATTACTAATATTCCCCTTTATGTAGTATTATCAATATTAATAAATAATATATTAACTATAGTTTTCTTAGAAAAATATTGTTTAATTTCATTATTTTTCCTATTATATATTTCTTGTTTCCACACAACATCATTCAAAAAACAATTTAATGTCTTACTTCTCTTGATTTGCAACAAGATTAGACATGTGGGAATCAATATTTAGGGTAGCCAAATGTGAAATATAATAAAATGTTATACTTTCTGCCCTTTTGATAAATAACAGGAAATGAAATTCCCCCCATTGAAAATATACATAAATAAATTCACAATTTTTTCACCAATAGAAAAATTTATGTTTTTTCATTTTCCCTCTTTTTAAATAATAATATAAGGTAATGAAATTCTACTTTGACTCACATGATCGATAAAAAATCGTAATATATCAGTTAATATTGAATTATGATAAAAAATTAATCAGAAATGATATCATCAATTATTATCCAACTGGATGAAATATCAAATTATGAAAAAAGAGTGATAATATTCAAATAAAATATTTTATCCATTTTCAAAATTCCGCACTAAATCTTTGTTGTTTTTATAATATTAAAAATTATATAACAAGTACAACATTTATCACCCAAACTAATTCTTATACCATTATTAATATTTTTTATGACTATATATTGTTACTAATTATTGGTTATTATTTATTTGAATTTACTTTTTTAATTTATTACAACTAATAATCATTCCCTAAATTATCTCCACATAAATTCATGAAATTTCACACATACCAGAATGTTGAATTTTATATTTCATGGTTTATAATATCAACAATGGATTATTATCTTGTGATATTTTAAGATATCTACTTGTTGATTATCCTCTCTAATTCGTTCCCATAAGACAATATACTAATTATTTATTACGTTCTAAAATATTATTTCTTTCTATAATTATCACACAAGTAATTACATTTTCAAACTCAAAAGTTTATTAATTAAAAATTATCATCATAAAATTAAATTTGTTATAGTTTTATTTATTTACAATATAATACATGTATCTAGAAACACAAATTTATGGGAAAATATTTTCAATGATAAATTTATAGATAATAACTATATTTCATTTTCATTAATGTGTTAGTGAATTTTTTTAGAGATTCTTCATATACCAATTTTTTTATAATTTTTCTTCTATGTCTAACTCCCTTGACACAATATATATAGCTAAAAAACATTAATCTCTTATACAATGTTAAACATCCAAAGATAATTAATCATCAACCCATTTTCTATGGTAACACTAGAAAACTATAGATGAATGATGTAGGAGAAAAAATCATTAAAATCATTATAATTTCATCATCATATTCTACAAAGAATATTTACTCATTTGATTTTACAAATTTTAATTTGAATTATATTAATTTCAAACAACCACTGATAGTCGTCAATATTTTAGTTATATCTATTTATTACCAACCCCAGGGGATAAATCCCCTATTAATCTCAAAAATCAAAAAACTATATATGGGAAATAAAATGAGGATATGGGTACCTTTCTAACACACTCATGTCAATGAATGTGGTTGACACTTCTTATACAACCCATTTTGATCTAATTGTAGTAATTAGTTTCTAGGACTTATTCAGTGTGCAAATACATTGAGTAATATAACATGCATAACATTTTCATGATTTTCAGTGCCAACAAATACATATATATATATATATATATAATTAACCATTATTTTTAGAGTAATATTATTATCACTTGTAAAGTACTCTATTTTTTCATATTAAATATATTTCTCCAGAACCAAAATACACTTATTATTTATTTTTATTAATATTTTAATACATTATATTTTTTCTTCATATCATGGAAGATATTTATTAGAAAAATTTCATCCTTATTAATACTCTAGATTCTTTTATTCTCCATCAAAAAATATTTTGTCATTAATTATCCATTGTTATATTATATATCGAACTACTTTTTCTAATATATCATACTTCAGAAGGAATAAATATATCTCACAGACCAGTCTGGGTACCATGGTAACACAATAACTCAGTCAGTCCTGACATAACCCAAAGGGAGTTCTTGATCCCCACGGGCTGGTGACTAGGACTAGGCATCAAACAATGTACAAGTGGGAATGATTTATACCATAATAATGTGGAAGAAAAGATAAAAGACAATATGAATATCAATAGGAAAATTCCACCAGGATTAAAAGTAACATTATATAAAGAGGCATAAAATCCATAGTACTATAACCCAAAATACTAAATAATAAAATCTCCCCATGTTCCCTAAGGACACAACTCTTCACATCAAAATATCAACTACTGGATCCACATCCAAAAGATCATTTCCCCTTGCTCAAGCATGGAAGAAGAAAGTCCGAAAACACTCAAATGAAAAATTAGGATGTGAGTCTAAGCCTAATAGGATGCCACCAAATATTCCATAAAATTTTCCAGATATAGATTTTCCAATGAAAATTTTTCACTTTTCAAAAAAAAAGGTTTTGGAAATTCTAAATATAATTTATACTAAACATTCCATAAATTTTCAAAATGATGGAAAATACATTCAAATAACATACTTAACCTTACTAGAGATGGAATATTTTTAAAACATTTACTTATGTAAAGAAATAATATATAACAGTTTATATAAATTTAGAAATCTTGTAATGAAGTTACAACATTCATTCTAATACATTTATATCTCAAATATAAATAATCAAGTGAAAAAACATAGTTATTTTCCAAAAGGTACGCTTGTATTGACCAGCTATAAGATTCATAACTCACTATGTGAACTCAAAAAAAATTATACACATGTCCTGATAACATTGGCCAAACACTACTAAATATACGCCCTTTATCAGCGCTAAAAAGGTCCTTTAATAGCACTAGGAAAAGCGCTGTTGAAGCCGGTGAAGATAATGGGGGGTCCCCTTTATCAGCGCTCAAAAAAAGCATAGATAAAGACCCATTTTATGAGATCTAAAAAAAGCGCTGATAAAAGGGGTCGTTTATCAGTGCTAAAAAAAGTGCTGATAAAAGTACCCCTTTATAAGCACTTTTTTTAGAGATGATAAAGGGGTCCTATATCAGCGCTTCCATTATGAGCGCTTTCGTTTTAGCACTGATAAAGGACCCGTTTATTAGTGATTTTAAAAAAGCGCTAATAAAAGTTAAAAAAGTTAAAATATTTAAAAATATTTAAAAAAATTAAAAAAATTACAAAAAATTAAAAAAATCATGCCAATCGTGGGGGGGCTTTATAGCTCTTGATCCCCCTTTTAACAGCACTTTTTAGCCACTCTAGTGCCCACATGCACCCCCTCCACCCTTTATCAGCGCTAGCCCCCAACATCCGCCTTATGCATGCGCCTCTGCCTCCAGCAGGTTTTGAACTCAAGACCTCCCACCTGCGCGCCTAAGCCCTTACCACTACTCAATTTTGATTTGTTTGCAATTTCATGATATCTATATATATAGTTATATTTATTTGTATAGTAATATATATTTATATTAATATATATATAGTTATATTAGTATATACAGTTATATTAATATATATAGTTATATTAATATATATATATAGTTATATTAATATATATATAGTTATATTAATATATATAGTGATATTAATATATATGTAGTTATATTAATATATATCTCTATTTATATATATATATATTGTTATATTTATTTGTATAGTAATATAAATTTATATTAATATATATATATAGTTATATTAATATATCTATATATAGTTATATTAATATATATCTCTATTTATATGTATATATTTAGTTATATTTATTCCTATAGTAATATATATTTATATTAATATACATATATATATAGTTATATGAATATATATATTTATAGTGATATTAATATATATATTTATAGTGATATTAATATATATATATCGTAATATTAATATATATGTAGTTATATTAATATATATATATATAGCTTGATTAATATATATATTTATATATAGTTATATTAATATATAGTAGTTATATAAATATTCATATAATGGTATTTTAAATAAAATGGATATTTTTTATTATTTAGATAAAGCTAATATATTTTATCTGTAAATATGTTTAATTATTTATTTTTAAAATTTAATTTTTAGGTATGAATATATATAAAATATGTACATATAGTTATATATTTGATTATAAATAGTAGTTCATTATAAAAAACAATAAAATTTCAAAGACATTATATCAATATGAATGTAATAACCTGGAATAAATTAAGTCCTCCACAAAAAAGCCAATAATACCCCCTCAAACGAGGCTGAAAACCCACAAAATGTTAAAAAATCTGGGTACACCGACTAAAAACTCAGTTTTGGAGGCATTCTGGTCCTGTTTTGGCCTCAAAAAAATTCTTGATCGGGGTTTCCCTGATGAAAGTGACGTAGATCTCGTCGCATGCTTCGATTTGATATGTGGTAGAGCTCAAATGAACACCCGGATCAAAAGTTATGGCCGTTTGATGTTTTAGTAGCGTTTTCAACTTATTTTGGATCCTTTTTTAATTTTTTTTATTGTTTTAGTCATCAAATTGTTATTAAATTACTACTAGTCCATAATAATTAGCAAATTATTAATTAAAAATATTTTTTTAAATTTTTTAAGAAGCCATTTTCTCTAAATATCTTATATATTATGTATATTAAGTGTTAATGTACATTTATACTTATCTAAAATATATTTAAAAATTATATATTATATCTATATCAATATAACTATATTTATATATTAATATATTTTTTGTAATTTGTTTTAATTCAACCCTTTATTAGTGATTTAAAAAAAACCGCTGATAAAGGCCTCCCCTTTATCAGTGCTACTAAACAAGCGCTGATAAAGGGGGTCCCTTTATCAACGCTAAAAAAATCGCTTCTAAATGGGGGGCCATTATCAGCGCTAAAAAAGCACTGATAAAGGGGCACTTTTATCAGCTCTTTTTTTAGCGCCGATAAAGGAACCCTTTATCTGTGCTTTTTTGAGCGCTGATAGGGGGGGCGTTGGGAAAAACTGTTTTGGTGGTAGTGAAAGGAGACTCGTCACCAACCCATTGGGGATGTTACCAACCACATGTATGTTTTAGAATGCTATCATAGAGTATATTGTATCCAAATAACTCACTAACTACAATAGTTTTTTCATGAACACTTACATGAATGGAGAACTATTTTAAGACTTCTTAAAATATGATCAATACCATTATTCCATTTCAAAAATTCAAATTTTTTCCATTTAAAACCAAAATAGGTTTTATTAAAAACATTCATTTTCAGAAGATAAAACCACTAGGTTTCTATAAAATCATTTTAACACATTCAAATGATTGAAGTTCATTCAAATCCAATTACATCCTTTTCACAATTATTTTTTCAAAATTAAATTCAACAATTGAATTGAAAACATTTCCATCAACTCCATAATTTAAATTAAAAAATTTAAATCAAACAGTTTCCATAAACCCACCATAATTCTATGGAATCAGAGGTTTTCAATGTTTTTGTGCCAAAACCATTTCAAATATCCCAATTTTATAGAATTGGTTTTTATAAAACCAATTAAAATAAAGGTTGATAATTTTAATTTAAATTAGCAATTGGAATCAACCAAGAAATAAAATGGTAGTAAATTTGGAAAAACTGGATGGATCCTCCTACCTATTTCTCAAAGAATGACAAACGCAAAAACACCTGTCAATGAGAATGAAGGTTAAGGAGTCCTTGAAACACAACCTTGAAGAAAGATCCAACACCATGTGACACAGATCCATCAATAATTAGATGATCCATCAACATCCCAAAATTATAGTAGGAGAGAAAAGTAAAAAAAAGAAGAACCCTTACCTAAGAATCAAACCACAAGAAGAATGAAGATCCCAAGAAATTTGGTTCAATCCTGAAGGAGTTAAGTCTCTCAAAATCTCAATAGAACATCTCTAATTCATGATCCATGAAGTCTACAATGAAAAGGACTAATTTAAATATCCAAATGCATGACTTTATGCTGGGTGGGGGCTGAGTCATGGCGTGTACCCAAGGGTCACGACGTGTTGGCCATCCTGGAAAAGTACGCTGAAAAACCTGTCACCTCAGGTTTAAAAACTACTATTTAATTCATATACGACGTTTACCTTAAGTACAAAACATGTACCATCTCACAGTGTGATCTCCCCATTCATGGTGTGATCTCCCAATTCACAACCTACAACAAACACCATGTAAATTATGTGTACATCAGGTACATAAAATATACCTATACTACAGTTTTTAGTGAACCTAGAAAAATCATATAAAATGATTTTTAAAAAAACATGGACTTAGTGAAGTTGGAAAATTACCTGATCAAGGGAACATGATGTTACAACCTCCCCCCTTAAAAACTTTCTTCCCCTAAAAAGCCTAAGATGAAGCCTTCATGCCAAAAAGATGAGGTCATTGCTCTCTCATCAGTGCCTCACATTCCCACACTTTGTGATTATGAGGGCCATTTCTCCCTAGCACATGACCCAAATTTATAATCATCCCATGAATTACCTTGGTCTCAGAATCAACTATCCTGATTGGTTGCTCAGTTAATGATAAACCAGGCTCGATATCAATATCACTCGAGCTCTAAATTTGAGATGAATCAGATAGATACTTTCACAACTACGACACGTGGAACACATTATGCATTGACTTCATCTATGTTGGAAGTGATAAATGGTACACAGCCTTCACCACTTGCTGAAAAACCTCGAAAGGTCCCTCAAAGAGGGGTATAAGCATCCCTTGATTCCCATGCTATCGATGACCCAATCGGGGTGATACCATTAAGAACACCTGGTCTCCAACTAAAAACTCAAATAGTTTCTAACGAACAAGATGAACCTTTACTGTCATCTCATGCACCAATTTTGGTCCAACCATAGAACTTTCACTAACCTACGACCAACACAATAGAGATTTAATAGTCTGACCATACAAGGACTCAAAAGATTCTATTATGATTATGCACTTGTTACTGATCTTATAAAAGAACTCATACATACCCAAGTGATCATCCCAAGCCCCGCCGAAGTCAAGAACATAGTCACAAAGCATATCCTCAAGAATCAATATAGTTCTTTCTATTTATCCATCCAACTACAGATGGTACATTGTGCTCAAATGAACATGAGATTAAAGTTCCTCCTAGAGGCCTCTCCAAATGAGAGAAGTAAAGAATGGATCCCTATTGGGTACTATAAAAAATGGATCTTCATGGAACCGATGAATATTTTTCATATAGAGGTCAATCAACTCCTCATCTATGATGGTATCACGAATGGGTTTAAAGTGATATGACATGGTCTGACTTTCGATCCCAACCAATATTGCATTCTTCTTTATCAGGGTATGAGGGAACCTAACCAAAAAATTTATAGATATCCCATCCCATGTCTAGGTAGGTACTAGAAGTGGTTGAAATTGACTTGAAGGTTTCTAGTGCTCACATTTCACTTGTTGGAATGTATAAAAATAAGAGAAAAAAAATAAAAAATGTCTCATCTCATACATGGACACCATAATTTTTGCCTCATGTCATAGAAAATATGAGCCGTTCCTAGGTTCACATTCCATTTAGAATTATAGAAATCCCACATACCTGCCATTCTTATTTCTAATGGTACAATGAAGTGGTTCTGATTCCATAGAATATCCCATTTAGAGACTGACCACTAGGAAACTTTATCCCCACCATAAAGGGATTCTCTAATTCTGCAGAACTCATTATCAATATCTTTATCCTAATGAATCATCTTGATTAGAGTTTATGTGAACTACACATTGGATAATGAAACACCATCTCCTTCTTCTTAAACTCCAATAAGAGACTATGTAATGAGATCCATCAAATTCCACTCTTTGGAAGATTCTTTCACTGCCCGGGTTGAAAGTTTCCTTCTTAAATAATCAGATATGATATCCCACTTCCTTATGTTAAAGGTGATGTCAATGGAAAAACATTGTATGTAATCTACCCAATGACTTTGCGAAGGATTCAAATATTTTTGGGAGAAGATATAACTCATGATTTTGTGGTTTGAATACACTGTAAACCTTTCACCAAAAAGGTAATGCCGCTAAATCTTAAGTGTGTGCTTCAAAGTTTCAATTCCTATATCATGGGTAGGATAATTCTACTCATATGGCATAAGCTGATGAGATCCATATACTACTACAAGATCACCCTACATAAGAATCCATCCTAATCCAATAACTAATGCATCACAAATGACTACATAGCCCTATTAGAATTCTGAAAGATTTAACACTAGTTCAGTAGTCAAAAAAACAATTCATCTCAACAAAAGAACTACGAAATTTATCATTTTAGGAAAACATCACCCCTTTTAAGTCATATCAATCATTGGAGAATCCAAATTTGAGAAGTATTTCACAAACCCATGTTAATATCTGACTTAGCCAAAGAATCTCTAAATATGAAATTCATTTTGTGGTTACTCTCAAGTCATAACTGCCTAAACCTTATCAGGATAAACTAATACACCATGTTCAGACACCACATGTCCCTATAATTTCACATCCTGAATCCAGAAATTGAACTTCTAAATCATGGCAAAAAGGCAGCGATTTCTCAGTAGATTCACAAATATTCTTATATGTTTCACAAGATCCTCCTTAGACATTGAGTAAAAAATATTGTCATCCAAAAATACTACCAAAAACTTATCAAGATACTCATGGAAAATCTTGTTCCTCAAATCCATGAAAACAGATGGAGAATTTTTTAGGACAAAGGGCATATAAAGGTACTATAACTACCCATACCTGCTCTGAAAGGTGGTCTTTGGAATGCCAGATTCTTTTATCATCAACAGATGGTTACCAAATAGAATTTCAATCTTTTAAAAAAACTTCACCCATTTTAGATGATCAAATAGATTTTAAATATGTGGAAATGTATATTTTTTCATTATCATAACTCAATTGAGCTGTTGATAATCAATACATAAGCGAAGAGAACCATCAGCCATCATAGAAAAGAGAACTGGAGCTGCCCAAGGTGACACACTTGAAAAAATAAAGCCTTCCATAAGAAGATCATCCAACTAAGTCTTTATCTCTTTCACCTCAGCTGGTTCCATGAGGTAATTGGGGATATAGATTGGTTGAGTGTCTGGAATTAAGTCAATTGGAAACATAACCTCTCTCATGAGTGGTAAACTAGAGAAGTCCAATGGAAACACATGAGAAAACATGGTGAAAACTGAAGTATGGTCACCGCACATTGAATCTAACTGCATGTAAAATGAAAACACAAATATCACTTTCTCCAATACTGGATTTGAAGGTCTGGTTCTGCTCGACCTATGGTCCCATTCTCCTTGAAAAATAAGCAGCACACCACTAAGTTTAGTAATGTAGACCCGTCGATGATAAAAATCAATTTGGACATTTTTGGTAATGAGAAAATCCATCCCCAATATGATGTGAATATAAGTCATATAAAGAAATAGTAAACACCAAGATATATCATCTTCTGATAGATGGAAGACACAGGAAGAACTACAGAGACCCTTCTCTTTATTTTTTCCAAGGGGGTAGCAATATCCATTTCACAAGATAGTTTCTCCATATGATGATATATAAGATTAAAAAATCTTGTTGAAATAAAAGATTTAGATGCACCATTATCTAAAATTGTAGCCACTAGTGATGAAAAAATTATAATGTTACCTCTCGCAGTTGTTGGACCCGTGTCTACTTCCTCTAGAGACTCTTCCACTGATTGAAGAAGCTTTATTCCAGATACTATTTTCTAGAACCCTTTTGGACATGGAGAAATTGATTTTCCCATAGTTTTCAGGAGATATTATGATCTTTTCCCACTTTGTTGAGTATAGAAGTGATGGTAGAACCTTTGTAAGTGTCATGAACATCCGCAGGAGCTATAGTCCTGGGTGCCTCAGTGCAAACCTTCCTATAATGTCTTCGCTTGAAACATTGGTAGTAAGTTTAAAAATTTCCTCCTAGAGATGCAGGTGGTTCAGAATGACTCTACCATCAAGAATTTTCATGAGGTTTATCACACATTAATTTTCCATTGAATGATTCTACAATACCACTGGGAGAAAAAAGAACTCCTGTCAACAATAACATTCCATCCAAATCCAAATCAACCATCATCACTCTATCCAGAACAATATCATAAGTGGGTAACATCAGTAATAATACCTATGAATTGATATCTAATCAAATTACCAACAGGAACCATTGATCCTTCATCCTCTCATTAGATACAATATTATGAGAAAACTGTAGCATCATAGAAAGACAATTTGAATACTCAGTCATGGTTTTTGGATCCTGGACAAGATGGAAAAACATTATAGCCTTAGCCAAGACCATCGAATATGGATAGAACTGATTGGTGAAAGAACCTTATTGACATTCTATTCTAAGACCTAACATTTCCCTGTCATCTCTATCATGTCCCACAATCTCCTGCTAGGTCCCTCCATCATGATGGTGGCACACTTCACCCTGATAACTTCAATGTATCCAAGAACTCAAATTGATGTTTTATCTTGCCCAACCATTCCTCTTCATGTTGAGGATCAGTGGAGCCTTTGAAGATCATGGGTTTTTGGAATGGGAAATCTTGAGAATGAATCTGAGGAAAATTCACCTGAGGATACAAAGCTGGTGCCCGATCAGGAACTGTAGGTGGTGCTTATCCCAGAGCATGGACAGTGCAGACAATCTCCTCAGCTAGATTCAGGTCGATAATAGGATTTTCTTATTAAGGATCAACAATATCCTTTTCAGTTATCTAATTCACACACCTTCTTAGAGGCCTAATTCTAAAAAGAATCATCATATAAAATAATACATTTGATTAATACTCAAACTGAGTAACAATATAAAATATTCTCAATAGAATGGACAAACAAGATTTGGATTTTAACTTATCCAAATATCTATAGGAAAAAGAGTAAAACTAATCCACGAGAGGTCTTTCCCTAACCACCCTTGGTGACATAAGGTTCATTTTGGTTAGAGTTGTTCCGGAAATTAATTGCAACTACCTTCAATGTCCCGACATGATTTCAAAAAAGTTAACTCACTTCAAGAAAAAAGAAGATAAAAAACCTCCTCTAATACCAATTTATCATGAACCAGCCCGGGTACCTTGGTAACCCAATAACTGAGTTGGTCCTAAAATAACATGAAGGTTGTTCCCTATCCCCACGGGCTGACGACTAGAGCTAAGCATCGTACAACGTACAAGTGGGAACAATTTCTGGCACAAGAACGCAAAAGAAAATATAAGACAGTATTCATGTCAATATGAAAATTCCACTGTGAGTAAAAATACAAGAATACAATGGGTCATAAAATCCAATGTACTATAACCCAATGAAATAAATAAGAAAACACCCCTTAGGTCCCAAAGTACACAACTGACCACGTCCAATGCTCGACAACCAGATCAACCTCCAAGAGATCCCTTCCATTTTCGTGAACCATGTAGAAGAAAGTCTACAAACACCCGAAGGAAAAATTAGGGTGTGAAACTATTCCCATTAGGATACCACCAATGATTCTATATCATTTTCCAAATATAGATTATCTAAACAAAATCATTCAATTTTTTAACAAATAGGTTTGGAAATTGTAAAGCATATTAATACTAAAAATGCCTTACATTATCAAAATGATGGAAAATACATTCAAAGCACATGATTTACTTTAGAAGTGAAGGAATATTTATAAAAACATTGATCAAGTAAAACACATATATATAACAATTTATATAATTTTTTCATTCATTTAATGTACTTACAAGGTATATTGGTATACATTTATATCTCAAATACATATAAAAAAGAAAGCAACATAGTCATCTCCCGAAAGGTATGATAGTATTAACCAGCTATAGAATTCCATAATCTCATTGTGAACTCAGAAAAACCTGTATACACATGTCCCTATGACACTGGACAATAGAGTCTCATCACCGACCCATCAATGATGTGACCCTCTACAAGTATGTTTTATAATGTTTTTATAGCTTAGCGTGTGTCAAAATAACTCACTAACTACATAAGGCTTGAATTTATTCATAATGATGAGAAAAGTATTTTAAGACTGCTTAAAATATGATCAATCCCATTCTTGCATTTTGATTTCTTTTCATTTAAAATTAAAATTTATTTTATTCAAAATATGGCATTTTTCACAAGATAAAACCATTGGGTTTATATTAAATCATTTTAAGCAATTTGAAAGTCTGAAATTCATTCAAAATAAATTCCACCCTTTTCAAAATTCCTTGTTTAAAATTAATTTCAAAAATTGAATTGAAAACATTTCCATCAAATCCACAATTTAAATTCAACAATTAAAATTTGACAATTTCCATAAACCCACACCAATTCAATAGATTCATGGGTTTTCCAGGTTATTGTTCTAAAACCATTTAAAATCTACCAATTCAATGGAATTGGGTTTTATTAATTAAATTGAAAGCAAGTTTTAGGATTTGAATTTAAATTAGTAATTTAAATCAACCATGTTATACATTGGAAATCAATTTAGAAAAATGGGATGGAACCACCTACCTCTTTCCCAAAGAACAACAATCAGAACGACACCCTTAAAAAAATGAAGGTGATGGGGTCTTTAAAATAAAACATAGAAGAATGATCCAACACCACATTACATTGATCCATTAATCATTAGATTATCCATCAAAAAACCAAGATTATAGAAGGAGATAAACTCAAATAATGAGGGAGAAACCTTTCCTGGGAATTGCACTACATGAAGAACGAAGATCCCAAGATGTTTAGTTCAATATAGAAGCAGTTGAGTCCCTAAAAATGTACCATAACTTCTCTTTGTCTTGAGACAAAAAGTACGATATGAAAAGGACCGAGTGAAATAGCCAAACGTGTTACTCTAATCTCGGCGGTGTCGAGTCATGACAAGTACACAATGGTCAAAATGTATAGGTCACTCTAAATAAGTATACTGGAAAACCCATCACCTAGGGTTGAAAAATCAATATTTTACTGCTACATGATGTGTACCTCAGTTACACAACCTGTACTAGCTCCTAGGTTGTTCTCACAACTCAAGGAGTGATCTCCAAATTCGCGACCTGCAATAAGCACCATGTACATGACATGTACCAGTTCTTCAGTCTAAAGTAATTCTAGAAAAATAATATAAAAGGATTTTTAATCAAACAAGGACTTAGATATGGTGGAAATTTTCCTAATAAATGTAACTGGATGTTAAAATATATTTTTTGATATAGCATATTCCTCATCAGTATAAGAATGAATCATTTTCTGTAAAAGAGTTTAATTATCTATATTATCTTTTCAACTTCTAATATAATTTCATTTAACATTTCGAAAATTTGAATATATAAAAATCCCATAAAGAACATGAAACCTTTTATATTCATTTTTAGGATGAGATAATATATCATTCATTATTTTTGTATACATTTATATTTATTTCTCACTAATATCCTTGGTAAGGAATATGTCTCCATAAATGAAGTACATGTTCATCATTTTTTTATCCATTATTTTATAATTAAATAATAATCCAAAGTTTATTACCTGATTCATGATATATACATATGTAATATTTATTATTTAAGTGGTATTGTGAGAATCTATATTTGAATAAGAACATTTTATTTTAGATTTTATTTTCCCCCCAATTCGGAAAATAATCATCTATCTACCATTTAATAATCTTTCCATTATCTCTAATTGATATATCAATTAATTTATGGACTTTATTTTCTCTTAAAAAAAATATATTGAGAGAAATAATTCCTTATTTGAGTTCTTTTTCATCATACATTTTTTTTCAATTCATGAGTATGTAATCTAAGTAAAACAATATTATATTTCATCTTGATATTCATCCTTTTAGTAGAACACCGCAAGTATATATATATTTTTTATGATCAATAATTTTTCAATCATTATTTTTTATATAGTTTTTGAATACAATCATGGATAAATTTATAAATGATTCACCTCTTCTTATAAGGTATTGATCATTAATTATTTTCCATCAATCAATCTAATACAAGTTCATTATAGATATAAAAAACATTACGTTATTCCATATTATTTACTTGTCTCACTCTCTCTCTAAATTATTGATTGAAAATATATAAATTTTACTCATTATGAAATTTCTATAAATGAATTATAATGATTATTGACAACTATACCATTTTTATTCTACCAAAATATAGTATAAATTTCATTAGGATCCTTACTATTAATATATTTATTTATCATTAAAAAAACTTTTCCATAACATGTTTACTTTTTCACTATTTAAAGGAATGAAAAAATCATAAATTAATATGGATTTTTACTAGAAATTATTTATATTTACCATATCTCAAAATATGTATAACAATGACTTATTTTTCTAAATAACACAACTATTAAAGAAAATTTATGAGAATTATGTGCCCCTTCATCATATACTATTTACATGATATTTATCTAATCAACATAATAATAGAAAGATCATAGAGTATTATATATATATATATATCTCAATATTAAATCTTCTCAAAAGATTAATAAATTCTATAAACATAAAAATAAGACGTGACTAATTAAAATCATTATTATAAGAAATATGATCTGAAACTGCTTGTTAGTTTCAAGTTTCCACAAAAAATATAAGTGGGAAGGGGTAATTAGGTTGAGAATTGATAAAAAATGATTCATAGAATTATTGAATTGAACCATATATTGTTCCTAGGAATGTAGAAACAAAAATTTAAAATCTCATTTATGTCGTGTACTAACAAATGTAGATTGAATATGGTCTGAAAACTATACATGAATAAAAATTTACTTAGTTCACCCAAATGTTTTAAATATAAGGATAATAAAACTCTAAGTGTATTGTTTAAAAAGTAATCACTACTCACTATGTGAATATATTAACTGATATATTCTAAATTTAATCTCTATATTTAGTGTATTAGTGAATTCCACATTGAATCATAAGTATTTAAGGAAAAATTTAGATAAATGTAATAAAAGAGTAATTCTTCTTATCATCCATCAACTAATATCTTCTTTCTAGGACTTATATATTCAACAAAATGTGGTGAGAGTTAATTTATTCATTAAAATATATTTACAAAATCATTAATCTAACTTTTACTAGGATCAAAATTTGAATAGTTACCTATTAAAAGAAAAAATGTTCAACACAATAATTCAAATTTATATTATTATCATATTCATGAAAATGAACCTTTATGGGTTGAATGGGAAAACATACAATTAGTAAACAATGTCATAAAAAACTAATGTCACAATGTTATTAATTGATCCATTCCAAAAAAAATCAAATTTTGGAACAATTCATCATTTAAATACTCTAATCATTACAAAATTTATTCAACAATAACACATTTGTATTATATTTTCAAATGAGAGGAAATATAGTCCCATGTTCTACATACTAAAATATAATATTATCAGCATGTTCATGATGATTGTACAATATTTATTCTAACTTAAACGATTTTTAAGACTTCATTTCATAGGTATATACTATAAATTTTACATTAAATGGATCCTTTACTTTAACATCATTTTTTTTCAAATTTTAGTCTATCATAGTATCATATTAATCTAATTAAACCTTATTAGTGGGTGGGTATATTTTCCCCATCGATTTTTCATTAAAAACCCCTCCATTTTTCTATTGAAGATCATAATATATAGCCATTCATAAAAAGAGATCCCCTATATCCTCCTTTATTACTATCCCCTATATCTTTAGATATGAAATGCTTTTCCAAGACCATGCCAACTGATTAAGGACCATTGTTCTTTTTTGATGAACCATCATTTTTCTCAAATTCAGGGTGCATGTACCCAATGACATACTTCGAAGTTGTTTCTTATCCATTATGAAAATATCATTGATCAATATTATCCATTAGTTCATGCACCCCATTAATGAAGGAGATAATGTACACCTTGGAGCCACTATCCTTACCCTATGATCTAGTATTCATTTTTTTTGGAAGTATGAAGTAGTATTTTGTTTACTTTTGTTTGTTCCCATTATTGATTAGATATTCCCAGGACTTAATTACATTATTATTTCAATTAATCATACCTATACCTAATTAATAATATTTTGGTTACATGTCCTTGTAAATATATGTTTATTATGTTATGATGGTTTAATGAATCTCATAAGAGGATCATTTTGATCCCAATTGAAGGTTGTTTCATGTATAAGAAGTATCAATTTTATTTGACCTCGCCTAAATTATCATCCAGTTATAAATATTAATACTCCAATATTCATATTCAATGTCTTCAACTAGATAATAACTTATATTATCTATTCTTATATAATGTTTCGAACTATTTGGAATCTCTTGTGCAGTAACAAAACTATACATGGGCTTCATGGTAGCCTAGGACAGTGACTATTTCATCTCCTATAATATCATTGATGGAAAAGGCTCTTCTAAAAGGGTAATTTTTCGCCACATAAGATCCTAAAATTCAGGTGTAAATTATTAAAAACTAACCCATTGACCACTTGGTTACATAGAATCCACATAGAAATTCCTATTTCAAACAATTACCAAGTGAGGAAAAATCGTAATAGTAATCCCATGTACACCCACCAATGATGAATAATATGGTCTCACAAAATAAGAAAACACACCCACATAATGATTTATTGTTAGATCTATAATATTAGGTGGCATATTAAGACCAATAGGTAGATTAACATGGAATCTATAATATCACATAATGAGATACTTCTCCTTGTGGATAACTAGAGTTGGTTCTCATGGGGAAATAATTCAAATCATGTCATCAGAAAGTAAACCAATTTCAATATTTAATAAGAGATTAATATACTACATATTGAATATTTAAAAGAACAATTATTATAATAATTTAGACATGTTTATCTAGGGATTTGGGGATATGGATATTGATGTAGATTCGTGACATGATTGAGTATTTTTGTGTAAAAGAGAAATAATCAAAACAATAAAAAGGTTCCAAATAATTACCCAAATACATAAAAACCCTAACGATATGGAATGATAATGTATGTTTGGGGGAACCAAATCTACAAATAAAATGAGGGTTAATTTTTTTCAAGGAGAAATAAACAATCCACTATAGTAATAAGAAATGAATTAAATATAAGCGTCAAGAAATTCATGAGCAGGTAATCCTACAATATTCTTTATAAGAGTGTTTAGCTACTATTTCATAATCATCAAAGAGACAAAACACCATAAATCTTAATTGGACGTCATTAGTATATATTTATGAAAAAAATAAAAAATAGGGGGAAATGATTAACCTTTTCCACAAGGGAATGATTACATAGTTTCAAAGCCTTAGTTAATTTGGTTGGGGAGAGATCCACCACTTAGTCTCCCACTATTGATGGAATAAAACATTAAAAATTCACAATACCAAAGAAATTGAGTAGGGTATATTTCATTATCCCCTCACCCACCACCAGATATGGGGGGGATTTCCTATAATAGATTAGCTAAAGAATCACTATCATCGTTCCCTTTGTCCCTATGGAATGAATTTTCTATACCACTACCCTAATCACATATTTTTAAAGGTATATAGATGACACATGATTAAAATGTATATAATTATATTATTCTTTACTAGATGTATAAATGATATAAATATTTCTTTTAATTTAACTCTCCTTATAAGAATGTATAAATTTCCCAGCCATCTTACCCGTTCACGAAATCCTCTATATCGTTCTATTTTAATAAAGATAATGATATTGAATTAAAATCATGACAAGGTTATAAATGATTTTCAAAATTTATATTTTAAATTTCCCATTATACATTTTATAATTATGGAAACATATATTCAATGTTAAACATCCATAAATTTCATTCATATGTCTTTTTAAGTCACTTTTATTTTCACTAATAATTCGTACAAACAAATTAGTCAATATATACTGAAATTATTTCTTATGATTTTAATTGATAAATTATTTCAATGATTAACACCTAAAAATATAACATATGTGTTATTTTAAAATTAGAACTCAATATTATACAATATCACATTCAAATATGCAGTTTCAAATATCTCTTATGTTTTCATGAATTTTTTTATTCATATATACATAGCTTCACTTCTGTATCACCAAAAAATACATTTAATGTTAAAACATGAAATCATACTTATACAATAAAATGATTTGTAGTCCAAATTTATGTAAAAAATCACACAGAACATTATCAATTATAATTATAGGAAAAAATATGTTTTAAATTTACATAGACACCATTTTTTATTCAAACGTCTCACAACTCCCCATCCCAAATTTCTTGAATGAGACCTATGTAAGGGGTGCTTCAGAACTTCCAGAATTACATAACATACTATAAATGGTTTGGAATAATAAAAATTTCCTATTGAAATACTTTAAAGGCAATTTTCATGAATATAAAACATAATTATCACACCAAATATTATAAATAATTCAGCATGACACATCCTTGTTTTTGACATGCCCAAAACGAAAATAAAAACATAGGATCCTAGAATTCCCACACATACTAATGTGTAAATGTTGTAAATAATTTTGGTGATGCTTAACATGTATAATAATTTTGTGGAACTATACATTCATTTATTTTCCATCAACTGGATAGAGGTCAGAAAAACTGGACAATACAGGTTCTATATAATAGGAATGTAAAAATAGACCAACCTCTTTCATAAAACGAGTTATAAACTCCCATGAAATCCCCCACCTCCTATATAACCATTATCATATTTATACATATATTCAAATATAATAATATACCCATGTATAAAATAAAAAATTATGTTTTAACCACAAACATTTAATCAATTTCTATATATGCTAGGTGGTCAGTGAGTCCAATAAACAAATTAGACACCTCTACTATCTTCGAAACATTGGGATCAATTATGATGAAATGGATATTCATGAAAATAATGGGAGGGGGTGAAATTTAGAAATTAGTGAAACCCAATCACACAAAAACATAATTACTCATAGACATGAAAAATAAACTAGATTTTGTGTGGCTGAATGACATAAGCACCATAATAACTCATAGTATTGAAACCAAACTAAGTATATGATTTTCCTAACTATGATGGTTAAAATGAATACAAAAACAAAACATATTAGAATAATAAACCCTCTATTACAATAAAAAAAATCCACCATTGTGGTCTCATTATCATCATAGCTCCTCCAGACACATCATTTATCTCATTACTTATTAAAATACACTAAAAAAGCATGTGACATAACAATAAAATTATATTAAAAAAATTATAATAATAAGAACAATATATAATTTCAATATAAACCAAAATAAAACAAAAAATATGATGCTAAAAGTGTATTGAATTAAAAAATAACAACAACTATAAATCCCATGTAAAAATAAATAAAAATAATGGGGCCGGACAATTTGAAATAACAATCCTAATTCTAAATCCCTATCCAATTTTATCATAGTAATCCACATGAAATATGTATTCAAGAAAACATATAGAGAAAATTTGGAACAATATCAAATATATAATTTCAACATAGGTGATATCTCCCACTACGTGATCATTTAGCCTTAGTTTTTCTACCATCATTCAGACTACACAACAAAGAATCATCAACATCCAAAAATTATTACATGACAATAGGCATAACATAAGATCTCCATTGAAGGTTCTATGTAAAATCTATTTCATAAAGCCTATAATTTACCTATAAGGTTTTACCACCATCCCACTAAAGGCCTCACCATCCACCACTCCATGTGTAACATTCAATTGGTATGCGAAAATATAAGATATATCTATATCCTAACCCAGAAAATCCAATAATCATGAGACATAACATGATAAATCAAAGATAAATGTAGTGGTAATCACCAATATATATGTCCATCCAATATTCTATATCCTATAAGTATCGATAAATAATCTAGAGGTTAGTCACATAATTATAATTCATCCCAGTACATCATCCAACCACTCAATTTCAAAAAATGGAATAATCCCTCTAAAACTAAGAGAGAACTCGCCATCCTCATCACTACAATATAAGAAACAATCACTCATATCATATCCCATCTAAATATATTCAATAATGATCTTAATGCAACCAGTGATATATCTCATGAACTTGGCATAACCCATCAATCAATGATATAGGGAAAAACTCCCACCTTAACCACTAAGGCTAATATTGTGGCTCATATCCAATATATTAAGGGAGACTTCCAAATCAAAAATATCATAATGCATTCCCAATTAGAAATTCATAAAAAATCTCTTATTATTCAATAAATCATAATATTTCACCCACATCCTATGTATGTTCCAAGGTTCTTAATATTCTACACTGAAATGAAACCCAAAAAGAATCTCAGGACAAGATAACCTACCCATTACTAAAGGTTAATTTTCTCAAAATAATCTATTTATATAATTAATAACCATTATAAAACAATAATATTCTATAAAAACACATTTTTTAAAAATAAGTCTTAAAATAATTCCCCCAATGTTTCCATGAAAACCATGTTAAAATATATCATTAAAAACCAATTTTAAATGAAATCCCAAAATCTATATAAAAGTTCTTTTTAAGTACCTAGGTTTTAATTTTTGGAATGGATCATTTATTTTTCAGTTTTAATGATTAATTTTATCCTAATGTGAATTAACATTGAGTATATAACGGTATTTGGGGTGTCTAAGGATTGTTCAGAGCTTAAAACACTACTTTTTGTTGAGAAATGCATGGAACACAAAGAGTAAAACCCATGTGGGGTAGGAAAAATCGTTAGTTATATCCTTATAATGAATGATATTGGAGTCCTAAATTCCACATGGATAGAAAAAAAATGTGACATGGGGAGTAAGGAAATGTGAAAAACATCAATCTATTAGCAGAGGAGTATGAAAGAGTTTTCACGTGGTTAGTCAAACTATGCACAGTAACAGTGCATGGTTCTCCTTCCCTATAGAAAAGCATGCATGGTTTGAATTATATTTGGCCAACCATGCATCGAAAATATATGGCCTCAAATATTTTGATAAATTAGGAAAATTACCTTATTTAATCTATTAAAAATAAACTTATTTTCCAATTATTCTCCCATATAATAAGTTCAACTTTTGAGAGATCCTTTAAAGATATTAAGTAGGATTTGATCCCGTTTTCAACCAAATTTATGATTCATGTGATGAATGTATCATTGGAACCACATCAATGAGTACTCAATTCATTTTAATATATTAAATATTATACTATATATTAATGATTAAATTTAGTTCCAAGCTGATCTTTCAATAATTAATTTTCCTCATACAGTCTTAATATTCCTCCTAATCTGAGTCGAATAAGGAGTTCATACTGGATGGGAACTCTAATACTGAGATGTAAAATGTGGTCAACACTGTTTCCCTTTGGTTTGACGGTTTATAGGGCCTGCTAATATTGTGATCCTATCTAGATTTCCAATTCAACCCCAATATTAAATTGATAAATTGAATTAAATGGAGTTAAACCAGTTTGAGATTCCCTTAGGTTCTTTTGAGATGTGTTGGTTGTAATTGAGCTACCCAATTCCACCCATGTGGTGTTCCAGGTGAATTTCCCATGATTATGTCTTGTTAAACAACCCAAGGGGATGATTTTATTCCTTTGTAGTTAGAATAATCTTATGAAAATATTATACAAATCAATTTGGTTGATCATAAGATGGGTTTCCTCAATTCGTGTTGATGCTTTATAATAAATGATTTATATAGAACTAGTATTGCTTATTTGGAATTATTATAAATTATATAAATGAGTGTTTAAACTCATGAAATGTTATTACTATGATTTGATAAATGAGTGGGTGTAATCATTACTTTCCTTTGAATATGTAATGTTATTAATGAGTGGGTATTCTCATTGGTTGTAATTTGAATATTGTGAATGTATAAATGGAATGAATGTTTAATGAATAAATGATTGAACAATTTCCATGGACTTTTATCACATTGGTTTTTAACATTGTTTTTTATTCCTTAGATAGAGTATTTTTCGAGGTTCTTTACTTCATGGGATTCCTTGGGCCTTACTACCCCTTGAATCAAGCTTACATGGACTCATATATGATAATTTTGGTTGACATGCTCCTTGGAATCCAACTAGTTCCATTATAATGATTCTATTGAGAGGCTCTGGGGAATGGATGAGGATTCCTCGGTCTAAGACACCTTGGATCTATCCCTTCGAGGGATAAGAGTTATGATTATATTGAAGGACCATGGTAAATGTGGTATGTAGTATTATAAGGCTCGATTGTGTTTGTTTTGACTCTTCTGGTCATGAGGTAAGGATGTGGTTGATATCATATATATGGATGTATGATGAGGATGTATTGTTTGTTTCATATTTTCTTATAGCTTCATTGATATATGTGATTGTTCATATTATTTAGGATTCTCTTGAGGCTAGGTAGTTCCATTATTAGTATGTACTTTCCATGGGAACTTTACATTTATTTACTACTAACGTTTTTACCTACACACTATTTATATTTTTCTATTGCATAGCCCGAAATGGTATATATCTTTGGGTTGTTACCTACTGGGATTGTGTCTCACAACCTTTTAGGTCCATTGTCGCATACTAGAATATACTATTTGGATGCATGTAGGGACCTAGGCATGTACCCATAGTTTGATGCATGATTTTTGTTCCATTATTAGCAGTAGTGGAGCAAATGATCGATCTAAGTCTTGTGATGTTATTCAGAGAGTGGAAATTTTTCCCTTTTTTTATTTTTCTACATGTATTGTACCGTAACAATGTTTACCTATTTCCGATACAATGTATAGACTTTACATGCATCGTAATCGTCTTTATATGAGATTACATATGAAATTGTCATATATTACTTTTGTCTACCTATTGTATAATTTTAATATTTCATCCACTGTTGACTGTTATAGTTATTTAACTATTTAACACTCTATAAATGAGGGAATAGTCTCCCCATAGACACACCAATGGACCTCACTATTACTCGGCAGCCTCTGAGATTTGGGAAGATGCACTTGAGGCCATGTGACCGACTAGACATGGGGAATTGTTGGGTGGCATCAAGGCTTGGGATGGTACAATGTGGTTTTAGAGCATTATTTTATAGTTTGAATTACTATTTGGTAACAATAGAGAGGGATATGAAGGAAATGTAATTTTTTAATTTTTTGTGCTAGCTTCTAGGAAAACCACATTTTAGAATATCCAAATGAACTCAAATAAAATTACTGTTTTCTAGATTTTGACTATTATAGTTTATTTAATTCCCCCATTAGGTGATGTACTATAATTATGATGTTATTATTGATTTTATTGTGAGTTATATGTATTTTAAACATAATGAGAATAGACGATTACATCTCCTTCGTCATTTTTGGAATTTTTTAGGGATCACGTGGCATTCATTATGATATGACAGATAGGATGCATTTCCCAATTGCATACTGTTGTGATAGGTACTATGATAGATATACATGATATTGTGATAGATTTTTGGGAACAATTATGGTGTGAATTAGGTAGGTTCCACATTTTCGTTAATGAAGAGTATGTTCCCTTATCGACGATAATTTGGCCAACCATTTGGTTTAGCCTTTAAATAAATATTCATATAATAAAATTAATTATGAAATGAAATAGAAAGTTTTTCTTGGAAAAAGTGACTCAAACTAGACTAGGTTTTGAGTGGGAATGAGAGAGTATCTCTACTTATTTTTTCTATTATTCTATACATTCATTACTTTTGGAGTAGTATATGTGGTACGACCTCTTTTTAATAAGGATTTGACATATCTTACACTTTTGAGATGTGAACATTGATATCATACTTTTCAAGGCATTATAATAAACTGTAGAGGCATGACACCGTGGTGGCCTCTAGTTATATGCTAGGAGGGTGGGGGAAACCAAGATTTAGTGGATGTAGGACATGGGCTACTGATAGATCCTTCTTTAGTTCCATCTACAATATTAATGATTGTTGTAGAAATAGGTGTTGAGGAAAAATTATGCTAGTGGTTATTTCCTTACAATCATAATTTTCAAGGATCACCATATCCTACCTTGTTTATGGAAAACCTGGTGCAGGTGTTCCAATAACATCATCCTACCTTATTTTTGGGTGATGGTAGTCCATAGGTTGTGGATATGTGCCGTGATACATATATGCAATGTGAAGAATAATTTTATTGGCGGTATTTTCTGAACTATGATTTTACGATTTGATATGTGTTGTGGGATGGTTTCAAAACCAGGTTGTATTACTACATTTACTCAGATACTCTATGGGTTGAGTGGGGTAATTTTTTCATCCCTCTATATTAGGGTGTTATAACTACTATGGAGTACTCGCCACAGATTGTAGAGTTGTAGTGTTTTTCACCAAAATACCTTAATGACGAGCTACTAAGAGTGAGTGTCTTCTATGAAGGTATATGGAATTCTATATATCCTAGATAAACATGTTCAGAATGACCACTATCACTGAAATTGTGAATTATGCATTAATTATAGAGTGAAACCTAAGGGAAGATGGAGTCTCAGAGCAGGGAAGTGTAGTCTCTTTACCCAGTGGTACAATTTCTTCAGGTAGGAAGCACTATTTTGAGGATTTCTATAAATAGAGTACCAATCAGACAATCATTACTAGAAGATTACTGTTATATCATTAGTGTGGAAGATGATTCAAAATAAATAATTAGTGTTACTGTGACCCTGTCGAGTGTTAATATTGTTGAAGGATGGTACATGTGAAATTTTTTTGTAGGATATTCTCCATCCATGAGTACTAGTGGTATATTCAGACACCAAGTTTGAGAGCAGGGTTCTCAACTACATGATATGTAGGTAGTTGGAGCAGTGGAGATCGATCGGGTTGAGGGATTGGTGGTCATGGTTGAGGCATCTAGACATTAGTTCCATTGAGAAATCATAGTGGACCTACTCTGGTATGTTAGTATATGCAATAAGTCCATGGTTCATGCTTGATCTATTTTAGGCAGCTTATGCCAGAGGGGCAAGGAACCAAACCATCTACAATGAGATGTATTATTCTTATATCATATATGTCAGTTTCTTCTCTCCTTGGTATAGGTGAATCATAATATTTCATACTTGTGCATGTGGTAGAAATAATTGGTATTTTATTCTGTTTTAAAATATATTTATGATTCTTGGAACTCCATTGGGGATTATAAATAAAGATTTATGATAGTGAAGGGTATTCCCCCAAGAGTATGGTGGTTTTCACATAATCCAAAAACATTATATCTTTGAGTTGATCGGTTTTTATGTCATACTAAAGATGGACTCACATGATTCTTATAGAGTCTTATTGGACTTTTTCACCAAATGGTTCATTTCACATCACTAGAGGGTGTAGTATATACTCACAAGTTTGAATGGGAAGTACAAGCATGCTGATCTAAACCCGATCATCATGGGTTTGGTGGAATGACATGCTAGATTTCTATTTCTTATCTAAATGATTAGGGAGCATGTCAAGAGTACTTTCCACTAGTAGGTGATCATTTCATGGATGTATTTGTATAATAATTTTCTAATATACCTATTTAGATAAATGATTAGTTCTACATCGTTCTAGTTCCTGGAGTTGCACCAATATCAATTACTCCTTACAGGATAGCTACAATAGAGTTACGAAATATCAATATGAAGCTAGAGGATTTATAGAAAAGGCCTTTATTTTTCCTAGTATTTATCAATGGTGGTTGATATTAATTTTTTAGAAAATAGTGGATGATACCCTTAAGAAATGTGTGGATTACTGAAAACTGGTCCAGATGATGGTTATGAAACAATATCCTCTTCCAGAGATAGATGATCTCTTCGACCAACTATGAGGAGCTCAAATTTTCTCAAATATTGGTTTGAGATCTTTATATCACCTGATATGAGTTTGACCTACAGACAAACCTCATATAGCTATTCGTAGTAGGTATGTTATAAACAAGTATTTTTTTATGTTGTTCAATCTCATGAATGCACGTGATGTTTTTAGGGAGCTGATGAACTGAGTCTTACATCATAATATGGATTCATTTTTTGTGGTTTTCATGGATGATATCATGGTGTGATGTCAAAGTCAACACAACCATTCTAAACATTATTATATAATATTTCATACACTGAGATGGCATAATTTATAAGCTATGCTCAAAATGTGCCAGTTTGGGATGGATCATATTCACTTCATGAGTAAGATAATCTCAAATACAGAAGTATATATAGACTTATAAAGGTTTAAAGGTAAATTTTCCTAGGATAATACCATGAAAATCAATAACAAACATAATTTCATTAGGCCAGTTAGGTAATATTTGAATTTTATATAGGACTTCTCATGCTTAGAATCACATTCTCATTCTTGAAAATAAGGGTGAGAATTTTGTATGGTATGATTCCTATGAGATATACATTCATGAGTAGAATGGGATATTGACTCGAGCACTGGTCCTAATGTTTTCATAAAGAAGTAAGAGTTACACTATTTATTGTGAGACATTGAGTTTTAGGCTTGGAGTATTACTAATGCAGGGGGATAGTGTCATGGCTTGAAGGTCATGGAAACTAAGGCTACATACGAGTATGTACTTGAAACACAATTTAGAGTTAGTTTTAGTTGTTAATGTATTATGTTGTTAGAGACATTACATATTAGGATAGAGTTTTATGGTGTGCAGTTACCAAAAAATTCACCTCTAAATATTAATACAATGTGATATAATTTTGGGGAAGTGAAGGTGGACTAAATTCTTATAGTTTTTTGACTTCGATATTTATAACACACCGATTAAAGATAATATGGTGGTTGATTCACTAAGTATGAGTAATAAAATATGGTAAGTTTAGTAGATCAATAATGAGTGACAACTTATGGATTTTTTCTTTCATATTCACATTATGGTGTATGATAGTCAGGGATAGACCATTCTTTCATCCTGAGCTGTGATCTCTACCATAATGGATAGAGTGATCATAAGAAAACTGTCAGATTATTAGGGCTAGACCTATGGGATATTGTGTTAGGTGAGGATACACCTCCATTTTGTACCATAAATTATGATGAAATAATGTGTATCCAATAATGTGTTTGGGTTTTAATGGACATATATGGGGAGATTATGTTGGAGTTTCATGAATCAATTTGGGTAGTGCGTTCAATTTTAACCAATATATACTATGAATTATGTCGTTAGTACTGGTGGTTGGGTATGAAACGTTATGTAGCTTGTTTTGTTAAGGGTTGTTCCCCAAATCAGTAAGTAAAGACAAAACCACATCGGCAACTGAACTTTTAAAATAGTTACATAATCCTAAAGGGATATGGAATGATGTCCCATTAGATTCCGTGGTTGGTTTACTAACGTCGCCTTAATGTATAGATTTTGTGTGGGTTGTTGTTGATAGTATCTAGAAGGTTTCTCATTTATTTTAGATCAAGTATACCATTCATTTGGATGATATTGGTTAAATGTATATCCATGAGATGGTACAACATAATATGTTCTCAAGATCTATCTTTTTAGATATGAACACATGCTTTAAATATCATTTCATGAAGTGGTTTTAGAGGGTAATTGTTACACATGTGCTTCTAAGCATAGAATACTACCCTCATACTGATAGTCAATCTGAGCATATGATACATGTGCATGGGGACAAGTTGTGGGCAAATGTACTGGATTTTATGGGCTCTTGGGAGAGGAATATACCCCTTATTAATATAACCTAAAATAATATTTAATATGTTACTATACATCTAGAACAATATAATACTTTTTATGGTAGTCCAAGATAATCACCCCAATTCTTGTTAGATGTGGTTGTGTTAGTTTTACTATGACCATGTCTCGTGAGGGAGAGTTAAGAGAAGGTTTAGGTGATATATTACTGGATGGATATTGAAGAGTATAGATAGAAATATTATATTGATCACTACTGATGAACTCTAGAGTTCATGGTTGGGGATAATGTCTTTTTACATGTTTCACTAAGGATAAGACACATACAGATCCGAAGAGAGGGTAAGTTTTCACTAAGATATGTTGGGTAGTTCATGATTCTTGAGAGAATCCAGTGTGTGTCCTATCCATTATAGTTACATTAGTGGTAAAAAACAATTTATTATGTCTTAAACATATCTTATATAAATTTTATCAATTAGACCCATCTCATACATTTTAGCAAGAGGGGGATGAGTTACAGACTGATGCTTATTTTGAGTAGAATACTATTTGTATAGTTTAAAGGATCCAGAATGTTCTACAAGGATGGTCAATTTATCTTGTTAGGGTGCTATGGAAGCAATAGAATTTACAGGATGAGACATGGGAGCAGTAGACCAATGTATGTGATTTGTGGATGGAGTTTCCTCAAATGAGACTTTACCATTAATGGGAGAAAAATTTAGGCAGGAATTTTTTTAAGGTGGAAATGTGTAAGAACCTAGAATTTAGTATGAGGTATGGATCCCTTATTTTTCAATTGGAAATATTAATTAGAAATTAATTTTAATTCATTTGAGGTTATGGAGATATTGGGGGTCTATATTGTTTTTTCGAAACCTAGAACCCAACATTTGGGGAGAAAAGGTATAGTGAAAGGTTAATATAAATAATTTAGGTTAGGATTCTTAGTTATTTCAAACAATGTTAGGATAGACAATAGAGTCTTATTAGGTGAGAAGTTGGAAAAACCTTGAGATTTGCGGAGAATGGTCATGAAAAAAACTACCTACTTTTAGAAAATGAGTTCCACATGGTTTGTTCATTGTTAGTCAAAATATGTTCACTAACCACAGTGGGAAACCATTTACTAAAGAATAACCTACAAATTTGGAGCATGGATTTTAAAAATGTGTTTTTAATAAATTCTCCCCTATAAATACGATGAAATTAGGAAAATTTCCATATTTTTTATATTAATCGTAACATAATTTTACTGTTCTTCTCCATCATATAATGTTCTAGTTTTGAGATATATTTTGTATCATTAAAGTAAAAATTTGATCTTGTTTCTCCAACCAAACATTGATTCCAGTTTTGAACATCTCATTGGATCAGCATCGATGTGCACTCAGTTCCTTTTTATCCATTCTTCGTTCTTCTTTCTATCGATGATGCTATTTTGGATGAATGTAATTTTCCGAAATATTAGTTTCTTTTTCCATTATAAATTTAGCCCCCTATTTTAGTTGAATAACGAGTTTATACATGATTATCAATAAACTAATGAGATACAGTAGTTGGTCTATAATGTTCCCATTTGGATTGGTGCTTTATATGGCAAGGTTTCGTTATGTCTCTCGCAAGACAAATAAACACCACCCTAAATATGAATTTATAAATTTTATTAAATGGATTTGAACATATTAGGGATTATCTTAGGGTCCTCTGAGATATGTTTGTGGTTGTTTTTATAACTAATTCCACCAGTGGTGTGTTCCAGGATAACTTTCCATGCTTATTACTTGATAAACCACCCATTGGGTGAGTTGATTATATCATAGTTAGAAGAATCCAATTAACAAAGAAATTTAATTTAATTAGTGTAATATGATATGTTTTTACTCCTTAAATTTGGATTATTTAGATTAATTGGTTTAGATAGAATATGTATTTTGTATTTTCCATTAATAACAACTATAAAAATGACTGGGTAATGTTATGAAATGTACATCTTATGATTTGAAAAACAAGTGGGTATACTCATTGGTTGGATTTGAATGTGAAATTTTTATAATGACTGGTATACTCCCTAGTTATAATTGGATTCCGGTAAATATACAAATGAAATGAATTTGGAATGATTTAATAGATTCCATGGAAGATTATCCCATGGTTCTTAAATGCAGCAATAGATTCTTTAAATAGAGTATACTCTATAGTTCTTGATTATGTGGGACTGTAAGGGATTTTCTAACTCTTGGATCCATATTTCTCCGACTCACATATGACATATTTGGTTCCAATGCTTCTAGGAATCTAACTAGGTTCGTTATTTAGTTTCTATAATTTTTTTTCTGGGATTTAATGAGGATGGAATAGTCTTAAATACCTTGGATCATACCCATTATGGTCTAACAATTATGATTATATGGCCCAACCGTGGTATATGTGGTATGTGTGATTATATGGCTCATATATGTTTGATATGACCCTTATGGTTGTGTGAATATTCCATGGTTTCTAATATATATATGGACGTACAACATTATGTTTCAGTTATTTCTATTTTTTCTAGCTGCTTTTATATATGAGCTTGACCATGTTTTGAAGGGAGCCTCTTGTGGCTATATAGTTTAATTTATAGTACACACTTTCCTTGGAATCAATACATTTATTTACTACTTACCTATTTACAAACACAATCATTATCTTGCTATATTTTATAGCAAGGAATGGTATTGACAATTGGGTGTTTACATTCTAGTACTGTTTACCACACTGTGTAGAGGGCTCCATTGGGTTCCGAAATAGACTATTTGGATGATGGCAGGGACCGAGGCAAGAACCTACAGTTTAATGATAGATTTTGTTCCTTGCTTATGATAAGGGGATCATGGGATCTAAATGAGGTTCTTCATGCTATTAAGAGATAAATATTTTTGGAATTTTTGTAATTTTTCTACATGTATTGTATTGTACTGATAGCTTTTGATTTTTGATGTTCTATAGGGAATTTATATTAATCATAATTATCCTTTTATATGAACACCTTTAGAATTATTATTTATTCATTCTATTTATATATCATCTGAATATTATAATTCTTCCCTTATTTTATTTTATATTAATTATATTGTTCTACACACTATTAATAGTAGAATAGTTCCATTTATAGACACACCCAAGGCCCTCACATCTACATGGAAGCCTCTGGAATTTGTGGAGACATGCTTGAGTACATGTGACCAACCGGGTTCAAGGAACAGTTGAGTGGCATTCGGGTCCAGAATGTGACATATTTAAAAATTCACAAAATAATGTATTTACTCAAATAAGTACATTTAAAAAAAATTAAATTACAAATTCAATTTAGAAGAATACATGTTTTTGAAATTATGTCTAATATTCCAAGTAATTCCACATGAAATCATATTAAAAACCAATTCATTTGGAATAAAATATAATATCGAATAAATTTTTTCCATCTATAAACAGGATTAAAGACAAAAAAACTGTCATGAAATACATATATATTTCCATTGACACTTATTAGACTAATATGAAATCAACGAATCATTTATCTAGCCACATATGTTATATTTACTATTTGTGAAGACATGATCCTCCATTAATTTTGTTTTTTGAGATCACACCATATCACATAATGTTTACAATGATAATAAAGATTGTGTAACATAAAAATAAAATATGAAATTCATCAAAAAACTCAATAATTTAAAAAAAAGATCCATAATAAAATATATATAAAATGATCCCATGTTTATTTCAATCAGAAATGATCCTTGATCACCTACATATTCCCTAAAAAATCGCACATAAATTATAAAATCATTTAACAGTAAAAACCTAATGAATAATAATTGATTCAGAACATTCCATGTGATGTAATAATACCAATAAACTAATAAATACGGTGTGGTATAGACAGGATATGAACTCGATCCTTATATATGAAAATATTCCAAACTCACAATAAAGAACATTGTAAAATTTTATATTAAATCAATTAAATCCACAAAAAATTTACTTTTTATCATACCTAAAAAAAATATGTCAAACCATAATACATCCTTCTCAAGAATCTTCTAAAAAACTCCCACAAAAATCACATAAGGAATGATAATTCTACCATGATCCAGTGGAATCAACTCCAAAAAACCCAATATTGGTGAACAAAAAATATGGGAACGGTTATATGAAATAATAATGATTATAAAAATATAGGATATAACCTCATATTTGAATGATAAATGGTTCCCAACCAACCTGGAATAATAGAGACAAAATTTGTATATTGGGATATCCTAAAGGAGATATCCCCTTTCATATATGTGAATGGGTACAAGATTCAATGAGAGGAGTTCATATAAGGATAAATAGAAATTCCTCTATTTCCTCAATTTTATAAAGCATCATGGGGTCTACCAGGTACCTGATATTCCACCTCCATGTATCTAGTGGCTCTATAATGTACTCAATGTTCATTCCAAGGGAAGTCCACCACTATGATCTCTACTAGGTACATGATGAAATCCAATCAAAAACCAAATGGATTGTAGAAACATCTTACTCCCCCCTTTTCCACCACTTAAAACCTTGATCACTCACTTGGTGTTTTCCATCCAAATAACACCCCAATCAAAATCATATAGATCCCATTAAACATGATCCAAACCTCCTCCTATTGATCTGAATCTAGAAATTCAATATTCATCCTTATAACATGTAAATAAATATTTTAACCATCCCTCAATCCACCAAAACTAACATCTATAGGTATATACAAACTACCCTTCAAAAAAAATATCAATTCAATGAATCCAAAAAGTATCCACAACCATAAATATCAACCTACCCTACTCTTTAATTCATATATAAATCATCATGCTCTACACCCAAATTCCATTTATACTTACAATATGTGACACTAACCACCTAATTGATATTCAGTAAGAGTCGAGATTCCCACTAATCAATCATTCCATGGCTCTATCCAGGAAAAACATCACATTATTAGAATTATTCTACTCTTGGATAACCATAACATATATGGTATCATAAAATTTATTTTTTTACTACCATACTATTACCCATAAAAACACTGATACGATATGTGAATGTGAACATTGATACCAAAACACCAAAGAACTAATAATCCAAAAACTCATGGAACATACCACAATAAGGGGTAACTAAAAAGGTATGATCATATCTCTTGGATATTTAAACCATAGGAATGACATATTAAAATTCATCTCTAGTAAACCAAACCATAGGACCACCAAAATATGTAGCCTACTACTCCAAAAAAATTTAAACATCAATATAATGATTGATTCATACCTAAATATCCCAAAATTAACGTGTAAATATCCATAAAAAATTATGTTTAAAATATTTATAAAACTCCTTGTTTTCCACCAATAAATTAATAAAGACTTTTTTATGAAGGTTTTTGTATCTTTCTTAAAAATATTCTTAAATCATTTTACATGAAAAATTCTTTAACAAATTTTTCAAATAAAAGACATTCCATACATTAGTTTTTCCACAACAACCCAAAACCCCAATTAGTAATCCCATAAACCCAATTTGTAAATATATTTTGAAATCCAAATACAAAAATAAATTTCATCTAAGTTTTTAAATTAAAAAACTCTAAACTATTTATCTCTCACCAAATAATATTTCTTGAGGTTTATTTTCAAAACTAGGTTTGACATAAAAATCTAGAACTACCAAAAAAATCACCCATGGTAGCTAAATTTCACAATCAGTAGTCAATCAAACAAGAACATCATATCAACATTAACGTAACCACCCATTAGTATATATTTAAGAAAGAATCTAATTTATTATAACACAATTAAACTATTAGTAGGTACCAATGAGGAAAAATGGTAAAAGGCCACATCTAGTATTGTATATCATTCCATAAACATGATGCTAACGTGATTCATGAAAAAACTACCAATTTTTAATGAACTGCTTATCCTCATTGGTTTGAGAGTACAACGAGTCATTAATAGGCCTTAATAGACATACACAAGGTGATAAAGGCTGGAAATAAATGCTGAAGGGTTTCAAGTACAGGTGGGGGATGATTTACCCTTTATGAAATAAACCCACAAAAAACCAACCATAACCAGAAATTCACTATATGATGAATGAACAAAGGAAATACCAACAAACAACATAATTTATATCAAACCACTTCAATGTACACCACCGCGGAAGACCAAACTATATATCAAAGTGCACAACCTATAAACAACTAAATACTCTCAAAATACACTAAAAATTTGTGCTCCACAAACTCCAAGCACCACAACATCTCCCAAGCATCACCACAAGCCACTATCAATAAGATGCTTTACCATTACCTGTGTCATAGAATACAACATCTGCAAAATCACCAATGTGCCAAAGTAGGGGTGAGTATAAAACAAACTAAGTTTTCCCTAATGACTTCCCCACTCATGCCACTAGGATAGAAGAGTTAGCGACATTTATATAAAAAAAATTATATAAAACATTTTTCCAAAAGCAGTTTATAACTAAATATAAACAAGTTTCAAAAACCATTCATACTCAAAAGAATCCAAGTTCAAGTGGAATCAATTTTTCAACACGTTATTTTTCCAAAAAAATGACCACAAATTATTTACAACCATTTCACGAACATCCCGTTTTGGCATACCCAACCATTTCAAAACCCGTGAAATCAACCATGCATGCTTCGTTATGACAGTTCTATACTCATGAGGGGTTTCTCATCGATCAAACAAGTCATCAAAAGGTAATTTTTTCCCATGTGCCATTACACATTTGGCACTGAGCACAAGGTCATATTTCAACCAACCCTCATACTTAAAAGTCCCATGTTCCATTAAATGTTTGGCACCAAGAATAAGGTACTATTTCAACCAAGCCTCGTATATGAAACATGAACACACACCACATATTCACAACAATCATGGAAAAACCATCCTTTCAATAAAACACCTTTTATTGAAATCCATTTCTATCAAAACCTAGTGTGTTCAACCATTTCAAACAATTTCAATAAAACCTTAATTTTATTGAAAACCAAATAATGAACCAATTTCATCAATCCATTTCAATGACAAACCATTTCAATAAAACCCTCATTTTTATTAAAAACCCATATTTCATTAAACCATTCACCATTATAGCAAATCCGTAATTTAAAACCAACATTTTAAATTCAAGAAGCCAAGTCACTTTGCACAACAATTCACAATTATTTCACTATTTCATAAAAACCATAAATCATCACTAAAGAAGATTTATTCCATGCTTTGAACAATCAATTTAATTCAAATAACCCAATTTGAATCTAATACAGTCTATTCTAACAAGATGATTCAAGAGTGAATCCACCTACCTCAACAAAATAGGCGAAACCAGCCAACAGACGAAGAATGCCAACAAAACCGAGTCAAATACTCCCCCAAGCCTCCTTAGATTCATTCCCCTCAATCAACCAGCTTCTAAACACCAAGGAAAACCTACAGATCACTTCCAAACTGCCTGGTAAGTGTTTTCCCATCTTCACTAGAGAGAAATCCCAAGTTAGGACCATCTAGGATAAAAAAAGAGTGGGTTTAAAGATAAAACATATTAGATTCTTAATAATAGGATCTAAATTGACTTTGCGCACGGTTAGCCCGCACGGTTAATCAAATTGTGAGCTAACCATGTGGTTTTCACTGATTGGAAGGGGTGATCTACACGGCCTCCTCGCATGGTTTACCAAAACCGTGGGCACATCGTGTGGTCTCCTATGTCCAAAGTGACATTACCTGCACGGATTCCGCATGGTTTGGGCAAACCATGTGAAGCCCGTGCGTCCCCACCCTTTCCCCTTTGACACATTAAAAAGTCTCCAAAATCTCCCCAACCATTTCTCATATGCATCATGTACATAAAAGGCATAATACAATGGTTACTTACCAGAAACCAGGGGTACTACATTCTCACAACCATTGGCCTTTCCGTCCTTGGAAAGTCGAAAACTACCACTTGTCTAAAAGTGGTCTATCCACTGCTCTATCATTTCATTCTCACATTCCCAAGTCTCTTCCTGAGTCTGACCATGTTGCCACAAAACCAACACTAGACTGATGCTTTTTCCATGCAAGCCTTTCTCTTTCCTATCCACAATCTACACCGGGATATGTACCAACGAAGCATCTAGTTATAGGACAACGTGATCCCATCTAATTACATGGTCATGATCAATCTGATACTTTTTCAAATGAGATACATGGAACACATTATGCACTTCACTTAATCGTGGTGGTAATGCCAACCGATACGCCACCTCACCAACCCATTCCAGTATCTCAGAAGGGGCTATATATCGAGGAGATATTTTTCCATTCTTCCCAAAACATCGATGTCCATGAAATGGAGAGATTCTTAAAAAGACATGATCACTCACCGTAAACAACAACAGTCTTTGTCGATGATCTGCATAATATTTCTGAAGACTCTATGCCATATCCATCCTCTTTTTTATCAAATGAATCTTCTCCATTATTTCTTGGACAAGGATCGGCCCAACTAGTGAAGTCTCACCTGTTTCCAGCAATCATAGTGGTGAACGATAATGACCCCCATACAATGCTTCAAACGAAACCATGCGTGTCAAGGCTTGATAGTTTTTATTGTATGAGAAATACACTAAGGGTATATGCTCCTCCCATGTGCCACCAAAATCCATTACATAAGCCTGAAACATGTCTTCCTAAATCTGTATCATCCTTTCTAATTGTCCATCTGTCTGAGGATGATATGCCATACTCATATTCAAGTGAGTTCCCAGGGATTTCTGTAAGGATCGCCAGAAACGATATGTGATCCTCGGATCTCTATCTGACACGATAGACACTGGTACACCATGCCTCTTTACTACTTCACAAATATAGGTTATTGAAAGATCATCCACCTTATGAGTTTCAGGAAGAGGGATGAAATGGGTTGACTTGGTTAGATGATTCACTATCACCCAAATGGCATCTTGTTTCCATACCATTCTTGGAAGAATTGTAACAAAATATATTTCTATATAATCCCATTTCCACACTGTGATAGGTAAAGACTGCAACATACCCAATGGCCACTTATGTTCTTCTTTAACTTGCTGACAAGTTATGCAGAACGAGATGATCTCAGCCACCTTCCTTTTCATGCTGCTCCACCAAAACTGCACCTTCAATGCCTTATACATCTTTTGTGTACCTGGGTGCATATCCCATCTTGAATGGTGGTAAGCATGAAAGAGTTTTTCATGAGCAGTTAAAGGAGAAACCATCTGATATCGAAACCGAAAAACTGAACTCCCATCCAGCTTCCATCCCTCAATGGTCTCCCCACAATTGAGTGTTTAACTCATTGCAATAGAGTTTACAACAGATGCATGTGCCTCATTTTCTATCTCCCCCAAATCAAGAACAATCACAACTAGAAAGAAAACCATAAAATCATCTTGGCCTTCATATTCTATATGCATGTTGGCTAGGACAAACATCAACTGCAACTCATCAGAAGCTTCTTTCTCCAACTGAGCATACAAATTTATGCTTAATGCAATGGCCACCGTACTACACATACCCGGTTTATATATCAAGTCAAAGTCGAACATTTGAATATAATATTTCCATCTCCTCTGCCATATATTCAAATCTCGTTGTGATAAAAAATTCTTCAAACTCTTATGATCTGTAAACATAGTGAATTTCTCGCCAAATAGATAATCACTCCAAGTCATCAAGGCATGGACAACTATAGCTAACTCAAAATCATGTGTTCGGACGTTCATTTCATGCACTCTCAACTATCATGAGGCATAACCAACAACATGGTCTCCTTGCATGAGAAAAAATCCCAACCAAGATCCTGAAGCATCACAATACACTACGTACCCCTATCTTGATTCCAGAAAAATCAAGATGGGTGCTGTTGTAAGGAGAACTTTCAACTCTTCAAAATATATCTGACATTCCTCATTCCATTGAAATTCAATGTTATTCTTTGTCAATGTTGTCATTGTAGAAGCTAGTTGTGATAATTCAGACAAAAAGCGTCGGTAATGACCAACTAGACCAAGAAACATTGTATTTCAAATACATTCTTCAGAGGTTTCCAAGAAAGAATAGCTTCTATCTTTTTCATATCCATTGAAACACCTTTCTTAGAAAAAACATGGCCCAGAAAGCGTACTTCTTGTATCCAAAAATCAAACTTTGATAATTTGGCATACAACTGATGGTCTCTCAAGATTTCCAACAGTATCACCAAGTGTTGCTCATGATCAGGCCTTGTTCATGAATACACCAATATGTCGTCCATAAACACCACAAAAAAAGAATCTAGATATCACTGAAATATCCTATTCATTAATGTCATAAAGACTACTGGTGCATTCGTAAGACCAAAAGGCATGACTACATATTCATAGTGGCCATATCAGCTTCTGAAGGCTTCCTTCGGAATATCCCCCTTTTGAACTCGCAATTAGTGATATCATGACTGCACGTCAATCTTAGAGAACCACTGAGCTCCCCTAAATTGATCAAATAGGTCATCAATTCATGGAAGTGGATATCTATTCTTTATCATAAATTGGTTAAGTTTCTGATAATCCACACATAGCCTCAATGTTCAATCTGATTTATTTACAAACAAAACTGGTGCTGCCCACAGAGACACGCTTGGACGAATAAAACCTTTGTTTTCCAGTTCTTATAACTGCACTTTAATTTCCTTTAACTGCATTGGTGTAATCCTATAATAGGGATGTGAGATAGGACTGGTCCCCAGAAGGAGATCAATTGTAAACTCTATTTCCCTTATAGGTGGTAATCCTGTGAATTTGTTGAGAAAGACATCTGGAAATTGATCCACAACAGCTAGAAAACTATTCTGCTCAATCACTTCCATTGATGACAAATTCAACGCTTCCAGTTGGTAAGAGATCATTCCCACCATTGGTTCCAAAAAGCTCATTGCACCATTCATTACCATCCGCTCACCTCTATAGAGATGGTTTATTTTGTCCATAGTCGTGAAACTAACCATTCTTCTATAACAATCGACGTGAGCCATACACATTTTCAACCAATCCATACCCATGATTACATCATAGACATCCATGTCCAACATCGATAAGTCCCATTTTAACTCAACTCCATCAACAGTTATATCCCATGGTCTACACACAAAGGCTGGACATTATCTTTCACCAAGAGGAGTTTTCAGTTTCAAAACAGAAGGCATCATCTCAAGTCTTAAACATAGAAAGTAAACAACACGGGATGAAATGATGGAATGAGATGCACCATTATAAAACAACACTTACACTAGGATTGAATTCAAGATAATCGTACCTCTTACTATAGATGTTCATTCCTGATCATCCACAATCATCTGCTCAGCTCTATACAATTACTTTGTGGCTGCACTGTTCTCCATGTTGCCTTGCAGAGACTTTCCTTATTGAGGAGTCATGGTATTTCGAGAATCACCATGGATAGTTCTGTTCTGTTTGCGAGACTAAGGTTTTTGTCTTCACCCTGTCGAAGCATTAGATTCTTCGGACATATGAGAAGTGTCACAAACACCTACCTGTGGAGCACTGCGACAATATCGCTGAAGATTCCCCATCTTGTTGCAATTGTGGAAGGCTCTCAGTGGTGCTGTACATTCTTGTTTCATGTGATCAATCGCACCACACTGAAAACACTTGGCTTTCTTCATGGGTCGTGGAGGAAGATTCACCGATCCAGCTGTCTGATTCTGATTCACAATCCCACCTTGGAAGTAGGTGTCCCTCTTTCTCTTATTCCCAACATTAGAGTTCCCACCCGTTCCTGTGAGTATCATCATACTTCCTCCTCCCATCACTCCTGATATGTCTCTTTCAGCTATTGTTGATATCTTTAACATCTCCGTATAATCCATAATACAGAGAACAAATATTTTCGAGCGATCTCCTGTTGCAACCCTGATTCAAGGATGTGTGCCTTCAGTGACGCATTTGCAGCAACTTCCGGTGAAAAGCACACTAAATTCATGAATTTAGCTGCATATTTCATGATGGAGAGATTCTCCTACTTCAGGATGAAAAATTTTGTCTTACTATGAATCTTTAACGTGTGAGGATAGAATGTTTATTTAACAATTCCTCAAATTCCCCCCATTACAGGACTTGATCCACCTATGCCTGCACCACTAGATCCCACCACTAGCATGCATTATCCTCAAGCATATATGTCACCAACTTTACATTTAGTTCTGTTGGTGTGCCAATTAAATCGAAGATATTATTCATCCTACTCAGCCACACTTCCCCCTTTTCAGGTTCAGAATCACCCCGAAAGGTTGGTGGATTTTGCTTCATGATTTGGATGGTATGACCCACATTCCATGGTTAATTCCTCTGGTTCCCCATATCCAAAGCTTGAAAATCTTGTACGATACTCTGATCCAGCTTTGGTTCACACGTGGTTCAGGTGCAACCACATTCTCTGCAGCTTCATCGGGTTGGTTCCGACGATGCCTATCGGGTGCCATTTTCTAAACCAACAACAACCTCCATCAATATCACTCTCTAGCAATTGATGGCTTACGATTTCAAATTCTATCACATCATCTATCACAAAATTTTATTCAAAACATCCTTTTTCCCATGTTAATCCATTTTTGAAAACATTCAACATAATTTTTGAAAATCAACCCATTTTCAAAATACACCAAATACCCTGTTTTCAAAATCATTAACTTGAAATCAATTTCTGCATTTTTCAAAGAAAATAACACCATGCACAAAATTGTTAATCATTTATCAAGATGAGATATGCAATCCTATTGGGAATTAATTCATCTACAATGCATGTCATGCTCCCCTCGTTGGCTAAACCCATGAAAATGAGATTTCCAATATTTTATTAGTGTATCCAAAACACTTTTGTACCCAACACCCTGGTAACTTGATGTTCAGCATAAACAGGCTTGCTATGTCCTTTTATTCTATACATTTCAAGTTCCGAAAATCCTACTCCTGTCTAAGAAGTCGACCCACGAAATAAAAAATAATGAATTTCAACTCCAAGACCAAGAACATCGATCACCACTTGTTAGGAATGTAACGAACAAGATGATACCATTTGTAATGAAACACTTATCATCATTGGATTGAGAGTTCAAAAAGTCATTACTAGGCCTTAAGCGACATCCCCAAGGCACTAAAGGTAGGAAAAAATGCCGAAGGGTTTCAATTATAGGTGTGGGATGATTTACCCTTTATGAAATAAACCCAAAAAAAACCAACCATAACTAGACATTCACTATATAATGCATGAACAATGGAAAGACCAACAAAAAACTTCATTTATATAAAACCACATCAAAGTACACCACAAAATAAGTCTAAACCAAGTATCAATGTTCACAATTGTTAAACAACCCAATTCTCTCAAAAGACACTAAAACACCGTGCTCCACAAGCTCCAAGCTCCAAAACATCTCCCAAGCATCACCACGAGCCACTAGCAATAAGATTCAATACCTTTACATGTGTCCCAAAACACAACATCTGCAAAAGCACACATGTTCAATAGCAGGGGTGAGTATAAAACTCAGTAGGTTTTCCACAATGACTTTTCTACTCATGCCACTAGGATAGAAGAGTTATCCACATTTATATAAAAACATTTTATATAACACATTTTTACAAAGAAGTTTATAACAAAATATAAACAAGTTTCCAAAACCATTCATACTCAAAAGCATCCATGTTCAAGTGGAATAAATTTTCCATCATTTTATTTTTTCTAGAAAAATAACCAAACAATATTTACAACCATTTCACAAACATCTCGTTTTGGCATACCCAACCATTTCACAACCCGTTAAATCAACCATGCATGCTTTGGTATGACAGTTCCATATTCATGAGTAGTTTCTCGTCGATCTACCAAGTCTTCACAAGGTAATTGTTTCCCATGTTCCATTTTTGGAACTATGAACAAAGTCATATTTCAACCAAGCCTCGTACTTAAAATCCCTATGTGCCATTAAATGTTTGGCACCGAGAACAAGGTCCTATTTCAACCAAGCCTCGTATATGCAACATGAACACACACCACATATTCACAACAATCATGAAAAAACAATCCTTTCAATAAAATACCTTTTATTGAAAACTATTTCCATCAAAACCAAGTGTGTTCAACCATTTCAAACCATTTCAATAAAACTATACTTTTATTGAAAACCAAAGAATGAACCAATTTCATCAAGCCATTTTAATACCAATCCATTTCAATAAAACACCAATTTTTAAGGAAAACCCATCTTTCATCAAACCATTCACCATTCGAGCAAATCCATAATTTAAAATCACCATTTTAAATTCAAGAAGCCAAATCACTTTTTACAATAATTCAAAATGATTTCACAATTTCATCAACACCATAAATCATCACTAAAGAAGTTTTATTCCATGATTTGCAGAATCAATTTAATTCAAATAACCCAATTTGAATCTAATCCAATCAATTCTACCAAGAGGGGTCAAGAATGAAGCCAACTACCTCAACAAAATATTCAAAACCAACCAACGGACGAAGAACGCCAACAAAACCGAGTCAACTACTCCCCAAGCCTCCTTAGATTAATTCCCCTCAATCAACCAGCTTCTAAACACAATGGAAAACCTCCGGATCTTTTCAAAACCACCTGGTATGTGTTCTCCCACCTTCACCAGAGGGAAATCTGGGGTTAGGGCCATATAGAAGCAAAAATGACTGGGTTTAAAGGCAAAATGGATTAGATCCTTATAAATAGGTTCTATGTTGACTTTGCACATGGTTAGCCCACAAAGTTAGTCAAATCGCGTGCTAACCATGTGGTAGTCACTGCTTGGAAGGGGTACTATAAACGACCTCCTCACACGGTTTTCCCACAACGTGCACACACCGTGCAGTCTCCTCTGTCCAAAGTGACATCACCTGCACGGCTTCTACACGGTTTAGGAAAACCGTGCGAAGCCCGTCCATCACCACATTTTTCCCTTTGACACTTTAAAAAGCCTAAAAGCGCCCCCAACCATTTCTCATATGCTTCATGTACTTAAAAGGCATAAAACAAGGGTTACTTACCATAAACCGGGGGTACTAAACAATTCTTCGTTTAACCTAACAAAATATCCTACGTCAAATAATTCTAATAATAAAACTCATTTATTAACAAATGACTCTCTCCTATAGTTCATACTCCAATCATATGACATGCCCTTTAAGGATGGGTTTTACTTGAATCCTTTCAAGGCATGTATACACTTGGTAAGTCTACTATGTCCTGAAATCATAACTCTACCAAAAACTCTCACTCCCACATTCAAATATGTGACCAAATACCAATTCTAAATTCTAGAACATAGATTCCATATCCAAGACCATATTATGGGGAATGAAATGGAATTATCCATTCCCCCTATATATTATAGGATTTTATTTAGATTAGAGGACCTAGTACAATCTTGGGGACACTATGTTCACAAATATATTGTATTGGGGTCTCTCAAAAATCAATAAAAATTGATTACTAATTCTTGTGGTGGGAAAACCAAATATCAATAGATAAAAATAGGAATCAGAGAGGTCACCTATAGTCTACAATAAGAAATATGTATATAGTCTATACGATGTAACAAAAAAATAAAAAACTATTTAAAACATATATAAAAATTGGAATCGTAAGAGGGATGAATGTTAGTTACATTAAATGATAAAAACATATTTTAAAATTATACTATATAATTTATAAAAAATTATATGATCAAATTATATAGAATCCAGGTACTTTAATATATTATTTTCTAAGAAGATACCAAAACCATGAATTAAAAACAAATGTAAACCCATGTACAGTGAAACCCATTTCATGTTTATGGGAAATGTGTTGTTATAAAAAATGTCATATGGTTCTCCAAATTACATCAAAAAAATTTATATTGTGATCAAATGGATGTGAATGAAATCAATTAGAGTTATTATAATTCAATGCTTAGAAAATATCATCCACCCAGAAACATAACAATAAATACATATAAATAAAAAACATAATCCAATATATTTAAATGAAATATACACCATGATATCTCACACTAGTAATAAAAGACATTGGACATGATCCACCTATATATTATTGATAACACACTCTCACCACTATAAACTATCATATTATACCACACTTAAAGTTTCACATGAGACATACAAACAGGAATGGTCTCACCATATCCAAAAACTATCCTATCAATTTTTTATACAAACAAGAATGGTATCACCACATTAGAGATCTCCAGAAGGATGCACTTAATTAAACTCTTGCTCGAAACCAGATCATATATTTTTTCATAGGGATTAGATCTAACTATATGATTGTACAAGATTAGCTATACACATATCACTTGGACCACACATCTAACTGTCATTAACTAGAAATATTTTCCCATGACATTGTTCTTTATTGCAATAATTATGTGGAATTATTTGGGGAAAATCTAATTTATTCATCCCATCAACTCCATCTATGATTAATAACCCATATCGCATAGATCCTCATGAACCATATCCCCTTCTCTAGATGATAATAGGAAAAAAAACATCACAATTAGATTATATATCTATATCCAAAAAATCCCATAAATAATAGAACTCACAACATTATAAAATGAAGACACAAGAGAAAATAATTTAACCTTATGTTCATACATTATATCACCACAAAAATTTATCAACACATAATCTAGAGGCTAGAAATAAAATAATAATAATTATTAGGCTACTCGACCACTTACTCTATCTCACAAATAGTATAATATATCATAAAATAGGGGAAATCGCATTCCTTATTTGAATAAAATACCATGGAAACACTCATATTTAATTTATTCATTTGGTTTTTTTCTAAGGATCTCATTTTCCACTAGGATTATGTCTCACAAAATCATCCCACGAATAAAATAAAGAACACTGGGACTAAATCATGCATCAACCGTGAATTCCAATCATGAGGATCTCTTATGAGAAACTAATTAATATAGAAACCTCATCATGGTGATAAATGAATAACCAAAGGATGATTATGAACACCTAACACATCCACTATTAAATAAAAATATCCCAAGGATCCTATGGGTTGATGTGCAAAGAAACCATGACTATATTTATAACTAGGTTAACTGGCCCATTAAACAAGAGAAAAACTCATAAAATGTTCTAAATAAAAAACAAATAATCAAGAAATATCAATAACATGTCATGAAAACATAATCAAGAATCAAAAAATATATCATATATGATTTATAAAGCATTGAACCACCTAGATGTGGTCAAACAGAAAACAAAATCTCATAAGTTATTCATTTTTTCATTGAAAAAAATTTAACTTTCATTTTAAAAAACCTTCTAAAATTCTACCCTTGAATCTACATACACAACCATTCAAAAGGGATCCTCATTCACAATAATGTCAAATAATGTAGGTTTTAAAAAATCCCACAAACAAATCCATTTACACCCACACATTTTTTAAACCATATTCGAAAAATTCACAAATCCCACTATAAATGTCATTTAAAATATTTTTTATTTAAAAAAATTAAAAGAAAAAAACTATTTCTTTTTTAAACCAGGTCAAAACTGCTGAAGCCACCAAAAAATAAATATTTTGGGAAATAAATCATATTCATGTAAGGATCCACATAAAAACACTTTATCAATATTTTTAGTCATTGTTGACTATTGTGATGGTGTTAAAATTTAATAAATTTATATAGATAGATCTCACAATATTAACCAATTATTACAAAAAAATAATGATTATAGATCATGAACATAAAATTACTAATTATGAAGAATCTTAGTAGTATAAAGGCTTCATAACTCAAATATTGATACATAAATTAATACATTTTTTATATCAGCCACCGACATTCCCCAAATCACCTATATCATCCATAAATATTAAAACATAAATAATAAAATCACTTATAAAAAAATATATAATTTTTAATAATCAATGAAAAACTCACCATGTAGTGTAATGTTATTAAAAGACCAAGAAATGTAGTGTGTTCTACTCACAACATGCATCTAATTTTAAGATATAGGAAATACCAAAAAAAATTAATTTGGATTAATTAATAATTTTACCTGAAATCCAAAAAATCTATAAGGAAACTAATTTGATAACATAACTCAAGATGAATGATATGTGATACTGATAATACATTATTCAAAAATATAGAATAATTGATCCCAAAAAATAAGATGTACTGTAACAAAAAAAGAATTAATAAATGAGGTGTGTTCCACTCTCAACATGCACCTCATCTGAATAAAAAAACACTAATTTATGACATAGTTTGATGAACAATTTTACCTAAAATCTTCTAAATAAACAATATATATCATTCAGTAACATAAATAAATATGAATGGATTGTTATTGTGAAAATACATCATTCTAATGATTCTTCATTTAATTTCACAAGGAATACACATGAAGCGGGATGATTCTACTATTATCTAGTAATTTAATATCTTCAAAAACATTGTTGGGATGACAAAAATTAGTTCAGTACAAAGAGGAATAACTTGGAGTAGTGAAGGGGATTATATAACCTTGGATTAACATGTAAAAAATAATTGAACTACCTATATTTAAGAAGAATAAAAGGGGAGAAAGTGAGATCCGAATGGGGGAACATTTTTTAGTTGGGTAAAAGGTTATTTGAATGGGGTTCATATTTATTAATTTGGGAAATTACACTTTTATAATATTATTAAAAATGGGAATGGTACTACTTATTACGTAATAATCCCCACTCAAAAATATGTGGAACCATTAGGTACTCGGTGTAGGGAAATGTCTATCAAGTGTCCCATATACTGTCCCCACCCCCAATAAATGCCTATTATACCCAGTGAAATCCAACTGAGAATCCATTTCTTTAAAATAGTTACCCCATTCTCCCATTACTCAATAACCACCTGAGATCTTACATCAGCTACTTTCATAATAAACATATTCCATTTGAATTTCTCATAAATGACTTTACACATGATCTAAAATCCATTAAATTTATCAAAAAAAATTGTTAATCCATGTGAAAAATGATTATATAATATATATTCTAGTCCACCACAAGTAAAATATATAGGAAGATTCAATTTAAAATAACGATAACTAATATTTATTATAGGGTTTCAAAATCATTCTCACATATAATTTTTTCTATAATTTTATATAAAAAGTAAAAAAATTCAATCAAACATGACATGTTTATTTTTTAAAATTCACATATGCAGCTTCAAAAAAATAATACATAACATCTTCAAAATTACAGTAATTTTATAGTATTTAATTAATAAGATCTCATACATCAATAAAGTATTAGACAATATAGATTAAATATTATCTTTCTTCATCTAGCTTCTCATTTTCATGATACATTTTATATCATTTATAATATATTATCACCATGTATTTTAGAATGAAAATTTTCCAATAATAGTTTATTTCATGGTGTAACTTATTCAATTTGATACATTTAAAATCAAAATATATGATTTGATTTTAATTCCAATCATCTCTAAAATATTCGATTAAAATTGATATTTCTTTTAATTTTAGAAGATATTAATCTTCAATATTAATATTTCTTGATGGTAATAATACCCGAGAAATATATCAATAAAAAAATATTCAATAATCCATGATATTCATCCATGAAATATTTGATTATACCAAACATATATACCATTAAATTTGAAGCTAACTATTTCTTGGGACTAGAATAAAAAAATTGAAAAAAATTGAATATAAACACATTGGATGAAATAAGATGAAACTAAGAAACACATGAAGAATCATTTTTTTGTAATGATTGAGGCATATTATTTATATTAATGGAAACATATGAAATACATTATGTGTTGTTTTATCAAGGATGAAACAATTTTTAAAAAGTATAATTTTTTGAAACTAAATAAATATCCTATTCATAATCAAGGACATCATGGAAAAATTTATAGAATTTTTAAATACTAAAAATAGTAGAAAATTGTGTAAAGGTTGCATAGATGAATGAATATTTCAATATAGGTTGAATTATATGTAATTATTTCTATACATAATATTTTACAGCGAATCATCTTATAAAGGATATATGCTATTGTATCCCCTTGATAATCATCCAATTTCCATCTTTATATAATTACCAAATAGATTCCATAATTTGAAAGATACATAAAATTTAGATGGTATTTAGTGAGTTACATGCCTTATATGAATCATTCATCCATATAAAGTTATTTTATATTACCCCTAATAAAATTACAAGGTACATATATTGACAGGGGTTATGTAATTCACAAACACCCATTTCCCTATTTCAATGAATCCATATCCAGAAGACAGCAGAGACCCACCCGTATTGGTAAGGATATCTCAAACCCCTCTATGAATGATAAATATATGGAATAATTAATTTACCAATCCCCCTATATAGGGATGATATTCAATTTTACCAATGAATTCATGCAATTTTGAGTGCATGTGTGGCTGTATAATTGATATAGTTTCATCTATGATCAAGAACCCAAGGGTAATAATTCAATGATTGTCCTTACCTTAACGGGTACATCTAAAATTACTCATCCGATATTAGATACAACCCAGATCATGATTCCCTCTATAGATACATCAATTATTATGCATTCCTCTATATGATAATTCAAAATATTTCATCCAGATCCAAAATAAATGTTTTATCATTATATAATTCATGTATATTCATATTTGAATACATTTTCAAACTCATTTATCCCATTAAAATCAATATATATAGAGGTTCTACGATACCTCTAAATTTATTATTGTGGTTTTTTACTCTTATGATAATGGAGATTCAATGTTCTATAAATGTTAACATTTATAACAGTAATAAATTGCCATTATATTCCATGGAATATATAGTTTTTACTCCTTAGATATCAAATATCGTTTCAGGTGAGGATAATTGTATAATTCATCATCCAAAATCAATTTTTGGTTATTGGGGTTGTAAGTTTCATTTGAGATATTCCAAAATTTTCTAATATAAATTCCCAATTTAATATATTAATTATCTAAGTGATATAGGCCCCTCATTGGGTGATACTTTAAATATTATCACCCAGAAGTTGTATATACTTTCCCCCATCCTTGTCGTTGACCTAGTGTAAGGTTGAATTTTCTCCCATTTCATCTCACCTCCTATGAGTTCAATCATCCTTCCTTAGAATGTTATAAATATTTTGAGGATGATATATAGATTTCATGGAATTATAGAACAATTACCTTCATAGACATCCTTATTTCATTAGATTTTTTGATACCTTAGAGATTAGGATTCATTGCAAGGATCATAGTTTTAACATATCCTTCAATGTGAACCTCCTTGTATATCCGCTGATGTGATCTATAGTCATTCTAAAATTGTATTACTTACAATCCATATACATTTATACTTTCCCTTCATGAATTATTCTACTACACATTACATAAACTACATATAAATGGACTTAGCATTGTAATGACCAAATAGAAAACAATATGGTACCTGTTTCAAAGCCATAAATTTAAAATAAGTGGCCATGGTTGAATCATTATAGTGGGTACCAATATTTTTATTATTTTATGTACCTAAGGGAAATAACTTTATATGTAAATTGACACCAAACTATAACTTTTTTGATCCTATTCATTGAGGAAAATTAGATTTACATTTTATGCACTATACTAACATCATCTCAATGTTCACTCAACAACCATTTTATTAATACTTTCTTGATGGAGTGAATGTTTAGGGTTAACATAAGTCATCTTCAGAGAACATAAAACTCAATATACCCTGTGAATCCTCCAGTCTAATCTTGAACCCTAGAGAACCCCTATGAACCTTCAAGGATAAAAAAAATATAATGTAACCATAAGTCCTCCTTAGAGACAATAATACCTAGTATTCCCCTAATGTCCTTGTGTAATACCCCAACACCTATTTTATAATTTTATCTATTCTTGTATGGATCAAAACATGTGTGTAAATATTAAGTTCTCTTGTGATACCTTACACCATAGTGTACTCTTTTAATACTTCTATGACATAAGAAAATGACTAGATAAAATTCAAGTCTTCTTAGGAAAACTTTATCCCCAACATACTATATAAGTCCCCAAGGGTGACCATAAACCAACCATACACATTTGAGCATTCTCAGATAAAATAAAACTATATTAATACCTTATGTAACTCTAGGAGAACTTAAAACAAGATATAACCTTAAGCCTTATTTGAATACATTAAACTATATCATTACTATATTTATATATGACAAGGGACGAGACAGTCATGGGTGGTGGTTAAATTGATATATTTATGTTTTAATATAAATGAAACAAAACAAAACAAAATATAGGTAAGTAGATAAAAAATCATTAATATCTTAATTATTTTAATTTTAAAAATCCTAGTTCACTTATTTCAACCCCTTTACTCATTAAGATGTTTATTATTCTCTATAAAAACAACGTTTCTCTAGGGTTCCAAACACTGTAACATCCTTCCATGTATAGGTTGATACTTAATTATACCAAAAATCTATTTTATACTAGGGGTACAACCAATAAAATGGACCATTCATGAAGGCATAATAATTAGATTTTAATTTTTGATGGAAAATAATTATATAGATATCGATATAATGTAGTGAATATAAAAAATTACTTCTCAATAAGAAATAAAATATATAGAAATGTTTAAATTAAAATTAATTCTTAATATTTATTAATTTTTTTAATGAGTTCCAATACAATATTGTTTTCACATAAAATTTATAAATATGACAATCATGATTAAAATTTCTACACTTGAGTTCTTTTTCCAGATCCACTGATAGTTATTTAGAAAAAATTTATATTATAGTTTATCCATGCTGTTTCAAAATTATTGGTCAGTGGTTAGATTTTTTATGGTTTCAAATGTATGAGATATCGATTAGTTGTTCATAATAGTTTCCGTGATTTTTTAGTGGGAGTGTTCATTTTAATTTAAAAAAAATAAAAAAAATAAGCAAAAAAATTCTCTAAGAATATATATATAATACATTATAAATGGAAGAAATATCAAACAAAAACATTAATTAAAACCATGTATATATATATATATATTAATTTATTCCATGGAGGAAATAAAACCAAAAATATTAATTCATACAATAATACATATGTATCATAAAAAATATCTTACATGAATAATATAAAACCTGAATAGAGAGTCTCATATATTTGAACATGAATCATTTTATGTAATATAATTTTGAATAATATGTAAAATCTCTAATTAAAAGATAAAAAATACTTAATATACCATTCTATTTAAATTAATACATAATAGTTTATACAATTTGAAATTTAAATACGTAACAGGTTTAAAATCTATGTTTTTGAAGCAAAAAATCTGATATGTAAGAAATTAATTTATTCATAATATATTTAACAATGGTAAATTCATGAAACATAACATTTATATGATATTTATTATTTAAAAATAATACATAATACACAATACTTAGAGAAAATATTCAACTTGAACAATTGTGAAACAAGTGTATATAAAAAATTAATAATTACAATAATAACATATGAATTTAATATCTATCTGAGTTAACATCATTCTAGAAAAATTTAAATAAGTATAAAAACAAAATAAAGTGTTATATAATTATAAAAAAGTGGAATGAGGTAAATTATCTAATATAAAAATCTCCCCAATTCTGATAATTACAAAACCAATTAGATAAAAATGTGATAAATGTCCATCTTTTAGAAACAATAAAATTATTTAAAAAATATAATAATCGGTCTTCAAAAACTAAAAATATTATCCTATAAATAATAATTCTTTTCATTTAAATACTAATAAATAATTTAAAACAAATTCAATACTCTAATACTATAATAATTATTCATGATTGATCATTCTATATTAATATATAATAAAAAGTATAACTACAATATTATAATATAAATAACTACTAAAATTATTCTATTGGACAGGAAATGTAGAAACATTAAAAATGTGATAATTTCCTTGAAAATTTAGCATAATATATCTCAAATACCTATACCTATTAACACGAAATCATTTATATTAATCCCAAAAAAAATATAATGATATGGTACAAATTAGATATGAATTTTCACTAAATAATAGTTGGATATAACAGTAATCCATTAACTCCCAACTCTAGAATCAATGTACAAAATTTAAACATCCAACACCCCATGTTCATACTGAATTATTGTAAACTTCACTGTATCCTAATGATTATTAAAAATATCACATAATTGATCACTATTATAAATATATTCTAAAAATATATCACATTGAAAACATGATCTCGAATAAATTAATATCTCACTTCATTATGACTCATTCTATAATGTTGAAATGGAATATTAAAAATATAAATAAAAAAAGAGTTGTCCCAAATAATTATCATTGTATCAAATTTAATATCATTTATTGGAAAAAAAATTGATGAAAAAATATGTCAAAAAACATTTAGTATATGAAACATATTTATTTCATTTACGGAAAATGAAATTTATAACTATTTCCTTGAATTTTATGGAATTATAACATTAAGAATAAATGAACCTCATTAGAAACACTTTTTTACAATTCAACATTCAAAAAAATTAGAATCTGAATAGGTATTTAAATTAAATGAGTTATTACTAGAATATAATAATGGTTTATTATACAATTATCATTAAAAATAATCCTTTTAGGATAATTGAGGTGAACTTTCATAAAATTATCATGAAATTTAGCCCAAACACAGACATTATGAAAAAGATTAGTTGTAATAGGAGTCAAATAAATAAAATTTCAAATAATTCCTACCAAAAATTTAATGTCAAATGACATATATAAAAAATATATATCCAATATACAATTACTAATAATAGGGTAATTTAAAGGATTACTTGAATCATTTATAAACATCTTAAATAAATACTTATCAAAATTGCACTTATTAATAAAAATTATATGATCTGTTTGAAAAATATTATATCCTAAATATAATATTAATTCTCCCATAAGACTAATTTGAAATTTAAAAATAATAAAATTTTAATATTCCCGACATAATAAATTTAGTAGGTGATCCAAAAATAATGTCATCAATAAAAATTTGAAAAATCAATATATCCTCAGAATAATATTCATAACCAATAGAGGTTATGCACATCCTTTAACAAATAAAATATTACAAAGAAAGATGTATAATTTCTTATACCATGCTTTAGGGGCTTACTTATGTCCATTTAAGTATTTTTTATGTTTCAAAACATGATCTAGATTCTTCTTATCTTAATAATTCAGTTGATTTTTTATGTAAACATCTTTAAAAATCAGTCCATTGAAGAATAATATTTTTATATAGATTTTATATTGTTTAAATACTTGATCATAAAAATAATATAATAAATTTTAAATTGATTACATTATAGAAATTGTAACACCCCAAGTAAATAAAGAATATGACATTTTCACATTTATCCATATTTGTGAATAAAATATTAATATAACTTTAAAGTGGACGCTATGCTCGATGGATTACCCAATACGCAACAACGAGTTTCTTGGGAATCTTACGTTGCACTCTAATAATAAAATAATATTAGTTTAAATTGTATTTAACGCCTAGCCGTTATATTGGCGGGAATGAACAGAACTAATTACAAAATGATTATATATGTTTTTCAAATATTTTTACTTTTATCCAATAAATTTTGGAGGATTAAAAATTCGAATGAATCAAATTTTAAGCGTAAACATTCTAATATTCTTTAAAAGGTCGATTAACCGCCTTTTGATGAAGAAACTCTTTTAAATCAATTTTTTGACATTTTTATGTGTTATATTTGACAAAATAAAATTCTTCATTAGAATCGGGACATCAAAATTTACTTTGTGTAATTTTTTGGTATTTTTCCGATAATGTTCATTTTTTAATGAATAGTGAAAAATGTTTTATTTTAATTCAAAACCACTTTTTAATCTAATTTATTTAAATGATTAGAGTATCTTTTGAATTGGTTTCAAAGTGAAATTAGAATATATTTTTACCATTTAATCCAATAGTGGCCATTGGAATTAATTTCATCTTGAAATTGGACTTAAACACTAGTCAATCTTTTGATACTCATTGTTTCATAAAAACACGCTATTTGCTCTGGCAGTGGGAATTAATTATTAAATTAATTAATTTAACTTATATGTTTTTAATTTTTTAAAATAGACATCATTTTTGAATTCGGAATATCAAATATAGCCTAGGGTGAAATTTTGGTAATTTTCTGAAAAACATCAATTTTTGATGAATAGTGAAACCACTAAGTGGTAGTTAAAGAAACCGTTTTTTCGTTTAAATGGAACTTTACCACTTCTGTGATTTGAATTTCAAAAATCTGACATACATGGTTTTCATTAGGAAGTAAAATTTGGTTCAATGGGATTAAAATATTTTTTTGGTGAATAGTAACTTTTAAGTTTATTAATCGTGATTAGAGGTAATTAGTGTAATTTAAGGTAAAAATAATGTTTTAATAAAATGAAATGACCTAGACACATGCCCTACCCTCATTTGATGTGTCATGGCCGACCAAGACAATCCATGGGTCAACTTGGGGACCCCATGGAGCCACTTTGGTTGGAAAATGACATTAATACCTTTTTATTTAATGTTAAAATTAAAATGTCACAAACATGTGTTGTTTTACTATAAAAAAATTTAGATGGGGTTATACAAGTGATATTTTTGACTATAAATTTTCATTAGCAATCTAAAAAGATTTCCTACATCATGATATTTTTTTATAATTTTTAGACATTAAATAAATTAAATTATTTATGACACCATGATGATGCAGCGATTACCTCATTATTTAACGATTAAAATAAAATGAAACAATAATGTAAAATCTAAGACCTAGACTTTTCAAAATCCTATTGGATGGGTGGATTTCTAACCCTTATCAACTTATCCTGTATATTTATAATTATGGGACCTTTTTATCCAAAAATCATTTTATAATAATGTATCTTTTCTTAACTTTCCAAGAGTGCCCCTCCTTTTCTCTTATAAAAGGCCCCCACCTCTACCACCTTACCCACACCTCTCAAGCCTTTGGATTGGACAACACCTGCCCATATCATCTCTCCACATCCCTATATTCATCATTGATGCCTCACCTTTGGGCAGAATCCTTTCCAAGGAAGCCTTTGAGCTCAAATCAAAAAGAGTTACCCGATTTAAAGGTAACGTTTTCCCTTGTGTTCTTTTGTTTTATTTTGCTTCTCCAACCCTCTAAACTTTTTGTATTCATTTATTTTGTAACAAAACCAGTATCTTAGATATACTAGGATGTGGTTATGTTAAGGATTCAATATACACTTACACACACCTTCGTCTAATGGTTATAGAACATACTGTTTCTGTGGATGACGAATTTCTGCCTCATGAAACGATGATTGTTCAATCTTCTCTCAACACCTTTCATGGTGGCCATTATGATGTCACTTTATTTTATAAATTATATATATGGTATTTATGTTTTCTATATTCTTCTGAATTTTATATTTAAAACACGACTTTATTCTTTTCATGTTGTGCAAATGCGATAATTTCATACGAGGAAGTGTGGACTACCGCCCACTCAAGTGACGTGACTCGTTCATGCAATACATGGAACGTATAAAGAATGAAATTAATGAACATATGTGATCTATATAACAGATATATTATACTGTAATTATAATATATATATCTCTCAATTATTTTTAATTCCATTAAAATGACAAAGAAATGAAAGTAGCATTCATGCGTACGTACGGCCTGCCGTCTCTAGGAATGGTGAATTTAATTTCTTTTTATCTCAAAATGTTCTAGAGTAGTATAAAACAAATATTTACTGGATATATATAGTATTTAAATAATTAATACTATTATGGATATTATTTACTTATAACTACATGGAAATCATTTTCAAACAAGTTCATTTTTGACTCATGTACCAAACATCGACAAAAACGTCTGATTTGAACTCACATTATTAACCAATTATTATAACATTATAATACGTGATATGAACTGAATAATAATATCTAAAAGAGGTACTTAATCCATTATAAATTGACCAAAGTTTATTATTCAAGAATTTAAAGAAATGAACAAGACAAGTCAAACTTGATGTAAGGGATCCAACCTCTCTCTTTCTTTTTAAGTACTCTCTTTTATGTCATTTATTTTAAGCTCATATTTCTTATGTTTGGGGATGTTATTTTACATTCCTCATACTGTACTTTTTATTTTCAAATTATGAGAGACCCTATTTGATCTCATAAGTCCATTTTTGGAAGTTTTAAGTGGCACCGTTAGGCTGCCGAGTTTTCGTAAGGGATTTTTCATCTCACTTTTATTCCCGTGACATTTATTCTACGTTTTACACTATTTACATTGAGTGGTGTATGTACTGCCCATTTTTATACACTTGTTTTAGTATAATTTCATTTATTGGTATTTAAATATTCATTGTATGATCCTTCTTCAATGGGGTGTATGTTTCGAAAGTTACCCAACTCGGTAAGGGGACCATTCACCCTCCTCTTTTTAAAAGACTACTTTTGTTATGTCTTTTAATTCACATACTATTATGTTGGGATATTTTCTTCTATATCCTTATTTATGTAAATTTTATGTCCAAGTGATGAGATACCATTTTCTCTCTCATCAACTCAATTTCTGAATTTAAAAGTGACGTCGTTAGGCTGTCGGATTTCTGTAAGGGAACTGCTTAACCCACATTCAATTCTTTTGGTTAAACCTATACTTATTGATTTTATTATGCCAAGATTATGTTTGGAATCTCTATGATGTAATTTACACAAACCTTTGTGTGGATATACTATTTCTACACATAATAATCTCATTGATAAATTCTTACGAACTTGTATGGGAAATCATAACTCAATCTCATTTAATAGAGTTAAATATCTATGTCATTAGTTTTGTTTTTGAAAGATTATGTGTGAATGACCTCTGATTGTTTCACACTTAATATCCACTTATATTGGGTGTATTTATATTTCTCATACATAATTATGCGATAGATTTATACTTAATTTAAGGATACCATCTTTATAATGGATTTCATCTCAATTTACATTTCCATTGAGACTTCATTGTTGTTATGCACCAATTCACTTTTATATGGTGTGTATACTGTCCTTTGACATATTATATCATGAATCCATTTATTCTCATGATATTATAAACTTCGGATTAAATGTTATTCCGAAATTATTTAGTCTCTCATTTTGTTAAAAACTCTTTAACAAAAATATCATTTTAAATGTTTTAAAGATTCATTATTCTAAATCATTATCTTTAATGTCCATGTTTTCAAAATGGTTTTCAGTATTTATTTATATGGACATTAATGTTTTAAAATTATAATTACATTAAAAGATTCAATGTGGTATGGGACACTTTGATTCAAAAATCTATTTTAAATGAATTTTGAAAATGGATTGATTAATTCAATATCTTGGAATTACTTATTGTGATTGCAAATGATATGTTGTTATTGAAATGTTTATATTTTCAATATTTTATGTGTAATGATGGTACTTGGACATTTTATTGGTGTTTATGTGATAAACCATATGATAGGTGGTGCCGTGAATACCAGGACGGGTGGTTACGTTATAACCTCCAATGCATTGGGTATAGAAGTCGGCCGTATGGCTATTCCATTAAGTATGTGTGGAAGTCGACCGTATGGTTATTCCATTTAAGTATGTTTATATACCAAGTGATCTTTATATGTTATGTGATATTTATATGGGTTTTATGGTAATCTTTTGGTTACAGAAGGGTAATTAATAAACTTTTATTCAGTGAAGAGTTTTTACTACTTCATAAAGGTGAAAAGTATTACTTTGATAAAGTATACATGGTTTACTTGTTGTTTTGAAAAACTAACAGTTTTCTTTCTTTGTGTATCCCTTACAAATATTTTTATGCTCATCCCAAGTTTTTTAAATGTTTTTCACAGGACTTAACGTGGAATAGGGTCAAGGATGGGATCAAGGGAAAGTCATGCTACCTAAAACATGGAACTAGACAAGTTTATTTTTAAGAGTTTTTATTTTATGGAAACATAGTAGATGTTTCTACTTTGTGATCTTTTGAGATGTAATATTTATGACCTAATTCTCTAAAACTATAAACCTGAAATGATCTTCAATGTGAATTATTCATTTAATTCAATATTAAGTATGGTTTAAGGCTAGGGCCTTATAGTTGGTATCAAAGGTCGGTTTAGATAACTTTAGAGGTTAGGGTATTCTTTAAGCATAAGTGACATTACCATAATGGTTAGGATTTTAGAAGGAGTCCTAGTTTTAGATAAAGTGAATGAGTAAGTATATCTTAGTGTTTATCTTCCTCATTAGTACATGATGGTTTTGTTGATATACTCACACTGACATTTCTGTTTTTAGTGAATGGATGGATCTAGCAGGCACCAAAGTGACAATAGGTTTGAAGGAAACTATGGTGGTTCTCTGATTAAGAGACTGGATGAAATGGGGGATTCAAGTAGGAAACTCGTGGTTGTTCTAAACCAACTATCAAGGAGTTATGATCAACCACTTGTAACTTGGTATGTTCTGTAATGCATCATGTACAAGATGACCAATGGATGTGGATGTTCAGGTAAAAATTATAAAGGTAACCATTAGGGTTTATACGATCCTTACTTTTGAGGTAATTATGGGTTGTTATATATTATAATGGAAAATGAAAGGCATGAGATAAAATTGTGGTTAAAATATATTATGATTATTTTTTAAGATTTTATCTCGTTTTTGGGAATGATTTAAGAATTATATAGTTTCTGAAAAAGGACAACACACAGACCATCTGACAACCCGTCACGTCGAACAAAGCTACATGAATCGAACCCACAACCAAATTGCGACTGGTATTTATCACCTACCACTGGACTACATGAAGTCCCTGGTTAGTTTGACTAATTCTTTTTAGTTAGATGATTTTAGGAATCAAGAGTAAATTTATTTTGGGTTATCTATGGAAGTGATTAACCTATCATAGAGGATATGTGATTAGGTTAATTACTTTTCAATATGAGAATTTAAGAACAACTGATGTTATTTGGAGATAAAAGTTAATTTGTACCTTGGAAGACTATGTGATTAAATCCTTCAAATATTTGGTTTTCAATCTTTGTTTGGTTTACTCTGATGAATTTTATGGACAATTGTTTATCGAATAGTCTTTGTTGAACTTTGGGTTTTTTTGGACAATTTTTAGGGATTAAGAATGGATTTTATTTTTATAAAGGATTATAATTTTGTGGATTATCTGATCTCATATTAACAATTTTGGTTTTGGATTTTGTCTAAAGAGATGAGAAATATAAAGTTCTCTTTTGTGGATTAGGTGATTCTCAAGAAGTTGATTATAGTACTCTTAATGCGAACAAGTCTTCCTAAATACTCGTCTTTTGGAGAAAATATGAGTTTGATTAAGGAATATAGTAAAAGATGAAAGTCTACGTGAGAAGTAAGTATGTTCCATTATGATTTAGTTAAGCTCAAAAATAAATTCCTCAATGAAGAGTAACTTAAAACAAAAATGTTTTCTGTTATCTTTTCCTACTGGGGAATCAAATACCGTTTAACCCATCACAAGTTTCTGATTTTCTTATGGTTAACTTTCTCCTAGACATGTTTACTATAACTCTCTCTCAGAACATGACCCTTTGTTTTTTCCTCCATGTCCATATTTTCATACTTGGAATCCTAGTATGGGTTAACTCGGGTGACCTTTTTACTTCTCTTTCTTTATTTTAAAGTGATTGTTTTACTGACTCTGGTTCCGATGTGGGATTTTCAATGAAGTTTCCACACCCAATTTTAAAATTGTGAGGACGCAATTCCCAAATGGGGGAATGATGTAACACCCCAGGTAAATAAAGAATATGAAATTTTCACATTTATCCATATTTGTGAATAAAATATTAATATAACTTTAAAGGGGACGATATGGTCGATGGCGTACCCAATACGGAACAACGAGTTTCTTTGGAATCTTACGTTGCACTCTAATAATAAAATAATATTATTTTAAATTGTAGTTAATGCCTAGACGTTGTAATGGTAGTAATGAACAAAACTAACTACAAAATGATTATATATGTTTGTCAAATATTTTTACTTTTATCCAATAAATGTTGGAGGATTAAAAATGCGAATGAATCCAATTTTAAGCTTAAACATTATAATATTCTTTAAAAGGTTGATTAACCGCCTTTTGATGAAGAACCTCTTTTAAATCCACTTTTTGAAAATTTTATGTGTTATATTTGACAAAATAAAATTCTTCTTTAGAATTGGGACATCAAAATTTACTTTGTGTAAAGTTTTGGAATTTTTCCGATAATGCTCATTTTTTAATGAATTGTGAAAAATGTTGTATTTTAATTCAAAACCTCTTTTTAATATAATTTATTTATATTATTAGATTATATTTTGAATTGGTTTCAAAGTGAAATTAGAATATATTTTTACCATTTAATCCAATAGTGGTCGTTGGAATTAATTTCATCTTGAAATTGGACTTAAACTAGTGTCAATCTTTTGATACTTATTGTTTCATAAAAACATGCTATTTGCTCTGGCAGCGGGAATTAATCATTAAATTAATTAATGTAACTTATTTGTTTTTAATTTTCTAAAATAGACATCATTTTTTAATTCGGAATATCAAATATAGCCTAGGGTGGATTTTTGGTAATTTTCTGACAAACTTCGATTTTTGATGAATAGTGAAACCACTAAGTGGTAGTTAAAGAAACTGATTTTTCATTTAAATGAATCTTTACCACTTATGTGATTTGAATTTCAAAAATCCGACATACATGGTTGTCATTAGGAAGTAAAATGTGGTTCAATGGGATTAAAATATTTTTTTGGTGAATAGTAACTTTTAAGTTTATTAATTGCGATTAGAGGTAATTAGTGTAATTTATGGTAAAAATAATGTTTTAATAATATGAAATGAATTAGACACATGTCTTACCCTCATTGGATGTGTCATGGACGAATGAGAAAATCCATGGGTCAACTTGGGGACCCCATGGAGCCACATTGGTTGGAAAATGACATTAATACCTTTTTATTTAATGTTAAAATAAAAATGTCACAAACATGTGTTGTTTTACTAAAAGAATTTTTAGATGGGGTTGTAAAAGTCATATTTCTGACTATAAATATTCACTAGAAAGATAAAACGATTTCCTACATCATGATATTTTTTTTACAATTTTCTGAAATTAAATAAATTAAATTATTAATGAAACAATGATGATGCAGCGATTACCTCATTATTTAACGATTTAAATAAAATGAAACAATAATATAAAATATAAGACCTACACTTCTCCAAAACCTGTTAGATGGGTTCTTTCTAAACCCATATCACCTTATCCTATATATTTATAATTGTAGGACCTTTTTATCTAAAAATCATTTTATAATAAGGTATCTTTTCTTAACTTTCCAAGAGTGCCCCTCGTTTTCTCTTATAAAAGGCCCCCAACTCTACCACCATACCCACACCTCTCAAGCCATTGGATCGGACATCCCCTGCCCATTTTATCTCTACACATCCCTATATTAATCATTTAAGCCTCACCTTTGGGAATAATCCTTTCCAAGGAAGCCTTTGAGCTCAAATAAAAAAGAGTTACCCGATTTAAAGGTAACGTTTTCCCTTGTGTTCTTTTGTTTTATTTTTCTTCTCCAACCATCTGAACTATTTGTATTCATTTCTTTTGTAACAAGACCTATATATTCAATATATTAGGATGTTGTTATGTGAAGGATTCGAGCTACACTTACACACACCTTCTTCTAATGGTTAAAGAACATACTGTTTCTGTGGATGGCGAATTTTTGCCTCACGAAACGGTGATTGATCAATCTTCTCTCAAAACCTTTCATGGTGGACATTATGATGTCACTATATTTTATATATTATATATATGGTATTTATTTTTTCTTTATGATTATGAATTATATATTTAAAATATTCCTTTATGCTTTTCATGTTGTGAAAATATGATAATTTCATACTAGGAAGTGTGGACTACCGCCCCCTCAAGTGATGTGACTCGTTCATGCAATACATGGAACGCATACAGAATGAAATTAATGAACATATGTGACCTATATAACTTATATATTATACTGGGATTATAATATATATCTCTCTCAATTATTTTTAATTCCATTAATATGACAAAGAAATGAAAGTAGCGTTCATGCGTATGTACGGCCTACCATCTCCATGAATGGTGCATTTCCTTTATTTTTATCTAAAAATGTTATGGAGTAGTATAAAATGAATATGTACTGGATATATATGATATTTAAATCATTAATACTGTTCTGGAGATTATTTACTTATAACTACATGGACAATCATTTTCAAACAAGTTCATTTTTGACTCATGTACCAAACATCGACAAAAACGTCTGATATGAACTCACATTATTAACCAATTATTATAACATTATAATATGTGATATGAACTGAATAATAATCCTTAAAAGAGGTAATTAAGCAATTATAAATTGACCAATGTTTATTATTCATGAATTTAAAGAAACGAACAAGACAAGTCAGACTTGAGGTAAGGGATCCAACCTCTCTCTTTCTTTTTTATGTACTATCTTTTATGTCATTTCTTTTAAGCTCATCTTTAATTTGTTTGGGGATGTTATTTTATATTACTCATACTGTACTTTTTATTTTCATATTATTAGAGACCCTATTTGATCTCATAAATCCATTTTTGGAAGTTTTAAGTGGCGCCGTTAGGCTGCCGAGTTTTCGTAAGGGATTTTTCATCTCACTTTTATTCCCATGACATTTATACTAAGTTTGCCACTATTTCCTTTGAGTGGTGTATGTACTGCCCATTATTATACACATTTTTTAGTATAATTTCATTTATTGGTATTTACATCTTCATTGTATGACCCTTCTTCCATGGGGTGTACGTTTCAAAAGTTACCCAACTAGGTAAGGGGAACTTTCACCCTCCTCTTTTTAAAAGACTTCTTTTGTTATGTCTTTTAATTCACATACTATATTGTTGGGATATGTTCTTATATATCCATATTTATGTAAATTTTATGTCTAAGTGATAAGATACCATTTTCTCTCTCATCAACTCATTTTCGGAATTTTTAAGTGACGACGTTAGGCTGTCGGATTTCTGTAAGGGAATTTCTTAACCCACTTTCAATTCTTTGGGTTAAACTTCTACTTCTTGATTTTATTATTCCAAGATTATGTGTGGAAAATCTATGTTGTAATTTCGACAAACCTTTGTGTGGATATTCTATTTCTACACATAATCATCTCATTGATAAATTCTTACGAACTTGTATGGGAAATCATAACTCAATCTCATTTCATAGAGTTAAATATCTATGTCATTAGTTTTGTTTTTCCAAGATTATGTGTGAGTGACCTCTGATTGTTTCACACTTAATATCAACTTATATTGTGTGTATTTAAATTTCTCACACATAATTATGTGATAGATTTGTCCTTAATTTAAGGATACCATCTTTATAATGGATTTAATCTCAATTTACATTTTCATTGAGAGTTCATTATCGTTATGCACCAATTCACTCTTATATGGTGTGTATACTGTCATTTGACATATTATATCATGAATCCCTTTATTCCCATGATATTATAATGTTCGGATTAAATGTTATTCCGCAATTACTTAGTCTCTCATTTTGTTAAAAACTCTTTATCAAAAATATCATTTTAAATGTTTTAAAGATTCATTATTCTAAATCTTTATCTTTAATGTCCATGTTTTCAAAATGGTTTTGAGTATTTATTTATATTGACATTAATGTTTTAAAATTATAATTCCATTAAAATATTAAAAGTGGTATAGTACACTTTGATTATAAAATCTCTTTTAAATGATTTTTGAAAATGGATTGATTAATTCAATATCTTGGAATTACTTATTATGATTGCAAAAGAAATGTTGTTATTGAAATGCTTATATTTTCAATATTTTATGTGTAATAATGGTACTAGGAAATTTTAAGGGTGGTAATGTGATAAACCATATGATGGGTGGTGCCGTGAATACCAGGATGGGTGGTTACGTTATAACCTCCAATGCATTGGGTATGGAAGTTGGCCTGATAGCTATTCCATTAAGTATGTGTGGAAGTCAACCGTATGGTTATTCCATTTAAGTATGTTTATGTCCCAAGTTACCTTTATATGTTATGTGATCTTTATATGGGTTTTATGGCAATCTTTTGGTTACATAAGGGTAAGTAATGAACTTTTATTCAGTGAAGAGTTTTTATTACTTCATAAAGGTGAAAATTATTACTTTGATAAAGTATACATGGTTTACATGTTGTTTTAAAAAACTATCAGTTTTCATTCTTTGTGTATCCCTTACTGAGATTTTTATGATCATCCCAAGTTTTTGAAATGTTTTTCACAGGACTTAACGTGGAATAGGGTCATGTATGGGATAAAGGCAAAGTCATGCTACCTAAAACATGGAACTAGACATGTTTCTTTTTAGGAGTTTTTATTTTATTGAAACTTAGTAGAAGTTTCTACTTTGTAATCCTTTGAGATGTAATAGTTATGACCTAATTCTCTAAAACTCTAAACCTGAAAAGATACTCAATGCGAATTATTCATTTAATTCAATATTAAGTAAGCTTTAAGGCCCAGGCCTTATAGAAATAATATAAAATTCCACATGATAAATATTTCATTCTTCATGAAAAATTATTTGAGAATTAAATCTGTCTTTATTCATTATAATTATTCAAGACCCATCTAGATTATTTCAAAAAAATCCAACAAGTTCTAAAAATATATTAATAATTAGATGGTTCAATCAATGTCCCAAAATCATTTATGAAAAAATTATTATGTTAATATCCTATATATAAAATAAGATACTTTTAATGTTCTATAAAAATATTTGGAATAAAATAATATAAAATATGATTGGCCAAATTAGTTCCTTATATAATTTATGTTCTCAACCCCATATTCAAACTCTTGAAAAACTCTATCTAGTGGGGGATATATATGTGTATATGAAGATATTTCTAAAGTATGATTCACACCCCAACATGTCCTATTATTTTGTGTATTTCTAAAATGTGTAATTATCAAGGATCACATCTAATATTATTATTATCTGTGATATTTTCCATTTAATAATTTCTATGAAATTGAACATTAAAATATTCATCAATAATCATTATTCTTTTATTATAAACATTGAATGCCTTATTATCATTAAAATAATCTGAAAATATTTATTTACAATACTTAACGTAAAACTTATTTTAATGATTAAAAATATTATATCTAAATAAATTTAAACTAAAAACAATGAGATATCTATCTTTAAGTTTTCTTCCATTTAAAAAAATCATTTTGGGGTTTCTTAAAAATTAGATAAATAAAATTTTAATTGAATCATAATATGTAGTATTAATTGATTGAACCTAGAAATACAGTGGTAACATTAATTCATTTTATATAGTTCTATCCACTTGTTGAATAATTATATTTTTCCATTCTATTTCTGCTTCTATTGGGGTGATCGAGGGACTGAAAATTATGAATGTAACTATTCTTTTGATAAAACATTTTGAATTCAAAATTCTAAAATCATCCACCTCTATCACATCTAATATAATAAAAAAATACTTTTTCATTTTCAATCATTTATCACAGTTAGAAAATGATGATAAATTTCTTCTTTTATGAGGTATAAAATAATTTTTTTTAAAAATAATCAAATCAACAATAACAAAATTTTTAGAAGTGACATTAGATGTTTCAAAAAATTTGAATAGTTATAAACTAACTACTTCACATATTCATGTGATTCTAATGTCTTTAAACTATCTAAAACATTCTAGGTATTTAATTACATTTAGGTATGAATCTAATAAATTATTTTTCATGACATTATATTTAGAAACTATTAAAATTAAAAATTATTTAATACGTTGTACATTAAATAAAAATTACTATAATCAATCCACATATAGTATATAATTTTAATTATATATAAAACAATTAAAAAAATCAATTTCTAGTTTTTTATCTCATAAAATTTAATAGAATAAATGTTATCCTTTTAGTTAGAAAAAAATAATATAGATTTTTTTGAAAGAAATATTTTTACTAATTTGATATATACAAAATATGCCATAATAAAAAAAATGTAGAAATACTAATCATATTTGTTTGTTGATACATACAAATAATTTTTTCATAAAAATATAATGGAAAATATTTTTTTGAGTGAAAGATAATTTGAGTGTAATGTAATTATTAAATGATTTATTTTGGGGAAAAATTATTAAAAACATTAGTTTTTTGGTAATATCATAAAAAAGATATATAATTAAATATTTTCGTGTGTCCCAAATATTTAGTAAATATTACAGAACAATCACTTCCATAATAACCCTATGTTAAATAATTTACAATATAAAATACATGATATAATTCCATTATAACTTTTCATAATTAAAGTTTTTTATATTTAAGGTTTCTATTTTTTATATCCTACATTTTTCCCTTTTTTCATATACATTAATCTATCACATTATTGTTTTACTTGAAAAAAATAATGAATATTTTATGATTGGCATGCTATTTCCTTATTAAAATTTTGATTTTTCATTTGATTAATGACCATGTCATCAAGAACCATTTCCTTTATGATTGACCCTATATTTTTTAGTTTATTTCTATAGAAATAATATTTTTATCCTCAATAAAATTCCTATTATCTTATTTAACCTACTTATATAACTCAGAATTTATTATGATGTCTCTTGGTAAATGTTTACCCTTTTCTGTGATAATATTAATAATTTCTTTGTCAACATCATAATAAATTTTAAAATAATATACAAAACTAAAACTAGAATAACTAATATCATTTTTATTATCCACAAGTCATATCTTAATAGAAACTTTTTTCTACAAGATTCAACACAAGAATTTGAGACCTTTGTGAAACTCCTAACAATTTCATTAGATATTTCCTATTTCTAGTAAGACTTTTTATTATTTCCATTTTTTATATTCTAGGAGTCTAGAATAATGTCATTTATTTTTTATTCATAATAGTATAGATTATAATTATTTGTGTTAGAATTAAAATTACCCTTTCTAGTTCTTTTTTGATTATCCTTTTTATAATATATTTTAAATCTCCTTTTGGAACAATTCATTTTTTCCATGTATTTTCAACTCCTTTGACTTTTTATGTGACATAATTATCACATTCCATGATTCTAAAATCATTATATGAATAGTTAATATTTATATTTGATTTAAAAACCTTATTTTTTTTAATATTCTTACCAAAAATATTCATCATCTACAATTCATCATGTAATAATAAAACATTGATTTCATCAATAATATACTCTCTATTTTTTTATAAAATCAATGGAATACTTATTTACCTACAATATATTTTTTATGTATCTAATACTCATTCTAGCAGGATTTTATTTTTATAGGATTCACCAAACCATTCCTATAATAAAACTCATGAATCTTTGGAACATATTATTAACATATTCATACTATCACATTTTGATGTGTGAATATAAATTCCTTAATACTACTAAATTGGTTCCCTTAAAAATTATTTTTCCACTCTAGGTGACCTAAAACAAATTATATATATTTATTAGTTTTACTAGTTGATACATGTCTTAACATAATTTGGTTGATAACATAATTTGAAATATTTATTACCTTTTAATTTAAATTATATTTATTTTCATCATTACTATTCATGTAATTAGGATCAGTTTTAGGTAGCTTCTAATTTAGTACTATTAAATTATAGAATTTAATATTGATATGGTTGAGATAAGATTAATTACGATTTTTACAGAATCAATGATCATTTCCATAAATGTAAGGTGGTTTTTTAGGAATAAAACTGTAATTAAAATAAATAAATTATTCCTATAATTTTACATTCCCTATATATAGTTATGCCTATGATAATGGTTATAATAACGTTATATCCCAAAGGTAAAAATACCTTGTACCAATTATTTTCCCATATATAGATGAATGAGATAGTAAAGAGGGGTGGGAGTGTGTGGGGGTGGGGTGTGATTTAATAAATTTATGTTTAAATATATAATAAAAATAAAAGTGACTAAATAATTATTTGCAAAATATTTATAGTAGTTTAGATCATATGTATACTATATGTACTCTTCACACCTCCACATTCACCTGGAGTTATGGAATTCATTAAGATAATATGCATTTTCTATAGAGCCACAACCCCATTATGACCCACCTTTAATAAATTGTTGTATAAATTTAAACAAACCTCATTTTTATAGTTTATACACAAAAAATATAAAAACATACCATATATATAGGTTTATCCAAGGGATCATACTATCATGAGGTTAAATAATAAACTATTTAAAAATGTATTGATTGGGATGACATAAATAAATAAAAATAAATAAATAAAAAATGGGAAAACTAATCGAACTAGAATAGATATTGTATCTTGATCACTTTTAGTAATGATTTCCAACATGTTGAAACTTTAATAATTGACTTTTAAAAGATTAAATTTTCATTCTCAGTTCATATAGATGCACTCTTCACATGGTTACCGTGGACATTATTTTTAGAATGATAATCCAGTAGTCCACCCCAATTGCATTCAATAGCCTATTCAATGTCTAGATATACTATGGATTCCAAAATATGAGATATCAGTTAGTGGCTTGGGATATTTCCCATAATTCAGTAGTTGGAGTCTCTATTTAAATCTTCTTCAATAAAGCTGGAATTTGTATTTGAAAAAAAGAATATGTGATAAAAATTTGTATATAAATCATCATTCTTTTCATAAAATATCATCATATAAATTGAATTATTATTGTTCACTATTTTTATCTTTCAAATTCTCTAAGAATCATAATATAAATTTTAAAAAATTATACTCAGACATAACATCTTCTACATAGAAGTGGCATATATAAAATCCTTATAATTAATATATTATATATTTAATCTAATTATATACAATATTTATTATATTATACTTTTAAAAACATTGTGTGACAGGTTTTACATTGTGAAATTTCAATAAATAATTGTTTAAAAGTCAAATGTTAGATGTCTAAAACTGATATATATGAATGTAATTCATACATAATATATATAAAGTACTGATATTTTTGAATCACAACATATTAAAGGTAATGAATATTCACAGTTGATACAAAATATAGTATACATACAAAAATTATAAAACATGGAATAGTGAGAAAAAATAGAATATAAAAATAAAATTAAATAAAATCATAAACTATAAATATTAAATATATCAGATTCAAAATCATTTAAAAAATTAACAAACTAAAAAAAGGTATATTTTGAAGTTATCAAAATAAAAATAAAAATAGGAATGTATGTAAATAATATTATTCTCTCATGAATCATTTCTGAACATAAAATAGAACACACCACATTGAATACCTCCCATGATGGAATTAAATTCCATACTTTCTTCCTCTATGGATTTAAACTATAGAATGATTTCTAAACTCTAGTTATGTAAATGAGATATCTCAATATGAGATTATATATATTAGAGTATTGTTAATCCAAATAAAATTTTGATTAATCAATTTTAATATAATAGTAATTTACTCTTCCATAGTAGAAAGTGAGGTAAAATAAACTAGTATTATTATCCATAAGTATTTGATGAACCCATTGCTATATTTATATGAGAGTATTGGACATGAATCAAAGATCAGTTATGGAATGAGTTAAAATCTAATCCACTTGATTTAAATGTGTTATCTATGAAGTTTCATTAATCATTTTAATTAATTCCCACATTTGGAGAATTATTACATCATAAAATTAAGCTAATGAAAAGGATGATAAAAATAGAAATCTCAAAATGAATAATTATCTTATTAAAGAGATTGATTGAGTGTTTATATTTACTTCTAAAATTTCTTTATTTTTTATTTTTGTCATTTTTATAAAAAATAAAATGAAATCTATTAGTGGATATTGGGTTTTGATAACCAGCACTCCGAAAGGAGGAGATAAAATTTTGATTAGTGCCTTATAGAAACATCATTACTATATGACTGTCTCCTGTAACTACATTGCTACCATTGAGATTACTACCTCAGTTGTAGTTTATTCACATCTAAAATTTATAAGGTATAACACCCATTATTGGATAGTGAGCACACTCATATTTGGGTACACATTGGATAGGAAAAAACAAATCTAGGTTATGAAATCAGAAAATTTCATGCATATGATGATGATGATTTTATAGAACTAGTAATGGAAAAATGGGGGTAGGAAACCCTAATCGCCACATTCACAATGTTCATGATCCTCTATCCTGAGCACAAAAATAACCTCAAAATATATCTAAAGATGTATAAGTATTATTTCATGTACACTCCCATGAATTATAGGTATTTTTTCATAATGGAACTCACCCACCATCGGTATCACTATCTCTAAAAATCCCCACAATCTCTATAGGTGGTTGTGTATTATATTACACTAATTTCATAAAATAGGATACTGAAGAGGAAATATCCCTAGGGAGTCTTAACCCAACTATAGAGGATTATGTTACTCTATATGTGTAGAGACCCATACTTTATGTACATAGAAATTAAATTACATTGGTGGAATACTTAATACACAACAAAAACAAACACCCAAGGACTGTAATAGTTTAGTGTCTTTGGATACTCCGAATATAATCTTCTAATCATGGTGAAAGATCTTCAACATATCCCATAAAGATATTCCCCTATTGTTTTTTAACTAAAACCTTTTTTATATCATTGGGAAAAGAAAACATAAAAAGTGTGAGCTCAAATACTCAGTAAGGGTAAATATAGTGAATATAAAACAATCCATAAACATTTAAATGAAAAAACTTGATCAAAAAATGTAAACATCAATATCTTTAACAATGACATAAATCTTGGAAGTACATAAGAAATATATCATAAAGGAACATTAGTCATGGTAAAATAACATGGGAATAAAACATTTAACTGTGGAAAACCATTAAGCACATTATATGATTTCCATAGTATCCAAGGCATTGCTGCCAAGACCATCATAGTGGACAAAGTCTATTACTGAACTAGGTTTACTTTTCATTCTAGCCCTGTATTACTGAACCAGATTTACTTGTCATTCCAGCCATGTTTATATCATGAGATATAAATCATTACCCAATTCATTGGAGGGATATATAGGTCCAACCAATGTCATAATGAAATCATTCTTTCATGTGCCACAAAATCATAAATCATACATCATAGCATAACCCATGTAATAAAAATGGGATTCTTAAATATCATGCCATCATAACATAATACATATAAGATAAAAGTAATTTATAATTCCATTAGAACATAATAAAATCAATTTAATAATAGGGATAGAAACATAACCTTATATCATCTTAGATGGAAAATTATTTTTATAAAACACTTTATCTTAGTTTTTGAGGAAAATATCCTTTCTTCTTTAAAATATTTTTTTATTCTCAAAATGACATGAAATTTGAAAATAAAATAATTTTTTGAAAATAATGATGAAATATTATAGAGTAATCTTCATGGAAATAAGGAGTTATGAAACCATAAAAATCCTTTCATGCTGTATAAGTGAACAAAACATTCTCCTCGTACTTCTGTTTGAAAAGTCAAAAAGTACTTCGTATGGTAACCAAAAGAAAGATTACTTACATACCATGTAGTAAAATTCTAAAATGGGTAAAAATGACTTCAAAAATACATGAATACATTTTTAGAAAACCTGGAAATGGATGATAAATATAAGCCCAGTATATACCGAAGTATAAAAAATATGAGATAAAAGATGAGATTGCGAGATTTTCCCTTACCATTTATGATCGATGGAATCATACGTGTCATAATTTAAATAAAATTATATGAATATATAAATATCATATAATTTATGATAAATATCATAAAAAATTCATTTAAAACACCATAAAAAATAAATATATGGTGATTAGGTCATATGTCTCAAAAAAATAAAATTGAGACAAAATAATCCCTTACCTTAGGTCGAATTTCTTCCGTACGTGTCTGAAACACCTCTTCTTCGGGTTATTCCTTTTTATTTGATCAAAAGGGCTCATTAGGCTGGATTTCATACTAAATTAAGACCCATAAGATAAAGGGAGGATAGTTGATAGGGTATTTGGGTAGGGTTTGGCCGAGCCAAATGGCTTGGGTGGAGTGAATTTGAGAGAAGAGGGAGTGCCCTTTTATAAGAGAGGTGATGGGCGCCTTAGGAAAAATTTAAAATATTATTTTATAATATAGTAATATTCCACTTATAATGGCTCAAAATTGATTTCATTTCATGATAAAGTGTGTATGGGTCGAAATCCACTTAACCAATAGGTTTTAGAAAGGTTTTGGTCACTATATTAACCTTATCATTTATATTTAACTCTTAGTTATGTTGATTGATATTTACCATGTCTCTTTGTATTTTTATATTATATGGTTAATAAACACACAATATACAACCAATAAAACCACAAGTGGTTCATTAATGATAATACTATAATTATACAAGTCTTTTTTCTGATATTTATTTTTTAGAAATAGAATATCAATTAATAATATAATATTTGTTTTAAAAACTCTTTAATACCATTTTTTACACTATTTGGTATTTTGTTTTTTATAAATTCATAATATCATTATTAATTATAAAACAATACATATAACCAACCCTAATATATTATATTATCCTATAAAATTATTGGAATTAATAAAATGTCTCAAATTACATTTATTCAGGTATTTATAATATCAATTATGTTAATATTTCATTAATAAGGTAATTAATGCATAATCATTTGGTCATAAATTAATTATATTATATAATTTCTAAATATTATAAGTAAAATACCATTAAATAGGAAATATTTTTAGCTTTCTATTGAATATATATAGTCGAATTTATATTGTGTTTAACCCTATATTAAAAGTGTTTTAGTTAATAAACATTGATTTTAACTCTTTTAACTCTTCTTTGAATTAAATAATAATAAATGTCCTAATCTAATCCAAGTGGAACTAAAGGGGAATATTTTATTCATATGGTTGTTTTTGGTCGAATTACAATTATACAATAGAATTAGGACATGAGTTAGGGTAATAATAATATCTTTTTCACCCTTAATTACCCTATTTTATTTTAACCGTTGTAAATAAAAGTTAAACGTTACAGTTCTCCAAAAATTATTTTCAACACATTGAACCAAATTTTAATTACTGATATCAACCATATCTCTCGAAGTTTTGAAATTCAACTCACAGAAGTGGTAAAATTATGTTTTCTGTAAATTTGCAAATGCTCCTAGGAGGTGGGTAAAAACGGAAAAAAGTTCAATAAAATTATTATATATATATAATTATTATAAAATGACCCCAATGAATTACATTGAACTTATATAGGTATTATTTCTCTTTTTTGACATAAAATAAATTTAAATAAAATAAATAATTATTTAAATATAAATTCTGTTTTAAACTATAACTCAGTGTTTTTCACTATTAATAAAAAATTTAATGTTTTCAGAAAAATACCAAAAAATCATCCTTGGATAATTTTGATATTCCGAATCCAAAAATGAATTCAATTTTGAATGATAAAATTTATAAAATTTCAAATAGTGGTTATTACTATTCATAACGGCTAGTTCATACTAATATTATAATAATATGTCGTTTAGTGAAACTCAGTATTGCGTACAACACACGCTATCGTGGAAGGTTGTTATGGCATACAACACATGCCTAGAATAGTGTTTGTGTATACAACAAGATTGTAACGACCCAAAATTTCATTAATGGAAAATCCCTCTTGATCCAGTTAAATGTTTCTTTATGAAAAATGTTTTTATAAGATATCAACTTTTTAGTTTTACTTTAAGATTTTTGACCGTTACTTTTATAGCCATTGAACAGTGATCATCTGGGTAGTTTAAATATAAGGCTTTAACGAACCAATTTTCTACTCAGACAAAGGAAGCGATGGCCTCATCCAGTAGAATTGCCCCTTACGAAGCCCATTTGTCGGATCTCGGAAAAGAGGTGGCGTCTTTGGGCTTTGCCCTTGACCAAGCCCAAGCTGAGCTTCACCAAGTTAAGCTTGAACGTGATCGTCTACGGGAAAAATGGAAGTTGATAGAGATTACCACTCGAGCGATGTTATCCGAGCAACCCCAAGAGTCTGTCACCATCGCGAACCTTACCCTTAGGTCTTATGCGGCTATTTTAAGGGGTTATGTAACAAATAAGTAGCACCATGTTCATGTATATTATTTTTCTGTATATAATAATGAATATAATTTCTAGTCATTTTTGATACATTGTAATTAGTTTTTAAAGTACAAATGGTGTTTTTAGTTATTATTTAATTAAGAATTATATTTTATTAAATTAAAGGATTTTTGAATTAAATAATATTTTAATAAAATATTATTATTAATATTAAATTAATTTTTATTAAATATAAATGATCTTATAATTTTATGAATGCAATTAAAATTTTTATTTAGGTTTGAAAGCCATTTCTGTCAAAACCCGTGAATTTTTTTATAAATGTCGGTTTTTATTTTAAAAGTGAAAATTCACATATTTAGAAAATTATTTAGATAAAATAAATATTATTTTTGGAATCAGGACGTCGAAATTATCCAACGGTGAATTTTTCATAATTTTCTGAGACAGTCAAATTTTTGGGTAAAAATTAAATACCATTTAAATATATAATGTGTTTTATGACATCATAATGACCCAATGGTGATGTAATAAAATACCATAATCCTTATGTTCGGACAATATATGTTTTATCATTAAAATAATGAGGTTTTGGGTTTGTTTGACTCACTTTTCAAAGCATTAATGGAGCCCTCAAGACTTACTCAACACTTTGCCTTTTTAAATTAATTTTCATGGGAGTGTGACTCACCTCCACATAAGCAACCCTAATTTTTTTAATAAGTTCGGACCTTGGACTTGTAAAATATTGTTTTCCTCTTTCCTTTTCCAGAAAACATGGGCAAATACCATGGGATGGTTTGTGGTTTGGATTATTTTAATATAAGGGGTCCCAAACCTAAATAATAAAGAATTCTCTCACCTTTCCTATATAAACCCACCCAAGCTCCCACTTCCTCCTCACTCAAAGCCCTTGAAGTTCGTCCAACCTCTGCCCTACTCTCTCTAGAATCCTCTCAAGGTGCCCCAAGCTCCCAAGAAGCCTCTCACAAGCCTCTCTATAGCCTTTGGAAGCACACTTCCAAGTAAGGGTTTTTCTTCCTTTCTCATTTTTTTTGTCAATTTTCTTTAAGTTGTATTTCCCTTTTTATTTCAATTATGAATGTTGGGGTATGGTTTCGCACCTCCCCCATACTGCCCTCTTATTGTTTGAATTATTGGAGAACCCTTTCTCTCTCATTAAATGCCTCCCATGTACACCCGTTACTATGCCGAAATTCCGAAAGGAACTTCTCTCTCTTCTTTTACATTCAAGCAATACTTTTGTATCATGAATCTAAATTCCATTTCTATTGTTGGGACATGTATATATATGATATCCTTACTGTCCATTACATGTAAATATGATGAGGAACCCCTTTCTCTCTCATCAACTTTTTATGAATTCTTATGTCACGCCGTTATGCTGCCGAAATCGCACCGATTTTCTAAGCCAATGTCTTTGTGTAGTGAATACCATGCCCATTTCTCCATCAAGGGTATTCACCTTTATGCACATTTACATATTGATTATAAAGTTTCATGTATTAGTTCCACTTTCCTTTATCGTGGAAGAAATGATTATGTTTTATGAATCCATGTTTTATGATCCATGTGGCACACTTATACATGAAATGAAATGTTTAAGAAGGGTGCGCCCTGATAGCGCTCCAATGCATTGGGTAAAGTATAGTATCATGATACGTCATGTGCAATGAGTGTTGACTCATGCTAATTCAAGTGCAACGAGGGTTTACTCATGCTTCAAGTGCAACGAGGGTTTACTCGTGCTTCAAGTGCAATGAGGGTTTACTCATGCTCCATGTGCAATGAGCCTTGGCTCATGCTAATTCAATGTTAAGTGTTGTTGCCACATTTCCATGCTATGATTATCATGCTTTATCATGCCTTTATGTTCATGTTTCTCTTATGCTCTATTGATATGCCTATTTCCTAACATGTATTGTACTCCTCATGTTATTCATTGTGTACTCCCTTACTGGGCTTTATAGCTCACCCTTTTCTTATGCATGTCCTCAGGTTATCCCATGCAATGCTAAGTACGAAGGAATGTAGTGGTCATGTAAAGGAAGTTTTCAATAAAGATGTTGTATTTCAAGTTTAAAGTTTTTATGTAATGATCCTAAGCCCCAAAGACACTAAACCTCTCGATCTTCTTTGTTGGATCAAGTGAAGTTTTATGTAATGAAGCATGTTTAAGTTGTAATAAAAAGCAGGGTTGTCATAGTTGGTATCAGAGGATAGGTTTAGTTATTTTTGGGATTAGGAAACCCTAGTAGAGCCTTAGATACAAGACTAAGCATAATAAAAACATCCCTAAGTTTTGGTAAATACTAAGTAAGTGGTTTATCAAACAAATACATCCCTGTCTGGATACGAGCAGGTAGAGGCGGCTCTGACACAGATGTATCCTAGGGGTAAAACCCGAAAACACCGCTTTGAGCTAGACTCGAACGGGAACTGGTGCACGACAACGGGCCTTGCTGCACTCTTGGTTACGACACTCCCGGGGGATATGTTTTGATAAATTCACAATCTTAGTATGAACCCTTATTAAGGGAAAAATGCCCCTAAGAATATATGTTAGAAGGAAGATCATGAAAAAGCCTGGATTGAATCCTATAGACTCATGAGTTAAAGAGATTAAAGTTTATTTATAAGTCATCAACTTTTGTCTTTGGATTACCCTTTATGTGTTACCCCTAACTTTCCTTTTATTCCAGCCAATGGCCGGTAATAGGAGAACTCGGGATAACAACCGTTGTGAAGATCAGTGTGATGATTGTACCAATGAGATGCCCAATCCAATGGGAGCGGGAATCGCGAACTTTGTCACGCTTCTCTCTCAGTTAACTCAAGTTTTGAATAGAAACACTGGTCAAGAGGAACGTTCAACCCCCCCTAAGAAAGAACAAGTCGCTATTGAAAGCTTCATGAGACAAAGGCCTCCTACTTTTAGTGGATCATCTGATCCCACGATTGCTGAACAATGGATCAAATCCATTGAAAAGATATTCTCCATCCTCCAATGCTCTGAAAAAGAGAAGGTTCTCCTGGCGGCTTATCGTATGGAGGGTGAAGCTGATCAATGGTGGACGTTGATCAAAAATACGAAGCCTGAGGAGGAGATCGAGGCTTTGGAATGGAAGGTATTCCGGAAGATGTTTTTCGATAAATATTTTCCACGCACCCTCCGTCTTAAGATGGAAAGGGACTTCCTTTCCCTCAAGCAGAAAGATGAAGAATCTGTGGGAGCGTACGAGGAAAACTTCACAAGGCTTGCACGATACGCTTCCGGCTTTGTCGTTACCCCCGAATGCAAGGTTGACCGCTTCTTTGGTGGGCTGAAGCCTAGCTTGCAGAAAGCATTAGCGATCCGTGACTTCGACAGCTATGCGGAAATTGTCCGATGTGCCCTCAAGGTTGAAATGGAGATCAGAGAATCACAGGGGTATCATGGGGACAAGAAGCGGAAGGTGGACTTCAATGCTGGTGGTCCGATGGATAAATCCAATGGCGCTAAGAAATTCCAGCACCCCACTTGCCAAAAGTGTGGAAAGAAGCACCCGGGAAATTGCCTTAGGGGGACAAGAAAATGCTTCAAGTGTGGAAGAGAAGGGCACCTAGCTGTTAACTGTCAGCAAGAAGGACCCGCGGCTGCGACGGAGGGGAGGAACGCTCCGTTCGAACCTCAACGCGTTGTTCAATGCTTCAAATGCAAAGAACCGGGTCATTTTGCGAATCAGTGCCCTAATCCAAGGGTTATCGGAGGCAATCAACAACCTCCAAGACAGCAAGGAAGAGCTTTTGCCATCACTTCTGCCGAAGTGAACCCCGACAACGAAGTGGTGACAGGTACGCTAGTTATTCATTCAAGAATAGCGAACGTACTTTTTGATTCAGGTTCTACGCATTCTTTTATATCTAAAAAGTTTAGTAGAACAATCCCTGCACCACCACAAATAATGGAAGTAAAGATGTCGGTGAGTACGGCAAATGGGGAAATCATTGCATCCCATGAGTATAAGTCCTCCCCTGTTATAATCTGTGGATTGAATTTCCCGGCGAACCTCGTCATACTCCCTTTGGTGGAATTTGATGCAATTCATGGCATGGATTGACTTTCCTTATATAGAGCCAACATAAATTGTCTGGAGAGGGAAATCACACTCCATATGGAGAATCGACCCCCGATTCTTTACAAGTGTCAGGAGGAAGATGAATCTCCTTTAGCTCCATCATCTCAAGCATGGATATTACTGCCTTATGAGCACGCATATCTGGCTCAGATGATTAAGTCCAAGGAAGAAACCACCCTTGAAGAAATTCCTATTGTGAGGGAATTCGCTGAAGTATTTCCCGAGGAACTTCCTGGTCTTCCTCCAAGAAGAGATGTTGAGTTCTCAATTGAACTTATACCTGGGGCGCTACCAATATCCAAGACTCCATATAGAATGGCTGTGGTTGTGCTTGAAGAACTGAAGAAACAACTACAGGAGAATCTGGATAAAGGGTTTATATGCCCAAGTGCATCACCATGGGGTGCACCAGTCCTCTTCGCCAAGAAGAAGGATGGGTCAATGCGGCTTTGCATCGATTATCGTGAACTTAACAAAATCACGATAAAGAACAAGTATCCTCTCCCAAGAATCGATGACTTGTTTGATCAGCTGCGTGGAGCACAATACTTCTCCAAGGTCGACTTGCGGTCGGGATATTATCAAGTAAGGGTGAAGAAGGAAGATATCCCCAAGACTGCTTTTCGTACAAGGTACGGGCACTATGAATTCATAGTAATGCCATTTGGACTCACCAATGCTCCAGCAATATTCATGGGCTTGATGAATAGAGTCTTTAGAGATTACCTAGATAAATTTGTGGTAGTCTTTATAGATGATATTCTAATATACTCCAAAACCAAGGAGGACCATGAGGATCATTTAAGAACTGTACTGGATACTTTGCGCAAGGAGAAGCTCTATGCCAAGTACAGCAAGTGTGAGTTCTGGTTGAAGGAGGTCTCATTCTTGGGCCATATCATCACAAGCAATGGGATATCTGTGGACCCCTCCAAAACAGATGCAATTGAGGGATGGCCGAGGCCAACATCGGTAACTGATATCCGTAGCTTCTTGGGGTTAGCTGGATATTATCAACGATTTGTGAGAAACTTCTCACGATTGTCCAACCCTCTTACCAAGCTAACTCGAAAGGGAGTAAAGTTTGCTTGGAGTGATGAATGCGAAGAAAGCTTCAAGGAGTTGAAAAGGAGGCTTATCACTGCACCTGTGCTCACTTTACCCACAAGTGGGGAGCTTTTTGTGGTATTCAGTGATGCTTCGAAGAAGGGCTTAAGATGTGTGCTGATGCAGAATGATAAAGTGATATCCTATGCCTCAAGACAGTTGAAAATCCATGAGCGAAACTATCTAACGCATGATCTGGAGTTGGCGGCGGTGATCTTTGCCTTGAAAATCTGGCGGCATTATCTCTATGGAGAGAAATGTGAGATATATACTGACCACAAGAGTCTTAAATATATATTCACACAGAAAGAGCTTAATATGCGCCAGAGAAGATGGATAGAGCTCATAAAGGATTATGACTGTTCAATACATTACCACCCAGGGAAGGCGAACAAGGTGGCGGATGCCCTAAGTAGAAAGGATCCAGCAATTCTATCAATGATGAGAATTGAGAAGGATCCAATCTTCTTAGACTTGATGAAGATGGACGTGGGAATCATAAAGAAGGGAACATCATAAATCCTTTCACAAATGATTGCTCAACCATCTCTTTTGGAAAGGTTAAAGGATGCTCAAAAGGATGATGTGAGAATCCAAGAAAAAGTGGAAGCTATCAAAAAGGGAAAATCCTCAGAGTTTAATGTTAATGAAGAAGGAATTGTGCGGTTTGGGAAAAGACTATGTGTTCCATCAAGTTCGGAGCTGAAGAAGGAACTTTTGGATGATGCACATAGTTCAAATTTCTCTATTCACCCAGGGAGCACAAAGATGTATCGAGATCTCCGAGAAAACTTTTGGTGGGATAATATGAAGAAGGAGATCGCTGAATATACATCAAAGTGCCTGGTGTCTCAGCAAGTGAAGGCAGAGAGGCAGAAGTCTAAGGGGATGATGCAACCATTGCCCATACCAGAATGGAAATGGGAGAACATCACCATGGACTTCGTCACTGGACTTCCAAGGACATCCAAAAGCAACAATGCAATCTGGGTTATTGTGGATCGTCTTACAAAGACTGCACACTTCATTGCTATTCGAGAGGATTTCTCTTTGGATCAACTGGCACGGATATATATCAGGGAAGTGGTACGGTTGCATGGAGTACCACTGTCTATTGTGTCTGACCGAGATCCAAGATTTACCTCTAAGTTTTGGAAGAGTCTTCAACATGCTCTGAATACTGAACTGAACTTCAGTACGGCCTATCATCCTCAAACTGATGGCCAATCCGAGCGGACTATCCAAACACTTGAGGATATGTTGAGAGCGTGCTCAATGGACTTTAAAGGAGGATGGGATCAACATCTTCCTCTGGTTGAGTTCTCTTATAATAATAGTTTCCACTCAAGCCTCCAAATGGCACCATATGAAGCCCTGTATGGGAAAAGGTGTAGAACACCGGCATGTTGGGATGAGGTCGGTGAACGTAAGCTGCTTGGACCAGAGATGGTCGAAGAAATGGTGGAGAAGGTGAAAACCATTCAGAAGCATATCAAGGCATCCCAAAGTCGATAGAAGAGTTATGCAGACAATCGTCGACGAGACCTTGAGTTTAAAGTCGGAGACATGGTGTTTTTACACATATCTCCATGGAAGAAGGTCATGAGGTTTGGAAAGAAAGGGAAGTTAAGTCCAAGGTACATCGGCCCCTTCGAGATTCTTGATCGTGTTGGGGCTGTGGCCTATCGACTAGCACTTCCACCTACTATGGCCAAGGTTCATGATGTCTTCCATGTATCCCTCTTAAGGAAGTACATACCAGACCCTTCACATGTACTCTCTTCTGAGGTGGTACAATTAGAAGACGATCTTTCTTATGAGGAGCAACCAGTGGAGATCTTGGATCGTAGAGAAAAAGTTCTACGAAATAAGACAATGCCCCTCGTCAAGGTGTTGTGGAGAAACCACAAGTTTGAAGAAGCAACTTGGGAGTCGGAGGATATTATGAAGCTAAGTTACCCACATTTGTTTTAGTGTGGGAAAAGGAAAATTTCGAGGGCGAAATTTCTTAAGGGGGGAATGTTGTAACGACCCAAAATTTCATTAATGGAAAATCCCTCTTGATCCAGTTAAATGTTTCTTTATGAAAAATGTTTTTATAAGATATCAACTTTTTAGTTTTACTTTAAGATTTTTGACCGTTACTTTTATAGCCGTTGAATAGTGATCATCTGGGTAGTTTAAATATAAGGCTTTAACGAACCAATTTTCTACTCAGACAAAGGAAGCGATGGCCTCATCCAGTAGAATTGCCCCTTACGAAGCCCATTTGTCGGAGCTCGGAAAAGAGGTGGCGTCTTTGGGCTTTGCCCTTGACCAAGCCCAAGCTGAGCTTCACCAAGTCAAGATTGAACGTGATCGTCTACGAGAAAAATGGAAGTTGATAGAGATTACCACTCGAGCGATGTTATCCGAGCAACCCCAAGAGTCTGTCACCATCGCGCACCTTACCCTTAGGTCTTATGCGGCTATTTTAAGGGGTTATGTAACAAATAAGTAGCACCATGTTCATGTATATTATTTTTCTGTATATAATAATGAATATAATTTCTAGTCATTTTTGATACATTGTAATTAGTTTTTAAAGTACAAATGGTGTTTTTAGTTATTATTTAATTAAGAATTATATTTTATTAAATTAAAGGATTTTTTAATTAAATAATATTTTAATAAAATATTATTATTAATATTAAATTAATTTTTATTAAATATAAATGATCTTATAATTTTATGAATGCAATTAAAATTTTTATTTAGGTTTGAAAGCCATTTCTGTCAAAACCCGTGAATTTTTTTATAAATGTCGGTTTTTATTTTAAAAGTGAAAATTCACATATTTAGAAAATTATCTAGATAAAATAAATATTATTTTTGGAATCAGGATGTCGAAATTATCCAACGGTGAATTTTTCATAATTTTCTGAGACAGTCAAATTTTTGGGTAAAAATTAAATACCATTTAAATATATAATGTGTTTTATGACATCATAATGACCCAATGGTGATGTAATAAAATACCATAATCCTTATGTTCGGCCAATATATGTTTTATCATTAAAATAATGAGGTTTTGGGTTTGTTTGACTCACTTTTCAAAGCTTTAATGGAGCCCTCAAGACTTACTCAACACTTTGCCTTTTTAAATTAATTTTCATGGGAGTGTGACTCACCTCCACATAAGCAACCCTAATTTTTTTAATAAGTTCGGACCTTGGACTTGTAAAATATTGTTTTCCTCTTTCCTTTTCCAGAAACCATGGGCAAATACCATGGGATGGTTTGTGGTTTGGATTATTTTAATATAAGGGGTCCCAAACCTAAATAATAAAGAATTCTCTCACCTTTCCTATATAAACCCACCCAAGCTCCCACTTCCTCCTCACTCAAAGCCCTTGAAGTTCGTCCAACCTCTGCCCTACTCTCTCTAGAATCCTCTCAAGGTGCCCCAAGCTCCCAAGAAGCCTCTCACAATCCTCTCTCTAGCCTTTGGAAGCACACTTCCAAGTAAGGGTTTTTCTTCCTTTCTCATTTTTTTTGTCAATTTTCTTTAAGTTGTATTTCCCTTTTTATTTCAATTATGAATGTTGGGGTATGGTTTCGCACCTCCCCCATACTGCCCTCTTATTGTTTGAATGATGGGAGAACCCTTTCTCTCTCATTAAATGCCTCCCATGTACACCCGTTACTATGCCGAAATTCCGAAAGGAACTTCTCTCTCTTCTTTTACATTCAAGCAATACTTTTGTATCATGAATCTAAATTCCATTTATATTGTTGGGAAATGTATATATATGATCTCCTTACTGTCCATTACATGTAAATATGATGAGGAACCCCTTTCTCTCTCATCAACTTTTTATGAATTCTTATGTCACGCCGTTATGCTGCCGAAATCGCACCGATTTTCTAAGCCAATGTCTTTGTGTAGTGAATACCATGCCCATTTCTCCATCAAGGGTATTCACATTTATGCACATTTACATATTGATTATAAAGTTTCATGTATTAATTCCACTTTCCTTTATCGTGGAAGAAATGATTATGTTTTATGAATCCATGTTTTATGATCCATGTGGCACACTTATACATGAAATGAAATGTTTAAGAAGGGTGCGCCCTGATAGCGCTCCAATGCATTGGGTAAAGTATAGTATCATGATACGTCATGTGCAATGAGTGTTGACTCATGCTAATTCAAGTGCAACGAGGGTTTACTCGTGCTTCAAGTGCAACGAGGGTTTACTCGTGCTTCAAGTGCAATGAGGGTTTACTCATGCTCCATGTGCAATGAGCCTTGGATCATGCTAATTCAATGTTAAGTGTTGTGGCCACATTTCCATGCTATGATTATCATGCTTTATCATGCCTTTATGTTCATGTTTCTCTTATGCTCTATTGATATGCCTATTGCCTAACATGTATTGTACTCCTCATGTTATTCATTGTGTACTCCCTTACTGGGCTTTATAGCTCACCCTTTTCTTATGCATGTCCTCAGGTTATCCCATGCAATGCTAAGTACGAAGGAATGTAGTGGTCATGTAAAGGAAGTTTTCAATAAAGATGTTGTATTTAAAGTTTAAAGTTTTTATGTAATGATCCTAAGCCCCAAAGACACTAAACCTCTCGATCTTCTTTGTTGGATCAAGTGAAGTTTTATGTAATGAAGCATGTTTAAGTTGTAATAAAAAGCAGGGTTGTCATAAAGATAATATGGTGTTTAGTATAGCACAAGCTAATCTTGGTGTAGCGTACAACACAAGACATCAAAGAAATTAATAGGAATATTTCTTATAAAATCTCAGGGTTTTACATTCTACCCCCCATAAAATGAATTTCTCCCTCGAAATTTGTCGTGGTTATAAATTGTTTACTACTTAAAAGATTCTTTCATAGAAACCCACATTGTAAAAAGGAATACAAAAACTTAGTTTTAAAAACTAATGTTTGAAATGTAGCAATTACACCAAGTAACTCATCACTAGGTTTCCATATAGGAGAACATAGGTGAAAATATGTATATGAAAGAAAAATCTAACCATCATGTTCTGATGGAGAGTGGTAGAGGACATGGATATGAAAAAAACAAGAACCACAAAGCCATAAATTTGTGATGATATAAGGTACCATCTGATTCATCAGATATGAGGGTACTAGGAAAACATTTTTGGATTTTAAGATCATTTCCGTAAAGTTGATGAATTTTTGAATTAAAAGAAATGCTTACTTGATTTCGGTACAATATAACTGTTAATAGTGCCTTGAACAATAACCACTTCATATCTTAAAGAAATGAAGTGGAATTTTTCTTTCATAAAGTGTTATCAGATCATGCGATAGAATGACTGTTCATTTCATCTGAATCAGACATAAGGCTAGAAAAAGTTATTAAATATACATAAGTCCATATATAGTTATATTAATCGTATATGGATCCAAAAATGGACTTATACTTCATATATAATACCACATAATAAATTAAAACTAATTTCTAATAACCAGGGACTTCCTGTAGGACAGTGATAGGCGATAAAGTCCTGCCGCACTTCGGTTGTGGGTTCGATTCCCATATCCTTGTCCGACCCGATGAGTTGTCGGTCGTCCTATGGGTTTTCCTTTTTTCTAAAACTATACTATTATAAGATTCAAAAAAATAATTTAGAAAAGTTCTAGCCATAAAAAATACTATATAATGTCAAACATAATGCATTCCAATCTTTAGGCTTATCCAATATACATCAATCCATTCTTAGAGTCTAAAGAATAATATTACTAGAGTGGTCATTTACCAACGATGTGATTACCTTCATTTATCCCCCATATATAATAAGATATATCATGCTATTGGTCACATTCTAAACATGTGAATACCTTAATCATGTATTCTCTTGAAAAATTAATACCCATTGAACCTTAGTGAAAACATGAATGTTGTCAAAAGTTAACTCTTTCCACATACCAAAATCCCAAAATTTTGATATATTCAAACCATGAGGTCACTTTGTCCTTATATCACTCATGAGATCATGAATATTATCATAAATATTATTTTCTCCTTATCACTTCATTATGCGCACATCATATTCTTTCCAAAAAAATATTTCAATAACTTTTCAAGGTTATCAGTACTATAAAATTATTGAAAACCATAATAAACCAATACATAGGTATTCTAATATTCCACAATATTATAAATGAGAATCCATGATACCATTTTGAAATCCCATTACATAAACACTTAATCATTCCACCACATCATTGGCATACTCAACATCACAAATAGTGATCGCATGTGAATTCCCTTTGTCCTTTTTCTTAAGAGGTTGTTGATGTCGATCAACATTAACCCTTGGATTAGAGCATTGGTTAGTATAATCCCCATTTCCTTGCACTTGTAGTATTGAAGTATTAGTGGATCATTCTCTGTAGTCTTTTGTCTATTCACATAATTAGATACCTTTTTCCCATTATTTTGACACTCAACTGCTCGATGACATTCTTTTCAACAATTAAAACATTTTCTAGTACATTTTAGACTATATCCACTGTGTTTCCTTCCACACTTTGAGCATAATGATACATTCAAATTCTTTTCACCATTCTTCTAATATTTCTCCTTGAACTCCATATTTTGTTTCTTTTCAAAACCATGAAATGGATATGTAACACTAACTTCCAGTTCTACCTTGATTGCACAACACATAATTTCTTCATAGCTACCGAAGTGTCTTATAGATAATTCACTTCGAATACTTGGTTTTAAGCCACTAAAGAATCGATCAACTTTTCTTCTAGGTTCGATGATAAATCCAGATGCATACCATGCAAGCCTTGTAAAATTTTCGTCCTATATACCAACAGATTCATCATTATTTTTCTTAATCTTAAGGAAATCCTTTTACATCTTCATTCGATGAATACGAGGAAAGTAATTATTTAAAAAACAAGAACTTGAACTCATCCCATTCCATGGATTCAATTTTATCTTGGGTCTTTTTATTATTAATTAGAGTCCACGACTGTTCTGCTTCAACTTCTTAATGGTAAATAGCTAGAATGACTTTTTCATGTTCTGAGAAGCGAAGTATGGAAAATATCTTTTCAATGGTACTGATCCATTGTTCATCAAAAAGTGGATCAGAAGACCCATTGAAAGAAGGTGGACGTTGCATCATGAAGGACTCAATTGAATATTGTTCCCTTGTCTGTTCATTTGGAATTGCAAAATGATTCATATCTTGTTTAAGTATAGTAATAATATTTTCACTCCATCTCCCATAACATTGGTTTGTTTAGGAGGGTAATCATTGCATCGTCCATTACATTGATCAACACGATTCCTTAGGGTTCATGACATCATCTAAAAACCAAAAAGAAAAGTGTGAGAGGAAAAAATCATGCTAGGAAAACAACATAATAAAGGGGGAGTACCTTCAATATATAACATCTTAGGTTTAATTATAATATTGTTACCATAATTCTAGGACTATAACCTGTGCTTATACTTAAAATTAGGGACATCCCTAGACATACCATAGAAATATCTTGTTGGATCTCACTACATTTTCACATCATAGTTTACAAAGGTTAACTAATCCTTTCCTATGATACCCACTGTAGATACCCATACTTGATGTAAATGGAAATAACATTACAATTTCAGAACAATTAATACATAAAAAAATTACACAAGGACCACAATAGTTTAGTGTCTTTGGAAACTCATAATATAGTCCTCTAATTATAGTGAAAGATCTTCAAAATATCCCATAAATATCTTCCCCTTTTGTTTTATTACCTAAAACCTTTCATTATATCATAGGGAAAGGAAAACATAAAAATGGTGAGATAAAATGCTCAGTATGGGTAAACATAGAGAACGTAAAACAATCCATAAACAATTGAATGAAAAAACATGAACAGAAATTCTAAACATTGAAATCTTGAGCAATGACATAAATCTTAGAAGTACGTAAGAAACATATCATAAAGGAACATTAGTAATGGTAAAATAACATGGGAATAAAACATTTAATTGTGTTAAACCATTAAGAACATGATATTATTTCTATAGAATCTAAGGCATTTCTTCCAACACCATCATAGTGGACAAAGTCCATTACTGAACAGGGTTTACTTGTCGTTCTAGCCATGTATTACTGAACCGGATTTACATGTTATTCCATCCATGTTTATCTCATGAGATATAAATTTTTACCCAATGCATTATATGGAGATATAGGTCCCACCCATCTCACAATTAAATCATTCTTTCATGTTCCAGAAAATCATAAATTATACATCATAGAATAACCCATGTAATAAAAATTGGATTCTTAAACATCATGCCATCATAACATAATCCATATAAGATAAAAGTACTTTATAATTATATCATAACATAATCAAATCAATGTAATAATAGGGATAGAAACATAACCCTGTATCATCTTAGATGGAAAATTATTTTGACAAAACACTTGAACTCAGTTCTTGAGGAAAATATCCTCTCTTCTTCAAAATCATTTTCTATTCTCAAAATGTCATGCAATTTTAAAAAAATAATTTTGTTTAAAATAATCATGAACACTTTTAGAGTAATATTCATGGAAGTAAGGATTTATGAAATAATAAAAATCTGTTCATTCCATATATGTTAAAAAAACATTCTCCACTTACTTCTACCAGAAAGGTCAAAAATTACCTTGTATTCTAAACAAAAGAAGTATTCCTTACATACCATGTAGTAAAATTAAAAAATTGGTAAAAATGACTTTAAACATAAATGAAAATATTTTTATAAAACATTTCCAAGGATGATAAATATAATCCTAGTAAATACCAAAGTATAATCAATCTCGGATAAAAATTGAGATTGCGATATTTTCCCTTTCCATTTATGATCGGTGGAATCATACGTGTCATAAAATAAATAAAATTACATGCATATATAAATATCATATACATTATAATAAATATCATAAAAAATTAATGTAAAAAACCATAAAAAATAAATATATGGTGATTATGTAATATTTCCCACAGAAATAAAAGTGAGACGAAATAATCCCTTACCATAGGTCCAATTTCATTCGTACGTGTCCGAAACTCCTCTTCTTCAGGTTATTCCTTTTTATTTGATCAAAAGGGATCATTAGGTTGTCTTTATAACTAAAGTAAGACCCCTAGGATAAAGGGAGGATAGTTGAGAGGGTATTTGGGTAGGGTTTGGATGAGAAAAATGGCTCGGATGGAGTGAATTTGATAGAAGAGGGAGTTCCCTTTTATATGAAAGGTGAGAGGCCCCTTATGAAAAACATAAAATATTATTTTATAATAAATTAATATTCAGTTTATAACGGCTCCAAATTAATATATTCTGATTAAAAAGTGGGTATGGTTCGAAATAAACTCAACCAATAGGTTTTAGACAGGTTTGGGTCACTATATTAACATTATCATTTATATTTAACTCTTAGATAAGTAGTTTGATATTTACCATGTCTCGTTTTATTATTATGATATATGGTTAATAAACATACTATATAAATCCAAGGGAAAACCAAGTGGTTCATTAATGATATACCTATAATTATATAAGTCTTTTAGAAGAACCATTGATTTTTCGGAATAGAATATCCATTAATAATATTATATTTGTTTTAAAAACTCTTTTATGTCAATTTTGACACTATTTGGTATTTTGATTTTACTAAATTCATAATATCAATATTACTTCGAAAAAAATTCATATAACCAACCCTAATATATTATATTATCCTATAAATTTATTATAATTCATAAAAAGTCTCAAATTACATTTATTTGTGTATTTAAAATATCAATTATGTTAATATTTCAGTAATAAGGAAATTATTACATCATCATCGTGTCATACATAAATTAAAATTTTTAATGTCTAAAAGTTATAATTAAAATACCATTATTTAGTAAATATTTTTAGCTTTATAATGAATATTTATAGTCGACTTTATATTGTGTTTAACCCTATATTAAAAGTTTTTTAGTTATTAAACATTGATTTTAACTCTTTTAACTCTTCTTTGAATTAAATAATAATAAATGTCCTAATCTAATCCAAGTGGACCTAAAGTGTCATATTTTATTCTTAAGGTTGTTTTTGGTCGAATTAAAGTTATCCAATAGAATTAGGACATGTGTTAGGTTAATAATAATATCATTTTACCCTTAATTACCCTATTTTCTTTTAACCGTTGTAAATAAAAGTTAAAAGTTACTATTCACCAAAAGTTATTTTCATCTCATTAAACCACATTTTACTTACTGATATCAACCTTGACTCTCAGATTTTTGAAATTCAACTCACAGATGTGGTAAAATTATGTTTTATTTAAATTTGCAAATGCTCCTAGGACGTTGGTAAAAGACGGTAAAAAGTTCAATAAAATTTTTATATATATAAAATTATTATAAAATGACTCCAATAAATTAAATTGAACTTATATAGGTATTATATCTCTATTTTGACCTAAAATAAAAATAAATAAATAAAATAATTATTTAAATATAAATTTGGTTTTAAACTATAACTCAGTGTTTTTCACTATTCATCAAAAATTGGTTATTTTCAGAAAAATACAAAAAATCACCCTAATATAATTTCGAAATTTTGAATCAAAAAATGAAGTCCATTTAGAAAGATAAAATTAAAAAAATTTAAAAAAGTGATTATTAATATTCATAAATTCTAGTTCATAAAAATATTATAATTATATCTCGTTTAGTGAAACTTGGTATTGCGTACAACACACACTATCAAGGAAGGTTTTTCTAGTGTGCAACACAAGCCTAGAATCATGTTTTCGTATAATGAAAGCCAACACGGTGTTGCGTATAGTGAAAGATAATCTTGTTGTAGTGTAAAACACAAGACATCAATGAAATTAAAAAGAATATTTCTCATAAAATCTCGGGGTGTTAAAATATGCCACTACAAACCAATTTTCATCATTTGGTTTGGAAAATAACTTGAGTAATGATCTATATTACCCATGAAATGAGTCTTTAACCACCTACCATGTACATATTGGTGGTTTTTTGTGATAAATATATGTTATTAAATGAATTAATTTCCCATGGATGTCCTCCATTATGATTTACAACCACTTTTAATAGAAGTAATTATCCATATTGCTCATAGATTCTTAATTGGGGGTGCCCGTCTATAGGCCTAAATCAATGGTGACCAAGATTCCTCAATCCTTTAGTCAAACTGTTTTGGGGAAATGCCTCCTAATTCCTTCAGATCCATGAACCCAAAAATTATCCTAGGATTCATGTGATACATTATAACTAATGACTAAATCCATGTACTTCTTGGGACCTCTTAAATTTTTTTTAGGTCTAAGAATGAAATCTCTACACCAATAACTTTTATAATTAAAAATCATTGATCTAATCCAGTATAACTAAGCACACCTAAGTGGGAATATTTTCAAGATTCACTAAAGGAACATTAATATTAGTATATCCTTCGGAAACCTAGACAAAATTTGTTGAGTTTTCTATTGACATCCCATGGAAAATTGATACAAATGTTTATATAGTCATATGTTTTATATTTATAATCTATTAGAATTGATAAGTTTGATGGTGGGAAAGAATATGAAACCCTATATGATCATGGTATCATGGAAATGATCTTTTGGTATGATATAGTGGATGGACCATCCATCCAAGAAGAAGTTGATTAATACGATATTCATAAATGACTAACAATAAATCGGATACCAATCATGTAGATTCCTATTTCAACATAAAATGAAAAAATATCTTAGAATCTTATGTATGTAAATAAACCTCATCTGTATTATAATATAGATTTTTAATTTAACATCCACATGGGATAGTATATTATATAAATTTATCAGATGGATCTTGATAATATAAATGATAAATAATATCCGTAAGTAGATCTTTCTTCCCTATACATATTCAGGGGTGCTATATCTAATAGGAAACAATTTTTCCATCAATATACCTACACTCATTTACTTATTATATTATTGATATTAATTAATAATCATCCCTTAAAATATACCTCAATTGGTGGGGGATGATATGAAAAATATCACTTTGATCCCCTAATATATTAATATTGTTGATGCATGGTTTCAATAATGATGCCCACTTCTATGAAATCCCTATAGGAGTCTTCGAGTATTGATACATTTGGTGAAACCATTAATATAATAAAATATAATGTTGACTAGTATACATTGAATTATCAACCTATCTCAAAGGGAAAATGAAATGGGCTTGACGATATCAAGTCATCAACCACCTTATTGAAGTATACATATATAGATAATGAATTGATCTGGAATGGAGGTAGGTGAGACCCCCAGTGTTTATATTTCCCCCATAGTGGGTTTTCCACATCCAGTTTCATTCAATTTTATGATGCCCCTAGGAAAATTAATCCTTTTAATCATTCATATTAGAATATATGTTTCGAAATAAAAGAGAACAAAATGTTTTTATTATAACCATGAATCAGGGTAATCATTATTCTATAGGGTTGGGGGTCCATTTACCTAGATCATATTAAATGTACCTTCTATTAGGGATGTCACACCCATGAATTTTTTTTAAATTCATTACTCATTTAATTTCCATTCCCGATTTTTTGGGGGTTTACCACTCATTTTGGTGAAAATGGTGGGTTTTGAAAATTTGGGCCAAACCGTGAGCCCAAATCCAGATTTAAAAACAAATTTTTATTCATCTATAAATCCTTAAATTTTTACTATTTTATACTCATTCCACTTCCCAATTGTCATACCCTAATATATTAAAATCACCATATCCCTTTTAACCACATAGAATTCCCAAATCATGATGGATTTGTGTTTTTAATTAAGGTAATGGGCCTGTCCGTAAGCCCATTTCCTGCTTTAAACTATTGTTTTAAAATTTCAATATCTCATTCGTTTTTTACTTTTTTTCGGTGATTCAACCTCCCAATCGAAGCCAAAAACCTCATCCTCACACCCTGTATCACGTTTTACTCTTTGGAGCTCATATACCCCGCGGATTTGGACGATCTTTCTCAATCTTCCTCAAATCGACCAGATTTGATGAGGTAAAATGAATCTTTAATAAATCCTTCAATTTTCATATTTTCCCCCCATTTCAGTCCCCACATGACCTCATATGACTCTGTCGGTCCTCCATATCAGTTTTGGGTACTTGGAGATTCATATATTGGTGCATTGGGGCTGATTTCGTCAAGATATTTCAAGTAAGGGAATTCTTTCTTGGTTCTTTTCATCATCTTTTAGTTTTTATTCCTCTTTGTTGAATTTCCTCATGTCTAGAAGTTAGGGTTAGATCCTAAGGTCTGATTTGGTATCTTTTGGGTCATTTTTTGGTGGTCTAGGTCTGGATTTATATTCTTTGTGGTGCGGCGATGGTACGCTTAATGTTTCTCACCATGTTTTGAGGGTTTCGACTCAAAAGGTATGTGATTCCATGTGTAACCATTTTATGATGAGTTAGATTGCTTAGTTTGTTAATTTAGTATGTTTATAATATGTTTTGTGTGGTTTGAAAACTGTTTTTGAAGAATTTGGTTAAACATTTAATTTTTAGTTGTATTTTAGCTTGAAATTGGGTACTTTTCATGTGTGACTCCTGGGGTAATGTTTGGGTTTATTTTATAAGATATGAAAGTGATTTATTAGTCTTGAAAGGGGCTTCCAATTCTGTTTTGTTAATTACTTATTGTCATGTGGGCCTTGAAAAGAGGGTTTTGAATGAGTTTATGGTGTAAAACCGTGTTGTACTTCTTGAAGGTTATTTATGAAACCGTGTGTTTTTCATGTGTGTCTTTGTGGTATTATTTGATGTATTTTTATAACACTTGGGGGTGGTTTAATAATTGTTTTAGGGCTGAATATTCTGTTTGGGATTGGTATTGGTATGATTTTGGTTTTGAATGAGGGTTTTGAAATGGGTTTACTGTGTGAACAATGGTTATACCTCTTGGGTTTGTTTTATAAAAATTGAAAATGTTTTATTTAGTTAAACAAAAATTGGGAAATGGTGTATATGTACTGTTTGGGTGACTGTGTTCACCTAATATGTGTTTTTGAATGGAAAAGTGGTTATTTGAGATGTTAAACATTTTTAGAATTTTTTATAAATTGCCAAAATGTTTTACTAAATTTTGTTTTATGTGCGAAACACGGGTGTGAGATATTTCGTGTGAGTTTATTTATAAAATGAAAAGTGATGGTGAGAAGGGTATTAAGTGACATGTGTGTGGGCTGTTATGTGAGTTTAATATCTTGTAATCGTTTTATAAACTTGTTTAATGGATTTGTGGAAGTGCTAAAGAAATTTGAAAAGTGTTGTAGGCAATTTTTGTGTGAGTTTGATTTCAAAATGCATTTGAATGAAAAGTGGAATTTGTGACTTTGGTGATGTACATGGGGCTGTTTGGTTAATGTGTGATGTTGATGTGATATTTACATGTGAAACTATATTTCATGGATTGTTGAACTTTTTTGAGCACAAAGGGATAACCCGGGTATCTAGGTGGGTGGATGTGTACTAGTATGCTAGTGAAACCGTGGGGTTTGGCCTCAGTTTCACTTAGCAAGATTGACGCTTACAACTCTAAGTAAACTATGATGATTATTATTGGGGACCACTAGGTTATGGGTATGATACCTACTAGTGGTTCGTGCACGAGAACGGATATTTTTGTGGTTACTCTCACCGAGATACGAGGTACCTGGGACCCACAGCTAGCTAGTGCCTAGGGGTTATTTCCTATTAATCGTGCTCATTAGATCCTTTGTACTTACCGTCAGTATATGGTATTGTTGTCTTGAAAATTCAGTATATTTTTTATTTATTTTAAAATTGTTATCCCTTTAAAATTATACCACATGAAAAATGTTTTCATTTATTATTGCATCCTTTAGAAAATTGTAACAATCAATTCTTATTTACAAAACTTGCAATGCTTTTTGTCATGAAATGTTTATCACATAGAATCTCATAGCGGTAGTATCCTACTGGGATTTCTCTCACACGCTAATTACACCTTTGGGTGTAAGTAGACTTTCTTATTTTATGACACAGGTTTGGGTACATGTTTTATGCCATTGGTTCTGGTTTTTAGCGGTCCATCGTGATGCAGTTTCGTGGAGATGGCTTGAGGGCGGTGCCTCTTTCCATGTGGAGGTTCTTGGTCTGTCTTTTCTCGGGTTTGTACCTTTGTAATGGTCTTTAAACATTGTTTAAAATTGTGTAATTCAGTTCTGAATTTTAGTAAAATATGTTTTGGTTTGAAAAATCCAGATTCTATTTCCTGGATTCATTTGTCGTTTTAAGTATACAAACTCGGGTAAATCGTTCCCAATTTTCAGTTTTTGATACTCAGGCACTTTTTCCATCTTATGGGGATCATGAACGCCCTTCGGGCCTTGTCACGAGCCGGGTTTGGTGCTAGTTTTGGTGGCGATCAGATTCGGTTCGTGACAAAATGGTATCAGAGGAGGTTTCCTCTCTTTGGGTCATGTTATTTGGGGAACAGTCAGGATAGTCTAGAGTTAGGATTGTCGGGACATAGAATTTTAGTTATGAGTAGTGTGGCTGATCACCACACCTCATGATGGGATTCAATCTCCTGGGGAAGTTGGGACCTTTCAGAGTCCTTTGGTTTTCTTGGTTTAACAATGATTTGGTGAAATGAAAAGAGAGTTGGGTTAATGGTCTCAGTGAGCTCGTAGGGCCTGGAAAGCCATGTGGAGCCTGGGATATTCTCTAGAACACTATCTATTATAGTGAAGTGATTGGAATATGGCTGCTAACCATATGTTCAGGTCACCCACTGAAACTAGTTTCCTCTCGCATTTTATGGTTTTCTTTAGTTTTGTAATCTTGGAACATTGGTTTTAAAGTGACTTGGTTTTAAGAAGTGTAATGTTTTTGTGAAATTATTTTCAAATAATTAAGGAATGGTTTTATTTATGAAATGGTGGAACTGAATATTCATAATTATTTTGAAATGGAAAATTGTGTTCTTAAACCTCTTTTGAAAGCAGAAACTATATTGAAGTTGGTTTTGAAAAAAAAAACTGTTCCCATTAGAGTTTTCTAAACCATTAAAATGAGTTTTAATGGGATGAGATGTTTTGAAATTGATTTATATAACTTGAATGTGAGTTTTCATTAGAACGATGGTGCCTTTTGGAAAAGTTTTTTTATGCGGTAATTTGGGTTTGATCTTCTGGTTAGCAGTTTTGATAAGAATGATGTGTTGGTTGACCGTTTTGGTTTTGAAAAGTGGAAAGAATCTTTGCATTAACCTTTGGTATTTCCATGAGTGACCACATGCATGGGGTTATATGGGATGATGGATGGTTGATGGCATGACTGGATGAGTGCCAGGATGGATATGAGGAGGGTGCCCGGTGTGGCACAGAAACATGCTTGTGTGAGTCCCATGGGGTACCATTGGTGGATACGCTTACCACTGAACCGTTTTTTCAAGAAATGGTTTTAAAGAAAAACATGTTGTCTTGATGAATAGTTTGGGATGTTTTTTATTATGGGGTTTTTGAAAATGTTGATGTTGTGGGATGTTTTGAGTCCAAGAACCCCTCATGTTCGAACTGTTTTTTTGTTTGTGTTTGGTCGAAAAGCTGGGAAGAAGGTCCAGTTAGTAGTCTCCTATGATATATGTTTTGGGACACATTTAAAGTGGTTCCATTAATGAGTTTGGATCTGTTTTTTGGCATTTTTTACCAATGGACCAGCTTGGTTGGGTCCTTGGGTTCTCTCATTAGATAAGGTACGCCCCCATTTAGGTTTAGTCCACAACTGAAGTGCAACCCGGATTGTTTCGCCGTTGGAAAATCCTCCAGTTGATCAATATAAGGAATCTTTTCTTGATCATTGTAGAATGAGTCTATACCATTTAATTTCTTGGTTTTTTTTGTATCCTCTTGTTGCGTAAGAGTGCTCGTGGATGGTTGAAAGGGACCTTATATTCATAAGCTACCTGATTCGTCGAAGGTGAAAGTTGTCTGGGGTTGTCGGTATGGATAATTTCTAAGAGGGCCTCTAAGTCCTTCATAGTCTCTTCGTAGAAGAGGTTTATGTTAAACCACCAGTGTTGGAAATCTGGCCACGAGAGGCTGTTATGGACACTTTCTGGAATGCTGTGATATTTGGCGATGTTGTACAAGTCCCCCTCCTTGTATTATTTTTATCATTTTCTTTAGTCATGTTCGGTGATGCGATGTTATGTCGCGTGCTCGTTTGATTGTAAAGGTGAAGTTGTACAATATAATGTGAGTCTATTTTTTTTTCAGAAGTGTTTTTCCTTTTAGGAGATCTCGACATCATCTATTTTAGTGGAAGGTGTTTATATGTGTCCTTTATTTCTGTTGTTTCTCACCCAAAGAAGCAAGGTGTGATGTGAGTGTATCCTATAAACCCTTATTTCAGTGAATTTAAAAGTTAGGGTAAAGCGAGTTCTGGAATGTGTTATGTCTTGGTGAACCCATCTGGGATTACATGTAGTTGTTTGTAGAATCAGAAGAAGAAATTCTATTCAGGGGTTTCCAAATCCTAACTGCGAGGCCGAAGATGCTTCAATCATTCCAGCTCCAGCCATAGGTCCCAGAGAGAAGCTGACACGTAGTCAGAGGAAATCCCAGGGTAGTTTTTATCCTTGTACAAAGAACTGTTCTTAGTATGAGAGATGGGAATAGTTTAAACATTTTTTGTTGTCATCTTTCTTTATTTTTTCCCGTTTGGTGGAAAGAGGAGGAGGGCCTCATCCCCATGTTATCTCATAATGACTTTCTTTTCCCCTTTGGTTTCCGTTGGGTTTAGGGGAAAGTTATAAGATATTTCTAGACATGTTTAGTGAACATTTATTTGTAACCATTCCCTAGAAAACCAAGTAGGTATAAGGATCCACATGGTTAGCGCACAGTTTCCCAAACTATGCGGGCTAACCATGTTATCATCCCAACTCTTTATGTTTTGAAGTTTTTCTATGCCAACCCATATTGGTCAGTTTATATGGATTGTTATTATGGTGGGGAGACCAACTATGAGTCTCATGTATATTATTTTGAAAATTTTTAATGGTATTCTACCCCTTGTACCAGGTAGTTTGTTCGGGGCTCCCCTGTTAGTGTCTTGATTCTGTCTCGGAAAACAATTTAAGTTGTCTTTTATGGTTGGGGAGCCCATTTGTGTATCCTTGTACCAGTAATTCACTTTTTTACTTGGTCATGGCTTGGATGTGGGTAGTCTCATTTAGAGATATATAACTACATACATATTCCTTTGGTAAACATTGGGATTGGAGAGTTCCCAATGGTATAGTTATATTAAGGTATGTGTAACCTTGTTCGATGTTCTTGTTTGTTTGGGTAAATTGTTTGAGCCTTGTTCATATAGTGTTTGAGGAGTTTTATTTTAGGATAAATCCTGAATGTGCTTGATAATTTCAGTAATGAGGTGTATGTTTTGGTTTTGAAGTATTCCTTCCTAAATTGATCACTGGATGTGTTTTGGCCTTTGAGGGTGAAGCTTAGCAAATGAGTCCATTTCTGCATTTCGGTTGAGTTTGGTTTTTTCTTTGTCCGTGATGTGGATTTCCGAGGGCGGAAAGTTTTATGGTGGGGAGAATTGTCACACCCATGACTTGTTTTTTAAATTCATTACTCATTTAATTTCAATTCTTGATTTGTTTTGGGGGTTTACCAATCATTTTGGTGAAAATGGTGGGTTTTGAAAATTTCGGCCAAACCGTGAGCCCAAATCCAGATTTAAAAACAAATTTTGATTCTTCTATAACTCCTTAAATTTTTACTATTTTATACTCATTCCACTTCCCAATTGTAATAACCTAATATATTAAAATTACCATATCCCTTTGAACCACATAGAAATCCCAAATCATGATGGATTTGGGTTTTTAATTAAGGTAATGGGCCGGCCCGTAAGCCCATTTCCTGCTTTAAATTATTGTTTTAAAATTGTAATATCTCATTCGTTTTTACTGTTTTTTGGTGATTCAACCTCCCACTTGAATCCAAAAACCTCAACCTCACCCCCTGTATCTCGTTTTACTCTTTGTAGCTCATATACCCCGCGGATTTGGACGATCTTTCTCAATCATTCAAAAATCGACCAGATTTGATGAGGTAAAATGAATCTTTCATAACTCCTTCAATTTTAATCCTTTTACCCCATTTCAGTCCCCACATGACCTCATATGACTCCGTCGGACCTCCATTTCAGTTTTGGGTACTTGGAGATTCATATATTGGTGCATTGGGGCTGATTTCGTCAAGATATTTCAAGTAAGGGAATTCCTTCTTGGTTCTTTCCATCATCTTTTAGTTTTTATTCCTCTTTGTTGAATTTCCTCATGTCCAGAAGTTGGGGTTAGATCCTAAGGTCTGATTTGGTATCTTTTGGGTCAATTTTTGGTTTTCTAGGTCTGGATTTATATTCCTTGTGGTGCGGCGGTGGTACGCTTAATGTTTCACACCATGTTTTGTGGGTTGCGACTCAAAAGATAGGTGATTCCATGTGTAACCATTTTATGATGAGTTAGATTGATTGGTTTGTTAATTTAGTATGTTTATAATCTGTTTTGTGTGGTTTCAAAACTGTTTTTGATGAATTTGGTTAAACATTTAATTTTTAGTTTTATTTTAGCTTGAAATTGGGTACTTTTCATGTGTGACTCCTGGGGTAATGTTTGGGTTACGTTTATAACATATGAAAGTGATTTATTAGTCTCTAAAGGGGATTCCAATTCTGTTTTGTTAATTCCTTATTGTCATGTGGGCCTTGAAAAGAAGTTTTTGAATGAGTTTAAGGTGTAGAACCATGTTGTACTTCTTGAAGGTGATTTATGAAAGCGTGTGTTTTTCATGTGTATCTTTGTGGTATTATTTGATGTATTTTTATAAAACTTGGGGGTGGTTTAATAATTTTTACGGGTGAATATTCTGTTTGGGATTGGTATTGGTATGATTTTGGTTTTGAATAAGGGTTTTGAAATGGGTTTACTGTGGAAACAATGGTTATACCTCTTGGGTTTGTTTTATAAAAATTGAAAATTTTTTATTTGGTTAACCAAAGTTGGGAAAGGGTGTATATGTACTGTTTGGGTGAGTGTGTTCACCTAATGTGGGTTTTTGAATGGCAAAGTGGTGATTTGAGATGTTAAACATTTTTAGAATTTTTTATAAATTGCCAAAATGTTTTACTAAATTTTGTTTTATGTGCGAAACATGGGTGTGAGATATTTCGTGTGAGTTTATTTATAAAATGAATTGTGAAGTTGAGAAGGGTATTATGTGACATGTGTGTGGGATGTTATGTCAGTTTAATATCTTGTAATTGTTTTATAAACTTGTTTAATGGATTTGTGGAAGTGCTAAAGAAATGTGAAAAGTGTTGTAGGCAATTTTGGTGTGAGTTTGATTTCAAAATGCATTTGAATGAAAAGTGGAATTTGTGACTTTGGTGATGTACATGGGGATATTTGGTTAATGTGTGATGTGGAAGTGATATTTACATGTGGAAACTATATTTCTTGGATTTTTGAACTTGTTTGAGCAAAAAGGGAAAACCCGGGTATCTAGGTGGGTGGACGTGTACTAGTATGCTAGTGAACCCGTGTGGTTTGGCCTCAGTTTCACTAAGAAATATTGATGCTTAAAACACTAACTAAACTATGATGATGATGATTGGGTACCACTAGGTTATGGGTATGACCCCTAATAGTGGCTCGTGCACGAGAACTAATATTTTTGTGGTCACTCTCACCGAGATACGAGGTACCTGGGACCCACATCTTGCTAGTGCCTAGGGGTTATTTCTTATTACTTGTGCTCATTAGATCCTTTGTACATACCGTCGGTATACGGTATTGTTGTCTTGAATATTCAGTATCTTTGTTAGTTATTTTAAAATTTTTGGCCCTTTTAAATTAGCCCATATGAAAACTGTTTTCATTTATTATTGCATCCTTTAGAAAATTGTAACAATCATTTCTTATTTACAAAACTTGCAATGATTTTTGTCATGAAATGTTTATCACATGGAATCTCATAGAGGTGGTATCCTACTAGTCTTTCTATCACAACCTACTTACACCTTTGGGTTTAAGTAGACTTGCTTATTTTATGTCACAGGTTTGGGTACATGTTTTATGCCATTGGTTCTGGTTTTAACGGTCCATCGTGATGCAGTTTCATGGAGATGGCTTGAAGGCGGTGCCTCTTTCCATGTGGAGGTTCTTGGGCTGTCTTTTCTTGGGTTTGTACCTTTTTAATGGTATTTAAACATTGTTTAAAATTGTGTAATTCAGTTCTGAATTTTAGTAAAATATGTTTTTGTTTGAAAAATCCAGATTCTATTTCCTGGATTCATTTGTCGTTTTAAGTATACAAACTCGGGTAAATATTTCCCAATTTTCAGTTTTTGATACCCAGGAACTTGTGCCATCCCGTGGGGATCGAGAATTCCCTTCGGGCCTTGTCACGGGCAGGGTTTGGTGCCAGTTTTGGTGGCGATCAGATTCGGTTCGTGACAAGGGATTATGGAATTTATATACAAACTTCCATCAATAACCCCTTGAATCGAGTGAAATATAGAGTTAATATAAGGGGATCCCCATAATGATGGTTGATCATCACAATATTAGGAATTTTCTATATATCAATGAATGATTATGTACCTCCTTATACATGACAAATGAAGGTCCAAGTGTACTATATTAAAATCACTTTCAATGATGAATCTATATTCCGCTAGAAAAAACATTTTGAAAGGGGAGGGTAAAATGTAAGATGAGTCCAAACAACTATGATTACCTATATGGTCCTAGCTATTAGGACTGATGATATAATCATCCTTGATAATTTCATTGAATCTAATTAATCTTTTTTACTCAATATATATTGATATGGAAATAATTTCAACAATATATTTCGTTATTTATGTCATTTATCTTGCAAATATTAAAACATCAATTCACAAGAAATAATGTAAACCGAATGGGAATGATTATATTGGAATATAATTTGCATATTATGAAAATAAATGAACCATGTGAATTTACTTTCTACAAAAGGTAAAAAAAATTATTTGGGAACCTCTATTATTTCAACTACCATATCTCTAGTAACCCACATTCAGTGATTCCATTCCCAAACTATTACAAAATAAATGAGATTGTATCCCATGTTATCGAATAGATTAGTAGGCTTGAGAGACATGAGAACATTATTATTTTTTGTAGTATATCTGAGAAATAAATCAAATATAACTTCATGGTACCATGGGGAAAGAAAAATATAATCAAGGCTCAGATAATTTGATTAGTATAGAAAAACAATACGTGTAATATATTATATAATTATTATAATAGGTATATTATGGGAGAGATAAAATAATAAAATAATTTATATAACTAATTTCATGAAAGGGTAATATATACATGGTAAAAATAACTATATAAATAATATCATTTAAAAAAATCAATGATTTCAAACTGATAAAATAAATAATGTTGGACATCAAAATATTTTCATCAAGGCCTTATTCAATGATATCATATATTAATAGGTAAGGTATATGATAAATACAAAACATAATTTTTATATTTAGACCTATATGAGCATCCGTGGGATATAATAACACCATTCCATATAATATTAAGACCTATTCAATTATCATATGATGAAATATATAACAATACTATGCATAATAAATATAAAGATTATTATTCAAAAAATATCATATTAAATGTCAACATAGTCCATAGTCAATAAAATGAACAACATGATCATGGTATATCCAAAGAAATAATGTGGATAATATCACTAAATCACTTCCCTAGAGATTATGTAAGCATACTTAAATAGAAAAATAATCCCTTTAAAATATCATTAAGAACATTCATTAAAAACATGAGAAACATATTCTTTGAATTTGATAAAATTTTAAATAAAATTCCCCCTCAAATGGGGAATATTATTTTATTTTAAAAAAATAATGTAAAATTATGAATGTGTATTCAAATTAAATAATTATTAAGATGCTGGGGAAATCTTTTCAATTGGTAAATGTTAAAAAAAATATTCCTTACACAGTTATTGTAAAAATCTATAAACAAACAGCTAGTAAAAACATTGAATTTTTTTTAATCCCATGAAAACAATGTAATATATAATTGAATATTATTATAGATACATTTTTTTCATTTAAAATAAATATATTTTAATTATTTTTATAAACACAGATATGGATAAAAAGTACTGTGACAACAACTGTAATGAGGTTGACATGTATTTAAAAAGATTCGTATACCATTTTAACTACCAATGAGTGGAAAGGATGGAATAAAAACATGGAACAACATAAATAAATATATGAGAATAAAATTTATGGGTTCCATGATATATATATAATATAATTTTCTTAATGATAATTTGAACATAAATAAATCTTAATAGAAATTAGATTGAAGAATAAATAAATACATTGGATTTCTGCTTGGTCAGACGAGTACTAACATCCTCTATAATAAACATATACTTGTTAATTTATTAGTTAGTAACATTATTAGGGTTATTTACATTATTATATACCCTCTTATATCATTTATTATTATGAATTATATATTTACTAAATCGTTTATGTTTAGGTATGATATTTTGAGGATGTTTGGTTCAAAATAGAAAAATAAAATTTGGTTGGTTGAACATGGTTAATGTGTTCATTAATCTATCAAATGTATTATATTATTCATGATATATTTATAAATTTTGTACATTTAATATTTTTTTAGTAGAAATCATTAACCTTTTCCCTAAAAAATGAAACATATCTCTTCATTAAGATGGTTGTCCATAGGTAGTCATGCAAGAGATTTTCATTTTTCAAATATATGAAATTGAAATTAAATTCATAATGGTGAAGTTTTGTATAAGAAAATTGAAACATTAATTAACATATTTATTCCTTAAATAAATCCATATTACTATATATTTATGGTGGAAATGAAAATAATCAAATCACTTCGTGGAGGTGATTATCCATGGGCATGCACAAGCGATGTTATCATTTTCCAACATATGGAAAAAGTGACTAAAAAGGTTGTAAGACAAGAAAAATAAATTTTATATATATTTAAGACACTTATATTATTATATAATCTTGTTTATTATAGATTTTATGGAGTAAAAATAAAATATAAATAAAAAATAACACAGTTAAGAGTTATACCACTTATTTGAAAAAACTTGTTTGGATAACAACTGGATCGTTTCTATGTTGGAATTTTGAGGGGAATAAGAGAAATATTATATATTCCCTAAAAATTTAAACATATTTTTACATTATATTAATAACAAATAAACATTAAATACATCCAATATATCATAAATTCTAGTTTTTTTGCAAGACTAGTTACACAATTAAACAATATGATACCAAAATAAATACATCTGTTATTTAATCTCCATAATGAGATGATAACATCCATTGAGATCATAAATATTTATAGTAAAACCAAGGGAATAGATGAAATTATTTGGTGTTATAAAATTCTTTGTAATTAAATAGATATATAAATAAAGCATAACCCATGGGTTAGAAGGTAAAACATAATTTGATAAAAGGCACGTAACCTAAATTAACATATAGAAGCATATCATATAGAAAATGGTTTCATGTGAAAATTTAATAATATAAATGTGTAAATAACATAAAAAATTATATAACTATGATTCAAGGATACCTTCCTATAATATTGCACATGGAGGATCATGAGTCCAGGTTAACTTCCAAGAACATTGCTCATAGTGGAGCATGAGTTAGGGATAACTGCCAAGATAATTACAAATAATGTCTTATGAGACTAAAAATTACCTAATAAATTTTGGATCTATATCTTTTTATCCATTATAACATTTTAATTAATATTATTCCATAATAATAATCATATGTAATGAAAAATCATAAAGGTTACCCACTGAAATAAATGGGTATCATAAACTTTTCTAAAACAAAACCAAAGGGAATATCATAATGGTGTTCATAAAATAAAGGATTTAAATCATAAATTAATATTTATAAATGTAAATAGAAATATATCATGATAATTTCTGTCAATGTGAAGTTAAAACATGTATAAATGAGTGTTTATGAAACATTATATATTAGCCACTTTAGTACTGTTTTATGGAAAATATTAAGTAATATTTTAAAAGGAAAAAGTATAATAGTATGTATAAAACCAGAAAATGAATAAGATTTTATTCCATTATAAAATTAGTTTCTAATTAAAAATAATGATGTATTAAAATATATTATGGATGGTACTTAAAAATAGTAATGATATTGGTAATTTCACTTTTTTCCAGATTGCTTATCCGGGGGAATTGAGATTAGAATCTTATAAAACATGCATTTACTTATCAATGATACAATAATTTATATATATATAAATGTTTTGAACATACACATAGAATATAGGAGTATTAAAATATAATGATTAATAATTATATTAGGGTAAGTTGGGAGAGAGCATATTATAAAGGAAAAATGAGGGTTCTGAACCAATCCACTACATTATGTCTAAAAGTTTTATGAAATTGTACATAATGTTTAGTTAAATAATATTAAATCTATTAATTAATTATCACATAACCTTATATACATTTATAAGATTTATATTAATATTATTATGTTCTATCATGGCTTTTTTATGAGTTATATGATACAATTTCATCAATACTGAGTGTTTGTTTCCTTTGTTTTCATGATTGATTCACATATATGTGTGATTGGTAGATCATTTAATATGGGAATATTAATGTATAATTGATCTTATATGTCATTAATGAAGAAACCATTATTAAATGGTATTATATATGATTTTTTCTCGATATTAGAATGATTCATTAGATAAAACGTTAATGATAATCATTTATATTATTTTGGTAGTTTCTTGATCATCATAGAATAGACTTTTTCTATTATTTCATAATAAATATATATAAAGGTTATATAAAATTAAATAATTTTTAAAATAAAATTTTAAATATGATTAAATTTTATAATTGTAACACACCGAGTTTTTATAGACCATTTTTCAAATAAATTATATTTTCATTTATTTCAATTAATGAACTAAGTCAAACATTCCTTTCACTCGACACCAACTCGATGTATGATGTACATGGATGTTACTAACATTTTTCTATTTATTTTCATTTAGTTTAAACCATTCTTGTGCTTTTAGGTTCTTTTTGTAGTATTTTAAATATTTTATTTGTTTTTATAGTTTTCAGTTAGTATTATATGAACATTAGTTATTTATTTTCATTTTTTTTAGAATTTTATTTTATTAACATTTCATATTACTCTAATATTACTTTTAGTTTATTAATTAATTATAAATATAAATATAATTCTATTTATAATAAATTTATTTTTATTAGTTATTTTTATTTTTATTTTTATTTTGAAATTTGAAATTTGTTTTCCCCCCTTTTTTTCCCTCACCCGTCGCCCCCCCTTGACCTGCTCTCCCCTCACCCTCTCCCTTTTCTTCCGCTGCCCCCCACCTTATCTCCTCTAATCCCCATACCCATCACCTCTCACCCGCGCCCCCATCTCCCTGCTACTCCCCTCCTACCACCCTGCCACGCTGCCGTCTCCCTTCTCGCACCCCTGACCCCCATCTTACCCGCCGGCCTCTACCCTGCCTAGGGAGCGCCCCCTCGATCGCCACTCTCCCCTATAGACCCGCCATCCCCCCCCTTCCTACTCCCTTCCCCTGCCACCTACCCTCATCTCCCCACGGCAGCGCCTCCCGGCCGCTGCTCCACTCACCTCCGCACCCCATCATCCCAACCACCAGCGCCTACCTGCTTCCCCATCTCCACTCACCCAACACCCCTTGTCCCTCATTCCAGCCCACTACCCAGCCGCCCTCCCTTCTCCACGCAGTTGCCTCCTGATACACAGCCCCTCGCCAGCCGCGCGCCACCCTCTCCTCGCCCTCTCCATATCCCTCCGCAGGGTACAGCAGGTACACGAAGAAGCCAAGGAAAGTTCTCATTACCTCGCTCTCACCACCGTCCGAGGAGCCACCGCAGTCGTCGCAACGAATCAACATCCACTACTTCGCCATCATCCTTTCTTCTGACGGTCGCTAAGCTGGCGCGCGACGTTATCACGTGTCGAGGTGTGATCAGATAGTTATTGCATGCGGCGAGAGTGAGGACGGACATAGTCATCATTGGTAATGCAGTTTTATTTTTCATGACATATCATTCTATTACCGCGTTTTTAGTTGTGATGTTGGGGTAATTTTCTTAGTGTCGGGATGTTGGTTGAATGATTAAATTATTGCGCATGCCATGCAACGTACTATTTAATGATTAATTGTCAATTAAATTTTTTTTAATTGAATATTTATCTGTCTAAATTATTTTTGCACTGAATTAATTGCTAAAATTAAAACTGGCCATTTTAATTATAAGTCGACGCGGCGGTCCGAGAAGGTAAACTGCGTTGACTGATGGTAGGTGCAAATTAGTGACACAACTTTGTGAGAAATGGGTTGTGTCATTTCGCCGTGTAGTTCGGGGCTTGAACGAGTTTTCTAATTTATTTATGACACCAGAGAACGGGACTTTAAATAAAATTGGGAAATTAAAATTGAGCATCTAAAAAATGGTTATATTTTCGGAACTGGCGATAATTAAACAGAATAAATAATTAATCATTCTAAAGAATACCTTGCACGGCTGCGTGATAATTTAATTGTGACACCAGCATCCCCGACACATTTTGTTGACTTAGAGTCCATCATCATTTTCATTTGAATTTTTTTTTTACCTTTAGTCTTCTCTGTTTTATTTTAATTAAAAAGAAAAAAAGGGAAAACTCACAAATAGGTATTCCTTCAATCCCTTGTCCTTGTTCATCTAAACACCGTCCAACGAAATATTTTTAGTGAACTAGATTCTGTGGTCTCTGTGGTTCGACCCTGCTCGCCACTTTTACAGTAGCCAGTCGGTTATAAAAATTCGCAAATTTTCACGCGTTGCGACGCGCGTGCCAAATTTCTGGTGCCGTTGCCGGGGAGCACGCACACATCTAGCATTAAGAAAATTTCAAGTAGACCTTGATTTAGGCACTGTTCGCCTAAATGGTGAACACTCGTACTTCTGATCCGTCAAAGAACGACACACCCCTTGATCCACAACTTTAACATCAAAGAAAGGGAAAAGAACAAGTCAGTACCTCAGATGCAAACGCAATACATCCACCTGCGGAAAGTGTTGATACTCATATTCCGACACTTCCTAGTGGACAAGTCCATACACTTTTCCAAAACCGTCTCGATAATCAACGACCTCGGACTACTATGAGACAGGAGTTGCGACCCAACACAGTCGGAATAAGCTCAGGTATAACACGACCCAGAATTCAAGCAACGCACTTTGAATTGAAGCCGTCCACGATCAACCTACTCCAACAACATGCACAGTTTCATGGATTGAGCAGCGAAGACCCTTATATGCATGTGAACAGATTTCTTGAAGTCTGTGACACATTTAAATATAACGGAGTAACAGATGATGCATTGATCCTACGACTGTTTCCATTTTCGTTGCAAGGGAAAGCAAAGGACTGGTTGGAAAGTCTCGACCCCGAAACAGTTTTCACATGGGAAGTGTTGAGAAGAAAATTCCTTGATCGATATTACACAACAACTCAATCTTTGAAAAACAAGAGAGACCTCGACTCCTTTTGTCAAATTGAATACGAATCGTTAGGAGAAGATTGGGAAAGATTCAAGTCCATGTTAAGACGTTGTCCCCATCATGGGATGAAGTTGGAAAACCAGCTGCAAGCTTTATACTATGGACTTCAATCCGAGAGTAAGTCTGCCATCAACACAGCTACTGGAAACGCGTTCATGGAAATGGATCTGGAGGACCTGTACATATTGATTCAAAACATGGCCGAACACAGTTTCCAGTGGCCAGAATATTTTTCAAGATGAAAGGCAGGAGTGCATCATGTTGATACTCAGACATTCATGGCTGCACAATTCGAAGCTCTCAACAAGAGGATTGACAACTTGTCAATAAACCCGCCTAAGCCAGTCCATGTTGTTCAAGCTGAACACTGTCCACACTGTGGTGGTCCTCATGATTATTCCATGTGTCCATATAACACTACAGAGACCAAGATGTCTGAAGCTAACTTCGTTAGTTACAACCGTGGAAATTATGGGAACAATTACAACACAAACTGGAAAGGCAATACCCAAAATCAAGGTTGGAAGGAACCAGCGGCTACTCAGCCGATGAACCATAACATGGGTCCACCTGGATTCACTGCTCAACCTACCTTCAGACCCGCCATGCAACCACAAGATCAAGGGTCTCAACAGAAATACCGACCACCGTTCCATCAGCAACAGCAGTATAAGGAGTAAAAGAAAACAACGGACTGCGCCCCTGCTGCAACACAAGGTCAAAAAGATTGGGGAGAAACTATAGCAAAGTTAATGATGTCCAATCAATCATGGTTTGAATCACAAGAGATGGCAACCCAAAACTTACAGGCTTCCATGCGCAACATTGAAAATCAAGTCGGTCAGTTAGCCGCAAAAATGCAAAACTGACAGCAAGGAACTCTACCAAGTAACACAAGAGTCAACCCAAGAGAAGAAGCAAAATCCATCATATTGCGAAGTGGCACACAGTTACCAGAGCACCAAAAGCCTGATGTTCAACCAACAGATGAGACGCCTATACCTTCCACTGAAAATGGAGACTCAACAAACAAAGCAATCCAACTTGAACCCAAAGAGGAGGAAGATCAAAACATACTTGCAAAGAATGAAAAGGCAAGAAAGGAGAAGGAAAATGAGGCACTCAACGAAAGAGCGGAATCCCACGTACCACCTCCTCCATTTCCACAAAGACTGAAGCAAAGGAAGTTGGATGTTCAATTTTCAAAATTCATGGAGATGTTCAAAAAGCTTCAAATAAATATTCCTTTTGCGGAAGCCATCACACAAATGCCCCACTATGCCAAATTTCTCAAAGAACTTCTGTCAAAAAGAAGAAAATTAGATGATGTGGGAACAGTCATAATGCACGAGGAATGTTCAGCGGTCATACCCAGATCCATACCTCCAAAACTAAGAGACCCTGGGAGTTTCACTATTCCTTGCAATATTGGAGGATGTCAATTCGGAAGAGCTTTGTGCGACCTCGGAGCTAGTGTCAATCTCATGCCGTCTGGAATCCTTGAAGAACTGGGCATCACCGAATTAAAGCCAACGAGAGTCGCCTTGCAAATGGCTGACCGATCAGTGAAGCATCCTTGAGGGATTCTAGAGGACGTTCTTGTCAAGGTTGATAAATATTACTTCCCTACTGACTTCATTGTCCTCAATATGGAAGAAGATAAGGACGTCCCACTCATTCTCGGGAGACCCTTCTTGGCGACATGCAGAGCACTGGTTGATGTCCAAGAGGGAAAGTTAATTTTTAGAATTGGGGATGAAAACATAACATTTGATGTCCTAAAGGCCATGGAAAACCCATCTATAGCAGACTGTCATTTCCTGGATACGATTGAAGAATGGGATGAGTTTGCAAGCGATGTGCTGGACCTCGCAGATTTGCACAAAGAAAATAAAGAGTTCACTGAATCAATCGAGGAAGTGGAATTCATCAGGAATATAGTCGAGCCTTTAGATAGACATGAATTCACTTCACTTACTCCATCACTTGAAAAGCCTCCAACACCTGAGCTTAAACCTCTTCCATCAAACCTGAGATATAGCTACTTGGGAGATTTAAACACCTTACCAGTCATCATAAATGCCAATCTTTCGAGTGAACAAGAGAGCAAATTGTTCAATGTCCTGTCACAAAGGAAACCAGCAATAGGTTGGACGATTGCTGATCTAAAAGGTATAAGTCCTGCCATCTGTACTCACATAATACATATGGAAGATAATTCAAAACCCTGCAGGCAACCACAACGACGTTTGAAACCTCCCATGAAAGAAGTAGTAAAGAAAGAAGTCATTAAACTTCTTGATGCCGGATTAATTTTTCCAATCACCGATAGTCAGTGGGTTAGCCCGTTGCAAGTGGTACCTAAAAAGGGTGGAACCACAGTGGTTGAGAATGATAAAGGAGAATTGATAACCACAAGAACAATGACTGGATGGAGAGTATACGTCGACTATCGGAAATTGAATGATGCCACTAGAAAGGATCACTTCCCATTACCCTTTATTGATCAAATCCTTGAACGATTGGCAGGACGAGATTACTACTGTTTTCTGGATGGATACTTGGGCTATAATCAAATAGCAGTGACACCAGAGGATCAAGAAAAAAGCACGTTCACTTGTCCATATGGTACATTTTCTTATAGGCGAATGCCTTTTGGAATGTGTAATGCTCCAGCCACATTTCAACGATGCATGATGGCAATGTTCCATGACATTATTGAAGAGTTCTTGGAAATTTTCATGGATGACTTCTCAGTGTATGGAAATTCTTTTGATCACTGTCTAGAACATTTGGATAAGGTTTTGGAAAGATGCGAAGAAAAGAATCTGGTACTTAATTGGGAAAAGTCACACTTCATGGTCCAAAGTGGAATAGTCTTAGGCCATCAAATTTCAAAGAAAGGAATTGAAGTTGACTCCGCAAAGATCAGTACAATCTCTGAGTTACCCATGCCTTCTTCAGTTCGTTCCATTCGAGGTTTTCTTGGGCACGTTGGATTCTATAGACGCTTCATCAAGGATTTCTCTGTTATTGCCCGACCCCTTACGAATCTATTGGGAAAAGATGTCACGTTCCACTTCGGCCCTGAATGTCAGGAAGCATTTAAATTATTAAGGCAGCGTTTGGTTGAAGCCCCAATAATGATTTCACCTGATTGGGAGCAACCATTCGAGTTAATGTGTGATGCTAGTGACTGGGAAGTTGGAGCTACCTTGGGGCAAAGAAAAGAAAAGATATTTAGGCCAATCTACTATGCTAGCCGAACATTGAATGAGGCCCAACATAACTACACAACAATTGAAAAAGAGCTGCTAGCAGTTGTTTTTTCCTTTGATAAATTTCGATCCCATCTTTTGTTCTCAAAAGTCACTGTCTATACGGATCACGCGACACTTCGGTATCTAATGGCCAAGAAAGATGCAAAACCGAGACTCATTCGATGGATACTATTACTTCAGGAATTTGACATTGAAGTCAAGGACAAAAAGGGAACAGAGAACGTCGTTGCTGATCATTTATCACGCCTCGACCATGACACAAGTAAAATCAATGTCGAACTAATCACTGAAACATTTCCTGACGAACAACTCTATGCCATTGAGACAATCACACCTTGGTATGCTGATTTCGTGAACTACTTAGCTTCAGGTGTGATACATCCAGATTTATCAAAGGAACAGAGGAAAATATTTCTGAATGAATCACGACATTACTACTGGGATGATCCTTTACTTTTCAAAGATTGTGCGGATGGAATGATAAGAAGATGCATCCCTGAAGAAGAAGTGGAGAGTGTTTTGAACTTATGCCATACTGGAGAAGCTGGAGGACACCATGGGATTCATCGAACAATCAGCAAGGTGTTACAATGTGGTTTGTACTGGCCAACCATGAATCGTGATATTCGTGAATTCGTCATGAATTGTGACAAATGCCAAAGAACTGGGGGTATAAGCTGGAAGCGCGAAATGCCACAACACTCAATCATGGGAATTGAAATTTTTGACATATGGGGAATTGACTTCATGGGTCCTTTTCCTAAATCTTTTGGTAAATCCTATATCCTTGTCTGTGTGGACTATGTGTCAAAATGGGTGGAAGCTGAGGCATTCTCGGAAAATACTGCTCGAGTCGTCATTAAATTTTTGAAGCAACACATTTTTACCCGGTTCGGAATTCCAAGGCTCATCATTAGTGACCGTTGTACCCACTTCAATAATGCGCTGTTTTGGAAGCTAATGACTCACCATGGATGTCACCACTACATGAGCACCCCATACCAACCACAGACCAATGGCCAAGCTGAGGTTTCAAACCGAGAAATTAAGGTTATTTTGGAGAAAACTGTAAGTACATCTAGGAAAGATTGGGTCACCAAACTTGATGATGCACTATGGGCCTACAGAACTGCCTACAAGACACCCATTGGAATGTCCCCATATAGGTTGGTCTTTGGGAAAACCTGCCACTTACCTGTAGAATTGGAACATAAAGCTTATTGGGCTGTGAAGAAACTGAATTTTGATCTCAAAACTGCCCAAGAGAAGCGTTTTCTACAAATGAATGAACTGGATGAGATGAGGAGAGAAGCATATGACAATGCTTTGATTTACAAAGAGAAAACTCGAGCCTGGCATGACAAATGGATCCAACAAAGAAACTTTTCAACAGGCGACAAGGTTCTCCTCTTCAACTCACGACTTCGAATCATGGCTGGAAAACTCAAGTCGAAGTGGTCAGGTCCTTACACCATCACAATTGTTTATCCACATGGTGCTGTCGAAATTTCTGATGGGAAGATGCCCCCATTCAAAGTAAATGGTCAACGCCTTAAACTTTACCACAATTCGGATAAAATATGCATCATTGAAGAACTACAATTGCAATGAGAAGTTATCCGTCTGGCTAAAGACGTAAAACTTAGCGCTTCCTGGGAGGCAACCCATGTTCCAGTTTCATTTCCCCCCCTTTTTCTCCTTTTACCTGTTCTAATTTGTTTGAAAAAAATAAAAAATAAAAAATAAAACATGGCATGTGTGATTTTTCTTTTAGCTCCTCCTGATATCTGTATGCACCTGTCACTCTTCTGCATCTCTGCTTCTATTTAGATGATTCTTGGTGTTATCTTTATGATATGATGCGGGTATGTGTTGTCCATATGTAGATTTTACAGGTACATCATTTCTGGAACTTCATCGGATACAGGCAGCCTCTCCGCATCTATCTGCACTTACACAGGGAAGTGTTTTAATTTTTGCCATATTTTCTGCTTCTAAAAACACCATGTGAAAAAAAAAGACTAACACTCCTGTCATTCATGAACCCATATAAGAACTGTTGTATTTTTATCGCAACCCAGTCGGGAACATACCACTTGTGTCCCTAGGAAGTTTGAGCACCTGATTCTTGTTCTGGATTTCTTTGATCCTTGATCTCATGACTTAGATGATTGCTGATATTATTTCATGCTTCGAGAATGTTTTTCAAAAACTTGAATATTTTTGAGACACTTATTTGCACTCATTCGCATCTGTGCTGTCCAACATTATATTTCCATACCCGTGAGGACTCTAATCCATTTCACAATCATCTCTTATTTCTCTTTTTCTTGAGGGAATCTCAACCATGTTTTGTCTTCTAGAACTTGCCATGTTTTTCCATCAAAGCGATAGGAATTTTTGAAAGTTGCACTAAAATGATCGAGGCATCTGTTTGATATTTTAGCCCCGTTGACCCACTGAGCCACCCAAACATTTTCTCCTTCGTATAGCCCTTAGAAGCCATGCAGGAGCCTTTTAGGATGAGCCCAAGCCGATACCCTTACCTACCAATTTCTTGAATTTTTTCATGATTATTTCAATCTAAGTGTGGGGGAGAGAGACTTACTCATGGAGAGGGTTCTTCGAGGGGCAGTGAGTCATTTGATGTCCATGGATTGACATTATTCCATCCTGATCATTGAGTTCTTTTTCACAGTAGCGGCATTCATTTCATATTATTTTGATATAGGAATATAGAACCCTTTTCAGTTCCAACAATGAGTACATTGGTGGTCATTACGCGGTAACCCTCGACTTTGGGGATACCTATTAAAGTGATGATCCATTACTCCAGGAACTAGAGAGTTTTCTATATGACCTAACTTCATTGAGATGTTACAGCATATACGCTGCTTGTGTACCATTCTTTGGGATTATTGTCTGACACCTATTCCATGGGGTTTTTGGGTTGATACTCACCAGTTTTTCCTGACCATATTATGTGAGTGAGTTGTGTCTTTAAGAAAAAAGTGAAAAAAAGCGAAACATTGGCTTATCATATGCTTGGGGACAAGCAATGTTTTAAGTGTGGGGGAGTGAGAGTTTGAGGGAGACATTTGGATTGACTTATCATGCATTTATTTCAAGATTCAACCCTCCTTTTTACCAAAAAGATGTCAATTTTTTTTACCCACCGTCCCACAGCTTCAGAAACATTTGAACCTCATGTAAAGTCCTTGAGATTGGTGCATTCTTTTTGATTTCCACTAGTGGAGATGTGAAATTCATGGCAAGCCTATGGTAAGCCTGCATGTGTATGAGAACTGAGAAAAACTTTGATCAAATGTTTTTGAGTGATGATAGTGATGGTGAGGTAGGTCACATGATGAATGAGTGCACGTACTTGTTTTGAAAAAATGCAAGTGAAAGATTTTTTTTTGAAACTGATGTTTTAAATGAAGCATGATATATTATGAGAAAAGAGATTGACAAATTTTGAACTTGTTATTTTGATGTTTTGATCTGTCTCCTATCACTTGTGTTTTCTTTCTGATTGTTTTGCCCAGGAGTGCAAAAGTTTAAGTGTGGTGGATTTGATGTACATGGATGTTACTAACATTTTTCTATTTATTTTCGTTTAGTTTTAACCATTCTTGTGCTTTTAGGTTCTTTTTGTAGTATTTTAAATATTTTATTTGTTTTTATAGTTTTTAGTTAGTATTATATGAACATTAGTTATTTATTTTCATTTTTTTAGAATTTTATTTTATTAACATTTCATATTACTCTAATATTAATTTTAGTTTATTAATTAATTATAAATATAAATATAATTCTATTTATACTAATTTATTTTTATTAGTTATTTTTATTTTTATTTTTATTTTGAAATTTGAAATTTGTTTTCCCCCCCTTTTTTTCCCTCACCCGCCGCCCCCCTTGACCCGCTCTCCCCTCACCCTCTCCCTTTTCTTCCGCTGCCCCCCCTTATCTCCTCTAATCCCCGTACCCATCACCTCTCACCCGCGCCCCCATCTCCCTGCTACTCCCCTCCTACCACCCTGCCATGCCGCCATCTCCCTTATCGCACCCCTGACCCCCATCTTACCCGCCGGCCTCTACCCTGCCTACGAAGCACCCCCTCGATCACCACTCTCCCATGTAGACCCGCCATCCCCCCTTCCTACTCCCTTCCCCTGCCGCCTCCCCTCATCTCCCCACGGCAGCGCCTCCCGGCCGCTGCTCCACTCACCCCCGCACCCCATCATCCCAACCACCAGCGCCTACCTGCTTCCCCATCTCCACTCGCCCAACACCCCTTGGCCCTAATTCCGGCCCACTACCCAGCCGCCCTCCCTTCTCCACGCAGCTGCCTCCTGATACACAGCCCCTCGCCAGCCGCGCGCCACCCTCTCCTCGCCCTCTCCATATCCCTTCGCAGGGTGCAGCAGGTACACGAAGAAGCCAAGGCAAGTTCTCATTACCTCGCTCTCACCACAATCCGAGGAGCCACCGCAGTCGTCGCAGCGAATCAACATCCACTACTTCTCCATCATCCTTTCTTCTGACGGTCACGAAGCCGGCGCGCGACGTCATCACGTGTCGAGGTGTGATCAGACAGTTATTGCATGCAGCGAGAGTGAGGACGGACATAGTCATCATTGGTAATGCAGTTTTATTTTTCATGACATATCATTCTATTACCGCGTTTTTAGTTGTGATGTCGGGGTAATTTTATTAGTGTCGGGATGTTGGTTGAATGATTAAATTATTGCGCATGCCATGCAACGTACTATTTAATGATTAATTGTCAATTAAATTTATTTTAATTGAATATTTATCTGTCTAAATTATTTTTGCACTGAATAAATTGCTAAAATTAAAACTGGCCATTTTAATTATAAGTCGACGCGGCGGTCCGAGAAGGTAAACCGCGTTGACTGATGGTAGGTGCAAATTAGTGACACAACTTTGTGAGAAACGGGTTGTGTCATTTCGCCGTGTAGTTCGGGGCTTGAACGAGTTTTCTAATTTATTTATGACACAAGAGAACGGGACTTTAAATAAAATTGGGAAATTAAAATTGAGCATCTAAAAAATGGTTATATTTTCGGAACTGGCGATAATTAAACAGAATAAATAATTAATCATTCTAAAGAATACCTTGCACGGCTGCGTGATAATTTAATTGTGACACCAGCATCCCCGACACATTCTGTTGACTTAGAGTCCATCATCATTTTCATTTGCAATTTTCTTTTTACCTTTAGTCTTCTCCGTTTTAGTTTAATTAAAAAGAAAAAAGGGGAAAACTAACAAATAGGTATTCCTTCAATCCCTTGTCCTTGTTCATCTAAACACCGTCCAACGAAATATTTTTAGTGAACTAGATTCCGTGCTCTCTGTGGTTCGACCCTGCTCGCCACTTTTACAGTAGCCAGTCGGTTATAAAAATTCACAAATTTTCACAGGTTGCGACGCCCGTGTCAACGTACGTCACACAAAACATCAACAATGAATACATTATGTGGAATATATAATTTTTTATGTTACATTAAACACTTATTAGGTATATATTACATGTAAAATTAACTTTCTAAATGTTACATGCAACACTAACTTGGTGTCTGTTACACGCAACACCAATGTTTCTTGGAAACATCATTTTATTGTTATAATTGTATTACTGAGATAATTATAACATACTAATTATATATAGTTATGTGAATATAAATAACTAATTTTTAAGTAATGTTTATAAATTTTTTTATATAAAACTAATATATTGATAATGAAAGATATAATTTCGCGTAATGTCCTTATATATTTAAAAATATTATTTTCTCTACTAAACTACTTATACGGTCCTTCTTTGAAAAACAATAATATTATTTTTAGAAAAATTTGAAAATTTAATTAGATAAAATAATTTTCATTTTTGAATTTATAATGTCTAAATTATCTTAGGATGAATTTTTATGATTTTTCTAGGAAACACCATTTTTTGATAAATAATAAAAAAATTTGATTTTTAATTCAAAAAATCTATTTCATATAGGTTACTAATAAAGATACATTATATTATAATTTTATTTAGAATATTAATTAGATAATATTTTAATAATTGAATTTAATTTACATCATTGTATACAATTTAAATTTGAAATTGGTTATAAAAACATAGCAATATTTTGAATGTTTTTACTTTAAAAACCTGTAGTGTCTTCCTTTCAATGGGATTATTTTAAAATTAATTTCGGACACTTATGTGATTAGAATTTGAAAACATAGATTCCATATTTTTAGTCAACATAATTTTTATTTTATAATAATGTTAAATTTGTTTTTTGAAAAAATATATTATTAAAGGTGATTAAAATTAATTACAACGATTAAGAGAATAATTATATAAACAACGTACTAAACCATAAATTTAACACGTAGAATGACCTATAAACATGTATAACGACCATTTTATATCCATTATTTACAAATAAACCATAAATTATTTAGTTTATATTATTTGGAATGAATTTTGTTAATTAAAAACATCGTAAAACCAAACATGTTTTTAAAAATACCATGTGTGTCATTTTCCTTCCTTATAAAAGGCCACCACGACTCCTTCTTCTCAAAGCCTATGGAAACACCTATTTTGGGGAATTATATGCCATATGAACTTAAAAACATAACTCTAATACTCATATAACCCTCTAATTGGACATACAAAAATCCAATTATTCCTTTTGGTGCAAACTAAAAGGAGTTGCCCGATTAAGAGGTAACATCTTCTTTCAAGATCTTTTTTTAAATTATTTTCCTGCACCAAAAATATCATTATTAAAATAATTTATATAAATAAAAGTATCAGAAATATATTAAGATGTTATTTTGATAGTTTTTTCACCTTTACTTACACACACCTCCATCTAATGGGTCATGAACAAACTGTTTATGTGTGTGTAAAACTATCACCTCATAAAATGATGATTGTTGATTTTCACTTACACCCTCTCACAGGAGAAATTATGTTGGAAAATCTATTTATATATCTTATATTATATTTATTATTTATTATTTATTATTTAATATATTTACAGAAATATTATATTTTTCCTTCCATTTGGTGTAAATACTATAATTTCGTTTGAGGACATGGGGACTACCGCCCCGTTAAAGCGATCTAATTCAGTCACACACAACTTGGAATGTATTGAGGATTGGTTCAGTGAACTTATATGATATATGTCATATAATAATTAATAATGAATAATTATATAATTATATAAATATTCATATATACAAAAAATTCATTTACCTTCATTCTTTCAATACAACCCTTAAAACTAAAACAATGTTCATGTGTAAGTACGACTTATCATCTTCATGAACGGTGTTTTCCATTTTATATTTATATATTATACAAATTATTTTAACACGTATATACTGAATATACATTATATTTATTTGATTATTTACATCCATTAATTCATTATATATGAATATTGATAGATGATATAAAAATTGAAGACACATACAATGAACAAAGAAGATATTTCTCAAAGTGAAAAGTTAACAGAGAATTATTAAAATGTGGATAATATAAAGTTACTATCAAGGCATATAACGTATAATATATTATAATATGGTTCTTTAAATTAAATATAATAAATATATATTTGTTATTAAGGTGTTTTTAAGGAGTATGACTACAGTCAAGACACAAGGTAAGAGGATTTCATCTCACATTTTATTTTTGTGAGATACATGCTTTATTCACCACCCATTCCTTTTTCAATAGTGTGTATAACCCCCATGAATTTATTAAATAATTATTAAAATTTGAAATTATGGGTACTTATATATTCATTATAATATCTATTTTCATGGGATTAATGTTTCAAAATCAACCAAATCAGTAATTCATTTTTGTCTCAATTTTCCTTGTTTGAGAAAAATGTTTTATTATGATCATACATTATATTTTGAGGTGTCTATACTTACATTTTACATTTTATATCTTGAATATAATTATTTTGATGTCATTTTAATATTCATTGAATCTCATAATCTTATATGGAGTGTATGATCCCAATTTACAAATCTATAAGAGTGAATTGAAACAATATCATCACATTTTTAGATTGTTTATGTTTATGCTTATTTTGATGAGATTTTATGATCAATATCTGAATAAAACTCATTATTTTACTAATATTATTTTAATTTAAGTTATATATTTTTATGAGTACCATTTTTACACTCTTTGGTAAATATTATATTTAAATAAATTATTTTAGGATACATCAGATTGAATTTCTCTCTTCGATTGGAAATCTGTATTATTTCAAAAACCATGTATTAAAAAATATATAAATTTTTAAAATTATCCATGAAGATAATTTTCAAGTAAAAAATATTTTAAAATTTTATTATTTCCCTTTATAATATTTAAAATATATCTTAAATGAAAAATGTTTTATAAAATTTTATATGCCTTAAAAAGCATTTTTGAATGATGATAAGATATTTTCTTCGAGAAGAGTTTTTAAAATATTTTAAAAATTATTTACCATCTAAGATGACATCTGTTGTCGTAACTCATTCCTTCTGGGAAAATTATTCAACGCATAAATTCGTATTATTTCTATGAATGGATTACGCTGTGATGGTCTGATATTTGTGAATCTTGTTTCTCTTTCCTGTGTTATATGATTTTGAAGCAATAAACTTTTTATGGGTTATGCATTGGCAATTTTATTTTTAAAACTATTTCTTTTTTCCATATCATATATTATGATTTCATGTTTTTGAAATCAATTTCATTTCATGGGTTATGATATGTCATTTATTATTCTTTGGTACATGTATGTATGATTGAACTATGAAATAGGTGGGACCTATTTATCCCTCCAATGTGTTGGGATAATATTTATATCTCATCGTATAGAATAAGATGGTCTTGGAAATGAAACAAGGCTGGTTTGATGTCCATGAATGTATAGAATGACTACCAAGATGGTATGAGGAGTAAAATCATGCTACAATGTTGGGTATGGGAGTGAACCATGACTACCAATATAGTATGTGCAGTGAACCCGTACTAGAAATTTAATCTTGGATGTGATGAGTTGGATACTAAGTAAATCATATTATATTCTTATATATCAAGAGAAATTCGATGTTTTATTCCTATGATATTATTTCATTGATAATGTTCTTTATTTCCTTATGATTAATCTCTTATGAGTATCCATGATTGATTCTATGATTCCTTTTTATGATCTTTGATCTAAAGGGTAATATCATTTATTTTCATGATCATGATCTTGTACCCTTATGATAATGATTTTTCACTCATATCACCCTTATATAACCATACAGATCATGTGAGTACGCCCATTTTTATGTTTCCTTCCACCAGGATATAAAGATATGAATTATTTTTTATGTGTCTATGATGGTTTCTAGTCTAGATGATCCTAGCGTGAGATGATTTATCTCATTTATATATCTGTGTTTATGTTTCCAAAGGAACTAGACTAATATAGTCTTTAGGAACCTAATTGTTTAATATTTTAAGTATTCTGCAAAATTTATGAAATCATAATGTTTGAAAATAGTAGTTTTCTACAGTTAGTATTGGAGAAATGTTTTATCTGACCTTAGGATGCATGAAAGAGAAAATAATAGTGAAAACCCTAAGGATATGTATACGTATATGTATAAGGATGTGGAAAATTATAGGAAAATGTATTTGTTTTTTTGTAAAGGATAGAGTGAGTGGTTTCATAAAAATAAATTATTTTATGGATACTACAAATTGAGGTGGATCAAGAAAAGATTATACTAGGGGTAAAAACATTGAAATGTTGTTCCAGGCCTAACTCTGGGTAATCTGGTACATGACAACGGACCTTCCTATACACTTTTTTTTGAAACTCCTAGAGGATATGCATTTTAAATTCACAAAATCTTCACAAAATATCATGATGTATTTAAATAGAAGTTTCTTAAGAATAATCTAGGATTAACCTAAGGCGTCATAGATTAAATAAGGTTTCATAATTTAAATATCCTATAAGTTATATTTCTTGATTATATGGTTCCTAGATATGATAACTATTTGTTAGTCTTTGATTTCAGTTTTAGTCAATGTATAGAACCCAATGGAACTATATTAATTGTGATTATGAGGGACAATGAAATCATTTTTCCCTTGAGAAACCAAATATTATGGGAGCCTGAATGAAAAACATTGTTGCTATGATCATATAGTTTTCTCTAGATATAAATCATTGTGGACATCCAAATGAGAAAATTAGGGAAAAAATAATATTGAGTCTTTCATGAGGCATCATCCGTCTTCATTTATAGGGTAATCTAATCTACATGTTTCTAAAAAATTGATCAGTAATAATGATAATAAATCTCTGTTATCTAGTGATGACAGTAGTAGAAACTTATTCGGGATTCTTATCATTTGATGGTTAAGTGGACCAGTGGTGTACTAAAATCAAGAATATGGGGAATCAAGATGATATTGAATCCATATATTGAGATGAGTTCATGAAAAAAAAATTCAATACGTACATTCCATAGGTTCTTCGTATTAATATGGAGAAAAATATTCTTGAGATGAATCGAAGGGGTGATGAACCATTTAGTACCAACGAGGATAATATTATGAGACTTAAAAAGGATGATTCAAGAATTATCATTAAACCTGAAATTAATGTTTATATGCTCTTTAGTGTCTTAAATCCATGTCTCAGAAGGCTACTAACCATAAGGGACATTATTTTCTATGAAGATACTGTCTGTTTTTAAATCAAGGTTGAAATGAAGGTTGGAGTCACATATCAATCACACGGTTTTGACAATGAAAGGAATATATATTTTAATGTAAAATGTAAAAACCATGATGAGTAAAATATAATATTTCCTTTATTCTATAAGTGTGGGAAGAAGAATGGAGGAAATTACTTGAAGCAGTCAAATAATTGTTTTTGTTTGTAAGGGAATTCCATCAGGAATTTTTTTACTAAAGTGATGGGAATAAGATATAAAATAGTGTAAATGGAGAAAAAAAACACAAAATTCACATAAAAATATTCAGTCATATATGTGAAAAGAGAATAGGGATTATGGTATCCACTACTCAAACCCATGGGTTAGTGATGATGATCGACATAAGAAACTTTTTAAGCCAAGGGATGAAGAGAAATCTTATTCATTCACAATTTCTTTTGATGGGTGTGACAAAAACATGATGAAAGGTAGACTTACTATCCACTCTAGAAGTGTTCATATCATATTTCATTCTAAATCTACTTAATCTTTCACATCTAGAGAATTTTATTGGACTGATAATATTTCATGATGAAAATTTATATGTGGAATTTGATGTGAAAACTCTTAATGGTATGATGACTGCATCCTATGTCTATGATTCATATCTGGTTGAAGTTTGTTGGAATATGCTTTCTGAAAAACTTTTCATTCTTCCTTTGGTTGAATTTGATGTTATCTTAGGCATGGATTGGATTTCTATACCTAAATACCAGAATAATTGTTATGAAAGGTATGTTATGTTCGATATTTTAGAGTATCTAATGATAATCCATCCATGTGATGACATGTATGAATTTCCAATGTAGATTACATCAAACTAATGGGACTTAATTCCATTTCATAAGGGTTGTATATCTCAAATGGTTAGGGATAAAATCAACACCGATGATACGCATATTGTTCAGTATTTTTTGGATGTATTTCCTGAAGATTTTCCTACCATTCCACCAAAAGATTATCCTGAGTTCTCAATACAACTCATACTATGTTCCACACCAATATCAATGACCCCTTATACTATGGACCCTACATAGATGCATTAATTGATTAAGAAACACTAATAGAACCTTAATAAGATATTGATTTGGACAAGTGTGTCACCTTGGGCTGTATCAGTGCATTTTGTGAAAAATAATGATAGATCAATGTGACTACGTATTGATTATTAGGAGCTAAATAATATCACAATCAGGAATAAGTTTATTATTCCCATTATTTAGGAATAGTTTGATCAACTACATGGAGCTCAATAATTTTCAATGATTTAAATTCATTCTGTATATCATCAATTGGGGTTCAAGGAGGATATACCCATTAATATATTAAATACAATGTATTGACACTATTAATTTATTGTGTTTCCTTTTAATCTTATTAATTCCACTTTTATCATCATTTATCTGATGAATTTAGATTTTAGATATGACCTCCTGTAGTCTGTGGTAGTGTTTATAGATGAAATTTTTTTATATTCTAAATGAAAGTAAGGGGATAAAGATCACTTGTGGATTTTGTTAAAGACCCTAATGAAGGAGAATCTATATAAAAAATTTACAAATTTTGAATTTTGGGTGAAAAAGGTTTCATTTTTCGGTCACATAATCTCAAGAGATGATATACTAGTAGATCCATCAATGATTAAGGCAATTGAATATTACAGTAAATAAAACATAGAGACTAAGATATATAGCTTTGTTTGTTTAGATAGTTGTTATCTAAGGAGAATTTCTCATGAATATCTAATTCTATGACCAATTTAAATCATAAGGGTGTCAAATTCCCATGGAAAACTTATTTTGAGTAATATTTCATGGAGATAAAGAAAAGTTTAGATAGTGGACTTGTTCATACATTAATTTATAGTGGATAACAGTTTGTTATAGATAGAGATTCCTGTAATAAGGGTTTAGGATGTGTTCTTTTACCAAATAACATGGTTATCGCTTATGCCTTGTTTCAATTGAATATTCATTGGAAAAATTATCCAACTCATTATTTGGCGTCAATAGTGGTAATTTTTAATTATAGATATGGAGGAATTATCTTTATGGAGAAAAATGGTATATATATATTGATAATATTGTTATGAAATATATATTCACATAGAAGGAATTGAATATGTTCTAGAGAATATGGTTAGAGTGGATAAAGGATTATGACTTCTCAATACCTTAACACTATATGAAAGTGAACACGATAGTTGATTATTTGATATGAAAGGATCATGATATCCTATCCATGATGATGATCACACTAGATCTAATATTTATAGATTTCCATGGAATGGTATAGAATTACTGAAATAAGGGGAAAAATATTATCTTTCTCAAAATAATGTTCAGCCCTCTAACCAAGTGAATATTAAGGAGGCGTAGAAGGAAGATGTAGAGCTGCAAGAGAAGGATAGAAATGTTCTAGAGCCTAACATTGATCATGATGGAATAATAAGGGTCTGAAACAATGAATGTGTTCGTTCCATACCATATTTGATGAAGGATATGTTAAATAATGCTCATAGATATTTATTATCTTTTCATCCTAGAATTAATAAGATGTATAGGTACTTCAATGAATAATTCATGTGGGGTGACATGAAGAGAGATATCACAGAGTTTGTATCTCAGTGCTTGGTATGATAAAAATGATGGCTCAAATTCAAAATAGAATGGTGATGTTGTATCCATTACACATACTATAATGGAAATTGGAGAACATAAATATGTTTTTGACATTCTACTACCCAAAACCTCTAATTGGTTTAATTCAATATGGGTGGTAGTAGATCACCTTACTATATTAGCACACTTAATTGATATTAGAGAAGATATCTCTATGGATTAGCATTATTGGATATACATTAAGGAAGTTTTAAGGCTACATGGAGTAACATATGCCATTGTATCAGATCGGGATCCATGGTTCACCTCCACACTCTGGTGAAGCCTTCATCAAGAACATGATACGAAATTGAGTTTCATCACTTCTTGTCATCCTCAAACTGATCATTAATATGAATGAAGAATTAAAACCCTATAGTATTTATTGAGATCATGTTCTATATATATTAAATGTGGTTGGGATAAATATCATTCTCAAATAGAGTTTTCCTACAAAAATATTCTTCACTCAAGCATTCAAATGGAACCTTTTGAAGCCCTAAATTGGAATAAATGGTGATCTCCAACGTGTTGGGACGTTGTTGGAGAATGAAATCTATTTTGACTAGAGATTGCTGATGAAATGGTCATGATTTTCAGAACCACAAGGTTCATAAATACATGTAATCTATACCATAGGTATATTGATCCATTTGTGATTCTTTATCTTACTCAGACGATATCATATCACATAGAACTTCTTCCAAATCTCTCTCAATTCCATGATGTGTTCCATGTATCTCTCATGAGTATGTACATATATGGCCAATCACATGTACTGAACACAACTGTCATACTATTAGAGAGGTATCATTAATATGAAGAAAAACCATTGGAAATTCTAGACCGATCATTGAATTTTCTATGAAATAAAACCACAAACATAGTCAATGTTTTGTAGAGGTATCTCTAGTTATATGAAGCTACAAGGGATCTAGAGGATTTGATGCAATATAAGTGTCCTCTTATCATTCCAAGTGATGAATATGGAGTTATAAATTCATTTTAGGGGGTAGATTGAAACACCAAAATTATTTACAGTCCTTTTTAAATTATATATATATTCATTTATTTATTGGGATACACTAAGTCAAACACTCTTTTCACACAACACAAACTCGATGTACGTTACGTGAAACATCAAATTGGTGTAAATTACATGGATAATAGACATAGAATATTATACATGAAGTACCAACATGGCCTATGTTACAATGAACATGAACATTGGGTTATATTACATACAATACTGACAGGGTGTACATAACCAATGAACTTATGTTTATACGAAATATAATTTTAATTTTAATAATTATTTTAATGAGAAATTATAAACCCACCATTAAACATAGTAAAATTAATAGTAATAAATACATTTAAAAAATGTATTATAATGATTTTATATAAATAAAACATAATGATAATGAAATATATAATTTTTGGTAATATCCTAATTTGTTTAAAAATACTATATCCTCAAATAAACTACTTTTCATGACCATCCATGAAAATTATAATCTTAATTTAGACACATTTAGAAAGTAACTTTTATTAAAAAAAATTCGTTTTTTATTTATAATTTTTAAACTATCACATGGTTAATTTTATATATATATATATTTTTGAGAAACTTCATTTTTTGATGAAAAATTAAAAATAACAAATATTAATTCAAAAAAAAAATTTCAACTAACTTATTTATAAGAAAAATTTACATTTTAAATTGATTTAAATGGTTAATTATATCATATTTTAATCAATTAATCCAATTTAATTCATTGGAAGTTATTTCACATTGAAATCAGGTATAAAAATATAGCATAGTTTTGAATTTTTTTCGTTAAAAACCCACATAGTCATCCTATTAGAGGGGTTATTTTTAAATTATTTTTTTCCACTTATTGGAATAAAATATTTTTAAATGTATTCCATAGTTGTAATACAAATTATTTATAATGTCTAATAAGATCAACATTGTTTTTGATAAAAATATTATTGAATGTTATTTAAATTTATTATAAAATTAAGATAAAAATTAGGTTATCAACATACTAAAACATAAATTAAAAACCCAATAATACCTAGAAACATGTCCAAACTCCATTTGTGGGAAATTATTCATCCATGAACCTTCCATTATTGAGATTGGATGGTTTTGTTATAACTTTATTCAGGTAAAAATGTTGGTACAACAAATTTTTTTTCAAAAATTCCAATTGTGTCCTTTCCCTTACCTATTAAAAATCACAAACTCTCTATAACATACTTCTAAAATAATCCCACTAAAAATAATTTAATCCATGGAATAAATTCATCACAAAAAAGGAGTTATCAGACGAATAGGTAACAACATCCCTAACACTCCTTTTTTTATTTTCTTTCTCTACTCCTTACACTGTATTTTTTACGTAATTCTATAACAACAAAAGTATCATAAATAAACTAGGATTTTTTTGATGATTTCTATTTTACCTACACATAGACACACCTCTATATAATCGGTAACAAACATACTATTTATGTGTATAATGAACTACCGCCTCACTAAATGATGATTGTTTATTTTCATTACTACCTCTCATGGTGGAAATTACAATTAAATAATGTTTTATATAAGTTATATATTATATATATATATTATGTATTTATTCTTAATTAATACTTTTAAAAAAATATCAGAATTATTTCCTTTTGGTTTAAATACAAGAATTTCGTTTGAGGAAGTGTGGACTACTGCTCCTTCAAAATGATGTTATTCATTGACACATTACCTGGAAAGCATTAAATATGGGTTCAATGAACTTATATGATATATATGATATAATAATTATACTATAATAATTATATATATTCATATATATAAATAAATAGATTTTATTTACCTTTTCATTTATTTGCGTTAATATAAACAGAATAACATTCATATGTGCGTATGACTTACCATCGCCATGAATTGTGTATTTCATTTCATAATTCTATTTTAAATAGGTTATTATGAAATAGATATAATGAATCTATATGATATTTATATCATTATTTACATTATATAAATCATGATATAAGTATAAGGGACAATGATTTAATGACGTAAAACAAATGAAGAGAAAAAAGTAGATATTACCAAAAGTGAAACCTTAACAGAGAATTATTAACAAGAAGGTAATATAATATCATAATAAAAATAGAAAAGTTATTATATATAAGAATGTGGTTATCTAAAATATGTATAAGAAATTTATATTTCTGATATAGTTGTTTTGAATTAGAACAATGGGATTTAAGACTAAAGGTAAATAGACTGAATCTCACTTTTTTCCATGAGATACTAGATTTATTCACCTCCCATTATTATTGTGTGTTGTGTATACATACCATAGATGTATTCAATTTTTTTTATAATTAAATTTATGTGTATTTATATATCCATTATATTAAATTCATTTCATTGGATTAATGTTTCAAGAGATACCAAATTGGTAAGAAAAATTTGTTTCAATCTGTCATCTTTGAGAGACATGTTTAATTATTCACCTATATTCTTTTTCTAGGTGTATATACATAAATTTTACATGTAATATCATGAATATACTTATTTTCAGGATATTTTATGCTTAATTTAATTTTCAATTGTTTTATGGACATTATGGTCCCTTTTTTCCGTGTTATATGTCATTATTGAAACAATCTCTTGTCTTTTCAAGATTGTTTATGTTTATGCTTCCTTTGATTTAATATTATGATCAATATCTCATAAACACTAATGAGTTATCTTATACTATGTTTATTCAAGGTATCTCCATGTACTAATACCATTTTTACACTCTTGGGAACTTAATGTATTTAATGACGTGTTTTTATGAAAATATAATTTTATTTCTCTCTTCGATCATAATTCCCTTTTATTTCAAATACCGTGATTAGAAAAGTGTTTTTAAAAATGTTTTAATACGATCCCTGAATAACATCTTCAAGGAAAAGCTATTTCAAAATTGTTTTATTATTTTAAATGTTTAATTTATGTATTTTTAATGCTATTTTAATTTAAAAACATTTTTCAAAAATGTTTTATGTCTTAAAATGTGTTTTTAAATTTTGAAATGATATTTTCCTCAAGAAATGTTTTTAAAATGTTTTTGAAGTTTACTTACCATTTAAGATGACATCCATTGATTTCAATCACTAATTCATGGAAAATTATTCAAATTTTCAATTTAAATTCCATCTCTAAATGGATTATGTTTTTATGGCATGATGTTTGTGAAACTCATTTTTTACAAGTTATATGATTTTGAAACAGGCTTCTTTTCCGAGGTTATGTATCTTCCACAATACCACATTTTTTTCCTCTGTTATTCTTTCATGGATTATATTATTTATTTCCTCATGGTTTATTTCTTATTAACTAACATTATATATTCCCTGACTCATGATTATGATCATTGATATGAATGGTATTATATTTTATTTAATGATCATGTTCTTATACCCTTATGCTCGTGATAATAATTATGTATCTCCATTGTATACCCTTATTGAGAATATACGATCACCAATTTTTATGTTTGCATCCACCATTTTATGATGGTATTTATTATGTTTGATGTGTATAAGAGATGTTGTAGTTAACAAATACCATATGGGTGATGAGGTATCTCATTTATGTAATAGTTTTTCTGTTTCAATGCTTATAATGGAACTAGACAAGTACAAAAGTTGTGTTTGAATTTGTATAATATATTAAGTATTATGTAAAAATTATGTAATGTTAATGTATGAATAGAAAGGGTGTCTATAATAATGATTTTGTGACCACCCTTGATGGAGGTATTGGGGAAATTAATACTCATCATCTTTGAAGGTCATAAATCATCATATCACAGATAATTTATTCAATTTTAGAATAACAAGAGATCGGGATATAATTTATGATAGATTATTAAAGTCAAAAAATAAAATTATAGTATATAAAATATTCTAGAGTTATAATTCCATTTCGGATAGTTTGTTTTTGGGAAGGATTAGAAATAGAAAGATGTTTTAAAGAGATTAAATGAAAACGAAATTAAAGATTATATCTTGAACTTCTTCTCCTTGAGAACCTCCAAAGGCATATGGGTTTAGTATTATTTTTACATGAATGGATTTTGGATGTGCGGGAGAATTTTGGGAATAGTATTGGATATAATTTGGATAGGATTCTTTTCATAGATGGTTTATGGAGAAGAGGTGGTGAGGGGTTGTATTTATAGTTGAGGACATGCGTGTTTTCTGTTTATTTTAATCATTTGATTACTATTTAGGACCAAGACATTGAATTGAATTGAGTATGAGGAATAATTATAGTAAATAATTATTTTTATTTTGAACTAGTGGTGATTAAATCATCCATAAATCTTCTATAAATCAATAATTTATCTATTTAGATTACACCATAAATTACCATATTTTACTTTTTACCAAATAAACTATTATTTTAGAAAAATATAATATATTCACTATAACCATTTTTTGATATTTAGAATTCAAAAATAGAATCTATTTTATTAAAATAGTTTTTTATATATGTGACATTTAATTATTAATTAAATTTCTCTTTTATTTTGAAAATAACGATTTTTTAATTATAACTCATTTTATGAAACTTTGAAAAAATAATTGAGGTATCATAAAATAATCTTCTAATAAAAAGAAATACATATTAATTTATCAATTTATTTTTGAAATTAAATTATCCTTTATATAATTATATTAATTTGAAAATTTTAAATAAAATTTTACATTTTTGAAAAATAGTAACGCTTAGTTTATCATTTTAACTCATCTGTTTCCATTTTAAATGATATAAATATATAATATGTTAACTTATAAGATGCATAATTTTTATTTATTCATTCATATGAGAAGTTATTATTATATTATACATATTACAATTCCTAGTGGTCATATTGCTATTTCAAAGGTCAAGTCACTATTCAATTAGTACAGCTTCTTTAATTTCAAGAAGCACCTTTAATTTCATTCATTCTGAATTTATAAAGCTTGTTCTGTGTTATCTATGCAATTTTATGTGTTTTATAATATATGAAATAATTAAAATAAGGTAATTTCCATTGATTAAATATTTGGGTCATTACATTTTCCCCCCTTATGAAATATCTCTCCAAAAATTTCATTTTATATACTTTTTGGAAAATAAGTTATGGTACTTCTCCTTCATTGCTTCATTTGGTTCCCATGTCGCCTCTTCATACTTATGGTTCATCCATAGTACTTCGACCATGTGAGTAGTCTTTTTGGGTAGAAATTTATCTTTATTGTTCAAGATCTTCACTATCTACTCCTTATATGATATAACATTCTCTAGTTATACCACCTTTAGATTTTCTATATGGGAGTGGTTAGTTATGTAATTCCTCAAAAAAGATACATGGAATGCATAATGAATATGGGCCATATTTAGTAGAAGTGAAAGCATATCGGCCACTGCTCCTATGTGATTCGGGATGTCAAAGGTGACAATATTCCTTAGACCTAGCATCCCTTTCATTCCAAACCACATGAAACTCTTCCATGATGATATTAAATGGAAGACGCTGTCTCCAATGTCGAACTCTTAATCCCTTAGACTGTTTTTGGTGTATATATTTTAGAAAATGTGATCTGTTTTATTTGTTTCTAGATTAATTGAACCCTCTCTGTCATATTTTGAAAATGACCCGCTCTGAGTAGGTTTCATTCCCCAACATAATCCATATACGTTTGAGTTCTACATCACATTCTATACAAATCTTCATATCGAGCCATCTGACTACTCGAGTAGAAACTTTTGTTATATGTGAACTAAACCAATGAGATATTATAATCCAATCCACCTTTAAATACTATTGATCATGGTATTGTCATTTCTCCTTCTATATGAATAGACTTTTTATATTGGCCAGCATTTTGGGGGTGCAAGGACATGATAAAATTCAATTCATTACTCAAAACATGTTGAATAATTATCCAATATTTAGATGAGAACCTTTTATCATGATCAAATACGATATAATGTGGTACCCCATGGAGACTCTTCAATTATTTCACATATATATAAGATATATGTTCATGTGAGAGTCATCCCAAAATAATAACAAATCATGTAGTCTTTTGGTTGATCTTCTGAATCCCATATCATATTAGTTTCTTTAGATGTTTTAAACAGTCCTATGATAATATCCATAGTAAAATTCTCCCATTTCAGTGTGGGTATATTAAATTCTTTCATTATCCCATCGTACATCTGTCACTTTTCTATAACATGATTCTATATCATGAGCCTTGAGATATACTATGAAATCCCTTTCTTCATGTTATCCCATGAGAGGTTTTCTCAAAAACCACATGAAATCTTGGTACTCCTAGTATAGATAGAGAAAGGTGATATATGTTCATTTTCCAATATCTCTGTTTTTATCACAAGTGGTTATGGAACACAAATATTAGTAAAAATTGAATCACACAATAATCATTTATATGGAAATCTTGTAGCTTCCTTTTATTTACTAATTTCACCATAATTTGAAGCTCTAGATCATCCCTTTGTGCTTCCTTAATATTCTCTTAGAAATATGGTTGGGAAATCATTTTGTAAACGTAGTGTTATTTACCTCCAATTATGATTTCAAGGTCCATCATTTGTATATTATTGAATATGGGGTCTTTCTTAATCCAAATCGTGGATATATTAGTAGTTTCTTTTCTTTTAAGAGAAATAACTACATTACTTTCCTTCCCATTATGATAATGAATAGAGAAATCATATTACATGATTATGTCTAACCATCTCATTTGATGCATCTCAATTTAATTTAATATGAATATATATTTTAGACTCTTTTTATGTGTACATATATCTCACTTCTCACCATAGAGGTAGTTCCAACATATTTTCAAGGGAAAAAATTGTATCTTGCTCCAGATCATGCATTAGGTAGTTCATGCCATTAATCTTCAACTACATTGAGGCTAGAGGATATTAATTAATTATTTTATAATGGAAAAAATTCTAATAACTCCTTTGAAGAATAATTGTATAACACAATGGTTTCCCACTAGTAGGTAGTGTGAGTTTCAGTGTTGTGATAAGACTCATTTTCAACTCCATGAAGCAGTATTCACATTAATTGGTCCTGAAAAACATTAACCCATTGCATGTAAGCTTGTATAGTGGGTTTTAAAATTGTGATAATTTTCACACTAAACATTATAAGTACCTATCATGAACATGGAATCAACATATCGCCATTACATATATTTTCAAAGGCCACTCTTTTATTTCCATTATCTTATAAGGGTCCACATATATTCCTTTTCGTGTTATAATATTCCCTAAGATTAATACTTAGTCCGTCCATATCTCACATTTACTAAACATTATAGAGAGTTTCTTCCTTCCCAGTGTCATTAGGACAATGTTTAAATACTCAACTTGCTCCTCCATTCCATTTGAGTATATCATAAATTCAATGATAATGACAACCATAATTTTTTCGAAGTAATATCTAAAAACTATAGTCATTAAATCCATGAAATTATTTTGATCATTAATGACTCTGAAGGGTATCACTATGAAATCATACATTACATACCTTGTTCAAAAGATAGTCTTGTGAATATCCTCCTTCTTCACATTTAATAGAACATATCCCAAATGAAGTCTCGCCTAATGAAATACTTGGGCCCATATAGCTGATTGAACAAGTCGTCTATATATGGAAAGTGATATATATTCATTATTTACATGGTGATAGAATTATTCCTCTTGTTCTTACTAAAGTGGTTTAGTCCTACTCTCCCAAAAATAACAAAACCATGCTTTGAGACCAACTATAGAGACCCTATAATTTTACACATATTTATACATAATTTTAATCACAATTAAACAAAAAAACAAATCCCATGGATCGTAGAGCCTAGTGTCTTTGGAAGACTAGGTACATAATTAGACAACATAAAATTAAAATAAAATCATCTTTAATTTAATCTCCCTAATGAGTTTATAAATTCCTTTCAGCTCTTAAATCTTCATTCGATAAAATTGGGAATAAATTATCATAGTGGATGAGTTAAAAATCCATATAAGAAAATAAATGTAAGAATAAAGTATAACACATTGGATATAAGGCATAATAGGATAACATAAAAACACATGGAACATGAATAAACAAAAAGATGCATATCATATAAAACATGTGACCATCCAAACATGGAATTATAATAATATGAAAAAACATACAACGTGGAATATGCATGAGTCATGGAAAAATGCCTAGACCATTTCACATAGAGGTTCATGAGTCAAGGCTTACATCCAAGTCCCATGCACAATGAGGAGAGCATGAGTTGAGGAAAACTAGCAAGACAATTTCACATGATGTCTCAGGAGGATAAACATTACCCAATTTATTAGAGCTCTATATAGGTTCACCCATCATAATATTTTCATTAATATGAGTTCTACATGAATAATTATACATAAGAAATAATATTAAGGGTTACCCATGGAAATTAATGGGTTCCATAATTATTTTATTAAGAAAAACCAAAGGGAATATTATAATGGCTTCCATGAACGAATGGATTTAAATAATACATGTAAATTTTTAATGGATAAATTACATAGATCATGATTGTTTATGATAAAAAAAGGAAAAACATATAAAAATTGAGTTTAATAAACATTATAAATGATCCACTTTTGTGTGGTTTAAGGGAAAATATTAAATAATATTTTAAATACTAGAGGATTCCTAAATTATATACAACAAAAACGAACCAAGATAGGTTTTAATGATAAAATGTGTTATTTTGGAAAAATAATGGTGTCTTAAAATAGATTAAGGAAGGTACTTGATAATTGGTAAGAACTTTGGATGTTCCCTTTCATCAAGATTTATTATTAGGTGGAATTGAAAATAAAACCATATAAAACATGAATTTCCCAATCAAAGATAGAATAATTAAAATTGTAACATATGTTTGGAACATGACCATATAATTTAGGAGGATTATATAATAATAATAATAATAATAATAATAATAATAATAATAATTAAACGTTTTTAAAGTAGAGATAATTTAACACGGTTCAAAAATAAAGGTTTCACTACTGGAAACATGATCTTTCCCAACACTTCTATACCAACGGTTTGTAAAAACCGTTGGTATAGCTAACCTTTCCCAACGGTTCATCAAAACCGTTGGGAAAGGGCCTAAAAACACACCCTTTCCCAACGGTTTTGGTGAACCGTTGGGAAAGAGTGACCTTTCCCAACGGTTCACCAAAACCGTTGGGAAAGGGGTGGATTTTTTGCCACTTTTTCCCAACGGTTCTTGAGAACCGTTGGGAGAGGGTACCCTTTCCCAACGATTCACCAAAACCGTTGGGAAAGGGTGTGTTTTTAGGCCCTTTCCCAACGGTTTTGATGAATCGTTGGGAAAGGGTACTCTTTCCCAACGGTTCTCAAGAACCGTTGGGAAAAAGTGGCAAAAAATCCAGCATACACCTTAATAAAAATACACCCACCCAGAACCTATCCCAACGGTTGTCAAAACCGTTGGGATAGGTCTATCCCAACGGTTTTCAGAACCGTTGGGATAGGTTCATTGATGTTTTTCCAAATCTACTAACGGAGAACATTATATAAATCAAAAATTTATATAATTATGATAATACATATATATATTTATGAAATTATGTTTACAAAGTGATGTTAGCCTAGTGGTTAAGTCGTTCGATTATAAACGAGGGGGTCCTGGGATCAAATCCCAGCGGTGATTTTATTTTTGGAATTTATATACCAACGGTTCCATTACCGTTGGTATAGATTTCATATTACCTATACCAACGGTTTCCAAAACCGTTGGTATAGGTCTATACCAACGGTTTTCGGAGAACCGTTGGTATAGACCTATCCCAACGGCTTACTTGGCTACGGTTCTCCAAACCGTTGGTATAGGCTATACCAACGGTTTGGAGGCCTATACCAACGGTTCCAAACCGTTGGTAAAGGTTGGTTTTCCAGTAGTGTTTTGAAAGAATACCTTACATTTTTTAGAAAGTGTTATACACATGCACTTAATATGATATATAATAAAATCATAGATATTGTTTAATTAATAAAAAATCATTAATACATGTATTTTAATTATTATAATTTTAGTAAGTTGTTTTTTATCCTTTTTGATGAGTTATGAAATACAATTTTCTTCATTTTAGATTTTCTGTTTCCTTAGTTTTTATGACGGGTTCACTTGTTTTTGCCTATAAAAGATCATATAAATTGGGAATAGTTATTTAGATTTTATGTTATATTTTATAAATGAACATTCAAATAATTAAATGATCTTAATTTTATATTTTTTACACGTTTAAGGATTAATAATTAGATACAATATTAATGATATTCATTTAAATTATTTTGGGGGTCTTTTGATCATCACAAACTCATTTTGTTCTATTATTTAGTTTTATGTATATGTTATGGAAAATAAAACTAAATAAGTTTTAATATAAATTTTCAAATTTGGTTTAATGATTATAATTATTTTCAGAATATCATTGAAGGTGGTAATGAAAATAAGAGAACTCATCTTTTTTTGAGGTTATAAATCAATACATCACAAAAGATGTATTCATTTTAAGAAAAATACGGAAGGGAAGGGAATTGATGATTTAATATTACATTAACTTATTAAAATTATATTATATAAAATATATTGGATTTATCATTCAATTGATGGATAGTTAGGTAAGTTAGGGATAAGATAAATTATGAAATTAAAAAGAGATTAAAAGAAAATGATAGAGGATTTTACCATTTGATCTTCTTATCCTCCAACCCCTCAACAAAAAAATGGGTCTGCAATTTTGTTTAGAAAAATGTATCTTATACATGGGGTAGAGGATTTAGAATAGTATTGGATATAATTTTCAAAATATTCATTTCATTAAAGGTGTTAGGAGAAGAGGTGGCAAGGGGTGGTATCTATAGTCGGATGGGAGTGTGTTTTGATTATTTGTTTCATATGTTTATTATTTTGGCTCAAGAATATGAATAGTGTTTTTTATTGTTACTAATTATAGTAAAAACAATATTGTGATTTAGAGGAAATAGTGATTACATCAGCCATATATAATCTATTTCATAATAACTCGTGTATTTCTCTTACACTTTAAATTATTTTATTTTAATATAGAAAAAAATCTACTATTTTGGAGAAATCACAATAAATCACCATACTTTTTTTATGTGTTTAGTTAAAAAATTGAAACTATTTTATAAAAATATTTTTTTTAAATATGAGAAATTTTATGTTTCATTAAAATCATATTTTATTTGAAGAATTCCTAATTTGAAATTATAACTATTTCTTAACAGTTTTAGAAATTAACTATGGTCTCATAAAATTTTAATATATTCATAATACCAAAAAATTTAATTTAGGAATCTATTTTAAGAAAATAAATTATATTTTAAATCCTTATAGTAATTATAAAATTATAAATAATATTTTATATTTCCTAAAAATACGAAAACTTTATTTATCAATTTTAAAACATTTATTTATGTTTTCCATGATATAAATACATAATATTTTCATTTATAAGATATTTAAATTTTATTTATACTTTCATAGGTTAGATAACTATTATATTGGCCAGATTAAAATTCCTAAGGGTGATATTACTATTCCAAATGTCAAGTTACTTTTCCATTAGTATTGGTTCTTTAATTTGTATAAATTCTTATTATTTCATTTATTATTCATTTAAATTATTTGTAATGTGTTCTATATGTGATTTCAGGTGATATATACTACATGAAACAATTATAATAATGGAATCTCCACTTATAAATGTTTTGGTTCATCACATATAGGAAACAGATAGGATAGTTTTGGTTATATTTGGGATTGAATTATAAGAGATTTCATTCTCAATTAGTGTGAAGAAATGATAATAATAGGTTCCCTTTTACAAGTGAGGTGAGTGGAAAACCTATAAGTATCCATAAAATTAAATTAATAAAAAACATTGTACACACTTGAAAGTGGGACCAATGTGATATATTTAAAATATAGAAAGTGTATGATTCAAAATCCAAACATCTGAAAAATGTGAACAATTTATTATGATATTTTAAACCCTTGGACATAATTTTAACCCCCACATAAACAATTTCAAACATTACTGTGATGATTATTTTTAAATAATTTCTATTAATTCAGACCAAAAACTAAATTTAACCCACTTAAGAAATTATATATTCAAATTAAAAATATTAAATCCATTTTTGGTGATTATTTTTATAGATGTGGAAAAGATAATTTTTAAAAGAAGTGTATCATGACTAAAAATAATTATTATAAAAAATAATTTTTAATCATAAAAATGAATCTATTCAGAAAACTTCTAAATTATTTATTTACAAATAAATTATTTAATTGAATTAGATAAATGGAGACAATGTTTTGTTTAATTACAAATGAAAAAAATAATGTGAATACTCGATCATAGGGAAATGATTTTATCAATGAGAATAGAAACACTTTTTTGATTTCAAAAATGTCAATCATAGATTTATAAGTTCATTTTTATATTATTAAATTTATTACAAGGGTTATTAAATTTTTATTTTTTCATGGAATGATATTTAAAAAACATTGAAATAAATTTTATTTTTTGATGATTTTATAAATGTTTTTTTATTTCAAAAATATGTTTCCTTAATTATTCCACCAAACAACTTCAATTTCTGAAAAATCAAAAATAAAATAGTATTTTAATATTGATGTGATGATTATAAAAATATTTCAATATTTTAAAATTAAACCTCTAAATTCTTTAAATTATAATTTTCAATAAATATTTTAATAAAATATCATTCTACATGAATAAAATTAATGTATCCTTAGTTACATTTAACCTATAGTAGATGATTCCAAGATATTTTATTCTCTTACCATTTAAGTTTATCCTTGTAATTTTGATAAATGTAGGTTCTTATGAAAATTAATGAGATCCAAACCCATATCAAATTTAGTCTCCCATGTTACCTCATATAGTCTATGATTTCAGTAAAGATACTTCATTACCTGATTATTCATATTTCAAAACACCTTCTCTATGGTTTCATGAATCTAGATATGTTTTTTTTCTATAATAAAAGATTGGATCCAAAATATATTACATCAATGGTTAGTATATATTATTGATATAGAATTATTTTCACATCAATTAAACATTTAAGGCATATTGTACCATAGAGTAATTTGGTGGAATAACCAATTGGTATACCACAAGTCTAGTTTTCTATTAAATTTAGAATGGGATATTATTCGTTGGGATTAATTTCCCTTTTTTCAAATATTATTACTCCATTAAATAGCGAAACCATTATGAATAAATGATATTCCACATGAAACTCAAACTTAATCATTTAATTATATATATATATATATAAATATAATTTTTCTATATTCACCAGACATGATATGTTTTTCAAAATCCTGTAAATTTACATATTTCTTTAATATCTGTTTTGGGATTATTATATTCCTTTCTAAAACTTATTCTCAAAATTATATAGTTTTCAATATATTCCCATAAAATGCTTTATACAGTTCCATATGAATGATTTAATAAAGGCTATTATTATCTGAAAATTTTACTATATGTAGATACTGATCCATCATACCTTGAATGTCAAGTGGAAAAAGATATCAAATCCCCTTTTGGGTTTTGAATAGTCTTTTTGGACTGGCCATCCATTTGATGATGATCGGTGATTCATAAATATATCTCATTATTGAAACTATTTTGGACACCCATAAAAAAATTTATTTGAATCAAGAGTCAATATTAGCTACAAATTGATTCAGGAATATCCTAAAATCTCACATCATCATTTATATAGACTCAGGAAAGGTTTTGAATGGGTAGATATTCATTTATGTATATGAAATGATCATAATTTTTTGAAAATAAATGATTACCAATATTTCATCATAATTTATAGGATTCATTGGATGTATAGGGAAATTTCCATTTTAATATTTTTCCACATCTAAATTATTATAGGAAAATGTTATGTGACACCATTAGGATGTTGTCTTTCAGCCTTTACTGACTAGCACACCAATAATTTTGAAAAATAGTCAATATTTTCTGACATGATACCATAACACCACAAATATTCACCTAAATATTCATACGTATTTTTGTAACCAGGATATATTTTTATATTTACGCTATGTTCTTCATCAAGTAGCTCCATTTCGAGGTTTAGTATAGATAAAGAACATAACCTCTTTTCATACATCAACACTCCATATTTATATACAAGGTATGAAATTTCACTACACTTTTATACTATAACATCACACTTTAAATTATTATCATCCTACTAGAACATCTCTATACTATCTAGTATTGATGGTTTAAAATTTTCATTGAAAATAAATGAATTTTATCATTCATAAAAATTTCTATATCTATCATTATTTAGTCCTTGGATATAAGGTCCTTGTTAATAGTTAGCATAGTTTGAACCCCATGGTTCCTCAAAATCAATGCATCAACCATCATATTTTTATTCCAAGGGTGTAATGTGTTGAATAATCATAATCCTTGACTAGTTATATACATCTTATTTTTTTATTATGATCTCTTTATAAGAGAATATGTTCCTAAAAATTATCTTATCTAGATATATACAATCATTCACCATTTAGTTAGTTCTTCTATATCTTCAAGGAAAATATTAAAAATTCAAAAATAATTTAAATCTATGGATAGTTTTGTTCATTTATTTTTAAATTCAATAGTGACTACACTACCACTCTATCATTATTCATAAGGACACATCCAATCCATTTCATTGATTCATCACTATATATTACAAACAATTCCTTTCCCAATGGTAATTTCTATAAGTGGGCATGGAACAATCTTATATTTGGATCTTTACAACAATCATTGTATTTCCTTGAAATAATGAATGTAACGCCTTTATGTGTTAAATTGGATAATGGATTGGATAAACCTTTTGTTTTTAAAAACCCACTTATAATAACTTACTAGTCCATTCAAACTATGATTTCTTGTTATATTCATTATTATAGTCCATTATTTTGTTAAATTGTTTTTAGGGTCTATAGATATTACTTCATTTTAGAAAATATAAAATATAAAAGAAAAATCATTTAGCAAAAATTCTAACATAATAAATTTCTCATAAAAAATTTCTTCTATGAGAGCCTAAATATCAATTTTTATATAAGTATCATACTGTTCATGGATTTTAGATTATATTAAGATATCATCACTGAATACCACTATGAAGTTATAAATATAATCCTTCAATACACTAATAATCATATCCATACATTCATATTCTTCATCGACCAATCGAAAGGGAATTACAATAAAGACATAATGTCCATACGTCATTCAATATTTTTTTATTTTAAATCTTCCATATTTTCATTAATTAATGATAAAATGATTTATTATTGAGCATTAAAAAATATTTATATAAAAATTTAATTAAATAAGTGATAGACACGTAGAGAATGACTCATATTATATTATAGTAATAACATTGATATACATGAAATTGATGCACAACCTCATTTATCCATAATTATTTTTCACAAAATATATTAGAAATTAACATAGTGAGATACTAGTGAATATATATATCCCTTTATACACAAATCCTATTATCATTTCCTCATCTCGACCAAATCCACTAGTTTTATTTAATAAATCATCTTGGATATGGGGTTTCTTTAGGGATAATTTTTGTACAAAACTCAACTTCAATATTATATGGATTTTCTAATTAGTCTTCTAGAAACACATCAATATATTATATTATAATGGTCACATCCACTATCATTAAGATATATTTAATATCTAATGATAATATTTTCCACACCCCTTATTTTAATTTTTCATTAAGGTTATCTAATACAGGTGGATCCAAAAATTACTTGGATAATGTGGGTTCTCCTTAAAAAGAAATGGATTTTATTCCACCATAAAAAATAGTAAACCATTTTGGATAGTAACAAATCAATTAAGTATAGTTTTAAATCATATCCTTATTGAACTATGTCAATGTAAATGACTACTATTTATATAATATTTTATATTAGATAATATATTTGCCTTTGAATATATATTTATTAATATATCATCATGATAATGATATTTATACTAGATCAATTTAATGACAAAACATTACTCAAATTGGTAGAGTAATATTTAATTCTCTAACAAAACATGAACGATATATAATTTTTGTCAATCTGTATTCAAATAAATCACTATTCAACATTGATTTTATGATTTATATTACAGGTATCATTCCATTTAGGAATTTAACATCATTTTTAGTGTTGTAATATTCTTTGCCTTTCTCCATTTTCATTTTATAATATAATTTTTTTACTTAGTTTGGAAATTAATTTGAATAATTCCTTATATAATTACCGTTAAAGAATTTGACATTATTGGATTCTTTCCTTCCTAAAAAATACTTATCCTAATGGTCATTCTCCCATACTTTAATATATAATGTATTCTCTTAAATAATTTTTTATGATGTTTATTTCCACATCATTGAAATTTTGGAATGTCAATAATTCTTTTATTCTATTTTTCTATAATTTTTATAGAGTTCTTATTCACCCAAATATTCTTCAATAGATTTATATTAAAACATAAGACATATATAACGATTTCTCTGTCTTTATTGAACATTATACTATATCCTCATATAACGAAAATGTTTTATAGGATAATTAACATTTAAGGATATGTTTTATCCCATCAATTAAGTGTTCTGTCATAATACTTGGATTACATTTATAATATGTATGTTTTGTTTCAATCCATGTAATGTTTGCTTCATATTAAACACAATTTTTTAATTAATTCTTCCCTATATAGATTAATTTTCATTACATATCATCTCATTTCTCATAAGGATGTTTTTTAAAAAATATATCTTCAATAATCCTTCATTCTATACTCTCTATATCCTTTGACCCATTAGTGTTATGAATCAATGAACACCATTAATGGGAAACTCTCTTAAGATGATAAACTTATGTGATAACATTTTATTTTTCACTAAATTCCAATGTGAGAAATATATTCTCCAAAGACCTGACCAATTTCTGAAAAATTAATGGTTTAGTAGTCAAATTGAATGATGTAGGTACCTATCATAAAAGATTAGTTCAAAATTCATTCTACCTTTTTTGGATAAACATTTCAATACATACATGCAAGAAAATTTGTGAAAATATGAGTCAAATGACCCAATATAGTTATAAACATCTCATCTATAGTTCCAGCATCATTGAATTTGTTAAAATTATCATGAGGAAAATCAATAAAAATAATATAGTTTTTGACACTATTTATATTCCATCCACTATGTATAATTTCTAAACAATGGAAGATAATGTATTAACTCATAAAATTATGAATATTGAATCTTAAAATATGATTCCTATTAATTAATATATTCTATTTTATTTTTATGTATATCTTAAGGGGTTTTAGTATTGTTTTCCCTCTGTTTCATTATGTCTCTCTAGATATAGTTCCCAAGTATCCTATTAAAATTTCATTGATACCGAGTATAACAACCCTAACTCTACTAACTACATGTCACTGGTTACTTTACTAAAATTGCACAAAATAAAAAAAATCATATCCCATGGGGAAAAATAGTTTAACATTCAGAAGAGATAAGATACATACATCATTCTCACATTAGTTTTCAAAAATTAAATAAAGCATATAACTATAGGGATAACATTATTATTAATTATATTATATCCCTAAAATCATTAAAATTTAACTTCAAGATACTCTAGGGAATGAAAATAAAAATAAAGGGTGAGTTTAAATTCAATATAAAGGATAAAATAAAATGGAATATATAATATATTAATTATAATAAGAAGAATATTACAAGGATAAATAATAATCAAATATTCTTTATGAAAAATAATATGAAAGAGGAATATACCCATGGATGACATAATTGTATAAATAATCAAATTAATAATCATAAATGATTTTATATTTATAGAATTCATAATGTCTAACATCAGTATATTTAAATCAATTCCTTGTTCCAAGACATAATACGTAAATAAGAAAGGCCTAAGACATATACCAAAATTAATTTTTATCATGAGACTTATTGAATTACCAATGGTATATAATTGGTCCCACTCATCACTTAATATATAAAATGTATTCATTTTAAAAAATAATTTTTTTAGTAAAATATATTTTCATCTAAAAATTTGGAAATAAAAAAATTTATGAAATGACAATATTTTCCACAATCACTATATACAACAACATAAACATAATCCATCTAGAGAAACAAGGTTTATAGTATCATTATATTATATAACCATTGAATTATTACAATCCATAACAGATTTTGAAATAGTTAAATATAAACATAAAATATTATAAAATTTATTTGAAAATATTAAGTATATATACTTTTCTTTTGATATCATTTTAAATTAGGATTACCTAAATATCATGAAATTATTTTTCTTTAAATAAATATTTAACTTATTCTTTTTTGTTGTTTGATAAATAAAAAAATATTATATACTAAAAATAATTATTTTCTTCTATGAGAACATTTTTTATGTTTATTACATAATCATAAAACTTTATGATTAATTAATTACAATGTCTTATGTAGTTACTAAATTAGTACAGTTTATGTTTGATGTTTTGAAAACTTTCAGTTCATATTCACAAAACAGATTCTTTAGGTTGTCCAGGGTCTACGAGGTCATTTATCTTTAATCTCAAAAAAATTATTCCAGAAATATCCATATTTTTATACATTAAATACAATTTTATATCCAATCATGAATTGAATCCATGAAAAATGAAACTTCCCCCTTCATGGAGGTCGTAGCCATTAAATAAAAATGATTTTTTTTTTCTCAATAGATAAAAAAGAAATGAAATAGATAAATTTTGGATTTTTTTAAATAACTATAGTATTATAAATAAAATTTATATCGATTAATTCTGTAATTTTTACTATCCTTGTATGGTTGAAATGAAAATAGAAACATGTCATGTCGTTGAGGTAGTAGTCCACACAAATACATGAGTGACATTTCCACTTTCCAATGGATGGAAAAGGAGATGAAAAAGAATTGTATCATAAACAAAATAATGTCTTATTATATTTAATATACCTATGTTATTATATCATGATGTGTATGATAGGTTGATGGAGGAGGAATATGGAATAAACTTGAAATTACCCAGTAAAAATTTATACCTGTTCTTTGGAAAACATCTATCAGTTTATCACTGAAGGATTCTTAGGTTTGTATTTTGAGATGATAAGGACCTATAAAAAGATGTTAGAATAATTAGGGAGTGATTTGGGTTGTTTTTATATATCAATGTGGATATAAATATTTGAATATGTTATAAAAGTAGGTTCCCTTTATATGTGTGGTGAGTTCCACCATAGTAAATATAATTGACATTAAATTAATTTATATACAATACTCATAAAAAGTGGAAAAAATTTATATAATTAAAAAATAATATGAAAAATAGTGTAAATATACTCATTAATAAAATTTAATATTGTTTGATTGATATTTTAAAACATATCACATAGTTTTAACTCCATCACTTTCACTTCTAACCATTATAGTGGTGATAAATGTTTACCATAATTACTATTCATTATTAAGAAAATGTAATTGAACTTATTAGAAAAATTTAATCTTATAATTCCAAATATGATATCAATTTTCAAAGATTAAATTTATATAGGTGTTAAACTATATTATTAAAATAGGTATATTTATCATGATGAAAAACTATCATTATAGAAATTCATTTTTAAACATAAAATGACTTTATAACAAAATTATTTTATATGTGATTACCATGGAATTAATTGAATTTTTATGAAAAAAAATATGGTTAAAATTACATTATAACATTACAAAACCAAAAAATAATTTTCTAAATACTTTATCATAAAAATTTAAAAAAACTATTTCCATTTGAATAAAAAACATTTCTTATATTTCCAAAGTAGATAAAATAAATTTATAAGTTTAATATTAGATTTTAAATGAATTGATTTAAATATAAAAGACATTGTTTTGATTTTTTTTCACAATCATTAATGTAAATGTTCTATCATAATTATGTTATTAAAGTGATAGTATTTGAAAATATATATTTATCAATAATCACTTAAAATTATCAATTTATATAATATACGAAAAAATCATAAGTAAATATCAATTTAGTGATTCTAAAAAAAGATAAATTTTAAAATTTTAAAATTTTAAAATATATTATTTACGCTTTAAAATAAAATCATGATTAATAGTTTTGTCAATAAAATTTGAATTCATATAGAATTAGTTATTGTTTACAAATTGTAAGATATTCTTTGATATTACATCTATACTCCCTTTTATAATTATTTTATGATTAAATATCAATTAAATGGCTGCAGGTATAGTAGAAACATTTTTTATACCACCCATTTATAGTATTGATCCAATAGTTATAGGAAAATAACTTTCTTAATTACAACATTAATATAAACATCTATCACATTATTACATTGATGTTTTCTAAATAAGTTTGATGAATGATTTAGAGATGATGGATACAACTAAAAATTGACTCATTGACTCTTCCCAATAAAAAATAAAATCATTATCTGCCAAATCATTTCCTACATACTTATAAAGACCCAAGAAACAAGAAAAAATCCATTAACCAGTTCTCTATATGGATACTAGGATTTAATAACCCTATAGTGACAGAAAACAATGGATTAGACAAGACACATAAAACCACCTCATAATAATGGGTGATGTTTCCAATTGATATATATATATAGGACGATGAGGTCAATAACACCAATTTGTGTTCAGCATAAAAACCCTAAATATTTTTCTATACCATGGTATTCCCTTATTTTTCTAGAATAAAAAAAGTAAACCATATATATTTCAAGTTGTTAAGATTTTCATTATAATGTATTCTACGAAATCTAATTATTATTAAAAAATAAGAGAATATGTGACATCTCAAATTTCAAAAGATTATTAAATGAGAGATTCACTATTACATTTATCAATTGAAATATATGAAATATTCAATAGATATATTGCATTACGTGGAAGAAATTTTTTAGAGTTATGCTGAAATATTTCATGATTTCATATCAACAGTGTGAATCTACCAAAGGTAACCAATTTTATTCTTTGAGTATACCATAATGAAATGAAATCTTAAAAAACAAGATCCATATTATTATGGAAAAATCCCCAGAATTCTGATCAATAATTAACAGAAAATATATTAAGTTATAGAAAACAAACCTCACATATAACTAGGTAACATTCCCATCTACATCCCATAGCTAGACTGGGTTCCAATTGATTCACCAAGAGAAACCTCCCCAAACACACCAAACAACATGTCAGAATTATAATCCTCATTATATTTTGTTAGTAATAGTATCATTGTTTTTTTGAGACATGGATGAAATTTTTTTATTCCCTATTAATTGAACATGTTCATAGGAACATAAGTAATGTAATCAAGGGAAATTATAACAAAATATGTGTCCAAAGAGATTAATGTGGTGGGATTAGAGAACTATCCCCCCTATTTCTATTGTCCTTAGGTGTTTTGGTATAATATTAAATATTATTTTGTATTTATATACTTTATCCAATTTTATTGATGAATTATTGTTATATTTGATCAATGTTAATGCACAATTGACACCCCAAGTTTTACCCCTCTCTGAATATGATGGGGAGAGGAAGGAAATATCTAAAAAAGGTTCTTGAATTATAGAAAACGTTATTTCCAAAAAATATTTCTACTATGAGAATGATCTCATTTGATAGTGATTGAATCAAGGATTTGTAACGCCAATTATCTCTATATTGAATTTCACTGTAACTTCCAAAATACAACCCTTTAAAAACTATCACAATAGATAATGAATATGAATGGGGGATAAATAGGATAATCCAAAAGTCTTATGTACCATCTAGAATATTTCGGACCAATTAAAATCAGCATTGTATGCATGGGAACAAACTCACTAAATGAAACTCTCTTGGATGAAACACCTTAATTTTATTCAATCAATGATTCTACATTAAAGAACTCGTACCCTATATTGAGTATTAATTTGGACAACATACACTCAACCATGATCATGTAAGGATTAATCAAGGAAAAATTATACCATAATTAATCATCTGGTGTTCAGGTGATATCCTAGAACTTTTTATCCATTCCTTCAAAACAAATAGAATGGAAATTTATAGAGATTTACATGAGAAGAAACCTGATATATGGACATCTTAAAGATAATATTCCATAGTCTAGTTGGGGAATAAATTATATGGAGGGACACCTCTTGATTGAAATTAGTATAATAGAATAACAAGTTATTTTTATCCTCCTACCACAAGGGAACATTCATGAGATACTCAAATAGTACTACCACTATAACTATCATGGATCTCTATCCTCTCATCCATAGAGAAAACCCATAATTTGAAACCCATTTTCAAAAAATATTACATGTTGAAATAAATTTATATTGTATCATAATGTCTCTATATCCTAAAGTTTCTATATCTCTTTAAGTTTCTTTTAGAATATCTTATATATTCATTAGCATTTCCAAATGAATTTTAGGATCAGTTGTATCTCCCAATCTCAATAATACAAAACTCAAGCTCACAGAGTGTCATGTGATGATTTATTTTATAGTTTAACAAATAAAGGTGATGGTTAGATGAAATTCCCACCCATTATATGTGTTTGGAAATTTTAATGATGTGTACACCCACAAAATATTGGTAGATAATGTATCTTGGATTATAATCAATCCATATTTAACCCTCCACCATATCATATTTAGGGAGGATGATTTAATCCCTACAAGTTAGACCACACATGACTATTAAAAATATGATAAAAATATTTGGATATATCAAAATGAAATTACAATTAGAAAAAATTTAGTTGAATACTGAATTCATAGTTTTCATCCATGATAGAGTGTTCAATTATTTTATATGTAGACCTTGGTTGAAAACACATGAGGTAATCCATTCCACATATACTTTATTCATGTAATATCCAATCAATTGTAATTTAGTAGAACATTATAGTGTCAATTTATGTGTTGAACATTTTGAATCATGATATATCGATGTTCGGTACTACAAAAGGGAGGGAATGAAGGTTAATAATAAAGGTTTATCATATGAAGCTGCACCGAGTGGGCTATGAGAATTCACCAATTTCACCTAGGATTATTTGAAGATGATTTTTCATCTCTCCATTTACTAAAAAAAATGTAACATCTCCATGTTATGAAATTAAATAGAATCTTAAAAATGGTACTAAAGGAAATAGAGCTCATGGTACCATTTATAATATCTCAATCATAGTGGAGGGTTCTTTATTTTCCCCTATCATCTATGATCTTGATAACAATATGATTAATGAATAAAGTATATATTTAGTAACATTATATGGGACCGTAGAGGCAGATGAACTCATTATCTCCCACAATCACAATGAAGATAATCTTAGTGACTCTTTTACCATATTGGAGGTAGGTGTTTCAACAACCATTTATGAAATCATCAAGGTAAACCTATAAAACAAATAAATTCAACTTCTTGAATTTATTAGTGAGTCTATTTCCCTTTAATAAGGGGACAAATATCATTGGTTTATTAAAAAACACTATAAAAATCATTTGATCATGTTTTTTTAGTTTCATTTCCTTAAAACAAGGTTAATTTTTTTAATTAGCCTCATGTTTCTTATAGTGCAGGTAGTTTCACCAGGGGTTTAGTCATGTTTTTATAATTTGGATTATTTTTTTATTTCTGTCACATTTAAAAGAATAATTATATTAAATAAAAAATTAAAGATATTAATATTTTTGGAACAATTTTAAATTTGCAAATGTGGAGGAGGCTATGTATGGATTACAAGTAAATATTTATTGGGATGTTCTAGTGGGAAAATCATTGTGGGAGAAGTTAATTTTTAGGAAGTATAAGTTGGATATTGATGTGCCAAATGACCAAACCACCGAAATGTGGAAAAGGATTCAAGGTCAGGTTAGGGAGAACTATCACCATTCTCGATGGGTTATGGGGAGTAGGGATATCATCTTTCGGAACAAGAACTGGGTAAGTACCACTATAGGCTTCCCTGGATATCCCAATCCATTTATTATATTCAAGGAGGTAAGTAGTTTTCCAGTGTTCATCCAAGCTTCATTCTTTTTTGTAGCATCGTGAAGTTTATAATAGTGTCCTGCTCAATGATGAGGATGATATACTAGTGTTCACTTGTTATCCATCAGGATCTTTTATCTCCAAGGCCTACCATTCCCTTCATCTCAATTTGGTGGTTAGTGATGTATTGGGGGGATATTGTGGTGTTTTTATGTCATTGTGAATTTTTTTTTTCTGATGTGGCATATCCAAATGAACAAAATTGCTAATAATTCTAAGGTTAAATGGGGAGGAATTCCTCTCATTCCTAATTGTATCTACTTCTCTAAGACTAGTGAGGAATCATTTAATCACCTATTCTTAATGGAGAGTGGGAGAGAGATACCTAGAGCAACCTTGGTGTGTTTTCTTGGCTTCAAAGAATACCATGACTACTTAGAATAATTCATACTGATCTATTTTAGGGATATGAGGTTAAATAAAACTGAGAATAAGGCACATTTGATTTTTCTTACAGTAGGGTGTTGGATGATTTGGTAGGAATATAACAAATCAAAATTTGAGTGTGTTTGGTGTTCCCATCTTGCATTGTAGGTGAATTCACATAGAATGGATATGGAGCTTGGTCGTTTTCTAAAGATTGGGAGCATGCTCTTCTTTGAGGAGGATGTATCACAGTAGTAGTCATGTGTTTATGGTATAGCAGGTACCCCCATAGGGCCACTAGTTGAAATGGATTCCACATCGGGTCAGCTAAAAGCTTAATACTGATATTTCTTGGGTGAATGGGTATGCTCAGGGTGGTGGTGTGGTCTATGACACTATACGATATTCGGTCCTTGATTTTTCATCTGACTACGGTCAGGGAAACTCTCTAATGGAAGATGTCATGGCAATGATTAAGGACATAGTTATTTGTATGGTGTGAGTTATGGAGCTGAGGTGGTGGAGAAAGATTCATTATTCATTAATAATTCTCTCCACAGGAAGGCATATATTCCATGGAGTATCAGCTATATCATCTAGAGTATTAGCTCTCTCACGAGGTGTCAAGGTTAGGATAGTCATACATGGTGTGAACGCATCCAGAATGCAAAATTACTTTCTTCTTGGTTTAATCAGAATGGGATTACCACTATTTTTCTAATCTGGGTTCACATACTCATGAATTTGAGAATATTGTTAGGGGTGATGCTATCGACTTACATTTTTATCACCCCTGATAGTATTTCCCTATATGTTTTCTATTATTTAATAAAAAATACATTATATCCACCTATACATGTACAATGGTGTTTCTATTTATGTCTTTTAATTAAATAAATTATATATTAGAAATAATCAGTTAAAAATTAATTATATAAAATGAATAATATGTATAAAACATTTAATATATATATATTAATATATAAATAAATATACATTATAAATAGTTATAATATAATAATAACTAATTCATTTTATTTTTAATATATTTATATATTTATATTCTTATATATCATTATAATATTATTGACGAATTGATATAACAATATATATAAAGACATGAATATATTTGTAATGTTACTAATATTTTTAATTATATAAACACACAAACAAAGATATATATATATATATGTGTGTGTGTGTGTGTGTGTGTGTGTGTGTGTGTTCAAATATGTAAATAAATGTCTACATTAACACACTCATACAAACGCAAACATATATATATATTGACTTATAAATATATATTATTGTTTATATATATATTAATTCTTATATATATCTATATATGTGTGTGTATTAATATATGTTATGTTATTGAATTATTATATGTGAAATTACATAGTGATATATAAGTTTATATATCAATTTATTTCTATTTTTTTATGAATAATTGTATTTCAAAATTTATATAAATTAAACATAATACATTATAATTTCTCAAAACTATTTCATCCAAGTGGTTAGTGATTCCTTCGAATTCCCATGGGTCTAAAGATAGAACTCATCATTTGGTTTTAGTAAATGATAAATGGAATTTGGATATATAGTCATAAGTACTTATATGTGGTCGAGAACTGATTTAGGGACAATGATGTCAAGATGAAATTTATCATGGTTGGGCAACAACAAGATCAGAGGTGGTGGTGGTTTTGAGTTGGGGTGTCAGTAAGGACACATAGGTTGTAGGGGTTTTATGATAGATATAGGATTCAAAATAATAAATTTAACATTATATTTCACTTTCCCACCTTTATTAATACAATTTCGAATTGTTTCTTATTTTTTGCCTCTTATCTTTACCATGTTATTTTTTAAATGTGGTTAAATGTGATAGTGATGTTTATAAACAAGTAAAACAAAATAAATTCATCTAAATTCTATTTTTTTTATAGAGACATTTTTTCATCAAATCACATGAAAATATGTCGACTGAACTCCCATGTTATTTTCCACCACCTTAGTCTTCAACTGGTCATAATGGCACTTAATTTATCTTTTTGTTTTTAAAAAACCTAGTAAATTCATTTCCAATATTTATAAACATGGAAAATATAAAAAACATATTTGAATTAAAAAAATTTATGTAAGAAAACTTTTCCTTACTTTATGTTGTCTGAGGGGAAGATTTAGATCATGTTAATTTAATAACCTTGTTTATAATCATGGAAAATATATGAAACGCATATGAATTCATTTTTACAACCCATTGTGATTTTTTCATGTAATTACATGAAAATAAAATGATTGAACCCACGAGTGGTCATCCAATTCATTTGTATTTATTCTATTCATCATTGTTATATGAATGTTTCATAATGAATTTACCAATCACATGGTTCTAGGTTAGGGTCCTAGGTAGATAATTATATCAACGATTTTTTAATTTTGGAGGATCAGAATCCAACATTTCTATAACATATTTTACCTATGAATATAATGAATAGATAGAATAATTTTTATATTGGTTCTTGTGAACTCACCTACATTTTTACATAGGATACATTTTCATTAAAAATCATTGTATTGTTAATTGATATAACAAAATATTTTGAAAATTTTTTCTTCATGGATAGATTTTATTAATTCAATAAAATATGAATGGTCCCAAAAGATTAGAAGACCATTAAATTCAAAAAAAACCAATGGTGGATAATGATATCAGTTGATACCCATTGTTTTGATGATTTGAAAGGTCGTGTATCGCTCAATTATACATGTAATATCTTAGTACATCTAATAGAATATGTTGGATTACTATATGGAAAACCTAGTAGTTATATCACATTAAATTCATGACCATTCCACTGATCATGAGTGTAATGACCCATAAAATAAAGGAAATTTTTTTCTTAATTTTCTTTGGGATTTTACAAGAACGCAGTTTCAAACAACACTTGATTCCGAGGCCCGGTGTGCCCGGAATTCCTATCTGAAGTTTAGCTCTGGTACGTTCAGTGAACGAACGAGCGGGATTTTCTAACTTTTAAACAGGTGCTCGGAATCGAATTCCGAGGGCATCGATGGAACCGTAGCGCCGGTAATTTCTTAGGAACACCTGTTCCAAAGTTGCGTTTTCACAAGAGTTGATGATAAAAATTGTGGAAGTTAAAAATAAAAATTTAACCACAATTTTTATTTTTTACTCTAAGTGTTTAATCCATTGGATGGAATTTGGGTAACTACCCAACCTCCCTTGGGAGGTTATGAGGGTGGTGGGGCCCACACGAACCCCACCCCTTCATATCCTCTAACCTCCTCAACTCCCATTAATTTTGTTAACTTAAGTTTATTAACTTATGGAATGAATGAGATGAGTTAATGTGGAATTCAAACACTTGAATTTCAAAAGCATTGATGTAAATAAAATAAGTTAAGAACTTATTTTATTGTGTTAGTGTTTAGTTGTTTGAGAGCCTTTTGAGAAAAAGCTAATGAAGTCTTGAGTTCATCATTCTCTTTGACGAAGAACACGAAGAACGAACGATCTCCGATGTGGAGTGCCGAGCCCTCGGAGACCGTCTTCCACGACACCGACCCGTGACGTGATGTCTTATTCCACGACGTTTTTCTTCCGCGACGTCTCTTTTCGCGATGGTTTTCCCCGACGAAATTTCCGTCAACGTCTTTGAATCCTCGCTTCGCGACGCCGACATTTTTCATCTCTTTTATCAAGGTAGGGGATTATTTAATTATTTTCGTTCGTGATTTCTAGTTTTTTGTTCTTCGTAGTTATACGACCAAGTGATATCAATTAACGAGAGGGGGCTGGACCGAACAAACACAGCCGACCCTCCTCCTTTATCCTTATTTGATTCTTTGTGGTTGGGACAGAATGGCGTGGTGCCGTCGCACCACGCAGAATCGTACGACAAGTAATGCGTGGCGCCATCGCGCCACGCCGTGAAGTTGAACAAGGACGAGATGTCCTTGCGCCGCGTCGAAGAAAACTGAAGACACCACGGCCGGAGCAGGGCCGCGGCGGAAGGGCGCGGTGCCGTCGCACTGTGCCGGACAAACAAGCCGCGGACGGTTCTGGGCCGCGGCAGAGCAGGGTGACTGGCGGCCGGTTCCGGGTCGCCGGTGACGGCAAAGGAGGAAGGACCGGCTATCTCCGGTCCTTGTTGGTAGAACCGGCCGGCCGGTGTGGGCTGGCCGGACAAAGAGAAACCAGGGGAATTAATTCCCCCGGCCGGCCTACAAAACGGCCCCCATTAAAGGGGGTCGCGGTTACACCAGGGGGGCAGGTGCCCCCCCTTTCCAAATGGCCGGCCGTTGGCCGAGCTGGGAAGCATGCTGGGCACGCTGTGCCTAGGCCGGGCCGGCCGCCTGGCAGGTCCGCCAGGCCGGGCCGCGCCCAGGCTGGGCTGACCGGGGGGGTCTAGGGCCGGGTTGGTCCGGGCCCGAAACCCCCGTTTTCGGACCATCTTAGGTCTTTTGCCCATAACATGGGCTACAGACCTCCGATCGACGCACCATTAGTTGAGATGCGATCCTTGAATCGAGACGGTCATTTAGATATATCAAACTCAAGGTTTCACATTACTTTGAGTTTGGCCGGGTTGGTTCGTACACGAAACCAACCGGGCCCTCGGAGCGGAAACAGTCATATCTTGAGCTTCAGACGTCCGATTGACATGGCTTTGACTTTGTAGAATTATTTTAAGTGAGACGGATTGTTTGGCTTACTCCGCCCGAGGTTTGGACGCAGGTGGAGTACGGTCAGGTTTGGTTTTTCCTTAAAAACCAACCGGGCCCCTGGGACGAAAAAGCCAATAACACTCAGACCAGGCGTCCGATTGATGTGCCGTCTGCGACCTTGAGTTCCTGTTGACGATACATAACTTTTGGATACATCAACTCTGGACTATGTGTCGGTTGATGTATCAGCCTCTCGACTCGTGGAGCGGACCCTCCCGAACGAGCTTGCTGTGTGCGGGAACCCTAGAGCTGGCTGCGACTGCTGCTGTGACTGCGACGACGGCTGTGCAGAGATCCTCAGTTGATTCGACGACGACGACTACAACACTCACCGATCCTGTGTGGATCAGTGCTACCGATCCTGTGTGGATCCGATCCGGTGTGGGTCAGCGCTCAGCGGTTCTGTGTGAGCCAGCGCCTATAGATCCTGTGTGAGTCCAATCTTGTGTGAGTCATTGCGGGGGTTAATACCTATCGATCCTTTGTGGGTCCAACGACTTAGATGGATCCGTGATCATCTCTATCGTCTTTCGAAGAAGTATACCTCTCTGAGCTGAATCCTGTTTTGCTTTCCTATGTGGATTGTGTTGTGCTATCCTGTGTGGATTTGTGTTTTTCTTTCCTGTGTGGACTAGGTTGTACTTGGGTTCGGATGTTGGAGTCAAACAAGAATTGATGAATTAGGTATATGTATGGGCATATACCTAAGTAGAGTCGGATGTTACTTCGTGATTGTATCTTTCCTTTTTGGATTATACTTTGTGGATTCTGGGAGACCATCAGGGGTCTCGGGGTCCCTAATGAGTAGCTTATACTCACCCCTGCACGGGCTTTTCCCACACTACGTTGTGTTGGTTGCAGACGACGGACAACAATGATCGTGGTTGAGGCTTGCAGAGCAGGACGGTACCTAGAGGTGGACCACTGGGTGGGACATACTCAGAGCGGACGGTGGGACCCGAGGAGCAGTGGAGCTATCTGTACCCACCCTTCAGGTGAGATTCCCAGTGGACAGCTCGTCGTTGCAGCTTTACTTTTCAGTTGCTATTTTCCCTTTCCAGTTGTACTTTACTTTCAGTTTGGGTTTGTATACTGGCCCACTTACTTTTCCGCACTTACTGTTGTACTCAGTTTTACTTAGTGTATACTTTTCTGTTGCTTACTCTGTGGTGTTTGTGTACTTTACAAAGGCAATGCCTTCCCTTTTTACCAGGACTTACGCCTTGGTGCTAGTCGCCAGCCCCTGGCCTATGGAAGGCGGCCTTGGGGTAGTCATGGCACGGGCCCCGAGGACAGGTCGTGACAAAATAGTATAAGAGGAGTTCGGTTCTACCATAGAACTTGGGACTCTGATCTTTTTCTATGAGAAGCAATATTGTTAAGCGTATTGAGTGTGTTTATCAGTCCAGGGAGTCCAGTGTTGGTGCGGCAGCCGATGTATCCTACACCCGGACTCTGACTTCTGATTTTTGACTTAATGCACGAAAACATTGATTGCATGCGTGTTTAAAGATTTCTTTATGATTAATTTGTATCAGCTCACCAGGTATACTATTCTGACCATGGCGAACCTGTTTCCCTTTCAGGATAGCCCCATGATGGAAGCCAGCTAGGGTTCCGAGAGTTGAGCGTGACGACAGCCCACCGAGCGACGAGGCCTCGATGCAGGGCCCTTTCTTAGCAGTGGCACCGACGATACCTCTACCCGCCGAGCCACCGATTCTTCCAGCACCAGCCGCTGATGATGCATGTCGCCTCAGTGCACTGCATGAGTTCCAGAGCCAACGACAGCCTAGGTTCCACGGGGAGATGGACCCCCAGGAAGCCGAGGACTCGCTGGAGGCAGTGGTGAGAGTTTTCAGGTTAGTGAGGATACCCGTAGACCTTATGGTGATCCTCGCAGCGAGCCTACTACACGCAGCAGCAGGAAGATGGTGGAGCTTGATGCTCCAAGTGCATGTTGGGGCATCTCTTCTCTGGACGGATTTGGAGAGCCTCTTCGGCTCAGAGTTCGTCCCAGCCACCCTCCGTGTGGTGCGCATTCAGGAGCTTCTTCAGCTGTGGCAGGGCAGCATGACGGTCGCCCAGTACTCGGCGTGATTTACCGATCTCTCGCACTACTCTACAGACATGGTACGGGACCCATTATTCCGGGCCCGAACCTTTGAGCAGGGATTGAGGCACGAGATCAGGGCATCACTGATCTCCCTCAGCATTCCGTCTCAGACAGGAGTACTAGAGTGGGCCCTTTTGATCGAGAGCTTCCTTGCTAAGTCTACACCAGCATCGAAACCCACCGCAAGGCGGCACGTAGCAGAGTCTTCTGTAGCAGGCAGTCGACAGATGACTCATGGGTCCAGGCAGACCAGACCCTCAGGAAGATGACCTCAGGACACTGGCTCAGTAGTACGGGGCACATAGCGTGGAGCCAGTCTTTCGAGAGGTGATCGTACCACGATTCACTGTTTTATTCCACCCTTACACCGCAGTTTTAAACTAGTTTTGTAATGAATATTCCAAATATAATAATAAATTGCATTTCATGTTTTAATAAATCAATTAATGTTAATCAATATTATAATGGGAAATGTTACTTGTTTTTATTGTTTCAATGTAGGTGGAGGTGATTTGGATGGCCTTTGATGAAGTGGAAGAAAAATGGGCCAAAATTGCATGGATCCATGGACATCTGTCCACTGTTTTGCATAGTACACAACTTCCGTGCATCCAAATGGGCTGCAATTTTGTGGGCCTGTCCAAAATTTAATAGGCTACATTTCATATTAAGGAACCCAATGCTGATTCGGCTTCTATGGGGCCCATCCGAACTGATCTGTCCAAGCCAACGAATTTGGACCAAGTCAAATACGGTGTTCTGTATTTTATCAATATCTTGCGATTTAGTTGTCCAAACGGTGCCAAACTTTCGGTGGAGACAGAAAAGAGGTAGGGATACAACTTTTCTATTTTCTCCAAAGCGAGATAAGACTGTCTGAAGGCCTAAACGCGTCGTGAAAGTGGATTGATGAAATCTGTGTGCCCAAACCACCTCCCACATTTTCTATAAAAGGGCACCTTGATCTCCTCATTTGTAAGTTCGGCCAAGAGGCAAGGTGCTGCCATTTTGGAGTCCTCAAGGAGTCTTCTCAACATCCCTAGAGGTTATGGAGGCTATGGGAAGTTCTACCCCAACATATTTCTCTTCCTCCTCTCCCATGGGTTTCTAAACCCCTTGTGATCACCCGGGGAGGAATGTGATGTACATCCCGAGCTTCATGTTTGTAATATTTGAATGATCTTTTAAATTCCAGATTGTTGTGTTGTTTTTCATCATCCTCTATTCTTATTTTATTTAGTTATGTACTGGTATGTCATGCTCAACTCAAATGATCATGTTTGGGGGTACCCATTCATGTGATGTTTCACACACCATTCACCACTTTCTTTCCCCCTTTCAATTGAGGTGTTTGTGTGGTTTATATTGGTAAATTGAACTCACACAAGTACTGTCAAGGCCGTGTATATTTATGTCATGGTATCAAAAATAAATAACATACAAATCTGGACAGTGCATCGAGTTTTTCGTGTGTTGCCTTGGTGAGTTTTGGTTATGAAGTCAAACACAATTCATTCAACCATCAGCGGTGTCCGGTGAATCATTGTGTGTTTTTGACTGAACCCTAGGAGGTATCCTAGTATAAACTCAGTAACATTCTAGTTCTAGGTGTTACAAACCATGTATTAAAATATCATAACCTTATATCATGAAGCGATGAAGGATAAACATCATACGAGTCCCCCGGGTTGATCACGCTTAATTAATTTTGTTAATCTCTACTTTGTTTTATAGCTTCTATTTTCTATTGTCATATTTAATCATCAAACCCAAGTATTATAAAACCCCAATTATTTTTTTTAATTTCATAATCAGAACCACATTTTATAATTAATGATCTAAGGCTCTGTCGAGAGACGACCTAGGGTTGCTGCTATACTGCAGAAATTCTAGTCAAAATTAAACAACTAATTTGACGCGTTCGACAACGCGGTCAAATTTTGGCGCCGTTGCCGGGGATCCAAGATCATTTTTTTCTTTATTTATTTTTATTGGGCCATTTTACTTCTTTATTAGTACTCCTCTAAATACCCCACCCCCATTTGATTGTTTTTGTTTTGGGTTTTGTCTTTATTTTTTGTTGTTTTTGGTGTGTTCTTTCTTTCTCTCTCTCTCTCTCTCTTCTTTTCCATCTCACTCTCTAATTCTATAGTATAACATTATATTCTTCTTTCAACCTTCTTAAGTTTTTTTTAATGTATCTCAAAAAAAAAACACAACAAAAAAATCAATCAATCAAACTGGACATCATTGTTGCATGACAAGATCTGGTAAAGGAACACTACTTGAATTTGATCCTGAAATTGAAAAATCACTTCACACAAAAATCAAGGCATATAGAGAAGGTCAATCAAGTAACATTGTGGAACCCCTTGTGGAACCTAAAGTGGTCCTAAACCAATCCAAAATTGAACCAAATCAAACCCCAGAGATCATGGCTGCAAATAATAGAACATTAAAAGAACTGACCACCCCGGATGTGGAGTACCAACCTGCGTACATCCAATATCCTGAGTAAGCGACCAATTTTGAGCTAAGATCAGGCCTCATCCATCTCCTTCCAAAATTACATGGTCTTCCCGGAGAGGACCCTCACAAACATCTAAAAGAGTTTCACATAGTGTGCTCCACCATGAAACCCCAAAATGTGTCTGAGGACCTCATTAAGTTTAGGGCCTTCCCTTTCTCCCTTGATGGTGTAGCCAAAGATTGGCTATACTATTTGCCTTCCACAATTGGGGGCTGGAATGACCTAAAAAGACTTTTTCTAGAGAAGTTCTTCCCTGCCTCCCGAACTGCATCGATTAGGAAGGAAATCTGTGGAATTAGGAAATCACAAGGGGAGACCCTTCATGAATACTGGGAGAGATTTAAGAGACTTTGCTCAAGCTGCCCCCACCACCAGATTAGTGAACAACTATTAATCCAATACTTCTATGAGGGACTTATCCCCATGGATCGTGGAATGATTGATGCTGCAGCTGGTGGTTCTCTACTTGACAAAACTCCTTCTGCCGCTCGTGACTTAATAGCCAACATGGCTCAAAATGCACAACAATTTGGTACACGAGCTATTGAACCAACCCGAGGAGTTCATGAGGTAAGTCATTCAACCCTAGAACAAAAGGTAGATACTAAACTTGATGAGATGCATACCCTTCTAAGGCAATTAGCTCAAGCACAAGGTAACTCACACTCTACTTCTATTCCATTGCATTGTGGTATTTGTTCTGATAACACTCATTTTTCTGACCAGTGCCCACAACTTCAAGATTCATCTGAGTCCTGTGCAGCTGTGTTCCCAGGGCGTCCATTCCAACAAGTGCCTCCCTTCAAGCAAGAACCATTCAGGCCAAATCCAAACCCCGGGTGGCAAGCACAACCACAATACCGACAAGGAGGAAACTCAAGCTACCCGAAGCAGAATTGGTATCAACAAGGCCAAGAAATGAAACCTTCTTATCCTTCAACTTCGCAAAACAATCATCCTCCTCCTCCTCCCAAATCTGAACCAAGCCTCGAGGACATGGTGAAACAAATGGCAACCCAGAACCTTCAGTTCCAACAGACCACACAATCGGCAATTCAAGACCTACGAACTCAAGTGGGACAATTGGCGAACACCATCGGTGAGCTTAAGATGCAAGGTTCTGGACAACTACCATCCCAACCCATTGCCAATCCGAAGGATAAAGGTAATGTATGTGCAATTACACTTCGTAGTGGTAAAGAAGCTTCTCCTTCTACTGATCATATGAAACAGGTATGTCCCCCTCTTGAAAACACTCCTTCCCAACCCTCAAAAATTTCATTTAATGAAAAACAAAACAAAAAGGGCAATCAAATTATCATTGATGATTCAAATGAAAAATCAATTCCTCTTCCTTTCCCTCAAAGACTCTCAAAATCTAAGAAAAAAATTGATAATGAGATTGACAATGAAATAATGGATACATTTAAAAAGGTTCAAGTTAATATTCCATTGTTGGATGCAGTCAAGCAAATTCCCCGTTATGCCAAATTTCTTAAAGAGCTTTGCACCCATAGAAGGAGGTTGAAGGGGAATGAGAGAGTCAACCTGGGGAGGAATGTATCAGCCTTGATTCAACCAGCAATTCCAACCAAATGCAAGGATCCCGGCACATTCACCATACCTTGTACCATAGGGGAGACCTTCTTTTCTGATGCTATGCTAGATTTAGGTGCTTCCATTAATGTAATGCCTCACTCCGTATATACTTCTCTACAGGTTGGAGAGCTTCAACCAACAGTAATTATCGTGCAACTTGCCAACCGGAGTACAACACATCCAAAAGGCGTGATTGAGGATGTCCTTGTTAGAGTAAATAATCTCATCTTCCCTGCTGATTTCTACATTCTTGAGATGGAAGATACCCGAACCCAAGGACATGCCCCTCTCATACTTGGGAGGCCATTCCTAAAAACAGAAAAGACGATCATCAATGTTCACAATGGTACATTGTCCATGGAATTCGGAGGAGAAAAGGTATGTTTTAACATCCTTGAGGCTATGAAACACCCCGTTGAAGAGCACTCCACTCTTCCTATCTATTCGATGGAAGTGCTCTCAAACGATGCACACACACACAATTCTCTCCTCAACCCAAACTCTGATTCTTTTTTTTTCCTCACCCTTGGATGATTTGAGTTTTGGTTCTTCATTTGAATGTTGTGTGGGTTCAGAAAAATGTAAATTTTGTGCTTTAATTGATGAGTCTGTTTATTCTGAGGTACCCATGACTATCGATGATTCTGAAAATCTCATTTCAATAGATTCTCTTTCCTTTGAGAATAAACATGAGCAGATAGATAGTTTCATGGACCTCACTCCCCATAAATCCCCTCCCTCAATCCAGAAACAACCGATGTTTGAACTTAAACAACTTCCTTCTAATTTAAAATATTCATATCTTGAGGGTATTGACCAATTGCCCGTCATTATTGCCAATAACCTCTCTCCACAACAGGAATTGAAACTTCTCAAACTTTTGAGAGAGTGTAAAAAGGCAATAGGATGGACATTGGCTGATATTACCGGGATTAGCCCATCTATTTGTATGCACCATATACTTTTGGATGATGAGGCTAAACCCGTAAGACAATCTCAACGCCGGTTGAATCCCACTCTCCTTGAAGTGGTAAAATTGGAAGTCAGTAAATTACTTGCTGCAGGGATCATTTATCCTATATCTGATAGTAAATGGGTTAGCCCAGCGCAAATTGTGCCTAAAAAACATGAGTAACAGTTGTGTCAAATGAAAGGAATGAATTGGTTCCAACACGTGTGCAAAACAGTTGGCGAGTCTGTATTGACTACCGTCGACTGAATAAAGCCACGCAGAAGGACCACTTTCCTTTACCTTTAATTGACCAAATGTTAGAACGATTGGCTGGTAAGTCTCATTATTGTTTCCTTGATGGCTATTCGGGTTATTTCCAAATCCATATAGCCCATGAGGATCAAGAAAAGACAACATTTACTTTTCCATTTGGTACATTTGCATACAGAAGGATGCCATTCGGTCTATGTAATGCTCCTGGTACTTTTCAGCGATGTATGTTGAGTATTTTTTCTGAGTACCTTGAGAGTTGTATGGAAGTCTTTATGGATGATTTCACGGTTTACGGTTCTTCTTTTGATGATTGTTTGGAAAACCTAAGTTCTGTCCTCCGCCGCTGCATTGAAAAAGATCTTGTTTTAAATTATGAAAAATGCCATTTTATGGTTGAGCGAGGGATAGTTCTTGGGCATATCATTTCAAATAAGGGAATTCAGGTTGATAAATCTAAAATTGAATTGATTTCATCCCTTCCATATCCAAAATGTGTTCGTGAGGTGCGGTCTTTCTTGGGTCATGCAGGTTTTTACAAACGATTCATTAAAGACTTTAGTAAGATCGCACTTCCCTTATCTCGGTTGTTACAAAAGGATTCTGAATTTGTTTTTGATAAAAATTGTGAGGATGCATTCAATTCACTAAAAAAGAGTCTCACATCACCTCCCATAATCCAAACACCTAGGCGGGATCTCCCCTTCGAGCTTATGTGTGATGCCTCTAACTTTGCAGTTGGGGCAGTTTTATCACAAAGGGTTGAAAAGGCTCCTCATGTCATTGCGTATGCCTCGCGTACCCTTGACCCTGTCCAGGTAAACTACACAACCACAGAAAAATAACTCCTTTCTATTGTGTTTGCCTTGGAAAAATTCCTTTCATATCTTCTTGGGTCAAAAGTGATTGTGTTTTCTGACCATGCTGCCCTTCGTTTCCTCCTAAAGAAACCTGAAGCCAAGCCCCACCTCATTCGGTGGATGCTCCTCCTCCAAGAGTTTGACCTTGAGATTAGAGATAAGAGAGGGGTGTAGAATGTTGTAGCTGACCACATTAGTAGGATTTCCCCACCATTGGACCATCATGTTGACTCACCCCTACCCATTGGAGAATTCTTCCCTCATGAGAACCTTTGTGATGTTGTGGACCTTACCCCCTGGTATGCGGACATTGTGAATTTTCTAGCAACATCTAGGTTCCCCCCTGATTTTAGCACTTCACAATCCCATAGACTTAAGCATGACTCTCGATGGTACATTTGGGATGACCCATACTTGTGGAGAATTTGTAGTGACCAGGTTGTTCGTAGGTGTGTTCCTGACCATGAGTTCACCTCTGTTTTGACCTTCTGCCACACCTTGGCATGTGGGGGCCACTTTGGCTCTCAACGTACAGCTCGAAAGGTCCTTGACTCAGGATTATATTGGCCAACATTGTATAGAGATGCCCATAGGTTTTGTAAATCATGTACTCGATGTCAATTCACAGGGAATATCTCCAAGAGGAATGAAATGCCCCAACAGCCCATGTTATTTTGTGAGATCTTCGATGCATGGGGCATTGACTTCATGGGGCCTTTTCCAAATTCATTTGGCTTTGTGTACATCTTATTGGCGGTTGACTATGTATCTAAATGGGTGGAAGCAAAGGCCACCAGGACCGATGACTCTCGAGTGGTTGCTGATTTTGTGAGGTCCCAGATTTTCAGTAGGTTTGGTCTACCAAGATTCATCATTAGTGATCAGGGCTCACATTTTTGCAATCGTAACATGAAAAACTTGCTTCGTAAGTATGGGGTTGTTCATAAAGTCTCCACTTCATATCATCCCCAAACTAACAGACAAGAAGAAATTTCAAATCGGGAAGTTAAGCGAATCTTGGAGAAAACGGTACAACCCAATAGGAAAGATTGGAGTTTGCGCTTGGATGATGCACTTTGGGCGTACCGTACTGCTTTTAAAACACCGATCGGAATGTCACCATATAGGATTGTGTTTGGGAAATCTTGTCACCTCCCAGTGGAGGTCGAACACCGTGCATATTGGGCTGTTAAACAATGTAATATTAACCTTTCAGATGCAGGTGAGGAAAGAAAGCTGCAGATTAAAGAGTTGGAAGAAATTCGACGTGATGCATATGAAAACTCCCGAATCTATAAAGAGAAGACAAAGGCTATTCATGATAGCATGATTCACCAGCGGAAGTTCCATATTGGTGAGAAGGTCCTCATGTACAATTCCAGGCTTAAGCTCCACCCAGGTAAGCTTCGTTCCCGATGGCTCGATCCTTATACTGTTACTAATGTTTACCCTTTTGGTGAAATACAGGTTTTGCATGAGCAGAGTGGACGAAGTCTTACCGTCAATGGGCAGCGACTTAAACACTTCTATGAGGATTTTCCAAAGAATCCGGTGGAGGAAATCCACCTTCTCGATGCATCATACCAATAAAACATACCAGGTTTTATCCTTCCTTCTCACATTTTCAATTATTTCAGTGAGGACACTGCACATTCTAGGTGTGGGGGGGTGGATACATTCCTGGGTTAGTTAGGATTTTTCATCTTTTTCTCCTTTTTTTTTCTCTTTCTGGCCTTCTTTATGGTATTTTTATTTTTCCCCATCAACAATTTCGAAATTCCATGATGTGGCGACCATAAAGTGGGGAAAGTAAAAATACCATAATGCAGGCTAGAAAGAGAAAGTGTATGAGTTTACCATCAAGGAGTGATTTTTAGTGAATTGGTTTTCTATCAATGATATAAATGGTTGTATCTATGTGAAACCTTTGAGATGATTGATGCCCATTGTGTGAGTAGTTTTTAGGAAAACTGTGTCACTAATATCTCCAAAAACAATTTTGCACCAAACCACAAAGTGTGATTATTTCTTACTTAATATAAGGTAAATATATGTTGGGTTAATATTTTTCAGCTTTAAATGATATTTCCATACATTCGTTCCTTATCCGATCTGTTTCATTACTGTACCAGATTGACCTATGCGTGTGTACCTAATGTCCGACTGTTGTATGCCCTCAAAAAAAAAATTTGTTGTGTCTTAGGCAGGTCAAAAACCACTCCTCCTCAACCTTTGATCTTGTTATAACTATTTCAATTATTGTCGTGAGGAGATCAAACAAGGGTTGAGAGATGAGTGTGAGATTTGTTCCAATTGCAACTTCAAAAAAAATAATAAATGAGGGGAGTGATGAAATGTGCAACATATGGGGATATCTAGGTCGGGAGCTTATGGTTTGACTTCTGGGAATGCTTAAATGAGTGGGTCTTGAAATATGATTGCAAAGGATGTAGGACAGGTTCGGTGACAAAATCATTTAAGCTGAAAAATGTTAAAATAACATATATTTATTATATATCAAATGGAAAGAATAGCATGGAATGGTTTTCACACACACACATGGAGATTTAGTGTCATGGTTTACTTCTGAATTCCTTTCTCAATTGGGTATCATGAATCTTTATGAATTTCACTATGATATGATTTATGAGACATCTTTTTCTATTTTCACTAGGAAGAACTCCTTGGTGTGGTTCGTGCATTGATCACTTTAAATAAAATTTACTCAATTGATAAATATTTATGATGTTGGAAATATATATATATATATATGAATCATTGTATTTGGATATGTGACTTTTCCCAGGAGTGCAAATGTTTAGGTGTGGGGGTGTGATCGTACCACGATTCACTGTTTTATTCCACCCTTACACCGCAGTTTTAAACTAGTTTTGTAATGAATATTCCAAATATAATAATAAATTGCATTTCATGTTTTAATAAATCAATTAATGTTAATCAATATTATAATGGGCAATGTTACTTGTTTTTATTGTTTCAATGTAGGTGGAGGTGATTTGGATGGCCTTTGATGAAGTGGAAGAAAAATGGGCCAAAATTGCATGGATCCATGGACATCTGTCCACTGTTTTGCATAGTACACAACTTCCGTGCATCCAAATGGGCTGAAATTTTGTGGCCCTTTCCAAAATTTAATAGTCTACATTTCATATTAAGAAACCCAATGCTGATGCGGCTTCTATGGGGCCCATCCGAACTAATCTGTCCAAGCCACCGAATTTGGACCAAGTCAAATACGGTGTTCTGTATTTTATCAATATCTTGAGATGTAGTTGTCCAAACGGTGCCAAACTTTCGGTGGAGACAGACAAGAGGTAGGGCTAAAACTTTTCTATTTTCTCCAAAGCGAGATAAGACTGTCTGAAGGCCTAAACGCGTCGTTCTAGTGGATTGATGAAATCTGTGTGCCCAAAACCACCTCCCACATTTTCTATAAAAGGGCACCTTGATCTCCTCATTTGTAAGTTCGGACAAGAGGCAAGGTGCTACCATTTTGGAGTCCCCAAGGAGTCTTCTCAACATCCCTAGAGGTTATGGAGGCTATGGGAAGTTCTACCCCAACATATTTCTCTTCCTCCTCTCCCATGGGTTTCTAAACCCCTTGTGATCACCCGGGGAGGAATGTGATGTACATCCCGAGCTTCATGTTTGTAATATTTGAATGATCTTTTAAATTCCAGATTGTTGTGTTGTTTTTCATCATCCTCTATTCTTATTTTATTGAGTCATGTACTGGTATGTCATGCTCAACTCAAATGATCATGTTTGGGGGTACCCATTCATGTGATGTTTCACACACCGTTCACCACTTTCTTTCCCCCTTTCAATTGAGGTGTTTGTGTGGTTTATATTGGTAAATTGAACTCACACAAGTACTGTCAAGGCCGTGTATATTTATGTCATGGTATCACAAAGAAATAAAATACAAATCTGGACAGTGCATCGAGTTTTTCGTGTGTTGCCTTGGTGAGTTTTGGTTATGAAGTCAAACACAATTCATTCAACCATCGGCAGTGTCCGGTGAATCATTGTGTGTTTTTGACTGAACCCTAGGAGGTATCCTAGTATAAACTCAATAACATTCTAGTTCTAGGTGTTACAAACCATGGATTAAAAGATCATAACCTTATATCATGAAGCGATGAAGGATAAACATCATACGAGTCCCCCGGGTTGATCACGCTTAATTAATTTTGTTAATCTCTACTTTGTTTTATAGCTTCTATTTTCTATTGTCATCTTTAATCATCAAACCCAAGTATTATAAAACCCCAATTCTTTTTTTTAATTTCATAATCAGAACCACATTTTATAATTAATGATCTAAGGGTCCGTCTAGAGACGACCTAGGGTTGCTTCTATACTGCAGAAATTCTAGTCAAAATTAAACAACTAATTTGACGCGTTCGACAACGCGGTCAAGAGGCAGACAATGCTACTCATGCGGTGGGCAGGGCCACATGACTCGTGATTTCCCGACCCACCGTGTCGAGGAGCAGAAGATGGTTGAGGGACCACCGAGGCAGAGACAGAGGGTTGACCGTGGCGGTCCGCAGGGAGGAGGCGGATGAGGCAGAGGAGCTGGCTGAGCAGCAGGTGGTGGGCGATGCTTTGAGGCTCTACCACCACCACCACCAGGAGGTCCACCCCGACTATAGGGAGCTGGAGGACAGAGACAAGCACAACTCTAGGAAGTGAAGGCCTATGACCACGGTGCGCCCGAGATGATTCGAGGTACTATCTGTGTCTATTCCACCCTTTCTGTAGTTCTCATAGACACAGGAGCGAGTCACTCTTTCATACCCGCTGCCCTTGTTCGGAGCTCGGAGATTCCGACAGAGCCGTTGGCTCGATCCTTATGGCTAGAGACTCCTATGGGAGCAGACTCGACGATTACACACTGGTGCTGGCATTGTGAGCTTACTCTAGGAGGCAAGAGCTTTGGCTGGGATCTTCTTGTAGCAGTGTCGAGGCCTTACGACGTCATCTTGGGCGTGGATTGGTTGTCTACGGTCCATGCACATATTGACTGTATTAGGCGCAAGGTGCGATGTGTACGCACTGACGGGAGAAGGTTCACCTTCACCGGCGAGAAGGGAGCCTTTGCAGCACAGGATGGACTTCCGCTGAGGAGAGGACAACCCATCACTCACAAGTTGGCTAGCCTCATCCTAGGAGTTGTTGATGTGCGGAGTCCTGGTTTTCCTGCAGTGGTGGATCAGTATGCAGACGTTTTCCCCGACGACGTTCTGGGGCTACCTCCTCGTAGATAGGTAGAATTTTATATTGACCTATACCCCGGGACAACCCCGATATCGACTCCAGCGTATCGGATGGCCCCCGCTGAGCTTCGAGAGCTACGGGTACAGTTGGAGGACTTGCATGGCAAGGGGTTCATCCGACCCAGTGTTTCACCCTGGGCTTCCCCGATTTTGTTCGCCAAGGAGGACGGGAGCTTGCGACATTGTGTCGACTATCGTTTCCTGAAACAGGTGACAGTGAGGAACAAGTATCCACTACCGAGGATTGATGACCTCTTTGATCAGCTCAAGGGAGAACGGTGGTTCTTGAAGATAGACCTCAGGTCAGGCTATCATTAGCTCAGAGTTCGAGACGAGGACATGTAGAAGACAACCTTCAGGTGTCGGTATGGACACTATGCATTCTTGGTTATGCCCTTCGGCGTGACCAATGCTCCAGCAGTGTTCATGGCCCTCATGAACAAGATCTTTCAGCCATACCTCGATCGATTTTTCGTGGTCTTCATCGATGACATTTTGATTTACTCAACGAATGAGGAGGAGCACGCCTACAACTTGCGGGTTGTACTAGACACACATCGAGAGCACTAGATTTATGGTAAGCTCTCGAAGTGTCAGTTCTGGATACGCGAGGTCTACTTCTTGGGACATGTCATCTCTGAGGCGGGAGTTGCAGTGGATCCTGTGACGATCGAGGTAGTGCTAGCTTGGGAGCCACCCGGGAGTGTGTTGGAGGTGCAGAGTTTCTTGGGACTAGCTAGATACTACCGGATATTCATGCCAGACTTCTCTAGAGTTGCGGCACCACTCTCAGCTTTGAAGAAGAAGGGGAAACCCTTCGTGTGGTCAGACAGATTTCAAAAAGCTTCCATGAGCTGAGATATAGATTGACCAGTGCACATATCTTGAGGTTGCCTAAGGAGAGAGTACGGTATGTATTCTACTGCGATGCATCAGGGACCAGACTCGGATGTGTCCTGATGCAGGAGTGGGCAGTGATCGCCTATGGATCACGTCAGTTGAGGCCGCATGAGTAGAACTATGCTACCCAAGACCTGGTGTTAGCAGCAGTGGTCTTTGCTCTGAAGACATGGCGACACTACCTGATGGGTGAGTGCTTTACTGTCTTTTCTGACCATCAGAGTCTCAGATACATCTTTTCTCAGAAAGACCTGAATCTGAGACAGCGACGATGGATCAAGTTCCTCCAGTACTATGACTTTGATATAGTCTATACTCCTAGGAAGGGGAATGTGGTATCTGATGCTCTCAGTAGGAGGACATGTATTCAGCTACTTGAGGAGGCGACAGAGCAGCTAGACTCTTTGCAGATATCCTTCATGGATAGAGATGGTGCAGCCTTCCTCTAGTCTCTCACAGTCACTCCTCCACTACTACAACGGGTCAGAGAGGCACAACCTGGGGACGCTGACTGTGAGATGCGGCGTGCACAGATATCCTCAGGACAAACACCTGATGGTTTCTCCTTTGAAGTAGAGCATGACATTATTTTCAGAGGATGTACCTTGGTACCAGTCGCTTTACGGGAGGAGGTGCTGAGAGAGTTTCACACCTCTCCCTTGGCGGTACATCCCGGAGTGGTGAAGATGTACCAGGATCTCTGACGACAGCACTGGTGGTCGGGCATGAAGAAGGCTGTGGCAGAGTTCGTTTCTCAATGCCTCACCTACCAGCAGGTGAAGGTTGAGCACCAGGTACCAGTAGTCTTGGTACAGAACTTAGAGGTCCCGGAGTGGAAGTGGGATGGGAAATCTATGGACTTCATGACTAGACTTCCACGCACTTCTAGAGGTCACGACTCCATTTGGGTGATTGTCGACCGACTCACCAAGTCGTCACACTTCTTACCCATCAGAGAGCATGGATCAGTGGAGATCTTGGGACGTCTTTATGTTTAGAAGATTGTGTGGCTTCATGGTGTGCCATCATCGATCATATCCAATCGAGATGCTCGCTTTACTTCCCGGCTTTGGAAGGGGTTACAGGAGGCGTTCGGGATGCAGCTACATCTGAGCACAACCTTTCACCCTCAAACGGATGGTCAGACGGAAAGGACCATTCAGACTGTCGAGGACATGCTCCGTGCATGTGTCCTCGACTTTGGTTGCAGCTGGGAAGACTACCTACCCTTGGTGGAGTTCGCGTACAACAAAAGCTACCACTCCACCATCGGGATGGCACCATACGAGGCATTGTATGACTGACCTTGTAGATCTCCTTTGTGCTAGACAGACCCTGGGGAGTCCTCACTTGTGGGACCAGAGATGATTCAGGCCACGATAGAGAAGGTCTAGGTCATCCAGGAGCAGATGAGGATAGCTCAGAGCCGGCATAAGTCTTATGCTGACAGGAGGCGGAGGCCACTAGAGTTCGAGGATGGTGACCACATCTTCTTGCGTGTCTCACCTCGACGTGGATTATGGAGATTTGGCCGAGGCGGCAAGTTGTCTCCACGCTTCATCGGACCGTTCCAGGTCCTCAGAAGGATTGGAATGGTGGCTTATCGTCTGGCTCTACCACCTCAGTTGCACGGGGTGCACGACGTTTTCCACGTGTCTCATCTGAGGAGATACCTGCATGACCCGACGCATATCATTGACCATGGGGAGCTCGACATTGATGATGGGGTGACTTTTGCGAAGGTTCCAGTGAAGATCGAGGATCGATAGGAGCGGGTCCTACGTGGATGGTCGATTCCTCTAGTGCGCATCAGATGGCAGCACGAGAACCTCCAGGAGAGCACTTGGGAGAGGGAGGCTCAGATGCGTGCTCAGTACCCAGATTTGTTTCCCTAGTTTTTGATGTATCTTTACGGGGATGTAAATCCCTGAGGTGGGAGTAATGTAATGACCTGTAAAATTCAGGGAAATTTGTTTCTTAATTTTCTTTGGGATTTTAAAAACGCTGTTTCAGACGACACTTGATTCCGAGGCCCGGTGTGCCCGGAATTTCTATCAGAAGATTAGCTTGGGTACGTTCAGTGAACGAACGAGCGGGATTTTCTAAAATTTGAACCGGTGCTCGGAATCGAATTCCAAGGGCACCGATGGAACCATAACGCCGGTAATTTCTTAGGAACACCTGTTCCGGAGTTGCGTTTTCACGAGAGTTGATGATAAAAATTGTGGAAGTTAAAAATAAAAATTTAACAACATTTTTTATTTTTTACTCTAAGTGTTTAATCCTTTGGATGGAAGTTGGGTAACTTCCCAACCTCCCTTGGGAGGTTATGAGGGTAGTGGGGCCCACACGAACCCCACCCCTTCATATCCTCTAACCTCCTCAACTCCCATTAATTTTGTTAACTTATGTTTATTAACTTATGGAATTAATGAGGTGAGTTAATGTGGAATTCAAACACATGAATTTCAAAAGCCTTGATGTGTTAATAAAATAAGTTAAGAACTTATTTTATTGGGTTGGTGTTTAGTTGTTTGAGAGCCTTTAGAGAAAAAGCTAATGAAGTCTTGAGTTCTTCATTCTCTTTGACGAAGAATGCGAAGAACGAACGATCTCCGACGTGGAGTGCCAAGCCCTCAGAGACCGTATTCAGCGACACCGACCCGCAATGCGACGTCTTCTTCCATGACGTTTTTCTTCCGCAACGTATCTTTTCGCGACGGTTTTCCACGAAGAAATCTCCGTCAACGTCTTCTAATCCTCGCTTCGCGACGCCGACGTTCCTCATCTCTTTTATCAAGGTAGGGGATTATTTAATTACTTTTGTTCGTGATTTCTAGTTTGTCATTCTTCGTCGTTATACGACCAAATGATATCGATTAACGAGAGGGGGACAAACCCCACAAACACGACCGAACCTCCTCCTTTATCCTTGTTTGATTCTTTGTGGTTGGGATGGAATGGCGTGGTGCCGTCGCACCACGCGGAATCGTACGGCAAGTAATGCGTGGCGTCATCGCGCCGCGCCGTGAAGTTGAACAAGGATGCGATGCCGTCGCACTGTGTCGGATGAACCAAGCCGTGGCCGGTTCCAGGCCACGGTAGATCAGGGTGACAGGCGGCCGATTCCGGGCCGCTGGTGATGGCGAAGGAGGAAGGATCGGCCGTTGCCAGTCCTTGTTGGTAGAACCGGCTGGCTAGTGCGGGCCGACCGGACAAAGAGAAACCGGGGGAATTAATTCCCCTGGCCGGCCTACAAAACGACCCCCATTAAAGGGGGGTCGCGGTTACACTAGGGGGGCAGGCCCCCTGCCAAACGATGCGGCCGTTGGCCGAGCTGGCCAGTGCACCGGGCGCGCTATGCCTAGGCCGCGCTGGGCCGGGCCGACCCAGACCCAAGGCGGGTCGACCCGGTTCTGGTCGACCGGGGGTGTCTCGGGCCGGGTCGGTCCGGGCCCGAAACCCCCGTTTTCGGACCGTCTTCGGTCTTTTGAACATAACTTGGTATACGAACCTCCGATCGACGCACCATCAGTTGCGATGAGATCCTTGAATCGAGACGGGCGTTTCGGTATATTGCACTCAAGGTTTCGGATTACTTTGAGTTTGGCGGGGTTGGTTCGTACATGAAACCAACCGGGCCCTCGGAGCGGAAACCCTCATATCTGGAGCTTCGGACGTCCGATTGACGTGCCATCGACTTTGTTGAATTAATCTAAGTGAGACAGATCTTTTGGCTTACTCCGCCCAAGGTTTGGACGCAAGTGGAGTAAGGTAGGGTTTGGTTTTGCCTTAAAAACCAACCGGGCCCCTGGGACAAAAAAGCCAATAACTCTCAGACCGGGCGTCTGATTGATGCGCCGTCTGTGACGTTGAGTTCCTATTGACGGTACAGAACTTTTGGAAACATCAACTCTGGACTATGTGTCAGTTGATGTATCAGCCTCTCGGCTTGTGGAGCGGACCCTCTCAAAAGAGATTTCTGTGTGCGGGAACCCTAGAGCTGGCTGCGACTGCTGCTGTGACTTCGATGACGACTGTACCGAGATCCTCAGTGGATTCGACGATGACGACTACAGCACTCATCGATCTTGTGTGGATCAGTGCTACCGATCCTGTGTGGGTCCGATCCTGTGTGGGTCAGTGCTCAGTGGTTCTGTGTGAGCCAGCGCCTACAGATCCTGTGTGGGTCCGATCCTGTGTGGGTCATTGAGGGGGTTAGTACCTATCGATCCTTTGTGGGTCCGACGACTTAGATGGATCAGTGATCATCTCTATCGTCTTTCGAAGAAGTATACCTGTGTGAGATGAATCATGTTTTTCTTTCCTATGTGGATTGTGTTGTGCTATCCTGTGTGGATTTACGTTTTGCTTTCTTGTGTGGACTGGGTTGTACTTCGGTTCGGATGTTGGAGTCGAACGAGAACTGATGACTTAGGTATATGTATGGGCATATACATAAGCAGAGTCGGATGTTACTTCGTGATTGTATATTTCCTTTGTGGATTCTGGGAGACCTTCGGGGGTCTTGGGGTCCCTACTGAATAGCTTATACTCACCCCTGCAAGGGCTATGCCCGCACTACGTTGTGTTGGTTGCAGATGACATACAGCGTTGATCGTGGTTGAGCCTTGCAGAGCAGGATGGTACCTGGAGGTGGACCACTGGGCGGGACATACTCGGAGCAGACGGAGGGACCCAAGGAGCAGTGGAGCTATCTGTACCCACCCTTCAGGATTCCCAGTGGATAGCTCGTCATTGCGGCTTTACTTTTCAGTTGTTGTTTTCCCTTTCTAGTTGTACTTTACTTTCAGTTTGGGTTTGTATACTGGCCCACTTACTTTTCCACACTTACTGTTGTACTCAGTTTTACTTAGTGTATACTTATTTTGTTGCTTACTCTGTGGTGTTTGTTACTTTACAAAGGAAATGCCTTCCCTTTTTACCGGGATTTACGCCTTGGTGCTAGTCTGTAGCCCCTGGCCTATGGAAGGAGGGCTTGGGGTAGTCATGGCATGGGCCCTGAGGACGGGTCATGACAAGGAGATGGTTTTAACTACATTCATTTTACTCAGACTATAAATACGATTAAAATTTCCAACAGTTATCTTAAATATATTTTTTAATTTTTTTGGAAAATACTCTATAAATTTTAATAAACATGGATAATATAAATAAACATATAAAAATGAATGTTTTTTTACTGAAATAGGGATGGTTTTTCATAGAATTATAGATAATACAAGGATTGAACCATAATGTTCCCTTCCATAACCTTAGTCTTATGTATGGTAATCATGTTCATAATAAAATAGTGATATTGATGCACAATTTTCAATGTTTAATTTTTGAGGTTGAGGAAGAAAAATTGATCATGGTTTTCTTCATTTAGGAGGTTCAATGACCAATGTGTCATGAATATATTATCCTTGTTAGGAGAAAGGATAGAAATATTATTTTCTATAAATAATTATGTGACATAAACCACTATTTCTTAAATGATGATTTTCCATTCCTGATCATATAATATTTGATTGATTTTAAAAAAATTTATTCTCCTTCTATTATAGAAGGATAATACATATACAGTATAATATTTATTTATAATAAATATTTAAAGGTCAAAACATACAGATAAAGTAAACGAGTATACTTATCTATGGTTCCACCCTTCGGATTAATGAATTTTGGGAACACCTATCATTTATACATTCATTGAAATTTGGAGTACCACCTTGGGAAAGAAGTAAAGTGATTGAGGGATGAACTTGTATTTTTTTCACCCAAAAATTAGGAACATTTTGTCTAATTCAATATATTGTTCACTAAATATATGTTACTCATTATAAAAGCATTACAAGTTTTATTGATTCTTTGTTTAACTATAGTTTTTTGAAACATGGATAAATTTGTTAGAGATGTTCACAATAAAAACTACAATAAAAAAATATATTAAATTATTTTTATAGTGAAATATGTATTTTTTAATAAGTGAGATTAAAATAAAAATATTGAACTTCTAGGTAGTCATATACTTTCTTATTCTTATAAGAAATCATTATGATCATAATAAATTCATGATAATGATTCACCCACCTCATGGTTTCCTAGTAGAGACTAAGGTGATAAAATTGATCGTGGGTCATTTCGTATGGGTGGTCTAGTACCCCAAAGTGGCTGGAAAATGTTTTACCTCTCATGAAAAATGGTATAATTAGAGTTTGTATCAAAATTTTGTGACCTTGTTGACCATTTCATAAAGAAGGATTGTCTAGTACCGTTTACGAAATTTTTTATTGATTCAATGATCTGTTTGAAAGCTCCTTTATCCATAAGAAAATGATTTAGATACATTTAAATTTGGTTTTTCCATAATGATGGAGAGACCAAAGTTTTATGAGAACATTAATAATAATACCACTATTTGGTGATTACATTTATTTTAATGAATTTTAGGGAAACTAATTAGAAAGTAATTGAAAACAAAATTAAATTCCTCCTTGGGAAAATGGTGTTGTTAAATATTGATTGACTTTTTTTTGTAACTCTAGTCTCATGAGCATTTCACCAAGCATGATATGGTGTTCATGAAATTAAGATTTATCACTCTAAAATCCTAGAAAATAATATGAAAAACTGGTTTAAATATATTTTTTTATAAATGGTTAAATATGCTATCATATTTTATAAACATATATATTGTAAAAACATATTTCTTTCAATTTTTTATATTTTAAATATTGACAATATAGATGTAATTTACATGAAAATATAAGTATTGAATCCCTAGGTTTTTTTCCACAACCTTAGTATTATGAGTGGTATTCATTATCTTAATAAATATTTTAGATGTTTAAAACTATCTCATTATGATATAGTATATGTTGAGTTAGAAATTTTTTCATGGATTACATTTTTTGGTAGGTTTAGTACACCTGGTCGCTAGAAAATATTTTCACTATCTTGAAAATGAACGGAATTATTGGATTTTGTGTCAAATATTGTGATTGAAACTTCAATTTTTTAATGGATTAATTTCTATTCCAATTAATAGTATTTTTTTAATGATAAAATTATTAGTTTTTTTACACTTTCATATTTTGAATGATACCTAGATAAAATAAAATATAAATTCCCTTGAAAATGAGGAGGATACAACTTTCGAAGAACCTTATGGGTTGTACTGACATCAAGTGAAAACTATATGATTTTTGAAAGTCAGTGACACTTATTAGTGATCTATATATTCCATATTTGAATACATCCTCTAGAAAAAGGTAGATTTCTATGCAGATGACATAATATTTAAATCAAACTATTTTCATCACCATATCATTAATCTAGATATGTTGTTATATGAACATATGTTACTCACTCTATAACCATGGGTAATATTATTTATTTTTATTTTAAACCATGTTATTTCAATATGTGGGTATATAATTTAGAAATGATTATAAAAATGGATAATATAATAAATATAGGTAAATAAATTATTTTTTGAATCATAAATATGATTTTTATTTTAATTATTTGAAAATTATAGGATTGAACCCCCCAGTTTATGTTCACCAACTAGGACTTTCAACATGTTATTCTGTTCATAAAAAATACATTAGAAGGATTCACCCTGATCATAGTGCTATGAAAGAGGATGAGGTGGAAAAATTGATCATGAATTACTTCATTTGAGATAGTTAGTACACCAAGTGCCTAAAAAATTATATCTTTTTCTAGAAAAATAATTGAAAATTTGAGTTTGTGTTGAATTTTGTGACCTCAACCATCAATTCTGAAAATATTATTCTCAAAAACCAGTAATGGAATTGACTATTGATGAAATAACTTATATTCAAACTATTTCCTTCAAGGACATATACTCTTTATATAATCATACTTTGGGGGATACTTAAGATGAGGATGAAATAGAATTATAATAATTTCAAGGAGAATACTTTTATCATGGGTTTCATTTTTGGTTGTGGAATGGAAGGGCCGCCTATTAGTGATCAAAACACCATAAAATTGAATACATCCATAGAAAAAAGGTAGAGTTTGTAGACCTTGTCATGGTGTTCACTAAAAGTATCATAATCTCTCTAAAAATATATATAATATGACTGATGGTATTTTGAACACATATTTTAAATAATATATGATGATATATTATAAGTGATTATAAAAATTGATAATGTAATAAAAATATATATTTATTTTAATGTCACTTAGGCGAAGTTTTTCAGGTAATTAAATTAAAAAACATAGATTGAACCCTTAGGTGTTTTTCTACTACCTCATTCTTCATATCAATTATTGTTGTAATTAGTACCGTTTTTTGAAGGATTCACCAATCACATAGTTCCATTGAAGAGTATATGGTAGAAAATATGACCATGGTTCATATCATTTATAAGATCATGTTCCCAAATGGATTGAAAACACTTTACCTCTTAGAAAAACTAAAGAAATGATTTGAGTCTATGTCGAATTATGTGGCCTCAAAAACCATTTCCCTCTGGATGATTTTACTATCTTAAAACACTAATGAAAAATTAAGGCAATGAATAGTTTTCAAAGTATTTTATTTATGGAATGATACTATGGATTCAATAAAATAATGATGTCTCTGGAAAATGAATATGCCAAAACATTCCAAGAACCAAAATGAGTGTGCATCTATAAGATGTTTCTTTTTACATTGATGAATTAACTGTCCATATATTAGTTTTCGAGAAATCACATTCGTAAATCCCTCGTCGTGGAAATGGTAGAGTATTAAATGGATGAACTGGTAGTTTTGCCTTATTGGAAAAATGACTATGTCCCTAATTTGAAATTTTATTCCACTAAATTTATAAGAAAAAAATATGATGATAATGTTGTATAAATGAATATTTGTAGTATCTATTGCGATACTTTTATGAGTTGTAGATATTTATGGAGGTAGAACTTTCAACCATGAGAAGACCAAATTATTCCTAAAAATTACTAACTCCAGAGAATCACTGATATTTAAGATCATTACAAGGATTTCATTATTCTATTAGGGATAGTTATTATAAAAATGGAATTATGAGTTTTCCTTTCCCAAAACTAATAAAAAATTAGTAACCTACTAGTGGGGTAGAAATTTTAAAATTACATTTGATATTATAAAACAATATCTTAACTACAATAAAATTTTCATGTTTCCCATGGAGGGAATCCCTCTTATCGTTTATGAGTAATCATTGTATTTCTAGTTTTGTTTCTATTTTTTTAATAATAATAAAAAATATTAAAAAATTTTACTACCTCATGTGAATAGTATTTGAGGATAAGAGAAGGTTTACTCTAGTCAAGAATAACTACATTAACCAACTATTTATAGTATAAAAGTAATTACATTAACCCAATAATTATTAAGAACATGTGTAATCTCACACAGATCCCCTCAAGTACATCATCAACCTCCCCTTTCTAACTACACATTAGTATATTATTTTTATTCTGTTATACTTTTTCAACATCTAATTTGTCTCTCAAATTATGGTAAAATGGATGGATCTCAATGTATTTCAAGCTACTTATACAACTTCCTAGTAAGTAACTCTTTATATTGAATTTTATATTAAATCTTACTTCTCCATCAATAAGTCTCCTCAAATATGTGATATGTATTTTATTGACTTATCTGATAGCCGAACCACAAGAATATAAATACAGAAATATAAACAAGGTTGTTTTCGGGGTTTTCTATAATTTTTTTATAAAATAAAACCATTTATATTCATTCCACATACACGAAAATATTATAATTTACAAATAATAATATATAGTCTTTATCATAGTTATATAGTTAGCTATGAAAATACATATTTTCCATACTAATGTCATGGGGGATTTTTTCGTGGTAATTAATCAAGGGAATAAAGAATATACCGTCAATAAAGAGAAGCTAATTCCTATATCTGGTCATATGAAAAAAGTGATAGGACAATTTCATACTGAGATAATAATTTGTTATTTACTTTTTTAACACTATTCCCAATAGAAGTATTGGTAATAATGGAATTCACCCATACTAACCTTAATAGTGATAAAATTATTGTCTACACTATGTATCATAGAGTAGTCACCCCCTTTTATTGTAAAGAGATGACATATTTTTAAAAATCGTCCCCTGTTTTCTTGAGTATAATCTTTTCATGTTAGATTCATAAGTCTAGTACCCAGATTTATCATATCATGTAATTTTTCTTAGAAGAACACTTCCACATGTTTGGGTAGAAATAGGATAAAATCATTATATGGATAGTGAAATTCTTTTTATTCTAAAAAACTAGATTCCATTAGAATTTAATACAGTCATATCCTTGATGGGGAGTTACTCAAGTGAATTGTAGGGGAATTAATAATTGAATTCATGAAACTAGTTTATTTAAACATGTCTAATTTCCATAAAATTTAAACCCTGATCCCAAACTAGATATGGAGACTTTTTTACTTTTGGATAATAATAATTTATGATAGTAAGGAATTAAATATGAATTGACATGAACATAAAATTCAAACTAATATCATTAATCAATCCCTATAAATAAAAAATTCTATGAAGTATTCATTTTAATTTTCATCTGGTGGATAGATTTCATTGGTATATATATGTCACATGTGTGTTGAATTTTTGAGTAGATGGTAGTACTCTTGTGTATTTTTTATTTTGGTTGGTGGTATGTTTTCAAATTTTATTTTTAATAGTTCCCATTGAATGATAAATATGAATTTTTTTAATGGTCAAAAATATTATGAATAGTCGTTGCTCTATACCCCCATGATGGGTCAAAAATTCATGTTTTTACTTATTACCACGAATTTTATCTCAATGTTTCTCTATTTGATTTCATTAATAGATGAAATATATCATTAGTTTTGATAAATATTATATCATTAGTGTGTTGGATCGAATATGTTGATATATATGTATATTAGATGGTAAAATACAAAAGGGGGGGGGGAATTGTAGGTTTAAAAACTTTGTGTTTAATCACTTAAGAGATTTAGTTTAAAAGATCTTAAGCTAATACAAATACAAACACCCACAATTGTATGAGAATAAATGGTATGAGGTAATGTAATACTAATGAAATGTAAAACAATTGTATTCGAGATGAACTCAATAATCAGAGTAATATAAAGATGAATGATTCTACCTTAAAGCGTATAGAATCAATCAATACAATATGATATAGAATGATTTTAATTGAAACAATTACAATTGAATATGTAAAGAAGAAAGGAAATAATAAATTCCTTTCTAACACAAGCAGTAGTGGAAAAGTAAAAGTATTAAAATTCATTTGACCCAAAGAGAAGGGTTATCGTTTCACCTAGGATAAAAGGTCTGTCTCACCAACACCTTGGTAAGCCCTCGATTCGATGATCAGAACGTCCGTCTGCCTATCCCTGGCAGTCCTCAATAAGATGATCGGACCGTCCGTCTGCCTATCCTCGGCAGCCCTCGATTTTGTAGGTAATCAACACCTCTATCTTTAAATTACATTAAAGCCCTCAATACGATGATCAGACACACAAAGCAGATGAGAGAAGTCACAATGTCTCTCTCTAGAACTTGATAGAAGTAAAGTATCACACTTGTTCCAAAAGTCTCTCCCTTTCAGCTTCAAATGACCTCCTATTTACAGGCCTCAGGTTCAAATGGTCATGTTGCCTCCAACAGTCCCATTTCTCAGAAAAACTCGGATGGACTTGGACACCTGACATCATAACGGTCATATTAAAACAGAAAGCATGGCATCATTTTGATTAGTTTGTAACTAACTCAACAACATCATATTGGTTAAAACAAGATATATGAATATGATAAACAACAGTACGATTAATATGAAACAATTGTTTTTGACTAAGTACCAAAACAAGTAATGAAAGTATGAATAGAAGAGTCAGTATGATACATTTGACAGAGTCAGTATGATACGATTAACAAGGTCAGTATGATACGATTGACAAGTTCAGTACGATACGATTGACAAGGTCAGTACGATATGATTGACAGAATCAGTATGATACGTTGACAGAGTCAGTACGATACGATTGACAAGGTCAGTATTATATGATTGACAAGGTCAGCACGATACGATTGACAAGGTCAGTACGATACGATTGATAGAGTCAGTACGATTAAAAAGATATTTGTGATTTCCAAAACATGATATAGATGTCAAAATAGAACTTTTGACTCAACAATCTTCCCCTTTTTGGAAAGCACAACACACAAAGTAAATATAACAAGAAATACGTATCTCCCCCTGAGTTATTGGAAACTCTTCTGATTATGAATTTGAATACAACTAACTCCCCTTTAGGTGTATACTTTCCTAAGGATTGTATTCATAGATTTTCCTTTGTTTCGATGAATTTGATTAAACCAATCTCCCTTTGTAAAACATTTTCCCCCTTTATAAAACATTCTCCCCCTTTTTAAAACATTCTCCCCCTTTGTGGTTTACAAAAAGAATGGGGTCACATTGAGTTGCCTAAAAGGGTTAGAGAAAAGAATTACAGGACAAAAGGAAAGAATCATAAAAGTTATTAAAAAACAAAGACTGGTTCCAAAGGAAAACAAATACAACAGTCATTTGTTTTCTCTTTCCTTTTCCTTCTTTATGAGCTCATGAAGAACAGATATCATCTTCTTGATTTCTTTCTTGTCTTTAGAAATTGAATCACCCTGAGTTCTGAGATACTCCTATTGGTCCGCAAAAATCTGATCTTGATTCTTGATAGTCTTCTCCTGGACTCTGATTACTTCCTCAAGGGTATCAATTCTGTCTTGTAGATTCTTGTTATCTTTGGATAACACAGAATTATGTTTCTTCAACAAAACCATTTCATCCTTGAAAGATGAAACCTTCAAGAATTCAGACTGAAAGTATTCATTCTCTCTTGCAATTCTTTCACCGAAGGAATATCAGCTCCATGAGTTATCTAATTTATCCTTTCCACAGTTTCTTTGTCAAGCATATTAAAGGAAACAACAAGATCATTTGACAACCTCCTTATATCTTCAATTTCTATCTCATGTTCATTTACCGAGCTATTTGTTTTATATGACCACTTGGTCAACCTGTTGCAAGCTTTCTTATGAGCAGCCGAGGTTTCAGAAATAACTTTCAAATCGGCTTCAACTGACAAAACATTCTTTCTCAACTCTCTTCCAAAACCAAACTTCATTTTCTGATTGTCAAAAATGAAATCAATTTTCCCTTCCAGCCTGGGAAAGTAAGGAATGGTATTTTCAACCCTTCTGAAAACATGAACAATATAATCACTATTCTTGAGAGAGATTATATGTTCTGAATCAGTATCCTCATCGTACGAAGGAAATCCATTTGATCGGCTTGAGTCAACAACTGGCTATTTTTTTCTTTTTATTTTTCTTTTCTTTATTCTTCTACTTTGTCACTGATGACAAAAACCTTTTCAGTATGAGAAGATTGAGCACCTTGCTTTAATTGAGGGGGTGTTTTATCTGGAGTTTCAGAAGTTTCAATAGGTGCTTGATCGGCATGAGGGGTTTGTTGAACACCTTAACTCTGTTTTTGAACCGATTCCTCCCCACTCTTCTTCGAACTCTGAAGGAATTATAAAAGAAAATCTCCTTCCTCCTCTTACACTTCTTCTATGTCTTCCATTATTTATTTTCCTTTTTTCTTTCCTAGGAAGCCTCTCTACGATGGGATCTTTATGCACTTCTGTGGTAATTTGAGCACTAGCTTCCTCAACTACTTTCAATAGATTTGAAGCATCAAATTCCTGTGCTTTTCGTTTCAAAAGAAGCTTCTTCTTCTTTTCAGCCTGAAGGGTATCCTCAACCCTTAATCTCTCAGCAAAGGCTTCGGATGGATCTAGTCCAAACTTTGGATCACCTTCCTTTCTCTGTTCCTTATCCTTTCTCCATTTGGCTACAACCTCCTTACTATACATAGGCTTCTTCTTTGGCATTGAGCTGGTTTGTGGATTAGACTTTTGAGGAACAACAAAAGAAGAAATGTCTTTGGTTGGCATAGGTACTGATTTATTTTGAGCCGATTCAGCTTCTACATTTCTTATTAAAAGTTTTGAATTTGGATCAAACCAAACATTCAGCTTTTTCATCGTACTCTTACTAATCAAAGATGGCTTTAGATCTATCCGGTTTCCTTTCAAAGGAATGTTGAAAAAATTCATGCTCTCAAGAATAAACATTGTAAGGATGGCTGGATATGTAATCCTTTGGACTTAATCCCTCCTATCGTGACATTCTTAATGGTTTAAAAAACATACCCCATGAGATTTACTTTTCTCATGTGTACAAGATAGTCAAGAATAAAAATATCAGAAACATTCAGAGTTTCTCTATCCCCTTTCCTTGGGATAAGAAAACCTTGCATCCATAAAGTCACAAACCGATTTTCCGGAGAAAGATGAGCCACTTTTCTATTCTCTTCATTTATAACAAACAAATACTTCTCAGCACTTTCTCTATTAAACTTACCAATTTCCTCTCGTAGTTTATGAGATGGACAGAAAGAATCCCCTTCTATTGGGACATTAAGAAAATGAGCCGCTTGTTTCATAGACATAGACAAATTTCTATCGTACACAGGAAAATTGATAGTCATGTCTTTGTCGAAAGATATGGTTTTATAGAACTGACTGACTTCATCAAAGAGAACTAGATCTTGAGAAACAGGTCTTTCAACACATAAATGCTCTCACCCTTGAAACAGAATGATTATTCTGATTGTGGAATCATATGAATCAAAAAGGTCCCGAGAAACTAACCTTTCTCTGAAAAAGACTTTCTCTGAAAAATTCTTTGTAGACATTTCGGTGGGAGTATTAGCAGAGGACTGAGACATATAGGTGCCGATAAAATATCGTACGATGATTTAAAACTAGTGGAGCAGGGATTCACATCAAATCCTGAAAAACCTATGTGGGATTGGGTAGGGGGGATATTTATAGGAGATATAGGGGTGACCATTGATCTTCTACGGTCAAGATTAGAGAAAAAAGATCAATGGTTAGGATTATAATGAAAGGAAAGAAAATAAAAATAATGAAAAGTACCTGCTGGAGAGCGTAAGGTAATTGTTGGTTTTAGTAGAGCTAAAAAGAAAACACAATCATACGATGAAAAAAAATGTCATACCGATGGAAAACAAAGTCGTTACCATGAACTGACAATCCGATGGAAAACAATGTCGTTACAATGAACTGACAAGACGATGGAAAACAAAGTCGTTACCATGAACTGAAAAGCCGAGGGAAAACAATATCGTCACCATGAACTGAAAAGCTGATGGAAAACAATATCGTTAAGATGAACTGATAATATGATGGAAAATAAATTCATTACCATGGTCGGTCGATACGATGGAAAAGAAATTCAATACCATGATCGGTCGATACGGTGGAAAAGAAATTCATTACCATGATCGGTCAATATGATGGAAAATAAATTCATTACCATGATCGGTCGATACGATGGAAAATAAATTCATTACCATGATCGCTATGAATAGTTATAAATGGTAGGTTATTCTCATTTTTAACTTGGTCTCTAAAAGTTTTGAAATAGGAAAAGGCTTCAGATTTCTTTGTAAGAAAATAGACCCATGTAAATCTAGTAAAGTCATCAAATAAAACAAATACATAGTATTTTCCTCCAATGCTTCCAGTTTGTGTGGGACCAAAAAGATCAATATGAACTAGATGTAATGCATTAGAAGTTGAAACTTCATTAATTGATTTAAATATAGTTTTATGTTGCTTGCCAAATTTACAAGGATCACAGAATTTTGAAGAATCATATCTAAGGTTCGGCAGTCCCTTCTCAAGTCTTTTATTTGAAATTTTACTAAGGTTCCTCAGATTATAGTGTCCTAGTATTCTATGCCATAGCCATGATTGGTCTTCTATTGCACTTAAGCTGGGTTTTTTTTGGCTCCTAAGGTCTTCTAAGTTAATAGTGTAAACATTCTCTTGCCTATGAGCAGATAGAATGAACTCATCCTTGGAATTGTGGACTGGACACTTATCATTTCTAAAATTCACAAGGTAACCTTCACCACATAATTGACTTCTACTGATGAGGTTATGCCTAAGACCTTTAACAAATAAAAACGTTTAAAATAAGAACTTTTCCAAGAAAAACGAGATTAGATATACCAACAATCTTTCCTTGAGCATTATCTCCGAAGGTAACTTTTCCACCTTTTGTTTTGATAACCTTTTCAAAGAGAAATTTGTTTCCGGTCATGTGTCGGGAACAACCACTATCCATGTACCAAATATTCTTATCTGTACACTTCTCATTTACCTGAAAAATAAACAATTAGTTTTTCAGAATCCAATCTTTTTTGGATCCAGAATGGATAGATAAAAAATTTTAGGAATCCACATTTGTTTTTCAAAATGAGCCTTATGAAATCCTAAAGATTGAGTTTTATTAAGAGAACAATCTCTTCTCTAGTGTCCTCCACATTGACACTTAGAACAAAAAGAGGTTTTTTGGGGAACAAAATAGTTATTACTAAAAACAGGTTTGGAATGAGTATAACCAAGACCAAAATGATTTCTCAAAGGTTTAATTTGAGAATACATCTTGTCAAAGTTTTCCTTTCCATGAGTAATGTTTGAAAAACATTTCTTTAAGGATAAAATTTCTGACTTTAGTTTTAAAACATGATTCTTATTCTCCGAAACGTTTGAATTTGAGCTATAGTTAGGTTCTAAAACATTTTTCATCGAAATCACATTTTCAAGATCCTTAGAAAGTTTATCATTGTTAGATTTGACTTTCTCAAGGGGTTTTAAAATAATTTCAAAATCATAAGTTTTCACATCAAGATCATTAGAAAGATTCGATACTTCTTTGGTTAAAACTAAAATTCTAGAATTTTCTTTCTCAAGCTTCTTCTTGAGTTTAGAATTTTCATTTTCAAGTAATTTAGAAAATATAGATACTTCTTCAAAAGTAGTTAATTTATCATCTTTCGATGATGAAGATTCATCATATGAAGATTCATAATAATTATCATCAATATAATTTTCATTTAAAGTGAAATTTGTAATAGCTTCAGCATTATGTACCTTAGCCATGAGGCAATGATCTTCAATTGGTAATCTGGCTATAAGTCCAATATTCTTTCATCCTGAGGACTCATATTCTGAAGAATCATCTAATGAATCACTACCACTTACACTCCAGGTATCATTTTCCTTCAAGACTTGCTTTTTCTTATAAAACCATTTCTTGTTTCTTTCAGAGTGTTTATCCTTTCTGTCTTTCCTCTTTAGTAAGGGAATATCAAGCCTTATATGTCCTACTTTCTTACATTCATAACAAGTTACCTCTAAATATTTCTTATCCTTCCTATCTTTCTTTTTGAATCTATATTGGAAGTCTTTCTTTCCCACAATCTTTTTCATCCTTCGAGCAAGATTGGCTAGCTCATTACCCGAAAGATGACAATCAATTGAATCAGATATAACTTTCTTGGATTTGGATCTTGTAAGCCTTTCAGGTGTTTTAGCTTTAGATGTAAAGGCTACACTTCCATTCCCATTCTTCTTCTTGTTGAAATCAGCATCTATTTTCATTCTTGTCTCGTGCTGTAGAAGAGTTCCAAAGAGTTCATCAGGAGTAATCTGGGAAACTTTTCTATTTTCATCAATAGATATCCTTTTTGACTCCCATTTATTTGGAATTATATCTATAATTTTATCTACTCGAGCTTCATCATCAAGGCCTTTTTCACCCATGGATTGTAGACTGTTGACAATTTTCATAAACCTTTGTTTCACTTTACATACTAGCTCTCCATAAGGGAAAACAAATCCATGATACTCTGCTCGAAGAATTTCTCTTCTTGTTTCTATAACCATGGATGTACCAAAATGAGTGACTTCAAATTTCTTCCAAATATAGTTGGCTGCGTCACATGAAGATATATGACTGTATATATTCCTGGTCATAGAGAATTATAAAGTATTTCATAAATTATAATTCAGTAGATATTGTTGCTCCTCTTTGTTAGTGAAAGTACTGACTTCTTTGTCAGGAATTTTGTAACCTCCCGTAAGCATTATAAAATTGTCTACGCCAGTATTGATCACAAAAGTCCTCATACGATCTCTCTAGTACTCATAATCATTCCCATTAAAGATAGGTGGTCTAGAAGGTTTAATATTGTCTATTGACGCAATATTCATTCATGCCATCTAAAGAAACAAAAATATTTTACACTCCACACATTAATGTTGTAAGTAAAAATAGAACAAGTGATACAAATCAGTGGAAACCTCCTCTGATACCAATTATTGGATCGAATATGTAACTGTATATGTATATTAGATGGAACAATACAAGAGGGGGGGGGGGATGAATTTTAGGTTTAAAAACATTTTGTTTAAACACTTAAGAGATTTAGTTTAAATGATATTAAACTAATACAAATAAAAACACCCACAACTGTATTGAGAACAAATGGTATCAAGTAATGTAATAATAATGAAATGTAAAACAATTGTATTTGAGATGAACACAATAATAAGAGTATTATAAAGATGAATGATTCTACCTTAAAGAATATAGAATCAATCAATACAATATGTAAAAGAATGGTTGTAATTGAAACAATTACAATTGAATATGTAAAGAAGAAAGGAAACAATAAATTCCTTTCTAATACAAGTAGCAGTGGAAAAGTAAATGTATTACAATTCTTTTGACCCAAATAGAAGGGTTATCCTTTCATATAGGATAAAAGGTCTGTCTCACCAACACCTTGATAAGCCCTCGATATGATGATCAGAACGTCCGTCTGCCTATCCTCGGCAGCCCTCGATATGATGATCAGACCGTTCGTCTGCCTATCCCCGAAAAACCTCGATTTTGTAGGTAATCAGCACCTCTGTATTTCAATTACTTGAAAGCCGTCGATACGATGATCGGACGCACAAAACAGATAAGAGAAGTCACAATGTCTCTCTCTAAAACTTGATAGTAGTAGAGTATCACAGTTGTTCCAAAAGTCTCTCCCTTTCAGCTTCAAATGACCTCCTATTTATAGGCCTCAGGTTCCAATGGTCATGTTGCCTCCAATGGTCCTATTTCTCCGAAAAACTCAGAGGGACTTGGACACCTAGCATCATAACTGTCATATTGAAATAGAAAGCACGAAATCGTTTTGATTAGTTTGTAACTAACTCAACGGCATCGTATTGGTTAAAACAAGATATATTAAGATGAGAAACAATAGTACGATTAATATGAAAAAAGGGTTTTTAACTAAGTACCAAAACAAGTAATGAAAGTATGAATACCAGAGTCAGTATGATACATTTGACAGAGTCAGTACGATACGATTGACAAGGTCAGTATGATACGACTGACAAGGTCAGTACGATATGATTGACAAGGTCAGTACGATGCGATTGACATAATCAGTATGATACATTGACAGAGTCAGTATGGTACGATTGACATGGTTGGTACGATATGACTGACAAGGTTAGTACGATACGATTGACAAGGTCAGTACAATATGATTGATAAAGTCAGTACGATTAAAAAGATATTTGTGATTTCCAAAACAAGATATAGAAGTCAAAAGATAACTTTTGACTCAACACAGTGTATTTAGAGTCCCTCAATCAATACTTAGACAATGAAATGAATTTCTAAAAAAATGAATCAGAAAATAATTAAAAAATACATGATATTTTTCTCTTACCAATCTTTCTTTAGTTATGTTTCAAATAATGGTTAGATAAAGGATTCCAAAAATAATATATCAAAAAAAATTATAAGAATGTGATTGAGGATAAAAAAATAGATATGCTTGTTTCTTAACACAAAGGGGTCAAATAACACAATTGTGCATACGATTACTCACGAAACACTATACTCCCTACTGTATGGAATTAAATTTGCCTTTTAAAATGATGTTTATTATCTATCACATTCAACATATACTTATTATTAACTAGGTAAATATTAATGATCTAAATTTTATCTAACTAAAGAGGAAGTCCCTACTAAGAAGTGAATTAAAGTATTGTAAATCTAAGATGTTTAATAGAATTTTGTTACATAAAAATTCTAAAAGAAGGCCTGACATAAATCTTTTATTCAATGAGATTTTTTATTTTCTTTATAAATACTAATGATACATGGGAAGCACCCACTAGAGTTCAATCCAAAATACACCTACATTATAAAAAAAATTGAAAAGGAGTATATCACGCCCCTGCAAACATAAGGTTCCCAATTAAGTATTTCACATATGTTCCCTCCAATTCATATTTTTTCAATATGAATATATATTACACACAATAAATATATTTATACATGAATATAAACTATATTATATAGTTTTATTATTACCTAACTATAAATTTCACCACATTAAGTCCTTAATACAAGACTAAAAACAACACATCATAATGTTTTTATTGAATGACTAAAAACTATATTATATAAATTCTAAACTGTATGACTAAAAATAGTCCAACATCAATTATTCATTACATTAATATAAATTTTATGAAATTGTGTACTCCCAATAAGGAAAATAAGATGAATGGAGTTTTATACCATTAATTCATCCTAAACCATGATCACCTTAACAAAACCTAATCCAGATACCGAATGTATCTCCGCTAGATTGGGTTACTTCACCATTTTTATATTTTTATGATGTCATATGATTTTTTAGTCATTTATCTGAGTTTATTTACGATTTTTTGTATGTTTGAAACGTGGTTTAGGGTTTTATGGTTTGAGAATTATTTTTTGAAACTATGAAAAATCAATTTGAAACAATGAAGGGGGATCTAGGAGTTGTTGGGAAGGCAGACAGTCAGTGTACGATCTAGTGCGTTGGTTTTTCAAAACCATGTGATTTATTGATTTTGGTAGAAATGTATTTCACAAAGTTGGTGCATAGTTTTTCAAACAATGTGGAACAACCATGCATATTAGTGGGTGTTTTCTAGTATCACTTGTATGGTTGGTGCATAATTTTTTTAAATACAAATCTTAATCATCCAACATAAATTAATAACATAAAAATGTTGGATTTTATTCCACCTTTTATCCAAATACCCTAATTATTCTCTCATTGACATATGCACTAAATGTAGAGGACACATTTAGGATATATTGTTAAATCCTCTCACTCTGGATCCCATTTTCAATGTATCGAAGGGTTTTTGATCATATATAATGATTGTATGATCACTTCTCTCAATACTCTTTTCACTTCCATCAAATTTGTGACTTTTTCAATTGAAAAGAACCATAGATTGGGGTTTCCATTATAACCATCCAACCATTTAAAAATTCAATTTCTCCATTGTTATAATTATTTTATATAGTATAAATAACATAAAATCAATTATAGAACTCAATTCAAACTTTATAAATGAACAATGATTGGTATAAGATGTATTGGAACATGAACTATGGAATTGAAATGTCACACTTAAGAATAGTGACTCAACAAATATAATATTAACTTCAAATTTTAAAGTATAATAAAATATGTCAATTTTATAATTGAAAATATAATATATTTTTATCATTAAATAAGTAAATAAATATTTCAAACATTATTTTTTAATTTATTTGTATTTTTATATGTCCCAACTATTTATTTATATTTTGTTAATTAATAAAATTATTTAAAAGAGATTTTATGTTCTTAAAATAATCTCATAAATAAATATTTTCTTATATTATGATTATAGTATAATTTTAGAGACCATAATTATTTTATCAATGTGTCATAAAGTCATATATAATTTTAAAATCTGTATTTTTTGAGAAAGTTATGATTTTAAATAAAAAACAAAATTTTCCATATTTTGAAAACTATATCATAAAATGTTGTTAATTATAGAATTAAAAACATGAAAAAGGTTTATGGTTATTTTTTTTGTATATTTATATAATATTTTATTTTTTAGTGAATTGTGAAATACTGTACTTTATGATATTTAAATTATAATCCATATACATGAATTAAAACATCATCGATGACATAAGAACCATAATATAAAACTCTAATTAATTTATTGAATATATTTAGTGATAATTATTAAACAACTCATTCTCTTGAGTGAAAATAATAAACTGATTAATAAAATAATGGAAAACACCCCTCTCCTCCCCTATAGAAACCACCTCCACAACATACTCTCCTCACACCAACAATGATCTAATCATTGTCCAAAATCTATCGAATAAATTTTCAATTAATATATCATATTTCCAAGATCCATTGGTCTAATTAAAATGAATAACCTATTTCCTTATGTCGGTTCTCAAAGAGGATAAGTTAGAGTGGTAAAATATTTTTTATTTATTTATTTTTTTTTCTGTCTTATTAGCTCCTCACAAACTCTACTCAAATGTGCATGATAAATCCAATATCTTTTATATAAAATAATTATATCACATTAATATAAAATAAATTATTAAAAAACTTTCTCTCTCCCCTTTATTTTAAAAACTAAATCACCTCCTATGATATGTGAGCTTACTAACATCATGGAAGGTGTATTTTCATATTCATTTAATTGTTTTATGAATTTTATAAAACCACTATAATGGTTGTTACATAATGTAAAATTTATGAGTTAACCATTTTTATTTTATAGAACAATCTAATATAGAAAATAATAAATAAGTGAAGAAAAATATTTTGGGATGTTTAAAAACCCACCAAAAATATCTAAATAATTATCGCTAACCATTTATCTAATAATTCACCTTCATACAGTTAAACAAAATAATATATATAACCATTTTAATACATTTTATTTTAATTAATAACATATAATTAAAATAATTAATAATTATAATCATTCAATATAAACTTTTGAACTCATATTCAAGTGAACCAGTCATGAAAACCAAGAAAAATAACTATTTAGAACGATTGAATTGAACTGTATTACTCTTCTAAAAGGTTATAATTGAAATTAATAAAACAATAATAAATCAAATACATGTCTAAGAGGTTTTGGAATATTTAATTAATGAATTTAATTTTATTATCTTTGATATTAATGTGTATAAATTACTCAGACATAAGGTAAGTCAAATTATCAAACCCAACACACATTCTTTGGCTTTACCTCTATAACAAAGCATTCATTATTAATGTTCAATTAATTTTCCTAAAAAATCTATCATTTTCCATTCCAATTTATTTTATGAGATATAAATTCTTTCAGTATGGTTTTATGAAAAATTAAATAATTTTACAAAAGAAATCTTCTTTTAGAAACACATATTTTTCATCTCTTGAAATTGTTTATTCTTTATATAAGATTGATGAATCCTATACCAAGTATGTTAGTAACATTATATTTTAGAGACCTGAATGTTTATTTAGGAAATTTGGTTTATTAAATTTTCATGATAAATATTTCTTTAACATGTTATATTTTATGACCATGATTTATATGTGTTCTAGGTGTAATACATGACAATGTATATATAATTATGTGATGGATGAACCTTGAATTATATAGTGCATGTAAATTTTATGATGTGATGGGTTTTCTTGAAATAATATGGTAATCCAATTAATTTGGTAATGTCAGAAATCTCATGGTGTAATGTTAAATATGCATGATCATGATGCTACATCTATTCCCAACTATGTATGGTAGTTGACCACTAAGACATGATTTGTCATTTTTATGAATTACCACATTCCATGTCTATATTTATTGTTTCCAATGTGGATTATAATTATGATACCATTATTATGTTATGATGATGATTACTATGCTCACCCATGTTATATTGTTCCGTATTCTTCTATATCATCTTACATAGATTTTTCACACCCCTTTCATTAATTTCTAACCTTATGTGATTACTTAATATATTAGATAAAACAAGTAACACTAAAAATCTAGAGAAGAGGGAATTAATTAAATTTTTATGTTTTATTTTTTGTATATTATATGTACGGACCTTGTTTTCCCAATAAACAAAAACATTGTATCTTGGTTGTGTGGTACATTTATGTTTTTAATCATTTAAATGATATATTAATCATTCATGAAATAATTGGGCCACTATATTTGGTATCAGAAAAATGATTAGTTAATTTTGGAATTAGGATTAGAGAACCTTAGTAAAGACCCTTATTTTGAGACCATGTATATGCATGCACACACGAATATTTTATAATCATGGATATCCCAAAAGATCTAACTTCTGAGTTAATTACACAAAGGGATAAATTATTCATTACTTCATAGTTTTTGTTTTTTTTTGCTTTTATACTTTATAAAATGGTTGGAACAAGGCGAAACTAGGAAAATGACCCATTTAAGGGATATTGCAGTGATTTCCCAAAGGATATCCCCATGAAATTTGGTGGTGGAGTTAAAAATTTCATGGTGATGCTCACCCATATTTATCATGCTATGAATAATAACATGAATAATGTCAAACATCTCGCTCCCCCTAAGAGGGATTAACTAGCTATTGACTATCTTATGCGGTATTGACACATGAAATTTATTGGATCTTCTGATCCACTAGCTGTGGAATAGTGGTCTAACTCAATGGAGGGAATATTTTCTGTTCTTCTTTGTTGTGAGACAAGGAATGTGAATCTGGTCGTTAATAATATATATAGAAAGAGAGAAAAATGGTGGGTATTTTCTAAGAGAACAAAGATGAATGAATTAATTGAAGAGATTTAGTGGTAATACATTACGATATTTTTTTTATTATATATTTTCCATTAACTCTTCATAAAAAGATTGTTAGATAATTCATATAGTGGAAGAAAAATGCTGTTGAATATATCAATGCTTATGATGAAAATTTCAAAATGCATTCAAGGTATGATTCAGGTTGTTTTATCAATAATGATAGAAAAATTGATATATTGTTTGGTGGATTAGAAACAAATAATTTATATACTGTATAATTTTTAGACATTGTGATTTATGATGATGGTGTTCTATGTTCTCTCAAAGTGGATATAGAGTTTAGAGAATGGCCCCATGGGTTTACTGATAATAAATAAACAATATAATTTCATGCTAGATGATATCATGATAATGGTTGGAAGAAATATCAACCACTCACATGTAAAAAATGTTGGAATAAGCTTCAGGGGAACTTAATAAATGGGATAGTGAAATGATATAAGCGTGGGATAGAAGGCCACAAAGCTCATGAATATCAAAGAGACAAAAATAATATTGTCTGTACAATGTATGAAAGGAAAGCGCTAGCCATGGTATAATTATATAACAATAAGATGAAATAAAATAGTGATATAATTTTCACTAAACCTCTATTCCTTGAGGGTAATCATCATAATAATCAACCAAAGCCAAAAGTGAAAGTGGATGATTATTCCATCACTACAGTTGAAGTGGAGTTATAAAATAATGTCATACAAGGTAAAATTCATACTCAATCAATAATGTAAAAATAATATTTGATTCTAGTTGAAAAAATTAATTTATATATTGTAAGTTTCTAGAACTATTTGAATCAAATCCATAAAACATTAATGTACTGATATTCGTAAAAACAACAAACAGTGTGATATTTTCTACCTATGAGTTGCAGTATTCTCCTATTAATGTAACTGGGAATATTCTCCAACCAAATCTCATGATATTACCTTTGTAGAATTTGATGATCTACTGGGGATGTATTGGATCTCATTATTTAGAACACACATATACTATTGAGAAAATTAAATATCATTTCATATTGTTTATCATCCCATGATCCTATACAAATTCAAAGCAGATCATGAATCTTCTTTGGAAAATACATCAATGGTGTGGGTGTTGATTCCCTGTAAAGAAGCATACCTTGATCAAATGGTTGAGTCGAAGGAAGGTACCAACCTTGGGTAAATTACTAATTTGATGGAATATATTGATGTATTTCCCATGGACATTCCAAGACATCCCCCAGATCACGAGTCATAGTTATCAAAACGACTCATCCTAAAGATACCCCTATCTCAACATTCCCCCATAGTATAGCCCTGATTGAATTTTAGGAGTTAATGAAGTAGCTATAGGAATATTTGGACGATGTATTCATATTCCCTAGTGAATAAACATTGGGTTCTGCAGGGCTGTTTTTCAAGAAGATGGGTGGATCAATGCGGATGTGTATTAATTACTGGGAACTCAAAAATATCACAGTAAAGAATAATTATCATTTTCCAAGGATTGATGACTTGTTTTATCAATTTAGAGGATATCAATAAATATTAAAGGGTGATATTCATTCTAGATATAATCATCTAAAGTTGAATAAATAATATATTTAGAAGAATAATTTCCATATAATGTATGTGAAATATGTGTTTCTTGTTTTCCCCTTTGAACATACTAATTCCTTGATGATATTAATAGATTTTATGAATAATGTATTTAGAAACAACATTGAAAATTTTGTATAGTTTTTATCGTCGATATTTTTATTTACTCTAAGAGAATGGGGGAACATGAATAACATCTAAATATTGTATTGGTGACATTCTAGAAGGATATATTGTACACCAAGTTTAGAAAGTGAGTATTTTTGAAGCCTCAAGTGTCATTATTGGGACACATGACAACAAGTTATGTAATCGATTTGGATCCTAAAAAAGGAAATTGAGTAATTCCCCAGACCCTCTAGTGTTTGGAAAATCCATAGTTTTCAAGGAATTACAGTATAATGTTGATATTTGTTCTGTAATTTCTCATGATTTCTTATCATTCTAATATGGTTAATAATGATATGGTTACAATATGTTTGGATGGAAGAATGTGAGGAAGGATTTGAGGATCTAAATAAGTGGTCGATCATGACACATATACTAACATTCCTAATAAGTGGTGAATTTTTTGTGACATATTGTGATTCATAAGAGAATATACTTCATTTATTTAATCATCAAAAATGATAATGTGATAACCTATTCCTCAAGGATGTTGAAGATCAGTTAGTAGAATTACCCAACAAATTATCTTAAGATTGTAGTTGTGACTTTCCAAGAATATATGGAGACACGACCTATGGGGTGAGAAGTATAAAATATATATTGAATGTATATATTTACCCAAAATTATATTCATGTGAATCAAAGGATATGGTTATAGTTAATAAAGGACTATAATTTCCCTATACACTATCATTGTGGGAGGTGAATAATGTATTTGAAGAACTCATTAAAAAATAATCTACTACTCTACCCATGTTGTGGATTGAGAAAGATCATATGCTCATGGATATAGAAAGGATGGATTTTGATATCATGATGGTAGGGGATAAAACCTACATTTCCAAATTTATTTTCCAATAATATATCCACTGGAAGATTATGTAAGAATAAAGTGATGATCCAGAGTTACAAAATAAGATTAATGTAATAAATAAAGGGATGCAGAAAGAGTTATACATCAATGATGATAGTGTGATACAATTTTGAACAAGGGTTTCTATGATTTCATCACCTAGGATAATGAATATGTTGTTGGATGATGCATGTAACTAAACATTCTCTATCTACCCCAGTAGTACCAAGATGTACCAAGATGTTCTAGAACACTTCTAATTGATGACATGAACAAAGAGATTACATTGTATATCTCATGATTCCTAATATTTCATCAAGACAAATCAGAGTTACATAAGTCCAAATGGATGATCAATACATTGCCTATACCCATGTGGAAATGGGAGAATGTAACTATGGTGTTTGTCATAGGTCTCATGAAGACATCCAATGGAAACAATGTGATATGGGTTTTGGTGGACTGACTAATCAATACTAATAGTTATATCACTATTTTGGAAGATCTATCGTTACAACAACTTTCTATGATATTTTTAAGGTAATTGGTCAGACTACATGGGGTTCCACTTTCGATTTCCACTGATCATGATCAAAGGTTCACATCCAAATTTAGGATAAGTTTAAAACATTCTTTGAGTACTGAATTGAATTTCAGCATAACCTATCACCAAAAAATTTATTGTAAATATATATTTACAATTCATATTATTTAATAAATGATAATATCATTATTAATGTAATTCAATGGATTATGGGATCACCATCTCCCATTATTTGAGTTTTCATACTACTACAGCTTTGACTCGAGTATTCAGATGGTTCCATTTGAAGCTCTGTATGGAGAGATTTGTTAAAATACAAACTATTAGGAAATAATTATTGAATGAAATCTAATTGGACTGGAACTTGTTCAAGAGATTATAGATATGGTTCAAGAAATTTTGTAATAAATTAATGTTTCTCAGAGTCTCTAAACAAGCTATGCTCAAAACATTCAAAGGGACCTGAAGATTGTTGTTGGAGATAAAGTCTTCTTTCAAATATCACCTTAGAAGAGAATCATGCCATTTGGAAAGAGAAGGAATCATAAGACAAGGTACAATATCCAATTTTATATCCATGAATGCAATGAAGAAGTGGCCTATCGGCTTTCAATTCCACAAAGTATGTTTAAAAATTATGACTTGTTCCATGTATCTCTATTGAGAAAGTATATACCAGATCCCCTACATTTACTAAACTCATAGGTGGTATATTTAGAGGTTTATCTCAATAATAAAGAGCATCTAGTAATAATTATTTACTAGATAGATGATGTTATATGCTGGAATAAAACCGACCTTTCATAGTGTTCTATAGGAACCATAAGTATGAATAAGAGGCTTGGTAATAGAAGCAGGCGAGGAAGGAGAAGTTCCTTCACCATTTTTTATAAAAATTAATTTCAAGGGAGAAATTTAAAAAGGGTGGGAGGGTGTAATGACCCAAACGTTTATAAATGTAATTTATCCCTTCTTATAAATATTTATACATGATAAATCACACAAAATCAGACAGAGAACACATTACCAACTTTATAAATGAGAAATGAATGAAATAAAATGTATTGGATCATAACCTATAGAATAGTTATCTATCCCAAAAGAATAATAAGTAAAAAACTAAAATAGTAACTTCACCATTGAATATGTAAATAAAATTTTTGTATCTTGTGAATTAAAATATAATATTTTTATATATGATGACATTAGTAAAGAAAAATTATTAATATGATAAATTAAATAGTGGTATTTTTATAATTCAATAATATTTATTATAAATTTATTAACTAATATAATAATTTAAATGAAAATTTATTTTAAAAAAGTTCACTTTTAAATTAATATTTTTTTCTCATATAATTATAGAATAAATTTATGAGGCATTTATTAATTTTTTGAATTGTTATAAAATCTGTAAAAAATATTAAAATATATATATTCAAGTAAACGATGATTTTAGAGACAAATTAAATATCTAATATTTGGAAAATTATTTTAATAAATGGTGGTCAATTTTTAATTCAACTTATTGAAAAATGTTATGGGATAATTTTTCGGATTTCTCTAAAATCATTGAACTTTTTTGTGAGTAGTGAAATATTATAATTTAATGTTTTTAAACTATAATCCAAATACATGAGTTAAAACATCATGAATTATGTAATAAAAAAATCACTAAAATTAATTCATTATTTATATATATATACTAATATTTCTCAAACTATTAATAGCCTAGAGGCAAAATAATAAACTATAGAATAGAATAATGAGAAAACACCAGTCTCCTACCCTATATATACCACCCCTCACCACCTATTGTTCTCACACCTTAAAGATTTTATCATTGTAAAAATTATACAATATACTAATACCAAGAATCATCTCCACATCCGAGAGCCCTTTTTCTCATCAAAATATGAAACCCTTTGACCTATAGAGGTTCTTAAGTAAGATAAGTTCAACACCTAAAATCCAGTTTATTTTTTCCATTAATTTATTTTAATTTATTATTCCCTCACCACCTCCACTATAAAAATTTTCATGACAACACTAGTATCATTTATATTCTTTAATCATACAATGTTAATGGATTATTCATCATAAAACTTCTTTTTGTCACTCTTTTATTTGAAAAATGAAATCTTCAGTTGTGATGGGCCAATTTACTAACATTATGGATGATGAATTTTCATTTTCTTTAAAAACCACCATGAATTTTCATAAAATGACTATAATGGTGTTTATATATACAAAAATTTATTTAATAAAAATTTATATGTTTTGGAACTAACTTGAATACATGATAACAAATAATTGAACAAATGTAGTTTGTGATATTGAATAACCATGAAAATATCTAGATGATTATCGCTATCCTTTTATCTAATGATTCATCCTCATACAATTTAAGAAAATTATATATAAAAACATTTAAAACAATTATATGTTCACTAATAAAATATAATTTCAATTCATGATAATCATACCCATTCTAAAAAAACATCGATACTCATATTTATGTGAACCGATCATGGAAAACATGAGAATGAACAATCAGGAATGATGGAATTAAACTCTATAATTCGTTTAAAAGGCTATAAATTAACTTAATGAAAATATAATAAGTCAAATAAATTTATAATAAGTCGTTTATTTTTTATATAATTAAATTAATTTTATTATCCATGATATTAATGAAAATAAATGACTCGAACATTATGTAAGGTGAATTCTCAAATATGAATCTCTATCTTTGAGATTTCCCTCATTCACTCCACTTTCATTATGAATGTTCCATTAATGTTACATAAATATAATATATTTTTATTTAACTTGACTATTATGATATATACCTGCTTCTAATATATTTTGATGACAAATTAAATTATTTATCCCAAATAACTCTTCCTATTAAAAACACATATTTTACTTTTATTGAGATTTTTTCTTCTTCACTCTTGATTGATGATTCTTCTACCATGTATGTTATTCAAATATTATTTTTATAAACCCATGTTTAATAACAAAATTTTTATTTATAAAATTATCATGAAACCCATTTATATTCCATTGGGTTATTATGTGATAGTTGAAAAGAGAATTAAATTGCACGTATAATTTTTATGATGTAATGGGTGAACTACATATTAAATAAAATTGAAATTCATTAGATAATGTGATCAATATCATGAGATAATGTGAAAAATTTGTGAACATTATGGTAGCTTTGTACACAACTATTGTGGTATTTGACCACTAAGAAAAGATGTTTTATTTTTACACATTTCCACATTACATTCCATTTTTCTAATGATTTCTCTCATGACTATGATTATGATCCAATGCTTATGCAATGATGATGACAATTATGCTTACCCCATGTTATATAGATCCTTGTTTTATACCTATCCTCTTACAATGATTTTAGCTCACCACATTCATTTATATATATCCTCATGTGATTATTGTAATAAGAAGAAACCAAGGACCAATAATAGACAATAGAATAAGTAATTTAACATTTTATTATGTTTTATTTTCTTACTATTATCTATGGTTATAATTTCCCAAGACATTACACCTTTGTATACTTATTGTGTAATTCATTTATTCTATTTACCTTTTAAATGATTTAATAATTATGTAATAAAAAGTAGTGTTACCATATCTATGCTCATATCTATTAGTGAAGAAATTTTTAATATGGGGTTTTAGGATTTATTTTTTGATTGAGAAATAGATACCATTTTTGGATAGATCACATTTTGGTTCATCATCCTCCATGACATTTTTCATAAAGATGTTCTCTTCCCCCTTTTCTCCACTTTTTAATGAACATAAATGATTAGTTTTTTATAAATATTATTCATTTATTTTCTAACAAAATTTAGGATGATTTAATGAATAATTTTTTTTTAAATTTATTATTTCTAAAAAATTTAATTTCAATGTTTTTCATAAAACGCATTTTATTTATGGATTAAAAAGGTTGATTTTTTTTAGTATAAGAAATTTTTTTATTAATTATTTTAAATGTATTAGAGAAACTGGAATATATAGAATGGGGTGTGATTAGTTTCAATGAAAGTGGAAAATAAGTGGAACTTCGTGCAACACAAGTTTTTCTAAAAAAATTATAATGAATGTATACATTGTTTTATGAATGATTCATTACTCATTAGTATTGGGTATCTCATTTTGTGAATGTGTGTGTGTGTGAATACAGAATGGGTAAGCCAAGTGGAAATAAGTGATGATACTACTTTATACACTTTGTTATTTTTTAAAATTTTTAGTCTAGTTTTTATACCTCTCATTTAATATAATAATATCTCAAACTATGAGGTAACATGTTCTTGTAATGTTGCATTGAATTGGGATGTCACTTAGGAATTTACTACTGAGTTTGATCACTCAACCCTACATCTGCACATTAGTTCATATGTAGAAATTAATCATTATCAAAATTTTATTGTAAAGTTATATTATTTCTTAATTTGGATCACTATGATGATACATTTCATTGGATAGTGATTAGATATTCTAATTCTATTGTTGAGTTTTTGGAGTGATTCCAGGTCAGTTTTTATTCATAAGGATGCATTCTAGATTTAATGGATTTATTTATTATACATTTTATGTTGAATGGAAATTTTTTTAATAGTATTGCATTTGAGATTTATTTTCAATACCTTATGAATCTTATTGTTTGGTTTTATTTTTTTCATCTCCTAAATGATTGTGGTTTTTAATATGAAATTTCATCCCCAATTTTTTAGTATTCCTTTGGAATTTAATTCATCCCTTTAGTGTGTTGGGTAATGTTTGGGGGAAAATATTCTTTATACACAACCATAACCTATCCCTAAAAAAACAAAAAAAAATTGTATGATTCATAAAGCATAAAAAATACAACTTAAATTGAATAAATATGAAATAAAATATTATTGGCACCAAGAGGGTATAACAATGTGACCGAAAAAACTAAATTGTATCCCACTAAATAATTAATAATATGGTATCACTTGAACCACTCTATAATAGAACTCCAAGATCCAATCACAATCTCAATAATGTAGATTCATGATTATATCCTATATAAATAAGATACATTTCCATTATCTGTTTCATGATCATTAATGTATTTATATACAAAAATGGGTATATTCATGGGTTGATAAATTATAAATAGTAAAAAATACCCAATATAATTTCATAATAATCCCACTCATAAAATGATACATCAGCATAACGTTCAATATATAATCAAATCAAAACATATGAACATCAAAAAATCATTATACACAATATACTTTTCCATCCTCTTTCATAATATTCCACATGGTATACACATTCCATGTTCACACACACACACAAACACATGTATTTCAGGACCTAAATGATACTCTTATATAGTAACTTATCCATCCACAAAGATAGTCATTGGTGATCATCCAAATATTTTCTTTAGTCTAGTACCATGTGCCATTTAATTTCCACATCCAATGAAATTAAACACACACTATAAAATATATTCCATTTTCTCACATGAATTTATTTCACATAAAAAAATTCTTAACCATAATTAATTAAATTATACATCTTGTTTACATTAACCCAAATCCATAACATTAATACAAAAAATAATGGGGGTTTCAAAAAATCATAATAATTTCAATGTTTACCAAATAATAATATAAAATATTTTTCCTTAAAAGTCACCATCCCCAACATAATTTACAAATCCCAAAAAAATTGAGATAATTTATTGCATCATGTACATAATTTTGTGTATAAAATATATAATCTAGAGACCTAAAAACAATTTTATAGGAACACAATGAACTAAGGAATGATCTCACTTATTCAGGAACTCATTCCTATTACTTAATCCAATCCCAAAGTGAAATGTCAAAGCATGATAAATAAAATTGTTCTAGGCTGAGAAACCATGATATATGGTTCCACTCAATGGAAAATGATGGAATATATAAGGATGTGAAAATAAAGGAGGAAAAAGGGATCTTACCATCAATATTTATGACCAAACGCACTATAATTCATTATAAAATTGTTCCTAAGGGATGGGAATTTGAAATATTTCCTAGAGTATTAGAATAGTTCTGATAATATTTTAACACAATGGGAGTGTGGGTTTTTGGTAATTAAATGGAATAAAAATATAATTTTTATATATTATTAACGAACTTCACTAGGTAAGGACACATAGTTTCAAAAAAACCATGAAAAAAGAGTGAGTGATATTGAAAAATACTAAGGGATGTCATTTTTATAATATATGGCTGTGAAACATAGTTGAGTTTTATGGTTTGAAAAACCGTTCACCTAACATGTGAAACATTCCTATCCCAAGATTCCAAAAAACATATGGTTTTTCCATTTTATGAACCAAACTAAGATTTAATATTTTTTTAACCCAAGAATTACCGTATTTGCTTTTATTGTTTCCTAGAGAAGCATATGGGTTTCCCAAAACCTATCTCAAACAGTACTCCCTTACAAATGATTATGAAATATTAAAACACTCACACCATGTATGTTCAAATAGATTCCTATATAAGTGTTGTTATTTAGGACATAGGTAAATCAAATTTATTTTATTGTAACATCTTGATTATACTTTCCCAATATAGTTATTATAGCTTGGTGTTTTGTTGTGGAGTGGTGGTACTGATTCCACCTTAGTGTTTCTTGGTTGGGATATATTTTTTTCATGGTTTACCATATTCATTCATTTTTCAGTTTGTATGATTTTTTTGCTATTCTATTATAGTTTTAGTTTTTATTATAATTTGATAATAAATTTAATAAAATTTTTCCTATTAAATATTTAATTTTTGTGGTTATTTAATGGGTAAATCACCCCATGGTTTTGGTAATTCCCTATAATTTATTTCTAGCATTTGGAGTCTCGGGGATGTCACCAATGTTTAATAGAACCCTGTATATTTCTATGAAAATGGAAAGAGTCGGGAAGTTTCAAATGGTATTAGTTTTATCCAGTAAAGCATTTTATAGTGATATATACGAAATAAGACATCTTAAAACATGAAATTCTTATGATTTTTTTTTTTGTAAACTCTTAATAATGAAATTCAATTTACCAAGGCTGTATAGGTACAAAATTTGTTATTAGGTTACATCATAGTATTTTCATCTCATCATCATGGATTTAGAATATGTGTGTAAAATATCGTTCAATCATAATGATTCTTAACACAAACACTTCATTTTTAAAATTATTCTTTATGCTTCATGGGAATTATTTATAATGATTATTATAATTGGTATTTTAAAATATATCTAGCCTTAAATATTGTAGTATGTGATGACTAAGTGTTGTTTTGTTCAAAATAATAATAAATGACATCTATTACATGACCTAGAAACCTATAATAAGATTCCACAGAGAATTTGGTTGTACCAGTACCCAATGTGAACAAATTTTTTTTCAATAATTATTCAATATTCTAAATTTGTATACAAAGAAAACTGAAATAATGAACCATGTCATGTAGAACATTCTATGAGGTTTTAAAAATAAAATACAGTAACATTTAAAATGATTCATTTTCAGGAAGGATGAATCTTGTTTTTTTAGAATTAATCAGATCAATGATTTCATTATAACCTTGGATAATATAATGGAAAAGTGGGTCATATATATGATGGAGGATCTTAAACGCAAATATCCAGAATTATATTTCAATGATACTTATTACAATGTAATTACATGTGATATATCTAAAGAAACAATCAAAAGACAATTATACATTCACACCTTCAAGATATCCAAAATGATATGTATCATCAGTATTGGGAAACAAACCCTTTTAGTGATATAATATACAATAATGTTTATAAGAATAGTTAATTTTTCTCAATAAGTGGATATTAATGTGGCCTCAATGGAATGAATATTAATGTGTGTAATTTGTTAAGCAATCCATTTTAAGATAATTGTACAGTTTATTATTTATTATTTATATATTTTTAGTAGTGAAACAATGGAGAAAAGCCTTATTAATAAGAATGAAAATGGAGTAATGAATTTGTTTTACCTAAGTAATGTTGGGAAACATAATGTTGGAAATAATTTGAAGAGGATCCCTTACATATAATAGGGTAATGAAACAATTAATAAACCCATTAGATCAATTTTCGTTAATCTATGATTTAGTATAAATCAATGATTATTCTAATATTGTTTTCTTAGTATAAGAATTAGGATTGAATGGAACCATCCATTGCATTTAAAAACTACAATCAGATGTTATATCTTTAATTTTATTTCCATAGTTAAATAATGTTAGTTGATGGTTATAAATTTCATATGTCCCAGAAAACTTATTATCCAACAATATGATCACATCAAAATAGTTCTCATCCTCACAACTGAGTGATCTGAGGTAATTCCGAAAAGAACTCAACACCTTAGACAATTTAACCACACAAGGTAATCTTGAAATAATATGAAGTGGGTAACAAGTTTTACTATATTGAGAAAATGACCACGAGGGATTAATTATGTCCTTCAACTATGTGAGGATCCATTTTACATAACTCAACATTTATGTATTTTTTTTATATTAGTGCATCCCATTCTTTTATTACTTCATGTTTCATTATTTAAAGGGGTTATATATTGATATGATCCCATATATTATGATTATACAAACACCACTTGAACAATGAGAGTGTGGGGTATCTGAATGTGGATATGTTTATATATCAATTGATGGAGTATTATTTTTGAGGAATTTTCAATTTTTTGCATGAATTCTCATGATTTATTTATAGTAATTGATTGGTTAATTGATATCAAGTATCATATTGATTATTATGCATTATGAGTAAGTATTAATTCTATTTATTGTATGTTAAATCATTATATAAGAGTATGTGATGGGAATACATTAAATTTTGGTATATAGGGACCAATTGTTTTAAATACATCTTATAAATTAATTGGGGTCACATTGCGTTCTAATGATATAATTTAGAGTATTATTTTTTCTATTATTTTGGAGCAGTATCCCATGGTATTTTAGGAATGTTTTATACATATCCACAAAAATGGAAGTATATGTTTTTATTGATATTATTATAATGAAAAAGTCTTAGTTCAGTTCCATTATATATAATGACAAAAATATAATTCACGGAATAAATGACCAATTGAAGGAATTGTAAAATCAGGTTTCATAATACCAAGTGTGTCACCTTGGGATTATTTAGTTATTTTTTTAATAAAGGTTGTTTGTTCCTTATGACACTATAATTATTTTCCTGAGCTCAATCAGGTTATAATAAAGAATAGATATCATATTAAATAAATTTAATATCTTTTTAATTTATCTAAGAGATCCCAATAGTTCAATAAAATTAATCTATAAACTGGGTTTCAAGAAATCAATGTCTGGAAGGAGGATATTTCAAAGATTTAAATAATGATCTTTTATATTAATTAAGAATATATAATCATTCCATTTGAATTTATAAATAAAAATGTAGTTTTCATGGTATCTATGAAGGGTTTCATTCATTTGTACCCAAAGTCCTTCGTTGTGGTAATTATATATGACATTCTTGTGTATTATCAATATATAAATGTTATTTAAGATCATTTTGATATTATTTTGAAATTGATTGGAATAATTCGTTATATAAAAAATGTGTAAATTATATTTCTAGATACAATAAGTTATATTCATTGGCATTCTCATTTTTAAGAAAGGAGTATTAGTATATCATGATAAGATATAATTATTCATCTGTTGGAAATGACTAAACAACATATATGATATTCATAGAATTATAGGATTAGCATGTTACTATATTATCTTAATTAAGGATAACTCTTATCACATATATTCTATTATGTAACTAAATATAAAGAGAACTCCATTCCACTGGAGTGATGTTTTTCAACAATACTTTTTGGCGAAAAGGCCCCACTATCATTGAAACCCATTCATTTCTTTTCATATAATTTGAAATGTTATGTGGTCTATATTGAAGTGTATATATTTGGTCTCATTTTTTATCCCACAAAATGATATCATTTCATAGCTTATGTGTTGAGATCATTTTTAATTAATAAAAATAATTATCTATCTAATTACATTGAATTGGTTTTGGTGGTTATTTATTAAAAAAATACATCATTATCCCATTTTGTAAAATTTTACATTCTTCATATACTATAAAATCCTGAAACAAATCTTTTTTTAAAGGGATTAGAAACCGAGACAAATAAAATAGATGAATTCTCACTATATAATTGACTTTGAACTAGATTATAAACTTGTGGCTGATTATGTAAGATAAAAGTTTTATAACCAACTATATGGAGAAGCTTTTGATCAGTAGTAAATAATGTTTATCATAATGGATTTTCATTTTGATTTCACTAAACAAAATAGATCCACAATCTTATTTTCAGATAATCTCATAACTAATTTGGTTGAGAAAATTATGAAAGTAAAATAATCAAATCCATATCATCATTCTATTATAAAAAATCATAATGGAGTCAAGTCCTTTGATATATTGAAAAAGGATAGGTAATATGAGATTATTTTTTGATACTAGATAGTAATTCCACAATATCTTTAATAAAAACATATTTTTCTTCTTAAAAAAATTATATGGTAAAATCATCTTGGCATTCCAAAATTATTAGGATACAAGTATCCCTTTTTGGTGGTCAGGTGTGAAACATAATGTTCTTTGTTATGTTACATAATTACTATATTACCAGTAGGTCATGGTTTAGTATCAAATTAGAGCTATAATTTTTTAATATTTACCTATACTTTTAGGGAAATCCGATAAGATAGTTGTATAACTTTTCAAAGGATTACCATGAAGTATTCAGAATCACGATTCAATCTAGGTGAATATAGAATTACTCACAATGACATCCCACTTGATTTCAATATGTAATTCAAATAAGTTAGATGATTTGTAAAATATATATATTTAGGAAGTATAAAAACATCTTGGAGTACCCATTTAAAAAATCTCCAACGAAGATCCTCAATTTAACACTTAGTTTTGTTGATCATTTTCCCTTAGTTTAGTTTCTTAAAAATATCAGTTGTCATACTATGATAAATATTGAACTATTCAAGGAAATATAAAACCTTTCATGTCAATATTCACTTTTTTTATAGAATAGAGTAACAATAATCTTGGTACCTTTCCTTGTTCAAGAAATAATTGAAAAAATTCAAATGATCTATAAAAGGATGGTTTTAGTCTAAATATGAAAATAATATTATGGGGATAATCAATATATCCAGTTTTATATTGTATTAGGGGATTATGTATTCTTTAATGCTTCTCCAATTAGGGAGAAACATCAGTTATGTATGAAATGACTATTGTTTCAACTATATGTTGGACATTATGAGGTACTAAGAGGAATCATTGAGATAACTTGCCAATTGAATTTACCACCATAGATAATTTTGATTAAAAATTAATTCCATGTAACTTAAATGAGGAAACATGAAGTCTATTCATTCCATGTGATTAAATGGGTTCATATTGATCTTGATCTGGACAATAATTTTGGCCATGCACTGATTTGTATAATAGACCGAAAAGAAACATTATTATATGGTAGATTTATTCCATTGGTTTTAGTTTTATGTGAACTTATTGATATTAAACTAGAGACATATGTACCCGATAATGTGATATTTAAATATTTTCCAACACATTTATCATTCACTTGTAATCTTCATCTTTTAGGGATAGAAATCCTAATGTTGGGGAAAATTTAATGCCCCAGTTTGAGGTGTTTCAACAATTTTTCAATGTATTGATATTTTTATATTATTTGTGTTTTAATTTTTTATATTTAATGGGTTTTTATATATGTTTCTTAAGATTCTTTAAGATTAATGATTTGATTATGGATCAGGGAAACTGTGAAACTTCTCTTGGAAACTGTGAAAGGGAATCATGAAAATAAATGGAAAATGAATGGTTATCTCATTTTTTGACACAAGGGTTTGGAAAATAGTTTAGTATAACTATGTGATTTGAAAAATTTCATATATATTATAATTTGTGATTTACATATAGTTTATCAAACCTTCTACAATAACAATAATGAACCCATTTTTTTTAATAATAACACTCACATTGTTGGTACATAGTTAGAGCATGGTTTGATAAACCATCTTACCTGAAAATGAATCATAGTTTACTAAAATACCAAAATATGTCTTTAGTCTCTATTGAATCCAAAAACACTTAATATTCTTCCATTTAATTAGCCTTTCAAACCAGAGGAAACCTCAAGGTGATTTTTGAAACTCCTCTCCTAGTTCTACCTATTTGTAATATGTAGAAGTCTGTTGGGTCTATGAGATTGATTGTATGATCAATTTTCTACCCTATTCATTATCTTTCTTATAGATCCACTCATTTTCATTGGAATATAACATTTGATAAATGTTTCTATTTTTAGAAATATTGGATCAATTATGTTTGGAAAATATATTTTTTTATTTATTATAGGAATGATAAGTAGAACCCACATTGACTAGATCATGTCTTGTTTCTTCTTATTCATTGATATTTGATTAGAGGTATGTTAGTTCTCTCATTTCATTCATAGTTATACACCATGAAGTCTATGTTTTTCTTTAATGATTTTATTTAATTTTCAATGGAAATTATGGATTTTTTTCATTATGAAAACCCCATTTTGGTTTATGATACGGTAAAATTTTGAATCTTAATGGTCATTAGAAATAAATTTTGATTTAAAGATTAAAATTATAGATTTTATTTAATGTAATAAATATATTTGATTAACTTTTTTAAAATTTTCAATTGATTTAAGTGAAATAAATAGTAGCGATATCTTTTCATATGTGGAATGGTGTGTGTTAATTTTTATTAAACATGGACATTAATGCTACATATATTTGGACATGAGGAAATATATGTATTTTCACTAATGACCATATTGGTGGATAGAGCAGTTACCACTCATGAGTATTGAGATTATCATATAATTCATTTTTGTGCGTGTAAATTTGGAAGGGGTATGATTTATGGAATAAATGAATGAAACTATTTTCTTCTTTTTAGTAAAATTTTGTTAAATTGGTAAAATATTTTTGATATTCCTCACTTTTTTAATATATTTTAAAATATGAGATAACATGAGACTGTCCTAGTGAAATGGGTAGAGAAGTATACTGGATATTTCATACTCTGTATAATTACTATTCCTAAAATATTAGCATTGGTACATAGGAAGACACAATTCTCCATAAAACATGTAAATAAAATGTATCATATTTCTCTAGTAGAGCATAATTATTCCACTTTCATGTTATATTGACTGGAGTCTATATTTCTCTTATGGGGTAGTTTTAGTGATTCCACATCATTGTATCTACGTCTGGACATATTTTAATTTACTTGGGTATCCATATTTTACATTTTTTAATATTATGTTGATATTATTATTTGATTAGTATTTATTTTTTATTATATTTTTTATATTTTAATTATCATATTGTGTGGTTTCATTTTTTATATTTTCTCATCACAGGTTGAGGATGTTTAAAGGGTAAATCATCCCCTAGAATTTAGATTACCCCTTGGAATTTATTTCTTGCTTTTAGTGTAATGGTTATGTCATTAATTGTTAGTAGAATTGATTCCCTTTGGAAGTGACTCGGTAGGGTCATGATGTCACACCCACTATCCTCAAGACCTCTTCATAATATTCTAGAAGGTGTATACTATCAAAAATGGTATAAGGTTAGATTGTGGGGAGATGATACACTATGAAAACAATATAAAATGGATTAAAGAGGAATCAAAATATTAATCTGAAAAAATAACAATACATCAAATAACACATTGAATATTTTTTAAATTTTTTTGTAAACATAATAAGATAGATAAAATTTATTTATGTATGATGATCACACATGTAGATTACATAATAGATAAAATACACTTTTCTCAGCAGTATAGAAAGACATTTTCCATCTCCCAAATTCAATAGACAACATACCTCTGAAACAGTTTCACTTACGATCATTTAGTAATAGAAATTGGAATATTTCTGAATCTTGTATCATAAACCATAAATTTAATACTTACCATAAAGGGACCATCTAGTGTGAGAATGAAATAAATGGCCCCCTCACCAATGTTTTCCCTATATAATGTCCATTAGTATGTGATTTTATAAAAATTTATGTAATGTTATCTAAAACCAACATGAATAACCATATACAACCATGATAATGACATCAAATACATTATCCAATGATGGGTTGGATGATGTAAAATTGACCAATCGCAAATAAAGTCCCATTTTATTCTAACTATTTCTACACCATGTGGAGTAACGTACTAAAAGACAACTTTTATTTTCCAGTTCTTCTTTGTTGGGGTCATGCATCAGGATTTGGAATCATATTTGTGCTCTTGTAGAGTTATCCAAACCCAAGTACTAGTAACATATACCACAATGGTGTGTTTCACCATTTTCATTCTCTCCATATTTGGGTGAATTATATAACCATTTTTTATATTATCACATCCTCTATTGGAATAGTATTTTGGGATGTTGGACCTTCCCTCTATGAATCCCTCCTGGAATTTCATCACCTATCTTGGGTATCACCCAATGATATATAACATTTTATTAATCTTGTTCTTTGGGACATATTGAGATATATGATGGTTAAATACACATTATTATATTTCAATAGGGAATTTATCCTTGATTTGAAGAAAATATTTATTTTTGGAATCAAGAGTCAGTCATCTATAAAGACATCATCATTCAGAGTTGTGGAAATATAATATAAGATGTATTTTTGGTGGAAAACCTGAGTCATATCATATCCACTGTGGGTAATATTATGTCATAGGAATAAGGAATATGAGGCTCAATTCCCATGAAATCCCATGTATTTTACATGAGTTATTATGTCTTATTTATTTGATGGGCTTGGGAATTGGTCTAACGTCTTATGGGGATAGTTGTTTCACATGTTTAATGTATTATGGGGATCAGTGGATCACAAGTTTATTATTTTGTTGCAAAAAGTGGATCATAGGTTTTGTGACTAGTGGCAACATATTATTCATTGGATTAAAGTCTTTTGGTGATAGGTGAGCCAGAGGATTAACATCTTCTGGTGACCTATGGATATGCTTAGGGGATTAATCTGTTCATTTGGGAAAATGGTCACACATTGGTGTTAATTCTTCATATAGAAGAGGCTCGAAACATTAATTATAAGTTTGTGGGTATTATCATTAAACAATACGGCGTGTCCCATGTAATTAGTGATTAATTTTCTATAATGGATCTTATATACCATGTTTGGAGAGAAGAAAAAATACTCAGAATGTTAGATTCTTCAGTTTATGGTATGTGACAAGGGTAGGTCCATCCAATTTAACATTTTGTGTAAAATATTATTATGTTATAGGAGTATAAAAACCCTTGAATTTTACACATATAAGTAAACTATTTTATGAATACTAAACATCAAATTACATGTAATGGATCGTAATGTTTAATATCGTTGGACGATTACGTACATAAAACTAAAAACATGTAAATAGAATATAACATCCTTATTTTAATCATCTATAAATTTCTACTAACTTTCATTGAACATCTACATCTTCATAGGATAACCTAGGTAATACATGAGTGAAAGGGACAAGATGAATAGCCCAGTAATGGAGTAAACATGTGAATAAATCACAGAACACGGTTTCAAAGGCATTACATAATGAAATAAAAATTGAAAGATACATGAATAAACATAATGAAGATAACATGTATAAAAAACGATCATATAATCACAGAATCATAGAATGTGGAAACAACATACAACATGAATTAATCATGAGTAAAGTCAAATTCCCCATGGAGGATCATGAGTCATGACTAAAATCCCAATCCATTTCACATGGAGTATGGGTCATGGCTAACCACTAAGATCATTACACATGGAGAATGAGTCAACACTGACCACGAAGACCACTGCACATGACGTTTATTGAGAATAAACATTTCCCAATGAATTCGAGTGCTATTTTGTATCCCCCATCATAACATGTTCATGAATAATTTTTTCATATGTATAATCACACATAATGAAAAAAACATATGTGTTGTCCATAAAAGGAATTGGGTGATGTAATCATGTCACAAAGTATAAAAAATGGGTTTATCATAAAAATATCCATAAAATAACTGATTTTAATAATAAATGGACATTCATAAGAAAACATATCTATATATCATGATAATTTATTTAAAAATAAAGTGAAAATATTTTAAAATATTGATTAAACTACATTTTAAATGAAATACATTACTGCAGTTTAATGGAAACTTTTATGGATTATTTAAAATGGAAAAGTACTAATTGTTTGTATAAATAAAAAAATGAACAATTATATTTTTTAATGATTAAAGTATTTATTTAATAAGAATAATGTTTCCTTAAAATATATTATGGAGTTTTCTTGAAAATGGTTAATAAATCATGACATTCCTTTTAATCAAGATTTCTTATCTAGAAGAATTGAGATCGATATTTTTTAAAACATGTATTTCCCCATAAATGAAGCATGTAATAATTTGGATACATGATTTTTTAACATATAAAAAGAATTTATAAGAATTATATAAAAATAAATAAGAGTTACATTTTTGTAATAAAAGAGAAAGTATAACCTGAAGGAAAAAATGAAACTTCAGAATGAATCCCTTACCAAATGTTAGATTGCGATATACACATGATCTGTGTGTCCTCGATAATAAAATTAAATTAATAAATTAATAAATTATAAACCTTATATACATTTTTTGATATTTAATAATTTTATTAAGTTCATTAGTGGCATTTTTATGAGTTAGAATATACAATTTTATTGTTTGGGGGCGTTCAGTTCCTTCATTTTCATGATCGGCTTACTTGAATACATGTATGTAAAATCATGTAAAATGATAATAGTTGTCTAAATTAAAATTTTATGCTAGAAATATATATATATATAATACCAATTTATCTTATATATATATATACATATATCATTGTTTCCATAAGTGAGGATGAGTAATTTGATAAAATGCTAATTAAAACCATTCAAAATATTTTGGCATTTTTTGATCATCATGAAATAGTTATTGTTTTATTAATTAATATAATGTTTATATAACTAATAAATATTATTAAATAGGCTAAATAAATTATATTTTAATATATTTAAACCATAAAAATGGGTTCATGACCATCCGTGAAGCCAGTAATGGAAACTGAAAACTTGTCATCCTTGAATGCGATAAATAAACACCTCAAAAACGATGTATTGATTTATAGAAAAAAAAGTGAGGGTGAAATAAATTATAATTGATTATTATAATAATATAATAAATGTAAATTATAAATTAGATAATGGAGTCAACATTCCACTTATATAATGGGACTTGATAAGATATTGATAAAATAAATGAAATTAGAATGAAATTAAATCAAAAGAAAGAGGTTTTTACCTCTTAATGATTCTCCCTGAGAACCTCATTAAAGAATTTTACATTATTTTATAGAAAAAACATTCTACTAAAAGAGGAGAAGATACATCCGAAAAGAATTTGGAATAAGTTTTACAAGAATCAAGCCTTTATAGGTGTGAGGAAAAGTGGTGGTGAGGGGTGAAATTTATGGTGGAGGAATAAGGTTTTTTTAATATTTAATTCATTAGATAATTATTTATTATCAATAGTATGAATAGTGTGGATTATCCTGACTAAATAATGTAAATAATTCATGGTTGTTTGAACTAATTGTTTCTTACATCATGAATGATGTTAAAACTCTTTTGTTTTGATTAAAATGGTAAATAATAGAAATTACCATATTTCAATATTCATACAAATGTGAAAAATTTTATAAAAATCAAAAAAAAAATAACAATAATTTTTTTTGACATATAGAATTGAAAAATGAATGATATTTTAGGATAATGAATTATTAAATATTTCAAATTTAAATTTTAAATTAAATACCCATTTTAAAAGAAATCTAATTTTAAATTTATAAATTATTTTATAGAAATTTGAAAATTTAATTAAGGACTATTAAACTTATCATATAATTATATGAAAGATATATATTAATTTATGAATCTAATTTTTGAATGAAAATTTCAGTAAAATCATTATATAAATTATAAACATGTAAATAAACATTAATGTTTTATAAAAAATACGAACACATACTTAATCATTTTCAGAACATTTATTTACTGAACCTATGGTATAATTATAACATATTTTCATTTATAATATGTCTAATTTTTATTCTTACATTTATTGGAGAGTTTAATATTCTATTGTATGGTTTATAATTCCTAAGTTTCATGTTATTATTACAATGGTTTAGTTACTATTCCATTTTTATAGGTTCCTTAATTTCTAAAAAAGTCCCTTATTTTATTAATTCATTATTTATGATGTTTTTTTGTGTTTTAAATGTGATTTTATGAGATTTTTAATATATAAAATAATTATAATATGATAATTTTCATCGATATAATTTTGTGTTGTTACAATCTCCACCATTACCAAATTTATCCGTCAAAATTTCATTTTAAAAACTAAGGGGAAAACATGTGCTAGTATTTCTCCACTATTAAATCAATTAGCTATTCAGTCATTCCTATTTGAATTTCCTTTATATGGAAAGGTTTAATGTGTCACAATGTTACCTCAAGTTAATTTCAAAATAATATACTTAATTTATCCAAAAATACATCAAACATCGTGGATTATATCGATGGAAGCATCAAAAAGTTTTTAAAAAATTATTTCTTATATATATTTTTGAAAGAAATTCTTAAATTTGTTTTAAATGAAATAGTCTTACTGATTTATCTTTAAATATTTCAAAATAATGTTTTGGTAGACCCATTTTCATATTTCCACAAAGATATAAATCTTTAATTAGATTCATAGAGGCTTATCAGATGTCTCTCTCTTTTAGAACATCTTGATAATCATTTATCTCTTCATATGATTGAAATAAAGATAATAATTTGAATATACCTTGATGGCACTTCCCACTCTTAACATTGAAATAAAATTTATAACAGAATATTATCAAATATATTATATTTCATCCTTTATATAATCATGCAATTCTATAGGTATTCTATGAGCTATAATGCTGTTTGCATGTAACATGGAGATTTAAAATTTTTCAAATTCATATAAGCATGATATTAGGATGATATATCCAACTAGTTCTTTGGGGGGGGGGAGAGAGAAGATTTTTGTGTATTCTTCCTCCATCCATCATTTAATTAATAAAAATAAAATGAAATTAGGTGGCTCAAATACTTATCAAATAAGAAAATAAATGGAGCTTTGAACATAGACATATAAACATATAAATTAAAAGAATATCCAAAATTTTGATACCCTATGTTTCAATCTTGGTTTTCAATGCTTATATAATTTTACATGGGGTTCTAAAAAAAGCGATCGAGTAATAATATTTGAAAATATGTAGAAAATTTCATTAATACTAACTATAGAATACCTATATTTTTACATAGATTATAAAATTATTTTATGAGTAATCAAACATAAAATTAAAATCAATAGATTATAAGGTGTATAATATTCGGGTGATTAGGTACATGAAACCTAAAACATGGAAATAGAATAAGTCATATTTCATCAAATAATCAATAAAGTGATACAAACATTCTTTGAGATCCTACATCTTCATAGTTTGAACTGGGTAATGAATGAAAATAAATGAATGATCTAAAAATACGATTCATGAAATAAATTTATTAATTAATCTTTGAACATGGGAAAGAATCCATAACATTTTGACAAAAAAAGGCTTGAGAAATAAATATACACAATGATGCATAAAATTTATAACATAGGGTCATATAATAATGGAATCATAAGAATTTTGAAACAACATAAAACATGAAATAAGATCGAGTCAAGGCTCATTGCAGATGGAGTATAATGATTAAAGGTTAACTATCAAGACCATCTCACATGCTACATGAGTCAAGGTTAACTATCAAGACTGTTTCTCATTGAGTCTGAGTTAAGGATAACCTATAATACCTTTGAACATGAGGTATCATGATACTAAAAATTAAACAATACATTGGAGTTATATATTTTTGAACCCATCATAACATTTTCCTGAATATTTATTCCACATGAAGAATCATACATAAGGAATAAAAATAATCATTTTCCTTGGAAATAAATGTGCATTTTAATCATGTCATAACGCCTAACAAATGGGTGTATCATAAAATTGTCCATAAAATAGAGGATTTAAATAATTCATGGGCATTAATAAGGGAAAATAGTTATATATCATGATATGATATTTTAAATTGAAATGAAAAAAATGTAAAATGATTGTTTAAGAAACATTAGAAATGAAATATTTTTGTGCAGGGTAAGGGAGGATTTTATAAATTATATAAATAAAAAAGGAATAATTATTTATAGAAAATAATTAATGAAACAAAATTGTCTTCCATAATAATATTATTTATTTTAGAAAAATTATTATGGCTTCACATAGATTATGGAGTGAACTATAAAATGGGTAAGAAATTGGGACTTTCCCTCTAATTGTAATTTCTTCTCATGAAGAACAGAGAAGGGAACCTTTTTAAAACACGTGTTTCCCCATCATAGAGTTATGTAATTATTGAGATAAATGGAATCAGAACACATTAAATGATTTTATTATATGTATATAATAATAAATAATATTTAAATTGGGTTAAATGGAGAGAAAGTGTAACCCAAAAGAAAAATGGAGGTTCATAAAGAATCCCTTACCTTATTTTTGAATGTTCTCGGGATATGGCTTAATTTTCCTAGATAATCAAATTAATTCGATGACATCATAAATAAAATAATTCTATACATGTATTTTATATATTTTAATTTTTTTATGTTCAATTATGTATTTTTGATGAGATATATTATACAATATTATCATTCGAGAGGATTAATTTCGTTGGTTTTCATGATTGGTTTATTTGTATACGTGTATAAGAAAATCCTATAAAATGTGAATAGTTTTCCAAAAATGAACATATATGTTATAAATTAAAATATTAAATATTAAATGCACTAATATATCATTTCTTATAGATGATAGGATAATTCATTAGATAAAACGTTAAGGATAACAATTTAGATTATTTTTCGTATTTTTTGATCGTCATAGAATACATATTTTTATTAATTGATATAATGTATATATAATAATTATAAACAATTAAATACTATTTAATAAATATATAATACTAAATTTTAGCCATAAAAATGGGATTATAACCAGCATTGAAAGAGATAATAGAGATTGAAAACATATCTTCCTTGAATATGATAATTTAACACATCATATATGATGTTTTCATTTTTAGAAGAAATAGGCTAGGGGAAAGAAAATATGATGTGTTATTCTATTAACAAAATAAGATTCATTTATATGTATGTTATGTGACTTAATATTCCATTTGGATTAGGGGAGGTGATAATATAATTTGAATATAATATAAATTGGAAAGAAATTAAAACAATGGAATGACGTTTTTGCCTATTGAATTCTTCTCCTTGAGAACCTCCCTAAAGAACTTGAGTGTTTTATATTATTGAGAAAAAATTCTCATTTAAATAGTGTAGATACATTTGAATTAGTTTGAGAAGAATTTTTACATGCTTCGAGGAATTTGATGTGTCAGTAAAATAGGTAGTGAGGGGTGGTATTTATAGTGGAGGAGAGAGGTGTTTTTTGATTATTTAATTCATTAGTTTTTAATTGTGGATCATGACTATTAATATAATGGATTTTTTATATTTAATAATTCATGTGATCCCTAAATAATTTTTTATTACATATTTCATAATGTTAATATTCATGTATTAGGATTAAAAGGCTAAATACCTTAAATTATCATATTTCACTATTCATAAAAAATAAACTTTTTCAAAAAAATAACAAAAATTCACCCTAATTTTTTTTTGAAGATACGATTTCAAATATAAAATCCATCATATGAAAATAATTTTATAAGTATAAGGAATTTAATTTTTAATTAAAATACTCATTTATTTGAGAAATACTGATTTTAAAATTATTTGTTATTTTATAACACATTGAAAAATTAATTAAGGTCACATAAAATAATATATTAATAAATTGAAAACAAATTATAAATTTTTGAATCTATTTTATGAAAATATATTTCATTTAAATCCTTATAATAATTAAGAAATTGTAAATACAGATTTATGTTTTATAAAAATACCAACAATTAATTTATAATTTTCAAAACATTAATTTACTTATACGATGATATAATTATATCATATATTTGTTTATAATATTCCTAAATTTTATTTATAATTTAAATTGTTATTTTACTATTCTAATGCCCAATTTATTATTAATAAGGGTAATGTTACTATTTTAATGGACAATTTACTATTCATTTGGTATGGGTTCCTTAATTTCTAAAAAATCCTATTAGTTTAGTCATTATTCATCTATAATGTTTGTATTCTATTATTTTTGTGATTTTATGTGATTTATACAATATGAAATAATTAAAAGAAGGGAATTTTCATTTATAAAATTTTGGGTCGTTATATTCATCCATCCATATGAAATTTATCCCTTGAAATTTCTCATTACAAACTAAGTGGGAAACAAGTGAAGGTACATCTCTTTAATTACTTCAATGAGGACTTCTATATTTTCTAATAGAGTTTGATTTTAGGATAGAGGGATCATGTGTCAAAGTATTACCTCCAAATATTATCAAAATTATCTAATTCCATTATTGAAAAACACCTCAAGCGTATTGTGTTATATTGATAGAGACGTCAATATGTCATTAAGAATGTATTTCATATATATAATTTTGAAAAATATTCTTGATATTTTAATATATAAAATATTTTTATAGATTCATATTAAAAATATGGTTTTTCTATATTAGTTTTGGTATTTCCCCAAATAAATCTACTATTAGATAAATATCAGTTTCTTGGAGGTCTCCATCTTCTAAAGCATCTAGAAAAACATTTTATCGATGCATCAGTTTTAAATAAAGAGAATAATTTGATAAGACCCTAATGGAACATCCCATCCATATCAAGGTAAGAAATTTTAGAGTGTAAGATTCTCCAATATATGAAACATGATCCTCGAAATAATCAGGTGATTTTAGAGGTATTGGATTCCACATAATGTATCTATCATGTAACATGCATATTTTAAAATGTTTCAAAGTCATCTGAACATTAAATCAAGTTAATCATTCAAAGTAGTTCTTCAAGAAGAGAGAGAATAATTGTTCATGATGTTTCTCCATTCATATTTTAGCTATTAAAATGAAAAAATTAGGGGTCTTTAATACTAATCTAATAATAATATAAAATGAATCTTTTAACATTGAAGTATAATCATAGAAATGAAAAATATATCCTTATTTTATATGCCCTAAGTTTTAATCTAGGTTATCCATGGTTGTCGGTTTATCCCTAGGGTTCTTATTAATGTTCTCTAGTCCTAATATTCAAAAATAAATAGTCCATCTATTTGATACGGACTATAGTATCCCTAGCCTTTTACCTATATTATTACATGATTTAAATATAATTAGACATAAAATTAAAAGTGAAGGATAGTAATGAATAATGTCTTTGGATGATTAGGCACATGAAACTGAAAACATGAAAATGAAATAAAATATCTTTATATTAATCATCAATAAAAGGATACAAACTTCCATTGATCTCTTAAATCTACATTGGATAACCGGGGAAATACAAGAAAAAATGGATGAGATAACAAACATAGTATAAGAATAAACATAAAAAATAAAGCATAAATCATGGGTTAAAAGGAATAAAAAGATGACATAAAAAGGAATGAAATATAAATAAACATAATGAAAAATAATATGTATAGTTTGTGATCATATAATCATGGAATAATTGAAATGTGTAAAAAATATAGAATATGGCATAATAATTATTCAAGTATCATTTAAAATGGAGGATAATGAGTCATGGATAACCTCCAAGATAGTTTTACATAGATCATGTTCCATGTTTATTCAGAAAGACTGTTGCAAATGGAGAATGAGTTAGGACGAATCGCTAAGGCCATTTAACATGAAATCTCATGAGACTAAATGTTACCCATTACATTAGAGTGCTAGTTGGGGTCACCCAGCATAAAATGTTTATGAATATGTCTGCCACACGAATAGTCATACATTTGGAATAAAAATAATCAATTTTTAGGGAATGAAGTCTGCATTGTAATCATGCCATAACACATAACATATTAATTTATCATAAAAGTGTCCATGAAATAAGGAATTAAATTCATAGAAGGAAATATATAATAGAAAATAGTTATAGATCAGGATAATTGATTTCATGATGATCTGAAACATGTAAAATGACTTTTAAAAAACACCAGAAATAAAATACTTTAGTATAGTTTAAGGAATTATTTTAAGAACACGTTAAAAAATAAAAGGATTTTTTTATATAAAACTAGAAATGAACCGAGATAGTTTTTATGCTAAATTTAGTGATTCTATTAAAATAAATTAGGTCTAAAAAAGATTATGGAGTACACATGAAAATGGGTAATAAATTAGGATGTTCCCTTTATTCTGGTTTGCATATCGGGAATAATTGTGAAGGGAACAATTTTAAAAAATGTATTTCCTCATAAATGAAGGAAGTAATGATCTGGATACACAATTCATGAAAATATAAACATAAATTAAATTTTTTTATTACAATAAATAACAGTAATATTGTACTAAAGCAATCGAAAGTGTAACCCGATTAGAAAATTCATTCTTGGAAAGAATCTCATTACTTATGTTTGAATGTCTTCTATATATGATATTAGGTTATAGTATAATAAAATTTAATTCATTAATTATTTAATTCATTAAAAAATATTTTTATTTGATTTATTATAAATTTATTAATTTCATTTATGTCCATTTTATGAGTTAAAAGATACAATTTTATCATTCGAGAGTATTTATTTCATAGGTTTTCAGGATCGGTATTCTTGTATACATGTATGGAAAATTATGAAAAATGTAAATAGTTGTCCAGAATTGAAATTATATGGCATTAATGAACATATAGAAAATTATAAGGTCTTATATATCAATTTTTCTAGATACAATGATTATTAATTTGATAAAATGTTAATAAAAATCATTTAGATTATTTTCTTTATTTTTTATATTCACGAACTTGTTTTTTAATAAAATAATATAATGTATATATAATCATTAATGAATATTAAATAGGGTTTAATATAGTTTTTATAATCTGGTTTAACCATAAAAATGTTTTTATAACCAGTATTTAAGGGGGTAAGGAAATTGAAATCTTATCATCCTTGAATGTGATAAATTAACACATCACGTGTGATGTTATCATTTTTAGAAAAAAATGGTTGGGGTAAGAAATGATGATGGATTATTGAATTTAAAAAATAAAATCTATTTATATTTGATATAACTGAGTTACTATGTATATTTGATAAGGGGAGGTGAGAAGAGAATAATAAAAGAAAATAAATTGGAAGGGAATTAAAAAAATTGGAAAGCTATTTTACCTCTTGATTTATTCTCTGTGAGAACTTCCTTGAGGAACTAGAGTTAGGTATTTTATCTATAAATGTATCATGTATGTAGGGAATAGACTATTGGAATGGGTTGGTCAAAATTTTGGCAAGATTCAAGTCATTGTTGGTGTGATGAAAATAGGTGGTGAGGGTTTTATTTATTATGGAGGGGAAGAGTGTTTTTTATAATTTAATTCATTAATTTATTATTTTGGGTCAATATTATGAATAGTGTGGATTATTGTGACTAAATATAGTAACTAATTTATTTATGATAGATATAATGGTTTCTTACATCACTCACGATGTTAAAATTCATGTATTAGGATTAAAATTTAAAATTCCATAAATTATTGTATTTAACCATTCAACAAAAATTCAACTATCTCAGAAAAATTTACAACATTCACCCTAACCAGTTTTTGACATGTAGAAGTCAAAAATGAACTCCATTTTTTTTAAAATTGTTTTCTAAATATATGATATTTTATTTTAAAATAAAATTCAATTTTATTCTAAAAAAATATTGATTTTAAAATTATAACTGACTTTATAACACATTGAAATTTTAATTAAGGTCACATAAAATTATGCTAAAATCATAAGAAAACAATATATATTAATTTATTAATCTATTTTATGAATATAAATTTTCAATTAAATATTTATATTAATTATAAAATTTCATATAAAAGTTTATTTTTAAAAAACTATGTATAATTATTTCTCATTTTCAAATCATATATTTTCTTATAAAATTAAAAAATTATATTATATTTTCATTTATAAGATGCATATAATTTATTAATAATTTCATTTGAAATATTACTATTTTATTGGATGGTTTACTATTCATAAGGTTCATCTTACTATTCAAATTTTTAGGTTACTATTGCATTGATATAGTTTCCATAATTTCTAAAAGGACTCTTTTTTCATTCATTAATCATTAATAATGTTAATTTTGTATTCATTGTATGATTTTATCTATTTTATTTTTCATTACATAATTATAATAAGGGAATGGTTCATTGCTAAAATTTTGAGTTGTTTCATGGAGCGACCTCAGGGGATGATGTGGGGAATAAGCAGAAGTGTTTCTCCTGTGATGCGGTTTTATCCCAAGTGTATGGGTTTCATCCCATTAATGTGTATGTATTATGAAATGGGATACCCTAAATTGTAGGTTCAACCCATGATGTTCTTAGGATTACACATATGGGATTCCCAAAGTAGGAGTTTTGTGTGGGGATTATGCATATGGCTACTTTAGAGTAGGAGTTTCATCCCATGATGGTGTGGGGAATACGAATATAGGATACTCACCGTTAGTCCCTCATCCCCAGATTGCGTGGGTCTTACCCATATTGGATTTCTAGTGTAGATGTTTCATCCCATGATTATTTGAGGCTTAATCATATGTACATCCCATTGTAGGTGTACTGTACTATGGTGGTGTAGGAGGTGTCTTTTCATGAATATAATATATGAGGAATCATTTTTTTATCCCACAATTTAAGGGTATAATTTTACACAATTTAGTGAGGATTTTGTGTAACACTGCAAAAATGTTAAAGGGCTAAAAAGATAAATTATACAATTCATTTCATTAAGGCAATTTTTTTTTTGAGATAATACGTCATTATAACTGCAGGATTAAGCATTCTTTTTTAGTGTTGATCATGATTAGTGACCTCCGGTGAAGATTTCTAGGGTGTTTTTGAGTGGGTAAAAAGCACACTGAAAGGACATGTGTCATCCTATGGGAACAATTATTAGTTTGATGACCCATTTAGGGATGTGGGTGGTCCCCTAAGAGGGGACCACTTGTATGAAGGGAAACTTGTGTTTCCTAGAGAGCTAGGATATGATGACCATATTAAGACAAGGTAACTATGCTCTTATCCAGGTCTATTGGATTCATTATGATTGGATTCAGGTTATATAGCCTTATGTATGGTGGAATTTACATAGTTTATATGTAGGATCCACAATGAGAATGTAGTTCTATAATGGGGGTGAATCTAACACCCCAAAAATGTTATAGGGGTAAGAGGATAAGTGATATGACTCATAAAATAAAGGTCCACCTTTGTTTTTTGGATCCTAACTAACTAGTAATCTACAATTATTTCTTCATGAACTACAATAGTGATTTTAATTGGTGAACTCCTAGGATGTTTCCTAGGGTGTTTTTGCGTGAAGAAAAAGCACATCGAAAGAACATGTTTTGGCTTGTGGGGGTTTTAAATAGTCCAATGACCTGTTCCGGCATTTGGGTGGACCATAGATTTGTGACCTCATACCTGTGGGGTAACTAGACTCGATTTCCATGTTAAGGTGGAGGTGTTTATTCTGTTAGGGGGGACCAGTAGTTTCATTTTTTCTTTTATTTTTATGTCTTGTGTTTAGGAAGTGAGGTTATGATAATTTACCTCATGTGTATCATATGTGGAATAGGTCCTCTCCCAAGGGATACATATCTTTGTAGGAGGGGAGGAAATGATAATATGCATCATAAAAGGGAAAATAATGTTGTTTACCTTGAATATTCTACACTGTGAGTGGATTATGGAGGTCCTGGGGTAATTTATCCAATTTTGAAGAGAAATATATAATTAGTTTTTTAATATGATGGTTAAATAAAAGGATTCAAGCATGAGGGTTGATGATTCCTTTCACAAGAATGACAAAGGAACATAAAGAACCCTTTTTTGTCTATATGGAACCCTTATAAACTTGAGATTCATGAACATAGATTGGATAAAATAATAAATCATATGATAGAAAATGAGGTGCAATTCTTGATGGTGTGGTTCATTATGGATTTTAAGGTTTTAAAAACCAATATGGAGAATTCCCTTTGTAAAATAATTTTTCCCATGGTTAAATTTCTAGGAATGATTAGTGTCTATCAAAATACAATTAATTGTGAAGGGTTTTCTTCTACCACAAATGGGTTGTATTTTGTGATAGTCCCCTCCATTTGGATTTCATTACATATAAAACTCATGGAGGTCCATTATTGAAGGATAACTCAATGTAAGAATATACATATCATTTTTTCATGTGATGGTATTAATTTTTTAAAATGGGAGCTTCATATCTATGTCAAAATGTTTCATATCTTTAAATGTTGGATGGAGTAAGTACTTATTTGAATATTTGGGATGTTTATTTTCAAAAAATTATTCATAAGGTAGGCCCATTCACAACGGATATAAACCTCTGTGAATAGATATAAATTTCATGAAGATTATCAAAATTCACTATAGTTTGCTAAGGTGCTCGTGAAACTATCATGAAGGGTAAACCATTCACAAATTATTTTGAACTTATAAAATAATGTGATTTTTTTAATTTTAAAAAAGTTTTTTATTTAATTCCCCTTGACTCATCAATGTATTCCCCCATGTCTTCCATTGGGAATGTTTCAGATTTATATTTTCAACCCCTCAAAGTGAGAGCTTTAGTGGGAGACAATAGTCAAATTCTATGATGAAATAGATGATAACCCGTAATCTAGGTTCGCCATTTATGAAAATAAACCCAAAAGAATGAATTATAAGTAGGGAGACAAATTACAATGGGCTTGATTAGAATTTCACCAATAATCGGAACATTCTATCTTTTCAAGAAACTCATGACTACCCTGAGATTTTTTTGACCTCTATCCTTTCCTTTTATGAGGATTTGTAACCCCATGGGAAATCCTTTATGATTCATTGAAAATTAATAAATAATTACATCATGAACCATTCATTCATTACTTATAATTTTAATTTTTTATTGTCTCAAAGATTGATGTTGTAGGTCATGAAGCAACCAATACCCGATGAAGTTACATTGCTGATAAAATTACAAATGGGGAGTGATTTCGGTCCATTTTGGATTATAATTACCTCACTAAATTAATGAAAAATAAAAAATTGGAATACCCAATTTGAAATATGATTCCTTTTTTGATTTGGAATAATGTATGATGTCTTAATCCATAGTGAAAATAGAGACACCCCTTATTACAAGTTTAGAAGCTTGACTGGGTTGTACCAGTGGTAAAAGGCTAATACGGTACATAACATAAATAATGATTCCATGTTCAATATTTGTTCATTTTGGAACACTATGAAACAAATAAAAAGGGGAATATTTTTGTTGAGAAAACCCCTCATCAATAAAAAATCATCTTCAAGGTGAGCATGGTATATAATATTGAAGGATGGTAGAGGAGTGGTACTAAATTAAAAGTGAGAAATTCATATATTAGTGGATTGGGTATAGAAGGAATGAAAATGATGTGATGAATTTGAGGAATCAAAGAGGGTCGAGATATATGAAGTATTGTGGACTTCAAAGATCAATGTCTATAACGAGACAAAAATCATTCTAGTGCTATATACGATGTGACATTAAAACACAGATACATTCCATATACACCATGGGGTGGATGGTGTCATCATGTGGGAGCTCCAATAGATCATAAGTAAACCTATCCTCAGAGATATGTATGTTAAATTCTTCCTCATTGATAATATTACATAGGACCAATATAACATGTTAGAGTAATCAGCAACATTACTACCTCTTTTGTATGGGGAGTATGATCAAATTCTTGGGATGAAGGATTCCTTTATCAATAAGAAGTTCATATTTCTTTGATGGAGCCTTGGGATATACAAATATGGATACCCAAAAATTGAAATAATGTGACTTTATATGGTAAGGGTCACTTGTACATGAGTATTCTAGAGGCATTCAAGTGGGATCAATAGAGATATTTTGTGAATCATGTTTTCCCTGTAGTTATACAGGAGGGTTTCACTAAGGAACTAATTTTATAAAGGTTGTTACCAGTCCATGATGTGAACTTGGGGGGGGGGGGGTAAGGTATAATATAATCATTATGGTGGTGACATTGGTGATGAGGAAACACATCAAAATTTTCATATAATTGTTAGTGAACCTATCGACTGTTTTCTTTGAAATAACAATGTGGGAGACCCCTTTTCATATGTCTGTCCCCTTCCACTATCTATATTGCTAGGTTGTAAACCACATATTTAGGGGAAGGTTATGAGTCCCCAAACACCAATATGCATACAAGAACCAAATTATGACTATCAATTAGAAACATCATTAGGAGTATCCATGTTATTATGAATCTAGTTTGTGTGATTATGTGGATTGGGTTGGCGAATTATTTCATGTTCACCCAGTCAGACTTTAAATGGGTATGGTGATAGATGAAAATATATTGAATATGGAGCTTCGATCATACCTTTTGGTCTTATTAAATGGGTTACTATTTGGGATGCTATATTTCAAGGTGATATGTATACATTACGCCTTGTAATGTTTTTCAATACAATTCCAATACCCCCATTGGATGGCCCTGAAGGACTATTCTAGGGTTTTATTGGAGAATTACCCTTTGGGTATTAAATAAATATAGAACATGTTTTTTCAAAGATATGGTTGTGGGAGGAATGATTTTCCACCATCAATATATCTGTACAGTCTCTTACATTAGTACACGACATGTTTGGGGAGTGTGTTCCATGATTATTCAATGATAAAATGAGACATTTGAGAGGGCTTCTTATAAGGGATAATGTTGTCCCGGGGATAGGGTCGGGCTTTAGGTAGAGTTGCATGATGAGATGTGTGGACTTGAATAATTGGTGAATAATTTCTTATAGGTCTAGAGGGGGTGTAATGGAAGGTCCAAGACTCCCAAATAAGAGGACGTGGGCGGAATGTAGAACATCCAGATCATTTCTGAGTGTACGTATTATGGAATCAAGGAAGTGGTTATGCGAAAGAGGTATTCCTAATGATTCCTCCTCCCACAATTATTAGAGGTACTTGGAGTTTTTTTCAACTCATTCATCTCAAATATATATCACATCATCTATAAGATGAGGGGTCCATCGTATCAGGATGGGTCAGACAAAGGCTAGTTTCCATGATCCTCAGGATGAGATGCTTAAATATATTCAGGAACTTCAAGACTTGGTAACCACTAATGGGATGTGGGTCCCTTTAACTACCAATGTGAGGGTACTCACAGAAATCATGACCCCAATATACCTCCCTTTGGGTCATGTTATAGCAGGTGAAGCTGACCAAGAGATTTCAGCTAAGGATGAATCATATAGGAGTGATTCCTTTTAGAAGTCCAATAGGGGTAGAGATTGTAATGTAGATGAGGTAGATTTTTAAATATCATTGAAAAAATTTATCCATTAATCATTTTAAACATTTCATCTTATCCCGTTTTTTATTTTTGTTGGAATTAAAAAGAATGTATGATGGGGGATTCATAAAAAAAATTTAGGTGTGGATGAAAAGGATTCAATCCTAAATTACACTTGTATAGTATATCCATTGAAATTTTTGTTATTGGAATCTAGCTAAATGAAATTTATTTTATACCCCTTACTGAGGAGGAGGATCAACTAATCAAAGTTCCACTTTGTTACCTTTGATAACATCCTTCCCTTATTTTATTAAGGATCCATGAAATAATATTTTTTCTATGTTCTTTAATGTATAGAATAGATCTAACATGTCTAGTTGGGGAACATAATTTTAGGGTCATGGAAATAATAAGTATGGAGATTCCAACACGGTAGGGGCTTCTAAGGATTATCACAAACCATGTAGTATGTATTTATGAATATTTTATTCCTCCATTCCATATTTTTTACTCTACCTTCTACATGTTAGGATTGATTAACCCTATTTCTTAATAGATACGAAAACTATATTGAGTTCCTAGAGGCCATTGCTAATGACTTCAAAAATAGAGTATGTAGCCAAGGAAATGATAGATAATGTTTCTATCCTAACGGGGGTGGCCAAGGAGGACATCATGGATGAGGCTACAAAAAATATGGTACATTTTATGGAGGGGATATGTCTTATATAATCATGATGGATAAGGTGGTATTTATCGTATGAAATCATAAGGAGGAAATTGTTGATGGTGATATAATTATTATAACATAGAAATATGAAGTTGTGATGGAAAAGGTTGATCTCCCATTGGGTATAGAGTGCACCACATCCTGGAGGATACCTGATGTAGATCCCAATGCATATGTGCTCAATGTTTTCCTCTATTTTGATCCTACACCTCTAGATGACATATTGTGGTTATGGAGAATCATTTTTTTAGTGAAATGTTGGTTTAAGATTATGATAATTCATTACTTATGACCCACTAGTTAATCTTCCATGCTGAGAGGGGTCCCACCAACACTAGATGGAAATTTAGGGGACTAGTGGAGTGGAATATCATGTTCCCCATGCTATAGAATGAGAATTCATCTTTGAGTTATTTCATGTGGAGTGGTAACGGTTGGACTACTCACAATACATAGAGAAATATTAAGGAACCGGGACTCTCTAGAAAAAAATTTAAATTTATGTTTTGTAATTTCAGTATCAACAAAACGAGGGTATTTTTTGTTCAAGGTTAGATATGATATACATTTGAATATCAAGCCATGTGGCATCAATGGTTAAAGTGGAGGGAGTGTCATCCTTGGTAGCTGAGTTCAGGGATGAACAGGGTCAGATGAATATATGAATGGATGAGGTTTGTCTGGTGTTTTAGGAGGAGGTCCTATAGAAAGTTATGTCCTAATAGGTCATAGAGGCTTCATGGTAGAGGATATCAAAGATTGAGTTCTCAATTTCATAGGTTGAGCATTAATTTAATACCACTTATTTTATAAAGGATATGCCCCAGTCTATGGATGACCCTCCTCCATTATGATTTTATTTTCTCAATATTCTTGTTATTTCTCTCCGTTTTAAATTTTTTATACTAACAATAAGTTCAACTACAAAATACTATTCCCATGTGAGGATGGAGTCTCATGGTGGGGCATTTGGGGGGAACCCTAGCTCTGATGATCCTGGCCTGATTGCGAAAGAGGCTATTGATTCTTTACCTTCTAATAATACACTAATATGTAAGAATTATGATTGTGTTAGTCAAAAGGACATGTTTTTTTCTGTTCAAAATAGACATCCCACAATGGTCCCTATATCTGATGTACCGGGTATGAAGAAGAAATATGTAGACGTTCTTAAATCTTATGTTAATTTCCTGGAATTTTATTACACTCCACCTAGAAGGATCATTATGAACTGGCGAATTTCCATTGTTTCAATTAATCAAACTGTTGTAGAAGAGTGTGTCAATATCTATCATTTCTCGATCATTGCTCGAGTTATTCTTCTGATAGGTTGAGATCTTTGTAAATTCAATGATATTACTCAACCAATTTCATAAATTTGGGGTTTTGACAATTGGAGGATGATATCTATGGGCTGGAAATATTATCTTGTTCTGTTTTTATCTGAGGAGTCTAAGCACAGATCATCGATCTTCGGGTCTATATTTATGATGACTGGATTTCTCTAAATTCAAGAGTGGGATAGTAACTTTGATCCTAAAAATGTCAAGGATACTCATGATAAGGTATGGATTCTCGTTCTTAAATTTAATTTTCTTTACTGGCATCCTAGAATTATATTGTATATTACCACATTCATTAGCAATCCCATTTGTATGGATAAAAATACTAAAAATATGATTTCAGAAATTTTGTGAGGGATCTTGTTGAAGTATATATGGCATCTGTAACGGTGTAAGAGGGTTTTTTGAAAACTAGGGATGATAGTTTTTTTTTCGGGATATTCAATATGAATGGAGGTTATAGTTCTGTCTTAATTGTAACCTCTTTGGTGATATGAACTTTGAGTGCAACAGGAATATTCAATGTGGCATGTGCAAGTTAAAAGGTCATACTGATGCCTTTTTTAGTAATAATAAGGTGAAGTAAAATTCATTAAGACCATATTCAGAGCCGACTAATCCTATTTATAAGTAGGTACCTATTAAGCCTTCTCATCCCAATACTGAGCATGTTATTCCGGACGTAGTGTAGATACCAATTTACCCATATCATCTCATTACTAAGCAAGTTTATCATGATTCAACAGATGTACCTTTTAAGACTGTTAATCCTATTACGGAGCTTGGTTCTCAGATTACAGCTTAGGTAACTATTAAGATTTCTAATCCAACTATTGAGTATGTCTCTTGGGATACTGTACAAATACTTATTACTAAAACTATTCAGGTTTCAACGCAAGTACCTATTAATCCTATTAATCTTTCTTCCGATCCTACTATATAGGATTAAGTGTAGGTTATTGTTGAATATACTCCAGTGTCTGATGTGGCTATGTCACCAAAATTGATTTTGGATTTTGTTGGAACTTCTAAAAAGACAAACAAGGATTTCATTCCAACTGAACCTCTTTTAGAGGATCCGGTTCAGCTAGTTTTAAAAGAATATGATGGTTTGGATATTGTTAACGACCTGGTCCCCTAGTATACTAGTGATATTAATAGTAGTTATTGTAATACTCAGCTGCTACAAGATGAAGATGGATCCTTCTCTCAAGTTCCACTATCTAAGGCTGGGAGTAACCCTTTGTTGTAGGTCAGTTAGGAGCTAGTTCATTCTATTAATATGTTCACTTCTTTAGAGTGGTTCCTTTTGGTTTGGTGATAAGGTGGACACATCCAATGAAGATTTGTCTCAATCCGTGGAAGGTCCATCCTCTATTCTTGACCCATTGGAAGGTACAATTTTTTCCTCACATGAAGTATGAAAGGGAAATAGGAAGATGAGTGAGAACTAGGTTAAGAAAGTGAAATTTCAACATGATGATGGGTTTAACACCAAGTTCAAATCTCTTATCTCATGAATAATTTCTTTTTTTATTTTTAGGGGCTTGAGAATTATCCCACAGTAAAAACTCTTAGACATTTCATTATGGCCAATAAAACCTATCCTCATATGTATTGATGAGCCTTATATGTCCTTTAGTAAATTTAAAGCCTTTAAATGGGGAACCCTTGGGTATTATATAGTTTTCCATTATTCTAAGAAAAATTATACGGAGCCTATTTGGGTTTCTAAACATGATAGTGTCTTTTTTATTTATTCAATTCATTCTCAACAGTCGATCTCACTCTGTATTGAGCTAAGTTGATATGCTATGTCATTTAATTTTTTATGCTTTAAATCAATATATTGGAAGATGTGCTTTGTGGTCATATCTAAAAATCATAGCACTGGATGTGAGAAAAATCTGGGTTATTAATTGGTGATTTCTAATCGGTGCTACGACCATAGGGAAAGACATGGAATTGTTTTAATAGGCTGGCTGATAATGAGTTTTCTACCTACATTGATTCTTGATATTTGATTGAGGTCCCAATCACGGGGGCTGATTTAACCTTGTGAAGATAGACTTTAAATTTTTTATAGGCCAACAATATTGAGATGTGTTTTTTTCAGGTGGACGAGAGAACTCGGGATTTTTATTTGTCTGTTATCACTCTTCCATGAGCTCACTCTGATGACAATCCTCTTTTAATAGATCCAAGTATTCATAGTATTAGATCATCTCATTTTCCTTTTATGTTTAATAATGTCTGGTTAACTATTCTAGGTTTAAGGGAGATTGTTATTGAAGAATGGGAAACCACTTTAATTGGAATCCCTTTTCAAATAATGGTTATGAAGAAAAAGGCAGTGAAGGAAAAACTCAAAGAGTAGAGTAAACAATTGTTTTCAGGCATTGATAAAGATATTCAAAGTGCTAAAGATAATCTCCTATAGTGACACCGACTTAATGAGGGTAAGGATGTTATATATAGGGATAAGCTACTTTATCTTTCTAAATTTAATGAGATTTTGGGCTTAAAGTAATGTCTATCTCAGAATCAATACAATTTCATGTGGCTGAAAGATGGGGATAGAAATACAATACTTTTTCATTTCTTGCATAGGGAAAAGAAGTTGAAATGTGGCATGAATACCCATATGGTTGGAGGAGTTATTTTTAATTTGGAAAATTATTTTTTTAGTGATGCTTGTAGTTATTTTGGAAATCTTTATAATGACTCAGGGGACAATAATACTCATAAAATGTTAAGGAATCTTTCTCCTATAGTTGAGGACTCTCATAATGATATGCTCACTAATATACCCTATGAAGAGGACGTTATAAAATATATCATTACTGTGAATGCTGATAGTATGGAAGGGACAAATTGTTTCTCTAATAAAGTTTTCATGATGTATTGGGATATTATTCTCACTGATTCTTTCAATGCGGTTAGTGATTTCTTTTACCATGCTTTCATTCCTTTGGATGAAAATTATATTTTTATTTCTTTGATTTCACAGAAGTAGAATGCTATGGATATTTGGAATTTCAGGACTGTGGAAATAGGGAATACTCTACTAAAAGATATCAGTAAAGTCTTGGCAAAACTATTGGGAAGTGTTTATAAGGTCATTATTTCCATAAATAAATTTGGGTTTGTTCCTAGAAGGAATATTTAAAATTGCTTTTATATGGCTTTTGACTGTGTCAATATTATGAGGAAAAAGGTGTGGTATGGTAATATGGCTCTTAAGGTTGACATTTCGTTGTCTTTTGATACTATGATGTTGAGTTTTATTTTTTTCAGTGTTAGGAATTCATTGGTTTTCTAATGGTTGTATCAATTTGATTAGGGGTATTCTTAAAAGTTCTATTATCTCTATTCTTATTAATGGCTCTCCTAGAGGATTTTTTAAGTGTTCAAGGAGATTGAGACAAGGAGATCCATTATCTGGCCTTGTTTTGTCTATTGCAGAGGATTACATTAGTATATGTCTATTGGATGTTGTGTATACTGGTTTTTATCAGCAAATGACTATTGGCATAAGTCTCTTTTCTCCTTCACATTTATTCTATGTGGATGATATTATGTTGTTTGGGAAGGTTGATTGAATTACTAACTAGTATATTAAGGTGGATTTTGAGCATTATGATTAGGTATCTCGTGAAGTTATCAGTTGGGGGAAATCCTCTATGATTTATGGAAGATGGTTTACCATCTATAATAAAAAAATGGTTTCCTAGAAGCTTGAGGTCAAGAGATGGACTCTACCATTTAATTATTTGGTGGTTCCACTTTTTGGGGTTCTACTAAAAGGTTCTACATGGAAAACATCTATTTTAGAATTCTCAATCAAATGGATACATGGAATGGTAAATCAATGTCTCAGGAAGGACGTGTCTGTCTTGTTAAAGTTTTTGATTACCTCCATGTGTGTCTATGTTTTTTATCATTAGAGATGGCCTATAACTGTTCTTAAATAGATACAAAGACTTATTCGTAATTTTATTTGGATTGGCTCTGTTAATGAAAGGAATCATGTTACAGTTGTTGGAGAGATTTCATTAGGCTTATTGATATGGAATGCATGGGGCTCAAGGATATTAATCATTTTAATGAATCTCTTATTAAATTGTTTACTTGGTCCCTATTGACTTCCAATGATTTTTCTCTAGAATTTATGTGTAATATAATTGGATCCTAGTTGTTCAATGTGTATTCTCTTTATGTCCCATACTCGATAAGGCCCTCTATTAAACATGCTTATTTTATCATTTCATAATCCTCAAAATGGGTGGTTTGTAGAAATTCCTAATTGAATTGATGGAAGAATGTTTGGTTATCACATGTTATTACTGGGGATATTGAGATCCATCCTTATTTGAAGAATCTTTCTATTGATTAATTTCACAATATTATCACTACTAATGGGTTTTTTCAAGTCCTTTGAGAATGGAACTGGATTGTTATCTGTATTCTTCTATGGATACTATGATTTGGTACATAGATTAACTTGTATTTTAAATATAAAAGGGAATATAGATCCATGTGTGCTGAGCCATTAATGGTACGTACTTGGATTCTTATGTTTCATTATGAAGTTATTCAGCCGAATCATTACATGATTATATATAGGATTTGGAAGTGTAAATATCCTTTGCACTGGATGTTTTAGCGGGATGGATATTCTCTTTCACCTGTTTTCTTCTAATGTCTAGTTTTGGGTAGAAATTTTGATCACTTATTTATATCCTCCCTGTCACGACCCACCTTCACCAAGATGAGAGAAGGGATAGCGGGTTGTCATTCCTTTCCTACTTAATGTTGAAGGAGAGATAATGACCCCCAAGACCCACCTTCAATAGGCCCTGGAGTGGCGACTAGAACCAAGGGTATAGAATCATACGCAAGATGAGAGGCATTACCCTTTTTATTTAATAGGATCAGGTGATGAGATATTAAATCCCAACAACACCAAATGTGGAAGTACAGGTAAATCCCAGACAAACCATTATCATATGCATGATCTAAAAGTAAAAGATACAAAAGTAAAAGAAAACCCCAAAAAAAGAATTACCAAAAGAAAGAAAAACCAAAACAACAACTGTCCCAATGTATGAACTAGTATGACCCTACACGATCCTTGATGTCCTCCTGGAAACCTGAAAACAATTTTATATACGTAGGGTGAGCATACAATTATACTCAGTAAGGAAAACCAAAAGCTCTCGTGCACAAGTGGGGAGGCATTCTAATGCCCCGTGAGAAAAGAGATAACTAAAACAACTAGCAATGAAAATTTCCCACCCAAGTCTCATCAAGGAAGGCTCCCTAAATAACATAAGTCAAGAAATATAATAGTAATAACACATCGATGATGGGGTACCCCACGTGACTTCCCTGCTATTTATTGAAGACATCCTACACATCAATCCTCTCCCACCATTCTCACTGTAGTCCCACTGCCACACCCAGCCCACACACACCTGGGCCACAACCACACATCCTGCCCACAAACACCTGGACCACTACAACCACGCGTAACCACACCCGCAAACACCTAGGCTAAAACAACCACTGCCATGCCCGAAGACACCTGGGCCTCATCCCGAAGACACTTGGGAAAAAACCTACCCGCACACACCTGGGAAACCACCACAACTACCCTTATTGAAGAATCATGGGATATAATGGACCTCATGCCATCACAGCCTGCCTGATGAATCTTGGGCTATTCGGGAAAGGATGGAGAAAAGGAGCTAATAACCAGCCACTCATAGGAGTGTTTGGAAAAACACCCTCCCCCTTGAAATGGGGGTGTTCGGCACTAGGTGATCAACATGGGTGGGGCACGAATAAGATACATGAGAACTTCAATTATATAATATATATAACAAGAACTCATCCCAACATAAGAGTTCCAAAACCAACTTAAGAACAAACTCCCTCGTTACTATTCATTCACAAGAACCATGGAACCCACGACCATGTCACCACTCAACCCGGAAAAAAATTCCCCATTGGGCCCAATCTTGTTTTCATGTTTAAGTAATCCCATTTATGTAAATTTTTCACTAATGGGAAACTAATAGGCATACCCACAAGTAAGAGAAAGGGAAACACCCTAACAACAATTTAAGCATTCACACCCAGTTCTCTTTTAAAGTCACAACAACAAAGGGATCTGTGAGATCCCTCAATGTACTGGAACCAAAACAAGCCTCAAGCTATAGCCCCACATAGATTTACATTCACAACCAACAACTGTGCCACACCAGTGGATCCCATCCCCATCCCCATTACCCTATAAGCATCAAGAAAAACAACACACCTACTACAAAAACAGAGTGGCGAATCTTCTAGGTTCTAGAAAATCATTCATTAGGATCTTATTTCTATTGGTTAACCAGGGTGACCACAAAAGGATTGACGTTCACTGGGAATCCATTTAACCAACTGATTTTAGGTGATTAACCAATTTCTATTTTACAGTCATTTAATCATAACAAAAGACAAGGGTTCATTAGTGTGCAAGGAAATACCACCCAAGGCCATTATTTTCAGTGAGCATAAGCCCAAATAGTTCACAACATATAGAAATCATAAAAGAGTACAACAGAACTGTCAAACACACCCCATCATTCTTCAACAGTTTGTTTATTATCTTTGTTAAGGTTTGGTTTCATCCATTCCCATAGAGATAGTAGTGTACCCACCCCGCATGATACATATTAAGGAATGACGAAGGAAAAAATCCCAACTTGGTTGATCAAGGATCAAAGTTCTTCTCCACGCGCCTAGAACTGGTGATGTGTGACATGCAAGGGAGGAACGTCAGGGACTCCAAGGGTGTGTAGAAAGGCTCCAGCATAGGCGCACCACTTTCCTAGGGAAGGGGAACTCCAAACACACAAAGAAGAAAAGGAATATAGCCAAGAGGAAGAAGAATAAATTTCTAGCGTGATATAATGATGAGATCCTGTTGTTACGGGATATTAAATTTTGAACATCTATACAGTCGGATCATGGTTTCACCACATAGTAGGGTGGTTACACACGATGTAATTAATTTTCAGTTAACAATTCTCCTCAGAGAGGTGGTCATAATGGCTATGTGTTATACAAATATATTTAACCATAAGGAAATGCGTAACAGGGGCGGATCTGGAAGGTTCGGTGAGGGGTGTGACAAAGAGGAAAAACCACACATTTTTGGTAAGTTAATGGTTGTCTGACTCTTGAGGTATTTTAGATATTATTTCTGGACTTTAAATGGACATGAAATGGGTGCATTGAACCATATTTCCTTAAAAATATATGTCGTAGGAGTGGAAAAGTCTAAAACTAGGAAAGAATGAAGACCACTTGGTGAGGACATGGTGCCTTCGTCACAGTGCCACCCTCATGGTGCCACCATCACAGTGTCACCCTCACGGTTCCACTGTCACAGTGTCACCCTCACGGTGCCACCCTCACGCTGTAACCCTCACAGTTCCACCCTCACGGTGTAACATTCATGGTGTCACCTTCACGGTTCCAACATCACAGTGGAGCCATGTTTTAGCAATGTAATGGACCAGGTGGGTCTGGGCCATTACATCAGATACCTCTAAGACTAGTCTTGCCCTCGAGAATGAAAACTATACCCAAAGTAATTAGGGGTTCTGAAAAACCACCTTGAAAGATAACTCTCATGAGTGAACCTCATTGATATCTAGGAACACCTCTCCCTCATGTAACCAGGAAACACTCGAGGGTCAAACTGTCCAGTCATTTGGGTTAGGGAGTTTGTTCCTCCATGTCAAGATACTATCTGCTTTGGGTGGAACTGACTCATCCTCACAGATTTAATTGCATCCTCCTTAATGTGTCTTGATTAGGGATGAGGTCCTCCCCTCCCTATAGTCAGGACTCTTCACACACATCCACAGAATAAGTTCAACCACATTTTCCATAGTTAATAATGTAAGGAATTCTATCATAAAAAAGTACAAACAAAACAAAACAAAACTCAAAACAGATTGGGGTACTAGGTGTGCATCTGTGTCTCCCACTCCCAGGTACTTTCCTCGAGCCCTTCATGCCTCCACGACACACGAACCAAAGGAATGGTCTGTGCACAGAGCACCTTCTCCTCACGATCCTCGATCCTCACTAGTATTTCTACAAAAGTCACATCATCCTCGATATCCATCTTTCTACAATAAAGTACATGTGAATCGTTGTGTAGATATCATCGGAGCTAAGACACATGGAAGAAATCATGTAGTATAAATATCGGCGGTGATAACACTAGCTGATAATCCACTTCACTAACCCGTCGCAGCACTTCGAACGGTCCGACGAACCGGGGAGAAAGCTTACTCCCCAACCAAACCTTCGTTTCCCACGCCAAGGGGAGCCCTTCAAGAACACATGGTCTGTGACCTCGAACTCCAAGGGTCCCCTCCTATTATCGGCATATGGATTTTACCGGTCCTGGGTTGCCTTCATCCTCTCCCGTATAAGCTGAACCTTCTCCGTCGTGCTCTACACCACCTCTGGGCGAAGAACACCTGCCTCTCTGACCTCTGTCCAGCACACAGGTGACTGACATGGCCTCCCATACAAATCATCGAACGGAGCCATATCAATGGTAGAGTGATAGATATTGTTCTAGGAAAACTCCACCAGAGGAAAGTGTCATTCCCACAAATCCCCCAGAGTCCAGAATATATGATCGTAGCATATCCTCCAGTGTATGGATGGTGCGCTTTGTCTGCCCATCTGTCTGGGGGTGGAAAGTAGTGTTAAGACGTTTTTGGGTGCCAAAAGCATGCTGCAATCCTCTCCAGACTTGTGAGGTAAATCGTTCATCCCTATCCGAGACTATGTGTCTTGGGACTCCGTGCAACTGCACCACCTCATCCACGTACCTATGTGCTTGGACATCAATCGTACCAGACTCCTTGATTGCCAGGGTGTGGGCCGATTTCATCAGTCAGTCCACCACTACCCAGATAGCATTGAAACCCCCTTGAACTCTAGGTAGTCCTATGGCGAAATCCATCTAGATGTCATCCCACTCCCACTGAAGGACATCTAAAGGTTGTAACAGACCCCCTGGGATGCGGTGTTCAGCCTTCACCTGCTAACACACAAGTCAATTTGCTACGAAAATTTTCAACCACATGCTTCACCCCGGGCCACCAGAACTAACCTTTCAAGCCTCGATACATTTTGGAAGCTCTCTGGTGTACTTCCAGGTTTGAGTTGTGGAACTCACCAAGAAATATCTCGCGCATCATCTCTAGAACAAACAACGTCCATCTGAAAACCATCTAATTCCGACCATCCATCTTCCACCCTTTCGGAGCTCTCCAGGGTTTACCTGGTCATGCAATACATCACTATCCATGTCTCCCCAATGAGACTACTCTACTTGTCGTAGGAGAGAGGATTTAACTGCCATCTGAAATAGACAACCTCTACCACATTTTTCCCTTACATCCAGGTGTAGGGAAGCCAACTCCTCCATCGCCTTCCAATCATCTACCGACTCTCTAACCTCATCCATCTGTGACTTCCTGCTCAAACCATCAGCCACCACATTCCCTTTTCCTGAGGTTTACGAGATCTCGAAGTCGTAGTCATGAAGGAACTCCATCCACCTTTGTTGCCGTATGTTCAGGTCCCTCTTAGAGAAGATATATTTCAAAATTTTGTGATCCGTGAAAACCACAAAGCGCTCCCCGATGAGGTAATACAACCACATCTTTAGTGAACACATGAACACTGCAAGATCCAGATTGTGGGTGGCATTATTACAATCATGGGGACGTAATTGTCCAGACCCATAAGATATCACCCCTTATAATTTCATCAGCACACACCTGAGGCCTTGTCCTGAAGCATCACAGAACACCTCATATGCCACCCCTTCTTATGGAAACCTCAGCACTGTGGAACTTACCAACTTATCCTTCAGAGAGCTAAAGGCTTCCTCACACTGCCCATCCCATAAGAAAGTCTGGTCCTTCTTGGACAAAGATGTCAAAGGTTCTAATACTCAGGAGAAGTTGGGTACGATCCTATACTAGTAACCTGCCAGCCCAAGGAAACTACGAACCTCTACCATGTTCTTGGGTGCTTCCCAAGAAACAACCGTCTCGACCTTCGATGGGTCCAATGTTATTTCCCTACTCGAACACCACGTGCCCAAGGAAGTGCACTTATCGCATCCATAACATTCACTTGGACAATTTCCCATAGAGTTGGGGTTGTCAGAGGACCTATAAAACCATTCTTAGGTGCTCAGCAAGATCCTTATCTAACCCTGAGTAGATCAGGATGTCGTCAATAAACAAGACTATGAACCGATCCAGGTATTCCTGGAAGACGGAGTTCATGAGTCCCATGAACACATCTGCTGCATTTGTAACAACGAACTTCATGACCAAAAACTCAAAGTTCCCATATCTTCACTTGAAGGTAGTTTTTGAGATGTCACCCTCCTTCACACTTAGCTGGTGATATCTCGTCCGCAGGTCAAGCTTAGAGAACTAACCTACTCCCCTCAGCTAGTCAAAGAGATTTCAATCCTCATAAGAGGGTAGCAATTCTTGGCAGTCACCTGATTCAGTCTCCTGTAGTCTATGCACAGCCTCAGACCACCATCTGCCTTCATTGCAAATAAGACAGGAGAACCCCATGGTGACACACTTGGTCGAACAAAACCGTTCTTCATCAGATCGTCAATCTGAATCCTCAAATCCCAAAACTCAGAAGGTGTCATCCGGTAGGGAGCCATCGAAATCGGACGCGCACCGGGTTGCAAGTATATCCTGAACTCAACATCATGTCAAAGGGGTAGAGTCGCCACCACTTCCGGGAAGACATCCATGAATTCATTGAAAATCACCATGACTTCCAGCAACTCTGTATCAGCTGACTCCACTGACAGTTCAACTAACAAGTAAAGGAGGGTCTCTACTCGCTGGTTACCTTCTTGGTAACCCCGCTCGCCGATGGAAGTCACACATCGGCCACCCTTGTCTGAAAACATGATCCTCCCTTGGAAGTATAAAATAACTGCACATATAGAGAACAACTAGTCAATTCCTAGGATGACATCGCATGGATGTATCTGCAATAGTAGAAGATCCCTGATTGACAATTGTGGTCCTATCATCAGTCTACACCCTCGAAAAACATAAAAGAAGTCAGTCTGGCCACTGACTGGTATACTCAATACCTGGGGAACTAGAAGTCTCACAACATCTTGACCCAGAGCATGGGCCAGACTGGGCGCAACTAAAGAGTGTGAATCTCCTGTATCCAACAAGGATTATGCAAGAGTACTAAACAATTAGATCACACCTTGAACGACTTCAGGCCCTGCTGGAGATGCTGCCTCCGCAGCGTGTAACTGCCCACGCCCATCTCCCCTACCCCTCTACTATCGGCCAACTCTCTGACCACACCTTGGTTGAGGTCCCTGAGGAGCGCCCTATGGTTGGCCTCCTCCTGCAAAGTCGGCCCTTGGAGGAGCGCGAACTCGTTATCCTTGCTACTGCTGCTGAAAGGGCCTGGCAGGAAACTACTGCGGCTGGGGCGGGTGCTGCACCGACTCACCCACATTGTACTGTACTCGGTCTGGGAACTACTTCTGAAGGTTCCCATGGCTGCCAAATATGAAGCATATCGGTCATGGTCCCGAAAGGGAAGAGCGAGGACTGGGAGATCGAAATTGGAACTATTGGGGCCTGCTCCCTACTGGTCAAAACCTAGAGGGCCCTGATGCTAGAGGCCTGCTACTGATAGCCTTCCCCATCGACGAGCCCAGCTAGATTCCATCTCTTGATACACCTCCCATCATGTTCATCCTCTCCACCACGTCAGCCTTCTTCTGGACCTCCATGTATGTCGGTAAGGTGAAGGGAGAAACAACATAATGAAGAGAAGGTCAAAGTGCCACCTCCAAACGTATCACCTGAGACACCTCATGTTGATAGTGGTTCGGAGAAATGCAGAGGAGATCCTTGATCTTGATCCCCAACTCTCTCACTGAAATGCTCCCCTATTGGTGGGAGGGTATATTCTGCCTCTTCTCAGCCATCATCGTGTAAGAAATGAATTCCACCAGGAACTCCCTCTCGAAGTCAGCCCACATAACCTCAGCCTCCCTCTTCTCCCCGAGGTAGAGCATCCACCACGGATGCGCTGCTCCCCACATATTGCTTATAGCCAGAGGAACCCAGTATTTTTTCATAGCTTGGATCATGATGAAAGCTATCACCAGCTCCTCTAGCCATATCTCTGTCACCATGTCTGAGGTTCTAACCTCGTACTTCCTGATGGTCTATCCCTGAATGACATAAAAAATCCTCTACCACTGATCATCCTCCTCTTTGTACATCCTCTGCTGATCGGCCTAGTCATCCTCATGGGCCTTGATCGCCCACACTACGCATGGTTTTCTCCCAGGTGCCATAGCTGTAAGGTAAACAAGGAATCCCTAATCCCAAGTAGTGTAGAATATTGTTCTTAAATTTCCGTTGACTTCTTATTCATTTTAAATCCCTAAAAAACACATGAAACACATGAACCCAAGTCATTATGATGCATGTACCTTCCCTAGGGTCTCTACCCTACAATCAGTGTAACCTTACTTGGTCGTTAGATTGGCCCAGACTCCTTGAATCGGATCATTGGGGGCCCAAAAATCCCATGTCCTAGCTGGTCTTCCCTGGCCTATTTCATGCACCATAAGCACCCAACACTGCTTCCATACCATCCTATTCAATATTCACTGTGCCTAACCCCAGAATCCATAATATCTCTCAACAAACCTTTCTTTAATTCCATTCTATCACGATCCACCTTCACCAAGATGAGAGATGGGACAGTATGTTGGCAGACCCTTCCTTCTTCAAGTAGAAGGAGAGATAATGACCCTCGAGACCCACCTTCAATAGGTCCCAGCGTGGAGACTAGCATCAAGGGTATAAAATCACACACAAGATGGAAGGAATTACCCTTTTTATTTAATAGGATCGGGAGATAAGATAGTAAATCCCAAAAACACCAAAAGTGGAAGTACAGGTAAAGCCAAAACAAAAAATTCTCATATGCATGCTCAAATAGTAAAAGATACAAAAGTAAAAGAAAAACCCCAAAAAAGGAAGTACCAAAAAAATGAAAAATAACAACAGTAACTGTCCCAATGTCTGAACAAGTATGACCCTACACGATCCTTGAATTCCTCGTAGAAACCTGAAAACAGTTTTACATACGTAGGGTGAGCATACAAGTATACTCAGTAGGGAAAACCAAAATCTCTCATGCACAAGTGGGGAGGCATTATAATGCCCCATGAGAAAAGAGATAACTGAAACATCTAGCAAGGAAAACTACCCACCCATGCCTCACCAAGGAATGCTCCCTAAATAATGCAAGTGAAGAAATATAATAGTAATGACACATCGATGTTTGGGTACCCTACGCCACAACCCCACTAGTTATTGAAGACATCCTACGCATCGATCCTCTCCCACCATTCTCACTACAGTCTCACTGCCACACCCTGCATACACACACCTAGCCACAACCACACATCCCAACCACAAAAACCTAGGCCATAACAACCACGTATAACTACGCCTGCAAACACCTGGGCCAGATCAACTACTGCCACGCCCTAAGACACCTGAGCCTCATCCTGAAGTCACTTGGGAATCAACCTGCCCACGCACACCTGGGAAGCCAACACAACTACCCTGCCCGAAGAATCATGGGCTATAATGGACCTCAAGCCCCCACAACTTGCTCGATGAGTCTGGGTATTTTCAGGAAAGGGAGCAGAAAAAGATCTAATAACCGGCCACTCATAGGATTGTTTGAAAAAACACCCTCCCCCATTAAATGGGGGTGTTTGGCACTAGGTTCTCATATTTTGTGGGGAACGAATAAGAAACATGAGAACTAAAATTATATAATATATATAACAATCAATCATCCCAACCTAGGAGTTCCAAAACCAAATTAAGCACAAACACCCACGTTACTATTCATTCACAAGAAACATCGCACCCATGACCATGTCACCACTCATTACGGAAAACAATTCCCCATTGAGCCCATTCTTGTTTTCCTGTTCAAGTGATCCAATTTAAGTAAATTATGTACTACTGTGCGACTAACAGGCATAACCACAAACCAGAGAAAGCAAAACACCCAAACCACAATTTAAGCATTCACACCCGGTTCTCTTGTAATGTCACAACAACAATGGGATCTATGAGATCCCTCAAAGTACTGCATGAAAACCAAGCCTCATGATACAACCCCACATAGCATCAGATTCACAACCAACAACCGTACGACAACAGAGGATCCCATCCCCATCAATATCACCCCATAAGCTTAAAGCATAACAACACACCTACTACCAAAACAGAGTAGGTAATCTTCCAGGTCCATTCACATCATTCATTTGGTTCTTATTTTGGATGGTTAACTGGGGTGACCACATATGGATTGATGTTCACTAGGAATCCATTTAAACAATAGAGTTTAGGTGATTAACCAATTTCTATGTTACATTCATTTAATCATCATAGAGGACAAGGGTTCATTAGTGCACATGGAAAGACCACCAACGACCATTATTTTCAGTGATCATAATCCCATTCAGTTCAGAACATATAGAAATCATAAAAGAGTACATCAGAATTGTCAAACACACCCCGTCATTCATTAACAATCTGTTTATTATCTTTTTTAAGGTTTGGTTTCATCCATTCCCACATAAATAGTAGTATACCCACCCCACATGATACATAGTAAGGACAGACGAAGGAAAAATCCCTACGTTGTTGATCAAGGATCGAAGTTATTCTTCATGCACCAAGAACTGAGGATGCGTGACTTGCAGGGCACGAATGTCGGAGACTCCAAGGGTGACCAGAAAGGCTCCAGCCCAGGCACACCACTTTCCTCGGGAAAGGGAACTCTAAATGCACAAAGAAGAATAGGAGACTAGCCAATAGGAAGAAGAAAGAATTTCTAGCATGATATAAAGATGAGATCTGGTTGTTGCGTGATATAGAATTTTGAATGGCTATAAAGTCGGATTGTGGATTCACCACGTGGTTGGGTGGTTACACATGATGGAATTAATTGTCATTTAACAATTCTCCTCAGAGAGGTGGTCATAACGGCTATGTGCCAAACAATTTTCTTTAACCATAAAGAAACGCGTTACATGGGCGGATCTGGAAGGTATGGGGAAGGGTGTGACACCAAGGAAAAACCACATGTTTTTGGTAAGTTAAGGGTTGTCCGACTCTTGGGGGATTTTAGATATTATTTTTGGGATTTAAATGGCTTTGAAAGGGGGAATTAAACCATCTTTACATAAAAAATATATGTTGTGGGAGTATAAAAGTCTGGAACTGGGATAGAACAAAGACCGCTGGGTGAGGACTCAGTGCCACCGTCACGGTGCCACCATCATAGTGGAGCCGGGTTTTGGAAAAGTAATGGACCAGGTGGTTCCATGACATTACACTCCCTCTCTTAATCTTATTCTTGGAGTTACTTAAAGGGTGTTTTGGATGTTTTTTGAATTTGGAGAGCTTCAGTCAGCTAATGGAATCTATTTATCATCCTGATTGTAGTTCTCAAGTAAAACCACTTATCCTCTCTGTAGTATCAGTTTGATTTATTTTATATGGAGGGCCCGAGAAACTCTTTTCTTTGAGAACATAATTACACAGATCTCTATTGGTACTCAGGAGAACCGTATTGGTGTTCTGGCTGCAGTTTGGGTTCAAATTGGAGTCATGCATAATGATGTTTTAGATCTATTTGTGCTATGTACTATGGGTGTTTCTGGAAGATGAGAGCAGCTGATTATGATGAAGCATGTATGGTGGATACCTCAGATCTCTCAGTGTCTAAAAATTAATGTGAATGGGGTGGATTTAGGTGCACCGAGACCTTCAGGCTATGGTGACATCTTTCATACATATAGGGGATTCGATAAATATTGTTTCTACTTCTTCTTAGGAAAAGGATTAGCGATTGAGGATTAATTATGGGATATGGTTACGACTGTATGGTATGTTTTTTATTATATCTGGATGGTTTTATGGATGGAATCTAACTCAACTTTGGTGGTTTTCATTTTTATAAATCATTCAGGATATGTTCCAAGGAAAATGTTTTCAGCCTGGGATGGATGTCTCAAGCTTGTGGAGATGTTTTGTTTGGTTGTTACTCATGTTTATAAAGAGGAAAATCGAGTTGATGATTCACTTTCCAAGCGCACTATTGATGAGGATAGCTCTTTATGGTCATTTTTAAGACCAACCTTCTGTTGTGGGTTAGTGAATGCTGATATGTGTGGTGATCTGTATACGTGTCATTGTTTACCCCTATGTTTTCTTCTATTTTGATGTATTTTATTTTTTATTAATAAAATCTTCTAGGAGAGGGATATCCTTCTCTTGAGTCTTCTGATTACTATTCCCATTTGAGTCAATATTTGCCAGGGAACATGTAGAAGATATAGGGATTCTCATTTTTATACAAGTGTTAAAAAAGTGTGAAGGGGTGGATGTCATAATTGATCATCGATCAACTTTGGGAAATTGAGAATGAGTTATATAGATGCTTCAATCCAATGTGGTTTGAAATGTCTTATCTGTTTGAAATGAACTTGAGAGAGTGACAGTAAGGGTGTGGAGTCTTACTTGATTTTGGGGAAAATTTTGGAGAAATTTAAATCATTCTATCTGTGGTCATAATCATGGTGTGAAATAAAGTGGGTTGAGAATTATAGAGGACCATGAATGAAACATGGGACTCAACACCATTGTATTAAAGGTGATGCATGATTCATATTATGGAGGGAAAAGGTGTTCTGATGGTATATAAGGATTCTTAAAATGAGTTCATATACCCATGAGGATACACCATTACATACCCATATTATGGAGGGAGCTTATAAAATTTAAATATGGTTCACAAGTTAGATGGGTTAGTACATGCATCATCCTAGTATAAAGCATGAGAGAATAGATCAACCAGGTCTCCAAAAGGAGTATAATGAATTTCTAGGATTTTTAGTTGATGGTATTATGTATTTTAATTAAGGGACTTCCTTCCAATGGAATTCATCCAAGACCTAGAAACCCAGTCTAATGTTATATTTCTTATACCATAATGTGATATGGTATAAGGGCCTATATCGTAGGTCAAGAATACTAGGTTAACATTATTTATCTAAGACCATAAATAACTATCCATGTTGGCTCTTGTAGAAAGGAATATAGTAAAAAAATCTATGTGAAAAAGGAATTATGGATTCCCTTCACTGCATGAATGTCCCTAAGGCTGATCACACATAGTTTAATGTCATTATGTGTGGACTGAGATGGTATTATCTCAACCATGTGAGGGAATTCCTAACAATGTTCCTAGCCCCATGTTATCCATTCTCAGTGTGGGAATAAGGAATGGTTTGGAGACATCTCAGTCACATGGGAGAATGCAAGGGGAGATATGTGGGGATTGATTGAGAGTGTCCCAACAATTCTAACTTTCTAAATCAACATGTATTAACACATTAAGTGTAACAACTTGGGTTTCACCATTTTATTAAAACAAAATCAAGGTGGTGATGAATTAAATCATTAAAATGATTCTAAAATATGAAGTGGGTGAATGATAAGAAATGAACTTCTATTTTACATGTTTGAAACATAGGTCTCACCACCTTTCTGGTCACTGATTGGGCAAACAAAGGTAGAATCAACCTTGAACATGTTCAAAACATGGGAGCTAGTATTTTTTTCAATGAATGATTTAGGGAGAGGTCCATAGGATGTTGGGTGAGTCCTATTTTCTTGACACCATTGTAATTAGGGGATCCCATAATAATCTAGAGGATGTTGGGGATCAAAGTCATGAAAGAATCAATGATGGACGATGAGTTGGTGAAATGATAAAGATGTTCTATATACGTGATTTTAAACCACTGGGATGTAGTCACCCATTTTTTTCCACGAGAATGCACCACACGTGCCTCCTATTTTTCAAATTTCCCCGCCCATCATTCCTCATCTTCACTTGCCAGCTTCTTCTTCATTTGTAATCCCCATGGCGTCAGACACTATTTCTTCATCAAAGCTTCCGCAATCCTCATCTCTTCCAAATTAAATGGATACCAACACTCAATATTCATTCAATGACATCTTATTGGGACTGCCCGTGAAGGATTTTCATCTCCAGATGCCTTTGGTTTCTTCTTGTCTACCCCAGATCTCCGATATTCTATTGAGGGATATATGCTCTTCAATAGTGGATTGATCTCCTGCTCTGGATTTCTCCCCCGACACATTCAGCTTGGATATTGGTATTAATCGGTGGACTCTAGTGTCCAGGTTTGGGGATGATAAACCACATCTTCTAGTATTTCATACTTTTGTCACCTCCTGGATTTTGGAAACATCATATAGATTCTTGATCCTAAAAAAATGAGTTCTGTATCGTTCTATATTCCTTGCAGGACATCATGAATGAGTGGTCCTAAATACCCTGCTCTACTGGAAAATGGAGATTCGACCACTTTCAATGGATGGTGGATTCTCATTTCAGAGGGGATTCTTCACATGTAGTGGTATGGATTAATTTTCCATGTCTCCGGATTCCCTTTCATAACCCTGATTTTCTGGATGGTATTGGTAATACTATCAATTCCTTCCTCTTCATGGATGATTGTACACTTAAACTTCATGATGTAGGTGTAGCACATATCTATGTTGAACATGATCTGTCTCTCCCTATAATGGCTTATATCATTCTCTGAGCGGGAGACTTAGTTTAAGGGTGGAAACCTCTGATCTACCTCTCCACAGCATGCATCGCAACAGAATGTTGTCTTCAAGGTCCCTCCCTCCCTGTCTGTAGAAATAGGGAAGACCCTAGGGAATGCCCCACGATCCCTGAGCTAGGGAAACAAACAAGTATGTCAATAAAAATATGATGGTATGGAAACAAATCACAATTTTTTTTATAGATCCTAATGAATTTTTGGGAAATATTTCTTATGATCATCTTGGGAAATGAAATTTACTGGGCCTTTCATGTGTAGAAATCATTGGTAAAGACAAGATATCTAACCTCTGGTTCATTCCTCGTCTTCTGGTCAGAACATGAATCAATTAAAAATCTTACTTCCACTAGAAACAGCGAAGACCAAAAATTATGTAGAGATGGCTTTGACGATCATTTTGGTTTCTTCTCTATTAGGACCATAAATGATTGGCCCAATGGTGAAGCTATAATCACGAGATTAAAATAAAGTGAAAAATGCGGAAAAATAAATGACACCAAAACTAACCAAGAAAAACAACCAAATGGAAGGGGTAAAAAAACCAAGGGAAAATAGAAGGATCACTATGGAGTAAAAGTGGGTACACACTCCCCCACTTATTATAAGGATAAAACCCACATACAACTCTATCTAGAATATTTTGGGAATTAAACCTCACAAAAACCGCTCAAATAAGATGACTATGAGTGACGAGAAACTAGATACAAGTGAGAGATGAGATAAACCAGATGAATTTGATGATGGGATGCTGAAGATGATGAAAGATATGGGAGGAGGATACTATGTTTTATAGAGTTTTTCAACCCTCTTGCATCCTGAAAACATACTCTCATTCTAAATGAGTTGGTGGGGTTGGCCACCCACCACATCATCCCGCCTACCTCCCTTGACAACCCAAGGAGGGGCGACACCGTCCAGAATAAAAAACATGCTGACACATCTCTCAATTAATGATTTGATTGAGAACCAATCACATATACAAATCCTTTATATCTGCCAATCATGTTGCTCATGTCTCTGCAAGGCCGCTCGAGGATCTGCACCATCTGAACTTATTAGTGTTAATATCTTTCGCCAGGAAATCTGCCAGATTTTCTTTAGTGTGAATCTTCTGTATGTACACACATCCATCCTCCACCACATCTCGGACTAAGTGATACTGTACCCCAATGTGCTTTGTTATGGAATGAAAAGATGAATTCTATGCAATGTGCAAGGTGCTCCGACTTTCAGAAAACAGTAGAATCTTCTCCTATTTGTGCTCAAGCTCCTCCAACAACATTCTCATCCAAAAAACCTCTTTACAAGCCTGTGTAGCTGCCATGTACTCTTCCTCTATCGTGGATAAAGCCAAAACTGACTATAACATCGGCATCCATCTCACATATTCTCTTAAAAGTGTAAACACATAACCAGTAGTGGATTTCCTCTAGTCAAAATCACCTACAAAATCTAATTCAACATAGCCTCTAACAGTAAAATCTGATCCTCCATAACATAATTCAGCATTTGAGGTCTCCTTGATATATCTCAGGATCCTCTTCACTGTGGTCCAATGCTCCCGTCCTGGATTTGTTATGTACCGACTAACTTCTCCCACTGCATGTGCAATGTCTGGTCTAGTACAAACTATAGGGAACATTAAGCAACCCACTACTGATGTAGATGTTACTCGAGACATCTCATTACAGCATACATCACAAATAGGAATAATTATGGAGGAAAAATTGAAATTAATAGGAAGAGTGGTAGAGACTGGATTACAGTCTTGCATGTTAAAGAGTTTCAAGACTCTTTGTTTGTAACTCTTCTGTGATAGAGAAATCTTTCCATTATTTCTGTCTCGGTAAATATGCATCCCAAGAATCTTGTTTTCTGGTCCCAAGACCATCATATCAATCTCCCTAGCCAACTGTGACTTTGTCTTTTGGATCTGATCATTGTTGGGCTCTGCAACCAACATGTCATCCAAATACAACAGATGAATGATGAAATCATTACCCTATGAACCCTTGAAGTATGAACAAGGACTGGAATGAAGTCTATCGTATCTAAGGCTCATGATATAGGAATCAAAACTCTTGTACCAACACCTCAGTGCCTGTTTAAGACCACACATATATTTTTTCAACCTGCAGACCAAGTTATCTTTGGATTCATCTGAAAAACCATCGGGATGGAGCATATAGATCTCTTCATCAAGATCACCATGGAGAAAATCAGTTTTAACATCCAGATTCTCTAGATGCAATCTTTAGGTTTCACACATCACTAGAACTAACCATACAGTAATCAGTATAAAAACAAGAGAATATATTTCATTGAAATCAATACCTTTCTTCTGAGCAAATCCTTTGACCACTGATTTTTTACAATATCTTTCCACCTGGTCCTTTTCATCTCGCTTGATCATAAAGACATATTTTTTCCGATAGCCTTCCTTCCACGAGGTAATGGAACCAGATCCCAAGTCTTGTTCTTGTGCAGGGCATCATGTTACTCCTACATCACCACCATCAATGAGGATATATATGTACTCTGGGTGGCCTCCATAAAAGAAGATTCCTCTCCATCTTCTGTCAATAAGCACTACGCAATATTTCTCTCAATGACATAGTCTGAGTTCCATATTGGTGCTCTTTTCTCCCGAGTTGACCGTCGTGGTTCAGACTCAACAGGTACTTGACCATCATGCTCTAGTAATTCTTCAGAGGAAACCAATTCTTACACTAATTTTTCATCTACTTCAACTATTTTAATTTCGTTATTCTACTTCTCCATGTCTTGATCAGTTGTCATTTTCAGCTTGTCTTATGCAAATATTACATCTCTACTGATGATAAATTTGTGCACAACGGGATCCCACAAATGACACCCCTTCACACCATCAGTGTACCCCAAGAATATACATTTTCTGGATCTTGAATCCAACATTGATATTTTCTAGTCATTAAACAATGGATATATAGGGCTTCCATAAGTATGTAACAGAGAATAGTCAGCGGGTTTACCAGTCCACATCTCCATCGGTGTCTTTAGCAAATTCTCCATTGAAGGATATCAGTTGATCACATAACAGGTGGTATTCAATTCATTGGCCCAAAAAGTTTTTGTAACACCTAAAATCTTCAGCATCGCCCTTGTTCTATCTAACAAGGTTCTGTTCATCCGCTCTGCCACTCCATTCTACTAAGGAGTGTACGCCACTGTGAACTACCTTTTGATTCCTTCCTATTGAAAAAAAGTATCAAACCACTTGCTTGTATATTCTACACCATTGTCTATCCTTAGACACCTGATATTCATTCCAGTGTCAAGATCTTTCTGCGCTTTGAATGTTTTTAATACATCAAAAACATCTGCCTTCTTCCAAATTGGGTACACCCAACATCTCCTAGAATAATCATCAATGAATGATATAAAGTATATTTACCCTACCAGGGATATAACTGGTGCTTGCCAAACATCAAAATGGATCGACTCCGAGATCTCCTAACTTATTATTGTTGACATACCGAACTTTAACCTGTGTTTCTTGATCAAAACACAATGCTCACAAAATGGTAAGGATACCGTTTTCATCCCAGGAAACAACTTCTGATCCACAAGAATCATCAGGCCCCGTTCTGACATATGGCTAAGCTTCTGATTCCATAATGTCATAAAAAATTCTGTCAATGTAGTTGATGCAACAACTACCTTCCCCTCCTTGTACTTTTCACCCATATGCATGTGTGGTTTCATTGAGATCTTCCCATCCTTCATTACCACAAGCGCACCCTTCACAATTCTCATCACTCCATTCTCTGTGTGAGTCTTTCATCCGATGTCGTCAAATTGTCCCAATGAATATATGTTCTTCTTCAAGACCTTCACATGATGTACTCCTTGGATGTTTCGAACAATATCATCATCCATCATCAGTTTTATAGTACCGACTCCAACAATATTTAGAGTCTGACCGTCCCCCATGTACACAAGTCCTTCTGGTATGGCTTCACATTGGTCAATCCATTCCCGTCGAGAGGTCATGTCACATGTTTCTCCTAAGTCGATAATCCACGCATCATCGAGATGCTACCTGCTTCCAATAGTCATTTACACTTCACTGAATAGTATATCTCCACATCCAAAAGTACTCACTACATTTCCCCGAGAGCTCTTTTCACTACATTTCCTATTCCAAAAATCCTCCATGATGTGCCCCTTCTTTCCACAATTGAATCTTGTGACATTCTTATTCTTACTCCTCGATTTGTACCAGCCATTATTTTTGATCCCACTAGAACCACACTCCACCATCCGTTGTCTCTCCATTTATAGAGTATCTGCTTGGTGAAAAGTTTTCTGTCTATCCTCCTTGTTCTTGCGCTGATTTTATTATTCAAGAACTGTGGCTGGAACATCATTAAAGAGCATCATATCTTTTAGGATATTGTTGGTGAGGTTGATGATGATCTGGTCTTATGAAGCTGGAAAACTCTAGAGTATAATATCTTCATGTTCAGTATCCACATTTTTATAGCCCAACGCCGTGAGCTGAGCGAACATGTTATTATGGTTTTCTATGTGGCCAGTCATGGGTGATTACTCCGCCATCCGAAGAGTGTACAATTTTCAATTCAGGAAAATTTTGTTGTGCAGTGACTTGTTGTCATAGAGCTTCATCAAAGTTTCTGATATTTCATTTTTTGTCTTTTTCTCCGCAATGGTCGATAGGACCCCATCTGACAACGCCAAATTAATTTTGGTAATAGAATTCTTGTCCATATCATTCCATTTCTCCTCCGTCACACCCAATGGATTTTCTCCAATTTCTAGTAGGCAATTATCCTTCCACAGCATTGCTTCAATCTTCATTTTCCACAACGAAAAATTATTCCCGAGGAATTTTTCAATCTCGAATTTTGCGTCCATCTAGACACGCCGTCAGTCCAGAACATCCACCATTTTATAACTGTGTATTTAATAGTCACAATATTTTTTTTTTCTGACATGAAAGATCAACTGGAGTTGCAATCACAGAGCATACTCAAATTTACGAGAAATATTAATACCTGAAAATATGAACAACACCGGGCCAGAACCTTGCCTCTAATACCACTTGTTAGGACAGTAAATGATTGGCCCACCATTGCAGTGATAATCACGAGATAAAAATAAAGTGAAAAATGCAAAAAATTAATTTACACCAGATGTAATGTGGGAAACCCCCCAAATGGTAAGGGTAAAAAAACCACGGGTAAATAAAAAGTTCACTATGGGGTAAAAGTGGGTACACACTTCCTCACTTATTACAAGGAGAAAACCCTCGTAAAAGTATTTCTAGAATAAGTGGGGAAATAAACATCACAAAAACTACTCAAATAAGATGTCTACCAATGATGAGAAACCGGATTCAAGTTAGAGATGAGATAAACTGGATGAATGTGATGATTCGATGCTGAAGCTGATGAAAGATATGGGAGGAGGATTGTTCCTTTTATAGGATTTTCCCAGCCCTCCTGTAGCCTAAAAACATCTTCTACCACTGGATGAGTTGGTGGGGTTGGACACCCACCACATCAACCTGCCTACCTCCCTTGACAACACAAGGAGGGGCAGCACCGTCCAGAATAAAAAATTCTGCCGACACTCTCCAGATCTTCAGGATAAAGGTGGATATTATCTATCTCCTTTATTACCACTAGGGCCACCTTCCACTGTTCCAGTCGAGGTATCTATAATTTCCTTACATGTATATATTACTACTGATAACTAGGATAATATAGTCTATCTCCAATTAATTCACCACAATTTTCATAAACAAATATGGGTTATTTTCATCCAGCTCCATTTACTGATAATAGTTTGGAATTGGAATCAGTTGAGTTTGAACCTTCATCTCCTACCTCTAGTACCGTGATGGCGGACCTTGGAGGAGGAAAACTTGTTGTTTCTCATGAGAAATTTCCATTTATCCCAAAACATTCAAGATCTCCTCCTATTTAGATATCGAATGGGTTTAGTGTTTAATCCAATGTGAAATATGAAAAGATAACAGTTTAGTTTCCCCCTTAGAGTGGAGTAGATACCTAAATCCATGAAAAACGGGAGCATAAGATATTTTCTTCCAATGTAATGAGACTTGTGTGACTGGGGCCTAATCCTCGTAGGTTCCCATCTAATGAAATCATTTCTCATTTATAATTTACAAGGTTTAGGTTCCCGAGTGAAGCTTGATTTCATTTCTTCAGAACTTTTTCATCAAAAAGATATTGTGGTTGTTTTTCTAGATCTCAAACATTAGTCAACGACTATTAATAATTTCGCTACCAAGAATTGTATCCATAATTTTATGCATGGGGAGCCTGTTAACCTTTAAATTTGTATTTTCTGGAACAATTTGATCAATTTTTTGAAAGTGGATGAATCCAATAAACATATTTCTATTAATTTTAGCTTGGATAATTCAACTTTTTTCACATTAATAGTTTATGTAATGTGTAGTACTAGGGAGAGAGAAATTATCTAGAAGTATCTGCATAATCATGATATGGGTGATATGGATTGGTTTTTGGGTGGTGATTTCAATATCATTAGGGAATTTGTTTTGGGAAGAATGGTGGATGAGTTTATCTGTGGAAGGAGAGATGAGATTTTGTAAGATTTTCAACCCATAACGGTCTTCTTGACATGTGGTACACATGTGATAATTTCACATTATGAAAGAACCAAAATCATGGTTCATCACATGCGGTGACATTTTTATCCTTGTTAGCTAATAGTCAGGCCATTGCATCCTTTCCTAATGAAAATGTTGAGCACCTTATTAGGGATTTATTTGATCATTATCCATTTTTCATTTTCCTGGCTGATAATTCAGCATGGAACAATCATTTCATCAATTTTGGTAGGTGGATAGTTGATGCTAACAATCATAATGGGGTTTAGTCTTCTGGTGTAAATTTATGAATGAACAATGTTGGGTTATGTTTCATGACACGATTCAATTCTTGGATGGGAACCCCAATATTTGGGAGGCCAACAAACCCTCTCATTTTCAGGAAAATGATGCTATTAAGGAGGATATTTAATAGGGTGAGAGGAATCTAAAATCACCTTGGGATGTTTAAATTTTAATTAAATTTTCCAACATGAAGAATAAACTTTCTGATGTTTTTGATAAATAATAATGAACATTTAGTGATAGATCCGGAGTTAATTGGCTCAAAGAGGTAGATCAAAATACTACCTTCTTCCAAGAAAGAATATGAGATCATAAAAGACACATTTCTCCAAAATTATTTCTTGAGAATGGTTCATTTTTTTCCTACCCACTTTTTGAATGAAGTTTGGTTACATCTCAATTTTCAATTTACTTCCTGGTGTTATTCCTTGCATGTAGGATGGTTATCCAACATGGCCCACAAAATTTCATTGGAAACATACAACATTCTGTATCTTCTAATTCAAATGGTATTCTAGAGGTAAAACCATTTGAGGGTGAGATGATGGAGGTATTATCCATCATGAATTATAGATGTTCCCTTGGTCTAGATGGTTTCCTAGGGTCATTCTACATTAATTCATAGGATATTGTTAAAAAATAACTTGTGGAAATAATTCAAGATTTATTTTGTGGTGGAAGTCTACCTAGAGTGGGTTGTACCACTTCTTTTATCCACATTCCAATTTTCATTAATCCTTTCTCACCTAGGTAGCTTCATCCTATTAGTATGTGAAACATTCCTAATAATGTAATATCTTTGATTATCAATAAGCAATTATACATACACTTTCTGAAATGGATTTATGAGGAACAACAAAGATTCATTTTTTGATGAACTAATCACGTTTCCACTTCCATTTCTCATGAAATTGTATGTGATATTAATAAGAAGGTCCTTGGGTCCACCATTTCTATAAAGATGGATATGAATAGACAAAACGATATGATAGAGTAATGATTCATACAAAATTTTGTGCGAGGTATTGGATTTTCATAAAATGTTATTGATATTATTTTCGGCTGCAAGTGTTCCCCTAGTTTTAAATTAACACCATGAGGAGAAGATATAGATTGTTCAAATAAATCATGGGGATAAGGAAAGAAGATCCTATGTCTCCCACTATTGTAATCTTGGCTCAAGAATCCTTTATCATATATTTTAACATGAAGATTGACGAGGGATGTCTGGGACCCTTTCAGTTCAACCCTAACATAATGGGACCCTCTCATCTTTTCCTTCCAGATGATATCCTTCTCTTATTTAGTGAATATATATGAAATATTCCAGATATTGACTGTAATGTTGCTAAAAATTTCCATTGTATTGTCTAATCCATCAATAGGGAATAGATTAGTGTTTATTTATCAAAATAATGTTTAAAATCAAGGGGAAAAAGAATTGTTGATAAATTGGGTGTCCAAAAATTAATTTTTCCCATGGAATATCTGGGATCACCTATTTATTAAGGTATAGTTATAATTAAACACTTTTATACACATGTGGATAAAAACACCATTAATATTTTTAACTGGAAAAATAGATTTCCCTATTCTGGTAGTCGCATAACCCCAGTTGACATCATCCTTTCCTCAATTCCAATGCATGACTTGTCCACTCTCATTGTTCCAAAACATTTCCTTAGGAAAATAAAAAAAATATTACCGCCATTGTTTTTGATGCTCACGGTGAATGGAAACATCATTGTGCTTCATGGAATAGGATGGATCGTGAAATTAAACGCAAAGGTATAACTCGTAAGAGTTTCATTGACTCTGTGGGCAACCTCCATGCCAAATTATCATGCGACTTTATTGAAATTACATTGCTATGAAAAATACTTATTTCCAAAAAATATGGGATGAATTATAATTTTCTAGTTATAAGGAGTTCCAATTTATGGGATTTGATCAATAAGCATCGACCTACTATCTAGTTTCACTAGCATTGGGTTATTTGTTGGGGTTCCATTGGTTATTGGAATGAAAATTAGGAGGGCAATATTCTGGATTTTCTAGGCTATACAATATCCGATATACCTTTCTCCCAAGAATGTACATAACCTCAATTTATCATTATGACTCATAATTAGTAGTAGTAGGATGTCTTCAATAGTTTCAGCATCTATACAGAAAAAGATAGATTGGTTTCCACAAGACCATCATTTTGGTATTTATCATTGAAGGAATTAAAGCACATCATTAATGGGTAATAAAATATCGATGAATGGGGTGACACTTTGTGGGGAATGTAATCCCCGGTTAAGATTAATTTTCTATCATGAAGGGTGTATAATCAAGCCTTATGTATAGCTGAAATGGTTTAAGGAGAGGTATTTCTTGGGAATCTTGGTGTAGCTCCTACAATCTTCTTCTTGAAGAGACGCCATCTCAAATATTCTTTTACTGGGACTAGGCATCCTTGGTTTGGATTTCTCTTCATGAATACAGTGGACTATCCAGATTGCAACATCCTAACAATGGATCTCATTAAGACTGTTTTCACAACTCCATTTATAATCCACATGAAATCATGGAGAGAGCTCTCATCCTGACTAATTTATGTTGGAACCTACAGAATTCTTGAAATAAGGGGAATTATGAAGGGATTTTCTACTCTTGTATGGCTCTGACGATTAAATATTACACCTTATAAATTGAACTGACTCCTTTACACAAGCCCTAAGAATCCTCACACTCCATTTGACACCTCTTGCATGTTATTATTACTGAGTAAATGGGTTACAACACCATGTTACAAGGGAATTGGGTTCAATGGCATCCTTCTATTAATGGCTTTAAATTAAATATTTATGGGTCAGGTATCAACAGTATTATGAGAGGGTTGGAGATTTTAGTAAATGGGTTGGTTCTATTACTATTTATTTCATTTATACATTTTCTATTGGTGAATCACATCTTTTGGAAACATAGTCTATGATTAAAGGATAAGAAGTGTGTCTTTCACATGTTATTATGCTGGACGGGGTGAAACGAACTCAACCATCCTTCACATATAGTTGAACGGGACCATATCAAAACATTGGGATATCACTTATCTAGTTCATAGATGTTAGATCATATTATCCAATATCATTTCTATTACTCATACATGGAATTAAGGTAATATGGTGGAAGACACTTGGTCTCCAAGGGATCTCCAAGAAACTCATTTATTTTTTTCAATAGAACTGGTTCACATCCCCAGAGTGTGTTTATATTATGAATTCTCATTCTATTGGGAATCATTATTTTAGACCCCCGTGATATTTTTGGGCTATTCCCTTTTTAATAAAATTTGATAATGTTGGATGGAGACCAATATGAATCCGATTACACCATGGGGGAACATAAAAATATGATAGGTGAATCTATTATTATGTATAGAAGGTCCCGAGATAGAAAATTACTAGACATGTCCCATGATATAAGATTTTATCATCTCTACATATCCCATAAAATGAAATGGTATTGAAGACCCATGTATTTCATTAACATGTCACATTAGTTGACTGAAACTAGAAATGGAGATACCCCTCATATAGGGGATACTATTATTAATTATTTTTTCATCATGTATTGGGGATCTGAACCATGTATATAAAGGTCTTGCGGTGTGGGTTTTGGAAATGAAAATTAATATATTATAATCTCGATGAGGTTGTTATAGTTTTAGGTTATATAGATTTTCCAATTGAGTTCTGAAGTTTCATATCATGTGGCTAGGATGAAATGGTAAGGGAAAGGTAATTTTTTTTTCCATATGGGCATTTTACCCCATCATGTATTGGGAATGTATGCACATAGGTTAATGTTATGATTGTCAGAACAAACAGGAATGCATCCTATAATAGTTTGTATGACACAAGAAAGTGAAATTACATGAATGATTTCTTAAGAGGGTCCTACACTATGTGAATGATATAGGACCCATCACACATTTTTTTTTCACCATACGTGGAGAAATGTTTTTATAATAGATTGGTTCATATTATTATAGATAGACTACACCCAACATGAAAAGAATGTCGAGGAGGCCTTGTTCTGTATGAAACTAAAGTGGTTTTTTCATATTGTTGAAGGACATGATTCGTTGATGAAGTAGTATATAATTCGATCTTATATAATGGAACAAAGGGGGAAAACATAATTCTTTGGGATTTTTTAATGAATCAAAGATGAAAAGGGAGATCCTTTAATAATTTCTAATCCCATGTGAGCTATTCTTATTGTGTAAAATAATTAATAGAAAGGAATATTCATTTGTCCCACTGCATTTCATGATAGGGGTGAAATAAATTTTCTCAAAAGGGGAAAAATGATGCCAAATTATATTTATGATGTTATTGAGTGAATTGAATGATAAGACCAAGGGTTTAAAAAATCCAAAAAAATGGAAGGTAGAAATGCTGGATAATAGGACTTCCTGAATCTTGACCGTGTAAAGTGGTTATTAAAAACTAGGAAATAACTATTAACTATGTTTGAAATGGATTTCCCAACTCTAATATGTGTATTGAGAGAATACAAGTGAATCAATATCAAAAGTAATTAAAAACAATGGTTCCATAATAGGGTGTTTATTTGGGTTTGTAGCGTGGTTATTTTGACATCAATCCACCATTTTAGGGGATCCGTTTTTATTTGGTAAGAATGAAGAGGGTACAAATTTAAGATTAATCAATGTTTGAATGTAGAAATTTGGGGCTAATCAGTGAAGAGACACACTAAATGAGTTATCCATCGATTTGGATGAGTGCTTGGGGTGGGCTTGTCGGTGAGCAAGCATTGAATGTGATCAAATTGTGAATAACCCTTGAATCGATCAATGGTTAGGCAAGGACTGTGAAGTGATGTCTGGGTATCTTTATGTATCGTATGGTTCTATGAATCAAGAATACATAGTTCTAAAACATAGCAGGGTAGGATAAAATAATTTGCAAGAAGATTCACTCTAAGGGGAGGGATGAAGGTGTTACATATTTTTACATTAGAAAATGGGGATGTGAACCAAGATGTTTAGAATATAAGATCATTGATTTCGGAGACAAGTTTGAAATTTATATGAAGTGGTATGGGTTTCTACCATTTAGGTCATATATATTTGACCAAGATTTCATGTAGTTTCACAGCATGTGAAGAGTATGTCTTCATGTAGTTTTATGCCTTGAGAGTAGTATGTTGTGGATTTTTGATTAAATTCATATTTCTCATACCAAAGGTTGTCCTCATCTAATGTAGCGCTTGAGGAAACTAGAGTTGGTTGGAGTTATGATGTTCCCAATATACATGGTGGTTAGTGAGTTAAAACCATTTGATTAGACAATGTGAATGAAATTAGGACCATCCATTTTTGGATATTTTATTATTTGTTTCCCCCCATGTATCATCAATGTCCACATGTCCTGCACTATGTCCCAATGATTGATGGAGTAGAGTTGAAAATTATTGTTATTGGCCTCCACCGCCGAGTTTTGATACACATCCTATTAATTTAACGCTTGCAATTTACTTTAAATGAGGGCTTCCATGTTAAGAAAAAACTTCAAATATCTTGTCCAAAATATATTGACATAAATAGCCATCATGAGTGATAGTTTTGGATCATATACTGGAATGAAACCGCCTCTATTCTATGTACCATGGAGTATCGGGTCACCTGTGTGGAATTATGGCTTGTTTTCAAGTAATACTAATGTAATTTGGTGAGTGTTTTAGGATAAATATTATTATTCTAATCTCATATCCATTACAAGAATATAGAGATTGTTTTTTAATTTCTCGATCAACCCATTTTTATGCGTGATAACAAAAAGTATGTTTAGACTGCAAGTTGAAAATGGAGTAGAAATGATTCAACTTGGATGATCGAAAATTGGTGTCATTATTACCAAGAATGATATAATGAATCCAAAATATGTGGATAATGTCAGAATTCTCAAACACTATCATAGATCTATGGATAATTTAGGAACCTATGACATTGAGTCTCTATATTGAAAAGGGAGAAGAATACATGGTAATGTGTAGAGGATATGGAAGATGAATCCTGAATTTTGCACAAACATGACATGGATGATTCTTCTTAGTTAACTAGATTTAGTCATGAACTATGGTGAGATATAAGTACTTCCACATTTAACACTTTTGGGACTGATTAAAGGCCACATGATGGTCTACAAATGAAATTTTAGGAACATCCTATGGGAATATAAAAACATCATCCACTTGGATGCAATTGGGAAGGATGTCATCAAATACTTTCTTGTAGATAATTTTCCATATATTTCGGTTGTAGTTTAGGGTATATTTTATAAAACATTGATAGATTTTATATCAATCATATCAGGCTTGAGGGAGGGTTCCATGTTGGAGATACTCAATAAAGGGATTAATCAAATAAGGTGAACCTTAATCTTTCAGGGTATTTGTGTTCCCTACACCAAAACTATTGGTGAATAGTTTGTTCACTTATATGTATTATTCATTGTAGGTGTTGGGGGAAATGACTCTATAATGATGAACCTAAATGACCAAATCAACATGGCCATGTTTTCTGTTAGAAGTGACTATACCCCTATGTTACCAACTCAATTATTCTATGATTGATGAACTCTGGTCACCTTCATATAGAGTGGGAATTGATCAATTAACTTATGATTCAACTTAAAGAAGGTAATTAGTTATTACATCATAATGATGTAGTCACCTTTGTTCATCCTGAGAAATAGTATTGAGTATCTATTTATATGAAGGTGGGGGACCTCAATCAAGATATTCTACATGAGGCCACCTAATAGTGGTAGATAATCATCCTCATTATTGGTATATTCTTCTAAAAAGTGGGATTAAAATGGAATTATGGACTATATGGGTCTGTAGAAGATAATCCCTTGGTATGCCCTATTGGCCATGGAGTTGTTGGCCCTTCTCCCGGTTCGGATATGGAAGGAATAATAAAATTTGAATCTTCCAGTAAGGTAGGGTTTGATCAACTGAGGGGATGGCCCTATAATGGAAATCGATTTCATTGGGATATTCCTTAGTGGGTGGGTGTGCAACCATGAAATACACTTGTTCTTTTACTAGTAAAGGTTTTTACTTAAAAAACCTAATGTCAAACTGGTTTAGAATTACTATCCATTCTTCCAATTACCATGTTATCATGGGGAGATTTAGGACATGATTTTTCTGATTGAAATGATATATCAATTGTATTTTAAAGTGTAGTAGGTAATGTCTCAATTTCTAAACATTGAAGACATGAGATTTAAAACTCTTCTCGATGGGATAATATACAGTTTCCATGATGAGAAGCATGCATTTTAGGTTACACATTATTTTTTTATTTCCCTCATTATTTTTATGTTCCAATTGAGAGATAAGGTATCACATTCAGGTTGTAACATAATGGACTAGGGGCTTCTCAAAGATGGGTGGCATTAAGACCGGAGGGTGAAACTAATATTTCATGATGTCCTCAAACACATTCTGACATTGTTCATTCCACCAGTACACTATTACATTCTTAAAAATCATAGAAAAGGGTTTTCCTTTACTGGTGAGGTTGGTGATGAATCACCATATATAGGCTATATGAACCCTGAAACCTCACAATTTCAATGATATTGTGTAGAAGGTGAATATGGTTGATTATTGTGATTTTTTATGTGTCAATATTGATTCCTCTATATCTGAAAAAAATGATGAGAAATATTATATAGGTTACTCCAAATTTACACTTCAAATGGGAATTTTATGGTTATCGGGGTGGAGGAAGTAAAACACTTTATCTGGATATCTGATATGGTCTTAAAATTGGACGACACTTACCACCAAATCATCCACATAACACTCCACTATTTTCCCTATGTGTTTTTTTGAATATATACATCTTTTATTTTGGGAATATATGCTCAATCTTATTCAAACATAATGGAATCACTCTATATAATACTATTCCCCTTGGTTCATGAATGGAAGTTGATATTTATCCTCATGGTGAATTGTGATTGGATTTTACCCATATTATTCATCAATAAAATATAGGTACTGGAAGATGGTAGTGGAATCAATTAGTAACTTTATCACTAGGAGGATTATTTAATCCCTCTATAGGTGGTAGTTGATGTCCCAGAAGTTGATATAGACATTGATCTACCTATTTTTCATTCTGAGTTGGACAATGTAGGCTCCAAAAATTGTGTACTGGAATTACGTGAAAAGGGTTAACTTAATTGTCTTGTCAACTTCCACCTCTAACATGGCAATTTGGGAAGGGTTATTCTTACTAGGTGTTTTTTATCTACGGTGTCCCACTGGGTGTCTATGGTTATAAGAATCTAGCTGAGGATTGAGCCCAATATTTTATTTGTAGCTCAAAGTGAATACATAAGAGTGTTTCTCCTGAAAAAAATTCTTATCCACCCAAAGAAATGACCGCAATAATGAGTTTTCCATAGTGGTATTCCACTAGGATAAGTTTAAAATGAATTTATGGAATGATAGTGCTGGAGAAACCATCCTCAAATACATTATGGGTACCTTCATAGTTCTCTTTATTATCTAAAGTATGAAGTTCAATTGATATCAAAGATTCATATGGAAATGGATACTATCTAGTTCCATTAGATTCAAATATATTATGGGTAAGACCCTTGTTTTGGGATTCTTATATTGTTGTGAATATATATCCAAAATAATATGATTCAATTCCATATGGTTTCTGATTGTGGGGTTTATCTATAATGACAAAAAAATGATGACTATTTGACTTCTAACAATCCATCCCCACTATCTTGAAAATATAAGGATGTTTTGGGTTGGCAAATAAGGGGATGGCATCCCAGTAAAAATTAAGAGTGATATTTTTTGTTATAATTTGATATTTTTTATTGGAATATGATGTGATATGCAAATATTATTTTTTATTAGGGATATGTAATGAATTTTATATAATTCCCAAGAGTTTGAATATGATTAATATGTTTTTAGTGTGTTAAAAAACATTGAATACTAGAAAACAATTAAAATATATTATCAATATCCACAACATTAAATTATCATAAAAAATTGAAATAAATGGGGTACCTACACCTTCAATCATCTTTATGTCATAAAAACTGAAACCATTTTTTATTGACATTGATAAACAATTACCCTTAATATTATTATTGACAAATCATAAAAATATTTCAAGATATTTTATGTGTATTTGGGAATTGAAATAAGAATAAGGGTTAAAAATATTAATGTTATTCATTATAAATATTGGCACAAATTTATAAAAAACACATGATCAACACGTTGAATTTAAATTTGTCTTTAAAAAAACCTCTAAAAAATCTTAGAATAGTTTACACATTAACCAACATAGTCATGAATATACACATAAGTAATTTGTGTTTATTGTTTTTTAGTATAGGTTAACTTAAGTGGAATGTTGATTTCTATCTTGAAGGATCTTGGTAGAATGGAATTGGTGAGAGTAATCTAAAAAAACATGTCTAAACATATAAAAAGAATCATTATTTATTTACATGAATCATAAATCATAGTCTATAATTTATTGTTAAAAAAATAAATTCATAGATAATTTTTTTATTTCTAGTAATCATTGATATCTCCCATTTGATCAACAATCATTTTGATTATATTTTTTTATGTTATAAATTTATCTGTTTATGTACACATTTTTAAACATTTATATTTTTTAAAATATTCACCTTTTATATTGTGATATTTGGAATTTAATGGATCCCTATTGGAAAATGATATAATGACCCATGAATTAATATACAAAGGAGTTTATGATTTCAGGTAAATTTCAAAAAAATCATCAAAACATAGATTTGATTTTCGGTTCCTTCGTAAAATGACTAAAATTAGAAATTTAAATTCCAAATAAATGAAGGATCATCACATTTTTAATTATTTTAACCATAATTATACATTATTGTTCTAGAATGGAGAAATAGTTAAAAATTATTCTTCTAATATTGATGAAAATCATCTGAATGAAGCCTAAGATCATATTGATAAATCAATCCATTGTGTAGGTTTTGAAACCATTGAAAATACAAAATCTGTTGAAAATTTTTATGGAGATTCTACAAAACCATTATTCATCAGTTGATCTAAATATAAATTGTTCTCATCATTTCTAAGAATAGGTAACTTGAATTTATTAAATGGTTAGAGTGATGAATGTATATCTAACATGCATGAACTGTTAAAAGAGGTACATCTAGAAGGAAATTAGCTTCCAAATTTGACATGTGAGGTAAATAATGTATTATTCCCAAATGGATTTGGTTACAAAAATATGCATATGTTCCCAAGTTATTGTGTTTTGTATAAAAAAGAATTTGAATATTTAAAAATTTTTCCAAAATGCGGGATATCAAATTATAATATTGATATAAAATAAAATCTAAATCATTTTGGGGAACTTGAATCAATCCTCCAACTAAATAAATATGGAAGCTTCAAATAAATCCTTTCAATAATTATAATAAACTAACTCTTATTCATTATCATGTACCAAAATAAATCCTCTTTCGAAATAAATTTTATTCCTTTAGGTAATTCCTTGTTCGAGGAATATATAATAATGTTCAATTGATGGAAAACGTTTAATATAGCATACCAATGAGCTAATCATGTATGTTAACTTACATCACCACATTAATTCGATATATTGTATGATATTTGATAAATAAACTCCATATTTTGGAAGTGATGTTAGAAAACTTATAATGGGACTACACATTGATTGAATGAATTTTTATTGTATACAAAGTTTCAAACATAGTTAATGTCCGATTTTTCTTGGTAATTTACAACTTATCTCTAAAGATATATATGAAGAAAAAAGATGTTATGATGATCTTGATGATTTATAGACAAAAGTAGGCATAAAATGATATTTATGCCTACCATTAACCACTCGTTTATTATATGAACATTTTATTTGAGATAGGTGTTATAGTTTTTGATGCATACAGGAAACAATATTTTATTTTGGGAGATATTTTAATTTTCACTAGGAATAAATTTATTATATATAAATACATATCATGATATTGTTTTAAGGGACATATTTGATGTCAACATTTTTAATAAGAGACTTAATTTAATTATTTTAAAAATGTAATAACATCATTTTACATGAGACATCAGTGATTTTATTGTAAATTGATCTTCCTTTTTGTATATTGAAAAAAATCATTTAATGTATTACACGAATATAATCATCCCCACGACCATTTTCCACTGAAGAATACTTTGAATGTGTAGAAAATATTAATTTCACATGATTAAATAACGAGAGATTTTTCAATCAATAAATATCTACATGAAACAATATATATTATTTGAACTACCTTATTATAGATTTTTAGAGTTAAAACATAACATTGATATATTTCATGTTGAGAAAAACATATCTGACAATTAGATTTAAACATTGCTATACATAAAATGAAATACAAATGGTGGATTGAATGGTATATTTGGAATTATATCAATGGGAATAAATTTGGAACTATCGCCCATCATGAATGAAAACAATTAAATATATCTTATCATACATTAAAAATAATATAGAAGATAATTTTTTTTTCAGTGTCATCATAGTATTAATTTAACAAGTGGATATTCTAAAAATGTGAATAATTTTTTTTCTTTGAAATATTTTAAATTAATAGGTATGAAATATCATAATGGTGTTTTATTGATGGAAAAAAATCTACAGGTGTCACAACATGGTATATTGTTCATATATATCATAAATACAATCATCAGGTAATGTAATTTTCAAAATCCGTTAGTAGATAATCCTTGATTCAAATTTGCTAGACTCCTTAGATAATGAAGCTTCTATTATTATTTTTCAACTAGTAATGTATTTAAAACATATTCTTTTTGATATAATGGGTCATATATTGATTCATCTATTGCATGAGATAATAATTTTCAGCCTATTTATTCATGTTGGATTTATCCTTTTGAATGATATTAGAAAATTTTGAAGGTATATGACAAAAATACTCATCAAATGAAGGATTTTGTTGTTCAATAATATGTATCAAAATATTTTATTAAGTGATGCACTAATAATTTGAATGAAATGGACCATGTTAGTCTCGCTATATCTCGAAATATGACTGTTTATAGTGATGATAGTGGGATTTGAGTCTTAAAGGCAGAGTTCATTTCATCTGACGAAGTAATGCAAGAACATTTATACATTTTTTTAACAAAAAAGTTGGTGTTCAACCATAGATATCACCACATTTTTAGGAATAAAATATACTAAATCATAAAAGAAATTATTACTGGTTGATTATTGAGGAAAACAAGACATTTGTTATATGGTTTAATGTGAAATTACTCATAGATATATCTTTATAAAAAACCATGAAATGGTTATTAGGGAGACAATCTCTTTATGTAATTACTTGGTCATGAATAAATATCAATGAATACAGATATTACAAAAAACATGGATGACAAGAGTACAATTCAAAATAGTGGGGTAATGGTTGTTGTTGATGAAGTGAGTTTTAGAAAAAATCTAAAATTCCACTTTTTGAATAAAAAAATTTAAGAGATCTTAACGATTTATGGGAAATCTATTATTCTAAATCCTGAGTTAAATTGTTTAAGTGTAAATTCATGGATTATAATAGTGGGGTCAGATATGATGATTTTGATTTTATTGGAACTGATTTGAAAATTATTAGTATAAATGATGAACCATTTATCATAACGACACATGAAAACCAAATATTTTATATTAATTATCCAATGACTTATTAGTGGTGCATCATTATTCAAGGAAGAATAAATCTACTAGTTGGTTAGGATAATGATGATGTTATAGATCTATATGAGGCCAATTTATCTGCTATGTAATTTTTAGATGATAATAAATACTATAATGAATTCATTGTCATTGATATATGAAATCATCACGATGAAGGTATTTTATAATACACTATGTTTCTCTCCTAATTATTCTACTAAATAGAAACTATCCAAACTATTATTAATGAAAATTCTTCTCTATATAATTAAATGTACTATTATGTAAAATTATTATATAAAGCATAATCACTTCGTTGGTTTTATGTTTTTTGATTTTAATTTTCCGTTAATAATTGTTACCATTTTTAATATAGTCATTGAACAATGACCACGTGATTAGTATAAATATAAGGTTGTAACAAATCAAATTTACTCATATAAAGGAAGCGATTAACTCATATAGTAAAATTTTTCTCTATATGATGCCCATTATTCAGAACTCAAGAAGGAGGTAGAACACCAGGATTGGCTCTAGACCAATCCCAAGATGTGCTTCAACATGTTAATATTGAAGAAAATTGTGTATGGAAGAAGTGGAAGATAATAGAATTACCACCCAAGTGATGTTATCTGAGTTTCCTCTAGAGACTTTCACCACCACGTGGCTTACCCTTAGGTATTATGCAGGCGTTATAAGAGGTTATATAACAAGACCCTACCACTATGAATAATTTCATTATTTTTTATAGAATAAATAATATACATTTATTTTATTATTGTTACATTGGAAAATATTTTTAAAGAACAAATAGTATTTTTAGTCAATAATCAATTAATAAATCTATCTTGATCAATCAGTGGATTTTTTAAATAAATAAATTTTAAAAGAATATAATTACTTAATTACTTTTTATTAAATATAAATTATCTTATACTTTTCTTACAACTCTAATTCTTATTTATGGTTGAAAGCTATTTTTGTCAAAACCCATTAATTTTCAATAAAAATTGGTTTTTATTTTAAAACTGAAAATATGTAAATTTAGAAAATTATTTAGATAAAATGAATATTATTTTTGGATTGAGGATTTTTAAATTCTCTAATGGTAAATTTTTAATAAATTTTTGAGATAGTCAATTTTTTTGGTAAAAATTTAATACCATTTTAATATATAATGTTGTTATGACATCATAATGAACCAATAGGGATGAAATAAGTAAGTATAAATGGGATATTCGGCCAATATACGTTTTAACATTAATATAATGTGATTATAGATTTGTTTAATTAATTTTACAATGCCTTATCAAAACCTAAAAGACATATAAAGTATTTTAACATTTTAAAATGATTTCCTTGAGAGTGTGACTCACCTCCAACTAAGAAAGCCAAATATTTTAATAAATTAGACCACTATAAAAATAAAATTACCTTTTCCACCACACTTTGAAAAAACAATGTGAAAAAACCATGGGATGGTTTGTGGTTTTGATTAGTTTAATGTGTAGTGTCCAAAACCTTAATAAAAAACAATTACCTCTCATTTCTTATATAAACCCACTCAAAATCCCATTACTCTTTAATAAAACCATTTTGATCTTGAACAACTCCTAACATAATCAGTTTATAATCCTCCCAAGTCACCCCATGATCCCAATAAGCCTCTCTAAACCCTCTCCCAAGTCTTTGGGAGCGCCGTTCCAAGTAAGGGATCCTCACTTTCCTTCATTCCTTATTTATGTCCATGTTTCATTATATTGTTATGAACTTTTTATTTTAAATTAAAAATGTTGGGTATGATATTAAACCTCTAAAATATAGACCTCATTATTTTCTATTGATGAGATACCCAAGTCTCTCTCATTAATGCCTCACGTGGACACCTATTACCATGCTAAAATTCTAAAAGGGGTTTCTCTCTCCTGATTTATATTCAAGAAATTCATTTATATTAAGCATATAAATTCATTTAAATATGTTGGGATATTATGTTCCATGATAAATTAATTTCCATTTCATGTATAAATTATGAGATACACCTTCCTCTCTCATCAACCAATTTTTTGATTTTTATTTGACGTCGTTTTGCTGCCGAAGTTGCACCAAAATTTCCCGTGAAAAAATCATCGTGTAAGTGAATATCATACCTAGTTATCTATTTAGGGTATCCACCATTATGTACATATACACATTGATCTTGGAATTAAATTTATTTATTCCATATCTTTTAGTCATCAAATAAATTCTTATGTTTAATGAATCCATGTTATATGATCTGTGTGGAACAGTTATGCCTGAAATTGAATGATAAAGAATGGTGTGGTCTGATAGCGCTCCAATGCATTGAGTAAATAATGGAATCATGATAAATGATGTTCAATGTGTTTTGAATCATGCCAATTCATGTGCAATGAGGGATTATTCATGCTAATTCATGTTCAAAGAGGGTTTACTCATGCTCAATGTGCAATTAGCCAGGGCTCATGCTAATATAATGTTAAATATTGTTAATATATATCCATGTTATTATAGTAATGCAATATCATTTCTTTATGTTAATGTTTCTCTTATTCTCCATTGATATTCCTATTTCATAAAATTTATTGTATTCATCATGTTATTTGAGATTTACTCCCTTACTGCGCTTTATAGTTACACTTTTCTTATATATGTCCTCAACATATCCCATGCAATGCTAAGTATGAAGGAATTTTGTGATCACATTAAATATGTTTACAATTAATATGTTTCATTATTTATCTTATGTTTTCATATAATGTTCCTAATTTTCCATGAAACAAGACCTCTTAATCCTTATAGTTGCCTTAATTGCAAGTTAATGAAATAAATCATGTTAAAGTGTGTAATAAAGATCAAGGTTGTTATAGTTGGTATCATAGAGAGGTTTAGTTATTGGTAGGAATATGATTAGAAAATCCTAGGGAAAGCATTTAGTATAAAACTATGTATAAGGAAAAAAAACTAAATTATGTTGAGTTTAGAGTATGTGTATTATCAATAAAATACATTCATGTCTAGATATGATCAAGTAGAGGTGGATTTTTCACAGTTGTATCTAGTTTTAGAACCCCAAAACACATCTTTGAGCGAGACTCGAATGACAATTTTTGCAAATAAATAGTCCTTGATTCACTATTGGTTCGACACTCCCGAAGGATATGCTTTAGTAAATTCATAATCATAGTATGAACCATTATTAAGGTAATAAAAAATGCCCTTAACAATATATGATGGGATGTAGATCATGGATAACATAGATTGAAGATTATAAATTCATAATTTAAGTAAATAATTGTAATTTATAAGCTATACCTTTTTTTATTGTGTTCCCTTTATGTGTTACCCCTAGCATTTTTTTTATTCTAGCCAATGGCCAGAAATATGAGGACTCAGGCTAACAACTGATGCGACAATAAATGTGATGACTATTCTAATGAGATACACAATTTGATGGGATCAGGAATTTCAAACATTGTCATTATACTATCTCAGTAAACTCATGTTTTTAAGAGAATCATGGGTCAACTGGAATGTCCGAACCCCCTAAAAAATAACAAGATGCAATCGAGAACTTCATGATACAATCACCTCCTACTTTTAATTGATCACATGATCCATCAATAATCTAATAGTGGATCAACTCCATTGAGAATATCTTATCCATTAATAAATATTTCGAAGAAGAGAAGGTTATTATAGATGCTTATCATATGGGGGTGAAGCTAATCAATGGTAGAAGTTGATAAAAAAAATATGAAGCCCGAGGAAGTGATCGAGGCATTGGAATGGAAGAATTTCTAGAAAATGTTTTTCAATAAATATTTTCTTTTCATCCTCCAACATAATATTGAAAGGTATTTACTTTCCCTAAAAGGAAAAGAAAAATAATCCATCGGAGCATATGAGTAAAACATCACAAGGCTCTCACAATACACCATTGGAATTGTCGTTACCCCCGAATGCAAGGTTGAATGCTTCTTCGGTGGGCTAAAACATTGCCTACGGAAATCCCTTGCAATCAGTGACTTTGATAGCTATGAGGCAATTGTACGATGTGCCCTCAAAGTCAAAATATTTATTGTTGAATCTCAGAGGTATCATAGGGATAAGAACCAGATTGTGGAATTTAATTCTGGTGGGTCAATGGATTAATCCAACGGTTCTTTGAAATTCGAGCACCCCACTTGCCAATGGTGCAAAAAGAAGAACTCAAAAAATTTCTAAAGGGGATAAGGAAATGATTTTGGTGTGGAAAAGAAGGGCACCCAACCATTAATTACTAAAAAGAAAAATCCACTACTACAAAAGAAGAGAGGAATGCTCCATTCGAACCTCAACGCATTGGTCATTTATTCAATTGTAAAGAACCAAGGAACTTTTCAAACTAGTGCCCTAAGGTAATGGTTTTCTGAAGCAACCAACATCCTTCAAGGTAGCGGGGGTGAGCTTTTTCAATCACTACCACTAAAGGAAACCCTAACAACGAAGCGGTGACAAGTACTCTAGTTATTCATTAAATAATAGTGAACAATGTTTTTGATTATTATTCTATGTATTTTTATATCCCAAATGTTTAGTAGAACAATCCCAACACAACCAAAAATTATGGAAGTAGAGATGTAGGTGAGAACGGAAACTGGGGAAATTATTACATCCCATGAATATAACTCCACCCCTATTAAAATTTGTGGATTGAACATCTAGTCGAACCTCATCATACTCCCTTTGGTGTAATTTGATTCAACTCTTGGCATGGATTGAATTTCCCTATACAGAGTCAACATAAATTTCTGTGAGAGGGAAATCAATCTCTATATGGAAAATTGACTCCATAATTTGTAAAAGTGCAAGAGGAGGATGAATCTTTTTTAGAACCATCATCTATAGCATAGAAATTACTATCAAATGATCTTGCATATCTTTCTCAGATTTTTGAGTATAAGGAAGATACCATCCTGGAAGACATGCCTATTTTTAGGGAATTATCTAATGTGTTTCCAAAGGAATTTTCTAGTATTCCACCTAGATGATATGTTGATTTATTGATTGATTTTATACCTGTGGATTTACCAATATCCAAGACTCCATATATAATGGTGGTAGTGGATCTTGAGGGAAAAAATAAACAACTATAGGAGAATCTTGATAAAGGGTTTATATGCCCAAGTGCTTCACCATGGGGTGCACCAGTCCTCTTAATCAAGGAGGATGGGTCAATGAACTTTTTCATTGATTATCGAGAGTTCAAACAAATCACAATAAATACAATGTATCCTTTTCTATGAATTGGTTACTTGTTCCACCTGCTATGTGGAGCACAATACATCTCCAAGGTTGATATGTGGATGGAATATTACCACCTGTGGATGACGAAAGAGTATATCCCCAAGACATCTTTTCGTAGAAAGTACGGTCACAATGATTTCATAGTAACGCCTTTAAGACAGACTAATACTATCATAATATTCATAGACAAGATGAATTGAGTCTTTATATATTACCTCAAAAAATTTGTTTTAGTATTTATAGATGATATTATAATATACTTCAAAACCAATTATAAGCATAAAAGGAATCTATGCACGTTACTGGTGACCTTCCGAAAAGAAATTCCCTATGAAAATTACATCATGTGTGTGTTTTGGTTAAATAATGTACCATTATTGAGTCATATCATCATAAGAAATGGTATATATTTGGATAACTACAATAAAAATTCAATTGATGGATGGATGAGACCAAATTCTTTGATGGATATCTGTAGAATCCATGGGTCAGTAGGATATTATTGATGACATGTGAGAAATTTCTCACGATTTTCAAACACTCTTACTAGGATAACTCGAAAAGGGGTCATGTTTTCTTGGAGTTATGAATGCGAAGATAGATTCAAGGGGTTTAAAATGAGGCTTATCAGTACTCCTGTTCTCACACTACCCACAAGTGGAGAACATTTCACAGTGTTCAATGTTTTTTCAAAGAAGGTCCTCAAGTGCATGTTGATGAAAAATGAAAAATTCATTGCATATGCTTTATGGAAATTGAACATTCATGAGAAAAACTATCCAAAACCAGATTTGGTGTTGGATATAGTAATATACACATTAAAGATTATGTGACATTTCCTCTTTGGGGAGAATTGTGAAATATATATGGATCCCAAAAGCCTAAAGTATATATTCATAGAAAAAGAGTTGAATATGTTACAACAAAGATGGTTAGAACTGATCAATGACTATTACTTCTCAATCCGTTACAACCCTAGGATAGTGAACAAGGTGTAAGAAGATCTATGTAGAGAGGGTCGAGCAATTCTATCATTGATGATAATGGGAAAGGATATGATCTTCTTAGATTTTATGAATATGTACATGAGAATCATAAATAAGGGAACATCATTAATTATTTCATAAATGATTGCTCAACTATCTCTTTTGGAAAGGTTAAAGGATGTTGATTAAGATGACATGGGAATTCAAAAGAATGTAGAAACTATCAGATAAGGGAAATCATGAGAGTTCCATGTTAATGAAGATAGAAATATGAGATTTGGGAAAAAGACTATGTGTTCCACAAATCCAGAGTTAAATAATGAACATTTGGATCATGAACATAGTCCAATTTCTCCATTCACCGAAGAAAAAGAATTATGTATCATGATCTATAAGATCATCATTGGTGGGATAACAGGAAGAAGATGATTTCTGAGTATATATCAAAGTGTCTAGTATGTTAACAAGTGAAGTCCTAGAGGCGTAAGTGTAAGGGGATGATGAAACCATTACCTATACCTACATAGAAATGGAAGAACATAACCATGTATTTAGTCGCCGAAGTTATAAAGACATCTAAATGAGTCAATTTTATTTAGTTTTTTATGGAACTTATTAGAAATACTTAACACTTCATTGTAATTTGAGAGGATTTCTCATTGGATCAACTATCATAGATATACATCAGAAAAGTGGTAAGGTCGCATGGAGTACCACTATCGAATGTATCCAATAAGGATCCAAGATTTTACTCTATGTTCTGGAAGAGTATCCAATTTTCTCTAAGAAATTAGATGAACTTAAGTATAGATTAACATCCTAAAACTAATGTAAAATATGAGTAGAGTATCCTAACACTTGAGTATATGTTTATAGAAAGCTCAATGAACTTCAAATGAAGATGGGATCAACATCTTCCTCTATTTTAGTTCTCTTACAATAACAATTTCTACTAAAGCATCCAAATGGATCCTTATAATTACCTTTATGGGAATAGTTGCAGAACACCAGAATGCTGGGATTAATTTGGGGAAGAAAAACTCATAGGTACAAAAATGGTCAATGAATTGGGAGAGAAGTATAAGACCGTCCAACACCACATTAAAGCTGCTCAGAGTGGACAAAAGTTCTATGCAAGTAATCATCGACATGGCCTAGAGTTTTATGTTGAAGACATGGTATTCCTCCAAATATACAATGGAAGAGAGTTATGAGATTTTAGAATAAGGGAAAGCTTATTCCAATTTAAATCAGCCATTTTGAGATCCTTGACCGCATTGGAGTACCAGCCTATCAACTAGCACTCCAACTGAACCTATCTAAAATTCATGATGTATTCCCTGTATCAGTCTAGGGAAAGTATATACCCAACCCATCGTATGTACACAGTCTAGTGGCGGTACCATTGTATAACAACCTATCCTATTAAGTGATGCCAATGAATATCTTTGATAATAGGTAAAAAGTTCTACGAAATAAGATAATTCCCCTCATCAAGGCGTTGTGGAGAAACCAAATGTTTGAAAAAACAATGTGGGAATTGGAGGATGTGATAAAATAGAGATACCGTCATCTAATTTAGTATGGGAAAAATAAATATCAAGGGAAATTATTTTAAAGTGGGAATATTATAATGACCCAATTTTTATTAATTAAAAATCATATTAATCTAATTCAATGTCTTATTATGTAAAATGGTAATATATAACATATGAACTTACTTGGTTTTATGATTTTTATGTTAAAATCCCATTAATAATTGTTACTATTTATAATATAGCTTATGAATAGTTATCACATGATTAGTATAAATATTGGGATTTAACAAATCATATTTACTCAGAAAAAGGAATTGATGGCCTCATTGTGCAGATTTAATCCATTCGTATCCCATTTGTTAGATCTAGGGAAGGAGGTAGAATCAACGGGCTTCACTCTGGACCAATCTGAGGCCAAGATTCAACATGTTAAGCTTAAACAAAATTGCCCATGGGAGAGGTGAAACTTAATATAAATTTCCACATGAGTGATGTTTCTGAGTCTCCCCAAGAGTCATCACCATCACACACCATATCATTAGGTCCTATTAGGGTGTTATAAAGAGTTATTTAAGAAGACCCTAGAACAATGATTATGTGAATTATTTTTTATAGAATAATGAATATATATTCATTTTATTATTATTACATTGTAAATGGTATTTAAAGAACACAAAGAATGTTTAGTTAATATTAAATTAAGAAATATATTATGATGAATTAATATATTTTTGAATTATATAATATTTTAATAAAATATTCTTAATAAAATAATTTTTATTAAATAAAAATGATCGTAAAATTTTTATACAATCGTAAATTTTATTAAGGTTTGAAAGCTATTTTTTTTTCAAAACCCATGAATTTATAATAAAAGTATGTTTTTATTTTTAAAGTGAAAATTCACATATTTAAAAAATTATTTAGATAAAAATAATATTATTTTTGGATTCAGGATGTTGAAATTATCTAATGGTAAATTTTTCATATTTTTCTGAGGCATTCGATTTTGTCGGTAAATATTAAATATCATTTAAATATATAATGTGTTTTATGACATCATAATGCACCAATAGTGATGTAATAAAATACTGTGAAAGGGATATTTTTCCAATATATGTTTTACATTTAAAATAATGTGATTATAGATTAGTTTAATTTATTTTACAATGCCTTATTGTACCATCCAAGACTTATAAAATATTTTAACATTTTAAAATGATTTACTTGGAGTGTGACTCAAATCTACATAATCCATCCTATTGTTTTAATATGATCGAACATTGAACTTATAAAATATTTTTTTTAAATCTACTTTGATAAAAACCATGGGGAAACCATGTGATATTTTTTGGTTTTGATTAGTTTAATGTGTAGTGTCCAAAACCTAAATAATAAATAATTACCTATCCTTTCCTATATAAACCCACTCAATAATTCATTTATATTCCCTCAATCCATTTGAAGCTGGACCAACCCCTAAACTCGTCTTTCTAAAATCTTTCCAAGGTGCCTAAATATCCCAGGAAACCTCTCTCAAGCCTATCCCAAGCCTTTAAGGGATCCACCCATTCTTTATTTCCTTATTTCTATACATGAATCCTTAAATAGTTATACCCTTTTTATTTTCAATTACAACTGTTGGGTATGATTTTGAACCTCCCCTTACTTCCCTCGTTATGTTTGAATGATGTGAGACTCCTTTCTCTATCATTAATGCCTCCCATGTACACCGGTTACCATGCCAAAATTCCATGATGGATTTTTCTCTCCTTATTTACATTCAAGAAATTATTTTATTTTATGCATCTAAATTCCATAACATATGTTGGGATATTATGTTCCATGACCCTATACTATCTATTTCATGCATAAATTATGAGAGACCACTTTCTCTCTCAGAAACCCATTTTATGATTTCCATTAGATTTCGTTATGCAGATGAAGTTACACCAAACATTCCCATGCCAAAATAATCATGTATTTGAATATCGTACCAATTTATTTATCATGGGTATTCAACATTATACACATGTACTTTTTGATTTAGGAAATAAATTTATGTATTCCAAATCTCTTATTTATGAAATAAATTATAATGATTAATGAATCCATGTTGTATGATCTATGCAGCACTATTATGCATGAAATGAAATGATTAAGTAGGGTGCACCCTAATAGCGCTCCAATGCATTGGGTAAAGAATAATATCATGATACGTCATGTTCAATGAGTGTTAACTCAGGGTAATTCATGTGTAATGAGGGTATACTCATTGTAATTCATGTGTAATGATGGTTTACTTATGATCTATGTGCAATGAGCCTGGGATCATGATAATATCTTATTAAATGTCATTTCCATATCCCCATGTTATGATAATAATGCAATATTATGTCTTTATGGTGATCTTTATTTTATACTACATTGATATTCCTGTTTCATAATATGTATTGTATTCATCGTGTTATTTCATGTTTACTCCCTTGTTAGGATTTATAGCTTACCCTTTTATTTTGTATGTCCTCAAGTTATCTCATGCAATGCTAAGTACAAAGGAATTTTGTGGTCATGTAAATTAATTTCTCAATAAAGATGTTTTATTTTATGTCTTAAGTTGTTATGTAATGATCATAATTTCCCAGTGCACTAGAACTCTCGATCCCTAGAGTTGTCTTAAGTGCATGTTTATGTAATAAATAACGTTAAAGTGTATAATAAAGAGCAGTGTTTTTATAGTTGGTATGAGAGGGAGGTTTTTTTTGGAATTATGATTTGAAACCCCCAGTGAAAGCCTTAAGTATAATAAACATATTAGAAAAATTTCCCTAAATGTTGGTGAGTATAGAGTTTGTGGTTTATCAATAAAATACATCCCTATCTGGATATGAATAAGTAGAGGTGGATCTCGCATAAATGTGTCTAGGGGTAAAACCCGAAAATGCCTCTCTGAGCTAGACTTGAACATGATCTAGTGCATGAAAATGGACCTTGATGAACTCTTGATTTGAAACTCCCAGGGGATTCAATTTCTTAAATTTATAAGCTCAATATGAACCATTTTTTGGGAATAAAAAAAACAACCCTAAGAATATATGTTGGGATGTAGATCATGAGTAACATAGATTCATAACTATAAATTCATATGTCAAGGAAATAAATGTAATTTATAAGATATCCCTTTTTGTCATTGAATTACCTCTATGTGTTACCCCTAACATTCATTTTATTCTAGATAATGGTCAGAAATATGAGGACCCAGGCTAATAATCGATGTAGAGATCAATATGATGACTATTCTAATGAGATGTCCAATCCGATGGGAGAATGGATCAAAAAAAATTTCATGACACCCTCTGAGTTAACTCATGATTAGAAAATAATCATGGGTCAATAGGAACATCCAACCCCCCTAAAAAGGTACCAGATGCAATCGAGAGCCTCACGAGACAAGGTCATCATACTTTTAATGGATCATCTGATCCATCAATCAATGAAAAATGGATCAAATCCATTGGTATGATATTCTCCATCCATCAATGTTTTGAACAAGAGATGTTTCTTTTGGTTACTTATAATATGGAGGGTGAAGCTGATCAATGGTGAACATGGATCAAAAATATGAAGCCTATGGAATATATCTAGACATTGGAATGGAAGGATTTCTAGAAAATGTTTTTTTTGAAAAATATTTTCCTTAAACATGATGAATTAAGATATAATTGAACTTACTTTCCCAAAAATATAATGACAATGAATCCATCAGATCGTACGAGTAATAATTCAAAAGTCTTGCACGATATGCCTATAGCTTTGTCGTTACCCCCTAATTAAGGTTTTCCGCTTCATTGGTGGGATACAACCTAGCCTACGGAAAGCCCTAGTTATCTTTGACATCGATATATATGAGGATATTGTCAGATTTTCTCTCAATTTTGAAATAGAGATCGATAAATCTCAAGTTTAACATGGGGATATTATGCTTAATGTGGACTTTAATTCTAGAGGATTGATAGATAAATCCAATGGTGCAAAGAGATTTCAGCACCGCACTTGCCAAAGGTGCAGAAATAAGCACCCTAGAAATTTCCTAAAGGGGACAAGGAAATGATGTAGGTGTATAAGAGAAGGGAACCATGTCATTAATTACAAAAAAGAGAAACCAAGTATTTCTACAGATGATAGGAATGCTCTGTTCAACACTAAATGCAGTTTTCATTTATTCAACTCCAAATAACCAAGGCACTTTGCACACTAGTGACCTAGGTTGAGGGTTTCGAAATCAACCAACAACTTCCAAGGAAGAAAGGGAATTATTATTCCATCACTACCACTGAAGTGAACCCCGAAAATGAAGGGGTTACAGGTTCTATTGTTATTCATTCAAGAATAGAGGACTTGCATTTGGGTTCTTCTTCTACACATTCTTTTATATCCCTAAAGCTTAGTAGAATAATATCAACAACAACATAAATTATTGAAGTAGAGATGATGGCAAGACCAAAAAATGTGGCAATTATTGAATCCCATGAATATAACTCCACCGCTATTACAGTTTGTGGATTGAGCATCCTGTCGAACCTTGTCATACTCACTCTGGTGGAATTTGATAAAATTCATGAAATGGATTGGATTTCCCTATATAGAGCCAACATAAATTACTGTGAGAGAGAAATCACTCTTCATGTAGTGAATCGACCACCGATTCTATACAAGTGAAGGGAGGAGGATGAATTTCATTAGAACCATCATCTCAAGAATGGATATTGTTGTCCTATGAGTAGCCATATCATTCTCATATGGTTAATTCTAAGGACGTAGCCCTCCTTTAAGTCATGCCTATTTTGAGGGAATTTACTAAAGTGTTTATTGAGTGAATACTTAGTCTTTCTCATAGAAGAGACGCTGAATTCATGGATGATCTTATACATGGAAATATGTCAATATCCAATACTCCTTATAGAATTGTTGTAGTGGAGATTGAGGAGAAAAATAACTGTAGGAGAATATGGATAAAGGGTTTATAAGGCCCAGTGCTTCACCATGGGGTGCACCAGACCCCTTAATCAAGAAGAAGGATGGGTCTATGCACGATTGCATTGATTATTGTGAACTAAAAATAAATCACGATAAATTACATGTATTATTTTCCATGAATTGAATACTTCTTCGATCAGATACATGTATCACAATAATTCTCCATGGTGAATCTTCAGTCGGGATATTACCATGTATGGGTGAAGAAGGTGGATATCCCCAAGACTGATTTTCGTACAAGGTACATGCACTATGAATTCATATTAATGAATTTTGGACACACTAATTATGTTTTAATCTTCATATATTGATTAATAGTTACTTTAGATATTACCTCGTCAAATTTTTGGTACTCTGAATAGATTATATTCAAATATATTTGAAAACCAAGTAGAAGCTTGAAGGGTATCTAATCACTATACTAGAGACCTTACGAAAGGTGAAAATCTTTGAAAAGTATAGAAATTATGAGTTCTGGTTGAAGGAAGTCTCAATACTAGGTCATATCATCACAAGAAATAAGATATCTATGGATCCCTCCAAGAAATATTTAATTGAGGGATGACTAAGGCTAACATATATGACAGATATCAGTAGCTTCCTTGGTTTAGAGAGACATTATCGATGAGTTGTGAGAATGTTCTCACGATTGTCTAACCGTCTTACCAAGATAAATTGGAAGGGAGTCATGTTTTCTTGGAGCGATTAATGCATGATAAATTCATGGTGTTGAAAAAGAGGCTTATCACTGCACCCGTGCTCACACTACCCCTAAGTGGAGAACTTTTTGTTGCATTTAGTGATGTTTTGAAAAATTTCCTGTGATTTTTTTGATGAAAAATGACAATGTCATTTCCTATGATTCAATGAAATTTAATTTTCATGAGAAAAACATTCCAAAATTTGCTACAGTAATCTTTGTATTAAAAATTTGGCAACATTACCTCTTTGGGTAGAAGTGTAAAATATATACAGATCACAAAATTATCAAGTATATATTCACACAAAAAGTGTTGAATATGCACCAATGAATATGGTTATAGATGATCAATGACTATTACTGCTAAATCCATTACAACCCTAAGATAGTGAATAAGGTGTAATATTCTCTATATAGAAAGGACTCATCAATTATATCATTGATGAGAATTAAATAGGATCCAATATTTTTATATTTGATAATGATTGACATGGAAATCAAAAATAATGGAACATCATTAATCCATTCATAAATGATTTCTCAATCATATTTTTTGGAGTTGATAAGGGATGATCAAAAGGATGATATGGGAATTCAGAAGAAATTGGAAACTATCATAAATGTGAAATCCTCAGAGATCAATGTTAATGAAGAAGTAATTCTGAGATTTGGGAAAAGACTATGTGTTCAATATAATCAAAAGATAAAAAATGAACTTAGGGATGATGCACATAGATAAAATTTCTCCTTTAACCCAACAAACACAACGATGTTTTGAGATCTCCATGATTTTTATTATTGGGATCACATAAAGGTGGAGATTGCTAAGTATAAATCAAAGTGCCTAGTATGTAAGCAATTTAAGGCTGAGAGGAAGAATTAAAAGGGGATTACGCAAACCATTAACCATACTAAAATGGAAATTGGATAACATCACCATGGACATTGTCACTGGACATCCAAAGACATCCAATGTAAATAATGAAATCTAGGTCATTATGGATTACCATAAAAAGACCGAATAATTCCTTTAAATTCTAGAGTATATCTTATTGGACAAAGTAGCCTGAATATACATCAGAAAAGTGGTACTGCTACATTGAGTAAGATTATCGATTGTATCCAATAGGGATCCTAGATTCACCTCTATGTTCTGGAAGAGTCTCCAACATGGTATGAATACTGTACTGAACTTCATTACAACCTATAATCCTTAAAATAATGGCTAATTTGAGCATACCATCCAAACACAAGAGGACATGTTGACATCATACTTAATGGACTTCAAAGGAGGATGTGATCATCATCTTCGTCATGTTGTGATCACTTATAATAGCAGTTTATACTCAAGTATCCAAATGGCTCCTTATAAATCCCTTTTTGGGAAGAGGTTTAGAACAATAGCATGTTGGGATGATGTTGGTGAGTAAAAACCTATAGGTCCAGAAATGATTGATGAAATGGTGGAAAAGGTTAAGACCAAATAGTAGAACATTAAAGCTGCTCAGAGTTGAAAAAAGATCTATGTTGATAATCATCGACGAGACCTCGAGTTTGATTATGGAGACATGGTATTACACCACATATCACTATGGAAGGTAGTTATGAGATTTTGGAAGAATGGAAATTTTAGTCTAAGGTACAACAACCCTTTTGGTATACATGATCTCATTGGAGTGGTGGCCTATCAATTATCACTCCCACAAAACTTGTCTCTAGTGCATGATATATTCCATGTTTCACTCTTGAGGAAGTAAATATCTCACGCATCACATGTACTCAATCTATAGTGGTGGTACCGTTGGAGAATGAATTATCCTATAAAGATAAGCTGATGAAGATCTTAGATCGTAGGAAAACTTTTCTACGAAATAATAAAATTCCCATCATCAAGGTGTTGTGGAGAAACCACATGTTTGAAGAAGCAATGTGGGAATTATAGGAAGTGATGAAGATGAGTTAGATTCATCTATTTTTGTGTGGGAAATGTAAATTTTGAGGGAAAATATTCATAAGGGGGAAGATTGTAATTACCCAGACAATTATTAATGAAATATCCCTTTGATGTAATTAATTATCTAATTATGTAAAATGGTTATATAAAACATATGAACATCAATTTCTGTATTTTTTTAATTTTAAAATTCCATTATGAATTATTTCCATTGCTAATATAGCCATTGAGCAGTGATCACATGATTAGTATAAATATAGGGCTTTGACTAATCCAGTTTAATCATACAAAGAATGAAATGGCCTCATATAGTTGAATTGTACTATACAAATACAATTTTCCAGATGTCAAGAATGGGGTATCATCGCTAGGCTTCACTAGGGACCAAGCTGAAGCCATTCTTTAACATGATAATATTTAATGGAATCACCTATGAGAAAAGTGGATGTTAATAGAGATTACCACATGAGCGATGTTATCCAAGCCGCACCAAGAGTCTGCCACCAACAAACACAATATACTTAGGTCTTATGAGGGTGTTATAAGGGTTTATTTAACAAGGCCCAACCACTATGATTATGTGAATTATTTTTTATATAATAAAGACAATATGATCATTTTATTTTTGTTAATTTATAAAAGGGTTTTAATGAACTAATAGTATTTTTAGTTAATATTCAATTAGAAAATATATTTTTATGAGTTAATGGATTTTTGAATTAAATAATATTTTAATGAAATATAATTACTAAATTAATTTTTATTAAATATAAATGATCGTATAAGTTTTATAAAATTGTAATTTTTATTAAGGTTTGAATGCTGTTTTTGTTAAAACCTATGAATTTTCTATAAAAGTTAGTTTTCATTTGAAAAGTGACAATTCACATATTTAAAAAATTATTTAAATAAAATTAATATTATTTTTAGATTAAGGATTTCAAAATTAATTAATTTTGAATTTTTCATAATAATTCTAAGAGAGTCAAATTTTTTGGGTAAGAATTAAATACCTTTTAAATATATAATGTGTTTTATGACATCATAATTAAGCAATAGTGATGTAATAAAATAATCTAAATGAGGTATTTAGACAATATATGTTTTAAATTTAAAATAATATGATTTTATATTTGTTTGATTAATTTTACAATACCTTAGTAGACCCACCAAAACATATAAAAGATTTTAACATTTTAAAATGATTTCCTTGAGAGTGTGACTGGACTTCGCATAAGAAATCCTAATATTTTAATATGTTTGGACATTTCCCTTATAAAATAATGTTTTCCAATCCACTATGACCAAAACAATGGGCATAAACCATGTGATTGTTTTTGGCTTTGATTAGTTTAATGTGTAGTGTCCAAAAGCTAAATAATAACAAAATCCCTCTCCTTTCCAATATAGATCCACTCAACCTTCCATTCCTCTTGACTCCAACCATTCAGAGCTCAAAAAAACACTTATTTCCTCTCTTTATAATCATACTAAGGATCCTACATATCATAATAAGTCTCTCTCAAGCCTCTCCCTTGCCTTTGGTATCACGCTTCCAAGTAAGGGATCCTCATGTTAATTCTTTCCATATTTATGTCCATGTTTCCTTATATTGTTATTCCAATTTTAATTTCAATTAAAATTGTTGGGGTATGATTTGGAAACTCCCATATACTGCCCTAATTAGGTTTAAATTATTCATAGACACATTTCTCTTTCATTAATTCCTCCCATGTAGACCCATTACCATACTGAAATTGAGTAAGGGATTTCTATCTCCTCATTTAAAGTCAATAAGTTCTTTTGTATTATGTATCTACATTCCATTACATATGTTGGGATATTATGATCCATGAACCCCATAATTTCAATTTCATGTATAAATAATTATATAATCCTTCCTCTCACATTATCCCATTTTATGATTTCAATTTTACGTTGTTATGTTGTGGATGTTACACCAATGTTTCCCTTGCACAAATCATTGTGTAAGTGAATACCGTACCCATTCCTCTATCAATGGTATTCACATTTATTCACATTTACATGATGATTGAGAAATTACATTTATTTATTCCACATCTATTATTCATTGAATAAATTATAATTTCTAATGGATCTATATTGTATGATCTATGTGGCACACTTAGGAATGAAATGAATTAATTAAGAAGGGTGTGCCCTGATAGAACTCCAATGCATTGGTTAAGGAATAATATCATGATTTTCCCTTTAAATGAGTGAAAACTCATGATAATTCCTGTGAAATGAGGTTTTAGTCATTCTAATTAAAGTGGAATGAGGATTTACTCTTTCTCCATGTGCAATGACCCTTGACTCATGCTAATATCATGTAAAATATTGTTGCTACATCTCCATGTTATGATAATCATGCTATATAATTACTTTATGTTGATGTTAATCATATTATACATTGATACAACTATTTCCTAACATGTATTGTATTATTCATGTTATTACTTGTTTACTCCCTCACTGGGCTTTATAGCCCACATTTTTCCTATGTATGTCCCCAGGATGTCCCATGAAATTCCATGTACGAAGGAATGGTGTGGTCATTTAAAATATGTTTTCAATAAAGATGTTGTATTTTTATGTCATAAACATTCATGTAATGTTCTTAATTTCACAATACACTAGACCTATCTATCGTTAGTGTAGTTTTAAATGCATGTTTATGTAATATTTCACATTAATGTGTGTAATATAGAGAATGATTGGAATATAGATATTTAAATTTTATTTCATTTTTGAAATTTTTATCTTTAAAAACTATTTTTATTAACTATTGGATGTATAATAATAATATATATGATTAATTATAAGATTTTTTTTGTTAAATTTTGTTTTCAAATGTTATGGTTAAATATTGTTTTTATTAGAAAACCCAACATACGTCATTATATTTTGGTTAAATATACAGATATTAAAATAGTTTCTTGTATATTTAATATTTAAATTTATAAATTTTTATATTATATTAGAATAAAAATTTCCATATATTAGTTCAACATGAATCATTTTTATTTTTCAATCATGATATCATTATTATTATTTAAAATAACATAGTTTTGAGACTAGTTTTTTATTACATATTTTTAATCACTATTTTTTCTATAAATTTTTTGAATCATATGAAGGTACATAGATTGTAATTATATTTTCCAATTTCAATGATAGACAAATATAAAAAGGAACATCTATAAAGCTATATATTATTTATATATTATATTATATTTAATAATATAATTATTTAATGAAATCAATCTTATTATTTGGAAAACATAATTTTTAGACTATAGATTCACCTCTGTAGGAGGTTTCTTGTCATTATTCTATCTAGAAATAGATTTATAGTGTTTTTAAACATGGAATTACATATTTACCCAAACAATAACTTTCTCATGGAGAGCAAATATTACATATTATTTTTTATTAAAATAACAACCGAACAGGTCAAAATACAACATAGTTTACTAGTTATGTTTCCATGTAGAGCCATTGTAGGATTTCTATTTTATAACCTCATAAGAATTCCATCAACATTATGGAAATATAGAAGCTGTGGGAGTTAATAATGATAAAATATCTCAATTATTTTATTTTGTTCTCACTTTTTCATATATTATATATTTTATATGACTAGAATTTATTCTATTTTATTAAAAATGACATTCAGTTTTGAAGAAAATAATGAATTTAAGAAATGATTATTATATTTGGATGAAGTTAGTGGGAGTTATTTTAAAAAAAAAATAAAAAATTATTATGTTTATATTATGTTACAGAATGAAAAACCTTATCTCTATTAATATTTATTTATTATAGATACATGGATAATATTTTTTAGCCTTAAATATGTAGCATTTATGGTAAGATAATTATTTTTTATTGAAATATTTATTTTCTATTAAATGATTAATTATTGGTTTATTTCTATGTAACATGCATCCACAGGATATAATTTGGGGATCATGTTTTAGGACGTATACCCTCAAACTCTATCACATGAAGGGACTCATTTATTTGAGGAGAAAATGATTCCATAAATGCTTTTTTTCATTGAGAGGTCAATCAAGTCATGGTTCAAATTAGATCTAGTTTAGTCCTCTATCTACACCCACTCAACATGAAAATTTAAAAGGGGAGAGAAGAATGGAAAAAAAGAGTATCATCCAGAGAGATCTAAGGATATAATAGATAGAATTGTATGATTATTTTATATACATTTAATGTTAGTATTTTATAAATATACAAATCTAATATACCATTTCAATTTCAAACTTTAGGATGACCATCCGGATAATGTTACCCATGTAAATTATATCCCTAAGGGTTAGATGGACATACTATCACCCGCTTAATGAAATCTTGATCAGCCTAGCCATGTAATTAATCAAGGTAACTAATCAAGAGATCTAGATATTGATTCATTAAAAGATTATATGAAAGGAATAATCCTATCCATCAACAATAAAATTCAATTACACATAAATTCTATGTTTTGAATATTTAAGAAACATTCACTTCCAATGCATCTTGTGTTGCCTTCGCATCCTATAGTGTAGACCATGCCTTACCAGCCAACCAAGCCTACCCAGCCTTCCAACATAGATGCTCCACATACTCATTTGGACTTGACCTTATACTTTGTGTTTTAAGTGAAATATATTCATATATAAACTGTAGCATAAATAGTTATACCTATTTTTTTTTGGATTTTATACCTCATCAGACCATGCTTTTGGGTATGGTCATAATATTATTAATTGATATTTTTTATTTGAAAATATAAATTCGATTTCCTATCGAGTAGGTTACCAAACTTTTGGATTTTTTGTGTCATTTTTTACATTGGATTCACAACCTTATATGTTATTTGATATATTCGGTATTCTTTGTTTTCAAAACATTATTTATAGTTGATTTTAAATATTATACTGTGTTTTCTGACGTTTATTTTATATAGGAGTATATAAAATAAAAAAAATTCAAAAAAAGAATCAAATAACCATTCATGAATCCACAAATTCTGATACACCTAAATTTTTTAATAGTATTTGAATATTAACCTATATTTAATCTTGATTGGATAACATTAATGAGCTCTAGCTTAAATATAATATATTATGAAGAGCGTATCCATTGAGAATATTCAAAAAATATATCAGAGATCTTATTATGTTTAATGATCTCACTGTGCATGTGTTGTTGTTTTTTTCATGTAATAAAAAATATGATTCAATATTTATTTATTTAAATAAAATGATTTCATGTGACTTAATATATTACTTATTTAATTATGTATATACACATGATTATTACTCATAATTAGACTAATGGTGTTTATTATCTTATAGATATGGAATTTAATTCAACTGTTGCGTAGTATGTGAATACTTATAATAGAGTTTCATTTATATTTATATATGTGAGAGATTCTCAAACACACCGATTGGGTGTTGATTTTTTTCAATTACTTGATGGGTAAGAAACTAAGATAATTATGAACTAATATTTATTATTATGACATTTAATTTAAAATTTTAATTTTATAGATTTCAATGAATGAATGGTGAATTTTTACGAAATAAACGAACATTATATTTCATTTTTTATTTATTTGGTCGACTCATGAAAATTTTAGAACCATATTAAAAAGAATTAATTATTTTTATAAGCTATTTAATTTTAATTATTATTGATTATACATTTTATGTTAGTTTATATATATATATGTATGAAAATAATAGTTCGGGAATATTTTTAACATATAACATTTATTGAAATAGAAACCAAATCTTATTAATTACGTGATTCTAAATGGTGTTTTTTATATTAAATAATACATGGTTATATATATATATGTTTGTTTTTCTTTTCAATTTGTTGTTTTTAACCTCAATTTCTTCATCTAAGAGGAAGAGTTGCATATGGTTATTATTTATTAATATTCATGTATGAGATAATCAAAACTTGGGAAATGCATGAATTTGAAGATGTTAGATTAATTAATTATTAAATTTTTTGTATGAAACTATTATTTGTTTTATATTATGACATTCATTGTTATTTAATATCTTCAGTGATATTGAGTCATATATGACTGAAGAACATAGCCATTTTCACATTTTTATTGTAAAATATTAATTATGTATGAATTTTATTTTAATGATTAGGTATGGGTTTTGTAATTAAATTTAAAAATATTTGTAAAAATAATTTTCTTCTTTTTGTCGGTACATTCTGTTTATTTTTAAAAACTTTAATTTAATACAATGAGATATGGATTTTAAAAAAAATACCCACACTGTAAATGACATTAAATTGATAGGTATGTATCATTGACTTAAAGATTAAAAATTGGTATGCATTTTTTTATTAAATTTTTTTGATTAAAATTTTTATATGTTTTAGATGTTTTAAGTATGAATCATTTACAAAAAATGGATTCATTCAACACATTTTAATACATTCTAGTTGTATAAGTTACACAATAAAAACTATCATTTTTAACTCAATTAACACATTGCTTTGACTTTGACATAATTTTTTTTACATATATAATTATATGTAACATATGTGTCACGACCCGTCCTCGGGGCCCGTGCCGTGACTACCCCAAGCCCGCCTTCCATAGGCCAGGGGCTGGCGACTAGCACCAAGGCGTAAAATCCCAGTAAACAGGGAAGACATTGCCTTTATAAGTAACAACCACACAGAGTCAGCAAGCGGAAAGTAAAGTGCAGAAAAGTAAAGGGGCCGGAATACAAGCCCAACTGTAAAGTACAACTGAAAAGTAAAGTACAGCAACTGAAGAAAAGACGGCGGCCTCGTGTCGTCCACTGGCAATCCCACCTGAAGGGTGGGTACAGATAGCCTCCAGGCTCCTCGGGTCCCACGTCCGCTCCGAGCACGTCCCGCCCAGTGGTCCACCCCCAGGTACCGTCCTGCTCCACGCCCCAACCGTGATCAGTGCTGTCCGTCGTCTGCAACCAACACAACAAGGTGCGGGCATAGCCCGTGCAGGGGTGAGTACAACTACTCAGTAAGGACCCCGAGACCCCCGAAGGTCTCCCGAAATCCACCAAGGATATAGCACAAAAGAAAGATGCAATCACGAAGTAACATCTGACTCGACTTAGGTATATGCCCATACATATACCTAAGTCCCCAATTCTAGCTCTGCTCACGAGCTCAAGAACAACTCAATCCACAAAGGAAAGCAAGACTCAAATCCACAAGGAGAGTAAACAGTAAATCCACAAAGGATAGTTCAACACAATCCACAAAGGAGAGTAACATAAGATTCAGCTCAACCAGGTATACTTTTTCAGATGACGTCAAAGACGATCACTGATCCGTCTAAGTCGTCGGACCCACGAAGGATCGATAGGTACTAACCCCCGCAAAAGACCCACACAGGATCGGGCTCACACAGAACCTGTAGGCAGTGGCTCACACAGAACCGGTAGGCAGTGGCTCACACAGAGCCGGTAGTAGGACCCACACAGGATCGGGCACTGATCCGCGTAGGATCGCTGAGTGCAGTAGTCGACGCAGTCCACTGAGGATCTCTGCACAGTCGTCGCCGCAGTCCACGAAGGATCTCTTCTCTGCCATCGTCGCAGTCCACGGAGGATCTCTGCTCTGCCGTCGTCGCAGTCCACGGAGGATCTCTGCTCTGCCGTCGTCGCAGTCCACGGAGGATCTCTGCTCTGTCGTCGTCGCAGTCCACGGAGGATCTCTGCTCTGCCGTCGTCGCAGTCCACGGAGGATCTCTGCTCTGTCGTCGAGGTCACAGCCAGCGCTAGGGTTCCCGCACGTAGCGAGCTCGTTTAGGAGGGTCCGCTCCACGAGCCGAGGGGCTGATACATCAACTGACACGTAGTCCGAAGATGATGTATCCAAAAGTTCCGTATCGACAACAGGATCTCAACGCAACAGACGGTGCGTCAATCGGACGCCCGGTCTGAGAGTTATTGGCATTTTCGTCCCAGGGGCCCGGTTGGTTTTTAGGGGAAAACCGACCCGACCGTACTCCGCCTGTATCCGATCCTCGGGCGGAGTATGCCAAAAGTTCCGTCTCACTTAGAGGAAACTACCACAGCTGACGGTACGTCGTTCGGACGTCCGTAGCTCAAGTTATGAGCGTTTCCGCTCTGAGGGCCCGGTTGGTTTCGTGTACGAACCAACCCGGCCGAACCCAAAGTATTCCGAAACCTTGAGTATAATATACCGAAACGACCGTCTCGATCCAAGGATCGCGTAGCCGCTGACAGTTCGTCAATCGGAGGTCCCAGGCCCAAGATATGGGCGAAAGACCGTAGAGGGCCCGAAACGGGGGTACTGGGCCCGGGGCGACCCGGCCCGAACCCCCCCTGGGGTCGGCCGAACCGGGTCGGCCCGAACCGGGCCGACCCGAACCGGCCCGAACCGGCTCGGCCGGGTCCGGTCTGGCCTGGGCGCGGCCCGGCCGACCGGACCGGCCGGCTCGGCCTCGGCCGAGCGGCCGAACTGCCGCCGCCGCGGGGTTGAACCCGCGGCTTGAGAGAAACCGCGGCCCCGCGGGGGGCCGCCTGTCACGCGGACGCGGCCGGGCCGCCGCGTCCGTCCCGGTTCCGCGCGGCCGCGGAACCGGCTGCCGCCGCCGCCGCGGCTTCAGCCGCGGCGGAAGATTTCCACGGCGGCGCGCCTGGCGCCGCCGCCGCGCCGGCGACCCGCGCCGCCGCCTCCTTCCGCGGGCCGCCGGAGATGCTCCGGTGGCCCGATTTCTTTCCCGTCTGCGCCGATGCTCCTCCCGGGGGACGATCTTCACTGCGGAACCAACAAATTGCCCTTGCCGCACGGTTCGTCGTCGTCCGCCAAATCCGCGCAAAAAGAGAAGATCGGCGGAGGGTTGCCGGGTCTTGTTCGTTAGACCCGCACCCTCCGCGTTAGTCATAAACGTCACCGGGAGGGAAAATCAACAACAATTTTAATTAAATTAAAATTGTCGGAGATTAAGGTCTTTACTTAAAAAGAATAAACACAGGAAAAAGATAAAACAATCCAGCATCCCTTACCTTATCGTCGTCGTCGGACGAGAGGTCGTCGCGGAATCGCTCGTCGCGGAGGAAGGAGATCGTCGCGTCGTCGCGGAATCGCTCGTCGCGTCGCCAATCTCCGGATCAAGATCAACGGATTTAATTAGTTTAATTCCGTTGATATTGAAATTAAAAAGGGAGAAGAAAAGATCCGATTCTCACCTTAGTTGCCGAACGAGGATCGGCCGCGGAAGAAGAGGCGTCGCCGAAGAACGTCGCGGGTAGATCTCGTCGACGTCGCAGATCTTGGTGTGCGTCGTCGAATTCCGGTCGCCGGCGTTCTTCGCGTTCTTCGCGTTCTTCGCGTTCTTCGCGGAGAGGGTGGAGGAACGAAGATTCTTTCAAATCCTTTCCAAGGATTTTTGGGTTGGTCTTATTTTATAAACATGCCAACACACGAAACCGGTTAAGAAACGATCCATCAATTCGTTGAATTAATTCAACGAAAGAAACGACCCATTTAATTCACGAAGAAACAGTCCATTTAATTCACGAAATAAACCGCCCAATTAAATGGTCTGTTAAGAATTAAAGAAAACGCGTCGGTTGACTTTTCAGTTACTTTGACGGGTTTTCGCGGGTGCGTTACTTAGCGAAAGAAACGGCGGGGCTCGTGCGGGTCCCACCGCACAAATATCCTACCAAGGGGGTAGGATATTTCTGGATAGTATCCTATCCAGTTCAACTCAGTTCAAGCCGTCTTAAAGTGACTTCAAGTGGCTTCCAAGCAGCTTAAGTGAAATAAAATAAAGTTGTCGCACAAACTTTATTTTATTTCTGACTTAAAGCCGCAAAATTTAAAAACCACGTCTGAGCAAACGCAACTCCGGAAGAGGCGTTTCTAAGCAAATACCGGCGCTGCGATTTCATCGGTGCCCTCAGAATTTGATTCCGGGCACCGGTTCAAAAGATAGAAAAACCCGCTCGTCCGTTCACTGAACGTACCCGAGCCAAACTTCGGAAATTGATTCCGGGCACACCGGGCCTCAGAATCAGGTGCCGTCTGAAGCTGCGCTCTTGTAAAATTCCAAAGAAAATTAAGAAAAAAATTTCCTTGAAATTTGCGGGTCTTTACATTACTCCCACCTCAGGGCTTTACGTCCCCGTAAAGATACATCAAAAACTAGGGGAACAAATGGGGGTACTGAGCACGCATCTGAGCCTCCCGCTCCCAAGTGCTCTCCTGGAGGTTCCCGTGCGGCCATCTGACGCGCACAAGAGGAATCGACCGCCCACGTAGGACCCGCTCCTGTCGATCCTCGATCTCCACTGGAACCTCCGCAAAAGTCGCCCCATCGTCCACGTCCAGCTCCCCAAAGTCGATGATGTGCGTCGGGTTGTGCACGTATCTCCTCAGCTGAGACACGTGGAAGACGTCGTGCACCCGGTGCAACTGAGGTGGTAGAGCCAGGCGATAAGCCACCTCTCCTATCCTGCTGAGGACCTGGAAAGGCCCGATGAAGCGTGGAGACAACTTGCCGCCTCGGCCAAATCTCCGTAATCCACGTCGAGGTGAGACACGCAAAAAGACGTGGTCGCCATCCTCGAACTCTAGTGGCCTCCGCCTCCTGTCAGCATATGACTTCTGCCGGCTCTGAGCTGTCCTCATCCTCTCCTGGATGATCTGGACCTTCTCTGTCGTGGCTCGGACCATCTCTGGTCCCACGAGTGCTGACTCCCCAGGGTCTGTCCAGCACAACGGTGATCTGCAGGGTCTGCCGTACAACGCCTCGTATGGTGCCATCCCGATGGTGGAGTGGTAGCTGTTGTTGTACGCAAACTCCACCAAGGGTAGGTGGTCCTCCCAGCTGCGACCAAAGTCGAGAACACATGCACGGAGCATGTCCTCGAGTGTCTGTATGGTCCTCTCCGTCTGACCATCCGTCTGAGGGTGGAAGGCTGTGCTCAGATGGAGCCGCGTCCCGAACGCCTCCTGCAATCCCTTCCAGAGCCGGGAAGTGAAACGAGCATCTCGATCGGAGACGATAGACGATGGCACACCGTGAAGCCGTACGATCTCCTGGACGTAAAGACGTCCTAAGCTCTCCACTGAGCCCTGCTCTCTGATGGGTAAGAAGTGTGCCGACTTGGTGAGTCGGTCGACAATCACCCAAATGGAGTCGTGACCTCTGGAAGTGCGTGGAAGTCCAGTCACGAAGTCCATAGATATGCCGTCCCACTTCCACTCCGGGACCTCCAAGGGCTGTACCAAGCTTGCTGGTACCTGGTGCTCTGCCTTCACCTGCTGGCAGGTGAGGCATCATGAAACGAACTCTGCCACAGCTTTCTTCATGCCCGGCCACCAGTGCTGTCGTCTGAGATCCTGGTACATCTTCGCCACTCCGGGATGCACCGCCAAGGGAGAAGTGTGAAACTCTCTCAGCACCTCCTCTCGTAGAGCGACTGGTACGAAGGTACGTCCTCTGAAAAGGATGTCATGCTCTGCTCCAAGGGAGAAACCATCAGGCGCCTGATCCGAGGATATCAGTGCACGCCGGGTCTCACAGTCGGCGTCCTCACGCTGAGCCTCTCTGATCCGCTGTAGAAGTGGAGGAGAGACTGTGAGAGACTGAAGAAAGGCTGCTCCGTCTCTATCCACGAAGGATATCTGCAAGGAGGCTAGCTGCTCCGTCGCCTCCTCAAGTAGCTGAATGCCCGTCCTCCTGCTGAGGGCATCGGCTACCACGTTCCCCTTCCCAGGAGTATAGACTATCTCAAAGTCATAGTCCTGGAGGAACTCAAGCCATCTCCGCTGTCTCAGGTTCAGGTCCTTCTGAGAGAAGATATACCTGAGACTCTGGTGGTCAGAAAAGACTGTGAAGCGCTCGCCCATCAGATAGTGCCGCCAAGTCTTCAGAGCGAAGACCACTGCTGCTAACTCCAGGTCATGAGTGGCGTAGTTCTGCTCATGCGGCCTCAACTGACGTGATCCGTAGGCGATCACGGCCCGCTCCTGCATCAGGACGCACCCGAGTCCAGTCCCTGATGCATCGTAGTAAACTACGTACCCAACTCCCTCCTCAGGCAACCTCAAGATAGGTGCGCTGGTCAATCTCTGTCTCAGCTCCTGGAAGCTCTGCTGACATCTGTCTGACCACACGAAGGGTTTCCCCTTCTTTGTCAAAGCTGAGAGTGGTGCCGCAACTCTGGAGAAGTCTGGCACGAATCTCCGATAGTATCCGGCTAGGCCCAAGAAGCTCCGCACCTCTGTCACGCTCCTGGGTGGCTCCCAAGCTAGCACTGCCTCGATCTTCGCGGGATCCACTGCAACTCCCGCCTCAGAAATGACGTGCCCCAAGAAATGGACCTCACGTAACCAGAACTGGCATTTTGAGAGCTTGCCATAAAGCTGGTGCTCTCGGAGTATGTCTAGCACAACTCGCAGGTGGTAGGCATGCTCCTCCTCAGTCGTCGAGTATACCAAAATGTCGTCAATGAAGACAACGACAAATCGGTCGAGGTATGGCTGGAAGATCCTGTTCATGAGGCTCATGAACACTGCTGGAGCATTGGTTACGCCGAACGGCATAACCAAGAACTCATAATGGCCATACCGACACCTGAAGGCCGTCTTCTGTACGTCCTCGTCTCGAACTCTGAGCTGATGATAGCCTGACCGGAGTTCTATCTTCGAGAACCACCGCGCTCCCTTGAGCTGATCGAAGAGGTCATCAATCCGTGGCAGCGGATACTTGTTCCTCACTGTCACCTGGTTCAGGCGACGATAGTCGACACATAGTCGCAAGCTCCCGTCCGCCTTCTTGGCGAACAAAATCGGGGAAGCCCAGGGTGAAACACTGGGTCGGATAAACCCCTTGCTCTGCAAGTCCTCTAACTGTACCCGCAGCTCCCGAAGCTCGGCAGGGGCCATCCGATATGCTGGAGTAGATATCGGGGCTGTCCCGGGGTACAAGTCGATGTAAAAGTCTACCTCTCTACGAGGAGGTAGCCCTGGAACGTCGTCGGGAAAGACGTCCACGTACTGGTCCACCACTGCAGGAAAAGCCGGACTCCGCACGTCCACTGCTCCTAGGATGAGGCTAGCCAACTGATGAGAGATGGGCTGCACTCTCCTCCGCGGAAGTCCATCCTATGCTGCAAAGGTTCCCTTCTCGCCGGTGAAGGTAAACCTGCTCCCGTCGGTACGAACACATCGCACCTTGCACCTAAAACAGTCGATCTGGGCATGAACCGTGGATAACCAATCCATGCCCAAGATGACGTCGTAAGGCCTCGACGCCGCTACAAGGAGATCCCAGCCGAAGCTCTCGCCTCCTAGAGTAAGCTCACACTGCCGGCACCCGTGCGTAATCGTCGAGTCTGCTCCCGTAGGAGTCTCTAGCCGTAAGGATCGAGCCAACGGCTCAGTCGGAATCTCCGAGCTCCGAACAAGGGCAGAGGCTATGAAAGAGTGACTCGCTCCTGTGTCTATAAGTACTGCAGCAAGGGTGGAATAGACACAGATCGTACCTCGAATCATCTCTGGCATGTCGGGGTCGTAGGCCTCCACTGCCTGGAGCTGGGCCTGTCCCTGCCCGCCAGCTCCCTGTGGTCGAGGTGGCCCTCCTGGTGGTGGTGGGGGTAGAGCCTGGAAGCGTCGCCCACCACCCGCTGCTCGGCCAGCTCCTCTGCCTCGTCCGCCTCCTCCCTGCGGACCGCCACGGTCGACCCTCTGCCTCTGCCTGGGTGGCCCCTCCACCGTCTGCTGCTCCTCTGGTCGGCGAGTCGGGCAGTCACGAGCCATGTGACCCTGCCCGCCGCAAGAGTAGCACAGCCTGCCTCTCGAAAGGCTGGAACTCCGCTGTGTGCCTCGTACTGCTGAGCCGGTGTCCTGAGGCCGTCTGCGTGGGGGTCTGGTCTGCCTGGACCCGTGAGTCATCCGTCGGCTGCCTGCTGCCGATGACTCAGCTACCTGCCGCCCTGCGCTAGGTCTCGCTGCTGAAGAAGGCTCTGCCAGGAAGCTCTCGATCAGGAGGGCTCGCTCCAGCACTCCCGCCTGGGTCGGAATGCTGAGGGAGATCAGCGATGCCCGAATCTCCTGTCGCAAGCCCTGCTCGAAGGTCCGGGCCCGGAAGAAGGGGTCCCGTACCATGTCGGTCGAGTAGCGAGATAGGTCCGTGAACCTCGCCGCGTACTGAGCGACCGTCATGCTGCCCTGGCGCAGCTGGAGAAGCTCCTGGATGCGTACCGCTCGGAGGGTGGCCGGGACGAACTCAGAGCGGAAGAGGCTCTCGAAATCCGTCCAAAGCAAGGACGCCTCATCGTGAACCAGGAGCATCAGGCTCCACCATCGTCCTGCCGCCGCCTGCAGGAGGCTCGCTGCGAGAATCACCATGAGATCCGCTGGTGTCCTCACTAGCCTGAAGATCCGTACCACCGCCTCTAGCCAGTCCTCGGCGGCCTGGGGGTCCGCCTCACCGCGAAACCTGGGCGTTCGCTGGCTCTGAAACTCATGCAGTGCCCTGAGGCAACGTGCATCGTCAGCGTCTGGTACTGGTAGCATCGGTGGCTCGGCGGGTAAAGCTACCGCCGGTGCCACAGCTGGCAAAGGGCCCTGCACCGAGGCCTCGTCGCTCGGTGGGCTGCCATTGCGCCCTACACTCGGAACCCTAGCTGGCAGTCGTCGCGGGGCCATCCTGAAAAGGAGAACAAGAGCACCACAGTCAGAACAGTATACCTGGTGAGCTGGCACAAGTAATCACAAGGAAAACTTGAGACTTTCATAAAGCAGATCAGTATACCCGGTGAGCTGACACAAGCAATCACAAAGAAAACTTGAAACACACACGCAATCAATGTTTTCATGCATTAAGTCGGAAATCAGGAGTCAGGGTCCTGGTGTACGGATACGTCGGCCGCCGCACCAACACTGGGCTCCCTGAACTGATAAACATACTCAATACACTAAACACTATTGCTTCACATAGAAAGAAAGGACGATCAGAGTCCGCGGTAGAACCGACCACCTCTGATACCAATTTGTCACGACCCGTCCTCGGGGCCCGTGCCGTGACTACCCCAAGCCCGCCTTCCATAGGCCAGGGGCTGGCGACTAGCACCAAGGCGTAAAATCCCAGTAAACAGGGAAGGCATTGCCTTTATAAGTAACAACCACACAGAGTCAGCAAGCGGAAAGTAAAGTGCAGAAAAGTAAAGGGGCCGGAATACAAGCCCAACTGTAAAGTACAACTGAAAAGTAAAGTACAGCAACTGAAGAAAAGACGGCGGCCTCGTGTCGTCCACTGGCAATCCCACCTGAAGGGTGGGTACAGATAGCCTCCAGGCTCCTCGGGTCCCACGTCCGCTCCGAGCACGTCCCGCCCAGTGGTCCACCCCCAGGTACCGTCCTGCTCCACGCCCCAACCGTGATCAGTGCTGTCCGTCGTCTGCAACCAACACAACAAGGTGCGGGCATAGCCCGTGCAGGGGTGAGTACAACTACTCAGTAAGGACCCCGAGACCCCCGAAGGTCTCCCGAAATCCACCAAGGATATAGCACAAAAGAAAGATGCAATCACGAAGTAACATCTGACTCGACTTAGGTATATGCCCATACATATACCTAAGTCCCCAATTCTAGCTCTGATCACGAGCTCAAGAACAACTCAATCCACAAAGGAAAGCAAGACTCAAATCCACAAGGAGAGTAAACAGTAAATCCACAAAGGATAGTTCAACACAATCCACAAAGGAGAGTAACATAAGATTCAGCTCAACCAGGTATACTTTTTCAGATGACGTCAAAGACGATCACTGATCCGTCTAAGTCGTCGGACCCACGAAGGATCGATAGGTACTAACCCCCGCAAAAGACCCACACAGGATCGGGCTCACACAGAACCTGTAGGCAGTGGCTCACACAGAACCGGTAGGCAGTGGCTCACACAGAGCCGGTAGTAGGACCCACACAGGATCGGGCACTGATCCGCGTAGGATCGCTGAGTGCAGTAGTCGACGCAGTCCACTGAGGATCTCTGCACAGTCGTCGCCGCAGTCCACGAAGGATCTCTGCTCTGCCGTCGTCGCAGTCCACGGAGGATCTCTGCTCTGCCGTCGTCGCAGTCCACGGAGGATCTCTGCTCTGCCGTCGTCGCAGTCCACGGAGGATCTCTGCTCTGTCGTCGTCGCAGTCCACAGAGGATCTCTGCTCTGCCGTCGTCGCAGTCCACGGAGGATCTCTGCTCTGTCGTCGAGGTCACAGCCAGCGCTAGGGTTCCCGCACGTAGCGAGCTCGTTTAGGAGGGTCCGCTCCACGAGCCGAGGGGCTGATACATCAACTGACACGTAGTCCGAAGATGATGTATCCAAAAGTTCCGTATCGACAACAGGATCTCAACGCAACAGACGGCGCGTCAATCGGACGCCCGGTCTGAGAGTTATTGGCATTTTCGTCCCAGGGGCCCGGTTGGTTTTTAGGGGAAAACCGACCCGACCGTACTCCGCCTATATCCGATCCTCGGGCGGAGTATGCCAAAAGTTCCGTCTCACTTAGAGGAAACTACCACAGCTGACGGTACGTCGTTCGGACGTCCGTAGCTCAAGTTATGAGCGTTTCCGCTCCGAGGGCCCGGTTGGTTTCGTGTACGAACCAACCCGGCCGAACCCAAAGTCTTCCGAAACCTTGAGTATAATATACCGAAACGACCGTCTCGATCCAAGGATCGCGTAGCCGCTGACGGTTCGTCAATCGGAGGTCCCAGGCCCAAGATATGGGCGAAAGACCGTAGAGGGCCTGAAACGGGGGTACTGGGCCCGGGGCGACCCGGCCCGAACCGGCTCGGCCGGGTCCGGTCCGGCCTGGGCGCGGCCCGGCCGACCGGACCGGCCGGCTCGGCCTCGGCCGAGCGGCCGAACTGCCGCCGCCGCGGGGTTGAACCCGCGGCTTGAGAGAAACCGCGGCCCCGCGGGGGGCCGCCTGTCACGCGGACGCGGCCGGGCCGCCGCGTCCGTCCCGGTTCCGCGCGGCCGCGGAACCGGCTGCCGCCGCCGCCGCGGCTTCAGCCGCGGCGGAAGACTTCCACGGCGGCGCGCCTGGCGCCGCCGCCTCCGGTCGCCGGCGCCGCCGCGCCGGCGACCCGCGCCGCCGCCTCCTTCCGCGGGCCGCCGGAGATGCTCCGGTGGCCCGATTTCTTTCCCGTCTGCGCCGATGCTCCTCCCGGGGGACGATCTTCACTGCGGAACCAACAAATTTCCCTTGCCGCACGGTTCGTCGTCGTCCGCCAAATCCGCGCAAAAAGAGAAGATCGGCGGAGGGTTGCCGGGTCTTGTTCGTTAGACCCGCACCCTCCGCGTTAGTCATAAACGTCACCGGGAGGGAAAATCAACAACAATTTTAATTAAATTAAAATTGTCGGAGATTAAGTTCTTTACTTAAAAAGAATAAACACGGGAAAAAGATAAAACAATCCAGCATCCCTTACCTTATCGTCGTCGTCGGACGAGAGGTCGTCGCGGAATCGCTCGTCGCGGAGGAAGGAGATCGTCGCGTCGTCGCGGAATCGCTCGTCGCGTCGCCAATCTCCGGATCAAGATCAACGGATTTAATTAGTTTAATTCCGTTGATATTGAAATTAAAAAGGGAGAAGAAAAGATCCGATTCTCACCTTAGTTGCCGAACGAGGATCGGCCGCGGAAGAAGAGGCGTCGCCGAAGAATGTCGCGGGTAGATCTCGTCGACGTCGCAGATCTTGGTGTGCGTCGTCGAATTCCGGTCGCCGGCGTTCTTCGCGTTCTTCGCGTTCTTCGCGTTCTTCGCGTTCTTCGCGTTCTTCGCGGAGAGGGTGGAGGAACGAAGATTCTTTCAAATCCTTTCCAAGGATTTTTGGGTTGGTCTTATTTTATAAACATGCCAACACACGAAACCGGTTAAGAAACGATCCATCAATTCGTTGAATTAATTCAACGAAAGAAACGACCCATTTAATTCACGAAGAAACAGTCCATTTAATTCACGAAATAAACCGCCCAATTAAATGGTCTGTTAAGAATTAAAGAAAACGCGTCGGTTGACTTTTCAGTTACATTGACGGGTTTTCGCGGGTGCGTTACTTAGCGAAAGAAACGGCGGGGCTCGTGCGGGTCCCACCGCACAAATATCCTACCAAGGGGGTAGGATATTTCTGGATAGTATCCTATCCAGTTCAACTCAGTTCAAGCCGTCTTAAAGTGACTTCAAGTGGCTTCCAAGCAGCTTAAGTGAAATAAAATAAAGTTGTCGCACAAACTTTATTTTATTTCTGACTTAAAGCCGCAAAATTTAAAAACCACGTCTGAGCAAACGCAACTCCGGAAGAGGCGTTTCTAAGCAAATACCGGCGCTGCGATTTCATCGGTGCCCTCAGAATTCGATTCCGGGCACCGGTTCAAAAGATAGAAAAACCCGCTCGTCCGTTCACTGAACGTACCCGAGCCAAACTTCGGAAATTGATTCCGGGCACACCGGGCCTCAGAATCAGGTGCCGTCTGAAGCTGCGCTCTTGTAAAATTCCAAAGAAAATTAAGAAAAAAATTTCCTTGAAATTTGCGGGTCTTTACAATATGTTTGTTTAATCCCAAGGAATATTAACCAACATATTCTCCAATTCAATATTAGAAAAACAATTTGCTCTGTTTGCTATGTCTGCTAGCCACATAAAAAATAAAGAAGCATTGTATTGATTAAAAATCACATTGATTTTTGTCTAACATGTGGTGTGGAAAATTTACACATTGTGGTTTCATCTTCCTTCATCATCCATCCCCTTCTCTCATCATTTTCAGATGAATTTATTCACAAACACTCATAGTATTTCCCTAAATTTTTTATCAAACGTTTTTGATAATTTTTGTTGACACATTAGTTCAACAAAACTTAAATCATTTGTGAGAGAATATTTATATGTTAAAATATACTTTAATGAATATCTTATTTCACATCATAAACTCTTTAAAAAATGAAATTGGATATGGGTACACTATTTTTGGGTGTCAAATTTTTTTTAATAAAAAATTGTGTAAAAAATAGAAGATATTGATCCTTGAGAAACAATTAAATTTTTTTGTATATTTATTTATTTTTAAATTTGAGAATAGAATTATAGTTTAATTTATTTAATGGATTATGATTTTCTCAATTTTTTTTGTTATAGGTAATATTTTTGTAGAAAATTGTGTGGGATAAAATGAGGTGTTGATTATTCATGCTAGATATATTCTATGATGATATATCTTGGTGATAGTCTATTTTATTTCTTCTATTGTATATGTTGTGTATATTTTTTACATGATTATTGGTTTTTCGAAATGTAATGTATTCAATAAGTTTTTTTTGAAAAAATATATAAATTCAACATCAATTAATAAAAAATCTAACATTGAAAAATTTTCATAATTATTAGGCCAATGTATTCTTTATTATCTAATGTCGAAAATATTAATTTTTTTTCATCATCAACTGTTTTAATAGAAAGCATTACCGAATATTATATTTTTCATTGATTTCTAAAAAAAATATCCAATATTCAGCATCATTTATTAAAAAATATATATCAAAATGGAAATTTAAATTGATGTTCGACATTTTATAATAGATACTGATTTCAACGATTGAATTTCGTCATTGATTTATAAAAAACGAGATGTTAAAAACTGAAAAATAATTTTTTTGGAATCCATTTTTATCGAAATCGATTACAAAAATCCATTTAAACATGAATTTTATATTATTTTTGTTTAAAGAGGTGTAAAAATGGATTTTTAATTAGTATTTAGAGAGAGTTTTTATGAATCAAAATCAAGACAACTATTTTGAACCAATCCTCTAAAAACATCAGGAAATAAAAAATAAAGAAATGTAAAAAAATAGAAATGGAAATAACATTTTGCACTAGTAAATTTTTCATCATATATTGGGTATAGGTGGGTCATAAGTTTAACATCTTGTATGTACAAGTGGATCTCACTTTTAGTGACTTTTAGAGACTATAGGGTCAAATGTTTATTATCCTTCAGAGACAAGTATGTAAAAGGGTTAACCTCTTCATTGGATAGATGGATCATAGGTTTAATGTTTTATAAGGATATGTGGATATGGAAATGAGTTTAATGTGTTTTAATGTATAAATGGTGACACTTTGGAGTTTTTTCCTCCACTAGAGGAGGCTTTCCTATTTAAATATAGCGTTGGGGGAATCCAGATTGGACATCAGGGATCAATCCTACATATGTTGTGACTAATCGTTATGGATGATTCATACCTACCTTATAAGGATATAGTGATCAAAACCCACATAATTTGATGCCACAATTTATGGTCTTGTGGTATGTAAGGGACCATTCCATTTAACGTCATGTGGTAAAGATGATTGTGTCATAGAATGAATGACCCCATGTTTTGTTATGGTGCTTATGCACAGGGGAATCCCTGGTGTTAGGGGTTCATCCTTGGAAATGGGGGATAATCCCACAGATAATTTGGGAATACACATATTGGCTACCAAGATTAAATGATTCATCCCATGATAGTGTGGTTATTACATATATTTTCTTCTCCATGTATGAGTTTCACACCTTCTATGATTGGGGATTATGAAAATGGGATACCTGATTCATGTGTTTCATTTCATAGTTGTGTAGGTATTATGAATATGGGATACTCCTAGTAGGACATTCCTCTTATTACATCATGTATATTTATCTTATGGGTTATCCTTTGCAATAGACTTATCCTTTAGTGTTGTTTTTGGTGTCTTCCCATGATGATCTCACATGGGGAATCCTATGATTATCTCACCGAGTAGGGGTACATTTCAAAATCATTTCCAATGAACATTTTCATGTAGTTCACTATAATGAAACTAGAACATGAGGATGTGTCGTTTTATATTATGCAACTCAGAAATTCATGGGGCCTACACCCACGTGATACATCTCCATGCAAGAGAGGTAGTTAAGTAACTATGACTCATCAATGGGAAATGCATATTGATTCCCATATTTGTTTCACCCTAGGGTGGATGGTGGAGGTCCCATGGATAGTGTTTCAATTCACAAGAGAATGAAACAATGGTATTGTGTAACCCATGTTTGCAGCAATGTGTTCATCTATAATGGTCGATAGTTCCATTTAGGCTGATGTTTGAGGAATGAGAAGAACCAGTTTATGTAGGTTGAGAGCCCATTATTACATGAATACCATGATATTTGAGAATATGAATGGAGGTATTATATGACATCCAATGTGATGGGTATTTTGAATGATAAATGTTTCAAAAAAGTTATGACTTCACCAAAAACCGATCCATTTCCCTTGGTAATGTTCATGTTACTATGGTGTAATTTTTTAAATATGTATGTCTCAAAATAAACAAAAAAAGTGGGAATGAGTTTCCTATATTGTTAATGGGGAGGTATTTCATGAGAGTCCCCTCCCTTTGGAGTATTTTTGTAAGACCCTCCTAAAAGACATTCATGAATGATTTGTTCATGTATGAATCAATATCTTATTTTTTTTTCTCACAAATGTTGGTGTTTCATGAATTTAGATATTTTGGTCATTGTGTAATGAGAACATAAATATAAATGTATGGCCGAGGGAGGTATTTAATGAATTTTTTTATTCAGAAAGTTTATTTTAATGATATTTACCATTAAAATGGCCATTTACTAATGGATGATAACCTTCATGAATAACCCAACATTTTTTTGATGTTTAGTGCCATTGTCCATAGTTTTATGTAAATATAGGTAAACCATCTTGATGGTTAAATCATTCTTGAAACTTTTAGAACATTTTGATCACATTTCATTTTTTTGGATTTCAAGATATTTTTTTTGGATTTTCCTCGACGCGTCTGTGTGTTCCTCCATGTATCCCATTGTTGGTGTTCTGATATCAATATCCCACATAACCATTCTATATATTTTTAATTATATTCCCAAAGGAACATACACTTATGACCCCACATAGCCCATGATTGAAATTTTTTTATTCCCACTTATCATTCAATTTCTTGATGATTCCTCAACACAAGGATACCCCACTCCCATTAGGTGATCTATATCACCAAGCAGATTATATTGACCACCATTTATGGTATATAACCTTTACCTATTAGTTGTTATGTTTACAAAGTTTAATGGTGAATTTTGGGAGATTTAGGGATGCTTCAAATGGGTATGGGGATAAAAGGTGGAGTGAACGGTCTATTAATGGTTTGAAAAAGCTGCGATAACACCTAGATAAAACCATGCATGGTTAAATTCATTGGATAGTATCCCACACATTTCCCACACAAGGTCTTCCAAACAGTGCGGTCAGACCATGCACAGAGTTAAAAACTAGATTCTATTTTTTTGGAAGTTTCCTATTATTTCACTAACTTACTCCATTTGCCTTAAAAATGACCCTAGATTGAGAGTTTTCTCTATATAAGGTTATAAAAGCATTCCCACATGCATTGGAGCCAAACTGGAGCTCTCCTATGGTGATTTGATGATCGATTATCATTCTAAGTGCCTGATATTCTTGGGGTGTGTATCATCTTCATAGATCTCCAACCCCTCTCTTCTCATTTTCATAGATCTTCATATGTTTTTGGGTAGATATTAGACATTTAACATCAAATAGTGTCATATATGGTGTTTTTATTGATAAAGTAGGATATCTAAGAACATTTTTGGAATCTTGACCCTGATTCTTGAGGCACAACTACGTTCTTCTTCTTTCCCCTCACACTTTCTTATATATACTTACATATATTATTCTTAATTTCTATTTATTTTTCTGATTTTCACCTATTATGTGGTGATATATTTTTGGGGATTCTAGATAAGATGATTTTTGGATGTCATCTAAGCAGGAGATGAGATCTAAGGCCATTTCATGGTGAAACGACCCATCTTCTTGTTCATTATTCGTCTGTTATCTAGTATTGTGAAAACCATTGAGTTAGGTTGCTTAAATCTAATATACACATTATAGAATTGTGTATATTATTTTTAAACTGAATAAATTGAGTGAAATTAATTGTGAAATATTGGTTTAACACATGAAATAAATGTTTCTATTTATTATTTAACATTTTTAGTGAAATTGTAAAATCTTGATGAATTATTTTGAAAATTACATTATTTAATTTAATTTAACATAGTGATTTTAAATCTTAGATTTTTTAGAATCTCTAAATGGTTTTTGTGAACATGGTTTTCAATAATAATGTTGTTTCATTGATATGTCTTGGTTTATGAACGGTATTTATGGAAATAGTTTTCAATAAAAAGCAATTTTTATTGAAAATATTTTTTTTAGGATGCTTGGGCCTATTGGTGTGTGAGTTCATATTGAATACATGAGGATTGGATGGAATATTACATTGTTCTTGGTGATATAGGGTTAATGTTATGTGGGATTTAATCACCTTGTGACGACATGGTAGATCGATGAGAAACCGCTCATGAGTATGGAATTGTCATAACGACGCATGCATGTTTGATAGTATGAATGTGTCAAATGGTTTAGGTATTCCAAAAAAGATATTTTGAATTGGATTTAAAGAATTATTAGTTTTTGTATGTAATGATAACTTTCTATAATTTTTTTTAAATGAACATGTGTACATTTGGTTGCAACGGTTTTTAGAACGTATTAATATTTATTTATAAACTGTTTTGGGAAATTTGAATATATAAACTATTTTATATAAATTTTAGTAGCTCTACTATCCTTGTGGATTGAGTATGGAAGTCATTGGGGAAATCCAAATGGGTTTTATAATCACCACTACATTGGAGATTTTGTTCTTTTGCAGATGCTATCTTTTGGGATTGAGGAAAATGAAATGTTTCACATGTTTTAGCACCACTTCATGACACTTGGTCTGTTTGGTGATCTTGGAGGATGGAGCATGTGATGGTTCCGGGCATAGCGGAAGCGTGTGGGTGGATGTGCCCACTTGGCTTTTTGTCATTATCAATGATCAATATGGGATCAATACGATGATAAACACCAGTCTCCACGGATCGAATCACAGAAAAAGACAAAGAAGAAGGTTTGTCCCAGAACCACAAACAAGGATCGTTACAGGATGATTATAATTAATTTAATTAATTATAATGAAATACCTTTTGGGTGTTCTTTCTTCATTGATTTTCTTGATCACGTTGTCGATGAGATCCGTCATTATGTCGTAGAAGCCATGTGTAGACTACCTCTAGCGGTGATCCACACGTGTACCTCGTATCTCTGGACATCGCCAAAGGATTCTACGGGAGATAGCGTGGAGAATACTTTGCTTGAGTTGTCCGCCTTAGATCGTCTTGATCCGACGGAAGAGGATATATCTTGGTATTGAGAGAATTCTTGGAGGTAGAGGTTCTTTCGGCCTTGAACGAGTTCTCAAGAATTGTTGTGCACAACGATTCTCTTGTGTGTCAGAAACGAGTTGGGGTTGTGAGGATATTTAGAATCCAGTTTGAGGTTGTAGAGTTATGACAATAAATAAATGCGTTATGCATTTTATTTATTTCATTGACTCTAATTTTAAACCTCCATGTCGAATAATTAATTCCATGACATGCGCCCACACTGATTATAATAAATATCATTTAAAACAATATTATATCCTCAAAATCCCGATTGGAAAAGTATACGGCGTATATTAATAAATACACGGTGTGTACTTGTTTTTCTTTGAAAACTAAATAGCATGTAAATTCAATGTACACGACGTGTATATCTTGTTTTCATTTATTTATTTCCTTTCCATAAGGAAAACTACAAAGCATGTATTTATTAATACACGACGTGTACTTGTTTTCCATGAAAAACTACACGGTGTGTAATCTTTAATACTCGACGTGTATATCTTGATTTCCATTTACTTCTTCCTCCATCACTAAAATGATGTAGGATTCCTTAAATAATTATTAAACCATGTATGGGAATAATCATTATTCTACATGAGATACATGAATACACTTAGTGTGTGACCCTCTCAGCCTCTTTCTTGTTGGCATTAGGCGGGCTTGCCTAAAGTCCAAGATTTCTATCTAGCAACAGGTCAAGCCACCCAAGAGAAAGAAGATGTTGCCGCATTGATGAATCAGCTCATACAAACACTTACTATGTAATTTAATCCCTTTGTCTGGATATCTCATCAAGCAGGTTTCATGGCAGTGTCATAAACCTATATTCTTGATCTGTCATTATTTGACTACCTGAAATAAACTTATCATTCACACCATGGCCATGAAATATAATGTGACAGTTTTGTTGCAATAAAAGGGCCGGGATATAAACATCCATAAATGTAAGGCACAAATCCTTCCTCACCTTATCCATTAACAAGATGTCACTCGTGACACACCCAACGTACCCTACTTCCCGCCAACTGTCTGTGTGACGGTTTTTGTCAGTAAATCTAAGTACGTGAGTCATGACATGAGTTAATGATAATATTTCAGTCTAAGGACAATTACATATAATCGTAGATAGTAATGTCCGATGACACAAAGACATGTGGAATTACTACTGGCGGGTCTGTTCTCATAATCTCCCATCATGGATAATACCAAGTGCAAACTCCATGAGAGAGAGTCCCTTCTTCTTGTGAGTACTCACACATGACGGTATATATACCATGTGTCCTATCATAGTACGTCATCCAACCATAGAACTTTATTTAAGAATATTGTTATTTCATTTCACAGTTCTCATCATAGTGGGGATCTTCCATGACCTTATCAATGCAATGAATATTCTAGGATATTATAATATTATAGTCATGCAGAACAATGAACAATATATAATAAGTGAACATTCAGGTAATCAGAGTACAAAATAGTTGGTTCTCAGGACACCAACCCTTACAAACTCCCACATGGACTAGAGCCAACTGCCTTCGACTTTTAGTCCGCTGGACCTCACATGATGATCATGTTTCTGCTGAGTCAAGGCTTTATTCAAGGGGTCCTCCACGTTGTCTTCCATGGAAATACTGCTCACTGCAACTTCACCTCTCTGAGAAAAATCCCTCAAGAGATGATACTTCCAAAGTATGTGCTTTTCCCACTGATGTGACCTTGCCCCTTTTTCAAGTGCCAACGCTGCATTATTATCACAATAGAGTGTGATAGGATCTTTACTGCTCGGTACAACATCCAGCTCTTGGACGAAGCATCACATCCATACTGCTTCTTTAGCTGCCTCAGAATCTGCAATATACTCAGACTCTGCTGTAGAATCTGCCACCACACTTTGCTTTAATCACTTCCAGCTCATTGCACCTCCATTCAAACTGAATATGTATCCAATCTGTGACTTCATGTCATCTTGATCAGTCTACAAACTAGTATCTACATGTCCTGTGATGACTAGTTCCTCATCTCCTCCATAAACAAGGAACTTATCCTTTGTACGCCTCAAATACTTAAGGATAGTCTTGACTGCCATCCAATGGCAGTCTCCTGGATCTTCTTGATATCTGCCTACCATGCTTAATGCATAAGAAACATCTATCCTCACACATATCATAACATACATGACTGACCCAATCACAGATGCATAAGTGATCCTTGTCATTCACTTTCCTTGATCATGTGTCTGGGGACACATTTTCTTGGAAGGATGAATGCCATGTGACACTGGAAACAATCCCCTCTTGGACTGTTCCATACTGAATCTCTTCAGTATATTGTCAATTTATGTAGTTTGACTCAGGCCCAGCATTCTATTGGATCTATCATGATGGATCTTGATCCCAAGAATATATGCTGCCTGGCCCAAGTCTTTCAAGGAGAAGCATTTAGGAAACCATGCTTTAACTAACTGTAAGCAGGTACTTCATTTCCAATTAGTAATATGTCATTAACATATACTATTAGGAAAATGACTACACTTCCACTAAAACTCTTGTAGACACAAGTCTCACATTTGTTCATAACAAAGTCAAATTACATTACTACTTCATCAAAATGAGTGTTCCATGACCTCGATGCTTGCATTAATCCATAAATGGATTTCTACACCTTTCATACCTTTTTTGCATCCTTTGGAGTAAAAAACCCTTTAGGTTGTGTCATGTAAAAATCTTCCTGGAGGTTCCCATTATGGAATGATGTTTTGACATCCATTTGAGAAATTTCAAAGTCATGTTAAGTTGTAATTTCCAATAGGATTCTGATGGATTTCAGTATCACAACCGGTGAAAAAGTTTCATCATAGTCAATTCCTTGACGTTGTCTAGTACCTTTTGAAACCAGTCATGCCTTATAGGTGCTGAATTGCCCCTCCTTGTCCATTTTCTTCTTGAATACCCATTTATTACCATTAGTCTTTACATTAACTGTATGATCTACCGAAATCCAGACTTGGTTTTGCTACATGGAATCCATTTCAGAATTCATGGCTTCTTGCCACTTGGAAACGTCTATGCCTTAAAATGCTTCCATGTAGGTAAGAGGATCATAATTGTCAACCAATAATGAGTCACCATCCTCAGTGACAATAAAACCATGTAATTCTAGTTCTCTTACATCTCTTATTCTCCTATGCAGTTCTTGTGTCTCTAAAATAGATTGTTCTTCCACGGGGCTCTGTGGAATCATTTCTTGTACCAACTCTTGTGTATCTTGATCCTCGACGTCATCGAAGTCTATATCACTCCCACTATCTCTTTTGGAGATGTGATCCCTCTCAAGGAATATGGCGTGTATTACCACTGTAACCTTTTTTTCTGAGGGGTTGTATATGTAATATCCCCTTGTTTCCATGGGATATCCTATAAAGAAACACTTTGTGCCTCAGGGTGCAATTTTGTTACCTGATGAGGCATCAACAAATGCTACGCTACCCCACACACATAAATTCGATAACATGGATTTGCATCCACTCCATAACTCATATGGAATACCATTTATCGATTTAGTTGGTACATGGTTTAGTATGTGCACTACTGTTTGTAATGCATATCCCCAAAAGGATAATGGAAGAATCGCATGACTCATCAGTTATCTCACCATGTCCAACAGGGTGCGGTTCTTCCTTTCACTTACACCATTCCACTGCGGTGTGTAAGGAGGAGTGAGTTGAGATAGAATCCCAAACTCCCGTAATAAATCAATGAGGTCTTGATTAAGATATTCTACCCCTCTGTCTAAGCGGAGTTTCTTAATCTTCTTACCAAGATGGTTCCAAACCCCATTCTTGTATTCTTTGAACCAATCAAAAGACTCTGACTTATACCTCATTAAGTAGATATATCCATATCTACTAAAATCATCAGTAACAGTTATGATGTACGAGAACCCACCCCTTTCCTTAACTGGAAATGGACCACACACATCTGTGTGAACTAATTCTAGAAGATATTTAGCTCTTTCACCTTTCCCACAAAATGGGGCTTTGGCCATTTTTACTTGTAGACACGCATGACATACACCCAGTGGTTTTAGTTTGAAATAATATAAATACCCATCTTGATGTAATTTTGTCAAATGTTTCTCATTAACATGTCCTAGCCGGTGATGCCAAAGTTGGGTGTGGTATGAGTCATGTGAATTGACTTTTTCATCGATTTCCATTACTTGGTTTGTGTAGTATAACACATAAATTCCGTTATATAAATGTGCCCTACCAAAACAAATGCAATCTTTATAAATGTAGAAACATTCATTTCCAAACATGAACATGAATCCATCAGTATCTAATTTGGATACTGAAATAATGTTTTTAGTAACCGAAGGCACATAATAACAACCCATTAACACCAAGATCATTCCAGTTGGCAACGTGAGGTGGTAGTCTTCGACAGCTAGAGGAGCAATTCTGGATCCGTTGGATGCTCATAGATCTACCTCCCCCGATCAATATTCTAGAATATACTTGGTTTGTGTATTTGGATACAGATGCGAGCACCACAAGCAGTATCTAATACCCAATTAGTAGAAATAGTTTTATTGCATTCAATAACAAATTCACCTGAAGCTTCCCCTTGCTTCCATGGATAGGTGTAGTTTTTCGTCTAGTGACCCTTCTTTCCACATGTGAAACAAACAACATCATGTTCCTTTGCCTCCCCTTTGATCTTCCTTTTCTTGGAATTCCTTGAAGAAGATTTGGGCTTAAAGTTATTCGCCTTCCATTTCCTTTTATTCACCATAAGGATAGAAGGCTTTTCTTGATTCATGTTATTGTCAACATGGAGAATAAGGATAAGAAGATCAGATAGAGACTTCTAAATGTTGTTCATGTTGAAATTAACAACAATGTTTGAGACACTCTGGGGGAGTGAGGTAAGAATGAGATCGATACCCAGTTCTTCAGGGAGTTCAAACCCTAGAACATCAAAGCGCTCAATGTAGCCAATGAGCATGACTATATGAGGCCCAGCTGGGGAACCCTCTCTATGATTGCTCTAAAATAGAGCCTTGCAAACCTCAAACCTTTCCAATCTTACTCTCTCCTGGTATAGACCACAGAGGTGCTCGATCATGCTGTAGAAATCCATGTCTTCATGAAACTTCATGAGCTTACTAGACATAGATGACAACATCATACATTGAATGTTAAGAGCATCGTTCAAATGTTGATCATAGACTAGGAAATCTTCATCCCTCGCCCCTAGGGCAGGAGAATCCGGAAGCGAGGACTCCAGCACGTAAAACATTCTTTCATCACGTAGGATAACCCGAAGGTGCCTAAACCATTCCTGAAAGTTACTGTCGGTGAGAATATTGTCTTTATCGAGAATTGATCGCATAGAAAAGGTGGTCAAAAAGTTTTTCATATCGATTATACAAATTAAAAGATCATATTTATCAGTACTTTCTTGATTACATTTTCTGAGAAATAATAAATGAATTAATTAATTCTACCACTATTTTTTCAAGTCCAAATGGCCCTCACCATTGAACTCGGAATGTCCAGTTTCTTTGAAATTCTAGTGGAAATGATCCATATTCCCATTCGCATAACCCCAACAAGGGTTGGCCAAGCTATTTGAAGGTATTTAGGTAGGTGGGTCTTTGCCAACTGTGAGCTTATAGTTCCTTGATCTGTTGAGGGACTCCCCAATCCAGAAATCCTGACTTGGATTTCCTCATCTCTTGCCTCCAATATTTCATCATGTCTAGCAATGGATACTCCTCTTTATGTAATATGGTTAAGTCAACCCAAATCCTTTCATAAGGGCTTCCTTTATAAAAGTTCGTGTCCCAACAAGGGTTGGTCAAACACATAGTTTTATTGAGTCTTGCCCTTAATCAAGTAACGGAAGGTTAAGTCTGACTTAATATGGTATTGAGGGATTTTAAACCTTTATGCGTAGTTTTTCATTATCACATGCTTGTTAATATTAAGTGATTCTTTATTAAGTGATTAACCATGTTCTGATAATGTTTACGTATAGTCCAGTTTTTATTTTAATCCATCTTTGAATGCTTGTTAATTTTATTGACTATGTGATCACGACAACACATATATAATAAATAAACCATGAAATTTAGTCAGAAATAAAATAAGATGGCATGATCATGAGCTTATATTGGTTAGCTTATCTACCTATTTTGATAAGTTACCCATGACCTAGGGAAAACACCTTGAACCTGATGGTTCGTGTTTTACGTCTCCCACATATCCACCTTTGTATCTTCTTGCGTCAGTTTTGCCTCGACTTTGGGATTTTAACCATCTCCTCTAGCATGGGAGATCCTCCATTACATGGGTTCACATTAAAGAAACCATGGACACGAAGGCCCTACATTTTATTTGAAGAAGGCTCACATGCCAACAAATTTAAATTAAATAAATTTAAGTTAAACCATACACATAAAAAGGGTCTTTGGTCTAGATCATGATCATCCATAGCATGCAATGACATTTACGTATATTTAGAGTTCAAATTCTCTTAACCGTTCATTCATTTAATATAAGTTGTGCTTGAATTTAATTAATTATGATCTTATAATTAATTAATTCATTATCTTAAATTCATTTCTAAATTTACATGAGATTATTCTCATCTATATTATGTGTACGAGTCTTTGTACATTGGAGGAAACCTGGTGAAATTCCATTTCTCGAAAGTACACGGCGTGGAGTGTATAATTACACGGCATGTATTTCTTTTCACCCTTTATCCAAAGTACACGCCGGGGGCTTTGGCATGTTTTCTTTACTTTGGAAATTTTGGAGTACACAGCGTGTAGATAAATCATACACAGCCTATACTTCTTTGTTACGCGGTAACCGGCCTGGAGATCTCGTGTACGCGGTACCCGGCTTATCCTTGTACACGGTTTCACCTGGGTCGAAATGGACTACACGTCGTGTTGTTCCAACATACACGTCGTGTATTCCAGTTTCCACGCACCATATAATTCTGGTCAACATGGCGTGATTAATACTTCGGCATATTAAATTCACACGACGTCGTTTTGCGGACCAGTGCCTATTCATAGAACCTAAGTACATGGCGGGTAGTTTTAATTACACACCGTGTAATCCTGTATTGTACAGTCAGAAAGATTGGCTCCTCCGGATGAGTTACTCATTTTTATTTTAATCAAAATTAAAATTAAAAGGCTATTTCTGTGATATGAATCGAGAAACGAAGGAGGAAGTGTAGATCTTGTTTATTCAGATTAATAGAATGATACATTTTGAATTTAATCAAATATAAATGCATAAATTATCAAAAAAATTAAATAACTATAATCAATGTTGTAACCTCCCTCGGATACCATTTGAAGGTTCCGAGCGCAGCGGAAGCGCGTTGGTGGATGTACCCACTTGGATTTTTTTCATTAGCAATGATCAATCTGGGATCAATACGATGATAAACGCCAGTTTCCACAGATCGAATCACAGAAAAAGACAAAGAAAAAGGTTTGTCCCGGAACCACACACAATGATCATTGCAGGTTTATTATAATTAATTTAATTAATTATAAAGAAATAACTTTTGGGGTTTCTTTCTTCGTTGATGTTCTTGATCACATTGTCGATGTGATCCATCGTTGCATCGCAGAAGCCAAGTGTAGACTCCCTCTAGTGGTGATCCACAAGTGTACCTCATATCTCTGGACGTCACCAAAGGATTCTCTGGGTGCTAGCATAGAGAAGACTTTGCTTGAATTTTCCACCTTAGATCATCTTGATCCGATGGAAGAGGATCTATCTCGGTCTTGAGGGAGTTCTTGGAGGAAGAGGTTCTTTCGGCGTTGAAATAATTCTCCAGAATTGTTGTGTACAATGATTCTCCTATGCGTCGGAAAAGGGTTGGGGTTGTGAGGATATTTATAATCAAGTTTGATGATGTAGAGTTATGACAATAAATAAAGACGTTACATATTTTATTTAATTCATTGACTCTCATTTAAAACCCTCATGTCGCATAATTAATTCCTTGACATGCGCCCACTCTGATTATAATAAATATCATTTAAAACAATATTATATCCTTAAAATCCCGACTGGAAAAACTACACGGTGTGTATTAATAAATAAACGGCGTGTACTTGTTTCTCATTGAAAACTACATGGCATGTACATACAATGTACACGGCGTGTATATCTTGTTTTCATCTATTTATTTCTTTTCCATAAAGAAAACTACACGGAATGTATTTATTAATACAAGGTGTGTACTTGTCTTCCATGAAAAACAACACGGCGTGTAATCTTTAATACACGACGTGTATATCTTTTGTTTCATTTCCTTCTTCCTCCATCATTAAAATAATTTAGGCTTCCTTGAATAATTATTAAACCATGTACGAGAATAATCTTTATTCTACTTAAGATACTTGAGATATTTGAATACACTTAGTGTGTGACCCTCTAGGCCTCTTTCTCATTGACATTAGGCGGGATTGCCTAAAGTCCAAGATTACTGTCTAGAAATGGGTCAAGTCACCCAAGAGAAAGAAGTTGACGCTGCATTGCCATATCACCACATATGAATGCTTACTGTGTAATTTAATCCCTTTGTATCGATATCTCGTTAAGCAGGTTTCATGGAAGTGTCATAAACCTATATGCTTGATCTGTCATTCTTTGACTACCTGAAATAAACTCGTCGTTCACACCATGGGCATAGAATTTAATGCGATAGTTCTATTTCAATCAAAGGGCCAAGATATCAACTTCCATAAATGGAAGGGAATAATCCTTCGTTGACTTATCCATTAACAACATGTCACTCGTGATGAACCCAACATACACTACTTCCTGCCAACTGTCTGCGTGACGGTTTTCATCAGTAAATCTAAGTACGCGAGTCATGAAAAGAGTTAATGATAATCGTTCAGTCTAAGGACCATTACACACGCTCGTAGATAGCAATGTCTGATGACACCAAGACATGAGGAATTTATTCTAGCGGGTCGGTTCTCATAATATCTCATATTGGAGATTACCATGTGTGAAATCCATGAGAGAGAGTCTCGTCTTCTTATAAGTACTCGCACATGACGGTCTATATACCATGTGTCCTGTCATAGTATGTCATCCAACAGTAGAACATTATTTAAGAATATTGTTATAGAATTTCAAGGTTCTCATCATAGCGGGGATCTACCATGACCTTATCAATGAAACAAATACTCCAGGACATTATTATATTATAGTCATGCTGAACAATGAACAATATATAATAAGTGAACATTCATGTAATCAAAGAACATAATAGTTGGTTCTCAGGACACCGACCCTTACAGCATGGGGGGCATGGAGTAGTGTAATTTTCTTGGATAATTTTTTTATCCATCAGCTGTTTAACTTCATAGTTGGTTTTTCTACCTTCATTACAGACATTGAAGTTGATTTATCTTGAATAAAGTTGTAAAATTGTGTTTCAATGACAATGCATCATATAGTGAGTTATTTGGTTATGGGTTGGTGAGTTAATGATTTTATTAATGATGGGTAAATCATGACCAAATTTCATTTGAAACCATTAATATGTTTCTACCGGCCTTTGGTGTATCAGGGTAGTCTCTTAAGGCCTAGTAATGATTCGTTTTATTCTAAAATTAATGTGAATTATTGGGTCATTAAAAATGGTATTAGTTTTCTTGGTCCATTAATAAAAATTATTCATCAGTTTTCTTTCTCTTGGAGTTGAAATTAATTCTTATATATTCCATGGGATGGAATCTTAGAATGGATTAGGACTTTCATAACTTGATACGTATATTATAGAGTATTTATATATTCATTTTTTTCAGAACTTCTAGTTACCAGGGAGTTGGCTACATAAGTGTTTAGAGAAACTTCTAGGATTTTAAATATCATTGTCATTGGATTAACTAATAAGCTGAGCATTCCATCTATTAAAGGATCAAATTCTCACTTGGAGTGAATATATCATTTGATGTAAGGATTTATTCTATTTAAATTTCTTGATTTTTGAAATATTATGAAATCATTTTTCAAGGAAAATATTTTGAAAAAGGAGATGGTTATGGAATTTTGAAAATTATTTTATTTTTAAAATAAAGAAATGATTTTTATAATATGGTTTAATGTGAAAAAGGTTATTTTTGGAAAACAATGCTGTGATAGTTGATGTGATATAATTTCATATACTAAACCTTTTTTTTCTAGAGAGTGAGACATATAGAGTTTGTTGGTTTTTAAAAAATGGCTTCGGATAGATGTCATAGTAACCTACTGGTTGAAGTTATGGAGAATGTGATTTCACCTACTATAGAATTGAACCAAGAAATGGTTCAATGTATCACTCAAGCTTTTCAAGATTTAAACATGGGGATCCAGAATGATGATTCAAGGCATGGAGATCATTCCATCCAGCTCATGAATCAGAATCATCTTCCAAGGTGATTCTGGAATGAAAAGGGTGGACGTGTGGCTAAACATGATGAATTGTATCTAAAAATTCATCCTAACACCATAAGAGCTCAAATTCAGTATAGAGATGTACAGGAGGGAGCTTCTTTCATGCTAGTGGTAGGAATAATAATTTCATGATAAAGCCGATCAATCCCATACATGGGAGGATTTGAGGAATTTATTAATAAAAAATTATATTAACACATGTTAAAGATCTAAAGGATGATGAAATTCTTTAGATTGAAGAAGGATAAACTCTTTATCATAAAATATTTGGATAAATTATTGAATTTATTATTGTTTTCACTAGAATGTACAACGAGTGCATCCAAAATGGTATGCATCATCAATGTAAGGATAAGGCAGGAAACTCGATTGAAGATTGTGATACTCTATATTAATGACTATACCGAGATGGTGAACAAAGATATGGTGGCCGAGTGAGACATCTACATAGTTATTAGAATATGAAGTATGATGATCCCTACTAGAAATGGTGGAAACTCCAATGATGGGCGAAATTGAATGAGAGACACCTATTTCCCAGGTGGGAGAAAGAATAAGAATAAGAAAACTGGATCAGTAATTCTTCCTCCAAAAGCAAATAGCCACCTGATATTCAACAAATTTGGTTACTTCGACCACATAAAGAGGGAGTGTACACTGCAACAAAGAGAATTTCATAATTACAGCATAATGTGATGCCTTAAACACTTTTTTCACTATGTTCCAAGGTCCGATTCTAGAGACACTTCTCAGGTGTCATAATAATCATATGATTAGATAGGATGAGGCCAACATAATCAGTCTCTTCAATAGAGAATAGCTACCCATGATGATTATCTATTATACCATGACTCCATAAAGAAGGTAATACCATCATGGAAACAAGGAGAAAAGGGCAGTGATGAAGCAACTATATGGACCTAAGGAGATGATTATTGATGATCAGGATAGAACCCATATAGTGAGAAGTATGATTCATTTCAATTCAATATTTGTTGAAAAACTATTTGATAATGGCGAATCACAATCCTTCATTTATTCTCATGTTTTTGTCCTACTGTGTATATAACTAGAAATGATTCCCTCTATGATAAAACTGAAAAATGTCCTCAGTTAATGAGAATTTCATGTGTTTATGTGTAGAGGATGTGCGATAATTGTTGATGAAGAAGATCTAAAATGGTACTTCTCAATGTTGTATAGGGATTTATATGATGTAATCGTGGGTATAGATTGCATTAAAAATGTTCATGTCTCACATCGAATATTATAGAAGAATAGTTAGTTTCACATCTAAGGATGACATTAAGCATCTATTAAGAGGATACAAGGTTGAGTGGAAAAGTGAAATGGGATTATTAGCACAATTTTTTGGAGAAATATCTTACCAATTGGTGATATTGACATTGGCATCGATATAAGAGATCCAGGATGTCAGTTTTTTGGTAGTGGTGGAACAATTTCCATTTTCTTCCCCATGAACTTCTTATGGTTATCACCTATAATATAAGTTGAGTTTATGATTGATCTCTATTCAGTGAAAAGTCTTATTTCCATTCCATCTTATATGATGGAACCAACAATGTTAAGGGAATATAATGTGTATTTGGAGGATCTTGGAAGCGAGGGTTTCATTAATCCATGTAAATATATATGTGAATCACTAGTATTGTTCATGAATAAAGAAGATATAACTCTTTGGATCTGCATCAATTATCATAATATTTACCAAGTTATGATAAGAAATCGATATCAACATCTACGCATTGATGATCTATTTGATCAATTTGTGGGAGTTGAGTAGTTCTCTAAAATTGACATGTGATTAGGATATCATCAATTATGAGTATAGAAGGAATAAATCCCAAAGACAACATTCAAAATAAGATATGGCCACTACGAATATAATGTCATGCCTTTAGGTATAATGAATGCAAAAACAGTCTTCATGGATTTGATGAATCATATATTTTAAGGATATTTGATATCTATTGTTGAGGTGTTTGTGGATGACATCATGGTTTTTTGAAAGACAAAGGCTGAGTATGAGGAACACCTAGAAACCGTGTTACAAATCATGAGATATCACTGTTTGTATTCCAAATTATTTAAGAATAATTTTTTGATATAGTATGTATGCATTCGTTGCCTTGATATTTCAAAAAATGGGTTTTTGGTGGATCCTGAAGTGATAGAAGTTGTGATCATGTGGAAATAACTATGTAATTTCTTGTAGATACAATGTTTTCATGGTCTAGCTGGTTTTGATCGACGCTTTGTTAATGAATTGTCAAGGCTAGTCTCAACAATGAAAATTTGGACAAAGATGAATGCTCCATTTAAATGTATTGAGGAATGCCAAATGTATTTCCCTGAGCTAAATGATTTGTTTACTTCAGGACCTACCATGATTTTTTCATAATTAGGACATGGAAATGTGGTGTACTGTGATGATTCAGGATCGGGGTTAAGATGTGTTATTATTCAGGGAGACCATGTTGTGTCTTATGGTTCAATGTAGTTGAGAGTGAATGTGAAGAATTATCTCAACACATGATTTGGAACAAGCTTCAGTCATCCATGTTTGGAAGACCTATCATCGTTTTCACATGGGTGTGAAATTAAGTACGTTTATGAATAATAAAGGCTTGAATCATATTTTCTCATGGAGATATTTTATTATGTGGAAAAGGAGATGGATGGTGTATCTCCAAATGATTTACTTTGACATGATGTATACATAGGGAAAAGGAAATTCTATGGATGATCCATTGAGTAAAAATATAAATGCCCTGTTGGAGAAAGAAGCTTCAGATGAGTAGTAGTTGATTTCAATACCAGCCAACATACATGTTAAATATGAAGACCAATGTGATTTTGTAGATTTAAATCCATCTATTCATGTTCATGATTTTGACTATATGGTCAAAGGGGCACAAACATCTAATGTTGAATTATTGGTTATGAGTTCAAAACTAAATGGTGGGGAGAACATTGATATATGGAAACTTAATGGGAGTTCAGTTTTGGGTTTCAATGATCATAGGGTTATACCTATGTCTTGTTAGAAAAAACACATTCATGAATACAACCATTAGAGATCAGTTTTACAACCAGGAACACATAATATGTATAAGGCATTGAAGGTGCAGTTTTAGTGGAGTGGCTTGAAATGGAATGTGGCCGAGTTTTTCACTTGGTGTATCCCTTTTCCACGTGTTATATAAGAGAATCAAAAACCAGAAATATGTTTCTTTATTTACCGATTCTAGTGTGTAAATTAGAGAAGATAACTATGTATTTTGTTTCAGGTCTCCCAATAATGATAAGGAAACACAATCTTATATGGGTGATAGTGGATCATCTTACCATGTCAGCCCACTTCTTCCCTAAACATGAAAATCATACGGTAGAGGATCTATCCAAAATATATATCCATAATGTTTTAAAGAGGAATGGGATACCAGTTTATAATTCTCAGACAGTGGTATGAGGATCACATCTTGTTTCTAGAAATCCTTACAGAAATCCCTTCAAAGTGAGTTGAATACGAGATTGGTGTATCATCCTCATATAGGTGGGAAATCCTAATGGATGATAAAGACATTAGAAGACATGATGTGGGATTTTCTAATGGATTTTAGTTGATCATGGGAGGAGCACATACCCATAGTGGAGTTTTCATATAATAAAAACTATCATGGCTCAGTACACATGGCTCTGTTTGAAGAGTTGTTTGGGAATCCTTGTTGTTCTACACTGTTTTGGGTGGAAATAGGTGAAAATTCACTAGTCTAGCTGTGCCATGTCCATGAAACAGAAGATACGATTCAGATGATCAGAAAAAGGATGAAGATGGCTCAGAGTCGTCAGAAATATTATGCGGATCATTGTAGATGACCCTTGTTGTTTTCCGTGAGTGATCATGTTTTCATGAGGATATCTCTAAGGATTGAAAATATCCATATTTTGAAGAAAAGTAAGTTATATCTAAGATATATTGGCCATTTAATGATACTAGAATAGGTTATAGGGGTTTAATACTGATTGGCATTAGCACCAAGGTTCAGTTTGGTGCATAATGTGTTCCGTCTATCCCAATTTAATACGTATCACTCTAATCCTGACCATACGATCATAGGGGATCACATTGACCAACAGTTAGATGCTTAATTGGTATTCATTCTTCTGTGGATTTTGGATAGGCAAGATAATGTCCTGGGTATAAAAATAATTTTTCAACTGCATGGTTTAGGGTTACATGGTCAAATTTAAGAAGAGACTTAAGAGCATGAGAATTAAATGAAAGGGCAATAAACAAAACTATTTTAGGGCAGTGGTGGTTTTCTAAAATCATAGGATGAAAATTAAAATGGTGGGGATATTTTATTACTACATGGTTTCAATTAAATAACCCTTACATGTTGCTTTTTATGTTCCCAAATTGTAATTGTGAAGGTTGGGAGGGTTTGGGAAGCTTTTAATGTGTTTTGTGGAAAAAATTTGGGGCGCATGGTCTGGTCACTATTTTCCCAAACCATTTAGAACACCTAGGAGAAACTATGGATGGTTGGAGTCATTATCCAATATCCCACACTTACCCTATACACGTTTTTCCGAAACATGTTCTTAGACTATGTGTAGAGTTAAAAACAAGCTCATATTTTTAGGAAGTGTCTCATTTTTTCTATAATTCACTTGTTTGTCCTTAAATATGGACCGAACTAGATATTTATCCCTATAGAAGGTTGTATAACCTTTACGACATGCTTTCAAGACAATAATTCTCCCACCTCTGTAATATGAAGCCCGATTCTCACCATAAGTGCCCGATATTTATGGTTTTTGTCTTGATTTCATAGATTGTCTTCCCCTCTCCTCTCATTTGTATAGTTGAACAACCGATGTGGGTAAATATAAGATTTTAAACGTCTAATAAAGTTATATATGACGTTTTTCATGAAATATTAGGATATCTAATCTGGTTTCATGGAATCGTGAAATTAATTCGTGAGGTACGTCTTCGTTCATCATCGTTCCTCTCATGCTTTCTTAGATATACATAGATCTTCATCACCGATCCTATTTATTTTTCATTTCATCATTTATTATGGATATATCTATGTTTGAGGATGCTTATTAAGTTAATTTTCGGTCAATATATTTCTATTATAAGAGATATAAGTCATTTTCTCAGATAATTAACCAGACATCTGGTATGTGATTCGCCTGTTTTTGAATTTCGTCAAAACCTTTGTGGTAGGTGGATTCACTACCATGTCTGATTCGTAGAATTTATTATCTTAGTTTTAAATTGATTAAATTGAAATAAATTTATTGTTAATTCTTGGTTTAAATCATGGAATAAATCTCTTTATTGATGATTTATCATTTTTGGTGAAATAGTGAAATCTTAATGATTTTTTGTAAAAATTACTTTAATTTCTTAAATTTATCATAGTAATTTTAAATAATGAATTTTATAGAATCAATAATTGGTTTTTAGTAATATTTAATTCAATATAAAGGTAATATTCTTGAAATGTCATTATTTTGGAATGGTTTTGATGGAAACCGCTTACAATAAAAAGGTACTTTTATTGAAAATATGTTTTTAGCATGAACCTTGGGAATATAGGTGTGTGAGTTCATATTTCATATATAGTGCTTGGTTGAAATATGAACTTGTGCTCATTGAAAAATTGTTAATGGCATAAGGGAAATATTCACCTTGTGATGACTTAGTAGATCGATGAGAAATAGTTCATGAGTATTGAATTGACATAACATAGCATGAATGTTTTATAGTATGAATGAGTGGAACCATTTGGGTATTCCAAATATGATATTGTGAAATTTTTTTAATGCATTAGTAGTATTTTTATGGAATGATAAATATTTTAAAAATTAGTTCTAATAACACTTGTGTAGTTTGGTTAGAATGATTTTCCAAACATGTTTATATTTGTTTCTAAACTATTTTGGGAAATTGTTTTATATGATTTGTCTTATATAAAATTTTCTAACTCTTATATCCAAGTGGAATGATTAGGGATTTCATTGGATAAACTATACAATGTTTTATACTCATTACTACTTTGTAAATTTTTTGATTTTGCAGATTTTATCTTCTGGGATAGGGGAAAAGGTAACGTTTCACACATTTTTGGCACCACTTCGTGATACTCAGGCTTTTTGGTGATCATAGAGCATGGAGATTGGGGATTACGGAGTCATGTAGTCTTCCTGTAGTCTTTTTTTTATTCCACCATTTAATTTTATATTTGGTTAATCTTCCACTATTGAACATATTGATTTTGTTATATCATAAATAATTTGGTTGAATTGTTTTTCATTGTTCAAGCATAATATAGTGAGGTGTTTGGTTATGAGTTGTTGAGTTTATGGTTTTATTATTAAACGGTAAATTGTTTCCCACGTTTATTTGAAACACTTTGTCATTTATTAACAACCTAATTAATTAATGGGATGCCTCATAAGGCTTAGTAATGATTCATTGTATTCTCACGCTACTGAGAATTAGAGGGTCATTACACATATAGTATGAAATTAACTATAATATACTCCTAAACTGAATTTATATTAAAGACCATCAAATAGAACCCTCTCAAGTAAAAAGGACATCTTTAAGAAAATATTGTTAAAACCCACCTCACAGAACACATCCGGAGTTCCCATGAACCAAAAAATATCCCCAACCCCACAATTGTTGACAATAACCAACTAACTATATCCAAAACCGAAATGTATTTTGTCACCCCCATCAATGACTATGATATTACCCAGATATCTTCCATAAAACCACATCACACCATATTCGCATTGGTTACACACATAAAAATCCCAATGAACCCTTTCAATAATCAAAGCCCATGGTCTACCATACTACTATAAAAAAACACACATTAGGATACCAAGACATATAACTAAGCATAATAATTATTCCCTAGCCAAAAATTCTATTTCCCTTGTAATTCATCGGTTTAACATCTCACAAGAATTACATAAACTATATATTTTTCTATACCCAATCATACACATAACCCTATCAACACTCATTTATCAAATTATGTATAAACACATGTAAAATGATACAATAAGCATGGAACAACCAACAAGGAGTTAGTATAATCCTGCTCAACAATAATCCTCTTTTTTTTTATTGGTTACACATGATAAAATTTCAAAATATATAATTTCCCGAACATTAGTGAATATCTATTGAATGAGATGAAATCTTCTAGGGAAAAAAGATATTGCCACCACATGAAAACTAACATTAGCTATGAAAACACCTTGTGAAAGAGGTAACTATAATTTAGATTGAATGATGAAGATCTCAATTAATTGGAGATAATAGTAAGAGTAAGACTGTTCAGTTGATATCCCAATATTCAACCCTCAAAATGAGGGCAATAAATCAATTTTTTCAGTAACTATATTAATTAAATAAATCTAAAAAAATCACCATTTTGAAATAGACTATAGTGCCCAAAACAAAATTTCTCTTCCATACCCACCTCACATCATAAAAATTCCAAGTATTTTGGGTCACCTCCCCCATAATCATACTGTTTCTCGGAAACTAATCCTAGTGTATTGTCACAACATGATCATCTACATTATGAAAAACATCACATGTCGCTGTGGAACACTTGTATAAACCCCCATTAACATGGTGAAATTATTACCTAGGAAATCATCTCTATGAAAAAATATTATTTCTTTTCTGAAATATAAATAGATAAAAATGACTCATCTTATATAAAAAACTATTTATTCTTTCTAAATCCCTCACTATGACTCATTTACCTTGGCTATGGTACCATTCAGGTACAACCCTAATAATTTAATATGATAAAACCCCTAATCACACCACATTAAACTTCATTTGGGGTTTTTTATGTCATACAAAAATATTTCATCCCTAACAATGATCCATCTTCTCAATTCATGATTTCCAACTGTCATAGAAACCTACAATTACTCAATTGTGTTCAAGCACAAATTATTGGCCTAATTTCTAACCTGAATTACCATACATGAATACCCATTCCATTATAAAATTATACGGACCAATTTTCTTATATAATAAGAACATACATGTAAGAGGTCCTTCTATATAGATCCCATATCAATATATGGTTTTCAGGATAAACCTAATAGATTGAAAGAGACATTTTATTCAAATTATTTATTACAATCTGTGGTGTGAATTATGTTTTCATGGGATATATTGTCACAATGAGATCTCTCAAACTATGCCCAATGAAAATTTTTAATTTCCAAATCCCTCTAAGTGTTTTGTATCTAACATATTCACATTCTGTTTCCACTAAAAATTGTCTTATAGGATCATTAAAATTAAATTTTCTTGAAGAACATGATTCTAATATAATTAGAGAACTATTTTATCATAATTAAATATTTATTATTCCTATTACATCATGATATATAGTGTCATATTTTATTCCTATGTTATTATTGATATTAAATTTTATCCATTCCATAAACTTATTATATCATAGTATTTTGGACCATAAAATTATACATCAGGTCTCTTTCAACAGACCTTCCGTAGGACAAGACTATATTTTCTCTCCTTAATTCATAATCCAGATATTTGAAGTTGAATTTTATTATGAATAATGTATGGATTGATTTCAATATTCAATGGATACATATTGATACTTCATCCACTACTATTTGGCCCTACCCCAATCCTTTACATATTCCCCATTCCTTAGCTTCAATTTTTGTTTTGATTTTTACAAATTCACATAGAACAACATCCTATATCCTATTACCAATAAAACCATTCATAAAATCAATGTTCCCACTTTATGTATCCCAATTATATGCAAAGACCTATTTAGGGGACTCCGTTTGGCATTATTCTTCCATTCTTGTATACATTTTTATGCATAGATCTACCATCTTTTGTCCAACCAGAAATTTATCACATATCACTCTTATATATTAATTTAATATATATGTCTTTAATATAAGAGAATCATATTTTCTAATTTTAGATACCATAAAAAAATAAAACCATCCACAAGATTAATCACAACAACATATAACACTTCACTCATGTAGGTTCTATAAATAACCAAGATTAGCGTGTAAATATTTATCTAATAATGTGATCCGAATACCATGGAAATTAAATCCATGTTTAATTTCATATTTATGATTACTTATACAAACATTGGTTATTGAAACTCAAAACTATATTTCTTCACCCCTCTTTCTATATTGGACACCTCACTCCTAAAGTTTTTTTAAAGTAATAAAAAATAATGACTTTTACAAGGATAAAAAAATAAACATGAAGGCCCTAAACATAGAGTCACCACTAGTCATGAAACACATATCCTAAAATATTAATATAAGAATATATAAATAATATAATATAAAAAACATGCAGAGAGAGGATGTATAAAATTTCATGTTATAAACATAAAATTATTAATTCACGAGAAGGATCAGAAAAAGATATAGCACAAAGAATGCGACACAAATTTCTTTGGTTTAGAATCTATCACTGTAAAAGTTTAGAAAATATCAATAGAACTAATGTTATATGAAATTTTTATATCACTATTGTCCCTCTTTCTATTTCCAACAAGAGACTTGAAATAATGTAGGAAAATATACTCATGTGGTACTTAAACTCCCTTTTAACAATATTATCCTGCCAAAATACCCACTTTTCAAACCCACTTGCTTTTAGTACATAAATCTCATCATATACAATGATATTTTTTGGGATTTATAATATGGAATATGAAACCAATTTAATAATTTTTATACTCATCCATGATCATGTTATCTAATAAAAACCCTTTAATGTCATATGTATTTTGATCAACCATTTCTTATGGGGATACCACATTTGTCCTATATATGTCACTTATGTACCCATTTAAGTGTATAAATCTATGAGGAGAAAAATATTTATTCAATTATTTGATAGAATAACCCCAACATATTTTGATGGAACATGTTCCATATATATTGCCACATATTTCCTCCTGAGTTAACACATTTGATGTTTCATAAACATGGAAATTCCCTATCACCTACTCAGTGTATTGTATCATGATTTTTAAAAATTTGAATTCCATGTTCTAGGTAGCCTCACCCATTTTTATGTCATTAAATATTCACCTCTTACAATATTTTATGGGGAACCCTATATGTAAAACTATGAAACCCTATTTTGATAATTGAAAAATAGGGGCTTTAATTTCTTCTGAGCTCAAAGAAAAAAATATATCACAACCCCAATCATTGTGAATAGATAGGTGAGTGTGCAGTGTTTGGGAATAATAAAGTGATCCAAAATATGTTATTTTCATTGATACGGAAAATTAAAATAATGGATATCCACAGATCAAATACTCTCCCCAAATTGTTTTCCACAAAAAGGAGGAAAATGCATACTCTGTCAAGGAATTAAATAGTAATTACTCTACTACATGTTTTATAACCATAATTAATTAACATATATAATTAATCATTGAATATATATAATCTAAAAATTAATTCATAACATATTATCTTGGATCTAATTTGTCATCTGTTTCTTAAATTCTAGATTTTTCATTTTGAGAAATATCTAATATTGAGGAATCCTCCAATAGTATTTCAATATCATGTTCAATTCAAGTATATAACATTTTAATTATGGATGTAATTTCAAATACTATAGGTTTTAGTTTGTATATATACTCTTTATAATTACCAATCACAAAATTTGGTAGTTGTTGAGGATTCTCCAAAATGGGTTAAAATCACCACTTTGGAAATATTCACATCAAGAAGCTCCCTTGTTTGCATGTGTCTAATAAAATTTTAGAATCCATGGTAAAATGATGATGATTGAATCCACTAGTTTCCAAGAACTAAAAATCCTGATGGAGTGATCATATAAAATCACTCAAATCCCAATGTAGAGGCTCAGTGACCATATAACTTATATTTTTTCATGCCTTTAGGGAAATATATTAGAACAAAATCATAATATGATGATCTAAATCATATTAATTTTTTTAAAAAATACCATTATATAGATATTTAATTTATTATTAGATTTTGGGAATAAATTTACATATCCCAAATAGTTATATCACATAGCATATCAAGTGAATCATTGTGTTCTACTACAAAATATGACATGGAAAACATCTATGAAGATTCAAAACTCATATTCTCAATAGATGATAATTTCCATGGAGGATTAATCATGCACTTTTATGTGGATGATTCTTTTACATATGGGCATAGAGACTCATCCTAAATATTAAACATTAAATGAAAATTTTCACCCATGTAATCATGAGGGGATCCATTCCCTATGAATTTTTTATTATCATGATTTGTGGGACCAATGGGTGAATCCAAATCACATGTAAATGTTAATGACACATTTGCACCCATTTCCAATTCAATGACATATTTTTATCCTTATTATAAAATTATTATTAAACAATAATAAACTATTAGTATATATATATATATATATATATATATTTAATGAAATAGATAGATAAACATTGAAATCTAAATAATTGAGGATGGATGTTTGTTCTTATTGTATATATCATCTCTAGTTATCCTAGTATTAGGGAAGAGATCCTTTTTATTGGTATTAAAAGAGACCTCATCAGTAAAAATCTTCCTTAGTTATTTCTTTCCATACTCTACAAGTATTATAAAGTAGGATCATGTTACAACTTGTGTAGTATAAAAGGATAATGAAAAAAAAAACCATCAAACTCACAAGGCATCTCTATATAAATATGGGTGGTGAGATTTGTGGATTTTCCATAGTTCCCTACATCCTATAATGTAAGAGGGACATTCAGGTCTACCCATGTTTGGATTAAAAAAATCTCATAGTATTATCTATGATACCCTATGTGCCCCTTTTTGGTTTATGTTTACCATCATCTCAATTTTCACCTTGAGATCATACTGAAAAGTTAATAGAATCCACTATAAAAATTTTCAATGAACTTTAATGGCGTGAAACCTAAATAAAAATATAATTAAGAAGATTCAATGATCTATAATAATTGATATAAAATCACCATAAGACGAACATCACCCCCACATATTTGTAACCCCAATCTAATAGAGAATCAATCCTTCAAATTTACTAACATATATTTTAGAATCATTAATACATGGATCACATAACTGATGAGCCTAATGTTTGTTATCCAAATTCCACTAAACATGGGTCTACAGGACCTGAATTCATAGATCATAAAATAGAGAATTCTAAAATTGACCGGGTATAATAAATAAATTCATACACACTTTATGGTATGAGAGAGTGAACCTATCTCCACATGTTTGAACAGTATTGGTATTGTTGTATTTAAAATCTAGGAAGAATACATATGCATCTATTGTATGGTCAAATTACATTAAATTGGATCCAAGACCACTAAAGTCATGTTCTATCAGATCAATCACAAGACAATTCCCAAGAAGTTCCAATCCATACAGGAAAATGAACAATATATTAATCAAGGATAGGTTTTCTATCAACATGTTCCATTATTCATATGCCCAAAGATAAATGAAATTAGTAATTACATTTTAAATTTATTATCTAACTATAAAGAGAGAGAGAGTTTTCCAAAATTCATTAATCAATTACTTGAGAAATTCTTCTCTATATTAGGCCACATCCTTCACATCACACATCGGGTCTCATATATGAGTCGATGAGTCTATCTTATTGATGAATGAACATATCCTAACTTTTAACTGACATTAGAAATATGTTATTATACATTTCATCTAACAATATAGAGTTTTCTAAAACTCATTAATCATTTACCTGAGAAATTATCCTCTATATTAGGCCACATCCTTCACATCACACATCGGGTCTCATATATCAGTCAATGAGTCTATCATATTAATGAATGAAATTATCCTAACATTTCCATGACATTAGAATCATTTTATTGTACATTTCATCTATCTAATTGAGTCTCATGTGCCAATAGTCTCTATGAATGTTGTTTAATGGATTTTTTAACCTAGTGGTTTCTAGTGGATATTTCAACTCCATTCCCTCAATGGGATTCTCAAACATATGTTATGGGTTATTATTCACCATGGGAATAAAATCCATTAGTGTAAAATATATGTAAGTATTTCACCATTATCAAGAATAATATTCCTATAATATTACCATGTAATATACTATTGTCTTGGGGAGTTTTATGTTTTTCCCTCATACATCATAATTAAATAAATTTAGAAAATATGGGATGATTTTAAACTCAATAGTCACAAGGAGTGGTTGGGATTAACTATTGTAAGAATTAGAATTCATAAAAAAGATATAAAATGATAACACCTCATAATCTCTTGGAATGGTGTTGCATAATGTATATTTTTCTATAAAATAATAGTTACAACATAATAAAATTCTAAGTCAAGAATCTTAGCCTAACCTTCCATATTCATGGAATGACATTGAAGAAGGTACCATGTATTAACATGGTTCTCATTTGAACGATGGTAGTTAACTAATTATTTTACCATAATGACATATATTCATCAATTAATTGATCCTTGGGAATATTTTTTGTGGGATTTAGTATTGTATCCTCAAAAATAAATCTTTAATTTTAGATAGAAAGAATGTTTGAAAGTTGGTATTCTTTCCAACCCAACTGTATAATGGAAACATTGTCTTGATGGTAAGGGGAAGGTGGGGAATTACCTTGAACCAAATTGTTCGGCCAATACCTTAAAATTATTATCTAAGACTTCATCCACAAGGTGATTAAGAGAATATTCCATTTTTCCTACAAAATTATTAATTCAGAAGTATATTTTTTAATATTTGAAAAACATTCAATGGAATGAATTTGATGTTTTTAATGAATATCTCAGATAACCCCAATCTGAAAAGAAATTAGAATAATTAATATTGTAAAGTCCATATATTCAAGAAATTATAGATATTAAATGATTTTTATGACCTATGATTTTTTTATTCTGATAAATATATCTACCTATATGATGAAATACACAAATAAATATTCCCTGTTCAATATATGTGCATGACACAGGATGGATAAAATTGATCCCCAAAACAATAGTTCGAAAATGTTGAAATCTACTAAGAAATAAATTTGATACATCTAATTTTGAATTGGTCAAACTCTATTGGGTTATTTACTAACATTTAAATAAACAAACATTCATAATCTAGGATTCCAAGGTATGGTTTATATATTTTTAAAATATTTGACTTTTTTTATAGGGAGAAACATTTTTCATGAGTTTAGATTATTTTGATATAGGTATCATGATTTAACGATCATATTATACATAGTACATAATTAAAATTGATCTTCCCAATGATATATCAACAAGTATCCTCTTGATGAAAATTTATATCCTTGATGAATTCATTCCTCTTATGTTCCTATTTTTCCACTACTCTCACCAAATCCACTAGACACTGAACTTTTAGTTAAAATTATATTATCTTCATTATGCCGTTACTTTTATTTCTGGAGGTCTATATTATGGTTCTAATTAGGTTACCCCTCCTATATTTCCACCTATATCAGTGTTCTCAACACCATATTGGCTTCTATAGTAAGATTCCTAAAAATTGTACGTTAGTTCTAGTGGGAATGATTTCATGTGGTCATCGACAATTATTTATTGATAGTTTAATTTTACTTTTTTTCAGAATTGAAAATAGACATAGAAATCTTTTAAAAACTCAAATAGAACAATATAACACATTATTTTACAGAATCACTGATGGTGTAGGTTCTTGGGGTCTCAATGGTACCTTGACAACATCCCTTTGATATTTTTTCTAGGTATTTTCCTTTTTGTATATATATTGTTCTGTTATTCCATTATGAAGGTACCAATTTTATTTATTTAATATTGTGGAAAATACTTTCGAAGGGATGAGGATGTTTTATGTAGGTTTCTGGTGGACTTTCAACTTTTCTGGCTATGTTACATGTTTTTAAATAAAATGATTCTTCTATAGTTTGGGTTTTTCTTACCGATTTTTGTGCTTGTATTCATCCATGATGATGATGTTTCCATTTCTATTAACTCGTTTAAAATATTAATGTTTCATGAATTAAAATTATTTATTTATTTGGGTTCAATATTAAGTAGGTTAGTTTTTTCAGAGACATTCATATGTGATGATGTGTGATCGTTTAGGGTGAAGATGCATCTGGATTTGGAAATTAGGGATGAAGCACTGGTGTTTGTCCTAAAATTAATTTTACATGGATATATCTTTCATATGGTTTTAAATTTCGAAAAATTATAGTAGATGGATGCACTAAGGATGAAATTATTGAAGTCCAATGTGGGTAATTCCAATGTTGAGATCATTTATATATTGGAATTTTTCTACCAATTCATTCAGGTATATCAAATTTTGAAATATGAATTCGTTTTCAATGTTTGCTCTAATTTTTTGGTTTTAAAAGGTGGGTTATGTTGTTATCATTTTATATTTTATATCATTTAGAGTTCTCACAGAACCAAAAAGTAGTTTTATTTAAAAGTATTAAAAATAAATTTGGATGTAGAGAAATATTGGGATGGTTTTTACAATACATAAACCCCCATTTCCACCATCCATGATTTCATCAAACATTTGATCACATCAAGAGGATGTTAATACTGATCCAAATAAATATAGTGATGGATAACCATGAGTTAACTATTCATCACCACCCTTTTATAGGTTTTAATAAGGTTTCAAAATTATACACTTTGGGACCATGCACCTGATCCGAGACATTTTACCTCTAGAAATAAGAACATTTAAGGTAATCGACCTTAGTATCAGTCTATTTGAAAACAAAATAGTTCAATTTTATGTTTTCCTTTGATGATGTATGAATATAGGTGAACTAATCCATCAGTTCATTTTTTCACTAGGATTAGTATTATAACCTCATATGGAATTCTATAATTGTATAGAGGTAGAATGATATACAATAGGTATTAACTCAAAACCAGAATTGGAATGTAAAATATGACTTAATAGTTATTTATTGTTTGGTTTTAACCAATTTTATGAAAACACACTTCAAAAATTACCTTCCAATTAATTTTTAAAATTCATAAAAGGGGATATTATTATTATAAGCCAATATTACAAAAATAAAGATAAAATATTTTTTAATGAATTAGGAAATTTAGAAAAAAAATTTAACTAATTACACTCTCACATGTTATTCACATTTCATGAAATCCATTTTTGAATGAAAATGAGTCTAAGTAAAATTTTCCACTCAATTTATTCAGTAAATCAAAGTGAACTGAAAAATAAGTTGACTCAATGTTCCATGGGTTCGTTAAAATAATATTCCACTATGATGAAAGGTGTAAATAAGGATCCCCCACACTATATATAGTCTTGAAAAATTACAATTGTAAGAGATCAAAAAATAAAATGTTCCAAAATTCTAAATTAAATCATTCAAAAAATTCAACCATTTTCATTATAAATAGTTCAAATTTTGAGGGCGTTATTTGTTGAAACACAAAAATAAAACACCCCTTTATCATTATATATATTATATCAATGTGTATAAAATTTAATATTTTATGAATATTTTGAAATAGGAGGAAAATTATGCATGTGATATGTATCTTTTAACATAGGTTTCATGAGTTTTCCATTTCTATATACATCATGAATGACAATGCACCACCATATTATTAATCCTTGATTATGTTTCATCTTGATGATAATTAACATCTCTTATTTACTATAAATAATAAAATTACTCTATCATTTATGATATGTCAACTTTTTGGATTGAATTTAGAATGGAATATGCCATTTATAAATTTATAGCACATTTATAAAATTAAGGTAAAAATAAAAACCTAGATTCTAAAATTATATATTTTTATAATTTTAACCACATATTATTAATGTGTAATATTAATTATAAAATATTTTTTCATCCTTGAAAACAATGGTTTCATAAATTTTTATTTCGTTATAATATCTATATGATGTCGAAAGATTCTATGTATTTGTTAACACTGTATTTTGGCTTATTCACCTAATTTTCATTTCAAAAATTCCCCAAATTAATTATGAAATAAAATTATTATGATGATTCCATAAATTTTATATTATTTTCTCAAATTATAATCCTAAAATTTATATATTTATCTTTTAAATAGAATCATAGAGTGGATTGTTTTATAGGAAATATGTTTTTTAAATACTAGATGTTATTTGTCATATATGTTATCAATTTATAATTAATTTTGTTGTTATATTATTCGCATAACAAATATATTTTATCATAATTTATACATAATATTTTTATTTTCATGAAATACAAATTTAGTGTGCATAAAAAACCAAATTGTATAATTTTTTTTAATCATTACATAATCTTAATACATGTTTTATTAGACTAATTCAATGTCATCAATGAATTAGAGTTAATAAATTAATTTATTGTTCTTTATTCATGTATTTCATTATTTTATAACCTTTATTTATTCACACTAATTCAATTTCTACTATACAAAAATTATGTTTTATATTTATAAAATATGTCATTGTTTGTTTTCTAAAGTGGGTTGTGTCATAAATTATATTTAAAAATAATATTATTTATGGGGTAATCTCAACTAATATCAAGTTTCATTACATTATAACCCTCTAAAAAAATTTCTCTCCAAAAAGATTAGTAAGATAATGAAAAAGTGAAGATTCTTTATTCTCATTACATGCCCATGTTATTATATAACTTCCTCAAACTATTCATTCAACTGTGGAATTTTTTTTGGAGGAGTGTTCTTATTCTGAAACACTTTATCTATTTAACCCCAATCATTCATTTGTTGTTCCGTATATGATAGACTATGTTACAGTTTCATGGATTTCAGGTATAGTATAGGCGAACGGTATGTATTTTACTTCCTTAAAATAAGTAAATGGAAAAAATGTCCTTGACAGAGTTATGTGGTAGTGCTATGAAAAAAAGAATCTACTATAACTTGATTAAGTATCTATATAGGATAGATATTACTATGTCTCTACTAAACATTAATTCCAAATCTCATAACCTGATTCTATGGACATATGTTGAGTATTAATTTATTGTCAACATCAATCTATAATTATCATCAATCATTATCATCATAACTTTTATTTATACATTATACCACTTTAATATGTTGTTGAATTTTTTTAAACTTTCATTGTAATTTCATGGAAATGGTCAGTTCCTATAAAATTATAATATATATCTTCATATAATCATGTTATATTACTATATATCCTTACAAAAAATACTCTTATTCTTAGAAATAAATTTTATAATGTGAATTACTATTATATTATAACCCTTCCTGGGTTAGATGTTGATCACAACCACCATTGAAATCAATTGAACATGATCATATAATATCCTCATGAAAATAAATGCTTCTTGGAGACATTCTTTCTATTTTAAGGTGAAATGAAATGTTGTAGATCTATCCTATCCCTAATCCTCAATAAAGTATTCATTAAAAAATCATGGAAAACATCGAATATCATTCTAATACAGAGTATAGTGGAACTATATAGATTAATACCACATCTATTGGTTATATCTAAGAGAGTTAGAGAAGTGATAAATATTTTTTTACTAAAATATAATTCATAATCATTGTATGTTGAATGTCCATAAACCAATTGGAATTTTGGACTACATGTACAAGGGTTTCATACATCAAATTCTAGGGTGATATTTCAGCATTTATATATCAGTATAGGTAATTATTTCTTCAATATATTAGACATTAATCATTTATCTATAACATAATTTCATTTATAAAATACAAAATAAATTCTACAATTGATATTTTATAATATAATAAAACTTTTTTTATATCTATATAAATCATTATGAATATATAATTTATATATAAGGATGAAATTTATGCGTAATCAAATATTTAAATCATCAGTTCTAGTTTTTATGGGACTCATATTCGTCTTTTGTAGACTATAACTAAATTTTTATCAAAGATTAACTATAGAATATCCACAATTTTTTCTGAAGTCTTTAATCATAGTTTCATTGATAATTATATGGATGGTTGTTTACCTTATATTTTTTGACACATAGTATTTCTCCCCTTCCATAATGTCTTTAATGTTTTTACATTGAAAATAAATGGTTATTCGGTCCTTTTCAACAGTCATTAGGAATAAGGTAGAAGTACCTTTCCTGCACAAAGCATCCATGACCTTATTTTCCTTCATATGATGGTAATGTACAGAGTATTAATACTCTTTTATTAGATAAAACCATCTCATTTGATACATGATTATCACATGACATGTGAATATATATTTCAATTTTTTTTGTCAGTTTGGATAACATAATTCTCACCATAGAGATAATGTCACCCAATCTATATTGCAAATACCACTACCTCATACTCTAAATCCGGCATTAGGTAAAATTTATCCTTAAATTTTAATTAACATGGGGTATAATAAATTTCCTTATCATTAATAATTTGGAAGCATCTACAGACCGTATTTTATATTTCAATATATATTACAATCCCTTACTCACAACGTGGTAATGTTTGTATAATATTAGTAATTAACCTATTTATTAGTTCAGTGAAGCATTTTCCACACTCTTATATAAAATTGAACATAAATAACATTAGATTAATTTTTTTTTGAATTTTATAGACATTATAAATTTAATATAAATAATTTATAATATCCCTCTAAATCATGAAAAATAGGGATCTTAGTTTCCATGGTCGGCATGGTTCATTGTTCCATTACTTCAATCGTTTAAGGTCATAAAAATTTTCTCTTTAATTCTATTAAGAAACCAATGAATTATGCTTCATAAATCCATAATTCACAGTTAATAGATTCAGTATAAAATTTATACATTCATAAGTTTTCCAATACAATCTGTAAATGATCATCACGATATTCCCTATTCTTAGAATAAATGAGAATATAAAAAAATGGAAAAAATAGATCTAGTTATTTGTTAATTAATATAACCATAAAAAAGATGAATATGGAGTGTTAATTGGTAATTTCAAATGGAATGATTATAAATTTATAATGTCTATAACACATACATATCACTATCATGGAAATATCATCTCTTTTGACACTTAATCGATGATATCTATATTGATGATCAATATTTTATAAGTATGGATCCCCTCTAACTTAATCAAACAAGACATTAATTTAAGGAAGAGAATAGTAGTTTTTCATCATTATTATTTTAATATCATCCTAATAAATAAAAATACACTTATATTTGTCCTTCATTTTGAAAGAGATAACAAGTAAATCCAATAGGGAAGAACTATAAAATAAAACAATCATGCCCATATTATCATATATTTTCTTTCATAATTATTTTAAATCATCTAACTCCATTATATATATACTCATTGAAATAGGAATGGGTCCGGGTATGAGTTTTATAATGAATTCAACCTTACACTGTAGGGAAGACAAGGAAGTTCCTATAGAAATACATTTTATATCTCTATGTGATAGGTATTCCATCTATGTTAACTTCTTCCATGATCATTTAGGTTAGAAGTACCTATGTTATTGTTATGAAGAACGATATAATAAGGTATAATTTAAAAGGAATTTTAGGATCAGCCTTTTATTTATATTTGATAATAAGATTATTCTGGATAAAAATTGATATTTTTTTTCATGATATTTGATATCTGATATATACTAAGAATTAAATGAAAAACCATTTTTTTAAGTCAACTGAGTGATGATGAACATGATATGAAGGGATAATATTTCAATAAATATGTACTGGTGAAGTTTTTTATATCTTAGATTCTCTCATCATACCACTTTGTGTAATCATATATTTTTCAATATCAAATGCTTTAGATAGTGATTTAACATACCTAGAAAAAATGTATTATATTTAATAATGTCAATAAGAAGAATCATGTAATGAATTTTTAGATTTAGAGTATATGAAATTGTTTAAATTTCCTCACCTAATATTCATTATCTACTTCAAAGGTGGTGATATCAAACACTCTTAATTTTTATGTTTGTCTTAGTGGATTTTTCGACACCATAATATTATAAATTGTATATTTTTATTTAAAAACTAATGTGTTTTACATATTTTCATACAGACAACACCAAACTGCAATAAAATAAATAATTAAAAAGAATAATTAAAATATAATTGTACAGTATATGGGTTAAAATTTATGTAACCAAATTATTAAATATATATACAAAAAACATAAAGGGTACTAAAAATAATATAGAATTGATGTAAATTCAATTATTGTAATATAATAACTTATAATAGAAATTTATAATATAAAATAGATTCTTTCTAAAAAGTGGTTATTTATGTGATTAATTTTGAGAAACTAAATATATTCTAGATAATGTATATTGCTACTATGAATTATATATTTACACAAATGTTTTTTATAAATTTATTTAAAATATGAATACTGATCATTAATATTTTTTAAAAACATTTATTTTCTAAATTAAAAAATTTCAATATATTTTTATAAAAAAACTATTTTTAAGACATTTAAAATTTTATTCCGATAATATTAATCATATATTATAAATTAAAATGATAAAATAAATTAAAAGATCAAATTTAATTCCTTGGTATAAAAATATATTACCCAGTTAAATATTATTTCCTAATATGAAATAGTTTTTTAATGGAATGATACATTTATATAAATATTTTTAATGTAAAATTGATTTATTTTAAAATGAATTCATAAATATATTACTTAAAATAAAATATTTATATAAATTAACACTCATTTAATTTGTAACAAATGAAACATTAAATTAAAATTTTTTTTTGAATAAAACCAAATTTTTGTAAAAAACGTTGTTCTCATCAAATTATATATATATTTTTTGAAATTAAATTTTCACATATATCATAATTTAATTAGATTAAATGTAGACAACATTCAAATTCATTACATTGAAATTTTTTAGGAATGATAATATCATATTCATAGTAATAAAATAATAACCATGGTTATATTTTTATAAAGATTAATAATGGAAAAAACGGGTAATCTAATGTGGCACTATTTTTAGTAAAATATTTTTACAAAGTGACCCAATATACTAATTATTTTAGGCTATAATATCTTACCCATGTGTTTAATTGATATCATTCCTCATAAGTCACTTAAATATCATTAAATGTATTTCTAACCTATTACTAACCATTCTTTTCTAGTTACATGTACTACTTTTTATCATATAAATCGAGGTCATCATGGCCCACTTAAATAAACACATATTTTTCAAAATTAGAATGAAAAAACTATCAAATTTACCTATTATAAATCCCATATGCACTTTTGGAACCCCTAGACTCAATTAAGAGGATGAATTCCTTCATTACCAAAGAAGATTTCAAGAGAAGATCTAAATTCCCAATGTTAGTACTAATTTCCCATTTACTTATTTGTTTACCATTCTCTTCAAGAATACCTATACTACATTACAACCATAATTATATAATGAAATCACAATAAAAAATATAGTATAAGTTTTATTATATTGATGGCATAACCATTATATATTCCCCTGAAATTCAATAGAACAATTAAATATAAATCTCATGCATGTGTGTGGAGTACTACCTCTGTGAACAATATATTTCAATATGATGTTATATTATTGATTCTGAAATATTGATTTTCAACAAAGTTATTTTGTACACAAAAAAAATGGATTTATCTTTCTATTTTATTTTATATTTAAAACAATTTTTTATTTATATCCTTATATTTTCTTCAAACATTTAAAAATATCTTTTTAACTACACTAACATTCCAGGAATGTGATTTTAAAGAAACATATTTTTAATGTTTTTAGTATGGATGATTTTCTAGAAAAGAATCTATTTTATAATTTCCCTATGAACATATAATTCAACCTCCATTTTCATTTTATATGAATCTGTATCTCTATATTTTATGGGTTACAAAGGAAATTACTTTTCTCATTATTTTATGAAATATTTATGTTCAAATTTTTTTAGAATATTATGGAAATTTATATTTCAATGATGATTTTATTTCTAAAACACCTAAACAGAGTTTTTAATCTATGTCATTCCCCTTGGTAAAATCTTATTATTTTTTGAGGATAATATTCAAATTTCACAATCAACATTATTTAATGGGATGATGTATTTATTTTTAATTTTGATCAATTATATAATATATCATTTCCATTTGATTTTGAAATCATATTTTATTATAGGAAAAATAATTCATCAAATTCGTTTCCTTTGTGAAGACTCTATATTTTGTTCCCTTGCAAAAAGGGTGTTCACCTATATTCTATAACTCCATTAATTTGGAAATTAATAACTAAAACATACACCCATTATTATATATGATGTTAGTTTGATATATTATTACCCATAATATATTAAATTTCCTAATTTGTGAAATATTGACATTATTTTTGTTTTTTATCCTGATATAGATCGTTATTGATTAAATAAGAAACTTTATTATTTATTTTTTCACCACCAAACATCTTTTATGGATGGGTTATGATCATTTTATCCATTTTATTTACATGGAGAAAAGCATTGATGTTATACATGTTTTTATACCAATATGGTTTTTTATGAAGGAATGTTTATTATTCATTGTATTTTTATTCATTTCATTCATATGGTGAATGAATTAGGCTTAATAAAGTGATGGATATGTCCCATAATTATATAGCCCCTTAGTTCATAAGTTCGTCTCATGTAGTATTTTTTTGGTAATTTGTGTATTCTTACCCAATGTAATAATGATGTATTGGTTGTAACCAATGACTGTAATTTTTATTTATTCTCTAAGCCCTTAATGACAAGAATGGTGTCCTTGCTACGAAATTTATGCTAAAATATTTTCAACATAATAAATTTAGTCAAAATGAATTAATTAACTGTTATTCATATTTACATATATATTATTAATCATGTATTATTTCAAGCTCACTGTTTTAGTCATATGGTATTATATAAATCATATTTATTCCTACCACATTATAAATGTCATGATAGTTTTTGATTTAATTTTCCCGTAATGAGTATTTGAGACCAATGTTTTGTGCTTCTATTTCACTATGTTAGGATGAAAAGATATAGAAATGATGTGTAAATAATTTTTTATTTTATAGAAAATATTTTGGGGATAGAAAAGATATATTATGGATATTTTAGTTTCTTATATAGTGGATAAAATTTCATTCATTTAGAAACAATATGGGTTTCATTACATAATGTTTTTTTTCAGATATTATAAATATCTCAAACTAAGAGCTCATGGAAATATATCTATGGAATAATTTCCATTAGGTGATGTAATTATGGGATTGTTATAAATCTGAATCAATACTTGGTATCATAGATAATAATGGATATAGGTGTTTATGATAAATAAATTAGGGGGTGTTGGTTTAAAGTTCCACCATTGGTATCATAGGTGTGTTTAGATAACTTTTGATAGTAGGAATTTATTAGTTGATGATATAAATAAAACTACAGTGTGACATGTTTTAGTTGATAATAATTTCAATGGTATTGAAAACCCTTTAGTAATATTAATGTAATTTTTAGTATTATAGGTATTGGGATGCGATAAATTAATTTAAAACCCTAGGGAAACATTTTACAGAAATGTCTATGTGTAGGATAATATCCTCATTTTTTTATGTACAGGTGCTGTGGTTCTATGAGAAATTTCATCACTATTTGGATATTTTCATGTTAATGATACTATTAAATGTATTCACCAAGTAAGAATCACCCTAAAATAGTGTTGTTCAGTATCTACTCAATATTCACTCTAGTGAATGGTGAGTGTGCCTGTGACTATACACAAAGATATAATATCCTAAGGGATATGTTTTATAAAAACATACTCTTTAAAAGAAAATTTAAAGGATTTATTATGTTATGAAATTAGGAAAATTAATGTGAGAGGACTCAACCTAGAAAAAACTTGTTTGATAAATGAGAAATTTATTTTGAAATAAAATATACTATACTAATTTCAAATAATAAAATAGTTTGATGTTAAATATTTATGGTATTCTCAATAATTTAATATTTTTTGGTGTTTATCACTAATTTTAACTCATTTAATTTTTCTTTATGGTTTCTGACTAAATTAATCAAGCTAAAATGAATACTATAGATAATGCAAAGATTCTATAAAAACAGACCTAATTAGATAATAACTTAATTAATAAATCATTTGATTATACCAAACCAGCTATCATAAATTATGATTATCAGTGTGAACATAGTTTCAATATGGAAAAAACCAAATAATAGAAGGATTATATGTCATGTAAGTTAGGATGACAAATATGACTATGTAAAGAAGATTATATTTCCTTGACATCAAAAATAATTTAAGGATCACTGACGAAAACTACTAAAAGGAACTATAAGATTGATCATCAATGAAAATATTGGGCTTAAGGATACTAGTTAAAGACCAAGAATGTATAAATCAACTAACAAAAAGATGGTAAAAATTTATTTCTTTATCATACCTAAGATATTATGGTGGTAACCACATATGAAAATTTATCATGACTTATACCTAGGTATTGGATACACATGACCAATTTTGTTTGTGAGTTAAAATTGAAAATCATGAGGTTTAAATTTATTTAGGGGGATAATGTACCACCCCAATATTTTATATTATATAAATTTCTTTTAAAGTCTAATCTGTTTGGAATCATTTTTAAACAAAACACCAAACTTTAAAGATCCATTATAAATCACATAACTATTATAATGTAGATGTTGAATTGATGGGTGAAAATAAATTTAATAGTGTTATAATATATATATATATATAAGTACAAATAAGGGTCATTATTAATGGTACTGAATCTGTGAGAATTTAATTTTTCATTTAAATTACTAATTAAATAGATTATTTATTGAATATATATCCTCTTAAAAAAATGAAATATTATGTTTTTAATAAAACCAAATATAATCTTTATAATATCAATATATTTTAAATGAATAATATATTGACCTGAATTGGATATGAAATTGATACAAAATAAAATAATAATATTTTATAATTTTGAAAAATGTTTTCCCCACTGTAAATAATTTTCATTATACTTTTATATAAAAATTAATTTTCACCACTTTTGGAAATTAATTGAGATGATATGATTTTAATATTTTTAATCAACATGATAAAATTATGTAGTTGGTGTAAATTAATTTTGAGGAAAAAAAATAATGTTAATGAAGTAAAAATTGGTTACTAATTTAATACATTAATTTTAGAGGGAATGATAAATTTCTTAATGTTATGTCTTTAAATTAAACGGATTTAATTTAAAATCAAGGAACGCGTATTATATTTAAACATGTATACAAATAAAGTTTAATTATTTCAATTGTTAATATACAAGGACCTGAACATTTATATTTCTCTTTTCAATGAATAAATTCATTATTTTTTAATGTAGAAATATAAAACTCATGAGATTAATTTGTTATTTTTTCCATTATAACATATATAAAGATCAATATAAATGATCATTATGAAACACAACCATTGATAATATATCCGTATTTTAGTGAAAATTATCATTATTATATTTTATGGTGTACGATAAAGTCTAATTGACATTGATGGAAGAAGTGATGGGAATGACCAGTAGGATCATACCCTTTGATGCACATTTAACAGAATTTCCACAGGATATGACATCATTAGGAATTTTCCTTCACCATGATCATTATGAGATTCAACAGATGATGCTTGAGTGAAAGTATTTTTGGGAGAATTTCAAGTATAACAAGGTCAAAACCCAAGTAATTTTTTCCAATCCAAATCATGAAATAACCACAACCACACACCTAATCTGTAATGAATGCACTCGTGTAATGAATGGTTTTTAATCTGGGCATCAATAATACGATTTTAAATAGTATTTTAACCAAATAATGATTATATTTATCTATTTTTTTATATCTTTTTAAATTATTAACTAATGAGTTTTATGAAAACTAGATTTTAATATGATAAAACTAAAATTGTAATTTTTTTTCGAAAATATTAAGTTTCAATTAAGACAATCATTTTTGGTGAATTCAATAATTTTTTAATTACAAGAAATTTTAATATATATTTGATGTTAAATTGTATTTATTTAATTAAAAATGATAATATTTATTAATATAAATTTCAATGTAATTTAATGAAGTCCCATGTAATTTTTATAAGGGTTAGAATGTAGTTAGTGTTATAAATCTATTATATTTCAATAAATATGGATTTTTCTTTAAAATTATAAATTTATATATTTTAGAAATTAATTTGATGAAATATATATTAACTTTGAGTTTATTATTTTTTTGTTATCTAATGATTATTTTTTAATAATCTTCTCATATAGTGTAATTTTTACGTGATAATCAAATACTCCAAAAAATGTGATCAGTATTATGACATCATAATAGAACAAATGTGATTTGAAAAATTCTATAAATTGAATCTTCAACAAAATTTATATCAAATATATTATATAATGGTTTTTGGATACCTGGAAATTTTCATAATCCTTTGCTGAATCATATAAATGTAATATTATATTTTATCGTTTTAAAATCATTTCATTAGGAAAAACAATCCCTACCAATCACTAATGGTATTATTTTAATATTTTTGGTTCCTGGACTAATAAAATATTTTGAAAAAACAATATTTTGGAATATAATGTGGTTTAAAACCATGAGATGGTTTTTGGATTCGATTATTTTACCATATATATTCCAAAACATATGTTAAGAAATTAATAATGAATTTCCATCAGTTCTGATATAAATACACACTAAAAATCATATTCATATTCACTCAAAAACCCATGTAAAATAAATTTACTCTACCTATACCTCTATGTATTCCTCTAAATGTGTTCCCATGATATTTGGAAGATCTTACCATGCTTTTATAATAACCCTTTGAAGGTATTACTTCCTCTCCTCCTCCTTATTATTTATGGAATTTAATTTTATTATTCCTTTTGAATTACCATTTTTCCTCGTGTAATATATTCTTAAATATTATTTTTACAATCATTATAATTTCCATGAATTTATATACATCCATTCTCACTATTTAAACCCTTCCATAAATCATTATTTATACTTGTTATGTTGTCAGAATTATCATGTGATTTTCCATGCCAAATATTTTTTGTAGTGAATACCCATCCACATTTACACTCATGGATTTTAACCATGATGAATATATCCTTAATTTATTTTGAAATAACATATTTTAAAAAACACTCATTTATCATTGTATAGAAAGAGATGAAATACGCTCTTATACTAAGTGATCCATGCATCACACAAATGGATGTACATTTTATTAATGTGATGGGTGGGCTCAGAATTATATAGGCGTTAAATGCACTGGGTAATGTTTTTATATAATGACATACCATTTTTTGGTTTATTGGAGGTTATTTTATGAACCGTATGATATTATTTCTATATGGTTATACCTGAGTTCTGTTTAAGATGAAATGTTTTATGTTTTTTCTGCATTCCTTATATTTCCTTGATGATATCATCTTATACCATGAATCAGTTTTTGTATCACGTATCAATGTTATCATGTTGTGAAAATTGACTCACATGTAATTCATTACCTTTCTCTACTCATTTATAATTCACATGATAGGCCTCATAGATCACCCATTTCTAATTCACTTAGCTGGGTTATGGTATTCACTTTTAGAAGATCAATGGGTTTAAGGATAACATCATTCATTTGTTATTGTTGCTCACTAACCATAATCATATGGTCTTGGATGAAGTTCTACATATCCTCATATTCCCCTACATGTATGCAAGATCTTATTGATGAGTGATGATGGCCTAGATTTCGTCCCAATATTGAATCTTTTCATAAATCTATATCTGCTCTTCTTACCGACGAAAATCCCTTATTATGAGCTAGATCCCTAACTATAATGTATGCATGCACATCGAGATACAAATATATGGTGTGAGTATAATCCTAGTTTAACAATACCAATGAATCCCTATAATAATTGATTAAAAATATTAATATATATACAATGATGATAATCTAAATGTGTTTGTTGATTTTCATATGTCTAATCATTATGCACTATCCAAGATTCCATGAACCTCATCTATAGCCGCTTCAGACTCATGTTATATGTGATTTTATAGACATTTGTTAAATTAATAAAACATTACATTTAATCTATAAATCATATTAATATATTCATTCCCCTATATTATCTTCATGTTCCACGTCTATGGAACAATTTTTAACATTATATTAAAGGAATGTGTGGTTGTCCACATGTTAACCTCATTTATGGATCTGTGAAAAATTGTATAGCCACATGTCTACCAAATATCATGATTTGGGGTATTACACATAAACACATGTGGGACCAATATCCAGCTATATAGAATCATACATTATTACCGATCATCTCTAAAGATATTTCCACATCTATTCCACATCAACGATGACCTTTGCCATCTAAGGGGATAACTAATCAAGCTAGACCAAACTAGTGCCTTAAAACCATTCATAGAGAAATATTAAATTAATCTAAAAATAATAAATAGTATAACATCTAATAAACATGTTATAATAACCAAGGTCTCATATACCAAAATTAGACATACTCACCAATATTCAAATCATATCATTTGAGGATCTCACGAGGTAGACATTAACCTATGAATGAATCATATTATGCAAGGTTATCACAAGATATAAAAGAAACCAAATGAAAATCATTTTCATAAATTCTCTCATGTGATACAAATAAACCTAAATGGATGTAAAACCATATAATTTAATACCATGAACTCACATGGATAGGACTTTCTACCTCATGATTACTAGGGACCAATCCCTCAAATTTCAACATAGATCAACAATGTACACCAATAATCAACATAACTTTCTCCAAACTACTATATAAAATTTATATATTACATATCCCGGAGAAAAAAATTATAAGGGATATATCTTGATTATTATTACCCAACTATAACCACTACTTACCATAGTTCTACATATAATAAAGATAAAGAATATGATCCTCAATGTTTATGGTCTATGATTCTCGATCCAATGGGTACATACAATTAAATAAACACCAAGTGGGAGAAACAAGGTTTAATAGAAAGCTACTTTAACAGTAAAGAGCCAAAAATAAAATATAATTGATTTCAAACCATTTATTGGGAGGAAAATTCAAATCATACACCATGGAATAGTGATCTCCCAGCATGTCATGGATGCTACGGTCAAAGATTCATATAATTTTAAAAAGTAAGAAACATGATATGTTACACCATAATAATTTTGTTTTAAAGAATCTGTGCATTCTAAAATGTCATGAAACCAAAACTAAAGTTGTTTCAGCACTTCTATGCTCAGTACCAGGGAATGTCAAGATCCATGATTCCCATTTTTGATAGAGAGACCCAATGAGTTCTATTCCAATCCAAAATTACTCAAATTGGATTACTAAGCCATTTCATCTTCCTCATGTCTCATAGGTTCTACCTAGAGATAACACATCCAATAATATGGCCATGCAAGTCATTTCACTGGTTGTGGTTCTCTCCATCACCAAATGGGTAACACTATGAAGTGTATTCAAATACCTATAACCCAAATAGATTTAAATATATGATACCATAATTTCAATGTGTTGTGGGACCTACATAATTATATATAAATATCGTGTTTTAACTATTTTGGAACGCCTAATATGGGTATGGCTGTTTTAGGAGTGTTTGAGCCTTTTTTTGGATCTCAGGGGTCTAGTTTTTTGAGTAGCCAATTGAGGTGCACCATTAGCACATGGTTAATAGTAACTATTCATCCCAAAAAGGAAACCATATATAGATAATAATTTTCTAGATAACCATTCCAGGGTGGATGGAAAAACAGGAAAAAATAGTAGTTGAGTTTCATAGGTAAAACAGATAGGTGGAATATGATTTTTATAACCATGTGACATGTGTGAAAGGTGGTGGTTAGGTTTGATATTGTGTTTGAACATGGTTTTAATGGTATATATAACCATTATATAATTTATGTGGTGGTGAACCTACATTTAATGTTATGTAAAATGGTTTTGAAAACTATGTAGCCTAACCAGATTCCCTTCAAAATTGTTGAAATGGCCACATTCCCTCCTATCGTTTTAATCATTAAGCACAATATTTTCCTCAAATCCATAGAAACTATACCATAAGCGAAGCTCATCCTCCTTCTGCTAAAATATTGAAGAGATAACTGAAATTCAGTAAATGAATCAAAAAATATATATCACATTGGATCACCCTCGTTAATACTATGATTCAACTTTCATACTTTCATAGATTCTCTTACATTATTGAATACAATTTATATGCGAGCTAATATACCCTATATTATCAGTGTTGTTAAATTCTATTAAATTTATCCCATTATAGGATGAATCTGAATCTGATGTAAAACAACTATTCATCTACAAATTTATTGTTGGTGGACTTGTAATTTTCCCTAAATTTTTGGGTGATTATATTATTTTGCCATATTTCATGATGATGAAATTTCTAGGAATATATCATAAAATTAAAAAATAATTAAAATAATTGTTTAAACATAGAAATGGGATTTATATTAAATCCTTATACTTGGTTTGAGGGTTAAAACCTCATCCTAAAACAATCCTTGGGTGGGTTCAATTATATTCCATAGTGAATTTTGTTTCCCTATAGACCAAAACACCCCTATGGTGTGTTTGGCACCGTAATGGACAAATTTTTTTAAAAAAAAATTATTTAATGAAATGTTTTGGGAATGTAATCAACCAAAAACAATGTGATTAAATAAAATATTGAATTTTATGACAATTTAAATTGACCAATGTTAAATGATATAGGGGAAGTAGAATAAACATTCTCACTTTTGTTACTCATCTAGAATATGAAAAAAATGTTTTAATGGATTTATAAATGTAAATAGTGATATTATTTAACCTTTATTTTTACATGACAAGGATTTGGTAACATAATTCTTGTATTCTATTATGTTCATGATGTTCGTTATGATTATTTGGAATCACATCATATGAAATTCTATTTTTTTCATACGTAATAGACATTGCATTCCATATAATTTATTTCAATCGAATGGAAATGATGATAAATATTTTTTTAGAACTTATGGACATAACATTCAATGTTTTTTATTTATAATTGTTATAAATTACGTTCCATATTATCTAAATTGGATTAGAGGACATGAAATAAAATATTTTTTATTCATAAACTCTTTATTGTTTATAAATAATAAATTTTCATTGACATTTAATATTTCTACAGAGATGTTTGAATCAGATTGGTTCTTTATATTGAACCTAGACTAACATGGATTATTTATTTATTACTCTTATTTTTTATACCCACACACAAGTAGTCTTATATTCATATACTACATAGTTCAACACATTGTTATTGGTAGCATACTGAGTTTTAAACAGACTATTTTCAAGTTATCAGTTGGTAGCTATATATACATCCCAGTTGAAGGTAGGGACATAGAAACATGCCTAGTTATGGATGATTTATTGTCATTACTGTGATTCTGTATGGGAGGAAAGGGTTGATCTTTTTTAAAAAAATTACTAAAGATATCTTTTGGACATATTTTTTATTTTTCAAATAATATAACATGTATACCTATTACATCATTTTAATTCTATCCCCAATTTTTTATATCAAATCATCGCATAATAATTTTTTTAAGAAACATTATAATGTTTATGAATGTCATACATTTAGTTGGATTGTTTATGCTCGTGTGCTTTTTTCATTCTTATGTTTTTTATGATAGTAATCTTATATACTACATACCATTCGGCCACTATGCTAATAAGGTTATAGTCTCCCAAACATCCATCATAGACCCTCATTTCAGGACAACAACCCCTGGTAAATGGGATATCCTTCATGATGTTTAGTGGCCAATCTGACCAGTCACATATTAATGTACTGGGACCGGGACGTCAGAACTGGTATCTTAGGGATATTTTATTATACATATTATTTTTGGATGATAAAAATGAGATTAAGGAATGTGGTTATTTTGTAATGAAGTTATTATAGAGAGTAGCTCACCGACATTCATGAAAAATCCAAATTACCTAGGGTAATATATTTTTTAGATTATTTACATTATGAATGTACGGTTTACAACAATGGGATACACATATGTTTTACCTTTTCTTTATATATTTATGAAATTTTAATCCTTTTCTAGTATGTATATAAAGTATTGTCACATGATTTAATATTGAAACCTGGGGATTCATATATCATTCTTTTTCCATCCCACATTTACATAATTTCATGCATTCCTTATCGCATGTTATACTACATTGATTGTTATGTTAGTAAATTTACTAACAGTTATTGATGTAAGTGGATAAATAAGTTGTTATTTAATGTTTCTGCATCACAGAAAATCATGTTTTAATATATATCTTGATGATGGAATCTTAACTAACCCATTATGATATGTTTTGGTCATAAATATTGATATATATGGACTGAACTATCCGTTCATTGTGATTAAATGAATGGAAATTATAATTTATAATGTTTTATATCAATATTTTGGGAATGTTGACATATATAATATGAACATATAATGATGAATAATTACCTCCAGAGATCATATGAAAGGGTTTTTTATTACATGATGTTATAATTGTATCTTATAATGAATAAGTGTTTATAAAATAGGAGGGGGTACTCATCTAACTGTACTATTATATATATAAATAAGAATAAGATGATTCTTATGAGCTAAAATTAATGGTTATCATTAATGGGGATATCAATTGAATCATAAATAAAATTTTAATCTCTAATTCTAATTTGAATCATCACATACAAGAACCCCTGAATTGTGACCCACAATTTTACCCAGATTCCTCCTTAATAGTGTGATGTATGGAGTGACTATTTAGTTGGATGGTGTTATCCCTATAATATTCCTTTTATCTATGATGTTTTATAATTTTAAATACCATTTTGATAAGTTTTTTTAATAATTATAGATATATTACTCGTTAACTCTCTCATTTCATGTGCCAGGAGGATGGAAATAATCATGCTTTAGAAAAGGAGGGACATAACCCACTAGAATTCCACTTGAATCACCTACTTATATTTAATTGTTATATACCAATGTGTTAGGTACAATAGGGGTGTAGATACCTAGATGGGGAGGGGGTTAATTAGGTTATGAATATTAGTTTCAAACATCTACATACCCCACTAGATATTAACCTATTTATTAGGAGGGTTTATTTAATATCTATTATATGTTAATGATTGTCTTAGTCATTCAGTATTTATCTGATGATGATGAACATAAATTAAAACATGAATCCCAGCACATGGAAACACAGATTTTATGTACTTCACCCTCACTAGGCTACATCCAAGGAGCATACAATGAAAATGTGTCGATACACCAAATCTACAAAGGCTCAATACCAAAATGTTCTTAGGGATTGATAAATTTTATTCCTATTCTCACTTCCTTTACAATGTTTAGGTTCTTATCTTTAATTTTCCAAGGTTCACTCCTTGAGCCTCTTTCTATGGCTCATTTCTGCTAAAAAGAATCACCTTCTTGTTCTAATTTTTCTCAATACTTTTGGATGGGATAAAAAAATAGTTTATAGACATATATGCACCTTAATTATCAATAATGAATCCATCATTAATTTTGGATAGATTATTTATTGAATTCCCTCTTTCTACAAACAAATTATTACCACATTACCACAAATTTTCTCAATATTTACTTCCTAAAAACTCTCGTGATTATATTTTCCATCATGATGCACAGATAATTCATGAAATATCCAAATTATTCTAAAAAATGTACTTCCTTCATGAAACCCACAACTATAGTGAATAAAACCTTTCTCATAAACCTGAACTACCCTTTGTGAATATCAAACATTTAGTTAGTTTTTTTTCCATTATGAACCAAATTTCTTTATGAACATTTTCACAAGAAAAACCTTCATGTATCACATTCATGAATCTAGAGCCTTAGAAACATAGTTAAGTCTCGCTTCAATTCTGAAAGGGTTAGATGCATATTTATTGGCATTTCATCTAATTATAGTTTCTTTTATCCAAATTATCTCTATTTCATGAAGCTCTCCCATCTCATTTGTGATGTACCCTATCTTTTATCCACATCATCATCATTCCATTATATTATATATTTGTAAACAAACAATGTCAACAATATATCTGTAACTCTACAACCAAACTTGGATACCCACTTCATCAACAAATAAAATCAACCCAGATATTCATTAAAGTTACTATAAGGGATTTTTCCCAAAAAAATATCCTCATTTGGGTTTGTTTACAACTGTTTACATTTTGATACAGAGTTAAATCTTCATCCATTTACTACAAATATTAACTTAATTTAATTTAGATATAAATCATTGATTTATCCAACACAAAATCCAAGCCCACAGGATCCATGCTTTGTGTGAGAAACATGATTCACATAAAAAATGAATCAATAAATCACTTCATTAAAAAACCACTCATCTGATTTCATCAAGAACCTTATATTTCATGGTATATAAAATTTAATGGATCACATTTAGCATTGTCGGGTTAAAAGTCCCCCTACATCACCAACTCCCCTTATCAGGTTCACCCCTATATTGATTATGTCATTATCACACTTTTTATATCAACAACCTTAACTACATTTTCAAAAATATCGATGATCACTTAGTTATGGTCTGCAATAAGGTAAATACCGTTGATAAAAAAATTAGGGAAAAGTACACCATACTTCTAGGAGAGGGGTTCCAAAATCCAAAATTTTTCCAGTGTGGGAAGTTGATTTAACAACTAGACCCAGTCAATATTAGTAAAATTATTATTTGGGAAAAATATTAATCAAAATCTCTGTAACCAGTAGCTCTATAGGCACATACTCTAATATCCAAATTCCTTTCTCCACATTCACCTCGATAAAATGGTATTTTATATAAATTTTCTATTTATTCTAGTGATGGACTATAGTTTTCCTAATAGGTTTAGAAAATAAATTTTCATTGTGGATTATGATCAGATACATCACTTCACATCCAATATCATCAACATATTGTTTCATCCATAATAGTGACATTCACACTTGAGTATCAGCAATATACTCAGATTTTGCGGTTCTCAATGAAATGAAATATTTTTACACTCTAATCCCATAAATACTTATTATTACAAGATATAATGGACAACCTGACATTTCTTTTATATCGTCTGTTGATTTGGCCCAATATGCATACATATATCCGAAAAAATCTGGCGTATATTTTTAATTGTACAACAAACCTAAATATGCCATTACCTTGATATACCAATGTATAATTTTCACAATATTCAAGTGTATTTACTTAGTATTTCACTGATATCATGCTTATTGGCATGTGGATAGAACAATATTAGGCCTTTTCTCAATCAATAATAATAGAATTTCAATTAATTACATATATTCTATTACATGAAATGTATTTTCATCATAATCCCATGATTGCTTCATCCGGGTAGCCACATGAGTCATCACCTCCTTGAAATTATACTTTTAAAAACCTCTAAAAACCTATTTCAAATATTTAAATTATGAAATGAATATTCCATTACTTCCATTTACAACCTATAAACAAAAGGAAAACATCAGTTCGCCAGACATTTACATTTGAAATTCACCTTTAATTAATTACATAATCTGTTTGGACTATGATATATCTGATACACCAAATCTCATTTCACTGACATACACCATCACAATCATCCTTCAATTACTATCATTATTGACATGTAGATTCTAATCAAATAGACCAAATTGGAATCCGAGCCTCATAAAAAACTAAACAAGACATGAATTTCATGAACTTGGTTCTTTTATTAAACCATTTAGATACTTCTTCACATGGTACACTCTATTCCCATCTTCATTAATTAGAAAACCATACAGCTACATAGTAAAAACATTTTCCTCGAGAACACCATTCTGAAACACTAACTTGATTTCTAATGGGAATTAATTTTACCTTCTTTTCACTTCAATCTAGAAGAATAATGTGAATACATCTATCTGCGCAACATGTGTAAATGTTTTTTCAACATCAATACCCTATATATGGGAGTACCATTTTCACAATAATTTTTATTTTTTCAAATCATATCATCCTCTTCATTCTTCATGTTACGAATGACCCATTTAATCCGGATGACATTATTATCTATTAGTGTGGATATAGAATCCCATGTATTTTTTTTATTTGATCAATTTATTCATTCATTATTTCAACTCAAATATAATCACATTATGCTTCGTCAAAACTCATTATCACTACCCATTATAAGAGTGATGTTTTTTATTGAGTCATTATCTTCATTTTATACTCTACTTTCTTATGATCTCTAAATATGATATTTTTAACATTTTATGATTGACTATTCAATCTCTTTGCATATACCGTTTTATATTCCTCCTTTTCATTATTTGAATGTTATTTTAAATATTTCTTTGGTATTGGAACACCCCTATGTTTTTTATATATTAATGACTATCCTCTTGAAGTAGTTCATGTATTTGATGTTTATTTTTCTCATTATCTATCACAACAAAATCATTACATTCTATAACTTATGCTAGAAATTTTTTGACATTCTCTCATAGATTTATAGCACCATGAAAACTTCTCTCGAATATAATATGGTTATAAATAAATTGATATTCATAGAATACATGATTTTTTATGCTTCTCCTCCATCAGTATTGTTGATATAAGAAAAGAGGAAATTTAAACATTTTTATAAGATTGAGTTCTTTCATCTGATTAAGAGATATAATTCTCTCCAAATGATGTGAAACTATTCTTCATTTTTTGGAACAATGTTTAGATCAAGAAATATTCATCTTCTTTGGTATACATTATTTACATTTGGAACATCAAAATAATCCTTCACAAAATTTTCAAAACCTACTGAGTCAGAACATGATGTAGGAAACCAGAGATTAATTTAATAAAATAGTAACTATAAATTTAAGTCAATTAAATCCATAAATATCGATAATTCATAAACTAATAACGCTTTATGAGGAATTATTCCATGATTATTCTTCATCTTTGGTATCTCATTTGTATTAGTTGAAATTCTAGAGCATATCACATCTCAATATTGAAACTTTTGATTCCACTTCCCCATATATTATATCTCCCCTGAACCCAAAAACACATAAATAATCGTTTATAGAATTTGTACACTTCATGAGAGGGTTACTATAGAATCCTGAAGAAGACATTTTTTGTTGATCCTAATGGAACATCCCTTTTATGCATTCATGAAATCCACTATACTATTTTAATTCTTGTTCCATATTCCCAAATAACAACATCTTATTTGTAATATGAAATGAATTTATTTACCCACTTTATCATTCTTCTTCCGATATGATGATTTTGTAAAATATTCCATTTTCACAATTTGGGGTTTAAATCCACTAGTACCAATTTCCTTCTTTGATTATCTAGTAAAATTCAATTTTTAATAATTCTCTATTTGAGAATGAATCTCTACTATAGTCATATACACATTCTTCTCCTACAATTACTGTGCTCTAGCTCCTTCATTCTCTTATTTAATTATGGAATGTGTTAAATTATTGAGAAATTATTTATTCATTATTAATTTATTAGTTATCTGAGTCACCACAATATTTATAATAGGTGGTGTGACCTTCAATAAATGTAAATTCTTCTTATCCAAAATAAGTTAATATCCTCTATGATTCTTCTATGTTTATTGACATTCTTTCAATGAGGGATGTAGTTAGTTTAATAGTGGAGGTTCTTGATACACCTTTTATTGAGATTGTTATGTTTCATATGTGGCCTCAAACTTCTTTTTTAGCTTATGAAATTTACATTGAGTATAGGATTTCTCATTATACACCATTTCAATTGGATATATCCTTTTATGTTCCTTTTCTTTCATCATTTTCTTTCTGCTACAATTTCTTTCAATTTCCCATTATAATAACTTATAAAACATATCCCATTAAAAACATACCCCATTTCATCATTCAATGGTAGAGATTTAAATGAATTCACAATTCCACTTACACGAATCCCTTTCACCTCATGTCACACACTCAAATTCTGTCTAAATCATCCACAGTAGTAGAATTTCATGGATAAGTTATTATACACGAATTTTCTTTTAGATTCACCTATAATATTATGCTTATTATCATACATAGAAATATTTTATTCTTAATAGAATGAAATATATTCTATATCCTCAAAAAAATACTTTATGTATTGCAATGCACCCCACTTAATTAGAAAATGTTGTCATCTATTAATGTATATCTATTTTTAGGCATTTTTCCAACACCTATCTGATTTACCCTATTTTAGAAACGATTCATATCTAACTTACACTATGCATGGGAGATGTTTTTCATATCCAATCCCAGTTTTTTCCATAAGGGATGGAATTTGGGATGACATAATCATTTCAATTATTCCCTTGAAATATCACATTTTTTTAGTATATCACTATCACATTCCGAATGGTAGACAAATTGAAAATGAAAAAAATTCTTCAATTTGGGATTTTTATTTGAATTAATTCCCCCAATTATTTCAGGAATGATAATATATCTTCCCCCTACTATTAAATAATTTTTTCCTTAGATTAATTTTCAATATTATGTTTTCTAATGGGAGACTTACCACTAACATTCTCATATTACAATTATCGAGTGATATTATCTATTATGTCAAATCAATTATTTTTTTAAGAATATTTTTTGGAAACAAAATCATTAAATCAAGAATTATCTTTCTATATTTATTATCCTCTTGAACTAGTTTAGATAGATTTGTATGGAAATCATCATTTCTGGCTTCGAGACTCTAAATTTATTCTATGTTCTGATTCATTCCCCTATCATCATCTTTGAGTTTTTATATATTTGTAGAAAAATTTCTAGTTCTTAAACATGGGAATAAATATTCTCCCTTAAATCCATAGCCACATCAATAAGACTTGGATTTATTCTATTTATCTTGATGATTTCAATTTCCATTACTTGTATTTGAAAATCCAAAGACTTTTTTCACTCTTTTAATTTATTATCCCATTCCTTTTCATGTCGACAACATCAACTACTGTAATTCTTAGAACTTATTCTTCATTGATACATCCAACATCACTTAGAATTTTGGGGGTTTCATTCATTCCTACAGTATCATTGAATGAAGAAGTATTCTTATAATAAGATATGTTGTTTTTTCATTCAACTACACCACATATACTGAATGATACACCCACACTGAAAAATTCCGCCATGCTTTTATTTATTCTTTGTTGTTATTATCTTTTCCATTTCACAATACGATATAAGGAAACTAAACCATTAATTTTAAAAATTATCTGATCCACCTTGTGGATATTTTTATATAAAATAATCAAATCTATTTGAAACCAATTATTAGGTCCAAATGGGGCCTAGATAACCTAAGGGTGGATCTGGGTATCAACATTCTTTTCAAAATCATGCCTTCCCTACTAGATCGTGACCTCTTTATTATGAGGGTCACTTTAATTTCAATTAACTATTTATTTTGATATTGTAATTTCTGCATTATCTTATGATGAAGAACTAAATGTAAAATAGTTAGTAAATTAGTAGTATGTGTAGATTTTACATGGTTCACCCTCACTATGATACATCCAAGTATCATAAAACTATAAAGTGTTGTTGTAAAAAATCCACAAATTTCCACCGTCAAAAAGTTTTTCTTTCCAGATCAATTCTCTGAAAACTATAACTACATTTATAAGGTTCATTTTCACCTCATAGATTTTCCAAGGGTCTCTCTATGATTCTCATTATATGGTACAAAAATGGTAGAAAGGATCACATACTTACTCTTCCTTTATTCACTTTTCATAGAAGAGATTAAACCACATTTTATGGACACATAGGTCCCTTCATTATCAATAATTATTACATCTTCAATTATACATATATACTCAATTGATGTTCCACTTTCATCAAATTTATGAGTCACACTTTACCATAGATTGACTCAGAAATAAATTATTAACAATTCCATAATGCTCACTACCTTTACGAAGTTCACAACCTTCATGAAACAACTCAATTCATCACAATAATATACTGCATTCATGAATCCGATTTTTTTTTGAATCTCATGTCTTTAGAGAAGATCAAATATCCTCTAATGAAATTTAAACTATTAGTTAGATTTTATAGCCTTTAGGAACCTCCTTTCATGGTGAAATTTTTTGCAAGATCCCCCTTTTCTAATTACCATTGTGAATTCAGAGCCTTAGAATATTTTTTAAGTGTCTTTAAATTTTTGATGGTGGAATAGGCCCACTTATAGGTGTTTCTTTTGATTCCTAAATCTTCCATCCATGTTATCACTATTTTTTGATTCTCTGCCATTTCCTTCTTGAAGTTCCATATATTCATGAAGCACTATGAGAAATTCACTTCCGTGATGCTTATCAAATTTATGTAGATTCCCTATAATATATTACATTGTATTAGATAATTTTCAATATAACATGTCAACAATTATCTATAATTGTACCACATACCATGAAAACCCACATGTTCATCAAACACAATAAACACCAAAATAAAACAATTTTACCTTGTGGTATTTTATCCCAAAATAATGCTCATTTTCGAGAGGGATTCTTAAACTAGTGTATTATAGATATGGATATAACATTGATATACCATTATCCTAATGAAAATCAATGATAGACATATAAGATCCATGATATATCATTTTGGATAACCTTGAGGTCTCTCTCTAAGAATCGCTGTCGAGATCCCTAGTGATCATCTCAATTTTTTAAATATTTTAAGAATAGTAGATATAAAAAATTGAACTACAATGGAAAAAACAATTGCTAGGTGAAATAGTAATGAAATAAAAGTCCAATAGAGGAAATAGAAAGAAAAATAAAATAAAATTTATTTATAAAAAATATAGAAACATGTGGATCTACCCTCAACTACTATTTATATATCTTCATAATAATTAAATCAACAACTATCATGCTCACTCAATTGATGACTCAAATAACACAGATATATCACCTAAAAAGTGAACATAAGAATATATAATTTACTTAGTTCATGAGAATATATCTATATATTAAAATAAATCACTCAATAGGCCCATTCCAATAAGGAATTCTCACATGATAGAATACTACTTCTGCTGTATTCAGATCAGAAAAACCAACACAATGGATTAGATGAAGAAATGAGAATGTAATAGGATAATAAATGATATAAGAATGTAAAAAAAATCATCATGTGAAAGGGTTATCTCCCCCTCACACTAATTCATAGCTATAATCCACTAAGGATAAGAAGATGTTATTATAACAATAATGATTGGATATTCTGGTGGAATAAGGTTTCACTACCCGTATCATGCCCAGTTTATTAGATACACATTTCAATAGATTCATGATCCGTAAAGAAATATAGGAATAGAAAATATACTAACATCATAAATAATTTTTAATACAAACAACACAAATATATTAATTAAAAAAATAATTGAAAATGAAAACAATGGATGAAGAAGATCAGGCTTCCTGTCTCTAGGTGTTGAGGATGTTCCCTTTTCGGGGGTTCATAATAAAAGAATTGGTGTGATATTATCTTTCAGAAATTTAAAAATATTTAAAAAAAATATAACCTATGAGGTATCTACATCATCCATGTGTCATTCCTTTATGTGCACATCATGGGCCTTTTACAAATTCATTACGAATGTTATTAGTATCATGAAAAAAACTCACTCTTCCGTAATATTTCCCATGATCACATTGCCTACGAAAATTTTCCATAATCAGCTCCCCCTGTTCCAAAAAACATAATTTAAAATGGAATTTAATTGTAATAAAGAAGTTTCAATTATTATTATGAATATATGTATATTATTTATTATAGAAATAATTTTTTATAGAAATGTATTATTATTAATATACATAATTACATAGTCAATCATATGTATATTATTATTATTACTATTATAATTATATATGTGTGTGATTACTACTATATTAATTATATATATACAAATCACTTAACAAAATTATGAAATTATTAGATATTGACATAAATAAAATTAATTATACATAAATATATTTGGTATTAATAATATATATATATATATTATTATAATTATATATTATATATTATATATTATATATTATATGTATGAAAATCAAAAAAGTTGGTCGAGGAAATTTTTCATTGGAGGGAGTGGTATTATTGGTGTGTTTTGTGTTCTAAAAGATGAGTGGGTTACCGTACTATGTCCCTGTGGTTATTGGACGTGGAAGGAGAAGGTGGATCAAATATAGCTAGTTGGAAATGATGATTTTGGGTTATTATTTTCTGTAGGACGACTTAGATTCATTTTGATTTGTAGGAAGCATCAAAAATTTATGTAAAAATGGGTGGTGTTATACAATATGTTCTGGTATGGCTTCATAGAGGCTTGGGCAGCGTAACATCAGCAATATGTGGTATATGGGAGTTCTTCTAGTGGGACTTCTCTTGATTCAAAATTATCAATTCAAGGAGGTGACATAGGGGAATGGTAGTGGGATGAAGGATGGAATTGACTCAGGATAATGGTGGTTTGAGTCACATTTTGGTTGTTTGCAGAGAGTTAGGGATAGTGGTAGTGAGTTAAACCGCTACTCTTTGTTATGGATTTGACTTATTAGGGTACCGAGTATGGAATTCATCTAGAAGCATATCATTATAGCGGTTGTTGCTCTGGGGGAATCTCATTCGCCTAAAAATTTAAAAAATTAAATAAATTAATGAAAAAATAGAAAATTATAGGAACAAAATAAAATATAGAAAATTAAATTGAACTGAAATATATTAAGGTTATTTTGACTCTAATTAATGTATTAAATAAAATTAACGAATTAAATTACTAAATTAATTAAAATTATGAAAATGGATTTATAAAATAAAATAATTAATTATATTAATAAATATATAAAACCATTAAAAACATGAGTAATTTAATAGAATAATGAATAATTAACTAAAAAATAAATTGAACAAAAATTAAACGAAATATTTATTTTGAAAAATAAAAAACATTGTAAAAACAAAAGAATTAATGAATTTTAGAAAAAAAATTAATTTAGTCAAAAGGTATGAATTAAAAATGATGGTTAAAAATAATTGAATCGGTAATTTTAAATTTTCTATAATGACTAAAATTTCCATTAAAAAACATATTTCAAAAAAAGCATTTTTTTTAAATATAATACATAAATTTACAATAATTGAGAATTATTAAACAGAAAAATTATTTTTATAATTAAAATTCAAAACAATAAAATAAATGTTTTGAGATAATGAATTAAAAAGTAACCAAATCAAACTCCCCAAACTAAAATATTAGTTTTTTATTAAATAATTAAAAGTTTTTTCATTGAAATATAGAAAAAAAAAATTCATTTTAATTTCAAAATAATAATTTGTAGACTGTTAATTATATAGGAAGACAATTTGGATAGGATTTTGAAAGAATATTTAATGGAGATCAAACCTAAATTAAAATACATTATGGAATTATACGGAATGCACACTCATTAATATTTAATTATGTCATTCCTTCTACATTATGTCACTTAGAAATGTAATTTAATTCTTTTTAAAGTTCAAATTCTGTGACTAATTATATGAAAGATCAATTGCATTTAAATCCTCAAAAAAACCATCAATTTTAACTTTATCCAACATTAAAAAAAATTATTTTTTCACATTATTGAGACAAATGAAATGATTTTCATACAAGTAAATTGAATGGTTTTGGATGATGTTTCAGAATTCTAGTCACCTTAATGAACTCAATTTTGTTTACTACTAGCATCATTATTATTTCCTCCCCATTTTTTGGATTTTCTAATTATAACCAACCGTGTATAATAAGATAATAAATGTTCATATTCATTTATTTATATTTATATAGGTCTTCCACAGAAGCCTAGTTATTAAATTCTTTGATGTTCATCGTGGGATCCCATTTTTCCAATTTACACTATTTTTAATGGAATATAAAGTTACCATTTGAGTTGTCTCCCTAAGGTGGTTAGTTTTAAATTGTTATGTCCCCTAGGTTGGAGTTCATGCCTATAGTTTAGTAATGTTATGATCATAATTTCAAAAATAAATATCATATCTCACTTTATGTATTAGCTTCTAAAGCGAGTATTCATAACAAATATTTTGAAACTACCATCAACAATCATACATAATAATGAATTTAAGATTGAATGATACCCTTAAAAACTATAATGCTGTTATCAACTAGGAATTACTTAATTAAGGATAATATCAAACCCTAAGACCCTAAATTTTTGAAAAGAAATATTAAAAAATCATAATATTTAATAAAAAAAATCAAAGAATAATTTGATGTGTAAATAATTCAAGAATATATTTACATAGTAAGACCCCAATCCCCCAAAATTAAAACTAACCAAGGTCTCCATTATTTATTATGATGTTGGGAGACATATTAGTTCAAAATATATAGTCAATTTAGCAATAAAATAAATTGTAATGGGTTATAGGAATGCTTAATCTTCACCTTGAAGCACAAAAACTAAAAAAACAAATACTAAATAAACCAGACTAGCGAAAACCAACATATGAGTTGAAAAGTTTAGGTTTTTTGAAAGATTATTCTTTGAATATTTATAAATTTAAAAAGGATTTTCAATGTTTACCGAACATTATAATGATATGAAATGTAGTGGAAGAAAATAGCATTTTGAATTCAAGGACATTGGGAGGTTTCCATATATATTGAAAATACAGATCAAGCTAATTTTAAATATTGAATATATTATTAGGTTAATAACATAGTTTAATAATACATATTAAAATCTCATCACAATTCCTAAAAACATATATTCTGAAATCAAGAAAGATAAATTTATAGTTTAAAAAATAAAGAATTAAAAATAGAACTTCCTTGAGTGATTAAGTTTTTCATTTATTTTTTACACTTATCCACTTGTGACCTCCATTTTTTCATTCCACAAAATCCCTAGATACCGAATATAAATTCTTAAAAATGAATCCAAATAAACATTAGATTTCAATATTGAATTATCAATGTTAAATGAAATCAATTTTCAGTTTGGGAGTTTTGATCATGTAAACTTCAGTGTGTTATTCTTTTTGGTCTCAATTTTCTTCCACATGGAATTAATGAAAAATTATTATCAATATAAGAAGAACTAAAAAAATTAATATATTATAATAAATATAAAATAGTAAACTGAGTAGAATAATCTTACAATAACCCCCATGGGGTGCAATAGTTTAAATATCCATAGTTATAAAATAAGTGAATTATTTCCATTCTAATACAATATTTGTATTATTCTATAAAAAACATAAGATGTGTTTTTTATCATTGTTACTTAGTAGATTTTTGAGTTCCACTCGGTCATTTTTATCAAATTCCCTCTACCTAGAAGGGGACCACTTGTGGTATAATATTGATGGAACCAAAATGTAAGGGTACATCCCCTCTTTTTCGGCCTAAGGTTAAGGGTGCATGAGTTTTAGAAATGAAAACCATGTGTCTGACTTATCATATTGATCAAGACAATAATTTATTGTCACTTTGATAAAAAAATATTTCATCACTAACTTTATCAACTACGCACTATTTCAAAAACATCATCTTCAATAGATGTGAATTGTAATTCTTCAAACTAAGGTTCTAGTTTGGATCCTACAAGGATATCCTATAAGTCAAATTGAATATGATTTTTTAATATCTTTAGAGGTAAAATCAAAGCTTTAATTATCTTAAAAAATTAGAGTACTAAATTTTTTTAAAACAATATTCATAATAGTATCAACTCCCTTATTATGTTTAGCTTGTTCATATCCAAGAACAAATAAAAAGATTTAGAGACTTTCTTTGGATGGAGTGATTTATTCAACCTCTTCAATCCCCTCTTAATTTTTTTCCTTTTCGTGGTTTCATCAATGTAAGAGGAAATGATGTCTGATATCGGTTCTTCTGGTTGAAACATTGAAAAATAATTAGAAAAGTCTAACACAAATAATAATTAAATGAATTGACGTAAATATAATGATCCTCCATATTAATCCCATATTATTCAATGCATTCAAATCCTATCTCACTCTATCTAATTATTTTGGATTATTAATGTATATCTTGAATTTATAGTATAAAATCCTAGTGTATTTCAATAATATAAATAGGAAACTCTATATTTTTATTTCTTCTTCTTTTCTCCTTTCTCCTATGTTTTTTTCTGAAGGTGGAACATTGGTTACATGTTAAAAAATGTAATTTCCCTTTTTTTAAAAAGAGATAGGTATTTAGGTTCATTGATGTACATGATTCTCTTTATTTCCAAAAAATCTTTCTTAGAAGACTCATTCTCCACATTACCCTTTCTGATTTTATTGAACTTATATTAAATCTATTTTCATTTTTGATTAGAAACAACCTTATTAAAATCAGAAATCCATTCATCATTTTTCTTAAAATAAATATTTTAATAATGAAAAATAATTATAATGTTTTTATATAATAAATAAATAAATTATATCTTCAAAAAAGGTAATTAGAATGTCTTTTTTTTTCATTTTTAGTTTTTTTGTTTATCTGTTTTTTCAGATATGTTTTTAGAGAAGTATAAAAAACCAAAATAAAAAAATTAATTCCTCGATAATAGTGAATTTTTTATTTATTACTATAGTGAGGATGGTCATATATTTATTTATAAGACCCAATATATGTCATAATAGCTATCGTCAAGGTTAATTTCATGGATGTAGTGTCGAATTACCTACTAGACATCCCAAACATCATATTGTGATGTTAAATATTTTCAAATTAGTGGAAACATACCACATTAAAATGTGATGTGAAACATAATGGGGGTGGTATAACAATAATAAATGAAATACTAATAGAATAAACGTAATGATAGAAACGAAATTTCAGTGAGAACAAGAATAGATCCAGGTGGAGATAATATCTGCTAACCTTCATATATCTTCTTAATAATTTAATCCAAAACAATAATTATAACTAAATTAAGGACTAAATACCTAGATAAAACACCTATATAACCTAAAAACCTATAAATAACTATCATATAAGTTCTTCAAAGATAGATAATTCCTCCAAATTACAGAATAATAACTAAATAGGCACTTTTGGGCTAGGTAGTCTCACAAGACAAAATGCCCCTGAAGTGATAATCATATCACACTACTAAACTCAATTTCAAAAAAAAAACGATAAAGTGAAAATTAAATTAGGGTAGATAGTAAAAAACCATTCATGTAAAAGTGTGTAATGTCGCCCACCTAAATTCACTATCGTAATCCTCTATAGAAAAGAAGAATTTATGATCACAATGAAGATCAGATCACTAGGCAGCGGCTGGTTTCACTATCTAAATAAAACCATGAAACATAGTTCTCCATTTTTAGATATTAATGTTCACATAAAATGATGTTGGAATAAATAGAAAAATATAATAATGATGTTAATAAAGAAACAAAAAACCCATATTTTTTGAAAAAAGTGCAAACATACAAAACTAAAAGTTGAATAAGAAGAGAGGGGAACCTACCTCTATGAGTTGAGATATTTACCTTGTAAATACATCATATTTATATATTTGGAGCGATAATCAATTTTTGAAAATGAAATATATGGAAAATAGAATCATCATAAAAAGAAGAATCATCATTCATGTGGTGTTCCTTCATATGTGCATCATGAGGCTTTAGTGATTTTTTCCTAGTGAAAGTAGTCGGCCATTTTCAATGAACCCACTAATCCATTAAATTTCTGGTGATCTCTTCATCTTAAAACAACACATATTATCATATCCCCTTGTTTTACATAATAGTAATAAAAAAGGCATCATAATGATCAAAAACCATTACCATTATTACTAATATATATATACATATATTAATATCATAAATTATAAATTTAAAAAATATTTATAAATATATATACTTATTATTATATAAAAATATATAAATTGGCTTATTCCTACTATTATAATTAATAATATAATTAAATAAACATTGAGATAATTTTTATTATATTTAATTATTATATATATTACTTAATATAATTATATAATTTTTAGAAATGTAGTTAATTAAATGTAATTATATATAAATAAAAATATTATTATTTATCTATGTATATTTATATAATTATAACTATAATTATAATTATAATTATAATTGTGTTATTTATTATGAGATTTATTGTATATAATAATAATATAAAAGGGAAAAAGTGTAGTGGGGATATGTGGGTGTATTTTGTGAATGGCATAGAGTGGTTCCGAGGGGGTTTGGTCATTAGAGATGTGAGCGGTCTTCTAGATCACCTAATGGGTATGGTTAGAGGTAGAATTTGTAGTGGTCCGATTTCTATCCACTGTAGATGGGGATTTTGTGTTGTTCTAATGGGTAGGACTGTACGTATTTGGAATCTTTAGTAGTAAGTGACCATGGAGTGTGGTACAAATTAGTGGTGTTCTTAAACAAAGATGTGTCTGATGTGTTATGTTTTGGAAACAAAGAGGCTCTAGAAGTGTTACATTGACAACATGGGTGGATGGGAGTGCTTCTGGTAGAGATTCCACTTGATTCATCATTCTCTATCAGTGAATCATGAGAACATTGGGTTGGAAGATGGTCAGTGGTGACTCTAGGTAATGGTTGGTTGTGTAGTTATTAGGATGTTATTGGAGAGTTATGTACAATGGAAGTGATTTATGTCACTACTCTGTATTCTTTCAATGGATCAAATAAGGGGCTTGGTGTGGATACATCAGGAGGAAGCTCATTCTAGTAGAAGAAGATTTGGTGAAAAAACATTCTAAGAGAAATTTCTCTAGTGCAAACTGAGTTTCTTGACAAAAAATAATGACCTAGATTAATTAACCGAAACATTAAAAAATAATCATACAAAAAAAGATAAATAAATTTAAAATTGAACTGAAACAAAGTGAAATTATTTCTTTTTTAATTAATAGAATGATTAAATTTAGCGTATGAATTAATTGAAATTAATTTAATGGGATTAATAAACTTAATTGATTACATAAATTAACAATTAAATACAAAATGTCGAATAAATATATTATTTAGACATAAAAATATTTAAATAAATAAATTATTAATCAAATAGTTGAATAAATAGAATATTTTTCTTTAAAACACAAAATAATGTAATAATGAGACAGTTAATGGACACAAAAAAATTATAATTTAAACAAAACCAAATACTAAGAAATGATGTTTAAAATATAATTAATTAATTAATTTTAAATTATTCAAAAAGAGTAAAATAATTTATAAATACATATATTAGATAAAAAATCCATGTTTTATTAATATACCTCATGAATGACAACATTTGACAATTATTATACAAAAATATTATTTTAATAATAAAAATTAAATAAAATAAAACCAAGGATGTAGAAATGTGCATTAAAAAATATCCTCATAAATTACCCATCCCTTCATTGGGATAATTAATTATGGTGTTCTTATAGAATAACCTTTCTTTGTTTTCATGGGAAGTAAGTCCCTAGAAAACTGATTAATGGATTGGGGCCACTTAGTCCATCATCGAGAACCTATAGACACCTCTTGAAAAGAGATTGAATCTTTTTAGGAATTCACATCGTGTATCATTCAAGAGGCGGTGGGTTGTTATCATGTATGAAGAACTACATCTCGTTATAGAATATAGGGATTTCCAAATCTATTATCAATGATTACATCTATCTAGAGTGTTTTAGAGTTGAACAAGCTAGGGAGCTGATGCACTAATTATTATGAAATATTTCTACTATGAACTATGAATCTCACATTACAGTGGTCAAGGTCTTCACACCAATTATTCTAGGAGATAAGATCTCTAGGTCTAGTATATTTTATTATGGGATCAGGTATGACCTCAGATTGTCGGTGAATATCATAAGGATCAATTCACTGTTTGGGATAGTTAACTAGGACCTAATCATTAATTGAGATCTAATGAATGATAAAGGTGTGGTCTAGAGAGGTTCTATGCCTAGAATGGGAAGTACATTGTCTACAAAAAAGAATGATCTCCTAGAGGGATCCCATCATAATAGTAGTGGTTATCGTATCTACACCAGAAGGCAGGTGTTAGGCCATATGATTACAAATATTTCTGACATGATGCCCTAGTGTGATATATACCCCCATTTATTGTTGTACCTAATGAAAAATACTAAATCTGACGTGGTTTCATATGACTATTACATCAGTTCCCACTGATGGAGTATCTATACTGATTCCACATTGAGGAGCATGGTCAATAGCTCCGCACATAGTGGATAGAAGGAGTACTACCAGCCATTGTGGATGAGGAGGTGGTCATGGATGGGGTAGCTAGATAAAGGATATTCAACACCAGTAGTCAAGAACTTCATAGGGTTGTCATTTTTTATATTTGGACGGTGGATCAGGCTAGATATATAAAGTCTCTCCTACAAAAAAGGAGTTGAGTGTTATTTCATTAATGGTTTTAGGTAGAGATATAGTACATATACTTTAGTGTTTGAATCATTTTATATAGGCGCTTCCCACACCTTTGTGTATGGGAATATCATGTAACATCTTGTGCTTGAAATTAAATACATCATGGAGGTATAACACTTGATACTCTATTGAGAGTGTGATTAGATAGTCTACACCAATGCCAGTAGTTCCCCCTCAATATTCGTTACAACATTTTCTTATGGAAAAATTTCATCCCTGAGTAGGAAAATTTTGAAATAATTTTTGGGATGGAATAGAAACTAACATAGAATAATAATATATATTAATATCTCTATTGGATGTCATTCACATCACCTGATGTATGTATTAATATTCAGAAGATTGAATTTTATTTATAGAAAACTCATAGAGGGACCTGATCATTATGGGATAAGCATAAAGACATCCCAGACTTATGGTAAATTTATATATTAATATGGATCATTCTATATATAGTTACATTAAATTATAAATTATTTTAGGGATCTCTTAATTGATAATATTTATAAAATACTAGATGGGGGTGATGTATATTTTACATTTCCGTTAATTCCAAGAGAAGAACCAGTATCTATTCCTCCATATAGGATGTGAGCTATTGAGATAACATAACTCAAAAGGCTATTGAAGGACTAGGATTATAAAGTGTTAATATGAACCAGTACATAACGTTGGGGTTAACCCATTCTTTTCACGATGAAGGAGAATGTGAACCTCGGGATTTGGGTAGATTACACAAAATTTATACAATATATGGTTATGAAATATTATCCAATAACTCTTATTGATGATCTTTATGACCATATCTGTGGATCTGTTGTTTTAATAAATATTAAATTCAGTCCATGATTTCATAAATAATCATTTATGTCTTGATGTATTCCATAGATATCATTTCAAAGAACTTATGTGCTTTATTAGTTATTGGTAATATAGTTTAGTGTCAATTATGTGAATACAATTGTTAAGGATTTACTGAATTTAGTTTAACACCCATTCATATATTATTTTTATTTGATTTCAGGTTTGATTTCATGGTGTAATCATAGACTAAATATGAACATGCCTCACATCTTACAATGTATTGAGTTCATTTATATTGAAATTTCCTTCCATTCTTATAAAATTTCACTTTTGGGATGAATGGTTTCACATCTTGGTCACATTATCACAGAGAAAAAAGTATATATGGATCTAAATGAGGTGATATCCATGTATTATAGGGAGAATACCCTGGAAATAATTGATATCAAGAGTTTATTTGAGTTAAATAGATCATATAGGTTCTTTATTAATGACTTATCAGGTCTAGAACAACCTATTACAAGATTTGATTTGAAGATTGTTATGTATACCTGGTTGGAAATATAAGAAGGTGAATTTAGAGAGTTTAACTTATGGTTTTAATCATCACAAATCTAGATTATTCTATTTCTAGAATGAAAACATTCACCTTATTACAAGTCATCAGGAATTAGCCTTATAGAAGTTTTGAAGTAGGCATAGTGATTCATTGTGTTCGAGTCCTCTTATTTCATGCCTCATGAGATCAATTAAAAAATAGACAATAAAAATATTTCATTTATGGCCCATTACTTGGGTTATTTGTACAATTATCTATTGGGAGAGTTTTTTGTTGTATACAAACATAAAAAAAATCAAATACATATTCAACAAAGCATTACTTTTATGTCTTTCAATTAAGGAGTCTTCAACACCTGTAGTATTATATTATTATATTAAGTATACATATTTGAAAGGAAATTTAGGGGATGATTCACTGACCTAGAAGTACTATATGAAATCATTTTAAGAGGATAGTAGTGAATGGAAATTGATGGATTTTTTTCTGAGATGAATTTAGAGGTACCATATATTCTTGAATTACTTGTATTCACATCGTTATCACTAATCTCGAAACATATGAAGTAACTAAATATGTTACAACTTTTAGAACCAAAATTCATGGTCCATAGGGAGAGTGTTTGATGTGAGGACCCTTCAACTAGTTTTTTCATTATTGGGAAAACGTTATTACACATTCATGGATGTCTCTAGGATTCTGTTAACATGATAGAGGATTTGATGTAATATTTTCATGAAAAATATGGGTATTATATACTCGTCTTACAAATGTGTACCATGACAATAACTAATACTAATGTAGGTCATGGATGAAAAGGGAGACAATTTTTTTGTTACCTGATATTCAACCTAATAGTTGGTAAAGGTTTTACACTAGTGGAATGGTTGATATTTACATCAATTACATATCTTATAGTGGAAACGGTGTCAAATCACCATGTAATTTGTTGTGGGATTTCTAAAGTAAAAGTGTAAACGTGAATAAGTAGATGCCATCATAGATAGTTTGATGATTGTTTTCCATTTACTAGCTGATTGGGGTAACATAATATTGAATGAACATGTGATGACATTTTTTCAAGATATTATTTGAATTAATGAGGTTCCATGTACCATTGATCTAGATATGGATTCCCATTTTATTTCCTAGTAATAGTAGTTATGTAGAGGGATTTGGGCTCAGAAGTGATTTTGAGTATAGTCCAGTACCATCAGATAGATGGCGAGTCATGGAATATGATATAGGTGTTAGAGGACAGGTTCCTAGCATGCATACATTATTTCTGAGTCCCTTAAGATAGTGATTTTGTACTTTATAAATTTCATTATAATAACATATTTAATGTTATTATAAATATTAATCATTTTGAGGCCTTTTACATTATGAAATTTTGATCAACACTATAATTGTTATAGGTAGAAGATGTATTTTTACTCATACCTAATATCATTAAAAAGACATTAGAGATGTTATATGTGGTCAAAAAATAATGGGCAAATCTCAGCCTATGAATAATTATTATATTGATTTTAATCACCAAATCTAGATTTTATGGAGGGAGATTATGTGTTGTTGTATGTCTCTCCCGGACTAGGGAATAAATTAATTTGGAAGTAAGGTAAGAAAGCTCATAGATTCGTCAAAAAAAATTATTTTGAAGAGGATTAGGAAATTGTATTATTGGGTATATATTCTTATGATATACAAGGCTACGGAAGATGTATTTCCCATTTCTTAGATATTTCGATATCATTCTTTATTTTCACATTTCCTTCATCCTGAGGAGTTTAAGATGGATGTTGATTATTTTTAAGGAGTATATCATTCATATAATTGATTAAATCATAGAGGATCCATGTTGAAAGTTAGTTCTTCTAGTTCAACTTATAAATAATCAAAAATATGTATAAGATTCAAGCAGGGAGATTGTGGAAGACCTATATGATTAGTGGGTGAAATTACTCTCAGATGATAGTAAACTACTATCGGATGGGAAACTTAGGATTGATTTTTTTAAAGAAGGGATGTTGTAATATACATTCAATTAAAATATATAAAAATACATAAATCCTTCTACTGTAATATATTATTTTTCTATCAAGGAATGAATAATGAGTTCATGGAGGGTCCTAGAGTATTTGGAGCATGTTTTGAGACTATATCAATTTTTATGGAGAAGACGATTGAGACACATGGTTGGTGCATAGTTAATTTTAACCGTCCATACCAACCATGAGACTAATACATAGAGGAGAAATTTATTTATTACCATTGAAGAGAGGATATACATACTTGTAATAAAATTTAGTGGATTTGTAGAGGTAAAACTCATGGTTGACACATGGGTTGTCAAACCATTCACTATGAATGAGAGGGGGTGGTCAAGTTATACAATGAGTGTGAATGGGCAATGAATAGCTTGTCTAACAATTTTAAAGTCCATGTGAGGGATTTATCCATATATAATGTAGCGAGACATTGTTTTCATATGTCTTGGAAAACCATGTTGCGAAATCGTAAACCACTTAAAAAACTTTGCATGGCCATTTTACCATTTATGCGTTTATACATTATCCCCTTTATTTTACTCAAATTAAAAACACCAACACACATGTGATTTTACTCCTCCCTTTCCCCTAGTCATTGTGTGTATTACTCTATGTTTTATCTGATGATACTTTGGTTGTTCATGATGGATCACCCTTGTTAAGACAATGATTCCCCTTTCATCAATTCATATATTCTCTAAAACAACCCATGTTTTTGGGAAATATAATTTTTTTAAAATTAATTTAATATTTTATATATGTATAATTTCAAACAATAATTAATATACATTTTTATAAAAACACTATATTTCGATTACCTAATATGAAACACCAAGTTATGCCTTGACTATATAGAACACTGACTCAGCTTGCGTTATATGAATCACTAAGATTATAAGAAACGACACATTATTATTATAAAAATTTAAATGAGTTAGTTATAATATAGACATTAAACATAGTAATATGAATGAATATAACTGATATTTATATGTTATTTATAATATTTTTAAATTAATAGATTATATTTATAATGAAATCAATATGTTTTGGTAATGCCTTTATATGTTTATAAATACTATTTTCATAAATGAAATACTTTTCATGTCATTATATGAATAAAAAAATAATTTTATAGACATTAATAGAATGAATTTGAAAAAATATACTTTTTTTAATTATAATGTCAAAATTATCATAGGGTGAATTCTTTTGTTTTTTCGAAGAAGTTTAATTTTTTGATTATTAGTGGAAAAAATGAATTATAGTTATAAACTAATATTTTTCATTTAAGTAATTATTTTATTTTAAATTCATTTTATAGTAAAAGAGATAAATTATACAAATATAAATCTAATGTATTTCATTGGAATATTTTTTATAATATAATTTGATATAAAAACTTATTTAAATTTTGAACGTCTCTTTTACCTGCCTTCTCTCTACATATGTGGTATTACAGTTTGACATAATTTAGATACAATTTTGTATTTAATTTTTTAATATTGAAAAAAATTGTTTTAATAATGATAATTTTTTTTCTAAGATGGTTAACTTAGTTTTTGGAGAGATGTAGCATATGTAATTTTTTATTTACCATGGTTATAGGTAAATCAAGTAATTAAAGTTAAAAATAATATTATAAAATTAAAATATAACATTAAAGTTTCCCTAATTTCAATTTTAAGTGGAATTAGACTAAAATAAACCATAGTAATAAATTATAACAATTTTAAACCACTTGGGTAAGAATTTGACATTTGTAATATTTATTTAAAGATTAATAAAAATGTCATACTTATAATTTAAATAATTGAGTCATTTTTAATATAGGGTTATAAAGATTATAAATTTTAATTTGAATATTAATTTGAAATATAATAAATTTATATTCATCAGTATAAGTTTTTTAAATTTTTTTAAATAATAAATAGTTTAATTAATTTATTGAAAAATAATGATGGAGTAATTGTATAATTATTGCGAATATCAAATAAATGATATAATAAATATTAAAATATATTTAATATAACATTATTAATTACATACATGAATTTAATAGGTAAATTTTAAATATTAGTGAGACATTATAAGTGCTTGTTCTATGTTATCCTTTTAATATGATATTTTATAAATTAAAAATAATGACTAGTATAAAAATTTTCATAGATGATACTTCAAAATAAATATTATTTTATACAATTATATAGAATTCATAATAATATTTAATTCATCCAAATAAATATAATATAGATAAAAATTTCACCAATTACCCATTTTGGGGTATTTTCTGATTTTATAGTATATATATTAACTATAAAGAGTAAAACTCCAAATAATCATGTAAAAGGTATATGGGTTAATTAAGGTTGAAACCAAAAGATAAGGTTCATATTTTGACAAAATAATTTATAAAAACCACTATTTGAGGGTATTTTGACATATTATCACCTAATATTCTAAATAAATCACTTTTTATCTTTTTTAATTTTTAAATAAATTTATATTAATTTAATAATTTAAGATATTTTTAAATTTCCCTTCAACTGAATTATAAAAGGGAACCTTCCCCCTAAATTATTCATATAACATTGAGCCTTCATGATCATCCATCCCCTGCCCATTACCATTATATACTTGAATAGTAACATTCTATTATTCTCAGTCTTATAAAAAGTCCAACTGTAGTGTCCCTAAGTGGATAACTTGAGAGACATAATTGAACAAGAGGTAATCTCTTTACTGACAGTTTAAAAAAAATTCTTCTTCCACATTCTATTTATTATTGGATTCCATTATAATGCAACAGATCTATATTTAAGGACACGATCTTATAACATTAAATAATATCAAATTAAATGAATAATTCACATTGAGTTTCTTTTTATGTTTAGTGTTTTAGAGAATTAGGCCATAACTATTACATAACAACTTTAATATTAAATGTATAAACTACTACTCAGTATCCCTTTTTTATAAAATAAAAACTCTTAAAAAGAAACATGTTTAGTTCCATGTTTTAGACAACATGACTTTTCCATGACCCCATCCTTGACCATATTCATCTTTAAGTCCTATGGAAAACATTTGAAATACTTGGGATGAGCACAAAAATCTAATTAAGTGTTATAAAATAAGGAAAGGAATCATTAACCCTTCAATAATTAAAAATCAATGAAACCAATAATTTTCATTCATAACATACCTCATGAAATCATAAGATTTATGAATAACACACAGAAATAATAAATCATAATGGTAACTTATGGCATTCATAACATACTTATATTTTAGTTATCACAACTACATAGGGAGTCAAATTTGGAATACCCTTCACAGTATATTCCCAAAATATCTTAGTAGAAACATTAACATTTACCTCTGTCATGTTACCCATGGCATTGGAGAGCTATCTCGGGCTCACCTGCCCTAGGTTTACCATAGAACCACTCGTATACGTAAAAAATGCCCAATAACCCTAACTTACTCAGAACATGAAAAAAAAAAATAAAGGAAATTTAAAATTTCCAAGTTTCAATAACAATATATCATTTCAATATTTTGAAATAATCGATGCTTTATCAAACCATATTCAAAACCATTTAAAACATTTAATAAAGTGATTTTTGAATCAAAGTGTCCCATACCAATTTTAGGCATTTATATTAATTAAATTTTTAAAACAAAAATTTCCATATATGTAAATCCATAAAACCATTTTTAAAACATGGACATTAATAAGAATGATTTAAAAGAATAAATCTTCAAATCATTAAAATGATATTTTAGTAAAGTGTTTTTAACAAAAATAGAGATGTTTTAATACACATAATTATTGAATAACATTAAATCAGAACATTATAATATCATCAGAATAAATTAATTCTTGATATTATATGACAAAATACAGTATATACACCATATAAGTGTGAATAGATGCATGACAACAATGAAGTCTCAATGTAAATTTAAATTTATATGAAATACCTTTTAAAGATGATATTTTTAAATTATGGATAAATAAATCAAATATTTATGTATCAAAAATATAAATACACCCAATATAATTGGATATTAAGTGTAAAATTATCATAGGACATTCACACATATTCATAGCCCGAAATTTTCAAGAAGTAGATGTTTAACCCAAAGAATTGAAATTGGGTAAAGAAGACCCCTTACAAAATATCAGCAGCCTAACGTCGTCACCATAAAATTCAGAAAATGAGTTAACAAGATAGAAAAGGGTATCTAGTGACATGGACACAAAATTTACATCAATAAGGATATTTAAGAACATATCCCTACATAATAAGATGTAAATTAAAAGACATAACAAAAAAAGTCTTTTAAAAAAGAGGATGGTGAAAGGTTCCCTTACCAGTTTGGTAACATACCAAACATATGCCACATGATAGAAGGATCATACAATGAAAATTTAAATACTAATAAATTAAATTATATTATAGAAATAGTACAATCAGGTGTAGTACATACACCACACAAAAGTAAATAAGTGAAAATATAACATGAATCTCACTGGAATAAAAAGTGAGATGAAAACCCTTTACCTCATTGTAATCAATCAAGTCATATGAAAAAAAGATAATAACCACCATATTTATCAAAAAATATCATGAATATAAAGATAATAATGACAATATATATCAATGGAAGTACACTTTACACCACACGCAATAAATAAGTGGCAAACTATGGAAATATCACGGAATTAAAAGTGAGATAAGAAATCCCTTACCTTGTGTCCGACTTGACTGGTATGTTTCGTGTTCTTCCTGAATAATAAAATAATAATAATTTCAACTTAATAACATTTTTAATGTTTATTATTCCTTTTTTATCACTTATTACATTGCAATAACAATTAGTCTATTATTTGAGTTCATATCAGACATTTGGTCGATGTTCAGAATTTTAGTCATAATTGAACTTGAAATAATTACTAATTGACCATGTGTTAAGATATTCAATATATCCAGAATAATATTCATGATATTTATATATTCTATATCATAAATTTTCCATTTATATGTATTTATAATATTCCATATCATTTGGAGTTATGAAATGAAACACAATGTTCATGGAGACGGTAAGTCGTACGTATGCATGAACGTTACTTTCATTTCTACTTCATACTTTAATAGAATTAAAAAATAATGATACATAGGTATATTATAATTACAGTATTATATTATATATAATATCATTAACTCTATCCTTTGTACGTCCCACATATTTCATTAACGAGTCATATCACTTTGAGGGTGTTGTAGTCCGGACTTCCTCAAATGAGATTATCGTATTTACCCAATATGGAAACCATGCATGTATTCTATAAATGAAAAATAAATAATGATAATGAAAAATTAAACATAATATATAAAATATATAAATACAGTTCCATATTAATGGCCACCTTGATAGGCGGTAGGAGATAATTGAACAATCATCGTTTCATGAGGCGTTTGTTTTCCATCCACAGAAACATTATGCTTTTCACGAATTTGTTGGTGGTTTTTGTAAGTGTAGTAAGAATCATTCTCATAAAAACTTCCTAGAATATTGAAAATAATATTTTTGATATAAAATAAATGAACTAAAAGATTTTAGTGGTTGGATATGGTAAATAAAAGAAACTAATTTAAGAGAAAATGTTACCTTTAATTTGGGTTACTCACATTGGTTTGAACCAAAAGGTCTTTTTGAAGTGACTTTTGCCTAAGGTAAGGCTTCTAAAAGGAGAAAAGGGATATATGGATCTTAATTGAGCAAACTTTTCATGAGCCAAAAGGCTTGAGAGGTGTGTAGAATTGGTTATAAATGGTATCCTTTTATAAGGGAGGGGATCTTTTGGAAAGTGTGAAAACATTATTTTATTATAAACTCATCTTCGGTATCAAAAGGTCCAAAGCACATTAAATTAAAATATATGATGACCCATATTTGAAATAAATTCATCCAATAGGTATTAGAAAAGTTTTGGATAATATTTTAATCATTTTAATCTTATTTATTTAATGAATTTATTAATGAGGTAAACACTACATCATTATTGTGTCATAAATAATTTTCTTTTTATGATGACTAAAAATTATAAAAAAAATTACCACGATGTAAGAAATCCCTTTGTATTTATAATATATATTTATAGTTGAAAAAATAACTTACATAACCCAATGTGAAAATTAATTTACAAGAAGATAATTTTTATGCCATTTTTGTCATTACTTTAAGTTAATTAATCTAAATTATCATTATCACTCTCAAATGGCTCAATGAGGTCCCAAAATAGACGAAAATATTCCTGTGGTTGTAAATTAACTACTGATAAGGTTAGGAGAAGTGTTAGAGTAATTTTGAGTTATTATAATATTCTTTTTACCTTGAATTATCTTAATTACCTTTAACCGCGATAAAGAAAAGTCAAAAGTTACTATTCACCAAAAATTATTTTCAACATATTGCACCACATTTTACTTACTAATAACAACCACGTATGTTGGATTTTGGAAATTCAATTCACAGAAGTGGTAAAATTTCATTTAAATGTAAAAGTAATTTTTCTTAACTACTTCTATGCGGTTTCACTATTCATCCAAAAATGGATGTTTTTCAGAAAAAGGCCCAAAATCCACCTGATGATATATTTGATATTATGAATTTAAAAATGATGTATGTTTTACAAAATTATAAACATAGAAGTTTCATTAATTAATTTAAAATTAATTCCGGTTATCAAAACAAATAGCATGTTTTTAAGAAACAATAACTATCCAAAGATTGATACTTGTTTATGTCAAATTTCAAAGTGTAATTAATTCCAATAAACATCATTGGATTAAACGGTAAAAATATTTTATAATTACACATTAAATCCAATTATTATGATAATCTAAAAATATAAATAAATTATATTAAAATGCAGTTTTGAATTAAAATACAAAATTTTTAACTATTCATTAAAAATAAACTTTATCTGAAAAATTTCAAAAATTTACAGAAAGTAAATTTTGATGTCCCCATTCTATAAAAGAATTTTATTTGGTCAATTTTTTTATTAACGTGAATAAAACTAGATTTATACAGATTTTGCCATAAAAAGGTGGTACGTCGACCTTTTAATGTAAATTATGCTTAAAATTAGATTCATTCATATTTTAAGCCTCTGTATTTTTATTGGATAAATGTAAATACATTAAACAAACATTTATAATAATATTGTAGTTAGTTTTTTTCATTATCGTAAATACAACATCTAGGTGTTAACTTCCAATTAAAATAATTATACTATATTATTAGTGTGCAACGTAAGATCTCAAAGAAACCCATTGTTGCCTGTCGAGTACGCTTTCAAACATAGCAACCCTTATAAAGTAAAATTGGTATTAAATTAAAAAGTATTAATAAATATTAAAATATCTTTATTCATCATTTACCTGGGAAGTTACATCCTTCCCCCTTTTAAAAATTCTGTCATCGCAATTTTAAATTTGGGCTTGGAATCATCATTTGAAGTCCCACATTTGAAAACATGTCAATAAAACTATCACTTTAGAAGATTGAAAAATAAATAAAAATGTTACCCATGATAACCAATACTAGGATTCCATGTAGGGAAAAAATGGATATGGAAGAAAAACTAACCATAATGTTTCGATGAAGAGTGATAGAAAACATGATTAGGAGAAAGTTAAACCCCAATAAATCACAAACTTGTGATGGGTTAAACAGTTCTTGATTCCCCAGTAAGAAAAGATAACAGATTTTTTTTTTGTTTTAAGATAAATTTCATTAAGTTTTTTATTTATGATCATAACTAAAAACATATGAAAACAAACTTAATTGTCATACAGACCTTCATACTTTACTAAATTTCTATCATAAACTCCTCTTTTTTCCAAATGATGAGTATTCCAGATGACTTGGTCACTCCTGAAGTGATAGAATCAACTTCTAGAGTATCATATAATCTACCAAATAAGAACTATATATTTCCCGTATCTTTAGACATCAACCAAAACAAAAAATGGTTAGTAGAAGATCAGATAATTTCCAAAAAGGATAATCTTTTACCAAAAGAAAATATACTCTTGATCTCCAAAGTTTGTCAAACAATACCCAAAGTTCAACCAAGACCGTTCAATGAACAACTATCCATAAAATTATTCAATGTAATCCAATCTATGATTGAAACCCCAATCTTAGAAGGATTTAATCCCCTAGTCTTCCAAGATAAATCTTAACATTTATCTCCAAATAACATCAATTACTCTTAATGTGTTAAATTGAAAACTAATTAACCAAATCACATATTCTCTATGATAGGTTAATAATTTTCATAGATAACCAAAAATCAACTTATTTTTTATTCAAAAATTCATCTAACTAAAAATAATTAGTCATTCTTACCATGGACTTCACCTAGTCCAGTGGTAGGCAAAAAATCCCAATCACACTTTGGTTGTGGGTTCGATTCCCACAACTTTTTCTGATGCGACGGGTTGTCATGCGGTCTGCGTGTTGTCGTTTTTAAAAAACTATATAATTTTAAAACATTCTGAAAAAGAGATCAATTCATCAATAATAAGAAAAAAATGTTTTAACCACAAATTTAATCTAATAACTTTCATTTTTCATGCCAAAAGTATTAACATGTAATTGCATCAAATTCAAGGATCATATAAACCCAAATGGTTCTTTATAACTATATCCAAAAAATAATAGATAATTATTCCTTGAATAAACTTTTTATATATCAATATTCAAGGTTACACATACTGTTAAAATTATTCTAATGTAATCCCATGAACAAAATATCCATAATACTTTTAAGTATTTCATCATCCAAAAATCTTCCATAAATCTTGAATCCCTTATATGTTGACTTCATACTCACTCAACTTTCTACATGATACATTAATCATTCCTTTCCAACTTATTCTGAAATACTTATTTCCTACAACCAAAATCATGAATCATATCCTATGATTGAATAATATCAAAACATTTGTTAAGAAATAATCTATACCTTTCATTAGTCATTGGCAGTTTCTTCATCTTCAATCGGAATGGCATTGGTTTTGGTAAACATATATTTTAATGATCTTGGTGATCCAATTATCGAATCTTCTTTTAAGGACAATTGTTTGTATAATGACCATGTACAAGACATTTAAAACATTCAATTGATCCCTCAGAATGAACTTCTTTCCCTTTCCTAGAGTAAATGGGATGCTTCCTTTTACCATTGTAGGTTATTACTTTAAGACCTTTATTCCCAAATCTATAGCATCTCTTCATCCCTTTGAAGCATTTTCCTAGGTGTTTCTTTCCATATCCATTACACATTGGTTTTTGAACATACATACCTTTATTATTATTACCTGAACTTCCATAAGGATTTTTTTCTCTCATATAATATGACTTATAAAAATCGCCATGGTTCAGGTTATGAATCATTACTCTAGGTATTTGGTTGAGAATAACCTCAAAAGTTCTTATTGCAACTCCAATTTTATTCAGTTGTTCATTTAGAAAACCATCATAGTTTTCAACACATCCACTATTTCTTTGGAACATGCTAGATCCAGCCACTTACTAAAACAAAAAGGGTAAGTGTGAGTTTATCAATAAAATCATCATACAATATCTTATGAGTATAGCAAATACTAAGATATGCATATTTAATGTTTCTAAAACTCATTAACTTTAGTAAATAAATCTATGACTCTTTCTAAAATCTTAACCATTAGGTTTATGTCAATTTTTCTTAAATAATACCATAACCTCTAAATTTATCTAAACAAAACTCTGATACTAGCTGTAAGGACCCCGTCTTATAAAATTACATAATATCGAATTAAATGAATAATTCACATAGAGGATATTTGGAGGTTTAGTGTTTTATAGAATTAGGCCATAACTATTATATAACAACTTGAATATAACATTTATACACTACTACTCAGTATCCATTTTTTTATAAAATTAAAAATCTTAAAAATAAACCTGTCTAGTTTCATGTTTTAGACAACATGACTTTTCCTTGATCTCATCCTTGGCCCTATTTATCTTTAAGACCTGTGGAAAAAATTTCAAATACTTGGGATGAACCTAAATAGCTCAGTAAGGATTATAAAATAAGGAAAGAAAAAATTAACCCATCAATAAATACAAATCAATGAAACCAATGCTTTTCATTCATAACATACCTCACGAAATAATATGATTTGTGTATAACACATTGAATTTATAAATTATAATGGTAACATAGGTCATTCATAACATACTTACATTGTAGCTATCACAACTACATAGGGATTCACATTTGGAATAACCATCATTATATATTACCAAAATCTCTTAGGAGAAACAATAACGTTTACCTTTTTCATGTAACCCAATACATTGGAGAGCTATCTCGGGCTCACCCACCCAAGGTTTATCACTAAACCACCCGTATACGTAAACAATTCCCAATAACCAGTAAATACTAAAAACATGTAAAACCATAATAAAGGAAATATAAAATTTCTACATTTAAATAAAAATATATCATTTCAATATTTTGAAATAATCAATGATAATCAAACAACATTAAAACCATTTAAAACATTTAATAAAGTGATTTTTGAATCAATGTGTCCCATACCACTTTGAAGGTTTTAAAATAATTAACATTTTAAAACATAAATGTCCATATAAGTAAATCCTTGACACCATTTTTATAATATGGACATTAATTTTAAAATTTTAAAAGAATAAATTTTGAAAACATTAAAATATTATTTTAGTTCAAGAGTTTTTAACATAATTATTGATGTTTTAATACAAATAATCTAGAAATAACATTAAATCAGAACATTATAATATCCTGATAATAAATAAATTCATGAAATAATATGACAAAGGACAATATATACACCATATTAGAGTGAATTGGTGCATATCAACAATGAAGTCTCAATGGAAATGTAAATTGAGATAAAATCCCTTAAAAAGAAGATATCCTTAAATTAAGGAAAAATCAATCACATAATTATATGTGAAAATATAAATACACACAATATAAGTTGATATTATGTGTTAAAAAATCATAGGTCATTCACGCATATTGATAGCATGATATTTTCCAAAAGTAGAAGTTTAACCCAAAGAATTGAAATTGGGTAAAGAAGTTCCCTTAAGAAATCTCGACAGCCCAACGACGTCACATTAAAATTTAGAAAATGAGTTGATGAGAGAAAAAATGATATCTCATCACATGGACATAAAATTTACATCAATAAGGATATATAAAAACATATCCCAACATAAGAATATGTAATTTAAAAGACATAACAAAAAATGTCTTTTAAAAAAGGGGAGGGTGAATGGTTCCCTTACCGATTTGGTATCATACCAAACATACACCACATGAAAGAAGGATCATGTAATGAAGATGTGAATAATCATAAATGAATGTATATTACACAAAGATTACAATCTTGCGTAGTACATACACCACATAAAAGTAAATAGTGTCAAATATAGCATTAATCTTAGAGGAATAAAAAATGAGATAAAACCCCTTACCTCATTGTAATAAATTCAGTCATATGACTAAAAGATAATAACTAACAAATGATTCAAAAAATACCATGAATATAATGATAATAATGATAATATATATCAATGTCATTACAATTTACACCACAAGCAATAAATAAGTGGCGAACAATGGAAATCAAACAGAATTAAAAGAGAGATAAAAACCCCTTACCTTGTGTCTGACTTGATGGGTATGTTCTGTGTTCTTCCTGAATAATAAAATTAAGTTAATTTATACTTGAGAAATTTTTTAATTATTATTATTCCTTTTTTATCACTTATTACATTGCAATAACAATTAGTTAATTATTTGAGTTCATATCGGACATTTGGTTGATGTTCGGAACATTAATAAAAAATGAACTTGTGATAATTACAAATTCTCCATGTGGTCAAAATTTCATTTTATCCAGAATTATATTAATGATATTTATATAATATATTTGATAAATATTCAGTGTATATGTATTTATAATATTACATATCATTTGAGTTATGGAGTGAAACACACCGTTCATGGAGACAGTAAGTCGTACGTATGCATGAACGCTACTTTCATTTATATTTCATACATTAATTTAATTAAAAAATAATGATACATAGGTATATTATAATTAAATTATAATATCATATCTAATATAATTAACTCTATCCTTTATACGTCCCACAAATGGCATTAATGAGTCATATTATTTTGAGGGGGTGACAGTCTTCACTTCCTCAAATGAGATTACCGTATTTACCCACTATGGAAACCATAAAGGTATGATATATATATAAAATACATGAAGGATAAAGAAAAATAAACATAATATATAACCTATATAAATAATTTTCCATCTTAATGGCCACCTTGAGAGGGGGTAGGAGATAATTGAACAATCATCATTTCAGGAGGCATTCGTTTTCCATCCACAGAAACGTTATGCTCTTCACCCATTAGATTGAGGTGTGTGTAAGTGTAGTTAGAATACTTCTCATAACAACATCATAGTATATTATTTATACTGTTGTTGTTATAATATAAATTAAGAAAAACAATTAGGGGTTATAAAAGTAAAATAAAAGAACACAATTTAAGAGAAATCATTACATTTAATTTGGGTAACTCCGATTGTTTGAACCAAAAGGACTTCTTGAAGTTCTTTTTGTCTATGGTAAGGCTTCTAATAGAGGTATAGGGATGTAGGGAGAATAGGTGGGCAGATTTTGGATGATCAAAAAGGCTTTAGAGGTGTGAGGAATTGGTTAGAAATGGTCGCCTTTTAAAAGGGAGAAGAGGGTCTCTTTAGGAAAGTGTGAAAACATTTTTTTATTTTAAACTTATCTTTGGTTTAAAAATTTCCAAAACACATTAAATTCAATGATAAGATGACTAATATTATAAATAAATTCATATAATAGAAATTGGACTTGTTATTGATAATATTTTAGTCATTATAATCTAATTTATTTAATTCATTCATTAATGAGGTAAACACTACATCATTATTGTGTCATAATTTATTTATTTCATATGATGTATAAAAATAATAAAAACATTTCCATAATGTAGGAAATATTATTATATTTCCAATGAATATTTATAGTCTAACAAATAACTTATATAACTTTATTTAAAAATTAATTTATGAGAAGATATTTTTTATGTCCTTTGTATCTTTACTTTAAGTTAATTAATCTAAATTGTCATTATCACTCCCAAGTGGCTCAATGGGGTCCCAAAATAGACCCAAATATGTCCATGGTCGTAAATGACTCAAAAAATAAGGTTATGGTAAGTGTTAAGGTAATTTTGGGTTATTATAATATTCTTTTTACCTTGAATTACCCTATTTACCTTTAACTGTGGTAAATAAAAGTCAACAGTTAATATTCACCAAAAAAATATTTTAATCTAATTTCACCACATTTTAGTTACTAATAACAAACATGTATTTTGGAATTTCAAAATACAATTCACAGAAGTGGTAGAATTTCATTTAAATGAAAAATCCATTTTTCTTAACTACTACTATGTGGTTTCACTATTCATCAAAATTGAAGATTTTCAGAACAAGACCAAAAATTAAGCCTAAGATATATTTGATATTTTTAAATATAAAATGATATCTATTTTACCAAATTATAAACATATATGTTTCATTAATTAATTTAATATTAATTCCTGTTATCAAAACAAAATGCGTGTTTTTAAGAAACAAAAACTATCAAAAGATTGATAATTTTTTATGATCAATTTCAAAGTGTAATTAATCTCCAATAAACAAAATTGGATTAAATGGTATAAATATATTCTAATTAAACATTAAAACCACATAAAAATATAATTTAAACATATAAATATATTATATTGAAACACATTTTAGAATTAAAATACAATATTTTTCACTATTCATTAAAAAAGAACTTTATCATAAAAATTACCAAAATTCACCAAAAAAAAATTTTTATGTCCACATTATAATGAAGGATTTTATTTGGTCAAATAAAATGTATTAAATTGACCGAAACTAGATTTATATAGAGTTCTCAATAATAAGTTGGTAAATCGATATTTTCATGTAAATAATGCTTAAAATTAGATTCATTCATATATTAAGCCTGTAAAATTTTATTTGATAAATGTAAATACATTTAACAAAAATATATAATCATATTGTAGTTAGTTTTTTTCATTCCCCCCAATACAATAGCTAGAAGTTAACTACCATTTAAAATATTAATATTATATTATTAGTGTGCAATGTAAGTACTCAAATAAATCCGTTGTTGCATATCAGGTATGCTATCGAACATAACAACCCATTTAAATTAAAATAAATATTTAATTCACAAATATTAATAAATTTAAAAATCTCTTTATTCTTCATTTACCTGGGATGTTACACTATAACCACCTTTATAATGAGATTTTATTTTTATTATAGAAAAACCATATTTTTTCTTTTATTCATCTTATGAAAAATGAATGAACCACATATGTGTTCATACGACTTACCGTCTCTACGCCATGGTGTAGTATGTTTTTCAACACTACATTATTTGGATATGTATATTGATGTATATAATGGTTATAATTAATAAATATTAAGTTATATTGTCGTTATATAATTAATATACCATCTCGTTCAACAACTTTTAAACATTTAGATAATGATATCGTCACTAGTGCGTATGTACGACCTACTGCCCCCTTGACATGGTGGGATTCATCATTAACATTAACCACATCTAAAATGATTAAAAAAATTTATATAATAAATAAATATAAAATATATTACATAATAATAGTAATTTTATTATATATATATATAATGTATATATATTTCATTTACCTAATTCAATTCATTACTATATGAAAATGAAAACATCGTTCATGCATACATGTGGATTATCGTCCCCATGAATGGTTATTCCATTTAATATATATATCATTAATATATATTTATATACAAAATATATATGAAATATAAATCCAATTTTACATTCTGGAAGAATGTAAATCCTAAACTATGTAATAGGAACCAAAATAAAAAGTCAAAACATGTACAATAAATGGTGTTATTATTACCCAAAACATTTCTTTAACTTTCAATTGCTAACAAAACAGGTAATATAATGTTATAAATGAATTATATATTTTATAATATATATTAGTAAGATTCTTTTACATGTTTATAACATTATTTAGACTACTATATAGAAGTTTCAAACACTAACAGAGGAAGTCAGACCTTAGGTAGGGAACTTTTGACTCACCATTACTTCTACGAGACACATTCCTCATACACTATTTTTTTATTCTACGTGGTCTATAAAGTAACCATGAATGTATTTTTGTGCCTTAAACATAATATTACAGTATTTTCATATAAATTTAATTTCCTTTATTACATGGGGCTTATGATTGCACTATTTATAAGGTTGGAAGGTTTACTCCCACAATTTCATTATTATGGTGATTTTTTATACGTAAGTATCAGCTAGGAAAAAATTATCTTCCATGTCTATATTTCGTAACATTTTATTCAAAAATATTTTTACTATTATAAGAAAATGGATTATATTCATTTTTACCCATTTATGTAATTTTATTTAATTGATTTAAATGATTATTTTTTTTCCAAATGAGGTAATTTTTGTCTTTTTACAAAAAGTAATGGAAGAATGTTTTCGACATATATTAAATGAATGGGGTTTTACCCATTCACGTTTACATAATGGCTTCAATATTCCATTAATATCTTATATGTTAATTTTAAAATATTTTGTTTATTTTAATGAAAACATATTCATATAAGTAATGATGTTTCCCTCAAAACTATTTAAACTATTTTTTATAAACTTTTATATATTTTCAAATAGGTTTAAAATAAAATGGTATTTTAAAATGGTTTTTTTAAAGAAGTGATATTTAAAAAAAATTCATGTTCAATGTGATATTTTTTTGTAGTTCCCCACATTAGAGACATACATTGTTATATTTCAATAATACTATTCGTATTCTTTACTAGATTAGTTTGTGTTTTGAAGGAATGATGTTTAAGAAATGCAATAATTTTCATGTATTGTGCTTTTAAAATAATAATAATGAAACCTATATCTTTTCTATATATTCTTACATAGTTATATGTTTATCATTCCCATTTAATTTCATGGGTTTTGATATTATTGTTTTTTGATGTTGTGGAAAATGATTGTATGATTTCGTTATGATATGGGTGGGACCTATATCTGCCTCCAATGAATTGGTTATTGGTTTATATCTCATTAGATAGAAATGAAATAAAATCTACTATGATAGCCATGGGAGTGATCCATGTAAACTAATATGGTATATGAAGTGAACCATTACTACCATAATGTCCTTGGAAGCGATTACTTGACTAAAATGGAAACCATTGTTATTTGTATATGTTTTTAAAAAAGTACCATGTTTTACACCTATGTTATAATTCCATGGACCACGTTCTTTATTTCCATATGATTCTTGTTTTCTGAACTACTGATCTTTAGGACTAGATCATTTCTTATGATATTTGTTATTTAGGGTACAATCTTCTATTTTTATGATCTTATTTCCACACCCTTATTCTCATGATTATGTTTACATTTCTCCCTCATGAAACCCCAATGAGCATTAAACCTAAATAATTGTTTATGTTTTCTATTCCCAATGTTATAAAAAAAGGTTATAGGTAGTGGTACTAAAGGGGAATATTTTTTGGATATTTTTATGAACATTTTACAAATTATAATAATGTGTTCCAAGATTCAAATGGCACTATAATAATATATTCTATTGGTTTTTGGTTGTGTTATTTAATAAGTATTATGAAAATTGTTGTAATTTTAATGTATGAAAAGAGAGGTTTTATATAGATTGTATGTGAACACATGTTTTTTAAACTATTGGAAAAATTGATGAGAAAACCTCAGTAAAAAACATAAGGACATGTTTGAGGATAATGAAATGTTTATGAATTTTTCCTGGAATTTTTGAAAATGATTGAGTAAGTGGATTCCTAAAAATACATCCATGTCTTCATAAAATATTTGGATATGGTTATGGAAAAAATATAACTAGGAGTATCAAATTTTATAAGGTGTTTCGGGTGTGACTTGTTCTTAAACTGGTACATGACAACATGACATGCTACACACCATGTTTGAAACTCCCTGGGGATATGCTTCGTGAAATCAAAAACACTTCACAAAAAAATTATGAAGGATTTAAATATATTTTCTCTATGAATAATATATGATGAACATGATGAGTCATTTATTAAATAAGTATTCATAATTTAGACATCCTATAAATTAATTTTCATGATAGTGTGGTTCTTCATTATAGTAATTGTTCTTTAATCCACGATTTCTAATTTTGGTCCATGGAAGGAACCAGAATAAACTAGGTTAAATATGAATGTTATATAAAATTAGAGGATGATATTTTAAATGGGATGGTCATTGAAGTTAAGGATGTTGTGATCATACCATGTTAGTTTTCAGAAAACACAATTAAAAACATTTACCATCACCAAATCTCAGACTCACAAAGGAAGAGAAGGAAAGAGTTCAATGATATTTCAATAATGGATACAATGGAGAAAAATAATATTTAGTTTCCTTTATGTTTTAAATGTTAAAAGAATAACCTATGTGAATGTATTGGAGGAATAAGAAAATGATTTGACTATGGAATAGAAGGATAGAAAACAAGTATCTAAAATGGAAAATTGAAGAGTTTAATTTATGAAATGGATGGTAATATTTCCCTCCCTATTACATCAAGGATGGATAAGTTATTTAGGTGTTTAATGAATGTTTATTATGAAAATATATTTCCTATGAGGAATGCTCTAAAAGATAATTAGAAATGTATTTTGAGTAATGTTAATATTTATACTGATGATGAGAGTATAGAAGAAATTTCCAAAGAGAGGGGTATTAGGTAATATTATGTGGTATCCTTATTATGGATTATGGAAGAAGTTGAAAAAATAATGTCTTTATGTATTTGGATTTAATAATTATACTATAATAATGGTGAAATATACATGGTTTGTTAAAAAAAATAACTCTAGATTTATATGTTTATATTGAATGTTTCTCCTGGACAAGAAAAGTAATTTAATAACATGGTGACATTTTTTCTATGGTATAAATACCAGTAATATGTTATTTATTTTAATATAATTATATTTTGGATATGAATATGTGAATTATATGGAAATTATTTCCTTGAAACTAATTAAGGATTTCATAAAAAGTGGGTACTGCATTAATTATTGATGTTTACAACATTTTTGGACTTATGGGATATATCTAATAAAAACCTGATAATGAAATATGCATGTTTTTAATAAGGATGAATGGTAATTCAGGCTATTACTGTGTCTCAATAGAATACATGATGATTCTATTCACATGATTGGAATATGACAAACAAGATATTCCTTACGATATATGGTAGATCAATTTTAATCCAATTTAGTGAACTTATTTATAATGTTTTGGATTTTTAGCTTTTAGAATGATTGTAGGCTTATCCATTTATAGAATATTTATGTTAAACCTCTAATAAGATTATGGTTTTAATATATTCGATCATCATAGATGTATTTATGCATATTTTATATATTATGATATCAGTTAGGATGAAGATATATAGAATTACCTATCGTTCTTCTGATTACGTGTTAACACTTCATGAATAGAAAATTCACCTTCATTTCACAGAATAACATATGAATTTAATAATCCCTTGTCTGAGAACTTGGAATGCTCTCAACTCATCAAAAATGGATGTATATCCATGAATCAACACTCTGAAGATTTTTCTTGTGTCATTATGATAACAAACCTCAAACACTATGTAAAGGGTTGGTGTAAGGATAAACTTAACCAAATGGATGTTGAGATTTACACTCTTGAACCTGATCTCAATCAAATTCAAAATAGCTTGACTAGTGATGATTTTTCTTCTGATCCCCAGAATTAGCTGACCATCTCCTTGAAACTAAATTATCATCTGATCGACAAGGACATCTTGCATAAACAGACCATCAAAACAATGGCTCTCTGACGGTGATAGGAACACCAAATTTTACAACGCTCTTTAGAGATTTAGGAAATCTTCCCACCCATTATCCTTTCTTAATTATAATGACACTATTTTTGATTGTGATGAAGCTATATCCAATCATGTGGTCTCCTAATTTCACAACACTCTCAATGGGCCTAATATAAATAAAGATCTCATCCCTGGGATCATTCCAAATATGATCAATGAATAGGATAATCTCTTCCTTTTAAGCACTCCGCTGGACCATGAAATAAAAGATACTATCTTCTGCCTCAACCCCGATAACTCCCCTGGGACAGAAGGTTTCAATAATGAATTCATTCGACATCATTTGGAGGTTGTGCACATGGATGTTTGAAAACTGGTTCAACACTTCTTCACTAATGGTGTTCATCCATATGGACTTAATGCCCAGTTCTTGACTCTTATTTCTAAAGTTGATACTACCGCTGAGCTACACTTCTTCCGTCCCATTGTTCTCATCAACTCTCTCTATAAAATAATTACTAAGCTCATTGTAAATAGGATTTCTACCCTTTGTAGTAATATTATGTCGTGTAATCAATTTGTGTTCATAAAGGGTAGATCTATTCAAGATTGCATTGGACTACCTCAGAATGCATTAACTCAAGAAATAAAAAGTCTAGAGGGGGGAATATCGCAATCAAACATGATATTATTAAATCCTTTGACACCATTGATTGGAACTTTATTTTCAACATTCATAAGGAATTTGGTATCATTGAAACTTTTATTGGCAGGATAAATTACCTTTTCAACTCGTCTTTTATATCCATACTCAATAATGGTTCCCCTAATGGATACTTCAAATGCTCAGATGGTGTGCGGCAAGGTGATCCCCTCCCTGAGATTCTCTTTGACATTATAGAAGATTACATCAGTAGGTATATCTCCTCTCTTGTTTAACAAAACAAGCTCAAACCCATTCAGCCTGCTAGAAACCTTGTTGTCCCGACACACCTCCTATATGCTGATGACATCATTCTTTTCCTTAATGGGGGATGGAAAAATATTCTTAACCTTAAAAGGCCATGTCTCACTATGAAGAGGTTTCTGGATAATCAGTTAGCTGGAATAAATCCTCCGTCTATTTTGTAAAATCCTTTCCCCCCTGCTAGAAAAGGATATATCATTGATATTCCTGGCATCAAATAAGGATCCATTCCTTTTACCTATCTTGGAGTTCCACTATTCTAGTGTAGGCCTAAACCTATATACTTTAATACGGTCATGGAACAAGTGACTAAACAACCTACCTCTAGGAAATGGAAATCCCTTTCCATGAATGGAAGAATCTGCCTCGTGAAATCCACTATTATCTCCAAGATGGTTTACCCCATGCTGATTTATAAATGGACCAATAGTCTCATTAAAAAATTTAATGGCTACATGAAACATTTTTTTTGTACTGGTATCATTCTTGAAATAAATCTTTTTACTGTCCCTTGGTCGAGATGTTTCTAACCCCTTGAAAAAGGTTGTCTTGGTATTAAAAACCTATAATATTTTAATGAGGCTATTCAAGATAAGCTCACCTAGAGGCTGCTCGATAAAAAATCTGACTCCATTGCCTTACTTCATAGCAGGTTCCTGTAAAAACTTAAAATGGGTCAATTAATTTACCTCATCTCTAATCTATGGCCATCCATTCGTAATGTCTTTGCTGACTTCATGCATAACTCATGATGGATGGTTAGTTTAGATTCCACCTTAAATTTCTGGCATGATAACTGGACTAGTTCCCCCCTCATCTCAATGCATACTCCTGAAAACCCTCTAGATAATGCCAATCTAACCACAAATCCGGTTATGAACCCTAGTACAACCAATCTCCTTGATCATATCAAGAAAATTGTGGACAATTACCCATTTATAAATGGTTATGACCTCCTTTCATGGGATCCACCTCGCAACGGTATTTTGGATTCCATATATTTTTATCAGCACTATTTTAATAATTCTGACCCCATTATCTCACGGTTGAAATCTTCTGACAAGACTTGGATTAATACTTCAAGGCTTAAACTTGTCTGGTGTATTTCCCACAATCACATCCCTACTGAGGTTTGTCTTCTGTCTTTTGTAGTTCAACTATGCTCTAAATGTAATTTATGCCATCAACACATAGAGGACACTAATCACCTTTTCATATCTTGTGTTACAACCTCTGCTCTTTGGAATTATGTTACTAACATTTTTTATTTTAGATGGTTAGCCGACGACTCTATCTACTCCCAACTTAAACATTATGTGGATCTTGATTCCTCTCAACAAATCAAGAACCTCTTCCTATCTGCGATTGCAGAGCTCCTACATGTGATCTGGCATGATAGAAACACAATTATTCAGAAAAATCACTCAATTAATCTTAATGAAGGTTGGATGGAGATCATTATTTCCATCTGGTAAATAGCCCTCCTTCATAAAGAACACTTCCACAACTCGATTGGGGACTTTATGATTCTTCAACGCCTCAACAATGATGGTGTCTACACTAATCTGAATCTCCTGCTTGAGGTGTTTTTTCATGTTCTGACACCTGGATGGATCAAGATCAATGTTTATGGAGCATCTAGAGGAAATATGGGCCTTGTGGGATGTGTGTCCATCTTCAGATATTATCCTGTACATTGTCACAGATTCTTCTTTGGATGTTGTGGCACTGCCTCTGCCTTTGATGCTGAGATGATGGCTGTGAATCAGGCCAGTGATTATGTTAAGCTAAAAGGATGGAATTACATGTTGATTGAGAGTGACTACACCGCCATTGTGAAAGCTATTTGGAATGGAGTGCTTCACCTTTCATGGCCTCTCACTACTCGATGGATGAACTCTCTCAAAGCCCTTCTAGAAATCAGACACATTTCAACTCATACTTATCATGAAGCAAACACGATTGTGGATGGTCTTGCCAACAATGAAATCAACCCAGCCATGACATGAAGTGATTATCTTCCAGTTGAGCTCCTTCCCCATTTCATTAGAGATTTTAATATGATTCCATCTTTTCGTTTCATGTAAACTTCCTCTCTATTTTCTCTCTTAATAAAATTTTTTCCTCGCCCCCAAAAAAAATTTATTTTGGTCATCCGTTATTCTCTATGTGTTATTTTTAAAATAATGTTTTGGAATTTAATTATATACAGTGGGTTTCTATCAATATATCTTTCAATTATTAATCCTTTTATATCGCAAAATAATTTATAGGTATAAATTCATCATTTGGGGGGTATAATTTAACACCTCTGATGTTTTTGAAATATAGTATTTTCCAAATTAATTTAGTCATTTAGATATATAATCTTTCAAAAAAATGAATATAGATTTTTATTAAAAAATCTACACTTGTATTTTGTAACACACAACATGCAGGTAAGATTTCACTATACGCAACATCGACTTGGCATGCGTTACACACAATAATGAGTTTCTTTGAAACTACCAATCATTATTATAAAAATTTAAATGGGATAATTAGAACCTAGACATTTGACATACTAATATGAATGGTAATAACTTATTTTTGTTTGTAATTTATATTGTATTAATATAAAGAAAACATATTTATAATGTAATGTATAATTATTTGGTAATGTTTTTATATGTTTAGAAATACTATTTTCAAAATGGAACTTCTTTTCATGTTCTTTTATGAATAAATAAAATTAATTTTAGACATTTCATGAAACCGAATTTGATAAAATGAAAATCATTTTTGAATTAGGAATGTTAAAATTAACTTGGGATGAATATTTTTTCTATGAAGTATCATTTTTGGATAAATATTGAAAAATAAAGCATTTTAGTTAAAAATATCCATTTTAATTCAAATAATTATTAAATTTTAAATTTATTTTAAATACAAAATAGTTAAGTTATAAATATTGTAATCCAATATATGCTATTTTAATAAATTTTTTGTTAAAATTAGATAAAATAATTTATTTATCATTTGATCATCTCTTTTACCCACCTTCATACTATATCTATTGGATTAGTGTTACACAAAATTTATCCACCTTTGTATATATAATTTGGGAAAATGGACATACATGGTTGTAATCAGTATGAATTTTTTATCTAATAAGATTAACATAATTTTTGAAGAATAGTGATTTTTGAAAATAAATATTCACCAAGATTAAGGATAAATTATGTATTTAAAGGTTAAAATAATATTATAAAAATATAAAATTTCTCAAAAACCTACAGTAAAATTTTTTAATAGTGTTTTCAACTAAAATAAGCCTTTGACATAAATTATATCCTCCTTAAGACACTTGGATAAGAATATGACATTTATTATAATTTATTTAATGATGTGTTAAAAATTTCATAGTCATAATTATAATAGGAAAATAATTTTTAATATAGGGCCATACAGAATATAAATTAGAATTTAAATGTTCATCTGAAATATAATAAATTTATCTTTAGAATTATAAATGATTTTTAATTTTTACACAAGAGATTATTTTATTAAGGGATTGGATAATGTTGATGCAGTAATTGTTTAAATAATTATAGAAACAAATAAATGAAACTAAAAAATCTAAAATAAATATATATTATCATAATTAATCAATGAGATGAATTTTATAGATAACTAGGAAATATAATCGATATAGTAGATGTATTCCTTGACGTTATCATGATAATATGTTATTTAATAAGAGAAAAATAATGAATAGTATCAGAATTGAAAAAAATGATAATCTATAATAAATAGAATTTGATTAAATTATAAAAAATTTACACATGTCAATAATTCGTCCAACTAACTATAAATAAGTTAAAAATGGCTTAAATGATCTGTTTTGGTTTCTTTTGTCATTTTATTGTAACTATATTAACCCTAAATTGTAAAATTCCAAATTGTCATGGTAATGGTTAAAGGGTTTAATAAAGGGTTAAAGAGAGATAACAAGGATAATATTGGGACATAAAAATGTCTAAAAATTATTGATTGATATAATCTAGACCCATAATAATCATATATTATAAATCAATCACATTCGATCTATTTGAAATTGAAAATCAATTTATATTATTTTAATATATTAAAAGACCCCTAATGTTCTCCCTACCTAAATTATTAAAGGGAACCTCTTCCCTCACTTATTGACATAACATTGAGCCTTCATGATCAGACATACATTTCCAATTTTCTTTATCAACTTCCATGGTAACTGTCTTTAGGTTCTGGTATTCTCAAAATACAAAATCTATGGTCATTAATAGGATATCTAGAGTGAGATTTTCAAAGAAGATGTAATATTATTATTGAATATTTTAAAATTATTTATTCATATACATCCTATTCATCAGTTCATTCGATTATAGTGTAATTAATCCAGTATAACATATATTCTGATATTTATTTACAATTAGGGAACAACCATATTCTATATTTTATTCATCCTGTAAAAAATGAACGTACCACGTGTGTGTACGTATGACTAACCATATCCACATCATGGTTTAATATATTTTTCATCATTACATTATTTAAATGGGTATAATGATGGATATAATGTATATAAATAATAAATATTACATTATATTGATTCATAATTATTAATATACCACATAATTCTTTCCTCTTTAACCAATTACAGAATGATATCGTCGTTCATGAATACGTACGACCAACCGTCTCCAAAACATGATTGTAATTTTCTTCCAGATTAACTAGTAAATGAATGATTATAAAAATGTATGTAATGAATAAATATTAAATATATGACATAATAATTCTAATGGAATAATATATATATATATATATATATATATATATATTTATACCTATATTTAACCTACCTTTTACTATTCATTTTGACAAGAAAATGGAAACAATGTTCATGTGTACGAATGATTTACCATGTCCATGAATCTATATTCCATTTAATATTTCTATCTTATATCTATATATAATAAATATATATGATATATATTTATATATTTTTTAAAATCTTCATCTTTGTAAATCGTGAAAAATCTAACATTATCATGAATAAGATGGCAAAACACATACGATACACAATGCATATATTACCCAATACCATGATTTAACATGGAATTGTTAATAAATAGGAAACATAAGATTGTAGATGCATAACATAAGATATAATAAATATTATTATGATGATTTTATATGTTAATAATATGTTGAAAACCACAATACATATGTTTCAGATGCATAGAGGGAATCAAACCTAAGATAAGAGATTTTTTTCTAACATTTACTTCTATAAGAAACATGCTCATAACCTACTTATTTATTCTAGGTGAGGTATATTCATCCCATGAATGTCTTTTATGAGTCCTACCCATAATACTATGTTAATTTAATATCCATATAATTTTCATTATTTCTTGTGGCCCATGATTCTAGTGATTATAAATTTGTAAGGGTTAATCCCACAATCTCATTATTAACAGAATTGTTTATATATAAGTATATGTTGATATATATTTAAATTCAGTTTCCATGTTTCTAAAAAATTTATTTCAAAATGTTTTTTATATTATTATAAAAAAAATTAATTTAATTTTTCCCATTTATGACTTTTTAAAAAGGGTTTAAGGGAATATTTTTTTATTTTCCTAATGAGGTAATTTTTTACATTTATAAAACAATTATGAGAAAAATTTTATTTTAACATTATAAATAATGAATGGGTTATTACACATTCATGATTACTTAATTCCTTGATAATTACCATACGAGAATATAAGGTTATTTTCAAAGAAAATGATATCTTTTTAAATTTCATGGAATTTGATGTAAATAATATGTTTTTAAATATGGAATTATGTTTTATTAAAAAGTAGTTTTAAATGAATTTTCATGATTCCATTATATATTATCTAAGTAGTTTAAATGATAAAGGTTATTGAGTATTTTTTATGATTTTAGAAAGTGATATTTAAGGAAAATTTATTTTCCATGTGATCATTTTACAACCTCCCCAACCTAGGGTGATATAAATTGTTATAGTTCATGAATACAATTCATATTTCTTAATAAAACTGTTTATGTTGTGATGGAATGATGTTTAAGAAACCCACTTCCTTCCAAAAGTTATCATTTTCACGAACTGATTATGAAACAAGTATCTTTTCCACCAGTTAGGATATGATTACATGTTTAAGAGACCCATTTCATTTCCCAGGTTATGAGATGTTATTTGATGATATTATGGAACATATATGTATGATTTAATAATGACATTGGTGAGAAATATATCTCCCTCCAATTCATTGGATAATGATATATATCTCACGAGATGGATATTAAATACACTATCCACTATGATGGTTATGGGATTGAACCATGACAACCAATATGGTATGGGAAGAGATCCCATACTACCACGATGACCTTGGCAGTTATTACTTGACTACTTTAGAAATCATTATTATATTCACATGTTTCTACCACCATTCAATGTTTTATTCATATGTTATTATTCCATGGATCATATTAGTTATTTCCTTAAGAATCATGTTTTCTGAACTCCTAATCATTATTCAATGTTTCATGTTTGTTATTTTCATAATGTAGGGTAAGATCTTATTTTTTCCTGATCATATTATAATACCATGATGCTCATGATTATGTTTGCATGTCTCCCTTGTGTACCATTACTAATCATCTGATCTTACACTTTTTCTTATGTTTTTTTACACCAGGTTAAAAATAAATGTTTTAGTTTAGGGTACTAATGGGGAAGATATTTATTTTAGATGTTGACATTCTTTATTAAAATTAGAAAACTGGGTTCCAAGTTTCCAATGTAAAATGGACAATATGGTATTTTGGAATCTGTTTATGTAATGTATTATGAATTACAAAAAAGTGATGTAATGTGAATGAATGAAAACCATGGGTCTCTATACTCTCCCCATATTTAACTCTTTTTATAAGAGCAGGAATAAACAACAATTTAGTTATTTTATGTAGTTTTTTTGTTTCCCCCATTCTATAATGAATTTGAATCTCATATTATATAGGGTTTCTTATACCAAGATATTTTGATTGGTCTCACAATTTTCATTAATATTTTAGGTGATTATATTATGTCATTGTATTTCTACCAAACAGAATCTACTAAAATTGCACTTAAAATTGGTAAAACCTTACAATAATAACTTATATTTTGAAATATAAATTTTATGAAACCAGTATATGTGGTTGGAATTGGATGAACTCATCCCAAACCACCCATTAGTAGGTTTCTATTATATAACATAATGAATTACATTTCCCTTAAGACCCAAACTCCACTAAGGTGTATTTTTATTGTTGTGGGCAATGAAAATTTTATTAATTGGGTTAATGAATTATATATATAATGTAAATACACATGGACCATATTATTAAATATAAAAAATTCATATAAAATGATATATTTATTAGACACATCAATTGAACATTTTTAAATAATGTAGTAGAAATAATAATACACTTGACCCATTTATTTCCCTTATTTGTATCAAAACATAGATGACTAAATGTATTGATAAATGGAGAGGGTGATAAATTTTATCATTAATTGTATCATGAACTGGTTGAGATTAAGTCATGGTTATATTTGATAATGGACATGAAATTCATTCTGTTTTTTGGAATTAGTGGACAAAACCTTCATTGTTTCTTATTCCTAATAAATAGAAATAATGTTTGTAACACCCCGAGCTTCCACGATACGCTTCTCATTCAATAATGCAATAGCATGCATTGTACGCAACTTCGAGTTCTAAAACATCGCGAAAAATCAAAGTAGCCGTTATGAATAGTAATAACCACTTTTTAAAATTATAGAAATTTTATATTTAAAAATGGAATTCATTTTTGTATTCCTAATATTGAAATTAGCCTATGTTGAATTTTTTGTAATTTTCTGAGAACTTCAAAATTTTTATGAATAGTGAAAAATACATAAAACAACTTTTTTAATCAAAATAATTCATAGTGATAAATTATACTATTGAGTGGTTTTAGAGTATAATTAGAATATATTTTTACCATTTTATCCAATGGTGGTCATTAGAATTAATTTAACATTGAAATTGGACATAAACAATTGCCAAACTTTTGATATAAATTGTTTCTTAAAAACACGTTATTTGTTGTAACATCGGGAAATAATTATAAAATTAATTAATACAACTTATATGTTTGGAATTTTGTAAAATAGACATCATTTTTGAATTCGGAATATCAATTATAGCTTAGGGTGAAATTTTGGCCTTATTCTGAAAAACTTCAATTTTTGATGAATAGTGAAACCACTAAGTGGTTGTTAAATAACTGATTTTTCGTTTAAATGAAATATTACCACTTATGTGATTTGATTTTCAAAAATCCGACATACATGGTTGTCATTAAGAAGTAAAATGTGGTTCAATGAGATTAAAATAATTTTTTGGTGAATAATAACTTTTAAGTTCTTAATCGCGATTAGAGGTAATTAGTGTAGTTTAAGGTACAAATAATGTTTTTATAATATGAGATGAGCATGAAAATTGTCCTACTCCTATTGGATGAGTCATGGCCGACCAATACAACCCATGGGTCAACTTGGGGACCCCATGGAGCCACTTTAGTCGGAAAATGACATTAATATATATTTATTTAATGTTAAAATTAAATTGACACAAACATGAGTTGTTTTACTAAAACAGTTTTTAAGTGGGGTTACACAAGTCCAAATTTTGAATAGAAATATTCATTAGAAAGATAAAACAATTTCCTACATCATAGTATTTTTTTAATAATTTTTAGACATTAAATAAATTAAATTATTTATGACATCATGATGATGCAGTGATGACCTCATTATTTAACGATTTAAATAAAATGAGAAGATAATGCAAATTCCAAGGCTTAAACTTGTCCAAAGCCTATTGGATGAAGATATTTCGAAACCTTATCACCTTAGCCTCTAATTATATAAGTGTGGGACCTTTAGAATCCGAAAAGCATTGTGAAATAATGTAACATTTCAATCTTTCCAAAAGTGCCCCTCCTCTCCACTTATAAAAGGCCCCCACCTCTCCCACCTCATTTACACTTTCAAGCCATTTGGCTCGGCCAACCTCTGCCCCAATACTCTCCCAACATTCCTCCCTTACTCATAGAAGCCTCAATTTGGGCAGAACTCTTCCCAAGGAAGCCTTTGGCTCAAATCAAAAAGAGTTACCCGATTTTGAGGTAATGTCTTTTCTAATGTTGTTTTGTTTTATTTTTCTTCTCCAACCCCCTAAACTCTTTTTATTCATTTCTTTTGTAACAACACCAGTATCCTCAATATACTAGGATGTTTTTATAAGAAGTATTTGAGCTACACTTACACACACCTACATCTAATGGTTAAAGAACATACGGTTTCTGTGGATGGCGAATTTCTGCCTCACGAAACGATGATTGTTCAACACTCATATAACACCTTCAAAGGTGGCCATTAAGATGTCACTATATTTATATATGATATATAATGTGTTTATGTTTTACTTATGCTTCTGTATTTCTCATTTATGGCTTACTTTATGATTTCCATTATGGGTAAAACGCGATAATTTCATTTTAGGAAGTGCGGACTACCGCCCCCTCAAAGTGATTTGAATCGTTAATGCCATATGTGGGATGTATAAAGGATGGAGTAAATGGTATTATACACTATATTATACTGGAAATATATTATACATTTATATCATTATGATTTAGTTCCATTAAATATGAAATTGAAATGAAAGTAGCGTTCATGCGTACGTACGGCTTACCGTCTCCATGAACGGTGCATTTCATTTCATACCTCTAAATGTTACGTAATATTATAAATGAATGTATATACTAGATATATAAGACATATATTACATCTAAATCATGAATATAATTCTGGATATAATGGATATTTCACCACAAAAACAACTTGTAATTATAAGAAGCTTATTGTTGACTCAAGTACCAAAGATCGACAAAACGACCGTTATTAACTTAAATAATTACATAATGTTCATATCATTGTAATAAGTGATATAATAAGGATAATTAAATTGAAAATGGTTCTTAATAAGGTATATATTAACTCTAGTTTATTATTCAGGAGGTTAAAGAACGGTTGAGTCAAGTCAGACACGAGGTAAGGGAATTTCTTAACCCAACTTCCATTCTTTGGGTTAATATCCTACTTTCAAATTATGTCATGATATTATTATGTCTTATTTTGTATTTTTACTTTCTTTATGTGTTCCTATAGTGAATACACATAATATATCTATTTTATTTTAAAAATGATCTTTTTAAGGACTTCGTCTCAACCCCTTTCAATGAGGCATATTTGGTTTTATACACAACTTTCTTTTATACGGTGTATAAACCCCTTTGACTTTTACATTTATTCAAAAGGAATATTTTTTATACGAAGCGTTTTGCTAAACGACAAAAGGGAATGTTTTCTTTCCATACTTATGCGGCGACAACGACTTCTCCGCCGCCGTGACCATTATTTGAGATTCGGCTTCCTCTACAAGCCATCATATTTTTTAATGAAAAATAAATACAAAGTTTTAACTTTCTTTTATTTTGGTATTGAAAATGGTTTTGAAAGAATTTTTATTATATCAATGTGTTGTATTTATATCTTGTGATTGAAATGTGGAAATGTTATGTTTTCTTTATGCATGTTTTATGTGATATGATTATGTTATGGTTTATGATATGTTTAAACCTATTCATATGAGGAATGCATTGGACTTAATAAGTGACGGGTGGAGCCCACTATAGCTCCTCGATGCATCGGCAGGTCTCATGAGACAAACTAGTGTCTTGGCACGAGGCCTTGACAAAATCTTATTTGTGGTCTTGGCTCGAGGCCCTGACTACGTGGTTATGATAGTCTGGAATTATGCATTCCATCATTATGAAAGTGGTTATTGATATTGCATGTGATTATTCGACCAGTAGAATATCTATGTGAAGAAGTAAATGGCATTATCTCATTTTACTTTTGCCATATTATGTTGATGTTCAAGTTTAAAAGGCTTTTGTTTTAGTTATACATTGCCTTAAATGTTTATGTTTATTTATGAAAGCTTCCGCAATATTGTTATCCTTACTGAGCATCTGAGCTCACCCCTTTCAATGTTTTAATATTTTCCAGGATGTGAAGAAGAGTATTATGAATGACTTGCAAGAATAGTCAGTGAGGATATGAGTGTGGACTATGAAGACCATGTTATTGTAGTTTGTTTAATTTTTGATGTAATGAAAGAATTATGAATGTATCTAGTGTTTCCAAGGCTACTAAACTAATCGGTCTTTCGAGACATGATCTTTTGTGATCATGCCAATGTTACGAAGTAATGCACCGACTCTGGGTAGCTGGGGTCGGGGCGTTACAGTTGGTATCAGAGGAAGTTTAGTACAAACCTTGGAAGCTAGATTTAGATAAACTCTGATTAGAGCACATAGACCTAAGATGAACTTTGAGGATTAGTATAGAAGAACTTCCTAGAATTTTGGTATTGTAGAGATTTTGTGAGTTTTCCGAGCAATACATCCCTGTCTGGATACGAGCAGGTAGAGGCGGCTCTGGCACAGATGTTCCTAGGAGTAAAACCCGAAAACACCGCTTTGAGCTAGACTCGAACGGGAACTGGTGCACGACAACGGGCCTTGCTGCACTCTTGGTTACGACACTCCCGGGGGATATGCTTAGGATAACTCTCATTTTCTTTACAAATCATTATGAAGGGTTTATGAGTATATACTTCCTCAAAGAAAACATTTTTATGATTATGGATTATATCCATAAATAGTTCAATTTATGTTAACTGTTTTATAAGTATGGGATTATGTATTTTGATTCATAAACTAATCTAGTTTATGCCATTGTTTAGAAATGGCGCCTAGTGGAAGAAATGGAAACCGTATCAATGCACGCACTCCATGTAGGGATTTCCCTCCTGCTCAAGATAATTATTGTGGGGCTGGTGATGCAACTGGGGCCGATCAGCTAATCACCATACTGGGACAACTTACTCAGGTTATGAATAATAACCTTACCCGTATGGAGCACCCTGATCCACAGCGTGGAGGAAAAATGTTAGATCGATTCATGAGGCAACAACCACCAACGTTCAATGGGAGTACAAATACCTTAGTAGCCGAGCAATGGATAAATTCCCTAGAGAAAATATTTCAGGCTTTGGGGAGCAGTGAAAGGGAAAAAGTTATCATGGCAGTTTACCGCCTCACTGGAGATGCCGATCAATGGTGGTCACTAATTCAAAACAAAAAGGAAGAGGATGAATTAACAAACATGGAATGGCAGGAGTTCAAAGAACTGTTCTTAGAAAAATACTTTCCTCGAGACCATCGAGCGGATATGGAAAGGCAATTTCTGAGTCTGAGGCAGAAGGAGGATGAGAATGTCGCAAAGTATGAGGCTAACTTTACAAGGTTAGCGAGGCATGCTGCCGATTATATACGTAACCCAAGGAGTAAGATTGATCGTTTCATTGATGGGTTAAAACCATTTCTCCGTCGAGCTTTGGTATCACAATCCTTTTCATCATACGAAGATATTGTCTCGTGTGCTATCAAGACAGAAAAGGAATTCTCTAAGTCTTATGACAACAAAGTAAAGCAAGAGAAGAAGAGAACAGTGGAACAAGAGACAGATAAAGGGAAAAAGGGAAAGAAGGATTTTCCATTATGTGATAATTGTGGGAAGAATCACCCTGGTACTTGCCTAAAAGGAATGGGAGTTTGTTATAAATGTGGAGAAAAGGGTCACCAGGCTCGTGATTGCAAGGGAAAGAAAGAGGCTGTCAAAGTTGAATGCTACAATTGTAGAGAAATGGGTCATTATTCAAATGAATGTCCTAAGCGTCAGGGAAACTTACCTCAGAAAAGGCCAAGGGATCAAGGACAATCTTATGCTGTTACTACAGTTGAAGCAGAATAACTAATGTATTGGTGCTATTGGACTCAAGGATTATATTCTGGTTATAAGAATAATGTAATATATATATATGGATTGTACTACAGTACTTTTTGATTTCAGTAAGGTTTTAATATGATTAAGGTAATCATATTTTTAGTATGTGATAATAAGAGAAACTTTTCTTTGTTTGGGGAATCTGATGTTACAATTGATTTTGGAATTTAGAGACCTTTTAGAGAAAGTCCGGATGAAGGTATTTTGGATAACTATAAAGGTTGGAGTGGATTAAGTTGAACTTTGGATAGTATTGTTTAAGGTTAAAACATTTATGAAGATTATTTTTGGAATAGTATAGTACTATATTTTTAGGAAAAGGACAACCTGCAGGGTGGGGAATAACCCGTCGCGTCGGACAAAGCTGCAGGAATCGAACCCACAACCATAGTGCGACAAGCCTTTATTTCCTACCACTAGCCTACAGGAAGTCCCTAGTTATTATAAAATAGTTTTACTAATCTAAATGGTATGTGTTAACATTTTGAACCTTATACAATTAGGATAAATAGAATATTTTTGAGTTCTGTTACCATTTGGAGTAAAAGTTGGGTTTGTGGTAAAAAATTATTAACGAATGAAAGTATACATAACAAGTATGTATATTCCCTTACGTTCTTAGTAAATCTCATAAATAAATTCCTCAACATTATAAAAGGTAACTTAAAACAAAAATGTTGTCGGTTAACTTTTCCAACTGGGGATTCAATGACCGTTTAACCAATCACAAGTTTGTGATTTTCTTATGGTTAAACATTCTCCTAATCCTGTTTTCTATAACTCTCCATCAGACCTTGATGGTTTGTTTTTCTTCCATATCCATATTTTCATAGAATCCTAGAATGGGCTATATTGGGTGACCTTTGTACTTATCCTGCTTTCTTTTAATGTTATATATTTATTAACCTTATTTCCGATGTGGGTTTTCCACAAAGGTATTTTCTATTTTCAACCTTTTATTATCAAAGAAAAATTTCAAATTGCGAGGACACAATTTATTGAAGGAGGGGAGAATGTAACACCCCGAGCTTCCACGATACGCTTCTCATTCAATAATGCAATAGCTTGCATTGTACGCAACTTCGAGTTCTAAAACATCGCGACAAATCAAAGTAGCCGTTATGAATAGTAATAACCACTTTTTAAAATTATAGAAATTTTATATTTCAAAATGGACTTCATTTTTGTATTCCTAATATTGAAATTAGCCTATGTTGAATTTTTTGTAATTTTCTGAGAACTTCAAAATTTTTATGAATAGTGAAAAATACTTAAAACAACTTTTTTAATCAAAATAATTTATAGTGATAAATTATACTATTGAGTGGTTTTAGAGTATAATTAGAATATATTTTTACCATTTTATCCAATGGTGGTCATTAGAATTAATTTAACATTGAAATTGGACATAAACAATTGCCAAACTTTTGATATAAATTGTTTCTTAAAAACACGCTATTTGTTGTAACAGTGGGAATTAATTATAAAATTAATTAATACAACTTATATGTTTTGAATTTTGTAAAATAGACATCATTTTTGAATTCGGAATATCAATTATAGCTTAGGGTGAAATTTTGGCCTTATTCTGAAAAACTTCAATTTTTGATGAATAGTGAAACCACTAAGTGGTTGTTAAATAACTGATTTTTCGTTTAAATGAAATATTACCACTTCTGTGATTTGATTTTCAAAAATCCAATATACATGGTTGTCATTAAGAAGTAAAATGTGGTTCAATGAGATTAAAATAATTTTTTGGTGAATAGTAACTTTTAAGTTCTTAATCGCGATTAGAGGTAATTAGTGTAGTTTAAGGTACAAATAATGTTTTTATAATATGAGATGAGCATGAAACTTGTCCTACTCCTATCGGATGAGTCATGGCCGACCAAGACAACCCATGGGTCAACTTGGGGACCCCATGGAGCCACTTTAGTTGGAAAATGACATTAATATATATTTATTTAATATTAAAATTAAATTGACACAAACATGAGTTGTTTTACTAAAACAGTTTTTAAGTGGGGTTACACAAGTCCAAATTTTGAATACAAATATTAATTAGAAATCTAAAAAGATTTCCTACATCATAGTATTTTTTTAATAATTTTTAGACATTAAATAAATTAAATTATTTATGACATCATGATGATGCAGTGATGACCTCATTATTTAACGATTTAAATAAAATGAGAAGATAATGAAAAATCCAAGGCTTACACTTGTCCAAAGCCTATTGGATGAAGATATTTCGAAACATTATCACCTTAGCCTCTAATTATATAAGTGTGGGACCTTTAGAATCCGAAAAGCATTGTGAAATAATGTAACATTTCAATCTTTCCAAAAGTGCCCCTCCTCTCCACTTATAAAAGGCCCCCACCTCTCCCACCTCATTTACACTTTCAAGCCATTTGGCTCGGACAACCTCAGACCAAATACTCTCCCAACATTCCTCCCTTACTCATAGAAGCCTCACTTTGGGCATAACTCTTCCCAAGGAAGCCTTTGGATCAAATCAAAAAGAGTTACCCGATTTTGAGGTAATGTCTTTTCTAATGTTGTTTTGTTTTATTTTTCTTCTCCAACCCCCTAAACTCTTTTTATTCATTTATTTTGTAACAACACCAGTATCCTAAATATACTAGGATGTTGTTATAATAAGTATTCGAGCTACACTTACACACACCTACATCTAATGGTTAAAGAACATATGGTTTCTGTGGATGGCGAATTTCTGCCTCACGAAACGATGATTGTTCAACACTCATATAACACCTTCAAAGGTGGCCATTAAGATGTCACTATATTTATATATGATATATAATGTGTTTATGTTTTACTTATGCTTCTGTATTTCTCATTTATGGCTTACTTTATGATTTCCATTATGGGTAAAACGCGATAATTTCATTTTAGGAAGTGCGGACTACCGCCCCCTCAAAGTGATTTGAATCGTTAATGCCATATGTGGGATGTATAAAGAATGGAGTAAATGGTATTATACACTATATTATACTGGAAATATATTATAAATTTATATCATTATGATTTAGTTCCATTAAATATGAAATTGAAATGAAAGTAGCGTTCATGTGTACGTACGGCTTACCGTCTCCATGAACGGTGCATTTCATTTCATACCTCTAAATGTTACGTAATATTATAAATGAATGTATATACTGGATATATAAGATATATATGACATCTAAATCATGAATATAATTCTGGATATAATGGATATTTCACCACATAAACAACTTGTAATTATAAGAAGCTTATTGTTGACTCAAGTACCAAAGATCGACAAAACGACCGTTATTAACTTAAATAATTACATAATGTTCATATCATTGTAATAAGTGATATAATAAGGATAATGAAATTGAAAATGGTTCTTAATAAGGTATATATTAACTCTAGTTTATTATTCAGGAGGTTAAAGAACGGTTGAGTCAAGTCAGACACGAGGTAAGGGAATTTCTTAACCCAACATCCATTCTTTGGGTTAATCTCCTACTTTCAAATTATGTCATGATATTATTATGTCTTATTTTGTATTTTTACTTTCTTTATGTGTTCCTATAGTGAATACACATAATATATCTATTTTATTTTAAAAATGATCTTTTTAAGGACTTCGTCTCAACCCCTTTCATTGAGGCATATTTGGTTTTATACAGAACTTTCTTTTATACGGTGTATAAACCCCTTTGACTTTTACATTTATTCAAAAGGAATCTTTTTTATACGAAGCGTTTTGCTAAACGACAAAAGGGAATGTTTTCTTTCCATACTTATGCGGCGACAACGACTTCTCCGCCGCCGTGACCATTATTTGAGATTCGGCTTCCTCTACAAGCCATCATATTTTTTAATGAAAAATAAATACAAAGTTTTAACTTTCTTTTATTTTGGTATTGAAAATGGTTTTGAAAGAATTTTTATTATATAAATGTGTTGTATTTATATCTTGTGATTGAAATGTGGAAATGTTATGTTTTCTTTATGCATGTTTTATGTGATATGATTATGTTATGGTTTATGATATGTTTAAACCTATTCATATGAGGAATGCATTGGACTTAATAAGTGACGGGTGGAGCCCGCTATAGCTCCTCGATGCATCGGCAGGTCTCATGAGACAAACTAGTGTCTTGGCACGAGGCCTTGACAAAATCTTATTTGTGGTCTTGGCTCAAGGCCTTGACTACGTGGTTATGATAGTCTGGAATTTTGCATTCCATCATTATGAAAGTGGTTATTGATATTGAATGTGATTATTCGACCAGTAGAATATCCATGTGAAGAAGTAAATGGCATTATCTCATTTTATTTTTCCATATTATGTTGATGTTCAAGTTTAAAAGGCTTTTGTTTTAGTTATACATTGCCTTAAATGTTTATGTTTATTTATGAAAGCTTCCGCAATATTGTTATCCTTACTGAGCATCTGAGCTCACCCCTTTCAATGTTTTAATATTTTCCAGGATGTGAAGAAGAGTATTATGACTGACTTGCAAGAATAGTCAGTGAGGATATGAGTGTGGACTATGAAGACCATGTTATTGTAGTTTGTTTAATTTTTGATGTAATGAAAGAATTATGAATGTATCTAGTGTTTCCAAGGCTACTAAACTAATCGGTCTTTCGAGACTTGATCTTTTGTGATCATGCCAATGTTACGAAGTAATGCACCGACTCTGGGTAGCTGGGGTCGGGGCGTTACAATGTTAAATACATTTTATATAAATATAATTGAAATGATATTCTATTTTTTTGTTGAAATTGAAATGAAATTTCATATTTTTTAAAAATTAATGGAAATGATGTTTTATATTTCTTATTTGGAATTATAAGACATGATGTTCTATATTGTTTCAACTTATTCACCAGATATTACACTCCTTAATGTTTATATAAAAAAATCGATATATTCAATATTACACTGAAATGTGTTTTATCATATGGGTGTACCATCAAGATCCTGTATGGACATGGTTTACTAATTTTCTACTCATAATATTTATACTTGCACATCGCTCATCATACATTACATCACCTTCTTCATCCTTCACAGAATATTAATTGGATGTTCAGAAAGTTATGAATTAGTATAAAACTGAAAATACTCACTATTAATCTATTGATCAGTGTCATTATCATACTTCAGATACTAGGGAACATAAAACCCATTATGCATACCTCAATATCATGGAGGAATAACCAATTTTCAGGCCACCATCCTGATGAAATTTTAATTTAAAAGGTTCCCATAAACCATCGATCTATCATTCCACTCATCTGAACCATTTATCCCACACAAAAGGTAAAAACTATAAGAAAATATGATAAACAATAAATAAATTAAAAGGTGCGGTTCTTCGAATCATCATATAAATGATTCTTGATCTGAGAAGTCACTAACGACATCCAAATCATATGCACCTTCTCGGAGATTTCATTCACTATGTTTAGCCCAATGATATATGCCTCACATACCTTTCTCCCAAATAATGGTGAAAAATATAAAAATATGACTTTATCCATCAATAGACCAATATGATTTTAAGGGTGAAATTATTTATTATAATCAAACACTTTAAAGAAAAAATGATCATTACACACTCAAAAAAATAAAAACACAATCCCTATGAATATATTATTATATAACAATCATCCCTTATGATTATATTATAGTTTAAATTTGATATAAAATTATTATTTTCAATTTATTAACTATTTATTTTTAACAATACTTAAAAAAAATGAATCGTTACATAATTGTCCCTATAAGATACAATAATCATAGGAACTCCATGCAGCCACTCTGTTTATCAAACATAGGGAGTGAATAAATAATCCACTAATTAAGTATCTTGAATGAATGATAACTGTGAATACATTATCAATCATTACACAAAAACCTAGGAAACAAAAAACCTATTAGTGTCCTGGGTAACTCTATAACAATTTCTATCATCCCACTTCATTTTTCAACACATGTATGGGAAAAGGTTTAGAAAATCCACTATTTCAATGATGACCACCCTCAATCCATTAATATAACAGAAAATGATAAAATAAAATTCAATTTTTATGTTACTACATATCCCTTGAAATGAAAACACTTAATATTACATAATATCATAGTTGAGCCTCGATGGAAAACCCATTGCAATGTATGAGAGTCCCTCATCAGCTCTTATCTCATAGGAGTGGTGACTACCTATAGAGAATAAAATTTATTGTACATAGAGATAATATCATACTAGATGAATAATCAATTAATTATAAAAAACATGCATGGGGTTTGTAAAGGTTTTATGTAAATGGAAATTGAGATACATAAACAACTGGTTCATGTGTTAACCACATCATTATAACACCCCAAACATTTTATGTTATATTGCTCTTAAATACATTCTATTCATTAGATAGCCTACATTTCATGATGAACTATGTATTTTTTGAGATAAAAAATTATAGGAGAATGTTATATTATATTCTTTAAGCATAAATTTTCCACTTATGTGTCTTGAATTTCGAAAAATAGTCATCTAGAGTTGTGACTGGTAAGACGTTTGGAGTCTGATAGAACCAACTTGATTTTTGATGAATATTAACATACCCTTATGAATAGTATTATTAATAGTAATATAATCTTTATAAATAGTAAATGATGATAATATTTAATTTTATTAACGTAATAAGATGATGAGAAGTTAATTAATTTTTAAATGTAATACAAAACTAATTATACCTTTAAATTGTTATTTTTTGAATAAATTTTTATGTTATTTAAAAATTAAATTAAAAATATATGAAAAATTATTTCTAGAAAATGGACTTCATTTTTGGATTCTACACATCGAGAAATGGTTATGGTGAATTTTTGGGATTTTTTCTAAAGATAAATGAATGTTCCCTGAACAGTAAAAATAAAGTTTTGATTTTTGGTAGTTTAATGACATCATAATGATGTAAAAATTAATTAAAAAATTATGGTCGACTTGTGTAAAAAAAATTATTACATGAGGTGTCCCAATTGGATAAAACAATGGAGAAATACCATGGGCAAGCCCAAGGTTTGGCAAAAACCACAAATGAGGTGTCCATTTGAAATTATTAAAAAATTATCTATCTTTTTCTATAAATTCCCACACATCCATTATCTTTATTTCATTCCAAATCCCCCATCATCGAATTTCATGTGGTTTTACTTCTTTAGGAGTCCTCCAAAGGTGTCCCTAATCCCCAAGTACCAATACATCATGATCTAGTAGTTACTCTACAAGGTAAGGGAATCCTTCTTTCTCTTCTTCATGTCGACACTGATTTTATGATAGCTACTTGAAATTCATTTCTAATATGTGGGGGTTTGGTTTTATTTATTATTATTACATTCCTTATGATTTAAATATTATGAGGTACCCTTTTGTTCTCATAATTGTATTTTATGAAATTTTAAGCGACACTGTTAGGCTGCCGAATTTTCATAAGGGATCTCTCACCTTTTCTTTAATTTTCATGTTCATCTCTTTTATTTTTCCATCCTAACCTCCTCTGTCCAAATTAACATTATAAACTACAGTATCATCTATATACTATTATTATATAATGATAATGGAAGATACATCATCAATGTTCTTTCTCCCTCCCTTTTTATTTTTATAAGCGAATCAACGTCCATGGGGTTCCAATTTATAACCTTTGTGGATGACGAAGTTTAGTTCTTCCCTTTCTCCTTCATTGCAGGGCATGAAAAATTTTTAATGGTATAAACAAATCAGAATATATGTATTTAATATCATTAATTTTCTGTAATCTTTACACACTCATAATATGGAATAATAATCCAAAATTAGTTCATTGTATACAAAACTGCCAAGCAAAATCCATGCGTTTATCAAAACAATTTAACAAATGATTCATCCTCAAGTATATAACCTATAACCATTATAAGATAATTTATATATTTTTAATGTCACAAATATTATATATTAACAATATTTTATGATAAATCACATTTCAAACAAACTTCATTTCATGAAAATAGGTAAATGAATCATGAAATCCAAGGAAGAAAATTCTTCTAAAACAAGTAAATTAAACCTCTTAAACACATAGAAAGTGCCTGGAATAAACCTAATAAGGTTATAATAAATCAATTAAATTTATAGTAGGTTCTATATTTATTATTTAATGAAGCTAAATTTTATTATTCAGGTTATTAAAAAAACGAAGAACCCGCTCGAGCAAAAGGTATGGGGTTTCTTATCTCACTTTTATTTATGTTAGATTTTCATTGTTCACCACTTATTTCTTCTATGTAGCATATGTGTAATTCCATTTGATATATAATAACATTATTATATTTATATTAATGTTATTAAAATATTCATTTGATGTTTATTAAGTTCTGGTCATATGATTTGACCAATGACATTGTGGTAAGACACTTTGTCTCAACTACTATTTTGTTGTGACTAACGATGTTAGGTGCACCTAGTAATACTTATGTGGTGTACCTACTACCAATTTGAGATCACTATCCAGTAGAAATTATATTTCTATTAAATTTCCATAAAATCATATTGTGGTTATGTTTTTTGTCTAAACCGTATACCATTTTACAAACGGTGTTTATTTGGAAAGTTGTATTAATTATGGAAATATTGATGAATCCGTATACCCTACTCTATTTAGATATTGAAACCGTATATTTATATTATATTGAATCTATGTATAAATAATTCATTGTATGTAGAGCTTGGTGGGTCCCACTACATCCTTTCAATGCATTGGCAGGTCTCATGATACAAATTAGTTGGCGACAAACCCTTCGAGTTTGTTTCCAAAAATCAGATGGGTTTCTACCCATAGAACTAAACCATTTTTACTGTATCAGGGTTTCATGTGCCAGATACATGATAAATAACTAATAAGTATTATATTTATTCATTATCAGTTGTTATTATCCCTGATGTTTTCAGTATCACAAAACCTATGGATGTAGTTACATTCTCAATTTGTTAATGTAAATAGTTTTTCATTTATTCACCCTGCCATATTGATTATGTCAGATTTATTATGATTCACTTGTTATCGTATACGTACATCCACTATTTTTAACCCTTTGTGAGATTTTTTTCTCACCCATTTCATTATCTACCATCAATAGGTGTTGAAGAGGAGATCATTTATTGAGTTCCTATGGCACAATCTTTTGTTTTTGTTATGCTTATTATTTTGTAACATTTTTCAATGTAATTTGAGGTACATTTATGTATCTAGTTTATTCATGACTACTAAACTGATTGTTCCATCAGGATTATCATTTATTCTAACCATTCCAATATCACTAGCAATTCACCTGCTCCAGTCTAGAGGGTTCTTGGTGTTACAGTTGGTATCAGGGAAATTTTAGTAGGAAACTTGGAAACTAATGTAGGAAATATATATTAGGGAACAAAGACCTAAGGTTGTATTTGAGGGTAAAACGTACAAGAATATACCAATATTTTGGTAAGTAATATATTATGTTAATTTTTCTAGAAAATACATCCCTGTCTGGATACGGTCAGGTAGAGGAGGCTCTGGCACAGATGTACCTAGGAGTGAAAAATCTGACAAGGAGTTTGGGGCTTGACCTGGGGTATCCTAATACACGACAACGAGCCTTGCTACACTCCTGGTTATGACACTCCCAGGGGTTATGCTTAAGATAATTCATGTTTTCTTTACAAGCCATTATGAAGGATTGAAGTGTAAATTATTTCTCAAATAAACCATTATGTAGGATCTCAATTTATGCTATGTATTTTGTAAAGTTATTATTATGCATTATGATTCATTCTCTAAGCCAGTGTGTGACATTATTTAGAAATGGCATCTAACTAAGGAAGGGGAATCAATACTTGTGGATAAGGTAGGTATCTCCCTACTGAGAAAGTCAACAAAGTCAATTTTGGAGGAGATCAGATCATGACTATATTGGGACAACTTACTATGGTTGTAATGAATAACCATTCCACACCTTCGTTGGATCGTTTCATGTGAAAAAAGGCCCCATCATTCAATGGGAATACTATCCCAGTGGTTTTTGATAATTTTATCATGTCCCTTGAAAATATATTCATGTAATTAAGATGCAATGAAAATGAAATTGTTGTACCGGAAATATATTTTCTCAACGTCGATGCTGATCAATGGTGGTCATTGATTCAGAATACCATGGAGGAAAAAGAAATATATGATATATAATGGAGGAATTTTAAGGAAATATTCTTTGAAAAATATTTCCCCTATGAAAAACTAACCAAAATGAAGAGAAAATTCCTTGGCCTTAAAAAAAGTAAAGAATACAATGTTGCAAAGAGTGAGGTTATCCTCACCAGGCTTTCCCGGAATGTTGTAGATTATGTACGTGACTTGGAAGACAATATTAACCATTTCTTTGAAGGTATTAAGCCACGTATTAAATGGGTAGTAGCTTATCATTCATTTTTATCATATGATGGAATTGTATCAACTGCCATCAAAACAAAGAGGGAATTTTCTAGATCAAATCTTTTCAAACGAAACCAAGATAAGACATGGTACACTGATAACAATAGAAAAGGAGAAGCACCAAAGAAGATAAAGGGAAAAAAACTATTCCCATTATGTGAGAAATGTGGAAGGAATAATCTCAGGAAATACTTGAAAGGCATGGGAGTCTACTGTAACAACAGAGAAAAGGGTCATCGACCTGATGAATAGAAGGGTAAGAAACAATTCAATGATTTGCAATGCTACAATTTTAGAGATATAGGACACTTTGAAAATGAGTGTCCTAAGCGCCAAGGAAACATGCCTCAGAAAAAATCCAAGAGAATAAGGGAGAGCCTATGTGATTACAACTGCAGAGGATTAAGTTCCTAATGATGTGGTGGCTAGTACATTAATTGTTCCCCCAAACATAGCCAATACATTATTTGATTCTAGATAATCAAATTAATTTATATCTTCTCACTTTGACAAGAAAATAAGATATCTCAAATTTGATTTAATAAAGGGGTTGTTAGTGAAACCTCATAGGGGATGTATTATTGCAACAAAGGCATGTCAACTAGTCCCCCTACAGACACCAAAACGTGCTTTAGCTGATTACCCTGTCATCAAACCAAAGACTGTCATTGATATAATTCCCGGTATGAATTGGTTGTCAAATTACAATGCGAGTATTTATTATAAGAAAAAGAATCTTACAATTTTTGAAAAAGTCATAAAATCTCATATCTTTATAGTGAAGACCTCACAATCTTATTCCTATCTAGAACCATCCCCAGTATCTCTATTGAATGCAACAATATGAGAGGAAGATAAATCAATATCGGTGGGCGAGGAAAGAAATCATCAAATTTGGAGATGTTCATATAGTTATAGAATACATTGATGTATTTCTAGAGGATTTACCTGGACATCCTCCAGAGGGTGAAATTGAGTTTTCGATTGACTTAATTCCTGGTGTGAGACCTATATCAAAGAACCCCTATAGGATGTACACATTGGAGTTAGTGGAGCTAAAGAAAAACTAGAGGAGTTAAGTGGAAAAGGATTTATTCGACCTAGTGTGACTTCATTGGGAGCCCATGTCCTCTTTGTCAAGAAGAAAGATGGATCCATGAGGCTATGCATTGATTACATGGAAATCAATGCTATTAAAATAAAGAATAAGTATCATCTACCCTGGATTGATGATATATTTGATCAACATCATAGAGATCAATACATTTCAAAGATTGACCTTCGATCTAGATATCATCAACCTCATGTGAGGAAGGAAGATATTTCGAAGACATCATTTCGAACCAGGTATGGGAAGTACGAATTTACACTGATGTCTTTTGGACTGACAAATGCACCCTTTGTTTTCATGTACAGAATGAATAGAGTTTTCAAGGAATATCTTGATAACATTGTTGTGGTATTCATCAATGATATAATGGTATACTCAAAAAGATACTATGACCGTGAGAATCACTTGCAGATTATTTTGAAAACTCTGAGAAGAAATGAATTATATGGGAAGTTTAGTAGGTGATAATTTTGGCTTCAATCAGCTTTTTTTCTAGGTCATATTATCTCTAAGGAGGGTATCATAGTTGATCCTGTGAAGAAAAAGGAAATCCAAGATTGTCCAATGCCTACAAACATAATCGAGGTACACAGTTTTACTGGATAACCAGGATACTATCAGCGTTTCATTCATAATTTCACCCGACTAGATAACCTGCTAACCAATCTCACACGTAAAGGAGTTTAGTTTGTGTGGACAAAAGGGTGCACAAAATTATTCGAAGAATTGAAAAGAATATTGGTCAATGTTCCAATTTTGACTCTTCCATCAGGAAACAATGTACTTGTGATATACAATGATGCATCAAAGAATGTGTTGGGTTGCGTCCTTATGCAAAATGATAAATTTATGGCTTATGCATCAAGATAGTTGAAGAATCATGGGAAAAATTATCCAACTCATGATCCTGAGTTAGCAGTCGTGATATTTGCTCTGAAAATATGGACGCATTGTCTCTATAGAGAGAGATGTGAGATTTATACGGACCACAAGATTTTGAAATACATTTTCACCCAAAAAAGAACTCAACATGAGGCGACGGAGATGGCTTGAGTTACTCAAAGATTACGATTGTTCAATACACTACCACCCAAGAAAAGAAAACAAGGTGGAAGATGCATTAAGCAGGAAGGATCATGGACTTTTGACTCAAATGAGGATTGAAACAGATCCTATATTCAAGGATCTACTGAAGATAGATATGGGAATTGTTAAAGAAATGAAAAAATCACTCCCCTTTTAGATGATTGGAAAACATATTTATTAGAGAAGATAAAAATATCTCAATCTAATGATGATAATCTTCATAAGAAAATTAATCTTTTCAAGGATGGGATGCTGGATGACTTCGTGTATGGAGAAGGAGTTCTGAAATTTGGGAAGCGGTTGTGTGTTCCATAAGTACCTGAGCTAAAAAGGGAACTATTAAACGATGCTCATAGCTCAAATTTCTATACACACACAGGTAGCACCAAGATGTATAGAGATCTGAAGGAATATTTTTGGTGGGATAATTTGAGGTGGGAAATTACTAACTACGTGTCATGGTTTCTAGTTTGCCAACATGTGAAGGAAGAGAGACAACATCCCAATGGAATGATGCAACCTCTACCTATTCCAATGTGGAAGTGGGATTACATTTCGATGGATTTTGTCACTAGACTACTGAGGACACCTAGATGGAAAGATGCAATATGGGTAATTGTTGTACGTCTCACAAAATCAGCACATTTATTTCAAATAAGAGAGGAATTTCCACTTGAGCGCCTTGCACGACTTTATATTAATAAAGTTGAAAGACATCATGGTCCACCTCTATCCATTGTATCTGATTGAGATCCCTAGTTTACATCAAAATTATGAAAATGTCCTCAGAAGGCTTTGAATACTGAGCTTCATATGAGTACTTCTTATCATCCCCAAACCGATGGACAGTCTGAAAGGAATATTCACACTCTAGAAGACATGTTTAGGTCATTCTCTCTTGACTTCCAAGGTATGTAGGACCAATACATGCCTTTGGTGGAATTTTATTACAACAATAGTGTCGATTCTAGTTTTCAAAAGGCTCCATATGATGCATTATATAGATCGAGATGTCGTACTCCCGTTTGTTGGGATGAAGTTGGTGAGAGGAAACTTATAGGCCCAAAACATATTGAAGAGACAACAACAACGGTGAATAAAATACAAGCCCATATTAAAGTAGCCTGAAGTGGGAAAAAGAGTTATACTAACAACCAGAGAAATGATTTGGAATTCCAAGTGATAGATCATGTATTTATGAAAGTATCTCCATGAAAGGGTGTCTTGAGGTTCAGTAAGAAAGGGAAACTGAGCCCTAGGTACATCAGACTATTTTAATTCTAGAAATACTCATAGCTATATCTTACCATTTAGTGATGACGCCAAATCTCTCCAGACTTCATGATCCACTCCATGTGTTATTGTTTAAGAAATACATGCCAGACCCAACACATTTACTCACATATGATGAAATAGAACTGGAACCTGATTTGTCATACTGTGAAAAGCCTATCGAGATTCTTGACACAAGGGAGTAGGTATTGAGAAATTGAACAACTCATCTTGTAAAGGTTTTTTAGAGAAACCATAATATGGAGGATGCATCATGGGAACCATAGGATTTCATGAATAGGAACCACCCACACATTTTCGGTGAGCATTATACATATAATTTAGTGGATGAAATTTCCAAAGGAGGGAATAATATAACACCGAAAATATTTTATGGTATGTTTCTCTTAAATACATTCTATTCATTAGATATCCTATATTGAATGAAGAACTCTATCTTTTTGGAAACAAAACATTATAGGATAAAGTTATATGCTATCCTATAAACATAAATTTTCCACTTATGTATCTTGAATATCTAAAAACCATCATCTAGAGTTGTGACCGGTAAGATGTTTGGAGTCTAATAGAACCAACTTGATTTTTGATGAATAGTAACATACCCTTTTGAATATTAATATGAATATTAATATGATCCTTATAAATAGTAAATAATGATAATATTTAAGTTTCTAAAGGTAATAAGATTATGAGAAGTTAATTAATTTTTCAATGTAATACAAAACTAATTATACCTTTAAATTGTTATTTTTCTAATTAATTTTGATTTTATATAAAAAGTAAATTAAAAACTCATAGAAAATTATTTTTAAAAAATTTACTTCATTTTAGATTATACACATTGAAAAATGGTTAGGGTGATTTTTTGGGATTTTATCTAAAGATACATGAATTTTTCATGAATAGTAAAAATAAATTTTTCTGTTTTCGGATGTTTAATGAAATCATTATGATGTAATATTTAAATATAAACATATGGTCAACTTGAGTAATGAAACTTATTAAATGAGGTGTCCCATGTGGGTAAAACCATGGGCAAGCCCAGGGTTTGGCAAAAACCACTAATGAGGTGTCCCTTTGAAATTATTAAAAAATTAGCTCTTTTTTTCTATAAATACCAACTCATCCATTCGTTTTATTTCATTCCAAATCCCTCATCCTGAAAGATCTGGTGGATTTACCTCTCTACGAGTCCTACCAAGGTGTCCCTAAACCCCAAGGTCCAATACTTCAAGATCTAGTAGTTACTCTACAAGGTAAGGGAATCCTTCATTCTCTTCTTCAAGTCGACACTTCTTTTATGTTAGCTATTTGAAATTCCATTCACATATGTTTTGTGGTTTGATTTAATTATACTTATTACTGTAATTTTTATTTCAATATGAAGAGATACCCTTATGTTCTCAACATTTTAATTTATTAAATTTTACGCGACACCGTTAGGCTGCCAAATTTTCATATGGGTTCTCTCACCGTTTCTTTTATTTTCAAGTTCATCTCTTTTATTTTTCTCTCCTCACCTCCTGTGTCCAAATGGCCATAATAAAACCCAGTATCATATATATACTAGATTTATATCATGATAATTTAAGAAACATCATCAATGTTATTTCTCACTCCCTTTTTATTTTTATAAGCGAAGTCAACGTCTATAGGTTCCAATTTATAACCTTTATAGACGACAGTGTTTTGTTCTTAACTTTCTCCTTCATTACTTGTCCTGAAACCATTTTAATTGTTGAAACAAATAAGAATATATGAATTTAATCTCATTAATGTTCTGGAATCTTTATACACTCATAACATTGAATAATAATGAAAAACATGTTTATTGTATACAAAATTGCTATGCTAAATCCAAGCGTTTATCAAACACATTTAACTAATGATTCATCCTCAAGTATATATCCTATAATAATTATAAGATCATTTATATCTTTTTAATGTCACTAATAATATATATTAACAATTCTGTATGATTTATCACATTACAAACAATCTTTGTTTCGTGAAAACAAGTAAATGAATCATGAAAACCATGGAATAAAATGCCTCCAAAACAAGTAAGTTGAACCTCTTAATCCCATAAAAGGGCCATGGATGGAAATAATACGGTTATAATAAATACATTAAATGTATAAGAGGTTCTTTTATTTATTAATTATTGATGATAAATTATATTATTCAGGTAATTATAAAAAATGAGGAACCCACTCAAGCAAAAGGTAAGGGGTTTCTTATATCACATTCATTTCTATGAGATTTTCATTGTTCACCACTTATTTCAAGTATGTGGTATATTTGTACTAAAATTTTATATTTAATAACATGATTCATTTTATATTCATGTTATTCAAAAATTCATTTGATATTTATTAAATTCTGGTCATATGATTCGACCGATAACTTTGTTGTAAGAGTTTTTGTTTCAACTACTATTTTTTCCTGACTATCATTGTGAGGTGCACCTAATAATACTTATGTGGTGTACCTACTTCCCATTTGAGATCACTTTACACTTGAAATAATATTTCTATTAAATTTCCATAAAATCATATCGTGGATATGTTTGTTGTCTAAACTACATACCATTTTACATATGGTGTTTATTTGGAATGTTATTTTAATTATGGAATTATTGATGAATTTTTATAACCAATTCTATATGGATATTGAAAATGAATATTTCACTTGTATTGAATATATGTATAAATAATTCATTGTATTGAGAGGTGGGTGGGGCCCCCTACAGCCCCTCGATGCATCGACATGTCTCATGAGACAAATCAGTTGGTGACAAACCATTTGAGTGTGTTTCAAAAAATCTGACAGGTATCTACCCACATAACTAAACCATTTTTACGGTATTATGGATTCATGTGCTAGATACATGAAGTCCAATTAATATGAATATTGTTTATTCATTATCAGTTATTATTATCCATGAGTTTTTCAGTATGACAAACCTTATGGATGTAGTTTCATTCTCAGTTTATTAATGGCATTAGTTTATCATTTATTCACCTTTCCATATTGATTTTGTCTGATTGATTATTATTAACTTGTAATCGTATTCATGCTTCCAATATTTGTAACCATTACTCAGAATTTGATCCCATTCTTTCATTGTCTAGATTTAATAGGTGATGAAGTGGAGATCATTTATTGAGTTCCTATGGCACAGTCCTTAGTTTTTCTTATGCTTTATCTTTTGTAACCTTTTTCAATGTCATTTGAGTTACATTTATGTATCTAATTTCTTCAAGACTACTAAACTGATATTTCCTTTGGGATTATCATTCCTTCTAACCAGGTCAATATCACAAGTAATGCACCAACTCTAGTCAAGAGGGGTCGGGGTGTTATAATCATCTCCAACTAGGTTTTATAAAAATATCACCTAACATAGATATATCATAATAAATACTATTATACAAAAAATAGTAAATGGTTACATAAGAAAATAATGAGCTCAGATGCTTAGTGAGGATAAATTAAAGAAATGTCAATGATGACCTCCCATGTACCATCATTTTCTGGCATGGTATGACCTCCCATGGTACACTTTTTTTGGGTCTTGGGGAACTTCATTTGTAACTATGGAACTCATGGAAAATTAATAATTACCCAACACATTTTAGGGATATATACTTTCAGGCTCACCCATTATGCCAGGAACCCCTCCCTCCATAATAAGCCCCTCCTGAGCTAGAAATAGCGAAAAAGATATAATGAACCCCAAGTCCCACCATCAGTAGGCCCCTGGGTGGAGAAAATTACCAAGGGTATAAAAATATTGGAAAAGACGAGTAATTACCCTTTTTATAGTTTCTAAGATCATGAGATAAGATGTATCAAAAAAAACATCTCCAGGATATTTACATAAAATAAATCCAAAATCCATCACACATGTATGTTTAGAAATATAACTATTACAAAAAAGTTTATCCATTGAATATAACAAAAACATCTCTATGATGAAACACATCAACTTTCCCAAAGTCCGGGATAGTATGTATCAGAATTTTCCATGTCGTCCTCTTAGAAACCAAAAAAATACTTTATATAGAAAGTGTGAGAATAAAAGTACAATTGGTAGGGAAAACCAAAGTCTCTCAATCACAATTGGAAGAAGCATACTTATTACCATGTGAAAACAACATAAACCAATATCACCTAACAAGGTATACTAGCCACCCCAACCTCAACATGGGAACTCTCACCAAATAACACAAATAAATTAATGTAATATTTTAATCAAATCAATGATAGGTTACCCCACATAACATTCCCATTGATTAGTTGCTTTCACACCCTAATAAAAAACTTCATGGTGCTCCCACCTCTTCTGAAACAACCACATAACTACCCACACACACACACACACCATGAGAACATTACAAATAAAATCCTACACAGAAAAACAAAGTATAAAAACCACACTACCTCCTAAAGACACTTGGGAACCACAACATATCTCATCCCGAAGACACTTGGTAATCATAACTCACCTGAACACACATCTACCTCACAAAAAAACCACCCTAAGAGTGTTGAAAAATCACCCCTAGAATATGTAGATGGTATGATAGGGTAGCCAACTATCCATCCTCCCACTGTGTTGTTTGGGAATTAACCCCTCTCCTATAACCATGAGGGTGTTTGTCACATAGTTCTCAACTAGGGAAAGTGCGTAGAGAATCATAAGAATGTACCAGTATGTATATATATTTACGAAACATTGAGCCCAACCTATGGGTTCTCTTGTAATCAACCATCCCATAAAACTACCATTATTCTTTCTCCCTCTAAAACCACGTATCCAGATTAATGATTTTTACATACGATGTTTATAAAGGAATCCCGCTTAACACCCAATCATTTTTGGGTTTTTAAAATTTAAAAGTTATACCATCCCTACCAAATAAAATGAAAACCATCAAGCATAACCAACCTAAAAACCAATCAAAATAGAGAATAAAAACTATGATAACATACCAACATCACAATTCTCCACACATAGAACCCCTACCGAACACAACCATTATCATTATTCAATGTAATAATTCCAAACCAAAGGAAAAACCCCCAACTAAAAATAGTACCCTGCATCATATCATGTCACAACCATACAAATCATCCCCACTATATATCCACACCAATCCCATAAAAAAACAACCCAATTGTAGGTGCAAAAAGAAAAACCACCAAACCATTCCACAATCAAACAATCTCTCAACACGTATTCATGATTCATGTGTGATAAAAATATACCACCAACAACTATGCTTTTCATAAGGAAAACTGCCAACAATATTCACACCATGGATCAATGATATCTAGTAAAACACAATAAAAATGATCCCCATATTCCATCCCACTCATTAATTAATAATGTTACATTTTCATTTATCTTTGTTATCATCATATTATGACCCCCATTAATTAATTATTTTAAAATTGAACCAAATAATCTTACATGAATACATCATTATACTGACCCAACATGATACACAATTAAAAGATAGATGAAGGAAGCCCTACATAGAACAACATATGACCATCAACTCCTCCTTACACCAAAAATAGGGGGTGTGTGAGTAGAAAAGATGACTCTAAATTATAACTAGATCTTAAGGAAACATCAGAACACATGTCTCGATAAGGATGAAAGGATCTAGGTGTATGAAGTGAAATTGGAAGGATTCATGTAGGAGGGGCTCTCATCTTTATAAAATACCATATCCTATATCAATGGAAGGGAGGTGAGTTCAACATACTTAATAGTCGGTTCATGGACAAGACCACATTACATGACCATTTTAATGTCTTGGGAGAATTAGGATATTAAATATATAGTTTATATCCATTGAAACTTCTTCTGAAATGGTCAAATATAGTTTTAAACATAGTGTACATAATATAAATTATGAGAGGGGAAAATTGAAAAAACTGGGGAAATGATAGAAATTACTCACCGTCAGGTGTGTCACCAACACACGTCACTAACATGACTCACTGATGCTACACACCAATGCCACTCAACAACACCACCTACTGTTATAACTCATTGATGCTACTCAGTGAAGTCGAGCGACTAATTAATCCCACCATCATGAACTTACAATAGTGAGTCATTAATATGACCTAACGCCACGACCTAACGATAGTGAGTCCCCGACATTACCTACCGATAGCAAGTCACTAACATGAACCACCAACAACAATCCACTGACGCGACCTACCAATGAAACCTACTGACAAAGAGCCACTAATGTGACCCACCAACATGGAAAATCAACAATGATTCACCAACAAGACCTACTTACAATGAGCCACCGACACGACCCACTAACAATGATTCACCGATGCGACCCACTGACACCACCTTCCAATGCCACATACCATTAAAGAAACTAGATTTTTGGAAATATCTTTAAAGGAGTCCCCATGACTCCCCAAAACAACTCAAACTCTAAATTTACCCAATGTAATGGACTAGAAGGTTCATTACATTATATCATATACCTCTCAAACTATTCTCTCCCTTGAGAATTAAAAACAAGACCGAGAAGAATGATTGGTCCAAAAAAAACCTTGTGAGGTACCTCTAAATGATCTTGTTGAACTTGAAACAACAATACATTCATCAATGTTCAATGGAAGACCACCATGTGTTGTTCGAAAGATGGAGAGAAGACTCAACGCCCATAAAAACCTCCTTTGATATCTACTACCCCAACCGACTAGAATGCACACCAAATGATCACTAAAACCACAATGTATGGACACATGAATCAGGGTATTCCTTCATCTATGTGGAGATACTATCCACTTTGGGCAGCACTAACATGTCTGTATGGGTTCAATAATATCTCAGTTAATGTGTTTTGATTCGGAATCAGGTCATCCTCTTCTTATGGTTAGGAATTCATCACACATCACGTAGAAACGTAACAACTCATCTTACTGAATACATGGTTCAATCATTACATGAGAAAGAAAATTACATGAGAAAAACTCAAAACAACTCAAGGTACTTGGAACACATCTTCTCTTATCGCATTCATCTACACTCCTACAGAGCACCATTCCTCCACAACACATGACCCAAATGAATGGTCTATCTATGAAACACATTTTCACGATGATCCTATATGTCCAATGGTATCTCCACGAACATTACTTAGTCCTCAATATAAAAGTCCCCACTGTCAATGCCATTGGAGTTGTTTTGAAGATAACAATGAAGCTGGGAGTCACGAAAGTGGTCATGCATCATCTCTAAAAATGGTGGACATGATATCTAGTATTCCATCTCACCAACTCACGCCGACACCTGAAAGGGTCCAACGAACTTTGGAGAACAATTTCACTGTATGAAAATACTACACTACCCATGTTGAGGGGAAATCATTAAGAAAATATGGCCTATAAGAAGAAAATACAAGGGTATCCTCCTATGATATGCGTACAAATTTTTCTAGTCCATTTATACCTTCATCTTCTCATGGAAAATATGCGCCTTAAAGTTATTACTCTACACCATGTCCAGAAAAGGAATGAATTCCTCACAAACATCTGTCCAACACAAAGTTGAATGACACAGTCTCCCATAAAAGGCTTTGAACAGAGAAATACCAACGAAAGAGTAGTAGATGTTTTTTTTAAGAAAACTCTACCAAGGTAGGTTTCGTACCCAAGATCAACCAATTTCAATGATTCCATCCCACAACATGGAATAAAACATCTGGATGGTCTGCTCTATTTGCCCATATGTATGAGGGTCAATGGTAGTGCTGAGGCACAAATAAGTGCCAAAATCATGATAAAACCTCTTCTAGATTCAGGATGTAAAACATGTATCCTGATATGAGATGATGGATATAATAAATACATGAAATCATGCCACAAAATCTAAATACCAATGATTTAAGTAATCTATTGTCTTTGACTCCTTAATTGCAAATATGTGAGCTGATTTTGTTAGATGATCCACCTATACCCATATGGCATCCTAGTCTCCCAAAACACTACGTAATACTGTAATGAAATTGATAAATATTTCACCCCTCTTCCACTTAGGTACATTTAATGGCTACAACAAACCACCGTGCACATAGGGATCACCCTTTACCTACTGGAACACTAAGCACGATTCAAAAAACTCCACCACTTTTGGGTTCATTGCCAACAACCAAAACTGTATCCTCTAGCCATGATACATTTTTGAATCTCTAGGGAGTACTACTAAAGGAGACCTGTGAATATCATGGGGAACACCCTCACACATTACCAATGTAACAAATAGCTTCCCATGATGAATCAATTGATTTTGACTATACTCTTACCCTCCAACTCGAGAATCACCATGGTCAACATGATCGCTCATAACCTCTTCCTCCATTTCATCACAATAAGACTCATACAAATGTTGTATCAGAGTATATATCACCATAATCTATAAAAAATCCTATACTACCATCAATTCATGCATCTATGTGAAAGAGGGTAACTCCTCCACTGCCTTCCAAGCATCTACAAATTCTAAAAGAACCACATTCAATGAGATCAGGCTCAATGTATCGGCCACAACAGTCCCTTTGCCTAAATTGAATGATATATAAAAATCATAATCGTGAAGATACTCCATAAACCTATATTTTTGGACGTTTATTTCTCACGTGGAAAATATATACATCTCCTTGTTATGAAATGTGAGGCCCATAAAGAGCTCCCCAATAATGTATCAACAACTTCTATGAAAAAAAGACTACTTCTAGATCCATATCATAGGTGTGGTTATTACATTTGAGGGAACATAACTGCCTAGAACCATAAGAGACCAGTCCATGCTATTGCATCATCACACATCCTATTCCTAGAAGGGAAGCATCCCAAAACTCGTCAAACATCATCAACTCTGGAAAATGGAGCACTGACTAACATTTCCTTTCAATAGATTAATCCTACATGATACATCCCACTCAACAAAAAGGCCTGGTATATTTGGGTAAGATCTTTCAACGAAGCATAAAATCATGATAAATCATGTCCAAATACCTAGTAATAGCGTACTGTATTGGAAAAAATATGAATATTTAACACATTATTTAATTTTTCATAAGAAACAACAACTTATACCTTCAACGGGTCCACCGCTACACCCTTTTGTGACACCACATGTCCAAGGAAATGAATCTATGAAATAAATAACATACAATTGGATAAATTTACATAGAGCTGGTGGAATCTAAAGAAGTGTAAGATAGTCCTGAGAAACTCAGTATGATCCTCCTCTAACATCATGTATATTCAGATATCATTGACGAAGATGATGACAAACCAGTCCCGTAAAACAAAAAAAAAAGACAGAGTTAATGATCCCCATGAGCACATCTACTACGTTCTTAGAACCAAATGACATAACCATGAACTTGACGTGGCCATAAATTCACAGTAAGGATTTATTTAGGAATTCAACCTCTATCGCCCTCAACTGGTGATACCCAGAAAATAGATAGGTAATAGAAAACCACCATGCTACCCTCAACTGGTATAAATGATCATCTATCATTGGGAGATGGTAACACTTCATGGCCATCCACAGATTCAACCTCCAGTAGTCTATAAAAAGCATCATAACACCATATGACTTCTTTATAAACAAAATTGGAGCAACATAGGTAGAAACACTGGGCCAGATAAATCCATTTTTTGTCATGTTTTCAATCCAAATAGGCATCACCCCCAACCCAAAAGTTTCCATCTGTTATGGAGCAATAGAAATCAGAGAAGCATCAGGCTGCAATTTTTTCCCAAACTCAAAATCATGTCGAGGGGGTAGGGTAACAACCTCATTGGGGAAGAAATACAAGAACTCCACAACAATGATGGGATACTCCTCCATCTCAGCTTCCATCGATTCCATTGATAGATAATAAAATTATGAAATAAGGGGCCTCATATGCCAGGATTCCATCTGACAACTCCTCTCACCTACAAAAGCCACATGAGGGCTATCGAAGCCTAAAAAAACAAATCTTATCTAAAAGATGGTGGTAAAAAATTGAAGAAATAACAAATAATTAAAGGTAATTATGAAATAATACACTTGAATCTGTAACAAGAAAATATCACCATGGGACTGAGGCAACTCCATCATCAGTTCACATCCCACACACACAAAAAACCAGATGGTCTGAGTTACAATAAACGTACTCATCACTAGGTGTATGAGATTCCTATATACATATACCCCTAGAGCATGAGATAATAATATTTACGAAATGGTGTTAGAATCTCCTAAATCAATAAAATTTTATGAATGATGACTAAAAAAACTGATTATGCCACAAAAATCATCGACCCTACTGGAACAGCTGCCTCTGTAGTGTTTAACGGACCACATGAATCTCCTCTACACCATTGCTAACGAATTCATCCAAGAAAACAACTAGGTCTAGGAACCAGAGTAATACCCTAGGGTTGGCCTCCATATGCCTTATTTCCTCTGAGTGGAGCATGAGCCTATTTTCTCTGTTGATGAAATGGCATGGAATGAAACTACCGCTAAGGAGGTCAATGAACCTTCCCACCTCAACCATACCATTATAGAACAACCATATGAACTAAATCTAAATGTCCCCATGAACTACACATATAAAATACACCTATCATAAGACATCAAGATGGACACGAGGTCCATAATTTGGAAATAGAAACTTCTAATGTTGACACCATAATGGATGAAATCTCAAAGGCCATATTTATTGAATCCTTCCAACAGTAACCTTCACATTCGATGAACCCTACACAATCCCCTCTCATGGTAGTCCTCATCACATGTTAATTCTCAAAACTACCTCTACTCTCTTCTGGACCTCAATGTATGTCAACAAGGTGAATGGATTAACTACTTATAGGGAGAAGGACAATGTGTCTCATCGTATCATATCACTCATGAAACCCCATACAAAAAGAGACATGAAGGAAAACTATGGTGATCCACGAACTTAATCTCAAACTCCTATGCCGACATACCCCCCACTAGAGGGAGAGTATCTCAAGTCGGTTCTCATCCTTCATAGTCGAATGAAAGAATTATTCCTAAAACACCTTCTAGAAATCGACCCAAAAAACATTATTCCCCATTCTCTACCTTAGGTACATAATCCCCCACTGATGTATATATCCCCCACTATAATGAACCTCCAATTTATTCCAATAGTTTATTGAAGGATAGATCATGCTGATGGTGATTTCATGTTCTTCGAGCCAGATCTATGTCCCCATGTACAAGACATTGCCCTCGTGCTTTCCAATCGTCTTCCTATGGAGGTTAAGTAACATTCTCTTCAACAGGCTTTCCTCTTCCTCTGGATCAACACACTTCATATCATCTACATATACCTGATGAGACTCCACTACCTGAGCCACAAGTGGATTAAAATCAAGTTCTATAGTAGAAAAGTAAAAAGAGAAAACTAATGCTCGAGTAGTATGTAATTCTGTTTAATAAACAATTTAACTATTTATTTATTTCATCTCCCAAAACTCCCAATTCAAACAAAAACACAGGTCAACATGATGCTTGTACCTATTCTAGGGTATCTACCCTACAATCACGGTATCCTCACATGGTCGTTTGGTAAACTCAGAGTCCTAACATTGGATCACGGGGGGCCCTAACATCCAGTTTCCTAGCCAGTCTTCCTTGTCCTATGTCACACACCAAGGTCACCTACCACTATTTTCATACCAAACCATGCAATACTCAATGTTATGAACTCCAAAATACGTCATACCTCTCAACCATCAACAATGATAACATTATATCAATACCCAATCTCTCTAAAGATTCCCCTACAAAGCTACAAATAGAGAAAGAGAGATAATAACCCTCGAGTCCCGCCTCTAGTAGGCCCCTGGGTGTTGACCAACAATAATAGATTACAAATCAAGAAAAATAATAGGAATTAATATTTTTATAGTAAAGATGATCCGAGGATAAGATATGTCAACCACAGAACAACTCCAAGACATTAATATATATATATATATACAAGAAATACAAAATCAATCCCACATACATGTATGAAAATATAACTATTACAAAACAAGTGTCTCAAATTGAAAAACCCAAAATAAGGCTAGACGATTACAAAAAAATTGTCCCAATGTTTCAGAAAATAATTCCTATCACGTTCCATAGAGTCATCATGGAAACATGAAATAAAAAATTATGTGTATGGTGAGAATAAAAGCACAATTTGCAAGGAAAACCAATGTATCTCATGCACAAGTGACAAAGAATACTAATTCCCCCTTGAGATGCAACAGAAACCAAAATCACATAACAAGGTATACTAGCCACCCAAACATCAACAAAGGCACCGTCACCAAATAACAAAAGTCAAGTAACATAATATAGTAGTCACATCAATGATAAGCTACCCCAAACAACATTCCCAATAATTAGAAACTCTCAAACCATTACGGAAACTGTCTTGGTACTCCCAAATCCTCCAAAATAACTACATCACATCCCACCCACACACACCTAGTCCAAATACCACATCACATCCCTTTCAAACAAACCAAGGCCACAAACCACACCACATCCTGAATACACCTTGGAACTACAACACATCTCTTCCCAAAGACACCAACGAAGAAAAGATTTCCCCTATACACCTCGGCCTCACAAACCCCAGACTTCCTAATATTTCTTGGGACATAACCACATGGAAGAGGGAGAAGGGAATGGAGTGTGGACAACCATCCATCCTCCCACCCAGATGTTTGGGAAAGACACCCTCCCCCATAAAAATGGTGGTGTTAGGCACATAGGTCTAAACTAGGGTGGGGTGCTCATATAATCACAAGAGAGTAAAATTATGTAAATATAGGTACCACACACTAAGCCTAACCTATGGGTTTGAAGAAAATAACAACCCCAAAACACTACCACCATTGCTGATGCCTATAAATGCACATATCAGGATGAACGACAGTCACATATGAAGTTTATAAAGAAATATTTTTAACAACCAATCACTTTCTTTTTATTAATAATTTACCAGTTATTCCATCCCATCCTAAGAAATTAACATCCACAACAAACAAACGACCTCACAAGATTTCGAAACAGAAGAAGAAAACTATAATAAAACACCACACATCAGAATTCCTCCCCACTTAACACCTATGAAAAACATTTCAATTATCATTGTTTAATGTAATGTCCCCAAACAATAGGGAAAAAATAAAAAAAATAGAAACCTCCAACATATAACGTCACAACCATACTCAGTAGCCCCACTACATATCCACACCATGCCTAGAAAAAATAAACATAAAAAAATAGGGTTGTGGTACCACTTCAAATAACCAATCACCTATAATGCAATAAACAAATATCTCATCCTGACATTCCATTACAACATTAAAACATCCACACACACCATCATGGTTTCAATACTATCACCACACAACCCGTGCAGTGATAAAAGAAAAAAAGACCCACACAAAACAAACATACACACAAAATAAGGCAAGGTTTATTCATATTTAAGACACTCATTCTATAATTCCACATGGATAAATCAAGGGTTATCAAAAAACTAGTTTTATTTTGGGAATCAATTTTAATAACTAGATATAGATGATTAATCATGTTTTCATGTCCATGGTCATTCAACATAATATTAAAAACAAGTATTCTTGGGTCAAGAGTGAAAATAGAGACAAAAAACAACCATGTTTTTACATGCTATACAACCAAAAAAATTCAAAACATAGATAAAAAATGATTGATAAAAAAAATCATCCCCATATTCCCCTCCAATCAATTATTACTAGTGTAATATGTCTGATTATATCAGTTATCATAATCTCCCACCCATATTTTATTACTTCATTTAAAATGGATCCAACCTTATTCACTTGAATACATCTATGTAGCCACCTAGAATGATACAACATTAAAAGAGAGATGAAGGAATCCCAACCTGGAACAATATATAATCATAAAATCCCCTTTGAACTAAAAACAAGGGGTGTGTGTGTAGAAGGAAGGACTCAAAAGGAATATTTGATCCAGAGGCCACAATAAAACACACATATCCACGAGGGAAAAATGGACTATGTATAAAAAGATAAAACCAAAGGGATCAATTAAATGAAGATAAAAAAATTAGAAAAGGTTACATCCTATATCAACGGAAGGAAGACTATTTTAGCTTACTTAAATTTCATGGCATGGCCAAGACCATACAGCTTGGAAATTTCAATGTGTCATGTGTGCTAGGATATTAATTATATAATTAATATCAGTTGGTTAGAGTAGATACTCAAGTGGAGGTTGAATTGAGTTCCAATTAAAATTTATGTTTAAAAATACTTTCTTAAAATCCCCAATTTATAAAACAAGTTAAACTGTAGTGAATTTTTAAAACTGTAAAGGTTCAATTAGGTTCTCAAAAGATTGATTTGGTCTCAGTTAATTTAATCCAAAGATTAAATTAGCTTTTGAAACTAATCGAATGATTTACAATAGTTACAAACAAATACTAGATTAACTATCAATGTGACTTTAAAATAGTTTTTTATTTCACAGTAACTATAATTGGAATAAAAAATATACAATATATTTTTAACATAATCTATGAATGAACATCATATGTAAAATAATTGGTTCAGTCTCAAGTCGAGACCTAATCCACTCCACTTGTTGATCACTTGCCACCAACCAGTTTATATAAAATAATCTCAAATCCACACTATGGATTGGGGTTAACAACAGTTCATAGCCTGTCCATGCCACATAGGGACCTCTACCACAGTTGTCGTGGGAAAACAAATAATGATCAGGCCACAAAAGACCTCTTCCATAGTTTCCATGGGTAAATAGAAGTAAAAGGTTTGGTGTGAGGACTTAAAAATCCTCCAGTTCAGTGCAGGAGTCAGTGTGTGTGTAAGATAAACAGAGTACACACACTGCTCGATAATAAACAAAAGAATAACTAAGATTAATTAGAAAAGTGTTTAGAAATCTCTAGTGATGAGCAGTGAAGCTCTGGACTCATTGGATTCAGCAGAAATGCTTCTGAGTCCCTCTCTGGTTTTTCTGTTGAAAAACAGAGTGTCGTGGGTCAGCTTGGGTTCTTCCGGTGTAAAGATATTCACTTGATTATAATTTACATCATGTTCATTTCAGTAGTGTTGTATTGCATGAATGAGAGTTCTTTTATGATCTTGTAATGTGTTCTTCATAGTTTTACTCAGGATTGTCTTTCTGTTCAGTATAGAGCACTTGTGTTTCATGCTTTTCTGTATTGCCTCTCGTATGTCTCTGTCTTGACCAGACTTCTCTTTATCTTCAAATGCATGATTTGAGCTGATAGGTTCCATGTATTTTTGGCCTCGTAATTTGTACTATTTCTATAAATAAACATTACTTATGTCAGTGCATTAAAGTCGTCAAATATGACCCTTAGAAAAATAAATTGAAAAATAAAAAAAGAGTTTAAGAAACGGTGTCACAATAGTTATGAAAACGGTGTCTCTTTCCTGGTATGTTCATCATGGTGTCTCCTTCATGGTATTTTCTTCATGATTTTTCCTTCACGGTATGTCCTTCACGGTGTGTCCTTCACGGTGTCTCCATGTCACGGTGTCTCACTCACGGTGTCTGAGTCACGGTGTCTATTTTATAGTTTATGGCTTCCTGTGCCTTGCTCATAGTTTATTAATTCACTGTGCCTTGATGACTGTGTCTTGCTAACTGTGTTTGGTAGTTAGGAAAAAAGAATTTCTGGATTATGGTGTCGGTTCTGAGTATCTTTCTTCATGGTGTGATGCTTACTATGTCACAGTGTGTCGTTGTCACGGTGTCTCACTAGTCATAGTGCCTGTGTCTTGTACTTAGCTAAATAACTGTATTCAGACGTAAACAGTAATATGCATAAAATGAATTGAGCATAACAATCATATAGTATAAGATAAATTGAAACATAAATACAAATTATTAATAAGATTTGTGAGATTTTTTATCATTAATACATGATTAATACATGAGGAATCCAACAATATCCCCTTTTTGATGATCACAAATCATGTAAAGGTAAACTATAAACGAGATGAAACTATAGCATATTATAAAATAACATATAGAATTTTCTCCCCAGGTTGGGATTATCAAAAAGGATAAATAGTAGAGGGAAAATAGTGCATATGTCATAAAAAATTGTTCAGAATATAATAGACAGTAGAAATACAAAACCAAATCAATGAAATCCCCATAAAAAAGAGTAGTCACTAGAATTCTTTAGGATGTGGCCTTTTCTTTCACTTTATCAGCAGTAGAAGAGGATTCCATAGGGGCATTTTCAGATGTGGAAGAAGGCATAGAGGTGGTAGACAAAGAAGGTATCGTTAGACCTTCGAATATAGAGGGAGCCAAAGTGGGAGCTGTAGAACATCTAGTCTGTGGATGATCAAGAATCACTGGCTGGATATAAGTTAGAGCTTGGATAACTGACATGGATATTGAGGATAAAGCATGTAGTCCAGGTCTTAGAGGAGCAGCAGCTGGAGCAACTATTGCTATACACTAGACATGAAGGTAAGGCTTTAGAAGATTGATGATGTCTGTAATAATTTCTCCACCATACTACATAGCATTTCCAATATCACTATTATTTTCCATGAACATGTCCAACAATCTAGTAAACTCAGTGAGCTTCTGAACTATTGCTTTGAAGGCCTGAGTCGCAGGTGGTATTTTTAGATTCTCTACAAGATATTTAAATTGATTTGACAAATCAGTTTTAGTGAAAATCTGGTTGAAATTGAATTCCACGTTCTTATAGATTTCCTTCTCGGCATCATTGGAAATCATTGAGTGAATTTGAAATAGGTCTAGAACTTTATCACCATTCTTAACAAATTCAGATAAAGGATCCATATCAAAGACACTTAAGGCATTCTGAATCTCTTCCTTGATTATGGATCTGAGAACAGTATTGTCCAGGGAAGAAGTTGAGGATTGACCAGAGGCATTAGAAGCCTTACAAGTAGTGGTCAATGATTTAAGCTGATTCAGAACCTTCTGAAGACAGCTAGTATACTCATCTGTGAGTTTATTCAGGTTCTCCAGAAGCTCTCTCATGAGTTTCAACATATTTCTGTGCCCTTATACAATCTTTTCATCAAAAGATAATAGGTAATGATGAATTTGGGACACAATATCTCAAGAAATATTGGAAACCGTTGGTTCAGGAGAAGCATCAATAGGTGCAGTCTCTGATCTGGAATGCAGTTCTTTCTAGAGGTTTTCAACCATACCTTTTAGGGATGCAACATCAGAACTAAGAAACTTATTTTCAACTCTCACCTCTTGAATTTGATGGATCATCCTATGTTGAATGTGAAGAATAATGTTTTCCAAAATCAGTGATGTATCTGTCTGACATAGTTTTGTCACAAGATGAGGTTGAGAGGACATAGTTTTCTCAACTCCAACTAAGAGAGAATATTCAAACACTTTAAAATAATCCTTACTGATAGATGTTTTCTGATCGGGTAAAGGTGCAGGAGTATGAAGTGGAACAAGGGCATGTTCAGGGTCTGGTTGAGGTTCATGTTCATATTCAGATTCAGTTTGAGCTTGAGGTTGAGGTTCAGGGTGAGTGATTTACATTAATTAAAATAGAGAATAAAGATCAATTCCTATTTCATTCACCTACTGAGATTCGGTCACATCATAGAAGCTAGGGAACTCATACCGAGTGTACACAGAGTATAAATCAGTTGGTTGAGATGCTTCAACAGACCCACTTCACCAGTCTCAAATTCGTTAGAGTCACGATTTTTAGGTTACTCCCCCTCAAAATTTACTTCAATTTTAGTAACCTGAGGCTCATGTACTTGATCTAGATCCATAGGATCAGCTCTAATTTCCTCATCCATTTCTTGCCTTTTCATTTGAAAAGGTATCCCCATCCTCTATTTAGAAGAGGGTATTATATCAAGAACAGATTTCTCTTCAGGGAATTATTCTAGATTTGATTATTTTATAATATGGAGTTATTTTTTAGTTGCTTCTCGCAGAGTAGGAAGTTATCTTTGATTTCTTTCTTCCATTGCATGGAGTTTTTCTACTATAGGCTCTGTCATGGCTTGCTACTCAGATTCTGGGACAGTTAAGTCTCTTGCAGCCTCATATTGGGTTTCTATATCAACAACATTGCTATGGGTATGAGGTTCATTTCCAGGAACAATGGGAGGAACAACAGTTCTTCCCTTTTCAACACCAGCTTCTTCTCTATTAGGTATTGTAGCCTCTTCTCTATGAGGGACTTCAGCTAGAATAACAGCTGGGACATCAGTCCATTCTTTCTCAATAGGAGATTCATCCATATGAGGTACTTCAACTACCTCTTCCTCTTCTTCTTCATCTCTTGGATACTCTGCAACTTCATCTGGTTCCAAACCAGGATCAGTAATGTCCTTTGGCCTTTTTGGGTAATCAACAGGATTGAACATTTCATATATATTTTCATTATCTTAAACCCACTCCATCATCCAGGGGTTCCAATTGATCTTCATCCTTTTGATTGTAGTTTTAGATAGACAGAATTCAAAATTCATAAAAAATTCTTCATTCGGTCAAACTACTCCTTTAGAAACTAGCATGGTTGAGATCATCCTTGAGTAAAACAGAGAAGTAGACTTGGAAGTAACCTTAATCAATTCACATATATGGTGAATTATATACTTGTACAGATTTATCTTTTTTCCATTCTTCATCATATTAATAATAAAAAAATCCTTATACTTCAATACAAAAAAATCACTCTTCCTCAGGCTAATCAAATTCTGAACAAAGTTAAACAATAAACTTGTCTCCCCATCCAGTTTAGCATCTATGGCCCTTCTCATGGTGCCATTTCTAGTTAAGGTTCCTAGATCAATTTCCAGGTCAAAGATATCTGTTGTAGGATGGGGATCTATTTGATAATCATCAAAAATCCCTTCATGAGGAATCCAAAGGCAATCATCCCGTAACCTCGAAGAGAATGACCATCTTTGTCCATTGACCCAGAGTCATTCAACAAAACATTCTCCAGCATGAAAAGAAAATTGAGCATACCGAAAGAACTGAGATACCAACCTTGGGTAAATTGGTCTATCCTTTCTAGATAACCATTCTAGCTAGCCTTGTTCTCTTAAAACTTTTAAAACCAATGATTTTCTAGACATTATCCACTCAGGGAAGATTTCATTCTCAAGAACAACAATATGGTTTACCAAATTTGGATTTAGGTGTCGTTCAGGTGCATGCTTCAGTTCTCTCTTCTATTTCTCTGAGCGGCACTTCTCAGATGACGATGAAGATGGACACTTTATCCATAGAATACACTGAAGGTTTGGGCAAGAGAGAAGGAGATAATGGTTAAAAGGTTAAGAGGGTTTGGAAAGAGTGATCAGGAGAGAGTTCGGGTGATGAATCGAGGGAAACCCTTGTGTTTTATCATTTGGGAATGTCACACATCATAAAAATAGAAATTCAGTAAAGGAAATAGAGGTGAAATAAAAATTTCCGCGATACGGGTTAAAATAAAAGAATAAATAAGGTTCACAGTGAGCCCGTGAATATTCGTTACGGTGCGATGGAGGAGGGTCGTCACGGTGAGACAATCAGTTGTCGTCATGGTGAGACAGTGAGTAAACTGTTCAGTCCCAGGGAGACAGTGAGTGAATTGTTCAGTCACGGTGAAACAGTGAGTGATTGTCATGGTGAGACATTGAGTAATATAACGTGAACAAAAATTGTTAACTGTGAGACTGTAAGCATGAAACAGTAAATGAGAAACTATGAATATGAAACATTAAAGTAAAATATAGCAAAATATTAAATATTAATACCAGTAACATATCTATTTGTGAATGATCATGCCAAGATCATGTATGATTTAATCTAATCTCCTAGAATTTAATGGTTTTGTGAATATATCAGTAAGTTGATATTCAATACTAATTAATTACAAAGTGATATCACTTTTTTGATAATGAACCCTCTAAAAGTGATGTCTTACATCAATATGTTTTGTCATAGAATGTGAAACAGGATTATTTGAAATGTTAATAGCACTTGTGTTGTCACAATTTATTGGTACATGTAAAAATTGATATCCATAGTCCAGTAATATGTGTTTTATCCACAAAATTTGGGCACAACAACTTCCAGCAGGTATCTATTCAGCTTCTGCAGTAGATAATGAAAAAGAATTTTGTTTCTCATACACCATGATACTATTGACATGCCTAAAAAGTGTCATGTTCCAAAGGTTCTCTTTCTATCTAACTTACATCTAGAAAAGTCAGCTTCAGAATAACTAACAAGTTCAAATGATTTTCCTTTAGGATAGAATAGTCCTAAATTAGGTGTATGCTTGAGGTATTTGAAAATTCTTTTTACATCACTTAAATGTGATTCTTTAGGGTTTGCATGAAAATAAGCACACATACACACACTAAACATAATATCAGGATGGCTAGCAGTTATGGGGAGTAGACTTCCAATCATTTCTCTATAAGTGGTTTGATCAACATATTTTCCATCTTCATCAAGATCCAACTTACAGGTGGTACTCATGGGGGTGTCACTACTTTTAGTGATATCCAATCCCAAAGGTTTTAAAAGATCTCTAGTATATTTACTTTGATTTAAAACAATCCCATCATTATTTTAAAAGATTTTAAATACACGAAATAATTTTAGTTTACCCATTAAACTCATTTCAAATTCATTTTGCATCATCTTAGAAAAATCAGCACATAATGAATTTTTTGAAGATCCAAAAATAATATCATCTACATAAATTTGAACAACTAAAACATCATTAGAAATTCATTTTATAAAGAGGGTAGGATCAGCTATTCCTTTTGTAAAACCATTGGAAATATGAAAAGTACTTAATATGTCATACCAAGCTCTTGGAGCATGCTTTATACCATATAAAGCATTTGAATGTTTAAAAATATGATTTGGAAAATGGGGGTGTGTAAATCTAGGGGGGTTTTCAACAAAAACATCCTCAACTATATACCCATTTAAAAATGCACTCTTGATATCCATTTGATATTGTTTAAAATTCATATGTGCATCATAAGCAAGTAGAATTCAAATATCTTCATGTCTTGATACAGGAGAAAAAGTCTCCTCATAGTCAATTCCTTCTTCTTGACTATAGACTTGTGAAACTAATCTACCCTTATTTCTAACTAAATTTCCAGCTTCATCTACCTCATTTATAAACAACCATTTAGTGCCTATGTTCAAAGTGTCCTTAGAACTTTCCACTATTTATTAGACTCTGTTTATTTCAAATTAATTAATTTCTTCTTGCATAGACATTACCCAAAAATCATCATTGATTGCATCATTAATGTTTTTAGGTTCATGCTGTGACAAAAATGATTGATGTTCAACCTGATTTCTAAGAGAATATTTAGTGTGTGTCCCTCTATCAAGATTACAAACAACAACATATTAAGGATGATTATTTAGGATCCTAGTTGATCTAGTGAAGTTAGGACTAGAAATTTCAGGTTCTTCTCTAGTTTTGGGTTCATTAGGTGAAGATTCTGAAATATTTACAGAACTAGTTCTATTTAAAATAGGTTCTTTGATTTTATCATTAAGGTTCAGAATAGACAAATATTTTTTCAATATTTTCAATAGATGACTTAGGTTCATGTGGATCAGTTTCATCAAATTTGATATGAACAGATTCTTCCAGACACATGGTTTCCTTATTAAACACTCTATAGAATTTTCTAGTTATAGAATATCCTATAAAGATTCCTTCATCACTTTTAGAGGGAATCTTATCAAGATTATCCTTGGTATTAAGAATAATGACTTTGCATCCAAATAATATAAAGTAACTAACCTTAGGTTTCCTATTGTTCCAAAACTTATAAGGTGTCTTATTAAGAACACATCTAATCAAGACTCTATTTATGATAGAACAAGATGTATTAACAGCTTCAGCCCAAAAGTAAATAGGCTAGTCATACTCATTTATCATTGATGTTGCATTTTATTGAGGGGTTCTATTTCTACATTCTACTACACCAATCCATTGATGTGTTCTAGGGGAAGAAAAGTTGTGACTATAGCCGTCGTGTGAGAAATAAAACTCAGACTCATGATTTTCAATCTCACAACCATGATCACTTCTCAGGGTCTTAATCTTAAGTCCACTGAAGTTCTCTACAGACATGGAGTATTAAATAAAGTAATAACATGCTTCAATTTTATGAGCTATGAATTATACACAAGTATATCTAGAAAAGTCATCTACTAATACATAGGCATAGTGCTTCCCATTTATACTAGAAACACTATAAGTTCCAAACAAATCCATGTGAACCATCTCGAGAAGGTGAGAAGTTGAAACTTTATTTTTTAATTGAAAGAAACTGTATGTTGCTTTCCCTTTTGACATGGATTACAAAATTTGTCTGATGGGAAATCAAGTCTGGGTAGGTCTGTAACTAAGTTCTTCCTAGTCATTTTACTATGTGAATAAATGTTATAGTGTCCTAACCTTCTATGCGACATCCAAGATTCTTTATGAATAACATTTTAACAAGCAACATTTTTTTTAGCTAAAGAATTCATATCAACACCATAAACATTTTCATTTCTCAAGTCATAAAATACTAAAACATTTATGGAATTCAAAACATTACAAGAACCATTTTAAAACTTAACATTAAAGCCATAATTACATATCTGAGAAATACTATACAAGTTATATTTCAATCCATCAACAAATAAAAATTTAGAAATTAAAACTGAGTTAGTGTTACCAATTTGGCCTAGGCTGATGATATTTCCTTTAGAATTGTCACCAAAGGTGACATACCCTCCATCAACCATTATTAAGATTTTAAAGCATGAGTAATCTCTAGGCATGTTCCTTGAACATCCACTGTCCATGTACCATGTTTTCTTACATGAACACTTTAAGCTGGTCTTCTACAAAACAGGTTTAGATAGAAAATGATTTTGGTACCTAGATTTTCGTGGGTCTAAACAGGTTAGCATGTAAAGATTTAGGTACCCAAACATGTTTTATGGGTATAATATAATTTATAGAATCAGTTTATTTTGAAATATTAACTATTTTTGATTTATAAAAATGTGAATAAGTAGTTGAAGAATATGAATTTCTAGAAATGGAACTAGTATAATTTTGTGCAGATTTAGGAATAATTCTATTTTTGGTGAACTGTCTCTGTCCAGGTTGGTATCCCAAACAAGTAGAATACTTTTGGGCCACTTTGTTAACTAAAATTTAGTTATATGGTACTATAATTTTTTAACTTTTCGAAGTCCTTTCTTAGATGCTCATTAGACATTTTCAGATCAGTATTTTCTTTTAACCGTTGAGCATTCTTTTCCTTTTCAATTTCAAGGGAAGATTTAACAGTGCTAGATAAAGCATGCTATTTCATTAAGGATTAAACATGTCCTTATGTTCATGATAGGTATCTTCTATCATATTACAATATTCAAATAATTCATCCCTAGACATGTTTTCATATTCAGAATCAGAATTAGAATCAACTCTAGAATAGTGTGAATTTAAAGCAGGAGGGTCCAGTGTAACCTCAGATGCGTTTGTCATAAATCACATGATAGATTTATAAGAATCTTCATCCTCAGAATAATCAGAATCACTTGAAGTGTATTATAAAGCACTCCAAGTTTCTTTCATTGCATTCTTATACATGTTGTCCTTATAGTCATGTTTCTTCTTGAACTTCAATTTTGGACAGTCATCTTTAGAGTGACCTTTTCTCTTGTATTCATAGTAGATAACTTCATCACTCTTATCAGCTTTCTTCTATTTCTTTTATCCAATGACCTTTATTGTCATATTCACGTTTTTAGTTTGATTTTCTGAATAATTTATTCTTCTTATAGAATTTCTTAAATCTTCTTTCTATTTGAGCCATCTCAGCATCACTATCAGATTCTGAACATTCACTTGTTGAGCTTTCAGAAGGTATGTTAACTTTCTCCTTGTCCTTCATCCTTGTGGTAGTAGACTTAAATTCCAATGACTTCCTTTTAGGTTCATTATCTTCTTATTTAATCACCTTGAGTTCTTCCTCATACATCATAAGCTTACCAATTATCTCTTTGATAGGCAGAGCACTAATGTCAGATGACTCACTTATTGAAACAGATGTGCCTCTCTATCGATGTGGTAGACATCTCAATATTCTCATAATTTGTTCTTTTGCTGGAACATCTTTTTCAAGGGATCTCATAGTGTTGAAAATCTAATTGAACCTGAGATACATATCAGAACTAGGTTCATCAGTCTTCATTTTAAAATTATCATATTTTATAGTATAAGTGTTCAATATCCTTTCTTTAACATTGGTTGTTCCTTCATGATAAACACCCAAAGTATCCCATATTTCATAAGTTGTATTGCAAGAAGATATTCTATTAAACTCTTCATCTCCTAGAGCACAATACATGGCATTCATAGCTTTACAGTTATTATTGTATGCTGTTTGTGTAGGTTTTTCCCAAGTAGTTCTTTCAGTTTCTGGAATCTTATATTGAGTCACTATAGTAGACTAGATGTTAAAACCCCATACTCCCTAAGTTAATTTTCATCTTACGATTCCACTGGGCATAGTTTGTACCATTAATTAAAGGTGGATAGTTGGTAGCAGCACCTTCTAGTTTTTTATCCACAGTTAGATTTTAGCATATATATTTAAAGAGATAAAATTTATAACTAACAGAAATTTAAGATCATTAAGATACAGCTAAAATCACAGTTGAAAAATAGAGTATTTTGAAATCATGTACTAATAAAATAGAACCTCCCTTTGATACCAAATGATGGTCCAAGTGGATACTCAAGAGGGGGGTGAATTGAGTTCCAATTAAAATTTCTGTTAAAAGATATTTCTCATAAAATCCCCAATTTATAAAACAAGTTAAACTTTAGTGAATGTGTTTAACTATAAAGGTTCAATTTGGTTCTCAAAAGATTGATCAGGTCTCTGTAAATTTAATACGAAGATTAAATTAGATTTCGAAACTAATCTAACTATTTACAATAGTTACAAACTCTTGCTAAATTAACTATCATTGTCACTTTAAAATAGTTTTGTAATTCAATGTAACTAGCATTGGAATACAAAATATATATTATATTTTAAACTTAATCTACGAATGAACATCAGATGTTAAACAAGTGGTTCAGTCTCATGCTGAGACCGAATCCACTCCACTTTGTGATCACCTTCCACCAAGCAGTTTATATAAAATAAACTCTGATCCACAACATGGATCAGGGTTAATAACAGTACATATAATTTCTAGGCCATGCAGTGACCTCTACCACAGTTTTTGTGGGAAAACAAATAATTATCAGGCCACGCAGGGACCTCTTCTACAGTTTTTGTGGGTAAACAGGAGTAACGGGTTTGGTGTGAGGACTTTGAAATCCTCCAGTTCGACGTAGGAGTCAGTGTGTGTGTATGATATACATAGTATACACACTATTAAAAAGTAATCAAAAGAATAAATGAGAGTAATTAGAAAAGAGTTTAGGAAACTCAAGTGGCTATAAGTGCAACTCTGGACACTTTGGATTTAGAAAAAATGATTCTGAGTCCTTCTCCGGTTTTTCTGTTGAAAAATAGAGTGTCATGGGTTAGCTTGTGTTCTTCCCGAGTGAAGATATTCACTTGATTCCAATGTACTTTTTGTGTTCTTTAATACTGTTGGATTGTTTGCAAGAGGGTTATTTTAATATTGTGTAATGTGTTCTTGACAGTTGTGCTCATGATTTTCTTCCTGTTCAGTACACATCACTCGCGTTTCTTGCTTTTCTATATTTTCTCTCCAATGTCCTGCTCTTGGGAACACTTCTCTGTATCTTTGAATGCATGAGTTGAGCTGCCAGGTTCCATGTATTTTGGGACTTGTGCCTCATAAAATGTATACAAATAAACATTAATTATCTCCGTGCATTAAATTCATCAAATATGACCGTTAAAAACAAAAATAATAAAACGACAAAAGAGTTTAAGAAACAGTTTCACAGTAGTTATGCAAACAGTGTCTCCTTCACGGTATATCCTTCTCATTGTCTCCTTCACGGTATGTCCTTCATGGTGTCCTTTTCACGGTATGTCCTTCACAGTGTGTCCTTCACGGTGTCTCCGTGTCACGGTGTCTCACTCACGGTGTCTGGGTCACGGTGTCTGTCTTTACGGTTTCTCACTTTTTGTGCCTTCCTCATAGTTTTTTATTTCACGGTTCCTTGATGATTGTGTCTTGATAACTATGTTTGGCACTTAATAAAGTAGAATGTCTGGCTTACGGTGTCTATTCTGAGTATCTTGCTTCACGGTGTTAGGCTTACTGTGTCGCGGTGTGTTGTGGTCATGGTGTCTCACTGGTCACAGTGCATGTGTCTTGTACTTATCTAAATAACTGTATTGAGAATTAAACAGTACAATAAATAAAATAAATTTAGATTAACTATCATACAATATAAGATATCTTGAAACATAAATACACATGATTAATAAGATTTGTGATCATTAAAACTTGATTAATACATGAGGAGTCCACCAATATCTTTTCAAAATTCTTGAAAAATGATCAAAAAATGTTTGAAACATGATTTATAGAAAATAAAATGTAATAGTGGAGAGACTATAACAACTAATAAATAGCTAGAAATGACTCACCATTGGGTGTGTCACAAATGTGAGTCACTGAAATGACTCAATGACACCACTGTCTTATACCACCTATCGATGCCACTCACCGATGCTAATCACCAACGGTGATCCACTAACATGACCCATCGATGCTACCAATTTACAGTGTGTCACCGATGCGACCCATTGATAGGACCTACCAAAAATGTGTCACTAATACAACATTTAGACAATAAGACACCGATATGACCCACCAATTGTGAGCCATCGATGCGACTAACAAATGCTACATACTGACATCGATTCATTGATGCGACCCACCAATGCGACCTACCGACAGCGTGACTCCAATGTGACCTATTGACATCGAGTCATTGATGCAACCCACCAACAATGACTCACTGAAGCGACCCACCAACACCACCAATTGATTCCTCCTACTGTTATAAAAACAATATTTTTTTAAATATCTTGAAATGGGTCGTCATGACATCCCGGAAAACCTCAAACACTGAATATTCACTAAGGAATGGACTTAAGGGGTTTAAGCCATTACAAAACACATAATGAATATCATAAATATTTTTTAAACAAGATTATAAAGAATTAATCATAACAGAACCCATGAAAAGGGAGCAGGTATCATAAAATTTTTATCATGGTTTTACATGTGTAAAATAAATAGGTTTCATAAACATTCTATATTTATATTAATAAAACAACCAAATAAATAATATAGATTGTATATTGGGATCATATCCATAGTATTTAATAAGTATAATCAAGGGTTATTGTCATTGATAAATAAAAATACCCTTCAAAGATCATTTAAACATTCTTGAGGAAAATATTCTTTACAATTTGAAAACATATTTTTAAAAATAAAAATTATTTAAATATTTTGTAACTAATTTTCATTGAAAATTTTATAGGGATTATATAATTTAGTATTTAATATTTTAAAAATGGAAAATTAAATTCATGTAGTGTACATTAAAATGTATATTTTTATTTATTTTTATAAAAGTAAAAGGTACACCATTTCAAAAATGATTAGAAATTACATTTGATAAATTTGGTAATAATTAAGACACTGTTAAAAATGTACTATAAGAAGCTTAGGATATTATTTTAAAAAATATTTAAAATATTTCTAGAAAACATGCACCTGGAAGAGAAATTAATTTTTTATAAAGAGAGAAATAAATACGACATTGATTAAAAAATTATTTTTGTATCTTGAGTATATAAAGAGAGGAAAATGAAAAGAAACCATGTATATTCATATAATAATAAGAGAAGAATAAATTTAATAAAGTTTTAGAGGAAAATTTTATGATATCAATATTAGGGACTTGATGATAAATAATCTTATGAAACAATTAGTTTGTAATATAACACACATACCACTCTGGTAACACATCAATCAGGAGACTGATGAAATTAATAAAATATATTGTTAATTAAATACTAATAATTTTTATAATAATAATCTTAACAAATCATGGGAACTATATACTCCGCAAAAAATATGAATCTTTTAAATATTTTATGTGTCTCATAGAAAATATATGTGAGATGGGAATTTTATACATTTGTTTAAACTAAATTTATTAATGATAAAATATAAAATATATTTAATAAATATTTATAATATATCTAATCTAGAACAATATTCATTTATATCATATCGTTTATTATATACTTCTTCAAATTTATCACCTATTTATTAACAAACCATTATTCAAATCATAGTTTTGGGTCATAAATAATTTATTTCTATTGTAGTGTTTTGTTTAGTAGTTTTGGTCTTAATTCATTGTTCAATGATATATATCCTAAATAATTTTAATAATGATAAAAAATAAGATTTATTAATTATATACATATTTAGAGTCTTCCATATAAGTTAAATAGATATTCTTGAAATTCAATATTCTTGGATATGACAAGTCATAAATAAAAATAAGTTTATATTCATTTATTGATGGATGAATTAGAAGAATGGAAATTAATATTTATCCTATAAAGAATAATTTTAATGACTTATATATTATATATAAATTTTAAATATATCCAAAGTACCTTAAAATTAAGAATTATGGGAATAAAATATCACATCTCTTTGTGGAGGTGGTAGTCCTCACAAACACATGAGAAAAATTGTTATATTGAAATGGTTTTTAAGCTAAGAAGGTCGACGTGTTATTATAATTATTAAAGTATGTTTAAATAATATATATATATATATATATATTATTCATCAATATATCTAGTCATGGGAGGCATTTATGGGAAAACATTTAAATCGGTTCGTGAGGCAGTAGTCCTTTGCACACACGATTGATAGTTTCATTTCCCATTTGATAGAAGAGGGTATGGAAATATGTAATATAATTAAACAAAATAACATAGAATTATGTTTTAAATACTGATTTAATTATATCATTTTATTTTATGTTTCTTAGGACAATGGAAGATGTGATAAAATAAAAAAGATTGGTAATTAATGATAAATGTTCTTTGGAAAACCTCTCCATGTTTATACATTAGGCCATCATAGGATGAATTGTTTATAAAAATAGGTTATCAAGGTCTTAGTTGAGATATTTATAGATGGTACCTGGGTTTTTATTTTGTCTTCCAAAAGTATTTATAATTATTAATGGAAGATGATATAGGGTTTTCTTTGGTAATTGAGTAGTGTGTCATAATTGTAAATTTTAAATGCTTTCTAGTATTCCATGTGAGGTATGAGTTAGAAGGATAAAAAATGGATGATTATAAAATCTAAGATGATATAAGTTCTCAGTATTGAATGAAAATTGGAATTGGAATCATATTAAAATCATTTTATTGGAATTATTATTTGGTCAATCCCCTAGTAAACCCATTTTAACCTTAACCATGGTAAATAAGTTGTACACATTTTTCTATTAATATAGATAAAAAGTTAACTTCAATAAATTATATAATACTAATTAATATAAATAAAAAAATTTATTCCATTTTACCAAATTTAATTAATACTATTGTAAGAATTTATTTTGAAATGAAACCCACATATGTGATGAAAAGTGTCTTTTGAAAGAAACGGTTTGCATACATGTAAAATTTTTATATCAAAATTGTACACAAAATGTGATCCCAGTGTACTAAATTGAATTTATTGTAATATAATTTATTTGAATTTAATTTTTAATCCATATTAAAAAATTTTATCTTCTAATTATTTGAAATATAATTACATTCTATAATGAAAACAAGTGTCTTTAATATTAATAGAAAAATTAGTCTTCATATTAAATATTATTAATAGTATATTAATGTTTATTAAAACATTGTGTTGGGTGTAACACAACCATTCATATAAATTATGTTTTTTTAAATATGTCCGAAAATCCTATGGTGTTATATTATATGCCTTTAAATTGATTTCCTCCCATGAAAATCCATGAATTAAATATAATCAACTGGGGATAAATCTACCTCATTATATCCTTAGTTTTCTACATCTGTTATTAAAATTGGAGGATTTCCCAAAAAAAATTAACCAGGTTATTGATATTATTTTGAAGCATGTTCTCTTTATGATCATGAATCTACAATATTTGTTCCATTGAAGATAAGTACTCTTATAGTAGTATAAATATATTTTTCAATATATGTGAAGGTTTAGTTATGTATATCCTCAATTGTGATACAAGGAATACATAAAAAACGTGATAGTGGGTTGGAGTAAGCTGTAAGTGATTATCTATCATCACTAATTGATCATGTATCTCAAATTTGAGAATATACTATGGTCCAAGTGTTTTTTGTTATCAAATCACAAAACCATAATCCATGGAGATATTAAGTAAAACACCAACTCCCCAACATTGAACTTCAGAACACACCATTTATTTTAAAAAAAATATTTTCAAATGAATAGACGATACCTTGATATATGGTTTTTATGTATCATACCACCACTGAAATTTATTCATCTAGATCAATTAATAAGGGATTTCATTCTCCAATTTCATTCCATCACCTTGGATAACTATAGTTCTCTCTAACAACCAATACATAAGGATAATTATAAATGCTCATGTGAGAGATATTGTTGTAAGAAAAATCAACAAGTGATTGGTATGGAATAAAAACTCTAATAATAAATAGAAAAGGATCTCAATAGATATTATTATACTATAAGGATGACCATATATTTGAGGATGATACATAATATTGAAACATAACTATTTATACTGAGAATTGTTAAGTGTTCTATAGAAAATTTAGGTAAACTTTATATCCCGAGCACATATTAAAGAATGTGGTTATCCTAGGAAACTTATCATTTAATTAATGTATATCCTATATAGATGATCCATTGAGAAATATTCACATATATAAATGAATTTCGACTAATTTTTAGGTAAATAATCTACAGACCATATAGAATTTGTCCATTTATATATTTTGTGGAGTTTGAAGAGAATTTCCATTATGATGTTTTATCACATCCATTCCAGTATGGGTAATTCATTTAACACCCCTTAGTATTTTTTCTCCCAACTATAACCCAATGACATAAAAAGCATTGAGATACAAACTATGAAATACCTCTCTTCATGTTATCCCATTCTAAATAACCATTCAAATATCTATAAATATTTTTTTCTTCTAATGTGAATTTATAATGAAAAAATTAAAACATCCTCGAATATCTCCTCCTCCATATTGGGTATTGAAATGACAAAAAAATAGTTATTTATATATATGTCATTCCATCACAATTAATGTTGAAATCTAGATGAATTTTGGCCTTCCTGTAATTCTCTATGTCTTTATTATCCACATATTGTATCATTTCATAAATATATTGATAAGAATTTATTTTTGATATATAATATTTATTTTCTGTAATTATGTATTAAAATAACCATCAATTTTAAATGAAAAAATATTTTTTCTTATATGATCATCATTATATATAAGCTAGTACTAACCTTTTTACTCAAAGCATCTTCAACTGTGTTATCATTCAGATGGTGGTAATTTATCAATTTGTATTAACCATTAATCTGATCCAAATATCATATCAAGCACATAATTATGTCTTTATATTTGAATATATACTTTAATATATTATTATCTTTATTTATACCATACATTTATCCAAAAAATTAATGTGTTAAAATATTTATTGAAAAAATAATAGAAGATAACTCCAAATCATGATTTGTGTAAATTGTCTCATGAACCTTCAATTACCTTGAGGAATAATTGATCACCATATAATTATTCCTATTAATGTGTCCTATTCTCTTCTTATATGAATCTATAAATATTATAAAACTAAATAAACTATAGTGAAATATATGAATAGGTACATCGACTGATATTCTCTTTAGTTCCCAAAATTATTTCTCACTTTCATTTATAAAAAAAGACACGTCCCCCTTAAGAATAACTATGGTTATTAGATTAAATATTCCTAGCAAATTATCCAATAACCATTGATAATATCCAACAATACCATGAAAACTATATATCTCATTCACTGTTGTTGGACAAAGACAATGTTTAATAGCATCTGTCATTGATAGCTCAACCAGTATACCTTCTTTTAAGATTAAATGGAACCAAAATGAAACTATTTATAGCCCAAACCCAGACATTGTAAAATTTGATTAGATCATATCCTTACCAAGGTTCTTCAACACAATTATTCACTAATAGTTTCCCTCTAATATCTCTTTAAACGTATAAGATTATCAAATATTAAGATATCCAAAAACTGATCATAGTCATATCTAGAGAATCTATTAATTAATGCAATGAAGAAATATATGGAATTAGTAAGGTCAAGTGGGATCAATATATAAACATATTTTACATAATGATTATGAAATGTTGTGTTGGGTATATCCACATTATTGACCCTCAATTTATGATATGATGAATTTTTGTAATCATAAAACATTATTAAGATCCAAATAGTTTGTCAAATAAGTCCTAAAAATATGGTAGAGGATAATTCCTCTTGATTTTAATCTTGTTCAGCTGCAAATAATCAATGTAGACTCACATTAATCAAATTTATTCATAATGAATGGATATGAGCACCATATAGTGATATGGTTGGACAAAAAAAATCCCATTTCAAGATTATCCTTTAGTTTATTCTTCAATTCCAATTACTAAATCGAGGCCATTATTTGGTGATTATTTAAAATCGGTGTGTCCCTGGGATTTAGTTTTATTGATAACTCAACTTCATGATTTTGTGAAAGACTATATAATTAGCCTATAAATATGCCAACAAAATACATCCTAATAGAAATATCATCAATGGTGAGTTTATCCCAACCATCTATGATAAAAACACTTTATTAAAAAGGAATCAATTCTTATAAAATAGATGTAATTTAAATTTTATGTTCACTTTTATCCTTACACTGATATATGATCACATGATTGTTTGTAAAGTCTTACATGACATCCCATCATTAGAATATGATGTGGGTATTATGTAAGAAATTAAAATCCATTCCAAATAAAAGATAAAATTTAAATATATGGAGAATAAAAATATTTCTACGAAGAAAATTCTCATATACATAAATAATAGAAGAATAAATTACTAAGATGACATCATCACACCAGTCAATATTATCACTATTATTCACACTAGAAAATATTTGGGGTGGAACAATAATATCCTTATAAAATTAATAATAAATAAATAAATTGTTAAATAAGGAGTTAAATAATACATTAATATTTATAGAGTGGATTGTTGGTGTACCTTTCACAATGACATTGTCGAACCACCCAAAAATAATAGTGATAACATGGTATTTCTAGTTATCACACATATTAAGAGGTTATTGAATTTTATCATCATAATTAGTAATGGAATTTTAGGAATGGTTAGAATATTACCCATACTACTAGAATTTGAAATATCAGATTTTTGGTTGTTCATTATGTGGATCTTTTTCTCTATTCACATTAGTATCCATCTTCGTCCCATAACATCATCATTCATAGAATCATATACCTTCCATTCCACCCTTAAAAAATACAATAGTCCACTTGAAGAAATATAATTACTTTTTCATTCCACAACCTGAGTATAATGGAGTGATTGTCATTATACCTCCATGGTTTTTAGAGTTTCTATTGAATTCCATCATTCTTTTCATAACTGAACAATGAAATTGGTGTGTAATTGAAATATACATTTCATTATTGATATCACATAAAATAATATCTTCACAGATTCAGTTATACCATATGCCAAACACAATCTAGGGACATTGTTTTAAACCATAGAATAATTTATTAAAACTACTTTTTGGTTATATGATGATACGAGAAGAACGAATCACATGTCTTATAATATTTTATTCATATATACCAACAAATTCATCATCCATCTACATTAGATCATGTAAAACATTATCCATTTTCAATGAATGAAATGATTAAAGTAATTATTGGAAAGTATTATCTAAAACACATCCATCTCCATATATTCAAGGTATTTTAATTTCCATATATTCTTGATAAGATTCCTTTATTAATATGTTTATCCTTATAAATGATATAAATCAAGAATTGATTTTATGTTCTCCAATCATTATAGAATATGATATATCTTGTTTATGGTATTGATTAATTTATCAAACACTAGTGGATCTATGGAACCACTAATATAATGTGGATGTCTTCATAGGAAGGCCTCAATAGAAATTTATTCACTCATTTTTTTATTTGGATGTTTAGTATGGTTAATAGCTTAAAATTTTTGTGTGAGGATAATAATGATATTTTTTATTACATCTCCCACTACAATTTTCTCATAGGAAAATAATTGCATTGTTTATTGCATTCTACATTAACAAGATTCATTTGTGTTCTAGATATTGAATAAAAGGAAAAATCATAGTGAAATAAATAATAATCATAGTGGGAACCTGCATAATCAAGATAAAGGTTTTACAGGATGCCTATATCCTGAAAAATTAATTTTAATTTATGACACCTTGGGTTTATCCTAGTTCATCCACAGTCATCATTTATTATAATACTTCATAATATTTTCTATGGATAATGTGTAATAACACATGAATATCCCATAGGGGTGTCAAAAAATGTGTGTATAAAGAACAATTGTTGTTCACCCTTTGAATACCATGTACATCCCATCATTTTATTTTTAGAGTTATTATCCATAGTTACACTATTTGAGACCAAAATCAACTCGAAGTATCAAGATGGAAAATTTTTTCAATTAAAAAATACCCATTTTTAGCATAACATAGTATAATATACTACTCAAAAGAATATTCAAATTGTTCTCACAGAATTTTATCATCCATATTCCAAAGGATAACTAAACCTACCCTATGATACAAAATATAGGGAAAACTTTCTATCATATGAAGAGATCTTATCATAATAGAATAATATTTATTTCATTATTCAGAATCACACATTAGGAATATGAAGGTTTAATTTATATATAAACACAAATAAAATAACAAAGGTGTATAAGTGAACTGCATAATCTTATAATAAATGTTTCTTCAATATGTCTCATATTAGACATAACATACTTAAAACATTTATTCATAACCTTCAGAGATAAATCTAAAAACATGAATGTTTATTTTCTTTTTATGTGTAAAAATGGAGATGCCAATGATCATGTAAGAATATAATGAGCATTAGGGCATGACAACATGAGCATGATATTTTATTTCCAAACCCTATATATCATACAATATAATCTTGAGTCATTAAATAAAGCTTCATATTTCATATGACATGAATAAAAATGAATAAAATAATATGTCAATGATATAACTACATTGGTATAAGACATGGATTTGTGGAAAACACAGATGAATTCAAAATATTATGTCTAGGATATCTGACAGAACATTCATATCATATTAGTCTTTGGATAAACACCCATGTACATTATTTTGGATTGGGTCAAACTCGTGTGTACCCTCTTCTGGGATTGTGATAACCTCCTATGTACCGTCTTTTTTGGGCATATTAATTCCTCTCGTGTACCCTTTTTCTTCAGGATTATGACAAACTACCATATACCATGTGATTTCATATAACATTAATCATAAACCAATGAATTATAGTGATATATAATTCTGGGTATAGAAATCATTTAATAAAAATCATAAATATTTTTTCTCTAACATCATAAATCATGAAAAAGATACATCTTTCAATAAATACTCATTAGGGTATAACCACTATAACAAATAAAATTTCAGTAACATGTTTTCATTATAATACTAAAAAATGTAAAGAAATAATAAGATAGTTACATTGGATCATATACATATAAGATTGTGATAAAATCAATGGATCACATCATTTATGTATATATGTACTGCTAAAAGATCATTCAAACATTATTGAAGAAAATATCCTTCCGAAATTGATTTTTTTATTTATATTAAAAAATTTGGGTAATAATTTTACTTTAAAATAAAATCATAAAATTATAATTTATGATTCAAATAAATTATGGTAGAAAATTTCATTCATGAAACGTTCGTTAACATAATGACTTGTTAATCATTTTCAGTAAAAAGTCAAAAATACCTCATTTTAAGAATTAAAATAAGAATCTTTTTAAACACTTCTAAAAAAAGTCAAATGTTGGTAAAAATTAATTTAGAAAGATATATAATAATATTAAAAACATTATTTGGATCATTTGTACAAAACATTTATATTGAATATAAAATATTTTCAACTGAATAGAAAAAAAATGATAATATTCTTTAAAAATATTTTCTTCAGTTTGTTGTGTACTAGAAGAGATTAAAATGAAAGGGAAAAATGTATTCCAATGAAAAAATAGATTAAAATATATTTTATTGTTTTCATGATTGGTATATCATGATATTTCAATAACATTAACTTGATCATAAACAATTATTGAAGACAAAGAGATTGTAATATAAAACCTCTTCCCCTTTAGTAACAATTGAATCATATTCCCCATGAAAGAAAGAAACCATAGTTGGATCTGTAAATATCCATAATTTTTATAATGATTATTATTATATACATGCTGGGATAGTATATACACCATACAATAGAAATATATTGTGAATATGAAAAGTGTATCATCGAAAATAAAAGTTGGATAAAAATATATTACATTTGGCCTGACCTCTTCCATATTTGATCTAGCATCCTATATAAATTTTTGTTATTATATATATAATCTAAAACCATAATCATATTTATAATTTACTTTATGATATAATTTTATCATGTTATCACTAGTTAAAAACATTTTAATATTGAAAGCAATATTCTTGATGATAGCTTCTTTGTTTTTCATGTAAGTTTAAGTTGGATAGTTGTTGTCCATGTACATTCGTACTAGTTAAATATCCTCAAAAATTTTAGTCCATAATATTATATAATATATATTCATTATATATATATATATTCAACTATAGAATATATATATATAGGCTAATAAATTACATCGTTACTGGAGATGGAAGGTTGTACGTATGCATGAACAATGATTTCATTTTTAGATGGATGGAATGACATAAATTTATTAATATGTCACCTTTAAAAAATAATTTTTATTTCACACATATAATATATATATATTTTAAATATAAACCTAATACAATTAAAAACAAATGTATTGAAATAACATATTACATTACTTCATGGAGGAGGTAGTCCATATGTACAAACGGGAGACATTATTATTTTCCAACCGATTATAAAGAATCAAATAAAATATGTTATTAAAATTATATAAGTTTATTTATGTAATTAATTACATATAAAAACCTTAAATAAATTGTTTTATCATTTCAAGAGAGGTGGTGATGGAAAAATAATTTCAACTTCTTCTGAGATGGTAGTCCACCATACAGATGAAAAAAAAATTTCATTTCACATTTGATGGAAGAAAGGATGATTATATTTTATAATATTAAAGTAATAAAATATTATAATATGATATATATTTTTTTTTATATCATCTCAGATTAATACTATTTGAGAAATGTGAAATAATAAAAAAACAAAAACTATTGAATAAGAATGATACCACTTACTTTGAAAACCTCTATAGTTTTACACATAATGGCTTCCTTGGGAGGTTTTATGATAAAACATGGATTATAAGTCATGATGATAGATGTGAGTAATGTATTTTGGATAGAAATGAGTGGGAAAAAATATTTTCATGTGTGAAGGGGAAATGAGAGGGGGTTCTATTTTATAATTGAGGAATGTGGCACACTTGTAAATTTTTAATAATTTACAGTAATTCCATTTATATTTCTTGGTATAAAGTAACTAAAATGTCCAATTATAGAACATTATTTGATATAAGTTAAAAATATGTCTATAAGATATGAATTGGAGTGGTTTTTTGGTCTTTTAAACCCATAACAGTCTTGTTTAACCACAAGTAAATCTGTTTTAACCTTAACCACGTTTATTTAGTTTTACTATTTTTACTATTATTAATGGGAAAAATTAATTTGATCATAGAATATAATATTAATTGACATTATTCAAAATATTAAATCTATTATACCACATTAAATTCCAATGAGATTAATAATTAAATTTTAAAATTATACCCATAGTAGCGATGGAATAACGGTTTTCCAAAGAAAATATTTACATGAGTGTAAAAAGTTCTTATTTCAAAATAAGATATAAAATTAATTATATTGACGTAAATTGGATCAATTATGATATATTTTAACTAATTTTACATTTAAAAACCTATTGAAACAAAACAATGCTTAAAAAGTCTTTAAAAGAATGATCAATTTTTAATAAAAAATCGTTTTTTACCTATTCATAGAAACAATAATCTATTTTCAAAATTATGAAGATTTGAGTCTAAGATAAGAAATAAATATTTATTAAAAAATGATCATAATTATTGAAAATAAATATTGAAATTTTTTTAACATATAATTTTATTATTTTTTAAAAATAATAATAATAAAAATAAGTTTTTTGAGGAAAATGTATTTTTGAAGAATATAAGGGCTTTGAAAATAATTAGGAATTTATTTCTAAATTTATTATCATTTAAAAAAATCATTTAAATTTATTTTTTAAATTAATTTTATATGACTAATTAAAATTCCTTAGTTATGACAAGAATCTTTGTGTAATATCTTAAACAATATATCATGTTTCATTACTACTCAATGTTCCATTTAATGAAAAATAATGAACATATTAATTTTAGGATAAAAGAATTACATAATAAAATATCAACTTTTTACACTACTAGCCAATATTGATCATAGATCACACCATCTACAATCAAAGTCCACCTTGGAACTATGCCGTTTCCTTCAAACTATTCTCATGTCATCAAACATTCAAAATTAGACACATGGTTTGCTTTCACCTGGTACACTAACGAAGAAATGAAAAATATATGTGAAAGGGTTATTAAAAAATTATTTTGATATTTCACCAAGAACCAATACACATATAATACCATAATATTTCATTCATATTAAGAATCTCACTTTTCAAAGACTCACATATTATTACTGTGAAATTCTATAACAATGTTTCCGTTCCTTGAGAATAAAAAGTCTCAATGTAAAAAAAATTATAATTGATCAACCCAGTGCCTTATACAATGGTTAATGTCATGTTAAGGGAAGATATATATTATTCTATATTGGTTTTATTAAATTATAAATTATTCATCAAAAATATTATTTGTCCAATACATCCAGACATGAACCATATGATAATTATATAGGCCATGAGTAGGGTAGTTTTTCTCATGGGGTCATAGCTAGTAATAGAGATATGAAACTACCTGATACTTCTATAAAAAATGAACTCAAATGTTCATACATGAATCAACTTAGTAAAATAAAAATAAAATCCAAGGATCATGAATTATAAATAGTAGATCAAATATGTACACTATGAAAAACTCTTGAAAATCATATTCCGCTGTGTTTATTCATTCAAACATTACTCCTTTTAGAAGTATCAATCACATGCTATCATAAGCACAATATTTCATAAATGGAACACCTGATGTATCATATCAAACGTTAAAAAATCCAAATTTAATACGCATACCATTTCTATTCTAATGACCTAACTACCCATGTGTTAACTTGACCAATAGGTATTCAATATTAATAAATCACATGTCTGAGAAAATAATCCTCATTGATCAAAAATTAATAATTTTAATGTTTTGAATTAACATGACGCAAAAAATGTGTACTCAATAAAATCACATTGTAACTTGTATGTTACTTTATGATTTATGGATAAATAATAATATCATATATGAATAAAATGATGAAGCTATTCAAGTATGGGTGGGTAATTCTATTCCCCAATTCCATAAAAACTAATAAACCACAAATAAAACAAAAAATTAATTGAAAGATACTCATATAATCATTATATTATCATTAATTACTTATTAGAATATCCTATTCTTTTACCCAAAGGTGGTGGTATATGGAGTTCATGTAAATCATTGTGAACCACTATGCTCTAGTAAATTGATTGAAAAATTCATCAATCCCAAGAAACATATATAAATTCTTCATATTGACTTTATTAAAAATAACATAAACAAAACACAACCGAAGGATACCACTTACCTTAATAGGGAGTAAAATTGGTGTACCCTAAGTGGAAGTAGTCAGTTGAATATATCCATTTTCTTCTAAATACTAATGTTTCACATTTAGTTATTTCAAGTCAAATGGTTCCAAATGGCGAGGAGGAATAAATATAGGATTTGTACATATAATTAACTAAATATCAAACTCAATCCCCATATAAAGAGAAATTATATATATATTTTCTTAAAAACACATAGGATTATGATCGACAATGGGAGGGATACATGAAAATTGTTTCTTGGTCTATTGGAGAAAATAATAGATAATTATAATCTATATCCTCTTACACATTTATGGATTGTACATGAACATGCTCCCATGAAGCGGAATTATGACCCATTTCCTGATTCAATCAAATGAAACAATAATTTTCTGAAATTATTATAAATCCCATAAGTAATTAATTAATTTTTCGTTAAATAACTAGTTTTCTAAATCAACTAATCATATAATGAACACATAAAAATGAACTGCAATGACCCAAACTGCTATAAACGAAATTCCATAATCAGTTTATTTGTAAGTTGTATCATGTAACAAGGCTATAGAAAACACATGAAATTATTTTTAATTGTTATATAATATTGGATTTCACATACTATTAAGGGCCATTTCTATTGATAATAGAGCTATTGAATAGTGATCACATGATTAGTATAAATAGAGAGTTTTAAAAAATCTTATTGAGAATGAAAAAAGATACGACGACCTCAACTAGTAGGACCACACCACATAATTCCCATTTATCAGAGATTATGAAGCGGATAAAATCACTGTGATTTTACCATGACCATTCCCAAGATGATATCCAATTACATAAAAATGATAGAAACATTTTATGAGATAAATTTAAGTCATCGACACCACAGAACAAACCATGTATGCCGAACCACCACATTAAAGTATCACTATCACACACCATACTCTTATGGTGTTTGAGAGTGTATTAAATGGATATTTATAAGAAGGCTAAAATTATGATTATATATATTATTTTTTATAAAATGATGAATATATTTTCCTCCTACAATTGTTACATTAGAATTTTTTTTACAATAAAAAAACAATGTTTTTTTGTGTAATATTTATATAAGTTATTGGGATAATTTTTTGACGAAATAATTTATTGTAAAAATAAATAATATTTCAGTAAAATATTATTTTTAAATATTTTTTATAAAATATAATAGATCATATTATTTTATGATGTCAAATGTAATTTTTTTATGGTTCTAAAAACCTATTTCTATAAAAAGCCTTAAATTTCTAAAAAAATATAGATTAATATTTTAAAAGTTAAAATAAACACATCTAGAAACTTATTTAGATTGAATGAATATTTTTTTAATTATAAAATAAAAATTATAAAAATGTGATTTTTTATAGTTGTCATATACTTTCAAAATGTCCGTTAGAAATTAAATAATGTATAAATATACTTTTTTTTATTAAATAAAAAGACCCAAAAGTGAACTAATTAATACTATAAAAGGTATACATGACCAAATATATGTTTTTCCTTTAAAATAATGTCATTTTTATGTCATTTATCTTATAAAGCCATTATGAATCCTCAAAAGCATATAATAAATTTTTTATTTTTAAAATTCATTATTAAAGAGTGCGACTCACCTCCAAATAATAATGGTAATAATTTTATATTATTCATCCCATTTCCTTAATAAATAACGATGACCACTAAAATATTGGAGAATCTAGGAAATAAAACCTAGTATGTATTTTGGTTTTTGTTAGTTTTTTTATGTAGATTCTGAAACCTAAATAATAAACAAGTCCCCCAATTTTCATTTTTGAACACACCCAATCTCACATTTATATTAAAAAATTTCCTTAGGTAATTTATATAATCTACCATCCAATATATATTTTCCTACCATGTCACCCCAGGAACTCCAGAAGCCCCTACAAATCATTTTGATTCACACACTCAAGTATGGGATCTACCACTCTATTTTTATCAAGGACTTATTTTTGTTATGTCTATAAATTTATATTTTATTATGTTTGATTATATTATTACAAATTTCCATTAATATCTATTTTATGAATAAATAATTACTGACACATGTCACTCTCATTAAGCCTCCTTTGATCCCTTATTTACACCTGTTACGATGAAAATATTTATTAACAGATTTCCCTCTTTTATTTTCTATTAGAGAACATCTATTATGATATGATTCTTAAATTATATTTTACTATATATGGGTATGTTATTAAATATTCCCAAACCAATAAATTAAATTAATATGTTAATATATCTCCCCTTCACTCTCATAAATTCTCCAATGGTATTTTATTTACACATATTACCATGTCGAAATATAGATAGGATTATTTTCTTTATTAATGATTATTCATTATCATATTAATATATATCAAATTTATAATATCACAATATGTTTTCAATATTCCCATAAATTAAAATTTTATCTTAATTTGCTGAGATATATCTTTCTCTATCATCGCCACAATTTTATGAATCATTATGTGACACAGTCATAGAGTCGAAATATCACTATAATTTTCCATTCCAAAAAATACAATTTAGTGATTACCATACCTAATTCACATCATGGGTGTTCAAATTTATGAATATATACTTTTTATTGGAGACATAAATGTATTCATTAAACACTCCATTCCCATGTAATAATTTTTTATGATGAATGAATCCTTTTTGAATGATCTATATTGCACACATAAGGATGAGAATGAAATTAATGTGACAGGTTATCCCAAAATTTTATATTGATGGAATTAATGGGAGAATGTTTACAATTATGATACATGATTTTGGGATATGGAGTGAACCTGATTCCATTATTTATCTTTGTCCACCATTTTATCTTGGTGGTTTATCCTTGAAATATGTTTATAATACAATGTTTTATGTTGTTTACACATTTCCCATGTTGTGCTTATCATTGTTCATCATGAATCATTGTTAATGTGTAGGATTCATAATATTTTTATACCCCATTAATATTCCCATTGTCTAAAATGTATCACTTATCCGATGATTATTCCCTTACTAGGATTTATTACTTTCCCCATTATTGTTTTTTCCCCATGTTAACCTGTGCAGTTTTAAAATCCTATAAATTTTAGATGCATGTTAAGGAAGATTTCCATTAGGTTGTTGTATCCCATGTTCATGATATTATTCTATATACTTAATTCCAAAATATACTCAACTAATAAATCTTTTGGGTTTTATTATGGGTAATTTTATATAATAAATCATGAACTAATGTGTATGAAATAGATGGGTTGTTATTGTTGGTATTAGAGTAAAATTATTGTTATTATTCTGATTAGTATTAGAAAATTCCATTGAAATCCTTATAAATAATTTCATGTGTAACAAAGCAATGATATTTTTGGTAAGTATAGATTATTTTTAAATCAAGATAATTTATCCCTTTTTTGATACTTCAAGTAGACTTGGTACATGAATAGATTTAAATATGTGTAACAACCCTGACAAGGTGTTAGGAGCCTAACTCGGTGTAACCTGGTACATAACAATGTGCCTTACTGTTCACCTAGTTTGAATGTTGGAGGGGATATGCTTTTGTAAAATCATAAACACATAATGAACCATTAATAATGGATCATGAATTACCATAAGAGTACATTTTAGGAAATAAATCATGGGTAAGGTAAGTTTAAACCTAGAAATTAATTAATGACAAAATGAGTATAATTTTTATGTTATATAATTAATTATATTGGAATCCATTTTATGTGTTTCATAGTTTAAAAATAATCATACATAATTTTTTATTTTATTCAATGTCCATAAATAAGATGAATCAGGTAAACAATAACTATGAAAGAAAAATGTGATGACATCACTGGAAAGGTACCCAACCCAATGGGGGTAGGAATCATGATGTTTATGATGAAACCCTCTAAGATGACCTAGATTTTGAAAATAATTCTTGATCAAGAGGACCACTCAAACTCCTCTAATAGAAAAAATAATTATATGAGAGCATCATACGACAAAGGAAACCTACTTATAATGGTTCATCTTACCCATTAATCAAAGAACAATGAATCAAATCAATAGAAACGATCTTATCAATCCTTCAATGTTCTAAAAAAGGATGTTTATCCGAGATTTTTATTATATGGAGGGTTAAGATGATCAGTGGTGTACAATGATAATAATATGAAGCCAGTGGAAGATAACAATGTTATGTAGTGGATGGAAATCCTCGAAAATGTTTTTGAATAAATATTTTATTTGTAATATCTGATATTAAATGGAATGAGATTTTTATTCCCTTCAAGAATATAGATAAATAATCTATTGGTGCGTTTGATTTAAAATTCAAAAGACTTTCACAACACACATCCAGATTTTTCATTACCCCCAAAATCAAGGTTGAACACTTTTTTGTGGGATTTTATATAAAAATCCATGGCAATCCATCACTTTTAAAGCAATCAGGAAATTGACCAATGTGATTTTAGTGTAGAAATGGAGATCTGTGAGCCTCATGGGTATCATGGAAATATGATGCATAATGTGTAGTAAAATCAAGTGTTTTAATGGAGAAATAAAATGGTGCCAAGATATTTCAACATCCCATTTGATAAATATGTAGGAAGAATCGCCCCATAAATTTACTAAGTGGAATTGATAAATGATTTAGGAGTTGGAAGTAAGGGAATAGAGACAAATTTTTTTGATAGGAGATACCCACTACTGTGGTGGAGGAAATGAATTCTACATTCCATACTTAGCGCATTATTCATTGGTTAAAATTCAAAGATCCAGGTTGCATTCCCCATCAATTCACTAATCGAAGGGTTTTCATTGACAACCAACAACCTCAATGGAATAAAGGGAGATATCTTTCCAGAAAAAAAATGGTGTATCCTGAAAATGATGTTGTGAAATCTATTTTAGTCACTCCTTCAAAAATAGTGAACATACTTTTTATTATTTTTTATTCATTCCTCAATAACTCAAAAGTGGAAATAAATATTCACACACCACAAAAAATAATTAAAGTATAAATCTCAGTGAAAATAGATACAGTGCAATTATTACATTGAATCTTAAGAACACCACCCCTGAAAAAATTTCTGTACTGAAATTTCAAGAGACCCTTATCATATTGAATTAAATATAATTTTATGAATGTTTACTTGTGGTTTTATTTTCCCAATATAGATCCAATTTAAATTTATATGAGAATAAAATCACTCCCTCTTTTGAAAATCGACCCTCACTTTTCTACATGTTCATAGAGGATGATGAATCTTATTTAGAACCAACATTTAGAGAATGGATTTTATTTCCCTAAGACATATAATTTCTATATAAAATGATTTATTATAATGAAAAAACAATCCACATGTAAATGACTATTGTGAGGGAATACGTTGATGTGTTTCCTAGACTTTATAATAGACGACAGGTAGAATTTTCAGTCGATATTATACATGGGGAGTTTCCATAATCCAAGATTCCCTATAGAAGGGATATTGTGGAACATGAGTATCTAATGAAACAACTAAAAGAGAATCTTGATAATGGGTTCATGTGTCTAAGTGCTTTACTATGGGTTACACCAATCCACTTCATAGAGAAGAAAGATTTTTTAATATTCTTGTTCATTGATTATTCTATGATAAAAAAGATGATAGAAAATAAGTAGTATCCTCTTCCACAAATTTATGACTTGATAGATCACCTATGTGGAGAACAATAATTTTCCATGGTGGATAATTGAATGGGATATTAACATGTATGGGAGAATAAGAACGATGTCCCCAAAATAACATTTTGTACAAGGTTCCTCGAATAATATATTTGGTAGTATTTGTAGACGATATTCTAATATAATCTAAAAGTAAGGAGGCACATGAAGAGCATCAGAGTATTATGATAAATACCCTATGAATGGATAATATTTATTCCATGTATATAAAATGTATGTAATAGTAGAAGGAACTCTCATTCTTGGGGAGTATAAAATTATGTAATGGGATATATGTGGAACCTTCAATGATAGATGCAATTGAAGGATGTTTGATTCAAACATATTTATTAGATATATATAGTTTACTTGGATTATCTAGGTATTATCGATGATAAGTGTGAAATTTATTTGGATTATGAAACCCACAGACCATAATAAAATAGATGGGAGTGATGTTTTCATGGAATAAATAATTCAATTCCAGATCCAAGGTGACAAAAAGGAAGATTATCACAGAAACTGTGCACACACTACCCACAAGTTGGGATCCGTTCATAGTATTCAATGATGATTTGAAGATGGGATTGTTTTGTTTGTGAATTAAAATTGAAAAATTGATAGCATAAGGTTGAATGCAATAGAAAGTTCATAAACAGAACTACCCAACACATGATATAGAGTTGGTTGTAGAGATATTCATGTTGAAAATGTAGTGGAATTAACACTTTCGGGAGATGTGTGATGTGTATACAGATAAAAAAATATTCATGTATATATTATTATATATAGATATGAACATTTTATAATAAGAATTTTTATATCATATAAAGAACTATGACTTCTAGAACCCCTACCATTTTGGTGAAGTGAATAAAATGGATGGTGCACTATATAGAAAGGATTCATCTATCCCATCACTGATGATAATTGATATGGATATTATATTCAGAGATTTATATAGGATGGACATCAGAATCATAAATGAAAGAACATCATCAATCCAATAACAAATGATTTGTCAACCATCACGTCTAGAGTAGATAAAGGATGCTCAAGGGGGTGATGTGGAATATTAGAAGAATATACAACCCAATACAAAGGGGAATTACTCAATGTTCAATGTTAATAAAGGGGTTTTAATATTTGGGTCATGACTATGTGTACCATCACAAGATGAGAAAAAGGAGTTGTACGTTGATGCACATATTTAAACATTTTATGTACATCATAGATGAAAAATTATGTATCAAAATATATGATAACATAATATGTGGGAAACTGTGATCAAGGAGATCACATAATATACATCTATGTGAATAGTATACTCTCAAGTGAAGGATGACTGACAAAAGTATAAAGAGATGATGCAACCAGTACCCATAATAACACATATATGGTATAAACTCTCCATGGATATTATTATAAAACAATAAAAAATCTATAGGAAACAATATTATATTGGCTATTTAGGATCATAATACAATGATAATTCTAATTATTGAATTTTAAATGGATTTATCAATGGATACAAATGCACAAATATACATTAAAGAAGTTGTAAGGAAGCACGATGAACCAATTTAAATAGTGTGAGATCAAGATATGAGATTCAAATCCATGTTTGAGAAAATACTACAACATGATTTAAATACTAAGAGTATATTTAGTCCATCCTGTCATCCAAAAAACAGAGGGCCAATAATAGAATACTACTCACACATTGGAATAATTCTTGATAAAATCATCAATGGACTTCAATGGAGGATGGTACCAACATATTCCTATTTTCGAGTATCATATAAAAATAGTTTCCACTCAACCACCAAAATGTCACCCTATGAATACTTTTATGGGAAGTGGTTTTGAACAACTGCATACTATGATGAAGTTGGGAAATGGTAAGTCATGAAATGGTCATGGAAATGGTTTAAATGGTTAAGGCAATTCAGCAACAAATCAAGGCTGGTTAGAGTCGACAAAAGACCTATGATGGTAATCATCGACAAGACCTAGAGTTTGATGTTAGAGTCGTGGTATTGCTCCATATATATCTAAGGATGAAATATATGAGATTTGGAGGAAATGAATATTAATATAATGATACATCCGTCCCTTTGGGATCCCTAATTTAATTTGAGAGGTGACCTACCGACCAACACTCACCCACAACCTATATCAATTAAATGTTGTATTTTATGTATCATTGATGAAAAAATACATACCATAACCCTCACATGTGCTCAATATATAAGAATTAATGTTGGATAATGACCTTTAAAATCTCGATAAGATGTTAAAGGATCTTACATCCTAGAGAGAATGTTCTACAAAATAAGACAATGCAACATGTTAAAGTATTGTGGAAATCCCCACATTTTTTAAAAGGTAGTGTGGGAATTGGAGGAAGTGATGAATCAATGTTATCTCGTCTATAATATTTTTGGAAAAGGAAATTTCTACGGGGGAATTTCTTGAGTGGGAATAATTTAATGACCTAAACTATAATAGATAAAATTCCCCTTTTGTATTTATTAAAATGTACCTTCGTGTAATATAGTTGTTGAAAAATCATTAACTAATTTCCATTTATCTAATAATATTGGATATAAAATACTGTTAGGTATCATTTAAATTGATAATATATATATTGTATATTGATAACATGATTCTTATAAATAAGGTTATAAAAAAATTCAATTAACATGGAAAAATGAAATGACGTCCTTAACTGGTGGGACTGTACCCTATAAAGACCATTTATCATAGTTTTAGAGGGAGATATATTCTTAAAGAATATACATTGACTAATACAAATAAGATATAATTGAACATAATCATGTATATAAACATTAATGGGAGAATATCTGGATCACTGAAATCACGGACCAAACCATATACGATGAAACACTCCATAAAAGTATCATAATAGATCACCTTAATCATAGGAGATATCAGATATATTAATGGGATATGTATCAAGACCATATAATTATGAGGTTGTAAATAATTTTATATATAATTAGGAATATATTTTCATCACATTATTTTTATTTTATAAATAATTTTTATATTGATATAATAAAAATCAAAAAATATTTTTACCTAAAATTTAGATTCAATTTGGGGATTTATTTAGATGGGATAATGTATTTTTGAAAAAAAATAACATTTTAATAAAATATTATTATTTAATAATAATTATTAAATATAAATTATCTTATTATTTTATGAAGTAAAATTCTATTTTTAAAAGGGTTCAAAATACTATTATGGTCGTTAAAAATAGAGTATTTATCAATAAATATTGATTAGTATTTTAAAAGTGAAAATTCATATATTTTGATATTTATTTAGATAAAATAAATATTATTATTAAATTCAAAACATAAAAATTTTCTATTCATTAATTTTTTATTATTTACAAAGGCACTCAAATTTTAGGGTAATAATTTTATATTGTATAAATATAATTTTTTTGTTTTTAAATCACAATGAACCAAAAGATGATTAATAGATACAATAAGGGTATATATGAACAAATATATGTTTTAAATGTAATATAATTATATTTTATTTTTATTTGAATTTTCTTATAAATTCGTTTTGAATATTCCAGAACATATAATATATTTTAAGGTTTTGAAATCGTCTCTTTTTGACTGTGACACACCTATACATAAGAAAAGTAATTATTTTATTAAAATATACCATTTTTGTTATAAAATAATGGGAACAAATCTAATTTGGTAGAATCTATGCTAAAAATCCATGGGATGTCTAGTGGTTTCGATTATATTGTCATGTAGAGTGCAAAACCTAAACAATAATGCAATATCCCACTATTACTATATAAACCTACTGAAGATCTCATTTATAATCACTAAAACTCCTTGGATAACATCCATACTACTCTATAAACTCTCAAGGTTCCTCTAAAAGGTTCCCATAAGATCTCAACAATCCCCTTCCAAGCATTAAGAGTCACACACTCAAGTAAGGGATAAACCACTATCATCTTTTTATCAAGAACTTATTTTTTGTTAATTCAAATAATTTTTAGTTGAATATGTAGTAATATGTTCTTACATATTCCCCTTATTTTATGCTTGATGAATAAATAATTATATACACATTTCCCTCTCATTAACCCTCCCATGATCCTTTTTGTACATCTGTTACCATGACCAAATTTCATATGATATTTCACTCTTCTCTTTTCCATTCAAGCACTTAATTTATATGATGTCTCCAATATTCTATTCTCATATATTAGAATATTTTTATACATATTACCCATACTATTAATTTAATTTATATGTTATCATATCCACCTCTCACTTTCATTCTTCCTCCCATGATCATTTATGTACAACCATTACCAATCCAAAATTTTGTTTGGATTCTTTTATTTATTCAAGTTTCATAATTATATTATTCCTTTTATTTAGAATTTATAAAGTTTTGATATATTATTCAATATCCATATAACATCCTATTTTATTTCCATGTGATGAGGAAAACCTTTCCGTCTCATTACTGCAATTTTATGATTCTTTTAGTGGCATCGTCGTGCTCCTGAATTTTCACCACAATTTTCAATTCCAAAACAATTATGTAGATAATTCCACAACAATTTCCTATCATGGGTGTTCAGATTTATGTAGAAATATATTTCACTGGGGGCATACATGTATTTCTTCCAAACCCCTAAATAATGTAATAATATATAGTGATGAATGAATGCATGTTGTATTATCTATGTTGAAGACATAATCATGATAATGACATGAATATGACGGGTTCCACAATAATTATATATAGATCAAATGAATTTGGTAATGTAAATTACCATGACATGTCATTTTTGTATATGGAGTGAACCTGATTCCTTTAAGGGACCTTTTCCACCATGTTTTCATAATGCTTTATCCTTTATATATGATTATTTTGCAGTGTTTTAGGTTGTTTCCCCATTTCCCATGTTATGATTATAATGATATATCATGTCTTGTTGTCTATTATTAGGATTAATACACTTTTTATGCCCCATTTATGTAATTTTTGTTTAACATTTATCACCTTATTCCATGTTAATTTAATTACTAGGCTTTATAGCTTACCCATTTTTAATATTTTTCCTCAAGTTGTATCATATAGTTTTAAAAGCCATGGAATTTTAGAAGCATGTTAAGGAATTTTTCAATAATTTTGTCATGTACTAGGTTAATTTTTTATTCTATTTACCAAATTTCAAGACAAACTACAATTCTGGATATTTCTGGCTGTATTATGTGTAATTTTATGTAATAAACCATGACTTAATGTGTAATAAAGATAATTTTTTTCTTAAGAACCCTATAATGAATAATCATCCTAAGAGGCTACCCATATTTATAACACATAAAAATAATCATAAACATAATCCCCGTGCACATACTAAATAGTCAATGATATACATGTATATTTTTATAGAATTCTAGAGTTCAAATAATTAAATATTAGATGCGATTCATTATAGAATCACAGATAAATATATTAAAATTAGAATTTAATTTTTAAAACATATTTCAATGACTAGAAATCATATTACAAATATGTTAAACTATGTCACTAGTCATTATGTATGAACAAACCCAAATGACATAAACTATAGATGGAGAATTGTAATCAAAATCCACAAGAATCTGGAAAATCTCGAATAATAACAATAATATTATACCACAGTTACATGAAGATCCATTACATTTGATAAATCCATGAACAAAAGTGAAACCTTTTAATGATGTCCTCATAACCTATCTTCCTTCTACCATTAATAAAAATTAATCACAATAATTATAAAAAAATTGAATAAGATATTTTATTATATAAAACATTGTAACCCCTGACCCAAATTACCTATTTTGAGTATGAGTTATTCATATCCTCATGTGTACATCTATGTTAATTTGATTTCTCCAACTATTGGTGAGGTTGTGAATGGTGTTTTGTGGTGAATTTTACCTTATTATAAATAATAATTCGCTTTAATCATTTTAATAAATAAATAAATATCCAAATAATTACAGAGAGTAAATAAAAAGATTACTTAAATTTAGTAAAAAATGAAAACAAGTCATTCAAGGAAAAATATTCCACTGAATGTGGTAGGTCACCCAATATATAAAGACTAATAAAAAAAATCTAAAGAACCAAAAACAAGATATTAGTGTCTATCCTAGAATTAGCCCTATCTTTCAATATTCACATTCATAGCATCCAAATGAAGGGAACACCCCCTTAAATGGATCTATTTATATATAATGTATATTTTCATTGAGATACCCAACCGTTGTGTGAGTTTAAACCTAGTAGGACTCCACAAATGTTTTCATAACATATTTTTAGTGATATATATATATATATGACATGATGATGACATGAATGTGTAAATAACCATTCATGTGTCGATTCATTATATAGTAACTAAGCTACCCCAAACAACAACTCTACTTTCTTATGATCCATGCCATAAGAGATTTCATAAGTAGATATTTCCCGCCTAAATCATGAGATTCAATCTATTTTTCACCAATATTTATTTATCCAAATGTCATGTCTCCCCATTAATATATTTTGGAACAATTTTATTCTATAATTTTGGTTAAAGACATGATGTCCACATGTTAATACAATTCATGATGTTGGAAAAATACAAAAAACCACATATTGAAAAAATAAATAGATCTATGTATATAATAATTTAAAAATTATGATCCAATTTTCCACATTGTTGATATCAAAATTACAAAAAGTAACCACTGAAGGTGATATCAAAACCTTCCCAGCCCAGTGGTGATAGTCCCCCCTATAAGGAGATAATTATTCAAGATTGATAAAACTTTTCCCTTGAAAAAGGCCACTGGGAAATCATACATTTATTGAGACACTAGTAAAAATATATTATTTAATAGTCATGTTTTAAAATTAATGTTCTAATGGGTCACACATTCTCACACACATGAAAATCATATTAAGAGAGGGTCTCACTGTAAACACACGTACCCAAGTAAAAATCATATTATGAAAGGGTATGATAGTCTACAAATGTAACAACATGAAAATAATATCAATAAATTCTATCACAAGTTATATGCACACCATCATTCATGTCACACCATAAAATTCCAACAATGGTGACAAATTTCATACTAATTGAACCTCAAGAGCATTGGTTCCTATTCAATGAATTGGATCATAAATTAGTTCCCAACCGCTAACGATTAGTAGGTTAACCACTCAAGATCACATGAGGATTATAGGAAAAAGATACTAGATATGAACATTAAAAGGGATATAGTTTAATTAGGATTACCAAAAGAGAACAATAATGACCCATGATTCTAGATCTGATTATGTGAAATAAATTTATCATATAAAAAATTAGGATATATTCTTCGATCTAGGGGTTGAATATGATCAATTAATTGTTGGTTGGTGGTGAGCGGAATATCTGAATAATAGGTTTTAGAGTAATATCAAAATATAATATCCATGTGATCTTGGAACCTCATTAGCTGGATGAATACTAAAAGCCTTCTCAATGACATAGTGAACTACCAAAACACAATGGTTCCTTCAGTGAATGAATGATTCACTTTTCATGGAATTTGGAATAGATGATCTAACACTATATGTACTCTCAGTAAACTATAACCATGGATTCCAATATGGTGTGGCACCAAAACTCAAGTGTTTTTCCCTTAGAAACTCATAAATATGTGGTGGAGATCTCTATGATTCGCATTTCTACAAGTGAGACTCACTATGTTCCATACCAATCCAACGTTTTAAGAATAGAATCCAAAGACATGTCCCCTTCTGCATGTCTCACAGGTGATACCAGAAGTATCCAAACCTGGTAATAAGGTCATCAAAGCTGTATCACAACCTGTGTTTCTCTCCTGCACTAAATGATCAACACCACAACATGTGTCATAATTTCTAAAGCCCAAAATTCAATGAAAAACTCCCATTTCTATGGACTGGTGACCCCTGAAATAAAAGTCTAAAATCTAACCTCTATAACTCTTTTGATATCCTAATTATGAACCGTTGATTCTCATTAACACATCTCAATGGAATAAAACAATTTATCCTATATATAACAAAAATAAATCCCATATTATCTTGAATTTTTTGGACATTACAGTTATGAATTAATGAGATATGTCTATTACAGATTTCATAATCATTAATAAAAACTAAAATACATAAAAAATAATTTTAAAACCATATAAATAATTAAAAAACCTAAATTATAGTACCATGTATGATATGATAATTTAAAAATTAAGTAGAATAATGAATAAAAACACTGATAATATGAAGATAGTTCAACAAAATTGAGAATACTTACAACCAATGTTCATGATATATACAAAAATAAAAAATATATATAAAGAAAATAATTCTAAACGAATTTTATAAAATGTTTTAGATACAAATTATGTTTTTAAATACAATATTATGAATATGATGTCTTTTTATAGGAGGTTGGAACACATTTTAATGAGTTGGGAAACAATTTAAGGTATTCAATGTCTCATTTTAAAAACCCCAAGTCATTTTTATATTGCTAACCATCATTTCTTTTATACAGATTATACACTTCCCTAACATCCTTCTTGTATAATAAATAAATTTCATTTCCTAATAACTGAATGTATATTTTATGGTGTCCCTCTTATGTTCTATGATTCATAATTTACTGCTACTATAATGATTTTGTAAACACAACTCCATTATTAGAGTTATAATGGTCCTTGTTGAAATTATTTCACCTTGATTAGTTTCATCCACCGGAGGATTTATTTCAAGACACGTTCTCTTCCTCTCTAGTATAAAATTATCTATTAATTGAAATAATTTTCCTTCATAAAATATCATTATGGAAAAGTATATCATTAATGGAAATAACTCCCATATTAAATAATGATCGATTAAATTTAATAACCATATACTCTTTTACTGAAAACATTCTCCTTTATTATAGGAATCATAATTATGAGTTATCTCATGTTACATTCATATTTCATTCCCACTAATTTAAAATTTTTGTTATGTTACTATATTGTGAAATGGGGTATCAACAAAGGTATTTTTTACTTTAATAAAAAAGAAATTAACATTCATTTGTATTTGGTCATTAACATCACATTTTTTGATATAAATATTTTTAATTTGAAAATTGAAAGAGTAATTTTCTACTAAAATTATATTATTTGAATATTTTTTTCGAAATAAATTCATTTTTTAAAATTTTATAGATGGATCATTTTAGACATATGAATATCTTCTAGTGTTTCCATGTTTACATATATTTCTTTCATCTTTATCATTTTAAATGAAACTTTCTCGCTACATGTTTTGGCTTCTAAAAAAATTATTCATCTCTTTATTTTATAAATAAAATTATTTTATAATTATTTTTAAAATACGAAGGATCTCTCTTATTTATGAAGTTATTTTATAACAAATATCCATGAATATTTTTATCATCTAAGTCACTGACATTAGAAAAATATTACTCTTGTCCAATGTTATTCTTCAATTGTTTCAACCCCCCATTTTTTGTTGTATGTTTTATGTAATGTTCATTTCTATCCATGATTTGATCCATCATTTACATTTAAGTTCCAAATCATCCTATATTATAGGAATGATTATTATTCTAATGGATTTACACTATGATTACTCTATATTTCATTCATTTGAAATAAGGTCATTCGAATTGATTCTATTAATCCATTTGTTGGATATATTATTCACATAATAGTACAACAATTATATTATATTGTGTTTGATTTAGGGATTATTATATAGAAAATTAGTCAATTTATTTATTATGAATTTTTTTAAAAAATGTTAATTGTTTATTTTTAAAGGGATTTTTATTATTTAATTAAGACATTTGATTATATTTGCTTTACCCATTTGATATATTTATCTATATGTGTAATGAACATTTTATCCCTTTAATTGAAATGAGTTAATGTTTTAATGTTCCATATAATGTTATTCAAATAGGAATCATTATAAAGTAATGAAGATTATGCATGGTGTTTGTTTTCATATTATTCATATGGTGAATAGATTGGACATAAAGAAGTGATGGTTGTAGACAAATATTATATATACCCTTGATGCATCAGTAGGTATCATGAGACACAATGATTATGTATTTTTGTCTGAATATCTATGGGAATCATGGTTTATTCACTATAATCATGTTGAAAGGAATAACTTATTGGGTGTGGTATTGATTATAAAAATGATTTCTATGATATGTCTTTGATAGTAAAATATAAAAAACATTATGCATTTTACCACTATGAATTTAGTTATTTTTATCCATGTATTTATTTATATTGTTTAACATTGATTATTATATGTTCATGAATTCATATATATGGAATTATTTGGTTCTTATAAATTACCCACATATTTTTCAATCCCTAATAGTTTTTCATATTTGTTTTATATTACAGAGTGTTTAACCTCACTATTTATGGATTTTAATTTCCCTAAGTATTATGGAAAAGTATTAGACATTATTTTTCTAGAATATTTACATGTGTCGATAATTTTTGGGAGATACTGAATATTTATTATACATTAATTTGTCCCCAATATAGTGGAAATATGCTAATTCTTCGAAAAAAGGGTTTTATTTCTTAATGTTAAGTAACAATACAAGAAAACAAAAAACCTAAAATTTCAAGAGAATGCATGTAATAAAATATTTTCATTATGTTATATAATTATATGAAATATATATAATAGAATCTATATATGGTATAGAATATAGTACAAAAGGATTGTGTTTATCAGCAGTAGATCATAAAGGGCTGGTCTAGGGTGTCACATTTGTTGTATCTTATTATCTTCATTTGATATGGGTCAAGCAATTGATTCATGTAATTACATAAAACATTTTATTATAATCAATAATGTAAATTTTGAATATTAGTTGGGGAATTCTTCTCATGCACATTTTTAATATGACGCTTGGCATTACATCATATGTTTTGATCATGGTATCCTCCATTACATCTCTAAACGAAATTTACTAATCCGTTAAGTTAATTAGAATGTTATATCCTCAAATTATTTTAATTATTGTATTCTGTAGTTTATTTATCCCATGTTAATTTTCATATATATATCAATGATAATCCACTTTATATTTATGATAGTTCCTAGTCTACGTATCCACGTTTAGCACAGAGAAAATAATTTTCCCATAACATCGAGTGTCTTTTATGGTTTTTTCCTTTCCATAAAATGTATTTAAAACACCAAATAATTATATTTTTACTCTATATGTGAAATATAAAACTAAAGGAATACCTCCTGGGTATTGGGATATTTACTTGGAAATTGACAATATAATTTTACATCAATTTATTTGAAATCATTGAATTATTTCTCTTTCTTTGTTTGAATATTTTGATGAAAAAACACTGTGAATAACATTATCATGATATCCAAACATTATATAGACTTTAGTAACTCATTCTTTGTATCCCTAATGAGATATTACCATTGTACAGAATGACCTTCCTTGAAATAAACAAATAGAATTACCTTCCAATGATATGGGCAATAAATATGGAAAATACCTTTTATATCATAATGATCCCTTATTCCAAAAAAAGGAATCGAATTGATAATAATGGATGGTAGATTTTGTCCCAATTAAGGCTCAATAACATGTTTCTCCTTACATTCCACATATTGAAGCCCAACATTGTTTAAATAATTATTTATATACTGGTAGAGTTGAGGGGGAACCACTATAAGAATCATTATTTTTGGTCATTATTTTGGTAAATCACCACACTTCACATTTCATCATTTAATCATCTTGGGGTAGATTTTAAATAAATAAATGATGTATAATGATAATAATTAATTATCTAAAAAAAATGAAAACTATAAACCAAAAAGGAAATAATTATCAATAACATATTTACCCTAACTGATAAATTTATATGTTTGAATCTAGGATATTAATTTATTATTTCCTAATTGTTTGTCTATATGTATACTAAAAAATGTTAGTAGATCAATAAAAATTTTCTATGTAGATAATTTGAATTAAAAAAAATATCCCATATGTGTGAAAATCCAGGTGTACAGTCTGGGCCCTTTGTTGTGAACTATTACGAGATAGAGTTAATTCCCAAAAAAATATACATTTATAATGCCTTGGGAAATGTATGCCAAATACTTCATCAACATGATTATATCCCAAAATTTTATTTCATTTCTTGGAATATTCTTAGTTTTCAATTCACAAAATATTTTGATTCCAAGTTATATGCAGACTTATACTAATGGATTTCATTATAATCCTATAATTATAGTCTCAAAAAATAATAAAAACTAATCATTATAAATAAATAAATATTTCTTTGATATAAATTGAGGAACCCCAGGACCACACTCCTTTGTTTTGTGTTAAAAAAATTAATTACAAATAATATTTGATAATAAATAAAGGGACACCAGATAAATTAATCATTGTATTAAATTACTTCAATAAAATAAAAATTAAAACTCCCAAAAAATATCACAAATATCAAGAACTGATTGTTTAGTTTCACTAAGGAATATTATAATAATAAACTACTTTATAACATATGTGAACATTTATCTATAATTAAACCATATTAGACTCAACACTAGACTTATCATAAATTATATGCATCACATATCATGGGGAATGGATATATAAAAATATGGTTAGATAAAATCTCATGTAAGGGAAAATGAATCAATGAATTATAGTGGTTGGAAAATAAAAATTTGAGATAAAATGGACAGGTGTGAAATATATTATTAATGTATTAAGATATCAGAAATGGAATGAATAAAAATTGATTCAGAATCAAAGATCATGATTTAAGAACATAAACACATAAATAGTTATCCATGAATAATAATAATAATTACACCATTAGGAGAATATAATAAGAATCATGAATCTTGTGAGAACAATATAATAAGAACGAATATAATATAAATATGTAATAATATATGTTTGTGGAAATACCACCCTTTTAAGTCACTAAATCACACTCATGATTGAAAACAAATCAAATGGTGTCCAAAAGTATTTATCTTCTGATATATGAATCCTTAACCAATGCATCAAAGGGTGATATTGGATTACACTCGCAATGAAACAATAAATTTATATGTGTTTCACATTAAATTAATTATTAATCATATCAAAAACAACCTAGGGAATGAAAATGGATTTTATTAATATTTTCAAATCATATAAAATTGAATCTATTCATGAAATTGATTGGTTGACATCAAAAATTTGAATCACCCAAAAGGATTATTTTATAATGTCCTTCAAGGGGTTTTTAATAGATCATAAATCCATAGGATACACAACATCTAGAGTTATATAGAAAAATAAAATATATTTGTCAAATAAAATTTGGAAGACATTTATATTCATTGTTCAAAATTGAATAATATATGAGTCACTTTTGTAGAATTATTTTTTAATAAATTAAAATGATTTTCTTCATTTTTTATTTTAAAATAATTCTAGAGAATATTTTTTTTTAAAATAAATAATGTTTATGAAAAGGAAATGTTGAGTGGAATATACAATCTATAATCAGAGGAGGGGATAAATGTTTTTGAATGTTATAAAAATAACTTTACTTTAGGCATACATCATAAAAAAACTGTAAATACATTATTTTAACAATGATAAAATGAAATTTTAATATCACTAGAAATATTATATATTTTTATTTTAAAATAATAACGGGATAAATTTTTTGTAAGATAGAACATTGACATTGAATTTCATTGCTTATTCGAAAAAGATTAGAATTATTCTTAACATATTCAAATTGTATGAAGAATAAAAACCATAAATGAATATGTTTTGGATTTTAAAATAAAATTCCCTCTAAAATATGGTGGAAACTAAATATAATATCTTCATAAAATAGGTGAATTTTTTAATGCATAGTCAAACTGCAATAATTATGACTCATGAAAATATCTTGAGTCATGAAAACCCCTTTTCATTACTATCATTTTATGAAAAATTGATTTATTCACCAGTATCATCATCATAAAAATTTTAGTAAACTATTCTATAACAACACTAAGATAATATACCATATCCAACATTTAATTATTATAATTTGTGTTAAATTCAGATGTTAGTTATTTTTTATTTTCATAATCATATGTCTCAATTTTACACACATGTTTTATAAAGGAGATGTCTAACCAGATTATTTGATAATAAGTTCATAAATAACAGATTAATAAAGAAATTTTATTTTTTTTGTAATTAATTAATAATCCAAAAATTAATTTTATTGAATATATTTGAATGGTTGGTGATAATGAAATCCATGATGAGCATGTTTCATATAATTTTCCAATTTCAATATATTACCTTATAAGGAAAAATAAGTTCTCAATTAATTTTTCAAATAAAAATTCATGAAACATATTAATCAATAATATCATATGTATTCATTAAATATATATTATAAATAATCATCTAGGGAGGTGATATGAAAAGGTCATGTTTCCCCATGGAGGTGATAGTGCGAATGTACACACAAGCAACCTTTAAATTTTTTATACAATGGAATGAATATAGAAATGGATTTATCATTTAAAAATGATAATAATTTTTAAAGAATCATATTTATTTATTTATTATCCAAATTGATCTATCCCCATAAACAGGCTTCTAAAAGTGAATCACATAGCTCTATAGAGGCTGTAGTCTGCATGTACACATGCATGGTATTTTTTCATTGGAGAAGGTTGGAAGATATATAATAAATCTTTCAAAAATATAATTATAATAAAAAATTAAAATGAAATTTTTGTTATTATTTTATGGTGGTATAATATAAATATTGGATTATGAATAATTATAAATTAAATATGAATGAAATATATTGATTATGATTTTTATCTACTCTTAAAAATAAATACTTTGAAAATTGAATTAATCCTTTGAGGGGTTGTATTTTTAGAGATAAAAACCCAATATATATGTATAGGAATGCCGGGATTGGATTTGTTTATATTTTTATGGATATATGTTTCTTTTAATTTGGGAAAAAGTGGTGTGGTGATGGGATCCTTTTATAAGATATAGGAGTGTCATTTTTGTATTAAGAGTTGAGCAATTTAATCAAAGCGAACATAAATGTGAAAAATAATGGACCCGATATAAATTTTGATAGATTAATAAATTTTAAACTAATTTGATAAATAATTTCCACATGATTTAATCCTTTTACCCCTTTCTTTATCACTTTTAGCATTTTTTCTTTTATCATAATAGCTAACATTAATATAAGTAATCTATAATTATGTCAAAAAATAATGTGGATTTGGTAACATAATTTGAACATTTAATTATAATTATGAAATTTAATTTATAAAAACAAATTCTATAATATATAATCATTACTTTTATAATAATATATTAATATTATAATAAAAACAATTTTAGATAAATATCTATATATTATGTTCTAAAACATAAAATAATAGTTTTAAATAAAAACTATTGATTTCAAATGAATAATCCTACTTAGAAAATAAATATTTGTTATAGGGAAAAAGGAATCATAAATTATTTATCTTGGATAATATACTAATGATTTTATTATAGTCTCATTATTTGTAAAAATAATATTATATATAAATCAATTAAAATCAATCATTTTAGAAAAAATTACTAAATTTAACTTAAGAAAATATTTTTTGATGAACCCAAAGATTAATTTATTTATTAAAAATAAAATTAATTTATTTCATAAATTCGATAAAATATATGTAGTGATATAATAAAGAAATTGAATATTTATTTATTGTAATTAGATAGTAATATTAGTGAAATAAATATTAATTATATTTGTAATCAAAAATGAATTTTTTTTAATTAAACACTTTTCTAATAGGGTTTTATTTCAAAGATTAATTCTTACATTTTATAATTTGAATATGATAATATTAATATTAGTTTTCAGATATTCATATTAATATTTATATTTAGGGAATGTTTCGTACTTTTTTTGAAAATATTGATTTTTCAATGAATAATGAAAAATACCAATTTTTAAAATAGTTTTTACATTTTAATAATCAATGCAATTGAATATTATAAATATTATTTTAATAATATTTCCAAAAACATATGTATTAAATATCTATATTATATGCACTTAATTAATTTTTAATCAAACATATAAATTTTTTTAATATATTTCATTCCAGTTTGAGGATGAGTATTTCTAAAAACTGATTAAAAATTCTTATGGTTTCAACTATTAAATTAATTAAAACAATGATAATTTGGAATGATTTAAATGAAATATATATGTACAAGTATATAATACTAGTAAATATTTATTTATTTAAATAAAATTATTATTATTATTCATATATTTAATATTGAATAATATTTTTATGAAATGTAAAATATTCTAAAAAACTCATCGTCTCACTCTCTCTTTATGATGAATATAAAATTATATTTTGACGCTTATGTGAATTTGATTTATAAAAATTAATAAAATTTTTGGAATCATAATAATTTATAATTTATAATAAATTGATGTTATTGTTTTTACAAAAGTGATTGGTGGAAAAAAAATTAAAATTGATTTCAAAAAAGAAGATAAAATCATGATTAATTAGTTGTTAAATATAGAATTTAAGGTGTGAAAATGGACCCATAACTATATCAAAATCAATTTTAACGACGTGTAGAACTTATCACTTACTATATCTGTAATGAAACATTATTGGTTCCTATTTACATGAAAAAACATGTGTTGAAATCACTCATTCAAAAAATTTCAATTGTGCCACTAACATCACATATAAAATAACTATGTTTATCCCCCTCTATTCACACCTAATAAAAAAATTTTCATCTAGAACCTACAAAAAATAAATTATAAAATTCTATAATTATATCCTAGATGATTTTTTTTTATAAATCCAACCAAGGAAGGCCTTCAGTTCCATCTAAAATGAGATAACTCAAGAAGAAGTGACATTCATGAAAAAAATTATTTTAATTCGTTATCCACCCCTCCAATGAATATTATAAAATTATGATATAAATACCAAGATATCTAATAAAGACAAAGATGTTTTTAACTAATGGGTTTTACTAACAACCAATCTCAATTACATTAAATGGGTTATGAAATCATCATTCATGAGTATAGTGGACAATCGCCTCTGGAAATGATATCATTTTTATTTCCAGTGTCACCTCTCATGTTTCTGTATAATGAATTATATAAGTATATATATGATTATATAACATAATTGTAAATTTTTATTCATTATATCATATAAAACCTTTATAATTATTTTTTACGTGATAAGATAACATCACTCATGTGTACAGAGGACTACCACCTCTTGATGTGAAGTGATTTTTTTCACTTATGAATTACATGGAATTTAACATGGGTAAATAAAATGAATATATTTGATATAAATGAAATATTTAATATATTAATGAAAAAATTATTTTTATGGATGTATAACATATATATATATATATATATATATCTTTTGTTAAATTTTCACTCATTGAAAAAGTTATAATGTTGTTTTTTGACTTGTGGACTACCACCTCCTCAAAGAAATATAATATTTTATACCATATAACAAGAATTAAATATTAAAGAATATAATATAAAATAATCTGATATTCATGATACAATTATATTTTTTAATGATAAAATTCGACATAACATCTGTCAATAAATATAATTTTAAAATTGGATCATTTCTCATGCATACGTACGACCTTCCATATTTTTGATCTTAATGTTAGTCCATTTATCATAAATAAAAGTCATGATTTGTTTTAATATTATAATTTTTGTATAAATATAATAATTAATTAATTATTAATATGAAATATATATTTAAATAATTCATTATTTTACCAAAGTTGACCTATCAAATTTGTTTTTGATTCATTACCCAAATATATTCAAACATCTAATGTAAACAAAATTTTTTAATTAAAGGTATAAAACGTTGAAATATATGAAACCAATTTAATTATATAATTAAAATGTTTTCTTTAGAAGTAAAATAGCTAACATATGTTTATAATTCAAGATGATAAATAAACACATGTCGAATTACAGTCAAGGTGATAAACATTGTCTCAACATCCTTTTGCTGGGACATATCATGATTGTATACACCTTTCTTCTTTTAAAATTTTTATAATCAGAAATTAATACATGTCATATCACAAATTAATCAAATTTTTTTAATGTTTCATCAAATGTTAATTGTTCATGGAGATTATTTTTTTAGTGTTTCGAAATTAACAAGGGATATTTCCATAAAAATAAAAATATTTTATTTTTTTCAACAAAAATATCATTATAATTGATGTCCTTGATTTAAAATTATTATTTAAAAATATTTTATATGGAAATTAAAATTTTATAATGTTCATTATATTTATCATTTGAATTCATTAATATTTTTTCAAAATTTATCATTTAATGAATTTAAAAGGTATATTTTTGACAAATGAAAAAAGAAAATGTTTTATTTTTAATGTATTGAAACATAATCTTTAATTATCTAAATGATTATATTTTATTTGAAGATTAATTTTAAAAAATACATGTTTTAATAAATTAATAATTGTTTTTCTAATTTTTTAATGTTGGGAATGAAATTTTTTTTTGAATGAAAAGTGTATTTAATATGAAAAAATGTATTTTGATTGAAAATCATATTTAATAATATGAATGTTGTATTTATGAAAGTTTAATTTTTTTTGTAAAATTTTAATTTTTTTAAACATGTTTTAGCCATTCATAATTATATATGATTTGTGCACATAGATAGCACCTGGTGAGCCTGTAATAGCTTAAATAATGGGTGATCCTATATAGCACTCTAATTCATTGTGTAAAGATTTTTTTCTCGAGATAATTGTATTTTTCATTGGCCATATTGTTATATTATATTTTAATGAATATTTATGGGTTTATAAGGGTTTATTGAGATGATATCCCAAGGTAGCTATAATAATTTTCTATGCTCACAAAAGGTATTTAATTTATATTATTCTCTTTATAAAGTTAAAATAAATGTTCCTTCAGAAGAACAATATTTTCCTGTCATGTGTACAATCTTATGTTTTCAGAAATATTTTATGGGAATTAATTTTATTCAATACATTAATGGGTTTCATATTTATAAGTCCCTTAATGAGTTTTTTGTGATCATATACACTTTTTGAAAAGTTTTCACAGGATTTTTACGATAGGTAATGGATATGAAGAGGTAATTTTTAATATTGTAATGAGTTTTCATGAAATGAGAATATGCATTAATTTAGATTTTCTATAAAGTAAAAAATTAATACTATTCTTATTTTTCCACTTTTTAATTTTATTGGTTTTTTATGATTTATGAACTAATTCACAAAAACTCTAAACCATAAACTGACCTCAATGTTATGGAAAGTAAATTGTGGACTAAAACTCATGATTCTTTAGTACTTATGGTTTTTTATTTAAAATTTTAATGTAATTTTAGTTTAGATAACATTAGTGGTTAATGAGATGATAATAAAATTCTATTTAAATTTTATAGATTATGTAAAATTTAAAATGACATTTTATTTAATGATTTCTATATTTATTCAACTAAAATATATCAGTTTTAGAAGGTTTCATATAAAGGATACAATGAAGGTGTTGTGAGAGGGGACCAAGAATTATATATCATTCCAAATTAGAATTTTGAGATGTTTGGAATTGGAATTGATCTTTTTTTATAGATTAGTTGACATATGATAATGTTTTCTAAAATTGAGGCCAAGTATAAAAATATGATTAAAATCATGATAATTAAAATTCTATGGTAAGTTTAGTTACAATTCGGTAAATTATTGATAATGTTTTATAAATTTGTTCAGCCTCATGATGATGAATTTAGGTAGTGTTCAATATTGCGGTTGATGGGGAATCATAAAAAAAAGAATCCTGATGGTATGAAAATAATGTCCGCATCCTAGGATCTGTATGGAAACAATCACCCATGATAATGTACATTGAATTCCTAGAGGTGTTATTAATATGGAATGTTTGTCCTCGTATTAGCTGAATATAATGAAAATAATCCTCATGAATATGTTAATATGATAAAACATAGCCATAATATGGTAACAAGTTTTATATTAAATATTTCAGGTCATTAAGGTAATATGTTTTTGAATTGAGTTTCGAATGATGTAAATCTTCATGATTGGTAATATAAAGTGGTAGAGTGCTCAATAGCTTATAAAAAATTTATTGATTGGACGTCAAATAATGTGGTGAATAGTATGTTAAATGTGGCTTAGAATATTTCCATAACCCTATTTGATTATATATCTTCTAATTCATTAATAAATATTAAATTTTTAGTTAATTTGGGAATATCACATAATTAACGTTATATAGATTATTTTGTAAAAACTATGGGTGGATGTATTAAAAAAACCATGATTTTAAAAAAAATTGGTTTTTATGAGTGGTATTGTATTTATTTAATATCTTATTGATTTAGCCTTAAGATAGTTTGATATTATTCATAGTATGGATATAAATCCTGTTTATCCAGAAATAAAATATTACAGTGCAATGATATTTGTGTTTGATTATGTTATACCATGAATAACATAACCAAAATATGAGAAATTGATTAGAGAAGTTAGTGAATATAACATATCTATTAACTTTGAAAATAATGGAATGGTTTTAATTAAAAAAGTTTGAGTAGAAATTGACTGCTTGGATTTATTTTCTGTATGATATTCAGAGTGTAATTCTTGATCATGAGGTTGAGTTTATTGATGATATTGTACATGATTTTCACCCCATTTATAAACCCCATATTGATAATATGATTTGAAACTTTTAGAATTGAAAAATAAATTCAAGGAATTATTAAAAAATGGTTTTATTGAACCTGGATCTTGAAGATGAGTTTTATTTTTTTTATTAAAAATAATGATGGATTAATTAGGAATTTCATTGATTACAGATCAATTAATAACATAACTTTTCAAAACAAGTTTCATTTTCCTCATATCATTTATATTTTCTATCATCCCCATAGATAATAGTATTTTTTAATGGGTTTACAATGGTTTAGGTACCATCAGCTTAATTTTAACGAAGCATTCATTCTGAATACTATGTTTTAGACTATATATGGGTACTATGAATTTGTAGTTATTCTATTCAGGTTATTGAAATTTAAACGAAGTATTTTCGACCCTTTGAATAGAATATATCATATGTTTTGGATGTGTTTTTGGATGAGTTTCTTGATGAAGTATTTTATTTTTAAATTTGAATATGAAATTAAAGGAATCATAATTTATATATTTTATTACATTAGATAAATTAAATTTTATGGGTAATTTACCTAGTGTGTATTTTAGTTAATTTAAATATATTCCCTGAGACATATTCCTTCTAATTATTGAATAAAATTTGAACATCCTAAAAAAGTCATTGATGAATTAAAAATGCTCAAAAATATTATATATGTTTGTCGTTTTCCTAGATTAGTGGGTTACTACTAGTGAATTTTAAAAATAGTTTTTCTATTTTCTATCCAACTAACTAAGTTAAATCGAAAATGAGTTATGTTTGTTTTAAAAAAATAATGAGATGATTGTTTTTAGGAACTAAAATTCAAATTGGTAAATGTTGTTGTTTATTACCTTACTTCTAGGAATGTATTATTTATATTCCTTCAAAGGAAATGGTTGTTTCATAATGTATAATGATTAGGTTATTTTCAGTGGTTCAATTTTGTTGAAACATCACAAGTTAAATTACATTACACATGATTTGTAATTAACTATAGTAACTTTTTCCTTAAAAATATGATGAAAATTTTGTTTTTTAGTGAAGTGCAAAATATTTAAGGATTAAAATTTTTTGGAGTATTTGTACACATAAAAATAATTAAACATGAGATAGTCATTATGGATATAACTAATCAAGGATTTTGATTACATGATTCAATACCATGTATAAAGTGAAAATAATGTGTAAAATAATTTGAGTCACAAATGAAATTCTACAAAAAAAATTGCATTTGGAACATGAACATTTGGTTAATTGTTTGAGGAATTTTCTACTACAATTTTAGGATGAAGTAACATCCTTTATTTTGTTTTAGGCTTCAGTGTAGTTGATTTTTTCAAAATAAATTAAAAAATCTCAAAAGGAGGATCAATATTTATGGGAAAATCTATAATCATTTATGAATGGTATGTTTTTTAGTTATAATATTGATAAATAAATTTTTTTTATGAAATATATTAAAGTAAATGTGTTCCTTGTGATTTTTATTAGAAGATATTGTTACTGAAGGATGTGTATAGTTCCCCATTCTACATTTATCTTTGTTGCACCAAAGTATTCAAAAACATTATGGAGTATTAATATTAGGATGGAATGAAAAGTTATATTGTTGAAATTAACAAGAATTGTTTAAATATAACCTAGGTTAAATTCGACTGATAGTGATTGGTGGTTATTATATAATATTTTCTAGTTTTTAAGTAAAAATTGGAAAATATATAATGGATTTCATGGTGGAATTCCATCAACACCAATATGTTAAAATAAAATTGTGGTTTGTGCTGATAGATAAACTATATTAGAATATTTTGATTCCCATTCCTGATAAAATGTATTTATATTAGATATCCTAAATCAATCTAAAGGAGATATTCATGTTATATTGATTTCTTCTCTCAATTATATTAGATAATTCTCCTAGTTTAACATTTTAATTTTTGAAAAGACCTCATAATTTGTTGGCTAATACATTAAATTATAGAACATCTTTTCATCCTCAACATGATCGCTAGTGTGTTAGGAAAATCCATACCATGGATTTTATGATTCATTATTATTCAATGTAATCCAAAGATTTTTTGATATACATATGACTTTTGTTGCCATTTCATAAAATAATTGTTTTCATTCTAGTATAAAAATTTCAGGATTTGAGGCATTATATAGAAATTTATTTCAGACACAAGTATATTGGGATGATGTAAGAGAAATGAAGTATATAGGAAAATTCTATGGTAAATTTAGTTACAATTATGTAAATTATTCATTATGTTTTCTAAATTTTTTCCACCTCATGATGATGAATTTAAGTAGTGTTCAATATTGTGGTTGATGGGGTATCATAAAAAAAATCATGATTATATGAAAATGATGTTCGAATCCATGGGTAAGTGTGGAAACAATCACCAATGATAATTTAATATGAATTCCAGGAGGTGTATTAATATGGAATATTTTTCCTAATATTAGTAGAATACAATTAAAATAATCCACATGAATATGTGAATATGATAACTCATATCCATAAAATGGTAAGATGGTTTATATTAAACATGCAGGCTATTATGGTAATATGTGACTGAATTTAGTTTCAAATGATGGAAATCTTCATGATTGGTAATATAAAGTTGTAGAGTGGTCAATTTCTTATAAAAACTTTATCAATGGGACATCAAATAAAGTGGAAAATAGTATGTTACAGGTGTGTTATAATATTTCCATAACCCTATATGATTATGTATCTTCTAATTCATTAAATAATATTAATTTTTTTTATTAATTTGGTAATATCACATAATTCATGTTATACAAATTATTTTGTAAAAACTATCGGTGGATGTATTAAAACAACCATGATTTATAATTTTTTTTGTTTTTATGAGTGGGATGGTATTTATTTAATATATTGTTGATATAACCTTCAGATAGTTTGATATTATTTAGATAATGGATAAAAATATAGTTTATCCAGAAATAATATATTAAAGTCCAATGAGATTTGTGTTTGATGATTCTATACCTTTCATAACTTAACCAGAATATGAGAAATTTATATGAGAATTTAGTGAATATAACATATCTATTAACTTTGAAAATAATTGAATGGTTTTAATTAGAGTGGTTCGATTAGTAAATGACTACATGGATTTATTTTCTGTATGATTTTCCCAGTGTAATTCTTGATAAATAGGTTGAGGTTACATATGATATAGTACATGATTCTCTCCCAATTTATAATCCCCTTATGGAATTTATGATGTGGAACATATAGAATTGAAAAATAAATTCAAGTAATTATTAAAAAATTGTTTTATTGAACCTGGATCTTGAAGTTGGGTTTATCAATTTTTTTGTTTAAAGGAAATTTGGATTAATTAGGAATTTCATTGATTACAGATAATTTAATAACCTCACATTTAGGAACAAGTTTCATTTTCCTCATGTAATTTATTTTTTCTATCATCCCCATAGATAATAGTATTTTTCAATGGTTGACCTATGGTTTAGGTACCATCAGTTTAGTTTTAAGGAATCATTCATTCTGAATACTTTGTTTTAGACTACATATGGGTACTATGAGTTTGTAGTTATTCTATTCAGGTTGTATATTTGAGATGAAGTATTTTGGACCCTGTGAATTGAATATTTCATTTGTTTTGGACATGTTTTTGGATGTATTTCTTGATGAATTTTTTTTATTTTAAAATTTCAATATGAAATTAAAGGAATCATAAGATACATAATTAATGCCTTTAGAGAAATTAAATTTTATGGGTAATTTACCTAGTGTGTATTTTGGTTAATTTAAATTTTTTCCCCGAGTCATATTCTTTCTAATTATTGAATAACATTTGAACATCGTACAAAAGTCATTGATGAATTGAAAATAATCAAAAATATTATAGATATTTGTAGTTTTCCTAGATTAGGGGGTTACTACTGGTGAATTTTAGAAATAATTTCGATATTTTTTATCCAAATGACTAAGTTAAATCAAAAATGAGTTATGTATGATTTCAAAAAATAATTAGATGATTGTTTTTTGAAGTAAAATTCAAATTGGTAAATGTTGTTGTTTAGTACCTTCCTTCTAGAAATGTATTATTTATATTCATTCAAAGGACATGGTTGTGTCATAATGTGTAATGATTATATAATTTTCTATGGTTAAAGATTGTTGAAAAATCAATAGATAAATTACTTTACACAGGATTTGTAATTAACTTTAGTAGTTTATTCATTAAAAATATGATGGAAATTTTGTTTTTGAGTGAAGTCTTAAATATTTAAGGATAAAAAAATTTTGGACTATTTATACACTTAAAAATAATTAAACATGAGATAGGTATTATGGATATATCTTATCAAGGATTTTTATTTCATGATTCAATACCATGTAAGAAGTGAAAATAATGTGTTCAGTTATTTGAGTCACAAATGAAATTCTACAAAAACAATATTGAATTTGGGACATGAGCATTTGGTTAATTGTTTGAGGAATTATCTCCTACAATTTTGGGATGAAGTCACATCCTATATTTTATTCTATGTTTCAGTGTAGTTAAATTTTTCAAAATGAATTACAAAATCTCAAAAGGAGGATCAATCGTTATGGTAAAATTTATAATAATTTATGAAGGGTTTGTTTTTTAGTTATAATAATGTTAAATAAATTTTTTATGAAATATATAAAAGGAAATGTGTTCCTTGTGATTTTCATCAGATGATATTGTTATTGAAGGATGTGCATAGTTCCCCATTTTCCATTTATCTTGGTAGCACCAAAGTATTCAAAAACATTCTGGAGTATTAATATTACGATGGAATGAAAAGTGAAATTGTTGAAATTATCAAGAATTTTTTAAATATAACTTTGGTTAAATTCGAATGATAGTTATTGGCGGTTTTTATATAATATTTTCTAGTTGTAAATTAAAAATTTAAAAATATATAATGGATTTCATGGTGGTATTCCATCAACACCAATATGTGAAAATAAAATCGTGGTTAGTGCTGATAGATAAACTAAATTAGAATATTTTGATTTCCATTCAGGATAAAATGTATTTATATTAGATATCCTAAATCTATCTAAATTATATATTCATGTTATATTGATTTCCTCTCTCAATTGTATTATATCATAATCTTAGGTTATCATTTTATTTTTTGAAAAGACCTCAAAAGTTGTTGGATAATGATTTAAAATTAGAACATATTTTTATCCTCAACATGATCGCTAGTGTGTAAGGAAAATTCATACCATGGTTTATATGATTCATTATTATTCATTGTATTACTAGGGTTTTTTTTGATAAACATATGACTTTTTTTCCCTTTTTTAAAGTAATAGTTTTCATTCAAGTATACAAATTTCATGATTGGGGGAATTATATAGAAATATATTTGAGACACTAGTATATTGGGATGATGTATGAGAAATGAAATATATAAGAAAATATTATTTAGGGGAAATCTCATTATAAATATAGTTTATTTAGAGACACAAGATGGATATATAGATTATGCAAAAGAATATGTAGATTACATGAGGAAGTATCATTATTTCATTGTGGCTGATCATGTCTTTCTCATTGTTTATCAATAGAAATGTGAGATATATTCTTGTAATAAGGGGAATATGAGTCCAAATATTATTAGACCATATAAAATAATTGATAATGTTGTTCCATTTAATTATCGTGTGTCATTGCCTTCGATTTTATACAAGGTCAACATTTTATGTTATATTTAAGTGTTTAAGGAGTATGTTCTAGATTCATCTAATGTTTTAATTACTGATGTAGTTAATTTGGAAGAGAATATTTATTATTATGATTATGATATTTATATTCCTTATCATTGAGATAATGATTTATGTAATAAGGTGATTCACATTGTTATAATTTTATAGAAAACCCTTGTGGTTTCAGAGGAAACATGGGAGTATTAAAATGTTAATTGGGGAAGATAACCCCACTTATTTTATAATTGAATAAAATGAAGAGAATAAAATTAATAAATGTTGTGGGGTTTTAAGAATAAGGTAATTATAGAGTAAAAAAATTTCATATTTATTATTATCAATTATACAGTTTTTTATGTATAAAATATATTATTATTATTTATAGAAAATGAAAATATATCAATTAAACAGTTTTATTATAATTTTATATTGAATATAATCATTTCAAAATCTCAAAATTTTAATAATATAAAATGATATTCATTTTATAATTCCTCACATTAAAATTTCAATTTTTTGAATTGTTTATTTTCTTGAAAATATTGTTTTTTATGGAATAGTGAAAAGTAAACATTTTTATAAGAGACTATTCGTTTTGATGAATTATGTAAATTTGGAGTAATAATATATTATGAATATAATTTAACATATCGTAGGTATTTTTTCTATTCAATCCAATTAATTAATTATGATTCAACATTGTTTTTTTATAATTTACGCTTGTTTTTGGGTTTCAAGACAACTTTTTTTCAAAAAACTATTTTAAAATGCATAATGATTATCCTTCTATATAAATTAATTTAATACCTAATGGGTTATGATTTAAATGAAACATATATATTATATATATCTAAATATTAATTTTGTTGTATGAAATTCTAAATTTTTATCATAGGTTTAATAATTAATCATCTTTCTTTAGAAAAAATAATATTCTTATAGACCCGTTGTCTCGCGGTGTCATCTGTATTAAAATTAAATTAAAATTTTCCACTGATTTTAATTTAATATATAAAATTGAAATAATTTATTGTAATAATTTAAAATTATAATTTATAATAAGGGGAAATTATTTTTATCAAAGTAATTAGGGAATACAATTAATAATAATTATATAGAATATGATAAAACAAGTTTTCATTGCGGTTAAACATTGAATATAAGGTGTAAAAAATAACCAAAAACATCTCCCAAACCCATTATATTTAAATATTTAAACCTTAATATTTATTGTTTCAATAATGGAACATTACTAGGAATTGGTACAAGAAAATTATTTTGGTGGAATTCACTCTTTCAAAAAATTACAAGTGTGCCACTCCCCTCATTTATATATATCCACCCCTATCACCTTGTATTCACACAATAAAAATAAATTATCTCCTAGAATCCATTTAAAAATCACATAAAAAATCTCATATATCATCCCTAAATCCATAAATTGGGTTGAAATCCATCCATGTAAGGCCTTTGGTTCAATCCAAATTGAGATACCTATGGAAATGGTAACGTTCATCAACAACAGTTTTATTTTATTTCATTCATCAACACCTAAAATTTTCCTTAAAAAATGATGATATTATTACCTATGTATATTATATAAACTGATATGTTTTTAGGTCATGGTTATGACTTAAATCCACACACACTATAATCATTTAGGTTATGAAATCATCGTTCTTGTATACAACAAACTATCACCCCGTGAAATGATGTCATATGGTTTTCAATTACCACCTCTCATGGTTGGGTATAATTATTTATATAATGATTATATATAGTATTTATAACATAAATACACTTTTGTATTTATTTTATCATGTATATTGTTTTTATATTCTATTCTCTAATGGATATGATAACATTTATCATTTGTAGGGAGGACTACCTCCTCACAAAGCGATGTGGTTAATTTTTCACAGAATATTTAAATAGAATGTAATATGGGTATGTATAATGAATATATTTTATATACATGAAATATAAATTATATTCAATACATATATATATATATATCATTATTTAAGTTCCAAATATAATTTCTGTTCTTTGGATTTCACTCACTTAAAAAGTTATTTCGGTTTTCATGGACTTGTCGAGTACCTCAACCTCGAATCAATGTGATTCCTTTATTATACAACCACATAAAAATAATGTAATAAAGAAGTATATATGATTAAATTATATGGTATTAATGATATAATTATCATTTTTAAAGATAATTTTATTATTAGCATCATTATCTAATGATCATTGAGAAACATAAATATTACGCATGAGAACGTACAACCAACCATATTTATGATCCTAAAGATAGTTTATTTTTAGAAACCAAAATTAAATATTGTTATAAAATAAACTGTTAATTTATAAACATGATAATTATTTCATTATTATACTTTTTGAATTCTTTAAATAATGTTCTTTTTTCCATAGCTGAACAACAAACACTATTTTTTAAACATAAGATGAATATGGTCAAAACAAGAAACTAAAACTAAATTGATTAATTAATTATATAAAAAATTATAATAAGATAAATGAAAGAAAAAATTTACATTAATAAAAATCCAAATTAATAAAATTATTTACATATGTTTATTAATTTTGATGATAATAACACTTGTGGTGAATTAAACTCAAGTTGAGGGACTATGTCTCAATTTCCATTCATTGAGGAATATCTTGATTTTATACAAAATTATTCTTTTATGTGATATATATAACACCCATTAGACAAGTTATATAAAAAATTCATCTATTTTAATGTTTCTTAATGAATTTTGTAATATTAATCTGGCATGGGTCTTATTATTTACATGTTTCCCAAATTATATGGGACATTTTAAAAAAAAATTGTTTTAATGTTTTCCTTAAAAATACCATTATCTTCTGTGTCCATGAATTCAAATTATTTATTTTTAAATGTTTTATATGAATATAAAGTATTTATAATGTTCATTTTATGTACCTTTGAATATGTTATAATTGTTTTCAAAAGTAATCATTTTATTGGTTTTAGACGAAATATTTTTTGAAAACAACAAAAGAAATGTATTATTTCTGATGTATGTAAACAATTACAGTTCTCATTACTTGAAATATTATTTTATATATAAAATAAATTGAAATAATACATTTTTTTAAAATGAAAACCCGCTATCTCATTTTTTATTTTTATTTTGTTTTTTTTTCAGAATAATTTTTATTTGTTATTGGTAATGTGATTTTGAAATAAAATGGTATTTTAGTATATGAATGTTATTTTCATATGAGTTTAAAAGTGTTTTTTAAATGATAAAATGTTTTATTCCTGATGTAGATGATTAAAATTATATATAATTGGCATTACCTGATATAACCTGATTATATTATTATAGATTAAATGATATATTCTCCAAGATAGTGATTCAATTAATTTGGAAGTGATTATTTTCTTTGAAGAATTATATTTAATGTTGGTCTTATGTTTATTTTATTTTTCAATGGATCTGTATGTATTATATAACGGATCTATAAGGGTTATATTAGATTATATACCATGGTACCGACATGAGTTTTCTATTCTTACTAGAAATTATTCTGGGAAATCAATGGTTTTCAAAAGGAAAAATAAATGAAATTTTAAAGGAATGATATTTCCCTTTATGGGTAAAATTCTGTGTTTACTTGAATGAAGTTTCAATGTGTTTTAATTTTTTTCACTATCATAATAATTTTTATCTTTTTAAATTTTTAGAAACATTTTTATTCTCATTACATATTTTTAAAATGATTTTATATAATTTTTAGGTTTCAAAATGGAAATAAAGGGAAAAGTTAAAAAATATGGAGTGTTTTCATGAAATTATAATATGCATTATTTTAAGTATTATATTATCTCAAAATGGACAATAATTAGAATTTTTTATTTAATTATTTAATGGGTTTTAATGTATATGTTATGAAATAATTATCTAAAAATCATAAACTGAAAATAGAGTCAAAGTGAAATAAAGTAAATTTATATAAAAAATCATATAAAATTTTTGAGGCTCGTTCCTTGTAATATATCATTAAATTGGATACAAATAATAAAATTTGTTTTAATAGGAATTGATTTTAATTTAAAATATTTATTTTTCTTGTTCTTATATATTATAAATTTATAATTAAATTAGTTTTAATATATTATTCCTTTCAATAATATATTTTTTTCATTTTTCTAATCATAATAATTTTTTTTCATGAAACAAAAATTCAAAACCTATAAAAAGAAATTTTTATAAAATTCAATTTTAATGTAGAAATTGATATTAATTTATTGTTTATATATATTTATTTAATATAAAAGTACTTTATTATTATATGTATAGTTTATATTTATTTATAATATTATTTCAAAATGTCCTTTCCCTTATTTTTACATACTGGTTCAAAAGGCACTATATGGAAAATTTATTAAAATTAAAAAAAATTCTCGAAGATCCTATGGGTTCAGTGTTTCATGTGAAACGATATATTTAACTCACTTTTTAGTTTATGGTGTTATATTTTAAAAAATAATGGGTTGTTAAACAAAAAATAGAAAAATTTATCCACCATGACACTTCTCATCCACAAATCATATCCCAAGACCTGTAACGTATTGATAACCATTTATAATGTAGATCCATTAAGGAGAGTTTTAGTGTATGCTTCATCAATATTGTGTATTTATTGTGGTTTTCAATTTAATAATAGGGACACTATGCAAAAATAATCTATGATCACATTTTAATTACATTTATTATCTATGTATTAAGGGCCCTATTTTTTTGAGACATCTAATTGTGTCTCCCCATATGGTGGAAATTACTACCCTCATCCATATAGCAATCCAAATATATACCCATCCATACTCTCTATACATTTCACCTCTTGTGAGTTGAGTAATCCATTTATACATAGTTACAATCATGTAGGGGATAATACATAGATGTGATATCATTTTTAGGAAATACCCTTATTTTTATTCCCATGTTCTTCAGAGAGCAGGAGACCTCATGTTGAGTAATCCCTTGATAGATTAGTACCATTAATCCATCCATTAGTGAGAACAATAGAATTTTTCCACTAATGGGAACCATAATCGGGCCACAAATACCTAAATCATGGACCAAATGATTTCTAGGTACATTCCACTTATTAGACTACTCCACACGGCTTATAACTATTTAAAAAAGATATTGGTTATGTGACCTTAGATTATAAGGCATAATAGTCCAGGTTAAAAATCCATTAAATGCATAAATTAGTTCATGTATGGATCAACATAAAATAAACCAATGTATTCCTTGTAACATGATCATAAAAAGTACAGCATTTTATATTTAATGGCACCAATCTATATGTGTTTTTATTCCCTTTATAGGGCTATGTAGAAGTCATTTTTAAAATACCCAATCTCATCAGCAACACTACAAAAACCGCTCCAATAAAAGATTATCAATAAATGGATGACATAAGAATATAACACCAATATATTCACTCTTTTGAGGCCTTTATCCCTATTGTACCCCGTATATCATCTTTTGATACCATAAACCCCAACACACCCCATATGTCTTTATGGAATATAGGATTCCATTACATGAATAGTTTTTTTATTTTTTTATTTTTTTTTATTTTGATTACATGATACGTATAAAATTTTTATAGGGTTTTCTCAGAAATCAATTATTTTCACACTTTGCATGTTGGTTTTCCCTAACCATGTAGAGTTCTTATCAAATAAACATTATTTTATAATAAAAAATTAATTTAAAGTTGGAATTCAAAATGAGAAGCGTCATATCCCATTTAGATATATCCCAAAATGAAAAATTTGTCTCCCACATTCCATCCTCCATTATAGTACCTCTCAATATCTAATTTATTCCTAAAACATAATTAAGGTTAAAGATTATCTCATGTAACTGAATCCTCTTATTTTTGTTACTCATGTTCTTCAATATTATACCAATTTTTACTGATCATATATCCATGGTGGCCATGGTTTTTTGTGTTTAGTTATTTTAATTACGTAAATTATTTTACATGTCTCTTAGTCATGGTGTATGGATCTCTTATCATGTTATATGATGGGAATCAATCGAGGAATTAGATTAAAAGACTTTCTTGTAGGTGTCCAAATTATAGTTACAATAAAATTTTAACCCTATGTGATTTATTTAAAAGAAATAATTTTAATGTAATATTGTATATATTTAATTTTTTTATCTTTAATTATTATATATTTTGTTTCATAACTTCTAAAATGAGAGAATGATACATTTATAATGGGGCGTAAAAATATTTTTCTTATTTGAAACTAGAAATGTGTTCGATGATTTTTCTTATCTATTTTTTCATCTTTTTCAATTAAATTAATTTATTAATATGTTGGGAATGGTTTCATATAAATTATTAAAAAACTTGACATTCAAAATATTTACTAATTATGTTAAATTTTAGTCTTATATGAGAATAATTGAAAATGTAAACTTGATCATTGAAATCATCATTATTGTGTCATTTAATTTATTTTAGGAATATAAGGAACAATGATACTAAAAAAGTATGTGATTATTATCAAGAAAGAACTTACACTATATATACATGTTTAGAAAATATCACACTCCTAATTAGTTTTCCAGGTTGTCTTATCTCTCACCTAACATGTTCCCGGAGTAGAAATTTATTACCCATGGTTCCAATAATCATGTAATAAAATATTAATATAATGAACCTTGGAATCCCAAAATTAATCCCTTAGTATCTCTATATTATGATTTACATTGTGTCACATTTTTTCACTAAGGCATCTTTTTATTTAAATTTATATGATAATTTCAATTTTGTGGGGGATTTTGAGGTGTGTTTATGAAAACATCAATTTTTATTATTGATGTTAAAATAAGATATTGTTTTGCATGTTTTACAATCAAGAAATTATTTTATTCAAATATAATATTTTTATACGGAATTTGGTGAAATCCTACTAGGATCTTTATCCTTCCACCCATGATCATATATAGAATATGTTTTCAATGATATAGGTAAATGTAATTAATAATAAATAAGAAGAGGAGTCCAAGGAATAATTATAGATGGTAAAAAATAATACCCTTTTTCACATTAATATGGGTATATATGTCTTGTTTTAGTCCAATTTTATATATTATTTCACCTTGTACATAGCCCAATCGACTATCCATCATGGTGTTCTATTTTTATCAAATATATCTGGGTTCTATTCTTTTACTTATATGAAAATAAATAGTATCTGTGTTATGTTTTCAAGTTGTTTCATATGAACTATTTTATTTTATTAATATTTTTGATATAATTATTTAAAAAAATTATAATTTTTTTCATGGAAAAATAATGGATATTGTTGCAATATCGAGTTCTCTGATAAAAACCACTTTGTTTTTCTTTTCCAAAATAAGAATAATTATTCAAATATAACTATTTTTGATTATGTAGAACTAGTTTCTAGTATACGGTTATTGATAATACACCTCGTGACTTATGATGGGCCAACATGGGAACTGGATTGGGATAAACTGATATGATTTTGTTGGAATGGTAGTACTACATAATTTTATAATAAAATATTTTGGGTGTAGTTTTAGATAATATATTATGAATTAAATGAAAAAGATGTATGTTAATGGTGAGTGATTATTACAATATACTTATTACTAATCATGAGTTATCGTGGGACTTTTATAATTTAGAGTTATAATTTTTTAATTTAACCATGACCCATTAGAAATATATTAATTTTTAAGGCTAAGATTGAGTAATATAGAAAATGTATCATTAGAATGGTGCATAATATATAGACCATTCATTTAAATGTGAAACTTAGAAAATGTGTTTTTTTGTTTTATTTCCTTCTACTATGATTTTTAAAGCTTACATTTATCATTTATAAACTAATCATGAGTTTTTTAATTATAATTGTTTAAATATAATTTCAATAAATTTAATGGGATTTTTTTATCTCTATACATAACCCAATAAGATTTTATGTGAAACCTCAAAAGGTATTTTAGGATATCATCCCCTTAGAAAATAAACCCATTGATCCTGATATGTTAGATAACATTGTGAAAATTAATCAATTAATACATTGAAAAAATTATCATTGTATAACTTTGGATATATATTGGGGTCCTTGACCAACACCTGATAAAGACCGACCTTATGAGTTTCTCTTCCATGACACTTTTTATGAAGAAATGATCATCAGAAGTATAGGAATACACTATAAAGGAATGAAAAATATTAGTGTGTTTTTATTAACACCATAATATATATTTGTGACATCGGTCAAATTGAGTCATCAGGGTTCCAGATCATAATTAGTTAGGTTCCATTGTATATGAAAAACTATAGGAGGATACAGAATGAAAATACATCAAAGTTGATTTTACTTAGTAGAATTATCATGAAATTATATAAATAAAAAATCACAAGTGTTTTCTATCTATATTAAGGTAACATATCCATAATGGATTATATGATGTGTTTCACTAAGCTCATTCACTTTTTATCAGAGCTGACCATAAAGGATAAATTGAAATACCACTTGTTTAAAATGGGTTTCTACCTGAATATTCAATCAATGGTAATTATAATAAACACATAACCTATAGTATTATTGTTGAAAAGTCCTGATTTTGGTGTTTATCCATTCATTAATATATATTCTAGATAAAAAATAAAATATTATATGTGAGAATGAAGAAGGTTTTATTCAAAAAATGGGTGGGGACTTATCAAATATTGAAAATTAGTGTTATAATATTTACCACTTAATTAGAAGATTTTTTTACCCTGGCATAAATGGGTCTTATATGTTGTAATAGTGGAAATATTGGACTCATAAAAGGATATATATGAGGTTTCTATAATAACATACCATGTTAGTGTCCATTTGGGCCATGTTAAATATTTTTTGTAAATCTATCCCTCTAATCAAAAGTTGTGAGGGTTTTTTGGTTCCTAAATAATATCAATATCAATAAAATTATAACAAAAAAATTGGGTCCTATACTCATGGGATTTAAGGAAAAAGTTTTTCTACTTATGAGATAATTTTGTTTTGAAGTAAATTTCAATTTGGTGGTAATCCCAAGTCCCATCCTGACTCTATCTATTTTTATTTAATCAAGTATAATCTGATATAAAATAATTTTAGTCCTACTATAGTGCGAGTTACGATACTTATTATATCATTTATAACAATTATTTTATTTGATATATTTTCCACAAAATATTTATATTTACTCATATTACTTATTTTATATTCCAACGGTCTAATCTCATTACTTGTGTAATACAAATATAAACTCCCCTTAGAGAAAACAAGGTGTTTAATTTCTAGTTTCTCTTTAGTTATCTCTCAACATCTACATCGGAAGTGTGATGGGAATTACAAATTAATTAAATGATTTTATTAGACGTAATTTTTGGGGATGGTTTAAAATTTTTTATTTTATTTTTAAACAATATTTTATTATATGAGGGGTTTTTTAATTCCATTGAAAAAGGATCTAAACTATTTTATATTTAATGGGATTTAATATTATGTTAATCAATTATTTGTGAGGATTTTTTATTTATCATTCCAATATTAATCAATCTATATGGACGTTGATGATGGTAATTTGATGTGTGAGAATAATCACATGTTTATGTAATATTATAAGTGTTTTTGATGACTAATCAACATTACAACAAGAAAATTATGTTTAATTCTATCATAATTGTTTAATGGATTCAAATAATATTATTTCGATCATATAACACAGAATTGATAGAATTATAGTAGTTAAAAGTTGAACTATATGAAATTAATGTTTATTTATACATTCAACCTTGAATTTCACAATAGAATACTTTTATTATATTTGATATTATGGATTATGGAACCCTTCACTTATGTATTTATTACATGAGGTTGAAAAATTTTACAATCAAGAATAAATACCATTTCACATATTTTTATAACCTCTTTGATAAACTGATATGTGAGAGATGTTTATCAAGTATTAATCTCCGGTCAGGGTACCATAATGTCATGGTGAAGGAGTCTTACATACCAAAAAATACCTTTTAAATAAGGTATTATAACTTTTAGTGTCATGGGATATCATATACCTTGCACAAAAATCTTATTGGGTTTATAAAAATTATGAATCAGATTTTTAATAGACACCTCGACTATTTTTTCATTTTATTTCGGGATGGAAAACTAATAAATTATAATTTTGAAGAGGATATTGATAATTATCTATGAATATTAATAGGAACTATCCATGATCATTAACTCTATGATACTCTTTTAAATTATAGGTTTTTTAACTAAGTGGTATGGTTCTTATGACTTTTTGTGTGAAAATAGGTCATTATGGTTGATCCTAATAAGGTAATATTCTACATTATTTATTATGATCCCAAAACATCTTCATGAAATATATCATTGATGGTCTATAAATTTACATTTATTGTTTATTGAAAGTATTATCTAAGATTACTTGTCCATATTAATCTCATAACCATTATAAAGTAACTGTTTAATAAAATAATAATTTCAATGATTCATATAATAAATTAATATATTGATTTATATCAACTGTAGTCAAATATCTCCCTATCACTAGTGAATTTTATGCTGTGTATTTGGATTCTTTTGAAGTGGGGTTATTTTTTTTCTTATACAGGGTGATCATGTGGTAGTTTATGGCTTACACCCACTACATCAGCATGAAAAGAAATTGTTAATCCATGAACATGAACTAGTAGAGTTCAAGATTAATACTAAGTGTTGGTTAAACTAATTATTCATTGAGAGTTTCATAATGCATATTGAAAAAAATCACGAGTTACATCTTTTCTCAAAATGATTTGAATCTCAAGAAAATATAACAGGTAGAATATCTTCTAGAATTTGACTTTCGGAAATACTATATTTATGTAATGTGGAATATGTTCATTAATGTAAACTATAATAAGTTTAAATGAGATCCAATGAAACAATCCATTTATTAAATATACTTTATGATCGTAATTCTCAAAATGAACATAGAGATAAAGAAGAGAAGGAGCTAATAATTGTAGTTAATGATAAGTGTACACATTCTCTTCTTTAATTTATTTAGGTAGAGAAATTTGGGTATGGACATTTCGAGTGAATATTGAATATTATATTTGGTTTTGGGGGGGGGGGTGTTCTATAGAACTTGATTGAAGTATCTATTTTTGGAGTGGGGGGGGGGGAAGTGTTATATAATCCCTGATGGTATTATCTATTTTTGGAATAAATATATAGTTCATCTTATTTTAGGTTAATATGAATGATGGATTGGCATCACTCTCAGTGAGAAGTTCCTCTAGGAACAACTATGATATTTTATATTATGTAGGATCTTTATTGGTATATTTTTATAAGGTATGAAATTAGTAACTATGTTTCATCATGTCTCACTTATTTGAATATAAATTAAGGCAACCAATATCCCTCACATTTGCTTAATACTTTTTCTATCCCTGTCTATAAATTAGATGTGGTATCAATATTTCCCATTCATGTATTACCTTATAAACCTTATGGATGGAATGTTATCAAGGGAAATCATTAAATAATGCCAAATTCACCAAATATTTATCAATTCATGATAACACCATGGTAGATTTGTTTGGAAATGTGTAAGTTTTAAAGATTATTAAGTTGTATGAGGTCTATTATTCCACCATTTATGAAGAAGATCCCTCATGTAAATCAATAATTTTGAGAGGCATCAAATTGAAAATTAATTCTTATATTTTTCTGAGTACTAAATGACATATGAAAACAGAACTACATATGGAAACATCTATCACAATCATTGAGGATTGTTATCATGATTGCTTCTTCAATTTTGCATGATCATTGGATACCAATCTATTATTGGTTAAATTTTAATATATTTATATCTTTAATAATTTATTATTATTCCTTTTTATGAATCCTTATATAATTATCCATGATGAGATTTAATATGTTGGACTGAGGAGTGTGATTCGTCACATGTTGGAAAATGTATAGTGAATGGGAAAATGGATATTATATAGATAATCTAGAAATTAATGGTATTGCATAAGATTATTTATTATATTTATGTCTATCAAAACTCTTGAACTAGGTAAGGTTATATTAGTGACTAGGTGTTTCTAATTGTGTCACCATATGTGGGTCACCAATTAATTGGAAATTAGGAATGATAAAGAAGAGGTATACATTGATAAATAATAGTTTTTAATGTCTTGGGAAGGTTTAATATTATTTGAATTTACCTCCTTGGGTGACAAGGATTAATGATGTATTCCATGATTCTTAATTAAATATATATTATCTAAATCCATCCCATGATATGAAATTGGAATATTTATATATTTATCCATATTTTTCTTCAGTCGAGCAATATATTGAGGTCACCAATTAAAATAATAAGGTGATATAGTGGGAATAAATAACATTGTTTCATTTTGGGTAGTTAATAGGGGATTCAAATTAAACATGAGAATTTAATTAATAATTGAAATTATAATGACCTCAATTTTTTTATAAGTTAACTAATATTATATAGCCATTATGATGTAGAATGTGATATGGTGGCATTAAATGTTACACCCTTGATACCCTTTCTAAGGATTAAAAGAAAATAGTTTGTAGTATTAGCCATTGGAATATTTTTAGGTATAATTATTAAAATTCAAAGGGAATTCCTCAAAAAATAGGATGATTCACATCTCTCATGAATTGGATCTATTCTTATTCATAGTTCCTTTGAAAAAATTATAATTGTTTACAACAGTTATATGAAAATAGAAAGTCAATATGAATATTGTATTATGTCATTTCAAATTCTACAGAATTATCATGTTGCCCTCCCACAAGCCAAAATACGTTTTAATCCCTCTCTTATTTTGTTTCTTCTATAAAAAATCATCGAGGTGGAATATTATCTCATTTATTTTAATCATCCTATAAAATTACAACGCATTATTCCTTTAACTTTTTTATCTCACATAGTGTCATTGGTGACATAGGGTATACAATTTATTCAATTTTTATTAGGTAATATCATACATTTGGTAGTTATAATTATTTTAAAATTATACCTTTTTTCATACTTTATTTTATCTATTTGAGATACATGATTAATGGGATATGAAAAGGTAGGTTAACATGTCACCAAAAAAGTGTTTTAGGATATTCCCAACTTAGTATTCCATATTTTTAAACAATTTTTTCTTTCATTATATTTATAGTATTTTTTAATTTATTTTTTAATGTATTAATTATTAAAAACCCTATAGAACAAATTTATATTTTTAACTTATATGAGAATCATTGGAAATTAATCCTTGAACATAGACAAGACAAGGGTGATTCCTTAAGATTCATTGGACGAAACTATAAGGATGGTGTTATCATAGAATGGTGTGTTTATTAGTGGTACATAATTATTCATTATATATCCACAGTTAGGACACATCTCTCCCATAATATTTGTGTCTAGAAGACATGTTGTTCCCCTAAAAAGTTCATCAGATAGAGAGGACATTCCATTAGGAAAATAAATTAAATAATATGATGTTAATTAAAAATAATTAAGAATTCAAAATTTAATAATGTAATACTAAATCATTATTATTTACTCACTGGTACTTATTTTTAATTAATACAAAATGCTTTTAAAATAAATTTCACGATATGTATATTATTATGGAATTTTATTTATTTTATGTAACCTTTTTCACAATGTTAAATTATAGACCATTTTTTATATATTTAAAAGATTTATAGATGGAATTACATTTAATTAGGTTGTCATGGGGTATTTTAAGAATAAGTTTAGGGATCATTATGATCATACGCAATATAAACACCATGTTATCATCCAAACCATTACTGAAAATACATGTAAATATAATTCATATATTTGAGGGAGGATATTCCCATGATAGCTTTTTCTAGGATTTATATATGGTTAAAAAGTGTATTATACCCTTTGTTACAATGAAATTTGTGGTAATGTATTTTATAAATTTGTTTTGTTTATTACATTTAACTTATTCATCCCCTTATCAGTTATCCATCCCTTTTTTCCCTAATTGTGTATTATATTTGGTTTATTATTATTTCACATGATTGGATATCATTTATTCCAAATTTCAGGCTGTAAATGAGGATTTATATGAATAATTTTATCTTATTCCATGTGTTTCATCCTTGAACATGGACATTCTAATCTTCTCAGTATCACTGTATATTTATTGGATTAATCCAAAGAGGTTATATTTTATTAAGCTTATGTTTATTTTTATTTTTAAAATATACTTGTTGGGTAACCATTCCCACAAATTTATGTTATAGTAATATTATTTTCTTAGTAATTAATCATTTTTTAATTTTATCATTGATAAAAATAATTCAAAGATAATGATATTTGATTCCATGGTACTAGTTGCTAGCATGAGGTGATAAGGAACACATCTCAGGCCTTATGGAAAGAAAAATTGTGTGTTTGTTTGTTAATACCACGGTTTGGTAATCTACAATCCTCCAAGGTGACTCTATACCCTGAAATACCCTTTTAAATCATCCTTGGTGGCCCAAAACTCAAACATAACCTTATGTCCTCCTAAGAGACTTTAATATCAAGCATACCTGTTAAGTTATCTTCGATGTCTTTAAGCCCATATTACCCATTATGTCTATATAAGAGACATTAAATTCCAATATACCCTTTTAATAAATCATAGATGACATGAATGTATAATGTAACAGCTTTTCATCCCAAGAAACATTAAAACCAACATATCCATTTATGTCTTCATAGATTGAATGGAACTCCATCATAATCATTAAGTCCTCATGTGGGACCATAAACCATAAAATAAAACATAATTATTCATAGTTTACCATAAACCCCTATGTAATACTCTATTATTTCCCAATATAAATTAAAATATAGTGTAACAATAATTAATTTTGGGATACCCAAAAACCTACCATACCATTAAGACTTCCTTGTCATTGGAAAATCATGCATTTGTTTCCATGCCACCTTACATGGATTAATGTTCAAGAAACCATATTTTACACCTCTACAGATGACATTAAATTATAGCATTTCCTATGAAATGGAATTAAACTATGTATTGATTACATAAATTTCATGATGTGTATGAGATTCCCCAATAAGAGATTATTTACATTCAATTAGTTTCATTCCATATTCTATATAGATCATAAAATCTATCTCTAATTGGTTTCCTCCTTTCCATGAAGGATAATCATTAAAAATAATCATGATAAATAAATTGGTATTGTTACCCTAAATGTTTTAATAAACATGTTCTTAAGTCAACAAGGGACCTTCATATCAGACACCAAGTTCTTATTTGGGATGATTTACCCTCCCATAATCTTGGGGTAGACAAGTGATCATTAATGTATAGTTAATTAATTATAACAACCCCCACCATTGGAAAGTGGGTCCATGCTAAAATAGTATTAAAAACACTGAAAAAATGATAAAAAGTTTACATGTGTAGAAAAGTGTATAGGAAATATTCCCAAGTGAATAATGATGAAGTCTATGATTAATAAAAAATTACTATATGACTTGATGGAGAAAAGATAGTATTGTTGATAATATTATTCTGTTAACATTACTGATTGATTATAAGACAAAAATTCCAAAATATATGGTTTACTATTTTTAAAATATTACAAATATTTTTCATCATCTTTTGTGTGAAGTTAATTATATTTAGAAACATATGGATGATAAATGAAAATTAACTATTACACTAAATTTAGTATAATTTGAAAAGTTTTCAAAAATTATTTTTGAATGAATAAATTGTTTTATAGAACAACAGATGATTAAACATTTAATCAACAACCAAGTGTCATATGAATTTGGATTGATGGGATTGAAATTTCATTGTAAAAATGTAATCGTAAATGATTTTAACAAGGACCATTTAAAATAGAAAATATTAAATTACAAACGGTTATTCACAAATAATTATTTATATTATATTCATGAATTTTAATCAATAAAACGATTTTTCATAGAAGATTGTTATTTATATGGATATAGTAACCACATAAATAAACTATTATAATGTTCTTAAATGGATTTTTAAAATATAGATAATAAAAATTTAGTCTAACATTTTCACCTATATGTTTTGATTAATTTAGGTACATGTTTTTTTGGTATTGATAAATTATAATTATATATAATCATAAGGCCACTTATTATTTAGATAAATATAGTTATAATAAAGTAAAAAAAGTTATAATTTCAATTTTGTGAAGAAAATAACATATTAAAGCTAAAAAATTAATTTCATTGATGAATATATATTTTTGGAGGAAAATGAGTTTTGATTTATTTATGAGTATTTTTTACTAAATAATAGGGCATTTAGGATATCATAGATGAAAAGAGTGTAAAAATTCATTATTTAAAATATTGGGAAATTGTTATGGGTGATAAAAATAGAATTATTGGTGATATCGATTCATAGATTCTAATTAGCATGATTATAAATGTAAGGAAAAAAAATCTACTTTTACAATTTTTCATAATCCTTATGATAAATATATTAATAAAGATATAATATTAAATAAATAAATAATAACTGTAACAAAAATAAAATCAATTTTAAGTATCTGATTGTTTTTAATTATTTTAAAATTTATTTGGAGGGTTGGGGTGAAAATTTAAACTTCTAGGGGATACGTACATGGTTCACTATAAATGTGGATGGTTCTCAAACTATGAATATGATCCATAATTTTTTTTCAATTTTAAATAGTTGAAGCATGGATAATTAAGGGATATAAAAACCAAGTATCAAAATAATCCATGCCATATTTTCTATCCTAAACCCCCATTCATGGTTATTGAATGATTAGATTAATCATGAATCCAAGTCATAAATTATGTTAATTTTTTTTTAATTTTATTAAATAGATTTAAATATATAGTGTCTTATTTTTCTCCCCATATCATGAGTAATATTAAAGGAGCTCCCATATTGTGGAACTCCATTTTCTATTCACTTAACATAACATATTATTCATCAATGTTTTCTTAAAGTGGTTAGAATATTTAAATGAAGTGTTTTATATCACATTTATGTTCCTCATTTACACAATATTAAATTTCCTATTATTTACAAGATCATGGTTATTTATAATTCTCCGAAGAAGTGACACACTAACTAAGAATCCCCCCGATCTAGAAACTAGTATCATCATAACACCCATAGAAAATCATCAATATTCTATGTGTTTATGACGACCAAATACCGTATATTAGAAAACATTTATGGAAAGAATTAACTTTTAAAAAATATAAATCCATAACACCCTAAATAATATAATTTATTCCCAATATCAACAAATCAATATTATTTATAATTTTATTTGGATTCAGAAATATAAATTAATTATCGGAAAAACAAAAACACATCTGTCTTTTCTTTTATTACTCAAAAAATGTAAAATAAAATAGACACCTATGACAATTATACTATGTTCAGATCAAATGTTACTATAGGATTCCCCTAAATCTGTCCAAATAATTGGGAAATAAATATAATAATGAGGGGAGAAATAGAAAACATGTTATTTCTTATAAAACTCAAGTTTCAATGTTAATAAATCACAATAATGTATCCATTTTTGTAATAAAATAGGAGAAAAAAAATTAATTATATGAATATTCCATACCACAAGAACACTACAACTTCAATTACAGACCACATCATCACTCCCTCTAAACCATACCACCTTGTCTTCACAAAACATTATATAACTAACTATATGACCAAAAAAGTCACGAAAATATATCAAAGAGGTTATATAATTATAGGGACCGCAATTTAAAATCACATCCACAATGTATCTATCCACCCCTTGATAAATCATTAATTTTCAATAATCACTACTAAGTAGATATTATTCAGAAGTTAACTCAGTAACCACTAATCAACTCCACCAAGTAGTTATCAACTCAAGACAAACCCTATAAAACATAACCATTGTTTGTTAAGTTGTTTTGTCTGAGAAGGACTCCCATTAGATTCAATTGTCTATACTTAAGGACTACCCTCACCAAATCATAAAAACACTTGGGTGTTTTCCTCCCTTAGAGACTCTCTCAACATTGGATGGTATAAAAACTCATAAATTACCCCAACCTCAACCAACATTCTCACCATATAAAATCACATATCCACTATTACTAGTTATACAGTACATAACAATGTTACACCCTCACTATAATTATCAAACTACACAATTATTTTTACATCAGTAGTAATAAATTCCATGTCACTACCACACATCAAAAATGAGTTCCAACACCCCATATATAGTATTTAACCCACCTACTATATACAACATATGATGGTCCTATAATAAATAACTAAAAAAATAAAGAAATTACTTATATATTGAGAATATACTATAACTAAAACCTCATAACAAATCCAAAACATTAAATATATCATCTTTTAAACAAGACACAACATCTTACACATCACTATGAATTCACAGCTCCCTCTATTCACACTATATAGGTTACCCAGTTGTTATTATTAGTTACTTGTACCACCACCATTTTTTTATCATTCCATAATAATAACATATCAAAAAAATTAGTCTATATAGGAATTATGAAAATAGAAATTACCTTTTTTGAAATAACAGACCCCCTTTTAATTGACTACCTCAATGGTCACCTCAATCTATAATATGGAATAACCCCATGTGTATATGGAATGACCACATATAAATAACATAAGATTTAACCCTGGCCATCACTACCAAATCCTGATATAGTCTTTTTGAATGTCATAAATCCCTTGCCAAATTAGTGTGGCCTATGACAAATTTTAAAAAATGCAACCTCTCACATCAATGTAATTTTCAAAATTATATTTTCATTTGGGATCTAATGTAATTTTGGTGAATTAAAAAATATTTAATAAATATCAACACTCAAATATAAACATAAATTTACATCCATGAACACAATTTAAATAATTCATATATGACTTATAAACAATATACAAAATTAATGACAAAATTTTCATCTATACATATTCATATATCCTATTTTTAATTTTCAATATCAATTGATTCACAATATATATTCATAGAATTATATTTCACAAAATATGTGCCTTCCATTGAAAAAAAAACAATAAATTAAAATAATAATCCTTCAATTTTATAATCATTATCAATTGAAATATTAATTATTAATAGTAATTGCATTGATCCCATATTTATCAAACTTGTTGAATTCGAAATTATCATATATTAATTCGTTTGAATTATTAGTAATAATTAACCAAATATGGAAAATAATATGAATTTTATATTTATAAGGATTATAAAATTGACAATCTTGAATGAAACCCACCTTAATTTCATAATAAATGTTACTAATCAATAATAAAAAGGATTTCCATAAATCTTCATTTGAATATATAAATCTTTAGATATTTTGAATTCACCATCATATTGTTATGACTCATAAATTGTCATTAACAACAAGAGAGGATAATGATTGAACCAATTCAATTATTTATATAAATTTAAAAAATGGCCTTTTACATCCTTCTAACTCTATCATTAGTTAGATCTTTAAATTTTCTTTCAATATCACTTTAATTATCTAATTCATTTCCCATAGATAATCATTCAACCCTTCGACAAGGCATGCCAACACTTAATAAAATATAATGCCTCCAAATTACTCTAATATTTATATTTCTTTTTCACCACATGAAATTTTCTCATATGTACCATAATTTATTAATATAATATAATATGAAAAATATGAGTTACATAAATAAGAAAATAAAAATAAACATTCATGAATACCTGAAAATTTCAGAAAACAAAACATAAAATAGTTGAAAATTCTTAAGCAACCCATTGATAAATTCCACATTCCAAGTTCAATGTAATTATAAAAATTCAATTAAAAAAATATAATATACATTATACTATTCCTAAAAAAATAACTATAAAAATTACAAATGATAAAATTTTTCTGTCCACATTACATAACCTTGTAGAAAATTTAATCCTCATAAATAAAAAATTATAATTTTAAATCGTGGAATATACAAACCAATAAATTCAGTTATATTCAAATACTATAATAAAATCCAAAAACTACAAACAAAATATTGTTATTGAATTTATATCCTCAATTCCTTCGCCCATGTGATTTATTCTACCTCAAAAAAATATAATGAACTCATAAAAGGAGAATTAGTCATCCTATGAGTAATTTCTCTATATATACATAATTATTCAAAAGACAATATTAAAATATTATATCACATATGACATCTAAATATTATAAATCTATCATATGTGTTTTATTAATATAATAATTCTGAAGATATTTTACATTGAAAAAATAAACCCCTTACAATTGTATAGGATGTGTTAGCCAATATTATTCCTATAAAACTCGTTCCTATACCTCCAATGGATCAATAGATCTTGTAAATATGTAATTTTCAATATCAAACACCTAATATGTTAACCATAGTGAAATTTATAAGAATAAATGATCTTCAAATGAAGACTATTGTGGAATTATCCTTTGATCCACATCTTAATTCTTTCAATTATAATATATCCAAATGTGATACTTAACAACATACACATTCTATGATGTAACCTAAAACATATTTGGTCCAATTATAGTGGCCTCACGATCATTAACCCAATATAGAGTAAAATTTAATCTCTTCCCATATAACTCCCAAACATGTGTCATATTATTGGATTAATAAAAACTATTATTATATGAAAATTTTACAAAGGATAAATGATTATAAATTGGTCCTCTAATATTATATATAAATTATATTAACATATCCTTTAGTTTGATTGATCTTTCATTGAGTTTTACCCATAATGTGTGGGTGAAATGCAGTTTTGTAGTTAAATTACGAACTAATGTAATGATTTAAAATTTTCGACATTTGAGATGTAAACTAAGAATAAAGATGTAAAAAGTTCATCCTTAAAACTCAATTATAACTCACCATGTCCATCACATATGGTTTCATTGATCTATCCATGGATGTAAATTCTTTAATCAGTAAGAAACGAGTTAACATCATTAATCTACCCCTAAGGATCTTAATGATATATAGTACCCTCATATAATAGAGAAAATATTAAAAAAATTTATTATATAGTACTAATATATGAGTTTAGGGATTTTTAAAGGGTGAATAATACTTTTATAATATGATATTAAACCTGAACATGACGACACAAACATCATTGAGAAAAAAACTCAAATACACCCATTTTTGTGTCTAATAAGAAAAAAGGAATTTTAAAATAATGATTATTTTTCCCACTCCATATGTAGTTATAATGATAAAGTGCATAATCATGTATTACATGAATATATATATTAATGGGTAGAAAATATTTCCATGAAACAAAACATTATTCCCCTCAACCACAAAACATCAGTTAAAAGCATCACTATTAAAAAACTATTCTCTACAAACTTCCACATCAAGGTATCCTAGTTAATTTTTATCAATCTAATTAACCAATAAAGGGGTCTTATACATTCTATATAACAATGTACATTAATAAAAATCATTATAATAAATGCGAATTAAATAAAAAAAATCCCTAAGATTACACTTCTCACAAACCCACAGGTAATATTTACCATAATATTTCTATAACAATGTGTAATCAATGACATTACACTTCTGTGGTTTATATGTGATATCAATTTCATAATCATGGAGAAATTAGTCCTCCTTTATGTTCTATAAATTATCATCCTTAAATGAATATATATTTCTCAATTTTTTCTGATCACTATAAAAAAAACGTATTCCACTAGAATATAATTCCTCCAAAAAAGAGAAAAAGTCCCCATTATGACAATATATGAATATTGAAAAATATATATCATTTATACCTTATTTATATTAATAGTTTTGAATTTATATAGGGTTATATATTTTATAAAATGATATTATATGACCAATGAGATATCAATTTTACATTCAAAATTTTCATGTTTATGTTTTTCAAGAATGGATTTCTATATATTTTCAAACTGGATTTATATTTATATATATCTAAAGAGTAATTTAATTATGTAATAATTGATATATAATATTTGTTTTAAATCTAATAATTTAAATGTATAATTATATAAAATTATTTACCATGTTATGAAATAATGATTTTTATAATTATTTGATGACATTATTGTTTTCATTCAAAATAAAAAATATTTTCATATACGATATGGATTTATAAAAAAATTGAATTTATAAATTTTACCATGTGAATTTTGTAACATGGATTTAATTTTTGGTATGAATATTTTAGAATGATATTAAGGTGACATTATTTAACTCCTCTATGATAGTTGTTTTTTGGTGAGTAGTTAATAATATACATTTTTTTTAATAATCTATATTTATTAATGTCATCATTATATAAATAATTCTTAAATTATAATGAAACCATTTTCATGAAATTATTAGATAAATTTTTGGATTATATAATGAATATATCAATAATTAATACATATTATATATTATATTACAATAAATAGGAAAGCATTTCTGTGTGTTTATGTAGTGGTTGCATATCATTAGAAAAATCAAAATGGGTCCATTGAAGATAAAATTATGCTTTGAATATGTAATGGATAAATATGAATAATATAAATGTTAATAAGAATTTTTTATTTATATGGATTAATTTTATAGTTATATAGAATTATAATTATTAAAATTTTTACCTAGTTCCTGTGGATTTCTTAAAAACTCAGAAGAATAAATTAAATATGTTTTCACGAGAAGCACGAAAATAAAAAATATGAATGGTCATATAAAATAAAATTGATTATTAATAAAAAAATATCTATATTAATATTTTCTTTCTAATATAAAATAATATATGATTACTTAAACTACTTATGGAGTGTTGATGCAACACATGTAAATGTAGTAGAGAAGTAAATGATAATGTTTTTAAAAATTTTAAAAGTGATTTATTTTTTGAACTAGGTTGTATCAAAATATTATTTGATAACAAAAATAGATATTTATTTACGTAATTGGTTAAATTCAAATCCCACAAATATATATATATTTAAAGTCAACATATAAAAATAACCAACAATATGACTTTAACAGACATTTAATGTTGAAAAATATTTAAAAATTAATAATATATTTTAAAATACTATAATTACACAATATCCAATTTTAATTTCTGGACAAAATTCCCTTCATGAATTTTATTCTTGACCCTTAAATGTTGAGTAACTGTGAAAGTACCATTGAAATATCCCTATAAAAGTAGGCACATTCTATCCTTTACAAACCACATATAATGTTTGGTTTGATATATCAATTATGAAAAATCCTTCTATAAATTCTAGATTAATTTTTCATGAGGTTTTGATCCTTTCAAAATCCATTTGTCCAATGTATTTCGACTCAATCCAATAAAGATTGTTCAAGGATCAACATATGACTTTCAAGATTTTCCCCTTTCTTATTTATTACTCTTTGTTAAAAAATATTTTAAATAATATTTTTACATTTAAAAATGAATATATAACCATTTTATCGTAATATATTGGGTACATTTATTATAAAATATAATCCATTTTCCCTCATAGAACACTTCCCATACATCATTAATAACTGGTTTTTACAAAAGTGTGTATTTTCATTTTAAGTATCCCATTTCACTATAAAAAATATAAATTATTTATCTATAATAGATTTTAAAAATTAATTATATAAGGTAATTATAATAAAAAAATTATTATTATGTTTTATTTCACTGAAAATCATCTTAAAAAACATCTTTAACTATAGTGGTTCTACAAAACAAAAATGATCATAGATGTTTAAACAAGATTACATCTTTCAAATATATAATTAAAATAATCTTTAATGGTTTTATATAATATTAATATTCATGAAATTATGAAATTATTATTCTACAACAGAGAAATATGCACCATAATGAAGGAATTAAAGTTATGTAATCATGGTTATTTTAAACTATAAAAACCTTATCAAGGAAGATTCTCAGAAAAGTTAAAATTTCAAAAACTTTTAAATAGTTATGATTGTGGAATGATATGAAAACAATAATTTTAAATTTTTTTAGAATGTGGATTCATTTGGAAAGTATAATTTCCTATTATTAAAATAAAATATCTATTTTTGAGATTATGAAACAAATGTCCTCAGAATGACTATGGTGAATAATAAAAATATAGTAATGGAATAAAATATTATATGAATATATTATGTGAAAAATATAATTAAAAAATATAATGAAAATAGTTATTATTTATTTAGAAAATCAGTATATATTTACTATTTATGAGGATATAGGATATAATATTTGAGTTAGGGCATGAGGTTAAGAGACCTTTCCTTTAATCAATTAAGTTTATTATTTTGACGTTTATATTTCAATTATTTTACCTAATTTTAATATTAATTATTTTGTGTTTTATTTAAGTTGTATAGTGATATATGAGTTATTAAGGACATTTTTATTTGTAAATTTACTTTAATTAAAAAATAATTAATGAGGTATCTCTTCATATTCCCTATGTATAAGGACCCGACCATAAAACATTACATAATCATGAATTAAATGAATAATTCACATTGAGGATATTTTCGTGTTTAGAGTTTTTAATAAATAAGCCATAACTTTTACATTACATATCAAAAATTATAATGAATAAACTTTTAATCTATCCGATGTTTCACAAAAATAAAACTCCTTAAATAAAAGAATAGTACTTTTCTTGATATAAATCTTCTTGAATACATCCTTCTCTTACCCATCCTTATACCCTATTGAAAACATTAAAAAAACATGGGATGACCATAAAAATATCAATAACTATTATAAAATAAGGAAATAAATCATTATCCCATCAATAAATACAAGTCAATGAAACCATACTTTTTAATCATAACATACCTTATGAAATCCTAAGATTTATGAATAACACACAGAAATCATATATCATTAAGGTATCATATGGAATCTATATTTAACATACATTGTATCTATCGTAGCTATATAAGGAGTTACACTTGTAATACCCATCATAGTATATTCCCTAAATCTATTAGGAGAAACATCACGTTTACCTTCGTCATGTAACCCAATGTATTGGAGAGCTATATCCGGCTCACCCTCCCTGGGATTATCCCGAAACCACCAGTATACGTAAAAAATACCCAATAACAATAACATATTCAGAACATGTAAAATAATCATAAAGTAATGATAACATTTACACATTGCAATTACAATATACAATTTCAATATATTGGAAAATTCAATTATTTATCAAACCATTTTCAAAACCATTTAAAAAATTTAATAAAGAGATTTTTGAGTCAAAGTGTCCCATACCAATTTGACGATTTTAATGGAATTAACATTTTAAACCATTAATATCTATATATATAAAGCCTTAAAAACTTTTTTAAAACATTGAAATTAATGAGAAATATTTAGAATAATAAATCATTAAAACATTCAAAACTATATTTTAGTTAAAGAGTTTTTGACAAAATGAGAGATACTTGAATACAAATAATTGAGGATTAACATTTAATCAAAACATTATAATATAAAGTGAATAAAGGGATTCATTATATAATATTCAAAAGGATAGTATATACACCATATAAGAGTGAATTGGTTCATAAAAACATTGAAGTCTCAATAGAATGTAAATTGAGATGAAATCACCTATAAAGATCGCATCCTTAGATTAATAATAAATCAATGACATAATTATGTTTGACAAAAAATAATACACCCAATATAATTGGATATTATGTGTAAAACAATCAGAGGTTATTCACTCATATTAATGGAATGACATAAAGAAAAAGTAGAAGTTTAATCCAATGAATTGAAATAGGGTAAAGAAGTTCCCTTACATAAATTCGAAAGCCTAACGACATCACATTAAAATTTAGAAAATGTGTAGATGATAGAGAAAAAGGGGATCTCATCACTTAAACATAGGATTTACAAAAATAAGGATATATAAGAATTTATCCAAACCAAATAAGATGTAAATTAGAAGACATAACAAAAAGAAGTCTTTTAAAAAGAGGTGGATGAAAGGTTCCCTTACCGATTTGGAAACATTGGAAACATACACCCCATTAAATAAGTATCATACAATGAATATGTAAATACACATAAATTAGAGTATATTACCCAAACAGTACAATCATGGTATGTACATCCACTACAATAAAGGAAATAGTGGCAATTATAGCATGAATTTCAAGGGAATAAAAAGTGAGACGAGAATCCCTTACCACGTGGTAATTTCATCCAATCGTATAACCAAAAGTTAATAACAACCAAATGAATAATATAATTCCATGAATATAAATGGATTCATGATAGTATATATCAAATTCTAGTACACAATACACCACTTTAAATAAATATGTTGGGAATAATGTAAATCTCACAGAATTAAAAGTGAGATGAGAAATCCCATACCACGTTGAAATTAATTGAGTCATATGACCAAAAGTTCATAAAAACCAAATGAATCACATAATAACATGAATATAAATAGAATCATGAGAATATATTTCAAATGGTAGTATAAATTATACCACATGAAATAAGTAAGTGGAAAATAATTTAAATCTCCTTGAATTAAATGTGAGATGAGAAATCTATTACCTCGTGTCCGACTTGACTCGTATCATCTGTGTTTGTCATGAATAATAAACAGAAGTTAATTTCTGATGAAGAACATTTTTAATGTTTTTATTCCTTATATATCACATATTACATTGAAATAACAATTATTTAATTATTTGAGTTTATATCTGACATCTGGTCTATGTTCGCAACTAGAGTAAAAAATTAACTTGTTATAATTAAAAATTGTCCATGTGGTCAAAAGTCTATTATCTCTAGAATAATATTCATGATTTATATATAATATGTATCATATATATCCAGTTTATATGTATTTATTATATTGTAATGTCCCACATTTTTCCATATATTATTTTAATATTATATGGGAATTTTTTCAAGACAAGGCTTTGTGACGGCGTGCAGTTCCGTGGCCCGATGAGCCTGGAAACAATGATTGAATTTATTTAAAAAATTAAATAACATCGGAATGTGTTTTTCCTGAAAAAGTGGAATAACTCCTGAACGGGTCCTCAAATCAGAAATCTGAGGGCACCGTTGTGTTTAGAGTAGCGAGTTTATCTTAGTCGAGACCTAACATCAGCTGGCATAGGTCGGTGGTGTAATCTAGTTTTTGGACATAACCGTAATAAAATATTTAATAAAAATATTTTATTAAATATTTCTGCAGAAAAGTATTTTAATATTTTAAATTAAATATTACATAGGGGATGAGGGTTACATATCTCATAACCTTGAATTTCCCCTGGAGGCGCTGGGAAGATCTTGAGAAAATCTCCCAACACAGCGATGATGTTTTTCATGAGTTTCGTTGGTGACGATGACGCGACGACCATATCATTGACAAAAAACACCTTGGATCTAGGTAGGACGTTTGATATTTTTCTTTTACCATTCTTCAAGACTTAAGATTATTGCAGAATAATCTATGAATAGATTAGCACACAGATCGTTCGTTATGTGGGGTGGGTGTGATTTGGGAATTTTATCCGGAGATCCAAACAACCATGATTTAAATCTGATGATTTTTTTGGTTTTATCTAACGAAGGTGAACCCATATCTTCACAAAAATGATCGAGGTTTGTCCCTCTTGTTTTTTATGATATTTTTTACATTTTCTTCATGGTGACTTCATGTTCCTCCCTGCGTTAACCCTTTCTTGAGGAATCGATTATTGCGTGTCTGATTGTTGGCATAATGATCTGGAATTAAAGATCTGACATCGAGATGACCTAGAGGATGTGCGGTGAAAATGGCGGAGGACGAAACGATATGGTTCGTGAGTTCCCATTCTTTGAATTTTTTTAGTGCGGGCGAATAGGGATACATTATCAAGGCTGATCGAAAGCCCGGAACCGACAGAATCAGTTTCGTAAAGGCGGTACGACCTCAAATCCTGAGTTTCAAAATGATTGAATGACTAGATCAAGAATCATAGATCCACCGGAGGCGCGAGGAAGACGATGGTAGTTCTAGATAATTCCCGACTACACGACGTGTAGTATGGGCTACACGACATGTATTCACCGACGGACCACCTGTCACGTACTCCGGGAGTACACAGACATGGGTTGGGTTCCCGGCCAAGGACTCAACATGTATACCCTTCCCCAGCCTGACCCAACCTGATACACAGGATACCTCATGTACTGGTACATGGTCAGGGTGACACAAGTTGAGGCCGTGTATGAGCACATGGCCAGCGTACACGGAGCGAACACCGAAAACTCAAACATGATGTGTAATCCTTCTACACGCTGTGTAGTTACATTTTATACGACAAGCCTTAAGACATGATCCATTTTACACAGATAGTAACCAGAGTCAAGGAACGCAGTGTGTGACCCTACTACACGCCGTGTAAACGGTTTTACATGGATTGATCCATTTTTCTTCCCTGAATTGGACTAGCTTACTTAGGGTTTGTGCCCATGGTGTTTTCCCTGATGGTTTCTTGTATCATTTATTATGTACAGGAGTATGATATCTTCAGCAGGACTTCCTGAATGGAGTTGTTGGAATCCCCTCTCTGAGACATAGATCCAGATCCTCTATTCCTTCTTGGTAGCCTAGGAAGAGTTCTTGGTATCAAAGTGACCTACCTTACCCAGGCACCAATCCTCTGCTTAATGGATAAGATCAGACTGAGTTATTGGAATCACCCCATAGCTATTGGTTTTTTTCCTCATCTGAGTAACGTATTCTTAAGTATTTATGGAGTGAGTTCTCTTGAAACAAGTGCTTAGTGTCTCTCTCATCAAACAAAAGAGTGTGTTCTCCCTATTACATGCATAGTAGAATCTTCGAGCTAGATCATAGTGGTGGTTTCATGACAATCGGTCGTGTATGGGTATACATGGATATTCTTGTTATATGTTCTGTAAACATATACTATGTAGATATGACTGTATCATTCCATTGTGGTATTTTCTTTGTTGTATAACTTTGTGGTTTTCAGGGTTTCCTACTGGGTATTGTTATACTCACCAATGCACTGGATTTTCCCGAACGTGTTGGGTCTTATGCAGATGAGTGAACCTTTTACAGAATTCTAGGTGGAAAAGGATCAGACGGTGCTCAGTGAGATCAGGAAGGTTGAGGCGTGTTCTTACGACTACGGATTGTAGTCCCAGTACCTTTCTTTATAGGTAGTAATTTTTTGAAGACATTCTTTTGGGGGGCATGTACTTTTGGACCAGGTTTTTACATTACTGTACTTTAATTTCCTATCGTAATCTATTTGTTAGGATTTTAGTGTATTCATGCATTTCAGTTTTCCTTAGTTTTTACTTTTCATCATTGTGGGCATGGAGATGTGTGTGTGTGTGTACAGGTTTTAGGCAATGATTCCCATGTTACAGACATGCCTTCTTGGGCTAGTCACCACCCCTGGCCTATTGGGGGCGGGCATGGGGAGTTGCAGCATGGGCCCCACTGAGATAGTTCGTGACATAGTGGTATCAGAGTGGTCGGTTCTACCTTAGGACTGAGAGTCAGTGAGTTGGTTTGGGGAAACAGTGTTAAGTGTTTCATGATCGGTTTTCAGGCTAGGGACAACAGTGTTGGTACGGGTGGCCGTTGTATCCATACACCAGGACCCTGATAACTTGCTTTTCTACTCGGAACACGGGAACACTAGTTTTTGGGACAAAAATGGCACATGCATCATATAGGAATGGGTAGTTGTTTCCATGTACTTCTTGAGTCATCTCTCTATATATACTCACTGATTGTGATCTATCTTGTTTCTTTACAAGATGCCTCCACAATGCGCACCCACTAGGATCCAACAGCTCGATCACGAGGATGACCCCCTCAGTGATGAAGCTTCGATATAGGGACCAGATACCATAGTTTCACCTTTGGGTGGTGTGGGAGTTAATCCACCACCTGTGGAGCAGTGTTTAGTGCCTGCTGTATCAGTAGAGGAGGACCATAGGATGAGCACACTCCACAAGTTTTAGAGACAAAGACCCCTTAGTTTCCAAGGTTAGCCTGACCCTTAGGAAGGTGAGGACTGGATTGAGGCAGTAGAGAGAGTATTTTGTTCGGTCAAGACACCAGCAGACTAGATGGTGATCCTGGTAGCAAGCCTTCTAAAGGGCTCAATAGGTCAATGGTGGAGTTTGATTATTCAGACTCAAGATGTGCTGACTCTTTCATGGTAATATTTTGAGCATCTCTTCAAGGAAAAGTTTTCACCGATTACCCAGAGAGAAGTACGTATACAAGAGCTTCTTTTGCTCCAGTAGGGAACCATGATGGTGGATGACTATTCATTGAGGTTTATCAACCTCACACAGTACTCGGTGGATATGGTTAGGGATCAGTACTTCAGAGCTCGGACGTTTGAGCAGGGCATGCACAGAGACATCTGACCTAGAATAATTCCTATGAGCATTCCTACTTATGCTAGGGTGCTCAAGTGGGCTTTGGTGGTCGAGAGCTTCTTGGTAGAGTAGAGACAGATATAAGTTGTCAGTATTGAGTGACCTAGAGTAGAGACCTCAGATGTAGAGAGACAATGTTAGGGACCTAGGCCTGGGAGACGTTTTCATAGGAGATCCCAGGAAAGAGGATCTGCCATATTGGGTTCACAGGGCACATCCATCTAGCCAAGAGAGATGTGATGCTACTAATGTGATGTTAGGGGACACATCGCTTGAGATTGTTAGACCCGCCGTACTACTGACATGCGAGTAGTGGATGAACCACCGAGGCAGTGGCAACGTGTGGAGCAGACAGATCTGCAGGGCAGCAGACGTGGTAGAGGAGCTGGGAGAGCAGCTAGAAGTGGTCGAAGTTTTTACACTTTACCACCACCACCCCCAGGAGGTCCACCCCAGGTTTAGAGAGCTAGTGGTTAGAGGCAGGGATGGCTACAGGCAACATAGGCTTATGACCTAGGTACTCCATGAATGATTAAGGGTACAATCTGTGTGTTTTCCAATTGGGATACTGCATGGATAGACACAAGTGATAATCATTCTTTTCTTGATTCTTATCTTGTTCGAGACCTTGAGATTCCCATTGAGCTGTTGACTCGACTCTTACTCTTAGAAACACTAACTGGAGATGATTCATAGATCACACACCTGTGCAGACAGTGTGACTTAACCATTAAAGTAAATAGTTTCTGTTGGAACCTCTTGGTGGTAGATTTGAGGCCTTACAATTTTATTCCTGGTATGGATTGGCTATCCATATTTAAGGCTTAGATTGAATATTTTTTGCGAAGGGTGTGGTGTGTCCGTAGTGATGGAATGAGTTTCTCTATTTTTGGTGAAAAGGAGACTCAGGAAGCGCATTATGGACTCGTGCAAAGGATGGTACAACCGATTTCAAATCAGTTGGCTATCCTAGCCCTTGGGGAAGAAGATGTTACGAGTTTCCAGTTTCCAACAGTAGTGGTTGAGTACGAGGACATATTTTTGGAGGATGTCCATGATCTACCTCCACATTGAGAGATAGATTTATGCATTGAGTTACCACCAGGGATGACACTGATATCAGCATCAGCATATAGGATGGCTCCTACAGTGTTTATTGAGAAAAGTATACAGCTAGAAGACTTGCAGAGGAAGGGCTTCTTGAGACCCAATGTTTCACCATGGGTGGCCCTAGTGTTGTTTTCCAAGTAAGAAGATCAGAGCTTTATGCGTTGTGTGGAATATTGGAGCTTCAATTAGGTGACCGTGAAGAACCGGTATCCACTACCAATGATCAATGACCTCTTTGACCAGTTAGGAGGGGGAAAATGGTTCTCGAAGGTTGATCTATGATCAGGCTATCACCAGATGCGAGTATAAGATGAGAGTATACCGAAGTCAGCTTCTAGATGTCTCTACGGTCACTATGAGTAATTGGTGATTCCCTTCGGTGTGATGAACGCCCCCTCTATGATTATGGGACTCATGAATCAGATCTTTCACCCCTATTTAGATCTGTTCGTGGTGGTCTTCATCGAATATATGCTGTTGTACTCTACATCCGAGGAGGAGAATATGAGGCTCCTAAGGATGGTTCTGGACACACTCTGAGAGCACCTGTTGTAGGGGAAACTGTCAAAGTGACAATTCTAGATATAAGAGGTCCACTTTCTGGGACACATTATCTCACCAAATGGTGTAGCAGTGGACCCATCCAAGGTTGAGTATGTGTTAGAAATGGAGCCACCCTAGAGCTTGACGGAGGTGCGGAGTTTCCTTGGCTTGGTAGGCTACAATCGGAGATTCATTCTTGATTTCTCCAGGATTTCAACACCCATTATATCTTTGACCCGAAAGGGGAAGCCTTTCGTGTGGAACGAGAGATGCCATCACAGTTTTCAGTAGTTGAGACATAGTTTGATGAGCACCCTAATCTTGAGACTACTAGAAGAGGGTGTTGAGTACGTACTGTTCTATGACACATCAGGAACTGGGCTTGGTTGTGTCCTAATCTAGTGGCATGCGGTGATTTCTTATGGATCATATCAGTTGAGTCCATACGAGTAGAACTATACGACCCATGATCTTGAGTTGGTAACGGTAGTCTTCACATTGTCGATGTGGTGGAACTACCTGATGGGCGAGCGGTTTATCATCTACTCTGATCACAAGAGTCTCATGTATATATTTTCTCAAAATAATCTAAATTTGAGACAAAGGCAGTGGCTTGAGTTCCTCCAGGATTATGACTTTGAGATCATTTATACTCCTTGTAAGGGAAACATTGTGGCAGATGCTCTCAGTAGGAAATACATTTCGCAGTTGCTGGATGAGGTGACAAGATAGTTGTACTATTTAAAGTTATCTTTCATGGATATAAATGAGGGATATGACCTTTTGTATATGGTTGTTAACCCTCCACTCATATAGTGAGCCGGGGAAGCACAATTCCAGGATTCAAGTTGTGAGACTCTATGTGCTAAGATATCTGCATGTGATTCTGATGGTGGATATTCAAATGGTGGGAGTATGTTGTTCTTTTTAGAGGGTGAAAATTAGTACCGGTGACATTGCGGGAGGAGGTTCTGAGGGAATTACATACATATCCTTTGGAAGTCCATCCAGGCATGGAAAATATGTACTAGGTCCTCCGACGTCAGTTCTAGTGGCCAGGAATGAAGAAGAGTGTGACAAAGTTTGTTTCTTGGTGCCTAACTTGTCAGCAAGTAAAGGCTGAGCACCAGGTTCCATCAGGTTTAACTCAGCCCCTTGAGGTGCCAAAGTGGAATTGGGATGGGATATCCATGCACTTCATGATGGGTTTACCACGTACGTTCAGGGGACACGATGCCATCTGGGTTATTGTTGACGGACTCACCAAGCCAGACCACTGCCTATCCATACAGGAGCAGAGTTCAGTAGAGAGCTTCGGGCGTCTCTAAAAACAGTAGATAGTTCGACTTCATAGAGTGCAATCAATGATCGTATCAGATCGTGATGCTCATTTCACATATAGTTTGTGGAAGGGATTGTAGGAAGCTTTTGGGACTCAGTTACTATTGAGGACAGTGTTTCATCCTCAAAATAATGGACAAACAGAGAAAGTATCCATGTTCTAGAGGATATGCTATCAGCTTGCATACTTGACTACGGTTATAGCTAGGAGGATCACCTACCACTAATGTAATTTCCTTATAACAACAGTTATCATTCCACTATTGGTATGGCACTTTTCGAGGCATTGTACAAGCAACCTTGTAGGTCACCACTTTGTTGGAGTGACCAAGGAGAGTCAGCGCTCATGGGCCCAGAGATGGTAAAAGCTACCAAAGAGAAGGTGCAGGTCATTTGGGAGTGGATGAAGACTACACAGAGTTGCAAATAGTCTTATGCCGACATGAGACAAAGGCCATTTATGTTCGAGTGGGATACCATGTGTTCCTTCAGGTCTCACATCGATGAGGATTGCAAAGGCTTTGCCGAGGCGGAAAGCTATCCCCAAGGTTCATCGGTCCTTTTATATTATGAGTAGAGTTAGCGAGGGGGCGTACCACTTGGCTCTACATATTCAGATTGACCGGGTACACAACATCTTCCATGTGTCGCAGTTGCGGAGGTATGTTCATGATCCATCACACGTTATCGACTAGGGCGAGCTGGAAATCGATGATGGAGTGACCTTTGCTGAGTACCCAGTGGATATTGAGGATCGATAGGAGAAGATTCTTCATGGGCAAGCTATTCCCTTGGTGTGTGTCTGGTGACAACACTGGAATCTTCAGGAGAGCATGTGGGAGTGGGAGGCTCAGATTTCTGTGCAATACCCACATATTTTTGAGTGGACTTTGTTATGACTTTTCGGGGACGTAAATCACTAAGGGAGGGAGAATGTAATGTCCCAAATTTTTCCATGTATTATTTAAATATAATATGGGAATTATTTTGAGACCAGGCTTTGTGAGGACATGTTGTTCTAAGGCCCAGTGATCCCGGAACAAATGTTTGAATTTAATGAAATAATTAAATTACATAAGCGTGTTGTTTTACTGAAAAAGTGTAATAACTATTGAATGGCTGATCAGATCAGAAATATGAGGTCACCATTGCATTCAGGGATGCGAGTTTATCTTATGTGAGACCTAACATTGGCTGGTGCAGGTCGGTGGTGAAATCTAGTATTTGGATGTAACCGTAATAAAATATTTAATAAATTTTTAATTAAATACTTCTACAGCGAAGTATTTTAGTCTTTTAAATTAATGATTTCATAGGGGATCGGGGTTATAGATCTCATAACCCTGAATTTCCCCTGGAGGTGCTAGGAGGCTCTGGAGAAAACCTCCCAATGCGGCAACAACATTCTTAACGAGTTTCACCGGCAACGACGACACGACGACCTGATCATTGCAAATGAATGCTACTGATACAGGTAGGTTGTTTGATATTGTTTTATTTTCCCATTCTTGAAGAACTACAATGAATTTGGAATAACCTACAAATAGATTGGCATGTGGATCATTTGTTATGCGGGGCGGGTGTGATTTCGGAATTTTATCAGGAGATCCAAAAATATATGATTTAAATCTATTGATTTGTTTTTGTTTGATATAACGGTGATTTACCCGGATCGTCATGAACAATGATCAAGGTTTTTCCCTCTTGTTTGTTGCTGAGATGATTTCCTCGTTCTTCTTGGTGACTTACGATTCCTCCCCACATTAACCTTTTCTTGAGGAATAAAATTTTTCGTTTCCTATTGTTGGTGAAACGATATAGAATCAAAGATCCGACATCGAGACGACCTACTAGAGGTGCTACGGCGTTGGCAGCGGACGAATCGATACGGTTCGGGAGATCCCTTTCATCGAGTGTTTTTCTGTGGGAGAATTGAGATGCGTTATCAAGGCCGATTGGAAGCCCAGAACCAAAGTAATTGGTTTCGTAAAGGCAGGACTACCTGAAATCGTGAGTTTCAGGATGATCATATGGCTAGATCAATAATCAGATATCTACATGATGTACGTGGAAGAAGATGTCAGTTCTGGAGAATTCACGACAACACAACGTGTAGAATGGGCTACACGGCCGGTGTTCATCGGCAGAACACCTGGCGTGTACTCCGGGTGTACACGAACATGGGTTGGGTAGAGGTCCAAGGACACTGTGTGTATACCCTTCCCTGGCCAGACCCGGCCAGATTCCCGTGATACCCCGTTTAGTGGTACACGGGCAGGGCGACATGGGTTGAGGCCATGTACGAGCACATGGACAGCATACACAGAGTGAAACCCGGACACTCGGACACGACGTGTAATACTTCTACATGATTTGTAGTAACATTTTATATGACAATCCTTGAGACACATGTAGTTTTCATGGGCAGTACCCAGAGTCAAGGAACACATCGTGAGACCCTACTACACGCCATGTAACTTATTTTACATGGCCTGAGCCATTTTTCTTTTTTGATTAGAATAGCTTTCATAGTGTTTGTGGCCTTTATCATTCCACTGATGTTTTCTCATATCCTTTATTACGTACAGGTGTATGATCCCTTCATCAGGACTTCTTGAATAGAGTTGTTGGAATCCCCTCTGTGAGACTTAGAACGGGATCCTCTATTCCATCCTGGTACCCTAGGTAGAATTCTTGGTATCGATGTGACCTACATTACCCAGCCATCGATCCTCTCCATAGGAGATTAGTTCAGACTATGTTTTTTGAATCACCCCTAGCTATTGGTTGTGATCCTTATCTGAGTATCGTATTATTAATTACTTATAGAGTGAGTTATCCTGGAATGAGTGCTTTGTGTCTCTCTCTTCAGACCTAGGAGTTTGTTCTCCCTGTTATGTACTTAGTGGAATCTTCAAGCTTGATCTTAGTAGTGGCTTGGCGATAATCGATAGTGTATGGGTATATCTTAAATTTCTTGTTAAATATTCTGTAAACATATACTGTGTAGAGATGACTGTATCATTCCTTTGTGGTATTTTCATTATTGCATTACATTGTGGTTTTTGGGGTGTCTTACTGGGTATTGTTATACTCACCCATGCACAGACTTTGATGGCACATGTCATGTCTTTTATAGATGAGTGAGCCTTTGAAATGATTCTCGGTTGACCATGACCGGACGGTGCTCAGTGAGATCAGGTAGGCCGAGGTGTGTTCCTACGGCTACGGATTGCAGTCCCAGTACCATTCTTCACAGGTTGGACTTTGTAACAGATTTCCTTTTGGTGGGCTTGTACTTTTGGCCTACGGTTTTACATTACAGTATGTTACATTCCTTTTGTACTCTGTTGGTTGGGATCTTAGTGTATACATTCATTTCCTTTTTCATTAGATTTTACTTTTCAGCTTTGTGGGCTTGGAGATGTGTGTGTGTGTGTGTACAGGTTAATAGGAAATGCCTCCCATGTTAGTGACATGCCTACTCAGTGCTAGTCACCAGCCCCTTGCCTATTGGAGGTAGGCTAGGGGAGTTACGGAATGAGGGCCACTATGATAGGTCATTCCATATCATTTTGAGTTAAGAGATTAAATGCATCATTCATGGAGACGGTAAGTCGTACGTATGCATGAATGCAACATTCATTTGTATTTTATTTTTAAACGGATGAAAACATAATTATACATAGGTATATTATAATTATAGTATAATATCATATCATATAAATGTTACATAATTTAATTAACTCCATATTTTATACCTTCCATGTATTCCATAAATGAATCATATCACCTTGAGGGGGTGGTTGTCCCCACTTCCTCAAATGAAATTATCGTGTCTGCACATATTGGAAAGCATAAAGGTATTTCTCTAAATAAAAATTATAGATGAAAAATTAAAATATAAACATTATATATATAGCATATAAATAATGTTCCATATTAATTTCCACCCTGAGAGGTTGTAGATGATAATTGAACTATCATCGCTTCATGAGGTGTTTGTTATCCTTCCCCAGAAATAGTATTTTCTGCACCCATTAGATGGAGGTGTGTGCAAGTGAAGTTAGAATCCCTTTCATAAAAACATCCTAGTATATTGTTGATATAGCTGTTTTTTATAAAATAAAGGAATAAAAAGAGTTTAGGGGTTAGAGAAGAAAAATAAAAGAAAATAAGTTAAGAGAAATCATTACAATAAATTTGGGTAACTTCGTTTGGTTTGAACAAAAAAGACTTCTTGAAGTGCCTTATACCCATGGTTATGCTTCTATGAAGAGGAGAGGGATCTTGATAGATTATTTGGGAAGGGGTTGGATTATACAAGGGGCTTGAGAGCTGTGAGGAGTGAGTTATAAGTGAGGTATTTTTATAAGGGGGAGGAGGGACTCTTTCGGAATGTGTGAAAATGTTATTTTATTATATAATGATATTCGGTTTATAAAGGTCCAAATATAATTAAAGATGAATTTTAGATGACTCATGGTCGAAATAAAATAATCCAATAAAAAATTGACAGGTTTTGGGTATTGTTTTAATATTAATAATATTATTTATTTAAATCATTTATAAATGCGGTAAATACTGCATCATTATTATGTCATATACAATTTAATTTATTTGATGTCTAAAAATTAAAATTAAAATACCATTGTGTAGGAAACATGTTTAGCATTACAATTAATATTTTTAGTAGATAATATATCTTATATAACCCCATGTGAAAATTAATGTACACAAATATTTTTGTTAATGTCATTTTTGTCTTTACATTAAGTTAATTAAAATAAAGTGTCAATTTCACTCATAAGTGGCTGCATGGGGTCCCAAAATCGACACAAGGATACCCACGGTCTTCGATGACTCATTAAATAAGTTTAGGATAAGTGTTAATTTATGTTTGTAATATTAATATATTCTTTTTACCTTAAATTACACTATTTACCTTTAACCGTGGTAAATAAACGTCAAAAGTTATTATTCACCAAATATTATTTTCATCTTATTGAACCACAATTTACATACTAATAACAACCATGTATGTATAATTTTTCAAATTCAATTCAATGAAGCAGTAATGGTTTATTTATATTAAAAATCCATTATTTTAACTACTACTATGTGGTTTCACTATTAATCAAAAATTGAAGTTTTTCAGAAAAATACCAAAAAATAAGCCCAAGATATATTTGATAATCCGAATTCAAAAATAATTTATTTTATACCAAATTAAAAACAAATAATTTTCATTAATTAATTTAAAATCAATTTATATTGTAAAAAACTAATAGCATGTTTTTAAGAAACAAAAATTATCAAAAGATTGACGCTTGTTTATGTAAAATTTCAAAGTAAAATTAATTCCAATTACCATAATTGGATTAAAAGGTATAAATATAATATAATAACAAATTAAAACCAATTATAATTATAATATAACCATCTAGATAAATTAAACTAAAATGATGTTTTGAATTAAAATACATTATTTTTCACTATTCATAAAAATGCAATTTTTTAGAAAAATACCAAAAATTTACCCAAAGTTAATTTTGATATCCTAAATCTAATGAAAGAATTTTATTTTGTCAAATATAACATAAAATGTGATAAAAAATAGATTTAATGAGGTTTTGTCATTAAAAGGCGATAAATCGGCCTTTTAAAGAATATTAGAGTATTTTTTGCTTAAAATTAGATTCATTCTTATTTTAAGCCTCTAGAATTTGTTGGATAAATTTAAAAACATTTAACATACATTTATAATAATATTATAGTAATTTCTGTTCATTCCCTCCATTACAACGGCTAGGCGTTAACTACTATTTAAAATAATAATATTATATTATTATTTATCAGTATAACACCGCATTATGTGCACAGTAAGATTTCAAAGAAACCCATTGTTGTGTATCAGGTATGCCATCAAATCATAGCATACCCTTTAAAGAAAAATTAATAATTAATTAAGAAATATTAAAAAATATAAAAAATTCATGTTCTTTATTTTGTTAGGATGTTACAATATGTTGGATTTTCAATATAAAATTTTAAAGAATACAAAACATTAACATTTTACGCATGTTCACATTTTACCACATCTTAAAACCATTTCATTATTAGGATTACATTTCGTGTTTTTATGGTTTTCCAAATTAGTTCCCAATATCATTGTATTGTGGGTTTTTCATTTTCATGGTTATCAAATGAAAATGTTATTTAATATTATTATACAAAGCAATATTGTGATACTCTTCTAATTGTCTCATTTTTACATTAATTTTTCTATCAATATGGAATTATCTTATCATTTATTTAAATAATATTATTTTTTTGGTTTAACATATTATTTTGTTATTATGGGTTGAAAATTATATTTTCATGTATTTTTTGATGAAATTAAATAACTTTTAGGTTTTATTCATTTAATTGTATTTGAACAAATTATATGATGACCCATGTGACTCACATAAGCATCCAATGAGTTTATTAATTTTTTATTCTATTGAGATATGACGAAGTAATTAAGTTATGGTGTCATTGCATTATGAATATATTATTATTTAATTAATTTATTGTTTTATTCCACTACAAATTATAATTTAAATAACTTTTTAATTTATTGCATAGAATGGGTTATATGAATATGTAGATCCAGGAAACTTCATGATTATTTTAGGGTTTAACTATTTCGTAAAATAATTATTAAAATAATTTGTAAAAAATATCATGATATTATTTTAAAAAATACATTTTTATTGATTTACAAGCTCAAAATTAATTATTCAATGGATATTCGTTTAAATTATTTTAATGTCCTAAGGAGATTTATATTTTTTAAAATTATTGAAAATAAATATTTTCCCACCCAGTGCTTTGAAATGATTTTATAATGATTATGGAGTAGTATGGGGAATAAAGATATAAATTACTAGTTAGGTATGTTTTTATCTCATTGCACTAGTGTATCACATTAATGAACATATATTATGTAAAAATTGCACTCTGAGTTGAAATAAGAATTTTATAATGTAATAGTCTTCATAAACCCCTAAAACTACAAATTTAAATTAATATTAGAATTTTAATAACTTAATAATTCAACTAACACTAATTATAATAGTCACAACATATATATGATATTATAGTTGGTATGAGGGAAGATATTAGATGAACTTAGAGCCTAATATATTATTTAGTAAAGATGACTTAGGGATGCTTAGGTGGATTTCATGGGGTTATAATATTGATGGTTATATGGGAACAATACATAATTTGTTTATTATATGTATTTTAGAATTATTTTTTATAAATTCATTAAATTTGGAATGAGTTTTTTGTAGAGGATGTAGAGTGAATGATTTTAGATGAAAATTAGTGACTGATACTCTTCCAAAAAACCTGAAATTGATAGAATTAGAGATTAATAGTCTGTGGATGTGTTAACTAAATTATCATACGTAATAAATCATGGAACCCATAAAAGTGAGTGGCCAAATTTTCCATAAAAAAATATTTCAATATTAGAGAAATTCATGGAACATTATCCTTTAATATTTGGAAGTACATAAGACCTAGTTATAGCTAAATGAATAATAATTTTTGCTGAATAGATATTTGATGTTTCGGGTTTGTAGTGTATAAATATCCAACTCGTTAAATTTTTTATCATGATGTTTAAATAGGTATGTGGTGGAAATTAATTAATAATACTAAAGAGAATAATGATATTTATTCCATGATGTAGAAGGTGTTTAAATTTATTTTTGATGAAAAATACTTTTCTAATGTTCATTGTATTAGAATGGAATGGAAAATTTATAATGTTAATGGAAATAAAAGAGGGAATCTATAATCATATGAGGATAATTTTACTAGTTTTGGATTGTATGAATTTAATTTTTCCTCATATTTGAAATAAATATTGATATATGTCACACACTATTGATAAAAAATCAATGGGGAATTGGTCACTTGCAAATTTTTACAATATATCAAAATTACATGGCATGTGGAGAAGGGGGAAATGGATTTTATTGACTCTTAAAAAACTAAAAATAAATAAGATAATAAATATACAATTTAGATATTTATATATCGTCATTATATTAGAAAACATAATTTTTAAATAATCCAAATTCCTATATTCTGTAAATATTTTAAAAGTAATTCAATTGGTTGTATTATTTGGTTTGATATCTATTTTATGTGTGTTAAATTTGGACACATTATACATGATCATAAGGAAATAACATTTATAAAGACCTATAATGTGTAAATTGTGACCCATATCTTTATCAAGATTCAAAATATGTTCTGAAATATCATAAATTCAATGATAATGATAATAATGAAAGATGATTTCCTAAGTGTAATGCTTGAGATGGATATCAACAAGAACATAAGAATAAATTTTTATCAATGTCTTATACTATTGAAGATGATGTTCAGTGAACTATTAATGATACGAGAAATGTTTTAATTTCTCCAGAAACGATTAATATTATGTTTATCCAGGAAACGTTATTTGATTTATATTTAGGATCCTTAAAAAATTATTAACAATTCAGATTTTATAAAGGAAATATTATGGTATAAGATAAAAATATTTAGTTAGATGAATATGGAATATGTTTTTAGTTTAGGATTCTATATATAGTTTTTTAAATGTTATTATGATGTTTTATTTCTATTTATAGTCAATGGAGTCAAAAATAATTTCAAGAACATAAATTCACTAATGATGGGATTTAGAAGATTGTATTTTTTTATATTATATCTCTTTTTCCATTTATATAAATTACTTATTATGACTTTAAATATTTTCTTTATATAGTTATATATTTTTTTTTCATTTCTCAATTGATTTTATGTAATCAATTAGATAGATATTATAAACATAAATATTTTCTATTTATGTTTTCATAAAAAACGAGTTAAATATAATTTCTAATAGATTTGTTTTGTATAAATCTAAATAATAATTTAATTATATAATATTTTATGAATTATTAATTATGTTCATTTAATTTATATATTTATAAATAATATTATTATGTGATAAAATATGAATATAATATTTCATATGTGCTATGGGATTTTTAGAATAAGTCTCCTGTAAAAATTATATAGAAAAAATTCTATTGACTCCCAATTACATGTTATTATTGATCCATCCTTTCAAAAATTCATTTCTAAAATGTTCTTTGAATCAATCCAAATAAAAATAGTTTGAGAAAAAATGTAAATGTATTTGAGCCTTTTTCTCCCTTCATATTTATAAACCTTTTACATATATTTTGGTATTCTATTATTTTTCTTCAAAGGTTATATTTCTAATTGTTTTTCTTGTTTTTGATCCATAAATTTGGGAATTTTATCAATTAACCATCATAGAAAACTTTTCATAATCAATTAATACATCAAAATACTAGGTTTCCCAAAATTTTATCTTTTCATTAAATTTCTTATGTTACTCTTTTAAAATACATAATTAATCTATAAAAGTAAGAGAAATTGGTTGTTTCATTAAAATATATCTTTTTTAAAAATAAAATATTTATTATATCTCCCTTATTTTTAACTCTTTAAAAATAACATTCTTCATCATAGTCATTTTACGGTACCTTTTTGAATGGTTATGATTCGATTAGAATATATTATTCAAATATATTAATAAATTATAATTTAATGATTTGATATAATATTAATATTCATGAAATATATTTTTTATATATTCTAAGGGAGAGATATCAACAATAAAATATAATTTAATTTAAAAAATTATTGTTATTTTTAATCATAAAAATATATTATTTGGAAACATTATTGAAAAGGCATAAAATTATTTTAATATTGAACTCATTTTCTTATACAATGAAATTGGACACAATACCATGATTCTAATGGATATTATGTAAGTATTATACAATGAAATTTTACAAATATAAATCAAATGATATTATCTTAAAAATTACAAACTGAATGTCCTCAGAAAAACCAACGTAAAAAATGGAAATTTTTTAATGTAATGAAATATGATATTAAGTGAATTATTTTGAAGGCTAGTATGTAAATATACATAAAAATTATTCAGAATAAACTCTATAATTAATATAAATTTTTTTATTTTTTGAGTGCAGCAGATACGTGTAGTGAGTTATGACTTTAGGTAAGGGGTATTTTTTTCTTACCTGATACATTAATTTTGTTATTGTTTTCAATACATAATTTTTTTATGTTCATAATAATTTTTTATAATTATATTATTAGATATATCCATTATATATAGGTCTTGAATATATTTTCAAAATAATGAAATATGTATCTTATAATGTTCCAAATGCATGACTTTCTCTATATCTCTATGAAATAAATATCATATTTAAGAGTCTATACATGATTGAATTTTTCCAAATTGTAAAAAAATTAATTAATAATATTCTCCTTATTGATTTCATGGTTTTATAAATTAATTTAATTCACAATTTGTTTTTATTATAATTTTAAGGTTATGAAAAACAACATGTGTTCAATTATTATTTTATAAATAAACATCTAAATGAACATATAGTATTATAGGAATGAAATTTATTTTCCAATCAATAGATAGTTGATCAATCAATTTTTAAATCGTTTCCTTTTTATGTTTGAAATTATTATTTTGTGTTGATTGGTTATAAATTTTATTTTATGAGTTTTATAATGAAATGGAGGATCCATAAGTTTCTATCCATGTTATGGTGGTTAGAAGTTGTATATGATTTTGAATTGGTATAATATTGTCCAAAAATTCCTTGGTTATTAATTTATTATTCTAATAAATGATGTTTCAGTTAACTAGTTAAATTACACTATAATGTGTTAATGTTGTTGGGATAAACTAGTTTGTCTAATCCATTTCAAACGATGATAAAATTAAATTGGTATATTATTCAATTGAATAAGTGATGTGTATATCACGATCTATGTAAATATGTGATTATTTATTTATTTTCATTCATGAATTATTGTATCATGTTTATTTTTGGTAAAATAATTTTCTTTGGAGTAATAATATGTTTAAATTCTTTATAATGGTAAAAAATATTTTTCTTAAAGGCGATACCTTACATAGAATTCAATTTATTTCAATTATCTGGAATATATATATATATATATTATACAAGATATGAGTATTTATTTTTACATCATATGTTTTCATATTATTTTATATGGTTTATAGATGAATAGGGCGAATAATAATGTCGTGTTTCAGATATAGTAATTTTTTTCATGAATAGTTAAAACAAATCATTTTAAAAACCATTCTGGAACAAAATATGATGAGTGGAAGTATTCATTTTGTATTGTATTTTTTAATAATTCAATAATTCAATAATCCTATAAGTTTATATGATTTTATGTAATGAAATAATTTTAATTAATCTTGTTATTATAGAGTGACTATTTATAGAGTTTTACTACTTTTGTAATCTATAAATAATGGGTAGAATATTTTAAATAATGGTGTGGTAATTGCCTAAACCATATGAAATTAATCCTTACATCATGAATCAAAAAAATTTCTAAACCCTGGTGAGATGCATCATAATGGTAGTCATTATAAACAGTCATATAAGGAAACTAAATAATTGAAGAACTCGTTAAATTATTTTTTATGAAATTGAAATGGACATGATACTCTATATAAAATGTTATTCCCGTAAATATTCAAAGATTATAAAGGATTCCAAAAATTATAAAACCATAATATAAACCTCATACAATAACAAGATATTCAAAAGAAACACATTACTTCAGAAACATTATTTAGAGACTCCATAATAAAACCTCCTCAATCATAACAAGGTACATTACTAAACGAATCTGAAAAATAATATGCCAATGAAAATTACCTCATGTGTCAAAAATAAACACATAAATTGATTTATATAAAATTGTTTCATCATATAAAATGGAAAAACCACCATGATATGATCCACATGATCCTCATATATCATTAAATAAATAAAAAATTAAATAATGAAAAAATCCAAATAAGTACCAAGATATGGTTGAAAAAAATTATTCATAATCCTCATAAAAATAGTTGGTTCATTAATAAAATGAAAATGTGTTATTACAAACTTGAAATCCCAATAATAATAATGAAAATATTCAAAAGTTATGTCTTCGTACATAACAATCAACTTGTGATCTCCATATCAATAATTTTCCATAGAAAAAAAATGTTTCTTTAATTGGTAATACTAAAATTATATAATAGGATATATATAATGATTCATCGCCATCACTTTATTGAAACATTGGTAATTTATTATTAATTTAAAACTACCTTACACCAAAGTAAAAAACAATACCAAAGAAGCCTATGGTGACATAGTAAAAAAACTAAAACATCATTTAAATAATTAATTTATCTAGATATGCAACTATATTAGTTCCAAATGAACCATTAGTTAATTCAACCTATTAATATGTGAAATTACCATACACAAGTCAATCTAAATCTTAATATTTCAGATCATAGGAAATCCCATACATCCTCAAAGAAAATATTAACATAATTTTTCATTACCCAAGAACACATAGTTTTCTTACTATCTGTTTTAAAAGAATAAAAAATTATATCTAAGATATAATGAACTATAACTCAATGAACCTATACTTTGGATTTAATTTTTTCCCCAATATTATCTTCACAATCACTATCCATATAAGATAAATTCATGACCCATCGTTAATAATTGACAGATGATTGTGTTAAACATGGAGAATACATCCTTATCATAAATTTATTGGGTTCCATGTAGTAAAATACTTGGTTCTAATTTTATAAATTACACGCAAGATTAATTCAAAAATACATATCTCATTCAACATCATTAAACCTCCAATAAGAGTTATAAATGTTAGTTGATTTTGAATACTATCCACCAAATGATCTAATCCTTGATCATGGGTAGGTGTGTTCAATGAATGTGAGGAGTGATAGTAAAAAAATTCAATTAAAGTTTGGGGTAAAATGAAATCATATATTGAACCACATAATTTCCCATACAATATTTCAAAATCCTTATAATAGAGTTTCTATAGACTAAATACACCTCCTTTTAATCCCTATATCCTACCTATATACTCACAATTGGTTTTTCACTATTGAGAATCCCTATTATTTGATATTCAAACATTGATATATGATTGTGGTCCCATTTTTTATCAATATATTTCATTGAAAACCTCATCTCAAGAAATTGATAATGTGTATTATCAACAGTTAATCATTCAACACACCACCTCTGTCGATGATATAATGTTTGATATAATTATTTGACAATTAATATAACACGATAAGGGAGTTATATAAATATGTGGGTCTCAAAATATATTTTTTGTATTACCCATATTAGATAAATTATATTTCATGGGTATCTAACTCACATGTCCACTCATTAATCTGGATTTATTTTATATTTTATATCATCCACAAATGGTTACACTCTATGTTACCACATATCTTGTACTACCAACGGAATATGTATCCATTTAGCTAATATTATTTTCCATATTTTATTTTCACAATATCCATATAATATATGTTTTACAAACAATTACCAATTTCTTCTATGTATTAGGTTCCAAAAACCTATGAAAATTAAAATCTCTAACCTTGTCACCGATCAAAATATTCAGAGAATATAACATAAAATCTGTAAAACAATCACCAAAATAGTTCTTAGAATAATTCATGGTTAGTTTAAAAAATCCTAATACCTCAAATGAATAATATTATATGATAATAACACTTACACAAATAACTAATTAAATTTATTGCAATTAACTATAACCACCTCACAAGCTCATAGGAAATGATCCCACCATAGAGGCACTAAACCTCATTGAAAACTCAACAATAACGTAACATTGTCCTCATCTACCATCTAGATCAGTTTAAATGTTATCCCATCCTTATTCGACAAATTATAATCCTCACAATTGGAAGTAGAACCTGTATAATTAGGATATTTTTTAATTCATAAATCACTTAATAATATGTTTCTATCAATTCCTTTTTCTTATTAGACTCTATGATGTATATAATTATGTGCCTGATTTAGCTACTCTTCTTAAACAATATTCTAGAATCACAGAACTATAAAGACTACAAATCGTTAAAAAAATCATCCCATGGATATGAAAATGGAATTTCTACCACTCAACTAGATCAAATATGTGTCCATCCATATCGCTATATCCTTACTCACGTAAGAAAAATCTCCCAAATCATAACACAAACACAATCCATATTACATAGAACTAAAATATACAATAATACAAACCTATCATGATGCAATAAATTTAGATGAAAATATAAAAATTATTGATCAATATGTTATAAATTACTCACACAAATTATAGGGTCCCTACTATTTAAGGATGATTTCTCTCACATACTAGAAAAAAAGTTTCAATTAATCGTACAACATTAGTATGCATAGAATCCTAGGAATGGCCTATTAATAAAACAATCATATATAAACTCACTTCAATTCCATTTTTATATTAATATCCATTATTAGGAATGTAACTCATATGATAATAATTTTTAGTATGACGCATAAAACATTCCTTTAATTAGGAAAGTATTAGAGACTATATACATTGGTATATAACCACACACATATAGAAAGAATTTCCCTTTATAATGGGGAAATCTACTATACCTTGAATAATAAATTTATTAATAATATCAATACATCAAAAGTGTATTTAAATTCATAAATGATATATTAAAATAGCATCCTCTATTAGCTCTTTTATGTCCAATGTTATGGTCTCCTGAGACAAACACAATCTCCATCTATAAAATCTAAAATTTATTTTCATAAATGATGGGTGAAAATATATATATTCTAAAAATATCCTCCCTAGAACTGTCATTATTTAATTTGAATAAGTCACATTTATCCACCCATGTTAGGAATAGATAAAACGAAATAATCAATCATAAGAATATACCATAGTCCATCTACATGAAAATGTATATTAAAATCAAAATCATTCCACATTATACACTAGTCCCTTTCAACTTCACACACCATTACATTAACCCTACAATGACTACCACCATCAATAAAGCATATACAATAAGTTTTCTACCCATAAAGAACTTATAATATACCACCTCCAACATATAGTTGTCAACCCATAGAACATACCATAATTATCCAAATTCATGAACCATAGAAAACTCACTAACCACCCATAATTTTCTCAAAGTATTTATAAACTTATCATGAATAATATGAGATATCAATATTTGTTTTTGGGTTATTATCAATGTGTAGGGAATATCACCAGTTTTATTGGTGTCCATGATCATGGAATCCCCAAAAGCATCCTTAAAATGTTGGATAGCTATCCAAATTTAGAGACTCTCTCTATTTTACTAGGTAACCACCCTCTAGGATGATGTCCTCCTCAGCATGTATTCTAAAAAAATATATCATTCATGGATATCCATATCCACTATACTAACATCAGATACTATTCATTATAATCACAACCCATTAAAATTTCAATGTTAATTTTAAAACATATAAATCATTTTCATATATTAAAAATGATATTTTAGCCCCACCATCCACTATTTCACCAACCCAAGCCATATGATATCCAATTTTTCTAATGGAAATAACCACACAATATAAAAAAATTCCTTATTTATTCAGAATAAAAAAGAACCATGTTTAGTCCCATATCTAATACATGTTAACGTACATGTTAAAAACATGATACATTATTTATTATATCACCCAGAATTCACAATAATATTAAATCACATGTAGGAAGATATATAAGAAATATTATTAATTTTACATTATGATAATAATATCATATTCTAAAAAATTCATCATATCTAAAGGAATTAGGCTACATAACCCCTATTTAAAATAGAATAGGCCAATACTGAAATAGAAGTCCCTTGCATAAATCACACCACTCTCACTATCACATCCTAATATTTTTATCCACCATTCACAATTTTCTACATATCTTAATTCATATTTTACGTTCATATAATTATATTTCAAATGATATCTATATCTTCATTACACTTATTATCAATTTCAATAATAATCCATTAATTTTATAATCATTCAAAATTAAACTATTCATTAAGAATATTTATACATCCATGTCTATATTAATTAAACAAATATAATTTCAATTTACCACATATTAATTTGTATATATTATTAGGAATCATTTATGATATACAAAGAATTATAATCATAGAATATTGATCAATATTTTCAAATATATAAGAATTTGAGTAACAAAAACATTAATATATAATGAACTTTATTCATTAATATTTTTAGGGTCACCACTATTGATCCTCTTAAAAATATCATTTCATTCATATTTATAATTCACCACCATACCATTATCACCAACAATATCATGTTGATACAGTTTTGAGAATAGATAGATACCCCAAAATATAACCATGAAATAAAATTTATTTCTTCAATCAATCACTTTAACTACATCATTAATTATACTTTTTTACATCCTTCACCCACCATTGTAATACTAAAATTAATTTTATATAACTATCCATTTAATCATCTTACTCAGAATTCCAACACATAACCAATTACTATATCCACATTCTTTTAACATTTACACATCATCAAAATTATATTTATATATCATTCCTTAAATATTATTTATTTATAACATATAAATCATATAATAGTAATTAATTAACTATAATAATGAAAATATTAAAATCATACTGATTCCAATCATAATTGGAATACGAAAAAAAAATCTGAATGGATTATGAAATTACCCCTAATGGTAAATGCCTCAACTAAATCAATTAAAATTATCAAAATTGAATTTCTAGAAGTAAAAATTACCATTTAAACCTATTTACAAAAAAACTAATAAATCTAACAAAATCTGAAAAAATCTAGATCTTGTGATCCACATCATAAATGAAATTGTTTTATTGGCGATTTTCCACTTTTAATTCTTTTATTATATTTATTAAGGTTTCTTTTTATATTTATTGGAGAATAAAGCCCAATGTAAATGGAATTAATTTTTTATAGTAGTTAGATGAAAGTCAAATACAATGTTACATGAACCATTCATACATGAATTATTTTATGTTATGAATTTAAGTATAATGGATATATAATTTTATCCGCCATAAATTTTGAAATTATATTTATATTTTCAGTGGACATTGTCAATGAATTATCTAAAAAGGGTTAAATCTATTTTTTATAAAATAATTCCCACAAGGGGTTTATAAATTTATTTGGTATGATTTTAATAATAATTGGATAATATTCTTTTGTAGGATTCATTAAAATTATTTACAAATAAAAATTTAATCACATTCTAAATAAATATTTTCACCATTAAAATTTTCTTTATTAATTAATCATGTTTTTTTATTATTTTCTAAATTAGAATAGATTCTAATTTCACTAAATAAATTGTTCCAATAATAAATTGAATTAATGAAGGGTTATATATTGAATTAAAATTGATGTTTCATATATTAAATTTGCACAATATCAATTTAATTTATTATAGAAAAAAACATTGGATCCTTTGGTGTTTATGAAAATGTATAGTAACATTTATACCACAATGTAATTTCATTCACTATAATGAAATTCCCAATATCTAACATCATACACTGGTTAGAATGGTCTAGTTTAAGATCATAGTCTTACTAGTTCCGTTTAGACCTTCTGAGTTATTTAGAATATGCATTGAAGAATGACCTTACAATTTGTTTAGGATGTTTCTCTGAAAGTGGATTTTTCATAGTTACTTTTCATATTGAATTTTAGGATCCCACATTTACATTATTTATTAAAATATGTATATTCACAATATTATTAAATATAAATGTTATTATGGAAAATGTTAACTCTTTCAATTTCCCACATGTACATCCATGTTTTAACACATTTTTGTAATTTTTTTATAAAGTTTTCAGTTTAATTTAATATTAGTAGATAAAAAATGTATTATTTTAATTTATAAATTATTTTCTTTGAATAAATAGTGGAACCTGAATAGGAATATTTCTATCAGACAATATTTACATAGTCTATGGGCATCATGAACTTTATTTATTTGATATTGGTAATGGAAAAGATAAACTGTGATTTTAAATAAGCTTAGTTGATTTAAATCATGTATAGAGGTCGAGGTTAGAAATTTACGCACCCAATTCATATAGTTATGTATAGGTTTGGAGTGTATTTTGATTATATTTTTGTTCATGTATTTATTTTATACTCTTGTAATCAACACTATCAGCTTCCAATAGAATTAGAATTTTTTTTATACTTTCTAGACTTATTTTTATGAGTGTGATATTTGTATACGTAACACTTATTGATCATTTTTATTATATGATGCTATATTTTAGTGTGAATTGAGATATTATTTAATATTATAATTTTTATTGTTATGTTTAGCTAAAATTATTTTTATATATACGATCAAAAAAATAAGGGTGGTTCTTTCTAATAATCTATTTTAATCCAAAATATTTATTTTAAAATTTTTCATTTAAATTCATTCCATTTCAGATAAGATTATTTATTCAATGAAAATTTTCATCCCATGGTGATCAGTATCCTCATGTATCCTTGTTTAACACCCCAGGTAAATAAAGAATATAACATTTTCATATTTATCCATATTTGTGAATAAAATATTAATATGACTTTAAAGGGGACGCTATGCTCGATGGCGTACCCAACACGCAACAACGAGTTTCTTGGGAATCTTACGTTCCATTCTAATAATAAAATAATATTATTTTAAATGGTTGTTAACATGTAGCCGTTGTATTGGCGAGAATGGATAGAAATAACTAATATATGATTATATATGTTTTTAAATGTTTTTACATTTATCCAATAAAAGAGAAAGGCTTAAAATATGGAAAGAATTCAATTTTAGGCGTATATGCCCTAGTTTTCACTAAAGGTTCACTTATCGCCTTTTGATGGAGAACCGTCCTTAAATATAGTTTTTTTTCACTCTTATACATTCTATTGGACAAAATGAAATTCTTTTTAAGAATTGGGACATCAAAATTTACTTTGTGAAAATTTTTGGTATCTTTCCGATAAAGTTCATTTTTTTAATGAATAGTGTAAAATGTTGTATTTTAATTCAAAACCTATTTTTAATATAATTTATTTATATGATTAGATTATCTTTTGAATTGGTTTTAAAGTGAAATTAGAATATATTTTTACAATTAAATCCAACAGTGGTTGTTGGAATTAATTTCCCTTTGAAATCAGACTTAAACTAGTGTCAATCTTTTGATACTTATTGTTTCATAAAAACACGCTATTTCCTCTGACAGCGGAAATTAATTATTAAATTAATTAATGTGACTTATATGTTTTGAATTTTTTAAAATAGACTTCATTTTTGAATTTGGAATATCAAATATAGCTTAGGGTGAATTTTTGGGATTATTCTAAAAAACTTCAATTTTTGATGAATAGTGAAACCACTAAGTTGTAATTATAAAAATTGATTTTTCCATTTAAAGGAAATTTTGCCCTAATTTTGTTTTGAATTTCAAAAATCCGACATAAATGGTTGTCATTAAGAAGTAAAATGTGGTTCAATGGGATAAAAATAATTTTTTGATGAATAGTAACTTATTAAGTTTTTAATCGCGATTAGAGGTGATTAGTGTAGTTTATGGTAAGAATAATGTTTTAATAAAATTAAATGACCTAGTCACATGTCCTACCATAATAGGATGTGTCATGGCCGACCAAGACAATCCATGGGTCAACTTGGCGACCCCATGGAGCCACATTGGTTGGAAAATGACATAAATATCTTTTTATTTAATGTTAAAGTAAAAATGACACAAACATGAGATGTTTTACTAAAAAAAATTTTACACGGGGTTATACTAGTCATATTTTTTACTATAAATAGTCATTGGAAAGATAAAACGATTTACTACATCATAGTAGTTTTTTTATAATTTCTAGACATTAAATAAAGTAAATTATTTATGACATCATGATGATGCAGCGATGACCTCATTATTTAACGATTTAAATAAAATGGAAAGATAATGTAATATCTAAGACCGACACATGTCCAAAACCTATTGGATGAGTGTATTTATAACTCTTATCACCTTATCCTCTAAATATATCAATGTGGGACCTTTAAAATCCGAATCTCGTTTGAAAAAAAAGTAACATTTTGTAACTTTACAAGAGTGCCCCTCCTCTCCTCTTATAAAAGGCCCCCACCTCTACCTCCTTACCCACACTCCCAAAGCCTTTTTCTCGGACAAACCCTGCCCATTATGTCTCTCAACTTCCCTATATTACTACTTTAAGCCTCAATTTGGGCAGAAGTCTTCCCAAGGAAGCCTTTGAGCTCAAATTAAAGGGAGTTACCCGATTTTAAAGTAATGTCTTCACTTGTGTCCTTTTGTTTTATTTTGCTTCTCCAACCCCCTAAACTCTTTTTATTAATTTATTTTGTAAAAAATAAAGTATCTTAAATATACTAGGATTTTTTTATAAGAAGGATTCGATCTACACTTACACACACTGACATCTAATGGTTAAAAAACATACTATTTCTGTGGATGTCGAATTTCTGCCTCCCGAAACGATGATTGATCAACATTCTTTTAACACCTTCAAAGGTGGCCATTAAGATGTAACTACATTTATATATGAAATATAATATATTTATGTTTTCCTTAAGCTTCTGTATTTTTCATTTATGGCATACCTTTATGGATTCCATTATGGGTATACGCGATATCTTCATTTAAGGTAGTGCGGACTACCGCCCCCTCAAAGTGATTTGATTCGTTAATACCATATGTGGAACATATAAAGGATATATTTAATGATATTATATATGATATAATACTGGAATTAAAATACTATTAGGTATCATTATTTTTTAATTCCATTAAATATGAAATATAAATGGAAGTAGCGTTCATGCGTACGTACGGCTTACCGTCTCCATGAACGGTACATTTCATTTCTTATCTCAAAATGTTATGTAATATTATAAGAACATATATATAATGGATATATATGTAATATATTACATCTAAATTATGGATATCATTATGGAATTATAACATATATATATCTCTCTTATTTTTTTAATTCCATTAATATGACAAAAAATGAATGTAGTGTTCATGCGTATGTACGACCTACCGTCTCTATGAACGGTGCTTTTAGTTTTTTATCTCGAAATGATATGGAATAGTATAAAATGAATATTTACTAGATATATATGATATTTTAATCATTAATACTATTCTGGAAATTATTTACTTAGAACTACATGGGCAATCTTTTTTCAAACAAGTTCATTTTTGACTCATGTACCAAACATCGGCAAAAACGTCTGATATGTACTAACATTATTAAACAATTATTATAACATTATAATATGTGATATGAACTGAATAATAATATCTAAAGGAGGTACATAGGCAATTATTAATTGACCAAAGTTTATTATTCATGAATATAAAGAAACGAACAAGAAAAGTTGGACTTGAGGTAAGGGATCCTACTCCACTCTTTCTTTTTAAGTACACTCTTTTATGTCATTCCTTTTAAAGCTCATATTTCTTGTTATTGGGATATTATTTTATATTACTCTTACTGTAATTTTTATTTTCATGTGATGAGAAACCCTATTCTCTCTCATCAATCCATTTTGTACGTTTTGAGTGTCTCCGTTAGGCTGCCGAATTTTCGTAAGAGATCTAACCTCTCTCTTTCTTTTTAAGTACTCTCCTTTATGTTACTTCTTTTAAGCTCCTATTTGTTATGTTGGGGGATGTTGTTTTATAATCCAATTTCTATAAACTTTATGTTAATATGATGAGATACCCTATTTGATCTCATCAATCCATTTTTGTATGTTTTATGTGGCGTCGTTAGGCTGCCGAGTTTTCGTATGGGATTTTTCATCTCACTTTTATTCCCGTGAGATTTATGCAACATTTGCCATAATTTCCTTTGAGTGGTGTATGTACTGCCCACTATTTTACTCATTGTGTAATATAATTTCTTTTATGAGTATTTACATTAATGTTGTATTGCCCTTCTTTCACGAGGTGTATGTTTCGAAAGATACCCATGTCGGTAAGGGAACCTTTCACCATCCTCTTTTTAAAAGACTTATTTTGTTGGGTCTTTTAATTTACATATTGTTATGTTGGGATATGTTCTCATATATCCTCATTGATGTAAATTTTATGTCCAAGTGATGAGATACCCTTTTTTTATCTCTCATCAACTCATTTTGATGTGACGCCGTTAGGCTGTCAAGGGAACTTCTTATCCCAATTTCAATTTCTTTGGGTTCATCATGTAGTTATTGAATATGTCATCCTTTGAATATGTGTGAATGAACTTTAATTATTTTACACTTAATATCCACTTATATTTGGTGTATTCGTTTTTCACACATAATTATGTAATTGATTTATCCTTAAACCAAGGATACCGTCTTTGTATGGGACTTCGTCTCAATCTCCTTTCATTGAGGCATATTTTGTTTTATACTCAACCTTGTTTTATACGGTGTATAAACCCCTTTTACTTTTACATTTATCCAAAAGGAATATTTTTTACGAAGCATTTTACTAAACGACAAAAGGGAATGTTTTGTCGTACGTATGCGGCGACAACGACTTCTCCGCCGCCGTGACCATTATTTGAGTTTTGGCTTCCTCTACAAGCCATACCTTCTTTTTAAAAGAAAAATAAATACCATGTTTTACTTTTCATTTATTTTGGTATTGAAAATGGTTTTCATAATGTTTTTATTATATCAATGTGTTTTATTGATATATTGTGATTGAAATGTGGAAGTGTTATGTTTCATTTATGTATGTTTTATGCGATACGATTATGTTATGGTTCTTGGGAATTATTATGAATAAGGGTGGTTCCGTGATAAACTAAGGGTGGGTGAGCCCTATATAGCTCTCCAATGCATTGGGTAACGCGAAGGAGTGAAACGTTAAGGTTTCTCCTATGAGATTTATGGAATATACTGTGGTGGGTATTTCAAACGTAACAAAGAGGGTTACTCCCTATGTAAGAATGTTATGAATGCCTCAAGTTACCTTTTATATATTATGATTTCTATGATTTATTCATGATTTGATGAGGTATGTTAAAGTGCCTATGTTTTATGGGTAAAGTATGATTTCATTCTTATGTATATATGAACTCATGTTTCCTTTCCATATTTTTATAACCCTTACTGATCTTTTTATGCTCATCCCAGGTTTTTGAAATGTTTATCATAGGTAAAGGGAAAGGTACATGTTGTGATTATAGTGTCAAGGATGTGTCAAGAAAGAATCCATGTTTTATTTTAAAAATGTTTCCGTTGATGGGAAGAATGAATACTGTCTTTTATGTAACCACTTTGATTAAATGTGGAATGTAATGTAAGTTTGATGATCTAATTCTCTAAAACTCTAAACCTGAAAAGATCCTCAATGTGTAATCTTGTAATAACTCAATATTAAGTAAGGTTTACGGCTGGGGCCTTATAGTTGGTATCAAAGGTCGGTTTAGATAACTTTAGAGGTTAGGGTATTCTTTAAGCATACGTGGCATTACCATAATGGATAGGATTACAGAAAGAGTCATAGTTTTAGAAAAAGTGAATGAGTAAGTATATCTTAGTGGTTATCTCCCTCATTAGTACATGATGGTTTTGTTGATATACTCACACAAACATTTCTGTTTTTTTGTGACTGGTGGGATCTAGCAGGAACCAAAGTGACAATAGGTTTGAAGGAAGCTGTGGTGGTTCTCTGATTAAGAGACTAGATAAAATGGGGGATTCAATGAGGAAACTCGTGGCTGTTCTAAACCAACTATCAAGGAGTCATGATCAACCACTTGAACCTTGGTATGTTCTATAATTCATCATGTACGAGATGAGCAATCGATGTGGAAGTTCTGGTAATAATTATAAAGGTAACCATTAGGGTTTATATGATCCTTACTTTTGAGGTAATTATGGGTTATTATATGTTATGATGGAAAATGAAAGGCATGAGATAAACTTGAGGTTAAAATATGTTATGGTTATTTTTGATTATTTTATCTCTTTTTGGGGAATTATTTGAGAATTATATAGTTTTGGAAAAAGGACAACATGCAGACCGTGTGACAACCCGTCGCGTCGGACAAAGCTGCGGGAATCGAACCCACAACCAAAGCGCAACTGGTATTTATCGCCTACCAATGGACTACGTGAAGTCCCTAGTTAGTTTGACTGATTCTTTTTAATTATATGATTTTATGAATTAAGAGTAAGTTTATTTTGTGTTATTTATGAAAATTATTACCCTATCATGGAGGATATGTGATTGGGTTAATTACTTTTCAATACGAGACTTTAGGAGCAACTGATGTTATTTGGAGATAAATGTTACGATTTAAATTGGAAGACTATGTGACTAAATCCATCAAATATTTTGGTTTCAATCTTAGATTGGTTTAATTTGAAGAATTTTATGGACAAATTGTTTATCGGATGGTCGTTGTTGAACTTTGGGTTTTGTTGGACAAATTTTGGAGATTAAGCATAGATTTTCTTTTTAAAGGGTTATCCTTTTCTGGATTATCTGACCTTGTACTAACATTTTTGGTTTTGGTTTTGGTTAAATCCTAAAGACATGGGAAGTATATAGTTCTCTTTGGTGGATTAGGTGATTCTCTTGAAGTTGATTATAGTACTCTTAATGTGAACAAGTCTTCCTAAATACTAATCTTTTGGAGAAAATATGAGTTTGTGTAAGGAATCTAACAAAAGTCGAAAGTCAGCATGATAAGGGATTATGTTTCCTTATGAATAAATTCCTCAATAAAAAGTAACTTAAAAAAATGTTGTCTATTAACTTTTCCTACCGGGGAATCGAATACCGTTTAACCCATTAGAAGTTTGTGATTTTCTTATGGTTAACTTTCTCCTAGACATGTTTAATATCACTCTCCCTCAAGAACATGACCCTTTTTTTGTTCCATTTCCATGTTTTTCTACATGGAATCCTAGTATGTGTTAACTTGGGTGACCTCTGTACTTATCTTCCATTATTTTAAAGTGATTGTTTTACCGACTCTTGTTCCGATGTGGGACTTTAAAGGATGTTTCCAAGCTCAATTTTAAAAATTGTGAGGATGGAATTCCCAAAAGGGGGGAAGGATGTAACACCCCAGGTAAATAAATAATATGAAATTTTCATATTTATCCATATTTGTGAATAAAATATTAATATGACTTTAAAGGGGATGCTATGCTCGATGGCGTAACCAACACGCAACAACGAGTTTCTTGGGAATCTTACGTTGCACTCTAATAATAAAATAATATTATTTTAAATGGTAGTTCACTTGTAGCAGTTGTATTGGAGGGAATGGATAGAAATAACTAAAATAATATTATATCTATTTTTAAATGTTTTTACATTTATCCAATAAAATATAAAGGCTTAAAATACGGAAACAATTCAATTTTAGGAGTATATGCCCTAGTTTTCACTAAAGGTTCACTTATCACCTTTTGATGGTGAACCATCATTAAATATAGTTTTGTTCACTCTTATACATTATATTGGACCAGATAAAACTCTTCTTAAGAATTGGGACATCAAAATTTACTTTGTGTAAATTTTTGGTATCTTTCTGATAAAGTTCATTTTTTAATGAATACTGTAAAATGTTTTATTTTAATTCAAAACCTCTTTTTAATCTAATTTATTTATATGATTAGATTATCTTTTTAATTGGTTATAAAGTGAAATTAGAATATATTTTAACAATTAAATCCAATAGTGGTCGTTGGAATTAATTTCACTTTGAAATCCGACTTACACTAGTGTCAATCTTTTGATACTTATTGTTTCATAAAAACACGCTATTTTCTCTGACTGCGGGAATTAATTATTAAATTAATTAATGTGACTTATATGTTTTGAATTTTGTAAAATAGAATTCATTTTGGAATTCGGAATAACAAATATAGCTTAATGTAAATTTTTGGGATTTTTCTGAAATACTTCAATTTTTGATGAATAGTGAAACCACTAAGTTGTACTTATAAAAACTGATTTTTCTATTTAAATGAAAATTTTCCATCTTTTTGTTTTGAATTTCAAAAATATGACATACATGGTTGTCATTAAGAAGTAAAATGTGGTTCAATGGGATAAAAATAATTTTTTGGTGAATAGTAACTTATTAAGTTTTTAATCGCGATTAGAGGTAATTAGTGTAGTTTATGGTAAGAATAATATTTTAATAAAAGGAAATGACCTAGAGACATGTCCTAACCTCATTGGATTTTTCATGGCCGACCAAGACAATCCATGGGTCAACTTGGGGACCCCATGGAGCCACTTTGGTTGGAAAATGACATAAATATCTTTTTATTTAATGTTAAAGTAAAAATGACACAAACATGAAATGTCTTACTAAAACAATTTTTACATGGGGTTATACAAGTCATATTTTTGAATATAAATAGTTATTGAAAATATAAAAAGATTTCCTATATCATAGTATTTTTTTTATAATTTTAAGACATTAAATAAATTGAATTATTTATGACATCATGATGATGCAGCGATGACCTCATTATTTAACGATTTAAATAAAATGGAAAGATAATGTAATATCTAAGACCTAAACCTGTAAAAAACTTATTGGATGAGTGTATTTATAACCATTATCACCTTACACACTAACTAAATGAATTTGGGACCTTTAAAATCCGAATCTATTTTGAAAATAAAGTAACATTTTGTAACTTTACAAGAGTGCCCCTCCTCTCCTCTTATAAAAGGCCCCCACCTCTACCTCCTTACCCACACTCCCAAAGCCTTTGACTTGGCTAAAACCGGCCCATTTTGTCTCTCCACTTCCATCTCTTACACCTTTAAGCCTCACTTTGGTCAGAAGTCTTCCCAAGGAAGCCTTTGAGCTCAAACCAATGGGAGTTACCCGATTTTAAGGTAATGTCTTCACTTGTGTCCTTTTGTTTTATTTTGCTTCTCCAACCCCCTAAACTATTTTTATTAATTTATTTTGTAACAAATACAGTATCTTAAATATACTAGGATGTTTTTATAAGAAGTATTCTAGCTACATTTACACACACCTAAATCTAATGGTTAAAGAACATACTGTTTCCGTGGATGGCGAATTTCTGCCTCCCGAAATGATGATTGTTCAACATTTTTTTAACACCTTCAAAGGTGGACATTAAGATGTCACTATAATTATATATGAAATATAATATGTTTATGTTTTCCTTAAGATTATGTATTTTTCATTTATGGCATACCTTTATGGCTTCCATTATGGGTATACACGATATATTCATTTAAGGAAGTGCGGACTACCACCCCCTCAAAGTGATTTGATTAGTTAATACCATATGTGGTATGTATAAAGGATATATTTAATGATATTATATATGATACCATACTGGAATTAAAATACTATTACGTATCATTATGTTTTAATTGCATTAAATATGAAATATAAATGGAAGTAGCGTTCATGCGTACTTACGGCTTACCATCTCCATGAACGGTACATTTTATTTCTTATCTCAAAATGTTATGTAATATTATAAGTACATATATATAATGGATATATATGTAATATATTACATCTAAATTATGGATATCATTCTGGAATTATATCATATAGATATGTCTCTCATTTTGTTTTAATTCCATTAATATGACAAAAAATGAAAGTAGCGTTGATGCGTACGTACGACCTACCGTCTCCATGAATGGTGCCTTTAGTTTTTTATCTCCAAATGATATGGAATAGTATAAAATGAATATTTAATGGATACATATGATATTTTAATCATTAATACTATTCTTGAAATTATTTACTTATAACTACATGGCCAATCTTTTTTCAAACAAGTTCATTTTTGACTCATGTACCAAACATCAGCAAAAACGTCTGATATGAACTAACATTATTAAACAATTATTATAACATTATAATATGTGATATGAACTGAATAATAATCTCTAAAGTATGTACATAGGCAATTATTAATTGACCAAAGTTTATTATTCAGGAATATAAAGAAATGAACAAGACAAGTTGGACTTGAGGTAAGGGATCCTACTCCACTCTTTTTTTAAGTACACTCTTTTATGTCATTCCTTTTAAAGATAATATTTCTTGTTATTGGGATATTATTTTATATTAATATTACTGTAATTTTTATGTTCATGTGATGAGAGAACCTATTCTCTCTCATCAATCCATTTTGGAAGTTTTGAGTGGGGCTGTTAGGCTGCCGAATTTTCGTAAGAGATCTATCCTCTCTCTTTCTTTTTAAGTACTCTCCTTTATGTCACTTCTTTTAAACTCCTATTTGTTATGTTGGGGGATGTTCTTTTATATTCCTGTTTCTATAAACATTAAGTTAATATGATGAGATACCCTATTTGACCTCATCAATCCATTTTTGTAAGTTTTATGTGGCGTCGTTAGGCTGCTGAGTTTTCATAAGGGATTTTTCATCTCACTTTTATTCCGGTGAGATTTATGCTAGATTTTCCAAATTTCCATTGAGTGGTGTATGTACTGCCCATTATTTTACTCATTGTGTAATATACTTTCTTTTATGAGTATTTACATCAATGTTGTATTGTCCTTCTTTCACGAGGTTTGTGTTTCGAAAGATACCCATGTCGGTAAGGGAACCTTTCACCCTCCTCTTTTTAAAAGAATTCTTTTGTTGGGTCTTTCAATTTACATATTGTTATGTTGGGATATGTTCTCATATATCCTCATTGATGTAAATTTTATGTCCAAGTGATGACATACCCTTTTTTTATCTCTCATCAACTCATTTTTATGTGACGTCGTTAGGCTGTCAAGGGAACTTCTTAACCCAATTTCAATTTCATTGGGTTCAACATGTAGTTATTGAATATGTAATCCTTTGAATATGTGTGAATGACATTTGATTATTTTACACTTAATATCCAGTTATATTTGGTGTATTCGTTTGTCACACATAATTATGTAATTGATTTATCCTTAAACCAAGGATACCGTCTTTGTATGGGGCTTCGTCTCAATCTCCTTTCATTGAGGAATATTTTGTTTTATACTCAACCTTGTTTTATATGGTTTAAAAACCCCTTTGACTTTTACATTTATCCAAAAGGAATCTTTTTTACAGAGCATTTTACTAAACAACAAAAGGGAATGTTTTGTCGTATATATGCAGTGACAACGACTTCTCCGCCATTGTGACCATTATTTGAGTTTCGTCTTCCTCTACCAGCCATACCTTTTTTTTAAAAGAAAAATAAATACCATGTTTTACTTTTCATTTATTTTGGTATTGAAAATGGTTTTCATAATGTTTTTATTATATCATTGTGTTTTATTGATATATTGTGATTGAAATGTGAAAATGTAATGTTTCCTTTATGTATGTTTTATGCAATACGATTATGTTATGGTTCATGGGAATTATTATGAAGATGGGTGGTTCCGTGATAAACTAAGGGCGGGTGAGCCCGATATAGCTCTCCAATGCATTGGGTAACGCGAAGGAGTGAAACGTTAAGGTTTCTCTGAAGATATTTAGGGAATATACTGTGGTGGGTATTTGAAACGTAACCAAGAGGGTTATTCCCTACGTAAGAATGTTATGAAGGCATCAAGTTACCTTTTATGTATTTTGATTTCTATGATTTATTCATGATTTGATGAGGTATGTTAAAGTGCCTATGTTTTATGGGTAATGTATGACTTCATTCTTATGTATATATGAAATCATGTTTCCTTTCCATATTTTTATAACCCTTACTGAGCTTGTTATGCTCATCCCAAGTTTTTGAAATGTTTTTCACAGGTCAAGGGAAAGGTACATGATGTGATGATAGTGTCAAGGATGTGTCAAGAAAGAATCGATGTTTTATTTTAAAAATGTTTCCGTTGATGGGAAGAATGAATAATGTCTTTTCTGTAACCACTTTGTTTAAATGTGGAATGTAATGCATGTTTCATGATCTAATTCTGTAAAACTATAAACCTGAAAAGATCCTCAATGTGTAATCTTGTAATAACTCAAGATTAAGTAAGGTTTAAGGCTGGGGCCTTATAGCTTGTGATGGCCAAACATGGTAATTGTGCATGATAAACTTGGTTGGTTCATTATAAATTGGTCTCAAACCCTGGTTTTGTTCTATGATTTTTGAGAGGTATATGTAGCTAACTGATAAACTCATTAGAGATACATTTGTATCCTACATCTAACACTATAACTAAAATAGGTTTTGATAATCAATGGGCATTCATAGAATGTATTGAATTGAAATAATTGGTTTTGAGGTTGGTAATTTTTTTTTATTTTTAATGGATTAAAATAATGAAAATCAAATATTCAAGGGGAATCTAAATCCTTTTTTATTGATCATAGTATATTGACAGTGAACATGAAATTAAAAATATTTTATAAGGTTTTAGTGATCCTTTCATGGTTTTTAAATTTTTTTAAAATCAATATAGTACAATAATTTATTATAATTAAAAGAATACAAGGAGATTGTTATTGTTGTAACACCATTTAGTTCACCACGCAGCCTAAGAATGTCGCATTCCGGATATGAGGGTTGTTTTCTCCCTCCTATGAATATGAATAGTTTTTTACATTTATTATAAGTTAAAAATTATTTCAATTATTGTTTTTATATGATTTAAATTGTATTTTTATCTTTTGTATAATTTTTTACCCTTTAAATATTCTTATGTTTACTCATTACTCTCATACAATTCTAGTAAACCCACCAATGAGAGCTCCAGATTATTTTTCATAGGCTAATCCTTTATTTTTTCATAATATCAGTAAGATGATCATCCATGATATTATTTATTATAAATTTTAATTTCAAATTATTATAGAAAAACATAGAATGAAATATTAATATATCCATTATCATAATAATAATTATTTGAAAGGGATAAAGTATAATAACAATGTTGATGATTGGATTTAGGATAATTATCACGTCATTCCTTTTTTTAACATAAAATTTCATAACATTTCACAAAAATGGGGTATTTTAATGTTTAGTTTCTCAGTTATAAGGTAAATAATAAATGACAAATAAAAATTTATTCTAATAATATTTAAAGGATTCAATATGTTGTTATCGTATGTAAATTTTCATGCATATCATAACCTAGGGGTATACATAAATTGAATAGATTCCCATAAGTCATATTAAGGGAATGAAAAAGAAACAATTAACATGTGAATTGGAGAATTATCTATAAGAACGTAAGGAAAATAATAAAGGTATGAGAAAAGGAAAAGTGGTAATTTCATAATAAAAATAATATGAAACATAAACTAGAAATGTGGCTACAAAATTTAAATGATTCATTCATAAGAATATGTCCAATTTTTGTCACTGAGGTGTTTAAAAAATTACCATGTTTATTCACCATTGTATCATAAATCATGTAATATATAGAGATTAAATTATTTACCCAATGAATTGGAGGGATATCAGGGAACACATGTTATATTTATTAATTAATGTGAGCCAAATTTATTATAAAAAATACATCATAAATAAAAAATGGAGAATAAAATAAATGAGTTCCACATTGATATCATGGAGATTAAAAATTTATAATTACATTATGTTTATTTAATTTTTTGTTGAGTCAGTAAGGTTTCCTTATGAATTTTCTATTCCACTATGTTTTGAAAATCAAAAACACTCTATCTTATTGAAAATTATATATTCCCTAATAATTATATTAATAAGTAAAATTTCCCTTCCCCAAGGAAACAAGATTCTTACTTATTTTTTCATTGTTCGTTATACAAAATATCTAAAACAAACTCAAATTATTTCTATGTCTAAAATTGGGTTACACATTTAATACCTCAGAATCCTATAAATTATTGGCTATCGAGTATTCTGTTTTCAGACTCAAGATTCTCTGAAATTCAGAATCTAAATTTTATGAAATTTAGACTCTGAATTTTCTAAAAATCTAACTCTGAATTCTCATAAACTCATATACTGAAATCTCTAAAATTCAAGATCCAAATTATCTGAAATTAAGACTCTGAATTCTATGAAATTTAGACTCTAAATTCTTCTAAATTTGGGCTATGATTTCCTTAAAATGCAGACTCTAAATTCCTTAGAATTCAGACTATGAAATCAATGGAATTTAGACTCTAAAATCAATATAATTTAGGTTATGAAATAATTGGAAAACAGAATCATAATATCCAAATATTTATAGTCTCATAATGTTTATTTTGTTAGAATCCAAACATTATTTTTTTCCATAGAGTCCAAAAAATTTGTTTTGGTTAGGGAACATTATTTTTCTCTGAAATTAAGACTATGAATTCTCTAGAATTTAGACTCGGAATTCTCTAAAATTCAGAGTCTGAATTCTTGGAAATTTAAACTACAAATTCTATAAAATTCAGACTCCACATTCTCGGAAATTCAGACTTCAAATTCTCTGAAATTGAGACTCTAAATTCATCAAAATTTTGGCACCAAATTCCTCAGAATTGAGACTCTGAATTCATTTGAAATTAGACTCTAAAATATATATTATTTAGGTTCTGTATTCGTTGGAAAACATAATAAAAAAATCTATGATCTATAGTCTCAAAAATTTTAATTTATAAGTATCCAAACTAATTTTTTTCCTTACTCCAAATTTTTTTTGTTAAGAATACTTATTTTTCGTACACTTGTTATTGTTTTGAAATGATCTCATATAATATATTTCTAACTAACCGTTGGTTGAGTGACACATGTATAGGTCCCTCTAAAATGAAAGTAAAAATATGACCATTGGAGGAGGGAGATGACTATTAGGGAAGTTCATATAAAAAGTATCTCATTTCAACGAGCTCAAAAATAGTTCTATAAATCTAGACACCACATGTTGTTGAATTGATTTCTATAGAGAGAGACTCTCATGACTTTTGTGTACTAAACACCTTGTTCATATTGGTTCGTGAGACTCCGATTTTTACTAAGTTCAATCAAGGGCATCTGGGGATATGAAGATAGTTGTGTGGACTACTATAATCTTTATATCCTTGTGGGGATAGCAAGATAGATTCCTATAATATTTTGGAGGGAATACCCAGGTGCGGGTAAAAAAGTCTTTCTTGAATGTATAAATCAAGGGACCTATATCCAATGTTGTTGGATATCCTTCTCATTGGGTTAAAATATTACACACATGTTACTTGTTTCTTTCAAGTTTATTTCCACTGAAATTTTCATAAAGATAGAAATTATAATCATCATATAATTTCAAGTTCTTTTTTATAATATTTCAAGTAAGATTCTACACACTTTACGGTATAATCTTTTCCTTGTAATCTTTTCTTAAGTTTCATTTCCATAACCATATATCAGGAACCTAGTAAGATTGTAGAACTAGAAGAGTTCTTGTGAATTTACATTGTTTATCCCTATTAAAAATAGTTTTCCATAAGGGTAAAAACGAATTTTTTAACATTATAATTCACCCTTTCCAGTAATTTATCATCTAAATCATTTTTAGCTCCTACAATTGGTATTAGGAGAGGTATATGAAATACTTATATTCATATATATGTTTTTCATTATCATGTTTATCATTATTCTAAATATTTTACTTACTTAGGAATTTTTTTCCTTGTATAAAAAAAATTATTTTAATATGTTTATGTGGAAAGAAGATTTCTTATAGTATGGTAGGAATGAATTTCATTTCGATTGAAAATCTAAATAATAAAAGACCACCTAAAATTGATGAGAATGACTATGTGTACTGGAGAGATCATGTGAAATCATTTTTCATTAATACTTGAGTGGAAAACATTGTCAAGCTCACCAGAGAGTACAAGATTCCTGATAAAGAAGTCATAATTTTTACCAATAAAGAATAATCAGAATATCAACTAAATTATAAGGTACATAATAATTTGTTATGTTTCATGACCATGAATATATGTAGTTAGATATCTTCTTGTGAAGCTGAAAATTTTAATTAGAATAAATTAGTAGTTACTCATTTTGGTACATCCTGAGATTTAAAATATAGAACAGCTAGGCTTAGAGAATTATATCAACGATTTCTATTTCGTTATGGAGAACTAGTATTCAGGGTACAAGAATAATTTATGACAATTGTTAATAGTTTACATTATATTGGTGTGAAAGGTCTTTATGATTAGGAACTTGTGGACATGATTATAGATATCATGCCTAATGAGTGGGAATCAATGAGATCATCTATTCATGAGAATATGAAAGTATCTCAAATATTCTTGATGAATTTTTTGAAAATCTTCTTAAACATGAGATTATAATGAAGAGAGATTCTGATGTTAATAAGAAGAATAATTGTAGTGGAAGTGTATCCATTACCACTATTAAATCCAAGAATCCAAAAAGGGTTACAAGATCCAAGTCTAAGAAAGTTACTGTTTTATCTGAATCTAGTGAAGCTTAACATTCTATAAATGAATTAGCATATATTGATAGAAGGATGAACAAGATTTTTGGAAAGAATGAATTTAAGAATATATTTAAGAATAAATAATGAAATGACAAGAATGAATCAGATATCAGTTGCTACGAATGAAAAAGAGAAGGGCATATAAGACCAGATTGTCTTGTGATTAAGAAAAATGATAGAGAGAAAAAAAATTCTAAGAGGAATAGAAAGAAGTATTACAAGAAAAAAGGGACGAAATTGTTGAAAGATAATTACACCTGGAGTGCCAGTGGTGGTGACACTACAGAGGAATCCTTAGAGAATGATACTTCTATTCAGAAGAATCTTGAACATCTAGCCATGTTACCCATTGAAAATAATTGTCTAATGTCTAGGGTACACTATGCCAAATCTATTAAAAATGTATCCTTGAATTAAAATTATACTGATAATAAATATTATGAATCGTCATATGATGATTCTTTCTCATTAGAATATAATACTTTACATGCTTATGAAGAAGTGTTTAGGTTTTCTAATCTCCTTGAGAATGAAAACTCTAAACACAAGAAAAATAGAGATAAGAAAAATTCTAGATTTTTTTTAAATAATGAAGCATCATATATTTCTAATGATCTTGATAAGAAAATATTTGATATTTAAAGTATTTCAAAAAACCTTGAGAATGTTATTTTTTAGAAGGATAGACTTTCTATGGATCTTGAAAATGTAATTTCAATGAAAAATAATATAGAGACTAACTCTAGTTAAAAAAATAATTTTTTTGAGGATAAAAACTATGTTATAAAACTAAAGTAAGAAAAATTTTCCTTGAGTTAGTGTTTCTCAAAATTTACCACTGGTAAGGAAAATTTTGATGAAATGTATTCTTAAATTAATCCTATAAATAATCATTCTTGATTTTGTTTTACCAAATCTAAACCAGTTTCCAAAAATAATTGTTTTGTTTTTAAAAGTTCTATATTGTATAGTAAATGTCATTGCAGTGGAAATTACGTAAAAATATTTATTTAAACAAAACTCAGTAATTAGGTTTTCATAAAACTTATTTTTCTAAGAAAATATGGATCCATAAAATCATTCTTTCTGAAATTTTTGGGTCCAAGAATGTTAGGATACTGAAATTCAAACTCTATTATTTTCAAAAAATAAAGATTGTACCAACATAAAAACATTGTACATGGATAGTGGATGTTGTCGACATAGGAATAGTAACAAAAATTTCTTTTAAATGATTATCAATACGAAATGAGGAAAAGTAAATTTCAAAGATAATGATAAGGGAGATATTATCGGTATAGGTATCATTTTTTTTATTTGAAAAAGTTTTATTTCAAATTTTTTACTTGTTAAGGGTCTTAAGCACAGTCTCATCAGTGTATGTCAATTATGTGATGAAGTATATCTTGTGAATTTTAGGAATGACCAGTTCATAGAACACAATTCCAAGGATGATTTTACATTTTCTGCCCATATATAGGATAATATATACAAACTAAAGATAGAATACCTTAGGATCTAAGCTCAAACTTGTCTTACAACAATGGAAGATCAATCATGGTTGTGGCATAGAAGGATTGGAAACTATAATATTGGGAACCTATGTAAACTCTCAAATAAATGACTAGTTAACGATCTACCAGGTCATAGATTTTTTTAATCAATAGTTTGAGATCCTTGTCAATATGGAATGAAATATAAATAATGTTTTAAATCAATTGGTAAATCCACAACATCTAATGAATTATTGTTTGTGCAATTGGATCTTTTTGGTCCAACAAAAACTGAAAGTATTGGAGGCATATACTATGTATTTTTCTTAGTTGATGATTACACTAGATTCACATGGGACTATTTTATAGTAAATAAATATTACGATATTTCTTTTTTCAAAACCTTTAAAACTATTTTTTAAAAGGATAACAACCTTCCTTTGAAACTATTCATAGTGATCATGGAAGTGAATTTCAAAATTCAAAATTTTTATCTATTTTTAGTAGAAAAGGAATTACCCATAACCTCTTTGGTCCAAGAACTCCTCAACAGAATGTTGTAGTTGAAAAAAAATCAAATTCATCAAGAGATAAATAGAACCACGTTCAGTGAATATTCGATAGCTAAACACATTTGGGAAGAAACTATAATTACTACTTGTTATAATATAAATCACGTTTTAATTATACCCATTCTCAGTAAAACCGCTTATTAGTTATGGAATTCTAGAAAAATCAAACATTCCAACTTAAAATTATTTCATTGTAATGTATTTATTTTGGATAATAAAGATAGTTTACATAAATTCACACCCAAATATGATGAAAGACTTTTCAGGGTACTTCACAAAATCTAAGGCTCATAGAGTGTTTAATAAAAATTTTGTTCTCTTGAATAAACAGTGCATGAAAAATTTGATGAAACCGATCCCTTTGTTTTTAAACAACCTCAACCAACATCTTCAGATGTGTTTTCAAAAAACTGATTATCTACCCTTGATATAATATCCTTCTGATAAGTTAAATATTCATGAATTTATATATACAACATTTACGCAAAAATATTTCCTACCATATATTTATGAACAGGTTTTAAAAAACCCAAATCAGTAGTTTCTGAAGAATTACCGCAGTGATAGTATCATTGGTGATGTAAATCAACATATGTGGACTAGAATTTCCTTAAAAAATGATTTATAACTTTTAGTATTTCATTCCAAATTAGAACCTAAAATCACTGATGAAACTTTTGGTGATGATTATTGGATTAAATACATGAAAGATGATCTAAAATAATACAAAAGGAAAACATTATGGTCCTTGGTTGAAAGACCTAAGGAAACCACTATTGTTGAAGTAAAATGGGTCTCCTGAAATAAGTGTGATGAAAATGTAATCAATGTGAGAAATTAAGCTAGATTAGTTTTTAAAGGCTATAATCAACAAGAATAAATAGACTATGAAGAAACATATGCTACAGTATCTAGACATGAATCTATTCATATTCTATATGCCTTTGTAGCATTTATCAACATTAAACTTTTTCAAATGGATGTAAAATGTGATTTAATTAATGGATATGTTCAAGATGATGTTTTGGTTGAACAACCCCATGGTTTTAAAGACACAAAACACCCTGAACTTGTTTTCACACTTACCAAATCATTATATGGACTTAATAAATCCCATGGAGCTTGGTAGCATAGACTTACATGATTTTAATTTAAAAATATATATGTTAAGGGAAATATTGATCCTACTCTATTTATAAATAATGATAAGAAAAATATTTTGATTGTTAAAATTTATGTTGATAACATTATATTTGCCTCAACTCATCAATCTTTAACCTATTTGTTTGCGAATCTAATGAAATCTATGTTTGAAATGAATATGATGAATTATTTAACATTATTCATAGGTTTTCCAATTTCTCAACAACTACAAAGAATGTGTATATCCCAACATAACTATAATATTTATCTTATTAAAAATTATATATATGACAATAATAAAAGTATTTGTACTCCCATTGGTACCCCAAATTCTATCGGTCTTGATGATGCTGGGAAACTAGTAGATAAAACAGCATTTAGAGGTATGATATAAATTTTACGATACTTGATAGGTAGTCATCTAGACTTAATGTTTTCAGTATGGTTATGACTAGATATCAATCCAATCATAAGGAATCACATTAAAATTTAGTGAAAATAATTTTTCCCTACATAACAGGAACCATGGATTTAGGACACTTTTATAATTCTGGAAATGAATTTGTGTTAAAAGGTTCACCAGTTGCTGATTTTTTTGGATTTAAAATGGATATGAAAAGTACATTAGAAAATTTTCATTTCTTAGTAGATTCATTAGATTCTTGGTCATGAAAAATGCAACACTCAGAAGCACATTCCACAACTGAAGTAGAATATGTAGTAGCTGGAACTTGTTGTACTCAGGTATTGTAGATGTAACAAACACACAAAGACTATGGCATGAGTTTTACCAAAACACAAGTAATGTGTGATAATACTAGTTATTTTTCCTTATTAAAAAACCCTACACACCTCTCTCGTTATAGACAAATAGATATTAGGAATCACTTTGTTAGGGATCACACACTTAAAGGAGATATAATTCTTCAATTTATCAGAATGCATGAACAAGTTGCTGATATTTTTACAAAATCATTACCCTTTGATAGATTTGAAAAAATTAAATAGAATTTGGGAATGATAACTATAAGGTAGTCTTCCATATTGAATTTTCATTGAATAAAATCTCCTTACATTAAGAAACAACTTTTCCTAGTGGATTAAATTTTCATTTCTATTGAGAATTTTTCATATTTAATTCTTTTTTTTCATAATGAAATTTTTTCATAATGAAAATTTATCAGTGATCAAAATTTTTTGTTGTGAAATTTTTTCGTAGTGTAGAAAAATTATCTTCTTAAAAAATTTCTCTTTCATAAGAAAAATTTATGGAATCTAAAATATCTTTATGAAGTATTTAAATCATTACTGATACTTTTCCTAGCAATCATGAAGGTATGTTTCCTTACATAAATTTTTTTATTCAAGTTTTACATGTTGGTATCTTTTATTTTGTTTCATAATATTTCAGATTCACATTCCTTAAATTTGATTTTTTTTACCTTAAACACCTCAACTGATTATAACATTCCAAATTCCTTCTTCGGATATCATCTCAAATGTCAAATCTGATCTTGAGATTTTCAACCGTTGAATCTATCAAGGAATATGAACCGTTAACTCAAACGCCTATATAAGGACCCCGCAACATTTGTCCCACATCAGTATTCAAAGCCATGGTATGCCGAATCCCTATTGCTATAGTTATGGTGGATTGGATCCCTTAGGATTTCCTCAATTCAGACTTTCTGTGAATGTTTCTCCTCAGAATAAAATGTAGTTAGAAAAGGAAATGTCTGAATGGAAAATTTACAGGGAAATGTTAGTAGATTTGAATTTATATGTTAAGTATGATTATATTATTTCAAATAATATCAATATGAATTATTGGGAGAGACTATGTGTATCCAAACCAAAGGCACATGATCTAGTTTATCTGGAGTTTATTTATAGAATTTTATAAATCATTAAGTTTCTTCAACGAAGGAGGGAGAGACAAGTTTTCCTTCACGATAAATGGACAGACATACTCTCTTTCATATAGTAAGATAACCAATCTGATTGGGATTACAAATGAGGGTAAAACATATTTTTTCACCCATAAGCTACCAGATGTTTCGTGCTCATTCTATAATGATAAGGATTTAGATTTACTTGGTCTATTAATGTTGAATACTCCAAATATTATCCATCTCTCTAAAAATTTCAAGATTCTTCAGCTATGGGTTTATGGATTTATTTATTTGAAAAAATGTGACAAGGATACCCTGATGAAGAGTGATATCGATGCCTTAGAAATTTTGGTGAATCCTAGAAAGATTATTTAGTGAAGTATGTATAACATACAATAGAGAATATCAAGAATGGAACTCTCAAGTCACTAATTATCATATATCAAGTTATTATCTCCCTGATCATTGTCTTTTTTATAGAATCATTTAAAATCCTCTATTGTTCTAAGCCAATGAATTTATAATTCATGTTTCTTAGTGATGACACATTCAGAAAAATGATGGTTTATATTTCTAGGGAATCTATATAATTTAACGGTTTTCTTGAATCCGAAATCGAAGTTCATTCAATGAAAACGAATGTGGTTTAGGCTTCCACGAAAATAGGTAATATGAGGAAAGTGATGGAACAAGAATTGAAAGAAATGTCTTCTTATATTAAGTAAACTCAATCAGCACCACCTAAACCAATGAAGAAAAAGGCTTACCTAGATTAAGTGGTTTGTAAGTGGAGAGAAGATAAGAAGAATATGAAGGAAGGGGATGTAGATTTTGACATGAAACCTTCTAAGGAAAAAGCATTATTATTTAATGTTGCTGATGATATTTCGAAGTAAGAGAAAAAAAAGAAGAAAAATAAAAAATTTCTAAAGTTTAGATTATTCAATATCATCTCAAGGATGATGAGAAATCCTCTGAAGAAATCCCTGTACCATAATTGTTTTTGCAAGAATCACTACCAGTGACTCCGAGAAAGAAGATGGTTATTCTAAAACCAGAAAAATAAGAAGAATTAGTTCAGGAAGTGCAAGAGGAATAACTGGAATAATAAGAAGAGGAAGTAAGTGGTGATACTAGTGATATGATTAGAAATAAGGACGAATATAATGAAAAAGGGTGTGCTTCTGAGAAACTCTCAATATTAACATCTGAATCCAAATCATCAAAACATGGTAAAACAATAAAAGAAGAGAAGGGTTTGGAATAAGTGAATAAAATATCTGAATAAGATAGTAGAAACCATGATTTTATTCAGCCAAAAGATGTTGTGGCAGGTTCTAAGAAAGAAAATCATGAGGAAGACAAGATTGTGAAATTATCAGATAGTGAGCATGAATTGCCCAAAGAAATATAGATTATTACAAGGGATGATAAGGGAAAATAGGTATCGGTTGATACACCTAGGAAATCTGTAGTGAAAAAGAAATATTTTCGTGTTTCCTTGAAAAGGAAAACTGAAGATATATAAAAAGAATCCTCACCAACCATATAGTCTGATTCATAATCATCCTCTCTTGGATATGATTTTGTAGTTCAATCTTTGATGAAGATGGTAGATACTATTATATTATTTCTGAGTATAGAATAAAGGTGTCATTTGCTTCGGAATTTGATTAATCAGAAATCAGATTCACTTACTATGCTTATGGATATGTTTTTCAGGATTGATGTAGATTTGAAAACCTTCTTGACAGGATATTAATCTCACAAACGATCATGAATGGAAATCACTAATTGTTCATTGAAGAAAAAGTAATAGATGATAATTCTAGATTATTTACAAGAAAGTGTGAAGAATGATTTCAACATGAAAGATGCAATGTTTAATGACCTTACTATGTGTTTTGAGGAAAAGATAAGTCTTGAATAGAAAACTCGGAAGCAGGAATTCAAGGATCTGAATGGGAAGCTTAATTCTATGGATTTGAACTGGAAGAGGGAAAGGGGTCTCAGAATAGAGTTTGAAGAAAACTTTTCTGAGCAAGAAATTCATTTGAAGGCTTAGGAATATATTTATAAGGCTCGGGAAGAAAAGATTAAAGCCTTATAGAAGAAAAATGAATATCAAGATCAGCATATCAATTGTGTAGAAGAAGATCACAAGGAGATAAATAAACTAAAAACATTCATCAATATGTTAATGCCTATGATGAAAGAAGGTTAATATTTACCCAATTCGATATTTTGTTTTACTTTCTTTTTTTTATAATTTTTCCCCATCATATTGAAATTTTGGTTGTTCATCATTTTTTTGTATAGTAATAATATTTCATGTACCGTATTTTTTCCGATTCCCATTATTACTTTTTGAATATAACAAAGGGGGATAAAGGAATGATAAAAAGAATACCAAATAAAGAATATATTTCCCTATGTAATGGGGAGATCATATATGGGGATGTTCTTTTCAAATAAGTTTTCGTATGGAAGAAAATGTAGAATCTCATACAAGAATATCAAGAATATGATCCTTAGGGATTTCAAAACCTAAGGAGGAGTTATTCATATTCACTATGGTCTATATGTAAAGGGAGATATGTTTTTATTTTCATGTCCATAAAGGAATATTCTATGTTCTTATATTATTTTTAATAAGGAGGTTTGTTCTTTCCCAAAAAATGGGGAAATTATTGTGTTAATAAAGATTCCTTATGGATTTACCAATCTTATTTGTTTTGAATATCCCAAACACTCTACCATAAAGAAAATTATTTTCCCTAAGAATTATCTTAATAAGAAAAAATTTCCATCACCGAGGTAATTTTATTCTTACATATGTTTCCATTTTTCTTTATATAGACTCTTTAAATCTAAATAATTTTATTTCTATTTATAAAATTCTGTTTCACATATAAATCCCCAAAATCCTATAAATTATTGGTTATAGAGTATTCTGTTTTCTGACTACGAATTCTCTAAAATTCAGACTCCAAATTCTCAAAAATTCAGACTCCAAATTCTTCGAAATTCAGACTCTGAATTCACTGACATTCAAACTCCAAATTATATGAAATTTAAAATCCAAATTATCTAATATTAAGACTCCTAATTATCTTAAATTTTGACTCAGAATTATCTGATATTCGGACCCCGAATCCAATCAAAGTCAGATAGAAAATTTCTTTTAATTCAGACTCCAAATTCCTCAGAATATAGAGTCTGAATTCATTACTATTAAAACTCAAAAATCTATAGAATTCATTTTACTTATTATTTGTAAAATAGAGTCTGAATATACATGATTTATAGTCTTAGAATGTTTATTAAGTTAGACACCAAAAATTATTTTTTTCCATAGACTCAAAAAAATTTGTTTTGGCTATGAAACATTCTTTTTCTTACCCATGTTATTGATTTCAAATGATGTCGTACAATATATTTATAACAAAACATTGGTTGAGTGCCACATGTATTGGTCCCTACTAAATTAATGGAAAAATATGACCATTGGAGGAGGGAGTTGACCATTAGATAGGCAGGTACTTATAGATAGGATTTCATTTGATCGAGCTCAAAAATTGTTCCAGAAATCTAGAGACCACATAATGTTGAAGTGATTTGTATAGAGAGAGACTCTGATACCTTGTGTCTATTGAATGCCTTGTTATGATTACATTGTATGACTCCAATTGTTTCTGAGTAAAATTGAGGGCTTTCAGGGATATAAAGATAGAGGTTCTGAATATCTTAAAGCTCTAGGGATTACTGAGATAGGAGGACAGAGGTGCAGACTACATTAAAGATCAAGGGCCTGAGGGGATAGAATGACACCATCCGATATTTTTATTGAGGGATAACCCTGGTTTGTGTAAGATAGACTTTTTTGATTGTATATATCTAGGGACCTCTATCTAGGGTTTTTGGATAACCTTCTCATTGGGTTAAAAGATTTCATACATGTTACTTGTATTGTTTCAAGTTTATTTCCACTAAATTTTGATAAAGGTTGAAATTTTAATCTTATTATAATTTCTGGTTCTTATGTATACTCTAATATGTAATATTCTACAAGCATTAACGTAGAATCTTTTCCTTCTAAAAATTTCTTAAGATTCATTTATGGAACCATATTTCCAGAACCTAGTAATTTTGAAGAACTAAAAGAGGTCTTGTGAATTTTCCTAGTTTATCCTTATTAAACATACGTTTACTTAAGGTTAAAAAAGAAAGTTTTTAAACATAATATTCACCGACTATTTTAATTATTCATCTAGATAATATTTCAATCCCACATTTTAACCCCAAGAATGAAATGTGGGTATAATGTATATAAATAACCAAATACAATTATTCATTTTTTATATCTTGGTGAATACCCCTTGTAACACCCTAGTTAAACAATGAAAATGACATTTACACATTTATCCATATTTGTGAATAAAATATTAATATAACTTTAAAGGGGATGCTTTGCTCGATGGCGTACCCGATAAGCAACAACAAGTTTCTTGGGAATCTTACATTGTACTCTAATAATAAAATAATATTATTTTAAATTGTAGTTAATGCCTAGCCGTTGTAATGGCGGGAATGAACAGAACTTACTACAAAATGATTATATATGTTTTTAAAATATTTTTACTTTTTAAAATAAATGTTAGAGGATTAAAAATGCAAATTAATCCAATTTTAAGCGCAAACATTCTAATATTTTTTAAAAGGTCGATTAACCGCCTTTTGATGACGAACCTCTATTAAATCTACTTTTTGACAATTTTATGTGTTATATTTGACAAAATAAAATTCCTCTTTAGAATTGGGACATAAAAATTTACTTTGTGTAAATTTTTGGTATTTTTTCGATAATGTTCATTTTTTAATGAATAGTGAAAAATGTTTTATTTTAATTCAAAACCTATTTTTAATCTAATTTATTTATATGAATAGATTATCTTTTGAATTGGTTTTGAAGTGAAATTAGAATATATTTTTACCATTTAATCCAATAGTGGTCGATGGAATTAATTTCATCTTGAAATTAGACATAAACTAGTGTCAATCTTTTGATACTTATTGTTTCATAAAAAAACGCTATTTGCTCTGACAGTGGGAATTAATTATTAAATTTATTAATGTAACTTATATGTTTTGAATTTTTTAAAATATACATTATTTTTTTGATTGGAATATCAAATATAGTCTAGGGTGAATTTTTGGTAATTTTCTGAAAAACTTCAATTTATGATGAATAGTGAAACCATTAAGTGGTAGTTAAAGAAACTGATTTTTCATTTAAATGAAACTTTACCACTTCTGTGATTTGAATTTCAAAAATCCAACATACAAGGTTGACATTAATAATTAAAATTTGGTTCAATGGGATTAAAATAATTTTTTGGTGAATAGTAACTTTTACGTTTATTAATCGCGATTAGAGGTAATTAGTGTAATTTAAGGTAAAAATAATGTTTTAATAATATAAAATGACATAGACACTTGTACTAACCTCATTGGATGTTTCACGGCCGACCAAGAAAATCCATTGGTCAACGTGGGGACCCCATGGAGGCACTTGGGTTGGAAGATGAGATTAATACCTTTTTATTTAATGTTGAAATTAAAATGTCACAAACATGTGTTTTTTACAAAACCAATTTTTATATGGGGTTATACAAGTCATATTTTTTACTATAAATATTCATTAAAAAGATAAATATATTTCCAACATCATGATATTTTTTCTATAATTTTTAGACACTAAATATATTAAATTATTTATGACACCATGATGATGCAGCGATTACCTCATTATTTAACAATTTAAATAAAATGAAATGATAATGTTAAATCTAAGACCTACACTTGTCACAAACCTATTTTATTGGTGGATTTCGAAACCTTATCACCTTAGCCTAGAAATATATCCTTTTTGGACCTTTAAAATCCAAAAATCATTTTATAATAAAGTAATATTTTATAACTTTCCAAGAGTTCCCCTCCTTTTCTCTTATAAAAGGCCCCCACCTCTACCACCTTACCCACACCTCTTGAGCCTTTGGCTCGGCCCAACCATTACCATTTCATCTCTCCACATCCCTATCTTCATCATTGAAGCCTCAGTTTGGGCAGAATCCTTTCCAAGGAAGCCTTTGAGCTCAAATCAAAGAGAGTTACCCGATTTAAAGGTAATGTCTTCCCTTGTGTTCTATTGTTTTAGTTTTCTTCTCCAAACCCCTAAACTCTTTTTATTACTTTTTTTGTAACAACACCAGTATCTTAAATATATTAGGATGTTGTTATAGTAATTATTAGAACTACACTTACACACACATTCATCTAATGGTTAATGAACATACTGTTTCTGTGGATGGAAAATTACTGCCTCACGAAATGATGATTGTTCAATATTATTTAAACGCCTTGAAAGGTGGCCATTAAGATGTCAATATATTTATATATGATATATAATATGTTTATGTTTTCTTTAAGCTTCTGTATTTTTCATTTATGGCATACCGTTATGGTTTCCATTATGGGTAAACGCGATATCTTCATTTTAGGAAGTGCGGACTACCGCCCCCTCAAAGTGATTTGATTCGTTAATGCCATATGTGGGACGTATAAAGGATGGAATTAATGTTATTACATATGATATCCTACTGGAATTATAATATACCTTTATATAATTATTATTTAATTCCATTGAATAAAAAAAAGAAAGAAATGAAAGTAGCGTTCATGCGTACGTACGGCTTACCTTCTCCATGAACGGTACATTTCATTCCTTATCTACAAATGTTATGTACTATTATAAGTACACATATATAATGGATATATATGTAATATATTAAATCTAAAGGAAGGATATAATTCTGTAATTATAATATAAATATATCTATTTTTGTTTTAATTCCATTAATATGACAAAAAAATGAAAGTAGCGTTCATGCGTACGTATGGCCTACCGTCTCCATGAACGGTGCTTTTAATTTTTTTTCACCAAATGATTGGGAATAGTATAAAATGATTATATACTTGATATATATGATATTTAAAACATCAATACAATTCTGGAGAAGATGTACCTATAACTACATGGAAAATTCTTTTCCAACAAGTTCAATTTTTACTCATGTACCGAACATTGACAAAAACGTCTGATATGAACTCACTTTATTAACCAATTATTATAAAATTATAATATGTGATATGAACTGAATAATAATCTTTAAAAGTAGTCCTTATTAAATTATAAATTGACCAAATTTTATTATTCAGGTGATTAAAGAACAGTCGAGTCATGTCGGACACGAGGTAAGGGATCCTACCCCTCTCTTTCTTTTTAAGAACACTATATTATGTCATTACTTTTAAGCTCATATTTCTTATGACTGGGATGTTAATTTATATTAATATTACTGTACTTTTTTTGTTCATATGATGAGAGACCTTATTTGATCTCATCAATCCATTTTATGTAGTTTTAAGTGGCGCCGTTAGGCTGCCAAGTTTCCGTAAGAAATTTTTCATCTCACTTTTATTCCCGTGAGATTTATGCTACATTTTCCACCATTTCTTTTGAGTGGTGTATGTACTTCCCATTATTATACTCTTTGTGTAATATTATTTCATTTATCGATATTTACATATTCATTGTATGAACCTTCTTCAATGGGGTGTATGTTTCGAAAGATACCCAAGTCGGTAAGGGAACATTTCACCCTCCTCTTTTTAAAAGACTTCTTTTGTTATGTCTTTTAATTCACATATTATTATGTTGGGATACATTCTTATATATCATTATTGATTTAAATTTTATTTCCATGTTATGAGATACCCTTTTTATCTATCATCAACTCATTTTCTAAATTTTGAAGTGACTTCGTTAGGCTGTCGAATTTTTTCAAGGGAACTTCTTTACCCCAATTTTGAGTCTTTGGGATAAAATTTTACTCCTTGAATATGTCGTTCTATGAATATGTGTAAATGTCCACGGATTGTTTTACACTTAATATTCACTTATATTTGGTGTATTCGTTTGTCACACATAATTATGTAATTGATTTATCATTAATCCAAGGATACCGTCTTTGTAAGGGACTTCATCTCAATCTCCTTTCATTGAGGCATATTTAGTTTTATACAGAACTATCTTTTATACAATGTATCAATCCCTTTTAATTTTACTTTTATACAAAAGGAATCTTTTTCTACAAAGCGTTTTACTAAACGAAAAAAAGGAATGTTTCTTTTAACGTACACGGTGACAATGACCTTTTCCGCCGCCGCGAGTATTATTTGGTCTTTGGCTTCCTCAACAAGCCGTGATGTTTTTTAAAATTAAATAAATACCATATAATCCTTTATGTATTTTTGTATTGAAAATGGGTTTTATAATGGATTTTTATGTCAATATATTTAAGTGGTATATTGTGATCAAAGTGTGGAAATGTTTTCATTCCATTATATTTGTTTTATGTCTAATGATTTTATAATGGTACATGGACATTTGATGAGTGGTTACGTGGTAAACCATATGACGGGTGGTGCCTTGAATACCAGGATGGGTGGTTACGTTATCACCTCCAATGCATTGGGTATGGAAGTCAGCCGTATGGCTATTCCATTAAGTATGTGTGGAAGTCGACTGTATAGTTATTTCATTTAAGTATGTTATGTCCCAAGTTACCTTTATATGTTATGTGTTCTTTATATTGGTTTTATGGTAATCTTTTGGTTACAAAAGGGTTAGTAATGATCTTTTATTCAGTGAAGAGTTTTCACTACTTCATAAAGGTGAAAAGTATTACTTTGGTAAAGTACTCATGGTTTACTTGTTGTTTTTTGAAAAGCTAACAATTTCCTTCTTTGTGTATCCATTGATGAGCTTTTTATTCTCATCCCAAGTTTTTGAAATGTTTTTCACAGGACATAACATGGAATAGGGTCAAGGATGGGATCAAGGGAAAGTCATGCTTCTTAAAACATGGAACTAGACATGTTTCTTTTTAAGAGTTTTTAATTTATGGAAACCTAGTAGAAGTTTCTACTTTGTAATCTTTTCAGATGTAATAATTATGTCTTAATTCTCTAAAACTATAAACCTTAAAAGATCCTCAATGTGAATTATTCATTTAATTCAATATTTAGTAAGGTTTAAGTCTGGGGTCTTATATTCGGTATCAGAGGTCAGTTTAGATAACTTTTGAGGTTAGGGTATCCTCTAAGCATAAATGACATTACCATAATGGTTAGGATTTCAGAAAGAGTCCTACTTTTAGATAAAGTGAATGAGTAAGTATATCTTAGTGTTTATCTTCATCATTCGTACATGATGGTTTAGATGATATACTCACACTGATATTTCTGTTTTTAGCAAATGGATGGATCTAGCAGGAACCAAAGTGACAATGGGTTTGAAGGAAACTATCCTGGTTCTCTGATTAAGAGACTGGATGAAATGGGCGGATTCAATGAGGAATCTCATGGTTGTTCTAAACCAACTATCAAGGAGTCATGATCAACAACTTGAACCTTGGTGAGTTCTCTAATGCATCATGTACGAGATGAACAACTCGATGTGGAAGTTCAGGTAATAATTATAAAGTTAACCATTAGGGTTTATATGATCCTTACTTTTTAGGTAATTATGGGTTACTCTTTGATATGATGGAATATGAAAGGAATGAGATAAATTTGAGGTAAAAATATGTTATGGATATTTTTTAAGATTTTATCTTGTTTTGGGGAATGTTTTAAAAATTATATAGTTTTGGAAAAAGGACAACACGCAAACCATGTGAGAACCCGTCTCTTCGGACAAAGCTGCTGGAATCGAACCCACAACCAAAGTGTGACTGGTATTTATCGCCTACCACTGGACTACATGAATTCCTGGGTTAGTTTGACTAATTTTTTTTAGTTATATGATTTTAGGAATCAAGAGTAACTTTATTTTGGGTTATCTATGGAAGTTATTAACCTATCATGGAGGATATTTGATTAGGTTAATTACTTTTCAGTATGAGACTTTAAGATAAACTAATGTTATTTGGAGATAAATGTTAATTTTGTACCTTGGAAGACTATGTGATTAAATCCTTAAAATATTTGGGTTTCAATATTAGTTTGGTTTACATTGAATAATTTTATGAATAGATGTTTATTGAATGGTCATTGATGAACTTTGGGTATTGTTTGACAAATTTTAGAGATTATGAATAGATTTTTTTATAAAGAATTATCCTTTTTGGGTGTTATCTGATCTCATACTAACCTTTTTGGTTTTTGTTTTGGTTAAGGTATAAAGACATGGTAAGTATATAGTCCTCTTTTGTGGATTAGGTGATTCTCAAGAGGTTGATTATAGTACTCTTAATGCGAAGAAGTCCTCCTAAATACTCGTCTTTTGGAGAAAATATGAGTTCCTGTAAGAAATCTAGTAAAAGTTAAAAGTAAACATGACAAGTAAGTATGTTTCCTTAAGATCCAAAATAAATTCCTCAATGAAGAGTAACTTAAATTTTTTTTTATCTGTTAACGTTTTATATTGGGGAATCTAATACCGTTTAACCCATCACATGGTTGTAATTTTCTTATGGTTAACTTTCTCTTAGACAAGTTTACTATCACTCTCCCTCAGAACATAACCCTTTGTTTTTTCCTCCATATCCATGTTTTCCTGCATGGAATCCTAGTATGGGTTACCCCGGGTGACCTTTGTACTTCTCTTTCTTTATTTTAAAGTTATTTTTTTACTGACTCTTGTTCCGATGTGGATTTTCGATGAAGTTTCCAAGCCCAATTTTAAAATTGTGACGACACAATTCTCAAAAGGGGGGAAGGATGTAACACCCCAGGTAAATAAATAATATGAAAATTTCACATTTATCCATATTTGTGAATAAAATATTAATATAACTTTAAAGGGTGCACTATGCTCGATGGCGTACCCAATACGCAAAAACGAGTTTCTTGGGAATCTTACGTTGCACTCTAATAATAAAATAATATTATTTTAAATTGTTGTTAACGCCTAGCCGTTTTAATGAAGAGAATGAACAAAAATAACTACAAAATTATTATATATGTTTGTCAAATATTTTTACTTTTTACAATAAATTTTAGAGGATTAAAAATGCGAATGAATCCAATTTTAAGCGTAAACATTCTAATATTTTGTAAAAGGTCGATTAACCGCCTTTTGGTGACGAACCTCTTTTAAATCCACTTTTTGACAATTTTATGTGTTATATTTGACAAAATAATATTCTTCTTTAGAATAGGGTTATCAAAATTTACTTTGTGTAAATTTTTGGTATTTTTCCGATAATGTTTATTTTTTTTAATGAATAGTGAAAAATGTAGTATTTTAATTCAAAACCACTTTTTAATGTAATTTATCTATATGATTAGATTATCTTTTGAATTGGTTTCAAAGTAAAATCAGAATATTTTTTTACTATTTAATCCAATAGTGGTCATTTTAATTAATTTAATCTTGAAATTGGACTTAAACTAGTGTCAATCTTTTGATACTTATTGTTTCATAAAAACATGTCATTTGCTCTGACAGCGGGAATTAATTATTAAAATAATTAATGTAACTTATATGTTTTGAATTGTGTAAAATAGACATAATTTTTGAATTCTTAATATCAAATATATTCTGGAGTGATTTTTTGGTAATTTTCTAAAAAACATCAATTTTTGATGAATAGTGAAACCACTAAGTTGTAGTTAAAGAAACTGATTTTTCATTTAAATGAAACAATACCACTTCTGTGATTTGAATTTTAAAAATCCGACATACATGGTTGTCATTAAGAAGTAAAATGTGGTTCAATGAGATTAAAATAATTGTTTGGTGAATAGTAACTTTTAAGTTTATTAATCGCGATTAGAGGTAATTAGTGTAATTTAAGGTAAAAATAATGTTTTAATAATATGAAATGACCTAGACACATGTCCTACCCTCATTGGATGTGTCATGGCCGACCAATAAAATCCATTGGTCAACTTGGGGACCCCATGAAGCCACTTTGGTAGGAAAATGACATTAATACATATTTATTTAATGTTAAAATTAAAATGTCACAAACATGTGTTGGTTTACTAAAACAATTTTTATATGGGGTTATACAAGTCATCTTTATGACTATAAATATTAATTAAAAAACTAAAAATATTTCCTACATCATTATATTTTTTTTATAATTTTTAGACACTAAATAAATTAAATTATTTATGACACCAAGATGATGCAGCGATTACCTCATTATTTAACGATTTAAATAAAATGAAAAGATAATGTAAAATATAAGACCTAAAATTGTCACAAACCTATTGTATGGGTGGATTTAGAAACCTTATCACCTTATCTTCTAAATAAATCCTTTTGGGACCTTTAAAATCCGAAAATCATTTTATAATAAAGTAATATTTTATAACTTTCCAAGTGTGCCCCTCCTTTTCTCTTATAAAAGGCACCCACCTCTACCACCTTCCCACACCTCTCAAGCCTTTGATTTTTCCAAACCATGACCATTTAATCTTTCCACATCCCTATTTTCATCATTGAAGCCTCAATTTGGGATGAATCCTTTCCAAGGAAGCCTTTGAGCTCAAATCAAAGAGAGTTACCTGATTTAAAAGTAATGTCTTCCCTTGTGTTATTTTGTTTTACTTTTCTTCTCCAAACCCCTAAAGTAGTTTTATTACTTTTTTTAACAACAAATGTATCTTAAATATACTAGGATATTGTTATAACATGGATTCTGTCTACACTTACAAAAACATTCGTCTAGTGGTTAAAGAACATACTGTTTCTGTGGATGGCGAATTACTACCTCACGAAATGATGATTGTTTAATATTATTTTAACACCTTCAAAGGTGGACATTAAGATGTAACTATATTTATATATGATATATAATATGTTTATGTTTTCCTTAAGCTTATGTATTTTTCATTTATGGAATACCTTTTTGGTTTCCATTATCGATAAACGCGATATCTTCTTTTAAGGAAGTGCGAACAACCGCCCCCTCAAAGTGATTTGATTCGTTAATGCCATATGTGGGACGTATAAAGGATGAAATTAATGGTATTACATATTATATACTACTGGAATTATAATATACCTTTATATAATTATTATTTAATTCCATTTAATACAAAAAAATAAATGAAAGTAACGTTCATGCATACATACGGCTTACCGTCTCCATGAACGGTACATTTCATTCCTTATCTCCAAATGTTATATAATATTATAATTACATATATATAATGGATATTTATGTAATATATTACATCTAAATGAAGCATATAATTCTGGAATTATAATATATGTATCTCTCATTTTCCTTTAATTCCATTAATATGACAAAAAAATGAACGTAGCGTTCATGCTTACGTACGGCCTACCGTCTCCATGAACGGTGCTTTTAATTTTTTTTATCTCCAAATGATATGGAATAGTATAAAATGATTATAAACAGGATATATGTGATATTTAAAACATCAATACTCTTCTGGAGACGATTTACCTATAACTACATGGAAATTTCCTTTCCAACAAGTTCAATTCTTACTCATGTACCGAACATCAACAAAAATGTCTGGTATGAACTCACTTTATTAACCAATTGTTATAACATTATAATATGTGATATGAACATAATAATAATATTTAAAATAGGTCCTTATGAAATTATAAATTGACCAAATTTTATTATTTAGGAGATTAAAGAACGACCGAGTCATGTCAGACATGAGGTAAGGGATCCTAGCCCTCTCTTTCTTTTTAAGTACACTGATTTATGTCATTCCTTTAATGCTCATCTTTCTTATGATTGGGATGTTATTTTATATTAATACTACTGTAGTTTTTATGTTCATATGATGAGATACCCTATTTGATCTCATCAATCCATTTTTGGATGTTTTAAGTAGCGTCGTTAAGCTGTCGAGTTTCTGTAAGGGATTTTTCATCTCACTTTTAGTCCTGTGAGATTTATGCTACATATTCCACCATTTCCTTTGAGTGGTGTATGTACTTCCCATTATTATACTCATTGTTTAATATTATTTCATTTATGGGTATTTATATATTCATTGTATGACCCTTCTTCAATGGGGTGTACATTTCGAAAGATACAAAGTCAGTAAGGGAACCTTTCACCCTCCTCTTTTTAAAAGACGTCATTTGTTATGTCTTTTAATTCACATACTATAATGTTGGGATACATTCTTATATATCCTTATTGATGTAAATTTTTTGTCCAAGTGATGAGATACCCTTTTTATCTATCATCAACTCATTTTCTGAATTTTTAAGTGAGGCTATTAGTCTGTCGAATTTTTGCAAGGGAACTTCTTTACCCAATTTTGATTCTTTGGGATAAACTTGTAGTCCTTGAATATGTCGTTATATGAATATGTGTGAATGTCCTATGATTGTTTTACACTTAATATCCCCTTATATTTGGTGTATTATTTTTTCACACATAATTATGTAATTGATTTATCCTTAATCCAAGGATACCGTCTTTGTAAGGGACTTCGTCTCAATCTCCTTTCTTTAAGGAATATTTCGTTTTATACACAAGTATCTTTTATACCGTATATAAATCCCATTGAATTTTACTTTTATACAAAATAAATCCTTTTCTATGAAGCATTTTAATAAACGACAAAAAGGAATGTTTCTTTTAACATACGTGGTGACAACGTCCTTTTCCGCCACTGCGAGTATTATTTGGTCTTTGGATTCCTCAACAAGCCGTGATGTTTTTTTAAAATGAAATAAATACCATATACTCTTTTATGTATTTTGTTATTGAAAATGGTTTTTATAATGGATTTTTTATGACAATATATTTAAGTGATATATTGTGAGCAAAGTGTGGAAATGTTTTCTTTCCATTATATTTTTTTTATGTCTTATGATTTTATAATGGTACTTGGACATTTGACGGGTGGTTATGTGATAAACCATTTGACGGGTGGTTCCGTGAATACCGAGATGGGTGGTTACATTATAACCTCCAATGCATTGGGTATGGAAGACGGCCGTATGGTAATTCCATTAAGTATGTGTGGAAGTCGACCGTATGGTTATTCCATTTAAGTATATATATGTCCCAAGTTACCTTTATATGTTATGTGTTCTTTATATGGGTTTTATGGTAATCATTTGGTTACAAAAGGGTAAGTAATGATCTTTCATTCAGTGAATAGTTTTTAATACTTTATAAAGGTGAAAAGTGTTACTTTGGTAAAGTACTCATGGTTTACTTGTTTTTTTTTTGAAAAACTAACATTTTTCATTCTTTGTGTATCCTTTACTGAGCTTTTCATGCTCATCCCATGTTTTTGAAATGTTTTTCACGTGACATAACGTTGAATAGGGTCCAGGATGGGATCAAGGGAATGTCATTCTACATAGAACATGGAACTAGACATGTGTCTTTTTATGAGTTTTTATTTTATGGAAACTTAGTAGAAGTTTCTACTTTGTAATCTTTTGAGATATAATAATTATGTCCTAATTCTCTAAAACTCTAAACCTGAAAAGATCCTCAATGTTAATTATTCATTTAATTCAATATTAAGTAAGGTTTATGGCCGGGGTCTTATACCCCTTGAAGATAATTTTGTTTTGGTATTCAAAAAAATATAATTATAAGGATTTTCTTACGGAGAAGATAGAAATAATGGTAATTAAATTCTGCAATATAACATGTATGAATTTGTAATGTCATATGTTTTTGAACTAGGTTAAAATATGAAGGTTTTAATTTTTTTCCAATTTATCAATGGGTTTGTTTTTTATACTGAGCACTAGAATTTTATTCAGATTTTTGGAAAACCTAAAGGTTTCATTTTTTTTGGACTTGCGTAATTACGCTAGATTTCTTAGTTGGTGTCCCGATGAGTCTCGGGAGCACCTGATCCATAAAATTTCACATCAATGGATTTTCGCAGGTAGCACATGGTTATGGACCAACACGTGATGTTTACGATATTTAATAAATTATATATTTTAATTAAATACTATTATATGAGAGATATTGATTAATTAAAACAATTTATTTATAATAATAATAATAATAATGAATTTATTATTATTATTATTATGGTTTTTCAATTAAATGGATGTTAAAGTATTAATTAAATGACAGTTGAAGAAATTAATGTAGATTTTTGATTTATCAAAGAACCATTTTAATTAAATAAATTGTTTCAGAATTAATAAATGATCATTTATTATTTACTAGAGGTAATGATTTGGAGTTTTTATCGTTAATATCATAATATGATATTATAATTAGATTGGGGGTTTTGGTTTAAAATAAATGAAAGTTGGAATAGTAATAATAATGATGTTATTGTTATTAATATTTTGTTTACTTAATTAAATAAAAGATAAAATAATTTATCGTGGCTTTTTATCTTTTCAAAGAAACATTTTATTTTAATTAGGATTAATTGGGTAGTTTCATAATATGCCGAATTTTTTTTATTTAAAGAATAATCAATGAATAAAAATTTTATTAAATGAGTATAGTGATAATAAAAAATGTTATACATATATTATTATTATATTTGTTCATATTAGATATAGTGTTGTTATTTTTTTAAAAGGGAGAAAAGAAAGGGGAGGTGTTAGACATCAGGTGAAATGACCCCTTGTCTCCCACTATGAGGTGCACGATGCACGGTGTGAAGGCCTCTTCCATGCGTCTCCCTCTTTAGAGTCTTATCCTTCTACATGTAGAATTCCTATTCCAGAACTCCAGTAGCATGAAGCCTATAGCATCCTGCCTTTTACAACATAAATTTTCATTATATTTTACAAAACCGAGGATCTTTAAGGTTTAGTGTCATGGAAACTAGGAACTTAATACAAGAAAACAACATGAAAATTCTTATTAAAAAATTTAAAGGGTTCTTCATTGTTTATCCTAAGTTCATTACAACATCACATAACTTAGGAGAATACATCAAAGGAAAGGGTGAGCAGAAGGCCCATTAAGGGAAACAAGAGAAACATTTTCCATGTGAACATGATATACATCAATAAAGTCATAATGATTAGCTTTAAGAAATGAGAATGAGATTATGAGGCTTATCATAATGGAAATAACATGATTCATAACTTGAAGATGTGGCTGTAATATTTAACTTATAAAATCATGAACATATCACTAAGGTAAACCCCAAGCTGTCATTTGAAATTACCAAGGTAAACCCCAAGGTATCATTAAAATTGTAATCTCTAGTGGTTACATCATTACCCAATGCATTGGAGAGCTATTAGGGAGCACCCTTAAATTTGTCTTTAATATCATGTGATCCAAATATATCATCATAATCATATCATAAATAACCCATATAGAATAAAAGAAATTGGTTTCATTTCATAATCATATTATTTTAAAACTGTTTTAAAGACATGATCTTCATGTCGCATTAAACCCACAGAAATGGATTGCGGGTTTCATGTATGTAACTCCCAGAATTTAAAATAGAACATTTTGGTATATATGTGAATAACCCTATAGAATAAAGAGTACTGAGTGTTCACTTAATAATATAAAATAATTTGATTAAAAGAGAGGGACATTTTGAGATGAAAAATTCTGCAGCATAACGGTTATGTTTTGGGGTTTTAGAAAACATTGAAAAGAGAGGGGACACGGGTCACCCACTCATAAATGATCCATAAAATAGTAGAGGTACATAATTTATAGAATAAAAGAACATGGTAATGAAATTTGAAATATATAACATATGGAATGAAAAACATGGAAGGAAGACCAAAATAAGATTTCTTTTATTAAAATTCAGCAGCCTAACAGCGTCTCTTAAAACATAAAAAATTTGAATTTACAAGATCAAATAGGGTATCTAATCATATGAAAATAAAAGATCAGTATTATAGATAAATATATAATACTCCAACATAATAAAAAGGAACATACAATACTTGACATGCAAATAGATCTTGAAAGTGAGAAGGGTAAAGAATCCCTTAAAAAAATCGGCATCCTAACAGCACCACTTAAACATTCTTAAAGTGAATTGATGAGAGAAAGAGGGGGTCACTCATCATATGAAAATTAAATTTACAGTAGTATGAATATAAAATAACATCCTCCCACATAATAACATGGAGCATAAAAGAAATGACATAAAATAGAGTACTTGGAAGGAAAGAGAGAGGTATGATCCCTTACAATGAAAAGTAACTTCAAAATCATGAAGTTTGGGACCTTGGGAGGCTTGAGGGAACATTGGGAGGACTCCTTGGAAGGTAAGGAGACCAGAAATTCATTGAGGTGGATTTCATAATGGAATGGATGAGATAATGGCTTGGTATTTATAGAGAAAGTGAGGGGATAAGTCATTAATGGCCAAGGGACACCTCATTGGTGGTATTGGAAAAAAGTGATATTTCTTCATTGTTTTTGCCACTTGGGACACCTCATACCATATATTACTATTCACAAGTCGACCATACCTTAAAATATCTCATGGAATCATCATGATACATTCATGATGTCATTAAACATACCGAAGCCTTAAAACTGTATTTTTACTATTCACTGGAAATTCTACTTTTTCAGAAAATTTCTAAAACATTATCTTAACATAATATCAATGATCTTTATTCAAAAATTAACTCCATTTTATAAAAATATTTTTCTAAATATTTTTAATTTAATTTTTAAATAAAAACACTATTCACTGAAAATTCATTTTGCTCAGAAAAATCCCTAAAGTTTATCTTAACATAATATCAAAGCTCTTATTTTAAAAAAAAATCCATTTTATAAAAATAATTTTATAATTGATTTTAAATTAATTTTTAATTAAATAACAATATTCACCTAAAAAAACTACTACTTTACTAATAATTTCTGAAACAGTTATTTACCTATTTTATTAAATCACATTACTTTATAAAGGTACCGAGATTATATTAAGTCTTTCTTTAAATGAGATTACTAATTCATTTTGTCACATTACTAATCCTAAGAAGAAAATCACTATTCATAATTTACTATTCATCAAAAATTAAGTTGATCTTAATAGACTCAAAATTTCGTACTGAACGTAATTGTATAAGACCATTTTTTCAAAATTATTATACATAATTATTTATTTAAGGTTTACATAAATATTTTCAAATATCCTTTTTCAAGAATTCATCAAAAATATGCATACTATATTTATCCGAATATTTGAAAATTCACAAACTTCATCATAAGAAGAAATCACAATTTTTATTTAAGCAAAAAGATTACACAAGGATATTACGGTCTTGTTACATAGCCCCTTATAACACCAGCATATGACCTAAGAGTATGATGTGCTATGGTGAGAGAATCTTGGGACGGCTCGGCCAACATTGCACGAGAAGTAATTTCTATCAGTTTGAACTTCTCAGGAAGGTGATTCTGTTCTAGCTTCACACGATGAAGTTCGGCTTGGGTTTGGCCCAGAGAAAATCCCAATGGTGATACCTCCTTCCCAAGTTCTGTTACAAGGGCTTCGATCGGTCCAAGATAATAGATGAGGCCATCAAATCTTTTTTCTATATTAATTAACTAAGATCACTTATATTTAGAGACAATAGTCACAACATTCAGTTTCCAATGGTCATACTGACTAACGGTCATATAATAGTCAAAACCTAATAGTTTCATTTTAATTATACTCATGTTATAAAAGGAAACAGTTTTATTGAGTATGAAAAAAATAACACACAAAATTAGGAAACAAGATTTATTCAAAATTTCGGGTCGTTACATTCTTCCACCTTATGAAATGTTTCCCTCAAAATTTTTAAAATTGGGCTTGGAAATTTCATTGACTGTCCCACATCAGAAAAAGAGACAGTAAATCTATTAATTTAAAAGAAAGAAATGGATGTTTAAAGGCCACCTGCGTTTACCCATATTAGGATTCCATGTTGGAAAACATGGATATGAATGAAAAACAATGGGTCGAGTTATGAGGGAGAGTGATAGAAAACATGATTAAGAGAAAGTTAACAACAAGAAAATCACAACCTTATGATGTGTGTAAACAGTCTTTGATTACCCTGTAGGAAACTTAAACCAACAATGTTTTTGATTCAAGTTCATTTTAATAATATTGAGGAATTCATTTATATGATAGAATAAAAACATTAGAAAATATACTCATCTTCAAGTACATTTTCATCCTTTAATAAGTTTCTACCAAAACTAATCTTTTCTTCAAATGATGAGCATTGAAAAACACTTAGTCTCATCAAAAGCACAAGAATTATCTTCTAGAGTGTCACATAATCCCCAAAATAATAACTATATATTTCTTCTATCTTTAAACATTATACCAAAAATAGAAAGGGTAAGATAAAACAACTCCTCAAAAAGAAAGAATGACATAGGAAGGGAAACTTCTCTTAAATCTTAAAAATTCCACAGTACTACCCAAATTTCATCATAGACCATTCCACAAATAACTATCCTTAAAATTACTCAAAATAAACCAAACTAATATTGAAATCCAAATACAAGAAGGATTTGATGACATATTCTTTAAAAATAAACTTCATTGTTAATCTCCAAATAAAATCAACCACTCCTAACATCTTATAACAAAAGTAGCTAACCTAAACATATTTTCCCCAAGATAGGTTAATCATTTCCATAAGTAACCTATATTACCATAAGTTCACCTTAAAATCATCGATTCTTTAAAATATAATTCAACTAATATTCCTCAAAGAAAATACCAAAGTAATCTTTTTACCTTGATCATATAGGGTTCCCAAAATAGTGAACGTCTTCCAAAATAATAATCATCTTTTAATCCACTAATCATCCATTTTTTCAGGAAGAACATCTTCACAACATCAACATGTGGTACATAATAATAGATGTTTCCCATAATGATATAAAACCATCTTAAGTAGTGACTCGATGTTCTTAGAAAACATTAAAGTAATGAACATAGGGAATGAACTAAAAAAACAACATGACAAAGACAATTATTGCGAATAGGTCATATGTAATTTAGTCATCAAGATCTATCTCAGTATAGGACTTGAATTTTTCCCTTTTCCATGAAGTTTGTTGACGCTCATCATGCTTCTCATCCCTTCTAAGAGAGCATTTCCTTGGATAATGTCCAACTTCTCCACATTTAGAACATTGAATAGTATATGGTACATTAGATTGAAACTTATCTCCATTCATCACATTATCCATTTTTTAAAGAAATTGGCTACTTTAGGCCCTATCATTCAACACTTAAAACGTCTCCCAGTTCCTTTGTGACATTCTCCTTGGTGACTCTTCCCACACTTTTTTCAAAAATGAAATTGGGTCTTCTATCCCTTATCATGTTTATCATATGAACATCCTTGAGACTTTGTCTTCGTCTTACTTGATGAATATGGGCATTCAACTAGGTACTAATTATTAATTGTGATTTTTGATAGCTAGTTTGGCATAATCACCACATGTTCAAATTGATCTCCCGTCATCTCTGTCACATTAATAGGGAATTCATCACATTTCCTATCACATTGGTTGTTGGGACATGTACTTCCATTTCCCACCATTAACTATGAAAAGAAAGTATAATTAGGGGCTAATATACTTAGCCAATAATCATTAAAAGGAATCTTTAAGCATAGAAGGATAAACTTGTAGAAGGAAGGTATACACTAACTTGTGATCCCCTAGGTTCCAATCTTGGTTATCCATGATCATATATTCTTATGTGAGTCTTTATTTTATTTTATCATTGTTCCTTTAATAATGGTTTATACTAAGCTTATGAATTTACCAAAGCATATCCCCTGGGAATGTTGTAACGAAGAGTGCAGCAAGGCCCGTTGTCGTGTACCAGTTCCCATTCGAGTTTAGCTCAAAGTAGTATTTCAGGTTTTACCCATATGTACATTTGTGCCAGAGCCACCTCTACCTGCTTGTATCCAGACAGAGATGTATTTTCTTTGCAACCCCTTACTCAATACTCACCAAAATACCAGGAAAAATTCCTATATTTTAACTTTTATATTGGGTTCTTCCTAAAGTTTTCATATCCTAATTTCCACAAATAACTAAACCATCCTTTGATACCATCTATTGCATCCCGCCTTTTTACAACATAACTTTTCATTACATTTTACAAAACCGATGATCTTTAAGTTTTAGTGTCTTGGAAACCAGGAACTTAATACATGAAAACAAGAGAAAACATTCTTCATAAACAATTGAAAGAAATTTTCATCGTTCATCCTATGTTAATTAAAAAATCTCATAACCGGGGAGCATACATCAAAAGAAAGGGTGAACAGAAGGCCCAGTAAGGGATATAAGAGAAATATTTTTATTGTGAACATGATATACATCAATAAATACATAATTAATAGCTTTAGGAAATGAGAAAGAGATCACGAGGCATATCATAATTGAAAGAACATGGTTCATAACTTGAAGATGTGGCTGCAACATTTAACTTAGACAATCATGAACATATCCCCAAGGTAAACCCCAAGGTGTCATTTGAAATTACCATGGTAAACCCCAATGTATCGTTAAAATTGTAATCTCTAGTGGTTACATCATTACCCAATGAATTGGAGAACTATCAGGGAACACCCTTAAATTTGTCTTTATTATAATGTGAGACACATTTATCATCATCATCATTTCATAAATAAACCATATATAAAAAAAAATGGGTTTAATTTATTAATCATAACATTTTAAAACTGCTTTAAAGAAATGATCTTTATGTCACTTTAAACACACAGAAATGGAAAGAAGGTTTCATGTCTGCAACTCCCAGAATTTAAAATATAACATTTTGGTATATATTTAAATACCCCTATATAATAAAGTGTATTTAATTTTCAATTAATAACATAAAATAATTTGAGAAAAAGAGAGAGACATTTTGAGACGAAAAATTATGCCGCATAATGGCTATGTTTCGGGGTTTTAGAAAACTTTGTAATGAGAGGGGACATTGGTAACCCACTCATAAATGATCCATAAAACATTAGATTGAAAGGATATAAATGATATAAGAGCATGGTAATGAAATTTTAATGATACCATTTGGAATGAAAAACATAAAGAAGACAAAAATATGATTTCTTTTATGAAAATTCGGCAGCCTAATGACGTCACTTAAAACATAAAAAAATGAATCGACAATATCAAATAGGGTCTCTAATAATATGAACATAGAAGAACAGTATAATAGATTAGGATATCATACCCCAACATAATAAAAAGTAACATGAAATACATGATAATAAAATAGATCTTGAAATCGAGAAGGGTGAAAGAATCCCTTAAAATAGTTGGCAGCCTAACAACACCACTTCATCATTATTAAAATGAATTGATGAGAGAAAGAGGGGGGATCTCATCATATGAACATGAAAAGTAAAGTAGGATGAATATAAAAGAACATCCTCCAACATAAGAACATAGAGCATAAAATAAATGACATAAAAAGAGTACTTGGAAAGAAAGAGAGAGGTAGGACACCTTACCTTGAAGAGTACCCTTCAAAATAATGAATTTTGGGACCTTGGGAGGCTTGAGGGAACCTTGAGAGGACTCCTTTAGATTTGAGGAGACCAAAACTTCATTGAGGAGGATTTTGGAATGGAAAGGATGAGAGAATGGATTGATATATGTATGGAAAGTGAGGGGACACGTCATTAATGGACAATGGAAACCTCATTGGTGGTATTGGAAAAACAAGTGGAATTCCACATGGTTTTGGCCACTTGGGACACCTCATACATTATATTACTATCCACAATTCCACCATCCCATAAAATATCTCATGGAATCATCATGATGTCGTCATGATGTCATTAATCATACCGAAACCCTAAAACAATATTTTTACTAATCTCTGAAAATTCAACTTTTTCAGAAAATTCCCAAAAAATTTAACCTAACATAATATCAATGATCTGAATTCAAAAAACTCCATTTTATAAAAATAATTTTCAAAATATTATTAATTTAACTTTTAAATAAAAACACTATTCACGAAAAATTCATTTGTCTCAGAAAAACCCACAAAATTTATCTTAACATAATATTGATTCTCTGACTTCAAAATTGAAATCCATTTTATTAAAATAATTTTCTAAATATTTTTAATTTAATTTTTTAATAAAAAAACTATTCACCTGAAAAAAGTAATACTCGACTAATAATTTCTGAAACAGTTATTTACCTATTTTATTGAATCACATTACTTAATCAATGTGCCTAGATTATATTAATATTTTCTTTAAGTGAGATTATTAATCTATTTGGTCACATTACTAATCCTAAGAATAAAATCACTATTCATAATTTACTATTCATCAAAAATTAAGTTGATCTTATTAGACTCTAAATTTCTTACTGAACATAATTGTAGAAAACAATTTCTTGAATATAATTACACTTAATTAATTATTTAAGGTTTACATAAATATTTTCAAATATCCTTTTTCTAGAATTCATAAAAAATATGCATATTATATTTATCTGGACATTTGAAAATTCACAAACTTCATCATAAGAATAAATCACAATTTTTATTTAAGTCAAAGGATTACACAAGGCTGTTACAGTCTCATTACATAGCCCCTTATAACACCAGCATAGGACCTATGAGTAAGGTGTACTAAGGCTAGAGAATCTTGAGACAGCTCGGCTAACATTACACGAGTAGTAATTTCTATCAGTTTGAACTTCTCACAAAGGCAATTCTGTTATTGGTTCACACGATGAAGTTTGGATTGTGTTTGTTCCATAACAAAGCCCAATGCTGCTACCTCCTTCCCAAGTTCTATTAGAAGGGCTTCGATCGGTCCAAGACTACTGGATGAGGCCATCAAATATTCCTTCTATATTAGTTAACGAAGATCACTTGAATTTAGAGACAATAGTCGTAAAATTTAGTTTCCAATGGTCATAATGACTAATGGTCATATAATAGTCAAAACCCAAAAGTCTCATTTTAATTTTACTTAGGTTATAAAATGAAACAGTTTTGTTGAGTATGAAAAATAAAATAACACACAAAATCAGGAAACATGATTTATTCAAAATTTTGGGTCGTTACAAAGCCTCAGACAGTAGCCCCTAGTAGCAGCACACCACCTCGGGTAGAGCCCATGTAGTGTGCGACCCCCATAGCGCAACCCCCCCCCCCCATTCTGGGGTATCCATCCGCAACATTTTTCGGAAATTTTTTTCTTGGTTTAGGTTTGATTCATCAATTTAATTCCTTTACTCATGGTCTACTTCATTGCATCAGCGATTCGCTGATGTTTTGAGGGTTTTTTGGTGCTAGCTAAAACCCTATGTTTTGATTTTATCCATTTATTGCATTATTCTAATTTTAGGATATCTGAACATTTTTTAGGGACCAGTAGGTCCATGTTATGGCATACTCTCCCAAAGGGGTGGATGATGGGATTTATTTTCTTTAGATACATTGGATAGAGTAAGATTTTAAACTAGTTGTATGGTTTTGCACCAGTTAAAATAAAGTTTGTTTTTTTGAGTCCCTGGTACTACGTTAGAGGTGTGTTGTCCAATAATATTTTGATTTTGGGTACTGGTTTAATATATTAATTTTTTTTGATCAATTTAAAAAACACGCACACATACAGATATATATATATATATAGGTGTGCATGTGTGAGACTGTGGAACATTTGTTGACTAGTTGCTTCCAAGTACATTAAAGCATTGTAGAATAAAAATGTATCCACCCCGAGGTAGGGTCCCAAATCTCGGTCAATATATTTAAGAATTATTTTCATTTTTAAATAATTTTATAATACAAGTTTCCATGATTATGAATCTTCTATAATTTCATTAAATGATGATTAAAGATAAACTATTTGATGGTGGTAATGAAATTTACTGAATATTGAGAATATTCAATATTTTGACATGGAGGAAATATAAATTGGAAACTGGTAATAATTAATGTACATATTAATTACTACATGTTAAATAGTAAATGTTTAATTAAATGATGTACTTGTTAAATAGATATTATTTAACTGATTAATTTTTTAATTAATTAACTTTCATAGATTAATTTAAGATTGTTAATTGATTGTTTTCTACGACTGTTGGTCTATAATTCATTTTGATTCATTTTTTCCATGCATTAAGTTGTTTTTTAAGGAGTTGTTTAAAAATATGATATGCTATATGAGATGGTTGCTAAATATATGGGCCTTGTTTAGAAGGTATGACTTGAGGTGTTTTATGATATGCATGAAAATTGTTAAAGTCTGGAGCAAAACACTGCTTGAGTAGATAGGTTCATACCTGTAAAATAATTGGGATAATTTAATTTCGAGTTAATTATTTAGTTGACCTACTTGCTGCTATGAATAATCAATTGTTAATTAATTATAAAATAACGAGATATTTAATGGTTAATAAATTGTTCATTTTTTTAATAGGAGATTTATGTTTTTAATTAGCTGTTGAATTAATTAAATGGACGGATTAATTAATTTATGAATTATTTAATGGATGGTTTTAGAGTGTTAAGTATGGAATCCTACAATAATGATAAATATATGTGTGTGATTGATAAATGGGTTGTGATATATGGATTGATTCTCTAAATACTCACGGGGTTCTTAACATGGTGTCTTACACCTAGCTTGCAAGAAAATATTCTTTTATGGGACAAGGAATGATAATCCAAATACCCATGTGTTGTGAGAAAATGACTGACACTACAAATACACATGAGGTTTAATGAAATGATATTCCACAACCATTAATTGAAATTGGATTTTGGGTACAATTGGACATACATGAAATGAATTAATTGGTTAATGAAAACCATAGAGACATAATGATTTTTGAATTGAATATGAGAAGGGGTTGATACTTATTAATAAATTCGGAGAATAACTTTTTGTAGATAGACCCAAGAGCGAATCAATATTTTTAGTGGATGGGATTATACATACTATATAAAATAATAAATTGAATATCTTATGATGCATTGTCCATTCCAAAGCACAAGATTGAATTCAGTCTTTTCATTGTTTACTTAAATGATCTTTAAGGACTTCTATGGTGAGTGACTTATACGAGGGACGTCGGACTTAGGCTAGATCTTGAGAATTATGTAATATATGATGGTTTGAAAAAAATGATAAATAAAAATGAATGTGTGATGACTATTGTGTATACATGAAAAATGTATAATGCAGGTTCAGACACCAGCTAAGAGATGAAGAAGGTACATGGATATATAATAATATTTAACTTCTTAGATTAATTATTCATGCTTTCATACTGTTTAAATTATTTATTGAATGTATAGATTTGGGGTAGACACCAGTGGTCCCAGCCTACTGAGATTTATATCTCACACCCTACTCGTGCCTCAATTGCTCTGGGGTACCCAAGTAGAATCCATTTGGATGCAAGATTGGGCTATTAGAAAATACTTGTGATATTATAGTAGAGGACTGAGAGGGAGCTCAGGATGCTTGAGTTGAAAGACTGTAGGAATTGGTTATATTTTATTTGACTTCTACATGATGTATAAAGCATGTTTTATTGTTTATTTCTATAAATTATTTATCCATAAAATTTCCTACATCGATATTCTATATAATTGGCATTGGAAACTTTTATAAAATGAGTAGTATTTTTCTTCCATTGTTTTTTCAATTATATATCACTTCTTTCACTATTTATTGTTATTCACTCTAATATTCCACTGTGAGAATTTGGTAAGAGGGTATAGTCTCCCCATTGATAGTCTATAGACCCTTGATTTTAGTAGTCAGCCTCTGGAATACAAGGAGATGGGATTGAGGTCATGTGGTGACCGGTACAGCCACCAGTTTAGTTGTGAGATGGGACAGGATGTTACAAAGTGGAATCATAGGGTTTCTATTCCTTTTTCTTACTGTTTCAGTGTTGGTATATAAGAGACTAGGGATGTGTCAGCATTTGGGATAACAACTATACTTGGGACTGATCACCAAATGTACTAGAAATGATCAAGTGTCGAGGTATGGGAATTCATGTTTGTACTACTTGAGGATACATTTTATATGACTTCACCTTGAGTGACTAGTTTATTTTTCACTACTTATTAATTTTCAGAATTTTGAAAAAATTTGTCTTGGATTGAAATGGATATAAAGTTCAATAAATGAATCATCTTAGGCACTTAAATATTCCAATTTCATGCATATAACATTCCATGTAGTTGCATTGGTAGGATGCCTACTAATTTTGATTTAATTCCTTATGTTCAATTCCATGTTTTGATCTACTTTAGAATGCCTTCATAGATTGCATGCTTCGCTGATATATTTAACATGCTTGAGTGATTATATTTCATAATTCCTCAGTTATTAGCATGTTTTTTTGTTTTTACATCCTATTGTGTTATAGAATGATGTTGTGTTACTTCATATGCTAACATGCTAGAGATGTTTTGAAATATGAAAGGGCTGAAAAATATAAAATGTTAAATGAACATTGATTTTGATAAATGGTAGCCAAATTCTAGTGATAAGGTGTATGGGAGCTTTATTGATTATTTGATGAAAACCCATGTGTTTGAACCTTATATAACCATAGTATTATTGAATATGGTTATGAATGAAAAATGACTGAGTTTTGATTGAAATGAAATGTTGTTGGGTTTCTTTTTGAAGAACCTCGATTGAATAAAGGGGACCCTCAGAGGTCTCCTTCTTGGTTAAAGGAATTTATATGAAAAACTTCATGTTTAAATTTTAATAACATTAAATGTTGCATTATTATAAAGGATAATTTTAATAACATGCCTATTTTTCTGTAGGGCATTGTTTTCAAAACCATGTGACATGTTACAAAAAAATTACTTGTGTGTTTGTTAAAATTCATTGAAATGTTGAAAGATTGAATTTTTTTTTAAATGGCTACAATGGAAAAGGGGATTTTCAATCTTGTTATTCATGTTTTGTGTGACTGAGAGTGGGGATCGATGATTATGATTCATAAGGGGCTAGACCGTGGTAGGTAATTCCCTTAGAATGTTCTAGGCTGTGAATGTACATTCGTCCTACTGATCAGAAGGACTTCTTGGGACTTAGATATTATGACACATCAATATTTTTATTTTATGGATTTTATGATAAATGTTTGACGTGGTGATTGTGGTTCGAAGAACATCACATGTATGCGTAAATGTGGTCTAAAATATCACGATAGTGAGAGGATGATCTTTTCTTGTGACGTCGTGAACAATCCAAAGGTGGGTAGTATCACATTTTTTTCAGTAAACATGTTGGAAAAAGATACATGGCATTTTGAATAGAGTTGTCCAGTAGAAGTTCTACTGATGTTCTTAATGAACTTTTTTTCTCTTTATTCATTCTTCTAAATATGATGATCATGTCCAATATCATGACCTCTTTATAGAGACACTAAGACAGTGTTGGTCTTACGTTGTGTTATAGCTTAATTTTGTTGGGATTGATTAGTGGTTATTGCCTTGGTAGAACGTGGGATGCGTGGTTTCATTGAGATACTATTTATTTGTTTTGGGGAACAATTGTTTTTATAATAGCCTTGGAAGGCCATGACTTAGAAATTTCACAAGACTTCGGGTAAGGAATTTGTTATACAAACGGATGGTATTAGATTATTTTTAAAGGCACATTATCAGATAATGTTAGATTGTGAGTTTTGGGTCCGCGACATCTTTCGATGGAAGCATGTTCCACTTGTTCTGTTGGTTGATCAAGACTCAACTATTTTTTTACGAGGTCTATGTAATGTTCTCACATATAAGCTACGCTTTTATGATTAAGCTATGAAGTAAACTTTGGATCTGGTTTTAAAGTCTTAACCGTTAGAATTGGGAAGGGCTAAATGTGTGTTTTGATTTGGGAATGCAACATGTCAGTTCTAATGAGATTAAATGACATTGTTTGGTCAATTGTATTAGTAGTGCTTACCGATGGATTCATAGGGATGAGAATTTTTTAAGGTGGGTAGATTGTAATGTCCCATGTTTTTCAACAATGTTAAAATCTGATGGTCTTAAATTTGATTTTGGTTTATCAATGAGTCTTTTTTTAAACTGAGCTCTATTATTTTTTTCAAGTGTTAAAACACCGAAAGGTTTCATTTTTTTGACATTCGTAATTACCCTATAATTTTTAGTCGGTGTCCTAATGAGTCTCAAGAGCACCGGAACCAGAAAAAACCATGTAAATGGATCTGCATGGGCATTTCACGGTTTCGAACCAACCATTACAGTTTACACTCTTTAATAAATTATTTATTTTAACTAAAAAGGATTATATGTTAGATATTTATTAATTAAAATAATGTTTTAACAATAATAATGAAGTTATTGTTATTATTATTGTGGTAACTTCATTAAAATAATGGTAAATAATTAATTAAATGGTGTTAGACGAAATTAATATGGATTTTGTGTTTATCAATGAACCATTTTAATTAAATAAAGTGTTTTAGAATTAATAAAGGATCATTTATTATTAAATAGAGGTTATGAGTTAGATTTTTTATTCTTAATATCATATCCTGATATTACAATTATATTGGTGTTTTTGGATAAAAATAAATGAATGTTCGAATAATAATATAATGATATTATTATTATTATTATTGTGTTTATTTAATTAAATTAATGATAAATTAATTTACTTTGGCTTTTGAGATTTTCAAAGAAATGATTTCTCTTAAGTATGATTAATTGGGGAATTTTATAATTAGTTGACAAACTTTTATTTAAATAATAATTAATGAAGAAACATTTTATTAAATTAGTATAGTGATAATATAAATTGTTATATCTTTATTATTATTATATTAATCCATATTAGATATTGGTATTTTATTTTTTTAAGGGGGAAAGAGAAATGGGAGGTGATGGACATCTAGAGGCATGACCCCTTTGTCTCTCCCTATTAGGTGCATGATGAATGGAGTATAGGCCCCGTCTGCGCAACTCCCTCTTCCGATTATCCTCATTCTCCACATGAACATCCTCCTCCTGACCTCCAGCAATGCAGAGCCTCGGCCGGATCCCCTTTGCAGCAGAACATCACCTCGAGCAGAGCCCCTCTATTGCACAACCCATGTAGCATGACCCCCCCTTCCAAGTTCTCAATCCGTAACAATTTTCCCCAAATGTCTTCTTTGTTTATGTCAAATTCGTCAAGATAAGACCTTACATCATGGTCTCCTTCATTTCTTTTATGATTCGCTGATATTTTGGAACCTTTTGGTGCTGGCGGAAACCCTAAGGTTTAGTTTTACCTAGTTTTTGCATTCTTCTAGTTTTATGACATGCGAATGGTGTTTAGGGACCCGTAGGTCCTTTTTTAGGCATCTTCCACCAAGGGTGTGGTAGATGGGATTGATTTTATTTGGATACATTGGTCCATGTTATATTTTAAACCCACTTTTTCATTTTCACCCGTTAAATTATGGTCCATTAATTTTTTATGAGTTCTTGGTATCATGATAGAGGTGTGTTTTTCGTTAATACTTTCATTATGGGTATCAGTTCAAAATATTGAATTTTTGTTGATCAATTAAGACAACTCACACACAAACACACATATGAAGGTGTGCGCACTTGTGACTGTAGACCAGTTCTGGACTGGTTGTCGTAAAGTACATTAAAGCATTGTAGAATAGAAATAGTGACACCCCGATGTAGGGTCCAAAATATCTTTCATTTTATTTAAGAGTTATTTTATTATTTAAATAATATGATATCATAAGTTTACTTGATTATAGAACTAATATATTTTATTTAAATGCAGATTAAATATAAACTATTGGATGGTCGTAACAGAATTTACTAAATATTGAGAATATTGAATATTTTGACAGGTAGGGAATATAAATTAGAAACTGGTAATAATTAATGGATTTATTAATTATTACATGTTCAACAATAAATGGTTAATTAATTGATGGACTGGATTAATATATATTATTTAATTAATTAATTGTTGGATTAATTAATTTGAATGCATGAATTTATGATTGTGAATTGATTGATTGTTACCACTGTTGGCTAAGAATGCCTTTTGATGCATGTTTTCTTTCAACGACTTAAGTTATTTTTGATATAATTGTTTAAAAATATTATATGATATGTGAGATGGTTGCTGTATATTTGGGATTTGTTCATCATTTTTGACTTGTGATGATTTATGACGTGCATTTAAATTGTTAATGTTTTGAGTGAAACACTGCTTGGGTGGATGAGTTCAGACTTATAAATGAATTGGGATAATTAAATTTTTATTTTATTATTTAGGTGAATCTTTTGGGACTAATAATAATTAATTTTTAACTAGTTATTAACTATTATGATGTTGAATTGTTAATGAAATGTTCAGCTATTTGATGGGAGATTAATGTTTTTAATTAATTTTTGAATTAATTAAATGATTGGATTAATTAAATTATAAATTAATTATTGGATGGTTATAGGGTGTTATGAATGGAATCATACACCAATGTAAAGCATATATGTATGAATGAAAATTGGCTTCAAGATAGGTACTGATGGTCCAAATACTAACAGGGTTATAAAAATGGCATTCTACACCCATATTTCATGCAAATATACTTTTATGGGATATGGAATGATGCTACAAATACCCATGGGTTGTGAGACGAGGACTGACCCTCCAAATACTCATGAGGTTTCTATTCATGATGTTATAAACCCATTAATTGGCATTGAACTATGATTCCAATTGGTCATAAATAAAATAAATTAATTGGTTAATGAAAACAATAGAGACATAATGATTCCTGAATTGAATATGAGAAGGGAACTAGACTTATTAATAAAGTGGGTGAATCACTATTTGTGGGCAGACCCAAGAATAAATCACTATTTTTAGTGGACAGACTCAGACATTGTATAAGAAAGATTAAACTGATTATCTTATAAAGCATTATCAAAGACAAAGAAGAAGCTTGTATTCAATCTTTTCTTTGTTTACATAGATTGTATTTAGAGACATCTGTGGTGAGTGCCTTATATGGGGGATGTCAGGCATAGTCCAGATCATGAGAATTATATAATTTATCATTGTTTGAATAAATGATAAATGAAAATTAATGTGTTGTGACTATTGTGTATACATGAAAAATTTATAATGAAGGTTTAGACATCAGTTTAGAGCTGAAGCATGTACATTGGTATATAGATATATTGTACTACTTACTTTAATTATGAATTCATTCACACTATTATTTATTGAATTTCTATATTTTGGGTATACACTGTTGGTCAGGACATACTAATATTTTTATATCACACACTACTCAAGCCTCCATTCCTCTAGGGAACCCGAGTAGATTATATTTTGATGCAGGATTGTGCTATTAGAAAATTATTTAGAAGTTGGAGCAGAGGCCTGAGTGGGAGCTCAGGATGGTCGAGTTGAAAGAACATAGTTATTTAATAACTTTTATTTGTATTTTACATGATTTTTAAAGTATGCCGTATTTTTTATTTCCTTCAATTATGAATAAATAACATGTCATGACATCATCTGATGTATAATTGGTGTTAGTATTTTTATAAAATGATTACTAATTGTCTTCTGTAGTTTTGTCAATTATTTATCACTACTTCAACTATTTTTTGTTATTAACTCAGGTATACAATTTCTAAACTATGATAAGTGTTTATAGACCACCCACTGACTATCCATAGACCCTCATTTCTAGTTGGTAGGCTATGTCATATGGGGAGATATGCTTGAGGTCATTTGGTGACAGGTCCATCCACTGGTTTAGTGGTGACCCGGGTCAAGATGTTACAAGAATGTGGTTTTAGAATATTGTAAAAAGAGAGGGGTTGTGGGTCTATAGATTATAAAAAATTATTTTGATGTTATGTAATAAATATAAATAAAATAACATATATTAACCATGTAATTCATAAAAAATATTTATACAGAGGTTCTCAAAACAACATGAAAAGAAGAATATTCTTATTACCATAAAGAGTTACTCATAAAATATGTGCATTGGGACCTCATGGGACTGATGATACCATTGTAGAACTACTTGAGAGGTAATAATATTAGGTATTAATGTAAGATAGATTGGGGGTGAATGGAAATGGAAAAAAGATTGTGTCATTATAGAAAAAGTGATGGCTTTTTTTAGGAATTTCCAAACAAAGGACTTCAACACCGATGTCGTGGAAAATGAAAAACCATGGGTCACCCAGGGTAATTGATATTAGTGTTAGACACATGGGTAATATGTTATGTTATTTAAATCAAAAAGAATAGATCATCATTTTGTATTACTTATTTATTCTAGGAAAAAAATGTTTCATCCCAAATAATATTTTAAGGATAATGTGTCCATTTTAGAGTTTGTAAATTAAATTATTGGTTAGGAAATTAAATGAAATCTATTTAAATATATGATATTAATAAATATCATATTTGTGTTATTTTATTGTGTTTAATTAGTTATTTCATCATTATGAAAAAAATAATGATATCACTATACATTTAGAAGAACTCAAACTATAATTTTTACTATTCAAAAAAATGAAATTTAAAAAAAATTTATAAATTCAACCTAAATTAATTTTGATATTCTGAATAAAAAAATTTATATTAATTTTATGATAAAAATTATATAAATATTTTAATTATTTAATTTTAAAAAATAACTTATTTATTAAAAATAATATTCTATTTAGAATGAATAGAAAATATTCGAATCTTGAAAAACGAAATTTATCATTTATATATAAATAGAAGTGTTTTTATCATACAATTTCATAATAATTAATATTTTCCATAATATATTAGTTCATTATAAATATTTTAACTTTCTTTGAATGTACAATTTTGTATAAAAAATCAATTTATCAAATTCCATCTCAAATTTATTATGTGAAACTGTTCTTTAAACAAAATTGGTGGAAAATAAATTTATTTATAAAATAAAATTAAACATTATGAAACTAGAGAATAAACAGATATCCCATTATAACACCCACATATGACCAAAAGATAAGTTGTTTGATGGTGATAGTTACGTGGGGTGGCTTAGGTAACATCTCCCAGTCTGTAATTTCCACTAACATTTGCATATACAAAAAGTTATTTCATTGTACCTTCACATAATAATGATTTTCTTGGGCTTGGTCAAGAGAGAACCCCAATTATTCTACCTCTCTAAAAATCCACAAAAAATGGGATTCATATGGAATGATATTGCTTTTTGAGGCGGTATTTTATCTTGTCTTCATTAATTAATATTTTTCATTTCTACATACAAATTATAAAAAGAAAAAATATTAACAAATATATAGTTTCCAACTATCACATTCCCCAAAATTCAAAAAAAATGATCAAATATTTATGTATAAATTTACCTCTATAATCAAATAATTATTTAAAGAGATATGGTTTTGTTGTGTGTGATAGAATATAGGACACATTTTACCAGGAAACAATTATCATGTTTAATGTACAGGTCTTGACATTTCTCCCCATTAAGAAATTTCATCCTCAAAACATGAAATCATTATCCCATTAGAGAAAAGTGTTGGGTACCCCTACTTCATTATTTCCTATAGTTCCAAAATTATTTAGTCATATTTATTGATCCTCCAAAACACTTTGAAATGTTGGGTAGCCTTTTTGCGTTGAACCTTGTCTCTACGGTGTGAGATCTCTAATAACTTATCCTTTAATAAGAGTTCATGTTCAGTTGTAACACTCACAGATTCTATACATGTGATGGGTCAGGTCAGTACTTAATTAAGAGTTTTATTTAGAATACATCATGATCTTGAGATATATTTGGGGGAAGTTATAGATAATATTCCTTTGATCCTATGATATCAAGGCGTTCATAGGGTCAAATGTATATGGGGATAAGATTCCCTTTCATCCCAAATTGCATGAATCTCTTCCATGGTGAAACACAAAGCAGTACCGTGCCAACAATATAGAAATCCAAATGCCTTCAAAAAATTTCATCATATCAATTTTTTTGAATCTAAGTATCCTTTATGTATTTTTGGAGGGAATAAACAATTGTTTTCATCTCTTGAACAAGATTTTTCCCATCCACCTTTCTCTCACCATCTTCTTTCTAACTAGTATGAGTTATACATATATTGGAATCGTGAGCTTCACATGGAGAAATTAGAATAAATTAATGGAATATGTTGTTGCAATAGAACTCAACTAAAGGGATTTTTTTATCCCATCCATCTTTCAATTTCCTTAAAAATGTTCTCAAAATTTCATCGAGTGTATGAATAGTCACTTTAGATTTTCTAGTTGTTTGGGGGAGATTGGGCCGAGCTAAATTCAAATTAGTATTAATATAATGTTAAATACATCTCCATAATGTTTATGTGAACCATTTATCTCGACATGAAATGGTAGAATGAAGATCTCCAAGTGGCCTCACCACTGCCTTTATGTTAATCTTGGAATGTTGGTTAAGAGGGAAATCATCCTGAATGGCGATGAAGTGATAAGTATTTGTGATTTGGTTTACTATAATCTATACTTCATTATTTCCAATGTATGTTCTCAGGTGGTATGTGAAAGATTACATTGTGATATATTAATACATTTCTATTGGTATGGGTAGTTACTATAATGCCCCGTTAAGAAGATGTAGCTCCGTCTTCACTTTTTGACACAACCGAAACCTTTCAGTGTACTTTCAAAACTCAATTTTCATGTTACTTTACAAATAATATTTGCAAAGAACCCTATAAATTTTAGTGATTTCATAATGTTTAGGGAATATAATAATATGAGCTTCATCCATTTGCTAAATATTTATTTCCAAAATATATTGAACATATATCCTTTAATAAAAAAATTAGTACTCCTTCGTGACCAGGGTTGTACATTGGAAATGTCCAATTCATCCCTGCCTCTATATTCATATATAACAAGCGATATTCTCTATGATGTTGTTTTATCATATCAAATAATGATTGTTGAGAAATAATTTAGTATTGTGTTGATTATATACATTCCCTTATGATTTCCATGTTTAGTATTACGTGGTCATTTGTAAGTGGATCTCCTTGAATATTTATATCTTCCAAAACAATAATGTCTTTCATGGTTTCTTTATTATCAATGATTTATTCTCATTCAGGGTGATAATGAAATAAAAAGGTATAGCATTTTAGATGTTCTGACCATATCCTTTGTCTCATGATCAATTAATTTTGTGTTATAGTATACATCAAACATTTTTGGTCTATGTATATATCAAATTTATCCATGTAATGATAGTTCCTCCCTATAATTAGAGACATAATAATTTTATTTAGCTCTAGTTAATGAGTAGGGTAATTCTAATCACTATTGTTCAACTATTAAGATTCATAAGATATCACTTTAAAATATTATATGAGGATGACAAAATTATCTTGAATATATTCAACACTAAAAATAATTATTCCTCCTTTTATATAGGGTAGAATATAACAGGGGTCATAAAAATCACTTCTTCAGCTCTTGGAATCCTTCATTCTCATTTTCTATATATGTACATGTACCCATTTTGAGTACAATTGTCTAGTTGATTATAAATTCATGAAATTACTTGGATAAACATCCTATAATATCTAGCTAAATCAAGAAAACTATGATCATGAGTTACGTTTTTAGTATGATTCCCTACATCGATTTTCTTGGAAGGATCAATTGAGATTCCCTCATTGGTTAAAATATTCCTAAAGAATGAAATGTGTCGTAATTTTTTTTTTGAATTTATTAAATTTTCTAAATAGAATCTCTTTCCAGACACATTTCAATAAAAACCTTATATGATCCTCATGCTCCCCAGGAATTTAGAACATATCATAATATTTTCAATAAATTCTTCCAAAAAGTTATCAATGTAGTCCGTAAGGACACTATTCATCAAATTATAAAAAACATAGGATAATTAGTCAAGATGAAGTGAATAATAATAATATCATAATGGATATTCATAATTTGAATGAAGTGTTTTTAATATCTTCTTTATTGAACATCAATTTTTAATAACCATTTTGAAGAAAAATTATATAGAAGAATTGATCCCCAGGATGTAGTTCAAATAAATCATCAATCCTTAGGAGTGCGAAAATGTTCTTTATTATTAGAATGTTAACTTCTCTATAATAAATTCATATCCATAGTTATCTCTCATTATTCTTAACAAATAAAAAAGTTGGTCCCTAGGGTGACAGACCTGGTTAGATGAACCCATCTATAAATGTTTTTGTAGTTGTTTTTTAATTCATCAACCTCCACATTTTCAATTACCTATAGGGGTATTGGTATCATCTTAGATCTATTAATGAGATTATTGAAAAATTATACCTTTCTTTCGTGGGGATATACATGTAAATTTTCAAGAAATATTTTAATGTATTTAGAAATCATGGGGTAATTTTCTATTCTTAAACTATTACGTCCTTCTTCATCTTCAGTGATCCTTTCAATAAAAAGGTACATGGGAGGTTCATACAAAAAATATCTGGTTAACATATCTCTCATTTTAAAATAGTCGTAGACTTTCCAATCATGAATTAAATGATTTTACTTTATCTTAATTTGTTCTTAGCATTATACATTTAGTTATAGTAAATATCTAACTTGGTGTTAAATTCTATCAAGTGAATGACAACATTATTTTTCATGAGATTATGCTTTCCAAATTGAATAATAGAGGTTTTATATAATATTGATGATTGGATAATCCTCCCAAGCATCCTTACATATCAATCTACTTCTATATGTTCAATAATTGATTTTATATTATTTTAAAGCATTGGGAACAGAAAGGAATACATAGAACATGAATCTAATAAAGTACATGATTGATTAGATAGAACAATGAGACTACCTACCACAATGTCATTTTGAGAGTCAAGTTTAGCCACTATGATTGAATTTTTTTTATCTTTCTCGGTCGTCCTATTGTGAGGCTAATGGGTATTCCCCTCTATTTTCTTTTGATTTGGATATTATTTGGAAAAGATTACAAGTATCCTCACACAATGCATTGGACTTCATTCTAAGCATGCACCATATTCCATTTTTCATTAGTGATGAGAAGTTAAGGCTACACATCATTACAAAAGATCCATGAAATATGGAAATATCTTTCAAACTATTATATTTTCTTTCTCCTTAGCAAGCTATTTCCTGAATGATTCTTCCCACATTTCTTTCAAGTGAGAATTTGACTTTACTCCTCTTCAATGATCGGTGTTCCTCCCTACATTTGGATCTATTGAAATATAATTTTTATTTGATTTATAAGACAATTACGCCACTCTGAACTACATTTCATCCTTTAGAGTACTTCTCACTATTTTTTTCATAGCTTTAATTGTCTCTATTAGATTGATTCTTCAATATATATGGGTTTTTTCCACTGAAGAATATTTTAACCTTGATATTAGGATCTTTGAAAAAGATATAGTTCAATAGGTGAATTCTTGTAAATCTCATCTCATATCTTCCCAGGGATTATATTTTCATTTTCTTTAGCTGTTGTAACTCTTCCTCTAAATTCATTGGAAATTAATGGGGAAAATAATTTTTTTAAAATGTTCCTCTAAAATCTACCAACTCCATATCATTATTCTACTTTCATGGAATTGTGTTTTTAATATGTTTCCACCACTGATAATATACTCCAAAAAATATTTAAATTTCCAAGGTGAAATTATGTTCTTCTAAGTAATGGATTATTTAAAGGATATTTTTTATATACCTTATCAATTATTATGAAATCAATGGGTTTGTAGATCTACTGAATTCATGTTGACATTGATATATAAATTACTATAAATAATATTATTCTAGGGAGGAGAATCTAGTATCTCAACTTGATTCATGTTATTTATAATAAATTGAGTAAATAAATTCATTATTTTTATAAATTTTTCCATTATTGTTTCCTACAGAGTTCCCTCGGTGAAAGGTCAATTTTTCTCATCATTTACATAGTTCTTCATATTTCCCACCATTTTCAATAATAAGATAATATTAGTGTGAAATTTGTTTCTTTAAATAATGTTATAATTATAAATTAATTTTTATGTCTTAAAACATCATGCTTAAACATGTTATTCTATAGATACTGCTATATTTTCTATAAATCCTTTATAACGATTCATAAAAATCATTTGATTAACCAAACATACTCCTCAATAGTGTCAAAATATGAATGCATCAAGGAAATTCGTCATTCACCAGTTTCCAGTCAAGTATATCTCAAATAGGTGTTCTTTGTTGTTATCCCAATATATATATATATATATATGAGAAACATCCCATGGTTAATATCCCAATGGGGATTCATTTTCTCAGAAACCACATACATAATACTTCCCCAAATTACCAGGATGATTTCCTATATTTTAACTGGTCCATAAGGTTATTCATAATTTATTAAAATACTATTTTCTATAAATAACTAAACTACCATTTTATATTTACCAAGTTATACAACATTTTTAATTATATAAATTTTTATTAAATTGCACAAATATATTATCTTTAATAGTTTAGTTTCCTAGAAATAAGGAACAAAAGTAATGAAAACAATAAAAATTATACTAATCCACTTGAAAGGATTCATCATAACTTCATCATTAGTAAATTTTCTATATCTTATAACCTGCGAACATATATCTAATGAAAGAGTGATCATATGGCCTATTAAGGGAACTAATTAGAATGGATTTACAAGTGAACTTGAGAAATACTATTTAGAACATGAGGAATATCATAAAAGCATTAGAAAAAAACAAGGAATACCGGAATAAATACAACATGAAAAATAACATTAATCTATGGATAAATCATTTAAATGAGACATTCAAAAGAATATCACCAGGTTTTGTAATCAATGTGTCATAAAAATATCTATGGTTATTAATCAGAGTATTGTAAACCATGTCATCTATAGTAATTAAAATTGTTACCCAATGTATTAGAATACTATAGGGGTGAACCCATCATATTTAATAAATAATTTTATCCACATATATCATAATCAAACATTTGATTAATTACCCATGAATAATAAAGGAAATACGTTTGATATCAATATAATTGAGATATAAAAAGTCCATAAAGAGTAGATCATTATGTCTTTTTTAACCCATGAGTAGGAAATATGGGTTTCATGTATGTTAATAACTACATAAATTTTTTTTACATCATTCAAATTTCCCCTAGAATACATAGAGGTTTTAGTATTCACAAAAAGAAAATATAAAGATGTTGTTGAGGATAAGTGATCAATTTTGTGAAATAATTTGGTAGTATAACCTGTATAAAATGTTGTTTTAGAAAATCATTAAAACTAAAGAGATAGGGGTATCCCATTTTTAATAAATAATTTTTAATAAGGGAATGAAAATATTGAAAAATAATAGAAATTAACATAACATTATGAACACATATATAGAAATTGGTCCTTGAAACAATGATAAAATTAAGATATTTTCCTTACTATAATCAGATACTCCAAAAACATGAAGATTTGGAAATTTTGGGATTGGAAAAACCCTGGTTGGACTTTATATGAAATTAAAGTACAATAACTTGTGTCATATTTTATGTTATTTTAGTCCACAAGAGTCTATATTCATTTTATATTACATATTTTTTCATTGAAAAATATTGCTCCATCAAAATTAATGATTTTATTGTTAGTGTTTCCATTTTATACATTGTAAAGTAAATTATACGTATGAAACTTTATAAAAATATTTTAAATTAATTGATATTAAAAATGTATTGTAATTTACTTCGTGGATTATGGTTAATTTGTTATTATACAATTATTTCACAAGTAAGAAGTCATTAAACACCTCGACATACTCAAACTGTATTTTTACTATATTAGAAAATATAAATTATTCCAAAAATTATCATAACATCACACTAACCTAACATTGAAAAATTTATTTAAGAAACGATATTTATTTTATCATAATATTTTTCAAAATATGATAACTATAACTTTTATATTTATAAATACCTTTTTATTAAAAAAAGTGGATTGAAAATTCATAGTAATATTTTTGACATTTGAAAAAAGAATCATTATATAATTTATATTTAGAGAATAATTTTTTTATCATACTATTCACTAAAATAAGATTTATTTATAATATCATGGGTTATTATAAATATTTATATTTTTTTAGGAATGTACAATTTTGGTCTGAAAATCAATTTATCAAATTTGATCTCAAAATCATTATACAAAACGATTATTAAAATAGAATTGAGGGGGGAAATTATTAATACCATGGAATGAAAAAAATTTATTCGAGGTCCTAAAACAATACTCCATTGTAACACATGCATACAAATAGGGGTTAGGTGTTCAATGGTGATAGTTTCATCGGGATACTCGTATAACATATCCTGAGTTGTAATTTTAACTAACATGTAATTCTATTAGAGGAGAAATTGTTGTTTCTTCAGTCATTGATGCTTAGTGTGGGATTGGTCAAGAGATAACCCCAGTGATTTTACCTCCATACAATGCTTTGAAAAATGGGCATCATATGGATGAATTATTCTTTATGATGTCATAATTTCTCATTTCTACATTAATTCTTCATTATCATTTATACTTTTAAATCATAACATAAAAAAACATTAACATGATTATAGTTTACTGCTGTCATATTTTACAAATGGTCAAAAAAACTCTCAAATCTCGATATCCACACTTCCATTTATACTATCTTCATTATTTAGAGAGACATGAATTTATCATGTATGATACAATATATAAAACAATATGTAAAAAATATCATTTAAAAATTTCTGGGTCATTTCATGATTCATCATATATTTGAATTTATATAGTTTCTTATGTATTTAATTGTTATGGGTTTCACCTTTTCACATGATGTCCCAGTTAGAAGTGATGTTTTTTTATTATCCATAATAATTTGAAAGATTTGTTAAAAAGAGTTATTTTATAGTTATTTCACAATAATATAAGGTCATTCACAATGTTTTGACTTTATAAATAATGAATATATTGAATTTTAAAACATTATGAGTTTACATAAGGCCATTTATGTTTCTCTAATCATTAGAATGATGTTTTGTCTACAGGTACATGTCAAAAATTATTCTACAATCCTTGTTCATTGATTTCATGGTAATTTTGGTTCATTTTCTAGTTTTGGACCTCTCCATTCGTTTTTTTCTAATTTAAGTCACTATAAAAATTTTATTCTAAAAAAATAATATTTTTTAATCTATTCAGATATATAATAAAATTATTTATTTAATTAATTTAAAAATTAAAAAACAAATTGATTTCATTTTATATATTTTTACACTTTGAGGTGAAATTTTAAATAATATTTTATCATAAAAAAACACATTAAATAATTTTTAGAACACTACACCTATAATAGAAATTATATATAACCTTATATGAAAAATATAATTTGATAATAGTATTATTGTGATTTCATAAAAAAAATAATGATATTATGACTATTTGATGCATGTTTTTAGACATATAAATAAATATAAATTAAAATTTCATCATTTGGAATGATGAACCATTTTTTGATACATGTAAAAAATTAAACAACCATCATTTTATGATGATTTAATTTAAATTTAATGGATATTACAGTGTTTGGACCTTTAAAACACACTTTTGAATACTTTTAATTATTTGAAAAATTATATTTTCATCATTATATTCACATCTCATTTCAGTTTGATGTGACATCTATTGATAAATGGATAAAATTATTCACTGATTATTTTCAAAGCATTTGTTGATAAATCGTGCTTGTTTTCTATGTTTCTAATATATTATTCCTGTTTTTTGTCTTTCTAGAAAATTAAATCACACATCTGGTCAATCTATCAAATGTGTAATTCAGATTGACTTTCTGTGTCTTCCAATATCTAAAAAATTATTTTTTGGTCATTTACCTATGATTTATTGATAATTTGAGGATATTTCTTATGTTTTATCACTTTGATTCACGTTTATAAATAATTTTTTATCTTTAAAAATTTATCATTAGTATTTGTCAATACACTAAATGATATATTTACATTTCTAAACTACATTGTTTAAAAAATTATTTGTTTAACATTTTATATTGATTTGACAAATATTCCTGGTTTTATTCTAGGATTTTAAATCCTCAAGATTATTTTTAGTTAATTAATTCAAAAAAGTGTACTTCTTGGACAATTCAAGGATAATATAAGTCCAATTGGATTTTTTTCTCTTAAAAAACCCAAAATTTGATATGTTTCTTAATTATAAGATATTATGATAATAAAATAATGCTTGTTATGATTCATCCCATTAGCACGTGTTTTAATGACTTTTAATAAATCTGCAATATATTATGATATATTTTTAGTACACAACACGTAAAATTGTGTGTTTACATTTCTATATGTTATAGATTAATTTAGGACATATTTATTATAATCTTAAAAAAAGTTCAATGTTATTTTCTATTTTTTAACTCTTAGAGGTATGTTGTCACACCTTTATATTATTAAAAACATAATTTCTTTCCATTCCAAGAAAATTATATGTTCAATATATATTTCAAATATTTATTAAAAAAATTATAAAATGGTTGTTATTTTATGATTATTAAAAAATCAATGATCATTTTAAATGATTATTCTAATTTATACATGTTTATAAATACACTAAAATATCATGAAATGTAATTTAATTTCAATTACACTTCAAATAATATGGACAATATTTCTATTATTACATGGGAAAAACCACTCAAATATTATTTCAGATTAATTTTTGGACAATCAGGTGTTATTTTCTTGGATATAATCATTTGATTCTAGTTTTCAGACTATTAAAAGAATTTAAAAATAAGATTTTATCCATTAGGAAGGAAGAATAATTCATGTATATCTATCATATATTTATATATCTAAAATTTTAATCAACATTTATATTCAATCAGGTTTACAAAATATATGTAATTTTTTATTGTTTTCATGCTTTAACACATGTTTTTAAAGATTTATTAAATCACCTAAAATGGAATTTTTATTATTATGAGCACATCACATATCGAATTAACATTCAATATATTCATACTTACTATAAATTATATTATGATTTCTATAAAAAAAATTCATGAGAATAAATGGTTGTTCCTAAATTTTTACCGAATAAATATATTTTAATTAAATGTTAATATAAATATATTTTCACCAAATCGAGAAAAAATAACGGTTTTCATCTATTTTTGTTGTCGGCGGAGTTCATTGGAAAGTATCTGGGGACAAGTGGATGGTGAATGAAGCAATAATACTATTTCAAGAATAATAAAATGCAACAAGGAAAATTATAGAATGGAAATATGTAATGAAATATTAGGATTATAGATATAGTGTCCATTCATGCTATAGTAAGAATGCTTCTTTGTGATGTACTTGATAAAAACTATATTGTTTTTCCATTATTATTTTAATTCATTCCTGTTTTTTTAATTGACTTATGAACTAAAGTGATATAATGTAATATTCCCTAGAAAGTGGAACCCTCAGTGAGAAGGTTTCTACTATGTCAAGATATTTAGTTCCTAGACTTTCATTTGATCTATATATTTTTAAAGTTTATTGTGATATGAGTTATTTTTTGGGAATGTATAAATATATTAGTTTGGAAATAATTAAATTTTCATATAGTTGAATGGAAATATTAATGATTATTATGTATATGATTAATCCTCAATGAATTTACCTTGAATTACATAATCATTAATGATTATTGGTTTAATGGTAAAGGTTTTATGTGTAGAACATCAGTCTTATGGGGGGTTACTCATTGTTAAAATAGGTTTGAGTGGTCCTCAATTTTTATTTCTTTTTTCCTCTACTGATCAAGGGATGGGGACTTATAATTATGTTATGTATGTGGCATCAAATATATTAGTTATTTTTTTTACGTAATATCCATTTGTCTCTTTAATCATATATAATTTATCAGTGTTCCATCTACATTTTATTTTCTTATTCTTGGTAGGATGATCCTATTTTCTCGACATTTGAAAATTGGATGTGTGTGTATAGACCAACATTATTTAAATTGAATTGGTGATGGATGCTACACCAACATATTCGTGACATTCATTAAACGTGTTATTAATTTATTTAGTATTCAGTAATATGGTATATTATATTGGAAATCAAGACTATATTTTTTAATAAAATATAAAATGTGATTACATATAATTATGTGTGTTCTTGAGTATTTAATTTCATTCCCATTTACAAAGTAATTTCATATTTAAAGTGATAACTTAACTATTCACATAATTGACACCAATGGGATATGGAAATATAACAATTGTCATATATTGTTGTGTATGTGATAAAGATTTTGTCTAACAATTTTTTATGACGAGGGATGCTACATCATATATGTTATATTCCATGTTGTTGGGATGTTATCCCATTATAGTGTGACATAATTCCCATTCGGTCATTGAACATGATTTCCCCATGGTATATGAACAAGTAGGGGTGTCCTACATACCTCCAATTTTGTTATATTACTATTAGTATGGGCATGGGATTATTATCCAATTTCCATGACATTGTTGTAATTATAGAACACGTGAACTTTGCAGACATTATGATAAAATGAGACTTGTTATGATCTGTTTTATGTTGGATGCTTTGATTTATTATACACATTCTTTCATTATTATGCATTAGGATAGAATTATATTCAAATACTCTATATTTCAGGGAGATATTTTTAGACTTATAATATTAATAGACAAGGATCATATGACTATTCCCCAGGGTTACGTGTTATACATAAAGGGTTTTATATATATATTTTTTGGTTATGTTCATCTTTTCATATAATCTTATCACAATAATCTTATATATATGAATTCATTAGGGACACTATAGGTGGTACTGGATTGAGTTTTAATCACACCCTTCATGGGTTTACCAGTGCAGATGAAAAATTTATGGATCATGAAAATGTTAATGTATATGCCCATTTTATTGATAGATGAGTTAGAGTTCCATAGCTTGTGGTTGAATATGATACCTGGTAGGAATTCATATCTTGTTTTATAGATGAATCATTTCCTTTTCTTATTTTGAACCATGTTACCTATGGTTAACCCACAAGTGATATTGTTTACTTAAATATTAATTATGTTATATTAAACTAGTTTATATTCATATATCCTATAAGAAAAAAGTTATTATATTTTGATAAGGGCTATAATATACTTACTCTTCTTTTATATTGTGATGACAATTAATATTATCACTTTAACAATTATACAAGGTTATATTTACCAAATTTTATACTCTATCAATAAGAATAGAAAAACTCATTTATAGTAAGAATTATCAAGAATATATTGTGGTGAACCTAAGGTCATTTGTCTGTACCTGTTCGGCCACATATTGGGTTAGTCGAGCCAAGAAGATAGAAATGGGTATTAAATTACTATTTCATTTTCCCTCACTATTTTTCCATTGTTACTAAAGGTAGGTTGTTTCTGTGAAATAATAAATTATTTATTCCTGGAATCTCTAACCATTGTATATGATAATTATATGTCACACAATATAAAATTACTTCTCTTTGTTTTCATATAATACAATTTTAGTAACTGTCGATAAATATAACAATTTATTTTTGGTTTATTGTTTTTCAATTAGATCGAACTGGAAAAGGGGTGTTCATTAATTCATTTTATTGGGAACATAGTATTTATATTAAGTTCATAATATTATATGGGGGTGATTACTTTGATTATTATTTGATTTTATGTATTTTAGTGATTCAATAATTTCTTATATAGTGTTTTACTATATAATTTGATTGTGGAGTTATACATGAATGGGTTTGTGTCTCATATTTTTAATCATATATATAAAAACCATGAGCTTTATTACACACTTAAATATGATTTATTAGATATAAAAACCCACTTGATACAACATAGAATATACATAGTTCTAGTGTATTTGGGTCTCAGGAACATTACCTAACAACTTAAAACATAGGACACAACATCTTATTGAAAACTTCCATTACATGGGCAATACAATCCATCGTACTTAGCATTGTATGGGATAGCATGAGGACATTAATAAAAAAAGGTTTACCTATAAATCATAGTAAGGGATTTAATGATTCATCACATGAAAGATAAAATACATTTTAGGCAATATGCATATCATAAGATAAACATGAACATAAAGGCATGATATAACATGATTAACATAGCATAGAAATGTGGCAACTACATTTAACATGATTTTAGCCCGATACAAGGGTCATTACACATATAGAATGAGTAAACCCTTATTTCACTGTAATTATCATGATTAAAACCTCATGTCACTAGATTTATCATGATACCAATCATTACACATTGCATTGGAGAACTATTAGGGAACACCCTTCTTAAAACTTTTATTTCATGCATAAGTGTGCCACATGGATCATAAAACATGGTATAATTCATCCTCGTATATTCCATGATAAAGGAATGTGGAATAAATATATGAATCTTTATGTTCAATAAGTATATTTTCATTTAGTATAATACCCATGATAGAGAAAATGATATGGTATTCACTACACAATGACATTAGCTCGGAAAATCGTAGAGCAATTTCGGCAGCATAACGGTGTGACTTGAGAATTCATAAAAATGGTTGATTAGATATAAGGGAGTTTCTCCACATATTTACATGAAATGGAAAATAATGTGTTCATATAGAAACATTTCCCAACATATGTAATGGAATTTAAATTCATAATATAAAGGAATTGCCTGAATGTAAATAACGAGAGAGAAATTCTTTATGGAATTTTGGCATGGTAATTGGTGTTCATGGGAGTCACTAAATGAGAGTTAAAGGGGTATCTCATAATTCAAAAATAATGAGGGATGTATGGGGGATTTTTTAAATCATACCCCAATATTTCTATTTTATATCAAATTTGTATAACTACCAAATGAAATTGAGACAAAAATGAGAAAAGAGGAAATCCCTTACTGGAATGTGTGATCCCAAATGCTTGGGAGAGGCTTGAGAGAGGCTTCCTGGGTGCATGGGGCACCTTGTGAGGATTATATAGAGAATATGGAATAGGATGGATGAACTCAAATGTCTTCTAGTGAAGATGAAGTGGGATCTTGGGTGGGTTTATATAGTAAAGGTGAGGGAATTATTTAATATTTGGGTTCTGATCACCACACAGTAAACTAATCAATACCAAAAACAAGACCATGGTTATTGCCCATGGTTTTTACAAAAGGGGTGTGGAAAACAATATTTAATACGTCCAATGTCCAATTTTTTTAAAATAATAGGTTTTCTTATGTGGAGGTGAGTTGCACTCTCAAGGATAACTATTTAAAAAAACAAAATGTTTTATAAGTCTATAATGGTCCACTAAAGCTTTGTAAAATAAATAAAACATATCTAAAATCATATTTTTTAATATAAAAACATATATTGGCCAAACATAATGTTTATAGTATTTTATTTCATCACTATTGAGTCATTATGATGTCATGAAAAATATTATATATTTAAATGGTATTTAATTTATACACAAAAATTTGACTGCCTCAGGAAATTTTGAAAAATTCACTCTAGGATAATTTCTATTGCCTGATTCAAAAATTAATATTGATTTTATATAAATATTTTTTTAAAATTTTTAATTTTTAACTTTTAAAATAAAAACTAATATTTATACAAAAAATCATTGGTTTTGATAAAAATAGATTTCAAACCTTAATAAAAATTACAATTGCATTCATAAAATTATACATTCATATATATTTAATAAAAGTAATTTAATAATAATAATATATTATAAAAATATTATTTAATTAAAAAATCCATTAATTCATCAAAATAGATTTCTTAGTTGAATATTAACTAAAAATACTATTTTATCTTAAAAACTATTTACTACGTAACAATAATAAAAGAATGTATATTCATTATTATATAAAAAATAATGAACATATTTATTGTGATATGGCCCTGTGAAATAACCCCTTATTACTCCTGTATAATACAGAAGGGTAATTTATCTCGTGGTCACAGATTTTTGGGGTGGCTCAGATAACATCGATTGAGTCGTAATCTCTATCAACTTCCACTTCCTTCATAGGCAGTTCCGTTCATGCTTAACATGTTGAATCTCACCTAGGTCTTGGTCATTAGTGAAGCCCAAAGACCCCACCTCTTTTACGAGCACCGACAAAGGGGCTTCATATGGGACATGTCTACTAGATGAGGCCATAATATTATTTGTTTGAGTAAATTGGATTTGTTAATTCCCTATATTTATACAAATGTTGTGATCATGGTTTAATGGATATATTAGCAACAGCCACAATTAGTAACGATATTTTAAAATCCAAAAACATAAAACCAATGAAGTTCAAATTTTATATAAACATTTACATAATGAGACAGTTAATTAGATTGAGATTAATTTACATTAATGAATGTTTGGTTCGTTATAATATTCCCCACTTAAAATTTTTTTCCCTCAAAATTTACTTTTCCCACACAAAAACAGATGTGGGTAACTCTACTGCCTTACATCCTCTGATCACCACATCTATTCTTAAATCATGTTGTTTCTCCATAACACCATGAAGAGAGGAATTATCGTATTTCATCGAACTTTTTCACTATGATCTATGATATTCACCAGTTAGTACTCATAAGAAATATCATCCAATAACTATACCACATATGAAGAGAGTACATGTGAAGGGTCTAATATATACTTCTTTAAGAGGGATACGTGAAAGAAATCATGAACATTGGTTGTTCTAGGTGGATGTGCTAGTCGATAGGACCCAACCCCAACACGATCAAGAATTTCAAAGGGGCCGATGTACCTAGGACTTAACATCCCTTTCATTAAAAACCTCATAACCTTCTTCCACAGATATATTTATAGAAATACCATGTCTCTAAAATTAAACTCAAGGTATCATAGATAGTTTTCTACATAACTCTTCTGTCAACTCTGGGTCCCCTTGAATTGCAGATTAATGGTTTTCAATTTCTCTACCATTTCATCAACCATTTATGGCCTTAGCATCTTATGCTCATTGACTTTGTCCCAACATGCTAGTGTTCCTCACCTTTTCCTATAAAAAGATTTTTATTGATCCATTAGGATGTTCGAGTGCAAACTATTATTGTATGAGAATTCAACCAGTGGAAGATGTTGTTCCCATCCTACTTTAATGTCCATTGAGCAAGCTATCAACATGTCCTCAAGTGTTTTTATTGTATGCTCAGATTGGACATCCGTTTGAGAATGAAAGGACATACTAATGTTCAATATAGTTTCCAAATAATGTAGATGTATCTTCCAAAATATAGAGGTTAATCATGCATCCCTATCGGATATAATATATTGTGGTACTACATACAGCCTTACCAATTATTTGATGTAAATTTGTGCATTTTGATCCAGTGAGAAGTCCTCATGAATCACGATAAAGTGAGCTGTCTTAGAAAGACAATCCACAATGACCCAAATAGAATTGTTTCTTCTAGATGACCTTGTAGGTCCATGGTAATGTTGTCCCACATCCATGTTGGTTTGGGTAGTGGTGGCATCATCCTTTTAGAATTTTTCCTCTCTGCCTTCACTTGCTGACATACTAGAATCATTGATTTATATTTAGAAATCTCCCTTTTCATATTGTCCCACTACAAGTTATCTTGAAGAACTCGATTAATCATTTTGCTCCCCAGGTGAAAATAGAAGGTTGATCTATGTGAGTCATCTAAATGATCCTACATTATCTATGGATCGTACGTTATATTTAATTGTTACCCAAATCTAACAATTTCATCCTTGTCAAATGTGGAGTCTGAGGATTTCCCATTTCTGATAGCTTCCATCCTTTTTATAGTTTCCACATCTTTTCTTTGAGTATCCTTTATTTTCTCCATGATGGACAGTTTAGAAATCAATTTAGAAAGTATTTCTGATGTTCCTTCCTTAATGATTCCAGTGTCTATCCTCTGCAAATATATGAAGATTGGATCCTTTTCAATTCTCTTCAATGATAGAATTTTTTGGTCCTTTTAACATAGAGAATCCTCCCCCTTGTTTGCTTTCACAAGGTGGTAATGGATTGATCAATCATAGTCTTTGATCATCTCTAACCATATTCGTTGGTGCATGTTCAACTATTTTCTGTGAATATATAGTTTAAGATTTCGTGGTCTTTATATATTTCACACTTCTCCCCAAATATATAATGCCGTCAAATTTTTATTGTGAAGATCACTGCAGCCAACTCTAGATCATGTGTTGGTTAATTCTGTTCATGGACATTCAATTTCCTTGAAGCATTGTCAATTACATTTTCATTTTTCCCCAACTCACATCCTAGCCCTTTTTTGATGCATCACTTAATACCACAAATGTTATCCCATTGTGGGTAAAGTGAGAACATGCATAGTGATATGACTAATATTCAATTCATTGATGCTTTCTTTGAATTCATCACTCAATAAAACATTACTCCCTTTTGAGTTATCTTGGTAAGAGGGTTGGATAATATTGCGAAATTTGTCACAAATCATTGATAATATCCAGCTAACCCCATGAAGTTACAGATATCTATTACTAATGTTGGACTCAGCCATTAATCAATTGTTTCTATCATGGAGGGATCCACAGATATCCCATTGTATGAGATGATATGGCCCATGAATCGGACCTCCTTTATCCAGAACTCAAACTTATTGTACATTGAGTAGATCTTCCCCTTAGGCAATGTCTCTAGTATAGTTCTTAGATTATCCTCATGATACTCCTTGGTTTTAGAGTATATTAGAATATCAACTATAGATACTACCATACGTTGGTTGAGGTAATATCTAACGACTCTATTCATCCTATCCACAAATATTTCTAGAGCATTAGTGAGTCTGAAAATAATTACTATGAATTCATAGTGCCCATATCATATACAAAAAGCAGTTATCGGGATATCTTCCTTCTTCACCGTTACTTGATAATATCCCAACTTCAAATCCTCCTTGGAGAAGTACTATGCCCCATGAATGTAATCGAACAAGTTATAAATTAATTGGAGAAGATACTTTATATTTATTGTGATTTTTTAAATTCATGATAATTGATACAATGGCGCATTGATCCATCCTTCTTCTTGACAAGGAGGACTGTTGTATCCCATGGTGATGCACTTGGGAGTATAAATCCTTTATCTAGATTCTAATAAAGTTTTTTATTTAGATACTCAAGTTCCACAACTGCCATTTTATATAGGGCCTTGAATATTGGCAACACCCATGTTATAAGGTCAATTGAGAATTCAACATCTCCTCTAGGAGGATGACCAGTAAATTCTATGGGAAACACTTTAGTGAATTCTTTCACAATAGGCATGTCTTCAAGGATGGTTGCTTCATGGACTCAATCATCTGAACCAGATACGTTTGCTCCTAGGGCAGTAATATCCATGCTTGAGATGATGGAGCTAAATAAGATTCATCTTCCTCTTTAAAATTATATAGAATCAAAGGTTTATTCTCCATATGGGGAGTTGTTTACCTCTCAAGATAATTTATGATTGCACTATATAATGAAATCCAATCCATGCCGAGAATTTCATCAAATCCAACCATAGAGAGTATGACAAGGTTCACCTGGATGTTTAGTCCACAGATTATGATATGATAGGAGTTATTTTCCTAGGATGCAATGATTTCCACATTATTAGTACTCACTGACATCTTTACTTCCATGATTTTTGGTGGTGTTGGGATTTTTATACTAAAAATTCTGGATATAAAATAATTCAAAGAATGAAAATAAAAAATTATATTCACTATTCATGAATTACTCATTGGAATACTTGTCACCACTTCATTGGTGGGGTTCACTATGGCGGTATTGATGGAAAAATATCTACCTTCCTATCATGGAGGTTGTTGGTTGACTTTGAAAATTCTTGGCATAGGGAAATATTTTGAATAGTTCCCCGGTTGTTTGCAGTTGAATCAATGAACAATGTGATGAGTGTAGAGTGAAGAATTCCTCTACTATGTTGTAACTGCAAGTTTTTCTTACTGTTAATTAATAACTAGGTTCCCTTCACTTCTACACCTAAATAATTTCCTTGTCCCCTTCAATAAATTTCTGGGGTTCATCTCTCCACACCTTTGGCAAGTGGGGTGCTAAATTTTATAAGCACCATTTTCTTTATCCATCGGACCACTATAATTGAAGTCCACCTTATGCTTCATATCCCCTTGATACCCTTGAGTTTCCCCGATCTCCATTTCGACTATGAGGGCACATCAGATAATTTTCCCATAGTTTTCGAAGTCATAGATCACCAGGACTTTTTGTAGGCTAGGTTTCATCCCACCAAAGAAGTGGTCAACTTTGTATTTAGGGGCAACGAAAAAGTGTGATACGTATCTTTCAAGCCTTGTGATGTTTTCCTCGTACGATTTGATAGATTTTTGTCCTTTTTAGAGGTCATATAAGTCCCTTTCCATCTTAAGTAGGAGGGTTCGTGGAAAATATTTATCAAAAAACATCTTCCAGATGTCCTTCCAATCCAACACCTTAATCTCCTCCCTAGGATTTGATTTTTTGATCACTTTCCTCCATTGATTGAATTCACCCTTCATACTATAAGCATCCAGAATAACCCTCTATTGTTTGAAACATTGAAGGATGGAGAATATCTTTTTAATGGAGTTGATCCATTGTTCGAAGATTTAAGGATCAGAGTTTCCATTAAAATTTGGAGGCCTTTGTCTCATGAAGCTTTCGAAAGTGACCTGTTATTTCTGGGGGGGGGGGGGTTGAACGTTCCTTTTGACCCATGATTCTATTAAATGCAAGAGTTAACTAGGAGAAAATCATGAAAAAGTATGTGATTCCACTACCATCAAATTAGGCGTCTCATTAGCACAATCATCACATTGATCTACACATCAGTTGTTAGCCTGAGTAGTCCTCTTACCAGCCATTGGCAGGAATAAAAGGATGGTTTTGTGTAACACATAAATGGTAATCCAAGGAAAAAATGATGACTTAGAAATAAAATTAATTTCCTCAACATCTGAATCAATAAGATTCAATATATTCTATTAATTATCTACTTTCTAACATATATTTTTAGGTGAATTGGTTTAATTCCCTTAATAAGGGTTCATAAAATGCTTGTAAATTTACCAAAGCATATCCCCCAGGAGTGTCGTAACGAAGAGTGCAGCAAGGCCTGTTGTTGTGTAACAGGATACCCTCAGTCAAGCCCAAAACTCCTTATCAAGGTTTTCACCACTAGGTACTTATGTTCCATATCCATCTCGACCTACTATTTTCTAGATATGGATTTATTTTCTTATTAAACCACGTACTATATACTCACTATAACATAAGGCTGTTTTTATTATACTTAGATTTTTATCTAAGGATTTATTATGGTTTTCCATTCCTAATCACAAAAATAACTAAACCTATCCTCTGATACCTCTTTAACAACCCTACTCTTTATTACACACTTAAACATGATTTATTACATTGAAAAAAATCACTGGATACAACATAGAATATCGATTGGTCTTGGGTATTTGGGGTTTTGAAACATTACATGACAACTTAAAACATAGGATGTTACATCTTATTGAAATCATCCATCACATGACCACTACATTACCTCATACTTAGATTATTATAGGATAACCTGAGGACATGACTAAGAAAAGGGTGAGCTGTAAAGCCAAGTATGGTATTTAACTAGGCATAACATGAATGATACAATACAAGATAGTAAATACACATCTCATAAGATAAACATGAACCTAAATACATGATATAACATGATTAACATAACATGGAAATGTGGAAACTACATTGAAAATGATTATAGCATGATCCAATTATCATTTCTCATGGATCATGACTAATCCCTCATTTTAATTGAATTAGAATGAGTAAACCCCAATTTCACTCGATGTACCATGATACTAATCTTTACCCAATTCATTGCAGCACTATCAGGGCACACCCTTCTTAAAAATTTCATTTCATGCATACGTGTGTCACATGGATCATACAACATGGAATAATTCATCATTATTTATTCCATGATATAGGGATGTGTAATAAATAAATGAATATTTATGATCAATAATTATAATTTTATAAAGGTGAACACCCTTTATAGATAAATTGGCATGGTATTCACTACGAAATGACATTGTCTTGGAAAATCGTGTTGCAATTTCAGTAGTGTAATGATGTGAAAAATGAATTCATAAAAAAAGATTGATGAGATAAAAGATTGTGTATCCTAATATTAACATGAAATATAAAGTAAGTGGTTCATATAGAAACATTTACCAACATAAGTAACGGAATTTAGATTGATAATACAAAACAATTTCTTGAATGTAAATGAGGAGAGTGAAATTCCTTACTACATTTCAGCATGGTAACAGGAGTGCATGGGAGGCATTAAATGGGAGTGAAATGGGTCTATCCTAATTAAAACATAAAGAGGGTAGTATGGGGGAGGCAGGAAATCATACCCCAACATTTTTAATTTAAATTAAATTGGTATAACGACATAATGAAATTGAGACAAAAAATAAGAAAAGTGGAAATCCCTTACTTGGATGTGTGATCCCAATGTCATGGGAGAGGCTTGAGAGAGGCTACTTGGGTTCTTGGGGATCCATGGGAGGATTCTAGACTGATAATGGAATAAGTAGGATGATCCTAAAAGGATTTGAGTGAAGAGGAAGTGGGATATTGGGTGGGTTTATATAGAAAATGAGAGGGAATTTTTTATTATTTGCGTTTGTGACACTACACATTAAACTAATCAATACAACAAACCAGCCCATGGTTTTTACCGTTAGTTTCTTCCAAAGGGGAGTGAAAAAAAATTTCATAAGGCCAATGGCCTAAATTCTTAAAATAAAAGGGTTTCATATGTAGAGGTGAGTCATACTCTCAAGGAAAACATTTTAAAAAGTCCAAATGTTTAATAAGCCTTCAAGGGTCCACTAAAGCTTAGTAAAAAAATCACAATATAGTATTGGAAAATTCTATATTGTTCTAACATAAAGTTTATAGTATTTTATTAATTCACTATTGGTTCATTATGATGTCATAAAACACATTACATATTTGTATTGTATTTAATTTTTAACCAAAAATCGACTATCTCAGAAAATTATGAAAAATTCACCATTTGATAATTTTGACATCCTGATTCAATAAATAATATTCAATTTTTTATAAATAATTTTTTAAATAAGTGAATTTTCTCATTTAAAATAATAATGAACATTCATAAAAAAATCATGGGTTTTGATAATAATGGCTTTCAAACCTTAATAAATATTAAAATTTCATTCGTAAAATTATAATATCATATAGATTTAATAAAATAAATTTAATAATAATAAATTTTTTTAATAATAATATTTAATTAAAAAATCCTTGATTTCATCAAAATAGATTTCATAGTTGAATATTAACTAAAAATACTATTTTCACTTTAAAAACAATTTATAAAGTAACAATAATAAATTGAATTTATAGTCATTATTATATACATAAATAATGCACATCTTCATAGTCCTAAGGTCTTGTTACATAACCACTTATAACACCCACATAAGACCAAAGGGTAAGTTGTGAGATGGTGATATAATTTTTGGGTTGCTAAAATAACATCTCTCTAGTGGTAATCTCTATCAACTCCCACATCTCTTGTAGGAGGTTCTATTTGAGCTTAACTTGATGAAGCTCAGCTTGGGTGTGGTCAAGAGCGAATTCCAATGATGACACCTTCTTTCTAAGCTACGAAAAATCGGCTTCATATGGGGTAAGTCTACTGGATGAGGGCATCGCTTCCTTTTTTTGAGTAAATTGGATTTGTTAAAGCTCTATATTTATACTAATCATGTGATCACTGTTAAATGACTATATTTTTATCGGTCACAATTCTAAATGATATTTTGAAATCCAAAAACATAAAACCAATAAAGTTCACATTTTATAAAAACATTTTACATAATGAGACAGTTAATTAAATGAAGAAAAAATTTATTAATTATTTTTTGGGTAATTTCAATCTATAGATGGTTGATTATTTCAAGAAAACATTCATTTTATTTTGTCCTCAGTAGTGTGTAGGATTGAACTATTCTCAAGATATGTGATAGCATTTTAAATTTATTGTGTATTTATAGTGTTTTGGTATGTAATTCCAATTACTACTAATCCACATTATGATATGGATGATGATAAAAGATATATTTAGTATGGTGCTCATTTTTCATAGTAGTGACATGAGTCCATGGTGTCCTCAAGTGAATGATCTGGGAGAGAGGAAGAGAATACCCCAATTGGTATTGATTAGAACCACACATTTACACATGTTCCTCATAGTGATTAGAAACCCCAAGAGAGTCATCATCATATTATTATATCTATGTGACTTGGAAATCTACTAGTAGACCCCTTTATGTCAGATCAGAATGGAGTTTATAATGTAAATAATCCAACACAATTACTAGTTGTGTCTACTACTTTTCATTATGATTTAGGTTCACACGATGAATACTATTTTCGAAAATATTGACACACCATATGGGAGGATGTAAAATCTTGATACATGCAAGTTAAAATTACATTAATAGTGTTAGAAGGATATTATAATCAATGAATAATAGAATGGGTGGTTTTTTGGTTTGACTAAAATAATTGTTTCATGAAGAAGTTTATTCAAGAGATGTGGATATTGATAGGGAATTCATTTGTATTCATTTGGACAATGGTAGCATGAAACTAATAAAAAATGTGTAACATTATACCTTTTTATGTAAAATTATTACCAAATTGGTAGCTGAAAATATTTCTTGTATTCTATATTGTGAATATGGTTGGACCATATGATGTGAGTTCTGGTGGATGTTTCACCAAGATATTTTTTACTGAGGTGGTAAAACAAGAATTCATTTCTATGAGGATCCTGGGACTAATTGGCATAACATGGTAATATGGATTCTATATAGGATATATAAGTGGGTTTGATGGATGTAAGAAGTAGCGATACAATGAATCTTAGTGGAGTGGTGACTGAAAGGTGTATTAGGGCCATGGATCAACTTCTTTAATCTATACAAGGACACCTTTTGAATGTTTTCTATGTAAGAGAGTAGGTCGAACATGACTACAGTTGTATTGATCACCTCATAATATTAATTTATGTTGTTTTATGTGATATATATAGAACTAATATCGAATAACATATCAATTAATAATTTTACATCATGACTGATAGGATTGATGATATACAAAATGATCATGTGACTTACATCCGAGAAGTGGTTGTATATATTTTTGTCAATCATAGCACAATGTAGGAATTGATTCTTGGTTTCTTTTGAGGATTCTAATTAGTGCACCTAATGTGATGTATTGATCTATTAGTAAGAGTGTATAATCATTGTTTGTTCATATTTATTTTATTGATATCATTCTAATGGACCAGAATAATGGTCAATGAACCATTTCATGTATGTTTTTGGCGGAATCCAAACTTGAATATATATTATTTCATATAGGTGTAAATATCATTTATTTATCCTCTATTTGTTAATATCCATTAGATTTTTATAGGGTAAATTTTTGGGTTATATATATTGGTACACCTTATGGGGTGTGATCTGATGATATTCAGAGATGAACAAAGTAAAATATTACGATCAAAATATGTTGAATTATATCATCTTTAATTATACTATAGATTAAAATATTCAATATCATCTTTTTTATTGATTTTATGACATGATGTTTAGCACACATAGTCTATTATCACAACAATGTAACTTTATAGTATAATAAGGGAGATTGATATACCCATTTTAAGGAGTGAGATTAATATGAATGTCATAATGACCAAACCAATGGAATATGAATTTTATTTTTTCACATTTCTATTGTGTTGTTTTAGGATATTAGGAGACAAGAAAATCAATCATTCTTAAATTGATGATTGGTTCTAGGAAAAAATTCTTAATGGCTACTTGAGAATTCCACCTTAGATAGAGGTCATTCAGTGTTTTGAGTTTATGTTATTCATGGATCCTATATTCAATTATCTATAAAGGTTTAATCTTCAAGTTAATTAATATGTAAAGGTCCAATTATATATAATTTTGGGTATAATATATATTTTACATACAAATTCATTTTTATGTTCTCTAATTTTATTCAATAAGAAAGGTGATGATTTATTTTTTAGATGTGTGTATTATTAGAGTTTAAACCCACCAAATGGATAAGTTATAGTATCTCATAACTCATAAAAATTAATTGTTTGATCAGTATAGGAGAGTCCTGTGGTTTTATATTATTTACCTTAGTTGTTGTAATCATTTTTTCCCACTAGGACATTAGACATTGATTTTATTGAGTTGAATATCACATTTTTTCCTATATTAGTATCTCTTTAAGTAATTTGGTTTGAAAAATGTGTCAAAAATATTTATGGACCAGATTAATTTGATCTACTAACATTATATAGATTTAACTGGGGTTTTTTATGTTGATTATATTCTGGCATACTTCGATTTTTACAAGTACCATTCATTGTATATTTATATTTTCTTTAGTATATAAATATGGAATGTGATTCATTTCAAACTAGGAAGTTTCTAGTTATGGATCAATTAGGGTCACATTATTGGGAACCTTATATCAAATGTCAGCATATCACTAGTCCATGCGAAGGATGTGGTTATAGTTTCTAGGGAGTAACCTAGGAACATATTTGATATAACTAGATTCCTGGGATGATAAATCTACAATAATAAATTCATCCATACATTCTTGTAATAGGAAACACTAATGATATCCTTTAATATAATGTTTAAAATTTTTAAGTGCCATAATGATTGTGATGGGTCCTTCGTGGTGATAAGGGGTATTATAGCAAATAAACTTATTGCTTCGTTAGATGAGATTTATAAGGGGTATACATTATTATTGGTTGTGTTAAGGATTATTCAGGGAATATTCTTAATGCATGATGGGAAAAGGGTCACTAATATATCATTGAAACTGAGGCTTCATGAGAAAAATTAAACTACTTAGGATCTAGATTGTGTTGTAGTAGTGTATATGATAACATGATTGTGTCACTAATTTATTGATAGGATGTTTGTGGTGTATATTGTCCAAAATATTATCATGAATATCTCATATCATCATGAAATGACCTATAAAAAGAGAATATAGGGTTTTTTCATCAGAATTTCATCTTTAAAATGTCATATTGACACAATTGTAATGGGGTGGAACAAATGATTATTTATTTTTTAGTAATTTAGCACAGAGTATAACTAAGGATGTATCACATATGGAGAGTCACAATTATCTAATAATTAATTATAATCCACCTAACTATATATTTTTTGTGTTTATATTATTTCATAAAAACAAATAATTTGACTTTTTGTTTTTTGAAATTATTTATGTGAAAATGTATAACTATAAAAACATTCAATGTAGATGAGACTAGAATGAATGTACAAGACTTTTAGGTATGGTCTACAGATCCATCCTTATGCATTTTTTTGTTTAAAATCTATTTTCATAGCTTCATTGTTTATCCTCATGAATTAAATAATAATATTTTATTTATTGGATGTGGAATATTGAATTATTATTAATAATAAATTGAACCTCATCAGGTAATCATTGATAATGGAACACCTCAATCCAGAGTGGGAAACCTTCTAGGACCTATCTCCATCATATTTTATTTCAACAATAAAGTGAATAAATTCCTCTATACGAAGAGATTATTTCCAATAAAATGGATGAAAAAGATGTAAAATGAAGAATATAGTTGATTTCAAGTCCCATTCCATAGTTTAAAACCACCACAATCATTAAATTCACATTAATTGTCTAAAAACTGAAATAAAAACCATTAATGAACTAATAAGAATAATTTGTGAATAACTACCCCATGATGAAAATCATTGGGTTACCCTTCCATTTTCAGGTTTAATAGATCACAATGATGAGAATATACAATTAAGAGTGGAATAGAATAAAAATAATGATATATAGAGAGATAAGAGAGCACAAAAAACAAAGAAAAAAATAGAAATTAAATTAGTTGATATTAATAAATTAAAAGAATTAGAAGAATAATTAAATGAAGAAGAAAAAGATGAAGATCATGATGAAAAAATGAATGTGGGTGATAACAGTTGATAACATAAATAAATAATATATATTTATTAAGAAAATAATTTAAAATTACTGAAAGATATGAAGAAGATAATATAAAAAAGGAAAGATATTGCTTTGGGTAGGATCCACTTTCCATGTCCTCCTCTATAGTATCAGCACCCTTTTTGATGGTCTAGGCCTCCAATTTATAATAAATTATTCATGTTCTTTAGTATCCATTCCACTATTATATTTTCCTTCAGGTATACATTATTATCATTTTATATTCAAAAATTAGAATCCTTCACAAAAAATAGATATCAAAAAATTATCCCACATAACTAGGGAGATATTAAGTATTGTGAACTAAATGATTGGAGGAATGAACTTCTTCATGGGTTTTATAGAATATGGAATGGTGAAGCAGCTTCTGTGTAGTGGTCATTCACTTGGTATGTGTGGAAAAAATTAACACTTTATTACATTTATCAATATATGTGGTTAGAAGATGATTATCATTAATGATGGGCTTTAATGAGGTTGGAGCGAGAGTCTTATGACATCCATAATGGTACATTCCCTTCATCGTATCCCAAAACACGATCTTGAACACCCATGGCGGTGATTAAGTATTATAGAGATGGAAGTGGAGTCGAGTGTCGGTGGAAAGTGGGTTAGACAACCGAGGAATGTGTTTGAGATGAAATAGTGTGAATATTTAGTAAATGATGGTGTTCCTATAAAAATTTCATAATACCCATATTAGAACTCATCCAATATAGAATGCGCAGTAGAATGGTGTATTTTTAATAAGTAGACATGCTAAATCCCATTCCTTGATTCCTGCTATTGTGAGTGTCTCCTGATTACACCACACACATGAAATGGTTCACACCATAAAAGTGTAACATATACCCCCCATGGGACACACACTTCATGATACTCATCCCCCCACTCATGTTGATTGATTCTGTACCACTATTAAGGAACTCCTATAGGTTCAGCATAAAAGGCCAGCCTTCATGGGTTGGTTGTGCGGCTTATTGGGAACTTGAGATTTTTCACCATCCTAATTGACTAATTTGTTACCAATGAAACACTAAAAATATAATAAAATTAAAAAAAAATTATTATTAAATGACAAGAATAATTAAAATTTTAAATTCTAATCTTCATCGAACCATTTTAATTATTTAATTATAAATTACCAATATCAAAAGAAACTTTTTAATACATGGATGTATTGAGTGAATTTAGTTTAATATAATTAGAAAATGATTCCAAGTATGCATAAAAATAATAGTGTGTCAAATATCCAAACATTTAAATTTTTCTTTCCCCTAAGCATAAAATCTCAGAATTGAATTTAAGATTTCCCCAATTATTTTAATATTCAAATTTCAAAGTAATAAAATAATAAATAATTATCAATGGTAAACCCAATTTTTATGTTCCACATAATATATAAATCAAAATTTTCACTTTTCTATGAAAAAACCAATCCATGATTCATTTTATTTATCTTTTTTGATTATGTTGGATCCATTCCCTATATTCATTCAGGTACCTAAATTTGTATTTATTAAACATTCCATGTCCGGATTTACCTCACTTTGAATATTTTTCTCTCATCATCCTTGATAAAAATTAAAGTAGAGTTATTCTAATATAATCTGTAAATTATAATTAAATAAAGGATTGATCAAGAAATACTTTATCAGTATTGTAATGAGAAAAGAAACTTTACTATATGAGGACATTGAAGTCATGCTTTATATTACTCGGGGGATTATGTTTTGATGGGTTTTATGTGAACAAATATGGCACATATGGATGATTAATCTCTAATGTATTAATCACAATAATAATTGTAAAATATAAATGAAGTTCTCCACAACCATGTAGTAAAACCAAACTCTCAATATCAATGTGAGGGAAATCATATATGAAATTATAATAAATTATGTTCATGTTGTTGAATTTTATCTATTTTTTAATCCTTTATTAAAACTACTATTTTAGTTTTATTACTTTATTTAAATTCCTGATTGGAATAAACCCCCATTTATAGAATAATAACATATATTAAAATCATAGGACTTGTAATTTTGAATGATGGTTTCCATGTAATAACCCATTCCTAATTTTTTAAATTTTTTATTTTTATATGAATTTTCTTTTCAAGAACCTGAAATAAAAAAAAATGTATGAATAAAAAAACATTCTCGATACCAAAAGTAGAAGCCCTCACTTTTATGTTAAAATAAAGTTCATAAATTTTACCATGGCATCCTCACCCCTTAAATTATCATTGAAATATCTAAAAATACAATGATAAGGGTAGTAATGGATCAAAATGGTTTGAAATAATATTCATCCCTAACAAAGTAAATCATGACCTCTATAGGAAAAAAAGTGATTACTATATAAGGTGTTTTCAAGGATAATGTATTATAAAAAAAATCTTCCTCAATAAGTTTAAATGTCATTATTCATAGTCAATGATTCAAAAAATCCCACTGCAAGTTCTACTAGGTGTAATTAACCAATATCCCTTAGGAAATATGTTCATCGCAAAATAAGAATATGTTATAGAAATCCTCAATGAGATAATACATTTGATTTGGGAAAATCACATATTCCATTACTAATAATAAAAAATAAATTCCCATGAATATAATAACTTCAAATCATAATACATGGTACAATATTTTCAATTAACTAATTCATTTAATTCCCTCAAGTCATGAGTTCTCATTTCAACAACAACACTTCACTGTAAAACCTAAATCGTCTAGAAAACATGATTAATAACATTAAAATTGAAATATATAACATGGAATCATAATGTTCCTAGGAAACTCATGATATTATACAATTCATGTAAATTATAAATCCAATTAACTATTTTGTATATTTTAATTTAATACTAAATATAGTGTTTAAGAATAAATTGTTGGGAATTTTTATGAAAAACATTAAAAGTGAACACCCTTTTGAAATGAACAATTGTTTTATTCCTCCATTTTTTGGGTATTACATACTCTGTCATAGACCTACATGAGTTAATCAATCACTGAAACTCAAATAACTAGTCATTAAAGCACAAATTGATATTAGGGATTGCATATTCTTCAATAAATAATTCTTAAGAATGAAATTGAAAACAAAATTCATAGAATTAAAATAAATTGATAATTCTGATTATGATCCCCCATGTGGGACTAGGTTTTTAAAACCTCTAGATGGGAAATTCCTACTGGTAAAATATTCTCATTTTATTTATATTCAAATAAACTACATTATGGATGAGCGACAACCTTACCTTCATGCATGGGATACAAATTTAAATCCAAAAAGAAATTTAAAATTAAAAAAATTTACATAATTGAATGAATAATCAATCAAGGGGATACCAAACCACATATCACCTTCCAATCACACCATTATCACATGATCATGTCAATAGCATTGCCTTTATCACTACACTCATCCTCGGAGAACATGGCCACCATCAAACACCGTAATATAACATAACACCGTAAATCTCCACACCATAAAAATTCCTGATAGAAATATAAAGATAGTTTGAATCCTCTATGTCATCATCATCCCCCTTAAAACTAGAAAAAAACACCCAAACACCTGTACAATATGAGCTCACAACATCAGAACACTGAACAAAATTCAATTAACCATAAAAAACAATGACAATAATACTATATAAAAAAATAGGTTCATCATTTATATAATATCAGGTAGATCCACTACATTAGACTAAGCACCAAAACATCACAAATAACATAAGGATTAAATGTTAATGAAAAAACATACCACTGATGATGAAAAATATGGATGTCAAGGAAGAAGAATAATAGAGAAGGTCCCTCTAGGGGCACTGTCAGCCAACAAAACAGACATCCCAAATCATCTGGAATCCATCAGTCTAGATCAATCGAAGAGAAGATGTTAGCGACATAAAGTCATGGAAGATATTTAAACAGATGGCGGAGGGTGGATATTCTTTTTCGGGAACCACAACATGTTGCTTTTCCCATCTTCCTTTTTTTTCTTTGTTTATTAGTGAAAATCAATGGATAAAGTAAGGTAAATACATCACCTTCATATTTAATTAAAACAACCATGGTGGGTGTATTATTAATTTTGGATCATCCTTCTTCTTGGTTTCTACCTATGACGAATTATGTTTTTGCAGTGTGGGATCAATGTGCGCTGTATCAATTTAAATTTGAATGGTGAGTTTAGAATGTAATTTAAATTTGACCAAATTCAGACATAATTATTAAAAAATTTAATTCCCCATTAAATATAGTAATAAAATATATTTTATTCCTTATGCTCAGTAATATAAAAATCATCTTCTGATTCCTCTAATTCATGTTCAATAAAATCAGGGAGCTCTATCTGTTCTTCAGTAGGTGATTTTTTAAGTTTCATCAAATTACCATGATGAAAAGAAAGGGTTGATCGAAACTAAAAATTAAAAATAGTTGGGAGTGGATATAAATTTTGATTGAATAAAATTAGAAGATACATAGTTTTATAAATTTTAAACTACCTCAGTTGGTTCTTTATCATTCTATTCTTCTGTGGTATGTTCCTCCTAATATTGTATTTTATGGGAGATGGGAAAATTGTTAGGATCATCCATAAATTATTAAAATTCATCAACAATGGTGGGTTCTTCTTCTATATATAATTATATATGAATTTTTTATTTCACTTATACTTTTTAACTAACAAATCCATCCATAAGAATTTCTATTTCTTCCAATTTTACTAAAAATTAACCGAAATTCACATGTTGTATTCTTCGTAAATCAAAACGAAAGTCTCCACAATCTACCACCAGAAGTATTAGATTAGATAAGTGGAATTAAACATCAGCTAAATCGTCCTCTTCCTCATTGGGTTCTATAAATTTAAATATTATTGAGGAAATTTCTTTAATCAATGGGTCATGTACTTTCCCGGACATTTTTTCTGGTCGTTGAAGGGGTGAATTGAAATTTTCAGTTTGAAAAACTATTTCAATCCCCAAATATTCTACTATAAAACATATCATTTCAATGAAATCATTATTTTAGAGTTACCAACTTCTTTTTATTGATATTTCAGTAGTGGGTAGTTAGGTCATGAGAAATAATATGAACATTGAATCATTGTGGAAATGGGGGGGGTTTTATCAATATATTATTATTTAAAATATATTTTTTTAAATAAATTTTTGAAAAAGAATTAATAAAACAAATAAATAAGGGTCATCAAAAATTATTCTAATTTCTATGTTACTTTTTAGAGTGGTAAAAAGAATTTTATATTTTTTACTGATGATTAACTTAGGATAATAAAGTTTATCTAACTTTATGATGGTCATATTTATCTAATCAATAATTTGAATTCATGGGATTTTTTTGGTATTCATTATTCAAAGAAAAGAATGACATTGTGTTTTTTATTATGGAAATAAATTATGTGATCAATGATTATAATAACATGTTTAATAGATTATATTATATTGAATTTACTTAATCATTAGGTTTGGACTTGGGTTAATTCATTTACACTTTTTATTGACTAAATGTCTTTTTGATAGGTTAATACTAAATTATCATGCATGAACTACTAAATATTTAATTATTAGGACTAGAAAAAAAATTCCTAAGAAATATATATTCCAAAACCACCAATAATCACAGTTAATGGAACATATCAATTTAATGTGTGACTTCATCCATGACCTATCTCCATAATATGTCATTTTATCCATCTATCGAATCAAATCAAAAGTATGAATAACTTGTATCCAAAAGAAATGAGGGAAAATATGTAAAAATATATATGTGAATTTGAGATCCATTTCACAATATAAAAATTTAGTAACCAATAAATTCACATTAATTCAAGAAAAATAGAGATAAATGGTATTAAATAAATAATTTCTACAAAATAGGAACAACTCACCTCCCATAAGGGAATGTGTTGGGTCATCATCTAATTTCATGGGTAAAAGATCATAGTGGTGTGAATAAGAGATTAAGAGAATAATAAAATAAAAGTAAAAATATATAATTAGAGAGAGAGAAAAAATGAACACATGAATAATAATGATAAATAAAACTAGAAGATAGAGGTGTTATGAAATTAAAATAAATTAAAGAAGAAAATAATAATAATAATAATAATAATAATAATAATAATAAGAAACAAATTTTGGAGATAATTGTTGAGAAGACAAATACATGTAATATATTTTTTAAAAATTGCTATTAAAATAATTTAATAAAATAAATTTTTAGAGAAAAATAACAAAATATATAGCTTTAGCTGGGATCCTTTAAGCATGGAAACATCCTCTTTGGCATCAAACTTCTTTTATGTGCATGATACCACTATTCTTCTCTTACCTTTCACTATAGGTCATCATTAATCACTTTTACTATTTTAAAATTTTAATTAGCCATTTAATGGAGATATATCAAAATTCTACCATATATTCCAAGAGATATTCAGGGACAGTGGCTAATTGAAGAGAGGTATGATATTCTTCTGGGGTATCATGGGACATTGTGTGGTGATGTGGAATCACAGTAGTGTTCATCTTCTTGTTAGGTGTGAAAGTCGTATCTTATTCCTTCCATCAATTCGTCAATGTTGTGGGATGAATTTTACCAATAATATAGGTATTTATGAATTATTGAACATTCCTCTAAGGTCATCCATTGTGGTACTCAATAGTGGCAGTGGCTGATGAATTGAGTTCAATCTCCCATGGAACATTCCAATGAGGTTCTTGTGTGTTTTATATATGGTTTTGGTGTTGAGTGGAAGTGATAAGGGACGAAATAATAAAGGAATGTTTTCAAGATAAGTGAGTGCACAGAGGATGGAAATTGCGGTAATTATATATATAATGAATAGTACATTATTTAGACTCATCCTATACCAAAAGAATTATTGGATGGTATATGTGTTATAAGTAAACTCACGACATCCCCATCTCATAAGATTTCTCTGGGTATGGTTTCCTAGGAATACATTAAACACATAACAAATGGGTCCCAATATACTAGTCATACATATACTCCATGTGGGTTCTTCATTTTGGTCCAAATGCTACATGCACCTCATCCCACCCATGTGGATCCATCCTCTAACACTGGGCAGTCCATCCCATAGGAATGGTCTTGATGGACATGCTTGACGATATAGAAATGTGGCATTCTGGTCCCTTTAGTTTAAGAGATATCCTTGTTGGCTCAATTTTTACCTAAAATGTATTAGAAAAACATAATAAAAATCATCAGAATATTTTTTACTAACATAAATAAATAACATCAATTTTTTTAATCCATTTATAATTATTTTAATAAATTATTTATAAATCAAAAAATTAATAAAACAAGAGAATGTATGGAATTATTCACTAAATACAATTTAAAATCCATAATTTTTTTTACAAATGTGCATGAAAATATGACTGTGTCACATATACCCCTATGAAAGGAAATGTCTCAAATGATTAACCAAGTAAAAAGACAATAGAAAAGTATTTTCATATGCAAAATATCAAGAGGTAGTTGATAAAGCTCTTAAATGGTACTAACCGTAATGTTATTATGTGTTATAGAAGATTTACACACAGTCCTTTAGAATTTACCAGTTCACTACTTAGTAGAGTTTATAATATCAATTTTACGAGGGATAATATATATGGAAATAAACTGTTGATATATTTTTTCAATTATAATGGTGTGTTATTATACGTTGTTGGTAGAGATGTGTCCCATATGTTCATATTTGAGGATATAATTATATAAATATACACCTTGAGATAGTTTGTTCTCAGTAGGAATAACTAGATGTACCATCATATCTATAGGTTGATTTGTTATCCTGAGAGAAGGAAAACACCTGATTTTTTCCTAAATAATCACATATAAATTCCTAAGAATCATGCACCATTGTTTCATAAGTCTTATTAAGACTCTACCCATATATTATCATATGTAGGATTAAGTGAAATTGTATTAACTGATTTTGTTTCTTCAATCACCAAATGATAATGATACAGGATATGTAATTTTATTTTAACTTATAAAGGTCCAATATTACTTAAAATTCGAGTATGGTGTTTATTTTGTTGATATGAGATTATTTCTTACTTTTAAAAAAATTTTGATGACTTTTTTTTATTTTAGTAAAATATACACAACACCATACTTAAATGAACCTTACCTATTACTATTTGAATATTACAATTATTACTTAGCCATTAGATTTGTTGGAATATATAAGACTAAAAAGAAATGAAATAAATATTTCATTCCTACTCAATATAAATGTAATGACTATTTATTATAAAATAATAACTCAGTTTTTATTATAGTAATTTTATTCATCAAAAATAAATATTATTCAAAATTGATCCTATTGATTTTCACAAGAATATGTTATATATGATTTTAGATATATTTATATTTCTTAAAAAAAACAATATATTTTATTAATCATCATATAAAAAATATATTACGATTATTTATTTTGATGAATTTATGAAAATATTGTTTTTCCATTGAAAAGTGAAAACCCAGATTTTCATTGAATGATATATTTTTGTATCAATAATTCACAGTGTTGATTTTTTATTATTGTGGATTAAATGAAAAAAGAGTTATATTTTATTATTAAAAACTTATGTATGTTCATTGGACACAATTTTATTGTCGAATGGGGAATATAAACAATTTTATACTAAAGTGGATATTTATATGAAAAAGTTGTTTTTTGGATTTCATTTCAAATTTAAATCAATTACTTCATCTTAATGAAATTAATTCCTGAAAATGGATTACATATTATGAATCAAGAATACCCAATTTGGTAAATTTGTTCCATTTTATTTTTTTTGCTTTTGAATAGATACCCAAAATAATATTTATCACCAAATTAATGTCAAATTAGGTAATTATGGTTAAGGATAATATGATACATACTATAAGATATCCTTAAAACATGACATAAATCATTGTATGAGTTTATCTTAACAATAGTAATCCCTGATTTTTATGTTAAACCATTTTTCTATTTGGATTTTATTTCGACCTCTTTATATGATTATATCAAGAAAGGTCAAAACTGTAAATATCTTGGTTTTATAATCTCGATATTTTTGACATAGGGATAATAAGTGGTTATTTTAACAACTCAATAGTAATTGTTGTCTTCTAATAATTTTTTAGATAAATATATAATTTCAAGGATTTATTGTAATGATATTATGTTGTTTTAAAAGTAGAAATAACTTAATTATCCCATAATTGACATTAATTATATTTTATAATATAAAATATTTTTATAAAGGATTTACTATTACTAAAATTAATTTATTAATCTATGTGATTTTTATATGTTTTATAATGTCAATCATGGCCCATTTATGGGAGGATTTTCTTTTTATAGTAAAATATTGATCCGCATCGAGTTAACATATTTTTATCATGGTTATTATGATAAAGTGTTACTGTGTGTTAAAATAATGAGATAAAGGGTTAATAATTAAGAAAAACATTTAATAGTTTTCATGGATGATATTATTTTGACCAATAATCATCATATATTTGAAATAATATATATTTTCATCCGTTTTTCAATGAAAATAAATTTATATTAATTTAAACATTAATATAAATCTATGATTGTCCCTCTCCCAATTATTAAAGAAAGAGACTCTCCTCTTTTCTTCCGTTTATAAGAACAGTTTGGATCAGAAAATATGATAATTAATATATTAATTTAATCCATCCACACATTCTGAAGGACTTATTTTGGTATTATTAATAACATTATCGTGCTTACGGTCTATTGAAAATGCCTCTATCTGAAGAAAAGTTATAAAATTTTACCAAATGATTTATTTTTAATTATTCCTTCACCTCTGTAAAATCATATTCAACATGATGAGATTATAACACCATAATCTTCCATATAATTATATTTCATTGCATTATTTTTTTACCTATATATATATATATCATATTCCATCAAATTTTAAACAACACTATAATTTATGTGGTTGGTGGGCTACCTCCTCATGAACTTATATAATTTTTATCCTTAAAAAACATTAGGATATAATGATGGGTTTAATGTCAATATATGGATATTTTAACAAAATTATCATTTTGTAAAGATAAAATATTTTTATATTATTACATATCCATCCACTAAAAAATGATAACGTCATTCTTGCAAATGTGTGGACTATAATCTCCACAAAGTGATGCGAATCATTTTTCATCAAAACATAATATATATGGAATATATATGTGTATTTAAAAAACTAACATGGTTTCATTTTCTAATGATAATTATAAAATGATAAAATTATGATCAGTTAAAAATTTAAAATTTTACTTATGCATGCATACATCCTACCATCTCCATGATTGCAGCATAATCATTTTTCATATCCATCATTAAATTGTGTTTTTAAAAGTGTAATTATTTCGTAAAAATGATAATTATGTCATTATTATTATTCTGGATATTGTGGAATAATGACCTTTGTGGCCATAGTCCACCTAATGAATCCATTTTGGACATATGAACCAAATATTTTCAAAATGGACTTCATGAACCTACATGACATTCAAATTAAATATAAAATGGTAATAAGAAAATAAAATGAATAATATAAATGAAACTGTTTATAAAGGCATAAATAAATTAACATATTTTTATTATTTAATATGATAAATAATTTACATGATGAAATAGATGCATGTTAAGGGATTTCAACTCAATTACCTGTCATTGATATATAATTTAAACGTATGCATCTAGTTTATTTTGTTTTCTGTATGTAGTACCATTTTACATAAATATAATAAATCCTTAATAATTCATCGTATTTTATGTTTCAATTGAAATTATTCCATCCTAGTATATTTATCATGAATGTTATCTAGTTTTAAATAATTTCTTAACTAAATTTTATTTTATTAGAGTATATGACTTCTAAATTGATAATAATTATATAATATTATTTGTGTAATTAGATTTTTTATTTGTGATTATTTTATACATATTTTTTATGGATTAAAATATGTTGCACATAATAACTCCATTGGTTATTTCTCATGTGATGATATTATATTTATATGTGTTATTCATCTCATATTCCCTTTATTTACGATATACATTAATATTATGAACATATTTACATTTATAAGGTGTATATGGCAGCAATTATGATTTTATGTATCAAATAGTTATTTTATCATTATATATAATTTAAATTTTTTGTTATCCCTTTAATGATATTTTAGTCCAAATGATATATAATATTCATTGGTTTTATTCGGATGAATATTCATTATGTGAGACATAATTAATGACATTCACCAAGATTAATTTTATATGGGTGATTAGTGATAAATGAATGTTAATTCGTATAATGAACCATGAGGATTATTGTTTTTATATAATCCTGTTATATTCCTTAGTAATATTTATCATTGATTCATGTATTTATCTAAAGGAAAGGATTTCTCATCTCAATTATCCATATTTGTGGCATTTCTTAATTGATTCAACTACATTCATTTATATAGTGTATATACATGATATCGCGATTTAATATCATGCTTAATTCATCATAATGATATTTTTTACAAGATGTTTTCATTATTATAAATTTTTTATTGAATTATAAGTTTGGAAGAAATATTTTATTTAAAAAACATAGTTTTAATGATTTTAAAGACATTAAACCAAAAAATTACTTTATTTTTTTATCTTATCTAAAGAATGTTTTTATACATAAATTATTACTTTTATATATTTTCCAGGATGATTTAAAATTTAGAAAAAGGATTTTCATAAGAATGATTTTTAAAAAAATATGAACACATCCTTTCCATATTTTTATTAATCCTTCAATGGAGTGTTTTATTTTAATGTATATGGCTTGATCATATTTTTTTTCATTAATGACTTTTAAAATGAATATTCATTAATAATTTCACATTATTGTTTTAAATTAGAATATTTTCTCTAATATTTTTTATTTTTTATAAAATATTACTAAATGAAAATGTTATTTTTCCTTTTATTCTAATAAATGTTTCAAAAAAATTTCTAATGTTCCCTTTATCTATTTCATCATTGTTTAATGATTCTTCTATATAACTATAATAATGTTGCTATAATACCATATATTGTATTTCTCTAAATTGATTATGATGATTTAATTAAAGATATTTATTTAAACCCTATTTATTTTTTATGGATTATACAAGATATTATGTAATGATGGTAGTTTCTATAGGGTGTTAAATTGTAAATTTCATGATTATAAATGTTATATTTGTTCATGAGTACCTTTAATTTCTTTATGATGAAGGGTGTGCTAAAAAAATGTATGATGAGTTAATCCTCATTATAGTTTACGATTTTGGGTGAGCTCGATAAAGTTATATAAAAGGTAGACTCATATTATAGCTCATGATTACAAGTGAGACCTATATAGATTATATGATTGTTGATCACTATTATAACTCGCTAATTCATTATGTAATGATTATTTTATACCAATAAATATATTAGATGTGAATCAAATTTTTATATATTTTTGGAAATATTAAGATAAAGATGATGTTCCATGATGATAATATGTTTTATTTATAATTTATATGGGATTATAGTAATTTATTTGATCAATATTATAAAAACATGGCCCATGAATATTGATTTTTATAATTATTGCCTTATTTTAATGAGTTATTATTTTTTATTCATTGCTGATCCTAGTATTTATTAGTATAAATTTACATATGTTTTTCTCGTTCAAATTTATTATGTCCACATACCCTTAGAAGGAGCTTGTTCTCATTATTGAAATTAAATTTATAATGATTATGTTTAATATCCCCAAGTGATTGACCACACCATTTTTTTTTCATTTACCCCATTTTGTAAAAAAAAATTCATTTATTTTATTCCAATCATGGATATTATGTGTAAAAATTTAAAGTAATATGATGAGGATCTTAATGATCTATTTGATTATATATCAAATATGTAATGTGAGTATTTTTTCAAATACATTAAATGTGCAAAAAAAAAATTTATTAGTTATCAATATGATCTAATATTAAATTTTTATTATATATATATTAAATGGTTTAAAATTTAACACATTTATTTCTATAAAATCATGAAATGTAAATATTATATTTTTGTCATCAAATATTGGTTTGTGGGTTTGAGGATCTTATAGACTATATGTTTATGGGATCGTTAATGTACATGATTTTTTCATGATTACCAATTTCAAAAGAGAAACATGATTTAAATAATCCTTCTATTTTGGATATTTAAAAGTTATATGATATATTTGTGAACTAGATCAAGAAATATGAGCCTCTGGTCAAAGGGTAGTCTTAGTGTACTATCATGTTAAGGGATTAAATGTTTTCGATTCTATCCATGATTTCGGTGGTTCTTAGGTGATTCATTTCATGTTACAATGGTTTTCATAAAAAATACATTATCAATAATGTATTTAAATTAATGCTTTTGAGGCCTTGAATTGTAGGCCATTGTTATCACCCCATTCCTGAATGGATGCATGGGAGTCTGCTATTATTCAATAGTGTATTGAATATGAGTCATTAGAGACTACATAGTTTATCTATAAAGGGTGAGGGATCTTCCATTATTGGAACAAATCATATAAATAATATATATTTCATCATATAGAGTTTTTTGAGAGATAACAGGTTTTTGATTGGGTGATTTTATGATTGGAACAGTAGTCGAATCTGGGGAAAGGGAAGTGAATTCTTAAGATTATTGGGTTTTTTGTTATTAAGGGGATCTTGTTCTATCGATCAATGGATAATTCATAACTATAGGTTATATGATATGATTTTTTTGTTCTCTGTATGTTAAATCCTGATATACCACCACAACCATTGTCATGTGATCAACTTTAATGATGTCATGATTTATGATAACACATCCTTCATGGGATGACTAGTTTGTAATGTATACCAGAGTGAAAAGATTCCATATAGGGATATAGTGTCTCTAGAAAAAAAAATTTCTTTATGGGATCACTCAGGAAGATAATTGGGAATGATAGAATGATATTAGAGTTCAATGTATAAGGCTTATTCCTTGAATACTTGGTAATGCATCTCAAGGATAATTTAGTAATTGTTTGGGAGGTTGCAACACCTCTCATATTCTATGATATGACTTTTATTAATTTTTTCCTAAAAAATTTGTATTTTTGTGATTTTTTTATATTAATGTATTTTTTTATTTGTTGGGGGTCGAAATCTTGCGTGTTGGACTGGAATAATTATAAAATATTGTTTCAGGTTCAAGATCATTAATATAATGGGGGTATTGTGCAATTCTGAGAGACTATGTAATATTTTAATTATGAATAAGTTTTATATTTATTAAACAATGTGATGATTTCTCCTTTAATCCCTTGAAAATTCCATAAGGCGGTGTCCCTAATAAATTATAGTCATTATAGCGGTTGTAATTGTATCATGTACTAAATGGAATCCCGACAACCTTCCCAAGAATTTAGGATTACACTATGGAATTAGTGGTTATTCTGTAGAGGTAATATAATACTATTTTTGATAACATTAATAAAAAAATTATAAAATGAAAATTTTATTAAATGTGTATCCATTAATTTTCCACTAATATCCCCATGTGAAGATATCATCTCTTCATGGATTTTATTTTCCATTTTTTATTTTCTCATTCATTTCTACTCAAAATCAAGAACATTCCTTCTGAATATATTGATCTATATATAATATTATTACTCTTTAGTATTTATATAAATATAACATCTTTATTCACATTATATTAATTATTTTAGTAGTTATTTAATGATATTGTAAAATCCCCCAGTTTAGGATGATTTATATGATGATTTTTAAGAATCAGGATTCCACAAGGTCAACGTTAGTGGATTTCAATAAATTATATTTATTTATATGGTCTTCAAGTGTGATGTGATTTGTGTGACTTTTTAGGCATGTTAAAATTTCTCATGTTAGAATTAATTTTTGTTTTCTAGTTCTTATTGGGAATAATAATAAACATCATGTTCATCATGGCGATATTGTGAGTTACCCTTTGGTGATATGGTTGTTAATGACCATGTGGTTAAGGATAAATTCATAAATTGTGAATCAAGGGTAATACGATGGGTGTCTTTATGTTAAATTATGATTGTGTATATCTTAAATAGGATCCCTTTATACTGTTTTTATTTGAAGATGTGTGTTTATTTTTTTGTCATGTTGATGCAAAAATTAAATTGGAACCTTGTGTTACCTTATAGAATTTTAGCTTGTTACAAATGTATAGGGGTGAGTTATCATTACACTTTGTATTATATATTTTGTTTCTAGGTTGTTCTATTTTTGAAAACTATTAAAATGGGTGTCTATGATTTTAATAACCACTTTTAAAATGAATAAGTGTTAGAGGGTATTCCCTCTTATTTATGAATTATTTTTAAGGTATTTTTATTCTGTTTAGTATACCATGATGTGGGTGCTACTAGGAGATATCATAACATTCGTTTCATTGTATTTTTATGATGTGGAATGTGATTAAATATGATTATCAGTTTTTGAGTGTGTGATTACTTTCACATTTTTTCATGTTTTTTTAGTAGTAAGGGATGATATGCCCACTTATATTAATAGACCGTAATGCATGGAATGATAGGCCTATTGTGAAATTGATAGCCATGTTATGAGATTAATTTACCATTTATCAAATAATGATTATTATAAGAGAGTATATTATTAATATTTGATATGAATTTGGCATGGGATGCTATGCCAATTATAGTGAAAAATATGTCCAAATAGGACATCAAACAAGATTCAGATATATCATGGATATTAGTAAGGGATTGATACATACAACAAATATCTATAAATTTTGTCTATATAGGCTTGGGAAATATTTCCTAATTTCCCTAAAAATGTTATTGATATTAGATCTATTATTCTATTAACATATAGAAATACTTCATGTTGATGTGATGTCTTATGCAACAAAAAACCAATTCTATCAGGATTATTATTGTGGATAGAACGTTATATTGATCCATTCTATTTGTGGGTGATATGTTTAGACGTATTAAATAATTTTTAGAGGTTTATATGGTCATACTCAGGATATACTATTTACCCTTGAGGGAAATACATCTAATATTATTTATTAGGGCATTCTATGGTAATGAAAATATTACTATTAAAATTTACATGCATATCAGGGTATTTTTAGGGACACCAATAATACAAGTCTATTAAGTTTTACCCTAATCCTATAGAATCACCATTGTGTGTTTTTGGAGACTTTATGGTTCATGAAATTATTTTGGGATGCTTCTAAAATGTATATGGATGAGCTATAGTTCCATGGATGGATTTGGGAGACATGAGCATGCAATGAATTAGAGCTAGTTCTGAAGTTGTATGCATCCTATTTCTTATTCTAAACTATAAAATATATAATTAGACATCCTTTAATAGTTTTTAGTCTTGTATGAATCATATGAAATTACAGTAAATCATTTTGATATAACTTTTGAGAGGATATTTATTAGTATTTTATTGTAGAAATACTGATTATACATAGTTACTAAATTATTATGAGTGTTATTCATAATTCATATTATATATATATATATATATATTTGATACAAAATGTATAGTCTCCATAGTATAACATATAGACCCTCAACGATGGTTATCAGCCTATAGTGTATTGAAATTAAATCATAGGGGCATGTTACATTATCGGTTTGATTTTGGAAGTTATATTACATAACCACCCTACACATTGTATTGATGTAACAATCATTCATACATATCAAAAACCAATTAAATATCAATGTTATGTGTTTTAATGAGAAATTAGACTTTTTTGTTATTTTTTGAATCTAACTGTAATCTGTGAGACACCAATTTATCAATTTATATCAGTATCATAACATGAAAAAAATTAATTTTTCTTATAAAATGAATCATTAAAAATTATAAAATTAGAAATACATATTATATCTGGTGGGTTCACATAAAAACGACTTACAAACTCATTCTGTTTTCCAATAGTTTTGTTTAGATCCTATAATAAATTAATATTATATATTTTAAGAAAATAAAAATAATTAATTTTATATATAATATAGTGGATTTTTTATTTTTGGATTTTGGGAATGTGAAACAGAAACTTAGTTTCTTTGTCACAACCTCTATCTTTATGATAAACATGATGAAAAATATTTATACACATCCCATAACTTCATAATTTTAAAATCTATAATGTAAATGATAGTCTAAAAAATATCATAATCCACATATCTTGTGTTTATACCTATATCTCGAGATGCACCCATATCTTACACTCTAACAAAAACATAGAACTATACTTTTATGGAATATATCAATTAATAATAATTTCCATTACACATAATGACACACTAAAATATGATATATTTTTAGTATTCAATTGATTTATCTATATATTCATCCAATTTAGAATAAAAAAATCCCTAAAAAATAAACATAATAAACTAATCAATAAATATAAATATTCTATATTAAATTGAAATTCATATTTCTAGTAAGTAGTTTTCTTAATATAAAACTAGTATCATAAATATTAGAGACTCTATGAGTCCTCATACATACAAACATCTAATCAATGGACTTGCCTTGTTTGAATAACAATATATGTAGAACTATATTTAAATATATATAATCATATACATTATTAAATTATAAATATATTTAATTTAAAAATAAATTCTAAATTTACATCATTTATAAGATGAAACATGTACTATGTTCCATTTATGGACGATGTTTTCTAAATTGATTGACTATATGAATTATAACATGGATCAATCTAAATTTAATGTATTTAGGTGTCAAATATTTTAAATATTTACTTTTTTGTATATTAAAAATCATAAATATCAAAATCATCACCTCAATCATAAAATATGTATCAAATTCCTCCCACCAGATGTTAATATTTCTTAGTTTTTCTATATAAAATGATTTTAATCCCAAAAAATAGATCTCAGTTATCTCACATCAAAATTCAGGAGTAATAATTAGACAATAATTTTTATTTATAAATACACAATGGATACAAATCATTAATCCAAGATAAAAAAATATCATATTAAAATATAATTTCATTATCTATATAAATAATATAAATATTATCACTAAATGTTAAATTTTTTTTGAAGGGAACATCCATCCAAAAAATCCCAATCATATAATTAGAGATGATTTCCACTTATGACTCTACAAGGGAGTATTTATGGGGCTTGTATCATAAATACCCATTTAAGAATAAATAAACTATCCCCCATCACTAAATAGATTAATTGTTTTATCGAATAATATATCCCAAAAAGAAAATGTACATGGATTAAACCCATATACCAGAGAACCTTAATCAAATAGAAGACACACAAGGTCCTTGTAAATAAAAAAAATAATGTGAAAAAAAAAGTAAACAAAATATTTAAAAATAATAATAATTAATGGAGTGAATATATATTGATAATTGTTATAAATTAATATAAAATTAAATATAAACTATCTATGAATGTAGAATATTGAACTGCACTCTTTTTTCAATAGTTAGTATTTTTTAAATTAAAACAAAGTAAGAATGGTTAATTTTTTGGCTAGTAGTTTATAAGAATTTTAAATTGTTTAAAACCCTTATATATAACTGAAAATATTAATTTTTTCCCAACACTCATCAATGAAATTGACTTTTTCTCCTTAAATGGTATCCCAACCCAAGTCAATATATTCTTCCCACATAGTTATTATGTATTTATTATGATTTTATAAATAATTTTAGTAATATTTATCATGTCTCATTCAATCAAATAATCCCATTCTATATATTTTAACAAAAATAATCTAGTAAAATTAGTTTTAATGAAGAAATCATACTTTACATGTGATTTCAATATAAAAGAATTTTTTTTCTAATATTTCTTTTTTATACCACTAATGGGTAATCTTTGAAAATAAAAATTATAAATATGTATTTTTTAAAATTAACTAGATCGAACCATTCATACCTCTAATATATATATTTTTATCATGGACCATATATACCATCAAGTAAATCCCCGAATAGTCCATAATTATAAAAATCATCAATTTAAAGAAAATGGATGTCACACTTTTTAATTTCATGTATCACATTCCATCAATCAAACATTACAATTTTTATTTAAAGAGATGCACCAAAGCAATACAAAATATAGACCCATTGTAGGGGTAAAAAAATAATGTAGCCCGAGGGCTTCATCAAGGATAAGGTTCAACCCCTCTTGTTTACACTAAGAATCATTAGAAAATCAACAAACCAGGTAAACTGGAAGTGTAATGGAAGCTAGATTGTCTGCTACATTGTTCCCCTCCCACAACGTACAAGGGACTCTAGCATTGTTCTTAAGTATAATATTGAATTTTCTCATGATGTATGAGGTATACTAGAGAATTGTTATATTACCTAGTAAGGCATCATGATTAATCATAGTTTCAATTTCCACATGATCAATGATAATATCCCTCTCACTGCAAATGGAGGGGCCAGTGAGTGCGGTGTTAGCCTCCACCCAAATAGGGGTACCACACACATAATGGGTTGATAAATCCATCACCACGATCCCACGAAACTCCTAGACAACCCCGCCTCCTCACATAATTCCTATAACATAAGAACCGTCTGTGTTGAGATTGATACAATCCCTTGGAGGTAACCACTGAATCTATCTCCCTAGTAAACTAGTAAAATTATTTATAGCTACACTCAACGATCCATGGATCACAGAAAGGGATCGTGCCTCCATCCTGATTCTTGCTATCCTAATATAGTCATTCAAGAGGTACCTTGTTCTTGCCACAATGAAACTACATGAGGAATGGATCCCCTCAAACCTGTCTCGATTCCTTACGTTCCATAAAACCCAATATCCCGCAATAAAGATGTTATGCCACACTGCAATTTCTGTTCCCGAGCTGTTGGCCACCTCGAACCAATGCTCCATGAGATGAACGTTGCTAACACCTGAGGGAGCATAGGTCATGTAATTTCTGAAGAAACTCTATATCTAATGATCCCATTATCCCATGAAGAAAATCTGACTCAAGATCCCTTCATTTTTATTCAAGCATAATTGGAAACAAGAAATCATGCTTATACCCAATCGTTTAATATTATCATTTGAAGGAAGAGCATTATTACTTATCATCTAGTTGATAAAGTTAAGTATAATGGGTTCTTTGTCACACCAAGCCATATAACTCCACCTATAATGCTTCCCTTGAGAAAATATCAATCCTTAGAAATCATTCAAAATGATTTTCCCCAAAGGGGGAGGTGTCCAAACTCACATGTCCTTATTAGATAACATGATAATAGTGTAAAAACACATTATGGTTTACACCCAAAAGAGATCTAAAGAAATGGTGTTACAATCTAGCCTCCCTGAATGAAATAGTAGGGTCCAGACATCTTGGGTAACCCAACACACAGACTGACAAGTTATTATACCAGATGGAAATAAGTCCCTCCCCGATGATGCATTGGGAGTACGAAAGTAGGGTTGGATTGATATCACTTTCCAGAGATCATAAGGATGAACCATTAGATAAGAGAGTTGGAACACATGACTTGAATAGGTATATCATCTGCATTCCCAAGAGGGTAAAATACTCAATTATTTCCCATGAATGCATTGAACTCATAGTTTGGATAGTGTCTTCCAGTCTCCTTGTATTGATTTATCCCTCACTACTAGGTTGATCCATATTTTTCTACAATGCACATTACCTCTTCCTTTAGACATCGTATCCTATATAAAACTCACAATTATTCTATCAATATACATGATCACCCCCTTAGGCACACATACAGAGGCCAAGGAATGAACTGGTATCGTTGAAAGAATGGTATTGACTAGAGTGATTCATCTCCCATGGGATAAGAAATAATTTTTTCAATTCATAATATGACCTGTAGTCTTCCTTACCACTTTTTTGAAATCCCTGGTTCATAGTCTTCCTAGAGAAATATGGGTACTGAGGTATTCCATGGGGAAAGAACCCCGTCCCATGCATAAAATTCTTCCCATACTAGACCCCCTACTCAAGCTGTATGAACATGGCACAAAGAAGTTACTCTCAACCCTGTTCACAATTTGCCAACTACAGTGATTGTACTCCCAAACTATCCTATTAAACACAAGAAGGTACCTCCCTCAATGATTTATGAAATTAACCGTGTCACCCGAAAATATTATGTTTCATACTGCTGGAAGGCCATACTTCTTACAATATGGAACATTGTCCCCAATGGATACACCACTATTGATCAGCCTACTCACAACATCTCACATGAGGTTGAAAATACTTGGTGATAACAGATATCCTTGTCGAAGACATCACACAGACATGATGAAACCCTAAGTCATCCCCATAAATGACACTGACATCCATAGCGAACAAACACACATGAAAATAATATCACATGCCCAATTTGAGAACTCTTTCATATCCAAAACCATGTTGATAAAACTCCACTCTATAATATCATAGTACTTATTCATATATAACTTAATAACCATGTTAGAGCCACATGATTTTCTATTCATGTCTCTCAGCATCTCCTGCGCCAGTTCCATGGTGCCCTGGATCGACTGATCCTTTAAAAATCCTAGTTTCTCCATGGATATCCTCTAAGATAAAAGTCATGGCACCCACTTGTAGATTATACATACCACGATCTTGAAAGTGACATCTAACATGATCAAATGTCAATAGAGGGCTAGAGAAGTGGGATCATTTATCTTAGGTAGATTCACTAGAGTAGTCACTACCATAATCTGAGGGATGACACCATGCATATGAAATCTTGGATGACAAGAGCAATGTCACATTTAAATAAATTATGAGAAGATGGAAAATTTGACCAATTTATTAATTCATTATTCACATCTTATGAAAAATTGATTTCATATTTTACCCACCACACTAATATGATAAAAATAATTTTATATAATAATTCCAAAAATTATAAAATGATGGGATACCAATAATTGTCCATAAAAAAGTATCCTAAGGTATAAAAAATTGATTAAATTATAAATATAAATTTATCACACCATTATCTAAATATTATTATATCTAATCAATTAAGGGATTCATATATTTATATATATATTATCATCTAGTAAACTTTTTCAGTCAATACGAGCGAAAGGTCAAACAATGGTTCAATGACACATAACTATGGGGGATAGTGAAATGAAAGAAACATGACTTGACACATACTATGTATTACACCATCTATATACAAGATTTTTTAAAACCATTTCCTACTCAACTCAATCATAAATTACTACTATTCTAGAAAAATAATAAGTCTCTTAATAAAAAAATTCTACAAATGAAATAGGTTGATTGAGTAAACGTATCTACATCATTATTTATCTCTATATTATAATACACTATCTTGGCAATTTTAGATGTTATATAAAATCAATTCAAACTCATTATCTGATTGATTTGAAATATATTTTTTGGTTGACTCATTTAATTTTATTTAGGACACAATTAATAAGAACAGGAGTACCTTAATTATAGTCATTTTCATTTCAAATGTATTATAAATAAAAAAAAGTAATAAAATTTGCATTCACTATTATAAATTGCATATAGTTATTGTGGAGGCACAAAAATGGATGTATTTTTGAAGGATTGGGTGTCAATAAATGTGTAGGTCTTGTCGTGAGATTATATAATCATCTCTAGAATAGGGAATGCCTTTTTTAAATAGTACTAATAATATGTAAAGGTATGGTTTTGTCCATTTATTTAAGGATATCAAGAGTAACAACTAAATGATAAATGAAAATAAAATAAATCAACATCATATATGATATAAATATATACTAATATGAAAATTAATTTAGGTTAATGTAAATGTAACTTCATATACTCCTAAATGAGCATTAATACATCATCTTTCAATAATATTAATCTCACCCTATATTGTAAAAAATTTAAATATCATGTCACAATGAATTACAAATATCAAACAAATTGTTACTAGATGAATATATATCCAAATAGATTGTAATCATTGAAAAGTAATATACTATTATTTATTATGTGTCAAATTCTTATATATTTTTAGATCTTTTTTTGATAAAGTTTTCTCATGTATATTATTTATAAATATAATGGTTTAATGAAATTATACACAAATAATTTATCAAATAACATTTAAATCCACTGGTGAATATAAAAAAATCATTAATCTTCAAAAAATAGTTATAAAAAATATTTATTTTATTTACTAAAGCAACTTTTTTCCATGTTATTATCTATTGAATAATAAATAACTAGAATATATAAATAAATTACTAAATTGGTAGTTTGGTCAAATATTTATTGAAAAATATATACAGAATGAAATTTATTATAAATACACAATGATAATAATGTATAATATTATATTATAGTTTTTATAAAACTTAAAAAACATTATTAACATAAAATTTGTAATATTATATTTCTTCATTATATATAATTCAGAAAAAAATTATCCAAAACATAATACTATGATACCAAATATAAAATAATAATTTGTTAAGAAAAAAATTAACAAAAACAATATTCAGAAATGAAAATAAGTTGTTTTCATATTAATCCTAATTGAAAATATATAAGTCTTAATGGGTAATCTAAACATTATATATATTTATTACTAGCATTTGGTTAAATAATAAATATTTTAACTATATATTTATAATTATTTTTATTGATTTCAATATTTTGTAGAATTATATTTAATTTAGTAATACATATTATATAAAAAATATTTTATTACATGATTTATATTTTTATTTTTTAATAATAAAGTAGCGAACATATAAAATCAATTTGAATTTGTCTATTTAGTAGAATATTTTATAAAATGCAAAATAAAATTCAAAGAGAAAATGTTATTTCCCTTAAAATTATATACCCCTTAGCCAAAGGCTATTAATATTTTTATCTTAAAAACCCCACTTCTTTTATGGGTTTAGAGTGATCCTATAAATTAACCTAAGGATTATAGGCACATTACCTTGAACAATACATAACATGATGTCTCAAATTCATAACGACCTTCATTAGTGGAAAAAATCCCCCCACATTGGAATTAATATTCATTCCATTACGATAATATGTAAATTATTTCCACTATATATGCCCACGTGAATTCTTAGACAAAGTCATATTCAATAGAGGGCTATGAGAAAAGACACATCATCACTAGAGAAGAACATTCATGGGATTAACATTAAATAAATATAACATGTAGATTAAGATGCAAGGACCAAGGATCTCTATAAAGATGCTAGAGAGAAGCCTAAACTAGAGACTAGCCTCTTCTATTATAAGTCCACAAGGCTGAAGGTACACAATGAAACAGTGGGTCAGAGGCCATGATTCCCAAAGTACAAAAACATAATAACTAATGAATTAATAAATTCAACTATAAAAACATTTAAATTATACACATATATATATACAATGTAATTATATATAATATATTTTTAATTCAAATTTAAATCTATTTATGTATAATACAATAACTAATATTTCTAATATATATATAATACTTATAAATATATATTTCCACAAAATAAAAAAATTTATATGAGAAATTATAAATTAATTATGAAAGAAATTAATAATTAATTATAAAATATTTTAAATCCCATTAATAAATTTCATAACCGTAATCATAAAAATGAGGTCAATATATTACAACATTAGAATAGAAGTTTTTAAATTTTACAAAGTATAATTAATTGAAACCCTATCAAAATCATGATAATTAAAAACTATAAACAAATAAATATACCCATATTTTTATTTCATTTCTACCATATATTAATTCTATGAATCATTTGAAACTAAATTAATATATAATATTACATTAATACATGAGAGGGAATGATGGAAGAGTATTCATACCGAAATAATCACCCCTAATTTAAATTCCCAAAATCACTAATTATCTAAAAAACCATATTTTCCAAAAAAGTAAACATTTTTTTAACCCAAAAATATATTCATTATAAAATTTCTATGTTTATACACTGAATTAAATAATAAATAATCTAAAAGGCACCCATGCAAGTCGATACTGAGAAAGAAACCAACTGAATGAATTTGGTTTGATAAGGGAGGTTTGAATAGTCACACAGGAGGGAGAGAGTAGGATGGGAGGGGACTCATAGTAAGAGGGATGTTATATGGTAGAGGTTGGTGTCGGGGGATGGTAGCATGACCTGAGCGAGACAAGTTGGTAGGGAGAGTTTTAATATAGGAGAGACATCATAATTATTGAATTAGGTAGAGTTCATGTGGAGAGAGGGGGACTAGTTAATATGGTTTTAATGTTTTTTTATATTAGATAGTTACCTCCATTTGGATATCACTATTTACATGATTAGCCACCTCTAAATAGAAAATAACAACCTTTAAAAAATAAAACATCCCATTTCTTTAGTAGTATACAATTTGATAATACACATTGGTTGAATGTTAATCTTTATGGGTGGAGCTCAATGTTAACAAACCACCAGTACATACAAAATGACACATTCCAATTTTGTTATTCTTTGAATCATCCGACAAGGAATAACATTTACCAATTGGTCCATTTTGTTAAATATAAGTGGTCATATGGTCCATTTTATAGATGGTCCAAATTCCAATGTTTTTGATGGCCTAGAGGCCCATGTTATTTGTGATAGTAAGGCCTAAATATATATAGAAAATAGCCCTTAAATAAACAGATTATAATTAAAATAATATAATATTTATATAATATTCAGAATAATAACATATATATATATATAATTAATATAGTAAAAAATATATTTAATATAAAATAAATTAATTTTTTAATACATAACTATTCATGCATGAACATATTGTATCAAAGTCCTGTATAATTTAAAATTTGATTATCTCAAATAAAGGATTGAATAATTATTTGAAATAAATGAAAACATGAAAAAAAATTATATACTCAATTATGAAAATAAAAAATAATATATAACTAAATAATTTTAAATTAACATATATTAATGCCTTAAAATATTTAATACACAACTAATAATTTTTACCATGTAGTGTTTTAAAAATTAACCTCACCAATAATATGAATTCTAATAATAAAAAGATCAACTTTTTATTGGAATTATTATTTTTCAGTATTTTCATTTTAACTAAAACATACATACATATCACACAATATATTTTTATATTTTTCATTTCAACATTATTTTCACATTACCTTATCCCCACAAAAATTTTGTTTAAAATTCATTTTTCACAAATAAATATTTTTTATTAATCAATCAAATCCCATCAAGATCTGTAATAGTTAAAAAATGATTATATGAAATGTGTTAATGATATGTAATCATTCTAAAATGTTGTTATAATTGTAATCATGCATGACAACTAAATCACCGCCATTATTATACTATCATGAATATTTTTATAGTTAACACATGATGTTAGGATTGTTTCTACTGACTCGATAATACCTAAACTTTTCAATAATTTTGAAACCAGTTTTCCTTTTTTTCTTATATTTTTTTATAGTTCCCTTAAATAAATCGAGAAATAAATAATTTAACACCTAAATGTAATTACTATTGTCAGATCTTATTTTTAATGATCAAAATTTAGAACATAAATTTATATATTTCTTTTAAATAGTAATTCATTGGAACTTGTATTGATATTTAAATCAACGAAGAAAATTATTGTCTAAAAATAACCACATATAATATACTTTTCATTATACTAATTTTCTTTTTCAATATTTCAATTATTAAAAGTGAAATTTTTATTATTTTTTTCCTTATGTCAATAATTTCATGATAAATAATCATCTCTGTTCTATAGAACCCTCAAAAACAAATGATATGAATTGTTTTTACTAAAATTATAAATAAAAGATATATTAAAATATAAAATTAATCATTATTTTTTGATGGATTGATTTTTCATTGTAATAAAAATATAATAAACTCTCTAATAGTATAACATATTTTAACATTTATTACCATATGAAGGTGCTCAATGGAAAAACATAAATTTTTTAATATTCATCCACTTTATATAATAAATCATTATTCAAAACAAATAAATATTTCCACATTATATCCAATAATTGATGATTTTTTTTGTTTCATATAGTCCAATTAAAATTTTTTAATATTGGCTTTTGGATTATATTTGCATGAAATCCCAATTAAAAAAATTTCTAATAAATTGGTATAGTATAATATATATTGATACAGTAAAAACTACATGGATATAATTATTTTTCTAATATAATAATCAACACCACTACTGATCCTTCCCCAAATAGAGTAATCCTCATGTTTATTATGAGTGGTTATTTTCAATAATATTTCTATAAAATGAATTTTTGTGTAATTTAATTTTATGTTACCCTAATTTTTAACACATTTATTTAACATTATTATAATCTAATTAGAATTGTAAATTTATCTTGAATTGTTCTGGTGAATATTCACAATCTTATTTTTTAATTTATGATATATTTTGTATACACTATGTCAAATATATAAATTATTAGTGATTTAAAAAAAATTTACCCATGATTTTATTTTTCAAATCCACAATGTATTATATTCTCTTGAATCAATTCACAGCTCCTTTAAAAATCCCCAGGGAATCATTTCACAGAGGATTTATGTACTGGTTCTAACCAATTATGGGTGGTTTGAAATTTATATTAAAAATATTATGTATTATTTGTTATTTATTATTTATAAATATGTATTGGGTGATATTTGAACAAATTAGTATTTGTTATTCTAATTTTTTTAGCAATACAACATGACAATAATTTAGTGATTATATGGACATTAATATATGAATATTAATATAGTGAAATAAAATTAAATTCATATGTAGGAGTTTATATATATCCAAAAAATTGATCGATTCATATAAAAGGATGATTATATATAATTGTATAAAAAATTATTTATATATTAATTTATAAATATATTAAAATATTCATAATATATATAAATATATATTTTTATAAATATATATAAATACACACACCAAGATATCTATATATAATTACATAATTTTACAAACACAAATAAATATTTATTTAATCACATATATATATATTTATATACCTACCTTTATAATAAAAATAAATATATAAATTTATATCAACAAAAGAGGTTTTCCATGTCATTTTTTAATGAAATCCCAAAAGAACGAAGAGGGTGCATTGGGACATAAAATATAAACTTTCCCATATTCCAAAATCCAATGGATTTTGAGATCATGAACTATGTACAATAGCATACACATGAAAAAATACAATTTAAATGATCAAATTCAAATAATCACCAAATAAATACCCTATAAAAGAAGACTCATATTGGGATAGGTACTCCAATGACACTGACCACATGAAAATCATCCTCTTTTCCACATTTTATCCTTCTCACAAGAATTTAAATTATAAATAATTGTAACATTAATAATCCATAAATATGAGGTTGCTACGAAGTATTTCACATTTATTAAATTCATATAAACATTTAGAATTGGTTTTATATAATGTTGAAAAAAAATTACATAATGTGATGGAAAGATCCAAACACTGTACATTTTTATCCCAAATATAAGGCTTTATTTTTATAATTAGGTTTCATTAATGAAAATTTGGATTCATTAAATGTATGTTCCCATAGCATAAATATTGACACCAAAACAATTTCAACACATTCTTAGAGGCCGTGTAAGAACATTTGAAAAAGTGGGATTGACAAAACAAATCATAGTACGGGATATATAAATAATGGAGTCTAATTAGTCTATGAAAAAATGTGACAACCTCGGAAGATGTCTGCATTTTTAAAAATTAAACATTGATCACATAAATAAAACCTTTCTAATTATGAAGGTGAATAATAATTCAAAACATTTGAAACCAATTTAATATAATATAGAATAATATGATAGAATTTTGGGGAATATAGAAACTCATTAAAAATTTTTAATTGGAAAATTAACCATCCACCATTAAATGTTCTTAACATTTCCTTATTTCATGAAATCAAAAGTAATATTGAAAAACCAATTTTTCATGTATAATATTGGTATCATGAATAATTATTCTCAAAACCCTTTTTGCATCATCTTTAGTCCATGTAAATATAACTAATTGCAAATTAATTTTATAAGATTAACGAATTAGGTTATCTCCTTCATTTTTTCCATTATAGACTACATCATTACCAAATGAAATATTGGTATATATGAAGATAACCAATCACCAAGGGATATATCTGGATCACCTATTATCATAAATAATGAATAAGTTATATGACTTCATGAAAATAACTGAAATCATGTATAGTTTCTTTATAAATCATTTTAAAGGCTCTTTTAAACCCATACGAAATAATTCCTATTTTCATATTATCATAAGGTGAAACACATTTTTTTAATAACCATATAAGTGTAATATTCCTTAAAAAGTGTAAATATGGTGTACATTAAAGAATATTTACATCTTTTATAGGAATCTTGATAAATAATAAAAAAAATTATTATTTAATTCAAGGTTATTATATATACATTAAAAAATATATTTTTTTCGATGTTGTAAAAACATAAAAAAAACCAACATGGGAATGTTTTAATTATTTCAATTTAAATATTTTTATAGAAATATATAATAGTAAAAAAAATACAATTAGAAACCTTTAAATAAAATTAATAACTATCTTAAAATATTTTCTTGAACATATATGTGGTCAAAAAATAGGCGGAAGGATAAAATTAAAATAATATTTTTAATATAGTTTACGTTTACATGAGTCTCAACTTGTTTTATATGTATAACTACAAAAATGATTAATGAAATTATATTAGTGATGTAAATTTTTATGAAATATTTTCATATTAATTACATTATCACAATTCAGTTCATTTCTATTTTATCATATTTTAGATTGTTACTATAGTTTTCAACATTACATTGAATGTTTTAAGGTCATTTGGTTTTAAACCTCAAACTAAAACTAGTGCATTAACCATTTTCAATGGAGTTACAGTAAAATTAACTCTATACTTTTAAATAATTCATCAATATTACATTTACAAATTATATAGACTTTGAAAAACATTGTAGCATTTGATAATCATAAATATTAAATAAATGATTTATTTACTAATTAGTTACATTTATATGGCTATCCTTATATGGGGTATATGAAAATATAATTACATCTCTTCAAGAAATTAATATTCCACATGTATTCATGAGTGAAAATATTGTTTTCCAATGAATGTCATGATAAGAAGGTTAGTAATATCTTATCACTATAGAATCAAATTGTGTTTATAAAAATAATATATATTAAATTTATATATCATGATAAGCCTCTATATGAGTCTGTAATGATAAAAAATACATTACTCTTCACTGAGATGATACTCGATAGGTATGCACAAGCAATGTTTTCATTTCTTGTATGAAGGAAAATGAGATGAAAAATGGTTTTAAGATAATAATTATAAAATTTATGTTCATTTAGGATATAGATGTTATAATTTTATCATTGTTAAATTACATTTTTATGAGGTATAAGAAGAAATAAGCATGACTCAGATGGTTTTAAAATATTCACTTCTTTGAAAATATTCCATTGACTTAAACCATAAACTATACTAGATTGTTATTTTTGGTCTACTAAGACTTATAGTAATTGGGGAGGAGAATTATAAATGGACATGGATAGGTATTTTTCATTATAGTGTTCTTAATGTTCCTCAATAATATAGAATTGGATGTTCTATTTTTTAAGTGATGGGATAGTCACTCCTATAACTACATTAATATTTTAAATATAATATGTGTCCTTATTTAGATCAAGTGGAACAAAATGGAAATATTTTAAGTCAAATATTTTATAATTCATATAAAATATCAACCAATCATATTTATCCAATTTTTTTAATATATTTTATTCATTTTCATTTATTTTTACACCCCATATAAACAATTTTTAATCTTTAATAGGTAGTAATGTTTTTCCTTGATAATTATTTATTTTTTCCATTAATTACATTGAAAATATTACCAAATTTGAAAATAAAAAACCCAAATATTACAATAATTTTTCAAGATTCAATTATTATAGGTGGAATAAATTAATTTTAAAATAAATATAAAGTCCAAAACAAAACCAATTTTTAAGAAAAGATCATTTTACAAATAATAATGAATATATAAAAAAATAATTAAATGTCGATTGATATAAATAAAATTGAATTATTTTTAATAAAATTAGAATAATTCCACCTTAAAACCAATATTAAATTTACTTTATATTTTAAACATGTGAAAATAAAATACAGATTGAATAAAAATATTTATATTTCACTATTTAGTAAAAGATAAATCATATATACTAATACAAATAATTCATAAAATAATATATTTAATATAATGATTTCAAAATTTAGGATAATTTTATCAAATTTTATTTCTAAAATCATGAAATTATCTTTTAAATAAATCCATTTCATATATGGAAAAAAATTAGTTAAATAAAATTATTACAATTTCAAAAAAACCCATATGCTGTTATTTGTAAAACTATGAATAAAGTTAATCATTAATTAGAGTGATTATAAATCATAATATTTAATTATCTTTAAAATTAAATGGGTATGAAAAATATTCAACCTTTTGAATATTGTGTTCTCAAAATTTTATTCCTTATATAAACTGGTAAGGGTATTTTTCAAATATATATTTTTTCAGATACCAATATTACTTCCTCAAAAAGCTGATTGTTTCCACAAATCATATCCTGATGAATCATCATATACTACGGTACCATATCCCTATCATCCAAAATATATACTATATTTTCTTAATATGATATATTCTTCACTAACTACCTGATTCATTGCTCAAAACAATAGATACATCATGTGAATTATTCCGTACCAATGAAAAATGAATCACATCATGCACATGAGATAAATAAATAGTTAAGATCATCTGACTGTAGATGACCCCATTTTTTGAATAATTTCATATGAAATAAAATAATATAAACATATTTTATCTTTCCTTATAAAACACATAAAAAATTTCAAGGATTTAATTTTATAAAGACATTATCTCCATCCCCAAATGAGAGATTTTTCCTTAGGTTATCTACATAAATTTTCTTACATATCTAATATGAGGACATATTGTGTTGAATTATCCTAACCATCTCAATAATTTCTTATAAAATCACTACTAAAAATTATATTTTAATGGCATGGAATACCAAGAAATTTTTTAAAAATTTAAATGGAAATTTTCCAAGACCATATGCTCTGATAGAATGTGATTCTGACACCCGGTGAGCCCAGAATAAAATTTAAAATTTTTTTATGTGCGCTTACGTACATGTGAGTGTTGGTTATTCTTAACTTTTTAACTATTTATTGGAAGGAAAATTTAAGGGCACCATTGATCTCAGAACACCGATATTCTCCTAGAAAATATTTAACTTCGCCTAAATAGGGTCAACCAGAAAAGTTATATTTTCATACTTTTAACAAGAAAGTGTAAAATAAAGTAAAATTGTTTTATTTTGTTGTTGAATTTTCAAAATCATTTCAGCATGATTTTTAGACACCCATGAATAAAAAACACAATATATCATTTTTGAAATAGCAATGTGACTATGTAAGAGTTTATAACTAAAATACCGATTTGTCTTTGACAATTAATGACAATGCAGGAAATACTGAATCATAATTCTCTATATAATGGATTAGAAATGATCCAAGGATGATGGGAGGATGTTAGATTATTTTTGGTAAGATTCCCTGAAAAATTCATGGGTAAACAACGATGAAACAGTGGATCGACGAACAAAGTTTGGATTAGACGTCGACATAATGATGAACAATGAGCACAAACTTCATCAATATCAATGATTGAGCTAATCCAGGAAGAACTCATATTTGGTATTATTATGATGTATATAATATTTTCATCATATTGAAAGAGGTATTGGATGTATAAATTCTTAAATATGGGTTCTTTGTGCTTGATATGATTAAAACCTCAACCAGCGCAATGAAAGGGTGGGTTCAGTTATCGGTGTGTGGTGGTCTGAGGCCGCAGCCTCCGGTGGTCTAGGTAGATTGTGCTAAGATAGCGAGGCAGTGCGAGATGGGGATCCAGTCATACGGTGGTCGACACAACTTCTGGCAGTGAGAAAGTGGGCGCACAGCAAGCGAGGGCCAGGTGGCCTCAACTGATGACAGGGGAGAGCAGACCTGAGATGTAGTGGTCAGGTATGATTGAGGCATCGACGTTGGTTCCGGCGGACACAATGGTTGTGGAAGAAGGTTTGCCATTATGTTTAACAAGGAGAGGTGGTGTGAAATTTGGGGAAGGAGAAGATTAAAGAAGGTAAAAATGAAATAATTGAAAGAAATTAAAAAATGAGAGGGAAAGGATGGTTATTGAGTCAGGCATGTAAGAAGGGGAATTAGGGTTCATGTATTGAGTTTTGAATTATAGAAATATAAAAAAAACAAGTAATAATAATAATAATTATTTATTTATTTATTTAATTGATAAAATATTATTTTTTCGTAACTCCTCTATGTGTCCTTGGTTTTATGAACTGTCAATGGCAGAGTGATCGTGGGATCAAGACGATCGATTCAAGTCCTATGTTGAATTTTAAATTATGGTCCATGGAATGGGTGCACAAAACACATAATATTGTTATTATTATCATTATTATTGTCAGATCTGGTATCAGACATATCTCCCTCATATGGTGTCGGGATAAAAAAATTGCCTATGATGCTGCGAACCTAAAATTAGGATGAACGTTTCAGGACCAATTTTGAATATTTAAATCGAGATCAGGTTGTGGGCCCCATGAGGCTTGGTTCACTCGTGTTGTGGGGAAACACTTTTTTTCACCGGGTATTTGATTTGGATGAATGAGTAGTCTATCTCATGTGTTTTTCCGTGAGAATCAAAATGATGAAATCTGTATAATTTGTTCCATGACGGAGGTGTGGGACCCACAATATGCCTCTTGAGCATATTAGGATGACGTATAATTTTCCTATCAGATCGAGTTACAGGGAATGAGTACTCTGTCTATGGAGTTGGTACTCCTCTACAGGAAAAGGGTGTGGTTTGTCCACACCTAACATACATAGAGTCTGTACTCCCCAAACGAGTATGGTGCGGGTCCCCTATGATTAGATTTGTTTCTCCCCTTCTTTCTAGGGCGATAGTCCTTCATAAATCTTACGTATATTGAGTCGTTAATCCACTATCAAGAAGGGTGCAGGTCCTCCATGTTAGGAGTCAATACTCCCATAACGTACTAGGGAGTGAGTCCCCTATATGTGAATTATAGAGTCGGTACTCCCGTACCAGGTTGGGTGTGGGTCCTCTATTATAGGAGTCGGTACACCCCTAACATACTAGGGTGCGAGTCCTTGTAGACCCCGAAAAACGCGTCCCCAAAATTTTCCAAATGCTTCCATACATGATCCAAGATTGTAGTCCATTTCGCAAGCTTCGATTTGGTAGGTCGTAGGGCCTGAACGGAGTTACGGATTAGGAGTTATGGACGTTTGAAGTTGGGCTGGAAATCTGGTTCGCAAAGCCCATTCGCGAAGCCCCCCTCCGTGATCGCGGAGCACCGCCGCGAAGCAATGGGGCGAGAGGCTCCGCGAACCCGTTTGACGTTTGCGATGCGCCGCGAAGACCCCTCGCGAAGCACTCATGCGAAGCACCGATGCGAAGCACCCGTGCAGTACGGTCCCGCGAAGCCCCGCCGCGAAGCGCCCCGACCATCGTGGCCTCGCGAAGCTCCAGAGGCGGTGATGCTCCGCGAACGCATTTGACGTTCGCGAGCGCGCCGCGAAGCTCCTGAGGCGGCGCGGAAGTTCTGCTTCGCGGCGCCCCTGCCTATAAATACCCAGCTCACCCCCCTTCTCGAAAAGAGGTCCAAGGACGGCCGAGGACGGCCACGGCCACTTCGCCCCTTGGGCGGCCGAGCGGAGCTCCGCATTGCGGCTCCGCGAAGCCATGCTCCGCGAGCAGCTTCCTTCGCGTTGCTGCTCCGCGAGATGAGACTCCAGGAGTCCATGCTTCGCGAGCCTATGCTCCGCGATGCTGCTCCGCGAGACCAAGCTCCGCGAGAGCCCTTTGCTCCGCGAGCCCTTGCTCCGCGATGCTGCTCCGCGAGACCAAGCTCCGCGATGCTGCTCCGCGAGACCAAGCTCCGTGAGACCCCTTTGCTCCGCGAGAGACCATTGCTCCGCGAGGCCATGCTTCGCGAAGCTACTTCGTAAAGACCCATCCTTCGCGAGGATCCTACCTTCGCGCCCACCGGTCCATACCGCGGGGGCTGCGCCCCCGCACCCCCGCTCCGGGTCAGTGCCGGGCTGCGGTCCCGGCCCTCCGGGCCGGTCCCTTCGCTACCGTCACAGCCCCCCATGAAATATGGAGAGTCGCACCGCGAACTTTTCGGGCCGGGATGCCGGGATTTTCCATTGCGCCCTTATGCGCTCCCACCTACCACCTATGGGACACCATGATTTGAGATACTCCTCCACACACCATGGAACACCTTGAGTTGACATATTCCTCTTGGTTTCATTCCATGTCGTGAGTCGAGATTCTCATCATCAATTCCCCGGGTACCTTGAGTCGATCCATTCCTCAGGTAACTCCTCCACACCCAATCACTCGGCTCCTATGCCAGGTTCAACCAGAAAGGGCCGCCCTTGCGTAAGTCCCAACACCAACCATTTCTAGGCACCTTCTGCCTAATAGTCCTATCTACAAGACTATAAACTGTAGTACTCCCTATCTAACAAACGATAGGATGCCTCTCGCCCTATGTGAGAGATGCCTCATGCTCCAAGCATGAGCCTCCAATAGTCCTATCTACAAGACTATAAACTGTAGTACTCCCTATCTAACAAATGATAGGATGCCTCTCGCTTCTAACGAGAGATGCCTCATTCTCTTATCATGAGATGACAATAGTCCTATCTACAAGACTATAAACTGTAGTACTCCCTATCTAACAAATGATAGGATGCCTCTCGCTTCTAACGAGAGATGCCTCATTCTCTTATCATGAGATGACAATAGTCCTACCTACATGACTCTAAACTGTAGTATTCTCCCTATCTAACAAATGATAGGAGGCCCAATTCACCAGTGAGTTGGGATGCCCTCATGGCCAGACATGAGGAAGACATTACGGGCAGCTTCCTAGCGTAAGCCCCATTCACCAGTGCTGCTTCTCAGCGGCACTCAGGCAACTTCCTAGCGTAAGCCCCATTCACCAGTGCCGCTCCTCAGCGGCACTCGGGCAGCTTCCTAGCGTAAGCCCCATTAACCATTGCCGCTCCTTAGCGGCACCCGGGCAGCTTCCTAGCGTAAGCCCCATTCACCAGTGCCACTCCTTAGTGGCACCCGGGCAGCTTCCTAGCGTAAGCCCCATTCACCATTGCCCCTCCTTAGTGGCACCCGGGCAGCTTCCTAGCGTAGGCCCCATTCACCAGTGCTGCTTCTCAGCGGCACTCGGGCAGCTTCCTAGCGTAAGCCCCATTCACCAGTGCCGCTCCTCAGCGGCACTCGGGCAGCTTCCTAGCGTAAGCCCCATTCACCAGTGCTGCTCCTCAGCGGCACGCGGGCAGCTTCCTAGCGTAAGCCCCATTCACCAGTGCCACTCCTTAGTGGCACCCGGGCAGCTTCCTAGCGTAAGCCCCATTCACCAGTGCTGCTCCTCAGCGGCACGCGGGCAGCTTCCTAGCGTAAGCCCCATTAACCATTGCCGCTCCTTAGCGGCACCCGGGCAGCTTTCTAGCGTAAGCCCCATTCACCGGTGCCGCTCCTTAGCGGCACCCGGGCAGCTTCCTAGCTTAAGCCCCATTCACCAGTGCCGCTCCATAGCGGTACCCGGGCAGCTTCTTGCGTAAGCCCCATTCACCAGTGCCGCTCCTTAGTGGCACCCGGGCAGCTTCCTAGCATAAGCCCCATTCACCAGTGCCGCTCCATAGCGGTACCCGGGCAGCTTCTTGCGTAAGCCCCATTCACCAGTGCCGCTCCTTAGTGGCACCCGGGCAGCTTCCTCGCGTAAGCCCCATCCACCGCTGTGACCCCATTCAGCGGTAAGCCGTTGACAACCCTATCCAGCAGTAAGCCGTTGTGACCCAATTTAGCGGTAAGCCGTTCTGGGCCTCTATCCTGGAGTAAGTCCCAACACCATGGGCCGCTCAACGCGTAAGCCCCTCTTCGCTTCTCACGGACGCACCCTTCGCGACGTGATCGTCAGGTCCTTGCAACCTCTTGTTTCTCACACCGAGCATGACTCACGTGAGCTTAGAGTGAGCACCGACCCTGACAAAACCATTTGAACTACGAGGTCTTTGATCCATGTCAAGGCATGGTACGTAGGAAGCCTCCACGAGGTTCAAGCCCACCATTAGTGGACCAAGGTCTACTCACCTTTTGAACTACGAGGTCTTTGATCCATGTCAAGGCATGGTACGTAGGAAGCCTCCACGAGGTTCAAGCCCACCAATAGTGGACCAAGGTCTACTTTCACGTCGGTTCACCGACACACCCACCCGTCGCTCATTCACGTCGGGTCCCATTCCAGTCCAGCGGTAAGCCGTTGTGACCATTTGAACTACGAGGTCTTTGATCCATGTCAAGGCATGGTATGTAGGAAGCCTCCACGAGGTTCAAGCCCACCATTAGTGGACCAAGGTCTACTCACCCTTCTGAACTACGAGGTCTTTGATCCATGTCAAGGCATGGTACGTAGGAAGCCTCCACGAGGTTCAAGCCCACCATTAGTGGACCAAGGTCTACTCACCCTTCTGAACTACGAGGTCTTTGATCCATGTCAAGGCATGGTACGTAGGAAGCCTCCACGAGGTTCAAGCCCACCATTAGTGGACCAAGGTCTACTCACCCTTCTGAACTACGAGGTCTTTGATCCATGTCAAGGCATGGTACGTAGGAAGCCTCCACGAGGTTCAAGCCCACCATTAGTGGACCAAGGTCTACTCACCCTTCTGAACTATGAGGTCTTTGATCCATGTCAAGGCATGGTACGTAGGAAGCCTCCACGAGGTTCAAGCCCACCATTAGTGGACCAAGGTCTACTCACCCTTCTGAACTACGAGGTCTTTGATCCATGTCAAGGCATGGTACGTAGGAAGCCTCCACGAGGTTCAAGCCCACCATTAGTGGACCAAGGTCTACTCACCCTTCTGAACTACGAGGTCTTTGATCCATGTCAAGGCATGGTACGTAGGAAGCCTCCACGAGGTTCAAGCCCACCATTAGTGGACCAAGGTCTACTCACCCTTCTGAACTACGAGGTCTTTGATCCATGTCAAGGCATGGTACGTAGGAAGCCTCCACGAGGTTCAAGCCCACCATTAGTGGACCAAGGTCTACTCACCCTTCTGAACTACGAGGTCTTTGATCCATGCCAAGGCATGGTACGTAGGACGCCTTTATGAGGTTCAAGCCCACCAATAGTGGACCAAGGTCTACTTTCACGTCGGTTCACCGACACACCCACCCGTCGCTCATTCACGTCGGGTCCCATTCCAGTCCAGCGGTAAGCCGTTGTGACCTCTGAACTACGAAGTCTTTGATCCATGTCAAGGCATGGTACGTAGGAAGCCTCCACGAGGTTCAAGCTCACCTGTCGTTTATTCACGTCATGGTTCACTTTCGTCCCGCATGACGTTAAACTGTATTCTCCGAACTACGAGGTCTTTGATCCGTGTCAAGGCATGGTACGTAGGAAGCCTCTACGAGGTTCAAGCCCACCACCAATTGGACCAAGGTCCACTTTCACGTCGGCTCACCGACACACCCACCCGTCATTTCACGTCGGGTCCCATCCTGGTCCAGTGGTAAGCCATTGCGATCATCACCTTTTGAACTACGAGGTCTTTGATCCGTGTTAAGGCATGGTACGTAGGAAGCCTCCATGAGGTTCAAGCCCACCCATCACCCAATTCACGTCGGTTTACCGGCACCATCCCGAACTACGCGGACTTTGATTCCCTGCCACGGGGATACGTAGGAAGCCTCTTCAAGGCTCAAGCCCAACTTCACCGTCGCCCATGCGACGGTCCCATTTCACTCCCCCTCCACTTCACTCATTCATCCATCACCCATCCTGATTCTCACCCGGGCCGCCACATCCCGGTGGAATCATGCCCTCCACCTCCTCGCTGCTCCTAGCGGCGCATGGGCCGCTTTCCATGTGTAAGCCCCATCATATCTCCGGGTCGCTGTCCTCTGTGTACACCCCGATTCATCGCCCTTTTCCCCTATAGGGAGTGCACCACCTCGGATCCGTCCTCATTGGGCGTTCTGGTCTGTCTCTATGGGACCATAGCCGTCTCTATGCGATATACCAATCTGATCCGTCTCCATGGGACGTTCTGATCACCCTCATTCCGTCTCCGCAAGTCGTTAAACTCGCGGCCTACCTCGTGATAAACATGAGATGCCTGAGGAAAACCTCGGATGGAACGCCTTTGGTGTAACCGTCTCTGCTAGATGTTAATCTTGCAACATACCCTGTGCTAAACACAGGAAGCTGAGGAAAACCTCAGATGCACGCCTCGGGTTATGCACCCTTGAGATGCCCTCTTATGAGGAAGAATACAGGTTCCCCAATGTCCACGCACCCAGAGATGCCCCGACATTCCTGATGTTGCCGTCCACTCCGACCGAAGGTCGCTACCATGTCAAGACCCTATGGAAAGTCTTGACGGAAGTAGTGTAATTAACCGGCGTCCATGACAATATGGCACTGGGAATGAGATTCACGAACAACGTATTAAATCTATGAGGGAGACCCGGACTAGGTGACGAGTTCCGAGGAGGAATCCACGGAAGGATGAACCGACATCCCATCATCCCATTTCGATCAAGGAGCAGACGTACCTGAACAAGGAACGAATGCCGCCCGCCATTGGAAAGCGGGAATGCGGGGCAACACAGCCGCGCCTCCTCCGCGGACGGATGCGCGCGCGCCCCGGCGAAAGCGTCGGAAACAGAAATGGTGAACCCGACGTGAAATTCTTCTCCTCAGCATGGAGATTAGTAGCGTTCGAGACACCGGTAGATTGACGTGTCACCGGATCCAGGTATCCGGTGCCTGGCCCCGCCAAGCAAATGGCGGGCCTGTCGTGGAACTCACCGGAAGTCGGGGTAGTAGAACGTGGGGCGCTCCGCTCTGCAGTGTGTTGGCGTGGATCCTTCTCACAGACATGGGGATGGAAGAATGCTGGGGCACTGGCTGTCAATCACTTTCCTCTCAGTACTGATGAGTTGATCCCTTCGTTTGTCAGGAATCAGGTTGCTATGCGGTCACCATCCGCTCCTCGCCCGCGCAGGGGCAGGGGCAACACCACTACGGCCACCCCACATGGCGCCACTACCGCCACGACGGCTGGCACGTCGCGGGAGGCGGGACGTCCACGTCCCCTTTCCCCATCAGAGGTCATCCAACGAAGGGTGATCAACAGCCTCGTGCGCAGGTATGAGGAACAAGGGGTCATCCCGACCAGGGATATGGCCCGTTTGGACCTGGAGGCTTCTAGGCCCCGCCGTCAACGCCGCCCTAACAGGCCGCGCAGGGAGCCCCCGCTCCCCACCCAGACATTCAATCGTTTCGGGAGCCTATCCCCGGAACGCCTTGACGACTCTTCGCCTTATGCTGAAGAGGCAGGTGTTGTTCGGCTCAGTCCGCTCAGGGCCCTGACCCGGGACTCCCAGGCGAGAGCTCCCGTCCGGCCACGTCAGCGCCGCCGTCCGGCCCCGCAGGAAGAACAGGCGGACTATGTCCCTGCGCCACCTACACCGGCCCGCCTGACCCGACGTCAGCGCCGGGCCCGGGCTGAGGACGCTCGCCTAGGCACGGCCACGTCGACAGTAACAGTGGCCCGAGCCACCGCCGACGTACATTATGAAGCCCCCGCCTACATTGAGCAGGGGCACCCCTTCGCTCAACCAAGATTGAGACCCCAGCCGCCCCATGGGCAGGCCGGGTTGACGCTCCGGGTTGCAGGCCCCAGTGATGATCATCGCGAGCTAACCCGCGGTGATGCAGGTCCTCCCCGTACCACTACTCCACAGAGCGTGGGCCTTCCCCGTTCAGAGGGTCGTCGTGGAGGCATGCCTCATGCCGCCCCCATCCTGCAGGAAGACCTGCCCCGGGGCAGTGATGCTCAGCGCGGAAACATTTCCCGCGCCCGCTGTACAGGGTATGAAGTCCATCCTTCTGAAGGCATCGTCCATCCGGTCCTTCGACGTGGGGGCCCCCCCTACGTCCTCTCTGCGACTGACGAAGGTCCTCCTCGCCCCAGCAATTCGAGGAGTGAAGGTCAGCCTCGCTCCACTCGCATCGACCGTGGGGGCCGTCCCCATGCTCCTGCCGGTTCCAACAGAGGCCCCGCCCACGTGGGTACTGTTCATGGAGGTCCTCCCCATGTACCCTTTGATATTTTCCCTGGTGCCCCTCGCACCCCGGCTGTCTCAAGTGGGGGCCCTCTCCGCCACGTCACTAGCGCCGCCCCAGGGCTGCCTGATAGGGGTCAACCCTGTCCCGAAGAGCCACCCAGGGGCAGAAGAGCGGGTCGTCGCCGCCACGGGAAGAATCTTGGGGAGGCCCAGGGGGGGATCAAACCTGCCCGCTTCTCCGATTCGGAAGCGGAATGCGATTCAGTGATGGAACCTTCTCCCAGCTCCTCCGTATCAAGGACTGGGGCAGGAACCAGACGCATCAGCCTCGTTCTCCCCGAATTTGAGGTCCATCGGATTCCCGTCTCTCTCCGCAGGTACATCCAGGAGGAAGAAATCCTGGGAATTCCGCAGGTTTCGACCGCGCAGTCACCGCCACCGTCGCCCGAAGCGCCCTCTTCCTCTACCCGGGATCCCGAGGAGCTGTTTTGGGGGTCAACGGTGGTAGAGCCACGACATAACCGGACACCGGTAACGGCGATTCCCGTACCCGAAGTAGCGGCTATTAGCCCGTCCTATCGTGACATCGTGGTCAGGTCACCTTGCTCTTTAGAGGAAGGCCCAGAGTACGGTGGCCAGTCTGCTCGCTTGCCGTATTCTCCGCCGCCGAGTTTGCTATCCCAGAGGTCCGCCTCGGTGCCGCTACCGGTCCCTCAGCCACCCCCGGTTGATGAGTGGGGAAATGTAGGGCCGAACTCCGAGGATGAACCCAGGAGCTTCTGGAGTATTCTTGCAGCGGACCATTTCCCAGAGAAGTTCTGGCCCGCGGCAGCGTTGAATTTCCGCATACCCGAGTCGCTTACCCCTGAAGAAGTGGGATGCCTTTGTCGGACCCTGTGGGCGACGCACTTCCGCCTCCGTTGGGAACGGGTAGTGTACCCCAGGAGTCGGGAGCACTTCGAGGAGATTGGCAAACAGTGCCGCCTGATTGATGCAGCGGTGCTCCTTGTGGCCCAGCACCCCGAGTCGCCCGGTCATCAGGGTGCCCTCCAACGAAGATGCGTTCAGAGTTTCAAGGCACTCCGCAAGATTGTCAGGGAAGCTACCCCCCATGTGCAAGTCCGTGGTTGGGGACGCTATACCGCTCTCCTCTTCGACCCTATTCTACGACAGCCTGATTCGCTATGCGACATTGAGGATATGCCCTCAAGAGGGGTCACAGTCCACATGGCCGACGTTGTGGATAAGGAAGATGAGCTTGAGTTCCTTGATGGGGACTTACCACCCGAGTGCGTACCGCCACTACTCGACCCATCAGGGAGAGTCACCCGTCATCAAAGGAACCTGATAGGCCTCCCTGTACCCACCGAGTCACTGGCGCTCGGTCGAAGCACTGGCAAGGGTAAGGAGCACGTCGGAATAGCGAAGCACTCCGACCCTTCCGCCTCCGTGCAGAAAACGGACGAAGATCCTGAGAAAGCCACGTTGCGCCAGCAGCTTGCTGAACAGAAGAGGCTGGTCGACAAACTTTTGGCTGAACGCGCCGCAGAGCGACGACCCGACTATGGTAATCCCAGGCCGGGACAGCAGGGGCAGGAACAATTTCCCCCCGGTGAGATGCCTCCGGGCAACCCTGATCATGCTACTGCCACGGACAGGGTGGAAGCCGGAACGTACGGCAAGAGGGCGCGATACGTCTCGCCAAACCCCCCTGAGCGATGGGGCAATCTGAAGAATCCAACCCGGGTTCCCCCGGCCGCCCAACAGGTCGTCCAACCAGTCAACCTGCGAGCAGCAGAAGCCGTCTACCGCGTTGAAGAACCTGGCAATGCGCTTGTGGTTAGGGATCCCCGTCAAGACAGGGACCCCCACCCGGAGGACCTTATTGCGGCACTCACAGCCCGCCTCGAGGCGTTGGAGACACGGCAGGTGGCGGTCCCACCCGATGGCAAGCCTTATCCCGCGTGGGTGGATGATATGCCCGCACCTCCGGGTTTTGGGAACCCCACTTTCTCGCCTTTTAACGGGACAGGGGACCCACCCCAGCACTTGGCTCATTTCTCTTCCAGGTGTGGCCCCATGTTGGGGACCCCGGCTCAGCAAGAAGCCGCTAAGCTCCGATGTTTTGTACAGACGTTGGAAGGTCCGACATTCGTCTGGTACAGCCAGCTCCCCATCGGATCAGTGACCGGTTGGGAAGATCTTCGCCGGCAGTTCTTGTACCAGTTCAGCTCCACCACGCGGAAGACCAGCATCGCAGACCTCTTTAAGTGCAAACAGAGGCCTGATGAGCGGGTTGCAGACTTCATCGCCCGGTGGAAAGGACTTACGTATTCTCTCGATATGCCACTGACTCAGGAGCAATTACTGACGATGTGTGTGGGGAACGTAAAGACAGAGATGGTACCCTCCTTGATTACCCAGAATTACCCTGGGGGGTTCAGAGATTTCTCGGATAAGGCCCAGCGCCTCGAAGAGGCCCTGCAACAGGCTAGTCAGGCACGTTTGCTGCCCCCAATGATCCCAGCCAGGAGGGCCGCCAGGGCTGAACCCGCCGCAGTGGCTCAAATAGAAGCCCCGAGGCAGCTGGAATTGCTACCGGCGGTACCACCCCCGCAACCCCGCAGAGGTCCTCCACCTCAAGCACAGGCTCCTGCCCAGCAGCGACCGCCTCAGAACCGACAGGTTCCCCCGCGCAACGCGCCACCGCCACCTAGGCGAGACAACCAGGCGCCTCCCCCTCGGCAGGCCCCTCCGGTCCCTCGACAGGATCAGGCCCCCAGGGCTCCTTACCCGGAAAGAAAATACCATACCTATTCGTTTAACGAAAATCAGGTCCCTGGTTACTTCCGAAGTGCCCTAGAGCAAGGGATCGTGCGTCTGCCTGAGTGCAGGAGACCGGCAGAGGCGCCTCTCACTGATCACCCCAACTACTGCCCTTATCATCGGATCCTGGGGCACACCCTCAAGCGATGCTATGTGTTTAAAGACTGGCTTCAGGACCAGGTCAACAACAACATAGTCAAGCTGGGCCCAGCGCCAGCTCAGGTGGCAGGCGTCTTTGCGGGATCAGAAATCGGCAGTGACAGCGAGGGTGAGTGGCAACAGGTCCCTAGCCGCGGGTCCCAGAAATACGACAACTGGATGGCTCGAAAAACTGTCGTCCGTGCCCAGGGTATCATCCGGGCACGCCTGAAGCAGCCAGAACCTTCAGAAGAAACAGCCGGTGCCTCAGCATCGTCCTCACAGTCGACCTCTACCCAAAAGGGCAAGCAGCGGCGACGTAAGAAGAAGCAACGTGCACCGCCAGTGCCGTCGTCATCCCGCACTCTTGGCGACTTTATGCCTCCTGAAATGGGCATTCCCCCCAGAATCCGCCCAGCGGTGGATGACTCTTCGAGTGATAGTCAAGGGTACGCTTCGGTTAACACCGTGGAGCTGGTAAAGCCCTATATGACCCCCGACGAAGGGGAACCCCAGGCAGACCACCCCAATGTTTCCAGCCGACGTCAACGTCGGCGGAATCGCAATCGCGCCGGTCACCGAGGTATGTCAGCAGGCACTTGTGACCAAGCCGTGCACGCTACCGAGACGAGGCAGCAGGCTCAGCGCAGATCTCAGCACGCGCAGACCCATTCAGCACCCTCGACTCTACCTCCACCGCCATTCGTGTTGCTGGATCAGGGAGAGCCGCCTCGTTCGTATCACAGCCAGTCTCGCCCGGCGACGGGCCAGCTCCCGCTGTTCGACCTTAGCCCGGCGACTACTCCCCAGGCTTCTACTAGCAGGCAGCAGGATGTAACCAGTGCTAGCCGACCGCCAGTTCAACCAGCAGGACCCGCTATGCCTCCAAATGCCGAAAAACCCCCTGTAAGCAGAGGTTCGCGTTTGGCACGCAAGTATGATGTCCTAAAGCACTTAGCCGGCATTCCGGCGAGGCTTTCCATCCTTGAGGCCCTGAGCTTGTCATCCGAGATGCGCGAGGCACTTGCCGAGGCCCTAAGGAGCCCCCTCCAGTTCGAGACGGAAGTGGCAGCCGCGGAGGCCTTCCATACTGAGACGATTGAAAACGCCGAATGTCAGGCGGTTATCTCGTTCTCTGGTGAAGACGAAGACCCTCCTATACAGGGGCACATTCTCCCACTGTATGTCACTGGCCACTTTAATGGTGTGGAAGTCCGCCGCTGCCTCGTTGACACGGGTTCTGGAATCAATCTAATTCCGACCCGGACGTTGCGAAAACTGGGTTTGTCTGAAGGTGATTTGACTCCCTCTGACCTCAGGATTCAGGGGTACGACAGGACAGAGCAAACCCCGGTCGGCAAGATCCGCCTGAAGACCCAGTTCGGTGGCTTAATTGCCAGCACCGAGTTCATGGTTGTTTCTCAGGACACCGCCTACAACGCACTGATGGGTAGGCCATGGCTCCACCTGCATGCTGCAGTCCCCTCATCGTATCACCAGTGCCTTAAGTACTCGCTCAACGGTCGAGTAGGCGTGATCCAAGGAGACGCGTCCCCCTTTGCTTTTTGTGAGGCCCGCTATCTGGATGCGGGTTATTACAAAAGCAAAGACAAGCAGATCCTGGTCAGCAAGGATGAGCCCGCTCCAATCGCAAGTAATCCCTGGGCGAGCATGGACGACGCCTACATCCTCCCGATCCACCGGTTGGAAGCCACGACCCCCGACATGGGACAATGTTTTGTTGTTTCGGGTACGCAAGGAAGGCATGTTCCCGCGTCCAAGCGACGGCGGAGAATCACCTCGTACTCCTACACCAACCAGGCTCGGGTCATCCCGGAATCTCCTACCCCTGTACGGTACCGGGATGTCAGGATCATGACAACAGCGGTGCGCCATACGTGTCTATTTCGCCGGGATGGAATCAACCGACTCTGGCTGACACGTCACCACTGCTTTGATATCGTCAAGCGTGGCCCCTTAGGCCGAAGGCCGGATGGGATAGGGTCAAATGCATTCATTGCTATGGTCTCCACGACGAGTGAGTCTCCTGATGTGATGACTGCTGCTGCCCAAGCCGGCACCAGCTGCCCCTCGGGTTTTGAGAGCCCAGAAGCACCTTCCGTCACGGGAAGTCCCCCCCCGGCTGGGGAGGAAGACTTGGAGGATGCTCCCCCAGCCTTTGAAGAAGGCGTCTCTACCACGGTTGATGAGCTGGTGCAGGTGAACCTTGGCAGCGAGGCAAATCCAAGACCCACATTGATCAGTGCGGCCATGTCCCTCGAGGAGCGACAGCAGTATGTAGACTTCCTCAAACAGCACCGCGATGTGTTTGCCTGGAGTTACGATGAGATGCCAGGACTGGATCCCCAAGTGGCCGTCCACCGTCTGGGCCTCCCGGTAAAACATCGTGGGTTTAAGCAGCCTCCCAGGAAAATGCACCCTTCCCATGGCGCTATGGTTGAGGCTGAAGTTGATAAGCTAATCAAGGCCAACTTCGTCAAAGAGGTCCAGTACCCCAAATGGCTTGCCAACATTGTGCCAGTCAGGAAGAAGAATGGGCAGATTAGAGTCTGCATCGACTTCCGCGATCTCAATCGCCACTGCCCAAAGGATGACTTCCCACTTCCAGTGACGGAGCTGTTGATTGACGCCACGGCCGGGTTCCAAGCCCTCTCTTTTATGGACGGATATTCCGGGTATAACCAGATCCGGATGGCCCCCGAAGATGAGGAGTCCACTGCCTTCAGGGCTCCCCAGGGTACCTTTTGCTACTGGGTAATGCCATTCGGTTTAAAAAATGCAGGTGCCACTTATCAGAGGGCTATGCATCGCATATTCAAACCGATCCTCGGGACATTGGTGGAATGCTACGTGGATGACCTTGTAGTCAAATCATATCAGCGCCAGGACCATCTCAAAGACCTTGAAAAAGTGTTCGGTTTCCTCCGTTCCCGTCACCTGAAGATGAACCCGCTGAAGTGTGCCTTCGGGGTCACCTCCGGGAAGTTTCTGGGCTTTGTTGTCAGATACCGAGGTATCGAGATCGACCCGGAGAAGATCAAGGCCATCAGCCAAATGCCTCCCCCGAGCAACATTCGGGAGCTTCGAGGCCTGCAAGGCCACTTAGCCTATATACGCCGATTCATTGCGAACCTGGCCGGCAAGTGTAAGCCCTTTTCTCGGCTCATGAAGAAAGGCGCTGCCTACGAATGGGATGAGGAGTGTCGGATCGCCTTCGAGGAAATCAAGCAGTACCTGCTCCAACCTCCGGTCTTGATGCCACCCGTCTCTGGAAAGCCGCTGGTCCTTTACGTGACCGCCCTGGAAAGATCCCTCGGCGCGCTGCTCGCCCAGAAGAATAACGAGGGCACTGAGAACAGTCTCTACTATCTCAGTCGCATGCTTCTCGATACGGAGGTCAGATATTCCCTTATCGAAAAGAGCTGCCTTGCGCTCGTCTTCGCCGTGCAGAAGTTGCGACACTACCTGCAACACCACGAGGTGCAATTGATCTCTCGGGTGGATCCACTGAAGTACATCCTGAACCGCCCCATACTGACTGGCCGACTAGCGCGGTGGGCAGTAATTCTCCAGCAGTTTGACATCAGGTTTGTGCCTCAGAAGGCCGTTAAGGGACAGGCGTTCGCAGACTTTTTAGCTGCCCATCCAACCTCCGCGGATCAATCCCTGGACCTGGATTTCCCCGATGAGACGATTCTCTCGGTCGATCACGCTGTCCCGTGTTGGCAAATGCATTTCGACGGCGCCTCCCGGAGCCCCACCGGTAGAAGGCTCAACGACCCCAAGCTCAACAGAGTGGGTCTGGGTATTGTTTTCATTACCCCGACGCAAGCCATCCTGCCGTACTCCTTCCTGCTGTCAGAAGGTTGTACGAACAACGAGGCAGAGTACCAAGCTCTCATCACCGGCCTCGAGTTGGCCCTCGAGATCCATGTACCCCATCTACATGTGAAAGGAGATTCTGAGCTGGTAATCAAACAGGTTAATGGCGACTACGTCGTCAGGAAGCCAGAGCTTGCACCGTTGCTGGAGTACACCCTCCTCCTGATGGCCCAGTTCTCTTCTCGGCCAGAGGATACCCATGTCCCGCGGTCGCAGAACGGCCAAGCGGACGCCCTAGCTGGCTTAGCCGCATCGCTCGCAGAACCCGAGCAAGATGATTTGGTCATACACGTGGCCCACCGGAGAGTCATTGCTCCCGTCACCCAAGAGGACCGTGATAGCCTCCGGGTAAGTCATCTCACTGCCGGACCCTCCGTATCGGAAGTCCCGGGTTCGTCGGATGCAGTGGTTGAAACGACCCCCGATTGGAGAGCACCTTTTGTCGAGTATCTCCAAAATGGTCAGCTCCCGGACAACCGGGCCGAGCGCGAGCGAATCCGACGCCGCGCACTTCAATTTACCCTCCAGAGCGGCCCTAGTCTTGAGCAGACCCTCTATAAACGGAGTTTCGATGGTGTCCTCCTTCGTTGCATCCAAGGAGTAGAGATACCTCAAGTTATGCAAGAGGTTCACGCCGGTTCCTGTGGCGCCCATCAAGCTGGGCCGAAGCTGTCCCATCAAATCCGGAGGCTAGGGTACTTCTGGCCCTCCATGATCCACGATTGTATTGGATACGCCAAGAGATGCCACGCGTGCCAAGTGCACGCCAACTTCTTGCATCGGCCGCCAGAACCCCTCCACCCCACCAAGTACTCTTGGCCATTTGCGGTATGGGGACTCGATGTAGTGGGACCGTACCCGCCGGCAACAGCCCGCCAGTGTAGGTTCATCCTGACTGCTACAGATTTCTTCTCCAAGTGGGCAGAAGCAGTTCCGCTCAAAGAGGTCAAGGCCCGTTCCGTCGTTGACTTTGTGAGCTCCAACATCATCCACCGGTTTGGGGTCCCTCACGCCGTCCTCACTGACAACGGCACCAACTTCCGAGCAGCTGAATTGAAGAAATTGTACGCTAAGTACGACATCCGGTCAAACCATACCTCCCGCTACCACGCACAGGCAAATGGACAGATCGAGGCGTTCAACAAGACCCTCTCTAACATTCTGCAGAAGATGGTTGGTCAGAACAAGAAGAGTTGGCCGGACAAGCTCCCCAACGCCCTCTGGGCTTACCGGACGACGACTCGCAACTCTACCCAGGTGACCCCATATTCCCTGGTGTATGGAGCTGAGGCCGTCCTACCCATTGAGATCCAGCTGCCGTCGCTACGCACGGCCGTTTATGATCACCAGACATCAGATGAGGTAGCCGAGATCCGTCTAGCTGAGCTAGAGGCACTGGACGAGAACCGGCTTCGTGCCCTGCACAATCTGGAAAGGCATCAGGACAAGATGGCAAGAGCTTTTGACAAGAAGGTTCGTCTCCGCTCTTTTCTACAGGGTGACCTGGTGCTGGCCCTGCGAGCGCCAATGATTCCCGGAAGGAAGCCGCCCAAGTTAGAACCCAAATGGGAAGGGCCTTATATCATCCATAAGGTTTACCCCAATGGAGCTTACTCCTTGGTGACCACAGATGGAGAGCGTGTAACCCCTCCCACCAATGCCAGATTCCTCAAGCGATACTTCGCCTAGGGCAAAAGATGGTCCCGCATGACCCTAAACTGCGAGGTGGTCCCGCATGACCCTAAACTGCGAGATGGTCCCGCATGACCCTAAACTGCGAGATGGTCCCGCATGACCCTAAACTGCGAGATGGTCCCGCATGACCCTAAACTGCGAGATGGTCCCGCATGACCCTAAACTGCGAGATGGTCCCGCATGACCCTAAACTGCGAGATGGTCCCGCATGACCCTAAACTGCTAGAGGGTCCTGCACGACATTAAACTGCATGGGTCCTGCACGACCCTAAACTGCGACTTGGTCCCGCATGACCTTAAACTGTATCTCCGTCCTCACTGCAAGACGTTAAACTGCAAGTCAGTCAGTTCTTCCTGACCGAGGCTCAGCCTCAGGCCCCTCGGCCTCTTTGGGCCCCTGGCCCCGTCTCCACCGAGGTCTGGCCCCAGGCCCCCCTCGTTTCTCTCCGACTTACCCTCTTACGGGATTGTACGGTACAGTGTAGGACTACGTTCTCACGTTGAGATCATGACCATGCCGCACACATCCCCGAACGAGATACCCCTCGTCCCGCATGACGTTAAACTGCATGTCAAGAACTACGTACGGCTTGATTCTCATCTTTATGGGATACGTAGGAACGCTCGGACGCCTCGTCTTGAGCCCAGCCCCAAGCTTCTCTCTTCCACTATTCCCCCTGGGAATGGTCTCCTTGGAGGATCTTTGTGTAGCAGGGCGTCGGCCTTCTTGGCCCCGCTCATGCAACCCCACTCACGCAAAGATTGTAAAGGTCGCACCATGCGCCCGCTCCGTTCTTCTACCCTCCCACGTCCTTACAGCATGACGCTAAACTGCATGGCCTTCAAGAACTACGTATGGCTTGATTCTCATCCTTATGAGATACGTAGGAACGCCCAGACATTTCGTCTGTTGGCCCAGCCCAAAAGCCGAAATCTTCCCCTCGGGTTAAGACACGGCAGGGTGCACATTTTTTGCCCCGGCCCACGTCGAGCAAGCCTCGACCCGGCTGCACATTCCCCCCTGGAGGTGTTTGCCCCTTTCGTGGATGGATTCACACCCGGAGGGGCCCCCCAAGAACGGACTGGATACAAAGCCCAAGGGATCTCCTACCGATACGGGCCAACGCCCCTGAGGGTTTCTCAAGCAACAAATTGAAACAAGTCCCGCGTTGCCAATTTGGTCAGCGGTCGACCCTCAATTGTTGCCCCCATGCGGGTCACCATAGGAACGCTGTGTTTCGACTATGGTCAACAGTGATTCATTCTGCCCCATCCTGAGGTGATAAACTTCCCCCAGGTGGTGCTAGTGATCGGGACCACAGCCCACGATTCCTCACCCGGAGCGTACGGTGTGGTGTGGGACTACGTCCTCATTCACGTCGGGATCATGTACCACGCCGTACAACCCCCCTTACGAGGCCCAGCCTCAGGCCCCTTGGCCTCCTTGGGCCCCTGGCCCCCCGTCCTCATGTAAGACGTTAAACTACAAACCAGTCAGGCCTTCCTAACTGATGCCTGATCTTGGGCCCCCTGGGCCTTCTCCCCTATTTCTCACCTGGAGTGTACGGTGTGGTGTGGGACTACGTCCTCATTCACGTCGGGATCATGTACCACGCCGTACAACTCCCCTTAGGAGGCTCAGCCTCAGGCCTCTTAGCCTCCTTGGGCCCCTGGCCCCCCGTCCTCATGTAAGACGTTAAACTACAAACCGGTCAGGCCCTCCTGACCGAGGCTCAGCCTCAGGCCCCTCGGCCTTTCTAGGCCGCGGCCCAGGACCTATCTTATAGGATTGTACGGTATGGTGTAGGACTACGTCCTCATTCACGTCGGTTTTTCGCCATACTATACACCTTGCTCAGGAGTATATTACTCCCCACCCAAGTCCCGCATGACGTTAAACTGCACTTCAAGAACTACGTGTGGCTTGATTCCCATTATAATGGGATACGTAGGACCACCTGGATGTCCAAAATCCGGGTCCAGCCCCATCTCTCGGGAATCCTCATCCCATCTTGGCCCCTTGGCCCATCCTTCCTCCATGAAGAGATCATATGGTGCGGTGTGGGATTATGTCCTCATTTACGAGGGTCTTGTAGTGACCACGCCATGTTTCCCGCACCACCGAGCTGTTTCGTCGATCCCTCTTTCGGCTGTTCACCAATGTGCTTAAGAGTACTCTGGTTCATTACCTGGAATGCCAAGCTTTACTCGGACACGTCCGCGCCCGCTTTCCAGGCTTTGCGTATCCCCGCATCAGGGCTTTCACCATTTTTCACACCCGGAGGGACCCCCAAGTACGGCCTGGATACAAAAGCCCAAGGGCTCTCCTACCGATACGGGCCAACGCCCCCCAGGGTTTCGGACGACAAATCGATAAAATCCCGCGCTGCGAATATGGTCAGCGGTCGATGCTCGTTTGTTGCTCCCACCTCAGGCTAACGCGATACAGACGCTGTGTTTCCTTCATGGATAACAGTTTTCCTCTGTCGTCACGCCAACCCATTAAGCCCAAATGCCGGGTACACAATTCACACCCTTCATCACTTCATCGTGTCCAAGTAGAATTTCGGGACTCTCGGTACTTTTTTCCCCCGTGCACGTCTGCGCGTTTGAGGAACAAGCTACATCAAAGGTGTCCTTCGGAACTCTCTGCTGACTCCCCTTTAATGGATGCCCCAAGTGTTGCAATGAGGGTCCCCCCCTTGTTTCCCACACCGAGTTTATCTCACGTGGGCTTAGGGATTGGGTTGACCTCTGTGCTTACTTGGGAGTTGTCACCATCCACGGTCCGAGCTCTAAGACCATAAACTAAGACCCTCATCTGGAACTACGTTCAAGACCCCTTGTCTCCGAACCCAGCTTGAGTTCAGCAAATTTACCCCTCTAATCCTGCCTTCAGGACCCTGATCACAGGACTGCGTGGCGCAGTGTAGGACTACGTCCTCATTCACGTCGGGTACGCAATAGTTGCACCACGCACGCCCCATTCTGAGGTTCAGTCCTCCTATCCCCTGTCCTGCATGACATTAAAAGGCACCCTTTCAGAACTACGTATGGCTTGATTCCCATCATAATGGGATACGTAGGACCACCTGGGTGTTTAAGATTCGGGTCCAGCCCCACCTCTGGGAGATATCCTGATTTCCCGGTCACCTAGACCACTTGGTCCATCCCTCTCCAGCGGGGGGTGCGTAGGTATGATACAAGGTTGTGGGCATCATGCCCCCCTTCCCCTGGGAATCTGCCATCTCTCGATCACCCTCAAGGTTGAGTCCCGTGGCTCCCCGCAGTGGTTCACCATGTATTAAGAGTACTCTGGTCTAGGACCAAGAGTGTCAGATTCAACTTGGTCAAGTTCCTTCCACTTGCCAAGCTTCGTGTTCCCATCTATTCGGACTTTCATCATCTTTCACACCCGGAGGGACCCCCAAGTATGACCTGGATACTACGCCCAAGGGTTATCCTACCGATACGGGCCAACGCCCTCCAGGGTTTCGGACAACAAATCGATAAAATCCCACGTTGCGAATATGGTCAGCGGTCGATGCTCGTTTTGTTAGTCTTCATTTCAGGCTAACGCGACAGGATGCTGTGTTGCGAACATGGTCAGCAGTAATCCTCTGTCGTCACGCCAGCCCCTTCAGTCCTTGAATGTTGGTTGCATGATTCACATCAGTTTCCACCCCATCATGTCCAGGTGGAATCTGGACACTTTTGGCACTATCCCTCAGTGCACCTTTGCATGTTAGGGGGACAAAGCTGCAATCTGGCGTCCCTCGAGACTCCCATGGTCCGAGCTCTAAGACCATAAACTAAGACCCATTCGGGACTACGTTCAAATTCCCATCCTCATGGGACACGTAGGACTGCCCAGACGCCCTGTCTCTGGGTACAACCCATTCAGGAAGCCAGTCTCTCTCCCTGTTTCACCTCCGGATGGCGTACAATTTGATGTGGGATCATGTCTCTGTCAAATGTGTTTTATAAACACTGCGCACATTTCCCACCTAGCATCGTCTCTGCTACGTCTGCGCTGCATGACGATAAAATGCATGCTTGGTCCTATCATACGACCTTAAACTGTGACATTATCGTCCTGGCCGCACGACGAAAAACGGCACCGCATTGTGGAAACCTCGCTGTAGAGGACACCACGTTGGGTACTGGCCACGCGCCATGCCATTTGTCAACGCCCATCACGGCTTGATTCTTGTGGCGATATCACGACCTACAGTCCTAGGCCTGTCGCTTCACAAAAAAAAAACCATTCACCTCAAAGAACAAACAAGATACATCAAATTCCGCTTCTTTTAGTGCAAGGGCCACGTCCGCACTTCCCCTTTCCCCTGGCACTGGTACCTTACCCTGCCACCTTCCAGAACTACGTATGGCTTGATTCTCATCCTTATGAGATACGTAGGAGCGCCCGGGTACTTCCCCACGGGTCCAGCCTAACCCTGGTGTTCGGTCCCTCGACTCGAGCTCATTCACGTCAGGTTGTGATGTCATGCGTCCCCTGATCCCTTTTTCCAATCCATGGTCCGAATTCTATGACCATAAACTAAGATTTCCCCAAGGGAAAGAAATCTACTCCCTCTCTCTAATACGTTTCGTTGACGTATTCAGATGTGTCTTGACGAAAAGCCCGAAGCATGGGATTTTCACAGGGACATTCCCCTCATCCCATGACCAAGCTTCGTGAGCTCTTTATTTGGATCCTCATCCTCTTCCACATCCAAAGGGACCCTCAGACGACGTGGATACTAAGCTTAAGGGCTCTCCATGAATGCTGGACCTAAGGGTCCTTCAATCGTTTCGGGCCAACGTCCCTGCGGATATTCGACAACATTTGTGACACGGTCCCGTGTTTCGAACATGGTCAACGGTCGACCCTCATTTGTTTGTCCCCATTTCAGGCTAACGCGATAGGATGCTGTGTTGCGAATATGGTCAGCAGTAGTCCTCCATCGCCACGCCGTCACCATCGTGATCCGAATCTCGAGCGTCATGACTCACACATTTCCACTCCCTCATGTTCAAGTGGAACTCCACCATACTCGGCTCTTTCTCTTCGCGCATCTAGACGCGCTGAATGATTGTGTTAGTGTCATTGGGCCGGTAATCACCGAGCATCCCTTTGCCCCAACCTGCCCCTCTCTGCGTCGGGAAATTCCCACCACTACTACTTGTTTCCCACACCGAGCACGACTCACGTGGGCTTATTAGTTTTGGCTGGATGTGTACCAACACGGTTAGGCTGCTCCTCGTCCAGTATGACGTTAAACTGCGCTTTCAGAACTACGTACGGCTTGATTCCCATCATCATGGGATACGTAGAGACACCCAGGCATTTCACCTAGGGTCCAGCCCCATGAATCGCAAAATCATGTTCCTCCCCATTTCGGGCCCTCTGGCCTGACCCCTAGGGGGGAACTATGTAGCTGCAATTCTGCCCCGAACAAGTTCAGGATGCCCCATGATCCCATTGGGAAGCGACAGGCCCCCTCGCCAGAGGCCCTGCCTGGAAGAAAGAATGATCCGTGATCAGGCCGATGCGCCCATCTGGCGTACTCCCACCACGGTGGTGTAACTACCTAAGTGCTGGATTCTGTTCGGACAGACCATCACTCCATGTTCCACGCTTTTCGTGCCCCTTATTCGGACCCTCGTCCTCTTTCATGTCTGAAGGAACCCCCTAACAGCCTGGTCTCATGCCGCATCGGCTCACCTACCGTCCTGAGCCAACGTTCCGGAAGACTGGTCATGTCTGGAAGGACCCCCTAACAGTATGGATGTCTGACCTATGGTCCGCCAACTGTCCTGGGCCAACGTCCCAAAAGATTGATCGACAACAGATTGATAAAATCCCGCGTTGCGAATATGGTCAGCGGTCGATGCTCATTTGTTGTCCCCATTTCAGGCTAACGCAATAAGGATACTGTTTCACCGCCACGGCTAACAGTTGTCCTCTATTGTCACGCCGCATCCATAGTGTTCCGGATTTTGGGTATTGTGATCCACACCTCCCACTTCCCTCTGTTTGGATTGATTCTAACGCCCCTGGCGTTACCCCGCTCGTGCACCAGAGCAGGGTGCGAAAAGCAGGTTGGCTGTTCAGAGAGACATACTCTCCAGCCATGACCCCTCTCTCTTTTAGGATTCCCCCAAATGGTGATCGACGTCCCAAGTCGATCCCCCTGCACCTTCCTTCGTTTTACACTCTCGTATAGGAGCTCCTATTATCTCTTGTTTCCTGCACAGAGCATAGCTCACACAGGCTTAGAGATTTAGTTGATTTTATCCTCAATGCGATCGAGGTACAATGGACCCCAATGCACGCGTTTTCCTCAGTCGTTTCCTCAGAACGCGGTCCGCCTCGCCCTTCTCGTCCTCGTGGGACCCCGTTCTTAGGGGTGGCTTTTGTAGACCCCGAAAAACGCGTCCCCAAAATTTTCCAAATGCTTCCATACATGATCCAAGATTGTAGTCCATTTCGCAAGCTTCGATTTGGTAGGTCGTAGGGCCTGAACGGAGTTACGGATTAGGAGTTATGGACGTTTGAAGTTGGGCTGGAAATCTGGTTCGCAAAGCCCATTCGCGAAGCCCCCCTCCGTGATCGCAGAGCACCGCCGCGAAGCAATGGGGCGAGAGGCTCCGCGAACCCGTTTGACGTTTGCGATGCGCCGCGAAGACCCCTCGCGAAGCACTCATGCGAAGCACCGATGCGAAGCACCCGTGCAGTACGGTCCCGCGAAGCCCCGCCGCGAAGCGCCCCGACCATCGTGGCCTCGCGAAGCTCCAGAGGCGGTGATGCTCCGCGAACGCATTTGACGTTCGCGAGCGCGCCGCGAAGCTCCTGAGGCGGCGCGGAAGTTCTGCTTCGCGGCGCCCCTGCCTATAAATACCCAGCTCACCCCCCTTCTCGAAAAGAGGTCCAAGGACGGCCGAGGACGGCCACGGCCACTTCGCCCCTTGGGCGGCCGAGCGGAGCTCCGCATTGCGGCTCCGCGAAGCCATGCTCCGCGAGCAGCTTCCTTCGCGTTGCTGCTCCGCGAGCTGAGACTCCAGGAGTCCATGCTTCGCGAGCCTATGCTCCGCTATGCTGCTCCGCGAGACCAAGCTCCGCGAGAGCCCTTTGCTCCGCGAGCCCTTGCTCCGCGATGCTGCTCCGCGAGACCAAGCTCCGCGATGCTGCTCCGCGAGACCAAGCTCCGCGAGACCCCTTTGCTCCGCGAGAGACCATTGCTCCGCGAGGCCATGCTTCGCGAAGCTACTTCGTAAAGACCCATCCTTCGCGAGGATCCTACCTTCGCGCCCACCGGTCCATACCGCGGGGGCTGCGCCCCCGCACCCCCGCTCCGGGTCAGTGCCGGGCTGCGGTCCCGGCCCTCCGGGCCGGTCCCTTCGCTACCGTCACAGCCCCCCATGAAATATGGAGAGTCGCACCGCGAACTTTTCGGGCCGGGATGCCGGGATTTTCCATTGCGCCCTTATGCGCTCCCACCTACCACCTATGGGACACCATGATTTGAGATACCTCTCCACACACCATGGAACACCTTGAGTTGATATATTCCTCTTGGTTTCATTCCATGTCGTGAGTCGAGATTCTCATCATCAATTCCCCGGGTACCTTGAGTCGATCCATTCCTCAGGTAACTCCTCCACACCCAATCACACGGCTCCTATGCCAGGTTCAACCAGAAAGGGCCGCCCTTGCGTAAGTCCCAACACCAACCATTTCTAGGCACCTTCTGCCTAATAGTCCTATCTACAAGACTATAAACTGTAGTACTCCCTATCTAACAAACGATAGGATGCCTCTCGCCCTATGCGAGAGATGCCTCATGCTCCAAGCATGAGCCTCCAATAGTCCTATCTACAAGACTATAAACTGTAGTACTCCCTATCTAACAAATGATAGGATGCCTCTCGCTTCTAACGAGAGATGCCTCATTCTCTTATCATGAGATGACAATAGTCCTATCTACAAGACTATAAACTGTAGTACTCCCTATCTAACAAATGATAGGATGCCTCTCGCTTCTAACGAGAGATGCCTCATTCTCTTATCATGAGATGACAATAGTCCTACCTACATGACTCTAAACTGTAGTATTCTCCCTATCTAACAAATGATAGGAGGCCCAATTCACCAGTGAGTTGGGATGCCCTCATGGCCAGACATGAGGAAGACATTACGGGCAGCTTCCTAGCGTAAGCCCCATTCACCAGTGCTGCTTCTCAGCGGCACTCGGGCAGCTTCCTAGCGTAAGCCCCATTCACCAGTGCCGCTCCTCAGCGGCACTCGGGCAGCTTCCTAGCGTAAGCCCCATTAACCATTGCCGCTCCTTAGCGGCACCCGGGCAGCTTCCTAGCGTAAGCCCCATTCACCAGTGCCACTCCTTAGTGGCACCCGGGCAGCTTCCTAGCGTAAGCCCCATTCACCATTGCCCCTCCTTAGTGGCACCCGGGCAGCTTCCTAGCGTAGGCCCCATTCACCAGTGCTGCTTCTCAGCGGCACTCGGGCAGCTTCCTAGCGTAAGCCCCATTCACCAGTGCCGCTCCTCAGCGGCACTCGGGCAGCTACCTAGCGTAAGCCCCATTCACCAGTGCTGCTCCTCAGCGGCACGCGGGCAGCTTCCTAGCGTAAGCCCCATTCACCAGTGCCACTCCTTAGTGGCACCCGGGCAGCTTCCTAGCGTAAGCCCCATTCACCAGTGCTCCTCCTCAGCGGCACGCGGGCAGCTTCCTAGCGTAAGCCCCATTAACCATTGCCGCTCCTTAGCGGCACCCGGGCAGCTTTCTAGCGTAAGCCCCATTCACCGGTGCCGCTCCTTAGCGGCACCCGGGCAGCTTCCTAGCTTACGCCCCATTCACCAGTGCCGCTCCATAGCGGTACCCGGGCAGCTTCTTGCGTAAGCCCCATTCACCAGTGCCGCTCCTTAGTGGCACCCGGGCAGCTTCCTAGCATAAGCCCCATTCACCAGTGCCGCTCCATAGCGGTACCCGGGCAGCTTCTTGCGTAAGCCCCATTCACCAGTGCCGCTCCTTAGTGGCACCCGGGCAGCTTCCCCGCGTAAGCCCCATCCACCGTTGTGACCCCATTCAGCGGTAAGCCGTTGACAACCCTATCCAGCGGTAAGCCGTTGTGACCCAATTTAGCGGTAAGCCGTTCTGGGCCTCCATCCTGGAGTAAGTCCCAACACCATGGGCCGCTCAACGCGTAATCCCCTCTTCGCTTCTCACGGACGCACCCTTCGCGACGTGATCGTCAGGTCCTTGCAACCTCTTGTTTCTCACACCGAGCATGACTCACGTGAGCTTAGAGTGAGCACCGACCCTGACAAAACCATTTGAACTACGAGGTCTTTGATCCATGTCAAGGCATGGTACGTAGGAAGCCTCCACGAGGTTCAATCCCACCATTAGTGGACCAAGGTCTACTCACCTTTTGAACTACGAGGTCTTTGATCCATGTCAAGGCATGGTACATAGGAAGCCTCCACGAGGTTCAAGCCCACCAATAGTGGACCAAGGTCTACTTTCACGTCAGTTCACCGACACACCCACCCGTCGCTCATTCACGTCGGGTCCCATTCCAGTCCAGCGGTAAGCCGTTGTGACCATTTGAACTACGAGGTCTTTGATCCATGTCAAGGCATGGTACGTAGGAAGCCTCCACGAGGTTCAAGCCCACCATTAGTGGACCAAGGTCTACTCACCCTTCTGAACTACGAGGTCTTTGATCCATGTCAAGGCATGGTACGTAGGAAGCCTCCACGAGGTTCAAGCCCACCATTAGTGGACCAAGGTCTACTCACCCTTCTGAACTACGAGGTCTTTGATCCATGTCAAGGCATGGTACGTAGGAAGCCTCCACGAGGTTCAAGCCCACCATTAGTGGACCAAGGTCTACTCACCCTTCTGAACTACGAGGTCTTTGATCCATGTCAAGGCATGGTATGTAGGAAGCCTCCACGAGGTTCAAGCCCACCATTAGTGGACCAAGGTCTACTCACCCTTCTGAACTACGAGGTCTTTGATCCATGTCAAGGCATGGTACGTAGGAAGCCTCCACGAGGTTCAAGCCCACCATTAGTGGACCAAGGTCTACTCACCCTTCTGAACTACGAGGTCTTTGATCCATGTCAAGGCATGGTACGTAGGAAGCCTCCACGAGGTTCAAGCCCACCATTAGTGGACCAAGGTCTACTCACCCTTCTGAACTATGAGGTCTTTGATCCATGTCAAGGCATGGTACGTAGGAAGCCTCCACGAGGTTCAAGCCCACCATTAGTGGACCAAGGTCTACTCACCCTTCTGAACTACGAGGTCTTTGATCCATGTCAAGGCATGGTACGTAGGAAGCCTCCACGAGGTTCAAGCCCACCATTAGTGGACCAAGGTCTACTCACCCTTCTGAACTACGAGGTCTTTGATCCATGCCAAGGCATGGTACGTAGGACGCCTTTATGAGGTTCAAGCCCACCAATAGTGGACCACGGTCTACTTTCACGTCGGTTCACCGACACACCCACCCTTCGCTCATTCACGTCGGGTCCCATTCCAGTCCAGCGGTATGCCGTTGTGACCTCTGAACTACGAAGTCTTTGATCCATGTCACGGCATGGTACGTAGGAAGCCTCCACGAGGTTCAAGCTCACCTGTCGTTTATTCACGTCATGGTTCACTTTCGTCCCGCATGATGTTAAACTGTATTCTCCGAACTACGAGGTCTTTGATCCGTGTCAAGGCATGGTACGTAGGAAGCCTCTACGAGGTTCAAGCCCACCACCAATTGGACCAAGGTCCACTTTCACGTCGGCTCACCGACACACCCACCAGTCATTTCACGTCGGGTCCCATCCTGGTCCAGTGGTAAGCCATTGCGATCATCACCTTTTGAACTACGAGGTCTTTGATCCGTGTTAAGGCATGGTACGTAGGAAGCCTCCATGAGGTTCAAGCCCACCCATCACCCAATTCACGTCGGTTTACCGGCACCATCCCGAACTACGCGGACTTTGATTCCCTGCCACGGGGATACGTAGGAAGCCTCTTCAAGGCTCAAGCCCAACTTCACCGTCGCCCATGCGACGGTCCCATTTCACTCCCCCTCCACTTCACTCATTCATCCATCACCCATCCTGATTCTCACCCGGGCCGCCACATCCCGGTGGAATCATGCCCTCCACCTCCTCGCTGCTCCTAGCGGCGCATGGGCCGCTTTCCATGTGTAAGCCCCATCATATCTCCGGGTCGCTGTCCTCTGTGTACACCCCGATTCATCGCCCTTTTCCCTCTATAGGGAGTGCACCACCTCGGATCCGTCCTCATTGGGCGTTCTAGTCTGTCTCTATGGGACCATAGCCGTCTCTATGCGATATACCAATCTGATCCGTCTCCATGGGACGTTCTGATCACCCTCATTCCGTCTCCGCAAGACGTTAAACTCGCGGCCTACCTCGTGATAAACATGAGATGCCTGAGGAAAACCTCGGATGGAACGCCTTTGGTGTAACCGTCTCTGATAGACGTTAATCTTGCAACATACCCTGTGCTAAACACAGGAAGCTGAGGAAAACCTCAGATGCACGCCTCGGGTTCTGCACCCTTGAGATGCCCTCTTATGAGGAAGAATACAGGTTCCCCAATGTCCACGCACCCAGAGATGCCCCGAAATTCCTGATGTTGCCGTCCACTCCGACCGAAGGTCGCTACCATGTCAAGACCCTATGGAAAGTCTTGACGGAAGTAGTGTAATTAACCGGAGTCCATGACAATATGGCACTGGGAATGAGATTCACGAACAACGTATTAAATCTATGAGGGAGACCCGGACTAGGTGACGAGTTCCGAGGAGGAATCCACGGAAGGAAGAACCGACATCCCATCATCCCGTTTCGATCAAGGAGCAGACGTACCTGAACAAGGAACGAATGCCGCCCGCCTTTGGAAAGCGGGAATGCGGGGCAACACAGCCGCGCCTCCTCCGCGGACGGATGCGCGCGCGCCCCGGCGAAAGCGTCGGAAACAGTCCTCCACACATTAACTGATAGAGTCAGTACTCCCCAATCATACTGGGGTGCGGTTCCTCTAGTAACTGATTAGTACTCCCCTAACAGGTATGGTATGGGTCCTCAATTGAAATATGGAGCATCCTCAATTGAAATATGGAGCACCCTCAATGGACTGATTTCCATTCCCATTACCTTGATGAAAATGATACCTAGAAATAAGCTAGTGATCCCTCAATAGAGTGAGGTGTGGTCCACTACTTATAGGATCCACGTAGGTTTTTTGGGATGTTAGGAGAAGGGATCCCTCTTACGTGTACAATGTTATGTGCGGGTCCCTTCACAAGGGTTTCCATAGACATTTATTAGGTGCAAGAAGACATAGATTGACCCTCTATTTTTTGGTATTGGAGCTGGACCTAGTAGAATGTTCTTGAAAGATTGAACCTCTCAGAATAATTCCATCAGGGATTGCTGATCTTGTGGGGCATTTTCTCTTATTATCATGTGTTACTTCTCGAACCTACTATGAGAATCCAGATGTTGGCAATAAGGTTTGTTCCATATGTTTTCATAGTGGCTGAGACAAGTATATCTAGAAGTTCATCATATATGTATAGTCATATACACAAGTAGAGACAATGGTGCATTCCATTATGGTTACTTCTTGTGCATTACTTTTTTTGGTTTAATGGACTCCTACTAATTATTGTTTAACTCACCCTTGTACGGGCTTTTCCAAACAAGGGTTGTTGCATGTGAAAACCACTAAATCATTGATGTAGTTTAGAAAGGACCAGGACCAAGAGGTGTTCATTGAGAGTAGAGAGACGAGGCATACTCCTACGACTTCAGGTATCTACCCTCCACCTACCCTCTAGGTAGCAATTCTGATGAATGAGCTTCATGGAAATGGAGTTGTAATTTTGTTCTACTTTACTTTTGGTGAAATTGTATATTGGCTTAGTTTATACTTTCACATTACATTCTATTTTACTCTATTTTTTGATACATAGTGGTCTACATGCATGGGTTACTAGTGTTTTACATTCTAGTAACTTTGGCTCGGATTTGTGTGTGTGTGTGTACATGTACATAGGGAAATGCCTCCCATTTGTGGAATATTCATACTTAGCACTAGTCGCCAACCCCTAGACTAGCATAGGCAGGCATGGGGTATTCATGAAATGGGTCTTTTGGGACGGGTCTCAATAGAGTGGTATCGAATAGTGGTCATTTCTATTATAGTACCACAGTGTCATGAGATTGATTTGAATTTCATAATGATAGTGTTAAAAATGTTTTGAATTTGGCACTCAGGCCAGAGGTTCTAGTATTGGTGTGGAAGCTGACGTATCTATTCACTATGAATCGGATAACCAGATTTTTGACTTAGTAAATTATGGCACTAGTCACTATGAAATAAATGGTACATTCATCATATAAGAATGGTTTTTGTTCTCCCTATACTTCTGAAATCATCTCTCTAGATACAATCTTACAACCCTAGTCCATCATGATCTATTTCAGGATTATGCAGTGTGACAGCTAGATAGGATTATGCAGTGTAATCATGATGATAATATGGCCAATGATGAGGCTTCAGTGCAGGGAAATAGTTCTGAGGAGTTTCCTCGATGTGGTAAACCTACAATGCCACAACCTACAGGACAACATGTTTTACTCGCAGTTCAGATTGAGGAGGCATGCTGGATAAGTGCACTACATGAGTTCTAGATGAAGATACCTCCCATGATTCAGGGCAAGATAGATCATCAGGTAGCTAAGTATTGTATTGAGGCTATCACATGGTTCTTTCTCTTAGATAGGACACCGCTCGACCAGATTGAAGTCCTAGATATGAGCCTTATACAGGGCTCAGCAGGTTGATGGTGGAGCGTGGTGATCCCGACGCATGAGGAGGTGATCGTTACCTAGAAAGTCAATGAGAAACATATCAAGGGGGATTTATTTCTTGCAACATTATGCTTTGTGAATATGTAGGAGTGTTTCACCTATGGTATAAAAGCATGTTGGTATCATAGTACTTGACAAGATTCCCAGATCATTTATACTACTATATAGATATGGTGTGGGACCTGTACATCGTAGCCCAGACTATAGAGAATGGGATAGTCCATGAGATTAGGTCATCGGTGATACCCCTTAGCATTCTATCATATATTGGGGTGTTGGAGCGATCCCTTGTGGTTGATATCATCCGGGCCAAGGAGCGTAAGGATGTGACCTCCAACATATTTCATAAGGTAGAAGCATGTGATAGAGAAAGAATATAACTGGAGAAAGGATCGTGATGTGGGAGGAATTCCAATGCTCAAATACAGACACATGGGTCTGTGGGGTAGAAGTAGTTCCAAGGAGCTAATCAGCAGCATGATATGCGACATTTCTCTTTCAACTGTTGGGGACATCTTGCAAGGGATTTTATAACCCACCATGCTATTGTGATAGTGTCTGTAGATGAGCCTCCTTGAGAAATAGATGTCTTTTAGCTTGGTGTTTTAAAAGATGGTGGGTTAGGTAGAGGAACCCGAAGAGCAGTAGGAGGTGGTTCATGTTAGACACAGAGAGCATTAAGAAACGAGTGAGGGTAGCTATGTTCAATCATGGCTTATGACCAAGACACTCCATGAGAGATTGAGGTATGAATGATGTCTTTTCTTTCGGATTCTATTTTTAATAGACATAGGTGTTGTACATTCATTTTCTATCATGTGATTTATTTTCAAGACATTGGTTCTCCATTTGGACTGTGGACTTGACCTCACTCTTAGATATTCCTACTTCCAAAGACCTATTGATCAGACACTTGAGCTGATAGTGTGACCAGACTCTTAGAGGTGAGAGTCATACATGGGAGCTCTTAGTGATGGCGTCGAGGCCTTATGAAGTATTTCTGGATATGGACTACTACATTTCATACCCAGAATGACTGTATTTTGAAATGTATACAGTATGATTGTGATGGTAGAAAAGGGTTTTACCTTTGTTATAAAATGGATAACTGGGCAGCAGAGGGTGGACTCTTATAAAGAGTCCTGTTACGGATCGTTTGGTGGTGGACATACAGAGTGTGGAAATGTTCTTGTTTTGGTAGGTTGTACGGATGATGGAGTTTTTAGGCAGAGGGGTTAGTAAGTCCTAGTGTTCTCACCTGGGTTTCCCTGTTCCCTTCATAAATACCACTATGTGTTTAGCATTATCCATGAATTTGAAACACTTGTGGAGTCTTTAGAAAAGCTTTTCCAAGGGTGGGAGTGAACCATGGGGTTCTTTTTATTTTTGTTCTAGGTTACCATAGAGTTGAGCTGCTAGATGCCCATGATGGTAGATGTATCAAAGTTATTAGTGGTTTTACAACTTGTCGCAGCTAAAGGAACATAAGCCCATTGTTTATCGGTGTTGACTGAGTAGAAGCTGGATATGAGTGTTGTCGATATCAGTGGTTCCTTGAGGTGCATGCTTGTAAGTAGCACACGAACCCTTGATGAACATATTAATACCCCATGAGTTTAGTTTTTTTATTTTCAAGGATGAAAATACTTTTGGTGGGGATATTGGAATGTCCTAGAATCCCAAGATTTTGTTTTTAAATTTAAATGAGATTTTTCTTTGACCACACGTTCTGATGACATGTGATTTAGCAGCCTGATGATCCCAAAATGATATTTTATACTTTTTTATGTATTATTATGTAAACATGAAAGCTGGGATCTATATATTTTTAACTGGGGAACGAATCCGAAATCTATGTGCACTGTTGAACTTAGAACACCCAGATTAACAAAAACATTACATTACTTTTCCTAGAAAGGTTCAACCAGAAAAGTAAAATTTTCAGACATTTAATGTAGAAGTTAAATATAAAATAACCTTTCGTTATTTAATTTTTTTATTTTAAAAATCATTGTAGTGTAATGATTTTCCAGCTGATAATAACTGACACACAGTTTTATTTATGAAACAACGTAGTAACATTGTAAAAGATCATACCTAAAATAGTGAATAGCATTCGACCTTTAATGGAAAAGCTGGAAATTCTGAATCATAATTCTCCACATAATGTATTATAAAAGTTCCACGGTCTATGAAGGATGTGGATTATTTTGGGAAAGATGCCTGGTAGAATTTGTGGGTGAAAAAAATGTGACAAAGGATTGAATATTGGATTTTGGATCAGACGTTGATGGATATACGAATGAGAAACATAGACTTCTTCATCATCAACAATTGATGTAATCCAATTAGGGCTCGTGTTTGGTTTTCTTATTTCATAGATTAAATTTTGATCATCCTGATTTCATTTTTGTCAATCAATTCCCTTATGTGGCTATAGAAATAGAATTATACTTCTTATATCAATTTATTAATTATTGAATTTTTTCCATTCATCATTCTAACAATGATGAATCAAGGCTATCCCGAACAATATTCATGGTCTTTCATCAGATTTCTTATTCATGATTTTGTATTTGGTTCTCCTTTAACTCATCACCATATTTTATTATGTTCAATGGTTTGAAAAAGTCCAAACAATTAATCTATGTGAAACTAATCCTTGACACAATAGATTATATATAGGGACAAATATTCAGGATCAATCAAGGGTGCTATAAAACACAAGTTATGTGTTACATATGTTTGAGAAATATTTGAAGTTGGATCAGGTGCAGAAATTCATAAATTTTGGTTCTCAGTGTTGGATAGAAATATTTGAAGTTAGATCAGGTGAAAAAATTCTTAAATTTTGGTTCTCGGTGTTGGATAGGACTAAAACCCCAACCAACGTAGTTAAAGGGTGGGTTCAGATGAAAGTGTGTGGTAGTTTGAGGTAAAAGCCTCTGGTGGATCATGAAGGTTGTGTAGAGACAACGAGGAGATGTGAGATGGCGCTCCATCCATACGGTGGTCGGTGCAGCTCTTGACTGTGAGGCGCTGCGTGCACAACAAGCAGGGGCCTGGTGGATTCGTTTATTGACAAGGTAATGTGGACTAGAGAAATAGTGATGTAGAAGGTCGAAGGCAATGATGGTGGTTTCGGCGGATGTAGTGGGTGCGGAAGAAGGATGCCTACTTGGGTTCATAGTAAGATGCCGCATGAAATTTGGTGAATGAGAAGATATGAGAGAAGATTAATAAAATAAAAAAATGAAAATAAAAAAGAGGGAAATGATAGTGTTTGATTCTGCTGCACAAGAAGGGGGATTTGGGTGCATAGATTCAGTTTAGAATTAAGGAGAAATAAATAAATAAGTAATAATAATAATAAAATATTTTTATTATTTCTTTTATTAGTAAAACAATATTTTTCCCTTAACTCCATTGTGTGTCCTCGGATTGAATAACTGTCAACAGAAGGGTGATCCTTGGATTAATATAGTCGATTTATGTCCAATATTTAATATCGAATATTGGTTTTTTACTCAGGTCCAAAAAACACCGATTATTATTATTATTATTATTATTATTATTTTGGGATATTGTATCTGACATATCTCTCTCTTACGGTGTCAGATTGATGAACCTCCTTTGACCCTATGACCCTAAAATTAAGAGAAATGTTTCAATACCAATTTTGGATATTTAAATCAAGACCAAGTAATGGGACCCATGGTGCCTAGTTTGAATGTGTTGCGGTGAAACATGGTTTTTTCACCGTGTATCCATTTTGGACCAATGAGTTATACATATCATGCATTTTTCAGTGAGGAGAGCAATAGTGAAAATTATATAATTTGTTTAATGAATGATGCGTGGTCCCCACATGATGCCTATTAATCATATTATGATGAAATGTTACTCTCTTATTAGATAATGTTACATGGAATGAGTCCTTTGTCTGTAGAGTCGATAACCTCCTATAGGTATAGGGTGAGGGTCTGCCACACATAATGTATATAGAGTCGGTACACCCCTACCGGTTAGGGTGTGGGTCCTCTATGATATGGTTTGGTACTCCCCTGGTGTACCACGACATGATTCCTCTGTAAATATTACACACATAGAGTCGGTACTCCCCTACCAAGTAGGGTGTGGGTCCTCAATGTTAGGAGTCTGTACTCTCCTAGCATACCATGGGACAAGTCCTCCACAGTTGAATGATAGAGTCAGTGCACCCCTACCGGTTAGGGTGCAGGTCCTATATTATATAATTATGTACTCCACTAATATAATATGGTGTTGTTCATCCACACATTAACTATCAGCGTTAGTAATCCCATATAGCACCAGGGCACAAGTCCTCTTTTCACCGAGTAGTACTCCCCTACCAAGTATGGTGTAGGTCCTCGATTAGATGATGGGTCTCCCGCAACAGACTGAGGTGTAGGGCCATCCCCTTGATGAAAGCAATACAAATAAACTAGCTAATGAAACTTAGAAATATTTAGGTGTGGGCCACTTATTATAGAAGTGGTAGAGGTTTTATGGGATGTTAGGAGTAGGGCTCCCTCTTACCTGTATAGTGGTGAGGGAGGGCCTCTTCACTTAGGGTTCCATTGGGTTACATTAGGCACCAGACAAAGACAACTGAACCTCTGATACAGGGCACTGGAGTTGGACCTAGTATAATGTTCTCAAAGGATTGTACCTCTTGGTTGAATTCCATCTGTGGGGGATGATCTCATGGGGCATATTCTCATGGTATTATGTGTCACTTCTCAAACATGCGATGAGAATCCTAATGATGGCTATGAGTTTAGAACCTTATGTTTTTTAGTGGATGATATGACCATATCTGTATGATCATGTTATATGTATGGGAATATACTTAAGTAGAGATGTTTTTGAATTCCTTTGTTGTTTTTCTCTTGATCCTAATATTTTTCATTTCAGGGTCTTCTATTATGAATTGTTTTACTCATCCATGCACAGGCTTTTCCTGCACATGTTATTTATTTTGAAAATGATCAATGCTTCGATGGAGTTCAAGGAGGACCTAGTCTAGTTGGTGTACAGTGATAGAAGATAGATGAGGTATACTCCTTCGACATTACACATCTACACTCTATATACCCTCCAGGTAGGCTATCCGATGGATGATCTTCGAGGCATGGAGATTTACATCGGTTCTTCTTTTCTTTTGATGGGATTGAATAGTGGCCTAGTTTACCCTTTCACTTTACATTCCATTTTACTCTTGTTGGGTTATACATAGTGGTTTATGTGCATGGTCTACCTGGATTTTACTTTCCAGTACCTTTGTCTTGGAGTTGTGGGTGTGCGTACAGGTACATAGGAAAAAGCCTCACATTTTTGTAATATCCAAACATATTTCTAGTCACTAGCCCTTGGGCAATTGGAAGAGGGCTTGGGGTAGTCAAAAAATGGGCTCTGGGTGACGGTTCATGAAAAAAATAATTGCACTATGTTTAGCCCATTATGATGGAGTTGGAACATGCTTTCCATGTATGTGAATATTAATTATTATTATAATGAAAACCAAGAATGAAATCTGTGGGTCCCAATATCCCTGATAATCCAACAAGGAAGCATGATTCATATCTTTTAAAAATATTACAATTTTCATAGACTACCCATCATATTGATAATGAAATTCTATAATAAAATTTAATTTAACACATTGTGAATTCTAAGGTCCTTTTGAACAATATTATTTACATCTTGGTTCATGATTATATTTTATATAGGGAGGTATTCTATGTAATATAACAATATATTTATGATAATGTCTCATATATTAATAAAAATATATTTTATTTAGAATTGGATTTTTTTTAAACTATATATCATATCAAAAATCATATTATTACCTCATCTTTTCTTAAGTCATCCCACTAAAAAATACATTTTATATATTATCTCATTTCAATTATGTCATTAGAAAAGGATGATCAACCCCCTTTATTAGATTTCATAGAAATTTATCATTTGGAATATGAATCTTTTCAGGGTAAAATACTATATTGTTATTTATTCCACTTAGTGATAATATTTTGAATGTATTAATACATCCTAGTACTGCTATGATGAATGGAAAATGATGTTAAATAAGTTTCAATAAAAAATTGTTTTTTTAAATAAGAAACAATTGGAATAACCATTTTCTCTTCAATACTAATAATACAAATTTTTTTAACATTATGATCAATAAATTTAGCTTCCTTCAAAAAGTCTGTCATTTCATGATTTCAATGGTCTTATTTTTTAACATAAATAATTATGTATTTCCTAAATAATAGTAATGAAACCAAAAAATGAGTTCCTAAATGGAATATTTCTAGGAAAAAGTTTATTAATTCTTCAAATAAAGTATCATGTTCCCTGCATAATATGGTAAGTGATACTATATTTTTATTAATCAAAGAATTGACTACCTTTGTTATTTTCATTGATGATAGTGAGAATTAAAATTATAATCATTATCTAGTAATAACCATCTGATATTTCTCATGTTCAACACTTTTTGAGTTAATATATACATTAAACATTTATGTTTCTTATATATTTCATGTATCTTCCCATATATAATATTATATTAAATTTTTAATGAAAGAATATAGTATAAAATTCTTGTGACTTTTGGGTTTCAATATTAGTTTGGATTATATAGAATAATTTTAAGGGCAGTTGTGTATTAAATGGTCTTTGTTGAACATTGGGCACTGTTTGTTGAATTTTGGAGAATAACAGTAATGTTTATTTTTTAAAAGGATTATACTTTTTGGGTATTATATGATCTCGCACTAAATTTTTTTGTTTTGGTTGACGTATAAAGACAAGTGAAATATATATTTAATCATTTTTGAATTATGTGATACTATAGAAGAGGATTCTAGTACTTTTAATGTGACCAAATCAGTTTGAATACTCATCGTTTGGAGAAAAGATGAGTTTGTGGTAGAAATTTAGTAATGTTTGAAAGTCTACATGACATGTAAGTATGTTTCCATATGTTTTTAGTTTAGATCGTAAATAAATTACTCAATGAAAAATAAATTAAAACAAAAACGTTTTCTTATATCTTTTCCTACTGGGGAATCAAGGATTGTTTAACCCATCACAAGTTTTTGATTTTCTGGTGGTCAACTTTCTCCGAATAATTTTTTCTATCACTCTCCATCAGAACATGATTGTTTTTTTTCTCCTCCAAATTGATGATTTCAGGGAATTATAGTACTTAATATATCATGTATCATTATTTACATCTATTCCATTATTTAAAATTGATAGTTTTATTGAATCTTTTTCCAATGTGGGACTTTCAATTAAGTTTCCGAGCCCAATTTTTTTATAATTGTGAGGACAAAATTTCCAAAAGGGGGGATGGATGTAACATCCCAGGTAAATAAAGAACCTATATTTTTCATATTTATTAATATTTTTGAATTAAATATTAATTCAACTTTAATTGGGACACTAGGATTCGATGGCATACCCGATACACAACAATAGGTTTCATTGAAATCTTACAGTGCACATAATGATGAGTCATACTGAAAAATAATAATATAATATTATTATTGTAAATAGTAGTTAATTACTAGCAATTGTAATGGTCTTAATGAACATAAATAACTATTATATGATTATAAATTTTTTTAAATGTTTTTACATTTATCCAAGAAATTATAGAGTCCAAAAATAAGAAAGAATCAAATTTTACACATCAATACTCTATTATTCATTAAAATGTCGATTTACCACCTTTTAATGGAGAACCCTATTTAAATATAGTTCTGTAAATTTTTTATATTTTATTTGTAAAAATAAAATTCTTCTTTAGATTCAGGAAATCAAAATTTTCATTGGGTATACTTTTTGGTATTTATCTGAAAAATGCATTTTTATGAATATTGAAAAATAATTTATTTTCATTCAAAACTACCTTGTAATATAATATATTTCTATGGTTATATTATCAATATAATTAGTTTTAAAAATTAATAAGATTATATTTTTACCATTTAATCAAATTTTGGTCATTGTAATTAATTTTACTTTAAAATTGTAAATAAAAAATGTTAATCTTTTGATAGTTATTGTTTATAAAAACAGGCTATTTGTTTTGAAAAAATGAATTCATTATAAATTAATTAATTCAAATTCTATTTTTTAAATTTGTTAAAATAGAAATAAATTTTGAATTTGGAATATCCAATATAGCATGGGCTTATTTTTGTTATTTTTCTGAAAAAATTCAATTTTTGAGGAATAGTGAAACCATTTAGTAGTCGTTAAAAAATGGACATTTTCATTTAAATTGAATTTTTTTTCCACTTTTGTGAATTGAATTTAAAAAATCTGAAATACATGGTTGTTATTAGAAAATATATTAGGATCAATAAGATGAAAATATTATTCTCTGAATCGTAAATTTTGACTATTATTTACCGCAATGAAAGGTAAATAGGGTAATTTAAGGTAAAAATAATATCATAATATTAAAAAATTACCATAACAATTGTCCTAACCATATTGGATTATTCATGGGTGACCATGAGAATCCATGGGTCTATTCTTGGACCCCATGGCCCCACTTATGAGTGATAATGACACTTTATTTTAATTAACTTAATGTAAAAGCAAAAATGAAAAAAACAAAAATGTTTTATTAAATTAATTTTAAATGGGGTTATATAAGTTATCATTTCGACTATAAATTGTAATTGAAAAGATAAAAAGGGTTCCTAAATCATTTTATTTTTTTATAATTTTTAGAAATCAAATTAATTAAATTAGATATGACACAATAATGATGATGTATTTACCTCATAAATTAACGATTTCAATAAATAAGATTTTTAATATTAAAACAATATACAAAACCTATGAAATTATTATTAAATTATTTTATTTAGACCTCGAGTAATCTTATCATTGACTTTAATTTTTTTTAGACCTTCAGAAACCTAATATCATTATATAATGAAATAATATTTTCACACTTTCCGAAAGAGTCCCTCCTCGCCTTATAAAAATCCCTCACTTATAACTCATTCCTCAGAGCTCTCAAGCCTTTTGGCTCATAAAAACCCTACCAAAATAATCTCTAAAGATCCCTATCCTCCTATTAGAAGACTTACCTTAGGCAGAAGTCACTTCATGAAGTCTTTTTGGTTCAAACCAATAAGAGTTACCCAAATTAAAGGTAACAATATCTCTTAACTTCTTTTCTTTTATTTTAGTTATCCAACCCCTAAAATAATTTTCTTCCTTTATTTTATAACAACAACAGTATCCAAAATATAATATTATGATTCTATGAGATGTATTATAACTACACTTACACACACCACAATTTAATTTTTGAAGAACATATTGTTTATGTGGATGGAAAACTAACGCATGACGGAGCGATGATTGTACAATTATCTCCTACAGCCTCTCATGGTGGCCATAAATATGGAATTTTATTTATATATTATATATATTATGTTTATTATTTATCTTTTATTCTTTAATTTTTATTTATAAACAAACCTTTATGCTTTTCAATATCAGTAAACACCACAATTTCATTCGAGGAAGGGCGGACTACCGCCCCCTCAAGGTTATAAGATTCGTTTATGGAATACATGGAATATATAAAAGATGTTGTTAATGTAATTATGTAACATATAAATCATATTATATTATACTATAATTATAATATACCTTTGTATTATTATGTTTTCATCCCTTTAATTTTAAAATAGAAATGAAAGTAGCGGTCATGTGTATGTATGGATTACCGTCTCTATGAACAGTGCAATTCATTTCTTAACTCCAAATGATATTGATTATTATAAATACATATAAACATGATATATATGATATATATGATATCAAAAAAATAAATATCATTCTGCAGAAAATGGAATTTTTACCACACAGACAATTTTTAATTATAATATGATCATTTTTGACTAAATTTCCAAACATGGACTAAATGACCGATACGAACTAAAATAATTAACCAATGGTTATTGCAAGGTAATAATTCATATAAATGTAATAATAAACATTAAAAAGGTTCTTAAGTAGAAATAAACTTATTTTTATTATTCAGGAAGAACACAAAACATACGAGTCATGTCAGACACAAGGTAAGGGGTTTCTTATCTCACTTTTACTTGTGGGATATTTCCATTGTTCACCACTTATTTATTGAATGTGGTGCATTTTGTACTACCATTTGATATATACTATCATTATTTTATTTATATTCATAGTATTCTGTAATTAGTTTTGTTTTTATTAACTATTTTTCATACGACTCGATTTAATTACAACGTGGTAAGGTGTTTTCATCTCACTTTTATTCATGTGATATTCATGTTATATTTTCCTCTATATTCATTTTTTGTGGCATATTTACATCCAATGATTGTATTATTTGGGTAATATAATTTAATTTATAGCTATTAACATCTTCATTTTCTGATCCTTCCATAATGGGTTGTATATTTTGTAAGTTACCAAATCGGTAAAGAACCTTTCACCTGTCTCTTTTTAAAAGATGAATTTTTTTGTTATGTATTTTAATTTACATCTTCTTATTTTGGGATATGTTCTTTGGTATCCTTATTACTGTAAATTTTATGACCAAGTGATGATATACCCTTTCATTTCTCATCAAATCATTTTCTTTATTTTAAATTGATGTCATTAGGATTTTGAATTTCTGTATGGAAACTTCTTAACCCAATTTAAATTATTGGGGTTAATCATATAAATCTTTATTATGCCATGATATGAATATGTGTGAATAATCTATGATTATTATATACTTAATATCCACTTATATTGGGTGTATTCTAATTTTTCACACATATTTACATCATTTATTTATCTTTAATCTAAGGATACGATCATTGTAATGGACATTATCTCAATTTACATTCCACTGAGACTTATTTATTATTATACACAAATTCACGTGTATATGGTATATATGTTGACCTTTGAAATATTATACCATGAATATCCTTTTTCTCATGATATTATAAGCTTTAATTACATTTATTACTCAATTATTTGTATTCATGTGTCTCTCATTTTGTTAAAAACTCTTTAACTAAAAAATAATTTTAAATGTTTTAGTGACTTATTCTTATAAATATTTCTCATTAATTTACATGTTTTCAAAATGGTATTAAGGATTAATTTATATGGATATTAATGAATTAAAATTTTAATTCATTTAAAAGATTCAAATTTGTGTCAGACACTTTTGTTCATAAATCACATTCTTAAATGTTTTGAATGGTTTTAAAAATGGTTTGATAAAGAGTTGATTATGTCAACATTTTTATATGATATATTGTGATTTCAATGTTGAAATGTTATCTTTCCTTATTTTATGTGTTATGAATATGTTATGGTTATTAGGAATTATTTACATATACAGGTGGTTCCATGATAAACTTTTGGAGGGTGAGACTAAGATAGCTCTCCAATGCATTGGGTAATGTGAAAGAGGTAAATATGATGTTTCTAATATAAGATTTAAGGAATATACTGTGATGGGTATTCCAAGTGTAACTCCATACATAGTTATGATAGATATAATGTATATTTTATATGGATTCCATATGTTACCTTTATGATTTATGATTTCTGTGTGTTATTCATAAATATTATGATTTCATAAGATATGTTATGATTGAAAAGTATGGATTTCATTGAATTTTATTTATTAATGTGATAATGATTTATTTCCTTATTTTATAGCCCATACTGATCTTTTTATGCTCATCCCATGTTTTTGAAATGTTTTTCATAGGGTATAAGTAAGTGTGAGAGAAATGAAGTTTTAAAGAAATTTATGTAAAGAAAATAACTATTGTTCTATTTAAGGAGTTTTATTTTTGTGAAACATTGGATAGAGTAGAAGTGTCTTATTTGTAATTTTTGAGATGTAATGTAAACTTCATGGAATAATTATCTAAAACTCTAATACTCAAATGATCCTAAATGTGAATTATTCAAATAATTTAAGATTTTGTAATGTTTTAAGGTTGCATCCTTATACTCTCATTATTAGAGATGATGTAAAAATTAAGGGAGACCAAAACCCATTAAAGGAAATCTACATAAGCACAAAGCGTTGTGGAGACTAATCCTGTGGACAATGTTTATAAATTCCCTATCTACTTTTCTGTCTTTGACTCTCAATTGGCTTCAATTATAATAATTGATCTTACAACTGTTTTTTAGTTGAAATATTTTTTCTATACCAGGAGTAATACCTTCTAATAAGCCTAATTCTATTGTGTTATCTTAACATGAGAGTAATCTAGAATACCCAATCATTGTAATCCTTGAGGACTTAAAAATTATGGGAGATAATATGTTGTTTTGATTTGAGAGGATTTTGAAATCTCAAACTCTTCCTATCACTCATCTAATTGAACATGATTCTAGTATTATTTTGGATAATATTATATAGGAAATTGTAACCTCAAATGTTGCATGAAATTCATGATGCTAGAATTTAAAATCAATATCTAAGATAAGAAGTCAAATAATTACGGTCTTTGGTTGAGGAACTGAAAATAGGGTTTGAAAATACTGAAGCTCTTATTCCTTGGTTTACCAAAAATGATTCTTACAGGATAGCTAGAAATCTTTCATATCTTATTCAACCAAATTGGGTAGCTGTTATTGAGAAACAAAAAACAAAAAATGACAACTTGATAGAAGAGTTTTGAAAATTAGCTTCCTCAATTGATGCATTTCCTGGTATTTCCATGATCTCTATTGAAACAGTTTCCAAGACCCTTCCTGAACTATGTGCAGCCATCTCAGCTCTTTCCTCTTATACCCAACCTACTCAATCATCTCAGTCAAACAATGCAGTTTTGATAAAGTTTATTCAAGAAGAGATAAAATCATTGAAAAGTCTATCTGTTCCAGATATCCTCTAAAAAAATGTTCAAATCATTGAACATGTCCATAAATGGATTAACTATACTCTAAAAAATACTCTAAAACAAATTATGATATTAAAAAAAGGTTTATTTCTACTTCAAAAGTATATATACAAAGAATAATTTGAAAAGTCATTTCAAGTACCCTGTGGAAAATTTGCAAATGCCTCTTGTGACTCAAGTGTTTAATGACCATGTGCAGAAAATAAGATGATTTCACACCTACCTTGGAGAAGTGCATTGAGAATAAATATGACTTTGAAAATGAAATTTGTTATACTGGGGAGGTCATCAAGGATTTCATCAACATAATGAATCCTTATCCACATGTGAAAAGCACTACTAGAGTGGCTCTTGTAGTTTCCCCCTTGAAGCTTGGTTCCGCCACTTCCTCATCATCGGATTTTGCCCCTACTACCATGTGTGTCTCTCAGGCTCAGTACTAGATCATTCCTCTAATTCATTAAAAATATGTGCCTGAGTCTTAGACCAGATCTACTCTTTCCCCTTCTGTTTTTGAAGGTGCACCTCTCCCTTCTCTCACCATTGGGTACCCCTAAACTACTTCGTCCTCTTGTGGGCCTATGGCTCCTCATGCTGATTCTACCAAGGGAAATGATAATTCTATAGCCTCTGAAGAGATGTGAAGAGTATATAATTGATAGGAATGTACTCTATTTTTGTTTCTTTTGTCTAATGTCTATACTCTCTTCTCTATTCTTTTTCAATGGTTCTTCGATGCCATTTAGGATTAGTCTTACATTTATTTTCTTCTTATTTTTTTTTCTTATTATCTTTTTTGATAATCCCAAAAGGGGGAGAAATAAGACGAGACTTTTTCAATTATTATTCTCTTTTGATAGTTTATAAATTACATGATTTTTTATCATAATAAAGGGGGAGATTGGTTGAATACTTTTATTTGATCTTATTTTAATTATAAAAAATCATGAAAATCATGCAACTCATGCAAAATATTCTAATATTTTTTAGATCTTGTGGGATGTTTTTTGGTCTTTTACGATTCCATACATACTGTGTCAAATTTAGAATCACTCTATTTATGCATAATCATGTTTTATTATAACCCAAAATAAGTTTAATCCATCCTATAAATATTACTTCGTAAGACTGTTTATAGATATTGGTCTATATACCAGACACCATGAAACAAACATTATGACCATACCTCATGTCCAAAAAATTTGTCCAGGCAACATGACCGGACACTGTGACCTAGACACCATGACCAAACACTATGACTAGACAACATGATGCATGCACCATGACCAGACACCGTGACCAGACACCGTGACCAGACACCGTGACCCAAACACAATGACCAGACACCGTTTCCAGACACTGTGACCCATATATCATGACAAGACACTATGATCCTAATACTACATCTGTGCTACAAGTTCCCAATATCGACATCATTGTGTCACCATGACTGTCTCATAACTCAATTGAAATGGAGAAGACACCATTTCTATAGCACCATTTGAAACTGTGACACTGTTCTTTAATATATATTTTTTCATTTAAAATTTAATTTCAGAAGGTCATATTGAATTTATTAAATGGATATAAAACCATTATTTCTTCTTTATAGAAATGTCACATGATATTATGAGGTACGAGGTGATGAATAAATGCTTGATTTCAGCTCTAACATGGGAACCCTAAATTTAAAAAAAGATAATCTTTGATACAGAGGGATATACAAAGAGAAGTGAAAACATTTTTTTTTGAAAAAGTGAACTCAAGCATGGAACATAAAACCTAAGAAAACACGATGCACTCTCGATTTATGAAGGATTAACTATCAAATACTAGAGCTTCAAATATCATCAAAGAAAAAAAAAACTACATTTCTCACATCTTTGAACTAGAAACCAGGGAACCAGACTTGTGATACTTTGTATTTTACAAGTGGAATCAATAATGGCATTTGTATCATCATAAAAGTCCATAGATGGATAAATTAACACTTATAATACTTCTAATCCTTTATCATCATATTTTCTCCCTTGTGTATTATTTTTAGATTTTGAGTAGTGTGTGTGTGATTGTATTAAAAGACACGGTGTCTCCTATATTAAAATGAAGAATACAAGAGATCCTTCCTCTCATATTTTCTTACATCCTTTTACTCCCATATATATGTGTGGAAGAGGCCCTTGGGTGACATGTTCATCCATACCCACAAATAATAATGAAACAGGTTGTGTGACTGAAAACGACCTATGTACTATTTTTATCCCGATCCCAGTTTTGGATCAATCTCTTATATATATTGACTGCTTCGTGGAAGGTGATCACCATGTGAATTCGATTATGTCTCATATTGATACTGAACCACTTATTTCATTCGTTGGGTCATTAAATGTTGTTTTTATCTACTTTACTGTATAATTCATAAAACCAAGATATTACTTTGATAGTTAGTCTTGGAAGGAAGTTATAACTATATTTACATATTATAATTTCTTATGGAGTTGTATCAAAAACACAACTTGATATTACTTATCATTAATCAATCACTTGAAAAGTTATTTGAAAATTCATACTATTATAAACTTATTTACTTGATTAATTGGGTTGTATTCATTTTTATTGGGGAATCTTTTTAAGTGAAAATTTTAATGGAAATTTTTATAGATATTCAATTCACTAGCCCCCATTTGAGTACTATACTCTGACCAACAGTTATGACTATCATGAGTAGAATCCTGTAAATGATAAAGGGTATACTCTTGATAAAATGAGTGGATGCACATTATTTGGATTTGACCATAAAAGTGTATCACATGGGATATTATAATGATATTGATATATTTAGGGTATTATGATTCGTCGAAATATCTATTATATTATACTTGTTATATAAAAATCATGTTTCCCTTTGTTCTTTCACATCTGTTTTATTCCATCCTTGAGGATGATCTAATAAAGTGATTGTTTGTTATGGTGTTTCTCATATTTTTATTTTAGCGGAAACTTGATAACAATTTTTCTAATAGTTATTATAAATGAAATCTTTCTAATGGATTATATTGTACTTTATAAATTTAGGGTAATTAATCGTTATTAAACATGTGGTATCCCCAACTATTTTAATGAATGACATGTGATTCATTCATTCAATTGGGTGTGTATGTTTCATAAATTCATGAATGATTCCTACCTGAGATAGATATTTTGATGAATATAGGATAATCATTCTATTAAAAAAGGATTATATATATAAACATATTTTGAGTAGAGATAGAATTTTTGGAATAAATATTCAAATGGATATGTATTTGTTTTCATTGTCACAATTCCAAATACCATTATAGCTTTTGTAGAACAAATATTTTCATAGAGGTAAATATTTATATACAAAAATTGAATAAGGAATAAATATTTTTTTTAATAAAAATTCCTATAGGCTTAAATTTTTTTACATAGAATAATGATGTGATTTTCAAAAAAAAAATTAGAATATTTGTAAAGTATTTAGGATTATTATGTTTAATGAGTTTTGATGGTTTCACAATTAGTTGAATATTTTTTTATAGATTATATTACGAGTAATTAAAATTGGTAGGTTATTATATTTGAAAACCAAATAATAAACCAAAGATCCATAAGAGTTACCACCTCAAATAATGTGATGGGATATGGTTCTACATAACACATTATATTGTTCATGTTTGGATGATATGGTATATCATTCAACTAGTTCCCTAATAGTTTGTATCATGTTCTTTCAGGATTTAATACATCATATGTTGATATATGTTGGGAATATTGATTATTAAATTACTTGAACGACCATATCATTTATGTATGGATTATTATAAATTCTAATAATTATAGATCAAAAACATAGTTATATAATAATTTATGTAACATTATTACTCCAATATGTTCATTCATTCAAAGAATGAAATCAATATGTAGATTTTTTGGACATTATTATATGTAAAATGAGTTCATTATCTCTAATTTTAATACCTCCATAATTTTTACACTTCATTTATCTTTTTTGGAAGGGGTTGTGGCCCATATTTTAAGAAGATGTGGTGAAACTATAGAATTTATTGACTTCAATGTCAGTTGAATTCCATTGGAAGATAAATTTCATTAAAATTTAAAGATGGAATCATATACAAATCAAAATTTATGAGGGTTATCCATGTACAATGTAGTGTTATTTATTTTATATTTTTTTACTTCATATAATTAATTTCTATTTCATTAGATATTTTTTATGGATTTTTTCGTCCATTGGTTATGGGTATAGAGATGTCTAACAATAACCATTAGTGAATAAAAATAATTATGAAAATAAAATCTTCTATAAAATTATATAATATTTAAATTCTATTATATGGGCAATGTTCATATGTGGAGACATATTTTCTATTGTATATTAGCTTAATGTTCCCTTATATTAAATATTGAAATTTTTTAGTAATATAATTTTTATATTTATTTTTGTGTGTGTTATATAATTGAAAAATTATTATTATTTATAAATTTTCTATCAATCTTTTTAATAATTTATAATTTTTAAAAAGTAACTATATAGTAAATATAATTTTAATTTTATATATTCTATATATTATGTATTTTATGCATTGTATATATGTTACAAATGTTCTTTTTAGGTGTATATATTTCTCAAATATTATATTTTATTTATTAATGTTATAAATATATTGATTTTTTAAAAATTCTTTGATTGTGTTGTGAAAAACTTTTTTTATATACGTTTTTTATGTTAAATTTTTATGTGTGTTAATTGTTAAATTTTTATTCCATGTTATAAATGTTGTATGTATTATAAATTATGTAATAAAATTTAATGGAATTACAAAATAGGATACTAAATATGTTAATTAAAATAATTATAGTTTGTTAAATATATAAAATTAACATATGGATGATATGTTATTAGTTAAGATAATTTATTATTCATCGATTGTGTCACACTCTAAAATAAAATGTAATTAGTTAATTTAACATTACTATTCACCTATCACCCTCTTTTTTATTATATGAACCTTACACTTTAACCTTTTCCATTTATATTTAAATTTATAATTTCTTCTCTAGGTGTAAAAAATGTTATGCACCCATAGAAGAATATATGAAACAATATGGTGATTGTGATCTACATAAGTTATTTGATGTGGTTGTTCGATAAAAAATCTCTTTCTCTCACTAGAGATTCCCATTATTTGTGATATAATCCTATATTGAAACTCAAACATAATAAATTAATAAATAATGAATGGAAACAATATCTTATATCCTTGAGGGGGTTACCCAGACCATGGGATTTCCTATCAATGAGAGTATACGTTTAATAGTTGGATTTGATCTCAAAAAGTATGATAATAGTGGAAATATATGTTTTGGAGTAACAAGAAATAGAGTATATAAACCCATAAAAATGATGAAATGGTTGAAATTATTCAATAAGTTATAAATTTTTTTATTTAATAGGGGTCTATTTTTTTAAACCATTAATGAATCATCGTATTTAGATTTTTTATGAATGATTGAAAAATAATGAAAATATATATAATATTAATAATATTTAATTTTTTGTAAAGGTTGGGGCCAAATCCTCAATTTATTATAAAATCAATGGCCTCTTTAGACGGGGTATAGGGAGACCCATTACATATCCCGAAGGCCCAAATCCAAGTGGATTGAATACAAGGCTTGAAAGCCAAATTTTTGGCCCAAATTACCCCTTAGTGAACAATACTGCACCAGTACCCGCTCAGCTACAATACCACTACTGATACAGTTCCTGCTATAGTCCTTCCGCCACTATAGTGCCATCGCTGAAACATTGCTCGCCGCTGCTACAGTGCTGCTACAATTCCCCAGGAAATTTTCCCCTACCTAGATTTTGATCCTAGGTCTTTTGGATGCCAAGCATGAGCCTGTACCACTAGGGTATAGGCTCGTTGGCATTATTATTATTTAATTATTTGTAATGGTTTTTTAAAAACTAGTAAACTATTCACCACTAAATGTAATTTTATCACTAGTGTGAAAGGGTGGGTATATTGAAAAACCATTTTTAGGATATATATGATCTGAAATTTTATATAATTTTCAATGAATTTTCAGTTTAAAAAATGGAAAAATGGAATTGATAATGACTACTTTGTTAGGGAATTTTTGAAAAATTCAATCTCTCATAGGTATGATTTTATCGTATTTTTTATTTTTAATATTAATATTTTAATAAATTTTTACAGTGATATATTTTTCAAAATATATTTATACTTATTTGGAATAATATTTGAAATTGGAAATATAAATATTAAAAGAAATATTAATATATCATTATGTTTCCCCATTAATGATGACTTTATGCCATCATTTTTAATTCATCCATATATTAATAAAGATTAATAACCATAATATACAATTTGTAGTTACAGAATATAAAATTCCAATTTTTAATTTCTTTCAAATACAGTTAATGAAATACATAAAAATAAACATTTTGATATGGGGGTTATTATTATAATTCACCTTATATAGATTCGTATATGAATATTATTATGTTTACCCATTTTATTTTACTTTTCATCATTGTGTAAAAAGTATATGATATTGATATATTATAATCATCTCATTTTATATTATAAATAATAATTATTTATAATAATTGGCATAAATTTGTATTATTTTTAATAGTCAATTACATAATGATTTTTTAGAATAATAATACAGAACTAAAAAATAAAATTTATATTTGAATAATAATAGCAGAAATATAAAAAATATAAGTGTACCAATAATTAATAAAAATTAAATAATATATATATATATCTCTTGAAATAAAATAATACATGATTATCCTTCAAAATGTATGTTCAACGTATTTTTTTATATTCATCTATAATGAACTGAATAGTTTCAAATGAAATTTAATTTTCATATGAATATGTTCTTTATAATATAATATAGATATAGAAAACACAGGCACAACATTAGTAATTTTGGACTATTATAATTTATACCTTTTTGGATTTAATATACCTTTAAAAACGATAACTATTTGTAATATAACCACTGTGTAGTAAATTTTATTATTAATATATATTATGGGTTATAAAAAGAAAATTTAAATAGAATGAAGAAGAGATGGCTTTGAAAAATAGGATAATACCATAGGAATCCCATTTATAAAAGATTATAAGGTATATGGAAACATTAGGATTTTCTATAACCATGTCCAAGCCATGACTCAAACAATAATTCATGAGAAAAGTTTTTTACTGGAGTATTTAATAATTATCGAGTTTATAGCCCATATCATGTTCATTGAAATACCCTATTAGAGTGTCACCATTGCACAGATAACAATTAGGCAATATGATGATGTAATACATGGTATATTGTATAGGCCCTAACAATATAAATCTTTATATAATATTTTTATTAATATACTGATTATATTTGACCCTTTATTTCATTATAATTGAATAATGTGTTGGAAAATAATTATTTTTTAAAAATATGTAGTGAAGATTTATTTTTTTGTGATATATAAGATATATATATATATATATTTTAAATTCAAAGAAATTTTTAATGAGTTTTATTTTAATAAATTTTTATAAATTTATATTTTTTTGAATACAAGTGATACCATAATTTTATAATGACAAATATATCTTTTTTTAAAACAAAAAATGTTATCATAATAAAAACCAATATATTTTCAATAAATTAAGAGTTATGAATTAAGATTTTTAATTGACATATTTATAGAGTAATATTTATAATCTAAATATTTTTATTTCATTAAAAATGTTGAAAATATCTAATGGTTAATTTTTTTTTAAAAAAATAAGATAGTTAATTTATGAAGTAAATATTAAATGTTGAATAATTAAAATGTCTGTATTTTGACATCATAAAATCTCAAAAGTGATGTAATAAATAATATATATATTATCCACACACAAAATTTATTCTTCTTTAAAATAATGTGTTTTTAAGTCAATTTGTTAATGAATCCTCCAAATATTATATTGAATTTTAATAAATTAAAATTTAAATCATTATTGAAGTGACTCAAATTCATATCACCAAGTCTAATATTATAAAATTTTCCCACATAATAAAAAATAATATTATCCACTCCAATTTAGATAATACCTTGACTATAAACCGTGCAATGTTTTTTGGTTTTTTAATTAATTAGGCAGATTCAAAAACCTATGTTAACAAATAAATATAGAATTACCAGAAATATTTTATATAATAACACCTATCCTCCATTTAGTTCTAAAAAAATTCTCATGATTTTAATCTACCTTTACCTCTATAGGGAACCCCCATGGTGTCACTAATATCTTAAGAGGATCCTCCTAATATTTTTGAAGCACCCTCTCAAGGTAACGAGTCTCTCACTTATATTCCATCAAAAAACAATCATTATATTGATAATTTATATTTGAAATTTTTTTTTATGAAACTATAAATATATAATTAATTATTAATTTATGTTAAATGAATGAGGGACTATTTTTTCATAATTCTTATATCTGTATACTAATTTTTTACTATGATATTGAGAGGGAATCTCTCCTACTCCTCTTTATTCAAGTACTACTATTGTATTATACCTTATTATTTGTAATGTAACATTTTGAAATATGTTTTTACACATCCCTATTACCATCCTAATTATGTACGAGTAATTAGGGACTCATTTTATCTATCATTAAACAATACAATTAATCATTTTTTAAATATTTTTGGTAGGAAAAATTATCATGTGGTTTTCCATGGAAAACATTTGTGTAGTGAATAGAAATATATATATACACTAAAAGGTATTCAACTACATATAATAACCTAAATTTGTTTGTAAATTAACTTTATGTACTCCACACACTCTAATCATTGGTCCAAAAATGATTAAATGTTATATTATAAATGTTGAACATAGATCAATATATATGATACGAATGTGATGGATGGGATGAGAATTATATCACCCTCTAATTAATTATATAATGTTTCAATCTCACAAGATACTATGTATATTTTATGACCTGCTATCACAATAATTCATTGATATTTTTTATTTCTGTTTGTCCTTGTATTATGTTTATGATGTAATGTTTTATAGTGTTCAAAAATTCCAAAGCTACATTTATGTTATCACTCTTATATCATGCTCTAATGTTTATTTTTATGAATCTCAACCCTTTTATGTTAAATTTATATTTTTGTCGAATTACCTAAACATATTTAATATTATATATGTATTTTTTCTGTTCCCAATCATTGATTTATAGATCATCACGTTTTTATGTATGTATCTAGTGTATACCGTGCAATTTTAAATAGGAAATTGATTTTTAGGGAATGTCATAGTGATTTATGATATTTTAATTTTATCCATGTTTAATCTATATGGATATATATCTAATTTATTAAAGAAATTTTTCACTTAAATCATTAAATATTGTATTTTTTGTGTCCCTGTGTAAAATATCATGAATTAATGAGTAGAAAAGACATTGGTTTTCATAATTGGCATCTTAGGAAATACTAGTTATTTTTGGGAATTTTGATTTTAAAATCCCAGTGAATGAAAAAGGGACAGGACTAAACAAAGGAATGGAACACCTACATATTGTAATTTATTTATTTCTTGGTTACCATTTAACCAGATCCATTTTAATACAACATTTTGGGGTGGATATGATAAAGGTTTACATATAGGTATTTACCATGAATTGGGAATATGGGGCATATCATGATCATCGCATGTTATATGACAAAGGGGCATTGCTGCCCTACAATTTTGAAATTGTAGCAGGATATTATTTATTAAACTATCAAGACAACTATGATCCATTATGATAAGAAAAAAATTACCCATATGATATTTTATAAGAAAATAGATAACACATAATGATGATTAAAAACTAGAATTTCATAGGTTAAATTAAATATGTCATTTATGATTTATCCATTTAATATTCATGGTTTCCCTTTTATTTTTTTAATAATTTTAAAAATATCATCTTTAATTTATATTTAATGGTATGAAACTTGATGAACTTAGTAAACAACCAATGTGAGGGGAAATATAATGATTTCCCAAATCAGGTATCTTCCATATTTTGAGTATAATTTTTGAACTTTATGATAATAAATTATCAATTAACTCATGTTTTAAAGATAAAACTAAATTAGGAAGAAAAAAATCCCACTATGAATTTTTATATTTCTATTGAGGCATTTATGTGAGAAATTTATCTAACATTCATTGAATCTTCTTACCCTTTAATCAGTGATCATTATATTAACTAAATTAAAAATATATTCCGCACTGTTAATTTTTTTATAATACAATGTGTGTGCAGTTTGATTGACATATTTTTGTGGAGGCTAATCGATGATAGACAAGGAAAAAATGATTCTATAGGAGAAGATCAAAGTGATAGAGTAAAAATAATTTCATAAAATGGTTATCGATAAACATTTTGAATACACAATCTAACATAAAATGTATAGTTTTTTAATCAACCTCATGAAAACTATGAATACAAAAAATTATCTTTTGAATTTAGAGTTTGTAAACTTTGAATAAATTGTCTTAGGTGACCATAATGTTGAGAAAGAGATCAATTAATCTCAACGTTGTCATGGTCCTAGATAAAATTAGAGGGTAATGAACCCTATTATTGCATGGGAGACTGAGAAATATCGTCGGGAAATGAATGTACAACATCCAACTATTAAAAAATTAAGGAAGAGGCATCACATAAATTTTATACTGGGGAAAGGGAAATTAATTTTGTGTGGGATTTATGGTAACATATATAAGAAGTTATTATATGAGAAACCAACCAATATAATAGAAGAAATCAATTTTCAATAGATCCCTTTGAGTATTTCCCAAAGTTTCAATTTCAATGAATAAGGATGAATTTTGAATTAATTTACTAAATTTTGGGTTTTTTATTATAATTGATGGTAATATACTACAATGACTAGATATAAATGGGTATCTTATTCCATCAAAACTGATGAGGTGGGTCCTAACATCAAAGTGGTGATTGGAACATTAGATATTCATTTAAATTTTGACAACATACTTCTTGATTCTAGTTATAGTCAATTGGTCATATAAATTTAATTTTGATATAATATTCAATAAAAACCTAAAAACTTAATAGTCATATTATTTGTGAATATAAGAAATTTTTCAATTAAAGATAAATAAGAAAATAAATCACCCATATAAAAAAATGTGGCCATAATTGACCTTAAAATCATTTAATATACCCTAATGGAGTTATATTTTATTCATATCATGGATTACATTTCATTATATTGGGGAAGTGTAATTATTCCAAAGAATTTAATCACCCTAAATATTGAAAATCATATTCCGATTCAATATAAGTGAAAGGTGTAGGAAAAATCTTCATCGATACTATAATCTCAATAATGGAAATTATATCTATTTCATAAATCATATAATGATAAAATGATTTAGAATAATGAAATGATCACCCTTGGTGATATTCCAAATATTGTATATTTTACTGGTCTGTTCATCATATAATTTCCTAGTCTCTCAATGATGTGAGTGTTTATGTTCATGATAAAAAATATAACTACAAATTTTCAAATATACATGAATCCATATAGAATTATTTTGGGATCAATAAAGCCACAATGAAGAAGTATCCCCTTCCATAGATTGAGATCATGTTTGGTTAACTACATGGATCATATAATTAATTAATGTGGATATTTTGTTGGAATATTATCATGTAATGTTGAAGTAAGAGGATTTAAAAAACTAATTTTTGTGCAAAGTGAAGACTCTATGAGTACAATGAAATTTCATTTGGATAGTATTATTTAAAAAAAATTCATGTTATCAATGAATTTAGTCCTTAGGTATTACATTGAAATTTTTTGGTAATCATTATACAATATAATCATATCTACTCAATATAATTTTGGTAGATGAAGAGAATTAGAATGTTTTTTAAAGGAATTTCAATGTGGTGTACAATAAATACATGTTCAAAATTGAGAAAGTAAAAATAATCGGAGTATATATCACTAAAAATGGGATATTAGAGGAACTTTCAAAAATAGGGGAGAATGAAGAATGTCCCATACCATCATCTTTTGAAAAAATACATAACTTCATTACAATAGATGGACAATATAATATATTTTTCAGAAATATATAATGTTTGTGAATCCCCCACACCAAAGATGTTGTTATATTGAATGGAATCTAGATATGTGTCCAATAAGAAAAATAAAAAAAGGAGATTTTGGATGATTTACATAGCTCATGATTCATTATTCTAAATTGAAGAACTAAAATTTATAGTGATCTAAGGAAAATATTTTTGTGGGATAACAAGAAATGAATATTTCAAAATTGATATCTTGTGTTTTGGTAAGAAAATAGTTATATAATAATGAAAAAAACAATAAGGGTACGATGAAACCATTTCTAATACAATTATTGAATTTTTCAAATATATTAATTGATTTCATCATATGACTCCACATGAGATTTTAAAAAAACAATTCTATATGATTGACAGTTATTCACCATACAAAGTCAGAACATTGTTACAAAATCAATGACTATTTATCTCCAGAAAAAATGCATCATATATATAAGATAATATGTAAGACATTATGGAGTGACACTATACATTATAAGTGGTCATGATCATGGGTTTACATCATGGTCTGGATAATCCTTTACTAGGCTTTGGATATATAGTTTTGTTTAAGTATATCTTTTCACTCATAGACATATGGTCATTCTAAGAGAACTATTAAAACTCTATGGTGATATGTTGATATCATGGTCAATATATTCATATAAATTTTGAGATCAACACCTTCTCCTAATGGATTTCTCATATAATCACAGGTTTCATTCAATATGACATATGGAACTATATAGGGATCAGCATGGTTTGTAGTGTTTCAATTTGACATGTCGGGATAAAGTTAGAGTGGTAGTATATGGCACCTAATCTAGTGTAATAGATGATAGAGAATATTCCAACCAAAAAATGAAAATTGAAATTTGGTTAGAGTTAATTGAAAATTTATACATAAAATGATCGATGAGATCTATAGATTCATTTTAGAGAAAAAGTTTTCTATTGTATATTGTTGTAATGAAATTAAAATGGTTTGGGAATATGGGTGATATTGGCCAATGATATATCAACCCCTTTGAGTTCTTCGATTTCATTAGAGTTGAGGCCTATCAACTAGTAATCCCATACAAATTTTCTCATGTACATGATATGTTCCATTTCTCCCTCCCGAGGAAGTACATACCAAACCCATGAGAAGTGTAGAATCTAAATGGAGTACCTTTGGAGAATGATATTTTAGAGAAGGTGTAGCCGGTACAAATCATATACCTTAAAGAGAAATTATTATTATAGAAAAAAATTACTTTTTCAAAGTGTTGTACAGGAACCCCATGTTTGAAGAACAAACATGGAATCTAGAAGATATGATAAAATAGAAATAACCTCTTTTTTTATTGGGCTAAATACAATTTTGATGGGTAAATTTATTTTAAGGGAAGAATATTGTAACATCTTAAATATTTATAAATTAAATTCTATTAAATAAAATATATTCATTATGTGGTTTTTTATTTATTGTCAACAAATTCATTACATTGGTTATTCGGAACCGTTAGTAGATATATAATTATTAATTTTAAAATAAAAATTTTCCTCATAAACACTAATAACGTAGTCATTTTAAATTTAATGTTATTGTTGCTATATTTTTACGTTTATGATTATTCAATTTCACATAGATGAATGAAGAGACTACATAAAACAGTTTTTTCATAGCCTATACAACCCATTTATCAGATCATATAATGGAGATATCATCAATGATATTTTCCCTTGGGTACTCCATATATAAATTTTATTAATTAAATAACATTAAAAAATGAGAATATGTTAATGCATATTGAGATCATGACCCAAACAATGTTAGAAAAAACAACCTCAAGAGAGTGTTACCATCACAAAACATACAATTTGTGTGTATGATGGTATAATATGGAGTTATATATCTAGACCCTAAAGTAGTAATATATTATATTATAATTTAATTAATATAATTATTATACTTTTCCATTTATTTGTTTAAAATGATTACATATTCAAATAAAAAATGGACTATGATTTAAATAAATCAAAAAATTTATTCTTTTCATATATATATATAGATTTTTTTATTATGAAATATTTTTTAATTAATTACTCTATATGATATATTTATTTCAGAATTATATTCATGTTAAATATTATTTTTCAAAATATATTTGAAATTATTACTTAATAATTTCCACCATAATATTTATATGTTTTAGAAAAATGTTACCTTCGTAAAAAACAATAAAAAGAAATAAATAGTGATTTATAATTTGAAATTTTTAGGTGTAACATTTAGAAAAATATATTTTTATAAAACTAATAATATTTTTCAAATCATCACAGTGAAATTACATTGTGAGTATCTTTTCTAATATTTTGAGAAAATTGAATTTTTATGGTAAATTGTTTTTGTATAAATATAAAGTTTTTATAATTAAGTTATAAAATCCATAAATTTAATTAATAAATACTATAAATTTTAGCCACTAACTAATTTTATTTCACATATATTATATTATTCTAATGTTTTTTGATATATTTTGTAAACCCTTAATGATAACTCTTATACAAATACTATATTATTGGTCTTTAAAAATTAATTCATTATGAACTTGAATCACTTCCGCATCATGGTGGGTATTAATTTAACGATTCTAGTTCATATCATTATAAAATATAAAAAAATCACATTTTTCCAAAACAATAGGTAAAAATTAGAGTAAGGTTTTTGGTTTTGATTAATTTATTATATAGAGTCGAAAATAATGTGTTAAAATTAATATATAATTCCAACACCCTATTTCATAATAACCTACACATCCTTGCATTCATCTCAATTCATACCCCTTTAGGATTGAATTTACTCTATATTTCGTCATTATAAATCTCCCATGGTGTCCCAACACTCAAAATAATCCCCTCCCATGATTTTATAAGAACCCTCATAATGTGTGTGATCACTCTAACTTATTTTAAATTTATTAATCTCCATTTTATTTCACCATTTTAATTTCAATTATTTATGTTTTCATGAATTTATATATATCACATTACTAATCATGTGATTTTATCAGAATTAGGGATCATTTATCCACTCCTGTTATAACATTTAACTTAGTAATTACTATTCCTATGTAATGGAGCCTTCCCTCCAACTCATTATTGAGGAACAACCCTTATATTGTGACTTATAATTTATTATTTTTTTAATGGTTTATTTTTCAAATACCTCTTACCATACTAAGTATTTCCATGAAAATTGGGACCTTTGTTCACTATCATTATACCAACCAATTAATCTTTATGTACAACTATTCTGTTAGAAAAACTAACTTGTGACTTTATATTCCAAACATTTAAATAGTATATATAAGACTAAATTTCAACTAAATAGTATTAACATTAATCTAAATATCCTTGAATAATGTGGTACATCCATGTATGTAACTTAAAATACCTTATAGAGTATTATGAGTGATGAAATTTGTTTTATGCCTTGTGATCCATGTGGTAGGGAAATTCATGTACATGTTATGAAATTGATGGGTGGAACGAAAATTGTAGATCTCTCTAATGAATTGGGTAATTATTTTTACTCCAGATACCATGTGTGGTGTACAACATGCTATCATAAGCATAATTAATTTATATTTTTATAACGTTATCTGATACCTAAATTTTGATTTCATGTTTTCTATTGGTACCACATTCCCATGTTAATTTTATTTTATCACATTATATCAGAATTTGATGTTTATTTATATGATTTTCACCTCTATTATGTTAACTAGGTATTCATATTCACTAACATAAACTTTTTTACCATATTCAATTCTCTGATTGTTATGTTACTATGCATTATATCTCATAGAGATCTTATTTATGTACCTAGGTATTTGTAGCTAGTTTTAGAAGAGAATTGGAATTTTCTGGTCATGTTTTTGTGTTTTTAAAAAATATAACTATATACATAGTTAAATTATTATGTATTTTATCTAATTTACCTAATGAAATTGAATTATCATTCATTTTGTATTGTATTATGTGTGTTAATAGTTACTAAATCACAAATTAATGTGTATAAAAGACACGGTTTATAATACAACATTACATTTTTTCATAGAATTTCAATCATATAAATAAAATGAAAATATGATTTGAATGATAATGAACAAATAAATAATTAAAAAAATTTCAATTCATAAATTATATATATATTAATATGAATTTCATTCCAAATAATGATATATCATTAAATACTAATATTTTATATCATAAAGCATGGTTTCTAGGAATAAATTTTAATTACAATATATTTTATAAATGAATATATGAATAATATGTCGATTGAGAAAGCCAATTAAAATATAATGGAATTTTATTTAGATTTTATTGTTAAATTTATACCTACATTATTTCATAAATGTCATGCCCACTACACATTAGCTACAATAACTTTAACTATGAATAAAACCCCAAGATAAGTCAATATATTACTGTATTTATAAATACATGTTATCTAAATGACCAAAAATGATATATATATATATATATATTTATTTATAATTTGTCTCATGTTTATAAAATTTTTAATTTTCTCTAAAATTTTATGATAGAATAATAATTTCATTGTCTTATTCTTAAAGGTGTAAAAAAGATTACTTTTAACAGTAAATTATAAAAATTTAACTATGTAAGTAAAAAAATTTATTCTTGAACAATAAAATGGTTGAGTTGATAAAATAAAATAGTATGATGTTTTTTAAAAATAATACATTATATATAACATAGTATGTGAATCATCCATTTTCAATGAAACTATTGAATTTTTATATAAATTAGATATCACATTTTTTCTATAAAAGCATAAAAATATCCTCAAAATAATATAACAATAACATTTATTTGTGTTATAAAGTGTAATGAAAATACATCACATTGACACAAAATTTTTCTCATGAAAAAAATAATAGATCCTTAATATATTGAAAAGGAAAAACATATTAAACAAAATACTCATCTAAATGTGGATAAAATCTCATCAAAAAATATTTATCATTGATCATATCCTAAAAATTTTATATTTCAATGAGAATATATATTTAAATTCAAAAATTAATCTCTAATATTTATTTATAGGGTTTATAAGAGATGGTTCATGGTTTATTCCATAAGTTTCCCTCGTCCACACAATCATTTCCCTAGGATAAACCATTTAACATTAATACCATTAGTAATAGGGTTAAATTTCATATAAATCAAAAACATGTTGTAATTTGTGTGATTCATTTTGATTTTTTATACCATCTCTAATTATATCTCTGCATCACTTGTTTACAAAAAAATTTGACCCTTTATTTCTATTTATAATTTTATATAATTAACTATATATACCAGTAAGGATAATTTTCATCTTTATTTATATTAAACTATTTTTTAATATTTATTGAAGGTTAGGATATATCATTTTAGAATTATCCTTAGTAATATATATATTAAGAATAGTTCATTTGTGACCTCGACTGATCAGCAAGGGAGTTATTTATTTTCATTCATATGGATTGACTCTATAAGTAGTAATAAATGGATTATTCTAATTATGATTTAAATATAGATAAAAAAATTTTCTCTACCTTTATTGGATGATTGAGGAACAATAATTCAACTAAAGAGTTTATAATCTCCTCACTAGACTATTTCGACACCTGATTACGAATCATGATATCTAATTGATTGGAAATATTTTAAAGCGGATCTGTATGATCAACAACCACCACAAAATATATATTACAATATCATACCCCCAAAAAACACTTGAAAATTCCAATTTAGAATTATCTATATTGTATTTTATTCCAAAAAAATGTATCATCACTCGAGGGGTGGGGGCTCATGAACAACCACAAAATGTGGGGTAATTATTGAGAAGAATTTAATATTGTTAGAGAATCATTAATCAAAGAGGGTTCATGAGAATGTCCTAATTCGAGATCCACATTGAAAATATTACCTTACAACTAATAAGGATCTCCATAGAAAAAATAAATTTAATCATGGAAACTACTATTATCAGGTATTTTGGTTTTCTTATTCAACAATTAAATCCTGCATATTTTATTAGAAATAAATTTTTTACATAAATATTAAAACAAAATTCTTCATAAAATAGTATCCCTGAAGAATAAAAAATATATATCACACATTTGGGTAATTGAATTGATAATTATTTTTATTCCATTACCAAGAGGGGTACATTTTTTCCTTCTTCTAAATCCATAATGATTAATTTTTTCTACCCCACTAAGTATGATCCTTGCAAATAAACCACTTATTTTTAACTAATATTACTTTAATGAAGAATTCGTGATAAATTTCTTATTTTATTGTTGTGACCAAAATAAAACATGGAATTCTCATATATCACCACTTGATAAAATCCTTCTTAGCCTTTATTTATCTACATCATGCTTTTTGGATATATTGAATCATCTAATTCAATACATATAATAAAAAAAATGCATATATCTTTTCATAGTTCCTAATCAGATCATAACTCCAAAAAAATAATATAACTCACACCACTGACTCTTCTATGAGTTGAATCAGTACCACTTGTAAAGAAATGAAAATCAAAACAAGCAATGACTGAAATAATGATACAAATTGAATTTCTATTTCAAAACACCCTTCCCAGAAACATAAAATTACTAATAAAAAATAATCTAATATTGATAAAATGAATAATAATAATCAAATAATAAAAGAAATTTTTTATCAAAAATAACATTGATTGAAAAAAATTCTACAACCTCAAGTGAGTTTTTAATACAGAAATAATAGTTCCACCATTATTCAATTTTCTATTCAATATATATTTTTAATTTAAACCCAAGGAGAAATTCTCCTATTATAAAAAGATATATATTAATAACCAAAATTCATCAATGTAGTTTTATATTTAAATCTCAATCTTCATTTATAGAGAGTTGTTTTGTGTCTGGTTGAGACAAAATTCCTGAATTATTATGTATTATTTGGTTAATTTGTTTATTTTTTCTCCAATTCTCCTGGATTCTCATTTTTATTCTAAATATCAATCATCACTAATATATATATATATATATATTCCAATAAATTAGTCATCATATATTTTAGGGGTTTTATATTAAAAGTTTACTGGTTCCACAAAGGTCCCATGAATAATCCTTTATGGTATATATTAATGAATCTAAATTGATTTCTCCTTGAAACCACCTATATTTTTATGAAATTCGGTGTGACAACAAAATGCCCCATCTAATATCCCATTAGTTGGTGAATTACACCATGCATATGAATCTCAATAAAAGGATCCATTTTCCATTCAACAATACATTGAATGAATTTAATGAATTCACAACACCAAATAATGTAAGTAATGTTTTAATGTTCCATTAATATCATGATAATATATAATACATAAATGTAATAAAATATAGAAAATATATTTGAGAGCTACAACTGTGATAAAAAACTATAGAAACCAAACAATTAATTAAAACATAGAAAAACTTTATACATCTATGGTATATGATAAAAAATCCCAATCACCAAACTCTTTATATCATCCCTGGTAAATAACATAGATTCAAATTTCATATCCATCGTTATATTGAAAAAAAATTTATACAATATTTGGGGTGATTTTGTCAACATGACCAATTATCAATTCTTTAATGATTAAAAACCCTGTAAACCTCCTGAATCCATATTAAAATTTAGTGTATAATATTACCTTGTAAAGAAACTATTTTTCATGAAAAAATTTTGAATTTTATTTGGGATCTTTAGCTTTTTAGATTGATATCATTTTGTGGGGGTATGTTATGTTTTTTGTAATGGATATGAGTATAAAACAATTTAAAATTGGGCACACTCAAGTATGTCCCTATGAAGCAACTTTAGGTAATTTTAAATTTTATTTTTCCCTAATTAATATATCCTTGAGAAATTGGATTAGAATATATAACTTGATAGTTATTATTTTCATTAACCTCAATATAATACATTATTATACTATCTAAACTAATAATAATCATGTTCTTTGACTATTATTTATAATTATTCGACATTATATTAAATACTCGTATTTTTATTCAAGAATATATAAATATTATTGAATTAGTTTTATAATATATTTATAATACCCTATCTGTAATGAATATAATTGTTTTAATTGATTTTACATGGATTTTATTCCACTATCAACACATTTAGTTAGGGGGACCAACAAATTTGAATGAAAAATAATATTACTATATGAATGGTATCTCAGGCATCTATTTCCTTTAAATAATATATATTCTAAATAACCTTTAAATTTTTTAGAATTTATATAGTGTTATTAAATTATCATATAAAATCTGGGATCATTTTTTAGAAAAAATTATTGACAAAATTATTAACTCGTCTAATATATAAATATGCTTTCCATGCAGATTTCCAATGAGAAATTACAATCATATATGTAATTATGAGAAATAAATAAATTCCAATAGAAAAATAATTATAATGTTATCACATATATTTAAGATATATATATTGACCTCTTTTATAGATTCTATTATTATCCCAACCTACTTCCATAAAATAATTTTTTTGGGGTTTCTAGCAATTAGAAAACACTATGAGAAAAATACTCATTAAAACCCAAAAAAACATAGTCGTAATTAATTTAAACTAAAATGATGTGTCTGGTAAATGAGGATCATTCATATACCTAGAATCAAAGAGAAATAATTAAATATATTAAATTATATTCTAAATAAAAACACTAATAGGTGAAAAATGACCTCCATATTGTATTTGATGTCCATGGATTTGTTGAATCGCCCTATGATTGGGATGGATACACCTTATGTACTAAAAATTTTATTGTGACTGAGGAGTTAAGAAAAGACATATTCTAGCGCTTCATTGAGGGGGGGGGGAATTAGTTTATTTCTTCAATTTTATTATACAGAAATCATCTCGACTGATCGACATCCTTATATATACCTCAGCGAGACTCCCAATGTACACATGTATTGACTCATATATTTTGTAATTTAAATATAATGTATCGACCATATATGAAATCATAATATATATATATATATTAATTAATGATTATTCACAATGACTCATATTATTAATGATTTTTTTTAAAAAAAAATTGATGAAATATTCCTGAAAATTAACAATTAATATTTTAATGTATCATTCTATCGTAGATTGTGTTTATGAATTAGAAAAAAAAAATTAATAAAAAAACAAATCTCTTAGAATTTTTGGTATCATGAAGCATGACTAGCATTGGAAATGGATTTATAATATAACTATAACCTAAGAATTAATATACCCTAAAATATTTAAAAACATAATATTATCATATACTATTTTGGAATAAAACTATGAAACTCTCACATGGAATGACATATAATATACTTTTTGGAATTCTGAATTATATTATATGATTTATAAAATAGGTGCAGTCGTATCCAAAAAACAAATTGGATATTTTAAAAATGAATTTGGATAGTTGTAACAAAATTATTTTTTTATCATATCATATATTCTACATTTTTAATATCTGAAAAAACAACATTTAGATAATATCTATAAGTTTCATAAATATAAATCACTTTTTAGACCACCAAAAAATATAAAACCATTATAATTTTTCATATTTTAAATAAATATGAATTCCCAAATTCATAAATTTAGGAAAATAGCATACTCTCGTAAATCATCAATGATTATAAATCAATAAAGTGGAATAGTGTGATATATATAAAGAAAATGTATATCTATTCAAGTGAGAAATTTTAATGTCACATATAAGTATTAATTTTCATATAATCTATTTTTTAATGATATTAAATAACCATATTATAAAATTTAATTCAACCCTGTAATGTTTTTCATGTATTGTTAATTTTAAAACTACCAACTAACCTGGTCGAAGAATACATCACATGGAATTCACCCAATAGGTTAAGAACATCACATGATCTTAATTAGATAGATACTCACATAATATGTATCATATTGGTACAATCACATACTCCTTCAATCTATTGAAATCTAGGAGCTAGATTCCGACTCATCTTATAAGAGGATAAATCCTAGGATTATCGAACTGATGGAATGAACAAAAATTTACCCAACTAGCCATGATTAGATAAGAATTAATTATTGTGTATGAAAGGTAGAAACATATGAATGTTCACATTATATATATATCACTCTAACACATTTTGAGGATTCATTATGAAACATGCTCCCAAACTATAATAATTAATTTATTTATAAAACATATTATGGTATTCATGGTGGGTTATCTAGGCCAAGAAAACATTTTTCCTATATACATTTTTTTCTTTTTAAAATAGTCTTACTCAAAAAAGCCATAAATTATTTTCATGACATATAATACTACATGAATATCATAAGTCATGAATAACTCAAACTCAAAATTTGAGATTCTAAAATCATTTTACTTCACTTAATTTGTATAGTCGATGAGAAATAAAGATAAGTGGAGTCCACCATTTTTATAACAAGATACATTCTATATTCTTATCATATATTAATAAAAATAATAAAAATATATTGAATCACCTATATATTCACACAGGATATGTTAGAAATTCATATCAAACTTATGTTTTCTATAATTTTAATGTTTTTTTGAAATAGTCAAATATCATTGTAATTACGATAAAAAATCTATGTGGCCATTGGATAAATATACTTTCACTTAATACTAACGTTAGTAACATGTATGAAGAATGTTAGTTTTTGAATTATGGTGAGACATAGGAATCATATTTCTATTGTTCATCTCTTTTAATACATTTTCCAAATTCCTATACTAAAATAAAAATAATTAAATGATGTTTATAACTATCTTTTATATGTTCATAATAATTATTATGTATGTAACATTTCTACAAAATAATTTTATTTAGATAATTTTGATAAAAATATGATACTTATTATATTTATATCACTATAATATATCATAAACACCATTTAAAATATAATGTGATATTCAATTTATATCACGACTAGTATAACATTTTATTTGTTAAAATAGAAATTTTATATGTAAAAAAATTTAAAATACTCAATATGAAATACATTCATTTAATAATATGTTTCTAAGATTCAATGTATCTTTTATATCGGAAAATAAAACTTATATCTTCTTAGTGATATTTTTTCAAAATAAAACATTTTTATCAATATCATATACGGTATTCCTGGTCTTTGAAGAATTATTTTTGAATGATTATTTTATTTAAAAAAAATTACAATATTTTGTGGTGGGATTACATCCTCAATATTGTAACCAACATAAGGACTAAATCACTTATCCTATAAAATAAAATATTTTCATCATCTTCCATTCATGTTTTTTATATAATCTAATAAATAAAAAACCATGTGTATTTACACCATTATCTCATATTGTTTACAAAAACTCATTAAAAATAATTATATTATTTTATATAAGAACTAAAATGATATTAAAGTTCATTTTATATAGATTTATTAGGAATCATATTCTCCCTACAATACACATAATTATTTATCAACACTTTTCATTATTATGATTCAAAAACATTTTATTCATTAGTTTAATGAAATATATATTATTCATTTATTCTTACATCAATTTTGAAATCATGTATATTTGAAAAAGATCTAATAGATCGAGTTAGTATCATAATTCCATTAGTATATTTGAAATCATTCAATAACAATGATTCTTGATGTGTAATATCAATTTATTCTCTAAAAAAATAATTAGTTTTTTGAGATAATTACCACCATATTTAATCATTTCCTCACCACCATAAAAACATCTTTACGATTAAATGATTTATTATTAAAACTAAATAAATCAAATATTCCATTGTACCTTAAACCACTACATATTTATATTGAGAAAATTTTAACAAAACCTAAAAATCATATTCCCCATTTATTTATTATTATTAGTTTTAGAAAAACATGTAAAATTTTACTGAATTGAGTCCCATTTATAGAACAATTACTATTGTTTTGAAATAATATATTGGAATATTCCATTCCTTTTCATTTGGAAATAAATAACACATTCATAAATACTAAATGAATAATTATTTTACATCCAATATCTTTTAGGAATACTTTTTATATAAAAAATCAAATATATTAGTAAAATAAGAATTAAATATAATGTATTCATGAATATAAACCTACATTATTACAAAAACCGTAATGTGTATAGATCAGATAGTAATTGTATTCACCTTATAAATTTATTTTAAATACATCTATTCATGAATTGGAAATGTAAAGTCATATAATTAGATTTAACATCTAAACTACTTACGATGGATTCATACTCATAAAAATAATCGTAATGACATACTCTAGATATATTCATTCATATTTACTGTGTTTAAATTATTTATATGGAAACATATATTCTATCACAATAGAATTCATTTAAATTAAAACATGTTAAAAATTATGTACTGAATTATATTATATTATATTTAAAAAATTATGTACTGTATTCCATTATAATATGATCATTACGATGACACATGTTCAGGTCCATGTGAAAATCTCATAGAAAATACAACTGTTGGAGGGCTTCCTATAAATACTAGGTTATTTGGTGATCATAGAACAACTGATCAACTTCTTATGTGTATGTGCACTAATACTATTTTCTCTCAATTTTTGTAAATTGTTAAAACCATGAACATCGTATTCTTAGCCTTTTATATTGCACTATAGAGACTCTTTTTTAAGGAAAACATTTCAGGTTATCTCAATAAAAATCTATTGTATTATATTTGTGTGATCCGATTTTTGTGATAATGATCAAGGGAATAATATAATATGAATATAGAGGAGCCGATCACCTTATTCATTTAGGGCTTCTGCTGATAGTAAGATTGATCCAGTCGACATATTGAGGATTCCGATGATACCTAGAAAACAATGATAATAATCATGTCAAGGACATTCTATGGTAAGGGAAATAAAAACATTCATATAATTATAAATTAAGGAACAGTTATCCTAGGATTTTGGAAACCATTCTCTTTGGGTGAAAATAATATTCTTCAATTGTATTAGAATTTTATTAGATATATTTCATTTCTAATACATTTAATAAAACTGATACTTTTATTTCATCATTCATCATAATAGCTTGATTTGGATAAAACCATATTATTCTATGTACGATTATATACACTGGAAGATAGATTAATTATATTTTTATATAGTTCCAAAATATTAAAAACATTTTTATTATGAATGTCATTTCCTAAAGAGATTACGATTAATCTATGTTATTGTCACATACTAATGATTGTATACACTGTTTAAATAAAAACAATTTTCCATTATGACCTATAAATTAAAAATCATAATGTATATGATTATGATGTTATTTTCATCAAATCAAATGTAGAGGACATTTTAGTATTTATGAATATAATATTATTTTTGAATATTTATTCTTTAGTCTCATAAAAAATTATTCATTTAGGTTTAAAAAATGATTGTATTTATTCTAAAAATTCCCACCTACTTGTATCTAGTCATCTACATATACATTGGAATCCAACATTTCCAATCATAAGGAATAATTAATTCAATATATTCAAAGTAAATTTTTATCCTCTATTTATCAAAAATAAAACACAACCACATTTTATAAACGAGAAGAGGCCAATTTTACTTATGTTATATAATATCTAGAGAATATGAAAACTGATTTGAATTTTTCGATGATTCCCTTTAGCATCATGATTCATGTGTTGACTAATTTCCATAGTTTGTTAATGAGGATGGATTTTCAATTTTAATAATTACAATTTTTTGTTTTAAAAAATTCTCAGAATTTTTTTACATTAAGGGACTTCTTTTGTTAGGATTGATATAAATTTATTGTTTAATAATGGAATTTTCATTTATCTAATAAATATTATTTAATTATATGATCATCATATTTAACATTCATTTAATATGATATTTTAACAAATGTTATCTTACTAAAATGATAACCACTTTTGGATTACATCATATAAATTAGTGTGAATTGATTCATACTTCACTAAGAAAATAAAATTAACTTGTGTCCCTCTCAACAAATATATAAGGACCCATACATAAAGATACATAATCATTAATATACATAGACAATTAATTTTATTACATTTCAGGATAATTTAATATTAAATTTTTATAGAGTTTAGACAACTCCATTTTATAAATAAATATTACATCACAAAGAGGAATCATTTACTAACTCTCCATTTTCCCCCAATAATTTTTTTATGATATTAAAATGTTTTCTTTTCATTACATACCATCATAATTTTAATTTTAACTCATCCTTATTCATACACATTCTTAAATTCATTTGGAAAACATTTCAAAATATTACATAAAACTAAAAATATTAGTAAGGGAGTAAACTTGATAAGGAATAATAACAATTGAATCAAATGTATATCATGATCTAATAAAAGAGAAGACTATTTAGTAATCACATGAAATAATAACCAAATCAACATGGTATAAAATGTTCATCGACATATAATATATATAACAACACCAATAACATGATATATGTATTTTACAAGGATGGATTCCAAGTCAACCTCACATAGTGTATAGATTCCAACAGTGAATTTGATTTCCTCCGTAATTAGATAAATAACATCCCATGAAAAATAAATTAAGAATTATGTTGGAATTTTATTGTGGACCACCCGTTATTGAATTAAAATGGTTATATTTTCCAAAAAAATGTTGTCAATCCAGTGGAATAATTATAAAAACTATCAATGGAAGAAAATGGGAAGTGTAATCATTCCTCATAAAATATTCAATGGAATTTTTATAAATATGTATTTTGATAAATGAAGATAAGATTATATTACCTCATCTAAGGACTGGGGAATAAGTTATAAATATATGTTGAAAAATATATATATAATATATTATAGTTATATAATACTAACGAGAGAGAGAATGCATGTTTGAGCTAATAATTTCCTAACTGAAAAAAACGATGGTAAAGAAGGATCCATTACAATTATAAGTAAGGCATTTACAAATATCAAAATTTCATTTCACTTTAATACACATCTAAAGAATACCGAAAGTTAAGGAGAAGGGGGTTTTTTCTTAATAAAATAAGAGAGTACATAATTGATTCAAAATATCGAATTATGGTTTCATTAGATGGAAAATTCATTGACGCAATATATATTAATATAAATATTTTTTTTCTTATGTAAGTAAAATAAAAACATTCCATATGAAATATGTAAACAAATTAATTATTTAATCATTTCAAATATAGTTAAAGTAAACATACATTTTTCTTTATACATCAATTATGTCCTTAAAAAATTTAATATAATAATTCAAGGAAACTGTACATGGTAGAGATGTATTTATAAAAAACTAAAATAATTAAAATGATTTTTTCAATGAAATGTTTAAATTAGTTAAAAAATTTAATGGTTTGATATTTAATTACTCTATAAAGATTTAAAATATTGTAAAAATGACTTTTAAAATCTAATTAAGGATAAGTAATTTTTTTGAAACATTTAAAAGAACATGATCATGGAAGAAAACTATTTGGTATAGAAATATTAAAACATGAGTTTTATTAAAAATATTGTCTCTTACATTGAGTATAACACATAATGTATGTTTTTTTATCCTCATAAATAATATTAAAAATATATTACATACATTCATATGAAATGTAAATACCTATAAATTTCAAGAAATTTTTTTTTCTTAATTTTATAAGACCGTAGTTTCTGACGGCACCTGATTCCGAGGCCCAATGTGCCCAGAATCATTTTTCGAAGTTTGGATCAGGTACGTTCAGTAAAAGAACAAGTGGGGTTTTCTAACTTTTGAACCGGTGCTCGGAATCGAATTCCGGGGGCATCGTTGGAATCGCAGCGCCAGTATTTGCTTAGAAACGCCATTTCCGGAGTTGCATTTGCTCGGGTGTGGTTTTTAATTTTTGGGGTTAAGTTAAGAAATAAAATAACGTGGTGAGAAAACATTATTTTGTTTCACTTAATCCACTTAATGCCACTTAATCCGAGTTGATGTAGATAGGGTGGAACCAAAATATCCTAACCACTTTGTAGGATATTAGTGAGGTGGGGCCCGCACGAGCCCCACCGTTTCTTTTCCTCTAAGTAACGGACCCACGAAAACCCCTTTACAATGAATGTCAACCGGTGGATTTTCTTAAATTCTTAACGCCCCTATTAATTGGGTAGTTAAGTCATTACCATTAATTCATCGAATTAATGGTTTGTTTCTTAAGTTTGTTTTTCATTTGTTGGCATAAGAATAAAATAAGACCAACACATGTGGGTGGCTGGTTGAGAGGATTTGGAGAAACTCTATGTTCTTCATCCTCCTTTGCGAAGAATGTGAAGAATGCGAATAACGTGAAGAATGACGAACCCTTTGAGATCGATGACGCGGCACCGTTTACCATGACGCCGACAATCCTCCTTCTGCGACGCTTCTTCCGAGACGTTCATTCCCCGCGACAATCTTCGATCAACAACCGATTGAGGCAGGGGGTTGCAGTTCTTTAATTATTTGTGAATTTTTATCCTCAAACTGGGTTTAATTGATGCAATTAAATATGTGTTTTTTTAACCATCGGAGATCATCAACGCGGCGCCGTGTACCGCGATGATGTGACGCCCCTTTCGTGACGCGGTGATCCTCTTCTTCCACGATGGTCAATTCCGTGAAGAACTCACGTTCGACGACTATGACGAGGTAGGAGTTTGATTCATTTAAATCTTTGTGATTTATACCTGCGGTGTTTGATTAAAATTGTTGTGAGACTTTTAAAACCGCTAACACGGTGAGTGCGGACTAACGAACAAGTCCGCACCCACCGCCCCTTTCATTCATGGTGTGTGAAACAGAGGATGTCGATAAAACAGAACGCACGGGGGATGCGAGGTCCTCGTAGTGAAGGATGGACCCCGGGAGGGCCTTTAGCGAAGACAACATGAAATTCCGACCACCGGAACTCATCCGGTGGTCCGCGGAGCAGCCCGCCGGTGCGCCTCGCCGGCACGGCGGCAGGAGGCGGCGTTGCCCGGCGCGCCGCCGGAAGGAGCCGCAGTGGCTGAAGCAGCGGCGGCAACATAAAACAATTCATATAAGATAAAGGAATTCATAAAAAATATTTCCATCACAACATAATCAAATCCATGTAATAATAGGGATAGAAACAGAACCCTTTATTATCATAGATGGAAAATAATTTTGATAAAACACTTGAACTCTATTCTTGAAGAAAAATATCCTTTCTACTTCAAAAACACTTTTCATTTCTTAACATTTCATAAAATTATAACTAAAATAAGTTGATTAAAAATAAACTTGAAAGCATGTAAAGGAAGATTCTTGGAAATAATGTTTTAAAAATCCATTCATGCCGTATAAGTTAAAAAAAACATTCTTCGTACTTTTGTCGGAAAAGTCAAAAAGTTCCTCGTACGAAAAACGACAAAAGATTCCTTTCATATCCTTTAATAAAAACTCACCGAAGGGTAAAATTGGATTTAAACAATTTTAGGTGGATAGAAATAACATTACATATTGAGGAAACATGGATGTGGATGATAAAATACACCCCAGTAAATTTCAAAGTATAAACAATCTCGGATAAAAATGAGATTGTGATATTTCCCTTACCATAGGTCCGATTTGCTTCGTAAGTGTCCGAAACTCCTGTATAATGATTAAAATAATGTCATTGACTTATTAAAGAATCATATTCATTGTTATGATATCATATATGGTTCACTTATGACTTTATATTACCTGTTCTTTTGTAAATTTCATGTTAAAGAGCGTTTTGGGTAAAATTGTTTCATTTGTCGTCCGTGTTTTGTCTTGTAATTATTCATATGGTTACTTAGATCATGATTACTTAATTACAGAATATAAAACATGATTTATATATATATATTCAGAATATGCATATATATAATAAATCAGTAAATGGAAAGAAATACACCGTTCATGGAGACGGTAGGCCGTACGTACGCAAGAACGCTTTTTTCGTTTCCTTATTGAGTTGAACAGAATTAAGTAGATGAAATTCATATATATACACATAAATCCAGTATCATTATTATGTCATATATTTCATGATTATTTATTATTTATACTTTATAATCATTCATGAATGGTTTAAAGTGGAGAATGAATCTCATCGCGTCGTGGAGACGGTAGTCCGTACGTACGCACGAGCGATGATATCGTTCTCATGATCGTAGGACTGTATTTGAGTGTATGTATACTATTTCAGAATCAATATCACTTTAAAATAATAATATATAGTTATTATTTACACCATTATACCCATCCAAGTACGGTGGTGGTGGAAAATAGATTTCACCACGGCGTGGAGACGGTATTCCGTACGTATGCACGCGCGGTGATTTCGTTTTTTGTAGGATGGATAGATGGTGAAATATGATTGTTTCATACTTATAATAACATATCGGTATATGAGTGATACGGATGTTATTACTTCATAATGAAACAACCTATGAAGAAGAAGTGGAAGAAGAAATAAAGGTGAATGAATCGGTAACGTAAATTACCTCTTCTTTGAAGTGCTTCTTTGAGACCTCCTTTCAGGGAACTAAAATGGGTCTTTAAAGAAGACCGGAACCTCTAGGATGTTTCTAGGGAAGTGTAGAAGATAATTTGTCAGGGGTTGGACGAGCTTGAAGGCTCAAAGTTGTGTGAGGAAGAGAGGGAGGAGGTGCCCTTTTATAAGGGAGGAGTGGGGTACCTTTGGAATAACTAATAAAGTCAAGTTCGGTTTTAAATAGCTCCAAATTGATTTATTTTGAGACTAAGGTGGGGATGGGTTGAAATCCTATCATCCAATAGAATTTAGACAAGTTTAGGTTCCTATTTTATCCTTATCATTTAGATTTAACATTAAGTTAAATAATTTTACTTGTACCGTGTCTTCTTGTGTTCTTACACTATAAGGTTAATAAAATTACTATAAGAAGCCAAAAGAACCAAAAATTGATTATTATTAATATATATAACCTTATCTATGTAATTTGTCCGAAAATTAGATTTTTAGGAATAAAATAACAATTAATAATATAATATTTTTTTAAAAAACTATTTCATGTCAATTTTGACACTATTTAGTAATTGATTTTTGTTAAACTCATAACAGAATGATAAGTTCTAAAAAAGATAATTAAATCAACAATAACATGTCATATTAACCTAGAAAATTAGTGGAATTCATAAAAAGTCTCAAATTATATTTATTTGGGTATTTATAACTTCAATTATGTCAATATTTCATTAATAAGATAATTAATTCATCATCGTTGTGTCATAAGTAAATTAAATTATTTAATGTCTAAAAATTACAAATAAAATACCATTATGTAGGAAATCTTTATATCTTTCTAATGAATATTTAAAATAGAATTTATGTTATGTATACCCCTATATTAGTAATGTTTTAGTAAATAATCATTGATTTTAACTCTTTTAACTCTTCTTTGAATTAAATAATAATAAATGTCGTAATCTAATCCAAGTGGGCCTAAATAGTTATATTTTATTCCTAATCTTATTTTTGGTCGAATTACACTTATCGAATAGAATTTGGACATGTGTTAGGGTAATAATAATATCATTTTTACCCTTAATTACCCTATTTACTTTTAACCGTGGTAATAAAAGTAAAAAGTTACTATTAACCAAAAATTATTTTCATCTCATTGAACCACATTTTACTTACTGACATCAACCATGTCTCTCGGATTTTAGAAATTCCACTCACAGAAGTCGTAAAATTATGTTTTATGAAAAATTCAGTTTTTTTAACTACAACTTAGTGGTTTCACTATTCATCAAAAATTGAAAGTTTTCAGAAAAATATCAAAAATTAGGCCTAAGATATATTTGATATTATGAAATCAAAAATGATTTCTATTTTACCAAATTCAAAACATATCAGTTGCATTAATTAATTTAAAAATTAATTCCCGTCGTCAAAACAAAAGGCGTGTTTTTAAGAGATAATAACTATCAAAAGATTGACACTTGTTTATAACTGGTTTAAATGTGAAATTAAATAAAATGACCAACATTGTAAAAATATATTCTAAATATACTTTTAAACAACTCAAATTAATAATTTATCACTATTAATTATTTCGATTGAAAATTTTGTTTTTAATTAAAATTTAGTAATTTCCACTATTCATCAAAATATGAATGTTATCCGAAAATTACCAAAATTTCACCCTAAGCTAATTTCGATAATCCAAATCCAAAAATGAAATCCATTTTAAAAAATAAAATATACAAAATTTCAAAAAGTGGTTCTTACTATTCATAACGGCTAGTTTTAATAATATTTTAATAGCATATCGTTGTTTTGTGAAACTCGGTATTGCATACTACACACGCTATCAAGGAAGGTCACGATTGCGTGTAATGAATGGCAAGTCAAGGATGCGTGTTGTGCAAGATCCTTTTGGTGTAGCGTACAACACAAGACATTAATGAAATTAAAAAGAATATTTTTCATAAAATCTCTGGGTGTTACATTCTACCCCCCTTAAAATGAATTTCTCCCTTGAAATTCGTCAGGGTTATAAATGGTTTACTACTCGAAAGTTTGTTTAATAGAAACCCACATCCTAAAAAGGAATACCAAAACATGGCTTTAAAAACTAATTTATGAAATGTAATGGTTACCCAAATTAACTCATCATTGGGTTTCCACGTTGGAGAACATAGGTGAAAATATGGATATGGAAGAAAAATCTAACCATCATGTTCTGATGAAGAGTGGTAGAGAACATGGCTATGAAAAAGCCAAAAATCGAAAAGCCATAAATTTGTGATGATCAAGGGTACCATCTGATTAATCAGATATAAGATCACTAGGACAACATTTTTGGTTTTCAATATCATTTCCCTAAAGTTGATGTATTAAAAGAAATACTTGCATGATTTTGGTACAATCTGACTGTTGTTCGTGAATTGAACAATTGACACTTCATTCCTTAATGAAATGAAGGTGAATTTGTTATTCATGATGTGTTAGCAGATCATGTGATAGAATGATGGGTCATTTAATCTCTTTCAAACAAAAGGTTAGAACAAGTTATAAGTCCATCTTATGGTTAATCATATATGGTTCCAAAAATGAACTTATACTTCATATATCATACTGCTTAATAAAATAAAACTAGTTTCTACTAACCAGGGACTTTCCGTAGGCCAGTGGTAGGCAATAAAGGCCAGTCGCACTTCGGTTGTGGGTTCGATTCCCACAGCCTTGTTCGACGCGATGGGCTGTCGTTCGTCCTGCAGGTTGTCCTTTTTCTAAAACTATATTACTATACCATCCCATTAATAATATCGAAAAAACATTTATCCTTAAACAATACTAACTTATGTCCAACATAATCCATTCCAATCTTTAGGATTATCCATAATACTGCAGTCCACTCTCATAACATAGTGAAAACGATTACCAGAGATTTAATACCATCGTTGATCCCCATATATCATAAGATATGTTTTGTTGGTCACATTCCAAAAATTCAAAGTCCTTAATCATGTATTGTCTTGAATACCCATTGAAACTTAGTGAAAAAATGAATTCAGTTAAAAGTTAACACCTTCCACATTCCAAAATCCTCAAAATTCTATATACTCAAACCATGATATCACTTAGTCCTTATATCAATCATGAGATCATGAATACTGTCAAATATTTCATTTTCTTGTTTTCCCTTCATTATGCGCATATCATTCTTTTTCCAAAAATATCTCAATCACTTTCCATGGTTACTGGTACCATAAAATTATTGAAAACCACAATAGTCCAAAACATAAATATTCCAATATTCCACGATACTATATACAACACTATTTTGGAATCCCATTACATAAACACTTAATCATTCCACCACATCGTTGTCATATTCAACATCACCAATAGTGGTCACATGTGACTTCCCTTTGTCCTTTTCCATAAGTGGTTGCTCATGTTGATCATCACTAACCCTTGGATTAGGGCATTTATTAGCATAATTCCCCATTTCCTTCCACTTGAAGCATTGAAGTGTTGGTGGTGCGTTCTCTGCAGTGTTTGCTTTATTCACATCATTAGAAACCTTTTTTCCATTACCTCAACACTCAGCAGCTCGATGACCTTCTTTTCCACACTTAAAACATTTTCAAGTCCCTTTAAGACAATCTCCACCATGCTTCATTCCACACTTTGAGCATAAGGAAACATTCATTTTCTTTTCACCATTATTCTGAGATTTCAACTTGAACTCCATCTTTCTTTTCTTTTCAAAACCATGTGATGGATTTGTAACACCAAATTCCATTTCTACCTTCATAGCACAACACACAATTTCTTCATAGCTACTGAAGTCTCTTATAGCTAATTCCCTTCAAAGTCTTGGTTTGAAGCCACTGAAAAATCGATCAACTTTACTTTCAGGTTGGATGATAATGCCAGATGCATACCTTGCAAGTCTTGTAAAATTTGCTTCGTATATACCAACAGATTCATCATCCTTCTGCTTCAGCTCAAGAAACTCCTTTTCCATTTCATTTGAAGAATATGAGGTAATTACTTTCTGAAAAACAAGTTCTTGAACTCGTCCCATTACATGGAATCAATTCCATCTCTTGGCCTCATATTCTGGATAAGATTCCACCATTGATCAGCTTCACCTTCCAAATGATATACTGCTAAGATGAATTTATCATGTTTAGAACATTGAAGAACTGAAAATATCTTTTCAGTGGTACTGATCCATTGTTCAGCAACAAGTGGATCAGAAGACCCACTGAAAGAAGGTGGACGTTGCCTCATGAAGGACTCAATAGAATATTGTTCCCTTCTCTGCTCATTTGGAAGTCCAGAATAATTCATAGCTTATGTAAGTATAGCAATAAGATTTTTCACTCCATCTCCCATAACACTTGTTAGTTCAAGAGGACAATCATTTCATTGTCCATTACAGTGATCAACACGGTTCTTTCGGGTTCTAGCCATCGTCTAAAACCCAAAAAGAATAGTGTGAGAGGCAAAAATAATGCTTGGGAAAACAACACAATAAAGAGGGAGTACCTTCAATATCTAAAATCTTAGGTTTAATTATATGATCGTTAGCGTAATTCTATTACTATACCCTATACATATACTTAACCTTAGGGACATCCCTAGACATACCTTAGAAATATCTCTAGGGATCTCACTAACGTTTTCGCATCCTAGTTTCCAACAGTTGACTAAACCTTTCCTCTGATACCAACTATAACGACCCATACTTTACATACATTGTTATTACTACATAATTGAAGCACACTAATTACAACATATAACAAAACCAAGAAAGGACCGTATAGGTATAGTGTCTTTAGAAACTGGGAAACATAAACAACTTGTTCATAAAGCATCAACTTTGCCTCCCACTTATTTCATCATATCTAGAGTCCCTTTTTGGCATATCCTACTTAATAACCTTCTTCCTGACCTGGGGAAAGAAAACATACAAAGGGTGAGCTCAAATGCTTAGTAAGGGTAAACAAAAGGAATATCAATCACATCATATTCATACAAACATAACATTTTGGAAATCATAACCTGCAAAAGAGAGCATAATTTCATAACATGGGATAAATCATAGTAGTGAAATGTAATCCCAATAATCATAAATTAAAACATGAAAATTTGTGTCATACACACATAATCATAGAGAATCATTTCTTGTTAGTCAAGACTCATTTCCAAGACTATCTTAGTGGAAAAAGTCCCTTTCTGAACCGAGTCACCCTCGTTTCAGTCTTGTTTCACTGAACCGGTATAACCTACCATTCCAGCCATGTCTATCTCATGAGATATAAAATCTTTACCAAATTCATGGGAGGGAGATATAGGTCCCACCCATCTCATAATGATACCATTCTTATGTGTTCCACAAAATCATAAACCATACATCATTGCATAACCCATGTAATAAAAATGGGAATCATAAACATCATGACATCATAAAACAATTCATATAAGATAAAGGAATTCATAAAAAATATTTCCATCACAACATAATCAAATCCATGTAATAATTGGGATAGAAATAGAACCCTTTATTATCTTAGATGGAAAATAAGTTTGATAAAACACTTGAACTCCATTCTTGAGGAAAATATCCTTTCTACTTCAAAAACACTTTTCATTTCTTAACATGTCATAAAATTATAACTAAAAGAAGTTGATTAAAAATAAACTTGAAAACTTGTAAAGGAAGCTTCTTGGAAATAATGTTTTAAAAATCCATTCATGCCGTATAAGTTAAAAAAACATTCTTCGTACTTTTGTCGGAAAAGTCAAAAAGTACCTCGTACGAAAAACGACAAAAGATTCCTTTCATATCCTTTAATAAAAACTCACCGAAGGGTAAAATTGGATTTAAACAATTTTAGGTGGATGGAAATAACATTACATATTGAGGAAACATGGATGTGGATGATAAAATACACCCCAGTAAAATTCAAAGTATAAACAATCTCGGATAAAAATGAGATTGTGATATTTCCCTTACCTTAGGTCCGATTTGTTTCGTAAGTGTCCGAACCTCCTGTATAATGATTTAAATAATGTCATTGACTTATTACAGAATCATATTCATTGTTATGATATCATATATGGTTCACTTATGACTTTATATTACCGGTTCTTTTGTAAATTCCATGTTAAAGAGCGTTTTGGGTAAAATTGTTTCATTTGTCGTCCGTGTTTTGTCTTGTAATTATTCATATGATTACTTAGATCATGATTACTTAATTCCAGAATATAAAACATGATATATATATATATATTCAGAATATACATATATATAATAAATCAGTAAATGGAATGAAATACACCGTTCATGGAGACGGTAGGCCGTACGTACGCATGAACGCTGTTTTCGTTTCCCTATTGAGTGGAACGGAATTAAGTGGATGAAATTCATATATATACACATAAATACAGTATCATTATTATGTCATATATTTCATGATTACTTATTATTTATAATTTATAATCATTCATGAATGGTTTAAAGTGGAGAATGAATTTCATCGCGTTGTGGTGACGGTAGTCCGTACGTACGCACGAGTGATGATATCGTTCTCATGATCGTGGGACTATATTGGAGTGTATGTATACTAATTCAGAATCAATATCACTTTAAAATAATAATATATAGTTATTATTTACACCATTATACCCATCCGAGTAAGGTGGTGCTGGAAAATAGATTTCACCATGGCGTGGAGACGGTATTCCGTACCTACGCACGCGCGGTGATTTCGTTTTCCATAGGATGGATAGATGGTGAAATAGGATTGTTTCATAATTATAATAACATATAGGATTATGAGTGATACTGATGTTATTACTTCATAATGAAACAACCTAATAAGAAGAAGTGGAAGAAGAAATAAAGGTGAAAGAATCGGTAACGGAAATTACCTCTTCTTTGAAGTGCTTCTTTGAGACCTCCTTTTAGGGCACTAAAATGGGTCTTTGAAGAAGACCAGAACCTCTAGGATGTTTCTATGGAAGTGGAGAATAGAATTTGGTAGGGTTTGTCCGAGATTGAAGGCTCAATGTTGTGTGAGGAAGAGAGGGAGGAGGTGCCCTTTTATAAGGGAGGAGAGGGGCACCTTTGGAATAACTAAAAATATTATTTTATTATAAAGTAAAGTTCGGTTTTAAATAGCTCCAAATTGATTTATTTCGATGCTAAGGTGGGTATGGGTCGAAATCCTCTCATACAATAGAATTTAGACAAGTTTAGGTTCCTATTTTAACCTTATAATTTAGATTTAACATTAAGTTAAATAATTTTACTTTTACCGTGTCTTCTTGTGTTCTTTCACTATAAGGTTAATAAACATACTATAAGAAGCTAAACGAACCCCAAATTATTTATTATTAATATATATAACATTATCTAAGTCATTTTGCCGAACCTTAGATTTTTAGGAATAAAATAACAATTGATAATATAATATTTTTTTAAAATCTATTTCATGTCAATTTTGACACTATTTAGTAATTGATTTTTTTGAAAATCATAACAGAATTATAAGTTCAAACAAAGTTAATTAAATCAATAATAACATGTCATATTAACCTATAAAATTAGTTTAATTCATAAAAAGTCTCAAATTATATTTATTTGGGTATTTGTAACTTCAATTATGTCAATATTTCATTAATAAGATAATTACTGCATCATCGTTGTGTCATAAATAAATTAATTTATTTAATGTCTAAAAATTACAAATAAAATACCATTAGGTAGGAAATCTTTTTATCTTTCTAATGAATATTTAAAATCAAATTTATCATATTTATAAACCGATATTAAAAATGTTTTAGTAAATAAAAATTGATTTTATCTATTTTAACTCTTATTTGAATTAATTAATAATAAATGTCCTAATCTAATCCAAGTGGGCCTAAATGGTCATATTTTATTCCTAAGCTTGTTTTTGGTCGAATTACACTTATCCAATAGAATTTGGACATGTGTTAGGGTGATAATAATATCATTTTTACCCTTAATTACCCTATTTACTTTTAACCGTGGTAAATAATAGTAAAAAGATACTATTCACCAAAAATTATTTTCATCTCATTGAACCACAGTTTACTTATTGACATCAACCGTGTCTCTCGGATTTTTGAAATTCCACTCACAGAAGCTGTAAAATTATGTTTTATGAAAAATTCAGTTTTTTTAACTACCACTTAGTGGTTTCACTATTCATCAAAAATTGAAAGTTTTCAGAAAAATACCAAAAAATTAGGCCTAAGCTATATTTGATATTATGAACTCAAAAATGATTTCTATTTTACCAAATTCAAAGCATATCAGTTGCATTAATTAATTTAAAAATTAATTCCCGTCGTCAAAACAAAAGGCGTGTTTTTAAGAGATATTAACTATCAAAAGATTAACACTTGTTTATAATTGGTTTAAATGTGAAATTACATCCAATGACCAACATTGTAAAAATATATTCTAAATATACTTTAAAACCACTCAAATTAATAATTTATCACTATTAATTATTTCGATTGAAAAAGTTGTTTTTAATTAAAATTTAGTAATTTCCACTATTCATCAAAATATGAAAGTTATCCAAAAATTAACAAAGTTTCACCCTAAGCTAATTTCAATATTCCGAATCCAAAAATGAAATCCATTTTCAAAAATTAAATTTATAAAATTTCAAAAAGTGGTTATTACTATTCATAACGGTTAGTTTTAATAATATTTTAATAGCATATTGTTGTTTAGTGAAACTCGGTATTGCGTACTACACACGCTATCAAGGAAGGTCGCGATTACGTATAATGAAAGGTAAGTCAAGGATGCGTGTTGTGCAAGCTCCTTTTGGTGTAGCGTACAACACAAGACATTAATGAAATTAAAAAAAATATTTTTAATAAAATCTCGAGGTGTTACACAACACGCAGGGCTGGGCCGCGCCCGGGCCGGGCCGGGCCACCCCGACCGGGCCGTGTCATGCCATCTAGGTCGGAACCGGACCCAGGTCAGGCCGACCCAGTTCGGGCCGACCCGGGGGGGGGGGGGGGGGTCGGCCCGGGCCCAGACCCCCCATTTTCGGACCTATTCGGTATTTTGCTCATAACTTGGGCTACGGGTCTCCGATCGACGCACCGTCAGTGGCGATGTGATCCTTGTATCGAGATGGTCATTTTGATATATTACACGCAAGGTTTCGTAGAACTTTGGGTTTGGCCGGGTTGGTTCAGATACGAAACCAACCGGGCCCTCGGAGCGGAAACACCTATATCTTGAGCTTCGGACGTCCGATTGACGTGTCGTCGACTTCGTTGAATTCCTCTTGATGAGACAGAACTTTTGGCATACTTCGCTCGAGGTTTGGATGCCATTGTAGTGCGGTCGGGTTGGTTCTCCTATGAAACCAACCATGCCCCTAGAACGAAAAAGACAATAACTCACAGACCGGGCGTCTGATTGACGCGCCGTCTATCTCGTTGAATTCCTCTTGATGAGACGGAAATTTTTTCATACTCCGATCGATGTTTGGATTCCATCGGAGTGCGGTCATGTTGGTTCGCTCATGAAACCAACAGGGCCCCTGAAACGAAAAAGCCAATAACTCACAGACCGGGCGTCCGATTGACGCATCATCTATCTTGTTGAATTCCTTTTGATGAGACAAAACTTTTGGAATAGTTCTCCTGAGGTTTGGATTTAGTTGGATAATGGCCGAGTTGGATTTTATCCGGAATCCATCCAGGCCCCTGGAACGGAAAGGCTGATAACTTTCAGACTGGACGTCCGTTTGACGAACTGTCAGTGGCATTGGTGATCACGTGGAGAAATGGTCCCTATGAGTATACCCTATGAGAGTTCGGGGTACAGTTGAGATACGGCTGGGTTGGTTCACACACGAAACCAACCGGGCCCTGGGGATGAAAAGGCTAGTAACTCACAGACCGGGCGTCCGATTGATGCGTCGTCTGATGCGTTGAGACCCCTGTGACAAGGCGGTCCTTTGAGATACTACTTCGTGGAACTTTTTGATACTTGTAGTATCGACCAGAAGCTCGTGGAGCGGACCCTCCTAGAGACGTGCGTGCGGAGTACGATGACCGTGTAGCCGACTGAGACATGACGACTGCTTGACTAATCGACTCGGTGTGTTTCGGATAGCCCAGTGGGGAGTGCTTGGTTGTAGCGGAAGACCCACGGTGGAGGAGTGCTTGGTTGTAACGGTAGACCAACGGTACTGAACAGAAGGTGTACCTCTGGAGGCTATTAGGGGGAGCACTTGGTTGTAGCGGCAGACCCATGGCGGAGAAGCTCTTGGTTTTAGTGGCAGACCCGCAGTACTTAACGAAATGAGTACCTCTGGAGGCTATGAGGGGGAGCACTTGGTTATAGTGGCAGACCCATGGTGGGAAGCACTTGGTTCTAGCAGCAGGCCCAAAGTACTTGACAGGAGGAGTACCTCAGCAGTCTTAGGTTAGTAAGCAGTACCTCGAAGTCGGGACTTGACCACTTTACATTCTAGAGACAGGGATCTTCAGCAGTTGCGGTTTTGATAATGAAAATCATGGTTTGATCTGAGTCTATGACCATTATGTTTACCTCATGATTGAGATGGGTCACTTGATAACCTAGGTATAAGTATGGGCATATACCTGGGTAGTAGTTATCCGTTTATTTCATAATCTTCTGTTTCCTCATGATTGAGATGGGTTACTTGATAACTTAAGTATATGTATGGGTATATACCTAAGTAGAGGTTATCTGTTGAGATATTCTTTGTGGTCATCCTTGTTGGTTTTAGTGAGACCTTTAGGGTCTCGGGGTCCCTACTGAGTAGCTTATAATCACCCCTGCACGGGCTATGCCTGCACTACGTTGTGTTGGTTGCAGACGACGGACAGTGCTGATCGCAATTGAGGTTGGCAGAGCAGGTCAGTATCTGGAGGTGGACCACTGGGCGGAACATACTCGGAGCGGACGACTAGACCCGAGGAGCTGTGGAGGCTATCTGTACTCACCTTTCAGGTGGGACTTCTAGTGGATGGCTCGACGTTGCGGCTTTACTTTCAGTTGTTGTTTTCCCTTTTCAGTTGTACTTTACCTTCAGTTTGGGTTTGTATTCTGGCCCACTTACTTTTACGCAATTACTTTGTATCAGATTTTACTTAGTGTTTACTTCTACTGCTTTCTTGCTCTGTGGTGTTTGTTTACATTACAAAGGCAATGCCTTCCCTTTTTACTGTGATTTACGCCTTGGTGCTAGTCGCCAGCCCCTGGCCTATGGAAGGTAGGCCTGGGGTAGTCACGGTATGGGCCCCGAGGACGGGTCATGACAAATTGGTATCAGAGGAGTTCGGTTATACCGTAGAACTCAGGACTCTGATCTTTTTCTACGTGAAGCAATAGTGTTGAGAGTACTGAGTGCGATTATCAGTCCAGGGGGTCCAGTGTTGGTGCGGTGGCCGACATATCCGTACACCAGGACCCGGACTTCTGAATTCCGACTAAATACACGAAAGCACTGATTGTGTGTGTGTTTTAAAAGGTTTTCCCTTAAAACAGCTCAAACCAGGTCAGCTCACCAGGTATAATCGTTTGACCATGTCATGCTGTTTCTTTCAGGATGTCATTTCCTGGACGACCAGCTAGAGCCTAGAGGGATGTGCGTACTGACAGCTTGTTGAGCGACAAGGCTTCGGTACATGGCCCTCTTGCAGTTGAGGCACCAAGGGAGGCACCAGCGGTACTACCATACGTTGGGCCACCGATGCCACCATCCCCAGAAGTTGGCAATGCATGCCACTTGAGCGCGCTGCACGAGTTCCATTGCCAGAGGCCACCTAGGTTCCGGGGAGATGTGGACCCGCAGGCGGCTGAGGATTGGTCGAAGGCTGTGGTGAGAGTCTTTAGACTAGTGGGGATGCCAGCAGACTTCATGGTGATCTTTGCTGCCAGCCTTCTTCAGGCAGCAGCAGGCATGTGGTGGAGCCACTTGTTCCAGTTTTGTGATGAGATGACCTTCACATGGGAAGACTTCGAGACCTTCTTCAGGGTGGATTTTGGGCCACTAGCTCTACACCCCGAGCGTGTACAAGAGCTGCTGCCTTTGCCGCAGGATTTTTGATCAGTAGACGATTCATCTGTGGGAAGTAGACAGATGATGTAGAAGTCCAAGAGGACCAGAGCCAGCCGTACGAGGAGAATGAAGTGTTATGAATGCGGCAGGAAGGGTCACCTGGCACGTGACTATTCGACCCCCCGCACAGTCGATCCGCAGGCTTTAGAGGAGCCACCGAGGCGGAAGCAGCAGCAGGTGCTTGAGCAACAGCCGAGCAGTGGACAAGGCAGTAGAGCTCCGGGAGTAGGTGGACAGGAGCAGAACTAGTCGATACGTCCCTTGTACTTCTAGTTCCATGTTTCTGTTGTTTTCGTGTCTTTGTACTATGAGCTGCAATAATAAAAATACTCTTATCTTTGTCTTCTTTCCTGTCCTTTAGTTTGGTTGATACTTAGTGGTCCTGGTTAAGACTATTTACTTGACCCTCACATTCATGTTTTCTACTAGAGGAGACCCAGTGAACTCACACTAATGCCGACAGTGTGACTCGACCCTTGGAGGCGAGAGTGACAGTTGGATCTCTTGGTAGTTACGTCGAGGCCTTACGACATCATCCATGGCATGAATGCATCATTCATGTCAGGACTGAATGTATTAGGCAATGGGCATGGTTCATCCAGGGGATGAGACCGAGTTTCTCTTTTTGGAAAAGGAGAAATTTTAGCAGCTTTTTCATATCGTAAGCAAGGAAGGTGCAAATCATCCAGGGGCGGATGAAGACTGCTCTGTGCAGTAAGAAACAGGAAACCGACTCCATTCATAGAGACTCGGGCGTGTTAAATGTTTCAATAATAGGAATCTTAAAGGAGAGACGAGTCTGCGAAGCAGCAGACGTGGAGGCAGATCTAGGAGAGCAGCATGAGGTGGTGTACGTTTTTACATGCTATAACCACCCGCCTTTGTTGTCCCCGCCAGGCTCAAGGAGCTGGAGGGCGGGGGAAGAGAGTAGCTGCATGCGGTCAGGGAGAGTGACCCAATGGCTCTAATAATGATTTGAGGGATAGTCTGTGTTCACTAGTAGATGTCGTAGTAACAGACATTGATACGAATCATTCCTTCCTTCTACGAATCTTGTCCCAGACCTAGAGTTTCTGGAAATCCATAGACATGACCCTCACATCTGGAGATACCTTTGTAGAAGACTCGATAATCACACTTACGCCGACAGTGTGGTCAAACCCTCGAGGTGAGAGTTTCAGTTGGAATCTCTTAGTGGCAGCGTCGATGCCTTATGACGTTGATTTGAGTATGGACTTGGCAATCACAGTTCATACACAGATTAACAGTATTGGGCAAAAAGGATGTGGTTTAACTACGAATTCAGGATGAGTTTTCCTTGGTCGGCGAAAAGGAAACCCCAGTAATTACAGGATAAACTCATGCACATGAGGGTGTGACCAATCACTCTTGATTCGGTCAACCTTACCCTCATGGCAGCAGTCGTTTTGAGTTTCAGTTCTAACAGGAATTGGGGACCTCTAGAGTTTGAGGATGATGATCACGTCCTTATACGGGTCTCACCTTGACAAGGTTTACGGAGATGTGGTCGAGGCGACATGTTATCTCCGAAGTTCAATGGACCTTTCTAGGTCCTCAGCTGGGTAGGTGAGGTAGTTAACGCTTGACCCATCCACCTCAGTTGCACCAGGTGCACGACGACTTCCACGTATCTCAACTGAGGAGATACGTGCATGATCCTTCACGTATCATCAACCATGGGGAGCTAGACTTTGGTTATGGGGTGAATTTCCTAGAGGTTCCAGTGGGAATTGGGGATCGATAGGAGCGGATTCTATGAGGATGGTCGATTCCTTGGGTGCACTTTCACTGGCAGTACGAGAACCTGCAGGTGAGCACATGGGAGCGGAAGACTCAGATGCGTGCTCAATACCACGTTGTATCCCTAGTTTTTGTTAAAGCATTACGGGGACGTAAATCCCTCAGGTGGGAGTAATGTAAAGACCCAGAAATTTTGAAGAAATTTTTTTTCATAATTTTATAAGACCGCAGTTTCTGAAGGCACCTGATTCCGAGGCCCGGTGTGCCCAGAATCATTTCCGAAGTTTGGCTCAGGTACGTTCAGTAAACGAACGAGTGGGTTTTTCTAACTTCTGAACCGGTGCTCGGAATCATATTCTAAGGGCACCGATGGAATCGCAGTGCCAGTATTTGTTTAGAAACGCTATTTCCTGAGTTGCGTTTGCTCGAGTGTGGTTTTTAATTTTTGGGGTTAAGTTAAGAAATAAAATAACGTGGTGAGAAAACTTTATTTTGTTTCACTTAAGACACTTAATTCCACTTAAGCCGAGTTGAAGTGGATAGGGTGGAACCAAAATATCCTAACCACTTGGTAGTATATTAGTGAGGTGGGGCCCACACGAGCCCCACCATTTCTTTTCCTATAAGTAACGAACCCACGAAAACCCCTTTAAAATGAAAGTCAACCGGTGCGTTTTCTTATATTCTTAACGCCCCTATTAATTGGGCAGTTAAGTCATTACCATTAATTCATCGAATTAATGGTTCATTTCTTAACGTTGTTTTTCGTTTTTTGGAATAAGAATAAAATAAGACCAACACATGTGGGTGGCTGGTTGAGAGAATTTGGAGAAACTCTAAGTTCTTCATCCTCCTTTGCGAAGAATGTGAAGAACGCGAAGAACGCGACGAACGCCGAACCCTCAAAGATCGATGACGCGGCGCCGTGTACCGTGACACCGATGATCCTCCTTCCGTGACGCTTCTTCCACGACGTTCCTTCCCCGTGACAATCTTCGATCAACAACCGTTTGAGGTAGGGGGTTGCGGTTCTTTAATTCTTTGTGAATTTTTATCCTAAAACTGGGTTTAATTGATGCAATTATATCTGTGTGTTTTTAACCTTCGGAGATCGTCGACGTGGCGCCGTGTACTGCGAAGACGCGACATCCCTTCCACAACGCGACGATCCTCTTCTTCCGCGACGGTCAATTCCACGATGAACTCACATTCGACAACTACGACGAGGTAGGGGTTTGATTCATTTAAATCTTTGTGATTTATACCTGCAGCATTTGATTAAAATTGTTGTGAGACTTTTAAAACCGCTAACGCGGTGGGTGCGGACTAACGAAAAAGGCCGAACCCACCGCCCCTTTCGTTCTTGGTGTGAGAAACGGCGGACGTCGATAAAGCAGGCCACACGGGCGATGCGAGGTCCTCATAGTGAAGGACTGACCCCGGGAGGGCCTTTGACGAAGACATCGGGAAATTCCAACCACCGGAACTCATCCGGTGGTCCGCAGAGCTGCCCGCTGGCACGCCTCGCCAGTACGGCGGTGCTAGCGGCAGGAGGCGGCGGCGCCCAGCGCACCGCCAGAAAGAACTGTCGCGGCTGATGCCGCGACGGGAACACACGGTCCAGCTACTGCACGGGACCGGAGGAGGACGGGATGCGGCGGCCCGGCCGCATCCGCTAGCAAGGACTGCCCCACGCGGGCCCGCTGTTCCCTCATGTGGGGGCAGCACGCCCCCCGCTCCGCTCGGCCGTAACCGGCCGCCCCGACCCGCCGGCCTGGTCGGGTCGCGCCCGGGCAGGGCCGGGCCACCCCGACCGGGCCGGGTCATGCCATCCGAGTCGGAACCGGTCCTGGTTCGGGTCGACCAGGGGGGGGGGGTTGGGTCAGGTCGGTCCGGGCTCCGACCCCCCGTTTTCGGATCTTTTCGGTTTTTTGCTCATAACTTGAGCTACGGGCCTCCGATCCATGCACCGTCAGTGGATATGTGATCCTTGGATCGAGACGGTCGTTTTGGTATATTACACTCATGGTTTCAGAGAACATTGGGTTTGGGCAGGTTGGTTCGGATACGAAACCAACCGGGCCCTCAGAGCGGAAACGCATATATCTTGAGCTTTAGACGTCCGATTGACGTGCCGTTGACTTCGTTGAATTCATCTTGATGAGACGGAACATTTGGCACACTTCGCTCAAGGTTTGGATTCCATCGGATTGTAGTCGGGTTGGTTCGCCTACGAAACCAACCGGGCCCCTAGAACGAAAAAGGAAATAACTCACAGACCGGGCATCCGATTGACGCGCCGTCTGTCTCATTGAATTCCTCTTGATGAGACGGAAATTTTGGCATACTCTGCTCGTGGTTTGGATGCTGTCGGAGTGCATTCGCGTTGGTTTGTTCACGAAACCAACCGGGCCCCTGGAACGAAAAAGCCAATAACTCACAGATTGGGCGTCTGATTGACGCGCCGTCTGTCTCGTTGAATTCCTCTTGATGAGACAAAACTTTTGGAATACTTCACATGAGGTTTTGATGTAGCTGGATAATGGTTGAGTCGGATTGTGCCCGAAATCCAACCGGACCCCTGGAAGGGAAAGGCAGATAACTTTCAGACTGGACGTCCATTTGACGAACCGTCAGCGGCGTTGGTGATCACTTGGAGAAACGGTCCCTATTAGTATACCCTATGAGAGTTCGGGGTACAGTTGAGATACGGCCGGGTTGGTTCGCACACGAAACCAACCAGGCCCCGGGGATGAAAAGGCTAGTAACTCACAGACCTGGCGTCTGATTGATGCGCCGTCTAATGCGTTGAGACCCCTGTGACGAGGCAGTCCTTTGAGATACTTCTTCGTGGAACTTTTTGATACTTGTAGTATCGACCAGAATCTCGTGGAGCAGACCCTTATAGAGACGAGCGTGTGGAGTACTGAGACCGTGTAGCCGGATGAGACCTGACGACAGCTTGAACGATCGACTCGGTTTGTTTCGGATAGCCCAGTGGGGAGCGTTTGGTTGTATCGGCAGACCCACGGTGGAGGAGAGCTTGGTTGTAACGGCAGACCCACAGTACTCAACAGAAGGAGTACCTCTGAAGGCTATGAGGGGGAGCGATTGGTTGTAGTGGCCGACCCATGGAGGAGGAGCGCTTGGTTGTAGCGGCATATCCGCGGTACTCAACAAAATGAGTACCTATAGAGGCTATGAGGGTGAGCGCTTGGTTGTTACGGAAGACCCATGGTGGGAAGCACTTGGATGTAGCAGTAGGCCCACAGTACTCGACATGTGGAGTACCTGGGCAGTCTTAGGTTAGTGAGCAGTACTGTGAAGTCATGATAGGACCACTGTACACTCCAGAGACGGGGCTCTTCAGCAGTTACGATTTCGATAATGAAAATCCTGCTTTGAGCTGAGTCTACGACCATTATGTTTACCTCATGATTGAGATGGGTCACTTGATAACCTAGGTATATGTATGGGCATATACCTCGGTAGTAGTTATCTGTTGATTTCATAATCTTGTGTTTCCTCATGATTGAGATGGGTTACTTGATAACTTAGGTATATGTATGGGCATATAACTATGCAGAGGTTATCTGTTGAGATATTCTTTGTGGTTATCCTTGTTGGTTATAGTGAGACCTTGAGGGTCTCGGGGTCCTTACTGAGTAGCTTATACTCACCCCAGCACGGGCTATGCCCGCACTATGTTGTGTTGGTTGCAGATGACGGATAGTGCTGATCTCGGTTGAGGTTTGCGAAGCAGGTCGGTACCTTGAGGTGGACCACTGGGCGGAACATACTTGGAGCGGACAGCTGGACATGAGGATTTGTGGAGGCTATTTTTACTCACCCTTCAGGTGGGACTTCCAGTGGACAGCTCGACGTTGCGGCTTTACTTTCAGTTGTTGTTTTCCCTTTTTAGTTGCACTTTACCTTCAGTTTGGGTTTGTATTCTGGACCACTTACATTTCCGCACTTACTTTGTATCAACTTTTACTTAGTGTTTAAATATACTGCTTGCTTGCTCTGTGGTGTTTGTTTATATTAAAAAGGCAATGCCTTCTATTTTTATCGGGATTTACGCCTTGGTGCTAGTCTCCAGCCCCTGGCCTATGGAAGCCGGGCCTGGGGTAGTCACGACACGGGCCCCGAGGATGGGTCGTGACATGAAAAATTTTCGATTTTTTAATCAAATTAATTTACAATCATTTTATATTAAATTAGGTTTTAATTTATGTTCATGTCAGATGTTTTGATGATATTTATCTCATAGGTTTAAAAATGACAATTTATAAGTTAACTAGGGTCAATGAGGTCAATATTTAATCATCTCTAAATAATAATAATTGATTAATTTTAATTCTTAGACATAAATTATATCATCAAAACAATACATGAAATATTTTTGTGAAAAATTAACTATGATATAATCATTGTGATGGTCAACCATACATACACATGAGTAACATTCACATTTTTTAGAAAACTTGATGGAAAGAAGTTAATTGTTGTTTTTTCGTTAAAGAATTAGCATTACATAATTATATCATAATCTTTATTTATATAAACATAATTTTTCCATCCATTTTATGTTTTTTTGAAAAATGATCCGTATCGCTTTTTGGAGGTGGTTATCCCCATGTATGGACGAATGATGTTATCAAATTTAGTGAATTGAATGGTTATAAATTATTTGATATATTACTATAACAAAATGATAAATAATACATGAATAATATATAAATATATAAATATATATTAAATTCATATTCATATATCACTGTGAGAGACAATGAGTGAAAACAAATTACAGCGGTTCATGAGGTGGAGGTCGGTCACAGACACAAATGATGGTTTCATTTCCAATTTTATGGGAGTGGATATTTATTTACATTCTTCCATTGAAATTTATAATTTTAGTATGTGTTATATGATAATTTTATAAAATCACAATTTATTAATAATTGTATAATGAGGTTTAAGAATTTAAAAAATAGAAATGACTAGTTATGAACAATACGCCTTCTTATAACAACTACTATATGTTTATCGAAAAATATATCCTAGGATGGTTTTATAATAAAAAAAATAATATATTATTTTTTATTGGAATTAATTAAGGTATTGGATAGGTTTATTTTGATTTTTTTTTCTTATCTGTGATCATATGTGGTGAGGATGTGCCCATAAATGAAGGGAGGGGAAATTTTTGAATTTCTTAATGTATCATATGAATATAAATTAGTATTAATATCCAAATATATATATACTAAAATAATTTTAATATTAGATTAGGTTGGGTAAAAATTGTATCATTAAATTTTTTTTACATGTTCAAGTGATTTTTTCACCATTATCTTGTGGATAAAACCTATGTTGACCCATTTTGACAATTACTATGATAATCATATTTTTTGTAATTATTATTAATGTTAGTTACTATAAAATAAAAATACTAAATAAATGAATCATGTTTGACATTTTAAACCATATGTCAAACAATGAGATGATGATAATAATTATAGGAATTTTTATTCATTTAAAAAAATTAATTTGCTATAAAATATCATTAATTACATATATGGAACAAGTCCATTAATGTAACATCGAATACATCATCAATAAAATTGAATTATAATATTTTCCATTATAACCTCTATAACTTGTTATGTTTATCCTTAAAATATGGAACAAAATAATTCATTCAAATTATATTACTTTTAAAACATGAAGAATAATTTATTTTATTTTTATACACATTGAATTAATATTATGTCAATTTTGTATATGAATTTATGTAAATTATATAATTACTAAAATTTATACATAATTTAAAATTATAATAAAAATATTTCATCTTTAAAATGAATATTTATAACTAAAAAATGATTTTTTGTCCCTATATACAAATTTATGGTTATAAAAATCATAAAGATGGCATTATTATCTTCATATTTTACTTAATTATTAAAAAGTTAAATAATAAAAGAATCATGAAATAAAGTGGACATTTATTGTTTATATGCAAGAACATTCATATACTCAATAAATCTAATAGGATAATGTCAACTATTAGTTTAAGATCTCGAACCATGGATATGGTATGTTATTTTTATCTTCTTTCAATCCCATTATACTGTTCAATGAAATGTCTCTAAATATAATATTTTATTGTTGGGGTGTTCTAGAGAGGTAAGTTAAAATTTTGATAAATGATGAAATTTTGTGTATGAACCAACATTAGTGCATGAGTAGGACTAACTATGAATCTTGTTCTAGGAATCCATTCATACTAACCCCCTCAGAAAGAGGCTAGAACATGACCATCACATTGTGTTTCAAACCATGCAGGTGGCCATAAAAACCATGTTTCTAGTGCCCCACAATGAATGAGGATGTTTCATGGATAACACATGGTTTATTCAATATTTCATCTAAACCATAAACCTCATTATAGTGGGATAAATTCTCACCCCCTCAGTATTTAAGGTCTCTTACCTGGGTTTCCTTCCATTTCATCATACAATAGAAACATGTTAAAACTATTCCTCATAATCATCCCAAGGATAATTCTCCATTGATTTTGAATCATTACAAGTGTGTTTTTGAGATAACAAATGAACATGATGAGTCTATCAGAATTCTTCTTTCTATTTTCTATGAGAAAAATGTGGTTATTTCCTTCTTCTTCTGAATCCTCAAAAATATTTTTTTATTGATGTATGTTCTATGTATGTGCATTGAAGGTTACTTTATTTTTGAATTAAGGGATTAGGTAATGAATGTGATTTATTAAGAAATTTTGGTTTGTGTTTTATGTGCTATATCCAATATTTATGATGTTTATTTTTGTGCATTCCATTTTTCATTTAGAACTATTACTTTTATCATTTATATTCATGGTGATAAATGATTAATGGGGTGTTAAAATGATGTTTGTGACCCCTCATGACCCTCCTTAGATATGCTATGGATGAGTAGATTGGGCATAAGGCCCCCATGGGGTTTGAGAATTCAATGAACATGGATATTTGGTGTTTAAATATTTAGTTTAATATTTTATGAGATTAAATCAACGATAATTTTGTTTAATAAGTCAACATAAAAAAATGAGTGGTTGGATTCTCAAGAATAAGTTAGATACTTTATTATTTTTAAAACAGAAATTTTGTGAAATTATCAATGTGAGATTCCATATGGTATTATGATAAGAATGTGGAGATTAAATGTTGTAGTGTGTTTAACTGGTGAAATGAGATTTCAACGGGAAGGTAGAATATGATAACTCTAATACAAAATATAAGAATAATAAAAATAGAATGGGTTACCATTGATTTTTTTTCATTAGTTAATTCAATTATGAGAAACATAGGGATAGATTATAAATGGAATTTTTTTATGATAAAATGAATATCCTTTACCATGGGTCAAGGAAAACTGATGCTCAATGCCACATCGATATGATTCATGGTTTAGGATGATATAATAATATAAGAAGATCCAAATGTATGGTTATGAGATGGATCAATGGTCTGATTATATAAGGTATTTATTAAATTTTTTTTGAAAAATGATTTCCCCTATGATATAGATAACCTAAATACATTTATAATTTATTTACAATAATGGAATGAGATGAATCATGTTTCAAAGTTATGGGTATTACATGGAGATAATAATGTAAATGGTTATTTTGGTTAATAATAAAAAATTAAACATGTTTAACATTTCATATTAAACATTTTTTAATGTAATTCATCATATGGTTTATTATAATGGATATTTTGTAGAAACCATTGGTGGTTTCTTAGTAAGGTTTTCTCCTACCATACTAAGACCAACATCAAGAACTCGAGAAGGAATAATGTTTGTTGTTTAGGATATGGACAAGGGCCCAATATTAGAGGGATAATATGAGATTCATGATAAAACATAGACGAGGGTACTAGATGTGGTTTCAAGAACCAAATTTAGTATTCATTATATATTTTTTATTTCCACTTTCTATTCAATGATTTAGATACTACTATCATGTCAAATTTTACTATATTGTATTATTTTCACTTCCCTTATTTGTGAATTTTGTATTCTTGTTTTAAAATATATTATTTTTAAATATTAAATTTTTTTATATTCATTGTTTTATTACTCTAGTAGTGGAATTATAGTCTCCCCACAGATTCCAATAGTCCCTCACTATTATTGGGTAGCCTCATGTATACATGGAGGAACTCCTGAGTTCACTTACTTCCCCAGCATGAGGCATCCATCTTAGATCCACTCATGATAGGAATCAATAATGGTATCATAGTTGGTTTTTCATTTAATTGTCATATTTAGTTATTTTTTGGCCGTTTTTATGATATCTTTTATGGGATTAAATAATCCATTTGTGGGGAAGCCCCACTTACCCATATTTGTAGTGTTTTTATTTATGTGTTTTTATTACAATGGAATTTTATTTCACTCTGGATGCTGCACTTAATTATTGATGATATTGATTGATGATATTGTGTTAATGGTATGGAATGGATCAAGGATTTTTATTTATGAATCATCATAAGAACGTGATTATTTTGGTTAAATTAATCATTAAACACACACATAGGCAAACATAAGTGAGTTATGAGAGGTAAAATTATATTCCACTTCAGTAAAATTTTACTGTAACAGATCCTACTAAAGATAATGAAATATGTTTAATGTAATGAATTAAATTAAATGTTCAAAAAACTATTAATAAGGATAATTTTGTAATAATTTACAGAAATAAAGGATGGTAATTAGAATGGTTAGTATAAAGTCTAATGTAAATACAATGTATAAATATTGGGTTTACCTATGTTATTCTATATCCCAAGATAGTGATAGTTGAGTATAGTTCTTGATATTTGCGTATATCCATTATGGATGTATAAGAATAATGGAATGGATATGAGAAGATTGGATTATTATTTAGTGTAATCTATGAACGTTAGATGTAATGAGTTTTGATACACGAACATGGAAATTTATAGAGAGGCCATAAGTATGACATTTATTGGTTGGGAGACGATAATACGTCACTAAGAAAGATCATCTAATAGGAGGAGAAAAACACCCATTGGTTTTATGTAATAGAATGGAATATAAAATCCAATATAACTTTTATATTTTTATATAATTTATAGAGAATGACCTAGGGTGGGCTGCACTGTGTATATTTAAATTTATTTGAGACTTTCAGCTAAAGTACCCTCAACCTTTACTAGATTTGGTGGATGTGAGGTTATAGAGTTAGGGATAGGGTCTATCAAAAATATACATGAACCCATAGATTCTCTACCTAAAATTATGGTGAAATTTGAAGACTATATGTTATGAGTACTATTGAATAATTGGTGGTGTATTTATTTGTAGACTAATCAATTACATAATAATATGTGGATGTATTTATAACAAGTGTTACTAGAATATTTCTATCCAATGAGTCTACGATAAGAGATAGATATAAGATTTTTTATGTTAAATAAAGGAACTATATCTATGATGGATTATAATATCCTCTTCCTTGATCTTTAATTGTTTTTTATTACATTATTATGGATGAAGGCAGAAATTGGGAGATATTTTCAGGAAAGAAACAAAATGTGATTCCATTTTCCTAGTGAATATATTTCATTTGAATAGATTTTATGATTTGGTGGGTGAGACCCCAAATTATGATTTAAATTTATAGTGGTGGGTATACAATATTAGTTGGACTGCCCATCATAATGACTTATGATTAAAGGAAGTGTTGTATTAAGAGTTTTCACTTTTTATATATAAAAGATTTACAAAGGGAATATATTAGCATAACTGGGAAGTGATCTACCATTTTCCATTTTGTGAGGTATGTTGGGACACATGTGTAATCATTGTAACTGGCCATCAGTGGAGTTATGGGAATGTACAAGGATGGGACATGAATAGAGTGTTTCAATAACCCTTGGCAGGTGGGATGTGATGGTTGGTCAATATTGATACTATGTGGAGGAAGGTGATCTACTACCATATACTCGGTATGTATTTTAAGGTATACTATTCACAAAATATGGGGTAGAGCGTTCATCACTTCATGACAAGAGTCTCTGTATCAGTAGTGATTTTTAGCACCAGAAATCAGATTAGTGACCACGGTAGAGGGAATGGTCATATATATGCATTTTATCATACACTTGGTAGTGTTGTAGCATGGCCATAATATTTTTTATGTATGATCATTCTAGTTTTGATGATTTATATTTTTGTGTTTAATATAGGTTCTTTATAATATTTTATTTCATCTGGATTTGATTTTTTTGGGTTTTTAGTTGATTGTGTGTGTTGGGTTATTGTTCATTAACACGCCATTTAGAGAATGAGGATAGATAATCTGATAATTAAATGATTTTTCTTTCATGATTTATGTGTACCATCTACATTGGGACCTGTATGTAATTTAAATGTTATGTTTTGACCTGATTCTAAGGATGGAATGTTTCAGTATATATCAGGAGCACATTAAAAGTTACCATAGAAGAGTTATATTCTAGTCTTTTTAAGGAAAAAAATATATCTATAGTGTGGAATGTGATATATAAGAAAACCATGATGGTCAGTTTATCCTAAAATGGGAATGTTTATATCCTAGAATGTGAGTCAATTTTTTAAGGTTTAATGAGACAATAGTGAACTCATCCATTCAATAGTGGATTCAGTTTAGAAATTTTTCCAAAGGGATTCTCAAGGATTCATCTGGAGAGAGTGGTGTATTTAATGATTTAATTGATCCGTTGAGATAATCTATTTTCTGTTCCTTCATATTAAATATATCATGTAGATAATTAAGAGATTAAAACATAGTTGGGGGAGTTGTGGAATAAATAGTTGATTCATTCATGTACACCAACATGAGTATCAATGATTTTGTTTTTTATGAAATATAAGGGAACATTGATGTTGTGTATTGATTATAAGAATCTAAATATGATGAACATTACGAATTAATATCCTCTTCGAGCCAAAAATTCCCATTTTTGACTAGCTATATGATTATTTTTTGTTTTTGAAGATTGATACGAGGTCAGGGTGTCATTAGCTTAAGAAGATACCTTCCAATATATTGAGGAATTATTTTAGGAGTAAGTATGGATTCTATATGTGATTCATGGATTATTTTGGGTTGAAAATTCTCATATGTTGTTAATTACTTTGGAAAACTGAATCATTAACCAATACCAAGATCAATTTTTAGTTGTTTTTTCGATGAAATCCCAGTTTCCTCTAAGACCCATGATAATAAATCTACATATCATTAAATTGTACAGAATACAATAACATAGCATAAACAACACACAATTCTATCTATGATTCCTTTCATGGATTTATAAGGTACATTTCATGGGTGAAATAATATCATAGAAATGTGTATCAACGGAACTCGAAAATATTCATGTATTTGCTTATTGTGAGCTTCCAATAAATGTACATTATATTCAATTTTTTCTAGTGTTTAATGGTTATTATCAATGTTTCATAAAATAATTTTACATTTTTTCAGCACCACTCTTGATATTGACAACGTATATTATAATTTTTTAGTGGTTAGAAGTACGTGAGAATTCTTATCATAAAAATAAGGGATGTCTGACCACTACACCGATATTGATATTACTCAAGGATGATAATGATAATAAATTATATTTTGAGACATATGGGAATGGACATGTTGAATTTACAATATTGGGAGATAATGTCATGGTGTATGGATTATGAATGTTGAATCCACATCAGTGGAATTATATTATGAATGGTCTTGGGTGGGTCGTAGTGGTTGTGCCCTATAATATTTGATGAATTATATTTCATGTGAAAATTTTATTGTTTTTACTGACCATAAAATCCTTTGGTATATCATTTCATATAGTTATTCAAATATTAGTAAGATCTAATGAGTTTTGTGTAAAATTTATTTAGATATTGATCTAGATACACACTAGGAAAGGTAAATTATATTGTATATGTATTGATTCAAAAGACATAGAAACATGTGGTTTAGGTATCTTGTTCAATGTCAAAAATGATATTATTGTTGTTTGAGATTCATTTATGTTTTTAGGAGGGGAATTAGCTGATGAAACCAAATTCATTATCATTTTAACACCTCTCATATAAATAATTTAATGAGCCTAATGTGTGTAGATTTTGAATGTCTGGCCTGTGGAGATAACTTCAATGGTTGGTATCTTCTTTTTGAATGTTCTATTGAAGATAATGAAATTATTCAAATTTATGGACATTTTATTATAGATACCTACATAAAGGAAGATTTGATACATGATATTTATTCCACAAAGTGGAGGGTACACCGTGGTTTGACCAAAATGTATCATAATCATCATATATAGTATTGGTGTCTTTGAATGGAAACTGAAATTGTGGGTTTCAAGACATGATGCTACACATGACAGTTGGTAGAGGCCAAACATCAGTGGTCAGGTGGTCTGTTACACTTGTTTTCCATTTTGATGTGGAATTGTGATGTCATTTTCATGGATATTATATTATTTCATCTAAAAACTCATTAAATGAATGTCGCAATATTGTTATTTTATAATGGCTGAGAATGGTAGCTCAATTCTTGCAAATAAAAGTGACTTTTACTATTAACATGTTGTGTGACATGTATGATAAGAAAAAATTTCACATGGATTTTTTATCTTATAGTATTTTTTTTAAAATCTTGACCCATTGTATACATAATTCTACTGATTAGTTTTTTCATAGGTTTGGTGTACTCAGGTATTTTTGAGTACATCTTTTAACCCATAGAATGATAGAAAATCTATTAGTACTATTAATGTTTTAGAGGTCATATTGAGGTCATGTGTCCTAGAAAAATGTTAGATATTGGGAAATAATATATAGATTGTTGAGTTTCGATGTGAAAATATTATAAAGAGATTATTCATAATGAAAAAATTGAGGTTCTCTATTATAGGCTATTTTGATGTCTATTGTTTTAGATGGAATATCAGGAATTTGAGTTGTTGGGGATGCGCCTCATAATGGAGATGTTAGAGAAGGTTATATTTATTTGATGAGTATGTGTTTTGATTAGAGTAGTAAGTTTTAATATTTTGATTGAACTCATTGGGCTCTTCATTTTATGGTTTGTAATAGGGTGTTCTTATTATTGTATCCAAGGATGGGTCACTGTGAAATTCAAAAATACTTAATGTTATCATATAGTTATGTACGGACACTTCAGATTGTGGAGTCGATAAAAATATTTTCATAATAATTTGATATTTTATTGTAGTATAGTATTTTTTTTTAATTTTTTATTTGTGTCATAGATTAAAAAATAACACCATAACTATTATAATGTTATATTTTTTTGATGATGTTGAGCTTGAGGTTGAAGCATCATTTAAGAAAAATCATGTTTGTATTGTGGATCATAATGTAAATATCATAACAGTTTATAATTTTATGATATTATGAGTAATATTATAGAATTTTAATGTTCTTGATGAAATATGGTTGTGGGAAATTGACACGGGGGGCCCGATATGCTGACCTCTTTTTCTTGGATATATAGAGATTCTATAGGAAACAACTTTATGATGATCTGTTATAATTTTTATAGGTTGTGAGATCAAAAAATTGTATATTGTATGGTCATGTTTAAATTTATTTCATCCCCCTATATTTTATAATAAATTATTCCACAAGAGTCCATTTTTTGGAGAGGGTGTTCTGTTGGAGTTGGGCATGAAAATGGGAGAAATAAATCCATTTTGTGCAGGGATAAATGATGGTGCATGGTTAGAACAAACTATGAGCTATAGCCCAAGACAAAGTGTAGTCTATAAACCCATGGATTGAGGATTACGCAAGAAAATGGATGGTTTGTAATACATTTTTGGTCATAGGGAAATACATGCATCCATGGATCCTCAAGGATAGAAGGTTCCACACAATTGGTGTTTGTTTTGGACAATTATGTTTTCAAGACATGTGACTCATTAATTTAGTGGAAATTTACATTTTAAAATAGATATTTATGGGAAATTAGAATATTTTTTCTCCAATTTCATTTTAAAATATCCAATGGTTATTGATGCTTCCTTTATATCATCCCAAGGATTGTTCTCCCCTAATTGTTTTTCTTTTGAACATCCATTATGTGAGTATCAATGATCATAATGAATCTATTAATAATCTTACTTATATTTTGGGAAATAACCATTATGTCATGGTTATTAATAACTTTATTCAAAAAAAGGATACTTAATATTAGGTTATGTTTTTTATTTAATGGTTGTTATAATTTGAATCATGTTAGAAGGTCAAGTGAGTGTTCATATACAATATTGAGGTAGGTTGTCTACCATTCATATCCTACAATCCTGCTTACATATTTATTTTTATATGATTATAATGTAAGTACCATTATGTTGTGAATTTAAATCCTCATTGATAAGATATAAATTGGAGGTTAATATGGTGTGTCTGACCCCATGAAACCTCTTTGTTGAGCACACCAAAGGCCTCACAACTAATGTTCCCCTTCCATGAACATGGAAATTGAGTTTTTAAATAATTCATTAATGATATTATGAGATTAAAATAATGATTAATTTTATGCATTAGAAAATGGAATAAAGTAGTGATTATCTTAACGTGAATAAGTTAAATGATTTATGTTTTATAAAAGGGAGAATTTTAGAAATGATCCATGGTGTTTAGCTATATGGTATAATCTTATTAGAGGGGTGAAAAAATGTTCAAATGTTTTAAACTACTAAAATTTAATTTTAATGGGATGTGACAATATGTTGAATATAATGAACCATGGTAATGTGATAAAATGGGACGTTGAACCCTTGATTTTTATTCTTGGTTAAATTGGTCATTGATTATTATCCAAAGAATAATGGAAATATGTTATGATTTGGATGTTAGAACAAGGCTCCTCTCCCATGATTCAGGTCAGACTTATTGTAACATCAAAAGTAAGTAATGAGTAATATATATTTTTATCTATGTATATTAATGAATTAGATAGTGTTTTAGAGGCTTAAAATGAAAATAAATCCAATCTTAAGCATGGAATACAGTAATATTTTTAAAAGATTGTTTTACTGCCTTTTGATGGAAATCCATTTTTAAATCTATATTTTGACATTTTTATAAGCATTGTTTGTCAAAATAAACTTATTCTTTATGATTGGTAGATTAAAATTTACTTTTTGTGAATTTTTGGTATTTTTCAGACAATGTTCATTTTTTAATGAATAGTGAAAAAAACTGCATTTTACATCAAAACTGCTTTATAATATAATTTATTTATATGAATAGATTATCTTTTGAATTGGTTTTGAAGTTAAATTAGAACATATTTTTACCATTTAATCCAATTGTGGTCATTGGAATCAATTTCACTTTGAAATTGGACTTAAACTAGTGTCAATCTTTTGATACTTATTGTTTCATAAAAACACGCTATTTGTCATGACAACGGGAATTAATTATTAAATTAATTAATGTAACTTATATGTTTGGAATTTTGTAAAATACACTTCATTTTTGAATTCAGAATATCAAATATAGCTTAGGGTGAATTTTTGGTATTTTTCTAAAAAACTTCAATTTTTGATGAATAGTGAAACCACTAAGTGGTACATATAAAAACTGATTTTTATTTTAAATGAAATTTTACCACTTCCATGTTTTGAGTTTCAAAAATCTGACATACATGTTTGTCATTAATAAGTAAAATTTGGTTCAATGAGATTAAAATAATTTTTTGGTGAATAGTAACTCTTAAGTTCTTAATCGTGATTAGAGGTAATTAGTGTAGTTTAAGGTAAAAATAATGCTTTAATAAAATGAGGTGAGCTTGACACATGTCCTACCCTCATTGGATGTGTCATGGGCGACCAAGACAATCCATGGGTCCACTTGGGGACCCCATGGAGCCACTTTGGTTGGGAAATGACATAAATAACTTTTTATTTAATGTAAAAGTAAAAATGACACAAACCTGAGATATTTTAATAAAACAATTTTTAGATGAGGTTAAAAAGATCAGATTTTTGATTATAAATAGTAATTCGAAAGCTAAAAAGATTTCCTACATAATATTATTTTATTTATAAATTTTAGACTTTAAATAAATTAAATTATTTATGACATCATGATGATGCAGCGATGACCTCATTATTTAACGATTTAAATAAAATGGAATGATAATGTAAAATCTAAGACCTACACATGGCCAAAACCTATTGGATGGGTTGATTTATAACCCCTATCTCCTTATCCTCGAAACAAATCAATGTGGGACCTCTTAAATCCGAATACCATTTTAAAATAAAGTGATTTTCTTTACCTTCCAAGAGTGCCCCTCCTCTACTCTTATAAAATGCACCCACCTATACCTCCTTACCCAAACTCCCAAAGCCTTTGGCTTGGCCAAAACCTGCCCATTTGGGCTCTCCAAATCCCTCTATTACTCCTTGAAGCCTCACATTGGGCATAAGACTTCCCAAGGAAGCCTTTGAGCCCAAATTTAAGAGAGTTACCCGATTTTAAGGTAATGTCTTCTTTTGATTCTTTTGTTTGATTTTGCTTCTCCAACCCCCTAAAATCAATTTATTCTTTTCTTTTGTAACATCTCCAATATCCGCAATATACTAGGATGTTTTTATAAGACGGATTAGAGCTACACTTACAAACACCTACATCTAATGGTTAAAGGACATCCTGTTTCTGTGGATGGTGAATTTATGCCTCCTGAAACGATGATTGTTCAACATTCTTTTAACACCTTCAAAGGTGGCCATTAATATGTCACTATATTTATATATGATATATAATATGATTATGTTTTCCTTAATCTTCTGTATTTTTCATTTTGGGCATACCTTTATGGTTTCCATTATGGGTAAACGTGATATCTTCATTTAAGGAAGTGCGGACTACCGCCCCCTCAAAGTGATTTGATTCGTTAAATACCATATGTGGGACATATAAAGGATGGAACTATGATATTATATATGATATTATACTGTAATTATAATATACCTTTATATAATTATGATTCCATTCTATAAAATTCAAAATAGAAATGAAAGTAGCGTTCATGCGTACGTACGTCTTACCGTCTCCATGAATGGTGCAATTCATTTCTTACCTCTAAATGATTATGTAATATTATAAATGCATGTATATACTGGATATATATTACATATAAATAATGATTATAATTCTGGATATAATGGATACATGAACAACATGTAATTATAAAGGGTTTATTTTTGACTCAAGTATCAATGATCGTTAAAACGACCGTTATTAACTTAAATAATTACATAGCATTCATGACATGGCGATAAGTGATATAAAAGGAATAATGAACTTGAAAAAGGTTCTTAAACAAGTAGAAATTAACTCAAGTTTATTATTCAGGAGATTAAAGGACGACTGAGTCAAGTCGGACCCGAGGTATGGGACTTTGTCTCAATCTCCATTCATTGAGGCATATTTTGTTTTATACACAACCTTTTTTTATATGGTGTATAAACCCCTTTGACTTTTATGTTTATTCAAAAGTATTGTTTTTTATACGAAGCGTTTACTAAAAAACAAAAGGGAATGTTTTTGTCGTACGTATGCGGCGACAACTACTTCTCCTCCGTCGTGACCGTTATTTGACTTTCGGCTTCCTCTAAAAGCCATACCATCTTTTTAAAAGAAAAATAAATACCATGTTTTAATTTTCTTTTATTTTGGTATTGAAAATGGTGTTCATAATGTTTTTATAACAATGCGTTGTATTGATATCTTGTGATTGAAAGGTGGAAATATTATGTTTCCTTTATGCATGTTTTATGGGATACAATTATGTTGAGGTTCTTGGGCATTATTATAAAGACGGGTGGTTCCATGATAAACCAAGGGCAAGTGAGCCCGATATAGCTCTCCAATGAATTGGGTAACATGAAGGAGTGTAACGTTAAAGTTTCTCCAAAGATATTTAGGGAATATACTGTGATGGGTATTCCAAACGTAACCAAGAGGGTTACTCACAACGTAAGAATGTTATGAATGCCTCAAGTTAACTTTATGTCTTATGATTTCTATGATTTATTCATGATTTGATGAGGTATGTTAATTTGCTTATGTTTTATGGGTAAAGTATGATTTTATTCTTATGTATATATATACCCATGTTTCCTTTCCATATTTTATATCCCTTACTGAGCTTTTTATGCTCATCCCAAGTTTTTTTGAAATGTTTTCACAGGTCATGGGAAAGGTACATGATGTGATTATAGTGTCAAGGGAGTGTCAAGAAAGAATCCATGTTTTATTTTAAATATGTTTCCATTGATGGGAATGAAGAATACTATCTTTATGTAACCACATTATTTATATGTGGAATGTAAATGCATGTTTTGTGATTTAATTATTTAAAACTCTATACCCGAAAATATCCTCAATGTGTAATCTTGTAATAACTCATGTTTAAGTAAGGTTTAAGGCTGGGGCCTTATAGTTGGTATCAAAGGTCTGTTTAGATAACTTTAGGAGTTATAATTCTATTAAATGATTATCCAAATACATTTGTTTTATGGTCATATTGATGTGATATAGTATTTGAAGATTACCATGTTTCTTTATTTAAGACATGTTTGTTCAGAATGGTTTTCCGCAGAGAAAACATGGAAGCAGTGCTAGGAAGGCATGCAGAAGGAAATAACCTTTTGAATCAGCATCCTGAGATGGTCGGAATTGGATCTGAACAGTTTGTTACAGGAATGGCGCAGTTGACTCAAGCGATAAATGGTGGTGGTATCCATACATGAGATTAGCCAGATCAACTGCAGAGGAACATGTTTGTGGTGGAACATTTCATGAGGCAACATCCCCCATCATTTAGAGGATCATCTAACCCTGTGCTAGTTGAAGGGTGGATTAAAGCACATGAGAAGATTTTTGATGTCATGGGGTGTTCAGACAATCAAAAGGTTAGTCTTGCTATTTACCGTTTAGAGGTTGAAGCAGATCAGTGGTGGTCGATGGTTAAAATATCAGGGATGCTGATGAGATTGATGCTCTCGAATGTGATGAATTCAAAGGTATGTTTCTTGAAAAGTATTTTCCTATGTCTGTTCGACTTAGGATGGAAAAACAATTCTTGGAATTTAGGAAAGAGGAAGACTCAGTGGCAGCCTATGAAGAAAGGTTCACTCGATTGGCAAGGTATGCTCCAAATTTTATTCGAGACCTTGGTAGTAAAATCAATTGTTTTTACTCAGGATTAAAGCCAAAATATGGAAGTGCATTAGCTTCTCGTGAGTTTAAAAGTTATGAAAAGCTTGTTTGATGTGCTGAGAAGTTGGAAATGTAGTTTGCCGATGATCAAGTGTTCTATAACAACCAACAGAAGAAGAGACCGAGGTGGTAAGAGAAAGGTAAGAATTCTTCAAGAAAGTTTGATGGTAAGAAATCTAAGTTTTCAGTTTGTGATAAATGTGGAAAAAGGCATGCTAGGGAATGTCTTCTGAATTCTGGAAAGTGTTACCGATGTGGTAATATGGGACATAAGGCTCTTGATTGCACTGAAAAAGATCAGGGTGATGGTAAGACCAAATTTTATTTACAGTTAGTGAAATGTTATAAGTGCAATGAGATGGGTCACTCTACAAATGAGTGTCCGACAAAGAGCATGGGTGATGGGAAGCAGTTAGACTACATGCAGAATGGGGTGGTGAAATCCTTTGCAACTACTTCAGCAGATGTCGGGCCATCAAATGAAGTTGTATCAGGTACTTTGTTTGTTTTTTCAGATTATGCCAGTGTTTTGTTTGATTCGGGGTCTACACATTCTTTCATCTCTGAAACCTTTTCTTGTAAAATGGGAATACCATATCAAGAAATGACTCCTGAACTTTTGGTAAAAACACCTGGGGGAAATGTTGATGCAAAAAGAATTTATAAGAATCTTCCTATCCTAATCTATGGAACGATCCAACTTGCAAACCTTATTGTTCTACCCCTAGTAGAGTTTTATGTTATCCTGGGTATGGATTGGCTCTATATTTACTATGCTAAGATTGAATTTAGAGATAAAGATGTTTCTTTTCAGAAAGACTTTCAGTTTGTGTGCAAAAACGAACCCTCACTGTTGATAACTTATCAAGAGGCCAAGAAACTTGTAAAAGATGGAAATGAATGTTACCTTGCACACATAGTTGAAAATAAAAGAACTGTTCAGATTAATGATGTGACAGTATTAAATGAGTATCCTGATGTTTTTCTTGATGATTTTCCTAGAATAATACCAGATTGTGAAGTTGAGTTTACTGTTTACTTAGTTCCTGATGCTAAGCCAATTTCAAAACCCCCTTATCGAATTTCTCAAATTGAACTTTTAGTGTTGAAGGAGCAATTGCAAGATTTATTAGAGAAAGGTTTCATTCGACCTAGAACATTACCATGGGGTGCACTTGTTTTATTTGTTAAAAAGAAAGATGGTTCAATGAGACTTTTCCTTGATTATAGATCCATGAATAACATCACTGTTAAGAACAAATATCCGTTGCCTCATATCAATGATTTGTTTGATCAGCTCCAGGGAGCTCAGTATTTTTCAAAGATTGACTTGAGATCGAGGAACCATCAGCTGAAGGTAAAGGAAGCAGATGTTCCGAAGACTGCGTTTCTTACAAGATATGACCATTATGAATTTGTAGTAATGACTTTTGGGCTAACCAATGCACCTGCTGTATTCATATACTTAATGAATAGAATTTTCCATGAGTTCTTGGATAAGTTTGTGGTGGTTTTCATTGATGATATTTTCGTGTTTTCTAAATGTAAAGAGGATCATGAAAGACATTTAAGGGTTATCTTGAAAACCATTAAAGAAAAGAAACTGTATGGAAAATTCAGCAAGTGTGAGTTTTGGTTTCAACAAATTTATATCATTGGTCATATTGTTTCTAAAGATGGGATAACTGTTGATCATGCAAAAAATAAGTTTGTTGAAGAATGGCCAAGACCCACAAATGTAACTGAGATTCATAGCTTTCTTGGTTTGGCAGGCTATTATTGAATGTTTGTTAGAAATTTTTCACAGTTTTCTAGTCCAATGACTAAGCTAACTCGGAAGGGTGTTAATTTTATCTGGACAAATGAATGTGATGATTGTTTTTATGAATTGAAAAGAAGATTGGTGAATTCTCCAGTTTTGGCACTACCTTCCAGGAATGGTGAGTTTGTTATATACAGTAATGCTTCATTGAAAGGAATTGGTTGCGTCCTAATGCAGAATGATCAGGTAATTGCTTATGAATCACGACAGTTGAAAACTCGTGAGGTAAATTACCATACACATGATTTGGAATTAGCTACTGTTGTTTTCGCTTTAAAAATTTGGAGGCAACATTTTTATGGAGTAAAGTGTGAAATATATACTGATCACAAAAGTTTAAAGTATATATTCACTCATAAAGAGTTAAACATGAGACAGAGGAGATGGCTCGAATTAATCACAGATTATGATTGTACAATTCATTACCATCCAGGAAAAGAAAATAAAGTGGCTGATGATTTGAGTCGAAAAAGTAATGCTTCATTAGAAATATTGCACTTGGAACGTGATCCTTTGGTTAAGGATTTGATGAACTTTGGCATAGAAGTTGTTGGTGCAGGAAGTTCTTCTGTTTTGTTTCAGGTATAAGTGAGATCTTCTCTATCAGATAGAATCAAGCATGCACAGAAGCAAGACAGTGAGTTGTAGAAGAAGGTAGAGCTGGTTCAGAAAGGTAAGTTGCCCGAATTCAACATTGATAATGATTGTGTTTTGAGATTTGGGATGAGATTTTGTGTGCCTTGTGATTCATAGTTGAAGAGAGAGTTGTTATGTAAAGCTCATAGTTCTCTGTTTTCAGTTCATCCTGGTAGTACTAAGATGTACAGAGATCTGCGGGAGTTTTACTGGTGGGATGGAATGAAAAGAGATATTGCTTATTTTACTGTGAAGTGTTTGACATGTCAACAGGTTAAAGCAGAGCGGCAGTTACCGAATGGGATGCTTCAGTCTCTCCCAGTGCCAGAGTGGAAATGGGAGAATATATCCATGGACTTTGTTGTGGGATTACCGAAGACATCTCGAGGTAATAATGCAATATGGGTTATTGTTGATCGCTTAACTAAATCTGCTCATTTTCATGCTATACGAGATAATTTTTCCCTAGATCAACTTTCCCATTTGTATCTTAAAGAGATAGTCATGTTAAATGTAGTTACCCTCTCCATTGTATCTGATCATGATCTCAGGTTCACTTCTAACTTTTGGAAAGGCCTTCAGAAGTTGTTGGGTACTGAATTAAATTTTAGTACAGCTTTTCATCCTCAATCAGATGGGTAGTCAGAACGAACAATTCAGACCTTGGAGGATATGCTACGTTCTTGCTCTATGGATTATCAGGGAATTTGGGACCAACATCTTTCTTTGGTTGAATTTTCATATAATAACAGTTTTCATTCCAGTATACAGATGGCACCATTTTAGGCATTATATGGGAAGCGGTGTCGAAATCCAGCTTTCTGGGATGAAGTGGGGAAAGTAAGTTTATGGGCCCAAAATTGGTAGAAGAGATGGCAGAAAAAGTTTAGCTGATTCAGAAACACATGAGAACAGCTCAGAGCAGGCAGAAGAGTTATGTAGATAACCGGAGGAAGGATCTATCTTTTGAGGTAGGTGATCATGTTTTTCTCAAGGTTTCTCCTTGGAAAAGTGTGATGAGATTTGGTAAGAAAGGAAATATGAGTCCAAGGTTTATTGGACCATATGGAATTCTGGAGAGAGTTGGATCAGTTCCATACCAGGTGGCTTTACCTCTAAGTTTATCTCAGGTACACAATGTTTTTCACATTTCGATGTTGAGAAAGTATATGCCAGATCCATCTCATGTTTTGAGTCCAGAGGTAGTTCGGCTGGAAGAGAACATATCTTATGAGGAACAACCAGTCAAGATTTTTGACCACAGGGAGCAAGTGTTACGGAATAAGGTGATTAATCAGGTAAAGGTTTTCTGGAAAAACCACATGATGGAATAGGCAACATGGGAATCTAATAATGCAATGAGGGATAAGTACCCCCATTTATTCGATAAGTAAATAAATTGCGGGGACACAATTTTCAAAAGGGGGTAAGGATGTAACATCCCAAGTAAGTAATGAGTAATAGATATTTTTATCTATGTCTATTAATGAATTAGATAGTGTTTTAGAGGCTTAAAATGAAAATAAATCCAATCTTAAGAATGAAATACACTATTCAACAAAAATACTGCATTTTACATCAAAAATGCTTTATAATATAATTTATTTATATGAATTGATTATCTTTTGAATTGGTTTTGCAGTGAAATTAGAATATATTTTTACTATTTAATCAAATGGTGGTCATTGGAATCAATTTCACTTTGAAATTGGACGTAAACTGGTGTTAATCTTTTGATACTTACTGTTTCATAAAAACACGCTATTTGTCATGAAAGCGGGAATTAATTACTAAATTAATTAATGTGACTTATATGTTTTGAATTTTTCAAAATATACTTAATTTTTGAATTCAGAATATCAAATATATCTTAGGGTGAATTTTTGGTTTTTTTCTGAAAAACTGCAATTTTTGATGAATAGTAAAAACACTAAGTGGTACTTAGAAAAACTAATTTTTCGTTTAATTGAAAGTTTACCACTTCTGTGTTTTGAATTTAAAAATTCCGACATAAATGGCTTTCATTAAGAAGTAAAATGTGGTTCAATGAGATTAAAATAATTTTTTGTTGAATAGTAACTCTTAAGTTCTTAATCGTGATTAGAGGTAATTAGTGTAGTTTAAGGTAAAAATAATGCTTTAATAAAATGAGGTGAGCTTGACACATGTCCTACCCTCATTGGATGTGTCATGGCCAACCAAGAAAATCTACGGGTCAACTTGGGGACCCGATGGAGCCACTTTGGTTGGGAAATGACATAAATAACTTTTTATTTAATGTAAAAGTAAAAATGACACAAACATGAGATGTTTTACTAAAACAATTTTTACATGGGGTTATAAAGATCAGATTTTTTATTATAAATAGTAATTAGAAAGCTAAAAAGATTTCCTACATAATAGTATTTTTTTTATATATTTTGGACTTTAAATAAATTAAATTATTTATGACATCATGATGATGCAGCGATGACCTCATTATTTAATGATTTAAATAAAATGGAATGATAATGTAAAATCTAAGACCTACACATGTCCAAAACCTATTCTATGGGTGTATTTAGAACCATTATCACCTTAACCTCTAAAAACATCAATGCGGGACCTCTTAAATCCGAATACCATTTTAAAATAAAGTGACTTTGCTTTACCTTCCAAGAGTGCCCCTCCTCTCCTCTTATAAAGGGCCCCCAACTCTACCTCCTTACCCACACTCCCAAAGCCTTTGGCTCGGACAACCCCTGCCCATTTTGGCTCTTCACATCCCTCTATTACTCCTTGAAGCCTCACTTTGGGCATAATTCTTCCCAAGGAAGACTTTGAGCTCAAATCTAAGAGAGTTACCTGATTTTAAGGTAATGTATTCTTTTGAGTCATATTGTTTGATTTTGCGTCTCCAACCCCCTATACTCATTTTATTATTTTCTTTTGTAACAAATCCAATATCCTCAATATAATAGTATGTTGTTATAAGAAGGATTAGTGCTACACTTACACACACCTACATCTAATGGTTAAAGGACATACTGTTTCTGTGGATGGTGAATTTATGCCTCCTGAAACGATGATTGTTCAACATTCTTTTAACACCTTCAAATGTGGCCATTAAGATGTCACTATATTTATATATGATATATAATATGTTTATGTTTTCCTTAAGCTTATGTATTTTTCATTTTGGGCATACCTTTATGGTTTCCATTATAGGTAAACGCGATATCTTCATTTAAAGAAGTGCAGACTACCGCCCCCTCAAAGTGATTTGATTCGTTAAATACCATATGTGAGACGTATAAAGGATGGAACAATGATATTATATATGATATTCTATTGGAATTATAATATAACTTTATATCATTATTATTCAATTCTATAAAATACGAAATAGAAATGAAATTAGAGTTCAAGCGTACGTACGGCTTACCGTCTCCATGAACAGTGCATTTCATTTCATACCTCTAAATGATTATGTAATATTACAAATGCATGTATATACTGGATATATATGATATATACATAATGATTATAATTCTTGATATAATGGATACATGAACAATATGTAATTATAAAGGGTCTATTTTTGACTCAAGTACCAATGATCGTTAAAACGACCGTTATTCACTTAAATAATTACATAGTGTTCATGACATGGAAATAAGTGATATAAAAGGAATACTGAACTTGAAAAATGTTCTTAAACAAGTAGAAATTAACTCAAGTTTATTATTCAGGAGATTAAATAATGACCGACTCAAGTCGGACCCGAGGTGGGGACTTCGTCTCAATCTCCTTTCATTGAGGCATATTTTGTTTTATACACAACATTTTTTTATATGGTGTATAAAGCCCTTTGACTTTTACGTTTATTCAAATGGAATATTTTTTATATGAAGCATTTAATAAACGAAAAAAGGGAATGTTTTTTTCGTACGTATGCGGCGACAACGACTTCTCCACCGTCGTGACCGTTATTTGAGTTTCGGCTTCATCTACAAGACATACCTTCTTTTTAAAAGAAAAATAAATACCATGTTTTAATTTTCTTTTATTTTGTTATTGAAAATGGTTTTCATAATGTTTTTATATCAATGTATTGTATTGATATCTTGTGATTGAAAGGTGGAAATATTATGTTTCCTTTATGCATGTTTTATGTGATACGATTATGTTGAGGTTCTTGGGCATTATTATGAAGACGGGTGGTTCCGTGATAAACTAAGGGCGGCTGAGCCCGATATAGCTCTCCAATGCATTGGGTAACGCGAAGGAGTGTAACGTTAAGGTTTCTCTGAAGAGATTTAGGGAATATACTATGATGGTTATTCCAAACGTAACCAAGAGGGTTACTCCCTACGTATGAATGTTATGAATGCCTCAAGTTACCTTTATGTTTTATGATTTCTATGATTTATTCATGATTTGATGAGTTATGTTAAAGTGCTTATGTTTTATGGGTAAATTATGATTTCATTCTTATGTATATATGTAAACATATTTCCTTTCCATATTTTTATATCCCTTACTCAGCTTTTTATGCTCATCCCAAGTATTTTTGAAATGTTTTCACAGGTCAAGGGAAAGGTACATGATATGATGATAGTGTGAAGGGAGTGTCAAGAAAGAATCCATGTTTTATTTTAAATATGTTTTCATTGATGGGAAAGAAGAATACTATCTTTATGTAACCACATTGTTTATATGTGGAATGTAAATGCATTTTTTATGATACAATTCTATAAAACTCTAAACCCGAAAAGATACTCAATGTGTAATCTTGTAATAACTCAAGATTAAGTAAGGTTTAAGGATGGGGCATTATACTTATACTCCAGGCCCCATATCTATATTTCATAGTTATGAATAATTGAATTATGATCCATGTTCCAAATGTATAATTATTAAACTAATAAATATAAAAATGAATCAATTAAAATTTTATTAAAATATTTAGATAAATTTGTTTCCCTATGCTATAATGATCTCAGAACCTGGTATATCTTGTTAAGATGACTGACAGTGGCTAAAGATTACTTTTTCTGTATAGATGTCAATTGGGAAATGATCCAATTATACCATCAATTCAATTTATCAACAGTGTTATTGATTATGAGGATTAAATAGATTATTATTATGTGACATTTGGTTCTATTATAACCCATAAATTAATTGGGTAATGTGATATATATATATATATATCTCAAGAGATGAAAATGAAAATAATATAAATGATTGTGGATTCCTATGTTCAAACATTAATGTGAGATAAAATATTATTATATATATTATCATTAGAATATCTGTGGACATGACTGTGCATATGTATATTAACATTTTGAAGGATGTAAATGCTTTCTTCTAGTAGTGTTCTTAATATTATGTGTTGAAATGATTGTGAATTTCTATATTAACATTATAATTATTTCTTATGAATATAATTATATAATATTATTCTATTACTATTGAATGATGATTAGTAATTTGGGAAGTTATATATAAAGCATCGAGATACAGGAAAAATTCGGAATAGTGAAAAAAATTGATTTTGTGGAGAAAAACATGGGACATTTTTATAAAGGGGTTTTTTCTAACTCCAAAAAACTCCAAACCAAAAATGCCTTTTTATTGTATGTTATTTAATATTTTATATTCATAATATGATTATAGACAGTTAATATTTGGTTTCTCGGTTGTTATTGAAGCAAGATATGTATAGATTGTTTTTTAGCAGCAGATATATGTGAATTTGATTAGGGATGTTATAATTAGTATTTGGGAAGTGTTTAGAAAAAATTACATATTGTTTTGTATTCATGTGAGTTTAATATATGGGTAATTGAACTATCATGAGTTAATAAGTGTTAGGTTGATCAAAAGTTCAAATCAAAATAGAAGGTAATGATCCAAACTTTTATCAATATAAATTAACTTCGTTTAATTATTTAATATAGAATAAATCACATGTGATCATGTAAATAACAATAAAAAACATTATAAATGAATAATTAATGAAATAATAGGTATTTCTATAAATTAATGAACATATACAAATGAAATAGTAATAGGGCCTTTGGAATAGTTATGTAAACATTAGGAACAATAAATTGACTAAGAGAATAATATCCAAACAAATGAATATATAATTAAAACTTAGGAATATTATAAATAAAAATATGATATATTTATATCTTAAAATAATTAAATAATTGTTTTAAACATGATAAAATATGTATTTGTTTTTTTTGGGAAACAAAAATGTTTATTTATAATTTTATAATTATTATTGTGATTCAAATAAATAATTTGTTTCATAAAATAAATTAATAAATTAATATTTTGTAGTATTATGATAATAATCTAATTTTATAAGACCTTAATTAATTTTACAAAGTGTTATAAATCCTATTATAATCCAAAAATTAGTATTTTTTTGAGTAAATTATGATTGTAATTTAAAAATAATTTCCCCATATATAAAAAATTATTTTCATAAAATTTAATTCAAATTCTAATTTTACATGTTGTCAAATGATTTTAGAGAATTTTTGGAAAATTTCTGAAATAATTTAATTTTTTATGAGCAGTAATATATGATAATTTACATTATTTATCATTTGGATCCATTTACATGAATTTTAACATTATGTATGATTTAAGAAAACATATGTTCTAACTTATATACAAATGATACTATAAATAGTCTCAAAAATCCACACTATTACTTTTCGTGAGACAAACTAATAAACAAAGAATTAAAATAATCAAAAAACACTAATATCCTCCACTATTAATACAACCCCTTACCAGCTCTTTTTATCAAACATAGTAAGGTTTGAATAGTGTAAAAAATATTCTTAATACTCTTATGAAGTATCGTCCCAACATCTTGAAGTTTATCGTCTATACAAAACACCCTGCAATTTTTTATAAGCTGGTTGTCAAGGAGAAGAATTCTTGAGGTAAAATCTTGTTTCTCAAAATTTATTATCTTTTAACTTTTTTATTTTTTTATAATATCATCACCTTCACTGAAAAAACAAACATGATATCTAAAATATATTATATTTACTGAATTCTTATTATGTTTATTTAAAATAAACCATCACGTCTCTTTTCTTCTTCATTTTATTCTAAAAATGAAAATTTCTTTTGGAAGGGGTTCATTTATCTCCTTTAAGGATAAAAAGTTTTCATTTTTAGATACCACCATCAAGGATAGGCATAAAACAATTATAATTATTGGTAAATATTTTTACATTTCTCCTATAACTCATTATTTTTTGATATATTATTTTATACACACCAATGAAAAATGAAACAAAACTAGATTGTTATGGTTAAAAACATCTAGAACAATATAATCTATTATCAATAATGTCTTATCTAAGGATTAATGAATAAAAAAATTATCTATATAACCATTTAATATTATTAATGTTCATTAATAAAATATATCATTAATTCAAGATATGTATTTCCATATTACACGATCTTCTATATATTTATACAAGTTAACAAATCATGAAAACTAATAAAATAAACACTTATGAATGACAAAAATAAATCTTATAACTCATGAAAAAGGCTATAAGTTAACATAATACAATTATAGTAAAACACACACATATATATATATATTGAAAAGGATATTCGTTAATTTATTAATTTATATAATTTTATTATCTAGGTAATTAAGATCAGGTGGAAAACAGTGTCAGACAAAAGGTAAGGTATTCTACCTTAACCCCATTTTCTTTTGGGTTACTCATTCTATTTTTCTACCCCAATGTAATTATTATTATTTTACCTATTGGAAATTATATTTATATTTTAGAAAACCATGTATCTATATCCTTTCATTATTATTGTTTTATGAAACACCTGTTTTATCGTGGTTACCTCATTAATTCTTCTCGTGAAGAAAGTATGATTACATGGAACTTCCCAATATCCTACCAATTATAATGTGCACTCCATCATATTTTTTCATTTTCCATTATTTATAGAAAATAAACTATTTTATCATAATGATCAACATTTTCTCATTTCATGGTGTATAAAATCAAATATAACTTATATGCCTTGAATGGACATTAATATTTTCCTTAAACTAAATTAAAATGATTTATATATAATGTTTCCTAAAAAATATTTTTTCAGGTTTCTACTAAAATTGTATATTATTTATCATGATATATTCCTTTTTTAACTTATAAATTTGCATGTATTATTTAAATCCATTATTTCATGTACTCTTTTATAATACTCCCACTTGTTATGATCCATAGCATGATTACGATAACCATTTCATTCCATGGGTAACACTTATGTTTATAGCTGATTCCTCATCTTCATACATATTCATGAACATTCTATTATGGGTTCAACCATATATAACTCCAATTCATTGGGAAATGTTTATTCTCTTTATACGTCTTTTAGGGGTAGAGAGTCAATGTCATTCCTTTATGTGACTTTTTCTACCTTGTGTAATGGTCTTGGTACGTATCCTTCACTCATGATTCTGTCTTGGAGTGTGTTGTTTACACATTCCATTGATTCCATTATTACATGTACTCATTATCTACATGTTAGTTTTTCTTATTCACATACATTTTTCATTCTTTTTAATCATGTTATTCCTTCAAACAATTGTTCTTTAATTTATTCCTATGTATATAGCCTTACTGGGTTTTTAGATCATACATATTTTTCATGTATCCCCTAGACTATAATTTTAATATTCAAAAGCTAAATGGATATTAATATCACATTATGAATGATTAAAATAAATTTGTTTTTTTTTTCAGGTTTTCAGTTTCATGTAACTATTCATCCAAAGATAGTATATTTTAAGTACCTTATATTGTAATTTTTGTTTTAATTATGCTTAAAACCTTGTAATTATATGTATAAAAGGATAGTTTGAGTAAATTTTTTTTGTCATAGACTGGTCTATGTAGTTTTATATATTTGTACAAGATAAAATTATAATGAACCATATGGATAATTCTATAACTATGGATTACCAAGATTGGATTATAGGAAATCACATGAGAGGATATACATTCAATTTATTAGTTTATCATTTTATTTTTAATGTTTCTTATTTTCACTCTTATTTGGTATGTGTTATGTCCCCTTAATGGAAATTTCATTTTCATATTTAATGGAAGTTAATATAATAATCCATTCCAAATATATTATGATATTCAATGTGAGGATTTCCCTAATGATATTCCCTTAATGATAGGATTCGGTGTTCAAAACATCATGATAGTTATTTCTCCACTCGATCATGTTGTGAATAATAACTTGAATGGTGTGGAACTCCAATATTATCCTATCAAAGATACTGTTTTGGTTTAATCATTTAGATGAAGAAATCATCCCAAGTTTAGGGTATATTCTCATCCCCACATTATAGAATAATGGATTAACTCCATTTAATTGATATCATATATCCTCTAGTGCTCAAAATTAGTAAATTATTTGTTGGAAGTCTATCACTATGATGGGGAAGCTGATAAATGGTGGATATAGACTAGGAACATAATGTCCAATGATGAAACTGATTCAATAGAATGAATATATTTCATGAAAATATTTATCAATAAATATTTTCATTGAACAATCTAACTAAATAAGGAAAGGGTGTTCTTTGGCCTTAATAAAAGGAAGAAGAGTCTATTAAAGCATATAAGAAAAAAATCACCTAGATTGAAAGTTACACCACTAAATTTTTCACGAACATCTTAATCATTGTGGATAATATAATTTTTTGAATAAATAATAGTCTATGAAAAGATTTATCTATTTGAGACTTCAATTGTTATGAAGAGATTTTATATTTTGACCCTAAGGTTTAAATTGATATCATAGACTCTAAGTGGTCTCATGGTCCCAGTGACAACATTGAGGAAATGTTGTTTAATACAGTTTAATCAATAGATAAATCCAAACATGAATAGTAGACCCTATATACCACTTGTTAAAAGTGTTGGATAATGATTCATTAAAAATAATTATAGGGGAAAGTAGATTCTTCAATTGTGGATTATATTGGAATATATATAATAACTACTTATGATATATTAATAATACTACTAATGTGGAATATTAAGGTGATGTTAAGATCAAAAATCTTCTGATAGTGTTGTTTTTTCAATTCAAAAAATATGGGAATTATATATTCCATTTCCCAAATCCAATGGTTTTTAGGGGAAATCAACAAAAATAACATCCAAGGAAAAAAGGAAAGGAATATTCATTCATTATTATTATGTTGGAACCCGACAATAATGTGGTGATAGATGCATTGGTTATTCCTTAAATAATTTTAACATATAATTTTATTCTATATCTATAAATTCTTTCAAATTGTAAATGTTTATTAGATATATTGAAGCACCACATAAAATATAGATGTTGAGTTGTCTGTGAGAATACCAAATTGTTAGATTATTATATTCAATGTATATAACTCTTCCTATATTAATTATCGTGGATTGAACCTCCAATAATTTATTCTCCTACTTACAATGGTGGAGTTTGTTGATATAATTTTAATTTATTGGATATATATATATAAATCCAACCTAAACTATCTAGAAAGGTAAATGACTCTTCAATTCCTTAAGCATCATTCAATTATATAATAGTGTATCGCTGAAGATGAATCTCTTTTAGAATCATCATCTCAATCCTCTATATTATTAATTATGATTAACCTTATATAGCTCAAATAATTTTGATAAAGGGGAGAACTATGCTTGAAGACATTCCAATTATAAGGGAATACATTGATGTGTTCCTAGAAGTGTTTCTTGTTCTTTTAAGTTTCCAAAAAGATGAGTTCTAAATTGAACATATTATTGAATATCTGCAGCTATCAAAAAAACAATATAGAATAGCCACTATTGAGTTGGAATAACGGTTGAATTAGTTATAGGACAATCTAGACAAGGATTTTCTAGGACTGAGTGCTTCACTAATTGGTAGAACTATCATATTTATAATGATTATGGATAAATCAACGATCTTATTTAATTATTACCATGACATCAATAAAATCATGATAAATAATAAGTATGACCTACAACATATAGATGAGTTGTTTAATTAACTACACATGGAAAATTAATTTTATAATGTGGTCATTCATTTGGGATATCACGAATCAATGGTTAAGAAAGATTATATTAACAAGACATCCATTCTAATGAGGTATGAACACTATGATTTCATTGTGATTACCATATTATTAACTAATTTTCAATAAATTTTCATGAATTTAATGCATTGGTTTTTAATGTATTTCCTAAAAAAAATTAGGGTATTATTTACTGATGATATTCTAATGTACTACAATACTATAGATCAATGAGAGGAACATATGAATGCTTTTCTAAAAACATTACCATGGGGGGAAATCTATGATATTTAGTGTAAATTTCAGTTCTAGATATATGATGTATCGTTATTGAGGAATGTTATCACTAGGAAAGGAATATTAGTGGATCCTTCCAAGATAAAGGCAATTGAGGAGTGGCTCATGCCAACATCTTTAATAGAGAGTTGTAGATTCTTTGGTATATAAGAGTATTACCAAAAATTTGTGGAGAAAGTGTCATGATTTTCAAAATCAATTTCCATCATGAATTGAAAGGTAGTAAATTTTTTATGAAACCTTGAAAGTGAATAAAACATCAAAAAAAATGAAAAAAGAGGCCTATCATTGCACTAGTACTCAAACTAGCAAAAATTGGATGATATATTTGATGTAGGATGATGCATCAAAGATTTTATTAGGTTATATAGTGACATAAAATTAAATATTGATATCATATGACTCATAGAAGTTGAAAATTCTTAGAAAAAAATTACAATACATGATCTGGAGTTGGTGTCTCTAATATTTTCATTAAGAATATGGAATAATTATATATATGAGGATATGTGCAACATTTATGATGATCATAAGTGTCTCAAATATATATTCATGGAGACATAGCTTAATATATTAAAGATAAATGGTCAGATCACATTAGAGATTATGACTTCTTAACATACATCCAACATATTAAATTAATAAAGGTGTAAGATTATTTATGTAAAAATTAATCATGAATATTTATCAATGATGTTAATTGATAGGGATATAGTCATCTTAGATTTTAAAATGATGCATATTGTAATTATTCTAGAAGGAATATCATGAAACATTTATAATCATATTTCACAATAATCCCACATGGATAAAATAATGGATTCCCAATGAAATGATGTTGAAATTTAAGAAAACGTGGAATATATATATATAATTAGTAATCCCTATATATTGAAATGGATAAGGGAGGAGTTGTGAGATTGGGGTCCTAACTATATGTAACATCCAATCCAAAAATAAATAAATTGATATTGAATGACCCAAATTTCTCAACCATATCTATTCACATAGAGAGAAGAAAGATATATTGGGTTATCTAAGAGCAATATTAGGGGGACAATAAAAAATGGATATCACTAAATATACAACAAATTTCCACACATGCTAGCAAGTGACATATAAAAGGTAATGTATATGGGGAAGTGACACCTTCACCATACTAACAAGGAAATGTGAGAACATCACTATTTACATTGTCACTAGACATATGAACACATAAAATAATAAAATGGTATATAGTATTTTTGGGATCATCTTACAAGGTCATCTCACATTATCTAAAATTAAATGTTAGTCTCACTAGATCAAATTTCACTTATATACATCAGGGTTGTGGTAAGGTTGTATGCACTACCACTATCGATTATATCTGATCAAGATTAAATATTCACCTACATGTTCAAGAGACATCTCCAAGTGGTTATGAATAGTGAGATAAAATTTATTGTGACCTTTTCATCCTCAAGATGATGAAAAGGCTCAGAGTACTATTTACACATGATGATAAGTTGATAGCATGTTCCAAACACATTAGTGGATGATGAGACCGACAACTAACTCAAGAAGAGTTCGATTATAACCTTATTTTCCCATCAAGAATCCAAATGGATCCATATGAAGTCATTTATGGGAAAAGATGAAGAAAAAGTGAATTATTGGCATGAGTTAGTGAATATAATCTTCTAGTAGAAGAAATTTTCAATGAAATTATGGAAAATGAGTGAAAAAGTCAATAACACATCCTAGTATCCAAACATTGACAAAATATCTTTGTAGAAAATCTTCGATGAGACTTTGAGATTATGGTTGGAGACATGGTGTTAATCCACCTATGTCCATTTTTTATGGTCATGATATTTGGGATGAAATAAAATAAAAGTCTTAATTACAGTGTCTCATTCATGATTCTTGATCATATAAGAGTTGTGGAATATCGAATAGAATTTACACAAACCATGTCTCACATACCAAATATATTCTGTATATCCCTCTTGAGGATGTATATATCAGATTCCATACATGTACCGAATTTATGGGTGGTATAGATTCAATATGATCAATTTTATAAGGAGAATACAGTGATGATTTTGGATCATAAAGATAAATTTCTATACAACCAGATGAAACACATAGTCAATGAAATATTTTAAACCATATTTCGAATAGGAATCATGGGAAATTGAGTAAGAAACAAAGGATAAGTAACAACCCAAACCTTTATCAATGGAAATTTACATTTCCTAATTCTGTAATATAAATAATATAAAATCATATAAAAATAAAAAATAATATTCAAAATTGATTAATTATTAAAATTATAGGTATTACAATAAATTATTGAACAAATATCATTGGAAAAGTAACATAGACATTGGAATAACAATGTCAACCTTATGAGTGTTAAATAAGACAATATAATAATAACCACAACTAAAAAATTAGAAATAATATTTTGGAATATTATAATGTATTGTAAGATATATTTATATTTTCAAATAAGTAAATAAATGTTTTTAAATTAATAAATGACATATTGGTATTTTTTGAAATATGTAAGATTATTAAAAACCTTATAATTAAAATAATGATTAAAATGAAAAATTATTTGTATAAAATATATTAATAATGTAATATTTTGTTTTCATATGATTATAAGATAATTTTTTGAGACCTTATTTTACATTGAAATGTTTTAAAAAATCCAATATAATTTTTAAAACAATATTTTTTAGGTAAATGATCTTTTCATATAAAAAATAATTTTACCATAATTAGATAATTATTATCATAAAAGTTATTCAATTTGTTAGTTATAAAACCCAAAAAATGTTTCGGAATAGTTTTTTTGATTTTTTTAAATTGTTTAATTTTTATGAATAGTGGAAAACGATAATTTACGAGACATAAAATTTTGAGCCATGTAAATGAATTTTAACATTATGAATGATGTAAAATAAAATTAGTTAGAACTGAAACTCACATAATACTTTATTGTGTCAAAATGATCCATACTATTTATTTTTTAGATCCAAAATAATAAACCAAGGAATAAAAAACATCATTCTCCATCACTATAAATAAAACCCATCGCCACCTATTCTTCTCACAACACTTAAGACTTGAAAATTTTCCAGATTAAACCCAAAAATCATATAAATTCTATTACCCATATCCAAGAGGTTCTAGTATAAACAAAATACCACAACCAATTTCCCTACGGAGGTTTATAAGGAGAATAATTCAAGAGGTAAAATCCTCTTTCACTTTCTTTATGCTCTTTTCACCTTGTACTTATCTTATACTCTATTCAAATCATATGTCCGAACATGGATGATAACTAAAATTTAATATATAAAAATAAATTTTATTATTTTAATGTAAAATCCATCATCAATACAATTCTCATCTTCCTTATATTCTAAAAATTAAAATATGGTCTGTGAGGTGTTGATTTGGTTCCTCTAAGGATGACATGTTTTCATTCTCCATTACTGCCTTCAATGAAAGACATAAAACTATTATAATGGTTGATGAAGATTTAAAAATTTATTTTATTACCCTTTTTTTGTTCTTAATCTAAAATTCATACACAATAATGACAAAAACTAATTTCAGATGATCCAAAAACTCGACAAAACAATCTAAATGACTATAAATAAACTATATCTAATGATTCATCTTAAACCCAAATAACCAAATGTATTATATAAAAATTTAATCATTTGGATTTTCATTAATAATATAAAAAATCAATTATATATTTCTATTCCCATTTTGTATGATCCTTCATACATTTTTATAAGTGAATCAATCATGACAACAATTGAAGTAAACACTTCTAAATGTGGAAATTTAATCTTATAACTCATCAAAAAGTATATAAATGAATTTAATAAATATATAAAAAATAATATAAATGATTTATTATAATTAATTAATAAAATATTTACTATATAAAATATTATTATCCAGGACATTATGATCATGTGAATAACCCCTTCAGACATAATGTGAGGGATTCTAACAGAACCTTCATCATTCATTCGGGTTACTATTTTTCTCCCATTACTCCAATGTAATTACTATTTTTTGAGAAATTATTCTTAATTAAGTTTATATGTTCCAAAATAACATATCTATAAAATATCATACTTCATTTTCATGGGAATTCAATTTTTAAAGAGGATTGCTCTACAATTCCTCTTATAAGAGAGTTTGATTAAAGGGAACATCAAAATTTCTTACCCATTTGAATGTGAACTCCACAATCATTTTTAATCTAACATTAATTTTACTTATTTAATCATTTTATAATGAATATCTATATTTTTTTATTTTGGGTTTTATGAAAAATAAATTCATTTTCCAGAATGCTCATAAAATTTCTATTTAAACCACGCTAAAATGATTCATTTCTAAATATTCATAAACACTCTTTTTATGTGTTCCCACATAAATCAGAAATAATTTATATTGATAAATTGATATTAACTCATTAATGTCCATTTTGACTTTAATATATTCTTTCATTGAAAAATTTTTTATATGCCAAATTTTTATGATACATGATAGGATTATAATTCACATTTCCTTCCATGGGTAACCATTATGATTATGTTTAAGTATTAATTTGGAACACATATGCATGTAAATAAAATTATGGATGCACCCATATATAAATACAATGTATTGGGAAATCCTTAGTCTCTTTAGATATCATGTTGGGATATAGAGTGAACCTAATTCAATTAAGGGATATTGTTTTTCATGTGAAATGGTTATAGGTGTGAGCCTTGAAACAAGATTATGTCATGTTGTGTGTCGTTTAAAAATTCCAATGATTCTATTATTAAATTCCACCATTAAATACATTTTATATACACATATGTTTATTCATGGTCTATTCTATTTTATTCCATCATTTTAAGCCTTCAAACCCATGTTCTTTTCATTTCTACTTTGATTATACCTTTACAACACTTTTTAGATCATCCCTTTTGTTCATGTATTCCCCATGTTAGACAATGAATATGTAGGAGAACAACTAAAGTTAGGATCTATTTATGCATGATAAAAATAATAATTTTTTGTACTATTTACATGATTTATTATATATGTGTCTAATAATTTGAATACAGTAGAATTTACGATCCTTATATTGTAATTTTAAGGTAAATTATTCATATAATCATGAAATTATAAATTTAAAAGGAACATGTCGCTATATACACAATTTTTTTGTTTTATGTTAGTGTATTTTAATTTGATTAATGATATTTTGATTGAATATTTATTAGATTGAGTCATATTTAACCATTAAATTTAACATGAATGATTATTTCATAATAAATATATTATATTATTTTGGATGTAATTTAAATGGTATGAGAAAAAATATATGGGTTAAAAAATATTTAATGGTGAGCACATTAAAGATAATGGGATTATAGTTTTATTTATTTAAGTAATGTTCTAATAGGACTTTGGGTGTTTGTGTGGAAATTTTGTAGTCAGATATATTATTTCATTATATGAGCATTTATTCACTTTATGTAAAACCTTATATTATTCAGTCCATTTTTTATTATTATATATATTGAGATATGTTAAAGGAATAGTTATTCTTATATATATACTAATATCCATTAATAGAAAATTATTTCTCTCGCACATTAAAAAAATAATCATTTTTGTTTATCATATAAAATATAAAATGAATTAGGGATGGAAAATTTCTCAAAGATCAATCAATGAATCAAAATATTCTTATGAAGTGTAATTAATTAATGTATTAATATTTTTCATCTTTTATACCTTGATTGTAAATTATTTCCTCCACTCATGTATGAAAAAGATGAATCTATCATGAGTTATGTGGAAAGTATCACTCATTTATCATGGTATCTTTTTATAAATCTATGATAAATTTAATGAAACTGACATGGGTTTATAAATACAAAATTACAAAATACTATGTTTCATTATAGTAACATTGAAATTTTGTTTCTTGATAGAATCGATTTTTTTCTCTAACAATTTCAAGAAATAATAACTCTATTATGTTTTAATTAAAATTGATAAGTAATAATTGTACATATACGAAACATTGATATTTAATGACTAGAAAATTTTACCATTATAACAATTATAACATAGTAATAATATTTGATGTTATGAGTAGGATTAATAAAATTAGGACATATATATAACTGACATACATAATCAAAATTTATTAATTAATTTTTAGGAAATAAGAACTAATGTGTTTTAAATTCATTTTATGATTCTATATTATATTTTCACATAAATTTTTTTACTTTTGTGATAAAAGAATATAAATATTTTAAAATTTTATTTCATAAAAAAATAGTATAATTTTTTAAATAATTATATCAATATTTCTTATTGTAATACATTTCAAATTCTGAAAAATGATTATATTTTAAATGATTATTGAATGAATACTAATTTTTTAGATTCCTCTTTGTACTAATTAATGTATTAAAAGTATCATTTGTTACTAAACTGATTTTAAAATATAATTAGTTAATTTTTGGTAAAAAAATACAATTTATGTCATAGTTATAAACATTATTCATAAAATTGGTATAAATCCTTTTTATACATAAAAATTATTTTTTTTCAAGGAAACTATTTTTGTTAACATTTATAGCATTATTATAAAGGTAATATCTTCCACTTATAGGAATTAAATTTTATAAAATGGAATCCATATTTTTAAAAATAATGAATAATTATTTTAAATAGTACAACATAAATTTCTTTCATAATTAATGGCATCCAGTGATAAAATTTAGTCACTATTGTTAGGGTAAAACATAATGAAAATGGATGAAAATGAGATAAAGATTCATAATCGTCCATAAACAAGCCCATATTTAATTTTATGAGTTTCATTCCCCTACAACTTCATAAAAGATAACATATTGATTTTTTGTTCCATTTTGTGATAAATTCATTTATATTATTTAATAAAAAATATATTAAAAGGCTAATTCTTACATTAAATATCTATAAAGTCATGAAAAATTCGTAACAAATGTTATGAATGATTATCAAATGTTTCTAAAAATATAATTAAATTTATTATATTATGGTATTTTGTATTAATTTCAATTGACTAAACAACAACCTTAAATTTTTTATTTCAATGAACACACAATATTTTATTAAATAGTAGAAAAATAAAGTAAATTATTTTAAAAACATTTTATGTAATATTTTTATTGTTCAGTTATGTTGTTACATGATTTTTTATACAAATATAATATATTATTAATTTATTGAAATTTTATATTGACACTAAATTTTTCATTTGATATTTAACCAAATTAAAAAAATGTGAATATTCATAAAAATGAATTTAATTGTATATTATTAAAAAGAAATTGTTTTATTAATGATTTTTTATTCAAAGAGACCATATATTTATCCATTTTAATTACATATGGTTTATAATAGAAATAAATTCTCACCTATATGTCACTATTGCTTTTATTTTGACTCCATTGACCCTAAAATATTAAAACAAGATATTATTGTGAAGTCATTAAAGGGTTAAAATATTGGTAAAATTAATTCACATGGCTTAAATCACCACAAAAATTTGCCTAAATTATATTTAATGATATTATTTTGACATATAATTACTATATATTCAATATATATCATTTTGGTTTTAATTTAGCATTAAAATTAAATAATATTTATTTATTACATTAAATAATATTGAGGATGTCATCTTCTTCTCTTATATAGGGACATTACCTCGCCTCTATTCCCCATATGTCATGGGAAACATATATCATCCAAAAACTTATTAATTATCTTCCTATGACATTTTTTAACATTATATAGGTGATGGAATTCATAAATACCATCCCAATAGTCTTTGATGAGATATCCAAAGTTAGTTCTTCAAATAGGATATTGTCGTCTCAATCATGAATTTTATTTTTACATATTATTTAAACTCCGTAATATATTCTACCAAAAAATCAAATATAATTACATAATTATCTACCATATACTATTACATTTCTATTTTAATGTCAAAAATATTATTCATCGTATATTCCAAGAAATGGTAAATGAAACCATCATTCATGTGTATGTGCAGACTACAGCCTCATGAACCGATGTATTTTGTTACACATCAATGTCTTATATGGTTGGATTTTATGATTTATTATATATATATATGTGTGTGTTTTTGTGTGTCTTTGTGTTTTGTTTATGGATTTAATATCATTCTAAAATATCTTATATCTTGTTAAATTCCTGTCTGTAGAAAAATTATAACATTCCTCCTCCACACATATGGACAACCACCATAACTGGATATCTAAATCATTTTTATTTTCTATTTAATGTTATTTTTAAAAGTCTATATTTAAATAATATATATGATATTTTTATTTTATAATTATTATGAATATGTTTTATAATTCATATTTATATCATTCCATTAATTGACATGTGAAAACATTTCTTATGAGTATCTACAAAGTACCATATCTACGAAGTGATGAAAGCAATTTTTCATAACCACCTTATGTGAATGGTTATAATAGTTTATATAATTAATTTATGTTATAATTATGTGATTTTTAGTATTATTTGTATCATAATACCATGATTAATGTTCTTGTATTGATATAATCCAACCGAACCATGTATAAAAAACAGACTAATTTTCACCAGAGTATTCATTTTAATGGTGAAATTTAAAAAAATGATAATTCATATTTACAAAGGAATTATAAATAGTATTTTATTTAGGAATATAGATGTATAATATATTCATAATAAATATATATTTATTATAAAATATTTTTTATTCATTCAAGGCATAATTTTATATGAGGTATAGGTTCAATGTCTTAATATTGTTTCGTTGAGACTAGCTTGATGTTAGAATCATATTTATGTTTATGAAGTGTATATACTATATAATTTAAAATTTCTATAGTGAATCAATCTTTCATAATGGTTTTTAAAGATAAAATTAAAATTATTTATTCCAATACTTTTTGGTTCGAATGACACCAAATTGGTAGGGTTTTATCATCTCAAAATAGAATATTTGGGACATATGTTATGTTATAAAACTATATTTTTAATGATTTGTATCCAATTACCCATGGAATTATTTTAATATTATTACCCTTTTAATTATTTTATTTACTATTTCATTTGATTTTCTATATTTCAGGGGAGTAATGACTCTAAATTTACCAAGGTAGAATGCGATTAATGTCACAATCACATTTGATTTTGATATTATATATAATTGATTTCATTGGATAGAAATTTTATAGATATTCTCTACTAAACTGCCCACATTTTCTTCTCCTTTATTTTATCATATAATATCAATGAAATAATACCATTTTTCCTAGTTTGGTTCTTAAAATGGTTGAGAAAATTTATTTAACAGAAACCTACATTGTTTATTATTTATAAGAGAATCAGTTTTTCCATGTAAATATTTTCATTAAATTGCTTTCTTGAATATTTTTATCTATTAAAACTTATTGTTTAAAATAATTTTACACATTTTTGAATTTCATTAAAAATTTTATATCATAATAATATTTTAATTTCAAAATGAGGTTACTCTTACAAATGTTGAAAAAAAATCATTGTTTTAATATATAACATAAGAAACTTCATTACCACTATTGAGGATACTCATTGATTTGAAGGATATATTACTGTCTTCCATGATTCAATAAAAACTAATTTAATTTCATTATATTTTGTTTAAAAATAAATCTTAAATTATTTATTACAATGAACAAAATGTTATTTTCGAAATGAAATATTGAATAGATATTTTATATTTATTTTCATTAGGTGTAACATATTTTGATGATAGGAATTTTTCACTGGGTACATGGTCTACTGATACCATCCATATTGCTTATCTTTATTTTTATTGATTATGATCATTAATCAAGGTGAAGCACATTTTATTTTTCATGTATTAAGATGAGTCTAAATGGAAACTATATTACAGTCCTTATGGTATACATTTTATTTAATTTTCATTTTGTAATAGTTGTATCTATTATAAACCATAATTTTATTGAGTAATAATTTAATAACATTGATCCAAAATGTATAGATCCAACGATTACATTACTGAATTTTCATATGATATAAACCATCACACCATTAGAGAAAACATTATATAATAGTCTTTTTAAACAAGATACATACATGATTCCCCAAATAATTTTGAGAACATAAAATAAAAATCTTTTTCTGAGATTTTAAATATTCATTCTATAATATATTTTTATATCATTCATAGTGCACATTCTAGATCCCTTGGAATGGTAAAACAAATCAAGGTGTCCCAAATTATTAATAAGGGTTGTGTATAATAGAAGCTTCCATGAATCAATAATCATTATCAACATAGAGAGTTAGATTACTAAATAAAAAATAGATTCGATAAATTACTGAAATATCATGATTAGATAATTATTCATCAATATGGATCATAAATAACTTAAAACACAATCAATTTAATCAATAAACTAAGAATGAGATGAATATAGAGATAATACCATTGTAAAAATATGTTGTATAATAACAATAGAATTACAATTTAAAGATGTTATTAATTACTTGAATTTGCTACATTAGGATTCATAGCACATATATTCTCAATACCATTCACAAAATAGATAAAAATGATGGGTAAATCGCATTTATTTATAACTTAAAGATTTTCCTCATGAGAGTACTGAGGCATCAATGGGATATATAATTATATACCCCACCAGTCACTGTATTCGAAAGAATTCACCACTTATTGAATGATCGATTTAATTCATTAATCAATATTCCTTAGCATCAATTATCAATATAGAGTAAATAATAAATATTTATCAATATTACCCCCTTAATCACATTAAATTCAAAGGAAATGCCAATGACAAAAATGGTCCATATTTTATAAAATAATGATATTCATGATTCCAATAATGTGTATATATATGTCATATAATTTTTATAATGATCAAAATAAAATTAATGTATAAAGGTAAAGTCTTTTCAACAAAAATGAATTTCAACACTTTAAAAGGTCAAAATGATAATGTACGAGTCAAATAAATAAAAAGGATTTGATCAATACAACATATACCCAGTGGATCGTAATTATAATAAATAAGTGATGTTGTTGATGAATATACATACTATAAAAATTCCATTAATCATTATTGAAGAATATAAAAATTTATGATTGAACATAATAATAAAAATAAGGTTTATAAAATTGTATGTAATTTATTTTCTTGTAAAATATCAATTTCATCATAGAATATTTATTTTAAAATCTAAGTGACAAAAATGGATTGATATTCTGTACATATTGACTATGTGAATACAATGATTACATTTACTATTTTGAACAAAACTCGGTACGAATTGTATAAAAAATGACATGGTAATTTTTTAATTTTTTATAAAACAGTTTAAATTTATAAAAAATTTATAAATTTTTTTTAATATGCTAAAAATATCTAAATCTATTTAAAACATGTATTTTTATGAAAACTAATATCCAACTCAAGAGAGAAATAAAGTCAAATTTATGTAAAATGAATCTAATTTTAAATGAACAAAAGAGATTCAAATTACTATTACATGAAATAATCTGGAATTAATAGAGTTCAATAAAATGAAAGGTATATATGATCCATTGACATAATAATTTTTCATTAATAGAAATTATATCATACACAATCCTGATTAAAATGATATTTCAAAATAATCCCTCACAATGATCAAATGTTTTAAGTGATAATTAATCGAAGAATATATTAATTTTATGAAATTGAAGTCTACATAAAACAACTCAAAATATCTTATAATATAATGAAAATTCATTACCCATATAAACTATTAATATAAATTACAAAAAAGAAGCAATATTACCCAATGAAAATAAATTGAATTATAAAATTCTTTAAAACATGGAATTTTTTTAGTGAAATCCATTTAGATGAAATAAAAAAAATATTAAAACAAAAAATACTATTATTTATAAATTAATAATTATATTACATGTCATTGTGGTGGATTATAAACCACATAATAGAAATTATGTGCATAAAATTTCAACATTCTTCAATGAAAGAAAATTACATCGATGTCACTTAAATAACGCCTACCTTTTTTTTGAGAACATATCAACCCCATATATAGTTTTTTTAAAATTGTTAATCACTATTACAGATACATTTTTCATATTTATAATATCATATATAACCTTTCATGAACATATTATCACCCATTCGTTAATAATTTTCATTACTAATAATTTTTGGCTATTAATTTAATTATTTTCTAATGCATTTTTTGTCATGAAATCTTCAGATCATGAACATAGGATATAGTAAAATAACATCTAAAATGATATTAATTTTATGCATAAAATATCTTCATTATATAATTTTTTATTAAAATTATCCAAAATAGATGATCGAAAACGAATTTCATCGTTACAAGGACATTGTAAGATGTACATATGAATGAGTGCTGATGATATTTAATGATGTATAAAGGGGTATGGAAGTGGGAGATATAACAATTTCACCAATAATAATGATAATTTCATATATATCACAAATTTTAATTTATTTATCCATTATTATATTCCATATAAAGCATTTGGGAAAATGAATCCCAACACTTCAAGAGGCGGTTGTCCACCATACACATGATTGATATTATTATGTCCCCTAAGAAATGGAGAGTTATAATGTATATGTGATATTATATTTCCAAATATATTATTGGTTTATAATATTAATATATATATATATATTCATTATATGCATAGTCGTACCAAAAGATAATTCTGATATTTAGATTTCATAAAAAATGATTTTTATGCCAAAAACATTTTCTAAAAGTGCTAAAAATTAATTTTTTTAAAAATCCTGAATAATCCACCAATAGAAAATTAACGTTCTTCAAAAAACATTAATTCTCCTTTAATATCGTTCTTATTTAATTTTAAATCAATAGATTTCCATTTAATTTATTTGATACATGTGTAAAATGTATAATTTTGATATATTTCATAGTACAATTCATACATTCCAATTTAATGGATACATTACATTGGAATACTATATTATGGTTTATTTAGAATTTTGGTTTCCTGTTATATAATATATATAGGATTTTAAAATTAATTAAAGGTAAATATATCACAAATTCTCAGGGTGTTACATACACTTCTAGGACTAATGTTGTGCGTTATATAAGATATTGAATTTAATGATCCTATTCTAAAAAAATGGGCTGTTAAAACTTTGATATCAATATCCACTGAGGTGATGATGATAAGAATGGACATTATTTTCAAATAACTATATTAATTTTTTTTGGGAGTGTTATTTCATATTTCTATTTTAACAATAATATGTATTGAAATGATTTGGGATGACTATAATAACATTTTTATATATGGTCATGATATCTAAAATATATTCCTATAAAATTAAGTGGGAAAATAATTGAGAATAATTATGTTAACAATATTATTATTTACTATTAATATAAATTTACACACAAATGTTATTACCCTTAATTGATGATTCTATTTCTAATTTTATTAATTATCATTCTGAATATAATATGAATTTGGAGATTATGGAATTTTGTTTTTTTATGAACCAATTACATTGATATCTTATACATTATTATGTCAGCATACCATTATGATCACATCATGACTAATTACAATTTATATATAACATATTTATCTAATCTCATTATTAGAGCCCACACTTTTTTATCATTCAGTATTCCATAGGCTTTGAGGAATGAAAATATGTGCGATTAGTATATAAGTTAATATTGCATGAGGAATTTTTAATAGAGATTAGGTGATCTTAAAATAGAACATTAAAATTAGGTTATGGTTGTAAAAACAAGAAAATTTGAGGAGAAAAACATGGGTTAATTTTCCTTTTTTTGTAATTCTATAGAAATCTAATACTAAAATATATTAGATTTGTAACAGAATCAATTTTGGCTATTTATTTGGTAAATAAATTCGGTTATAACTCTATTTATTTAGTTCATATAAAATAGAGAAATTCATATATAATTGTTTTATCATCATATACATCTGTTCAATATTAACGTAGTTATAGTTGGTATCCTAAAATGATTTTCATAATTTTGTAGATTATGATGATTTTATGTTTTTTATAATTAGGTGTTATGTATACTATAATGGGATTATAATTTTAATGTGGATATGAGTTAAATGGAATAGAAATCATTTTTGAGGCTTTAAGTGAGGGTACTTTAATGTCATTAATGATATTTTTGGAGATGTTTCACTAGGTTGAGGATTATGTAACCCTTATCAATACAATTAATATTTATTTTTGAATAATTATAATATGTTTTTGGTGATGTAATATTATAGTTACGAGATAACCATTAAGGTCAAAAAATCATTAATGTTGAGTTTAATAATGATATATGGTTATTTATTTGTTTAATGAAATAAGATAAAAATATGATGTAATTTTTGAAATTAATGAGATAATTTTATATTATAATCATGTGAAAGTCTACTTATTTTGGTTTTTTCGTATATTGATCCAACAATTATTTTTCATGAAAAACTCTAGAGACTAGAAAAATGTATGTTCTTTATTTTATGGATCTTGGGATTAGTAAAAAAGATAATTTTAGTTCTTCAACCATGAAATAAATTAATTATTTTTTTATAATATAGAATTTAAAGAGGAGTGATGGAACCCATTTCTATAAACATTCAAAAGATAATATTATGCCTATTCTATAGAAATAAATCATGTAATAAGGGCAAGTTCCCAATATTAGATGGATAATATGAGATTCTAGATAAAACATAGATGAGGGTACTAGATGTGGTTTCAAATACCAAATTTAGTATTCATTATATTTTTTTTCAACTTTCCATTAAATGATTTAGATACTACTATCATTTCAAATATTAATATATTATAATATTTTCACTTCCCTTATTTGTGAATGTTGTTTTCTTGTTTTAGTATTTTTAATTTTTAAATATTAAATTTTTATTTATATTCATTGTTTTATTACTCTAGTAATCGAATTATAGTCTCCCCACACTTTCCATTAGTCCCTCACTGTTATTGGGTAGCCTCTTGTATAACTGGAGGCACTCCTAAGTTCACTTACTTCCCCAACACGAGGCATCTATCATAGATCCACTCATGATAGGATTCAATAATGGTATCAGAGTTGGTTTTTCATTTAATTGTCATATTTAGTTATTTTTTGGCCTTTTTTATGATATCTTTTATGGTATTAAATAATCCATTTGTGTGTAACCCCCACATACCCATATTTGTAGTGTTTTTATTTATGTTTTTTTATTACAATTGAATTTTTTTTCACTGTTGATGACGCACTTAATTAGTGCTGATATTGATTTATGATATTGTGTTAATGGTATGTAATGGATCAAGGATTTCTATTCATGAATCATCACAAGAAGGTGATTATTTTGGTTAAATTAATCATTAAACACACACATAGGGAAACATAAGTGAGTTATGAGAGGTAAAATTATTTTCCCCTTCAGTAAAATTTTACTGTAACAGATCCCACTAAAGATAATGAAATAGGTTTAATGTAATGAAATAAATTAAATGTTTAAAAAACTATTCATAATGTTAATTTTGTAACAATTTACAAAAATAAAGGATGGTAATTAGAATGGTTAGTACGATGTCTAATGTATATACAGAGTATAATTATTGGTTTTACATATGTTATTCTATATCTCAAGATAGTGATAGTTGAGTACAGCTTTTAATATTTGCGTATATCCATTATGGATGTATAAGAAGAGTGTAATGGATATGAGAAGTTAGGATTATTATTTAGTGTAATCTATGAAAGTTAGCTGTAATGTGTTTTAAAACACGAACATGGAATTGGATAGAGAGGCCATAAGTATGAAATTTATTGGATGGGAGATGATAGTACATCACTAAGAAAGATAACCTAATAGGAGGAAAAAACATCCATTGGTTTTAGGTAATATAATAGAATATAACTTCCAATAGAACTTTTATATTTTTTTGTAATTTATAGAGAATGTCCTTGGGTGGGCTGCACTGTGTATATTTAAATTTATTTGAGACTTCCGGCTACAGTACCCTCAACCTTTACTAGTGTTGGTGGATGTGAGGTAGCAGAATTAGGGATAGGGTCTATCCAAAATATACATGAACCCATAGATTCTCCACCTAAAAATATGGTGAAATTGGAAGACTATTTGTTATGAGTACTATTGAATAATTGGTGGCGTATTTATTTTTAGACTAATCAATTATATAATAATATTTGGATGTATTTCTAACCAGTGTTACTAGAATATTTCTATCCTATGAGTCTACGATAAGAGATAGATATAATATTTTTTATGTTAAATAAATGAACTATATCTATGATGGATTATAATATCCACTTCATTGACATGTAATGCTTTTTTATGACATTATTATGGATGGAGGCAGAAACTGGGAGACTTTTTCAGGAAATAAAAAAAATGGGATTCCATGTCCCTAGTGAATATATTTCATTTGAATAAATTTTATGATTTTTTGGGTGAGACCCTAAATTATGATTTAAATTTATAGTGGTGGGTATACACTATTAGTTGGACTGTCCATAATAATGAATTATTATTAAAGGATGTGTTGTATTAAGAGTTTTCACTTTTTATATAGAAAGAATTTACAAAGGGAATAGTTCAGTATATCCTGGAAGTGATCTACCATTTTCCATTTTTTGAGGTTGGTTGGGACACATGTGTAATCATTGTAACTGGCCATCAGTGGAGTTATGGGAATGCACAAGGGTGGGACATGCATAGAGTGTTTCAAAAACCCTTGGCAGGTGGGATGTGATGGTGGGTCAATATTGATACTATATGGAGGAAGGTGATCTACTAAAATATACTTGGTAGGTAGTTGAAGGTATACTATTCACAAAATATGGGGTAGAGATTTCATCACTTCATGACAAGAGTCTTTGTATCAGTAGTGATTTTTAGCACCAATAACTCAGAATAGTGGCCAGGGTAGAGGGAATGGTTATATATATTCAATTTATCATACACTTGGTAGTGGTGTGGCATTTCCATAATATTATTTATGTATGATCTTTTTAGTTTCGATGATTTATATTTTTGTGTTTAATATAGATTCTTTATACTATTTTATTTCTTCTGGATTTGAATTTTTTGGGTTTATTAGTTGATTGTGTGTATTGGGTTATTGTTCATTAACACTCAATTAAAAAAATGAGGATAGTCAATCTGATAATTAAATGATTTTTCTCTCATTATTTATGTGTACCATCTATATTGGGACCCATAGGTATTTTAAATAATAGTTTTTGACCGGATTCTATTGATCAAATGTTTCAGTATATATCAAGATCACATTAATAGTTACCATAAAAGAGTTATATTCATGTCTATTTAATGAAAAACATATATCTATAGTGGGGAATGTGATATCTATGAAAACCATGATGGTCAGTTTATCCTAAACTGGGAATGTTTATAGCCTAGAACGTGAGTCAATTTATTGATGATTAATGAGACAAAGGCGAACTCATCCATTCAAGAGTGGATTCCTTTTATAATATTTTCCAAAGAGATTCTCAATGATTCGGCTGGAGAGAGATGATTATTTAATGATTTAATTGATCGGTAGAGACAATCTAGTTTATATTCATTCATATTAAATAGTTCATTAAGAGAATTAATATATTAAAACACAGTTTGGGGAGTTCTGGGATAAATAGGTGATTCATTCATGTACACCAACACGAGGTTCAATGATTTTTTTTATAAAATCTAGTGGAACATTGATGTTGTTTATTGATTATCAAAATCTAAATATGAAAAACAATACGAATATATATCCTCTTCGAGCCATCAATTCCTCTTTTGACTAACTATAGGATTATTTTTTGTTTTTAATGTTTGATATGAGGTCATGGTGTCATTAGCTTAAGGAGATACCTTCCAATATACTGATAAATGATTTTAGGAGTATGTATGGTTTTATATGTTATTCATGGAATATTTTGGGTTGAAAATTATCATATGTTTTTAATTACTTTGGATAACCGAATCATTCACCAATACCAAGATCAATTTGTTGATGTTTTTGTCGATGAAATCACAGTTTCCTCTAAGACCCATGACAATAAATCTAAATATCATTAAATTTTATAAATACAATAACATAGCATAAACAACACACAATTCTATCAATGAGTCCTTTCATGGATTTATATGGTACATTTCATGGGTGAAATAATATCTCAGAAATGTGTATCAATTGAACTCGAAAATATTCATGTATTTTCTTATTGTGAGAATCCAAGAAATGTACATTATATTCAATGTTATCTAGGGTTGAAAGGTTATTATCAATGTTTCATAAAATAATTTTACATTTTGGCAGCACCACTCTTGATATTGACAAAGTATATTATTATTTTTTAGTGGTTTGAAGTACGTGAGAATTCTTTTCATGAAAATAAGGGATGTCTGACCAGTACACCGATATTAATATTACTCAAGGATGATAATGATCATAAATTATGTTTTGAGACATATGGGAATGGGCATGTTGAGTTTACGATATTGAGAGATAATGACGTGGTGTATGGATGATGGATGTTGAATCCACATTAGTGGAATTATATTATTAATGTTCTTGGGTAGGTCGTAGTGGTTGTGCCATATAATATTGGTTGAATTATATTTCATGTGAAAATTTGGTTGTTTTTACTGACCATAAATTCATTCGGTATATCATTTCACATAGTTATTCAAATATTAGTTAGATCTAATGAGTTTTGTGTAAAATTTATTTAGATATTGATCTAGATACACACTAGGAAGGTTAAATTATGTTGTATATGTTTTGATTCGAATGACATAGAAACATGAGGTTTAGGTATCTTGTTCAATGTCAAAAAAGATATGATTATTTTCTGAGATTCATTTAGGTTTTTAGGAGGGGAATAAGCTGACGAAACCCAATTCATTTTCATTTTAACCCTCTCATATAAATAATTTAATGAGAATAATGTATGTAGATTTTCAATGTCAGGCCTAAGGAGATAACTTCAATGGTTGGTATCTTCTTTTTGAATGTTCTATTGACGTTAATGAAATTATTTAAATTTATGGACATTTTATTATAGATACCTACATAAAAGAAGATCTGATACATGATATTTATTCCAAAAAGTGGAGGGTACACCCTGGTTTGACCAAAATGTATCTTAATCATCATATATTGTATTGGTGTCTCCGAATGGAGAAGAAAATTGTGGGTTTTAAGACATGATGCTAAACATGTCAGCTCGTGAAGGCCAAACATCAGTGGTCTGGTGGTCTGTTACACTTGTTTTCCATTTTGACGTGGAATTTTGATCTCATTTTCATGGATATTATATTATTTCATCTACAAATCCATTATATGAATGTCACAATATTGTTATTTCATAATGGCTGAGAATGGTAGCTCAATTCATGAAAATAAAAGTGACTTTTACTATTAAAATGATGTGTGACATGTATGTTTGGATAAAATATCACATGGATTTTGTATCTTATAGTATTTTTTTGAAATCATGATCCATTTAATACATCATTCTATTGGTTAGTTTTTTAGTAGGCTTGGTGCACTCATGTATTTTTGAGTACATCTTTTCACCCATAGAATGGTAAAAAATCTATTAGTACTATTAATGTTGTCGAGGTTATATTGAGGTCATGTGTCCTATAATTTGTGGGATATTGGGAAATAATATATATATTTTTGATAATGAAAAAAATTGAGGTTCTCTAATATAGGCTATTATGATGTCTATTGTTTTGGATGGAATATCAGGAATTTGAGTTGTTGGGGCTGAGCCTCATAAAGGAGATGTTAGAGATGGTTCTATTTATTTAATGAGTATGTGTTTTGATTAGAGTTGTAAGTTTTATTATTATGATTGAAATCATTGGGCTCTTCATTTTAAGGTTTGTAATATGGTCTTCTTCTTATTGTATCCACGGACGGGTCAATGTGAAATTCAAAAATACTTAATGTTATCACATAGTTATGTGTGGACATTTGAGAATATAGAGTCGATAAGAATTGTTTCATAATAATTTTTATATTTTATAGTAGTATAGTAGTATTTTTAATGTTTTATTTGTGTCAAAGATTCAAAAATAACACCATAACTATTCTAATGTTATATTTTAGATGATGTTGAGCTTGAGGGTGAAGCATCCTTTAAGAAGAACCATGTTTGTATTGTGGATCATAATGTATATATCATAATAGTTTATAATTTTCTAATATTATGAGTTATATTATATAATTTTAATGTTCTTGATGAAACATGGTAGTGGGAAATTGAATTGGGGGCCCGATATGATGACCTTTTTTTCTTTGATACATAGAGATTCTATAAGGAACACCTTGATGATGATCTATTATAATTAATAGAGGTTGTGAGATCACAAAAATTGTATATTGTATATTCATGTTTATATTTATTTCATACCCTTAAATTTGATAATAAATTATTTCCCAAGGGTCTATTCTTTGGATAGGGTGTTCTTTGGGAGAAGGGCACAAAAAAGTGAGATATAAAGCCATTTTGTGCAGGGATAAATGATGGTGCATGGTTAGAACAAACTATGAGCAATAGCCCAAGAAAAATTGTAGTCTAGAAACCCATGGATTGAGGATTACACATGAAAAATGGATGGTTTGTAATACATTTTTGGTCATAGGGAAATATATGCATCCATGGATCCTCTAGGACAGAGGGTGCCACATAGTTGGTGCTTGTGTTGGAAAATTATGTTTTCAAGACATGCGACTCATTAATTTAGTGGAAATTTACATTTTACAATAGATAATTAAGGGAAATTAGAATATTTTTCTCCAATTTCATCATAAAATATCTAAAGGTTATGGATCCTTCCTTTATATCATCCCAATGATTGTTCTCCCCTAATTTTTATTCTATTGAACAACCATCATGTGAGTATCAAAGCTCTTGAGGAATCTATTAATAATATTACTTTTATTTTGGGAAATAACCATTATGTTATGGTTATTAATAATTTTATTCATCAAAAAGGTTATTTAATATTAGGTTATGTTTTTTATTTAATGGTTGTTTTAATTTGAATCATGTCAGAAGGTCCAGTGAGTGTTCATATACAATATTGATGTTGGTTGTCTACCATTCATATCCTATAATCCTGCTTACATATTTATTTTTATATGATTTTAATTTTAGTACCATTATGTTGTGAATTTAAATCCACATTGATAAGATATAAATTGGAGGTTAATGTGGCATGTGTGACCCCATGACACCTATGTGTTGACCGCACCAAAGGCCTCAAAACTAATGTTCCCCTTCCTTGAACATAGAAATTGAGTTTTTTAATAATTCATTAATGATTTTATGAGATTAAAATAATGATTAATTTTTCCATTCTATCATGGTATAAAGTAGTGTTAATCTTAAAGTGAACATGTTAAATGATTTATGTCTTATAAAAAGGGATAATTTTAGAAATGATCCAAGGTTTTTAGATATATGGTATAATTGTATTAAAGGGGCGAAAATGGTTCTATTGTTTTAAACTGCTATAATTAAATTTTTATGGGATGTGATAATATGTTGAATATAATGAACCATTGTAATGTGATAAAATGGGATGTTGAACCCTTGATTTTTATTCTTGGTTAAATTGGTCATCGATTATTATCCAAGGAATAATGGAAATATGTTATGATTTGGATGTTAGAACGAGGTTCCTCTCACATGATTTAGGTCAGAATGATACTCCAGGCCCCATATCTATATTTCATAGTTAAGAATAATGGAATTATGATCCATGTTCCCAATGTATAATTAATAAACTGATCAATATACTAATGAATCAATAAATATTGTTAAAATATTTAGATAAATTTGTTTCCCTATGATATAAAGATCTTAGAACCTGGTATATATTGTAAAGATGACTGACAGAGGCTGAAGAATTTTTTTGTGAATAGCTATAAATTGGAAAATGATCCAATTATACCATCATTACGATTTCTCAATAGTGTTATTTATTATGATGTTTAAATATCTTATGATTATGTGAAATTGGGTTCTATTATAACAATAAATTAATTGGGTAATGTGATATATATATATATTTCTCAAGAGATGAAAATGAAAATAAAAGAAATGAATATGGATTCATATGTTCAATCATTAATTTGAGATAAAATCTTTTTATATATATTCTCATAACAATATATGTGGACATGACTATGCATATGTATATTAACATTTTGAAGGATGCAGATGCTTTCTTCTAGTAGTAGTCTTAATATTATGTGTTGAAATTATTGTGAATTTCTATGTTAACATTAAAATGATTTCCTATGAATATAATTCTATAATATTATTCTATTACTATTGAATGAGGATTAGTAATTTGGGAACTTATATATAATGCTTCGAGATACAGGAATAATATGGAATAGTGAAAAAAATTGTTTTTGTGGAGAAAAACATGGGACTTTTTCATAAAGTGTTTTTTACTAATTCCATAAAACACCAAACAAAAAATGTCTTTTTATTGTATGTTATTTAATATTTTATATTCATTATAAGATTATAGATAGTTAAAATTTGGTTTTTTAGTTGTAATGAAAGCATGATATGTATAGATTGTTTTTTTAGAACCGGATATATTTGAATTTTTTTAGGGATGTTATAATTAGTATTTGGGAAGGGTTTAGATATCAGTACATATTTTTATGTCTTCTTGTGAGTTTAAGATATGGGTAATTGATACTATCATGTGTTAATAAGTGTAAGGTTTATCATAAGTTCAAATCGAAATAGAAGGTATTGATCCAAATTTTATCAATATAAATTCACTTCGTTTAATTATTTAATATAGTATAAATCACATATGATCATATAAATAACAATAAAAAACATTATAAATGAATAATTCATGAAATAATAGGTATTTATATATATTAATGAACATATAAAAATGAAATAGTAATAGGGTCTATGGAATAGTAATGTAAACATTCTGAACAGTAAATCGACTAAGAGAATAATATCCATACAAATGAATATATAATTAAAAATTAGGAATATTATAAACAAAAATATGATATATTTATATCTTAAAATAATTAATTAAATGTTTTAAACAAGATAAATTATGTATTGGTATATTTGGGAAACAAAAATGGTGATTTATAATATTATAATTATTATTGTGATTCAAATAAATAATTTTTTTCAAAAATTAAATTAATAAATTAATATTTTGTCATATTATGATTATAATATATTTTTATAAGACCTTAATTAATTTTACAAAATGTTATAAATCCTATTATAATCCTAAAATTAGTATTTTTTTGAGTAAATTATGATTGTAATTTAAAATTAATTTCCCCATATATAAAAAATTATTTTCATAAAATTTAATTTAAATTCTAAATTTACATGTTGTAAAATTATTTTGGAGAATTTTTGTAATATTTCTGAAATAATGGGATTTTTTATGAGTAGTGATATATGATAATTTACATTATTTATCATTTGGATCCATTTACCTGAATTTTAACATTATGTATGATTTAAGAAACCATATGTTCTAACTTATATACATATGATACTATACATAGTCTCAAAATTCCCCACTATTACTTTTCGTGAGACAAACTAATAAACAAATAATTAAAATAATCAAAAAACAATGATATCCTCTACTATTAATAAAACCCCTCACCAGCTCTTTTTATCAAACATAGTAAGCTTTTAATAGTTTAAAAAATATTCCTAATACTATTATGAACTATCTTCCCCACATCTAAGAGGTTATGGTCTCAACAAAACACCCAGAAATTTTTTATAAACTGGTTGTCAAGGAAAGAATTCAAGAGGTAAAATCATGTTTCTCATTATTTATTATCTTTTAACTTTTTTTTATTTTCTTATAATATCATCACCTTCACTGAAAAAACAAATATGATATCTAAAATATATTATATTTACTGGATTGTTTTATGTTTATTTAAAATACACCATCATGTCTCTTTTCATCTTCATTTTATACTAAAAATGGAAATTTCTTTTGGAAGGGGTTCATTTATCTCCTTTAAGGATAACATGTTTTCATTTTTAGTTACCACCTTCAAGGCTAGACATAAAACAAATATAACGACTGGTAAATATTATAAAATTTCTCTTATAACTCTTTATTTTTTGAAATATTCTTTTATACACACCAATGAATAATGAAACAAAACTAGATTGTTATGGTTAAAAAACACCTGGAACAATCTAATCAATTATCAATAACGTCTTATCTAAGGATTAATGAATAAATAAAGTATATTTATAACAATTTAATATTATGAAAGTTCATTAACAATATATATCATTAATTCTAGATATGTATTTGCATATTACACGATCTTTTATACATTTATACAAGCTAACAAATCATGAAAACCAATAAAATATACACTTCTGAATGACAAAAATAAATCATATAACTCATGAAAAAGGCTATAAGTTAACATGATGAAATTATAATAAAACACACATATATATATATATATATTGAAAAGGATATTGTTTAATTTATTAATTAATATAATTTTTTATCTAGGTAATTAAGATCAGGTGGAAAACTATTTTGGACATAAGGTAAGGTATTCTACCTTAACCCCCATTTTCTTTTGGGTTACTCATTCTCTCTTTTTACCCAAATGTAATTATTATTTTTTTACCTCTTAGAAATTATATTTATATTTTAAAAAACCATGTATCTATATCCTTTCATTATTATTGTTTTTTAAAACACTTGTTTTATCGTGGTTACCTCATTAATTCTTCTCGTGAATAAAGTATGATAACATGGAACTTCCTTATCTCCTACCAATTGTAATGTGCACTCCATAATATTTTTTCATTTTCCATTATTTATACCAAATAAACTATTTTATCATAATGATAAACATTTTAAATTTCTTGTTGTATGAAAAAAAATAGAAATTCTATTCCTTGAATAGACATTAATATTTTCCTTAAACTAAATTAAAAATATTCATATATAAAGTTTCCTAAAAAATATTTTTACATGTTTCTACTTAAATTGTATATTATTTATCAGGATATATTCCTTTTTTACGTTATTAATTTCCATGTATTCTTTACATCAATTATTTCATGGACACTTTTATAATACTACCACTTGTTATGATCCATGGCATGATTACGATAACCATTTCATTCCATGGGTAACCCTTGTATTTATAGATGATTCATCATGTGTCATACATATTCATGAACATTCTATTATGGGTTCAACCATATATAACACCAATTCATTTGGAAATGTTTATTCTCTTGATACGTCTTTTAGTGGTATAGAGTCAATGTCATTCCTTTATGTGACTTTTCGTCCTTGTGTAATGGTCTTGGTACGTATCCTTCACTCATGATTATGTCTTAGTGTGTGTTGTTTACACATTCCATTGATTCCATTATTATATGTACTCATTATCTACATGTTATTTTTTTCTTATTCATACACATTTTCTATTCTTTTTTATCATGTTATTCCTTCTAACAATTGTTCTTTAATTTATTCCTATGTTTATAGCCTTACTGGGTTTTTAGATCATCCCTTTTGTTCATGTATCCCCAAGACTATAATTTTAATAATCAAAAGCTAAATGGTTGTTAATATCATATTATGTATGATTAAAATAAATTTGTTTAATTTTTTTTCTTCAGGTTTTCAGTTTCATGTAACTATTAATCAAAAGATAGTAGATTTTAAGTACCTTATATTGTAATTTGTGTTTTAATTATGCTTAAAATCTTGTAATTATATGTATAAAAGGATAGTTTCACTATATTTTTTTTATCATAGACTGGTCTATGTAGTTTTATATATTTGTACATGTGAAATTTATAATGAACCATATGGATAATTCTATAACTATGGATTTACAAGATTGGAATATAGGGAATCAAATGATAGTATATACATTCAATTTATTAGTTTAACATTTTATTTTTAATGTTTTTTATTTTCATTCTTATTACCTATATATTAAATCCCCCTAATGGGAATTTCATTTATATATTTAATTGAAGTTAATAGAATAAACCATTCCAAAAATCGTATGATATTCAATGTGAAGATTTTACTAATTATATTCTCTATATTATAGGAATAAGTGTTGAAAATATCATGATAGTTATTTCCCAACTCAATCTTGTTATGAATAATAACAGGAATGGTGTGGAAGTCCCTTTTTATCCTATCAAATAGAATGTTTTGGTTTAATCATTTATACGAAGAAATCATCCCAGGTTTAGGGTATATTCTGATCCCCTCATCATAGAATAATGGATTAACTCCATTGAATTGATATCATATATCATCCAGTTCTCATAATTAGTAAAATTTTTGTTGGAAGTCTATCACTTTGATGGGGAAGCTGATAAAGGGTGGATATAGACTAGAAAAATTTTGTCCAATGAGGAAACTGATTCAATAGAATGAAAATATTTGATGAAAATATTTATCAATAAATATTTTACTTAAACTATCTAACATAATAAGGAAAGGGTGTTCGTTGGCCTTAAGAAAAGGAAGAAGAGTCTATTAAAGCATATAAGAAAAATATCACATAGATTGAACGTGACACCGCTATATTTTTGGTGAACACCTTAATCATTGTGGATAATATATTTTTTGGAATAAATAATAGTCTATGAAAATAGTTATCTCTTTGAGACTTCAATTGTTATGATTAGATTTAATATTTTGACCTTAATGTTTAAATTGATATCATAGACTCTACGTGGTCTCATGGGCCCAGTGAAAACATTGGGGAAATGTTGTTTAATACAGTTTAATGGATAGATAAATCCTTACATGAATAGAAGACCTTATATACCACTTGTTAAAAGTGTTGGATAACGATTCATTAAAAATAATTATAGGGGAAAGTAGATTCTTCAATTGTGGATTATATTAGAATATATATAATAACTACTTATGATATATTAATAATAAAACTAATGTGGAATAATAATGTGATGTTAAGATCAAAACTCTTCTCATAGTGTTGTTTTTCAATTCAAAAAATATGGGAATTATATATTCCATTTCCCTAATCCAATGGTTATTAGGGGAAATCAACAACAATAATATCTAAGGAAACAAGGAAAGGAATATTCATTCATTATTATTAAGTTGGACCCCAACAATAATGTGGTGATAGATGCACTGGTTATTCCTTAAATAATTTTAACATATAATTGAATTCTATTTCTATGAATTCTTTCAAATCATACATTTTTATTAGATATATTGAAGCACCACATAAAATATGGATGTTGAGTTATCTGTGAGAACACCAAATTGTGAAATTATTATATTCAATGTATATAACTCTTTCTATATTAATTATTATGGATTTAACCTCCCATAAATTATTCTCTTACTTCCACTGGTGGAGTTTGATGATATAATTTGAATTTATTGGATATATTTATATAAATCCAACATAAGCTATCTAGAAAGGTAAATAACTCTTCACTTCCAGAAGCATCCTTCAATTATATAATAGTGGATTGCTGAAGATGAATATCTTTTAGAATCATCATCTCAATCCTATATATTATTAAATTATGATAAACCTTATATATCTCAAATAATTCTGATAAAGGGTAGAACCATGATCGAAGACATTCCAATTATGAGGGAATACATTGATGTTTTCCTCGAAGTGTTTCTTGGTATTCTATGTTTTTAAAAAGATGAGTTCTAAATTGAACATATTATTGAATATCTACAGCTATCAAAAACACAATATATAATAGCCACTATTGAGTAGGAATAACCATAGAATTAGTTATAGGATAATCTAGACATGGATTTTATATGACTGAGTGTTTCACTAATGGGTAGACCTATCATATTTATAATGAATATAGATAGATCAATGATCTTATTTAATGATTACCATGAGATCAATAAAATCATGATAAATAATAACTATGACCTACAACATATAGATGAGTTTTTTAGTCAACTACATGTGGAAAATTAATTTTATAAGGTGGTCATTCATTTAGGATATCAATAATCAAAGGTTAAGAAAGATGATATTCCCAAGACATCCATTCGAATGAGGTATGGACACTATGATTTCATTGTGATTACCATTGTATTAACTAATTTTCCATTAATGTTCAAGAATTTAATGCATATGTTTTTATTGTATTTACTCAAAAAAATTATGGTATTATTTACTGATGATATTCTAATGTACTACAAAACTATAGATGAATGATATGAACATATAAATTCTTTGCTAAAAACATTACGATGTGGGAAAATCTATGAAATTTAGTGTAAATTTGAGTTCTAGATATATAATGTAACATTATTGAGGAATGTTATCACTAGGACAAGAATATTAGTGAATCCCTCCAAGATAAAGGAAATTGAGGAGTGGCTCATGCCAATATCGTTAATAGAGAGTGGTAGATTCATTGGTCTATAAGAGTATTACCAAAAATTTGTGAAGAAATTGTTATGATTTTCAAACCAAATTTCCATCAAGAATTGAAAAGCAGTAAATTTTTTTTGAAACCGTGATAGTGAATAAAACATCAATGAAATGATAAAAGAGGCTTATCATTGCACTAGTACTCAAACTACCAATAATTGGACGATATTTTTGATGTAGGACGATGCATCAAAGAAGTTATTTGGTTTTATAGTGACATATAGTTAAAAATTGATATCATATGACTCATGGAAGTTGAAAATTCTTGGAAAAAACAATACAATACATGATATGGAGTTGGTGTCTCTAATATTTTCATCACAATTATGGAATAATTATATATATGAGAAGATATGTGACATTTATGATGATCATAAGTGTCTCAAATATATATTCCTGGAGACATAGCTTAATATGTTAAAGATAAATGGTCAGATCACCTTAGAGATTATGACTTCATAACCCACATCCATCATAGTAAATTAATAAAGGTGGAAGTTTATTTATATAGAAATTAATCATGAATATTTATCAATGATGTTAATTGATAGGGTTCTAATCATATTAGATTTTAAAATGATGGAGATGGGAATTTTTCTAGAAGGAATATCATGAATCATTTCTAAACATATTTCTCAATAATCCCACATGTATAAAATAATGGATACTCAATGAAATGATGTTGGAATTTAGGAAAATATGGAATATATTAAAAATTATTAATCCCTATATATTGAAATGGATGAGGAAGGAGTTGTGAGATTGGGGTCATAACTACGTGTAACATCCAATCCAAAAATAACAAAATTGATAATGAATGACCCAATTTTCTCAACCATCTCTATTCACATAGAGATAAGAAAGATATACAGGGTTATCTAAGAGAAATATTAGCGGGACAATAAAAAAATGGATATTACAAAATATACAACAACATTTCCACACACTCTAGCAAGTGACATCTAAAAAGTAACGTATATGGGGAAGTGACACCTTTACCCATACTAACATGGAAATGTGAGAACATCACCATGTACATTGTCACTAGACATATGAACACATAAAAATTATAAAATGGTATATGGTATTTTTGGGATCATCTTACAAGGTCATCTCACATTATCGCAATTTAAAAGTTAGTCTCACAGGATCCAATTTCACTTATGTACATCAGAGAAGTGGTAATGTGGCATGCACTAAAACTATTGATTATATATAATCAAGATTATAGATTCAGCTACATGTTATGGAGATGTCTCTAAGTGTTTATGATTAGTGAGATAAAATTTATTATGACTTTCATCCTCAAGATGATTAAAAAGCTCAGAGTACTATTTAAACATGATGATAAGTTGAGAGCATGTTCCAAACACATTAGTGGATGATGGGACCGACAACTAACTCAACCAGAGTTCGATTACAACATTATTTTCCCATAACGAATATAAATGGATCCATATGAATCCATTTATGGGAAAATATGATGAAAAAGTGAATTATTGTCATGAGTTAGTGAATATAATCTTCTAGTAGAAGAAATTGTCATTGAAATTTTAGAAAATGAGTGAAAAAGTCAATAACACATCCACGTATCCCAACATTGTCAAAAAATCTATGTAGATAATATTTGATGAGAATTTGAGATTAATGTTGGAGACATGGTGTTCATCCACCTATGTCCATTTATGATGGTCATGATATTTGGGATGAAATAAAATAAAAGACTTAATTACAGTGTCCCTTTCATGATTCTTGATCATATAGGAGTTGTGGCCTATCGAATAGAACTTACACAATCCATGTCTCACATACCTGATATATTCTGTATATCCCTCTTGAGGGTGTATATATAAGATCCCATACATGTACTGAATTTAGGGGTGGTATATATTCAATATGATCAATTTTATAAGTAGAATCCGGTGATGATTTTGGATGTCACGAACCAAATATGGTCCCCGCCAAAATCGACACCAAACCCAGCCTATGACAAGGACCGATGGGTGTTCCCGATCCCCACGGGCTGGCACAAGTGCCCGGGTATCATATAAGGATAATTGGGAATGATTTACCCGATTTTAAAAACATTAAACAACAAAAAAACTCAATAAAACAAATCTGGATTTTTCAACTAAAACCATCTTTTACAAAATTTCATAACCAAATTACATAAGTTAAAACTACGTTTAAAGACCATTAGAAAGGTAAAAAAACAAATAAGTACAGACCAAGAACCCTTATGGCAAGGGGCACTTCCCTCAAGCCATCTCCAGAAGACTTCACCACCAAGGACATGCTAGAAACCCGAACCACTGGAACTAAAAATTATACCCAACCTGCGAAAACAAAAATAACCAAGTCTACTTACACCCAAGGGTGTAAGTAGGGTGTGATGCAAATCCCAATAGGATACCACTACTAATATATTCCATGTGATAAACATTTAATGACAAAAAGCATGCAAGTTTTCAAGACATGAGATGCTAGTTAAAATTTCTAAAAGATGCAACATTAAATAAAAACAGTTTTCAGGTGGGATAATTTAAAGACTAAAAACATTTAAAATAAATACCATAGCTACTGAATTTTCTAGCCTCTCATACCGTATACCAACAGTAAGAACAAAGTATCTAGTGAGCACAAGCAATTCGAAATAACCTCTAGGCACTAGCTAGTTGTGGGTCCCATGTACCTCGTATCTCGGTGAGAGTAACCATAAAAAATATCCATTCTCCTGCACGAGCCACTAGTAGGTGACATACCCATAACCTAGTGGTCCGCAATAATCATCATCATAGTTTAGTTAGAGTTGTAATAATCAATCTTGCTAAGTGAAACTGAGGCCAAACCTCATAGATTCACTAGCATACAATTACACATCCACCCACCTAGACACCCAAGTTTTCCCTTTGTGCTCAAACAAGTTCAACAAGTCAAGATATAAACTTTGCACATAAAAATATCATTTCCATATAAAAAATTCACCAAAAAAACCACATGTATACCACACAAGTAACAAAAGTACACTTTTCATTCAAATTTATTTTGAAATCCGACTCAGACAAAAATAGCCCACAATACTCTTCACATTACATGGACACATCCACAAATCCTTTAAACCATTTTTGTAAACCATTCCAAGACATTCTAACTCACATAAAAGCCTACTCAAATAACATATAATACCACTTTTATCAACAAAATTCAATTTTTCACAACACAGTCATACAAAACAGCCCACAACCATGTTTTGCAGCTCTCTTACCATTTTCTAATACATTTCTTCAATTTATAAAACATTCTAAAACAATATTTGAAATCTTAAATAACAACCATACCTTTAAAAAAACCCATATTAGGTGATAATACCCCCCCCCCAAATAGTACATATACACTTTTTATCCACTTTGTTTAACCAAACAAAACATTCACAATTTTCCAAAAAAAATAACTCAAGGGGTGTCACTATGTCTGGCACACAAAACCCATTTCAAAACCCCTATTTAAAACAAAAAACATACCAATTACTATCAAAAATAGAATTGGCAGTCCTAGATACATTTATAAAAACACATTCAAGTGTTATAAAATAACCTTGTATAATACCACAAAATATACAAATGAAAACACACATTTTCCTAAAATGATCTCAAGAAGTATAATAATGTTTTACACATCAAACATATTCAAAACCCTTCTTTTTAGAACCACATGACACTAGTAAATTAAAAAACCATAATTTTCAGGCCAAAAAAGATTTAATGAACCAATTTCATATGTTATAAACCACACCCAACTAAACTCCAGAAGTTACACATGAAAACACCCAATTTCATGTTAAAAAGAGACTATAAAATTTAACACATAACCAAATCAATCATAAACAGTTTTTTCACCACACCGAACATATGAGGAATATTAAAAATGTTTAAATACAGTGAGATAACTCATTACTAATTGTTTACACTTGGAGCCACCTACCTTTTGAGTCAAAACCCTTGAATCTTGGTGCGAAACCTCAACCGCACCTCCGCCACACCACAAGGATGTGGAAACAAACCCTAATCCATAATATTTCACCAAAAATACCCCAAATCAAACCCTAGGTATGAACTATAACATCTGAACACTCAATAAATTTATGAATGTGGGAGGAAACCCTAAAGAGAATGAAGGAATTGAAGAGAGAAACACATACCCAAAATAATCTTGAAAAAACGACTCAATATCCACCAGCATATGAATTTGAAAACAACGAACCACTCATGGGATGTTCGAAAAAATATTTGGAGATCTTTTAGGAACTTTAATGGGGCCAAAAGATTAAAAATAGAAGATGTTATTAAAGGATCAATTTACCTCTGCAAATCTAGTCGATTTCTGAAATCCAGTGAAGTTTCGACCGGTTTCGCGATTCTATCGAGCTCTAAATTGTGGGAGGAGGGAATGGGGTCTGGCCTTAGGTACGTGGACTCGGGTGAGAGTTGTTATAAACCTAAAAAACGAAAATAGTGAAGGAGATATTAAAGAATAAAATTTATTTTTAATGCAGAAAATGGGCTTTCGGGCAGGCCCAATCCCTTACCTAAAAACCCATTTCCACCATGATTATGGATTTATAGACGGTCAAAATTAATATGGTGGTGTTAATAGGTCAGGGTATGAAAATTAGGAGTTGGAAGGGATGACAAATGTTGAAAAATTAAGGAGTTATAAAGGAATCAAAATTAAGTTTTAAACCTGGAATTGGGCTCACGGTTTGGCCCAATTCACAAACACTCCCCCATTCCTCCATAAATGCTTGGGAAACCCTCAAAACAAAGCATGAATGGAAATTAAATGGAATTTAACTTTAAAATAAGTCATGTATGTGTCATTTGGTCATTAAGATAAATTTCTATACAACCAGATGACACACATAGTCAATGAAATATTTTAAACCATATTTCGAATAGGAATCATGGGAAATTGAGTAAGAAACAAAGGAGAAGTATCAACCCAAACTTTTATCAATGTAAATTTACATTTCTTAATTCTATAGTATAAATAAAATAAAATCATATAAAAATACAAAATAATATTTAAAATTGATGAATTATTAAAATTATAGGTATTATAATAATTTATTGAACAAATACCATTGGAATAGTAACCTGGACATAGGAATAGCAATGTCACCCTTATGAGTGTTAAACAAGAAAATAGAATAATAAAAACAAAGAAAAAATTCGAAATAATATTTAGGCATATTATAAAGGATTGTACGATATATTTATATTTTCAAATAAGTAAATAAATGTTTTCAATTTAATAAATGATATATTGGTATTTCTTGAAATATGTAAGATTATTGAAAACATTATAATTAATATAATAATTAAAATGAAAAATTATTTTCATAAAATTTATTAATAAATTAATATTTTGTTTTTATATTATTATAAGATAATTTTATCAGACCTTATTTTACTTTGAAATGTTATAAAAAATCAAATATAATTTTAAAAACAATATTTTTTAGGTCAATGATATTTTCATATAAAAACTAATTTTATCATAATTAGATAATTATTATCATAAAATTTATTGATTTTTTTAGTTATACAAACCAAAAAATGTTTACGAATAGTTTTTCTGCTTTTTTTAAAAAGTTTAATTTTTTATGAATAGTGGAAAATGATAATTTACGGGTCATAAAATTTTGAGCCTTATACATGAATTTTAACATTATGAATGATGTAAAATAAAATTATTTAGAAATGACATGCACATAATACTTTATTGTGTCAAAATGATCCATACTATTTGTTTTCTAGATCGAAAATAATAAACCAAATAAATAAATAATAATAATCATCCTTCTCCATCATTATAAATAAAACCCATTACTACCTATTCTTCTCAAAACACTTAAGACTTGTCGATTTTCTTGATTAAACCCACAAATCGTATAAATTCAATTCCCCATATCCAAGAGGTTCTAGTATCAACAAAATACCACAACCAATTTCCCTACATAGGTTCATAAAGAGAATAATTCAAGAGGTAAAATCCTCTTTCACTTTCTTTATGCTCTTTTCACCTTGTCCTTATCTTATACTCTATTGAAATCATATGTCCGAACATGGATGAAAACTAAAATATAATATATAAAAATAAATTTTGTTATTTTAATGTAATATCCATCATAAATACAATTATCATCTTCCTTATATTCTAAAAATTATAATATGTTCTGTGAGGTGTTGATTTAGTTCCTCCAAGGATGACATGTTTTCATTCTCCATTACTGCCTTCAATAAAAGTCATAAAACTATTATAATGGTTAGTGATGATTTAAAAATTTATTTTATTACCCTTTTTATGTTCTTAATCTAAAATTTATACACAATAATGACAAAAACTAATTTCAGATGATCCAAAAACCTGACAAAACAATCTAAATGACTATCAATTAATTATATATAATGATTCATCTTAAACCCAAATAACCAAATGTATTATATAAAAATTTAATCATTTAGATTTTCATTAATAATATAAAAAATAAATTATATATTTCTATTCCCATTTTGTATGATCCTTCATACATTTTTATAAGTGAACCAATCATGACAACAATGGAAGTAAACACTTGTAAATGAGGAAATTGAATCTTATAACTCATCTAAAAGTATATAACAGAATTTAATAAATTTATAAAAAATAATGTAAATGATTTAAGATAATTAATTAAAAAATAGTTACTATATAAAATATTATTATCGAGGACATTATGATCATGTGAATAACCCCTTCAGACATAATGTGAGGGATTCTAACATAACCTTCATCATTCATTTGGGTTACTATTTTTCTCCCATTACTCCAATGTAATTATTCTTTTTTGAGAAATTTTTCTAAATTAAATTTTTATGTTCCAAAATAATATATCTAAAAAAGATCATCCTTCATTTTATTGGGAATTCATTTTTAAAGAGGATCGCTCTACAATTCTTCCTCATAATAGAGTTTGATTAAAGGGAACTTCAAAATTTCTTGCCCATTTAAAGGTGAACTCCATAATCTGTTTTAATCATATATTAAATTTACATATTAAATCATTTTATAATGAAAATATATAATTTTTTTATTTTGGGTTTTATGAAAAATAATTTCATTTTCCAAAATGCTCATAAATATTTTTAGATAAACCGCGCTAAAATGCTTCATTTTTAAAGATTCATAAACACTCTTTTTATGTGTTCCCACATAAATCAGAAATAATTTATTCTGATAAATTGATATTAACTCATTAATGCCCATTTTGGAATTAAAAATAATCTTTCATAGAAAATTTTATTATATGAAAAAATTTTATGATATATGATATGATTATAATTCACATTTTCTTCCATGGGTAACCCTTATGATTATGTTTGAGTCTTAATTTGGAACACATATGCATGTAAATAGAATTATGGATGCACCCATATATAAATCCATTACATTGGGTAATCTTTAGTATCTTTAGATATCATGTTGGGATATAGAGTGAACCTGATTCATTTAAGGGATATTGTCTTTCATGTGAAATGGTTATAGTAGTTAGCCTTTAAACAAGCTTATGTCATGTTGTGTCTTGTTTAAAAATTCAAATGATTATATAATTAAATTGCACCATTAAATTCATTTTATATACACATATGTTTATTCATGTTCGATTCTATTTTATTCCATCATTTTATGCCTTCAAACCCATTTTCATTTCATTTTTACTTTGTTTATACCTTTACAACACTTTTTAGCTCATCCCTTTTGTTCATGTATTCCCCATGTTAGACAATGAAGATGTAAGAGAAAAACTAAAGTTAGGATCTATTTATTCATGATAAAAATACTGATTTTTTGTACTATTTACATGTTTTATTATATATGTGTCTAATAATTTGAACATAGTAGAATTTACGATCTTTATATTGTAATTTTATGGTAAATTATTCTTAAATTCATGTAATTATAAATTTAAAAGGAACATGTCTCTATATACAAATTTTTTTTTAATTTTATGTTAGTATATTTTAATTTGATTAATGATATTTTGATTGAATATTTATAAGATTGAGTCATATTTTACCATTAAATTTAACAAGAATGATTATTTGATAAGAAATCTATTATATTATTTTGGATGTAATAAAAATGGTATGAGAAAATATATAATGGTTAAAAAATATTTAATTGTGAGATCATTGAAGATAATGGGATTATAGTTTTATTTATTTATGGAATGTTCTAATTGAAATTTGGGTGTTAGTGCAGAAATTTTTTAGTCAAATATATTATTTCATTATATGAGGGTTTATTCACTTTATGTATAACCTTATATTATTCAAGCCATTTTTATTATTAAATATATTGAGATATGTTAAAGGACTGATCATTATTATATAGATAATAATATCCATTATTAGAAAATTATTATTCTTGCACATTAAAAAAATCATCATTTTTGTTTATCATAAAAAATATGAAATGAATTTGGGATGGAAAATTGTTCAAAGATCAATCAATGAATCAAAATATTCTTATGGTATGTAATTAATTAAAGTATTAATATTTTTCATTTTATATACCTTGATGGTAAATTATTTCCTCCACTCATGTATGAAAAAGATAAATCTATCATGACTTCTGTGGAAAGTATCACTCAGTTATCATGGCATATTTGTATAAATATATGAGTAATATAATGAAACTTACATGGGTTTAAAAATAATTAATTACAAAATACTATGTTTCATAGTAGTAATATTGAAATTATGTATCTTGATAGAATCCAAAAAAAATTTCTAACAATTTCAGGATATAATAACTCTATTATGTTTTAATTAAAATTGATAAGGAATAATTTTAAAAATGGATTAAAATATAAAAACCTAGTAGTTTTTCATATAGTAATCATTAAAAAAATTATGTGTTCATAGATTTCCTAATACGAAACATTGATATTTAATGACTAGAAAATTTTACCATTAAAACAATTATAACATAGTGATAATATTTGATGTTATGAGTTGGATTAAAAAAATTAGGACATATATATAACTGACATACATAATCAAAATTTACTAATTAATTTTTAGGAAATAAGAACCAATGTATTTTAAATTAATTTTATGATTCTATAATATATTTTCACATAATTTTTTTTATTTTTGTGATAAAACATTATAAATATTTTAAAATTTTATTTTATAAAATAATAGTTTAATTTTTTAAATTATAATATCAATATTTCTTATTGTAATACATTTCAAATTTTGAAAAATGATTATATTTTAAATGATTAATGAATGGATACTAATTTTTAGAATCCTGTTTGTTCTAATTAATGTATTAAAAGTATCATTTTTTACTAAAATGAATTTAAAATATAATTAGTTAATTTTTGGTAAACATAATAAAATTTATGTCATAGTTATAAACATTATTCATAAATTTTGTATAAATCCTTTGTATACTTAAGAATTTTTTTTCAAGGAAACTATTTTTGTTAACATTTATAGTATTATTTTAAAGGAAATATCTTCCCCTTATAAGAATTAAATTTTATAAAATGGATTCCATATATTTAATAATAATGTATAAATTTTTTAAATAGTACAACGTAATTTTTTTTCATAATTAATGGAATCCATGGCTAAAATTTAGTCACCATAGTTAGGGTAAAACATGAAGAAAATGGCTACAAATGAGATAAGGATTCAAAATCATCCATAAACAAGACCATATTTAATTTTATGAGTTCCATCCCCCCACAACTTCATATAATAAAAAATATTGATTTTTTCTTCCATTTCGTGATAAATTAATTTATATTATTTAATAAAAAAATAAAATATTAACAGGCTCATACTTACATTAAATATCCAAAAAATCTTGAAAAATTTGTAACAAATGTTATGAATGATTATAAAACGATTCTAAAAATATATTTAAATTTATTATATTATGGTATTTTGTTTTAATGTTTACTGTCTAAACAACTAACTTAAATTTTTTATATCAATAAACACACAATATTAATTAAAAATAGTAGAAAAATAAAGTAAATTATTTTAAAAAAATTCAATGTAATATTTTTATTGGTCAGTTATTTTATTATATGATTTTTTATACACATATAATATATTATTAATTTATTGAAATTGTATATTAACACTAATTTTTTGACTTTATATTTATCCAAATTGTAAAAATGTGAATAGTAATAAAAATGAATTTAATTGTATATTTTTAAAAAGAAATTGTTTTGTTAATGATTTTTGTTATTCAAAAAGACCATATATTTAACCATTTTAATTACATATGGTTTATAATAGAAATAATTTTTCACCTATATGTCACTATTCATTTTTTAACTATTTTTACCCCCAAATATTAAAATAAGATTTTATTGTGAAGTCATTAAAGGGTTAAAATAATGTTAAAATTAATTCACATGGCATAAAACACCACAAAAATTTGCCTACATTATATCTAATGATATTATTTTAACTTATACTTACTATATATTTAATATATATCATTTTGGTTCTAATTTAGCATTAAAATTATATTATATTTATTTATTACATTAAAAAAATTGAGGATGGAATCATCCTCTCTTATATAGGGAAATTACCTCGCCTCTATTCCTCATACGTCATGGGAAACATATATCATCCAAAAACTAATAAATTATCATCCTATGACATTTTTAACATTATATAGGTGATTGAATTCTTTAAACACAATCCCAAAAGTCTTTAAATATAAATCCAAAGGTAGTTCTTCAAATAGGATATTGTCATCTCAATCATGAATTTTATTTTTATATATTCTTTAAACTCCAAAAAATTTTTCTACCAAAAAATCAAATATAATTACATAATTATTTACCATATACTATTACATTTCTATTTTAATGTCAAAAATATTATTCATCTTATATTCCAAGAAATGGTAAATAAAACAATAAGTCTTGTGTATGTGCAGACTACAGCCTCATGACCGATGTATTTTGTTACGCATAAATGTCTTATATGGTTGGTTTTTATAATTAATTTTATATATATATATATATATATGTTTTTTTGTGTTTTTGTGTTACATTAATGGAATTAATATCACTCTGAAATATCATATACCTTGTTAAATTCCTGTTTGTTGAAAAATTATAACATTCCCCTTGTATACATATGTACAACCACATTAACTGGATATCTATATCATTTTTATTTTCTATTTGATGTTATTATAAGAATTCTACATTTAAAGAATATATATGATATTTTTTATATTATAATTATTATGAATATGTTTTATAATTTATATATATATCATTCCATTAATCGATATGTAAAAATATTTCTTATGAGTACCTACAAAGTACCATATCTACGAAGTGATGTAATAAATTTCTCATAACCACCTTATGTGAATGGTTATAAATGTATATATAATTAATTTATTTTATAATGATGTGATTTTTAATATTATTTGGATTATAATACCATGAATAATGTGATTTTATTGAAATAATCCAACCGAACCATGTATAAAAAACTGACTAGTTTTCACCAGAATATTCATTTTAATGATGAAATTTAAAAAAACGATAATTCATAATTACAAAGGAATTATAAATCATATTTTATTTATGAATATGAATGTATATTATATTTATAATAAATATATATTTATTATAAATAATTTTTTTTTTCATTCAAGGCATGATGATACATGAGGTACAGGTTCTACGTCATAATATTATTTCGTTGAGACTAGTTTGATGTTAGAATCATATATAGGTTTATGATGTGTATATACTAGAGATTTGAAAATTTCTATTCTGAATCCATCTTTCATAATGGGTTTTAAAGATAAAATTATAATTATTTCTTCTAATAGTTATTGGTTCGAATAACACCAAATTAGTAGGGGTTTATCATCTCAAAATAGAATATTTGGGACATATGTTATGTTAGAAAACTATAATTTTAATGAGTTGTATCCAATTCCCCATGGATATATTTTAATATTAATATCCTTTTAATTATTTTATTTACTATTTCATTTGATTTTCTACATTTCATGGGGGTAATGATTCCAAATTTACCACGGTAGAATTCGATTAATGTCAGAATCACATTTCATTTTGAGATTATATATAATTTATTTCAATGGATAGAAATTTTGTAGATATTCTCTACTAAACTGCACATATTTTCTTCTCCTTTATTTTATCATATAATATCAATGAAATAATATCATTTTTCACTATTTGGTTATTAAAATGGTTGATAAAATGTATTTATCAGAAACCTACATTATTTATTATTTATAAAAGAATCAGTTTTTCCATGTAATTATTTTCATTAAATTACTTTCTAGAATCTTTTTATCTATTAAAAATTATTGTTTAAAATAATTTTACTCGTATTTGAATTTCAATAAAAATTTATATCTTAATAATATTTTAATTTCTAAATGAGGTTACTCATACAAAAGTTGAAAAAAAATCATTGTTTTAATATATAACACATGAAATTTCTTTCCACCATTGAGGATACTCATTGATTTGAAGGATACATTACTATCTTCCATGATTCAATAAAAACTAAATTAATTTCATTATATTTTGTTAAAAAAAATCTTACATAATTTATTACAAAGAACAAAATGTTATTTTCTGCACGAAATATTGAATAGATATTTTTAAGTTATTTTCATTACGTGTAACATATTTTGATGAAAGTAAATTTTCACTGGGGTCATAGTCTACTGATACCATCCATATTGCGTATCTCTATTTTTATTGATTATGATCATAAAATCTAGGTGAAGCACATTTTATTTTTCTTGTATTAAGATGAGTCTTAATGACAACTATATTACAGACCTTGTGGTATACATTTTATTTAATTTTCATTTTGTAATGGTTGTATCTATTATAAACCTTAATTTTTTTGAGTAATAATATAACGACACTGATCAAAAAATTATAGATCCAATGATTGCAGTACTAAATTTTCATATGATATAAACCATCACACCATTAGTGAAAACATTACATAATAGTCTTTTTAAACTAGATACATACATGATTCCCAAAATACTTATGAAAACATAAAATATTTTTTTTTGAGATTTCAAATATTCATTCTATATTATAATTTTATATCATTCATAGTTCACATTCTAGATCTCTTGAAAAGGTTAGACAATAAGGGTGTCCCAAAGTATTAATAAGGGTTGTGTATAACAGAATCTCACATGAATCAATAATTATTATCAACATAGAGAGTTAAATTACTATATAAAAATTCGATTTGATAAATTACTTAAATATCACGATGAGATAATTATTCATAAATATGGATCATAAATAAATTAAAACACAATCAATTTAATCAATAAAATGAGAATGAGATGAATATAGAGATAATACCATTGTGAAAATAAGATGTATAATAACAATTGAATTACAATTTAAACAAATGATTAATTATTTGAAGTTGCTACATTAGGAATCATATCACATATACTATAAATACCTTTCAAAAAATAGGTAAAAAAGAAGGGTAAATCCCATTTATTTATAACTTACAGAATATCCTCATGAGATTACTGATGCATCAAGGGGATATGTAATTATATACCCCACCTGTCACTCAATTCGAAAGAATTCACCACTTATTGAATGATCAATTTAATTCATGAATCAATATTACATAGCATCATTTATCACTATGGAGTAAAGAATAAATATTTATCAATATTAGCCCATTAATCAAATGAAATTCAAAGGAAACCCCAACGATAAAAATGGTCTATATTTAAAAAAATGATGATATTCATGATTCCAATAACTTGAATATATAGGTCATATAATTTTTATAATGATCAAAATAAAATGAATGTATAAATGTGATGTCTTTTCAACAAAAATGAATAATGAAAATGAATTTCAACACTTTAAAAGGTCAAAATTATAATGTACGAGTCAAATAAATAAAATGGATTTGATCAATACATCATATACCCTGTGGATCATAATTATAATAAATAAGTGATGTTGTTTATGAATATAAATACTATAAAAATTCCATTAAATAATTATTGAAGAATATAAAAATTTATGATTGAAAATAATAATAAAATTATGGTTTATAAAATAGTTTGAAAATTATTTTCTTGTAAAATATCTATTTCATTATATAAAATTTATTTTAAAATCTAAGTGACCAAAATGGATTGATATTCTGTACATGCTGACTATGTGAATACAATGATTACATTTACTAGTTTGAACAAAACTATGTACGAATTATATTAAAAATGACATGGTAATTCATTAATTTTTTATAAAATAGTTTAAATTTATAATGAATTTTTTAAATCAATTTTAATATGTTAAAAATATCTAAATCTATTTAAATCAATTATTTTTATGAAAACTAATACCCAACAAAAGAGCTAAATAATGTCATATTTATGTAAAATGATTCTAATTTATTAAGAACCAAAGAGATTAAAATTAATATTACATGAAATAATCTGGAATTAAAAGAGATTAATAAAATAAAAGGTATATATTATCCATTGAAATAATAATTTATCATTAATAGAAATTCAATCATACACAATCCTGATTAAAATGATAATTTAAAATAATCCCTCACAATGATCAAATGATTTAAGTGGGAATTAAACAAAGAATATATTAATATTATGAAGTTGAAGTCGACATAAAACAACTCAAAATAAATTATAATATAATCAAAATTCATTACCCATATAAACTATTAATATAAAATACAAAAAAGAAGTAATATTACCAAATGAAAATAAATTGAATTATAGAATTCTTCCAAACATGGAATTTTTTTAGTCAAATCCATTTAGATGAAATAAAAAATAATAATACAAAAAATACCATTCTGTATTTTTTAATAATTATATTACATGTCATAGTGGTGGTTTATAAACCACATAATAAAAATTAGTTGTATAACATTTCAATATTCTTCAATTAAAGGAAATTACATCGATGTCACTTATATAACGCCTACCCTTATTTGAGGACTTATTAACCTCATATATAGTTGTTTCAAAAACATTAATCACTATTACAGATAAATGTTTCATATTTAAAACATAATATATAACCTTTCATGAACATATTACTACCCATTCGTTAATAATTTTCATTATTAAAATTTTTTGGGTGTTAATTTAATTGTTTTCTAATGCATTATTTGTCATGAAATCATCAGATCCTAAACATAGGATATATTAAAATAACATCTATAATGATATTAATTTTATGCATAAAATAGCTTTTTTATATAATTTGTTATTAAAATTATCCAAAATAGATGATAGAAACCGAATTGCCTCGTTACATGGACATTGTAAGATGTACATATGAATGAGTGATGATGATATTTAATGATGTATAAAGGGGTACGGAAGTGGGTGATATAAAAATTTCACCAAAAATAATGATAATTTCATATATATCACAAATTTTAATTTAGTGATCCATTATTATCTTCCATATAAAGCATTTTTGAATATGAATCACATAACTTCAAGAGGCGGTTTTCCACCATACACATGATTGATATTAATATGTCCCCAATGAAATGGAGAGTTATAATGTATAAGTGATATTATATTTCTAAATGTATTATTGGTTTATAATATTAATATATATATATATATTCATTATATTCATAATCATACCAAAGGATAATTCTGATATGTAGATATAAAAAAAATGATTTTTATGCCTAATACATTTTCTAAAAGTGGTAAAAATTAATTTTTTTGAAAATCCTGAATAATTTACCAATAGAAAAATAATGTTGTTCAAAAAACATTTATTCTCCTTTAATATGGTTCTTATTTTATTTTTAATCAATTGATATCCATTTTATTTATTGATACATGTGTAAAATGTATAATTTTGATATATTTTTCAGTAAAATTCATAAATTCCAATTTAATGGATACTTTACAATGGAATACTGTATTATGGTTTATTTAAACATTTGGTTTCATGTTACATAATATATATAGGCATTTCAAATTAATTAATGGTAAATATATCACAAATTCTCAGGGTGTTACATACACTTCTAGGAATAATGTTGTGTGTTATATAAGCTATTGAATTTAATGAACCTATTCTAAAATATTGGGGTGTTAAAAATGTGATATCAATATCCTTTGAGGTGATGATGATAAGAATGGACATTATTTTCAAATAACCCTATTAATTTTTTTTGGGAGAGTTATTTCATATTTATATTTTAACGATAATATGTATCGATATGATTGGGGATGACTATAATAACATTTTTAAATATGGTAATGATATCTACAAGATATTACTATAAGATTAAGTGGGAAAATAATTGAGAATAACTATGTTAACAATATTATGATTTACTATGAATATAATTTTACACACCAATGTTATTACCCTTGAATGATGATTTCTATATTTACCTTTATTAATAGTCATTATGGATATAATATGAATTTGGAGATTATGGAATTTTGTTTTTTAAGGAAACAATTACATTGATATCATAAACATTATTATGTCAGCATACCCTTATGATCACATCATGAAAAATTACAATTTATATATAACATATCTATATAATCTAATAATTAGGGCCCACCCTTTTTTATCATTCAGTTTTCCATAGGCATTGTGGAATGAAAATATGTACGATTAGTATATAAGGTAATATTACATGAGGAATTTTTATTAGAGATTATGTGATCTTATAATAGAATATTAAAATTTGGTTATGGTGGTAAAAAAAGAAAATTTCAGGAGAAAAACATGGGTCAATTTTCCTATTTTTATGTAATTATATAAAACTCTAACACTAAAATATATTAGATATGTAACAGAATCTATTTTGGATAAGTATTTTGTAAATAAATTCGGTTATAATTCTATTTATTTAGTTCGTAAAAAATAATGAAATTCATATATAATTTTTTTATCATCCAATACATGTGCTCAATAATTACGTAGTTATAGTTGGTATCCTGAAATGATATTCATAATTTTGGAGATTATTATGATTTTATGTTTGTTATAATTAAGATTTATGTATACTATAATTGGATTATAATTTTAATGTGGTTATGAGTTCAACGGAATTGAAATATATTTTTAGGTTTTAAGTGATGGTACTTTAATATCATTATTGATATTTTGGGAGATGTTTCACTAGGTTGAGGTTTATGTAACCCTTATGAATACAATGAATATTTATTTTTGAATAATTATAATATGTTTTTGGTGATGTAATGTTATAGGAACGAGATAACCATTAAGGTAAAAAAAGTCATTAATATTCAGTTTAATAATGATATATGGCTATTTATTTGTTTAATGAAATAAGATGAAAATTATATGTTATTTTTGAAATTAAAGAGATAATTTTATATTTAAATCATGTAAAAGTCTACTTATTTTGGTTTTTGATGTAAATTTTTCCAACTATTATTTTTCATGAAAACATCTAGAGATGAGAAAAATTACCGTTCATTATTTTATGGATCTTGGGATTAGTAAAAAGATAATTTTAGTTCTTCAACCATGAAATAAATTATTTATTTTTTTAAAATATATAATATAAAAATGAGGGATGGAACCCATTTATATAGACATTCAAAAGATAATATTTTGATTATTCTATAGAAAGAAATCATGTAATCATGTTATCTTATATTCTCTTACTTAATGATAAATGGTTTCATGAACGGATGTAAGTGAAAGAGAAATCCTTATTGTTTAATATGGACTGTATTAATCATATTTTAATGTATTTTTTTAAAACCATGAGGCTCATGATTATTTATATGTGGTTTTATAAATAATTATTAAGAGTATAATAATATTTCATTGTAGAAACTTATAAATTACTAATAAAAAATAAAATGTAAATAATTTTTTAGTACTATAATAGGATATAAAAATTATAGTAAGTGATAATTACAATTTAAGGGTATAAATTTATTTACAGATGTGTAATTCATTAACCCATGATTTCGTAATATATTTAATTATAGATAATTTTTTTGTTTAATAGACTTTTGGACAGACAAAAAAAAAGATTTTTTTAAAAAAAGAGAAAATATTATTATTTAAATGAGACTATTATAACCTATACATTAAACTATAGAATATCAGTAGTATTAACATAGTTTATAAATGAATATCTATAATTTTTATATTTAATAAAAACCTATTTATAAACACTATGTAAATTTAAACTCAAATTTTACTAGTCATTTTATTCTTCATATATATATATATATTTGATTTTTATATTTCAATGAGAAAATATTGTAATAATATTCTTCAAATTTTAGAAAATATATTTTACAAAAAAATATCATTTCTTAAATAATAATATTTAAATTATTTAATGGTGACTTTTTTTATTTTTCAGAATAGATTATTTAAATAGTTAATATTTTAAAAATTCTTATTTTATATAAAACTACATCTTCCATTAATATATTTAAAATTTCTATTTTTTTATAAATTATTTTCAAATTTAAAAAGTAATTTTATATAAATAATAATACAATTTAATTTTATTTTTGTCAATATTTTTCTTATTAATAATATGAAATTATTTTTTATAGAAAAAAAATTAATAGATAACCATATTTCGTCACTTTTTATGGGTTATATTCAATGTAATTTTTTCCAATTATAGGGATTTAATTTTATAATATTTTTCACATTTTATGGACCATAATTTTTAAATAATGGTAAATATGTCAGCATTATTTTTTTCTATAATTAATAATCACCATTGTAATGGTTTTTCATCATTGTATGTGTACAAAAAGTAACATAAAGGATAAAACATGGAAATAAGACTAAATCATTTTTATTTTCTATTTAATGTTTTTTTTTAAAAAGTCTATATTTAAATAATATATAGGATATTTTTTATATTATAATTATTATGAATATGGTTTATGATTCATATTTATATCATTCCATTAATCGATATGTGAAAATATTTATTATGAGTACCTACAAATTACCATATCTATGAAGTGATGTAAGAATGTTTTCATAACCACCTTATGTGAATTGTTATAAAAGTATATATAATTAATTTATGTTATAAAAATGTGATTTTTAGTATTATTTGGATCATAATACCATGAATAATGTGCTTGTATTGAAATAATCCAACAGAACCATGCATAAAAAACTGACAATTTTTCACAAGAATATTCATTTTAATGGTGAAATTTAAAAAAATGATAATGCATAATTACAAAGGAATTATAAATAGTATTTTATTTAGGAATATGGATGTATAATATATTCATAATAAATATATATTTATTATAAATTATCTTTATTCATTCAAGGCATGATGTTATATGAGGTACAGGTTCTACGTCTTAATATTATTTCGTTGAGTGTAGTTTGATGATAAAATCATATTTAGGTTTATGAAGTGTATATACTATATATTTGAAAATTTCTATTGTGAATCCATCATTCATAATTGTTTTTAAAGATAAAATTAAAATTATTTCTTCCAATACTTTTTGGTTCAAATGACATCAAATTGGTAGGGTTTTAGCATCTCAAAATAAAATATTTGGGACACATGTTATGTTAGAAAACTATAATTGTAATGATTTTTATCCAATTCCCCATGGACTTATTTTAATATTATTATCCTTTTAATTATTTTATTTTCTATTTCATTTGATTTTCTATATTTAATGGGGGTAATGATTCTAAATTTACCAAGGTAGAATGCGATTATTGTCACAATCACATTTCATTTTGAGATTATATATAATAGATTTCATTAGATAGAAATTTTATAGATATTCTCTACTAAACTACACATATTTTCTTATCCTTTATTTTATCATATAATATCAATGAAATAATACCATTTTTTAATTGTTTGGTTCTTAAAATAGTTTGGAAAATTTATTTAATAGAAACCTACATTGTTTATTATTTATAAGAGAATCAGTTTTTCCATGTAAATATTTTCATTAAATTTCTTTCTATAATATTTATATCTATTAAAAATTATTCTTTAAAATAATTTTACTCATTTTTGAATTTCAATAAAAATTTTATATCATAATAATATTTTAAATTCTAAATGAGGTTACTCTTACAAAAGTTGAAGAAAAAATCATTGTTTTAATATATAAAACAATAAATTTAGTTACCACCATTGAGGATACTCATTGATTTGAAGGATATGTTACTATCTTGCATGATTCAATAAAAATTATTTAATTTCATTATATTTTGTTAAAAAATAAATCTTAAATAATATATTACAAAGAACAAAATGTTATTTTCTGTATGAAATATTGAATAGATATTTTAATTTTATTTTTATTAGGTGTAACATATTTTGATCATAGTAATTTTTCACTGGGTACATGCTCTACTAATACCATCCATATTGATTATCTCTATTTTTATTGATTATGATCAAAAAATCAAGGTGAAACACATTTTATTTTTCATGTATTAAGATGAGTCCTAATGACAACTATATTACAGACCTTGTGGTATAAATTTTATTTAATTTTCATTTTGTAATGGTCGTATCTATTATAAACCTTAATTTTTATGAGTAATAATATAATGACACGGATACAAAATGTATAGATCCAATGATTACATTACTAAATTTTCATATGATATAAACCATCAAACCATTAGTGAAAACATTATATAATGGTCTTTTTAAACAAGATACATACATGATTCCCAAAATAATTATGAAAACATAGAAAAAAACTCTTAACCTGACATTTTAAATATTCCTTCTATAATATATTTTTATATCATTCATAATTCACATTCTAGATCCCTTGGAAAGGTAAAAAAATAAGGGTGTCCCAAATTATTAATAAGGGTTGTGTATAACAGAAGCTCCCATGAATCAATAATAATTATCAACACAGATAGTTAGACTACTATATAAAAATTAGATTCGATAAATTACTTAAATATCATGATTAGATAATTAATCATCAATATGGATCATAAATAACTGAAAACACAATCAATTTAATCAATAAACTGAGAATGAGATGAATATAGAGATAATACCATTGTAAAAATATGTTGTATAACAACAATAAAATTACAATTTAAAGAAATGATTAATTATTTGAAGTTGCTACATTACGATTCATATCACATATATTCTCAATACCATTCACAAAATAAGTAAAAATGATGGGTAAATCGCATTTATTTATAACATACAGATTTTCCCTATGAGAATACTGATGCATCAAGGGGATATATAATTATATACCACACCAGTCAATCTATTCGAAATAATTCACCACTTATTGAATGATATATTTAATTCATGAATCAATATTCCTTAGCATAAATAATCAATATGGAGTAAAGAATTAATATTTATCAACATTACCCCATTAATCAAATTAAATTCAAAAGAAATGGAAACGAAAAAAATGGTCTATATTTTAAAAAATAATGATATTCATGATTCCCATAATGTGTATATATAGGTCATATAATTTTTATAATGATCAAAATAAAATGAATGTATAAAGGTAAAGTCTTTTCAATAAAAATGAATAATGAATATGAATTTCAACACTTTCAAAGGTCAAAATGATAATGTACGAGTCAAATAAATAAAAAGGATTTGATTAATACAATATATACCCAGTGGATCGTAATTATAATAAATAAGTGATGTTTTTGATGAATATAAATACTATAAAAATTCCATTAAATCATTATTGAAGAATATAAAAATTTATTATTGAACATAATAATAAAATTAAGGTTTATAAAAAAGTATGAAAATTATTTTCTTGTAAAATATCAATTTCATCATAGAAAATTTATTTTAAAATCTAAGTGATGAAAATGGATTAATATTATGTACATACTGACTACGTGAATACAAGGAATACATTTACCTTTTTGAACAAAACTAGGTACAAATTGTATTAAAAATGACATGGTAATTTTTTAATTTTTTATAAAATAGTTTAAATTTATAATTAATTTTATAAATCATTATTAATATGTTAAAAATATATAAATCTATTTAAAAAAATTATTTTTATGAAAACTAATATCCAACTCAAGAGAGAAATAAAGTCAAATTTATGTAAAATGAATCTAATTTTATAAGAACCAAAGAGATTAAAATTACTATTACCCGAAATAATCTGGAATAAATAGCGTTCAATAAAATGAAAGGTATATATGATCCATTGACATAACAATTTTTCATTAATAGAAATTCAATCATACACAATCCTGATTAAAATGATAATTTAAAATAATCCCTCACAATGTTCAAATGTTTTAAGTGAGAATTAATCAAATAATATATTAATTTTATGAAATTAAAGTCCACATAAATCAAATCAAAATATATTATAATATAATCAAAATTCATTACCCATATGAACTATTAATATAAAATATAAAAAAGAAGTAATATTACCAAATGAAACTAAATTGAATCATAAAATTCTTTAAAACATGTAGTTTTTTCAGTGAAATAGATGTAGATGAAATAAAATAATAATAAAACAAAAAATACTATTCTGTATAAATTAATAATTATATTACATGTCATAGCGGTGGTTTATAAACCCTATAATAGAAATTAGGTGCATAACATTTCAATATTCCTCAATGAAAGGAAATTACATCGATGCCACTTAAATAACGCCTACCTTTTTTTGAGAACATATTAACCTCATATATAGTTTTTTCAAATACATTAATAACTATTACAGATAAATTTTTCATATTTATATTATCATATATAACCTTTCCTGAACATATTATCACCAATTCGTTAATAATTTTAATTATTAATATTTTTGGGTCTTAATTTAATTGTTTTCTAATATATTTTTTGTCATTAAATCTTCAGATCATGAACATAGGATATTGTAAAATAACATCTAGAATGATATTAATGTTATGCATAAAATATCTTCATTATATAATTTTTTATTAAAATTATCCAAAATAGATGATAGAAAACGAATTGCATCGTTACATGGACATTGTAAGATGTACATATGAATGAGTGATAATGATATTTAATGAAGTATAAAGGGGTATGGAAGTGGGTTATATAAAAATTTCACCAATAACAATGATAATTTCATATATATCACAAATTTTAATTTATTTATCCATTATTATATTCCATATAAAGCATTTGGGAAAATGAATCACAACACTTCAAGAGGCGGTTGTCCACCATACACATGATTCATTTTATTATGCCCCCTATGAAATGGAGAGTTATAATGTATATGTGATATTATATTTCCAAATTTATTATTGGTTTATAAGATTAATATATATATATATATATATTCATTATATTCATAATCATACCAAAAGATAATTAGGATATGTAGATTTCATAAAAAATGATTTTTATGCCAAAACATTTTCTAAAAGTGCTAAAAATTAATTTATTTTAAAATCTAAATAATCCACCAATAGAAAAATAATGTTTTAAAAAAACATTTATTCTCCTTTAATATGGTTCTTATTATATTTTTAATCATTAGATAACCATTTTATTTATTTGATACATGTGTAAAATGTATAATTTTGATATATTTGTTAGGACAATTCATAAATTCCAATTTAATGGATAAATTACAATGGAATACTATATTATGGTTTATTTAGAATTTTGGTTTCATGTTACATAATATATATAGGAATTTAAAATTAATTAAAGGTAAATATATCACAAATTCTTAGGGTGTTACATACACTTCTAGGAATAATGTTTTGTGTTATATAAGATATTGAATTTAATGATCCAATTCTAAAAAAATGGGGTGTTAAAAATGTGATATCAATATCATCTGAGGTGATGATGATAAGAATGGACATTATTTTCTAATAACTGTATTAATTTTTTTGGGAGTGTTATTTCATATTTATATTTTAAAGATAATATTTATCGATATGATTGGGGATGACTATAATAACATTTTTATATATGGTCATGATATCTACAAGATATTCCTGTAAGATTAAGTGCGATAATAATTGAGAATAACTATGTTAACAATATTATGATTTACTATGAATATAATTTTACACACCAATGTTATTACCCTTTATTGATGATTTCTATTTTTAATTTTATTAATTATCATTCTGGATATAATATGAATTTGGAGATTATGGAATTTTGTTTCTTTATAAACCAATTACATTGATATCTTAAACATTATTATGTCATCATACCCTTATGATCACATCATGACAAATTACAATTTATATATAACATATTTTTCTAATCTAATAATTAGAGCCCACCCTTTTTTATCATTTAGTTTTCCATAGGATTTGAGGAATGAAAATATGTATGATTAGTATATAAGGTAAAATTACATGAGTAATTTTTTTTAGAGATTATGTGATCTTTTAATGGAACTTTAAAATTATGTTATGGTGGTAAAAACAAGAAAATTTGAGGAGAAAAACATGGGTCAATTTTCTTATTTTTTTGTAATTATATAGAACTCTAATACTAAAATATATTAGATATGTAACAAAATCAATTTTGGATATGTATTTTGTAAATAAATTCTGTTATAATTCTATTTATTTAGTTCATATAAAAAAAATCAATTCATATATAATTTATTTTATCATCATGTACATGTGTTCAATATTTACGTTGTTATACTTGGTATCCTGAAATTATTTTCATAATTTTGGAGATTATGATGATTTTATGTTTGTTATACTTAAGAGTTATGTATACTATAATGGGATTATAATTTTAATGTGGTTATGAGTTCAACATAATTTAAATATTTTTTGAGGATATAAGTGATGGTACATTAATATCATTAATGATATTTTGGGAGATGTTTCACTAGGTTGAGGTTTATGTAACCCTTATGAATACAATGAATATTTATTTTTGAAGAATTATAATATGTTTTTGGTGATGTAATATTATAGGAACGAGATAACCATTAAGGTCAAAATATCATTAATGTTGAGTTTAATAACGATATATGGCTATTTATTTGTTTAATGAAATAAGATGAAAATTTGATGTTATTTATCAAATTAAAGAGATAATATTATATTTAAATCATGTGAAAGTCTACTTATTTTTGTTTTTGTTGTAAATTGTTCCAACTATTATTTTTCTTGAAAATATCTAGAGATGAGAAAAATGAACGTTCATTATTTTATGGATCTTGGGATTAGTAAAAAGATAATTTTAGTTCTTTAACCATGAAAAAAATTAATTATTATTTTGTAAAATATAAAATATAAAAAGGAGGGATGGAACCCATTTCTATTAACATTCAAAAGATAATATTATACTTATTCTATAGAAAGAAATCATGTAATCTTGTTATCTCATATTCTCTTACTTAATGATAAATGGTTTCATGAACTGATGTAAGTGAATGAAAAATCCTTATTGCTTAATATGGACTTTATTAATCATATTTTAATGATTTTTTTTAAAAACCATGGGGCTCATGATTATTTATATGTGGTTTTATAAATACTTATTAAGAGTATAATAATATTTCATTGTAGAAAAATATAAATTACTAATAAAAAATAAAATGTAAATAATTTTTTAGTACTATAATAAGATATGAAAATTATAGTAAGTGATAATTACCATTTAAGGGTAAAAAATTATTTACAGATGTATAATTCATTAACCCGTGATTTCTTAATATATTTAGTTATATATAATTTTGTTTGTTTAATAGACTTTTGGACAGACAAAAAATGATTTTTTAAAAAAAGAGAAAATATTATTATTTAAATGAGTCTGTTATAACCTATCCATTAAAATAAAGAATATGAGTAGTATTAACATAGTTTATAAATGAATATCTACAATTTTTATATTTAATAAATAACTATTTATAAACACTATGAAAATTTTAACTCAAATTTTACTAGTCATTTTATCATTCATATATATATATATATTTGATTTTTTTATTTCAATGAGAAAATATTGTAATAAATTTCATCAAATTTTAGAAAATAAATTTTACAAAAAAAATATCATTTCTTACATAATAATATAAAAATTATTTAATGGCGACTTTTGGTATTTTTCAGAATAGATTATTTATATAGTTAATATTGAAAGCATAATTATTTTATATAAAACTACATCTTCCATTAATATATTTAAAATTTCAAGTTTTTTTATAAATTATTTTCTAATTTACTAAGTAATTTTATATAAATAATAACACAATTTAATTTTATTTTTGTCAATATTTTTCATATTAATAATATGAAATTATTTTTTATAACAAATAAAAATTTTAATAGATACCATATTTCGTCACTTTTTATGGGTTATTTTCAATGTAATTTTTTCTAATTATAGGGATTTAATTTTATAATATTTTTCCCATTTTATGGACCATAATTTCCAAATAATGGTAAATATGTAAGCATTATTTTTTTCTATAATTAATAATCACCATTGTAAAGGTTTTTCATCATTGTAAGTGTACAAAAAGTAACATAAGGATAAAACATTGAAATAAGTCTTAAAATTATTCCTTAAAATTTTTATATTTCATTGGATGAGTTTTATTTTAACACCACTTCATAAATTACATAATATTTATTTTTGGCACCATTTCCCATTGTTAAATTCCTTTATAATATAAAAAGATAAAGTAAATGCTAAAATTTCACATTAATTTTTTAGTATCTATGGTATTTTTTAACAGGATTAAAACCATGTTAGGAATTATTATTAACATTTATTTTGAATATTAATGATTTTTTTTCCATTTTATGTCATTTTATAATTTTAGTTATTAAATTGTAACCTTAAAAAATACATGAACATCGACAAAGTGCATGTGAAAATAGTAGAAAAAGAATGTAAATGGATTTGTGAATGTACGAAGTGGTTTTCATTCATTGAATTATGATATTTCATAATTTTTTTTAGAAAATTTGAATTTATTAGTGATGTTTAAAATTGTATATTTAAAATATATTACATAGAAGATATTTTTTAATTTAAAAAATGTAAATAGTTTTGAAAATGTCTTCAATAGAATCTAATGTAAAAAAATGGTTTATAAAAAGATATAAAATTCAAATAGATATTATATATTTCCATTTAAATGAATATTTTTCATAAATATTAATAAATATCCTCAGTTTGGCCAATTTTCATTTATTTATAATGTTATTGACCACAAAAATTTATAAAGAAGGGTAATCATGGTAATCAATAAAAGAGATAAAATAGGGTTAAAAGTAAGTGATAGGGGTCAAATTATCATCTAAAATTTGATAAATATTATTCGATGATATTAAATATATATATCTTCATATAATTAAAATATATTGTTTTTTCACTGAAATTAGAAGATTATTCTAATCAATTTAATAAATTAAATAATTATATGGGTTTTGGTATGCTCTCTAATATAAAAAAACCACCAATCCTCTTCTAAAAACCTCTATTGAGACACTTAACATGGTAAAACCCTATCAAATACCATTATTATATTTATTATATATGTTTTATTTTTGTTGTTGTAATTAAATGACAATACTTATTTTCCATATGGAGAGATCAAAATGATGTTCTTTAATCATGATGTAATCTTCACAAACTATTACTTTAATTTAACTTCTTATTTTCCATTATTTAATATTTCTTATCCATTACAATATAATATCATCATATTCTACCATATATTTATATTTTATATTATTAATGAAATAACCATAATTATCTCCCTTTTGATCAAATGGGAAACAAATCAGTAGCACCCCTTATATGAGGTTTGTGATCTAGGGTTATAGTTTTTTTATTCAAATGAAGTGGTTGGGAAAAGATTGAGAGATTTTTGAGTGATTTTGAGTGAGTTTGTAATGGTTTTAGAAAATTTTTATGGCCCTTTTTAGGCTTTACAATTTGAGCCCAATTAGGGGAAACTGTGTGAGAATCCCAGGTAACCATGTGATATGCCACTGTTCAGACAGCAGTATACACACAGTTAGTGAATGATTTTTATAACCATGCGAACTAACTATTTAAACCAATAAAAATGGTGTTTTAGACAGGTTTAGATGCAATTTACCCTAAATGAACAATTTATTCTCCCATATTAACCATACACATGTTTTCATCTTTTCTAGGTCTAAGCGTACTCTTCCACTTGTTTTGGAAGATATTTAATGGGGTTTATAGTGGTTTAAAGGTGGTTCATCTCATGTATGTATTTTATCTTTGTTGTTTTGTGGTCTTCTCTAGATCTACTCTTTAATCTCTCTTTTTTATCGACATCAGCATTATATAAATCATATTATTTTGTTTCAATATGTTATGACATTATGGATTGTTAATGACAGAGAACAAGATCTATAGTGGTTTTGGTGGAATGGTTTCCTGGATTTGTGGAGTGGATGCTTGTGGTTCGATTTCACCATAACCCTAAGGTAGGTGAGTTTTCACTTGACTCTATTTTCATAGAACTATAATCATTGGTTTCAATTATTATTTTTTCATAAATTTAATTGTGATTATTGAGTGATAATGTTATTGGAAATTCATTGTTTGATGATTTTTTAAATTTTGGTGAAAATGGGATATTTCGGTGAAATGTTCTTGGGGTTGGAATTTAAAAAAGAAATTTTGAAATCTGATGTTTCGACTAATTTCTGAAAAGGGTTTGGGAAACTGTATTTGAATAAAAATAGATTGTTTTATTAATGGAATATTTCATAAATGACTTCCTAAATTATTTTTTGGTTATAAAATATGTTTTTCCTTCACGGTGTATCCTTGGTATTCAATATGATAGTTTATTGGATTGAATCTTGGATGTTGTTTTTGAATGATGAGAATTGGGTTGGGAGTACCACTATAAAAAGGGGATAGATAGTGGGCATAAGGGACACCATCAAAGATATGTAGGGGGTGGGTACCACCAGGTTTGAAAAGTAGTATAGAGGTTTGGATGAGAAGTTCTACCCTTGTTGTTTTCCATGTTGGGTGTTTTAATGTAAGATGAAATTTTTCTGCTTAATGTGTGATGATGATTGGTCTTATAGAATAGTTGTGGATTTACTATGTTTAAAATGGCTTGGTATGTGTGTGTTTGGTTTATTAGTAATTATTTGAACCATTTTTTGTTTTATATGAATTTTTTATATAATTGTACTGAGAATATTATACTAGTGTCTTGTATAGGGAACTCATTTGGGGAAATCCTACCGAGTATTATTACCCACACATTATTTTTCACTTTGTTACTTTGTATATGCTGTATTCGAGGAAAAATGTAAGGGAATAGAATCTTATTTTGGTAGCTGATTATTGGGATAATTGGCTGGTTTGGTGGTTCTTGGAGGATGAAACTTATAATGGAGTAGTAGATGGTTCAAGAGTTCAGTTTGGGTCTGTTGTTTTAGTTTTTTTCTTGGTACACTGAATTTGATTAATTATGGTTTTGTTGTATTGTTTTTTGGAAATTTTTATTTTTTTTGGTTTCCCAAGGTAATATATGGTTCGAGTTGATATGTTAACATGAAACATGTACAGTTGTTAGTAATGGTTTATTGGGATAATTTGATTATCCTAAGATAAAATCATTCCAAAATTTATTCTTCAATCCCTAGAAATTTATTAATAGCATTTGGTGCCTTGGGAATGTCACTTAAGGCCTTGTAACTCCTGACCACCTTCTAAATCAAATGTGGTAGGTGTAGGATGTTACTCGTATTATCAATTTGTTCAGTACATGGATTTCTAGATAAAGAATTTGTTTTGTCCCATTAGTGTTGATTTTTTATCTTGGTTTTGACATTCATTCATGGCCTTTTCCATCATACAGGATGGTAGAATAGCATAGGTTTTTTTTGGAACATGATATGTATATCATAAACGGATGTGGTTCACACTTTGATGATGAACGTCAAGTTACCATGGAGTTGTGTACGTAAGTGTTTTGGATACACATATAAGAAATGGAAATCTCTTTTTCATTGGTATAGCAAATGAGATGAACATGACATGCATGGTAGAAATGACATCCCATGAGGATTCTTATTTCATTGGGGTATAATGATTTATTGTGTTATTCTAATGTAATTATTTTGAAACAAAAATTGAATTGGGTTTCAAAATTGATTGATTTAAAACATGGAAAGATGTGATATTTTGTAAACGAGATGAATTTCCAAACACGATGGATTTTTCAAAATAGTGTTACATGGAAAATATCAAAATTTAAAATTCTTGGTTGTGATTTTATGATAATGAATTTGACTATTTTATCTCTTTTCTTGTAAAGAGATTTGGAATTGTGGTTGTTTTGGTGTTGATGTAAATGTGAATAAGTATGCATTGTAGAGACCAACTAGATGAGGCAGCATAAAAAATTGTTTCACCTAATCCTCAGTTGAACCAGCTTCTAGTGAAGAGTATAGTGAAATCATTCCACACTAAGCAATGTGGGGACATATTGGATAAACCGAAGCATGTGGATCATGTGGTTCCATTTCAAATGAAAAATCCACTAATTTTTAGGCTTTATTCAGAACCAAAAGGGATTATGTGTGGATGAACAGAATGAATATGTTATTTGAATTATTGGGAAAACTTATAAAGATGAATGTTATGTTAGACACATACATGTTGGATGATCATTCCATTTAGTGGTGGGATTTGGTAGTCCAAGCTATGACGTACCAATGTGTGACAAGGGAGGGATTTGAGGAGTTGTTTATAAAATAGTTCTACCCTCATACATTCAGAATTTAGTGTGAACCTAGTTTATTCAGATTGAAGAAGAGGAACATGTCGGTAACAGAATATGCAATTATGATTATGAATTTTTTTCATTTTTCACCTAAGGTGGAAGGTAGCACATCATTGAAGGCGCAAATTTTTTATATTGGGTTGAAGTAAGATATTTGTTCCAAGATTATGGATTTGTGTGTGAATACCAACATGAAAGACGTGAAATAGAGGTATAATTGATAAGTGAGATATTTTGGGGGATATAGGAAGGGTATGTATATTGGTTCCCATGGGAAATAGTGGTAACCCAAACACTTGGTTCAAGTAGAAGTGGGAGAATTATTTATAGGGTGGGAGTAAAACTCATAATTTGACGGCATGGTCGGTTAATCCTCCTCATACGCCTCAGGGTAAGTATGGATGTCTTAATTATGTCTATATGGGACACATCAAGCATTATTATATGACACAACCTCAAGAAATTAATTATTTTATATAGATGGAGCAACGTTATTGGTATTTTCTTAATGCTCTGAGGTCAGGTTTTTGTGACACTCCCCAAGGGTTGCAAGCATCCTATGAATCGACTGGATGAGGTAAACCACAAAATCCTTTTAAGTAGATCTATTTTAGATTTGGTTATTCTTGAAATACCATGACACCTCATCCAGGTAATAAAATGTAAAGTGTGGTAAGAAAGATGTCGATTGCAGCTGAACAGGTTGTGATGGATGATTAGTCAAGACCGTCGATGGTGCACGGTAATGTTCTATTGAATTCCACATTAATTCTTGATTTTTTTATACATGTTCTTACATTCCTTTATTTCTTCTCGTTCTATTAGTTTTATATGTTTAACTGTAGAAATGATGCATCCATTTTTAAAACATAAAACTAGTCTGGGTAAAATAGATTGTCAATCCTTATTTTGTAGAGCATGTTCCTTAGTGGAGGACAACATTGAATTGATGTGGGATTTTTTAGTCCTTGAAATGGATGGTTATGATATAATCAGTTGAATGGATTGGTTGGAAATGTATAATTCCCACATTGATTTTTATGTGTGAATGGTTGGTTTTAGGATAGAGGAATGCATTAAACACCTCTCTATATGGGAGAAGAAGGAAAAGATGAGTGAAATTGATTATTTGGAACCTGCTATTGGAATGATCTCATATTAGTTAGTGTATTTTTCAAAGGAATTAGTGGAAGGGGTTGAGAAAAGTGTTCTCCTAGTAGTTTTGGATCAGTTTATGGATGTCTTTTGTGAATAATTCTATGAGTTTCTTCCCTTGAAAACGTATAATTTTCAGTTTATCTCCTTTCGGGGACTAGCCCAATATCACTTACTTCTTACCATATGGCACTAACAGAATTTCAAAAAATAAAATTGCAGTTGGATGAGTTAAATAACAAATGGTTCATCCATCTGTGCACGTCTCTAGGGACAGTTCCTATTTTGTTTGATAAAAAAGAGGATTATAATCTATATATCTATATTAATTATCATTTACGTCACTTTGTTATGACAATGAATTGATATCCATTTCCATGAATTTATGATTTTTTGACCATTTAAGGGGATCTCAGTGGTTCTCTATGATTAAATTGTGGTAAACGTACCATTAATCACAGGAAAAGAAGGAGGATACTCCCAAAATTGATTTCAAAATTATATATGGCCATTATTACTATGTGGTTACTCCCATTGGTCTAACGAAAGAACCAGAGGTTTTCATGGAATTGATGAATCTAATAGTTCAGAAATATATGGATTAATTTTTCGTGGAATTTTTTGATGATATATTTTGTTTTCAAGGACAAGGTTGGATCCTAAGATACTCTTTTATATAGTACTAAGGTCTTGGGGGATCATTGGTTGTATTCAAAATTGTTTTAAGGGTGACTTTTGGATATAGAAGGATCGTTTCCTTGACCATGTTATTTCGGATAAAGGTGTTTCTTTTGATCCAGAAAAGATAATGGTTTTTATCTCCAAGAAACCAACAAATAATGTATTTCATATATGGACATTCCTCGGTCTAGCTTGCTATTAGAGACGTTTTTTTAATGATATTGCACAATTATCCTCACTGATGATAGCTTTGACAAGGAATAATTTTCCATTTCATTGGTATGAGCAGCGTCAGGATTGTTTTTAAGTGATAAAGAGACCCTTACATTGACAAAAATGTTGGGTTTTCTTAAACCAGGAAAATTGTACGTGGTGTTTGGTGACTAATCAAGATCTGGGATGTGGTGTGTTTTCCTATAGGGAGATCATGTGGTTGCATATGGAACATAGTAGCTGTGGTTTCAAGAGAAGAAATACCTAACACATTATTTGGATTTGTAGAAAGTAGTTCATGTAGAGAATATGTGTCTTGATTATCTCTTCGGTGGGAAATTCACAGTGTTCACCAATCACAAGAGTTTAAAGAATATTTTTTCACAAATAGTTTTGAACATAAGTAAAATGAGATGGATGGAATATAAATAGTTGTTTTATTTCGACAAAATTTACACACTGGGTAATGGAAATTATGTGGGTTATTCATTAAGTATGAAATTATATGCTCAAGTGGTGAAAAGGGAATTAGATCATTGATAGTTGATGTTGCTCATAGGTGATATGCATTTGGAATTTGTGGACCAGGGTGATAAAACAATATTTTTTTGGTTTTGTTCTTTCCTGATTTGTTTTTTCAGGTTTAAAGGGGTACATGAATCTATTTAAGAGTGTATGGAGGTAAGGTTGAAACTTGAGGGTTGTAAAACCACTGATGACTGAAAACTAAATAGGATTTCCGTTTTTTCTATTCAGAATTTGATGGTGGTATTATTGGCTTATCCAGAGGAACATCTAAGGTATTATCATCATTCTAGTTGAGATATCCATCCGAGAATTTAAAATATTTTAAAGGCATTATAAGTATAATAATGGACGGATGGTATAAAAAGGTATGTGGATGATTTTGTTATGAGATATTAGACATGTTAGAAAGTTAAAGAAGATTATCAAAGACCTGTTGGAATGTTGCAATATTTTCCTATTATAGTGTGGAATTGGGAAAAACTAATTATTTATATTTTGAATGGTCTTCTGAGAACTGTTTGGAAAAAATATTTCATATGTGTGATTGTGGATTTTCTCACTACCTGGGCTCATTTCATCCCAATTCTTGACTCTCACATGGTGGATCATTTATCGGTCATATATGTCTGGAATGTGATAAATAGTCATGATGTTCTTGTTTCAATTGTATCAGATATTGATCCAAGATTCACATATCATTTTTGGAAATCCTTTTAAAAAGAACTTATTGTACATTTAATGATGAGAATGGTTGGTCATACTCTGAAGAATGTCTAATCTGAGAGGATGATATATAAATTGGATGATATGTTAAGGGTTTGTGTGATGAATTTTGGTGGTTCATGGGAGCATCACATACTATTGGTAAGTATATCTTATAATAATATTTATCAACATGCAATACATATGGCTCGGTTTGAGTAATTTTATGTCCATCCATGTCATTCTCCACTATGTTGGGAGGAAATAGGTTTGGATTCAAAGATTGGACATAGCCATGTCCAAGAGACTATATTGAAGATCATGTTGATCAGAAAGAGGATAGAGATATCTCAATGTCATCAAAAATCATATGTGATCCATCATTGATGACCATTATCATTTGAGGTGGGCTATCATGTGTATCTGAGAATATCTCATATGATAGAACATCTTAATTATAGGATGTAGGGTATGTTATCTTTGAGGTATACTGGTCTATTCGAGATACATGTCAAGATGGGATAAGGGATTTATCGAGTGGCTTTTCCACCATGTTTTATTTTAGTAAAAATCAAGTTCCATGTGTCATAGTTGAAAAGGTATTATATCAATCATTACCATGTAATTCATTGGGATCCTGTTGGGCTAGAATCGGTTGCTTCATTCACACATGATCCAATTCGGATTATGCGTAGGCAAGATAATGTCTTATGTGGGATGAGTATCTATATATTTTGGGCTTTGTGGAAGCATGGCTAGATTTAGGAGGAGACTTGGGAGGTAGAGAGAGATGGCCATGAAATGGCCCGAGCTCTTTAATCAATGTGATGGTTCTCTACATTCTGAGGACTGAAAGTCCAATGGTGGGGAGAATGTAGCAATTCTAATTTTTTGGAATGTGACCCTGAGTTATACCATTTTATGCATATGAAGATGTTTGGAATGGTTTGGGAGAGTTTGGGTAAGTTTGGCAAGGGTTTAGAATATTTTTAAGGCCATTTTAAGGATGCACAGTTTGTGAAACGTTATGGGAAACTACATGATAATACTATGTAATTTTTTGATATGCTACTATTTGGATAGTAGAATCCACATAGTTAGCATATAGCATGTCAAACTGTGCGATTAAATCATGTGGCCCATTAAAATGTTTTTTTTAAATGGACTTTGTATGGATTTTCCCTAACTCAGCCATTTCTTCTCCCATGCAAACCCAACCTAGGATTTCTTCATCTCAAGTTTCTTGGGTGTTCTCCCACTCAATGTGGATCATATTGGAAGGGGATTAAAGGTGGTTCTAAGGTGGTTTATCTTAGATATGTCTTTCCTCTTTTTTTTTATTTTCTATAGATATACTCTTCCATCTTTCTTGTTTTTATAGATCTATATCCATTTCATGTAGATATTGGGTTTTTGATACCTTTAGTGAAGATATTAAAGCTTATTGATGATAGTGAATGATATAAAGACTGGTTTTTGGGGAGTAGTTATGTAGATTTATGGCTTAGTTTCTTGTGGGTCAATTTCACCGAAACCATATGGTATGAAACATATATCATGACTCCATTTTATATAGAACTAGAATTGTTAGTTTCAATAAAATATGATTTATTTAAATTAATTTTGATTATGTTGTGCTAATTTAGTTTGAAATTCATTGTGAGATGATTTGTTAAATTTTTTGGAATGGGATATTGTGGATATATGTTCTTGTGGATGGATTTTTAAATGGAGATTTTAAAATCAGTTGTTTAGTTTGAAATATGAAATGGTTTATCTAAAATGGTTTTTAATAAAATGGATTGTTTTATTGATGTAATATGCAATGAATGATGTTCTCAAGGAGTGTTTAGTTAGAATATTGTTGTTTTCTTTAATTTTTTAGCTTTTGAATGTTATATTCTTATTAATTGGATTGATTGTTGGATATTATGTTGGAATTATTAGATGTGGGTGTGGAGTAGTAATATAAAAAATAAGATGGATAGTGGTGGGATGGGCCACCGTTATAGATAAGTGGGTGCGAAGTACCACTAGGTTCGAAAATTTTTATACGAGTTTGGATGGAATGTTCAACAATGGATGTTTTCCTTGTTGTTTGTTTCTATGCAAGATGAAAATTGTTAGTGCTAATGTGTGATTTTGATATGTTTTAGTCCAAAATTTTAGCTTTCCCTTATTTTACATGGCTTCGTAAGGGTGTCTTTGGATTCTCGATAATTGTTGAACCATTTTTGTTTAATATATTTTTTATATAATTGTTCTAACAGTTTTTTATATATTTTATATAACATTTTTACTCCCCTCTGTTTTTGCACATTCGTCGTTTTGATGATGTCATATTCTGAGACATAGGTACTGTAACATCCCAAGTAAGTAATGAATAATAGATATTTTTATCTATGTCTATTAATGATTGAGATAGTGTTTTGGAGGCTTAAAATGAAAATAAATCCAATCTTAAGCATGGAATATACTAATATTCTTGAAAGATTGTTTTATTGCCTTATGATGGAAAACCCTTTTTAAATATATTTTTTGACAATTTTATAAACTATGTTTGTCAAAATGAACTTATTCTTTATGATTGGGACATCAAAATTTACTTTGTGTGAATTTTTGGTATTTCTCTGACAATGTTCATTTTTTTAATGAATAGTGAAAAATACTGCATTTTACATCAAAACTGCTTTTTAATCTAATTTATTTATATGATTAGATTATCATTTGAATTGGTCTTAATGTGTAATATGAATATATTTTTACCATTTAATCCAATGGTGGTCATTGGAATCAATTTCACATTGAAATTGGACTTAAACTAGTGTCAATCTTTTGATACTTTTTGTTTCATAAAAACACGCTATTTGCTCTAACAGCGGGAATTAATTATTAAATCAATTAATGTGGCTTATATGTTTTGAATTTTGTAAAATAGACTTCATTTTTGAATTCGTAATATCAAATATAGCTTCGGGTGAATTTTTGGTAATTTTCTGAAAAACTTCAATTTTTGATGAATAGTGAAACCACTAAGTGGTACTTATAAAGACTGATTTTCCGTTTAAATGAAATTTTTCCATCATTGTGTTTTGAATTTCCAAAATCCGACATACATGGTGGTCATTAAGAAGTAAAATGTTGTTCAATGAGATTATAATAATTTTTTGGTGAATAGTAACTTATTAAGTTCTTAATCGCGATTAGTGGTAATTAGTGTAGTTTAAGGTAAAAATAATGTTTTAATAAAATAATATGAGCTTGACACATGTCCTACCCTCATTGGTTGTGTCATGGCAGACCAAGACAATCCATGGGTCAACTTGGGGACCCCATGGATCCACTTTGGTTGGGAAATGACATAAATTACTTTTTATTTAATGTAAAAGTAAAAATGACACAAACATAATATGTTTTACAAAAACAATTTTTACATGGGGTTATAAAGATCATATTTTTTATTATAAATATTCATTATAAAGATAAAAAGATTTTCTACATCATAGTATTTTTTTTATAATTTTTAGACTTTCAATAAATTAAATTATTTATGACATAATAATGATGCAGCGATGACATCATTATTTGACGAATTAAATAAAATGGGAAGATAATGTAAAATCTATGAACTACACATGTCCAAAACCAATTGGATGAGTGGATTTAGAACCCTTATCACATTATCCACGAATTATATCAATGTGGGACCTTTTAAAACCGAAACACATTTTCAAATAAAGTAATATTTCTTTACTTTCCAAAAGTGCCCCTCCCCTCCTCTTATAAAAGGCCCCCACCTCTACCTCATTTCACACTCCTCAAGCCTTTGGCTCGGCCAAACCCTGCCCATTTACTCTCTCCACATCCCTATCATCATCCTAGAGGATTCCCTTTGGGCAGAATCCTTTCAATGGAAGCCTTTAGGCTCAAATCAAAAGGAGTTACACTTTTAAAGGTAATTCATTCTCTCATGTTCATTTGTTTTATTTTTGCTTCTCCAACCCCCTAAACTCTTTTTATTTACTTCTTTTGTCACAACAACAGTATCTTCAATATACTAGGATGTAGTTATAAGATTTAATTGAGCTACACTCTCACACAACTACATCAAATGGTTAAAGAACATACAGTTTCCGTGGATGGAGAAATTCTGCCTCCCGAAATGATGATTGTTCAATACTTATTTAACACCTTCAAAGGTGGCCATTATGATGTCACTATTTTTATATATGATATATAATATGTTTATGATTTCCTTAAGCTTCTGTTTTTTTTTCATTTTGGGCATACCTTTATGGTTTCCATTATGGGTAAACACGATATCTTCATTGTAGGAAGTGCGGACTACCGCCCCCTGAAAGTGATTTGATTCGTTAATACCATATGTGGGATGTGTAAAGGATAAAGTTAATGATATTATATATGTTATTATACTGGAATTATAATATACTCTTATATCATTATGATTCCATTCCAGAAAATACGAAATAGAAATGGAAGTAGCGTTCATGCGTACATACGGCTTACTGTCTCCATGAACGGTGCATTTCATTTCTTAACTCTAAATGTGATGTAATATTATAAATACATGTATATTCTGAATATAAATGATATATATTTTATCCAAATAATTAATATCATTCTGGATATAACGAACCTTTGACCAAATTAACAACATGTAAGTTTAAGAAGTCTATTTTTGACTTAAGAACCAAATACCGACAAAATGAACATTATTAACTTAAATGATTACATGATGTTCATAACATGGTATAAAATGAATAATGAACTTGAAAAAGGTTCTTAATAAAGTAGAGATTAACTCAAGTTTATTATTCAGGAAATTAAAGAACGGTCGGGTCAAGTCGGACATGAGGTAAGGGAACTTCTTAACTCAATTTCCATTCTTTGGGTTAATCTCATACTTTCAAATTACGTCATGATATTATTATGTCATATCTTGCATCTGTACTTTCTTTATGTGTAATTATAGTGAATACACATCATAGTTCTATTTTATTTAAAAAATGATCCTTGTATGGGACTTCATCTCAATCTCCATTCATTGAGGCATATTTTATTTTATACACAACTTTCTTTTATACGGTGTATAAACCCCTTTGACTTTTATGTTTATTAAAAAGGAAACTTTTTTATACGAAGCATTTACTAAACGACAAAAGGGATTGTTTTTGTCGTACATATGCGGCGACAACGACTTCTCCGCCGTCATGACCGTTATTTGAGTTTCAGCTTCCTCTACAAGCCATACCTTCTTTTTAAAAGAAAAATAAATACCAAGTTTTACTTTTCTTTTATTTTGGTATTGAAAATGGTTTTCACAATGTTTTTGTGTTGTATTGATATCTTGTGATTGAAATGTGGAAATTTTATGTTTCCTTTATGCATGTTTTATGTGATACGATTATGATATGGTTCTTGGGCATTATTATGAAGACGGGAGGTTCCGTTATAAACTAAGGGCGGGTGAGCCCGATATAGCTCTCTAATGCATTGGGTAACGCGAAGGACTGAAACGTTAAGGTTTCTCCGAAGAGATTTTAGGTAATATACTATGATGGGTATTCCAAACATAACCAATAGGGTTACTCCCTACGTATGAATGTTATGAATGCTTCAAGTTACCTTTATGTCTTATGATTTCTATGATTTATTCATGATTTGATGAGGTATGTTAAAGTGCTTATGTTTTATGGGTAAAGTATGATTTCATTCTTATGTATATATGTCCCATGTTTCCTTTCCATGTTTTTATAACCCATACTGAGTTTTTTTATGCTCATCCAAAGTTTTTTTGAAATGTTTTTCACAGGTCAAGGGACAGGTACATGATATGATGATAGTGTCAAGGAAGTGTCAAGAAATAATCCATGTTTTATTTTAAATGTGTTTCCATTGATGGGAATGAAGAATACTATCTTTATGTAACCACTTTGTTTATATGCAGAATGTAATGCATGTTTTATGATCTAATTCTCTAAAACACTAATCCCGAAAAGATCCTCAATGTGTAATCTTGTAATAACTCAATATTAAGTAAGGTTTAAGGCTGGGGCCTTATAGGTGGTATCAGAGGTCGGTTTAGATAACATTAGGAGTTAGAATTCTATTAAATGATTATCCAAATTTTTTTTTGAAATGATATAGCATTTGAAGATTACCATGTTGCTTCATCTAAGACATGTTTGTTCAGAATGGTTTTCTGCAGAGGAAACAGGGAAGCAGTGCTAGGAAGGCATACAGAAGGAAATAACCTTCTGAATCAGCATCCAGAAATGGTCAGAATTGGAACTGAATAGTTTGTTGCAGTAATGGCGCAGTTGACCCAAGCAATAAATGGTGGTGGTATCCATACACGAGATCAGCCAGATCAACCGCAGAGGAACATGTCAGTGGTGGAACATTTCATGAGGCAACATCCACAATCATTCAGAGGATCATCTGACCCTGTGGTAGCTGAAGGGTGGATTAAAGCACTGGAGAAGATTTTTGATGTCCTGGGGTGTTCAGACAATCAAAAGGTTAGTCTTGCTATTTACCGTTTAGAGGGTGAAGCAGATCAGTGGTGGTCTATGGTTAAAAATATCAGGGACGCCGATGAGATTGATGCTCTTGACTGGGATGAATTCAATGGTATGTTTCTTGAGAAGTATTTTCCTAAGGCTGTTCGACTTAGGATGGAAAAGAAATTCTTGGAATTGAGGCAAGAAGAAGACTCAGTGGCTGCCTATGAAGAAAGGTTCACTCGATTGGCAAGGTATGCTCTAAATTTTATCTGAGACCTTGATAGTAAAATCTATCATTTTTACTCATGAATAAAGCCAAAATATCGAAGGGCATTAGCTTCTCGTGAGTTTAAAATTTATGAAAAGCTTGTTCAATGTGCTGAGAAGGTGGAAATGGAGTTTGCCGATGACCAAGTGTTCTATAACAACCAGCAGAAGAAGAGACCGAGGTGGCAGGAGAAATGTAATAATTATTCAAAAAAGTCTGAAGGTAAGAGAACTAAGATTCCAGTTTGTGATAAATGTGGAAAAAGGCATGCTGGGGAATGTCTTCTGAATTCTAGAAAGTGCTACCGATGTGGTAAGATGGGACATAAGGCTCGTGATTGCACTGAAAAAGGATCAAGGTGAAGGTAAGAACAAATTTTATTTACAGTTAGAGAAATGTTATAAGTGCAATGAGATGGGTCACTATGAAAACAAGTGTCCGGCAAAGAGCTTGAGTGATGGGAAGCAGTTAGACTACAAGCAGAAAGGGGTGGTGAAATCCTTTTCAACTACTTCAGCAGATGTCGGGCCATCAAATGAAGTTGTATCAGGTACTTTGTTTGTTTTTTCAGATTATGCCAGTGTGTTGTTTGATTCGGAGTGTACACATTCTTTCATCTCTGAAACCTTTTCTAGTAAAATGGGAATACCATCTCATGAAATGACTCCTGAACTTTTGGTAAAAACACATGGGGGAAATGTTGAGGCAAAAAGAATTTATAAGAATCTTCCCATCCTTATCTGTGGAAAGAACCTACTTTCAAACCTTATTGTTCTACCTCTAGTAGAGTATGATGTTATCCTGGGTATGGATTGGCTCTCTATTTACCTTGCTAGGATTTATTTTATAGCTAAAGAAGTTTCTTTTCAGAAAGACTTTCAGTTTGTTTACAAGAATGAACCCTTACTTTTGATAACATATCAAGAGGCTGAGAAACTTGTAAAAGATGTAAATGAATGTTACCTTCAACATGTCGTTGAAAATAAAGGAACTGTTCAGATTAATGATGTGCCAGTGGTAAATGAGTATCCTGATGTTTTTCCTGATGAGTTGCCTGGAATAATACCAGATCGGGAAGTTGAGTTTACTGTTGACTTAGTTCCTGAAGCTAAGCCAATTTCAAAACCCCCTTATCAAATGGAAAAAATTGAACTTTTAGAGTTGAAGGAGCAATTTCAAGATTTATTAGAGAAAGGGTTCATTAGACCTAGCACATCACCATGGGGTGCTCCTGTTTTGTTTGTTAAAAAGAAAGATGGTTCAATGAGACTTTGCATTGATTATAGAGCCTTGAATAACATCACTGTTAAGAACAAATATCCTTTGCCTCATATATATGATTTGTTTGATCAGCTCCAGGGAGCTCAGTTTTTTTCAAAGATTGACCTGAGATCGGGGTACCATCAGCTGAAGGTAAATGAGGCAGATATTTCGAAGACCGCGTTCCGTACGAGATATGGCCATTATGAATTTGTATTAATGCCTTTTGGGCTAACCAATCCACCTGATGTATTCATGGACTTAATGAATAGAATTTTCCATGAGTTCTTGGATAAGTTTGTGGTGTTTTTAATTGATGATATTTTGGTGTTTTCTAAAAGTAAAGAGGAGCATGAAAGACATTTAAGGGTTATCTTGCAAACCTTAAAAGAAAAGAAACTATAGGGGAAATTCAGCAAGTGTGAGTTTTGGTTGCAACAAATTTCTTTCCTTGGTCACATTGTTTCTAAAGATGGAATAACTGTTGATCCTGCAAAAATAAAAGTTGTGGAAGAATGGCCAAACCCACAAATGTAACCGAGATTCGTAGCTTCCTTGGTTTGGCGGGCTATTACCGAAGGTTTGTTAGAAATTTTTCATGGTTATCTAGTCCAATGACTAAGCTAACTCGGAAGGGTGTTAAGTTTATATGGACAAAAGAATATGATGATTGTTTTCTAGAATTGAAAAGAAGATTGGTGAATGCTCCAGTTTTGGCACTACCTTCCAGGAATGGTGAGTTTGTTATATACAGTGATGCTTCATTGAAAGGACGTGGTTGCATCATAATGCAGAATGATCAGGTAATTTCTTATGCTTCACGACAGTTGAAAACTCATGAGGTAAATTACCCTACACATGATTTGGAATTAGCTGCTTTTGTTTTTGCTTTAAAAATTTGGAGGCATCATTTTTATGGAGTAAAGTGTGAAATATATACCGATCACAAAAGTTTAAAGTATATATTCACTCAGAAAGAGTTAAACATGAGACATAGGAGATGGCTATAATTAATCAAGGATTATGATTGTACAATTCATTACCATCTGGGAAAAGAAAATAAAGTGGCTGATGCTTTGAGTCAAAAAAGTAATGCTTCATTAACAATGTTGTGTTTGGAACATGATCCTTTGTTTAAGGATTTGATGAACATTGGCATAGAAGTTGTTGGTGCAGGAAGTCCTTCTGTTTTGTTTCAGGTATCAGTGAGATCATCACTATCAGATAGAATCAAGCAAGCACAGAAGCAAGACAGTGCGTTGCAGAAAAAGGTAGAGCTGGTTTAGAAAGGTAAGTTGCCTGAATTCAACATTGATAATGATTGTGTTTTGAGATTTGGGAAGATATTGTGTGTGCCTTGTGATTCACAGTTGAAGAGAGAGTTGTTATATGAAGCTCATAGTTCCCCGTTTTCAGTTCATCCGGGCAGTACTAAGATGTATAGAGAGCTGCGGGAGTATTACTGGTGGGATGGAATGAAAAGAGACATTGCTGATTTTTTTATGAAGTGTTTGACATGTCAACAGGTTAAAGCAGAGCGGCTGTTACCGAAAGGGATGCTTCAGCCATTACCAATTCCAGAGTGGAAATGGGAGAATATATCAATGGACTTTGTTGTGGGATTACCGAAGACATCTCAAGGTAATAATGCAATCTGGGTTATTATTGATCGCTTGACCAAATCTACTCATTTCATTGATATACGAGATACTTTCTCTCTTGATCAACTTTCTCGTTTGTATCTTAAAGAGATAGTCAGGTTACATGGAGTTCCTCTGTCCATTGTATCGGATCGTGATTCCAGGTTCACTTCTAACATTTGGAAAGGCCTTCAGAAGTCGTTAGGTACTGAATTAAATTTTAGAACAGCTGTTCATCCTCAATCAGATGGGATGTCAGAACGAACAATTTAGACATTGGAGGATATTCTACGAGCTTGTTCTATGGATTATCAGGGAAGTTGCGACCAACATCTTTCTTTGGTTGAATTTTCATATAATATCAGTTTTCATTCTAGTATACAGATGGCGCCATTTCAGGCGTTATATGGGAAGCGGTGTCAAACTCCAACTTTCTGGGATGAAGTGGGTGAAAGGAAGTTGATGGGACCAGAATTGGTAGAAGAGATGGCAGAAAAAGTTCAGCTGATTCAGAAACACATGAGAACAGCTCAGAGTAGGCAGAAGAGTTATGCGGATAACCGGAGGAAAGATCTATCTTTTGAGGTAGGTGATCATGTTTTTCTCAAGGTTTCTCTTTGGAAAAGTGTGATGAGATTTTGTAAGAAAGGAAAGTTGACTCCAAGGTTCGTTGGACCATATGAAATTCTGGGGAGAGTTGGATCAGTTGCATACCGAGTGGCTTTACCTCTGAGTTTATCTCAGGTACACAATGTTTTTCATGTTTCGATGTTGAGAAAGTATATGCCAGATCCATCTCATGTTTTGAGTCCAGAGGTAGTTCAGCTGGAAGAGAACCTATCTTATGAGGAACAACCGGTCCAGATTCTTGACCACAAGGAGCAAGTGTTACGGAATAAGGTGATTCACCAGGTAAATGTTTTGTGAATAAACCACATGATTGAAGAGGCAACATGGGAATCTGAAAATGCAATGAGGGATAAGTACCCCCATTTATTCGATAAGTAAATAAATTGCGTGGAAACAATTTTCTAAAGGGGGGAAGGATGTAACATCCCAAGTAAGTAATGAATAAGTGATATTTTTATCTATGTCTATTAATGATTAGGATAGTGTTTTAGAGGCTTAAAATGAAAATAAATCCAATCTTAAGCATGGAATACACTAATATTCTTAAAAGATTGTTTTACTGCCTTATGATGGAAACCCCTTTTTAAATATATCTTTTGACAATTTTATAAACTATGTTTGTCAAAATAAACTTATTCTTTATGATTGGGACATCAAAATTCACTTTGTGTGAATTTTTGGTATTTTTCTAACAATGTTCATTCTTTAATGAATAGTGAGAAATACTGCATTTTACATCAAAACTGCTTTTTAATCTAATTTATTTATATGATTAGATTATCTTTTGAATTGGTTTTAATGTGTAATATGAATATATTTTTACCATTTAATCCAATGGTGGTCATTGGAATCAATTTCACTTTGAAATTGGACTTAAACTAGTGTCAATCTTTTGATACTTATTGTTTCATAAAAACACGCTATTTGCTCTGACAGCGGGAATTAATTATTAAATTAATTAATGTGGCTTATATGTTTTTAATTTTGTAAAATAGACTTCATTTTTGAATTCGTAATATCAAATATAGCTTAGGGTGAATTTTTGGTAATTTTCTGAAAAACTTCAATTTTGGATGAATAGTGAACCACTAAGTGGTACTTATAAAGACTGATTTTCCGTTTAAATGAAATTTTTCCATCATTGTGTTTTGAATTTCAAAAATCCGACATACATGGTTGTAATTAAGAAGTAAAATGTGGTTCAATGAGATTATAATAATTTTTTCGTGAATAGTAACTTATTAAGTTCTTAATCGCGATTAGTGGTAATTAGTGTAGTTTAAGGTAAAAATAATGCTTTAATAAAATAAGATGAGTTTGACAAATGTCCTACCCTCATTGGTTGTGTCATGGCCGACCAAGACAAGCCATGGGTCAATTTGGGGACCCCATGGATCCACATTGGTTGGGAAATTACATAAATTACTTTTTATTTAATGTAAAAGTAAAAACGACACAAACATAATATGTTTTACGAAAACAATTTTTACATGGGGTTATAAAGATAATCTTTTTGATTATAAATAGTCATTGGAAATCTAAAAATATTTCCTACATCATAGTATTTTTTTATAATTTTTAGACTTTAAAGAAATTAAATTATATATGACATAATAATGATGCAGCGATGACATCATTATTTGACGAATTAAATAAAATGGAAAGATAATGTAAAATATATGAACTACACATGTCCAAAACCAATAGTATGAGTGTATTTCGAACCCTTATCACCTTATCCACGAATTATATCAATGTGGGACCTTTTAAAACCGAAACACATTTTCAAATAAAGTAATATTTCTTTACTTTCCAAAAGTGCCCCTCCTCTCCTCTTATAAAAGGCCCCCACCTCTACCTCATTTCACACACTCCTCAAGCCATTTTCTTGGCCAACCCCTGCCCATTTACTCTCTCCATATCCCTCTCCTAATCCTAGAGGATTCCCTTTGGGCATAATCCTTTCAAAGGAAGCCTTTAGGCTCAAATCAAGAGGAGTTACACTTTTAAAGGTAATTCATTCTCTCATGTTCATTTGTTTTATTTTGCTTCTCCAACCCCATAAACTCTTTTTATTTACTTCTTTTGTAACAAAACCAGAATCTTAAATATACTAGGATGTTCTTATAATATTTATTTGAGCTAAACTCTCACACAACTACATCAAATGGTTAATGAACATACGGTTTCCGTGGATTGTGAAATTCTGCCTCCCGAAACGATGATTGTTCAATACTCATTTAACACCTTCAAAGGTGGCCATTATGATGTCACTATTTATATATATGATATATAATATGTTTATGTTTTACTTAAGCTTCTGTTTTTTTTCATTTTGGGCATACCTTTATGGTTTCCATTATGGGTAAACACGATATCTTCATTTTTGGAAGTGCGGACTACCGCCCCCTGAAAGTGATTTGATTCATTAATACCATATGTGGGATGTGTAAAGGATAAAGTTAATGATATTATATATGTTATTATACTGGAATTATAATATACTCTTATATAATTATCATTCCATTCCAGAAAATACGAAATAGAAATGGAAGTAGCCTTCATGCGTACGTACGGCTTACCGTATCCATGAACGGTGCATTTCATTTCATACCTCTAAATGTGATGTAATATTATAAATACATGTATATTCTGAATATATATGATATATATGTTATCAAAATCATTAATATCATTCTGGATATAATGAACCTTTGACCAAATTATCAACATGTAAGTGTAAGAAGTCTATTTTTGACTTAAGAACCAAATACCGACAAAATGAACATTATTAACTTAAATGATTACGTGATGTTCATAACATTTTATAAAAGGAATAATGAACTTGAAAAATGTTATTAAGCAAGTAGAGATTAACTCAAGTTTATTATTCAGGAGATTATAGAATGGTCGGGTCAAGTTGGACACGAGGTAAGGGAACTTCTTAACTCAATTTCCATTCTTTGGGTTAATCTCCTACTTTCAAATTACGTCATGATATTATTATGTCATATCTTGTATTTGTACTTTCTTTATGTGTAATTATAGTGAATACACATAATAGTTCTATTTTATTTAAAAAATGATCCTTGTATGGGATTTCGTCTCAATCTCCTTTCATTGAGGCATATTTTATTTTATACACAACTTTCTTTTATACAGTGTATAAACCCCTTTGACTTTTACGTTTATTCAAAAGGAATATTTTTTATACGCAGCGTTTACTAAACGACAAAAGGGAATGTTTTTGTCATACGTATGCGTCGACAACGACTTCTCCGCCATCGTGACCATTATTTGAGTTTCGGCTTCCTCAACAAGCCATACCTTCTTTTTAAAAGAAAAATAAATACCATGTTTTACTTTTCTTTTATTTTGGTATTGAAAATGGGTTTCACAATGTTTTTGTGTTGTATTGATATCTTGTGATTGAAATTTAGAAATGTTATGTTTCCTTTACGCATGTTTTATGTGATACGATTATGTTATGGTTCTTGGGCATTATTATGAAGATGGGTGGTTTCGTGATAAACTAAGGGCGGGTGAGCCTGATATAGCTCTCCAATGCATTGGGTAACGCAAAGGAGTGAAACATTAAGGTTTCTCCAAAGAGATTTTAGGGAATATACTGTGATGGGTATTCCAAACGTAACCAAGAGGGTTACTCCCTACGTAAGAATGTTATGAATGCCTCAAGTTACCTTTATGTCTTATGATTTCTATGATTTATTTATGATTTGATGAGGTATGTTAAAGTGTTTATGTTTTATGGGTAAAGTATGATTTCATCCTTATGTATATATGTAACCATGTTTCCTTTCCATGTTTTTATAACCCACACTGAGCTTTTTTATGCTCATCCTAAGTTTTTTTGAAATGTTTTTCACAGGTCAAGGGAAAGGTACATGATATGATGATAGTGTCAAGGAAGTGTCAAGAAATAATCCATGTTTTATTTTAAATGTGTTTCCATTGATGGGAATGAAGAATACTATCTTTATGTAACCACTTTGTTTATATGCGGAATGTAATGCAATTTTTATGATCTAATTCTCTAAAACTCTAAACCCGAAAAGATCCTCAATGTGTAATCTTGTAATAACTCAAGATTAAGTAAGTTTTAAGGCTGGGGCCTTGTTGGTACGAGTATGGAATCTCATTTTTCTTGCAGTTCTTCATGATGCTTTGGTGGATTGGTGGTTCTTGGAGAATGGAGCCTGTTGTGGAGCAGTGGAGGGTGCCTATGATAATTTTGGGACTATTTTTTTAGACATTTGCTTGGTACTCTAAATTTCCTTTGGTATATTTTATTAGTATTATATTTTTTTAATTTTAACTGATTAGTTTGGATATCATTGGTACTATGTTGTTTGGAATGATATGTCAATATGCATCATGTAGCGTTGTTTGTAATGACTTATAGGGTTGGTTGATTTATCTCAAGTGAAACATGTTCCCTAATTTATTCATGAAGCCCTCAACAATAATTTCCAGAATTTTGTGCCTTAGGAATGTTAGTTAATTATATGTATCACCTCACCTCTTTCAGAAGCCAATGAGTTACGGGTGGGATGTTACAAAAAAAATCATTTGTTCGTACGTGGAAACTACCACATCACGAATTGATGATTTTCATTTATCATAAATGACATTAATTGTTGTTTAATATGATTTATATATTTTTTATAGATGATTTATATAAAGTATTTACACTTTGGTGATATTATCTAACTTGTTACATTGATAAACATTAGAAAAGGATAACATCACCCGTTTATACATACAAATTATTACCTCCAAGAAGTGATGTGATTCAATTTTCACTTATGATTAATATGTATGTAACTAAGGATATATTTAATAAAAATATGTGATATTTATGATATAATATCTATTTATTAGAGTCCAATTAAAATTAAACATTTTTTTTTACAATACATCAAAAAGTAAAAAAAATTCACCAATGCATGCAGATGAAGTATCGTCTCCACAAAGTGATGTAATTAAATTTTCATCAATGATTTATAAGAATGGTTAAAAACATATATAAAATGAGTAAATATGATATATAATTCATGATACTTATTTTGCATATGATAATAACAAGGCATAGTTTCATGTATCAGAATTATTAAATTGAACCAGTCATGGAAAACATGGTAGTTTTTACGCAATTGTTCATTTTAATGATAAAATTATTATGAATGGAATAATGAGAATTTATAAAATAGTTATACATATTAAGATATAAATCAACAGGTTCAATAATAGATTTTTAATAAATATTTATATTTTATTTAGATGTTTGAACTCATACGAAGAAAAATGGGACATGATGAATGTGTTATAGATATCAATATGGTTTCATTGAGAGACATGTTAAATATTATAAATTTAAGTATGTTTATGAGTTTTATATACATACCCTCAGACATTTTTTATCCTTATCCTGATTAATTGATATCATTTATCATTACAATTGAAATTATTTAATCCATGTCATATTGATCTGAATGTATAAAATGTAGAAAGTGTTCATTTTCTCAAATAGTAATTTTCGGGACATATGTTATCTAATACACCTATAATCATTTATAATGTGTATCCTCTATTAAATTTATGTATTATATCAGGAATATACTAATGTTCATTGTATTTAATTTATAATTTTATGTTATTTATTTCATGGATGTTATAATTCAAAATCTACCAATGTAGTAAGGGATATATGAGACAATTTAATTTTTTTATTTCAATGATTAATTTATATTAAATGAAATTATAAGGATGATTTACCTTAACACAATTATATTTTATCTCTTATTTTTTATTCAATTTATTTTAAAGTATATTTTAATTTCTATATTTCGTTATAAACAATATTATATTCATTTCATGAATGAGGCACTTTACACCAATGTTGTGAACAAATTTTTTATTTAATGTATTCACATGAATTACTTGTCTCTTTTTTAGATATACTCTTTTCATTGAATATTACTTTATATAACTCAAGGGTTTCTTTCAAGGAAAACTATTTTACTAATATTTTTTAAAATATTAAAATTTTAAATAAGTGATTTCAAAATAAAAAAAGTATTTTCATCAAGAAATATTTTATCACCCTTAAAATGGTATTTTTATATTGGAAAAAATCATTTGGTTTTACTAATGATTAATCATATACATGATCAAATCATACCTTCCACATTATTTATCTGAATGGTTAATAATTTTGATGATAAAATCTTTAGCAATCTCGGTTTCTTTTACATAGACAAATCTATGACACATTGATAAATGTTTTCCAATCCTTGTGTCGTATATATTGTTATAATTTTATTGAGAATCATTATTTCAATTATTAAACACTCATTTATTAGGTAATTTGAAGTATATTTCTCCTAATATTTTGATGATAACCATGGAAATTATTATTTAATTCTATGTTTACATCTTGATGTGTGAATATGATTTAATATAGCTATTCACATAAGAATAGGGGTGAACCTGATAAAAAATACCTACATTATAATTTTCATTGATGTGTATAATTTACATTAGTTATTATCAAAATTTTATATGTGTTAATGATTATGAATACCTATGTTCAAATGATTAGTTATTCATATGAATATAATATCATAATCCAATGTAGTGACTCTTCAATAATTATTAATATTTTAACACCCACATTATCATTATTCTAGAAATAACACTATTTTTTTATATTTATAACAGAGTATTTTTTTCTTTAAGAGTCATTTATATTGAGAAAACATAATTTATTATGTAATCATACCCTTATAATAATATAATGACAACATACAATTGATATCTATAATGTTCACCTTTACTGATCATTTGGTCTCACCTTTTATTATGTTTCAATTAGTTATAGGTGATGATGATTTTTAGTATTTATGGTTATTCTAGAAGGTAATCATTCTTTTATAATTCCCCTATATATTTTGATGCCTTATCCTGGAATATTAATGTTTGGGTATGATGGGAAAAATTCCCTTTTGGAGATATGTAATTTGGGCTTTTAACTTGAAATAGTATTCCAAAATATCTAAAACACTAAACATAAATCGTATTTTGTTTATACGATAATCAATTTTTACAGTGGATTTTATAATTTTGGATTGTAGTATTTTTAATTTTAGCATTATCAAATGAAAAAAAGTAATTATTATTATTTTAGAATAGAATATGGGTGTATGAGTTCAGGGTTGTTATATGTATAGAGGCATTAACTATTGGGATTGATTAAATAGTTGATTTAATCGAATACGAGTTTGGAGAACCATTGGAACTAGTAAATTTATTTTACACTATAATGTAAAACAATTCTAGGTTATTTTCATTTTGGATCACTGGGATATGTGAAAATTGATTGTATGGCACCATATCATATAATTCACAATCGTGGTTGAATATTACAATTCAAATGTCATTAAACTAACACCTCGATGAAAATTTGTGGAATTAAATCCATTGTGTCATAAGCCTATTGTGTAAAAAAACGTTAGTCTCTGTAGAAAAATTCTTGACCCCTATCCCGACTGATCAAATGATATTATATATACTTATTGAAACTATAACTGATTCCATAAAAATAGGTATGAAAATTGTGGTTTAGGGAATTATAAAGGTATTTTTTGATGAAAATCAAAATTCTATGAAAAATAAGAAAACTAATTTGAATGTTATGTATAACAATGTTGACATTAACTCATATGAAGGTTTTATTTAATACAAGAACATGAGATATATTTATTGATTCAATTATTATAAATCTTTTGGGATTACATGTGCAAATATAGACTCACGTTATGAATATTCATGACAGCCCTTAGAAAAATTAGTGTGAAAATACCATTTTTCACGAATATTCATTTAAAATATTAATGAAAATTGTTTTCTTATTACCTAACCATTTAAGAGATGGATATTTTTTATTTCATTTTAGGAATGGACATGTATAGATATTTTAAATAGTAATTTTTTTCTGGGAATGTGTTTTCTATACACATTGATATAGACATACATCTATTAAAGTAATATATAGTTATAAATGTCAGTAGATAATGATAATTAATAAAAATTTTAGAGGCTGTCAATTATAGGCTGCATATAATATATTGAGAAATAATTAATTTAATTGGGGAAATATATTTTCAAGCCATCAAATATGTATATGCTTATGACTTCATTGAAAATATCTTTGTGTTTTTAACTAAAAGGGAAAAAAATTTCAATTCATCTGATATTGGGGAAAAATCTTATTTAATTTTAATATTATTGGATGACACCAATTTAAATATTGAATCTAAATGTTTAGTTTGATGTGTTGTATTTCAATGGTTTTATACAACCTAGTTTGTCACCTTATATTTCCCTCTTACTCTTTTGTAATATGGTTCGAAGGTTCTATTCATCTTTTTGTTGATTATCATAAGATAAATCAGGTTACAACAGAAAAATTGAATCCACTTACATGATTTAATGATCTCATTATCTAATTAAATGTAACTAAATATTTATATATGATTAATATTTATTTATAGTATCAATAACTATGAGGGTATAATGAGTACATTCTGAAGCCGTCATTTAGTACCCATTTTGTTCATTATGAACACCTTTTTATTTCCTCGAGTCTCATTAATGCATCATTATTTTCCCTCTAATTTTTGATTCATTTCATAAAAATGTAGATTGAAATATTTTTTTGGAAATTAAGGATGATATATTTGTGTATTCTCAACTAAAATTGACCATGAGGTAAATTTAGAAATAGTATTGGGCACTCTATGGACATACATGAATTATTATAAAGTCACTTAGTGTGACATATAGATACAAGATGCTTTCCTCCATGGTCCACAGATTTTTATATAATGGTGTATTAGTATATCCTAAGAATATAAAATAATTTATCTCATTGTACCATCCAAGAATTTTTCAAGAGACACAATTTTCTCATCATAATAGGATATTACCATCACATTTTTCATTGTTTATAAAGAATTTAATATCAAATTATAGACTTTAAAAGAAATTTCATTTAATTCTGATAGAGAAATGATTTTCATACATCTTTCCATGTGTGTAACTATAGACTCACTTTGATATATATCCTATCATTTCCAAAAATCCGGGAAATGTTACATTGTTTTTTTTGATGCATTATGATTCATTTTGGGCTACAATATAGTGAATGATGATCATGTTATATAACATGGATCACGAAAGATACATTTTCATGAAATTTTTTTAACAAATTTATGAAAAAAATACCATATAGTATATGATTTAAAAACATGTAATCATTACCAATCTATTAAAATGTTGATTGTGTTTACCAATCAAAAAAGTTTGGAAGGCATCAATTTTAAAAGTGTTTTGAACCACCAAAGTTAAGGATAGATGGAATGTAATTATATGAATCGAATTGATACAATTTATAGATAAGATAATGTTATGTTACTGGATTCATATATATATTTATATTCATATAATATATCGGTCATAAAAATTTGATCAATGTAAATTAAAAAATATGATTTCTGACCTAAAATTCTATTTCACAGAACAAGATGGTGTTGTGGTCCTATTATCAATGTTTGTTACTACTAAAATGTTTTAGGATTTCCAAATTTATTAAATATCTTACCATTATTAATAATATATCAATTTATTTGATTATTCAATACGTCTTATGACACCACACACACCAGAATGATAATAGTAAAATTTCATTGGATACTAGGTACATATTCATATTTTTAGGTATAATATTAATTATATATAACATAATATGATACAAAATTAATTCATATATAAATTTCATACATAGTACCCCACATCACAACTTGGAGAACATTAAAACCAAGGGATGGGTGATATTAAAATATTATGAAGGGTAATCATCGAATATATCAGTCAATGATCATATTTAAACATATAAAAAGAATAAGGGTATTGTATCATGATATCATTAATATAAAATCTTAAACAATTATTTATAGATCATTATTAGGATTTGTGGAATAAAATATTAATATTTTATAAAATTGTGGAAACATCAATAAAATCATTCATGATCCATCAATTAGAATGATAAGCATAAAAACAATTCACAGGTGTGTAAAAAATCATTAGCATAGAAATTGTATCTAATTTATTGTATAACTACTATTACCATTAAATGATATAGGATTATAATAGGTTTTACATATCATATTAGATCATGAATCACCGTAGGTTTCCCACATCATAATGGATCTTGAATCACCAAATATTTTTCCTGTCATAGTGCATTAGGTATCCTTTACTATTTCTCAATGTCTATCATGAAAATAGAAACATTTACCACAATAATCTCATTTGATTAATTTTTTACTAAATACATTGGTAGGATATGATTGACCAACCCTTCATATAAATTAATCCATATATATGTGTGTGCTAAACACCCAATTTTTTTTATTTCATCATAGTATAACGAATGATAAAAATCTAATTAAAAAAATTCAATATCAATAAAAATAATCCATCTATATAATGAGAATGGATAGTATCATTTGTTATTTTCCCTAAGGAATAATAAGAAACTTCTGATGATGTATAAAAAATTTAAGAATACCTTCAATACATCATTGAATCATTTCTTTGAAATCATGAGTAAATATGATTTCCTTTTAGAATATTTTTACAAATTATTCAGATAATTATGAAAAATAATTTATTTACAGATAAATATGAAAAAACATAATGGAATCATCAATGAAATTAATATCCATTACGGTCAAGAAAATTCATTATGGAACAATATGTGAAAAGAAAAAAATTTCACAATTTTTTTGAAAATAAAAAAAATGATCTTTTCTGACACACTTCAAGAATATTAATTTTTTAATACTCTATAAATAATGTTAAAATGTATGAAAATTAAAATTTTAAAATGTTCTCTCTATAGGAATGAAATTTTATAATTTTTTCGAGAGTACATAAATTTGAAAAATGATTGATTATAAATGAAAAAATAAGATCAAATATTATTTACAATCATTTTTTCAAACATTTTAATTACCTAACATAATTTATTTACTTATAAATGAATATTATAGGAAAAAAAATGGATAATTAAAATTATGGTGTTTAAATGATAATATCTATTAAATTTATCTCAGTTGAATCATATCATATAAATTCTTAATATAATAACATTTTAAAATAAACCCTCACATGTTGTCTTATTTTTCATCATATGTTTTGAAACCATCAATATATAAGTAGTGGAAAAATTTATATCAACATGTTTTTAATCAGTTTTGTACCAATGATTAAACATCCACTGTTATGAACTATCGTTTCAAACATGGTTTTTACAAAAATGAAATATAAATATTAATTATAAGGGAATATAATGTGACATTCCACATCAAAATAAATTGAAGATTGATGTTTAAAATATATTGTCGTGTGGTCTTTAATCTAAAAATAATGTGGAAAATATAAAATATGCATTTCAGTATATTTTATTTGTAATCCCATTTATTAATGTTATATTTTTTTGAACGTCAAAAGTCTCACCACCTCATTTTAAAAAAAACTGGATTGAATGTCGCTCATGAAAAAATTCTGTAACGCCCCAGCCTTAAAAATTACATAACCTTGAAATTTGTTATAAATTTACATTGAGGATCTATTCAGTTTTAGTGCCTTATATAATTAGGTCATAACTTATACACAACAACTTGAATATTTCAAGTAGACAGTACAACTCACTATCCATTTATAAAAAGCCGTTATAAAACATGATCACTTCGATGTTTTAGACTATATGACTTTTCCTTGATTCCAACCTTAACCCTATTCATCTTTAAGTACTGTGAAAAACTTTTCAATACATGGGATGACAATACAATGGATAGTATGGTTTATAAAACAAGGAAACACAACCTTAGTCTATCAATACATACAAATCAATTAAATCATACTTTTCAATCACAAATCCAAAGCTCTTTAATCTACCTAACAAAATCAAAAGATTTAAGTATATAACAGAGAATGATAAATCATATAGGTAACTTGTGGAATCTATATCATACATATATTGTATATATCAATGCTACGTACGATGTTATGTTTGGGATACCCATTATATTATATCCCTTATATCTCTTAGGAGAAACATTAATTTTTACCTCTATCATGTTTCCCAATTCATTAGAAACATATCATTGGCTCACTCGCCCATGGTTTATAACGGAACCACCCATATATGTAAACAATTCCTATGAACCATAACATACTCATAACAAATAATGCAAGTATAAAGGAAAAAATAATATTTCCTCATTGCAATCACAATATATCATTTCAATATATAGATATAATATATAAATTATCAAAACCATTTTCAATGCCAAAATACCTAAAAGGAGTTTATAGTAGTTATTTTTCTTTTCAAAACATTATGCCTTTTTTAGGAATCCAAATATAAAATAATGATCGCGGTGGAGGAAAGGTGGTTATCACCGCATACGTTCAAAAGAAACATTGTTTTTATCGTCCAATAAAACACTATGTAGAAAATAGATTCCTTTGAATGAAATTGAAATTTAAAGGGGTTTATACACCGTATAAAATAAGTTTGTGTATAAATAAAATTATGACACAATGAATGGCGATTGAGATGAAGTCCCATCAAAAATTCGGTATCCTAATAACATCACATTAAAATTCAGAGAATGAGTTGATGGGAGGAAAAGGGTTTGTCACCACATGGACCTAGAATTTACAGGAAATAAGGTTACATAAGAACATATCCCATCATAAGACTACAAATATTTGAATACATGACATAAAAGAAGTCTATGACTAAAAAAGGAGGGTGAAAGGTCCCCTTACAAAGATCATATAAATGATGGAAAATTTTATCAATAGGGTGATTTTTTTAGAAACAATATATTCAAAAAAATAGATATTGGAATTTAAAAAAAATTAAATAAACAACGATTCCATACATAATCATGTAATGTCATAATCGAGAATTATAATATCAACCCAAATAATGGATATTGGGTTATATAGTTCCCTTACCTCGTGTCCAATTAGACTCTTTAATTTATTAATATGCAGAATAATAAACAAAAGTTAATTTATAAATTCATAAGAACCATAATTTTTCCTTTTATACCACTTATTACAATGTTATAAACATTACACAATCCTTTGTGTTAATAATAGTCAGTTTTCGATATTTGGTACTTGAGTCAAAAATGAACATCTTATAATTTCATGTTGTGCATGAGGTAAAATTTCTATTATCTCTAGAATGGTATTTATGATTTAGATACCAAATATAAAATATATATCAAGTATATATATGTATTTATAATAGTACATAATATTTTTAGATAAGAAATGAAATCCACAGTTCATTGAGACGGTACGTCGTACGTACACATGTACGCTACTTTCATTTCTATTTCATATTTAAAGGAAAGAAAACATAATGAAACATAGTTCTTTTATAATTAATGTATAATATCATATGATATATATGTTACATAATTTTATTAACACTATCCTTTATAAATTCCACGTATGGACTGAATGAATCATATCACCTTGAGGGGGCATTAGTTCGTGCTTCCTCAAAAGAAATTATCATATTTACCCATTATGGAAACTATAAAGGTATTATATAAATAAAAAATATAGAAGAATAGATTAAAAATTAATATTATATATATCATATATAAATAAAGTTCCATCATAATGGACACCATGAAAGTGGGTATATGATAATTTAACAATCGTCGTTTCTTTCGGTAGTCGTTCATTGTCCATTGAAACAATATGTTTGTATCCATTAGTTTGAGGTGTGTGTAGTTGAAATCGTTATCATAATAAAATCCTAGTATATTGAAGATACTGGTTTTGTGATAAAATAATTTAATAAATTGAGTTTTTGTATATGATGAAATAAAATTAAATAAGAGAACATGGGAGAAAATGTTACCTTTAAATCGGGTAACTCCCTTTGGATTGAAAAAAAATGATTACTTGAAGTTATTTCGGTCTAAGGTAAGTATTCTAGGGGAAGAGAGGAATGTATAGGGAATCATTGAGTATATTTTGGAAAAGGAACAGAGCTTGAGAGATGTGTGTAATTGGTTAGAGGTGGTGGCCTTTTAAAAGTGGGAGGAGGGGCTCTTCAGGAACGTTTCAAAGTATTATATAACTACCAAATGATTTTCTATTTCAAAAGGCCCCAAACTTATTTAATTATAATATAAGGTGCATATATGTATATATAAAATCATTCAATAATAATTGGACAGGTTTTTAAGTTTTTTAATCCATATATTTTTTATATAATCCTTTGATAACTTATTTAACTTTTACCAAGTCTGCTTATATATTCAAACTATATGGTAAATATATTTACTATAAAATGTCATGTGACCCAAAATGAATCATTTTTTATATTTGAAACATCATATATTTATGTTTTTAATAATCACATATTGTATAGGATTATTGAATCATTCAATAAAATATTAATTGTTTTAGAATCTCATTTATGTCAATTTATAAACTATTCATATCAAAACTTTAAAAAATTTATAAAAACATTATTCTTTAAAACAGCTTTCATTAATTATAATTGAACAAGTCATTATTATCCCTAAAAATATTTTATGTAATGAAATGTTTGAAAATATATTTATTTTACTATTTATAATATGAATTGTTTGAATCATTTAATAATGAAGCATTTACTGCATCACTATTTTGTCATAATAAAATTTATTTATATATTGTCAATTAATTATAAATAAAATACCACAATTTGGGAAAATATTTTTATCTCTCTATTTACTATTTATAATAAAAAATATAACTTATATAAAACCATATAAAAACTATTTTACTATGAGATATTTGTTTATGTTACATTTTCCATAACATTAAATTAATTTTTATAAAATGAAATTTTCAATATACAAATGGATTTATGGGGTTCCAAAATCGACCTAATGATACCCAAGGTAGGAAATGTATCCTCAAAATGTATTACGATACATGTTTGTGTTATTTATTATTATTAAAATATTATTTTTTGTGTTTACTTACCAGATTTACGCTTTTTCTTAGCTAAATAAAATATTTTCTGAAGTTACTATTCATAATGTCTAAAAATAAATTTTAGCTATTTTAAAAATTTGGACCACCATATTTAAAATATGGAATCCATTTTTCCAAATTAAAACCACAGATTTTGCAGAAATTAATTTAAAATTAATTCCCGTTGTCAAAACAAAAACCACCTTTTAAGAAATAATAACTATCAAAAGATTGACTCTCGTTTATGTTCAATTTTGAGGTGAAATAACATACAATGACCGATATTGGAATAAATGGTAAAAATTTAATATAATTACACTATAAACACATTATAAAGATAATTTATCCATATAAATAAATTATATTAAAATGTCGTTTTGAATTAAAATGTAGTATTTATCACTATTCATTTTAAAAAAGTACTTTATTAGGAAAATAACAAAATTTCATCCAAAGTAAATATTGATATCCTGATTCTAAATAAGATGTTTATTTTTTCAAATATAACTTATAAAAGTGACAAAAACTATATTTATAAAGGGTTTACCATTAAAAGTTTCTAAATTGACCATTAAAATTAATAGATTATTTCATACCTAAAATCGGATTGATTATTATTTTAAGCCTCAAAAATTTATTGGATAAACGTAAAAAAATTTAACAAACATGTGTAATCATAATTTTGTTAGTTCTGTTGATTCTCGCAAATAAAATTACTTGGCGTTATCTTCCAATTAAAATAATTATATTGTTTTTTAGTATGAATCAATGTTTTTTGAAATATATTATTAGAAAGAAACATGTTGTTACATATCGGGTTTGTCATCCCACATAGAATCCCCTTTAATGTCAAATTAATAATTAATTCACAAATATTAATAAATATGAAAATGTCAATTTTTTATTTACATGGGATGTTACACTCTCCATGTCATTTCTTCTGAGAATGGACACTGAATGTCTTGGTGGATACCCTTCCATGTTGGTTCATTAAAAAATCCATATATTAAAATATTTTCCACATCAATTCATAAAAAATCCATGAATAATTTCTCTTCCATCTACATGATATTCTAGATCTATTTTTAACTGAAGTGATGTTGAATGAATACTTAAACATTTATTTTAAGGAAATATTTATGGTGAATGTATTTTACAGATTAAAAAACATTGATATTTATAATTTAATCGATTGTGATTTTTCCCATGTCTATTTCTAAAAAACTCATGTGGATTGTTTTAATTTTTTTAATAAAACATTATTAATTTTTCTCCAAAATTTCTAAAATCCTCTATATACTACATACAACAATGAAACTAAAAATAACTACAAAATTTCTAAAACAATTTTCATTTTCTCTTGGATGAATTTTCCTAGCCTACTCAAAAACTTCATAACTTTTTCATAAGTCAATCCCATTAAATAACTATAATTTCTAATAAAGCTATCGATCTTAGTGTGGAGAATGGAATTGATCTACTAGTCTTATTTTGTCCCCACAACAATGTTCATTAACAGAATGAACAAAAAATTAAAACCATACATCCACTATGATAATTTCCATTGAAAATATTATTAAAACCTCATACATATTTTCCAAAATCATCACATATTATTAACATATGTTTTAAAATATATTTTTTGAAAAAATTAATATATTAATGTATAAATCTGACCAAACAATAGAAATTATAGCAACCATAGAAAATAAATTCAAAAATGAATGACTTATAGTGAAATTATTCTGAATTATAACTCCAATTTTTAATCTGAGTCAATTTATCTTCAACAAAAATAATACTTTTGTTACAAAAGTATCATGATCAATTAGAATATTCAATATAGTAGATAATATTGAATTAAATTGATTAATTTATTTAATAATAAAGTCGCTGAAAATAGAACATTATTGGTGGGCTAAAATAAACGAAGCGATTGGCACTGTTAAAAAACAAGAAAATCATATTTTTTTATAACATGGAAATGCATGTCATCATATCTTCAATTAAAATAAAATATTGGATATTACATTAAAAATGTAGTTAACTTATTCTATATGTGAACTATCCCAAACATTATTTTTATCGAAATCAGTTACAAAAAAATCCTTTACATACACTAAACACATTACAATCCAAATAAAAAAAAATTTTTGTTCTAAAAGTTTGATTATTGGAAATGGTAAAATTAGACAAAAACAATTGTTATCATAAAAGAATCAATTTTGAAAACATTTTATTTGGAAAATGTAATATTAGATAAAATATAAATCAAAAAATCAATACCCATGAAGAAACATATCAATATTTAAAATAAAACAACAAACCTGCCATTTAATCAAATACATCATTTCTAATGGGTTTTATAATGAATACATGAAAAACCTATTAATATTTAATAAAAACAATTTATCAAAAAAATAATATATATTATGAATTAATTTAGTAACATTATATAAAATCATAACTATTTAGAAACTAGAATCAATACCTTAGTCAAAATCATTTATAAAATGTATTACTATATAATAAATTATTTTTTTCATCTTGAAATTCATATATTTTAGCAATACAAACATGAATATAAATTTTCAGTTTTTACCTGTTAAATAAAAAATTAAACCACTCATCGTCTAAAATATTAAATAATAAATTGAAAATATAATACAATAAATATATATACAATGTAGAATATATATATTATCTTTATTAATATATATATATATATATATATAATTTCATGTAGTAGAATTTAGTTTTATTTTTTATGAACAATTTATCTATATTAAACCCCATCTATGATGGGTATTTTAATATATCAATTATCAAAAAATGTATAATAAATTAATATTAGGAATAAATAAATTATTTAAAATAATAAAACTTATTTAAAATTTTTATAAATATTTATGTTCTATTGATAGTAAACTATCCTAAATCAAGGAAAACCCATGTAAAAGCTAAAAATATAACAAATAAAAATTGAAAAAAATATTTATTAATACTCATTTCATTAAAATTAACTAATGGATACATACCTATAACATCTAAAATATATTTAAATTTATAAACATTAAACCATAAATGGTTTTTTAAATACACATTTTATATATTTTAATAAAAATATTCATATTTTATAATATAAAATCTAATAAACCATAAAAAAATATTTTTAAAACCTGAATCTTATAAAAAATATATTATACCAAATTTAAGAAAAAATTAATTATATTGTTGCTAATAATATAAAAATTAAATAATACAAACATACCTCATAGTTTAAATATTAACCATTCATAAAAAATAATATTCAAATAAATGTCATATATTGGTATGTTTTTGTTTATTGTACAACATCACATAACTAAGAATATATTATTACAATGAATTTTAAATAATTATAAAATTGTATATTTTTATATAAATCATATAATATTTAATTAAAATGACACTTATAAAATTCATTCATCATCCTAGTTCTGATTATCTCAATTATTAATAATATAACAAAATAAAAATATTTTAATATATAAATAATAAAAAACATATAAAAAATAATTAACAATACAGAACATATAAAAATGAATTAATCATACTTGTTTTTAAAATTTTCAAAAATATTTACATAATTTGTTAATATAAAAACCTAAGACAGTGAAAAAACCTTTAAAATTAAAAAAAATAAATCAACATAAAGAGATATATAATCTATATAAATAATCCTGTCACCAACATTAAATAATATAAAAATATATAAAAAATCCGAAAAAAGTAAAAACAAAAATAATATTCAATCATTTTGAAATAAAGATTGTATAATCATTCCATTTTAAAAATTTTACTAAATGATATATATAGAAAAGTTCAATTGGTTGTAGTTTGAAGTTTTTTTTATAAATTTATATTCCCTTATATAGAAGATAACAATCATAAAGAAATAAATCGAATATACCAACATAAATCAAAAATGATTGTGAAAATACATAGTATTTTAACTTTAATTAAAAGAGACATACCTTATAATTTAAAAAATAGTCTAACATATGAAATAATATACTAAAAAATTGCAATGATAGGTAATGTCAACATTCACATAAAATTTGATATGATTAAATATATACAATAAAAATGAAGGTTATATGATTAATTTTTTTTTTAAAATTAATTCATAAAATAATTAATATAACTATCCATATAAAATTCATTTATAGACCCTGTTGTGATTATCTAAGACATGAATCTTAAAACAAAATCAGATCACTCTATCCTTACAATTTAATAATGATGTTGTATTAATGAAATACTAATATAAAATAATACTAATATATATATATAAACCAAATATTATCTAATATAAAATATATTTACTATTACATATACATATTTTATTGTTTCATAAACGAAAACTGATATTAGTTTATCATTATTCATGAACCTAATTTTTATATAAATAAACTAGAGAATATTTTATAAACAATACTAATTAAATTTGAGGAATTTTTTAAAGTGAAAAAAACACACTTGACTAACAAGATGATATATTTTTTATGAACAACACCTCGTACTGAGAAAAATTATGATAATGTTCATTCACATAGGAAGTATATTCCTCTAATATAATCACCTATACAATATAAAAAGAATATAATTATTGACATTATTATGAATAATACTTCATAGTTATTTTAATGTTCTTACCCATCAATGAATGAAAAGAAGAAACACCCGGTATCAGTATTTGATAATATCATTCATATATATACAACTATTGAATGATTTTTCATATATTTCACAACCATTAAAATGAATTCTTGATCTATAATCCCATAAAAACTATTGTTTCATTTTGTATAACAATCGTCTGTGTATAAAGAAGTTGAAAAATAACCTAATTATTCAATCGAAATCATATTATTTATGAATGAAAAGTGGATGGATTACCACAATAACAATAGAATACAGATATCATCAAGATTAACCATATTCATGATATCATTATTGAATACTATCAATTAATAGTCTATTCAACCAATATCAAAAGAAATTAAAATCATATAAATATTATCCATGGATGAAGAAATATGGTATAATATTTTTAAACCATCATAATTATTAGATCTATCTAATGTTATTGGTTTCTAGACCATTTGGTTCATTTGTACTAATTATTTTTATTTCAGATAGTCTTCTATAAATTATTTATTTTAAACCCTTATAATTAATATTTACTCAAAATGTAAATAATATATATAAAACAATGTATACCACATATCTAAAATAATGAAGATGGTTTTCTTGACGATGTATGAAATTTCCCAATCAATCACCTACTCCAGTAACTCTATTATAGGAAATGGATGTGGACATATTTTATTAATAATATCATGCACTAATATTCTAACCTAACCATACTCCAAATGATGGTGATATATTGAAAACAAATAAAAAATTATTACTCCATTTGATAAAATACATACATGGGGATCTCATGTAAACAACACAATATATATAATCAAATCTCAATAAAGAGGGGGACAATCCATGTTTGTAGTCTAGGTAGAATGCATAGTCATGGGAGTCTGGGCATATTGGGTAAGGTTGGTATGCTGGGTAGGGTGTACAAGATATGTTTGTCTCCTCTATTATTCAAACATATCCTACACTGTTGATTAAATTTTTTCATTAACGGATATGTTCAGATCAGTTATCCCATTATTTATAGAACCTCTTTCTGCGTCCCATAATTTCATAATTTTATGAACAAAAAATCTCATAACACCAACACCTACCTCATATAATCTAACATGAATAGGGTGTTCTTTTTTTAAATCTATAGCTATGATGTCCATCCTACACTAATGGATAAATCAACCTCCATATCGTTATCTGGAAGATGTTCTTGAAATTTAAAACTAAAATTTTCTATTATTTTTTTAATATTAAAACACATTCATGTAAATTAAAAAAATCTTAAAATTTTTAGAGCAACATACTCATATTTTTTTCTATGAAACCATATAATTTTTTTCTTCACAAAATTTTAAAATTTTAATTTATATTGGAGGTATATAAATGACCAAATATAAATATTCTCAACATTTAGTTTATTTTACACATAATTATTCAAATAAATTATCAATCATTTCATCCTCTAATAAATGATAACAACTATGTTATAAATTACCATGGCATATGATCTACGACTAAATATCTTGACATGATATCCCTGAGTCATGTTAGATAAAAATAAACTAATTATCACATTGGTAATATATTATGAATTTTATAATATAATATAATTTCCCTATATTAAATGCTTCATCATTTTCGATGGTGGATGATTCATTCCATTTATCTCGATCTGAAAAACCCATACATTTGTATTGAGTTTTCATTGTGCAACATACAAAAATACCTAAACATTATCAATTTTTTTTGGAATTATCTCCATTAAAATGTCGTTAAAGATAAAAATTCTTTCATAAATTTATAATTTTTTAAAATTTATTGTTATTAGAAAATTATTTAATTAAATATATCTCATTAAAAATTATATAAACATGAAAAATGAGATAGAAATAAATCAATTTATATATTTTACTATGATTGACTCCAAAAATTTATCTTTTATAATGTTATTAATAAAAATAAAATTATTATAGAAAATTATAATATGAAAATGATTATGTGCGGTGATAAAACTTGTCTATACATATCATTTGGGCATGATGGGTTCTTATCATCAAGATTTCATTTGTATTCTATGATATCTTTGGGAAATTGAATGTATTGGTAAATGTGTTATCTCATGTTTTCCAGAATTATAATTATATTTCTCTATATAAGGATGAGAATAATTATATATAGGAGGTGTATTAGTAAGTGGAAGATCAAGAGTCCGAAAAATAATTTCTATAAGATAAAAATTTTATATGATTGAATAATTATATTTCTGAAATTATAATATTATAAAACAATGCATACACCATGGTAACTTTTCATATCCATATTATTCCTTTATTCAAATAGTAATATTTAATTAAATTAATTGTACCTATAAATTTTTAAATAAGTATATTTTTAAAAAGATTAATTTGAAAAAAATAGTAATTAAAAAAATAGTGTCACACATTTATATGTTTTAGAAAAAGAAATGATTTCACGATTAATAACCATAAAATTTAATTCAAACTATTTTATTGGAGAAAAAAATAAATAATCATATAAACTATTATAAATTTAAATATAACAGTGAATTTTTTTTTATATGAGATAATGTGCCCAAAAGATTGCGATTTACATTGTGTTATCTAGTTAGAAACTATTTTTTCACAACTATTGAATGAAATATTTCAAATATAACCATACAAAAAGGTAAATATATATAAATAAAAATAATCATATTAATAAATACAATATATTAAATTTTTTAATTTTAAAAATGAAATATAATATAAAATCTTCCCAATATAGTTTTGAGAATAAATATTTTTTTCCAATATCACATCAGCATGATAATTTCATATATATTGAACATGTTTGGTTTATATTCATTTTTAACATCCATAAATTCCATATTAGATAAAAAATAATCATACAAATTAGTGACATCATTATTGTACTAATATCAAAAATTAATTATTTTCACTTTTAAAATGAATGAACAATAATCCATTAATGTATCGATGAAATAAAATATTTTCTTTTCATGTGTTACCAATATAAATTGTTTCTCTTTGCAACAAATTCATTTCATAACCACCTGTGAAAACTAATAATCATCATGTTTCACACCACTATTACATTCAATCACATTTCATTTAAACACTATGTCTAAAAATTTAGTATAATCTATTTTCATAATATCCTCAAGAACTCCCAGAAAATGTCGTTGTTTTTGAAATTAGATTTTCAAAATTTTCACTTCAAAAATTTTATGCTTCAACAATGACCATTACCCAAATTTTTTTTATCATTACTAATTCCGTCCATTGTTTTTGTTAAAAAATTATATCCATCAACAAAAAATGAAAAAAATGTTATCGAAAAAATGGAAAGTCCCCCTACCAACCGTTTTAATTATTAATATAAAGATATATACATGATGAATTTCTCATTAAACAATGAAAATAATTTCATTTCATTCTCATTCAACAACCACATTTCAATTCCATTTAAATAAAATACCTTTATTTCATGAATTTTTGGTGTTATATATGGGCTAACCTCATATATTGTCATTCAGAAATTATAAATGTTCCTTATTAACTTCATATTGTTGAATAGGCATTACCTCTATACCTGTAATCCTAAGCCATTCACTATAAACTGTCATATATTGAGATACATGAAGGAGAATATGACCCACTTTTTACAAATAATCAGTAGGTTACTAAATAAACTCATTTGATACATATTAGTGTATAATATATTCTTATGGTTGAATATAATTACATTAATATCCCCAAAAAAGATTGATATATCGTTCAAAAGAATAGATCAAATGTAAATAGACAACCTAATATATCTTATATTATATTGCAGAATAACCACAAAATAAACCATTATATCAAAAAAATTATGATTGGAAATACATTTCTAGTTTCAAAATTACATGACAATATTAATTTTCCAACACATATACCATAATTTGAAATAATTCATTTCTAAATTCGTATTTGAAAAAATTACATAACAGTAAGATTGTACTTTTAAAAAGTGTTAGTAATATACAACAATTTATGAATTGTACCATTTGTTGCATCAATATTTGATAGTCATAATATTTAATACCTATTTATTTATAGTCCTTTAATGGAAAATAATTCTTCCAATATGACCAATATCCACTATATAGGCCAAAACATTAATCCATACATAATATTGATTTTTGATCAAGAATTTACTTTATTTCACATTGATGATCTGTTCAAGTTTAGAGTTTTAGTGAAATAGTCCATAACTATTACATTACATCTCAAAAATTAAAATATAGGAACATCTAATATATTAAATTTTTTTATAATAATAATACTCTTTAAATAAAACAATAATTATTTGATGATAAAAATCATCTTGAATTATTCCATTCTCTTATCCTTCCTTATACCCTATGAAAAACATTTCAAAAACATGGGATCATCATAATTGGATCACTAGATAATTTAAAATATAGAATAAAACAATTTTCAATGAATATTTTTAAACCATGATATCATTTTCACATAAATAACAATAATAATTTTTCCTGAAATAAAAACAATAAACTAATTGAAATCAATTAAATCTCATTTAGGTGACATAGAGAATCATGTACCAAAACCCCTTCAAAATCCCATTAAATTAGAATAACCATATGGTTAAATTAAAAATTAAAGATATTTAATTGGGATCACCCTTATTATAATCTATATCGATCTCACCTGTGAGCAATCACAGATAAAATCCCCTCATATATATAATAATATGTTCACCCGCTATTTATAATTGGGATCAAATCTTCGTATAAGCTCTGTCGACCTCACTCACAAGCTATAATGAGGCATAACCATTCGTATATGTTATATCATAGTCACCCATACCACATAATTATCATATACCATTTCATAAACACATCCATCACAAAACACTTTTGAAAAAATCATATAATCACTTATAAAAAACATTTCCTTATAAAAATACTATTTACATTTAAGATCCCTTTTTCAATACAATGATTAAAAAATAATGGAATAATAGATTTATTTAAAATACAATAAGTCATGTATTTGAGGCCAAATATAAAATAATGTTTATGGTGGAAGAGAAGTCGTTACTGCCTATGCATTAAAACAAATAACATTCCTTTTTTCATTTTGTATACAAAGTAAAATTATTAGTATAAAAACATTCCTTTTGAAAACAATGAATGAAATTCTATATAGAAATAAACTAGAATTTATAATAATTTTATATAAATTGAAATAAATATTTAAATTAATTACATGATGACAAATAGTTTATAATTAAATCTTAATACATTTAAGGTGTCTCATACCACATTGAACATTTAAATATTAATATCCATGATTTCATAAATAACATTAGTATAAATAAAATATAAATATGAAATGTCATAGTGGTTGTATATAAACCTTATAGAATAATATAGGTGTATATTTTCATGAAATTCCTCAATGAATTGAGATTGAGTCGAACTCCCTTATCTTGATCCGACTTGTCATGTTCGTTCTTCAATTTCCACTAAATCAATTAACTTATTTTCATTTGAGAGAAATGGATTTGTAAAATTTCTGTCTTCCCATGGTAATGCTTCTAAGAATAATTTAATAATGTTTAGAGATGATTTGAGAATAGTTAAGATGAGACAAGGGGTTTAGAGGTGTGAGTATGTTGGTAGACGTAGTGTCCTTTTATAAGTTGCATGAGGGGTACTTTATGAATATCTTAATATATTAGTTTAGTATAAATTTAAGTTTAGTTTCAAATTGTCCCAAAGTCATTTATTTTATATATAATATTCTTCTGGATTGAAATCCTCTCAACTAATATCTTATAGACAATTTTAGTTCATAAATTTAACCTTTTCATTTTTTTTCTTTGACCATTAGTTAAAAACATTACCTCTTACAATGTCTTATTGTATTTTCATAATTTATGGATAGGATATATACTATAATTTTCCATGATAATAAAATTTTACTATTAATTAAATTTGTTACATTATATAAGTTAGCTTACTGAATCATATATTTTTATGACTATTATATCATTTAATAAAATAGTAATTTTAAAAAAACTCATTTGTGTCAATTAGACACTATTTCATAATTGATTTTTGTTACAGTCATAAATACTTTATTACTTAAAACCAAATGAATTAAATCAAATATAATAGTTGAATATAATCCATAATATTAATTTAAGTAATAAAACTAATAATTCATTTATTTTAATATTTATAAAATCATTTATTTGAATATTTAATGAATATGTTAATCCATGCATCATCATTGTGTCATAAATAAATTTTATTTTTTAATGTATAAATATTATAAATAAAATAGCATGATACATGAAATATATCTATATTTTAATTTAATATTTATAGTCACAAATATCAGTTACATAAAACAATATTAAAATTACTCTTTTAAAAGATACATGTTTATGCTATATTTCACATTAATTTACATTAATTATTAAAACATGTCATTATCACACCCAAGTGGACCCATGGGGTCCCAAAATATACATAGGGATGACCATGTTTTGAAATATTTCACTTAATAGGATTTGAACAAGTTTTAGTGTTGTTTTATATTATTATAATAATATTCTTTTACCATTATTTACCAGATTTATCCTTTAATCGAGGTAAATAAAAATAATTACAGATGTTACTATTTGTAATGTTCAAAAATAAAATATACCTATTTACATAATTTGGACCTCCTGATTCCAAATATTTAATCCATTCTTTCAAATTCAAATCCCATACTTGGATGAAATTAATTTCAAATTAATTCTCATTGTCAAAACCATAATGTGTGATTTTAATAAGTATAACCTATTAAATGATTTACATGTTTACACATCCAATTAAAATGTGAAATTATATCTAATGAATAACCTTTGATTAAATAAAAAAAAAATTTATTATTTGAAAATTTTATATAACCTGATTTAAAAATATTTATTATTTCGAAGGAAAATTTTTTTTCTATTAAAATTTTCAATATTTTTCTTATTCATCAAAAAATTATTGTTATTAATAAAATATCATAAATTAATCCAAAGTGTATTTTATTGTATATATATGAAATAAAAGTTTATTTTATCAAATAGAGTACATAACAGTGTCAAAAACAAAATTTAAAAAGGGTTCACCATCAACAAGGGTAAAACAACATTTTTAGAAAAATACTTCTTTTGTATGAAAATTTTAATTTGTTCATATATCATAACTATAAAACTTATAAAACATTAAATTTAATATATAACATATATTTTTCCTTAAAAAAAATCCATAATGTGTGATATGATTTTATAAACATAATTAATTTTTTTAATAATGGTTTTCATAAAAACACATCCTTTATATTCAATTGGTTTTTATTTCCATGTCTAATAAATTTGGTAACCAATGAATATTTTTTTACAAACTGTGAAAACCATATTTCAATATTCATTTGATATTATTTTTTCACACAATTGTAATATCTTGGATTTAACTACACATGAAAAAATATTATTTTTATTGTATAAATTTTTGAAATAACATAGTGTTGTGTGAAATATATGATTTAAAAGAAATTATGATGATGTGTGTGGAGTATGATATCATAAAAAGAATCCCATTAAACATTAAATAAACATCTTATTGAAAAAAATTAATAGATATGAAAATTTATTATTCTATTAATACCAGGTTTGTTACATCATTCACCCTTTTGGAACATGCATCCTCACAGTTTTTTAATTGGTCTCTGAAACATCATTTAAAATACCACATCAGAAAAAGAGTCAACAAAACTACAACCTTTAAAGAATAAAATAATAAGTAAAAAGTTCATCTCAGATCACACATACTAGTATGTTAGAAATCATGGTATGGAAGAAAAAAATAATGATCTTTTTCAGATGGAGAATGATTGAAAAACTAATAAAGAGAAAGTTAACCACTTGAAATCCACAAACATTTGATTGGTTAAAAGGTACTTGATTTCAAAGTAGGAAATGTAAAAGAAGAACATTTTGTTTGTTTCAATATCCTTTTCATAGAGTTGGGGAATTTATTTATGAGATTAACTATGAACATAATGAAATATACTTACTTTTAATGGAGAGTTTCATCCTTAAATAAATATATACCACAAAATTATCTATTATCAAAATTATGGGAATTAAAGATGACTTTTTAACACGTGAAGCACAAGAATCAACTTTTCGAGAATCACTTAAACCACACATGATTACATATATATTCACCTTGTCATAATACATTACCCAAACCCAATATGGTTAGTACCAGATCATATAATCCCCAAAGAATTAATATTTTATAAAAATAAATACTACTCTTAATCTCCAAAATTCAAGAAAAAAAACGTAGTTCATCAAAGACCATTCTATAAACAATTATCCTTGCAATTATTTAATTTAATCCTAACAAATATTGAAACACAAAAGTCATAAGGTTTTTATCAAATAGGCTTCTATAGTAAATCTTAAAATTTGTCTCAAAATAACATCGACTACACTTATATTTCATCCATAAAAGTAATTAACTTAATCACATATTCTCCATGATATGTTAATCATTTCCATAATTAAATGAATTATCCAAATCTACATAATAAAAACATATATTATTCGAAAATATATTTCAACCATTACACCTCATATTAAATACAATATTATTCTATTTTTCGTAGGCATATAGTGTTACCAAAAGAGAAAACATATTCCAAAATGAAATTTATCAGTTAATCACCAAAATATTATTTCATATACTAATGATATCAATTTTATAAAACATATCTTCCCAAAATAAACTTATTGTTGGTCCATAAAATCATTTCTCAAAAAATAATAAGTCATACAAACCGTGGACATCATGTATGCTAGTGGTAAGTGATAAATACCAGTCACACTTTGATAGTGGGTTCGATTCCTAAATCATTTTCTGACGTGATGGATTCTCACATTGTCTGTTTGTTTTACTTTTTCAAAAAAAGAATAATTATAATAAAATTAAAAAAATGAGATAAAATCCTCAATAATAACCATAACATGTTTTAACATCAAAAGTTGTTTCCTACCTCACATTTTGAATCCCAAAAACTAATAACTGATTATCTCCTCAGAGCTGAATACCTCCAAAAAATCCATTAATCAACTTGATATAACATAATCATCAAAATGGGTTTCTAAATAGCTGAACTTATAATATACCATTAGATTATAAACTCGTGATCATATCTCTAGACCTTAAGAATACATCATAATCTCCAATGTTGTCTAAATTTTTCTTTTGATACCCACTATTAATCCATAACCATAAACCATACATAATCCTGTGTTTTAATCATGAATTTAATTTATTTCAAATTGAGGATCTTTTCCAACTTAGAGTTTCAATGAATTAGGAAATAACTAAAACATTATTTCTCAAAAATTACAATGTAGACACATCTACACTATCCAATTTTGTAAAAATTATAAAACTCCTTAGATAAATCAAGAATTATTTACTTGATAAAAACCATCATGAATTATTAAATTCTCTTATCCTTACTTATACCTTGTGAAAAACATTTCAAAAAACATGATATGAGATTAAAAATCCTAGTAAATAATACAAAATAATGAATAAAACCATTGTCTAGGAATATTTATAACCCATGAAAACTTTTTCACCTCAATAAAACTCATAAGTTCTTCTCAAAGAAAAACATTAAACTAATAGAATGAAATTAAAACTGATTTGGTTTTCTTGGTGCATTATTGTAACATCCCGGTTCTGGAATTCTTCCAAAGACACACCATACATGGTTGGTCACATGGCCTCAAGCGCATTTCCCCAAATGCCAGAGGCCGCCAACTAAGAGAGAGGGCCTTGGGTATGATAATGGGGAAACTATGCCCTCATTGGCAGAGTAACACTACAGAAGTATAAACAAATACACAATAATGGAAGCAGTAACATACCAACAACAATAACTGTGGAATACTAAATTAATAATAAACAATAATAGAACTTATATATAATGATGAATGATACATATGTTGAGTAAAGTATCCAAACAAGTCACAATGATGAAATTATAGAACTAAACCAATCTATGAGAAAAACATTATACAGCTCCACAACATCGCAATCCTAATCATGGTCCCAGGATCTCCAACTCTAAAGCAGTCGAACACCTGAAGTAGTAGGGCACATTCCCGTATCTATACCTGCATCAACAAAATTTGTTTGGGACCAAAATCATGGTGTAAACGGGGTGTGAGACTAAATATTAGTAGGAAACCACCTTGGGATCAGTGCCTAACAGTCAGTGACTATATGGAAGGTAATAAGATAATAAATGCAGTAAACCAGGAAGTACACAAGGTAAACAATTCCCACAGTTTCAAGCATTCAAATAACCACAGATCAAGTAAGAAGATAATCAAAAATTGGTAACCCTATGGGAATTACTCACAACCTATCCCCTCTAGACCTACCTAAAAATAAAAGAAACACTTTGGGCATTACACTATGTCTATCCCCTTTAGTTCAGTTTAATCATAGACTCTTTAGGGGAAGTAATCACTATAGATTCCCCCTACAGTCTCGTATCAGTACAAATGGCTATCTGGGGAAGCACTCAATGTCAATTCCCCCTGTGGACGATGTCAAGGAACTACATAAACCCTGAGGAAGTAGTCAACATCAATTCCGCCTACGGTCTCGCATCGTATGTTATAAAGACACTCTACAAAATCACTTACGTCTATTGTCACTAGGGTCTATAAACAAGGTTCTCATGGACATGTGTATGCCAAGAAAGTATAGAAGCACATATCGGCCCAGGTAAACATCAATAACTACATCGCTAACATGTCTACAACAGCTCAACATGTAAGGATACAAACACCCCATACAATAATACTCGGCAGGGAATATAAAAAACAGCCTAACATGCAATCTAGACCCAACGGTCAAAATAGGATATCATACATGAGAAAACACAACCAAAGCATAGGAATTAACCCTATTCATATTCATATATCCTCTATTCAAGCATATAAGAATATTAGGAAATTATCAGGGCTATAATAGTAAACACGCAATACCCCTTCATGGGTATTGGAGATTTTTCACACATAAATCAAAGACCATATACAGAAAGGAATTAACCACCTACCTCTGTGTTAGGAGATCAATATACTTGAGTCTTAGGGCTTGAATCACCTTAGAACACTGAATATCAACAAAAAATTCTAAAACATTCAACTAATGATAACATTAGAACGATTCAAAAACAGAAAACGACGCTCATGTAGAAGGAAGATCTTACTGAGGCGATCCCAACACTGTCGATGGTGGTCGATTTGAAGAACTAACAATGACTCGGGGGCTCAAAGAAGATCTATCGGTGTACGGACTCTCTCAGAAAAACCAAACCTAAAATGAATATTATTCTAGAGATTAGACAAGGCCCCAATATGTTTAATGAAAAAAATACATGTCATGTACTTTGAATGTACATGGCATGTACTTTCCATTTCCGTACTCCGCTTAAGGCGACCTTCAGGTCACCCCCACATGGCCTTGTGTGAGTCCGCTACACAGCCAGCACACAGATTCTCACGGTAAATGAGTACATGAATTATACTCATAAATTACCATTCATGTACTTTGAAAATTTATAGAAATTAAACTTTTCTAAAAACGACAAGAAGAAGTAAAAACATACCTAAACAGAAGGTTTGGGTACTTACAAACTTCCCCCATAAAGAAATTTGTCCCTGAATTTCATTGCAAGGAGGCATATGAGATGAAACCCCTAGAAACCCTAGAGACTCCCCATACTCGATTTGTCACATGGACTCAAGCACATTTCCATGAATGCCAGAGGCTTCCAACTAGCAGCGAGAGCCTTTGGTGTGATATTAGTGAAACTATGCCCTCATTGGGGGAGTAACACAAGAGAAGTAAAAAAAATACAAATTAACAGAAGCCGAAATATACCAACAACAATAATAGCGGAAGGATTAAATAATAATAAACAACTGGAGTACATGTATATAGTGATGCACGACACATATGTCTAGGAATGAATCCAAACAAGTCACAATGCTGAAATACAGTACAAAATTGATCTAAAAGAAAAACAATAAACAGATCTACAACATCTCAAGAAAAAGTTTGGTCCCATGCTCTCCATATCCAATGGATTCAAACACCTAAATTAGAAGGGAGCTTTCCCTTATATATGTGTGCAACAACATAATCTGTTTTGGCAGAAATCTACCCAAATAGGCTATGAGAGTAAATCCTAGTAGGAAACCCCCACGAGATTTGTGTCAAATAGCCAGTGAGTATATAGCTGCTATTATGAAAATAAACATAGTAAACACGGAAGTACACCAAGTAACCAATTTTCACAGCTTCGAGCATTCGAATAACCACATATTTAATATGTAGATAATCACAAAATGGTAACCCTCTTGGAAGTACTCACAGCCTAGCCCCATTGGTCCTACCTAGGAACATAAGCAAACCTATGGGCAGTACACTCAGTCAATCCCCTCTGGATCAGCTTATGCAAAGACTCTCTGGTGAAACACTCACCGTCGATTCCCCCTATAGTCTCTTATGGGTACTAAAGGTGCTCTAGGGAAGCATTCAACGTCAATTCTCTATGTGTCCCATGTCGAGGAAGTACTGAAACTCTGAGGAACCACTCAACATCAATTCCCCCTATAGTCTCACATCGTAAGTTATAAAGGAACTCTGAAGAAGCCCTTAAATCTATTCTCCCTATGGTCTATACACCAGGTTCTTATGGACCTGTGTATGTCCAACAAATATAGAAATGTGTATCAGCCAAAGTAAACCTCATGAATTACATGGATAAAAAATCTACAACATATTAGTGTGTATTGATACAAACACCCCATCCTACAATACTAGGCACGAAAAGTATAGAAAATCCAAAAAGGAAAACTAGACCCAATGGTCAAAACATGGAATCATGCATTGGAAAACACTTCCAAATCATTGAAATTAACCCTAGTAATATTCAATTATCTTCTACTCAATCATCCAATCATGGTAGGAAATTTTCAGGGCTAAAATAGTAAACAAGAAATACCCCCATAATGGGTATTGGGGATTTTGGACACATAACATAATGAATATCTATGGAAGGGCACAAACAAACTACCTTGGGGTTGGGAGATCAAAATACTTGCAACTCTGGGCTTGAATCTCCTTAGAACACTGAATATCTACACAAACGTCAAAAATATTCAAACAAAGATAACTTGAGAAAGAGGAGGAAATAGGAAACAAATATCAAGTATAAGGAAAAGCTTAACGAGGTGATCCAAAAACAATCAACAATAGTCGATTCAGAGAACATACAATGACTCAAGGGCTCAGAGGATATTCATCAGCATGCGGATGCTCTCGAACGAACCAAGCCTAAAAGAATTTTTTTTTGGAGATTTGACGTGGCCCTAGTACGTTTTATGAAATCAAAATACACGGCGTGTACTATCAATATTCGTAATATGCTTTTGGTGGCCCCCAGGTCACCCCCACACAGCCCGTGTGTGGTCGTTACACGACCAACACACAGATACCCATGGTAACTGAGTACATAGTGTGTACTCATAAAGTACATGGCATGTACTTCGAAAATTTCAAAAAAAAAAATCACTTTTCTCAAAAACAATAAGAAGAAGGAAAAAAAACCTAAAGTGAATACCGGGTTCTTAACAAATCCCCCTTAAATAAATCTGGCCCCTAATTTTTGAGCACAACAGCGTAGGAGAATAGAACTCGAAGAGACCCAAATACGCCCTGTACCCAGTTGGTCACATGGCCTCCAACACATTTCCCTGAATTTCAGAGGCTGTCAACTTGCAGCAAGGGCCATGGGTGTGATACATGGGAAACTATGCCCTCATTGAAAGAGTAAATCATCATACATATAAACAAATACAAAATAACGGAAGTAGTAACATACCAATAATAATAACAGTGGAAGACTGAAATAATAATAAAAAAATTGGGAACATATATATAATGATGCATGATACCTATGTTTGTGAAAGCAGCCAAACATGTCTCAATGATGAAATGTAGTACTCAAAAATTGTACAAGAAAAACAATAAAAATCTTTATACCATCTCAAGCCTAAGCTTGGTCCCATGCTCTCCAGCTCCAAAATAGTCAAACACCTGAAGTAGAAGGGTGTTTACCCTTATCTATACCAGCAACAAAATATTACGTTTGAGACCAAAATCCTGGCCCAAACATGGTGTGAGACAAAATCTCAGTAGAAATCCACTATGAGATATGTTCCTAAACTTCAGTGAGTATATGGAAGGTAATAAGAAAATAAATTCAGTAAACATGGAAGTACATAAGGTAAACAATTGCCATAGTTTCAAGAAATAAAATAACCACATATCAAGTAAGTAGATAATCACAAATAGGTAACCCTTTGGGATGTAATCATAGCCTATCCCCTATGGTCCTAACTAGAATCACATGAACCTATGGGTAGTACACTTAGTCTAACCCCTCGGGTTTAGCTTAAGAATATACTCTACGGGGAAGCACTCACTGTCGGTTCCCTCTATAGTCTTGTATCGGTACTAAAGGTGTTCTGGGGAAGCACCTCAACATCAATTCCCCCTATAGACCACGTCAAGGAACTACATACACTCTGCGGAAGCACTAAACCTCCAATCCCCCAATGGTCTCACATCGTATGTTATATAGACACTCTGGAGAAGCCCTTACGTCCATTCTCCCTATGCTCTATACACTAGGTTCTCACATCCCTGTGTATGTAAATCTAGTATTGCAGTGCATATTGGCCCAATTAAACCTCAAGAACTACTTGTACAACATATCTGCAACATCTCAGCATGTAATGATACAAACACCCCATCCTATAGTACTAGGCATGAACAGTAAATAGTAGCCTAATAGGAAAAATATACCCAACAATCAAAATAGGAAATAATGCATGGGAAAACACTTCCAAAGCATTGAAACTAACCCTATTCATATTCAATTATCCTGTACTCAAGAATACAGGCATATTAAACAATTATCATGTCTAAAATAGTAAATACACAATACCCCATTCATGGGTATTGGTGATTTTCTACACATAACTCAAATAAAATATAAAGAAAGGTGCAAACAACTTACCTCAGTGTTCGTAGATCAATATACCTAAGTCTCAGGGATTGAATCACCAAAGAACACTGAATATCTACAAAAAAGTCAAAAAAGTCATATAGAATTTAACATGAGAAAGAGGAGGAAACAAAAAATGATGCTCAGGAAAAAAGAAGATCTTACCGGGATGATCCCAACACAATCAACGATGGTCCATTCGGAGAACAGATAGAGATTTAGGAGCTTGTAGAAGATTCGTCATCAAATGGAATCACATGGACGAACCATACCCAAAAGAAGATCTTACTAGTGGTTAGATGCATCCCCGGTAGGTTTAATGAAAAATAAAATAAAATTTATGGTGTGTACTTTGGTAGTACAACACATGTACATTCCATTTTTGTACTCTGCTTTAGGCGACCTCTAGGTCACCAGCACATGGTCATGTGTATGGTTGTTAGACGTCCAGCACACGGCGGCCCATGGTAACCAAGTACACGGTGTGTACTTCGAAAATTACCAGAAATACATCTTTTATCAAAAATGACAATAAGAAGGGAAAACGTACCTGAAAAAAATCTGGGTTCATAAAAACATTCCCCCTTAAATAAATTTGTCCACGAATTTCATTTCAAGGCGGCGTAGGAGATGAAACCCCAAACAGTTCCAAAGACACTCATACTAGGTTGGTCGCATGGCCTCAAGACCATTTACTCAAATTCCAGAGGCTGCCGACAAGCAGCAAGGTCCTTCTGTGTGATAGTGGGGAAACTATGCCCTTATTTCCAAGTAACACAACAAGAGTATAAAAAAATACAAAATAGTGGAAGCATTAATATACCAACAACAATAACAGAGAAATACCTTAATAATAAAAAAATTGACCACATATATATATTGAGGCAAGATACATATGTCTATGAAAGCATCTAAACAAGTCACAATTATGAAATACATTACTAAAATGAAGTACAATAAAACAATTAAACAGCTCCCCAACATCTCAAGCCTAAGCATAGTCTCATGATCTCCAGATCCAAAGCATTCAAACACCAGATGTAGAAGGGCACTTCCCCTTTTCTATACCTGCAACAACATAATCTGTTTGAGCCGAAAAGCATGGCGCAAATATGGCGTGAGACGAAATCCTAGTCAGAAACTGGCAAGAGATATGTTTCTAACAGTCAGTGAGTATATGTTTTCTAATAAGAAAATAAATGTAGTAAACCAGGAATTACACAAGTTAAATAGTTCCCACAATTTCAAGACTTAAAATAACCACATATCAAGTAAGAAGATAATAAAAACAGGTAACCCTCTAGGAAGTACTCATAGACTAAACCCTCTGGTCCTACCTAGAAAGAAAAGAAACCCTTTGGATAGTACACTCATTATAACCCCTATTTTTTGTCTTTAGAATAGACTCTCTGGGGAAGCACTCCCCGTCAATTCCCCCAATAGTCTTGTATCTGTACTAAATGCACTATGGGGATGCCCTCAACGTCAATTACACCTATGGCCCATGTCGAAAAACTAGATACACTCTGAGGAAGCACTCATCGTCGATTCCACATGTGTTCTCACATCATAACTTATAATAAAACTCTGGAGAATCCCTTAAGTCCATTCTACCTATGATCTATACCTTAGGTTCCCACAACCCTGTTTATGTCATTAAAGTATAGCATCACATATCGACCCATGTAATCCTTCATAATTTCTTGGAAAACAAGTCTACAACATCTCAACATATAAGGATACAAACACCCCAGCCTACAATAGTAGGCATAAAAAGTACAAAATAGCCTAACATGAAAACTAGTCCCAACGGTCAAAACAAGAAATCATGCATGGGGAAACACTTCCAACCCATATTAATTAACCCTATTCATATTCAATTACCATCTACTAAAGCATACAATCATAACAAAAAATTATCTAGGATAAAACAGTAAACACGCAATACCCCATTCATGGGTATTGGTGATCTTCCACACATAACCCAAATACTATCTACAGAAAGGCACAAACCAACTAAATTGGTTTTGGTAGATCAAGGTACTTGATTCTCAAGGATTGAATCACCATAGAATTCCAAATATCTACAAAAATTTCAAAAACATTCAAATGATGCTAACATGAGAAAGAAGAGGAAATAGGAAACAAAGCTCTATAATAAAGCAGAGCTTACTATACCGATCTCAATGCAATCGATGATGGTCGATTTGGTGAATGAATGATGAATCGGGGGATCAATGAAGATTTGTCAGTGTACGGGCACTCTCGGATGAACCCAAATAGAAATAAGTTGTTTCTGGAGATTAGATGTGGCCCTGGTACGTTTAATGAAAAATAAAGAAAATGCACAGCGTGTACATTGGATGTACACAACATGTACTTGTCATTTCTGTACTCCGCTTTAGGCGGCCACCAGTTCACCCCCACATAGCCGTGTGGGTGGCCGTTACAAGGCCAGTACACAGATTCCGATGGTAACATAGTACACAGAGTGTACTCATAAATTACATGGTTTGTACTTCAAAAAATTCAAAAAATTCATCTCTTCTGAAAATTGATATGAAGAAGTAAAAACATACCTGAAAATATGATCTGGGTTCTTAAAAACATCCCCTTATAATGAAATTCATCCCAATTATCGTAGAACGGTGGAGTAGGATAAGAAACCCCAAACATCCCCAAAGATGACCCGTACCCAGTTGGTCACTGGTCCTCTAGGGAATTTCCCTGAATGCCAGATGCTGACGACTTGCAGCGAGGATCTTGGGTGTGATAGTGGGGAAACTATGCCCTCATCGGCAGAGTAACACAATAGAAGTATAAAAAAATACACTCTAATGGATGAAGTAATATATTAACAACAATATCATTAGAATAAAGAAATAATAATAAGTAACTGGAGCATATATATATATAATGATGAATGATACATATGTCTAGGAAATCATCCAAACATGTCACAAGGCTGAAATAATGTATTAAACCAAAGTACAAGAAAAAAATAAATAGCTCCACATCATCACATTCTAAACATGGTCCCATGCTCTCCAGCTCCAAAGAAGTCAAACACCTAATGTAGAAGGGTTTTTGAGCTTATCTATACCTGCAACAACATAATCTGTTTGGGACCGAAAGCATGGCCCAAAAAGGGTGTCAGACTAAATCTTAGTAGGCATACACCATGAGATCTATGCCTAACAGTAATTGATTATATGGAAGGTAGTAAGAAAAGAAATTCAGTAAACAAGTAAGTACACAAGGTAAACAATTCCCACAGTTTCAAGCATTCAAATAACAACATATCATCTAAGAAGATAATAAAAAATAGGTATCCCTATGGGAAGTACTCACATACAATCCCCTCTAGTCCTACCTAGCAACACAAGAAACCCTATTGGTAGTAAAATCATTCTATCCCCTCTGGTTCACATTAAGAATTGACTCTCTAGGGAAGCACTCACTATCAATTCCCCCCTATAGTCTCGTATTAGTACTAATGTTCCTTTATGGAAAAACTCAACGTCAATTCCCCCTGTGGCTTATGTTGAGGAACTACAGAAACATTGATCAAGCACTCAACATCAATTCCCCCAGTGGTCTCATATCGTAAGTTACAAAGACACTCTGGTAAAGTCCTTATGTCTATTCTCCCTAAGGTCTATACACCTGGTTCTCACAACCCTGTATAGGTAAAACAAGTATAACAACGTGTATCAACCAAAGTAAACCTCAAGAACTACTTGGATATCTTGTCTACAAAATCTCAGAATGTAAGGATACAAACAACCCATCCGAAAATACTAGGCATGGACAGTAAACCTCAACCTAATAGGAAAATGCGATCCAATGGTCAAAACAGGCTATCATGCATGGGAAAACACTTCAAAATCATAGAAATTAATCCTATTCATATTAAATTATCATCTACTCATGTATACAAGCATATAAGGCAATTATCAGGGAAAAAACAATAAACACTGAATACCATATTCATGGGGTATTGGCGATTTTGCACAGATAACTCAAAGACTATCTTTAGAAACTCAAAAACCGCCTTCATAGGTCTTAGGAGATCAATATACATGAATCTAAGGGATTGAATCACATTAGAATGCCAAATATCTACAAAAACATCTTAATCTTTCAACCGAATATAACTTGAGAAAGAGGAAAAAACATGAAATGAAGCTCAAGAAGAAGGAAAAGCATACTGAGACAATCCCAACACAAGTGACGACAATCAATTCCCAGAACACACGACAAATTGGGGGCTCAGAGATGATTCATTGGCATGTGAATGCCCTTGGAAGAACCTGACCTAAAAATGATGTTTTTGGATATTAGACATGGCCCTAGTACGTTTAGTGAAATAAAATAAAAATACACGGCATGAACGTTTTAAGTACACGATGTGTACTTTCCATTTTCACACTCCACATTAGGCAACGTCTATTTCACCCCCACACGGACATGTGTGTTTCCATTACTCGGTGAGCACATGGCTACCCACAGTAACCATGTCCATGACGTGTACTCATAATATAAACGACGTGTACTTCGAAAATTTCCATAAATTCCTCTTTTCTCAAAAACAAAAATAAGAATGAAAAACATATGTAAAAAGAAGATCCAGGTTCTTTCAATTATATACATTATACCATTCTAATCCAATTAAATTGGATTAACCATATGGTAAACTTCCTATATGAAAACCATTAATGGGTATCACCCTTATTATAAGTTATATCGGGCTCACTCATCAGCTATAATCGGGATCATCCTTTCATATAAGCTATAAGAGGCTTACCCATGAGTTATAATTTGGATAACCCCTTTTTATAAGTTTTTTTATTCTCACCTATTTCAAATAACTCTCAATTACCATTTAAAATACACATTAATCACTAAACTATTTTGAAAAGTCATCAAATCCCACATGAAAAATATTTCCATATAAAAATAACATTTTCATTTAGGATCCAATTTTAAATGCCATGATACCCCAATAAAAGTATAGGGGATATATTTTAAATACATTATGTCTTGTAGAGGAATCCAAATATCAATATCAATTATCAGTTACAACGATAGAGAATTCGTTATCGCCGTATATGTCAAACAAATAACATTCCTTTTGTCTTTTTGTAACGAAAGTAAAATGATTTGTATAAAAACGTTCTTGTGGAAAACATTGAATGAAATTATATATATACATAAAGTTTTCTTTATAATAATTTTATATACATAAAAATAAATATTTAAATTAATAGCATGATGACAAAGATTTGGTAATTAAATCTTGAGGCATTCAAGGTGTCCTACACCACATTGAACATTTAAATATTAATATCAATGAATTCATAAATAACATTATTATAGATAAAATATTGATATGAAATGTGATAGTTTTTTATATAAACCTTATAAATTAAAAGAGGTGGATATTATCAAGAAATACGTCAACTAAATGAGGTATAGACGAAATCATTTACCTTGATCTGACTTGTCTCGTTCATTCTTTAATTGCCTCTAAAATGGATAACTTCTTTTTATTAGAGCCAAAAGGTATTCTTGAATTTATATATGTCCAATAATAAGATTCAATGAGTAAGATATGGTTTTTGGGATCTTATTTGAGAAGATTTTGGAGGATCCAAAGGGCTTGATAGGTGTGAATAAGTTGGTAGAGGTGGTATCCTTTTATGAGTGGGAGGAGGGGAACCTGAAGATTATCTTGAAAATTTTTTTATTATAATTTTATATTCATTTTAATTTTGTCCTAATGACATTAATTTCAAATATAATATGGTTTTAGGTCTAAAACCTCCCAATCAATATGTTTTAGAAAAGTTTACGTCACTAATTTAACAATATATTCTTGATTTATCCCTTAGTTAATCTCTTACCATGTCTTCTTGCATTTTCATAATATATATTTACTATAATAACTATAATATTCCAAAAGATCAAAAATATTCTCATTATTTACATTGGTACCATTATATAAGTCAGTTGGAGGAATCATATTTTTTTATTACAATTATATCTTTTAATAAAATAGTAGTTTTTTTAAACCTCACTTATTTCAATTTTGGTGCTATTTCGTAATTGGTTTTTGTTAATGTAATAAAAACATGATTATTTCCAAAAATAAAAATGAACTAAAATAAAAATAGTCAATACCACCAATAAAATTCGTGTATTTCATCAATATAATCTAATTACATTTATTTTAGTATTTATAATATAATCTATTTGAATCTTTCATTAATAAGGTAATCATTCCATCATCATTATGTCATAAATGAATTTCGTTATTTAATGTCTAAAAATTATAAATATCATACCACGATTTAGGAGTTTTTTAGATTTATTATGAATATTTATAGTCATATATATCACTTATATAACCCTATATTAAAATTATATCAATAAAAGAGTCATGTTTATGTTATATTTCCCATTAAATTAAATTAATTATTAAAACTTGTCATTATCACTCCCATGTGGATAGATGGGGTCCCAAAATAGACCTGAGGATGACCATAATTGGAAATAGTTCACCAAATCGTATTTGGAAATGTCTTAGGATAGTTTTATATTATTATAATATTACATTATTAACGTTATTTTCCAGATTTACACTTTAACCGAGGTAGATAAAAATTATTACTAAAGTTTATTTTCACAGTGTCAAAAAATAAAAGATACATATGTACATTATTTTGAACTCATGATTCCAAATATGGAATCCATTTTTTCAATTCCAAAAGACATAATTTGATTAAATTAATTTTAAATTAATTCAGGTTTTCAAAACTGAAAAATCTATTTTTAATAAGTAAAAACTATCAAAAGATTGACATGTGTTTATCTGTAAATAAATTTAATGTTAATTATAAATAAAAAAACTAGATTAAATGATAAAAACATATTCCATTTATTCTTTAAAACAATTAAATATCCGGATTTAACTGTATAAATTATTTTTAAGGAAAATATTATTTTCAATTAAAATTTAGCATATTTTTAATATTCATTAGAACATGATAGTTATCAAAAAAATATCAAAAATTAATCCAAAGTAAATTTTGATGTCACTCATCTAAATAAAAAGTTTTTTATAAGAAATATAACATATAAATGTGTCAATACTAAATTTAAATAGAGTTTTCCATCATATGGATTTGAAACTAAATTTTTAGAAAAACTCATCTTTGTCTGAAAATTAAATTTCTTCTTATATCATATCTAGAAAACATATAAAAAATTAAATTGAATACATAACATAGATTTTTCATTAAATAAAAATCTATGATGGTTGATCGTATTTTATAATAACAATTATAATCTTTTTAAAAATTTTTTCATAAAAACACATACATTGTATTCAATTGGTTTTTATTTCCATTTCAACTAAATTTGGTACCTAATGAATATTTATTTAAAAATGTGTAATACATATTTCAAAATTAATTTTATACTATTTTTTACAGTCTTCCAAAAACTATTCAATAAATACCAAATAATTTAATAATATTATTGTTCATTTATTTTTCGTTATAACTCATTATTCTGTACGACGTAAGATTTCAGAAAAACATGTTGTTGTGTGTCAAGTATGCTATTGGAAAAAATATCCCCATTAACATAAAATTAAGAACATATCATAAAAAGTAATAGATTTTAAAATGTATTATTCTGTTAATACATGGGTCATTACACATAGGTCACTTTAATATAATGTAGGAACTGACAAAATATCAACTTTTCACTCCTTCATAATATATGATAAAATGATTGTATATATATTTAATTCATTAAATTTTGGGGGATAGCTTAAAATACATTCCCATTGATATCATGTCCAATATATAATGGAATCTGTCAATTTTATTTAATTTTATGTCAAAAAAATTCCCAAAATAAAAGTAAAATATATTTTTTCTCAACGTGGATCACATCAATGTTATGTTTTGTATATAAAAATCACTAATATGGTAGTTAAGAAATGACAAACTATTCCTTACAATTTTTTTTAGATTAAAATAATATTCTTACCTTTTTAATGTGAAATTATTATTTTTTACTCTATTGTAAAATTATTCAACTGATAATGGTTTTGGGAGGATATTAAATTATTGTAATCAATTAAATGATTTTTCAATACAAAATATTGATGATCAGTACATAAAAATCATTGTTCCCTCAGGTAAACTCTCTTTATTTAGTTATAAAATTTATGTTATGAATTATTTTATTCACAAATTTTATAAGCCTTATTTACAATAACATTGTATCTAAAAAAGATTCTATGTAAAGGAAGATAATTAATAATGAACATTATCATATAACACAGAAGGAAATACACTTTCTTGTATACATAAAAATATTTAACACCTTTCTTAAAAAAAGATTCAAATCACAAATAATTTCTTAATGATATACATAAATAATATTTCTTATATATTTTATATAAAAAACAACCCTGTCATAATTAAATTTTATTTCTCCATATATATTATTAAGTATAAATTGAAAACATCCAATAAAATAGCACCTGAATAATTATCGAAATTAAGGATTTGATATAGATTAATTCCATCTATGATCTCTCCCACTATGGGATATCTAAATTCACTTCAAATTTTTTTTTTGATTTATAAATTTTTCCACAATTGTTAATCATTGGGATGACATTTGTTACAATTAGATATGTGATCATCTATATGTTGTCCTAAATTTATTTCATCAACTAAATTTGTAAATAGATGCTTCAGATGGATAATTATTAAATTGTACTCAATTTCATTAGCATTATATTTGGCTTATGTACATGGTAATTAAGTAATGTATAATTATTGGAATCATAGTAATTATTTGACATAATTATTGGAATGAGTTATTAGAGAGTATCAAATAGATTTAGTTGGTGGTTTGATGTCAGTCCCTGAGAATGAATCGTATTGGAATTTTCCATCAACCATAAAAAATGATTTCATGCATTTTAGATACAATGATAGACATTCATATTCATTATTCTACAACAAAAAATCATATGTGAAATAATATATATTTTTATACACCAATTACATTGGGCATAATAATTTCTTTTCGTCATAATAATAATTTAAAAACACATTGCATTCCAAGATTTTATCATATAAAATATAAATATCCAATGTATATAATTAATACCAAAACCACAAAAAATTTTATGATAGATTTTTATATGAAATTTATAATTTTCATATTCAAACGTTTCACACAGAGACATAAAATAAAATAATTGTATTGAATTTTTTTAGTAAATTTTATTATTTCATCTACTACATTTTCATATTAATCAGTATCTCATCATAATATTTTTCTAATTAGGATCCATTAAATATCTTAAATCACAGTAAAGTTGGGGAATTTATTAAAATGTCTATAAATTAAAAACCATTGAAAAACATTATAATTAAATCTCAAAAAAACATATTCAAAATGAATGGTGATTTGGGGGAGAATATAATAGATTATTAGGAATAAAATTAAAAATAATTTACTCTTCATATTTTTAAAATATTTTGTTATAAAAACTAATTTATTATCCGGTTAATGGAATTTGGATACTTCTTTCAAGTTTAGAAATATTTTTTATAAACATCTATCGAATAACACTATACAAATTAATGATATATCCATCAATATTGAAATCAATATTCTTCATTAGTTAACCTAGAATAAATAACATTAATAAAAAATTGAAATATTTATTTTGGTTGAGAATGTAAATTTATTATAGTGGTTATTCAAATAATGTATCTTTTGTTTGATTTCATGCGAAAAAATTGACAATATATTAATTTCAACTACTGTGTTTTATGATGAGAGTTAAAACACATTATGACAAATAATAAGATATGGTGACCTATCCATAATTTTGTATATTGTTTTTTTTGTTATAATGAATGTGGTTGATATAATAAAATCATATAACAAATTTTCACTTTTGGAAGATAACATGTCTACAGTGATTTAAAAAATGGGAAATGATTGATTGTGTTGGGTAATCTGCGAACCATTTTTACATTTTTGTTGAGTTTCCTAGTACTAAAAGTTTTTTGTATGGATTTTTTAAGGTAGTTTTTTAGGTGCGTTCATATAATTATTAAGGATAACAATCTTATTTTAAATCTCTATTCTTATTTTGGACACCATATCCTTTTAAAATGTCTTAAAATATTTTGATGATTAATTAGTAACAATGTTATGATTAATTTTTTATAAATTGTAACAAATAATAGTGTAATGTTGTAGAACATGAAGATAATTAAAATTTCCAGTACCCAGTTTATTTCTTTATGATCATGGGGTGTCTAATTAATTTTACTTAGATTATGATTACATAAAGATTGAACTGGTTTTTGTTTTAGTGGTAACTATTTTTATAATTTTTTATAACATATTTATCATATTCATGCTTTATTGAATAATAGATGATTCACTTTGGTAAAAATAATTTCTGTGTTTTGAAGTTATTAGTAATGTTATTAAATTAATAAATATAGAATGGATCAATATTTCAATAGAAACATGTAATTATTGTTTAATAACTATATTTCCACTACACCATAAAACCAAACTAAAATGAAATTATACTATTGAAACCAAGATAAAACAATTATAGATGTTGCAATTTATAGGGAATAAATAATAACTTTATAGGGTTTTTATAATGATTTTTTTTCAATTCAGGTAATTTTACAAAATAGGGAGTATATACAATGCTTTGTGCCTTTTTGAATAAATGTATTTAAAAAATTCTCAGGTCTGTGGTTGTTCATTAACAACCCAAAACATTTCTATTGTGTGGGGTTCCTTTGTATGAAAATCATAAACATTTATAAAAGATTAAACATGATAGTGGCTATCATGATCATCGTATATTTATTTAAGTTAATAAAAATGAAAGAAAAATGTGACATAGTAATTCATAGACTTTAATATAATTGAAAAAATTATACTATTACATATATTAGGCAATACATACATCATGTTTTTCATATTGATAATAAAATATATAAATTTGATAGATTAAAATATGATAAAGGAAATAACTACTAATTTTTATAAATATATATCGATCATTTTCCAAAAAATTCATTTGACAATGAAAAATAAAATAAAAAATATTATAAAATAAACATTAAAAATACATATATAATTAAAAATCACCTACATATAAAAAAATTAATGGATGAATAAAATTTATAACAAGTAGATAAATAATTTCTCTAAATTATAAACAACTTACAAAATTATGATATAGAACATCAAAAATTGATCTTGAATTCTAATTTACTCCCTTAATGTTACTGTAATCATGGACACAACAATAATGAAGAAATTTTTTTATAAAAAACAAGGAAAAGGAATAATGAAATATTAATCATCAGCCCCATTTGACCAAAAAATGGTTTTAAAAGAATAAATATTATCTTTGTTCAGGAAACAAGGATGAATAAATAAATATTTATGGTAAATGGTCGGTAAAAGATGATTAATGTTGATAAAAATGAACTATAATGGCCATAAAATATCACCAAGTGGATTTCAAAGGCATTGTAGGACATGTAAAAACGGTTGGAGTCAAAAAAATTAAATGACTATTTTGGATTATTGGGTTTAAGTGTTTTTATAAAAAAACTTATACATTGGTTTTTTTAACAAAAAACACATTAAAATAATTTTTAAATATGCTTTGTAATATTTTTGTAATAAAACTGACACCAAAAATAGTTTTTGAACATCTTGAAATTTTTTTTCTGAAAACTGAATCTACAAAGCTTATATAAATATTTTTAGTATGTTTTTTAGATAAACCATCAAGTCATATTTTTTAATTGTTAGAATCAGTTTTAGGAGTAAATAATTCTAAAAAGGTCTTATAATGTCAGTTTTGTTGTCAACAAATTCTGAAAAGTATCCTCATACCATGTTGGCAGTTGTTTATAGTAAACCAATGGCATGCAACTGATGTTGAATACATTTTTTCTACTAGTATTTTCATATATATTTATTTTGAGTCTATTATTGTACCACGATCATAAGAAAATTTAATATATTATATTCTTATTATAAAGACATTGACCCTAGTACCCCAGATAAAATGGTTACTTTTATACATTATAACTATATACAATGAGTCATATCTGGAAGGGATAAATATTTAATACATCCTTATATATTGAATAAATAATTGAATATAACATTTCAAGTGATATCATAAAGTAAAAATTCATGTGAATGTAATTTTATCACCCCGTTACCAATATGACTGGTAAGCCTTTATCCTTGTGATGAGTTTTCCTTTTCATTGACTGCATACAATTGAGATCGAATTGGGGGGATTCTAATAATTGTGATTTCATAGATTTTTTTGAATCACAACAATATCCTAGGTTTTCAACAATCGTCTGGTGGGTTATATGCTATGTAATTAGGTTACATGATATGTACTGGTTTCTAGAGGCATCTTGTGAAAGGATTCATATATTGAAGGTCACTCATTGTGAGTAGCTTCTACATGTCCTACATTATTTAATGAATAATTTTTATTTTAAATATGCATATTTTTCTATGGGTAGTATAATTAACTATTTCAAAATGTGAAATTAAATTAACCGAAGTGAAATAACTCGACTATGTTTTTTGAAAAGGGAATTCCATATTAGACCTATTATCTCATCCTCTATTTTTTTCTCCCTCATCCTAAATCCTTCCAAAGGTGATCTTAAATCTCCCCCAACCATAATAAGACCTTTTTTGGTGTTCAATCATCATTTCACTTGAGGTTTTATTTCTGGGAAAGCATTATTCAACGATCATCATCATTATCTCATTCAACTCCATTTGGATTTAAATAGATCTTCCTGATGATTATGGTTATATTCATTATGTTATTTGATATCATATCTTGGTTTGGTTTCTAGTTCTTCTACACATTTTTTCTCATTGTCGGATATTGTTGTGAGTGTTGATTTCTAGGAAAAGGTAGGTGGTCTTTTCCAGTTTGGACAAATTTATAATCCTTAAAATAACAGTATTTATTAAAATTGATTAATTAAATTCAATTTCACTCTATTTAAATACATTTAGTTGATAAAAACTAATTATAGGTAATTAGTATATTTGAAATGGTTCTGGCATTGAAATTTTGGAAAACACTAACACCATTGAATTGTGTAGTATTTAAGGAAATTAGTTAATTTAAATTATTGAATTTAAATTGACGATTATATGGAAGTGATTTCAATTAAATTGATGAGTTTAATTGTGGAAATAAACCTTCAAATTATGGAATTGGATTTAATGGATTTTAATCATCTTAGTGTGGCTTAAAATTCTTTGATAGAAACCCGTTGGTTTTATCATATGAAAGTGGAATGTTTACTTAATGACCCCCAGTTTTTTAATCTATAATTTGAATTGAAATGGAAGAATATTATTTTATTTTATTATAATAAGTCTTAAAATAAATTTCTCATTATTGATTATTTAATAACATAAGAAATACATAATTAGTAAGTGAGTTATTTTCACACACTATACCCAGTTTTAGTGTTCTAAACATACATGAAGCAAGTCACATATCCTATGGTAAGATGACAATTTTTATTTTCCAGTGTTAGGGAAACATCTGTATACACATTTTCCTGAGATCAATTACAGAGTATCGAGTCCTATAGTGGGAAATAATATCATACCTATTCCAAAGATGACCATTTCATCACATGATATTTATATTTGAGATATAAATGTATTCCAATGTTGTAAAAATTATTTACATGCCTTTAGAATTTAAAAAAACCATTTTAGGTTACTATTTTTCTTAAAACATTGTTTATAAATATATCATAACTTGTAAAACCTTTTCTTTATGTACATTCCATGATTTGAATGGTATATCATGATTTATTAAAATATGCATTAAAATTCCCATCCCATTTTTTTAAAATTAAATGAATTATTTTAGTTAATCAATATTCGGAAAATATTATCGAATCCACCATGAGTCCTAAGAAGGATTGTTATACCACACCACAGTTGGGATTTCTAGTGATTAGTGATTTTCTCATTAAAAGTTTGAGAAAGGGTAAATTTTCTCTTGGGTGTGGATCATGATTTTGAACATTTTATATGGTGAGTTTTTTCCATAGGTACTTTGGTTGTTTGTACATTTTTTGGTACATGGGTTACATTAATTTGTGCCTCTTTATAACATTATGTATTTGGGTATTTTACTCCTCATGGTGTTTCATTAGTTGTGTATAATTTCTTGATACATTTTATTCTACTATGTTTTATCTATTATTCATTACCAAATTCTTGTTTTACCATGTCGGGTACTAGTTGTTGGCCCGTGGGGATTGTTAATGCCCTTTAGAATATATCTGGTAATGCTTTGGAACATTTTTACTAGGGTACCAGTGCTGGATCATGAAAAAGTTTTATCTGAGTCTGGTTGTAAATATTTTATCTTAAAATTCATTTTGAAATTGAAATATTTCCAAGACATAAGAGGAAGGTCCGATTGAGTGTCTATCTATCTCTCATAGTAATGAAGCATAAGTCACTAGGGGTTGTCAGGGAAAGATTTATAGTATAATAGTTCTATAATTTTCCCTATTTTGATTTGTATGGAGTGAAATCCATATGTCATTGTTCTGTTTGTTCCAAATAATTTACCTTGTTGCATAGTTTGAGTGTTAGAATGATGTATTCCTTTTTGTCTCCTGATGTTCTACAACACCATGCCCCTAAGAAGATGTGAAAATATGATCTAGGAGGATTTTGATTCTCAAATGCAATGAGTGAACCCTCTAGTGTACCAGAATCTAGTTGAGGTGATTGTGATCATTGCCTATGCACGAGGACATGCACCACATCTAGTTCTAGTTCAAGCACCTGTTGTGGATCCATATTGGGATGTTATGTGAAAACATTCCGAAGAATTCTTTCAGAATAAGTCACAAGATTTCAAAGGATATGCTGATTCTAAACATGATGATAAATGGTTGTGCCAGATATAATGTCTATTTCAGTTCATGGATACACTGTAAGAGATCATGTTGAATTGCTATACCTTCACATAGGATGGATAGAGAATGAGATGGTGGGACACGATGGTTATTTCTAACAACCATGAGGGATTATATTTTTAAGATTTTGGGGTTATTTTCACCGACTACATCTATCCAGATTCAGTGGTGTTAGCACAGACTATGGAGTTTTTTAAGATTGAGTAGGATGACAGAACGATGACTGAGTATTCAAATATATTTACTGAGTTGCTGAAATTTGTTTATGATATTGTGTCTAATGAGAGTATGATGTCTCTATGGATAATTTTTGGAGATACATAAAATATTTTTTTCTTAGTTTTCATGTTGAATCGTCCCAATTATAATGATATGTTGGATTGGAAGATGGTGGATGAGATGGATCTGGCTTCAAATTCCGTGTTATTAAGAGTTCATTTCTCTCCCAATTGTTCTATAAGTAAATTTAATGGAAAATGAATTCTGATGATTCTCAAAGTAGTTCTCAATGGTAGTATTAATGTATATTTCTTATATAACCAGAAGTATATCCTTCGATTTTATATTAGTGTGCAAAGACTTGACATTATAATAGAGTTTTCACTGATGAAACGGCGAACTGTAGATCCTGAAAATGTTCCAAACACATACAGATATTATTCCATTACATTTCTTCTCTATGTAGTGGGACCAGATTAAATCTAAATAATTATTTTCGGAAATAAAATGCATCACATATAAAAGGGTTCCATCTATAGGAAACCGGAATAAAGCTACCTCACTTAGTGAATGAGTGTATGGAGGAAGAAGATACATGACCAAAACTGTAAGTGATAACATTATAATACCTTAATCTTATTTGGATTCTATATTTGATAATGATTCATCTAACTCATTTATTTCAACTCATATAATTAATTTAATTACTCATCCTGTTTTATATTATTCAATGGATATTACTACAACCCTTGTATCAAATAGTTAGAAGTGTCTCCATAGTCCTTCTTGTGTCTTCTCTCTATTATATTTCAATCATTATAGTTGTTTTCTGGTCATAAACATGAAATCTCTTGACATCAAATTTAGAACGTATTTTACCATTCATAATAAAAAATGAATTAATTTTTATATTTAATGGGTCTACATTAGTACCCCCAGTGGCATTTTTCTTTTTCTTGAAGGAAAATGGGACCCATGGTCGAGCATAACAGGAACATCGTAACTAAAGTTGGGGAAAGTAATATCAGTTTTTTTATTTTGAAATGGAGTGGTAATCTTTGATTAGTTATCTACCTCTAGATTTTTTTTTGATTTTCTCGAAGTGTTTCCTTATTTCATTACTAGTTTTCATTCGATATGTGAAGTTTCCATTTCCATTGACTTGATGCATGGTACACAATCGGATTCAATTCCCTCTTACTGAATGGAATTTGCTAAAATGAAATAGATGATTTCCCACATGGATGATATTCATGGGAAGGGATTTGTATTCCAGAGTGTATCATAATGGGCCTCACCAGTTCTATTCACTAAGAAGGCAAGTGGTTCTCATCTATTATTTGTTGATCACATAATGATCAATAGATTAATATGGAAAAAGATGTATTTGTTTCCATGGATTGATTATATATTTGATTATTTGAAAGAAGGGATTTTTTTTTCAAGGACCACCCTTCGATCAGGTTACCATTAGTTGAAGATAAAAGAATCTGTCCTTTAGAAAACAACATTTTTATCAGGTAAAACCATTATGAGTACCTTTTTATTATCTTTGTTCTTAAAAAAATCTTAAAACATTAATGGATGCAATTAAAATTATTTTAAATGGTTATATGGATAACATTGTGGATGTCTTTTTGAATGAAATCCTTATTTAATCTAAATCATAGGAGGTTCGTATGCATCACTGAGTTGGTAGAGAAATCACTGACCTTATGAAAATATTGGAACGCTTCATTAACGGACTTTGGAAGTGAATTTATTATGGCACGTGGTGTATGAACAAGGAATATCATTTGATCATGTGATGGGGAAATATGTCATGACATAAGGAGAACCACATAATTTCTTCAATTTTTGGAGTTTTAGGGATTAACCAAAATATTACAACTTGTTTTTGTTGGACTTCTCGAAGTTGGATTCTCTGATGAATAATCTAACTCGGAAGGGGTTGAATTTTTATTGGAATGATAAATTCTATTGATCTTTTTTTAGATGAAACAACTATTGAATGTCAGTCTGGTGTTGACTCTCCTAGAGGTTATTTAGTGCTCTGTGGTCTTTTTTGATATGTCAGTTTCAGGATTGGGATGTTTTCATATGCATGTTAGTCATGTATTAGGATGTTTCTTTCGTTATCTTAGGCCATATGATAAGAATTATCCTACCCATGGACATGAACGTGCATCTATGATTGATGTGTTTATTTGTTGGAGGAACTCCATTTAGCAGAAATTTTTAGTGTGTATTAAGAACAAAAAATCATGAGTTATATCTTCTCTGAAAAACGTTTAAATCATTATTAGAGATATTGAGTGGAGTGCCTACACTATTTCAAATTTGATATCGCCTACACCCTGGGGATAACTAAATTCATTGAAGATTAATTTACCACGAATCATTAAACCCAGTAACTAAAAGAAACTCTATAATAGTGTTATTTGATAGCTCTTATTGCACAGTTAAATTTTGGGGTTCATGAGAATGGGGATGACGTTTTTTAGCTACAATTCAGTTTTCATCAACTATTATCAAGATGAATCGTCAAAATTGAGAACTTGATTATGAATTCTATAGGATTAGAGACTCTCATTATGGTGTGTAGATAGTTTACATGTGTTCGTTCTCCAAAAAGGTTGTTCTGTGTTATCATAATCGATTTGATGTGTCTTTATTGGAAAGGAAGGATGTGGTGTGAGATGGTCATTATTCCTAGTCAGTTGTGCACCCAAAAACTAGTATGATTTTCTATGGAATGTGTAACACCTCGAGATTATATGAAAAGTATTCTTTTAATTTCATTAATGTCTTGTGTTGTATGCTACACCATGATTACCTTGCGCTATACGCAACACCGTATTAGCTTGCAGTAGACGCAACAATATTCTTGGATCGTGTTACACACAATTTTGATAATATTTATTCTACGCAAAATTGAGTATATATATATATATATTCAATGTATAAATGAAATATGGTTTGATTATGTTATACGAAACAACGAAGGATTCTTTCACAACACACAACCCTGACTTGGCTTGCATTACAAGCAATCACGACCTTCCTCGATAGCGTGTGTTGTACGCAATACCGGGTTTTACTAAACAACGATATATTTATATAATATTATTATAAACTAGCTGTTATGAATAGTATTAACAAAATTTTGAATTTTATAACATTATTATTCGTCTTTCACATTTTATAAAACATGGTTTAAGAACCAAATAAATTTTTTTGGGTAAACACTACGGGAAATATGACCTTTCCCAATGCTTCTATACCAACGGTTCATAAAAACCGTTGGTATAGGTTCCCTTTCCCAACGGTTTGGCCAAACCGTTGGGAAAGCCCACATTGTGGGGACCTTTCCCAACAGTTTTGGAAAACTGTTGGGAAAGGTCCCCCATGGAGCAACCTTCACCCAGAATCAAATCAAGGCTCAAAATCTTTCCCAAAGGTTTGACAAAACCGTTTGTATAGATGCTTTGATTTTTTATTATTTCGTCTTACCCAGAACATTATATAAATCAAAATTTAATATAATTATGAGAATATATATATATTTATGTAATTATATACACAAAAGTCATGTGAGGTTAGTGGTTAAGTCGTTCAATAATAAACTAGGGGTCCTGGGATAAAATCCCAGCGAATGTTTTTTTTTTCTGAAATACATATACCAATGGTTCCACAACCGTTGGTAAAGACTTTCATATTAATTATACCAACGGTTTCCAAAACCGTTGGGATAGGTCTATACCAACGGTTTTGGGAAGACCCTTGGTATAGACCTATCCCAACGGCTTACTTGGCCACGGTTCTCCAAACCGTTGGTATAGGCTATACCAACGGTTTGGAGGCATATACCAACAGTTCCAAACCGTTGGTATATGTTAGTTTTCCAGTAGTGAAAATAAGTATTTTTTAAAAAATGCAGTTTTGCCGCCTTTTGATGGAGCACCAACATTAAATCTAGTTTCTGACATGTTTATAAGTTCAATTTGACAAAATAAAATTCTTCTTTGGAATCATGAAATAATTATTTACTTTGAATAAATTTTCATATCATTCTGGTAACTTTCATATTTTTATGAATAGTAAAAACACGGTATATTTTAATTAAAAACAACATTTTCAATTGAAATAATTAATAGTGATAAATTTTTAATTTGAGTGGTTTTAAAGTATATTTAGAATATATTTTTACAATTTAATACAATTTTGGTCATCGGATGTAATTTCACATTTAAACCATTCATAAACAAGTGTCAATCTTTTGATAGTTATTATCTCTTAAGAACACGCTATTTGTTTTGACGACGGGAATTAATTTTTAAATTAATTAATGCAACTGATATGTTTTGAATTTGGTAAAATAGACATCATTTTTGAGTTCATAATATCAAATATAGATTAGGCCTAATTTTTGGTATTTTTTTGGAAACTTTCATTTTTTTGATGAATAGTGAAACCACTAAGTGGTAGTTAAAAAACTGAATTTTTCATAAAACATAATTTAACTACTTCTGTGAGTGGAATTTCAAAAATCCGAGAGACACTGTTGATGTCAGTAAGTAAAAGGTGGTTCAATTAGATGAAAATAAATTTTGGTTAATAGTAACTTTTTACTTTTTTTACCATGGTAAAAAGTAAATAGGGTAATTAAGGGTAAAAATGATATTATTATTATCCTAACACATGTCCAAATTCTATTGGATAAGTGTAATTAGACAAAAAAACAACCTTAGTAATAAAATATGACCATTTAGGCCCACTTGGATTAGATTAGGACATTTATTATTATTTAATTCAAAGAAGAGTTAAAAGAGTTAAAATCAAAGTTTATTTACTAAAACATTTTTAATATAGGGTTATACATAAGATAAATACGATTGTAAATATTCATTAGAAAGATAATAAGATTTTATACATAATGATAGTTTATTTATAATTTTTAGACATTAAATAAGTTAATTTATTTATGACACAATGATGATGCAGTAATTACCATAATAGTGAAAAATTAGAATAATTGATATTATAAATACCCAAATAAGTGTAATATGTGACATTTTATGAATTACACTAATTTTATAGGTTAATATGACATGTTAATATTGATTTAATTAAATTTTATAGAACTAATCATTCTGTTATAATTTTCAAAAAAATCAATTATTAAATAGTGTCAAAATTGACATAAAATAGTTTTTAAAACAAATATTATATTATTAATTGTTATTTTATTCCTAAAAATCTAATGTTCGGCCAAATGACTTATATAAGGTTATATATATTAATAATTAACAACTTGGGGTTCTTTTGGATTGTTATATTATGTTAATTAACCTTATAGGGTAAGAACACAAGAAGACACAGTAAAAGTAAAATAATTTAACTTAATGTTAAATCTAAATGATAAGGTTAAAATAGGAACCTAAACTTGTGTAAATTCTATTTTATGAGAGGATTTAGACCCATCCCCACCTTAGATTCTAAATAAATCAATTTGGAGCTATTTAAAACCGAATTTTACTTTATAATCAAATAATAGTTTTAGTTATTCCAAAGGTACCCCTCTCCTCCGTTATAAAAGGGAACCTCCTCCCCCTCTTCCTCACACCACATTGAGCCTTCATGATCGGCCAACCCCTGCCAATTTCTCGTCTCCACTTCACTAGAAACATCTTAGAGGTTCTGGGCTTCTTCAAAGACCTATTTTAGTGCCCTAAAAGGAGGTATCAAAGAAGCACTTCAAAGAAGAGGTAATGTCCGTTACCGATTTTTTCATCTTTATTTCTTCTTCCACTTCATCTACTTTAGTTGTTTCATTATGAAGTAATAACATAAGTATCACTCACATTCTGATATTTTATTATAAGTATGAAACAACCCTATTTCACCATCTATCCATCCTATGGAAAAATAAATCACCGCGCGTGCGTACGTACGAAATACCATCTCCACGCCGTGGTGTAATCTATTTTCCATCACCACTTTACATGGATGGGTATAATGGTGTAAATAATAACTATATATGATTATTTTAAAGTGATATTGATTCTGAAATAGTATACATACACTCCAATACAGTCCCACGGTCATGAGAACAATATCATCGCGTGTGCGTATGTACGGACTACCGTCGCCACGACGCGATGAGATTCATTCTCCACGTTAACCATTCCTGAATGATTATAAAGTATATATAATAAGTAAAAATTAAATATATGACATAATAATGATACTGGATTTATGATTATATATATGTATGTCATCTACTTAATTCCATTCTACTAAATAAGAAAAAGAAAACAGCGTTCATGCGTACGTACGGTCTACCGTCTCCATGAACGGTGTATTTATTTCCATTTACTGATATATTATATATATATATTTATTCGGAATATATATTATATATAAATCATGTTTTATATTATGGAATTAAGTAATCATGATCTAAGTAATCATATAATAATTACAAGTCAAAACACGGACGACAAATGAAACGATTTTACCCAAAACGCTCTTTATCATGGAATTTACAAAAGAACGGGTAATATAAAGTCATAAGTGAACCATATATGATATCATAACAATGAGTATGATTATTTAATAAGTCAATGACTTTATTTAAATCATTATACCGGAGGTTCGGACACTTACGAAGCAAATTGGGCCTAAGGTAAGGGATGAATTTTCAATCTCATTTTTATCCGAGATTGCTTATACGAAAATATTTACTGGTGTTACGTTAATCATCCATGACCATGTTTTCTAAAAATGCTTCCATAAAATGTTTACCATTCTTCCATGGATGTTTAAAGTCATTTTTACCCTTTTTTGAGTTTTTACCACATTTAATGAATGGAATCTTTCCTTTGGTTACCATATAAGGTACTTTTTGATTTTTCCGACAAAAGTACGAGGAGAATATTATTTTTAACTTATACGGTGTGAACGGATTTTTACAATTTCATAACACCTCATTTTCAAGATGCTTCCTCTACAGGATTTCATGACTATTTTCAACAAAACCCTTATCTTTTAAAATTTCATGGAATTTTATGAAAAGAAAATGATTTTAAATAAGGAAGGATATTTTCCTCAAGAATTCATTTCAAGTGTTTTGTCAAAACTATTTTCCATCTAAGATGACATTATTTCATATGTGTATGTTTCAAGTAAAATGTATGATTTAAATAGTTTCAATTTTCTTGTGATGAAATGATATCAATTGTTTATGGATTATGTTATGATGGCATGATGTTTAAGAATCCCATTTTATTTCATGGGTTATGCTATGATGTATGATTTATGATTTTGTGGCACATGAAAGAATGATTTCATTATGAGATGGGTGGGACCTATATCTCCCTCCAATTAATTGGGTAAATATTTTATATCTCATGGGAAATACATGGCTGGAACGGTAGGTTATACCGGTTCAGAGAAACCGGACTGAAACGAGGAGTGAACTCAGTTCAAAAAGGGACTTTTTCCACTAAGATAGTCTTGGAAATGAGTGTTGACTAATAAGAAATGATTCTCTATGATTATGTGTGTATGACACAAAGTTTCATGTTTTAGGTTATGATTATTGGGATTACATTTCACTACTATGATTTATCCCATGTTATTAAATTATGATCTTTTTTGTAGGTTAAGATTTCCAAAAGATATGTTCTTATTAATATGACGTGATTGATATTTCTTTTGTTTACCCTTACTGAGCATTTGAGCTCACAGTTTTATGTTATCTTTTCCCTAGGAAATAAATAAATGATTTAGGTTAAAAAAAGAAGATCTTTATGGGAGATGTTGAAGATCTTTCACCACGATTAGAAGATTATATTCCATGTTTCCAAAGACACTAAACTATTACGGTCCTTGTGTGTGTGTTTTTGTTATGTACTAAGTATTCCACAAAAGTAATGTAATGTCTACGTATGTTAAGATTTGGGTCTCTATAGTTGGTATCAGAGGAAAGGTTTAGTCAAACTTTGGAATCTGGGATGCAAAAACGTTAGTGAGATCCCTAGGATATTTCTACGGTATGTCTATGGATGTCCCTAAGGTTAAGTATACATTATAGTCCTAGAATTGCGCTAACAATCTTAGAATTAAACCTAAGATGTTAGATATTGAATTTATGCCCCCTTTATTATATTGTTTTCCCCAGCATGATTTTTTCCTCTCACACTATTCTTTTTGGGTTTTAGAAAATGGCTGGAAGAAAGATGATTCACGATAATGGAGGATATGATGGAAAATGGAATGATATTCTTCATGAGCAACCAAATGAAATTGGATTTGGAAGTCCAAACATCATTATTATTCCGAATCAGCAATCTCATAATATGATCAATAAAGTAAAATTTGTTAAGTTTCCTGACTCGGATAATAAGAGAAAGATGGAGTTTCATGATGATCATAGAGGAAAGAAAGTTCAATTTCCCATATGTAAATCATGTGGGAAGAGGAATCAAGGAGAATGTTTCAAAGGAACTGGAAGATGCTTTGGGTGTGGAAAAGAAGGACACAAAGCCAGTAAGTGCAAAGGAAAAGGTTCAGTTAACACAAGGGATGAGGATAATGGTATTGTTACGACATCAACAATGGTTAAATGTTTTAAATTTGGAATATACATGCATTATGCAGACCAATTCCCTAAGGGAAAGTCTCATGAAGAGAATCAGTATGGTCGTATGGGTAGTATTTATGTTGATGATGATGAAGAGTCTACAAATGATATGTGAGATGAAAGAATTGTTGAAGCTCGGTCAATGGTTTAAGAATGTAGTGGAATGATTACAAGTTTATCATGTGTAATGTTGTATAAGTAATCTCATGGTACTATGGAATAAAGAGACATCTAAGGATTGTTACACTGTTGTCTTTCCTTGAGTTTTCAAAGTGTTTGATTAATGGTACCAGTATCCATGAATGGTTATTCAGATATTTTTGGAATGTAGATGATATGCACATAATGAAGGGATAAGGGGAAAATGAAATGTTTGATAGTATTCATGAGCTCATGACTGATATTAGGAGAAGGTTATATCATGGTTTGATTATATAGAATTTTTGGATTTTGGTATGTGGAAAGAGTTAACTTTTGACTACATTCATGATTTCACTAAGGATCAATGGGTATTCATTCTTCAATAGAATACATGATTAAGGTATTCACATGTTTGTAATTTGACCAACAAGATATATCATATGATATATGGGGGATAAATGATGGCATTCACGTGATCATTTTCTTTATACTATGAGCTTGGACCAAAGTAATTTAGATAAGCCTAATGATTGAAATGGATTATGTTGGAATTAAGTTAGTATTGTTTAAGGATAAAACTTTTTTGATATTGTTGATGGGATGTTATAGTAATATAGATTTAGAAAAAGGACAACCTGTAGGATGGGCAATAGCCCATCGCTTCGGACAAGGCTGTGGGAATTGAACCCACAACCGAAGTGCGACTGGCATTTATCGCCTACCACTAGCCTACAGGAAGTCCCTGGTTAGTAGAAACTAGTTTTATTTTATTAAGCGGTACGATATATGAAGTATAAGTTCATTTTTGGAACCATGTACGATTAATCTAACCATAAGATGGACTTATAACTTTGGCTAACCTTTTGTTTGAAAGAGATGGAATGACCCATCATTTTATCACATGATCTGCTAACACATCACGAATAACAAAGTCAACTTCATTTCATTAAGGGATGAAGTGGAAATTGTTCAATTCACGAACAATAGTGAGATTGTACCAAAATCATGCAAGTATTTCTTTTAATTCATCAACTTAAGGGAAATGATCTTGAAAACCAAAAATGTTGTCCTAGTTCCCTTATATCCGATTAATCAGATGGTACCTTAGATAATCACAAATCAATAGCTTTGTGATTGTTGGCTTTTTCATAGCCATGTTCTCTACCACTCTCCATCAGAACATGATGGTTAGATTTCTCTTCCATATCCATATTTTCACCTATGTGGAAACCCAGTGATTAGTTTATTTGGGTAACCGTTACGTTTCATACTTTTGATTTTAAAGATTGGTTTTGGAATTCCTTTTTACGATGTGGGTTTCTATTAAAGAAACTTTCGAATAGTAAACCATTTATAACGCCGACGAATTTCGAGGGAGAAATTCATTTAAAGGGGGGTAGAATATAACACCCTGAGATTTTATGAAAAATATTCTTTTAATTTCATTAATGTATTGTGTTGTATGATACACCATGATTACATTGCACTATACGCAACACCGTATTAGCTTGCAGTATACGCAACACTATTCTTGGATCGTGTTACACACAATTTTGATAATAGTTATTCTACAAAACATTGAGTATATATATATATATATATTAAATGTATAAATTAAATATGGTTTGATTATGTTATATGAAACAACGATGGATTCTTGTACAACATGCAACCCTGACTTGGCTTGCATTACACGCAATCGCGACCTTCCTCGATAGCGTGTGTTGTACGCAATACCGGGTTTTACTAAACAATGATATATTATTATAATATTATTATTAACTAGCCGTTATAAATAGTATTAACAAAATTTTGAATTTTATAACATTATTATTCATCTTTCACATTATCTAAAACATGGTATAAGAACAAAATAAATTTTTTCGGGTAAAATAAGTATTTTAAAAAAAATGCAGTTTTGCCGCCTTTTGATGGCGCACCTACTTTATATCTAGTTTTTGACATGTTTATAAGTTCAATTTGACAAAATAAAATTCTTCTTTGGAATCATGAAATAAAAATTTACTTTGGGTAAATTTTCATATCATTCTGGTAACTTTCATATTTTGATGAATAGTAAAAACAAGAAATATTTTAATTAAAAACTACTTTTTCAATCGAAATAATTAATAGTGATAAATTATTAATTTGAGTGGTTTTCAAGTATATTTAGAATATATTTTTACAATTTAATACAATGTTGGTCATTGGATGTAATTTCACATTTAAACCAGACATACACAAGTGTCAATCTTTTGATAGTTATTATCTCTTAAGAACACGCAATTTGTATTGACGATGGGAATTAATTTCTAAATTAATTAATGAAACTGATATGTTTTGAATTTGGTAAAATAGACAAAAATTTTGAGTTCATAATATCAAATATATCTTAGGCCTAATTTTTGGTATTTTTCGGGAAACTTTCATTTTATTGATGAATAGTGAAACCACTAAGTGGTAGTAAAAAAAATGAATTTTTCATAAAACATAATTTTACCAATTTTGTGAGTGTAATTTCAAGAATCCTAGAGACATAGTTGATGTCAGTAAGTAAAATGTGGTTCAATGAGATGAAAATAATTTTTGGTGAACAGTAACTTTTTACTTTTTTTAACCACGGTTAAAAGTAAATAGGGTAATTAAGGGTAAAATGATATTATTATTACCATAAAACATGTCCTAATTCTATTGGATAAGTGTAATTCAACCAAAAACAAAATTAGTATTAAAATATGACCATTTAGGCCCACTTGGATTAGATTAGGACATTTATTATTATTTAATTCAAAGAAGAGTTAAAAGAGTTAAAATCAAAATTTATTTACTAAAACATTTTGAATATAGGGTTATACATAAGATAAATACGATTGTAAATATTCATTAGAAATATAATAAGATTATATACATAATGATAATTTATTTATAATTTTTAGACATTAAATAATTTAATTTATTTATGACACATTGATGATGCAGTAATTACCATAATAGTGAAAAATTAGAATAATTGATATTATAAATACCCAAATAAGTGTAATTTGAGACTTTTTATTATTCCACTAATTTTATAGGTTAATATGATATGTTAATATTGATTTAATTAACGTTTTTGGAACTAATTATTCTGTTATTATTTTCACAAAAATCAATTACTAAATAGTGTCAAAATTGACATAAAATAGTTTTTAAAACAAATATTATATTATTAATTGTGATTTCAGTCCTAAAAATGTATGGTTCGGCAAAATGACTTAGATAAGGTTATATATATTAATAATAAACAACTTTGGGTTCTTTTGGATTGTTATAGTATGTTTATTAAGCTTATAGTGTAAGAACACAAGAAGACACAGTAAAAGAAACATTATTTAACTTAATGTTAAATCTAAATGATATGGTTTAAATAGGAACCTAAACTTGTCTAAATTCTATTGGATGATAGGATTTCGACCCATCCCAACTTTATATTCTAAATAAATCAATTTGGACCTATTTAAAACCGAATTTGACTTTATAATAAAATAATAGTTTTAGTTATTCCAAAGGTACCCCTCTCCTCCCTTATAAAAGGGCACCTCGTCCCCCTCTTCCTTACACCACTTTGAGATTTCAAGCTCTGCCAACCCCTGAAAATTTCTCCTCTACACTTCCCTAGAAACATCCAAGAGGTTCTGGTCTTCCTCAAAGACCTATTTTAGTTCCCTAAAAGGAGGTCTCAAAGAAGCACTTCAAAGAAGAGGTAATGTCCGTTACCGAATCTTTCATCTTTATTTCTTCTTCCACTTATTCTTCTTTATTTGTTTCATTATGAAGTAATAACATCAGTATCAATCACATAATGATATGTTATTATAAGTATGAAACAACCCTATTTCACCATCTATCCATCCTACGGAAAAATAAATCACCGCGCGTGCGTACGTACGGAATACCGTCTCCACGCCGTGGTGTAATATATTTTCCACCACCACCATACTTGGATGGGTATAATGGTGTAAATAATAACTATATATGATTATTTTAAAGTGATATTTATTCTGAAATAGTATACATACACTCCAATACAGTCCCACAATCATGAGAACGATATCATCGCTCGTGCGTACGTACGGACTACCGTCTGTACGACGCGATGAGATTCATTCTCCACGTTAACCATTCATGAATGATAATAAAGTATATATAATAAGTAATAATGAAATATATGACATAATAATGATACTGGATTTATGTGTATATATATTTATGTCATCTAATTAATTCCATTCAACAAAATAAGAAAAAGAAAACAGCGTTCATGCATACGTATAGTCTACCGTCTCCATGAACGGTGTATTTATTTCCATTTACTGATCTATTATATATATATATATATTCTGAATATATATTATATCTAAATCATGTTTTATATTCTGTAATTATGTAATCATGATCTAAGTAATCATATGAATAATTAAAAGTCAAAACACGGACGACAAATGAAACGATTTTACCCAAAACGCTCTTTAACATGGAATTTGCAAAAGAACGGGTAATATAAAGTAATAAGTGAACCATATATGATATCATAACAATGAGTATGATTCTTTAATAAGTCAATGAAATTATTTAAATCATTATACTGGAGGTTTGGACACTTATGAATCAAATCGAACCTATGGTAAGGTATAAATTTTCAATCTCATTTTTATCCGAGATTGCTTATACGTAAGTATTTAATGGGGTTACGTTTTTCATCCATGACCATGTTTTCAAAAATGATTTCATAAAATGTTTAAGAATCTTCCATGGATTTTTAAAGTCATTTTTACCCTTTATTGACTTTTTACCACACTGTATGAATGGAATCTTTCCTTTGGTTACCATATAAGGTACTTTTTTACTTTTCTGACAAAAGTACGAGGAGAATCTTATTTTTACCTTATACAGCGTGAACTGATTTTTACGATTTCATAACGCCTCATTTTCAAGAAGCTTCCACTACAAGATTGCATGAATATTTTCAAAAAAACCCTTATCTTTTAAAATTGAATGGAATTTTATGAAAAGAAAATGATTTTAAAGAAGAAAGGATATTTTCCTCAAGAATTCATTTCAAGTGTTTTGTCAAAACTAATTTCCATCTAAGATGACATTATTTCATATGTATATGTTTCAATTAAAATGTATGATTTAAATATTTTCAATTTTCTTATGATGAAATGATATCAATTGTTTATGGATTATGTTATGATGGCATGATGTTTAAGAATCCCATTTTATTTCATGGGTTATGCTATGATGTATGATTTATGATTTTGTGGCACATGAAATAATGATTTCATTATGAGATGGGTGGTACCTATATCTCCCTACAATGCATTGGGTAAATATTTTATATCTCATGAGATAGACATGGCTGGAACGGTAGGTTATACCAGTTCAAAGAAATAGGACTGAAACGAGGAGGGAACTCTGTTCAAAAAGTGACTTTGTCCACTAAGATAGTATTGGCAATTCGTCTTGACTAATAAGAAATGATTCTCTATGATTATGTGTGTATTCCAAAAAGTTTCATGTTTTAAGTTATGATTATAGGGATTACATTTCACTACTATTATTTATCCCATGTTATGAAATTATGATCTTTTTTGAAGGTTAAGATTTCCAAAAGATATGTTCTTATGAATATGACGTGATTGATATTTCTTTTGTTTACCCTTATTGATCATTTGAGCTCACCCTTTTATGTTTTCTTTTCCCTAGGACATAATGAAAGGATTTAGGTTTAAAAAAAAGAAGTTCTTTATGGGAGATGTTGAAGATCTTTCACCACGATTAGAATATTATATTCCGAGTTTCCAAAGACACTAAACTATTATGGTCCTTGTGTGTGTGTTTTTGTTATGTACTAAGTATTCCGAAAAAGTAAAGTAATGTCTATGTACGTTAAGCTTCGGGTCTCTACAGAATGTATCATAGTTTTGGTGGCAAGGTATGAGACTTGACATTGTTTATTTTTTCTCACATTTCTATACGTTCCCATAGGTGAAGATATATAATCCTAAATATTTTCGTTCAATTTAGTCACTTATAGTCCCTACATGCATGTGGGGTGAAATCTCTATTAACTACAATAGATGTGATTAATTGTATCGAGATAAATACAAACAAGATATGTGTTTGGAATGATAAGATTAAAAAGTAATCAAACTTGATAAACATTTGAGTTATGGAAAAATTTGTGGAGTTGGGAAATCCTTACATGAAGAAGGTCAATCATTTTCAGAGAGTTTCAGCTACAATATTCTATAATAGGGATCCTTAGTTAACTTGTATCTTTTATAGAGGACTTCAAGAGGCACTAGAATTTCTAGCCTATTTGATAATGTACAACCAACTGTTTTCGGGTGGCCATTAATAGAAGACTATATACATATTTAAAGATAATCATTGTGCTTGTATTCTATAATTCTATGGGTCATGGGATGATCCGTAGGGACTAGTTAAGTTTTATTATAATATTAGTTTACATTCCATGATCATAACTGATCTGTTTGAGGATTTTTATGTTTTTTCAGGTAAATATGTATTGTTCTGGTAAAAAATAAGTGAAATTTCCTTGGTTGGACCGAGTTTGGTCCAAGAGACAATAGCTACGATTTAGTAGATTCATTATAGAATGTGGGATACACAGAGATGATATAACTCATAATGTGATTGTTTCTATATTATATTGGAGTTCTAAGACTATTTCAAGTTTTTAATTAATGTTTCACCCCATTTGGTTCATCATTAGTGTCACGACCCGTCCCTTGGGGCCCGTGTTGTGACTACCCGAAGCCCACCTTCCACAGGCCAAGGGCTGGAGACTTGTACCAAATGTGTAATTCCCTAAAACTGGGAAGGAATTTCCTTTAAAACTTATAAACACACAAAACATATCACAACCTGAAAACAATAAAATATGAAAAACTAAATAAAAAAATTGGTCTGAATGTATAAGGAGCTAGAAATAAAATCCCAAATGTAAAGTACAAGAATCTGAAAGTACAACTGATGAAGAGAAAAAAAACTACCATTGGGGCCTCATCCAAGGTTCCTACCTAAAGGGTTGGTATATATCCCCTCATCAACAACCCACATTTTTCTTACTCCTCCATGTACCGACACACCATAAGTTCCACCTCTGGGTACCTTCTAGTCATTATACTCTCATTCTCGGTCAGCGCTGATCGTCCTCTACACCCAAAACAATGAGGTGCGGGAATAACTCGTGTAGGGGTGAGTATAATGATACTCAGTAGGGACACCGAGACCCTCAAGGTCTCACAAAATCTAAAATGGATAAACCGAAATGTATGAAATCAAAACATAACCCACTTAGGTATATTCCCATACATATACCTATGTTATCAAGTAATACGTATCAATAATGAGGAAAATAAAAAAGTTACTGACTCAACTGAACTACAATTTTTGTTCACATTATCGAAACCAAGGCTACTGAAAACACCTCCTCTTTCGAGTACAGTGGGAAAGCAACTACACCAAGGCACTTCCCACTAACCTTTGTATACTGATGTACTCTTTCTATCGAGTAATGTTGGTCTATTGCGTCACCAAGGCGCTCCCCACCGTGGGTCTGTTGCCAGAACCAGGTTGTCCCCCTAATATCGTGTTGAGGTACTTTTCCTATAGAGTACCACGGGTCTGCTGCTACAACCAGGAACTCCTACACCTTGGGTCTTCCACCACATCTTGGAGCTCCCCCATAAGGCTAGACAAGTCATTCACAGTCAATTAGTCAGTAGTCTTTAATACTCAGCCAGGTACTAGGTCTTCGCACTATGTCTGCACATCTCTGGAAGGATCTGCTCCACAAGCTACTGGTTGATAAAAATTATTCCATTATGTCCCACATATACTTACCTAAAATGTCCACCACATCATAGAGGTCTCAACGCAACAAACGCCGCATCAATCAGAAGCCCGATATGGAGTTATTAGACTTTTAGTCCTGGGTGCATGATTGGATTCGTGCGCGATCCAACATGACCATATCTCAACTATACCCCAAAATCTTGTAGGGTATACTCAAATTGACTGTCATTCAATAAGATTACCAGGGCCACTGATTATTCATCAACCGGGTGCCCAGTGGCAATGATATCGAAAAAAGAATGTAAAGGGCCGTAGTGGGCCCAAGTCTGGTCTGACCTGGTTGGACTGACCTGGCCCGACCTAGTCTGGGTCAACCTAGCATGACCCATTGGTTCTGGCCAGACCCATTAGTCGGTCCATCCCATTAGGTTTGGCCTGACGCACAGGGGCTAGCCCATCCGGCCGCGAGGGGTCGTAGAGGGCCGCAGGAGCGTCGACTGGTACAGAGCGTGCAGACAGGTCATGAGGGAGCAGACCAGCCACAGGTTGGCATGAGGGAGGGTTGGCCAGGAGGGAACTTCGATGGAGCGGCTCAGCCCCGAGGGCGCCATGAGGGGCCAACTCGGGGCAGCTCTGGCTGGGGCCTGGGCGGTGCTGCCGGTTCTAGGACACTACTGGAAAACAAACCTATACCAACGTGAGGGGCCAACTCGGGGCAGCTCTGGCTGGGGCCTGGGCAGTGCTGCCGGTTCTAGGACACTACTGGAAAACAAACCTATACCAATGGTTTGGAAACGTGGGTATAGGCCTCCAAACCGTTGGTATATCCTATACCAACGGTTTGGAGAACCATTTCCAAGTAAGCCTTTGGGATAGATCAATACCAACAGTTTTGGGAAAACCATTGTAATATACCTATACCAATGATTTTGGAAACTGTTGGTATAAGTAGTATGAAAATATATACCAACGGTTCCATAACCATTGGTATATGTATTTCAAAAAAAACCTATGCTGGGATTTGATCCCAAGACCCCTAGTTTATCATCAAACGGCTATACCACTAACAAAAAAAGACTATTGTGAACATAATTACATAAATATATATACATATTCTCATAATTATTTTAAATTTATATATATATAATGTAATCGATAAGAATATATAATAAAAAATCAAGGGATATATACCAACGGTTGTGAAAATCGTTGGTATAGATCTATTACAACGGTTTTGACCACATGGTATAGATCCCTTGATTCTGGATGAAATTTTGGGTTGAAGGTTGTTTTAGGGGGACCTTTCCCAAGGGTTTGGACAAACCGTTGGGATAGGTATACCCTTTCCCATCTGTTTGGACAACCCGTTGGGTAAGGTGTCCACAAAGTGGACTTTTACCAAGGGTTTGGCCAAACCGTTGGGAAAGGGTATACCTATCCCATTAGTTTAGCCAAACGTTGGGAAAGGGTATACCTATCCCAAAGCTTTGGCCAAACGGTTGGGAAATGTGTCCATAAAGGTGAGTTTTCCCAACGGTTTTGGAAAACCATTGGGAAAGGCGGCCTCCAAGTGGGCTTTCCCAACGGTTTGGCCAAACTGGGGGAAATTGGGACCTATACCAAAGGTTTTTACAAACTGTTGGTATTGAAGTGTTCAGAAAGGTAAGATTTCTAGTAGTTGGAGTCCAGTGCGGAAGAGGCTAGAAGGATAGCTCGGTCGGGGTACCACAGGGCACGTGGACGGCAGAGCCGCGTGGCTCACGGAAGTCGGCGGGCTGGTTTGGCCAGCGGTGGAACTTGGCATGCAGGAGGCACGCAAGGTGGGACTCGAGGCACAGTGCGGCCGGAGCACGGCTCGGATAGGGTGTATCACGGCACAGTCGGCATGTGGCGCGGTTGGCGGGTTGTGCGACCGGGGTGGTTCGGAGGTCGGAGGGCGGCGCAGTTTAGCCTAAGGTGCCGGAGGGTCATGGGGGCAGCATAGGTTTCCTTCATCACCTTCGTCGCCTTGTCGTCATGCCGAAGAACATCATGAAGATGATCGTCATATGGGTCCGACAACATTGGTTTGGTCCACACCCTTCTTTGTTTAGGGTGATAGCAATTTTCTCACAAGAATGAATCAAAGAACAAGCATGGAATATATCTTAAACAAATCAATTCACATTATCCCTCATTAACAAAATATTCCCAAACCGCAAGGAAAATCATTCGCAGATCAACTTGATAATATGCTAGTCTGCATTATTTGTTTTGGAAGAAAATTAACAAGGGAAGAATATCATACTTAAATGAAATTAAACCACTACCATGGGTCATTGTTTTTTAAAGGAGTTGTGGGGAAGAAGACGAAGTTGTTGTCATTCGTCACATCTTCCGCGCACGTCCAATGTCGAGCTCATGCGTCAGTTTGTTGATGATGAGGAGGAGGGAGGGTCGGTCATCAAAGACGATGCACATCAGTGGCTTCCTAATGGTTCTTCCAAGTAAGAAGTCGTATATGCTCTTTCTGGTGTTCTTCGTTGGAAGAACGCGTTTTCGTTCTTCGTTGGTGAGAGATTTTCTCTCAAAAGCTCCTTCCTCCTTTTCCAACAAAATAAATGGTAGCAAAAAATAATAGATTATAAAATATATTATGTTTTTGGAATAAGAATTAAAAATTGGTGAATAAATTATGTTTTCTCCACTTAATTAATTCATGAGGTTGGAATAATTAAAAGAGAGGAAGGGTTGACATCATGAAGGAGGGGGTGGAGAGACTCTCCCTCATTAATTAGGGGATCTGAGATTTTTTCCCCTCCCACCATTATTAGGGGGGTTTATACCTGGGTTGTCCCCACATCGTAACCACCAAGGGGAGGTTAGGTTCAAGTGGGCCACACCACCATAAACATTCATGGGAGGTTATGGTCAGGTGGTCCCCACACATCAACTCCCACAAGGAGGTTTAGTTATAGTGGACCCCACCTCCAACATCCACATGGTCGATCAAAAAATAAAATAATGTTTATTTCATTTTATTTTATTATTTTCCACAAAAAAACCAAAAACTATCTTTTATTCTCGACCCACTGCTGTTGAGCTGAAAGTCACCTTTAGCGAATACCAGTGCTGCGAGTTCAACGGTGCCCTCAGATTTCAGTTCTGAGCACCGGTTCAAGTGTTATAGAAACCGGATCATACAATTACTGAACATACATGAACAAAACTTTAGAAATTGATTCCAGGAACACTGGGCCTCGAAAACACGCATTGTCAATTTTTGCGGACTCATAAAATTCTCACATTAAAAAAATTACATGCAAATTCTGGGTCTTTACAGAATGATTTGTAGAAAAGGTAAATTTGATCCTTGTTTTGTAGGATATTTCCAAGTTGATAAATAAGTGGGGAAATCCCAACACTATTTAGGACATCCACCACAACTGACATAGATACATATGTTATTCGATGAATTACAACTAAGAAAGTGTATATCTAATCCATATCTTTTTTAGACCTAGAGTGATCTATATCTTGAAACTAATTTGTCTTATACTGAGCAGTTGGTCAGGATTTTCCATTCTAAAACAATGTTACTTAATGGTTGGACCATAACATTGGTTTGTAAGATATGGTATCATTTTTTTGATAATCGCATGATGTGTGAACGTGAGGTACCATTGAGAGAGTAGTGACCTCATATTTTCTGCATTTAATCTTCTTCATTAGATTTCTAGGAACTAAATGTTTCTCTGTTATGTAGGTTGTAACACCATGTTACTAAAATAACAGTTATAATTTTAAACAGGTAATGATTTTTCTTTTTTTATTGGGTTGCGTTGATATTGAATTTTTAGATTAAAAATTATATTTATTTCAGTTTTTTTGGACTCTCAACTTCAACCATCATTTTATATTGGATTCCGATTATTTAAACATAATATAACTAGTTTGCATGATGTGTAATGTTATTTGAAGGTAACTATGAAAGGATCCATGCTGGGAAGGATTCACATGGTGATAAACCATTACACATCATGAGTTAAGATGTTTTCAATTTAAAGAGAAGAGTTTTTCTATTTTTATGAGAATTAACTATTTCATGATGTTAAATGTTATTACATGTGATTAAATTCCCCAACTGAATTTTCTTAAATGGGCTGCCTGCTGAGATATCATTTATCCTCAACTCTAATTTTCCCCCACTCATCCTTAAGACTTCCCAAGAAATCATGATGCTCCCCAACCCTTCCATATCCCTTTCAAATTGCATGATTTATTTTAATTGTTTACTGAAATTCAATTCCTAAAACATTTGTTCAATTGATATGACAAAACCCAATTCGAGGGAATAGGATGATTTGAAACGGTTTTGGCATGAAAATGAGAAAATCCATACTCGATTTAATTTGGGTGTGTTTATGGATGTTGGTTTATATAAATTTCTGATTTTATGGAAATTAATTCAATTAAATTGTAAAATTTAATTGTAGAGATGAATTGTGAAATGATAGATGTTTTCCAATGGAGTTAAATATTGTGAGAGTGTCTTACAATGATTCAATAGAAACACAGTCATTTTATCTTGTTAAATAGTAATAGTCTTTTTTAATACTAATTTTTGGGTTTTAATGGAAAATTTTAATTGAAACAGAATAATGAAATCTAATTGTACTATAATATGTAATAATATGAATTTTACATCACTGATTATTTACGAGCACTACAGGTCTTATGTATTTTTTGAGTTACTTGGACACACTCTAGACTGTTAAAAAATTATAAAACATATATTGTAGAGACCCAAAGCTCGACGTACATGGAAATTACATTACTTTTTAAAAATACTTAATACATAACAAAAACATACACCCAAAGACTGTATTAGTTTAGTGTCTTGGCAAACTCGGAACGTAATCTTCTAACCATGCTGAAATATCTTCAAAATCTCCTATAAAGATCTTCCAATTTTGGTTTTCTTACCTAAAACCTTTCTTTATATCCAAGGAAAATAATACATAAAAAGGTTAAGCTCAAATGCTCAATAAGGGTAAAAATAGAGAACATAAAACAATTCATAAACATTTCAATGAAAAAACATGAACATAAATTCTAAAAATGAAAATCTTGGGTGAATACATAAATCATGGAAGTACATAAGACATATATAATAAAGGAACATAAATCATGATAAAATAACATGGGAATAAAACATGTAATTGTGGAATCCAATTGAGCACATGATATGAATTCCATAGTATCCAAGGCATTGTTGCCAAGACCATCATAGTGGACAAAGTCCCTTTCTGAATCGAGTTCACTCCTCGTTCTAGTCCTGTATCATTGAACCAGATTAAGTTACCTTCCAGCCATGTCATTCTCAAGAGATATAAAAATTTACCCAATGCATAGGATGGAGATATAGGTCCCACCCATCTCATAATGAAATCATTCTTTCGTGTGCCACAACATAAACAAAAATCATACATCATAACCCACAGAATTAAATGGGTTTCATAAACATCATCCCATCATAACAAAATCCATATAAAACAAATGGATATCATTTCATCATAATAAGAATAAAACCTTGTAAATAATAGAGACATTATACATGAAACAAACACATATGAAATAATATCATCTTAGATGGAAAATGGATTTGATAAAACACTTGAAATGAATTCTTGAGGAAAATATCCTTTCCCCTTAAAAATCATTTTCTTTTCACAAAATGCCACAAAATTTTAAAAGAAAAGGATTTTATTGAAAATAACAATGAAAAATTGTAGAGGAACAATCTTGAAATTTTGGCAATAAGAAACCTTAAAAATCCTTTCATTTAGTATAAGTTAATATACATTCACCTCGTACTTTTTTCGGAAAAGTCAAAAAGTTCCTCTTGTGGTAAACAAAAGAAAAATAATTTCCATAACACGATGTAAAAGTAAACGAGTGGTAAAAATGACATTATTCATATATGGAAGAATATAATACAATTTATTAAAAAAAATTATTGACATGGATGAAAAATTTAACCCCAGTAAATACTTACGAATAAACAATCTCGGATAAAAATGAGATTAGAAAAGTTATCCCTTACCTTGTGTCCAATTTCCTCTATATGTGTCCAAGACTCATGTATAGTGGGTTTCAACATATTATTAACTTGTAACATAATCATAATAATATTTATTATATCATTTATGGTTCACTTATGCATTTATATTACCCGTTCATTTGTCAATTCAATTTTAAATCAACATTTGGGGAAATATTATTTTAATTTGTCGTATGTGTTTGGAATTGTTGTTCATGATACTATTATTACTTATATCATGATTTAAATACATCCAGAATTTATGTAATGATTTATATATCAAATATATTCAGTATATATATATAATAGATAGATGAATGAAATGAAATACATCGTTCATGGAGACTATAGGCCGTACGTACGCAAGAACGATGTTTTTTGTTTCCTTATTGAATTGAATGGGATTAAGTAGATGAAATACCTATATATACATAAATCCAGTAGCATTATTATGTAATATATTTCATAATTACTTATTATAAATACTTTATAATCATTCATTAATTGTTAACACGTAAAATGAATCTTATCCTGTCGCGGAGACGGTAATCTGTACGTACGCACGAGCGATGATATCACTCCAATATTTATTGAATGGTATTAGAGTGGATGATATAATATCATAGAATCAGTAGGATGTTATAATAATTATATTTAGTAATTATTTACACCATTATACCCATCCATGTAAGGTGGTGGTGTAAAAACTGATTACACCATGGCGTGGAGACAACATTCCGTATGTACGCACACGCGGTGATAACATTTTCCGAAGGATGGATACAAGGTGAAATTGATTGTATAAAATTTATAATAACATATAAGTATATAAGTAATAATTATGATATTAATTTATAAAGAAACAACTAATGAAGATGAAATAGAAGAAGAAGGACATTTGAAAGAGTCGGTAGAAGAGATTACCTCTTCCTCAACGCACCTCGTTTAAACTTCTTCTTAGGGAACTAGAGATTGTCTTTTGAGATGACCAAAAACACTATGATGTAACAATAGAGGTTTAGAAGAGCAATTTTCAGGGTTTTTACAAGCTTAAAGGCTCAAAAGGGTGTGATGAGAAGAGGGAAGGGGTGCCCTTTTATATGGGAGGAGAGGAGCACTTTTGGAAAAACTTAAAATATTATTTTATAATAAAGTCATATTTGGTTTATAATAGCTCCAAATTGATTTATTTAGAAGCTAAGGTGGTTATGGGGAAACATTATCTCAATCAATAGGTTCTAGACACGTTTATGTCACTATTTTAACCTTGTCATTTATATTTAACACTAAGTTAAATAATTTTACTTGTATCGTGTCTTCTTGTTTTCTTACACTATATGGTTAATAAACATACTATAAAATGCCTAACGAACCCCAAGTGGTTAATTATTAATATATATATCCTTATCTATGTCATTTGGACAAACCATAGAATTATATGAATCAAATAACAATTAATAATATAACATTTGTTTTAAAAACTATTTTATGTTAATTTTGACACAATTTGGTAATTGATTTTTGTGTAAATAATAATAGCATGATTAGTTATAAAGAAGTTACTCAAATCCGTACTAACATATCATATTAATTTATAAAATTATTTTAATTCATAAAAAGTCTCAAATTACATTTATTTGGGTATTTATAACATCAATTATGATAATATTTCATTAATAAAGTAATTACTGATTCATCATTGTGTAATTTATAAAAAAATTATTTAATGTCTAAAAATTATAAATAAAAAACCATTATCTGAGAAATCATTTTATCTTTATAATTAATTTTTATATTCGAATTTATCTTATGTATTACCCTATATTAAATATGTTTTAGTTATTAAATATTGATTTTACCTGTTTTAACTCTTCTTTAAATATAATAATATTAAATTTCCTAATATAATCCATGTGGTCCTAAAGGGAAATATTTTATTCCTAATTTTTTTTGGTCTAATTACACATATCCAATTGAATTGGGACATTTGATAGGGTAATAATAATATCATTTTTAGCCATAATTAAGCAATTTACTTTTAACCGTGGTAAATAAATGTAAAAAGATACTATTCAACAACAATTATTTTTATCTTATTGAACCACTTTTTACTCCTAGATATTAACCGTGTCTCTCGTAGTTTTGAAATACCACTCATAGAAGCAGTAAAATTATGTTTTATGTATGTTTGCAAAAAGCTCCAAGGAGGTGGGTAAAATACGGTCAAAAGTTTAATAAACTTTTTTTATATCTAAAATTATTATAAAATGCCTCTAATGAATTAAATAGAAATTATATAGGTATTGTGTATCAATTTTTATGAAAAAAAATTTAAATAAAATATATAATTTTTTAAATAAAAAGTCAGTTTTAAAATAGTAACTCGTTGTTTTCACTATAACTCAAAAATTGAAAGTTTTCAGAAAAATACAAAAAATTCACCCTAGGATAATTTCGATATTCCGAATCCAAAAATGAAGTCCATTTTGAAAAATAAAATTTCAAAAAGAGGTTATTACTACTCATAATGGCTAATTTATATAATATTTTAATAACATATCGTTGTTTAGTGAAACTCGGTATTGCGTACAACACACGCTATCGTGGAAGGTCTCGATTACGTTTAAAGCAAGCCAGGTCAGGGTTTCGTGTAGTGAAAGATTACTTTGTTGTTTTGTATAGTATATTCCAACCGTATTTCATTTATACATTGAATATATATATATACACACATAATGTTGCGTAGAATAACTTCTATCAAACGAACATTAAATTTTGTGTAACACGAGCCAAGAATAGTGTTGCGTATATGGTGTTCCGTATAGAATAAGTTAATTTTGGTGTTGCGAACAACACACGACATCAATGAAATTAAAAGTAATAATTCTCATAAAATCTCAGGTTGTTTCATTCTACCCCCTTTAAAATGAATTTCTCCCTCGAAATTCGTCAGGGTTAAAAATGGTTTACTACGTGAAAGATTCATTCATAGAATCCCACATCATAAAAATGAATACCAAAACATAACTTCAAAAACTAATGTATTAAAGGTAATAGTTACCCAAATTAACTCATTACTGGGTTTCCACATAGGAGATCATAGTTGAAAATATGGATATAGAAGAGAAATCTAATCATCATGTTATGATGGAGAGTGGCAGAGAACATGGCTATGAAAAAGCCATCAATCACAAAGTCATTAATTTGTGATGACCTCAGGTGCCATCTGATTTATTGGGTTTGAGGGTGCTAGGACAATGTTTTTAGTTTTCAAGATCATTCCCCTAATGTTGAAGAATTGTTTAATTAAAATAAATATTTACATGAATTTTGCTAAAATCTCACCATTGTTCATGCCTTGAACAATTTCCACTTCAAATCTTAATGAAATGAAGTTGAATTTCTCATTTGTGTAGTGTTAGTAGATCATGATATAGAATGATAGGTAATTCCATTTTTTTCTATCGCAAAAAGTTTAGAACAATTTATTAAATATACATAAGTCCATCTATCTTGAGATTAGTCATATATGGTTTCTAAAATGGACATATACGTCATCTATCAAAGCGCTGAATAAAATAAAACTAGTTTCTACTAAACTAGGACTTCATATAGGCCAATGGTATGCGATAAATGCCTTTCGTTCTTCAGTTGTGGGTTTGATTCCCAAATCCTTTTCCGACACGACGGGTTTTCGGTTGTCCTATGGTTTACCCTTTTTCTAAATCTATACAATTATAAAATTCCATAAATAATATCAATATACAAGTTCTGTCCATAAAAAATACTGTCTTATGTCTAACATAATCCATTCCAATCTTTAGGCTTATCCAAAATACATCTGTCCAATCTCATAGTATAATGAAAATGATTACTAGAGAGGTCATATACCAAGTATGTGAATACCATAATTTATCTCCCGTATATCATAAGATATATCTTGTTGGTCATTTTACAAACATGTGAATACCTTAATCATGTATTCTTTTGAAACATGACTTACCATAGAACCATAGAAAAAACATGAATGCTTTCCAAAGCTAACTCATTCCACATCCCAAAATCCCAAATTTTCTATATACTCAAACCATGATATAACTTTGTCCTTATATCAGTCATGAGCTCATGAATACTATCAAAATTTCATTTTCTCTTTATCCCTTCATTTTTCACATATCATCTTCTTTCCAAACATATCTGAATAACCTTTAATGTTTACTCGTACCATTCAACATATACATTCAAATACATTAGAAAAAACATAAGGGTAACAATCCTTAGATTTTTATTTATTCTATATTACCATTAAATTACCTATACAACATAACTCTTGATAAACATAAAATCATTCCACTACCTTCTTAAACCATTGACCATGATTCAACACTTCTTTCATCTCATATATCATTTGTAGACTCCTCATCATCATCAACATAAATACTACCCATATGACCATGCTGATTCTCTTCATGAGATTTTCCCTTAGGGAATTGGATTGCATAATGCACATACATTCCAAATCTAAAACACCTAATCGTTGTTGATGTCGTAGTAATACCATTATCCTTCTCCATGGTGTTAAATGAACCTTTTCCTTTGCACTTACTGGATTTGTGTCCTTCTTTTCCACACCCAAAGCATATTCCATTTTCTTTGAAACATTCTCCTTGATGCCTCTTCCCACATGATTTACATGAGAGAAATTAAACATTCTTTCCTCTATGATCATCATGAAACTCCATCATTCTCTTATTAGCTGAGTCGGGAAACATACCAATGTTTAGATAATTGATCATATTATGAGATTGTTGATTCAGCATAATAACAATGTTTGGACTTCCAAATCCTGTTTTATTTGGTTTCTCATGAATAATATCATTCCAGTGTCCATCATATCCACTATTATTGTGTATCTTCCTGTTTCTAGCCATTTTCTAAAACCCAAAAAGAATAGTGTGAGAGGAAAAAATCAAAATCAAGGGGATTACCATCAATTTTTATCATCTTTGGTTAAATTATCATATCATTACAGTAATTCTAGGACTATAACCTATCCGTATATTTATCCATAGGGACATCCATAAACATACCATAGAAATATCTCTAGGGATTTCAATAATGTTTTTGACACCTAGTTTCCATAGGATAACTAATCCATTACACGGATACAAAAGGTAGAGACCCAAAGCTCGACATACATGGACATTAAATTAATTTTGTGGAATACATAATACATGACAAAAAAAAACTCCCAAATACCGTATTAGTTTAGTGTCTTTGGAAACTAGTAATGTAATCATGTAATCATGGAGAAAGATCTTCAACATCTCCCATAAAGATCTTCCCCTTTTGGTTTTCTTACCTAAAACCTTTCTTTATATCATGGATAAAAGAAAACATAAAAAAGTTGAGCTAAAATTCTCAGTATTGGTAAACATAGAGAACATAAAACAATTCATAATCATTTGAATGAAAAAACATGAACATAAAATCTAAACATCAAAATCTTGAGCAAAGACATAAATCATGGAAGTACTTAAGGTATATATCCTAAAGGAACATCAAACCTGTTAAAATATCATGGGAATAAAACATGTAATTTTGGAAAAACATTATGAACAAGATTTGATTTCCATATTATCCAAGGAATTGCTGCCAAGACCATCTTAGTGGACAATGTCCCTTTCTGAATCGATTTCACTCCTCATTCCAGCCATGTATCACTGAACTGGATTAACTTACCATTCTAGAAATGTCTATCTCATGAGATATAAATCATTACACAATGCATTGGAGGGAGATATAGGTCCCACCCATCTCATAATGAAATCATTCCTTCATGTTCCACAACATATACATAAATCATTCATCATAACCTAAAGAATAAAATGGTTTTCATAAACATCATCCCATCATAAAAAAATCCATATAAAACAAATGGATATCATTTCATCATAATAAGAATCAAACATTATAAAAAATAGAGACATTATACTTGAAACAAAGACATATGAAATAATGTAATCTTATATGGAAGATGGTTTTGATAAAACACTTGAAAGTAATTCTTGAGGAAAATATTCTTTCTCCATAAAAATCATTTTATTTTCACAAAATTCCACACAATTTTAAAAGATAAGGATTTTATTGAAAATAACCATGAAATATTGTAGAGTACGATTCTTAAAAATTAAGCCAATATGAAACTGTAAAAATCATTTCATGCCGTATATGTTAAAATAACATTCTCCTTGTACTTTTGTTGGAAAAGTCTAAAAGTTCCTCGTATGGTAATCAAAAGAAGGATTCCTTCCATAACACAATGTAAAAGTCAATGAGTGGTAAGCATGACTTCAATCATACATAGAAGAATATTAAAAAATTATTGAAATAGATTTTAATGGACATGGATGAAAAATATAACCCCAGTAAATACTTACGAATAAATAATCTCAGATAAAAATGAGATTGGAAATGTTATCCTTTACCTTATGTCCAATTTCATTCGTATGGGTCCGAGACTCATGTATCGTGGGATTAAAAATATTAGTAACTTGTAACATAATCATAATAATATATATGATATCATATATGGTTCACTTATGTATTTATATTTATCGTTTATTTGTCAATTCCATGTTAAAGCAAAGTTTGGTGTAATATTCTTTTCTTTTGTCAAACGTGTTTCGACTTGTTGTTCATGATACTATTATTAATTATATCATGATTATATTATTTATAGAATTTATTTCATGATTTATATATCATATATATTCAGTATATATATATATATAATATATGAATGAAATGAAATACACAGTTCATGGAGACGGTAGGCCGTACGTATGCTAGAACGCTGTTTTTCGTTTCCTTTTTGAATTGAATGGAATTAAGTAGATGAAATACATATTTATATATATAAATCCAGTAGAATATAAATTTCATATATTTAATTATTACTTATTATATATACTTTTTAATCATTATTGAATTATTAACACAGAAAATGAATCTCATTGCATCGTGGAGACTGTAATATGTATGTACGCACGAGCAATGATATCATTTCCATATTTATTGAATGTTAATAGAGTGTATTATATAATATAATAGAATAATTATGATGTTATAATAATTATATATAGTTATTCTTTACACCATTATACCCATCCAAGTAAGGTGGTGGTGGAAAACTGATTACACTACATCATGGAGACGGTATTCCGTACATATGCACGCACGTTGATTTCGTTTTCTATATGATGGGTAGAAGGTGAAATATGGTTGTTTCATATTTATAATAACATATCAGTATGTATGTAATACTGATGTTATTACTTTATAATGAAATAACTAAATAAGAGGAAGTAGAAGAAGAAGGAAACTTGAAAGAGCCGGTAAAAGAAATTACCTCTTCCTTGACGCAACTCCTTTAAACATCTTCACAGGGCACTAGAGTTAGTCTTTTCAGAAGAACAGAACCTCTATGATGTAAATAGAGAGGTTTAAGAGATGAATTTTCAGGGGTTATCCGAGCATCAATGCTCAAAAGGGTGTGAATATTAGTGGGAAGGGGTGCCCTTTTTATAGGGTAGGTGAGGGGAACCTTTGAAAAAAACATAAAATAATATTTTAAAATAAAGTAATATATGGTTTATAATATATCAGGATTTAATTATTTCAAATCTAAAGTGGGTATGGGTTAACATACTCTCAACCAATAGGTTTTAGACAAATTTAGGTTACGATTTTAACCTTATCATTTAGATTTAACACTAAGTTAAATAATTTGAATTTTACCATGTCTTATTTTTTTCTTACACTATATGGTTAATAAAAATCCTATAACAAGACAGACTAAAGCCAAGTGGTTAATTATTAATATATATATATATCCTTATCTAAATCATTTGTATGAGCTGTAGATTTTTAGGAATAAAATAACAATTAATAAAATAATATTTGTTTAAAAAACAATTTAATGTCAATTTTAACACAATTTGGTAATTGATTTTTGTGAAAATCATAAAAGCATGATTAGTTAAAAAAAAGTTACTTACATCAGTAATAACATATCATATTAACTTATAAAATTAGTTTAATTCATAAAAAGTCTCAAATTAAATTTATTTGGATATTAATAACATCAATTATGATAAGATTTCATTAATAAAGTAATTAATGATTCATCATTGTGTCATAAATAAAATAAATTATTTAATGTCTAAAAATTATAAATAAAGTACCATTATTTAGTAACACTTTTTATCTTTCTAATTAATATTTATCATAGAATTCATCTTATGTATAACACTATATTAAATATGTTTTAGTTATTAAACTTTGATTTTAACTATTTTAACTCTTCTTTGAATAAAATAATAATAAATGTCCTAATCTAATCCATGTGGACTTAAAAAAAATAGTTTATTCCTAAGGTTGTTTTTGGTCGAATTACACTTATCTAATAGAATTAGGGCATGTGTTAGGGTAATAATAATATCATTTGTATCCTTAATTACCCTATTTACTTTTAACCATGGTAAATATAAGTAAAATGTTAGTATTCACTAAAAAATTATTTTTATCTTATTGAACCACATTTTACTTCACTATACGATAATTTCAATATTCTGAATCCAAAAATGATGTACATTTCGAAAAATAAAATTTCAAAAAGTTGGTATTACTATTCATAAAGGCTAGTTTATATAATATTTTAATAACATATCATTGTTTAGGAAACTCAGTATTGTGTACTAAACACACTATCGTGGAAGGTCACGATTCCGTGTAAAGCAAGCCAAGTCAGGGTTGCATGTAGTGCATGATTCCTTTGTTGTTTTGTATAATATAATCCAACCGTAATTCATTTATACATTGAATATATATATATATACACTCAATGTTACGTATAATAACTTCTATCAAACGAACTTGAAATTTTCTGTAACACGTGTGCAGAATAGTGTTGTGTATATGGTGTTGCTTATAGAACAATCTAATTTTTGTGTCTCCTACAACACAAGACATAAATTAAATTAAAAATAATAATACTCATAAAATCTTGGGTTGTTACATTCTACCCCACTTAAAATAAATTTCGCCCTCGAAATTCGTTAGGGTTATAAATGGTTTTCTACTTAAAAGTTTCTTTTATAGAAACCCACATCGTAAAAAGGAATACCATAACATAACATTAAAAACTAAAGTATTAAATGTAATGGTTAACCAAATTAACTCATCACTGGGTTTCCACATAGAAGAACATATGTGAAAATATGGATATGAATGATAAATCTATCCATCACGTTCTGATAGAGAGTGGCAGAGAACATGGCAATTAAAAACCCATCAATCACAAAGCCATAAATTTGTGATGACCTAAGGTGACATATGATTTATCGGGTATGAGGGTACAAGGGAAACATTTTTAGTTTTAAAGATCATTCCCCTAGTGATGAATAATTGTTGAATTAAATGAAATACTTACTTCATTTTGATAAAATATCACCATTGATCATGTCTTGAACAATTTACAATTCATCTCTTAAAGAAAGAAAAATGAATTTGTCATTCGTGAAGTGTTAGCAGATCATGCTATAGAATGATAGGTCATTCCATTTGTTTCTATCGCAAAATGTTTAGAAAAATTTATTTAATATAAAAAAGTCCATCTATCTTGAGATTTATCATATATGGTTGCTAAAAAGGACTTATACTTCATCTATCATTGCGCTTAATAAAATAAAACTAGTTTCTACTGACCGGGGACTTCCTGTAAGCCAGTGGTATTTGATAAATGCCTGTTGTACTCTATTGGTGGGTTAGATTTCCATAGCCTTGTCTGACGTGATGGGTTGTTGCTCGCCCTATGGGTTGTACTTTTTCAAAAACTATACCATTATAACATTTCATAAATAATATCGAAAAACATGTTTTATCCTTAAATAATACTATCTGGTGTACAACATAATCCATTCCATTCTTTAGGATTATCCAAAATACACCTGTCTAATCTCATAGTATAAAGAAAATGATTACTAGAGAGGTCATATACCAAGCTTGTGAATACCATCATTTACCTCCCATATATCATAAGATATATCTTGTTGGTCATATTCCAAACAAGTGAATACCATAATCATGTAGTTTTTTGAAACATGAATTACCATAGAACCTTAACGAAAACATGAATGCTGTAAAAAGTTAACTCATTCCATATACCAAAATCCCAAAATTTCTATTTACTCAAACCATGATATCACTTTGTACTTATATCAGTCATGAGCTCCTTAATACTATAAAAATTTCATTTTCTCTTTATCCATTCATTATGCGCATATCATCTTCTATTAAAAAAAATATGAATAACCTCTCATGGTTACCAGAACCATTCAACATATACTTTCAAATACTTTAGAAAAAAATACTATAAGAATCGTTAGATGTTTCTTTATTCCATAGTACCATTAAATCAACTAAACAACATAACTCTTGATTAACATACAAATCATTCCACTACCTTCTTAAACCATTGACCAAGCTTCAACACGTCATTCATCTCATATATCATTTTTAGTATACTCATCATCATCCACATAAATACTACCCATATGACCATGCTGATTCTCTTCATGAGATTTTCCCTTAGGGAATTGGTTTGCATAATGCCCAAACATTCCACATTTAAAACACCTAATAATTGTTAATGTAGTAACAATACCATCATCCTTCTCTATTGTGTTAACTGAACCTTTTTTTTTCACTTACTGGATTTGTGTCCTTCTTTTCTGCACACAAAGCATCTTCCAGTTCATTGGAAACATTCTCCTTGATGCCTCTTCACGCATGATTTATATAAGAGAAATTGAACTTTCTTTCATCTAGGATCATCATGAAACTCCGTCATTCTCATATTAGTTGAGTCGGAAAAAATACCAAATATGAGATTATTGATAATATTATGAGATTGGTGATTAGGCATAATAATTATTTTTGGACTTCCAAATCCCGTTTCATTGGTTTCTCAGGAATAATATCATTCTATTGCACATCATATCCTCCATTGTCGTGAATCTTCTAGTTTCTTGACAATTTTTAAAACCAAAATGAATAGTGTGAGAGGAAAAAATCAAAATCAAAGGGGAGTACCATCAATATCTAACATCATAGGTGAAATTATAAGATCGTTACCATAATTCTTGGACTATAACAAATGAGAATAATTGTATTTGGAGACATCCCTAGACATACCTTAGAAATATCTCTTCGGATTTCACTAAATTTTTCACATCCATGATTCCAATGGTTAACTAAACCTTCGCCCTGATACCAACTGCAGAGACCCAAATCTCTACATACATGGACATTACATTACTTTTGTGGAATACTTAATACATTAAAAAAACAGACGCCCAAACATTGTATTAGTTTAGTGTCTTTGGGAACACGGAATGTAATCTTCTAATCATGGTTAAAGATCTTCAACATCTCCCATAAAGATCTTCCCCTTTTATTTTTTTACATAAAACCATTCCTTATATCCCAGGAAAAGAAAACATAAAATGGGTGAGCTCAAATTCTCAGTAAGGGTAAATATAGAGAACATAAAACAATTCATAAACATTTGAATGGAATAACATGAACATAAAATCTAAACATCAAAATCTTGAGCAAAGACATAAATCTTGGAAGTACGTAAGGCATATATAATAAAGGAAAAACAATCATGATAAAATAGCATGGGAATAAAACATTTAATTGTGAAAAACCAATAAGAACATGATATGATTTCCATCGTAGCTAAGGCATTGATGCCAAGACCATTTTAGTGGACATAGTCGCTTTCTGAATCGAGTTCACTCCTCATTCCAGTCCTATAACCGAACCGGATTAACGTACCATTCCAGCCATGAATATATCCTCAGATATAAATCTTTACCCAATACATTGGAGGGAGATATAGGTCCCACCCATCTCATAATGAAATCATTATTTCGTGTTCCACAACATAAACATAAATCATTCATCATAACCCAATGAATAAAATGGGTTTCATAAACATTTTCCCATCAGAACAAAATCCATATAAAAAAATGGATATCATTTCATGATAATAATAATAAAAAAATCTAAATAATAGATACATTATATTTGAATCAAACACATATGAAATAATGAAATGTTAGATGGAAAATGGTTTTGATAAAACACATGAAATGAATTCTTGAAGAAAATATCCTTTCTCCTAAAAAATCATTTTCTTTTCAGAAAATGCCACAAAATTTTAAAAGAAAAGGATTTTCTTGAAAATAACCCTGAAAATTTTCATAGGAGGATTCACGAAAATTATTCCATATTAAACCGTAAAAATCTGTTCATGCCGTATAATTTAAAAAAACATTCTCCTCGTACTTTTGTCGGAAAAGTTAAAAAGTTCCTCGTATGGTAAACAAAAGAAAGATTCTTTCCATAACAAAATGTAAAAGTAAAAGAGTGGTAAAGGTGACTTTAATCATACATCTAAGAATATTAAACATTTTATCAAAATCAATTTTATGGACATGGATGAAAAATATTACCCCAGTAAATACTTATGAATAATCAATATCGGATAAAAACGATATTTGAAAAGTTTTCCCTTACCATATGTCCAATTTCATCAATATGTGTCCGAGACTCCTATATAGTGGGTTTAAACATATTATTAACTTGTAACAGAATCATAATAATATTTATGATACATATATGGTTCACTTATTTTTTTATATTACCTGTTCTTTGTCAATTCCAGGTTAAAGCAACTTTCGGGGTAATATTCTTTTCATTTGTCGTATGTTTTTGGACTTATTGTTCATGATATTATTATTACTTAAATCATGATTTACTTACTTCCAGAATGTATGTAATGATTTATATATCAGATATATTCAGTATATATATATATATAATAGATAGATGAATGAAATGAAATACATTGTTCATGGAGACGGTAGGTCGTACGTATGCATGAACAATATTTTTCGTTTCCTTATTGAATTGAATGAAATTAATTAGAAGAAATACATATATATATACATAAATATAGTAGCATTATTATGTCATATATATCATTGGTACTTCTTATATATACTTTATAATCATTCTTGAATTGTTAACATGGAAAATTAATCTCATCGCATCGTGGAGACGGTAATCCGTACGTACGCACGAGGTATGATATCGTTCCCATATTTATTTAATGGTATTTTAGTGGATGATATAACATAATTGAATTACTATGATGTTATAATAATTATATATAGTTATTATTTACAACATTATACCCATCCAAGTAAGGTGGTGGTGGAAAAACTGATTACACCACGTCGTGGAGACGATATTCCGTACGTACGCACGCGCGGTGATTTCATTTTCTGTATGATGTATTGAAGGTGAAAGAGTGTTGTTTCATATTTATAATAAAATATCAGTATATACGTAATAGTTATTTTTTTACTTTATAATGGAACAACTAATGAAGAGGAAGTAGAAGAAGAACTAAACTTGAAAGAGTCGGTAGAAGAGATTACCTCTTCCTCGACGCTCCTCCTTTAAACATATTCATAGGGAACTACATTTATTCTTTTGAGAAGACCAGAACCTCTACGAAGTAAATAGAGAAGTTGAGAAGAAGAATTTTCAGGGTTTGGCTGAGCTTCAAGGCTCAAAAGGGTGTGAAGAGTAGAGGGAAGGGGTGCCCTTTTTATAAGGGAGGAGAGGGGCACCATTGGAAAAACATAAAATATTATTTTATAATATAGTCATATTCAGTTTATAATAGTTCCAAATTGATATATTTATAATCTAATGTGGGGATGGGTTGAAATACGCTCAACCAATAGTTTATAGACAAGTTTAGGTTTCTATTTTAACCTTATCATTTAGGTTTAACAATAAGTTAAATAATTTAACTTTTACCCTATCTTCTTGTCTTCTTAAACTATATGGTTAATAAACTTACTATATCAATATAAAAGAACCACAAGTGGTTCATTATTAATATATATATCTTTATATATGTCATTTGGTCGATCCTCAGAATTTTATGAATAAAATAACAATTAATAATATAATATTTAAAAAAAACTATTTTATGTCAATTTTGACACTATTTGGTAATTGATTTTTATGAAAAACATAACATCATGATTAGTTCGAAATATGTTATATAAATCAATACTAACATATCATATTGACTTATAAAAATATTATAAATCATAAAAAGTCTCAAATTACATTTATTTGGTTATTTATAACAACAATTATATTAATATTTCATTAATTAGGTAATTACTGCATCATCATCGTGTCATAAATAAAATAAATTATTAAATGTCTACAAATTATAAATAAAATACTATTATGAGGGAAATCATTTTATCTTTCTAATTAATATTTAAAGTTAAATTTATCTTATATATAAGACTATATTAAATATGTTTCAGTTATTATACTTTGATTTTAACTATTTTAACTCTTCTTTAAATAAAATAATAATAAATGTCCTAATATAATCCATGTGGACCTAAGGGGAAATATTATATTCATAAGGTTTTTTTAGGTCTAATTAAACTTATCCAATAGAATTAGATAATGTTTTAGGGTAATAATAATATCATTTTTACCCTTAATTAACCAATTTACTTTTAACCGTGGTAAATAAAAGTAAAAAGTTACTATTCACCAGAAAATATTTTTATCTTATCGAACAACATTTTACTCCCATATATTAACAGTTTCCCTAGTATTTTTGGAATTCCACTCATAGAAGTGGTAAAATAATGTTTTATGTATGTTTTCAAAAAGCTCCATTGAGGTAGTTAAAAGACGGTGGAAAGTTCAATATAATTTTTATATATCTAAAATTATTATAAAATGACTCCAATAAATAACATTCAAAATATATAGGTATTATGTATCAATTTTTACCTAAATTAAATTTAAATAAAATAAATAATTATGTAAATAAAAAGTCGGTTTTTAAATAGTAACCCACTGTATTCACTATTCTTCAAAAATTGAATGTTTTTAGAAAAATACCAAAAAATCACAGTAGGTTAATTTTGATATTCCAAATCCAAAAATGAAGTCCATTGCGAAAAATAAAATTTCAAAAAGTTTATATTTGTATTCATAATAGCTATTTTATATAATATTTTAATAACATATCATTGTTTAGCGAAACTCGGTATTTTGTACAACACACTTTATCGTGGAAGGTCGCGATTGCATGTATTGCAAGCCAAGTCCCGGTTGCGTGTATTGCAAGATTCCTTTGTTGTTTTGTACAAGAGAATAAAAATGTATTTCATTTACACATTGAATATATATATATATAGTCAAGGTTGTATAGAATAACTTCTGTCAAACGAACATGAAATTTTGTGTAGAACGATCCAAGAATAGTGTTGCGTATACGGTGTTGCGTATAGAAAAAGCTAATTTTGGTGTCACATACAACACAAGACATCAATGAGATTAAAAAAATATTTCTCATAAAATCTCAGTTTTTTACACACATACAGTGGGACAAATATCTAATTGGATGGTAATTATTTTCCATCGGCTTGTATAAGGGTATCTATGTATATACATATTTATGATATCACATATATAATGCAGAGTCCAACAGCTAGAAATAATATCATACTTAAACAATATATTACCATGATTATTGAATATTATTTATTTATAAATGTAATTGTATTCAATGTTGTCAAACAAATTTATGTGCCTTTAATGTTTACATAAAAAACATTCTAAACCTTTTTTATCCAAAAAATTGTTTTAGAAATATTACAACACCTTTAAATCCATTTCCTAACGTACCATCCATCATTGGATCTGTATAGCATGATTTGTTTGAATATGTTCTAATATAGTATTCATATTTATTTAAAATTGGAATCATTCTTGGTTAATCTATATTTTTAATCTATTGTGTAATTCTTAGTGAGACCCGACTAGGATTTTTATCTCCACCCTACTTATGTCTTTGGGTGTTTATCTATTTTATCTTTCCAGATTCGAGCATGGGGAAAGGATCACCAGGAGGTGGAACCTGCTGTTAAACCATTTACCTGTTGAGTTCTTTCCATATTTAGTAAAGTTGTTTTTTACTATTATGGATCATGGGTTTTTGTTCTTTGGGATTTTTTACTCTCTATTCTATTCTAGTACTTTTTTCCAAGTGAAGATTATTTTGTTATGTGTATTGTATTGTTTCTTTTTCTATCACATTGTTTTGTCAGAAATTTTTTCCCACATGCTTGTTTTTACATTTTGGCTGTAATTTTCTAACTCATGTGTATCTATAATTCCCTTATTACAATTAATGGGATGGATCAGTTAATAAGATACAAGGGTACCTAGGATGGTTCTTGTTAGTAATTATTCTACAACATTTAACTGAATCATATATTCCATCATTATATCATGCGAAATGAAATAAAATAAATATGATCTCAAATTATTAGTAAGGTTTATGTAAAGTATAATCTATCATTAATAAATAATGAATTATCTATATGGGTGGGTAAAAATCTGAAAACACCGAAAATTTAATCAATAACATGAGCATCGAATACATACATGGAAAATAAAAATAAAAAACATCATGTAAAATTAAATATAAATTATCAATGATGGAAATTATTAGTATTTTATATCATGATCATTACAAAAAATTATATATATACCATCATGATCTTACTTTAATACCATTTCTTCGATGTGAATATACTCACCGGAAACCATTTTAGTGTTATCAAACAAATTTGTCTAATTAGACATGTTGATGCATCAAGGAGAAATCTATAAATATTCCCCACACATCACTTCTTGTCCAATGAAAAACGTATATATATGTAAAGATAAATTAAATTCATAATAATTATTCCATATCAATAAAAATCTGTGTTGATTAAAGAATACAAATTAATTTTTTTTCTCATGTAAATCAAATAATTATACAGTAAAACAATGTATTAAAAAAACGGTTAACATTTTTGTAAATAATAGAATAAATTATTTAAATAATATATATTTTAAATAGAAATACTTTTTCTAGTGATCCAAATAATTTGTATGTTTTATGATAAAAATACCAACCAAAAAATTAATAATGAAATTGAATGTAAATATATTCCATGGTAAAACTCATCATAAACCATACAAAAGAAATTATATGTACTGTATTATCACAATATATCAATAATGAATTATATATAAAATAATAATTATTTTTCATCGATGTTTATAAATTACATAAGAATATAATTTGAAATATTCTCAATGAAAATATAATTTTCACTTGTAAAATCATAATTAAGAACTACTTATTTTTAAAATAATAGGGAAAAAATTTATTTGAAATGAACCTTTATGAAATTAAATTGTTTTTCAAAGAATACATTGGTTTTGATGATGCAAAATTCTATTTAGTTCGAATAAAAAAAATAAATATTCCATATTTTTACTAAAAAATCAAAAATATCTTCATTTAGAAAATGAAATGAGGATTCATAAGAATAAATATTCTAAAATGTAAAACCTCCATATAAAATTCATTAATAAATCAATGTATGATATATTAAATATTATTTAGAACATTTTTTTTGTGATGTATGAAAAGTTATGAAAATTCATTTTTGACAAAAATTAAAAATTAATATGGCTTTTATGAAAAACATTAAAAAAATAATTGTAAGAACGAAAGAGTGAAAAATGGATGTATTACATTAAAATTTCAACAAAAAACAAAGGATATGATAATTAAATGGGTTTGTTAGACAATTATGAAACACTTTCCCAAATTTAATATTCAATCATTAACATTCTCGGATAAAATGATACTGAATTATAAACCCTTACCTCTTTAGTAACATTTGAATCAGAACCCTATGAAATTACTGACATATAATGAGAAAATAAATTACATGAATATAAAGAGATATATTATAAAATATATCAATGTGTCATTTGATATTTATCATATAAATAAATATATGTATAATAATGTCTATGTATTAATGGAGTTGAAATTTAGGTGAAATCACATACAATGTTCAAACCATTGATGTGAGGATTAATAAAAAAGATTAATATTTATATAAAATTTATATCCACAAAAATAAGTTTAAAAATAATATAATGGAATCAAAATACATTATACAAAAAAATAATAATATATAGGACAGTGAAGATGTAATAGTTCCCATTGAAAATAATGTAAGTTATGTAATTTTATTTCAGATGCTACAATTCAAGTGAAATATATTGGAAGAAAATAATTGAATTAAAAAAAATTAATGAATATAAAAATGATTCATGATAGAATATTTAAAATTGAATTATATGAACCATATAATATAAATTCATTCATCACTTTAAAATATTACTTAATGAATTGAAATTGAGATGATTTCCCTCACTAAATGTTTCCCTTCAGTTAAACATTATTTGTACTAATGTATAAGGGATTTTAAAATGTTATTAACTGATACATGAACTATAATAATATGAATAATATTATATATAGTATTATAACATCTTATAACCCATTTTATAATAACATTTTATTATTAAATTTTCATCAGGTGTTTACTGCCTTGTTTTCTCATGCATGTTTTGTCATGGAAGCACTGGTTCATGAGTATAACATACAATTCCATCATAAATATGATAATATTAATTTTATTTTTATAATATTTATTACGTAGATATATTTTTAAAATCATTGATAGATATTTTTCAAGAATAATTAATCACATTACTTTGTGATGATGGTTGGTCGTACGTATACAAGAGCGACAATGTCATTCCCATAGTAGATAAAAGGTTATAGAATTGGATCATATATTAATATTTTAGAGTCCATATGATTTCAAATATATCATATATATTAATTATATATATAATTATTACCATCCATGTTATTCATTGATGGAAAACAAATTACATCGGTTTTCTAGGAGGTAGTCTACAATAGACACAAGTGATGATTTTGTTTCCCATTTGATGGAGGCGAGGATTGATAAAAAATACACCATATAAATAATGAATGGTAATTATATAGGATATATTATTTAATTTTGTTTTAAATTTTAGTACATATCTTAATGTGGAAAATGAGAACGTATAAATAAGGATCCTAGTGATGATGATTAACTTCTCATACAAAAACATCATTTTCGCATCATATGAAGAATTCCAGGGTTGGTCATTTGAGAATTACATTTCATGTAAAACATGTGTATAGTTTTTTGGAAGATATATTTTTTTATTGTAGGATATAAATGGCTTTAGAAGTGTTAGTTATTTATGGGAGGTGGTTCCCTTTCATAATTGATAATAACTGGCATTTTTGGAAACACCCCAAACTATTATGCAATGAGAAGTCACTCACAACATAATAACATAAATAATGGTTAAATAAAGTAGTATAGGGAAGATAATATTGGTCCTCACCTAAACTAATAGAAATATTTTTTTAAATATAGTATTCAAATTAACTCTATAATTATTCAATTTTACAGATTTTGTTTTCACCATGGTAACTTATTTTTCTAACAAATGCAATTTAACCATTTTGACTATAATAAAATGATATTTATTAGGTAATTTGGACTCCACTATTATAACTAGTAAATATAATTTATAAAAAATGTATTTTTGTGGAAAAATAATTTTAACAGAACCACATGTAATGAGAAAACCACACTTTAAACCATATATGAGGTTAGTAATTTTTAAATAATTAATTGTTAAGAATGCTATAATAAATGAAAAAATGTGTCATAAATATAACATTATTTAAATTTTTAACTATATATAAATCACTTGGTATAATGTAATATTTTTAATAATTTTAAATATTGATATAGATTTTATTTACCTAATTATTTAAATAATGACATTTTTAGAAATATTTATTTAATTGGCCATGAAAACAATATGAAAGAAAATGAATTGAAATATATTCAATTAATAATACTATAAATTTAATATTAATATAAACAAGGCATGAAAAAAATAATATATTCAAATTATAATACATTAATTATTTTTAAATTAATTAATTTTATTTTTTCATTAATTGAACATATATTGTATATGAATTTCAAAATAATATAAGATGAAGAGCTGATTAAAAAAATTATAATAAAATAATAATAAAATTATATCATTATTCTCAACATTAAAAATAAATATTCATTGATAACCTGATTATTTACCTATTTGATCACATAATTTAAAATAAAAACAGAGAGGATGTACTTTTTCCTTTTTTATTCAAATTATAATATTGGAAACATTAAAGGAATTCTGCCCCATAATAATATAAATATATATCTATAATAATGTCATAATATTCACCATAAAATCATTTAAAAATACTTGATATTAAAAAGGGTGGCCTGATGAAATTATTAAACCATGGTTCACCTGATTTTCCCTTTTACTATCATGGTGAGTTTTTAATATTTTTACCCATTATTAAAAAATGGAATAATGTTGAATGTGTTAAGTAATATTAATTATTATTATTATAAATAGTGAGAAATTTTTTTCCAAATTCATCCTCTATAATTTTTATAATATTATTTTATTACTATCCGACAAAATGTGATGAAAAATAAATTTAAAAAAACAATAACATGAGAAGATGGTTTAACAATAAATATATTTTTAGTGATATTTATGCTGTGAATATAAATTCACATATATAGTTATGTAATATATAAATGTATATTAAACAATTCCTCATTATTTCTTATTTTATTTAAATTAAATGGAGAAAAATGGTATATAGTTAAAAACTATTTTCCAAAAAATATGTTTTTCAATCTCAAAATAAAATTATACTAAAAATGTACTATAAACTTAATTAAAATTGATTAATGAGAATAAAAATTTATAATTAAAACATATGTTACATTAAAAACATATTCAAATCATAATTGGACTTATACACTATTGAATTTATTAAGATGAAATGAAAGTTCTCCATAATGTGGTGTTTTTCAATATTCATTTAAAAATAGTTTTTAAAAAAAAATAGAAGTTTCACACTAACATAAAAACGAATTTATTATTTAATATATTAATTTTTATTTGTTAAAATATATTTTATTAAATTTTAAGAAATTAATTATATTATTTTTTATAAACATTAATGAAAAATATATCATTAAATTATATAAATACATTACTTAAAATTAAGTCCATATTTACCAATATATATAGTTATTCTTAAATATTTATAAATAATTTTAAAAAATCTCATTCATACTACTTATTTTATCATATTTGTTAAATTGATCGCATTTATATTGTATATCTCATTACATTTAGGCTTAGTTTTGTGTGTTGTGAACGCTATCAAACATAATGTTTTTATTAGAAAATATTAGGTTATAACATTCTCTCAAAATTCAATAAATTTATTTATTTAAAAATAAAAATTCCTTAATAAATTAATGGTTTGATATTTTTAATCATTATTATGGATAACCAGATCATAAAAGTGTTAATAAAAAATTCCATAAATTTTTTTAATACAGTATATAATGTTCATAACAAAACTACTTTTTCAGTTATGAGAATATTATTACAAGGTGAAAATAGTGGCACAAATGAAAGAACTATTTTTATAGAAATAATAAAAATTGATAGATAACCTGTTCAAGATGACGTTTACCAAAAAAAATCCCCAAATCGAGGGTGTGTAAAAAACTCATGGATACAAAGATCATATTAGTAATTAGTTAATATTATGTTTCAAGAGTAATTCCAGTAACATTTTGATAAATATGATAAGGAAAAATATTTTATTAAGAAGTATAATTTCATTATTTGATCAATTTTAACCATGATCATAACTTTTTATATAAATTTTGAATATGAATTTTTTGTGCCTAAAGAATTAAATTCAAATTCTATCTGATCACACAATACATATAAGGAAAAAAAATCTAATCCTCTATTATTTTTATATAAACAGAAAAACAAACTTGTTAGTACAAAGAATAGTGTTTTATAAAATACTAAATTAATATACAATGTGTCATTTGAAGCACTAATTGATTAACATATATTATTTGATATTCTTCAAAATCTAACATAATAATATTGAAACATAATTTTTGTAATTATTTGATCCCATTTTATTCCAATATGGAATTGGAATCTATATCAAAATAAAAACTATTAATCATAATGCATCATATAAATATTTATATTATTTAATCATATATTCCCCAAAAAAACAAAAAAAAATCCAATATTAATGTAATAATAAAATCATTTATCTCATTTTAATTTAAATAAATTCCCATCTTATTCATATGTATTTTAATATACTTCATCTGTTGAATTTTCAAACAATAGTGAATTTATTCAAAAATAATATAAGTCCCATTTTCACAAAATTACTATTTAATACCACATATTACTATATAATAAATTATATTGAATTAAATTATAATAACCCATAATTATGTGAAAATAAATGATTAGATAAACCCTAAAAGTAAAAAAAGTGCCTTTAAACATGTGTTCAATAACTCTGATGCATCATTAAACAAGTAAAATTCTCATTAAAACTCATACTAAAACCAGTATTGGTTTTCTCATAAATATGTCCATAAATATCTATAATCATGTTAAATATTCATCACATTATTCCTAAAAATGGTATCTATTTTTTTTAAACATGTGATATTCCATAGATATGTCATTCCAAGAAACTAGAGGGTTATAAAATATAACTATGGGGTATCATTGGATTCTATAGGTTATTATTTTTAAATTTCTCAAAATTGTTCATTTAGAAAATGTGATTTAGGTAATGCATATTACCCAAGATATTCAATCCTGGTGCGAAGTGAGGAAACACTAAACATAATCTAGACTAATACCCATTATAACCTATTAAAACTCTATTAAGGGTTATTACCCAATATACATTCATGTTAAACCATTTCCATATGTAGAATCTATATTTGGATGTATTTCTCGGTAAACAACAGAAGTAATACATTAATAAAAACATTATGTTTCTATACAATAATTAGAAAATTCCTTATTTGTTTCTTAGGTTTATGTTACTTAATCTATGGTTTCTTAAATCTAGTTCCCAAGGTTTCTACTAAACATCTTCTAATACTAAATATGAAGACTCTGGCAATATTGGCCCAAAGCCAGTGGAAATATTATTACATCAACACAAGTAACCAAGAATCATATCCCAAAAAGATGAATTGTTTATTAATATTGTTAATATATATATATATACATAATTTTGATATTAAATTTTAATACAAAGAATAAATTACACTATGAATGTAAATATTTCCCATATCGTAGCTCATTCAGAGATTCGATCTTTATATTCGAGGAATGGAAAAAGATATTGATGACCTCAAATTATCAGTAAGGATTATGAAATGTGGAAAAAATCATGAGTAAAAAATTAGTAATAAATATTTAAATGAAAATAATAGAAAAACATGTCATTTAATCGTAAACATGAACATTAGATGAATCTAGGGATAATACCAATAAAAAAATATTATATATCATATTTAATATTTTCATAATGAAGTAAATTCCAAATATTGGGTTTCCTAACATCAAACATCATGATATCTATTCCATCATTAAATTACAACAAGCTAGTTTAATTGACTGGTAAGTATTCACCAGAAACCGATGTATTGTCAGCTATTTAATTTATCTTAGGGGACTAGCTGGTGCATTTAGGGGATACCTATAACTAGATCCCACCTTCACTATGAGTACTTTTCATTCATAATATGTTTATTTAATGGTTAAATAACAAATTTTAACTCACACAGAATATAAATAAATACACATTACAAATTTACAAGCCCAAGGCCTTAAGCCGGTGACTATATCCACAAAACCAACCCGCTTGTCCCACACTAACTGACTACGGGGGGCAATGAATTCTAATTATATTTAATGATCAATTAATTTCATAAAAAGTATTCTTTATCAATAAATTATCATATTTATTAATGAATTCATATTTACCAATATTTCCCTAATTAAATCAAATAAAACTCATAATAAATCCTGATATATAATAATGGTGAATGGATTATTCAATATCCAAATCTATGATAAAATTAATATTTAGATTTATTATAAATATATTTTTTACCAACAACACAAATGTTAATTTTTAATGGAAATAATAACAATTACAAAAATAACCTATAAATTGATTTTCAATACATTCCTCGATCAAATTGATCACAATCTATCAAAAAAAGAGTAAGATGATATTATTAAAAAAAATATTCCCAATGGTACATAAGGAAAATTAATGCATGTTTTCATTTATTAATAGAAATATTGTTAAAATATCATTTTCACCGATATTGAGGAATATTACCTTTTAAATTTGAAAATAAATTTTTCATTAAAATAATTTCCATATTATTACGGAAAAAATATATTTAAACATCCCACTATAGAAATTTGATGTTATTTTTAATTTATAGAGTGGTCATCATTTTAATAAATTACATTAAATTTTACTACATTCAAATAATGATTCATTTAACAAGTTATATAAAAATAAAATATGTTCATCACTAGGTTAGTGAATAAATCATTTCATTTAAAACATCTAGTAAAACAAATTTTATTGGTGAAACATTCATTAATAAATCATTATAGGAAATTAAAAATATAATTCAACACAATTTGAGGAAAAATTTAATGTTTAGGTAAAAAAAATTCTACTAAATGGTGAAATAATGATGGAATATTATAAAATCATTTTCTCAATCATTAAATTATCAATTAGAGGGAAAAATTAATATTAATTTAAACTTATAATAATAAATTGTAGATATTTTTTATTAGTGGTGTTTATTTAATATGATGAATATATTTGGATTAATTATAAAACATTTTAAATGGAAATTATATTTAATTGATTGGAATAAATAGGTGCATGAAACTTGATATATGCCAATGCTGTAACAATTATGTTTAAATATCTTAAATGAATCATTATATTTATGTGAAGACTAATAAATGAATTTATTATGTTTATAAATTTGAAACCATATAAAAAATTGAAAATTAAACTTAATATAATAATATGAAATTACACATATAATTATAGAGTATCAATGAAAATGAAAATTTAATATTATCGAATAAAAATAAATTGAGCTGTGAAATTCCTTACCACCTGGAAACTTTAATAAAAAATACATTGGATGAAATAAATTGAATATAAAATTTTATTTTGTGAATTATAAATGATACATGATATAGAATTTAAATGGATAGTACAAGAACCATAAAAAAAATTCCGTATTAGATATAAATAAACATCATAAATGGTAAATTTGGATGAAGTCCACTATCTCAAGTTTCTATTTAATTGAAAATAATTTGCAATCCTATATAGTGGGTTAAAAAATGATCTAAATTTATATAATTATCTTATTAATATTTGTACGATCATAAATGGTATATTTTTATCATATGGTCACACATTAATTAATAATATTTTATTATTACCATTGTTTCTGGTGTAAAATGACATGACTTATCATGTATATTTTTCCATGTAATTTACATTTATTATATATAATATATATTTACATCATATGTAGGATGACATTATTGTTTGGAATACAATATTGATTCATTAAATACAATTTTTTAATTTATCTGAATATTTAAACATAGAAATTGAACCACATCTCTTCTTGGAGATAGTAGTCGTACATACACATGTGTTATGTTATAATATCATTAATGATTAAAACGGTAAAGAAAGTGGATGTAATATGAAATTTATATAATATATATAATATCATAACTATAATATATATTCCTCATTTCTATCACTATAAATATATAGGTCATTCAGTGATAGAAAAAATTTCATTTTATTATGATGTGGTAGTCTGTCGTACAAAATAATAATGGTATTGATTCCCATTTAATAGATATATAGGGGATAAATATTATTAAATTCATAGAAAAACATCTAATTATATAGGATACATTTGTTTTAGTATATTTGAACAATTAATACATATTTTATGGTTGTTAACGAAGAAGTAAAAAAGAAAGAGAAATGAACAATTGATTATCTTATCTTACAAAAATATGTATTGACTCCCTTTTATATGAATCATCATTTTATTAAATGAATTTCAATCATTTTTAAGATAAAAAAATAGTGATCAAATCAAGGATCAATGTATTACTATCCTGGAAAAATAAGGACCATATTTCACAAATTCATATGAAATCAGAAATAAATATTTTAATTAATTATTCTCTATCTTATTAGTGGACCTCTATTTCTGCATAATACAATTAGTAACCATAATATATACATCATAACTATGGATGAACAAAAAATTTATTAATATATTGAATAAGTGACTTGAATAAATATATTACGACAAAACATAATAAAAATAAAAATAATATAAGCATAAAGTCATCCTAGTAAACATGATAATGATCATTTGGTAATGTCTAGGAAGGTCGAAATTTATAAAAATGATACACCATGTATTAGCGGAAAAATAAAACACAAATATTTCAACAATTCTAGAATCATGTTCTCTCATAACATATGTTCATATTTGTAAGGAGATCATTGGGGAAAAATTCTAGTATCACATTTACGTATCCTACACATTATCTCATGAGATACAACACATTACCTAATGGATTGGAGTTGTATTTAATTTTGGGTTAACCCGTCACATCAAAACATTAATCATATTCATGCATGCTAGATAGAATGCATATTAATATTATATACAAAATAACCAATGGAATAAAAATGTCTATCATGAGATTTTTATCAAACTCCAAGAAGAAAATAAAAATATATTTGAGGAATATTTGGGCTTCTGAATCCACTAAACATCTATCATAATGAAGCCTTTACATTAAAATTTTGAATAATAAAAATGAACACATTTATTGATAAATAAAGGACCATTATTATTTTTATTGAATTTATATAATTTTATTATGTTAATTTTTATTCTTTTTAATTAGTTTTAGAGTTCCATTTCATTATTCAGCAGTGTTCATTTTCTAGGGTTTCATGATAAATTCACTAGAATAAATTTATGGATGTTTATGTTATATATTATTAATTATCTATATTTTAAATCCTATATTATTAAATAATTGTATAATTTTAAATTGTATAATATTTTATTCTATTTCATGATATAAGAATGATTAATTAGATAACATTTTAATTATATTCATTTAGATTAATTTTCCATGTTCTCAATCATCACAAACTGATTTGATTTATTACATTTTATTTTGTTTATATTTTGGTTAAAGAACATAAAATATGTTGTAAATTAAAGTTGAAAATAATTTTCAAAAATTAAAAAGCTTTTATGAACATACAAAATGGCATTAATAGAAAATGAAAATGCATCATCCATGATGGCGGTAAATGGAAACATCACGAATGTTGTTTTCATTTTTATAATATAAGGGAGATGATAAGGGGTTTAATGAGATACTTTCCATTAACATATTAAAAATCCAATATATATATATAGTCAACTATAGTTATCATGCATTTTTGGATATTTTAGGAAAGGAGAATAATGGAAATTAAATGAAATTGAAAAGAAATTAAAATTAAATAAATGTGGATTTTACCTCTTGAACTTTATTCCTTGATAACCTCCTTATATAAATTTTAATTGGCCTTAATTTGATACAAAATCCTCGTAGAATTAGGGAAGGACTTCTGAAGTGTATTGGGTATAATTTGGACATGATTTAATGATTTTTGAAGCGTGAGAATATGAGTTGGTGAGAGATGGTATCTAAAGTGTTGGAGAGGGTGGTCTTTCACTGTTATATTAATTAGATATTTATTTTGTATCAATTATAATAATATTTATAACCTTATAACTAAATATATTAAAATAAAAAAAACATAGTTCGAGATAAGGGTTCATATTTTATCTTTACTTCTAAAATGACTGAAAATTTCATTTTTTTAGCTTATATCGTAAATTATATAATTTCAATATTAAAAAAAAATTAACTATTTAAGAAAAATCCCAATATACACACTACCCATTTAAAAAAATTTATATTTATAAAATTACGATCATTTTATGAAAATAACATTTTAAATATTTGAATTTTTTTAATATAAAATAATTATTTATTTGAAAATAACATATTTTAAAATAATTAGCGATTCTATGACACATGAAAAAATTAATTTGGGTCTCATAAAATTATTTAATAATTATAATATAAAAAAATACATTATGAATCTATTTTATTAAAAAAATTCTATGAGGTAGTTATATTAATTAAAAATAATTAAAAAATTTATTTTTTTCCATAATATTGACAATTAATTTATAATTAATAAGAGATTTATTTACTTTTTCAATAATATAATTGTAAAACCCCAGGAAAATAAAGAGTATGGCAGCTTTATATTTATCCATAGTTGTGAATAAAATATTATTATTATTTTAAAGGGGATGCTATGCTCGATGGCGTACCCAATATGCAACAACGAGTTTCTTGGGAATCTTACGTTGCACTCTAATAATAAAATAATATTATTTTAAATGGTAGTTAATGCCTAGCCGTTGTAATGGCATGAATGAACAGAACTAAATAAAAAATTATTATATATGTTTGTCAAATATTTTTACACTTTACAATAAATTTTAGAGGATTAAAAATGCAAATGAATCCAGTTTTTAAGCGTAAACATTCTAATATTCTTTAAAAGGTCGATTAACCGCCTTTTGATGGAAAACCCCTTTTAAATCAACTTTATGATAATTTTATAAGATCTATTTTTCAAAATAAACATATTATTTATGATTGGGACATTGAAATTTACCTTGGGTTAGTTTTTGGTATTTTTCTGACAATGTTCATTTTTCAATGAATAGTGAAAAATACTGCATTTTACATCAAAACTGTTTTTTCATATAATTTAATTATTTGATTATATTATCTTTTTAATTTGTTTTAAAGTGTTATTAGAATATATTTTTACCATGTAATTCAATGATTGTCATTGGGATTAATTTCACATTGGAATTAGGCATAAACAAGTACCAAACTTTTCATAAATATTGATTCAAAAAAACCCGCTATTTGTTTTGACAACGGGAAGTTGTTTTAAATTAATTATTGAAATTTATGTGTTTGAATTTGGTAAAATGAATTAAATATTTGGAATCAGAAGGTCCAAATTATGTAATTAAGACTCTTCTGTTTTTGGACATTATGAATAGTAACACCGATAATTATCTTTAATTATCTTGATTAATGAGTAATCGGGTAGTTAAAGAAAATAAGATAATATCATAATAATACAAAATGACCACAAAATGTGTCCTAAGACTACTCATTGTCTCATGGAAGACCATGGGATTCCTTGTTCCAAACATGGGGGCCCCATTGAATCACTTTTGTGAGAAAGTGACTTTTTTCTTTTTATTTTAAAAGAATGTTAAATGTAACAATGAATGTATCACCTAAGTAAAATATTTTTAATTTTGTCTACATAAATGATATTTTGGACTATAAGAATTCATTATAAATAGAAAAATATTTAATACATCATAGTATTTGTTTTATAATTTTTAGACATTAAATAAATTAAATTATTTATGGCATCATGATGATTCAGAGATGACTTCATTATTTAATGATTTAAATAAAATGGAAAGATAATGTAAAATCTAAGACCTACACATGTCCAAAACCTATTGTATGGGTGGATTTCTAAACCTTATCACCTTATCCTCGAAACACATCAATGTGGGACCATTAAAATCCGAAACTCATTTGAAAATAAATTTACATTTTATACCTTTCCAAGAGTTCCCCTCCTCTCCTCTTATAAAATCCCCCCACCTCTACCTCCTTACCCACACTTCCACAGCCTTTGTCTCGGCCAAACCCTGCCCATTTTGTCTCTCCACATCCCTCTCTAACTCCTGGAAGCCTCACTTTGGACAGAAGTCTTCCCAAGGAATCCTTTGAGCTCAAACCAAAGAGAGTTACCCGATTTTAAGGTAATGTCTTCACTTGTGTTTTTTTGTTTTATTTTGCTTCTCCAACCCCCTAAACTCTTTTTATTCATTTATTTTGTAACAAATCCAGTATCTTAAATATACTATGATGTTGTTATAAGAATAATTTGAGCTAGAATTACACACACCTACATCAAATGGTTAAAGAACATACTGTTTCTGTGGATGGAAAATTTCTACCTCACGAAACAATGATTGCTCAACACTCATATAACACCTTAAAAGGCGGACATTAAGATGTAAACATATTTTTTATGATATATAATATGTGTATGTTTCTATATTTTTCTTTTGTGGCATACCTTTATGGTTTCCATTTTTGATAAACATGATAATTTCATTTTAGGAAGTGCGGACTACCGCCCCCTCAAAGTGATTTGATTCATTAATGCCATATGTGGGATGTATAAAGGATGGATTTAAAGTTATTATATATGATTTATTTTACATATATATGATTAATATTATTCTGTAATTAAAATATACATACCTCCCATTTGGTTTTAATTCCATTAATATGACATAGAAATGAAAGTAGTGTTCATGCGTACGTACGGCTTACCGTCTCCATGAACGGTGCATTTCATTTTTTACCTCTAAATGATGATGTAATATTATAAATACATGTATATTCTGGATATATATGATATATATGATGTAAAAATCATGAATATAATTCTGGATATAATGAACATTTGACCACACGAACAACATGAAATTGTAAGAAGTCCACTTTTGACTTAAGAACCAAATATCGACAAAATAAACATTATTAACTTAAATGATTACATAATGTTTATAACATGGAACTAAGTGATATAAAAGGAATAATGAACTATAAAAAGGTTCTTAATAAAGCAGAAATTAACTCAATTTTATTATTCATGACGTTAATGAACGATCGAGTCAAGTCGGACCCGAGGTAAGGGATCCTACTCCTCTCTTTCATTTTAAGTACACTCTTTTATTTCATTCCTTCTAAGCTCATATTTCTTGTTATTGAGATATTATTTTATATTAATCTTACTGTAATTTTTATGTTCACATGATGAGAGACCCTATTCTCTCTCATCAATCAATTTTGGATGTTTTGAGTGGCGCCATTAGGCTGCTGAATTTTTGTAAGAGATCTAACCTCTCTCTTTCTCTTTAAGTACTCTTCTTTATGTCACTTATTTTAAGCTCCTCTTTGTTATGATGGGGGAAGTTCTTTTATATTCCACTTTCTGTACATTTTATTGTAATTTGATGAGATACCCTATTTGATCTCATCAATCCATTTTTGGAAGTTTTAAGTGGCGCCGTTAGGCTGCCGAGTTTTCGTAAGGGATTTTTTCATCTCACTTTTACTCTCGTGAGATTTATGCTACATTTGCCACAATTTTCTTTGAGTGGTGTATGTTCTGACTATTATTTTACTCATTGTGAAATATTCTTTCATTTATGAGTATTTACATCAATTTTGTATTGTCCTTTATTCACGGGGCGTATGTTTCGAAAGATACCCTTGTCAGTAAGGGAACCTTTCACCCTCCTCTTTATAAAAGACTTATTTTGTTATGTATTTAAATTCACATAATATTAATTTGGGATATGTTCTTCTATATCCTTATTGATGTAAATTTTATGTCCTAGTGACGAGATACCCTTTTTATCTCTCATCAACTCTTTTTCTGAATTTTGAAGTGACACCGTTAGGCTGTCTAATTTTTGCAAAGGAACTTCTTAACCCAATTTCGATTCTTTGGGATAAACTTGCACACCGTGAATATGTCGTTCTATGATTATGTATGAATGTCATATGATTGTTTTACACTTAATACCCACTTATATTTCATGTATTCGTTTGTTACACATAGTTATGTAACTGATTTATCCTTAATCCAAGGATACCATCTTTGTATGGGAATTCGTCTCAATATCCATTCATTGAGGCATATTTTGTTTTATACACAACTTTATTTTATACGGTGTATAAACCCCTTTTACTTTTACATTTATCCAAAAGGAATCTTTTATACGAGGAGTTTTACTAAACGACAAAAGGGAATATTTTTGTCGTACGTATGCGGCGACAACGACTTCTCCGCCACCGTGACCATTATTTGAGTTTCGCCTTCCTCTACAAGCCATACCCTCTTTTTAGAAGAAACATAAATACCATGTATTACTTTTCTTTTATTTTGGTATTGAAAATGGTTTTCATAATGTATTTATATCAATGTGTTGTATTGATATCTTCTTATTGAAAGGTGAAAATGTTATGTTTCCTTTATGCATGTTTTATGTGATATGATTATGTTATGGTTCTTGGGAATTGTTATGAAGATGGGTGGTTCCGTGATAAACTAAGGGAGGGTGAGCCCAATATAGCTCTACAATGCATTGGGTAATGTGAAGGAGTGATATGTTATGGTTTCCTTGAAGAGATTTAGGGAATATACTGTGGTGGGTATTCCAAACGTAACCAAGAGGGTTACTCCCTAGGTAAGAATGTTATGAATTCCTCAAGATATATTTTATGTCTTATGATTTCTATGATTTATTCCTGATTTGATGAGGTATGTTAAAGTGCCTATGTTTTATGGGTAAAGTATGATTTCATTCTTATGTATATATGAACTCATGTTTCCTTTCCATATTTTTATAACCATTACTGAGCTTTTTATGCTCATCCCAAGTTTTTGAAATGTTTTTCACAGGTCGAGGGAAAGGTACATGATGTGATGACAGTGTCAAGGATGTGTCAAGAAATAATCCATGTTTTATTTTAAATATGTTTCAGTTGATGGGATGAATGAATACTGTCTTTTATGTTACCACTTTGTTTAAATGTGGAATGTAATGCGAGATTCATGATCTAATTCTCTAAAACTCTAAACCTGAAAAGATCCTCAATGTGTAATCTTGTAATAACTCAAGATTAAGTATGTTTTAAGGCTGGGGCCTTATATTTAGTATCAAAGGTCGGTTTAGATAACTTTAGAGGTTAGGGTATTCATTAAGGATAAGTGACATTACCATAATGGTTAAGATTTCAAAAGGAGTCCTAGTTTTAGATAAAGTGAATGAGTAAGTATATCTTAGTATTTATCTTCCTCATTAGTACATGATGGTTTTATTGATATAATCACACTGACCTTTTTGGTTTTAGTAAATGGCTGGATCTAGCAGGCACCAAAGTAACAGTGGATGTGAAGGAAACTATGACAGTTTTTTGAGCAAGCAACTGAATGATATGGGACCTGAAATGAGAAATCTTGTGATTCTCATCAACCAACTATCTAGAGTCATGATTGACCACCTAAACCTTGGTGATTTCTCGAAGGCATCATATATGAGAGAAAAAAAATCCCTACAGAACTACAGGTAATAATCATAAGGGTAAGTGTGTTCAAAAACCTATGTGTCAAAAATGTGGAAAAAACACCTAGGAAAATGTTTCAAAGGGATAGAAATATGCTATAGATGTTGAAATGAAGGTCATAAAGCAATAACCTGCCATGGAAAAAGGAAGCATCCAGTTGACTCGAGGAAAGGGAAAGGATTTATTTCTAAGGGATCAATTGAATGTTTTAAATGTAGTGTGCATGGTCATTATGCAAACACATGTCCTATAAATAAGTTTTGTGAATGGGATCACCAAGATCGTACAAATGTTCATTTACCAATACCTAATGCCATTCCGATTGATGATGAAGAAACTGAAAATGACCAATCAAAGGTGTGGATTATTTCATAACTATTTTTTTCCTATTTTGGAATCTTAGGATATGATTCATGATTTTGTATGTAGGAAATAAGTATTTCAGAATAAGTTGGAAAGGAATGGTTAATGGGTTATGAATAATGTTGAATGAGTAAGATGTCAACATATAGGGGCTTCAAGAGTTACGATGAAATTCTTAAGAGTATTAAGTCTCTTTTGATGATGGGGTTACATTAGAATACTTTTTATAGTATGTGTAACTCTGATGTTTAATATATGAAAATTTTATTCATGGAATATTTATCTGTTCTTTTGTGGACATAGTTATAAGAACCATTTGGGTTTATATGATCCTTACATTTAAGGTAATTATGGGTTACTATATGTTATGATGGAAGTGAAAGTCTTGAGATAAAATTGAAGTTAAATTATTTTATGGTTATTTTTTATGATTTTAACTCTTTTTGGGGAATTATTTGAGAATTATATAGTATTGGAAAAAGGACAACACGCAGACCATTTGACAACCCCGTCGCGTCGGACAAAGCTGCGAGAATCGAACCCACAACCAATGTGCGACTGGTATTTATCGCCTACCACTGGACTACGTGAAGTCCCTAATTAGTTTGACTGATTCTTTTTTAGTTAGATGATTTTATGACTTATGAGTAAGCTGATTTTGGGTTATCTATGGAAATTTAATAAACTATCATGGAGGATATGTGATTATGTTAATTACTTTTCAATACGAGACTTTTCGAGCAAGTGATGTTGATTGGAGATAAATGTTACGATTTAACTTGGAAGACTATGTGACTAAATCCTTCAAATATTTGGGTTTCAATATTAGTTTTGTTTACTTTGAAGAATTTTATGGAAATTTTTTTTATCTAATGGTCCTCGTTGAACTTTGGGTTTTGTTGGTCACATTTTGGAGACTAAGAATAGGTTTTCTTTTTATAAAGGGTTATCCTTTTCTGGATTATCTGATCTTGTACTAACCTTTTTGGTTTTGGTTTTGGTTAAAGTCTAAAGACATGGGAAGTATATAGTTCTCTTTTGTGGATTAGGTGATTCTCTAGAAGTTGATTATAGTACTCTTAATGTGAACAAGTCTTCCTAAATACTCGTCTTTTGGGTAAAGTATGAGTTTGTGTAATAAATCTAATAAAAGTTGAAATTCAACATGACATTTAATTATGTTTCCTTATGAATAAATTCCTCAATAAAAATTAACATAAAACAAAAATGTTGTCTATTAACTTTTCCTACTGGGGAATCGAATACTGTTTAACCCATCACAAGTTTGTGATTTTCTTGTGGTTAACTTTCTCCTAAACATGTTTTCTTTCACTCCCCATTAGAACATGACCCTGTGTTTTCTCCTCCATGTCCATATTTTTATACATGGAATCCTAGTATGGGTTAACTCGGGTGACCATTGTACTTATCTTTCTTTATTTTAATGTGATTGTTTTACCGACTCTTGTTCTGATGTGGGACTTTCAAGGATGTTTCCAAGCCAAATTTAAAAATTGCGAGGACGCAATTCCCAAAAGGGGGGAAGGATGTAACACCCCAGGTAAATAAAGAATATTACATCTTTATATTTATCCATATTTGTGAATAGAATATTAATATTATTTTAAAGGGTATTCTATTCTCGATGGCGTACCCAATACGCAGCAACGAGTTTCTTGGGAATCTTACGTTGCACTCTAATAATAAAATAATATTATTTTAAATGGTAGTTAACACCTAGACATTGTAATAGCAGGAATGAACAGAACTAACCTCAAAATGATTATATATGTTTTTAAAATATTTTTACTCATACAATAAATTTTAGAGGATTAAAAATGCAAATGAAACCATTTTTTAAGCGTAAACATTCTAAAATTCTTTAAAAAGTCGATTAACCGCCTTTTGATGGAGAACCCCTTTTAAATCCACTTTGTGAAAATTTTAGAATCTCTAATTTTAAAAATAAACATATTATTTAAGATTGGGACATTGATATTTACCTTGGGTTAATTATTGGTATTTTTCTGACAATGTTCATTTTTCAATGAATAGTGAAAAATACTGCATTTTACATCAAAACTTCTTTTTCATATAATTTAATTATATGGTTATATTATCTTATTAATTTATTTTAAAGTTTAATTAGAATATATTTTTACTATTTAATTCAATGACGGTCATTGGGATTAATTTCACTTTGGAATTAGGCATAAAAAAGTACCAAACTTTTCATAAATATTGTTTAAAAAAACACGATATTTGTTTTTACAACGGGAAGTTTTTTTTAAATTAATTATTGTAATTTATGTGTTTGGAATTTGGTAAAATGAATTAAATATTTGGAATCAGATGTTCCAAATTATGTAATTAAGTCTCTTTTGTTTTTGGACATTATGAATAGTAACGACGGTAATTATCTTTAATTATCTTGATTAATGAGTAATCGGGTAGTTAAAGAAAATATGATAATATCAAAATAATGAAATATGACCACAAAATGTGTTCTAAGGATACTGGTTGTCTCATGGCCGACCATGGGATGCCTTGTGTCTAACTTTGGGGCCCCATGGAATCACTTTTGTGAGAAAGTGACTTTTTATCTTTTTATTTTTAAAGAATGTTAAATGTAACAAAAAATTTAGCACCTCAGTAAAATATTTTTAAATTTTGTCTAAATAAAATATCTTTTGGACTATAAAAATTCATTGTAAATCTAAAACTATTTCCTACATCACAGTATTTTTTTTATAATTTTTAGACATTAAATAAATTAAATTATTTATGACATTATGACGATGCAGCGATGACCTCATTATTTAACGATTTAAATAAAATGGAATGATAATGTAAAATCTAAGACCTAAACATGTACAAAACCTATTGTATGGGTATATTTAGAACCCTTATCACCTTATCCTAGAAACACATCAATGTGGGACCATTAAAATCCAAAACTCATTTGAAAATAAAGTTACATTTTATACCTTTCCAAGAGTTCCCCTTCTCTCCTCTTATAAAAGGCCCCCACCTCTACCTCCTTACCCACACTTCCAAAGCCTTTGGCTCGGCCAACCCCTGCCCATTTTGCCTATCCAGATACCTCTATAAATCCTGGAAGCCTCACTCTGGGAAGAAGTCTTCCCAAGGAAGCCTTTGAGCTCGAACCAAATGGAGTTACCCGATTTTAAGGTAATGTCTTCACTTGTGTTCTTTTGTTTTATTTTGCTTCTCCAACCCCCTAAACTATTTTTATTCATTTATTTTTTAACAACTCCAGTATCTTCAATATAATAGGATTTTTTATATGAAGCATTCAAGCTACAATTACTCACACCTACATGAAATGGTTAAAGAACACACTGTTTCTGTGAATGGCGAATTTCTGCCTCACAAAACAATGATTGTTCAACACTCATATAACACCTTAAAAGGTGGCCATTAAGATTTAACAATATTTATATATGATATATAATATGTTTATGTTTCTTTATTTTTTTCTTTTTTGGCATACTTTTATGGTTTCCATTGTGGGTAAACACGATAATTGCATTTTAGGAAGTGCGGACTACCGCCCCCTCAAAGTGATTTGATTCGTTAATGCCATATGTGGGATGTATAAAGGATGGATTTAAAGTTATTATATATGATTTATGTTACATATAAATGATTAATATAATTCTGGAATTAAAATATACATACCTTACATTTGGTTTTAATTACATTAATATGACATAGAAATGAAAGTAGCGTTCATGCGTACGTATGGCTTACCGTCTCCATGAACGGTGCGTTTCATTTCTTACCTCTAAATGATTATGTAATATTTTAAATACATGTATACTCTAGATATATATGATATATATGATATACAATTCATGAATATAATTTTGGATATAATGAACATTTGACCACACGAACAACATGTAATTGTAAGAAGTCCACTTTCGACTTAAGAACCAAATATCGACAAAACAAACATTATTAACATAAATGATTACATAATGTTTATCACATGGAAATAAGTGATATAAAAGGAATAATTAACTAGAAAAAGGTTTTTAATAAAGTTTAAACTCACTCAAGTTCATTATTCAGGACGTTAAAGAACGATCGAGTCAAGTCGGACCCGAGGTAAGGGCTCCTACTCCTCTCTTTCTTTTTAAGTACACTCTTTTATGTCATTAATTCTAAGCTCATATTTCTTGTTATTGGGATGTTATTTTTTATTAATCTTACTGTAATTTTTAGGTTAATATGATGAGAGAACCTATTCTCTCTCATCAATCTATTTTGGAAGTTTTGAGTTCCGCCGTTAGGCTACTGAATTTTCATAAGAGATCTAACCTCTCTCTTTCTCTTTAAGTACTCTCCTTTATGTCACTTGTTTTAAGCTCATATTTGTTATGATGGGGGGACATTCTTTTATATTCCTATTTCTGTAAATTTTATTGTAATGTGATGAGATACCCTATTTGATCTCATCAATCCAGTTTTGGAAGTTTTAAGTGGCGCCGTTAGGCTGCTGAGTTTTCGTATGGGATTTTTTCATCTCACTTTTATTCCCATGAGATTTATTCTACATGTTCCACAATTTCCTTTGATTGGTGTATGTTCTGACCATTATTTTACTCATTGTGTAATATTGTTTCATTTATGAGAATTTACATCAATGTTGTATTGTCCTTCTTTCACGGGGAGTATGTTTCGAAAGATACCCATGTCGGTAAGGGAACCTTTCACCCTCCTCTTTTTAAAAGACTTAATTTTTTAAGACTTTTAATTCACATAATATTATTTTGGGATATATTCTTCTATATCCTTATTGATGTAAGTTTTATGTCCAAGTGATGAGATACCCTTTTTATCTCTCATCAACTCTTTTTCTGAATTTCAATGTGACGCCGTTAGGCTGTCTAATTTTTGCAAGGGAACTTGTTAACCCAATTTTGATTCTTTGGGATAAACTTGTACACCTTGAATATGTCGTTATATGATTATGTGTGAATGTCCTCTGATTGTTTTACACATAATACACAATTATATTTCATGTATTCGTTTGTCACTCATAGTTATGTAACTGATTTATCTTTAATCCAAGGATACCATCTTTGTATGGGACTTCGTCTCAATCTCATTTCATTTTGGAATATTTTGTTTTACACACAAATTTATTTTATATGGTAGATAAACCCCTTTGAATTTTACGTTTATCCAAAAGGAATATTTTTATACAAAGAATTATACTAAATGACAAAAGGGAATGTTTTTGTCGTACGTATGCGGCGACAACGACTCTTCCGCCGCCGTGACCATTATTTGAGTTTTGGCTTCCTCTACAAGTCATACACTCTTTTTAAAAGAAAAATAAATAACATGATTTACTTTTCTTTTATTTTGGTATTGAAAATGGTTTTCATAATGGATTTATATCAATGTGTTGTATTGATATCTTGTTATTGAAAGGTGGAAATTTTATGTTTCCTTCATGCATGTTTTATGTGATAAGATAATGTTATGGTTCTTGGGCATTGTTATGAAGACGGGTTGTTCCATGATAAACTAAGGGCGGGTGAGGCAGATATATCTCTCTAATGCATTGGGTAACGCGAAGGAGTGAAACGTTAAGGTTTCTCCGAAGGGATTTAGGGAATATACTGTGGTGGGTATTCCAAACGTAACCATGAGGGTTACTCCCTCCGTAAGAATGTAATGAATGCCTCAAGTTACCTTTTATGTCTTATGATTTCTATGATTTATTCATGATTTGATGAGGTATGTTAAAGTGCCTATGTTTTATGGGTAAAGTATGATTTCATTCTTATGTATATATGAAATCATGTTTCCTTTCCATATTTTTATAACCCTTACTGATCTTTTTTTGCTCATCCTAAGTTTTTGAAATGTTTTTCACAGGTGAAGGGAAAGGTACATGATGTTATGATAGTGTCAAGGATGTGTCAGGAAAGAATCCATGATTTATTTTAAATATGTTTCCATTGATGGGAAGAATGAATTCTGTATTTTATGTAACCACTTTGTTTAAATGTGGAATGTAATTCGAGATTCATGATCTAATTCTATAAAACTCTAAACCTGAAAAGATCCTCAATGTGTAATATTGTAATAACTCAAGATTAATTAAGGTTTAAGGCTGGGCCTTATAATAATTATATAACATTGTTATTTATATGGTGGGTAAATTTTTTTAATACTTTCTTTAGTGCGGTTACTATTCTATTGTCCATATAACACTTCCTAATTGTCATTTTACTACTACTGTGGTCAATTAACTAATAAATATATATCGGGTATTTAATTACATTAAATATCATATATTTTATTCATAATTTATGAGAATAATGTTTTTACTTGTCTCTATATGAAATGAAATTTTTTATTACTATATAACAAAATTATAAGTTGGGAAATAATTCCATTGATAAATGTTTGGGTCCATAAATTCATGAACCATTTTAAAATATATACCTCGATATTTTGTTTTATATAAACTCGTAAGGGTAATTCTCCCTCATAGCTTATTATAGTTTCCATGTCACCTTTTCATACATAAGAATCCTCTAAATCACATTAAATATATTGGTTTTCTTATTATGTATGATTTTATATCATTGGTCCATGATCTTTACCAGTTTCTTCACATATTAGAAATTATACCCCAGTTGTACCACCTCCAGATTCGGCGGATGTTCCAAGTGATAAACAACTATATTGATACAATCAATAATTTACAATGGACTCATATGTATAGGCACCGTATTTCCCTTCATACCGAGTCTCATAACCTTCTTCTACGGATGAATTATCCCAAATACAATATCAGTAGATTTGAACACCAGATCCCTGATATGATATCAAAGATAAAAAATTTGTCGATTTTGGTCTACACATTTTTGCTGATGAATACCTTTATCCTTCTCCACAGTTTCCTCATCTACATCAGGGTCCAATATCTAATATTCTCAAACATCATTCCAAAAAATTATAGTTCATCACTTATTGAAATAGATGGATTCATAAAGAGTAATATGAATTCTAAAGTGAAAGTTATTTTCTATAGAAATATCCACCTAAATCTGGTGTTGATCCCAACAGTATTATAATTATATATCACAACATATAAAAAAATATTATACTGATTTAATTTTCTTGTATGATAAATAATTTTTTTATGATGTTATACAATAATGAATCTCAAATAGGTATTGATATCCAACTAAAACATCTCCAAATCATTAAGGTAAACCCGAGATCCTGATCGAATACGATTGAGAGCGGAACTCCATGAAATCTCATAAAATATTTACTGATTATCATGGTATGATTCTAATGATATAAATCTACTATAATAATAAAAAATTAACCTATTTTCATATTAATATGACTAAAATTGATTTAGTATTATTCCCTTAATATTTTTTCATGTGTCTAATTAAAAAATCAATTGTAATGTTATCATATTTCTATTCTATTATGGGTAATTATTGTAATATCCCCATAGACATTTTCCTACCAGACATGACCTAATAAAATAGTAAAAATCATGTTCCCTACAAGTCAATTTCTATTTTCTTATTATCACACCAAAAAAAATCTATATCTATAAAAATATTCATACTTCCAATGTGAATAAACAATGATGAAATACATTTTTATTCTAATAATTACTTCATCATTTATAGTATTGATGGGAGATATAATAAATTATGAAACATTATCATTTCATTAGAATAATGGATGAAATTATCTGAAATAATCACCTTCATTTTTTGTTTGATATGTTTATATTAGACCAATTTATTCCTCAATGGGTGAATGTATGATCATTCCTTATAGAATTATAGGATCTACCGGCATTCATCAGAAAATAATGTTCAATCCTCTAATAATACATATGTATTGGATATCTACTAATACTCATTATTTATATACGTTCTTGGTGCTTCTAAAATTATTTATTGTCAATAATATTCATAATCCCTAAGTCGTATTGTATTGTGAAATAATAATTATAGAATCCCAAGATTATACTACAGAAGATATTATATCCTAATAGATGAATATTCATTACATTACTCAAATTCATGCCTACTTATTATAATATTATTGTTTCATTGTGAACATGGATAGTAAAACCACTTAACTATACTACCTCCCACTATGCTAATAAAAATAAAATCCTTTCATAGGTATATCATTCAGAATATCATTTGTAATAACATATAGAAATGAAATAATAAAAATGATGAGCTCAGATGTACAATAATCATAGTCAAGAGAGATAGAAATGATCACATTATGAAAATTTGATCACAAAGTTATGAGTTAATGATCAAAAAATTCGAAAACCCTTCATATTATATCAACAGTCATAATCATGAGTATTTTAATAAATATTAGGAATTAATCATACATGAATTTTCAATGAATAAATGAACCTATGTAATGACAACATAAAATTGGAATGAGACATGGAATTGTGGAATACTTATAATTATAGATTTTTTTATATTTTCGTCATTGATTATTTCTAAAAATAACATATAGGATTGTGTTCTCTCATTAAACCATTATCATAGACTGTTTTTAGTCATAATTACATCTTATTGGAAAAAGAAACTTAAGGATTTGGTTTTACTCTCCATTCTTATCTTTTATATATCATTAGATATTAACCATTACCCAATGATTTTTAGGGAGATATATGTCCATATGTAACATAATGGAAATAGTAGACATGTGATCCATAATATCATAAAAAAATTCATCAAATCGAAATCTGGGAAAAGAAATGGGTTTCATAATTATTCCATCTTATTATAAAAAGTTGAAAAGTGTTAGGTTTAATGATCAATTCATCATTTCCTGACAAAATAACCAATGAAAATAATGGTATTTCATAATCATTTCGCCAGGTTTCGTTCCATGGTGGAGTAATGAGTTTTGTAAACATATTTTCATCATTGAAATTAACTCTCCAAAGATACAACAAGGAATGTATCATTGTATAATAGCCCATGTAAATCATAGTTATCATCAACAAATGTATTCATATATGTAAAATGATTTTTAAATTCCATTCTAAAAATTTATCCAGAAAAATAGCCCTCCCAAATTATCAACCATTTTTAAAACATGAATATATTTTCCAAATGCATTTCCTTGAAAAAAAATATTATAATTTAATGTTCAGCAAAATGGTTTTTCCTGAATGTATATTTCTTTTCATGTTTTATATGTTAAAACAAATATACTTTTCAAATAGTTGATAGAAACTAAAAATAGTATTCTTTATATAATAACATTATGTTTATATTATAAAAAATTTATAAAATTTAAATCCGAGAAGATAATTCATTAGATAATTTCAAAATCAATTTTTAATTTTTTTAAAACAAGTATATGGAAGAAAATGAATTATCAAAAAATTTTACAAAACATATTGGTTTTCCTTTAAAACATTCTTTATTTTTCATGAGTATATAAAGGAATAAAAAATAAAAAAATAATTTATTATTAACACATTGACATTTTATAAAAAAAATAATTTGAAATACTAATATATTAGTTATAAAATTTCATCATTTTAAATTTAATCATAAATAATTTGAATGAATGGTGAAACTGTAACACAAAACACTAAGCACATTGATTATTTAATGAATCATATTCCACATGAAATAATGAATATCTTAGAATAAAATCTATTAATATCATAAAAAGAATTGTATTCATGCTATAAAATTTAAATTGGGGATCTATATACATATCAAAAATGACTATATGATCATAACATTACATTTTTCACTAAGAATGCAATTTGAGATAATTATGACCTTTCCGAAATTTTAAACATTTATCATCCACATTAAATAACATTATATAATTAATATTGTATTATATTTCATATATTATTGAAAAATAATAATATTTATTATAATATAAAATATTTAATTATACAATTTTAACACCCCTTTATTAACAATTCATTTATAAATTCAATGTTTTAGGTTATAAATGCTACATTTTTTGAGTATGTTATCATTATATGATATTTTACCTTTTAAATTGATCATGGTTAGATAATATTTGAAATTTTAAACAAGATATAAATATATGATATGTTTATTATATACATATTTAGAGTCATCAATAAATTTAAAGATAAAAAAATGGATTATATCATTCATGGAGATGGTAGGGTGTACGTACAATTGATCATTGTTTATATTTTTATAAAATGGAATGTAAAAATGATCAATGATAATTGAAAATAAAAAATTAATTTTTATTTAATAAATGTAATATATTTTGATTAATGTAATCCTTATTAGCTTCCATGTAAATCATAGGTGAATGATGAATCACATCGATGTGTGAGGATGTAGTTTGAACTACACACAAACGATGTTGTCATATCTCCCACAAAATTGAATGTAAAAAATTAAATATTTGATATTATATTTATATAAGTATAATTAATTACAAAATATTATTTATATATATAATATTAATCATCATACCGAATAGTGATGCGTGTTTATAGAAAAAAATCCACATCGATTCATGAAGCTGTAGTCTTGTGTTCACATGATAGACATTATCACTTCCCATATGAGGGAAGAGGATACTGATATAGGTAATTCATGTAAGATAAAAAAATTAATGTATTTAAAAGGTAATATGTTTACTATATTATAATTAAATAATATTATTTCACATTGGTTGGGGAAGAAAGAAAAATATATTCATTCATTGAAGTGTGTTTTCTCTTATTCAGGTAACATCATTAGGATTACACCAAATAATGTCCAAGGGTAGCTATTTTTTTAAATTTTGAAATATAGGAGGAGATAATGGAAGAATAAAAATTATTTTTATTGATATTGACATTACCAATGGGTATCATTTGTGTTAGTAGGAGAGAAATGACGCTGTCCATTTAAATGTAATGGAGAAAACACATTTGGAATTTATGAAATAAATGAATTCCAACTATGTGTTTATGATTAAAAAAATCTATAAAATAGACTATTTTCAAAAATTAAAATATATAATGTCTATATATGAACATAAAATATTAATTACATAAGAATTGGGTAAATTTTCACACTCACTGTTTAGTTTAACCCTATGAAAATTCACTCTTACCTTTACCACAACAAATAATTTTATTTTATTCACTAATGTTAACATCACAATATAACATAAATTATTAGTATTATACATATAGAATAAATTTTTTAATTTCAAATGATATCACTACAATAAATAAAATAAAAAATTAAGCCCGTAGAGGTGATGAAGATTTGGTTTTCTATATAGATAATATTCATAATGATTTAATATCAAAATTACATTTAAATACACCACAATAAACTAAATTGGATCAATATATATATATTTTATGTAATTATACATTTGAATTATTTAAACCCAATATAACTCTATAAATTATTTTATTTAAAATGTAGTTATAAGTAAACAACAATATTTTTTCACTGTTCATAAAAATTAGTCTTCTAAGAAAAAAAGCACTCTAATAGAAATTAAATATGATGATTCAAAAAACAATAATTTATTAAATTAATTATAAAAAATGTCAGAAAACATATTTTTATTGTTTTATCAATAAAATAAATATTTTTTTGATAAAATTTATTTTTGAAGAATATAATGGATTGAGAAAATTTTATTTGTTTATTTATCAATAAGTTTTATTTATATTTATATATTTTAATATAATTTCAAAATGTGGTCATTCCTAAACATAACTACAAGTTTAATGTGTATGCTATAATGGTAGTGAATAAATAATAATATTTATAGGCTATTTAAATTAGTTAAAAATCATTATTGAGTGTAGCACAAGGTAATAAAAAGATGGTTTTTTATTTTAAATGAAATATGATAATGGAAATAAATTTATTTTATTTTTTTCGTATAAAATAGTGTTATAAAAATAATATTTATTTAGGTCAAACCATATTCTCAGTTTCACATTCGACTATTTATGTTCTAATATAAACATCAATATTTTATGTTATATATATTTGATGCACATATAACCATAGATGATACTATAAAAAAATCTTACACCAACAGTTGGGAACCATTAGCATAGGTGTGCATACCATTGGTATAGCATATACCAAATGATTGGAGAAAGTTTGGCTATTATGGGTTTGGTATAAACCAATATAAAAACATTTGTGAATACGATTGGTATAGGACAATAAAAATAGTCCTATAAAACTGTTGATATTGGTCGTATTAAAAACCTATAGCAATATTGTTTTCATTACTATTTGTATAGGTAATGTAAAAAAGAAAAACAAGATGGTTTTTATTACAAAACCTCCCATTTATAATCCAATGACCAAACCACTATGAAAATATTACATTTTGGAATATAATTTGACATATAAATATATATATATATATGTACAAGTATATGAATAGTTGTTTTATTTAATGTTATTTTGAAATGACAATCTATAAAAAATATGCGTAATTATACCAATTGTTTAAAAAACCATTTTTATAGGTACCCTATTTTGTTATCCTATACCATATGTTTTGATTTTTTTTACTAAACTATGTATATAAGGGACCTATATAAATGTTTTTGACCAAAACCTTTCTTATCGGTCTCTATATGTGATCTATACACATGGTTTTAAAATATTAGTGGGCATATGATCTCTAAAAGCGATCTATACCAAAATATTTTACCCAAACCATTATTATATGGTCTCCCTAGTTTACCAATACCAATATTGGTTCCAAAACTATTGGTATATGGTCCATCTATGGTACCTATTCCAATAGTATTACTCAAACCATTTGTATTTTTTTATTGGTATAAAGATGATTTGTAGTCATGAGAGATTGTACCACCACATATTCAATAAATAAATAATAGCTACCAAATACAAATAAATATTCCTATAATTTTACTACATTTAAATGGATAGATGCATATTCTATCTCAATATTATTCTTATATAGGGATGCATGAGAGTACCTTAGTTAATTAAGTACTCAAAATCACAAACCCTTATCTGATGTCGGGATGTGATGGAACATGTTTATTGAATAACCTCTTATTTATCAATTTTATTATATCATCTAATTCATATTTCAACAAGAAATTAACTCACATAAGATTCAATTTGGTTAGGGGATTAGATATTCATTTTAAATTACATAGAAAGAAGTAGTAATATCTAGCCCACTAATGAAAAATATTGATCTCTCATTCAATTTTTTATTTAGGACATGTTTTCATAACATCCATATAATATAGATCTACCTATATACCACAAAATTATTTTATATAACCCATTAGTGAAACTTTTTGCCGAAAAAAAACATACATGGAAATTTTTTCATTAAACTTATCTTTAATCACGTTATTTAAATGAAATATAAAATGATCTTAATGAACATACTATATATTTTAATATATAAAAATATCATATCCAATGACTATAAATAAATTGATTATATTTTATATGGAATCTTTTTAATATATGTAATAACATGTATAAGATACATTAATAACTCCTCATAATTATTTTGATAGAGGATTTGATTCTTTTCTATAAAGACATTAAGAGTTTCCAATAAAATAGAAATATCATTAATTTCATATTTTACCCAACCATCTATGATATATTTCTATCGTGGATAAAGGCGAAGAGAAATAAGTTATAAGTGATTTCAATTGGATGTTAAAATTTATCCTTACAACAATAAATGATCATATGTTCTTTTAGATTATGAAATGTGAATTTCCATTATTAGAAATTTATATAGGATCAATATAAATAAATCAAATCCATTTTTCATATATCATTAAATCTAACAAGAGGTAGAATCACAATAATTTTTGAAAGTACATACCAAACTACATTAGTACAAGAGGAATGGTAAGCATGAGAAACTATAATAACTATATTTGAAGATTTCACCACTGACTCAACATCCAAATTTTTTAGAGGTAACTAGATACTCTAACCAATTCAATTGATATAATATTGTGGGTATACCTAGAATCAAATAAGATAATAGTTATTCAATATTGGATGATAGGTTTAACTTTAAACACATCATTCTTGTAATTCAAATCGATAGTCAAGAATACATAAGATTAACCTTTTCCTTTGTAATTAAGTGGTTGTTGGCACCAATCATCAGTACAACCCATTCAATCACTCATCTAGTTGGTATGATTATCTTTATACATTCATATAAATAATTAGATTATGTGTTACTTTTTAGTTGTAATATTTCCTTTATAAATTTTTTCAACCAATCTATTTCCCCCCCTTAGACATCCATTGGAATTATGACCATCCACACAATATCTATTTCACCACAAAATTCCACTCCTAAAATTCCCTTGAGATAACATCCAAGCATTTATGTAGAGAATATAACATATCATATTGTTAAAACATTTCAATTAAATTGTTTTAATCCAACATATAATCTATTAAAATTTCATTATAGGGTAATTATCATACTAGATGAATACATTTAATGCCTTGTAAAATTTGTCTCAAAGGTAATAATAGATTGATTGTCCTTAAAAATATTATCAAATGATTACTAATACATTTTTATATATTGAATATGATGAATGTCCTTACATATAAATTATATATTAAAATAATCTCATCAAAAAGAGATAATTTCTTCATTCTAACACACATTCATAATAATATAAATCTGTTTACCAGATTCACATTTTGAATGATTAATGAATAAGAAAATATTATAATTTATTTAGAAATATAGAAGGTAAAATATTATCTCAAATGAATAGATCCATCACTCAATGACCAATTATTTTGATGACACACTGGAATATGGAGGTTTTGTCCTCATGAAGTACTCATAGTGAATTCTAACAGCCTTTAATAATTCATAAGCTCAACATTATTCATGATAAAAGACTGTTTCCTATGTAAATAAATCAGATTCTATATTTCATATCCATAACATTATTTATATCTTTATACAATAATTTCATTATCCTAAACATTTGTTCTTAGACCGATTACTTTTAGATATATCCATTTAATAAAAAATGATTCTGTATGATTCAAAATAAAATAATCAGATCGAGTAATTGTATAATCATTAAAAATGATTAATAAGATGCCAAATTCATGAGATACCATTTTCAATATATGGAAACATAGGCCTAATCTAGGTTAACCATGGTCATTATCTTTTCTGATACTTTATAATGGTTCATAAATAGGTGAATTGAACCACGAATATCCATCAATATTGTCAAACCATGTGTGTAGTAATGAATCATTCTCCATAATCTAGAATGGTGGAAATGATATAATTGATGAAATATTTTTGGTGATATTACCCATAAATGCATCTATTCCAAAACCATGTTGAATTTTAGTATCTATACAAGGATGTATTTTTAGTGAAACTGTATAATATTTACCGTGATACAAATTTATATTTTCATCCAATACATAGGATTATCTTCCAGGTGCTCTCCATATATTTGTAATGCTTATTTACAAAAATTAATAATTCATACTGTAATTCCATCTAATCAGACCCAATTATTTCATTCATGAAAATTATATAGATTTCATTTAATATCCAAAACATCTAATTATGTTAACTTCCCCTAATACATAATTGGTGAGTGTACATGGAGACTAGAAAAGCAATCATCATATTAAATTACAATATTCATCATCTTTAACATGATTAATTTTATAAATAACCTTTATTCATCACATTATGACAATTAAAACATTATAAGAGGATAACCAAGATTACTAGTAAGTGTAAACATGATAGATATAAACCCAAGATCATATGTAAGAATTTAATACGAATTAGTTTCTAAAAATATCATATTTCTAATAGAATATTGTGAAAAAAAATCCTATATAATATTTATGAATCACGGAATATAAACATTAACATATCACATGATTTGGGTTTCATTAAAAAACAATCATGATCCATGAGTAATAATATTTAGCATAAAACACTGTATAATTGTTTGGAACCATAATTGGAATACCAACCATATAATATGACAAGGTTAACTATAAAGGTCATCATGAAATCTTATTGAATTTATTAAAAATTGTTTCTCATATCCCGTATTATTAGGAATGAGCAACAATTTCTCATAAGATTGTGGATCAAGCATCAATATTCATTTCTTATAATAGTGGGATCAAGTTCCCAAACCTATTTCGACAATTGGATCGTGAACATAAACTCATTTCCTACAATTATCTCATGAGATATTGTTGAATTATATGTTTAAAACAAAACAATTAGTAATATAAATAACACTATACATATTTGTGAAATAAGATTATAAATAATTAATCATTTTAGTATAGACTAACCTATGGAGATGAAATAATTTTAAAAAACAATTCATTATGACATAAAAATAACCCATCAAGAGAAATAAAATGGGTGGTAAAATAATATATTATACACAATTAACAATAACAAAACATCACATGATGTTTTAATTGATGATATATACCATTAAAAGTTAATTCAATCATTTAAATGAAAACATGTTGAAATATCATCTTACATCAATAGAATTTTAACTAAAAACTAAAAGAATATTAATATAATATTTATATTTTAAAATATTCATGCACAATGATAAATGAATATTCAATGAAAATAATTTCAATTTCCATGGAAAAATATGTTCGTTACATATATATAAATAGAAAAAACTCCTTTCACATGATTATTTATAGTAAAAAAACGACTTTTTTTAGAAGAATTTAGAATTTTATATTTTTAATCCATTGCAAATAAAATCATATTAATTGAAAATTTACTTTTTTTGATAATTATATTAAGGGTAATAACATTTTTAAACCAATTTTGATTAAAATAAACATAGGTGAAAATTTTTTATCGACCAAAGGGGAAATATGGTCAATGTTTCATTGATAATATATTATAATTTTTTTATGATAGAAAAATTGTACTAATAATTTTCAATTCTAAAAAATATATATGTTTAAAATTAATGTTGATTAATGGATAATAACAATAAATTTGACCTCAATGGATATATTACAAATACAATCCCAAAAATAAGTTATATTATAACATAAACCCTTACCTCAGGTCTCCATCTGCATTATATTTCTCCAAAAATACAATATAATAAGTATTTATTTATTATAAATCTTTTAAAAAACCATAATAATATATACAATATTATATATTTGTTACTTATAACATCTTATCACCTATTTATTAACAATTTTTTATTGAAATAAGTATTTTGGGTTACAAATATTGTTTTCTTCATGTGTGTTTCAGTACGGTTGTATCGGTCATTAATCATTGATCATAGTATGATAATATCCAAAATATTATTATTTTTCATGATTGTGATATGTAATATTTATATACAATTTTAAAACAATTCATATAAATTGGTGATGAAATATGAATTATGTCACTTCATGGATATAGTAGTCTATATTTATGAATGAGTGTGGTCTCCAATTTTTGATGGATTAAATAAAGGAAAATTATATAATTAATTTTATATATATAAACATAATAATATAATATCTATTTTTGTGTGATAGTGATGAAAAAGGAAACCCATTTATTTGTGTATGTGGTAGCCAATACGTATGAAATAGTGATATTTTATTTTTATACTGAAAAAAAATTAAGGGGAACTTTTTAAAAAAAAATTATAAATAAAATTTAATATATTTCATATACATAATATATTTTTTCATTAATGTTTATGATATATTTATAGGATTTCAATGAAAAATTAAAAATGAGATTACATATTTAATATTTTTACCTCATCATAGAGAAACCTAAATAGAATAACCATTAATCCTTGAAAGGATAATATTCTTTTATGAAAAAAAAGATGTAGGATTTTTTGATGGAACATAATAAGAAATTAGGGTGGGTATTTTCTATCCTTGTGGACTCAATATTTTTATATAGAGAAGATGATTATGAGAATTTAGACATATTTCTGTTTCATTTAACACCATATATTTTGGTCTAAACCCCTTGTTATATCTTTTAACCTTTAATATATTAATATGTTTTTTTATCCTTGTAGGGACCTAAATTATCTCTATAAGGAGGAATGTTGTTAAAAAAATTTCAATCAATGATACTTTAATCCATTTATCATCAAATATTTTCCTATTGTATTTTTCTTATTTTTAAATAACTTAATATAATATAAGTTCCCAAAAAATATCATTAATTTCTTTTTTGGGACTACACAATTAATTTTCCATTAAAGAAATCAACACAACAATTTAATTAAAATATATAATTATATATAAAGATTTAAAATTTATTAATACCTATTAATGTTTTTTCTAAAAAGATTCATCGAAATATATTATTTTATTATTTTTAAAATCATTTACCATGACATTTCAACTACACAAAAATGTATAGTATCAGCATTACATATGATTTCTATGTACGTATATCATAACTATAAAAAATAATATTTTTTATGTTTGGAATAAAAATTTATTTTAACCTATTATTTTTTTCTTATGACAAAGCCTATTAGAAATTAAAATATAGTGTGACATATTATATATGACCCATTATTAAAAAAATTATATGATCACAATCAACGAATATTGCATCAATATTCCATAATTATAGAATCATTATGAGAATACCTGTAATAAAATAAGAAAATAAGATTAGAAATGATTCATAATGATTTTAAATACTTGTAAGAATGTTTTATCCTTATTTTAAGTGTTTTATTTTTACTGAGATGAAAAATGTTTACCATGGACAAATATTCATAATGGATAAAACTAAAAGGAAATTATTTATATATATTAATATAAAATTTTAAATATTGAATAAATTTTTCAATAATTTTGTTATGTAATTGGTATAAATAAATTTTATTATTACTGTTCAAAACACAAATAAACCTGTTTTTTGAATTGTTTATTAGAAAATAAATATGATTTAGACTTATCCCATGAATTCTTCCCAGTATTAGATGATTTTTAAACCATTTCATTAACTATACAATCTTTATATTCCATTAAAATAATTTATAATTATTGTCTTCATTAATTTATCAAGATTAAAACTCATTCATCTCATAAAAATTTGTTTTCAAAAAAACTCTATAACATTAAAATGATTTCATTTTTATTTTAATCAATTAAAAACTAATGAATTAGTTTAATACATTTTTATGAAATTATTTTTAATAATTTATTTACTCAAATTAATACTCTCCAATATATGATATAAGAGACAAAATTCATATAAAAGAATCATATTTGAATATTATATTATTATTCATTAAAACATAGTGCTACATTTAAAACAATCTACCAATGATATATAATTTATTTAAATAACATTATTTCATAAAATCTATTTGTGTTCTACAACTAAAATATGGGGATACCATTGTTTTTTGGATGTAATATGGAAACATGTTATTAATACTTCATTATTAGATTGTGGTTCAAACATCCAACTGAGAAAAAAATCCTTTTACATATTACCATTGAAAAATAGATATATTTTGAGTAGTATAAAAGAAATACAAGGTATTGGGAACCCATTTTTGTAGTCTAGAATTCAAAAAATTGGTTGAGTATGATTCAAAATTAATTATATCTCATCAATATAATAATATATAAAAATAAATAGAACGTATGTTTAAATAATTTCATATACCATTTTTGATGTTAGAGATATCACTATAGACATTTTCATGAGTTTTGTAAGAAAAATTCAAAAACATTATTCTATATTGGTGATTGTGAACTAAAAAAAACTCACTACATTTAATTATGATCAGTGAACCCAATAATATATATTATATGGATGGATTTATATCCTCAAAATATATAAGCTTCATGGTGGACCATATATGATCGTATATATAATTATGACTTTGTGTATAATTCATGTATTTGTGGATTATTTCAACAGGAACTTAGAATAATATTAACCATGTTCATGACATATCATCATTAAATTATTAGATAGTAAGAGAATAAGGTCCAAAAATTGTATCACACACATATATAATATGTTATGGACTATAGTGCAATATTGGCGGATAATTTTCCTTTTATAGATGTCTCAAATAAAAATAGATATCATGAAATGATATATATATATATATATATCTCAATTAAAATCATTGTTTTGTGTATCCCCTTTCCATCCACTTGTTTTGGATTGTGAGAGGAGAAACATCACTTTTTCACCTATCCATTTACTTGAAACAATGAAGATGATTATGATGATTATGAAAATAATGGAAAAAATAAAATACGTAAAAAATATTAAATAGATCAACAGCATTGAAAGTTATCATGTAGGGTGATATTTTTTTGTATGGACTCTTCATGGAAGAAAAATATTCATTTAAGAAAATAGAGAAATTATTATCTATGGAATGCTGTAAATTTTAATATACTCGAACTAATGGATTATTTTTCTTATGATTGGATTTAATAAGCATGAATTAAAACAACTAAAAATGTGTTGTGTGTAACACAATATATGAAATAATATCTTGAACCTGACTATATAATTCGATGGGAACTTGTTGATCCCCATCTAAATGAATTTTCTTTCCATTCACTGATTCATACTTTGCAAAGATTAGAGAATATATTTCATAGGAATTCTATTAATTTAAAAGGGTTATTATAGAATAATGATAATTTATCAATGAAGAGAAGATATTCTTAGGAGTTTATGACAGAGCAATGGAAATATCACTTTCAAATAACTACAAATATCTTTTTTAAATGGCTGGAAATCCCCATGGTGTTTAGAATTCATATAAGTACCCGACCATAAAACATTACATAATATTGAATTAAGTGAATAATTCACATTGAGGATCTTTTTATGTTTAGTTTTTTAGATAATTAAGCCATAACATTTACATTACATCTCTCAAATTACAAAGATGACACTTTTAATCTCTCCACTGTTTCACAAATATAAAACTCCTTAAATAAAACATGTATTCATTTCTAGATATAAATCTTCATTAATACTTCCTTTCTCTAACCCTTACTTATACCATGTGAAAAACATTTCAAAAACTTGTGATGAGCATAAAAAGTTCAGTAAGGGTTATAAAATAAGGAAATATATCATTATCCCATTAATAAATACAAATCAATGAAACCATAAATTTCAATCATAACATACATTATGAAATCATAAGATTTATGAATAACAAACATAAATAATAAATAATATAGGTATCTTATGGCATCCATATAAAATATAAATTTTAGCTATCACAGCTACGTAGGGAGTTACACTTGGAATACCTATCATAGTATATTCCATAAATCTCTTTGGAGAAACATCACATTTACCTCTTTCACATTACCCAATGCATTGGAGATCTATCTCAGGGTCTCCTTCCCAAGGCTTATCACAGAACCACCTATATATTTAAAAAATTCACAATAACCATAAAAAATTCATAACACATAAAACAAGGAATGATAACATTTCCACAATGCAATCAAAATATATCATTTCAAAATATTGACAAAATCAATGCTTTATTTAACCATTTAAATCATTTATGAAAGAGAATTTTGAATCAATGTGTCTCATACCACATTGAAGCTTTTAAATAAATTAACATTTTAAACCTTTAATACCCATATAAATTAATCATTAAACCATTTTTAAAATAGGGACTTTAATGATAAATATTTAAAATAATTTTTCATTAGATCATTTAAAACTATATTTTACATATAGAGTTTTTGACAATATGAGAGACACTTGAAGAAAAATAATTGAGTAATAAAATTAATGAAAGCTTATAGTATAATGAGAAAAAAGAGATTCACGATATAATATGTCAAAGGTCAGTATATACAACATATAAACATGAATTGGTGTATAACAATAAATAAGTCTCAAGGAAATTAAAATTGAGACAATGTCCCTTACAATGATCTTATCCTTAGATTAAGGATAAATAAATGATATAATTATGTGTGAAAAAATAATAATACACCCTATAAAAGTGGATATTATTTGTAAAAAAATCATATTTTATTCAAACACATACATGTCATGACAAAATCAAGATGTATAAGTTTAACCCAAAGAATTGAAATTTGGTTAGGAATTTTCCTTAAGGAAATTCAATAGCCTAACGACGTCACATTAAAATTCATAAAATGAGTTGATGAGATAGAAAAGGGTATCTCATCACTTGGAAATAAAATTTACAGAAATAAGGATATATAATAACATATCCCAACATAAGAATATGTAAATTAAAAGACATAACAAAAAGATATCTTTTAAAAAGAGGAGGGTAAAAGTTTACTTTATCGATTTGGTAACTTAAAAAATATAAAAACCTTGAAGGAAGAATCATAAAATTAAGATGTTAGTACCCATATATTAAATTATATTACATAAATAATACAATCTTGGGTAGTATACATTCCACACAAAAGGAATATAGTGGAAATCATAGCATTAATCTCATGGGAATAAAAGTGAGATGAAAATGACTTACTATGTTGTAATTCAATCGAGTCGTATGAAAAAAAGTTAATAACCACCAAATGTGTCATATAATTACATGAATATAAATACAATAATGATATTATATATAATATTTCTATAAAAATACACCACATTCAATAAATAAGTGGCATACAATGGAAATATCACATAATTAAAAGTGAGATAAGAAATCCCTTACCTCGTGTCCGACAAGACTCTTATGTTCGGTGTTATTCTAGAATAATAAACATAAGTTAATTTTTACATAAGAAATTTTTTTAATTTATATTATTCCTTTTATATCAATTATTCCCTTACAATAACAATTATTTAATTACGTGAGATCATATCAAAGATTCTGTTGATGTTCGGAACATTAGTAAAAAATGAACTTGTTATAATTACAAATTGTCCATGTGATCAAAATTCCATTATATCCAGAATAATATTCATGAATTAGATATTCTATATATCATATATTTCCAAGTTATATGTATATATAATATTCCATATCATTTGGAGTTAAAAAATGAAATTCACCGTTCATGGAGATGGTAAGTCGTACATACACATGAACTATACTTTCATTTCTATTTAATATTAAATGGGATGAAAACATAATAATAAATAGGTTTATTATAATTCTCATATAATATCATATGATATATATATATTACATATTTTAATTATCTCTAACTTTTATATGTTCCATGTATGCCATAAATGAATCATATCACCTTGAAGGGGTGGTAGACTGCATTTCATCAAATGAAATTATCATGTTTACAAATTACGGAAAGCATAAATTTATATTTGTAAATAAAAATTACTGAAGAATATATAAAACATAAACATAATATTTATCATATATAAATATTTTTTTCATTATAATGGCCACCTTGAGAGGCGATAAGAGATAATTGAACAATCATCACTTCGGGAGGTGTTAGTTGGCCATCCATATAAACAATATGTTCCTCATCCATTAGATGAAGTTGTGTTTAATTTTAGTTCTAAGACTTCTAAAAAAAACTAGTATATTGAGGATAATTTGTTTATAAAATAATGGAATTAAAATAGTTTAGGGGTTGTAGAAATAGAATAATAGAATAGAAGAAAAAAGAGACTGTTACCATTAATTAGGGTAACACCCTTTGGATTGAACCATAATGAAATCATTAAGTGCCTTATGCCTAAGGTAAGGATTCTAGGAGGAGTATAGAGATCTTTAAAGATTATTTGGTACGGTTTTGGACAATCCATGGGGCTTGAGAGGTTTGTAGAATGAGTTATAAGTGAGGTCTTTTTATAAAGGGGAGGAGGGTCTCTTTAGAAAAGTGTGAAAATATTATTTTATTATATAATAATATTCAGGTTTTAAAGGTCCAAAACTAAATAAAGTAGAATATACGATGTATCAGGGTCGAAATAAAACCATCCGATAATAATTGGATAGGTTGGAGATGTTTTTTGATATTAATAATCTTATTTATTTAAATCATTTATTAATGAGGTAAATGTTGCATCATTTTTGTGTCATATATAATTTAATATATTTGGTGTCTAAAAATTATAATAAAAATACCATGATGTAGGAAATATTTTTATATTTGAAATTAATATTTATAGTGAACTATAAACATATATAACCCCATGTAAACATTAATTTACTAAAATATTTTTATTTTTGTCATTTTTTCATTTACATTATGTTAATTAAAATAAAGTGTCATTATCACACATAAGTGGCTTCATGGGGTCCCAAAATCTACCCAAGGATGACCATCGTCAGCCATGAATCATCCTATAAAGATAAGGCAAGTGTTAAGGTAAATTGATTATATTATGATATTCTTTTTTCCATAAATTATCCTATTTAACTTTAACCGCGGTAAATAAAAGTCAAAAGATACTACTCAGAAAAAAGTATATTTATCTTATTGAACAAAATTATACTTACTAATAACAACCATGTATGTTGGATTTTAGAAATTAATTTCACATAAGGGTTAAAATTTCATTTAAATGAAAAAGTCAGTTTTTAACTACGACTAAATGGTTTCACTATTCATCAAAAATTGAAGTTTTTCAGAAAAATAGAAAAAAAAACAGATTAAGCTGTATTTCATATTCTGAATTCAATAATAATGTCTATTTTACCGAATTCAAAACATATAATTTGAATTAATTAATTGAAAATCCATTCCTATTGTCAAAACAAATAGAATGTTTTTAGAAAACAATAACTATCAAAAGATTGACACTTGTTTATGTACAATTTCAAAGTAAAAATAATTTTAATGACAAAAATTGGATTAAATAGTAAAATTATAATATAATTACACTTTAAAACAAATTATAATGATAATCTATCCATAGAAATATGTTATATTAAAAGTATTTTTTGAATTAAAATACAACAATTTTCACTATTCAGAAAAAATGCATTTTTTTAAAAAAATACCAATAATTTAACCAAAGTAAATTTTGATATCCAGAATATAAAGAAGAATTTTATTTTTTCAAATAGAACATATAAAAGTTAAAAAATATATTTAAATTGGTTTCTCTATTAAATGGAAGTCCACCAACCTTTTAAAGAATATTATATTATTTATGCTTAAGATTTGATTCTTTCTTTTTTTAAGCCTGTAGAATTTATTGGTTAATGTAAAAACATTTAACAAACATGTATAAAAATTTGTTGCTATTTATGTTTATTATCAACATTCTTTCATCTAGTTGTTAACTACTATTTAAAATAATAATATTATATTTTTTATTTTCAGTATGACTCCGCATTGTGTGCACTGTACGATTTCAAAGAAACCCATTGTTGTGTATCAGTTATGACATCGAATCATAGAATCCCGTTTAAAGTAAAATTGATATTTAATTAAAAAATATTTATAAATATGAAAATTTCATGTTGTTTATTTACCTGAGATGTTATAATGTAACACTACAAATTAAGGTATGTATTTCAAATTGACATGTTTTTTTGAGGTTAATATTGAGTGGGATTTGATTCAATAGGTTTATAGAATTTTTTTGGGGAGTTATAGTATTTTATATAAGATTATGTATAAAACACATTAATAGGAAACCATGTTGTGTAATTTTTTAACCCTACAATGTATTGAGAGAGATTATGAGGAGGATCATAGTTAATATATAGGTAGGTTAAATCATCAAATTTTCCTTGTAACTAATTCTACATAGGGAAAAGTCTATTCACATGGTTGACAATGAATTATTCCTGCTCTATGCAGAAATCATGTGACCTAGGGTTTTAATGATAGTGGAGCCCACATTGTTATTTTCTATTAAATTAAATCGTGTGGCCTAATCATGTGATGTAATTTATTAAATTCAATAATTGGATTTAACCTCACACATCCTTTTTCTCCTAGTATTTCAATAAATATGACCCATATTAGGAATTTTTGTAAAATTATTCAATCCAGGACACATCCTTGAATGAATCATGGTGTGTTATACTTATCGAATTACAATATTTCAACCATTACTCCAATTTATAGATGACTCAATTTCATCCCAATAATAAAAATATATTGGTTCTTTTATCATGGATATACATCTCATGACATGATTTGATATGTGTTTTTGTGAAATTTTGATGGAATTCATAGGAGGTTACGAGATCTACCTAGATAAATGAATGATACTTCTAGAATGGTTTTCACTATATGTTATTTGGATTCATTATCTCTATTATCTTATTTTATGACATTAACTCGTTGGACTTATAATACACATGCTTTTTTTCTATTAGATAACCCTAGAAGAATGATTTTTTGACTCCCTCGTAGACTGATGGTTTTAGAAAAAATGGTTTTACAAATATGTGCTTGATGTGTTAAATTTAATTCTTAAAAGGGAATCTGATTAATGAAACTATTCATTGAAAATTAATTCTGGATACATGGGTTAAAATGTATTCATTATTCCATTACAAGGGATCTTTTTTGGACTTATACATGTCTACCTTTTTTAATTGTGGTACATGAGTTCTCAACCATGTGATGACTTGGAACATAATGTGAACTATATCTCATTAGAATTTGTACTCACATCATCTATGCATGAACATGTCTGTTACTATGGGAAATTGGAATTCCAAGAATAATAAATGGTTGTGAAAATTATAAAGATAATTTTTTAAAACAATTTTCGTAATATTTTTAAATTATATTATAATAATTTTTTAAACATGAACTTTCTGGATTTTTTATGGAATATACTTGATCAATAATTTTCATACATTTGATTATTTTATATAAAATGTTATGTCATTTTGTGGACATAATTAAGTGTGTGGTAATATTTTGTATAATTAATAAATTTGTTTTATACTCACCCATTTTATATAAACATTTTGGCATACTCAAATGATGTTTATCAAAAAATAAGTAATGGGATTGTTTCAAACATCTCTAGTAGATCGACTTAATGATTCTCTCATTAATGGAAAGATCACAGAGGTGGAATAACATTATATTATAAGATAATATTTTCTTTGGTTGTCATGAATATTTATCCTATTTATTTAAAGTACGACACAATTTAGTATACTTCATGGTGCTACAACATTTTCACTTATTTATATTATTGTGACTTTTCATTTATAATTTCATGAATCATTTAGTATCATGTATTTTATATTTGTTTTTATTAACCTTTATAGTTATTTTTATGATACAATCATCCCCAATTAACCCACAATACCTTGTAATTCATTTATATGCTATTGTGTCCTGTGGAAAGTACCATTGTTCAGTGGAACCTCTATCTCATTTAAAGACAAATAGTTGGGAGGATGCTACAATCCGATTTGAACCAAATTTTTATATTTCTCTTTCGACATTGAGTATTTTCTCTTAATTTCAAATTAACTAATATATTATTTATTCAATTTATACATTAATTTCCTTTTATTGTTCCACTATAGTGGAAATATTATCCTCTAATTAAAGAGACAATACCTGCACCATATTACTCTACTCAATGATTTTAGCATTCATCTGAGATAAGGAATCATTACATGGACTATTTACTATTATATCCACTTATTGTCATTGATTATATTTTTTTATGTGTTGTATGTTCTCCGTTCATGTCCATCAAATTCAAATTTTTTCAGACGATGATGTACAAATTAGAGCCAACATTACACTATCACACCATAGAATTCACCTCCTCCCACTCCATGCACTGAGAATAATTAATCACCCTTCAATTTTTAGATAGATAAATTACTATATAATTAATGATTTTTAGTTATTTGGAAAAAAATGTAACTTCATCATGGATCCCATGAGAATAAATATCTTCTTTCTGAATCATATTTTCCTCTTTAAACTATGGGTCATATTTTTCTAATATCTTGATAGATTCTACCATTTTATCCATATATATTTCAACACCATTATTATATACAACATCACATTATATGCCAATCCCCTTGAATATCCATATATTATTATTGTAAAAACAAATAGATACATGATTTGATAAATCCATACCATCCAATTAATACTACTATAGTCCTTCTTATAAATAAAACATTTTGTAAATATTTTTATAAAAAATGAATTTCCTATTGACATCTTCATCTTATTTAAAAATAATTCTTGTTATCATGTAATATGTAAAAATTATAATTCAGCTTCATGAAACCTCTTCAAATGATGATTGAATAATGTTTATGATTAACAATATAAGTGTTTTCTTTGATACTAATTGTTCACCCCACAAGGGTTTTTATATAGATATTCTATAAGTGTAGGGGTGGATTAGGGTATGTAACTCATTTCATGTTTAACCGCATACCTAAAACACTCACAACCCTAACTGATATTGGCCCCACATTTGATAGATCCACTCTTATGTTATTCTTTTAATTATGATTTAATGGTTAATTTAATTATCATATCATTAAAAAATATGATTGATGATATTTTACATACACATAATTATATTGTTTTCCTATGGAATATAAATATACATGGAACACATTACACATGATTCTTACTTGGATCAACTGCAAAGGGCCATATTCAAGGAGAACACACTAAAATTGTGATAATGTGTCAAAATAATCTAATATTAACTAGTTATATGGATACAATTTTTTTCCATGTCCAATATATGTTGGGATCAATAAAATTAAATTTTTATTGTCTGTCTCCCTCACACCCAAGAATCACTTCCTTCATCGCCCTATTTTATTAAGTAGTTTGGGGTAGGAATCTATATGCTTACTTCTCATTCTTCTTCCACTTCCACTTCTCACTACATTAGGGATAGAATACTCAAAATTATTAAATAACCCTAGAGAATATTTAGACATGTGATATTTTAATAAGAATATAATTATTTCATCTATTATATTAAACCCTTTATTATCCACACTTCAGTTTTCATACCCCCCATGTGAGTAATAATTCAACCTTACTCCTATGTGCATACACTTATTCATAAAATAATATTACTATATTTCATTATTCATAATCAACATCATGAATTCTATACTCAATATACACATTTAAAATATATATACTAATATTAGTTCTCTAAACCAATATATTTTTTATAGTTTTTTTTTAAATCTCCGATTCATAAACTATTCTTCTCTTAAGGGTTTTGATATTATTGAAAGCATGAACTTCTTTAATAATCCTACAATTTACATAAAAATATTAAGATCTAATATCTCACTATATGATATTAATATATTCAGGGTTCATTTAATTTAATACTCCTCCATCACATCTCGTACTCCACTATTCTTACCTCTTTTATTCTTTATCATATGTACTTAGTTCTCTTTGATTTATTATATTTTATTACTACATGGTGATAAACTTCTCTATTATTATTTTGATATATTATTAATTAATAAAAATTAACCTATCTTACAAGGATATTACATAATTACTAGACAATCTATTTAAATTCCAAGGGATCCACATACATCATTAAGAGACCTAACTACAGTATTATAAAACACTTTTGCATATATATTGAAGGATTATCAATATTATCATTTTTGGTACATTTTTACAGAGAGATATGTATTTAATAGAACAATATCCACTAACTTACTATGAAATTCAGGAACTTTAGAATTAAATCCACTTACATAAAACTTGAAAAATCAGAGGGTAATGTTTTTCACAATCATCATGAAACAATAATCCATAACAACCACAGAAATCATCATTATCAATAAAATCTTTGTTAATTTAGATGTAGTATTTTTCAACAACTATAAATACCCAAAACTATTAAGTCATCACATAGTTGTATTTTTTCCTAACAACATTCAATAAGTGTGATTGTGATTTATTGGTGATATGTATGGTATAATTAATTTAAAATATAGATAATTTGGACTTAGTTTTTCTTTCGTAGTATTAAATAATGTATGAAAAATATTTATTTACATCAATGTGCTTGGATGTGCGGGTTTGGGGAACCACAATTGGTATCAATTCTAGGATTATTTATTTTTGGAAATTAGATGAGTCGTTTTAGGAATTATGACTTAATTATATTTGTCATAATCCAATATATATGTCTAAGTATAAAAAATAACAGAAAATTTTTAAAAATTGCTAATGGTGTGGTTTGATAATAATGATATAACTACTGATTAATGAAATAGTTTTTTTTATGTTCTACAATCTATGCACTTTTGGGTAATATCACAAATAAAATTTTGTTGGGTATTACCTCAATCATTAAATGGTGAATGACTAATTGGACTAACTTCAAACCAAATTTCACAATCTCAGTGGATTTTATTTTCTTAATTACCATGATATTTAAATACCATTTTTAAGTGATTAAAAATAATTTCAGGATGTATTATATAAATAGTTAGGTTATAAATACTAATAAAAATATTAATATCACACGCTGATCTTTAAAATAGTTTTATTTATTTATTTATTTTCCTTTTATATTCTACCAGAGGATGGGTTGAGTCATACTTTATTTGTAATAATTGTGTAATTTTTTAGGTTTAGAACCATGGGGTTCATTTTTGGATCATGGTTATAGGAAATCATGCACCCAAGCATACGTTACTATGTGTCTGTTTAGGGGGTATCGGGGTAAGGTTAATTGGTTGCACAAATTTTGGGAAACTGTGATGTAACCCTAAATGAAATTTTATCAATTTTGATAGCAACATGCCTACAGTTTGTTCATGGGTTGTAAAACCTTGCGCTCAAACCATATAAGGTGTCCAAATTTGTAAAAATATAAAATTCCAATCTCACTCCTCTGATAAAATAACCATTTTTTGGAATTCCTCCCCATGTTCAACCTACAAACTCCAGGGGGGCTCTTATAACCTCCTAACATACTCCCATACCACCATAAACACTTTTGATGATTCCTAAGGTGTGTACTATTATATTTGGTTTATTTTCCCCTCATTTGAACATCCTATATTGGTTTTGCTGTCTATTAGTGAATGTTATCTTGTGGTAAAACAATATAATATTGGGATGATGTGTTGTTTGATATTATTGATATTAGGGTTTTAGGAATGAATCTCAAACATGGATCTTCTTTCTCTAGAATTTAGGTTGTGTTCATACCTAATTTGGGTATGTATTTCTATCCAATTCCATTTGAGTTCATTATAGTAATGATTGAGCTTTCCATGAATGCATTAAAAATGTTCTAATATTGTTTTTTAACTTCTTGATTGATTTTTTTCTATTTAAATGATTTAAATTATATTAAAATTGGTTTTAAAGGTTTGTTTTACACCATCCTATAGCAAATTCATGAATGTTGTTCGATAAAATTTTAGTCAAAATTTAATGTGTAAATTGGTGTAATGGGTGGTGTTTAACTTAGGATTCCTTATGATGTCCTTATAATATTGTTGATTTGGATTTCTGTGTATTAATTAGTGAATTTAATGTCCTGATTACTATGTGTGGAATGTTTTTTTTGGTTGGTAAAAATTCAATGTTTCTTTAAAAGGGGAATTTGAATGTGTTTTGAAGTGAATATGTATTGAATGTTGGGGTTTCCAAATAAATATGTTTTTTGGCATATGATATTCTTGTTTTTGAAATAAAAATATTTTATCCAATTATAATGGTGATTTAAAACTTGTTATTTAATAGATATGGTGTGTGTATAAATTTATAAAGTGGATTTTCTCATGGGAATGTTTGTATTTTTTATGTATAGTTGTTTTTATTTTTTTAAAATAGTATTCTTGAATTGAGAAAGTGTTGTGGAATAACTACCAAATGATTTTGGGATTTTTAGTTAGTTTTTATGTGGTTTTAAATGTGTTCACAAAATAATGGACAATTGGAATTTGATATAATGTTTGTATTGTAATTAATGTAAATGCCTGTAATTTTTTTTTTCTGACAATGGTGTTTAACATTGAAATTTTTTATGTCGTGGAAATTGTTTTGAAAATTAATTTTATTGAAAATTTTAATTCCATGTTTGGAATATTTTGTTTCCTTTGAAAATCTCACTTCGTGTGAGGTGATTTGAATTATATATTTATAAATTTTTAATGTTTCTAGAAATTGATTTTGTTATAGAAATTGTCGTTTCCTTTGTGCCTTAATCATTGGATCAATGTGAATTTTTAAAGTCAGTATTTCCTCATGTGTTTGGGAAGCTTGGCATGATTATGTGAAAGAGATAACATAAGTGATATATGAAATACCAATTTATCATGAAGCAAATATTGTGTATATGTGTCGGAGATCATGAACTATCATAGTAGGGATTCATATGAGGAAATTATATATTCATCTATCATATTGATGCTAGTTGACAGTGAAGTGGAATAACATTATATTCATAGTAGTATTCACAATTACAGCACAAAATAATCAGTAATATCATTAAAGTCTACTAGGACCTACGTAGTATCCCTTATATTGGCACATACATGGTAATTCTGTTGGTATTGGAAAAATATTTAGAGACTATAAGTCCTGGGTGGACAGATCCCTCTTTGTGGATCATGCATGATAATACTTTTTGTAGTCGAGTAGGATGATATAGACTAATGAGGTAATAAGTTCTCAGTGACTTGAAAAATCTAGTTACACATAGGGATATCCCATGGTTATCTATCGTTATAAAATGAATATGTGTTGTGGTTCTTGGTGTCGGTATATGGTAGTCTTAATGCACATTTTATTGTAAAAGGATAGTTAATTTAGAAAATGGGTTTTTCTAGAGTGTCTTATTAGAGATGATTACAAAAAGATTATGCTTTATTTTAGGAATTATCGGTGATATTTCTAGTTCATGTTGGTTATTTCATTTTAGTGGAATGATTATTTTACTGGTTTCTATTACATTTTATGCAACCCACTATAGGTTATCTGGATTGGATTTGTACTTGGATTTTAGGTTTTGAATTCGGTTGTGAAAATTGAATATATTTCTTGAAAAGAAGAGTTATGACTATTATTTTAAATATAAGGATCATGGGAAAAGGTTTTTTGGGTTGTTTACATGATGGAAATGCTTTCAAGTATAGTTTTTGTAACAATATCAAAAATAATTATGGACTAGTTAGGTGTAGAAAATGTATGGATTATATCTTTGGTGGTTTCATATTGAGATCTTTTAAAACCCCCCATACCTATGCCACTCAGTAGCAGTACAACTGAGATGTTTTATAGGTACATGTTTATAATTCTGAGGAGATCCTTTGGTACAGGTTTCTCATGTGGATGGTGGTGATTAAGATTTCACCTGAATATCAGGTCACACGGTTTAGTCTATATTTGTAGTTTGTTTATTATAAATCCATTTTTTATTAGGATTAGTTTTTATATTTTTCTGATATTTAGTTGTTGTTAATTATTATTCGATTTCAATTTCTTTATTTAATCAAGGATTATTTTGTATAAATAAATCATAGTGGATTATTTTGATTCTCGAAACTAGTAACTAACCCATAGAGATCAACAATGCTTATAGGGCCCTATCTCGGTCCTGGTTGGGTGTCTATTTTGAATGGTATCAAAGATTGGTTTTTGAAAAAATTGTATAATTTCATACCCATATTGTATTTGGTGTATAGTGGCTGGAAATTTAGGCAATATAGACTCAAGTGGTATGTATGTTATGGATAACCAAAACATTTCCTCATTTTAAACGTCATGTTTCCATGGGTGTTATGTGACATGGGAATTTTGATCTTTCTTTGGATGCACAGATTGTAACAGCAGGAAAATTCCATACATAGTTTTATTGTATCGATTAAATAGATTAATAGTAAAAAAAGTAAAAATATTTTCATTAAACTAATTACTGAAAATATGTATTTTAATTAATTAAATTAAAATTGTTATATCTATTTGATTATTTTATTCAAAAGGATATTTGATAAAATATTTTAAATAGATAAAGACGAATATAAACTAACTATTATAATTATTATGATAAATTCTAAATTATGTTATAAAGATATTCACTATTAATATTCAATTTTTAAAAGATATTTATAGTTATTTAATTTTACATATGAAATATTATATTATAATAAAAATTAATTTTGTTCTATTTTTTAAAAATTGATATATATATATATATGTGGGTGTGTGTGTGAAATAATAATTATTAGTTTTAATGTTAAATTTTTTGATTATATTAATGTTTTATATATCTAAAAATATTATGAATTTTATTTAATAAAATTATTATTTAAATATTTTAATAGTTTATTGAAATTATACATAAATGAATGTTATAAAATTAGATTATAAGTTGTTTTATAAAATTTTAATATTTATAAATTATAATAATTTTCATATAATTAATATTTTTTATACATCATATATATATATTTATTTAAATATGAAATTTTAATTAGTTTATATTATAATTATGATGAAATGTTTTAATCAGTTTTCATTTATATATATAATAAAAATAGTAATAACTATATATATATATATATATAAATAGAATTGAAGGATTATTAAAAATTAAAATTACATAAAAAGGAATATTTTTTGGGGATTTTGGAGGCCAGTTGAATCATATAGTAGATGGTGAGTCGGTCAAGAAGAAGTCATGCCTCAAGGGAAACCTCCAGACTAGAAGTAGTTTGGATCATGTTGCCAAGGCGTCATGGTTTATTGTCATCACTCCATGTCTGTTGTCATCATGTTTTTGAGGCTTTATCGGAGAAGGATCTAGGAATGTCTTTTAGTTCGGTATTTTATTAGGGCTTTCAGTTTTTGACGATTATGATCCATGTAGATTGGAGGTCATCTAGAGAGGATCGTTGTAGGATTAGGGTTATGATATCAATTTTCTTCAGCCTACCAAGGTAGGTATATGTATATTTTCATCATATCCAGTATTCCCATTTATTTTTTTCATGACTTTTAATGGTTTACATAATAATTATAATGTGGTTTTTTATTACCAATTTTCTTTTGATTTTGGTACGTCAATTTGGGATGTTTAAGTTATATCTTTATTTTTTTGTTCTGATTTTATTATTTTAAATTGACTGAATATTTTGACCGCTTCCCTTTTGGCAGGAATTGAATCTGAAATTTCGTTCGCATTATCTTTTTATCACCTTTTTTTCACAGTGGTTCTATAATATTCTTTTTATGGCGTGAATATAAGTAATTGTTTGTATTTATATAACAAATGAATTAATTCTAATGGAAGGGGCATTACCCTGGCCCAACTCATTCCTCTTTATGCACAGCAGATTTGACTTCCTTGATGAAGGTAAAAGACTTCTACCCTGGTCTATCGGAAGTATTTTATTGCGTATTTCTTTTTCATGTAAGGAATCTATTTTATTTTTAGTTCTCAAATTAGTAATAAATAAATTATTTGGTTTTTAGGGAAAAATTATTTTTCATGTAAATGGAATTATATTTTATTTTTAAGTGATTCAGTTTTTTTTCTATTACCAATAATTTTATTTTTAAAATATATATTTTTTTTAATGAAGCTTTTCATAAAATTTTGTAAGAGAAATTATATTTCTCAGTTAATCAGAAGTGTTTTATTTTCCATTATAAGGTTGTATTCAATTTTTCTATTATGTAAAGTTTATGGTATAACAGTTTTATTTCCAAGATGGATTTGTAAATCATGATTCTAATGTTTCAACATTAATTATGTTAATAAATACTATTCTTAATTTTAGTTAGAATGTTATATTTTTATTTTTCAGTTTCTCAGTAAACATTAATTTATTCTATGACATTGCATAGTAAAAATTCATTAATATTTATACATATATACCTGATTATAGAAAAAGTTATTTTATTTTATATGAAATAAAATTTATCATTTATAAATATATATAAGTGGTTTTTTAGTTTATTATTGATGAATAATGGGCATAAATAATTAATTGACTATGAAATTTCATACTTGTTTATACATAAAAATATATATATATATGCACATTATTTCATGTGTGCTGAGTGAATTTATCATTTATCGATGATTGTGTAAGGAAAAATTTATGCTATTATGGATGTTACAAAATCGATGTGTATATTTTAATATAAAAAATTATGTTAAAAAGATTATATATATATATATATATATTAATTTATAACGACATAGTATTCAAAGGTTACATGTTTATATTTCATAGTAAATCAGTTTATGAATATTGGATAAAACATTGAATATTGAAAAAAATTATATATATACATATATTGACTAAAAAAATAAATGTTACATATTTTACATTAGATGTTTCATTAGTAATTTCATGAGAGTTACATAATTAATTGATTATATAATTTATTTCATAAAAAAATTAAATATTCCTTTTCAGATCAAATGATCATTTTTTTCATTACCCATTTCATTTATGATTCACAAATAAAGACATTTATTTCAAAAGAAAATTACTGAAAATTGGTTTTTGAATATACTGAGAAAATTTTGAAGATATTTGATAAGAATTATTGTTTTCTCTAAAAAGAAAATTGATATGTGTTTACATCTTTGGAATGTTTTGGGTTTTTATTGAGAAAAGCGGATCCATAAAAAATGTGTTTAAAAATTGAAACTAGTGAAATATGTGACATCAGGGGAAGTGAACCAAAAAATCATAATGTTGAAAATCGGCCTATATTAAATATTTTAGTATGGGCTATCAAGTATCATGATGGACCCATCATAGAATTAATTTTTTGGAATGAGAATTCTCAAAAATATCATTTATCATTTTTTTTGAAAAGTATTGTATTATTTTTTTCAAAAAATGATACCATTATTCTGAAAATTTAGATTAATATTTTTATAAATAGGTTTTAAAATAAATTATTAGTATTTTAAAACCCCTTAAATGGCATAAATAATGCTTACTCATTGTTCTAAATTAAATTTATAGGTAACTTTGAACAATAAATTGGATGTCATTTTTTTTTGTTATCACAAGTGGAGGAATAACAAGATTATTATTTTATGTTATTCTTGTTAAAACTCTGATAATTTTATGAAGTTTGTATATAATCCTCCAAAACCTAGAGTGGTAAAAGATCCTCTATTTTAAAAATTTTTGTGTATTTTTTCGGTTTCTCTTTAAAAAAAATTCCTCAGTATTTGTAAGAGATTAGTCTAGTTTCTCAGGCTCGGGTATTTACAATTGGTATTAGTGGAATGGTCCAGACAACATTGGATATTAGATGTTTTATAGTATAATATATTATTATTCCTTGTGTTTCTTAATTCTGGATAGGTAAATTAAACTTTATTTTTGTCCGATGAAATGAATTGCGAGAACACAATTATTTTGAAAGAGGAATATTGTAACAATCAGGAAATCCCATTCTTGGTTTTATTATATTAATTAAATGGATTACATTTTAAAATAGATAATAATATTTTCAGTATTATAAAACTAAAATTATTTATATTAATTAATTTAATTAAAAAAAGATATATCTATTTGAATATTTTTAACAAAATTATATTTTTTAAAATAATTTATATTGATAAAGAGAAATGTAAACTGATTATTATAATTATTTTCATCAATACTACAATTATGTTACGAATATATTAATTATTAATATTCACATATTAATATATATTAAAACATATTTAATTTCACATATGAGTAAATATATTATTATAAATTAAATTTTTTTTATTTTTAAAAAACTGTTATATACATATATATATATATATGTAATTATAACTATTAGTTTTAAGAATATAAATTTGGTTTAGATCAATGTTTTATAACCTTATTAATATTATGAATTTTATTTAATAATTTTATTGTAAATATTTTACTAGATTAATGCAATTATACATATATTAATTTTATAAAATTAGATTGTATTTTGTTTCATAAAATTTTAAAATTTTATAAATTATTAATATTTTAATACAATTATTTTTGTTTTATATAAAAATAAGAGACATATATATGTGTAATTGTAATTAGATTAAATTATAAATACCCTGAAAATTTATAATAGGGTTTCATTTATATATATAATAAAAATAAATGATATATATATACATAAAATAAAAGAGAAAATAAATAATTAAATAAAATGAATATGACCTAAAAATGGTATTGTGGATGTGGTTTTTGGAGGATAGGTAAATCATGTAGAAGTGGGGGTGTCTAACGAGACTAGCTCATGCCACATGAGAACCTACTGTAGTAGTAGCTTTCCAGATCATGATTCCAAGGCGTCGAGGTCTGTGGTCCATCATCAACAGATCGAGTATGTTGTCCCCACTTTTTAAAGGCTCAATCAAAGAAGGACCGAGTGATGTCATCGGGTTTTAGTCCATTTGAGGGCTTTTGGTCTCTAATGAATATGATTTGTGTGAATTAGAGGACATCTATGGTGGATCATGGTTGGATTAGTGCTCTAATTTTTATTTTATTCAACTTACCGAGGTAGGTATTTGTCTTTTTTCATCATATCAATTTCTTTGTCATTTCATTTTCACTCGACTATTTATGGTATAAATATTAATCTTATTGTGGTCCTTCTGTAGATTACTGGTTTTATTTTCATTTTTTTCTATTAATTCAGTGTGATTAAGATATATATATATATATCTTTTTGTTGTTATTATCTGAAATTGGAGGAACCGTTCAAAATCTTCTGTTTGGGTATGATTAAAATCTCAAATTAGGTTGTATTCCTTTTTTATGACTACTTTTTCACTATGACTCTTAGATATTTTTATTATGGTGTGTATATATTTAATTGTTTATATGTATATAAGAACTGAATTCCTTCTTTTGGGAGGAGCACTACCCAAGCCCAGTTTATTCCCCTTTACTCACCACTAATTCAAATTCCTTGGGGAAGGAAAAAGCCTTATACCCTGGTTTAGCAGATGTATAAGGTTTACATCGGATTTTTTTCAAGGGTTCTATTTTTTTCAGTTTCAAAATTATCAATAAATTTATTATTTAGTTTCGTTTAGGGAAAAAAAATTCAATTAAGTGGAATAATATTTCAATGTTAATTTTTTTTGGTTTTTTTCCGTTACCATAAAAAATGTGTTCCAAATATAGTTTCTTCTTTTCTGGAAAATATTTTCAGAATTATTTATGAGGTAAATTATATTATTGAGTTAATTAAAAGTGTTTTATTTTCATTTATAATGTGTTATTTAATTTTTCTATTTTGAAATGTGTATGTTGTAGCAGTTTTGTTTTAAGTTTTGATTCTTGACACTTGATTCTAATGTGTAAACATATTTTATGTTAATAAAAACTATTCTTTATTTATGTTGTAATCTTATATATTTATTTCTCCTGGTCTTGGGAAAACATAAATTGATTCCTCGACATTTTGTAGTGAAAATTTCTTATAAACTATATATATATATGTATATGTATACATTATAATGTAAATCATTATGTTCTATTACATGGAAAATATATTTATGGTTTATAAATATATTAGTGATTTTTGAGTTTTTGATTGCTGATTATGGCCATACATCATTAATTGACCATGAAATTTCACACATGGTTATCTATAAATGTATATATGTATGTACATGATTTCATGTGCGTTGAGTGAATTTCTCATTTATCAATGATTTGGGTAAGAATAGATTTATGCTTTTGTGGATATTAAAAAATCCAACTGTATATATTAATTTCCAAATTTATGCTAATTAATAATATATATATAAATTTATATTTACAAAGTGATAGATGGGTATATGATTTGATTTTTCAAGAAATCATGTATGAATAAGGGATAAAATTATGAATATGGTATAAAATTATATATATCGATACATTTCCATACAAAATAATTGTTACATATCTAAATTTTGATGTTTCCAAAATAATTTAATGTGAGTCACATAATTATTTATCAATTCGTTTATATGAATAATAAAAAATTATATATGCGTTTTAGATCAAATGATCATTTTATTCACCAGTAATTTAGTTTAATAATAAAAAAGGAAAGCTTTTATTTCAAAAAAGGATTCCCCAAAAATTGGTTTTTGAAACACTTGAGATGATTTTTAATACATGTTATAGGATTTAATATTTTTATTAATGTAAAATAGATATATGTATATATATTTTAAATTCACTGGGTTTTGATTGAGAAAGGTGTATCCATGGAAAAGGTTTTTGAAAATTGGCACTAGTGAAATACATGACGTCATGGGATGGGATCCCATAAATATTTGTGATGACCCCTAGCCTATGTAATGGATTTTAATAAGGACTCTCTAGTATCATGACCAACCCATTATAAAATTACTAATTTCGAATTATAATTCCAAAATATTTTCAATTATTTTTATTTTGAGAAATAATGACTTTTTTATAAATCTATTAAATTATTTAAAAAATTTATTTTAATATATGAATATTTATGTTTAAAAATAATTTATTAGTTTGTTAAATACCAATACTGGATATAAACAAAGCTCACCATTTATTTTAGGTGACTTTTACATGTCACTTTGATTTCCGAAGTTGGAAATTGTTTTTGTTGTTGTTAGAGTCGCAGAATCATAAAAGAATTTTTATTTTATTTTATGCTTGATGAAAATATGATTACGGTAGGAAGATTCAATGTAGTCCTCTAGAACCTAGATCAGTGAATGGTCCTCCATTATAATAAATGACGTGTATTTTTTCAATTTCTTTTAAAAAAAACTTATTACATGTCATTTGTAAGGGATGAGTCTGGTTACTCATGATTGGGTTATTACAATGATTAGGAATGAAAATAAAAAAGATCTAATGTAATGTTGTGATATCACATGAATTAGTTACCCATGTGGAGTTTGATTTCATAGATCAGGATCCTCTTATTTGTTTTTCATTCTTAGGGAAGGGTACACTAACCATTTTGAAAGGTTATTTATGGCCACCACTTTCACATATTGGTTGGTTGATCTCAGTTGTTCATTTGTGTTTGTTTTATAGTTTGTGGGAATTGGTTAATAAGATAAGCATCATTTTTTGAAAAAATATTTTTTAAAATGGATAATTTTTATGCCATCATTTTTGTTTTGTAATATGAATTTGATGTTCATTTTAATTGGAGTTTTAATTGATTTGGAACATTGGGCGGAATAAGTGAATTGAGAATTTGATAAATTCTTGGATTTGAATATGTGGAGGTACGTGCTACACTTTGTACACCGTATAACGGATGACATATGTGTGGGTGTGAATGTAAAGTGTATGTTGGCAGTTTTTTTGGATCATGTATGTTATAGTGGGTAAACACATGTGTTATGGTTTATAAGAATACTATGGTTATTTATTTGAATCAAAATATTTTAATTGGTTTTTTAAAAAGGATTTTATTTAAATGGAATATGTGTCTTGAAATTTATTTATTTTCAAAATGTGATATTATTTTTCTAAAATGCGGAGTTTTTTGTGGGATGTGACTCTTGTGTCGGGAATGATTCCTTCTAAGAAGGTAGTTTAAAAAATGAATTTGGAGTGGTGATTTTAAAAAGATGATTTTGTTTGGTTAATGATGAATGGATTATGATCTCATTGTTTTGACTCGAGATATCAATTTTTGTTATATTTTTTGGTAGATGTTGAACATTATTATTTATCATTATGTTTTTTATAATATGCTCTCTAGAATAGTCAACAAAATTTCAAGTCGATCATGTCATGTTTATAGACCCTCTATATTATTTAACATTTTTTTTGTGTTGATTGAGTTTCGTTTGATTTGGTGGAATGTGTTGATAAATTTGAGTGTTTCATCATATTTTTGGGAACTATCGAACATGAGAATGTCTGTTCTATATGGGATTTCATAGATTGTCTGTCATTGGACCATTGTAAGGGGATTTTCTCTTCATCGAATCAATTTGATACTAATAGGGAAATATTTAAGACTACCTTTTTGTCTTATTTTAAGGAACTTCAATCTTTCTCATCGATGAATAAATTGTAGGATCTATTAAATGTTGGTAATTTCTATTGGGGTCTTTAACTATAGATCATAGAGAGATCCTTTTGGTCTTATTTTATTTGGTTTTGAATGATATAGGAAAGGAATTCCTAACTAAGAAAGTTCCTAGAGAGAAAGTAGTTAGATATATGGTGTCTCTTGATGCCCGTGATGGTTCCCCATTTGTATGGGGAAATTTGGTAGTAGATATTGTAAATGTGGGACCTATTTCATTGGTTTTAGGATCACATTCACCAAAAACATTTCTTATATTTCTCATTTGGAGAATTCCAAATCTTGACTATGAGACATCATATTCTTCACACATTATGGAACCATCTATATTCCTTAGAGTGAATATTTTTAAACAGTCAGGAATTTTCAGGATGTGGAGAATCCTTGTCTCAATTAATGTCACTGGTGTTATAGTGGGAACTGGTTAATATTCATATTGTAATTTTACTTCCCGTTATGTGTTTCCCTTGAGAGCTAAATATTGTGGCTAGATGATTTTAAAAAATCTTGTAGTGATTCCTTTTTAAATTGACTATTTTAGGTAGTTTTTGTATTTTGTGTGTCCTTAAATTTTTATATATCGATTATGGTTTATATTTGGTATCTATTATAGATTCTTAATTTTTTCAAAGATGATGAATTTTGTTTTCATTAAATTTTTGGTTTATATTCATCTTGCGGTCTCACCCTGGTGTAGAGTTTTTTTGTCTTAGATATGATTTTCTATTCATGGTTTTTTTGGGATTCTTTATATTGATTATTCCATCTTGGTTTAAATATGTTCATATCATTGTTTGTGGTGTTATTTGAGTTATCCAGGTGGAGATAACCTTACCATTATCTCATGTTCTTGTTCGTGTTGCGGTTTCATCTATATCGGTCATGTATGACTTATGGTGTGAATGGTCACTATGAGGTTTGTAGTGTTGTTCAGATTATTCAAGATTTGGGACACTATTTTGTTGATATTTCGACTGGGTGACATTCGTGGGGTTAGATATATTTTATCCTTGTAAATTTGTCACACATCGACCGTGGATATTAATTTATTTTTTATAATTTCCTATCCTTATTTATTCGGGAGAAGGTTTGGCTTGAGTCCCAAAATAAATGGTTAATTTCTTTTAATGTTGTGTTCTGGTGTTTTGGCTACATGTGGAACACAAAAAGTGCAAAATTAAGGGATGTTTTGAACCCTCTCCTAAGTAAATATTTAGATTGTCTGGGGATCCATGGTTTAGACAAATAGGTTTTGAATATTATGGGAAACTATTTGGTACTCGTGTGTGAGTTTCATTCCTTTTTAATATTGAGCTACACATTGTTTTTTCACGGTTTTGAAAATCATGTCTCCAAACCACATGAGCTACAAAGGATCATAAAAAGGGAAATTCCAATCATTAAACACTAATATTTTTACCTTATTTTAGTATTATATCCCCCAGTTTGATCTAGGTGCACCAATGGGACCTCATATCCCCTCCACCCTTACTCTCAAATATCCATTAATTCTTCTTTAATGTTTATATGGTGATTTCTTGTCAGTTTTCATCAATTTTCTCCCATTCAAATCATCCTATCTTGGTTTCGTAGTGTATCTTGGCGAGGGTTATCTCATGTAGGAACACAAGAAAATTGGGATGATGTGTGGCTCAATTTCATTGTTTATAGGGTTTTTTGAACAATATTTGTGCTTTGTTATTCCCTCTCACTAATATTGTTGCATTTTCACATTTTTGATGTTGTTTTTTCATCCATTTCCATTCTGACACATTCTATTAATTATTTATCTTTCATGAAATGATTTCAAAATGTTATAATCCTTCTTGTGATATGTATGGTTGAATTTTTGGATATTTAAATTATGGAAAATTGTTGTGAAATGGATATCCAAGAGGATTCATTAATTATTCATATACTATATGCATGTAAGGTGTTCGATAAAATTCGCATGAAACTATAAAGTGAAAATGTATTTTGTGTGGAGTTTACCCATGTTTACATTATGATATCCTGGTATGATTGTGTATTTGATATTTTGTGTGTGAATTATTGACTTTTATGGTGTTGTTCCTATGTTTGGATTGTGTTTTGGTTGGAAAAAATTTCATGATTCTTAAAAAAGAGTATTTCAGTCATGACCTGACCTGTGTTTGGGATTTTTTTATAACTACCCAAAGCCTGTCACTATAGGCAAGGGGATGGAGATAAGAATCAAAGGCATAAATTACTTGGGAGGACATTTAATAATAACCTATACACACACACACACACAAACAAACACACACACTTATACCTTATAAAAAATTGAAGTGGGAATGAATAAAAGTTGAAACAATTCTTTAATGTAAACCAAGAAATAAAGAACCAATAGATAGTAAAAATGTGTGGTAGTCGAAACTGAAAAGTAATGGGTAATAATTCACACATAACAAGAAAAGTGTCCCAACATGAAAAAGAGAGAGATTTAAATGCCTAAGGTTTCTAGCTCCTAAATACCAATCTAAGACATCTATACATAGTCTATGTACCCCGTACCGCAATGTACCTTTAAATTCCTGATCGACCTGTCCACCATCTACAAATGACATGAAATGTATTAGGAGAATCCCCCGAAGGGGTGAGTATATACATACCATGTATAAATTTTTGAAAAGGGAGATGGGGGTAGCAAGATAAACTAATAAATGGGAATGTATTAGACATAAATATTATAGAAGAAGAGTCCAACATAGCCCAACAAGAGACTAAAAATAATTTCATCCAAAAAAGGTTCTCAACATGGTGGGATGATAATCTTCCTTAGCGAGTATTCACAGCCTATAACCAGAGAGTGGACCCATCCAACCACGAGATTCTAGACATGGAAAGCATGTGGCATACCCTCTCATCTTTTCCTCGCATGGGATTATAATAACCAAAACACACGGAGTGGGTACCAATGAATGATATATATATATATATATATATATATATATATTGTAAGTCACAAATTTCCAAATGTGATAGTAAGGGGATCTAAATCTCATTCCCCATACCAATATGAAGTGTAGACAACATTTCCAATTGAATGTTCATCTATGAAACCTAGAATGTTAGGACTCTTCCCATGTAAACCAAGTAAATGGTACATAGACCCCACACCTTGATACACTCTACTTTCAGCGTCAGTGACACACCCAATTGGTTTTATGTGACATCATACGGAAATATCTCAATGGGGAAATTTTCCCACATTCTCCTTAGCCCAAATGTTTGACAAATCATGCCTCGTCACTATGAAACATAGTAGAAGGGTCACCAATTTTAGGAAAAGGATCTCATAACCTAGAATGATTGTAGGGTCTTACATTGTTAGTCACTGAGGAATCCCACTACCCAATCCTAAAATAGTGTACCACTTAGTTGGTTCATTGGGGAACACCATTTCCATGTCCTACAAGTGGGTAAGCTCAATACTTTATAGGGAAATTCCACTACCTACCCAAGTTGGAGAGTAATGCCTTGAATATTGCATCGACGAATGCCAATTCCAAAACCACATGGATGGTAAACCTAGAACGTTAAGAAAATATATTACTGAGTCCTACTAGAGAGAATATCAAAATGATAATTGCGAAATGAAATCACCCAGTCCTACTTTAGGCCTAGAACTACCTTCATGGAATTCCACTACTAATCTCAGATGAGGGTATGTTCGAAACTTCTCTATTGATTATGTTGGATCATTTCAATCATTGGATGTCATATCAGTTTGTACCAAACCCAAAAAAATTCTTATCGTATCTTGAAATCGATTTCTTATTGAACCATCTCCTTCTGCCCAAAATAACACTGATGATAGTATACTCGCAAGACAAAATATGAGTTCAAACTAAGGAGATATAAAACATTAATGTTTCTACAAAAATAGGTACATAGAATTTTGAGGATCCACACATTGTGATGTAATTCTCTACTGGCTATCCATATCCACTCCAGTACATGGATTTATATGAATGCAGTACTACCTTGCATGTAGTAGTACCCCAAAATTTGTCTCTTCCATCATTCTAATGAATGCATGAGGCTCATCATTGGACTGAAGGGTAAAAATGTTATTTTACCAATATGCCTCTTAAAATAGCCCCATCATTCTAAAAGTATCATACCATTGTGATCCACATGTAAAAATTACCATGATATAATATTTACATGCCTTAACTGGACAACTAGTGAAAAGCCCCATTTCACTATATCCTTCTCGAACGATGAATCATGGGCCCGAACTATGATTCAGAATTAAATAAATAAAATTGGTATTCATTAATCCTTCATAATTTTAGGGTAACATCATAATAGATGGTTATAAATTTAGAAATAATATGAGGTAGATATGTCATATATAATATCTCACAATAATAATAATATTTATAATATATGGTGTTTTATTGAACCAAGGAACAGTTCTGTAAAATTATTCCATCAGTGGTCTTGAATAGACCATCTGAACTCTAGGGTCACGTTATCATTGACAGTTCATAAATTAGATACCATGTTAGTCCATCACAATATTAATTAGACCATATGAAAATAATTCTTATTTTTCAATTGGAAATAATAATATTTGTTAAAATTATTTCAAACCATGGGGATTCATAATTTCCCTCTACAAAATTATTTAAGTGGATACCCATGACTATCATCTCTCTTCCACTAAGAAATTATACTAATGTTTTTAACATTTATATTAATATTAATATTAACATCATAAAAAAAATTAATAAATGGGGAATATGAATATCATTCATTCCCAAGAGTGATCATTCACATATTATTGTTATTATTATTTTATTTAACCCATAATCCTTAATCAAAATTAATTTTTAAACTATTATTTATATTTAATATAATACTAATATCATAACCATATATAATTTTATTAATTAAATTTCATTATTATTATTATTATTATTATTTAATATTAAAGTTTCCTACGTTTACTAAATCATACCACATCATCATAGATCAGTGTATGACCACCATAATTCCAACACAGAGAAACCCCAACCATGATAACCCACACACAACCACCACAAGAATATATCCCTATCCTAATTCACATCATCGTTGTGAAGCAACTTGGAAAACGTGGTTTATTGACCTAATCATGAACCAACTATGATCATAATCATGAATCTATGGTGCCGATCTAATCCATTCAACAAACACCATCCTATTTTTTTTCAATAAGATATCATTCCAATGATCTGCATGTTATTTATTCTAGCACATTTAATCTAGGGTGTTCGACCACATTTGAACATTCCATGAAAAAGTGGAATCCTGACATTGTTGTATAATAATAAATAACATGAATAAAAATGTAGGTTAAAACAATAAGAAAAAAGTTTTAGTGATTGACGATAAGTATTCGTGCTATTCAATTTAGAAAAGGGATCTGATGGTTTGAAAAAAATTGAATAAAAATTAATTTTTGTACATGGGCACATGATAAATCTACAAAAGATCACATATCAAAGAACAATGAACTATTTGCTCAGTAATTTATTCAAAAGGGAGTAAATCACCAAATTGACATTTCATACCTCTATTATGTATTGATCATTGCCGAATAATGAGACCTCTAGAGATGAAGATATTATGATGTATCCACCGTCTATTCATTTACCTAGATCTGATCAATAATGTCAGTTGGTCTTAATTTGTCAATGGAGAAGGGATGGATGATCATCAGAATGATTGCAACGTTATAAAACAAATCCACCAATTTTTTCATTTCATAATATTTATAGATGAAAGTGGTTTTGGTCATTTTATTTAAACTATAACAACAAATTATTTATTTTTAACTGAACGCACTCTCCAATATATGCTTCCTCAAAGCATCCCATTTCGACTAACATTAGGTCATACATAGGGAAAACATTTCATTGCAAAATAAACATTTGTCTCAGATTTCAAATTTGTCTCCCTATTTAGAAGATAATAAGATTACGGTTAAAAATAAAATAATTATTTTTATTTATTTTATTTACTATTACGTCCTCAATGAATTTTTCCACAATGACCCACACTACCAAAATTTATGTCGCACCTAGGGTAAAAAACACATTATAAACTCTACCATGCCCTCACATATCTGATATGATCTTCATTTTATGAGACATTCTATTATTTATGAAAAACAATGTTTTCTTATAAAAATAAATTTATGATTTTCTAAAAACTATTTTAGGGTTCACTAGGCCTTTGAATCGCATGTCGTCTCAGTTCCTAGATAAAAAAAATAATCCTAATATTATACTAAAGTTAATCACAACAAATACAGAGTCACTATATTATTTTTTTCTTCAAATCAATATTTCCCTGAAAAGAAAAAACAATGATATGCGGTTGGGTCATGAAGACTATAACAACTCTTCCCTACAACAGAAAGTATAGCTAAATGAGATGGGTGGAACACCACTATCACCATCTCTCGTATCATGACTAGAACTCTATTAAACATAGTGACAAGATGAACTGATTATTTACTTCAAAATAAAAATATTATGAATCTAATAGGTTATATGGTCATTTTACAACTCATATTTAGTGTTTACCAGATGGGAATGTCTCACACACTCAAGAAGATGAGTTAACACCTTTGGCTGCATGAATATTTTTACCTATTGCTCTATCAAGGTTAGTTACATGGAAGATAACTAATCCAAATCTTCTAGCACTATGTTAGCTGGGTAATTCCTACCGAGGTAATATGCAACAATGTGTCGCTTCCATATAGTATAAAATATCTGAAAGTCAAAGTCATGCACGAATTCAAACCAGAACCACTGTCTCATGTTCTGGTATCTCTAATTAAAGAGTTACCTAAGACATTTGAGTTTTGATTAAACCACAAATCTTTCTCACAATAGTTAGTTTCTCTACATTATCAAGGATAAGAAAACCACATCGTGTTCTATTTAAGGAGTTGCATAGTATTTTTTATTTGGACTCAACTACCTCAACAACTATTTGATAACTATATGTCATTATATGATGGTTTATTTCAAGAAATAAAGGGTTCCAATGAATAATACAGGAGATTAAACTCATCCAAATATAAGAAGCTAGACATATAAATCACATGGAATACCTCATGCATCATTGCCTCTTTTGGAAGGGGTGGAACCCCAACCCAGAAACTCCACTACACCCACTAGTGGCTTTCCGTGAAAAAATAGTGAAGAAGAATTAATCAACCAACAATGCCATGACCTGCTTTGACATTACCTCAGATAACCTCATAATAAATGAACAAGTCCCAAGGACTTATCATCCACACCCTGATACTATCATATTTGGCTGACGATAACTCTCCCTCACATTTTTAATCACATTACAAACACATATCTTGTTGGGGATGAACCCCTATTCCTCATGAATTTTATGTTACGTCGAAAAAACAACAAAATTGTGTTGCACTAATGCCGCACATCACCCTAAATTAAACCTAAATCAAGGATAGTATGTAAAAATCTACATTAAAAAATGTATTATAATTAATATTGTATAATGAAGAAGAGACATAGAGCATACCTCTTATTATCTCATGGAATGTGAGATCATATACATCCAATGCCTATAACTATTTGTTATCATGGCCTCTAGATCCCCGATTGTAACATTGATCGTATGTTGGTGGTGGAAGGATCTCATTGTGATGTCCACCACCCATAGCTCCTCTTGTTCCTCTACCAACTCCTCCTCCATAGGGACCACCCTGACCTCTACTTGGAGATCCCTAATCAATAAATTTCTTCTACCGAGGAGGTCCTCTAACAAAATTCTTACGCTCCCAGGCACATCGGGTTAGCCAGTTACGTTTCATGTTACCTTTCCCATCCCATTTATTGAACATAACCCCTCTCAGAGGCCCTATTACCCTGAAATTTCCTTGCACTGCAAGACCCCATGCCTTTGTTTAGTAATAGGAATGCCTCCCAGCCCTCATATCCTTTCACCTTACATCCACTGTAAAAGACTTATTACAAAGATTCATAGTGACAGTTCAAGCTATACGACATCCCAATGACAAATAAATCTCTATTACCAGTGCCCACTTCCGCACCGATGCATAGGTGGGTATACAAAAGAGTACTACAATAGCACAAATCTTTTTACAGAGTCCCCACACAATAATTTTTTATTAGAACCTTCTATCAATGACCATGTCATGGGAGTACCATGTTAGGTATGAGAACCTTTCCCCTTTCTCAACCACCTTCATCCTTCCATGTTAAAGCTCTATTATCTCCTTAATCTGGAATGAGTGAAAGAATTAGGTGTATTACTCTTCACAAAATAGATGCCAAAAGTCATCCCATGAGTGTGTTGAATCATTGTGAATCAGTGTAATAAGGTTTCTACTATTCCCAAATGCTCCGAGAAAAATGATAGCTACCAACTCACTTACCTGATCCTTTGATGTGCACATGGGGCTACTGATATGGATCCCTAACTGTATCCAATCCATTGTTTCTTGATGATTTGTCACGTCATAGATCCTCAATGACATCTTGTGTTAGAAATGGGTGAGTGGGATATTCCTACTTGCATCTATATCCTTCCATTATAAGATGATTTGATGCTCAATAGATTGGGGTGATGAAACTTTCCTACCTATAGTAATAGGGTCCTAATATGGACTCTAAACTGGGGCCTCATTAGTCCTCAGATCATCGTCATGAACCGAAGATAGTATCTTGTCTGACTGTAAATGTGGAGGTATCTCCAATGTGTTTGAGATATAGACACAAAAATTTTATCATATATATATATATATATATATTTACATAACAATCTCTAGATTAATCAAGAATGATAGTCAGAGACTCAATCTTATATAAATCATGTACCACTTTTCAGTACAATAATATTTTGTCATATTGTGTAGACAAGTAGGTAGCCATGTTCTGGGAGATTTACTATTTCAATTGTCATACCATCACTATACTCCATGTTCTGGGAGTAGCACTCGAGAGATTTTGAAACTATTTCCCAAATCCTAGACAATCGTATTAAGGGGGTACATATAAAAAATGTCTCAAGGGATGAACATCAAGTGATACCAATCATTCATGTCCCAACCCAATTTGTGGATTGAGAGGCAACTACTCCATGACAACCTCCATTAACCATATAGTAGAATCATGTCCCCAACGAATAACTAATATGTGTAGTATGTTACCTATTTACATGTACACATGCATAACTCCAACTCATATAGAATTGTAGAGGGAAAGAGTAATGGACTCAACGCTACTATAATATAATCCAAACATGCATGAACCTCTAGCCGGTAAAAATGTATGTTCGTGTAAACTAAAATATAAAATAAAAAAATCCATAGAAAACTATAAATGTTTCCCAAAATGAAAAAGATGGAAAATTAAACAATATAATTATCTAAATCAAGAATCCCAAGCTATGAACACTATACAGTATCCATGCACCTCGTATCCCTAAGTTCCTCTAAAGTCATTATCGACTTCTCTTCCATTAATAAATAAAGAGAACTGTTTTTGGTGATACCCATGCATTGGTGAGTATATAAAAACCTTGTGGATCTCCCCAGAAAGAATAAATGGGGAGGTGTAATAGATAAAACTGAAGATGAATCCATTATATATAACTAGGTATATGAATAGTGTAAAGATCTACCCAACAAGAGAGTAAATGTAAATTCAACCAAAAAAATGAGCTTAACTTGTTGATAATATGAACCTTTGGTTCAGTATATTAAACATAAAAAAGGAGAGTGAACTCATCTAAATATGATTATCTAGACACATAAATAACCTGGAATACCCTGTGTTTCTATTTCAACCTTCAAAAAGTGTTACCAAAACCCAAGGAGTGTGAAATAAAGAAGGATATATATATATTCATATAAAATGAATCCAAAATGAGATCATATGGGGATCCCCATATCATATCTATTCCCAAGAATAATATAATACAATATTTCTAAGGTAGATTCTATTAGAAATTCCCAAGACCTCATATATCTACCTAGGGCACACAATTAAAATGGAATAAATCACAATATCTTGATATTATCTGCATGGGGAAACACTAATTCACCCACACAGTTTATGTCATGCCACAAGGATATTTCATGGGGGGGAAGGTGCCCCCTTTTATCATGAGTCCAATCATTCATCAAACACTGCCTTATCATTATGTTTTAGAGTAGAGGGATTATCCATTTTAGGATAGGTTCATATACCCACTAAAGGAGGGTCCTACGCTAGTAGTAACTAAGAAAAACCACTACCTATTCCTATTAGAGGGTAAAAATCAATAATTAAATGTGGAAAACCAACTTACCAGAACTACTGTATGGTAATCCAGGGCAATTTTTTGTGAAACTCCAATACCATGTTTGAATGGAGTGTTACACCTGTATGATTTAATCATAGATTCCACAACCCATCCAAACTAAATGGTAAGCCTAGAAATTAGATGAACTCCACTAAACAGTCTCAATATAGGGTAACATGGAAATATCATTAGGTAATTCCACCACCCAGACCTATAAGTGTGTAAGCCTATAACTACCTTCAGAGCATACGACTACCAATCACAACTGGAGAGTAAACCTTGAACATCTCAAGTGATTCAATATGATTTTTGGCATCATTAATTTTCATATTATTTCCTTCTAAACCAAAAATATTTCTCATCATACATCAAAATATACATTAGATAGAATCATTTTGTCCCACATGAAAAAACCCTTTGTATAGCCTACTCACATGCCAAAAATATGAGTTTAGATGTAGAAGATATGGATCATTGATGTCTCCTCAAAAAGAGGTATTGATCATTTCATGGACCCACACATTTTGTGGTTCTTCTCAACTTCTTGGCTGTTTCCTCAAAAAAAACATGTCATTTTGAATATTTAGTAATACATGTCATTTAAGGATACCGCACAACATGTCTTAGAAAATAGTATAACAAATTCACGAGGCCCGTCATTAGTATTAAGGTTAAAAAGATTATTTCAGTAATATGAATCTTCAAATGGACCCTAATTAAGAAACAGATCCCACCATTGAAATCATATTTGAAACATTACTATATAGACTATTCACTTTCTCAATTTAACACCCAGTTAAAAGGTCAGATTTTACCACAACATGCTTGAACGGTGCATTGTGGACTTGAACCCTGAGTGTTAATTAAATACATAAAATCAATGTTTAAATGACCACCTTAATTTTAGGGTCACAAATTTTTTGAATATTCAACATTTTATCATTGTATGAGGGAGATATGTTGGAAAAAATATCCCACATTAATAATAATTTTATTATAATTGGATGTTTTGTTGATCGGAGGCATGAGTCAAAAAAGGTTCCTATAACTTGTCATTAAATGACCATCTAAATTCTAGAGTCATGCTTCCATTGAATATTCATCAATTGGATACTATATGGACATTTTATGGTTTTCAACAGACCCCATAACATCAATAATACTATTATCAATTTAAAATAATATAATTATTAAATTTAATTCCAACCATGGGGACCCTTGATTCCCTCCTCCATGCTTATTCTGGCCGTGCCCCCATTAATACCATCTCTCTTCCAATAAAAAATTATAAAAATAATATTATTATTAATAATAAAACATTTATTATTATCATAACAATTTTTTAAGAAGATGTGCATGAACCTTCTTCACTCCCAAGAGGGATCCTTCACATTTTATTATTAATTTTTTTTATTTAACCCATAAACTAGTATCTAAATAAATATCTCAATTTTTATTTTTATTTAATCTAATTATATTAACAAAATCTATCTTTAATTTTATTAATGAATCAAAATAATTATTATTATTATTAATTAACATCCAATGTATTGGAAAAAACTGACCACCTTGTTGGAGATCTGAGTCCAACCACATGAAATCTAATAATGAGAAACCCCGAAAATGGGATTCCATGCATGACCTCTACAAAAAATGTACCGCGTAAAATCAAACGCCATCGTCGCATGCGAACAGTGAATATTGGGTTTCTCAAACTGAACCTAAATGAACTATTCTCACAAACACGCATCTGGTGTGAAAATGTGATCCATTCCCTAAACATCAACGTGTTTTTTTGTCAATATATAATGATACCATTCATCTTCATCTCATTCATGTCATTATAATTAATCTAGGTTATTCTAAATCATTCAAACCTACCCAAAAAAGTTGAATCGTGACCTCGTAGTCTAACGATGAAGGACAAGAATTATGGATTAGGTAAAATCAGCAAGAACAATGGTTTAAGTATGTAGGCCAAGCGTTCCTTGATAGAAAATCATGAATGGGGATCCTAGGGTTTTAAAATAATTGGAAAAATATTAATTTCTATACATAGTAATAGAAAAAGGCTACATAAATGTGATGATTTAAGAATAATGTTTGATATGAATAATAATGTAATCAAAAGGGAGTAAAACACCAGATTAACATATCTTACAATGACTATGGATCATTTATTGGTGAATAATTCATCTTATTGAGATGAATATGATAATATTAATCCATCGACTATCGATTCAGCTCGATCTGATCACTAGTTGTCATCCAGTCTCAGTACTACAATGCAGATGGGATGAAAGATCCCAGGGTTATGCAGAAAACCATGATGATTTTCCATAACAGATTATTTATAGAAGAATTTGGTTTAAGTCATGTATTTTAAAATAAATAAATTATTTATCGATTTTATATATACACATATGCAAATAAATGAATAATTAGAACATCCTATGCTGACCAACTTTAGGTCGTACCTTGAAAATTGTTCACATTACAAACTCAAAGGTGGTATCAAATTGACATATGAGTCCACATTTATGATTTTTCTTGATTATAGTAAAAAATAATAAAATTTAATATTAGTATTTTATTTATTAATACATCCTCTACGGATTTCTCTACTAACAACCCACACCAAACAATTTTATGCCATGTCTAGGATAAAACCAACATTCTAGAGACAACAATTCCCTTATATATATAGTCAGAAAATATGATTATTATATATTTATTTATTTATAAAAAAAATATGAGTGGACAATAAAACTATACTTAATGTTGTTATAGAATAATTTCCAGGCTCACTGGGCCCTGAAATCATGTTTCGTCTCAGCACCTGGATCCAAAAATATTCCTATGAATATTATAAAGTCTTACCCAACAATACTGTAGTCTCAAAAAATTTAATGTTATTTGATGTTTATATATAATATAAGTTGGTTTTAAAAATTTATGAGTGTTTTTTGGCACATGATATTCTTGGTTGTGCACTAAAAATGTTCATTAAAATTATAATGGTGATTTAAAACATGTTTTGAAATTGATTTGGTATGTGTGTGATTATAGAAAGGGGTTCACCCATTTTAAGGGTTGAATCTTTTATGTAATAATTTTTTATTTTTTATGATTATTTTTTTGAATTGAGAATGTTTTGTGGAATATTTTTCAAATTGTTTTAGGTTTTTTAGTGAGTTTAAATGTGGTTTGAAATGTAGTCTAATTTTTTGTACCATTGGTATTTGAGTTTTGGTTTGATAAGAAATTACTCTAAACTACAAATTTGAATTTATCTTGTTAAAATTGGGTTTAATATTGAATTTAGAGTACGTATTGGATATAGTTTTGAGATTTTATAGTAATGAAAATTATAAAGGATCATTTGGCTTTGTTTGTTTCCATTGAAATGATTCATTGATATTAAGTGATGAGAATGCCCAATTTTGACATTGAAATGTTTTTTGAATATGATTTTTTATTGAAGTTGTGGTTTCTATGAGATATTTGATCGATGGATTAATTTAAATTTTAAAAGATGTTATTTCCTCATGTTTTAATGATGCTTCACAAGAATATGTGAATGGGATGAATTATATAAAAATTGATATTGAAATTTAGAATAATGGAAATCACGATTATCTATGTGGTATAACAGGAACTAGTACACTAGTGATTAGGAAGTGGAAAGCCTAGATTATTCTATAGGATTGATTCTAGTTGACTTAGAATTTCGAAATCCCATACTAACATAACATGATTCAAACAAGAAATTCATACTAATCATTCGACATGGGCAATGACCACAGTATCGTTGGGACGATTCATCATGGAGGCTAATGCAAGGGAATGTTATTTGTATTGTATTATTATATGGGGAATGATGGGATCCTATGATGGATCCCACCTAGTGGCTCAAGCAAGATAATGTTGAAGGTAGTTTTTTTGGAGTATATTTATAACTGAGGTACATGGTTCGGAATTAATATCTTGTGATTGTAACACATAGGGATTTTCCATGGTTTCAACTTGGATTATAAATCTTATGTGATGTGGTGGTATCCATCCTCACAATGATGGCCGCATGTACATTTGTTTGTCAAATAATGTTCAATTGATAAATTTCATTCCATGTAGTTTCTTCGTTGATTTTTATATGATTATTATTTATAAATTTTAGTATATTCTATGTTATTTCTTATGCAGATTGGTTATTATCATTCCTAGTTATGATTGTTTGTATGGCATCCATTACATTTTTCACAACCCCTTTTTGGTTATCTATCTTGTATTTTTACTTTTTTTTTTGTTTTTAAATGGGTTGTCGAAACAAAAATTGTTTTTCAAAAAAAAAAGACTTACATGTCTTATATTTAATAAAAGGGAACATGTGAAAAGGTATTGTTGTTTTTGTACAATTTGTAAATGGTTTAAAATCCTATGTTTTGAAATGTAATTCAATATTTTTTTTCTATAATTGATCATGAATGGAAATATATGGAATCTTTCTCATGTGGTTTCCTAATAAGCTATTTAATATCATTCCCATAATTTTCCACTCCACATCGATAGACATGAGCTATTTTTATGTTACATGATTCTAGATCTGGTGTGTGCTTTTAATGCAGGTTGGCCATGTGGTTGTTGGTGACCAAGAGGTCACATATATATCATGTATCATGGGACAATCTTAGTTTTTTGTAAGATTTTCTTTTTTACTACAATTTTTATATTTGGATTATGGTGTATATTTGTTCTAATTCAGTTGTTGTCAGTTATGTTGCATCCTCTGTTTGTTTAATTGATCTTAGATTTTTGGGGGATAAATAGTTTTCAGTTTTATTTTTTGGTTCCCAACAATAGTTTCCAACCCATGTTTATAGGGAATACCCATCAGGAATTTTCTCTGACATGGTAGATTGTCGAGTTAGACAGCATCCCATCATGGTTAGTGACAACGACGATATAAAAAATAGTTTAAACTTAAGGAACTATATGTTTATCCAATTATATATTTGGTGATTTAAATGTATCATTTTATAAAATGAATTTTTTATTGGTGAATATATATTTGGATTCATATTTCATGTTAATATGATCAATTACAATGATATAATAATATATTATAATAACAATTTTTATATTATTTTTATTGAAACAAGGTCATGAAAAGCAATATGAGAGGGGTTTGTCATTAGAAACCCATATGGATTATAAATATCTATGTTTTATGATGTGGAAGAAGGACTTTAAATTTGTAATAGATATATATTATAATTGAAAACATGAGTTTTATAGGCTTACTAATGATATTCATTTAGAAATTATATACTAAGTCACACCCTTAACTATTCATCACTAGTGAATGATAATTATACATGCAATGAAACATTTTATTTAAGGATGGGTGTGGGTGTATCAAAACAATTTCTTCATATAAATTTTCCATTTTATTATATATTGTTTTGAATAATTATTTTCACACACCACCACAAACCACAACGAACAATGATACATTTTATTGAGATAAAGTATTCTAATACAATTAAAACATTGATACATCATGAGAAAACAATTTAAAATAATAAATATAATATTTAATGTAAAAAAATTAAATATAAATTTTTATAACGTAATTTTTTAAATAATAATAATAATAATAATAATAATTTGTATACTGACTTGGTGTATTTGTAAAATTTAATGATATATTTTAATATAAATGTGTTATAAAATTTAATCAAATTACTTTCGAACAAGTAACTAATCCTAATAATATTTGGATTATATCATATTTTAGTAAAAATTTATCAATAAATAATACCACTTCTCTCTATAGAGAATTTTTAAAATAATTAGTTCCTATTGAAAAATATAATGTATACTAATATAAAATATAAATTTAATTACTGTTTATATATTTTCAATTGACATGGAATATGACTAAATCATTTTCATGTTAAAATGATACATTTAAAAAAAATTATTTTATTCTTTATGAAAAATTATATAAAAATTCAATATTATAATCAAAATTCATCTAAATAAAATTTTCTTTTTATTTCTAATTAGAATATAAAAAATTTGGTAATATTTTTTTTTCAATTTTAACATAATTGTTTTAATTTAAATATTAGTTAATATGAAAAAATACTCATTTAACAATCATTTTTTATAACACCTTTTCGTTTTAATCAAAAAATTACATTAATCAACATTATATGATGAATTATATATGACATTTAAGAACATAGAAAAATTCATTGACAATAATTTATAATGTATTTTATTTGATGTTAAAAAAATATGTAATCCATTATAAGTCATTTTTTGTATAATATTTTTTCTCATATTTTTTTAATTTAAAATAAATATTTTTAATAAAAATAAAATTATTTCAAGATTATTAATGATCATGAAAATTGGTAATTGTGGACATATTATATTTTTAGTAAAATAATAATTTCCATGATTACTTTTTACTCTAGGTTAACAATGGAAAACTGAGTAACCTAATGTGAATAAAATTTAACTAAACTAACATTAATAAAACACTATATGGAAGGATATATATATTTTAGATTTATTCATACTTATCTCACCAAAAATATTTCACGCATCTCAATTTACTCTCCTGAAATTATATTCCTACCCCTAACCTTGAAATCAATTCCATAGTAATGTCTATATTTTTCAATTATAATTAGAGATCACTTCAACCACATGAAAAAAATATCTAAATAAAATTACTTTTAATAATATAAATAATTTTTCTCCCTTAGTTTCTTTTTCAAATTTATTATCCCTATATACCACAATGAATCAATAAATCCTCCATTTCTAACATATCATTCATGAGAAGATTAAAACTCTAAATTTGAGTATTATCCACTCTCTAAAATTATTTTAAATATATATTTACAAAAAACCATCTTAAAAAATGATTAAAAATATATTAAGATAATTACATGAAAATCCTCTGTATGTGAAATTTTATTATATTTATGGTACAGTTGTTTTGTACTTTCCACTCTGCCCCTAATATGATTGAACATGTCATCCATTCACATATATATACTATGACCTCCTATAAAAAAATTATATATGTAAAAATTATATATAAGATTAAAAAGATGTTGTTAATGAATGAAAACAATATTTATAAAATAAATAATATTCTTAAATGATAAGTTCATATAAATATTTTTTCCCTTTGGAAATTGAAAACATCATTTTTTCGTCCATGAATACTACATCCTCCATTGAGAAACATGTTACTTTTTCATAGAATCTCTTTATGGATGGCTATAAATTATATTTTATTGGTAAATATGAAATAAAAGATTAATATCTATATTTAATATAATTTATATTTAATTAATATGAAATTTATCATCATTATAATGTATTTGTTTCTCATTGGTAGATTACCTAAAATATGTTTTTAATGGATACCATTATCTCAAACCACAACCATTGATTCTATAAAAATGAATGTGAAAATAAATATATCAATAAAATAAATTAATTTAATATATTTTTTAGTCTAGTAAATATTTATATAGTATCAATGAATGAATTTTGACATCACCTTTAAAAAACATATAGAGAATAATGATTCAATATTACTAACACCCAATGAAAATACACAATAAATAACATATAATGTTAATTTAATGATTAATAAAATGTATTGTAAATTTAATATTTTTGAATGTAGTTATAAGATGAGTTATTTTGATATATATGTTTATTATATATGAGTTTAAAGAACATTCATTTTAGTTTAGTGTTAAAGTAAGAATGTTATCTCAATTTTAATTCCTTGAGAAATGTTTTTTACTATGTGGAAATTTTATTTTATATGGACTTCATAATAAAAATATTACATAAAATCGGATGATTCATTATTAATTTAAGGGCATAACACCAGTTAATTAATTTTTCTATGAATATTCATCCAATTTATATATTTTTAATATACTAATAATGAAATTATAATGATTTTAAAATTCGTATAATGGTTTAACATTAATGTGATATTTATATGAAAGATAACCATGTTCAACAGAATCTTCTTACCTCAATACCCATATTTTTTGATAGATGAATTGTTCTATAAGATTAATAATATTAGTTAGGTAAATTATAACATTTTATTATAATATTTTGTCTTTACTCAATTCTTGGTACTAAAATTATAATCAAATAAAAAAATTCAATGTTTTCTTAATTAATCAATTCTGATGTCTGTATGTGTTTTCATCTAAAAATTCTTCCATTGAGTTATATGTTATATCCAAAAATTGATTCTTTTTATATAAATTATATACATTTAGAAATATAAAGGCTTTAATAATATTTTTAAAATCAAATTGTTTTAAATCCTAGGATATGTTCTCTTTTTCAATAGTAGTCGATTCAAGTGTAACTAAAGTTGTAATTGTTTTTTATAACTAAATTTCGATTCACTGAGTTCTATTTCTTCTTCTTGAACATTATTCATTATTTAATGAAAAAACATACAATATAATTGAATTTATTTTCACATCATATAATATTTCTAGGGATTTAAGTTTTTTTCTCATTTACTACTTTTGAGGGGGAGTAACCTCAATTATTCTTCATTAACAAAAATATTTCTTAAAAAAATCCTCATTGTTACTAGTATTTCATATCCTCTTTATTAAACACTATCATCCATTTACATATTAATTACATACACAAATTATTTTGTATACTATTTTTGAAACATTATTTTCTTTTCAAATAGGTCTATCTTTTTTCTGTTTAATTATTTTATATTGAAGGTTTTATTATCATTTTTAGTAATTCAGATTGAAAAATGGTTTGATTATAATATTTAAAAAGGATCTTCAATTCACAGAAATATATTTTACCTTCTACAATAATTTTTCTTTTGATTTTTTTTTCTCATTAAATTATAGTTCAATGTTTTTTCAATTTAGTTTCCATAATGGATATTGTCTTAATTTCATGAATTTTTTTAAAGGTTACTCATAAGAAAAAAATTTACTACATGGAAAGTAATATTTCATGATATATATTTATATGTTTTGTATCCATTTTCCATTTTATCTAAAAAAGATTTATTTATTTGAAAATCACTTTTCTTCAATAACCCATTCAATTCATGTATACTATTTTTCATTTTTGTAATTAAACAGATGGTTTAAATGATCCACTTTTTTATCCCTGAATTCGAGGTATATTTAAAAGTGTGATTATAATAATGTTATTTTTCATCTATTTCAACATGATTAAAATTTTTAAGCTTCAATAATGATATTTTCATATAAGACTATCAACATTATTTCTATATATGTCTATTGAAATTTGTGTAGAATTTTTCCTAAAAATAACCAATTATACACATGTTAAATAAGTAATTTTTTAGATATATATATTTAAATGTTATATTGTTTTTCATATATATATACTATTCATTATATGACAATGTGCCTAGAATTTTATATCTCCCCAACTATTCAGATAGATCTTGGTAACTCATGAGATAATATTAAAGGGAAAGTGGAGATAACTCGAATAGAAAAGTGACTATATCCATTAAAAGATAGATGGACCTAGAATTATGTAGTCTTATAATGCATTAGGTAATGAATTATATCCCATAATCTAGCATGTTATGTATTATTGATTGAACCCAATAAAATAAAGCGATATTTTCACTATATGATGATAGGTTTTGCATTCATCCATGATAAGGTAAATAATTTTATTTTCTAATGATTGTGCCATTATTTTTTATTTTTTAACATCAATATGTTTTGATGAATTAATAATTTTTTTATACATATTTTCTTATGTCATGAATAATTATTTCGGATCCATGTTTTTTTAATGAGAATATATAGTCAATGATTTTTACCATTATAATTCCATCACACCCACATTCTTATCTTATTCTAACATAAGATCATAATTTTTTATATCTTATTTTTTCTCTTACCATGCAAAAAATAACACCCCATTCTTATGTTTTAATTTCTATTGTTAGATAGAATTGTTAATTATGATAATTTAATAATGGTACCACATGAGTTGATTATTATGGGATATGTTGATGTATATTCATATTTTTTATCTATATTGAAGTGACACAAAACCATTGAATTCAAGGGTTTGAGATTATATAATGAAATATAGTTTACAATTAATGGATTATATATTAAGTTTTATCTTAATTAATATCACCTACTATGAAATCCAAATTTTTAAGGTATGTGTTTTATAATAGAACCTATGATTATGGGTCTACAGTGTGTCTGCTAAAGAAAGTATAAAGAGGATCTATGTTGGACTAGATAGGATTGAATGCCATGATAGGGATCTATACCTCCTCATATTTCCTAGAATATTGTCTAGAAAAAAAGGACTAATAACCATTTTGATTTCTTTATTTTATTTTCTAGTCTACACACATTAATATGTCTATATATTTATTAATGAAAGATGGTGAGACTCTATCATGTTATTTGATCTAAACATACATGGTAAACTTAGTTTACATGATAACCATATGTATGCATTTAGTTTAGAATGTAGTATGTTCAATGAATCCTAATTGAGATCCTCCCTTAGTCAAACATATAGATATGTTATGTCCTAAGGATGGAATTAGGGTAAATTTTGTATTTATAGTCATTTTAGTAATTTATATTTGTCATCAGCCTAGGAAGAAATAAACAAATGAGAATTCCATAAATGTGATTATGTATGTCTGTAAGATTTTAAATGGTATATTCTGTATAAAATTTTGTTAATTTACTAATTATGTGGACTCTGACTATGTTATGAATGTTTTAATTGTTTTTCAAATATATTATAACACAAATTATTTGGTATATACTCCCCACAATGTAGATCGGTCCCTCACCACTAGTTGGCAAGCTTTGGTGTATTGGGAGGCATGCACGAGGACACATGAAACTATAGAGAAGAAATTATTTCTATGTTATGTTGTTAGATTATGTATCCATTATTCTAAATCAATGACCTCTATAACTAAATGAATGTGAATAGTATTCCAAGAAGAGATACATGGAGAATGCCTAAAATGTTCTTTGCATCATGTTATTCGGTATGTTATGAGATATTATTACAAAACAATTATATAAGGATGAATAAAATAAGATAACTCATCTCTTATAATATGAAAATGTCAAAAGTGGATAATGAAGAATTAGATTTTTACTGCACAATACATGTGTAAACTAGTATATGGGTACCTTGCTCGATTTTGCTACATAAATATGACACATTATATTGAGATTTTAGATAGTCATGACTACCGTATGGATAATAAATTATATATTAGTATCATATTCTCACCCATACCTCTTATATTCATCTTATTTAATCAGAATTATAAAATGGCCAATATAGAGTGTATTATATGGAATATTTAACTATAAATCCCCATATTGTTTAAAATTTTTGGTAACATAGCTTCTCAACATTTATAGTGAACTATTTTAGAGAAATAGTTGAAAGTCCTATGAAAAAATTTGATATAATAGATCATATACAATGTACTCTACAGATAGAAAATTCAGAGATATATAGAAGGAAATCTGAGGATAAATACATTACATTTTGATTCAAATGTTATTTGAAGAGGAAAATTAATACATTTATGAATAAAAAATATAGTCTTATAATTACGCTTTTTTTTCAAATCTAGTTATTGAGTTTTGGATACGACATTTTACTCATATATTTGTTTCTAAATATATGAACCAAGGATGTGAAGAAATATTATATGAATAAAGGTGACCATTTTAGGTAGCTGAAGGAGGTTGATTTACAAGTGATCTACTATAATATTACAAAATTAAAATATAAGGTTTATTTATTCTCATAGAAATATATCTTTTTATTTAGGGTTAGAAAAAATATTTCCTCAATGTTGATTTTAGAAACAATGATAAATTATTTCATATAAGTACTCTATGTTGTTATAGTATATCATACATAATAATAATTGAATCATATATATTCAATATTGAAAAATAATGATGAATATAATATATAAAACTCATAATCAGTTGTGAAAATTTATATTCTTGGTCTGGTAAAATGAGATTTTATTATCATGTACACGCCCATAAGAGTTTTTAGACTATTTGATGATAAATAATATTAATAAAAATTATGAACATACTATTTAATTTTAATGATAAATAAAACATTATAAATAATTGGGGTAGAAACCATTGATTAAAAATAGGATCTAAAAAATATGTGTCATCTATTTTAAGGATTTTCTAGACGAAAATTTATATATTTCATGAAATTTCATTATAATATATTATGGATTCATTATATAGTAGTGAATGGACTTGGTAAAATATAAAGGATGCAATTTGTTGGATAATTTGACAACATCATAAAAACATTCTTGGATCATTTAAATCTAGGGTGGATATTTTTCTCTAAAATCACATAACCTTATACACATCATAGTTGTGATGGTTTAAAAAGAAGGATCAAAGAAAAATCAAATATATATTTTATTTCTTCCACAATTACATTTAATATATTTTTCATATAGTTGATGCATTAATACCAACCATATCACAACTATATTATGTATTGGATATCAAATATTTTATAATAATGATATGAATTATGTTCTTTCTATAATTATTTTGATCAAACCCATTTTTAATGATATTTTAGCTACAAATATAAAGTTTTTAAAATCAATGAAAATCATAATTAGCCATATTATTACTTAAATTTGATATTTAAATAATTAATATAAGATGGAATTAGTAATATTATCGAATAAATATATATAATAGATGAACATATCTTTTGAGGCATTGTGTTAATCATGGACATCAATGCATCCATGTCTCTTAAAAACATGAGTTTTTATAAGAACATTGAACACTACTAGAATTAATGTGTAATGTTTTTTCAAATTCGTAATAATAAATAAATATAAAGGCAATGATGTGTTTTCATTTTCAATATTTTAGCAGATATAATATGGAGTTATAATAATGAATCTCATTTGGTATTTTTTAATGATATGTTTCATAGTATAAAAATATCATATTAACTCAATAATGGTATCCTTCTATGAAAATGTTATTATTCATTTTTTGTGGGTTTCTCTAGTTGATGTAATGTTGTTAGTTGGTACTCTAGAAGAAATAAGCTATGGATGGTAAATTTTATACCTATATGGAATGGTTTCATGAAAATGTTTTCAATATATATGTAGACATACTCAATGATGGGTCATTTCCACAATCTATGATTATAGAGTCCATTTGAATTCAACTTGTCAAGACAACCTTATCTGAAAAATGAATTTTGAAATGACATGTCATGAAAGATTAAAACAATTTAAGCCCTATGAATGATGTCATAATAATGAAACTAAATAGTATGGTGACACTATAAAATTACTATATGGTATAAAATTTTAAATATGAAATTATTTAATGGAGAATAAATAATTATATTAGATTATATTTTTACTTAAATCAATAAAGGAGTTTTGTTTTTATTAATAAATAAGGTAATAAATGTGTTGTCATGTGGGTAGTAAGAGAACCATTTAATTCAAATAAAAATATGATGATAATATATGAAAAATATATGTTTTGACATACTTTATTTTAAGACTATGTCAAATGATATTTCACTATTAATGTGATAATGTATAAACCCATGTTATGTGCCATAAATCTATCATGATAAATCTGTGGGGTTTCTATGATCAAGTCTATCTATATATTTGAAAAAAATGAAAAAAATAGGTAACCTTTATGAGTAGAAATTCATCTAATGTAAAATGGTGTGTAATATATATAAAGTGATGAAATAATGTAAAAAGATATAATAATGTTTAAAATCATATACGATTGAATGGTTTCAATCTGGTGAATATGATGTGATATGAAATGAGATTTGATATTTCTCATCCGTCAAAAATAATGGGAACCAATCACGAACAATTATTAGAACTTCATTAGTTAACAGTCAAAATGCTATGATAGTATATGAGGATTACAATATATGAGTTCCTAGTAAGTATACAAATAGGAATGCATGATTTGAACTAGATAAATTTTTTTATTATATAAATTTGATCTACTGATGTTTATAGGAATAATTTAATAAGTAAGTGAAAGTTATAAAATCCAAATCAAGCCATAATAATTATATAGTCCAAGATTTAAACATATTATTATTCATATTATGAATTATTTCAATAATTTTTTATTCAAATTATAATCTGGAGGATATATCCATTTGTGTGCAAAATAATTCTATATTTTTTTATATTCTTGAATTTATTTTTAGTGACAAGTTTGTTTGTAATGAATTTTTACTACAATTTTCTTGTATTAATAATATGAAGATGATTCATTTTATTATTCCATGTTATTTTCAATTATGTATGGGTTCATATTGTATGGTACTTATTAAATTTATTATAATATCAATTTTTTAATGATCTACAATAAATTAGGGGTTGTCTACACGTAAAAACAATGTGAAATTATGTTTTATTTGAATAAACATTGGTCTTCAAATTGGTTTGGTTTTGTAAAATTATTAGTCAGTGTAATTTATGTGTTTTACTGGGTAAAATATTTAAATAGATCCATATTGATGCCCTAATGGACTTATTTCCCCAAAACCTACTTGGGGAGGTAGGCATTTTTAGATTTAGTTTTTCATGAACCATATGTGGAAGAGGGGAAAAAGATCAATGTTGTAACTTATTGATCCTTAAAGATTACTTATATTTTGAGAGAGTTTTGTTCTCTGATGTATTGGATCATTTTTTATTTTATATCCATTGGAATGAACAATTTTTTAATTAATCATGTTCGAAATTCCTTTTTCTTTTGGAAGATTTGACAAGGATATCGTGTTTATTTCCCTTTACTAGAATTTCCAGTTTATGAGGTTATCATTTGTTTTTTGTAGTTCTTATCTTTTTAATGTTACATAAGATGTATTATTATTCATATAGGTCAAATATGATATAAATTGATGTGAAAAATCCAATTTTATAGATTTTCATGAAACATTTCCTTGAAAAAAATTCCCAATGTGAATTTTGGTTATGCTTGGTGTAAATCACCAGCCCACGGTGTTTGGGAACAAACATCGGGCCATGTAATGGCCCACATAGTTTATGGATAAGGTTATTCCATTATTTTTCATTATAAATTGGTATTCGAGATTGATGTAATTTATTATTCATTGGTATAATTAAGATAGGGCCCTCTAGGTTTAGTATTTAGGAAAATGAGAATTCACATATTCATGTAAAACTTTTATTCAACATGTGTTTTCAATAATTGTGGTTAAATTTTGAGTTCGGAAATTAGTTTTTTATTTTATTTTTTAATGTATTTACAATATGGAGTTGAATAAAATGGTAAAATAATTAGATCTTATTCATTTTGGTGATAAACGTGTGAGTCTTAATAAGGTGTACTATTAAGAACACAATTATTAGTAAACATGTGCATCTTGTGAAGCCATATCTTTCATATCTCTAGTGTCACCAACATAGTTGTTGAATTTATTTTTGAGTAATGTGTAAAACAATCGTGCTGTGTGAAATAAATATGATTTTGGATGTGTTTAATCATTTATATTGAGTTTTTTTTAATTCCTGTGAAACTTATTAATACCAAAATGGATGTTTATTTTGATAATTTTTATGTATAATGTGATTTAATTTATCTTCTGTAGGGTTTTATTTTTTTGGTCTTTAGATGATGCATCATAGAAGAACCTAGAATTGGTGTATAGATGGATATTCAGAGTTTACCCACTTGGATAATGCTCATGTTGATCCGTTTTAGTTGTCCATGTTGATTTAAATGATTTAAACATTGGGTAAAGAGGGTGGGTGATATCATCCTAAAATGGTGGAAAATGCTTTTTAGTTTTCTAGATAAAATCCAACACTGTTTCCTAGAGATAAAGGAACTAATGCGATTATGGATTTGTTCATTCCTATTGATCAAATAATTGAGTTCATGAAGGATGATGAGACTGTTAATGTGGTATTTTCCTTAAACATTATGGAAGGACCATGTAGGAAGTGGTTCTAGTAGATAGTTCTTTCAGGGAAGCATTAGGATATCAAATATACCACATTCACAATGAATATTAATCTGTTGTCATTCATGGATACCCTGAAAGAAAAAAAATGATCATGATATCCTAAAGGTTCATCTGGGATATAATATAGAGATATTTTATTCTTCAAGATTCACTGAGATGGTTCATGATTCTTCTAATCTAATTAGAAAATACTACATCAAGGAAAATATTCTATGATGGGATTGAGGATAGATACCAAATTATTTATAATCCATATATTTCTAGTGATCATTTTAGAGGTGGTTCACAAGGTATAGTTGAGGATAATTATTTAACTAGTTTCATATTTATTCGTTTTGATCCATATATGATAGGTTTCTAGAGTAATTAATCAGGTAATAAGAGGAAGTTATATGATTCTTAGAGTGGAAGAGGTAAGAGGGTCCAATATCCTTTATTCTCAACTACGTTTTAATTTACATAACATTGGCCTATCTCATTCTATTAGTGTTGCATGGATGTAAATACCATGAGTAGTTTCTTAGACACTTCAAGGGAATTATAATTGGGATTATGTATAGTTTATTTTATGAACTATTTTATGCTAAATTCATTTGACTAGGATGTGGTATCCACATTAGAGAATGGATCTATGGTGAAGACATAGCCTTCCATGTGTGGAGTCATTCAACCACATGTCAAGGGTGATTCTCAATTGGGGATGAGGACACATGGTGGGTATATGAAATTTTGTATCTATGTTTTAGTTATTATCATATAGTACTCAGATTCTAGGACATCCACTATGGGTGTTATAGTGTTTATTTCAACATCACTGTAATCAGTATTTTCTCACACTGGAGCATAACATTCATTCATTACACATATGTTGAGCTATTTTCTGGGTATGTGGGATACATTAATTCTATATTTTTAGATTCTATTAACACATTGGGTAGAAAAATTAAGTAGAGATTAAAGTACACAAAGTGTACTGTTTTGGTTGTAGAAGTTGATGTCCTCTTAGAATTTCATATTTTATTTTTGGTTGTTTTGAACATGATTATCTGTATTAACTTGATTTATAGATTCTATGAAATGGTTGATTTAAATTGTTTTATTTTTCATTTCCTTACTCTGGATCAGAGAACTCTAACTGTTCAAGCACAATGCGATCAACAATCAAATAAGAAAGGACTAGTATTATCAATACTGGGGTTAATATCATTCCACCTATCCATATTATTTCATTATTTTATTGAGAATTGTTTAACGGGTGAGATTCCAATGGTCACAAACAGGGGCCCCAACACATTCTTGATTATTTATATGGATTTACATCCTAATAATGGGTCTATTTTACAATTAATCCTCAATAAGGAATGCTCTTAATTCTCCTTCCAACATACTAGATGTCTCAATACGAGCTTAATGATTTAATATTATATCTATGTGATCTTAAGGAAAAAGGGTTTATTAACCGCAAACATGTCATTGTGGGTTTTGAATGTGCTATTTAAAAATAAGGAGCATTGAGTCCTTTGTATTTCATTTACTAATAAAAAATAAATTAAGCTAAATTGATGAATAAACACTTGTTTCCAAAATTTGATGATTTGTATTATCATCACAGAAGGGAATGTTGTTATTGAATGATTGATCTAAGGTCAAACTATCCTCTATTGAGGATCTAGGAATAGGATTTTCCAAAATAATGCCTTTAAAAGATGTAATTGAAATTAATAGTATTTTGTTATTCCATTTTTAATTACCTATTTTCAAGCATTCTCCATGGAATTGATAATCCTGATCATCCATCGCATTATAGACTAATTTTTTTCTTTTTTAATGATATCTCAGTGTACTCAAAGACATAGGTGAACCATTTTCCCCATTTGGTGTTTGATGTGTGTATTGAACGTTATCTCCATATATATTCTATGTTTTACAATTTCTTGTTCTGGATTTTAGGTGTAATGTTTCTACGCCATATTATTTCTATGGTAGGTGTTTCAGTGGTTCCATATAATGTTCGAGCGGTCATGTATTGTGAGAATCTGAAAAATGAGTTATAGATTCAGACATCTCTAGTTTTACCAATGAATTTAATATTTTTTGAGGGTTTAACCATATTGTATTCTCCCATGAATTATTTTACTATGAAATGGGTGAAATTTATGTGGGATGAGATGTTCTATAGTTCCGTTGATCTTTAGAATGAATGTGTAATATATTTTTATGTCTGATTCATTCTAATCATGGTATATATTATATTAAATATTTTCATGGTTCTAGTGTGGCATTGTGGGGAGTGATAATTAATGAAGATGATGTGGATTCCTATGGCTCATAGAATCTATGCATCCAAGATCATATTTACCACATAAATGACATATAATTAGTACCCTTATTTATTTTACAATGGTTTGGTTATATTACATATTCGGGTATAATTTTATGTTGTATTAGTCTCATAAGAGCCAGAATTATATTTTAACTTAGAGGAACTATTGAGTCTCTTTCTTTATTTTAGTTTATAGTTGTAGGGGGATGAAATATAGGTGACAAAGTTTAGTGGACATGCTACTCCCCCTCTCATAGACTATGTGAAGATTATGTAGGAATCTTTCCCCGATTACAATCATATTAGTAGTTCCATCAATGGTGGAGATACGGCGTATTATTGGACTCCATATCCTATTAGTTATCGTATTTATAGATAATAGATGGAGGTCCCATTGATATTGAAGAATAAGGAATTTTTTTAGGCACATTATTTGCATTTGTTCATTTAACCCATAAAAAATATGGTCTTTCTCTCTTTGAGAGTCCTACCTTAGTGGCATGGGATGTTATAATTAGTTATATATGTCATTTTGGGATGCTTTAACTTTCATACAATTAAGGATGATTACTAGAAGGAGTTAGGGACCTAAGTGAAACCTATATGTCTAGTGTGGAAGAGATATAATATCCCTATGGATGTAATGATTATCCAACCTCATAGTCTGAGTGGTAAAGATGTTATATGGGTGATTATTTATTGTCTGACAAAATTAGTCCATTTTCTAATCATAATGCATTCAATTAAGGTAGATTAACTCAAATGTCATATTTTTTATTGCTTATTCCTATATTTTAATGTTCCTCAATTTTTTTTTACCCCATGAAATTATTTAGACATCCTTCTTTTATAGGGTAATCTATGAGGAATTTGAAACCAAGATGATGCTACCACAAATAGAGGGTTTCTCTAAGCAAACCATCCTGATACTTGAGGGTATTTTGTGGGTGAGGGTGATCAAATTAGGGTGTTTTGGTAAAGGAATATTATATTGGATGTGTAATAATATAATAATAGATATCAATGTTCTATTAGGATGGCCCCATTCAAGCGATTGTATGGGTATTCATACTAATCCCTATTGTGTTAGACATAAGTATGTGGTCATTTAATGTTTTTCCTGGGATACTTGTATAAAATTATCCAATGATTATGGTTATTGTAGATATTTTATGATATAAATCAGTCACTAGAAGTCATATAATAGTTTTCATCATCATTTTTTGGAGTTTTATAAGTGTGATTGGTTACTTTTTCAGTAATCTATTTAAATGGGGAACTGCAACATGGTAAAGTAAGTGAAATTGGTGTTGCAATAGGTCTATCCATTTTATATTATATATAATCAATGAGTGGAGTCATATTATAGGGACTTTCTACCTTTTATTACCTCAATAAATGGTATAATTAATGTCACTCAAATAAAGGATTATCTTCTTGACCAATCTGATGAGTTGGAGTGGAAGGATTCGTAGCATGATGATAATACCACCGTGGTGGAAAATCCTAATCATATCATGGTTGTTTGTAAAAAGTTCCTCCATAGAAAAGTTATCCCATTCTTCAAGAGGATTTATATATCCACCCTAGTCTTTTACACATAACATTACATGATCTATAAATTATAAAAAATCAAAACACATGCTAAGGATAGTATAATCTATTATCTTGAGTATTATGTACATAATTTAAAATCATTATTATATAATATTAACATATATAATTTAATATTCTTAAAGAAGATATAAATTCCATTTAACCTTACATCCATATTTTAAAACCCAGGGGAGTACATGAAAAAAGGGATGAATAAAAATCCTAGGAAGGAAATAATCATTTTGAGAAATCTTAGCACATGGGTTAGATGGATAATAATAATGATATTAAAGGGAATTGATGAAGATTAAAAATATGAAATCATAACATATATATCATGGGATCATATAATTATATAATCATTATAATGTTTAATCAACATGAAACATTACTTTAGCAGGATTAAAGACTCATTGCACATGGAGGAGCACGAGTCGAGGATAAAAACTAACACCACTCCACATAGAGAACTAGTCATGGATAACCACCAAGACTATTTCACATAATTGAACATGAGACTAAATATTAAAAAATTAATTATAGAACTATTATGGTGAACCCATCATAAAATGACAATGAATATTGTTTCCACATAAATAATCTTTCATAACAAATTAAACAAAAACCTAAGGGTATCCTATAGAATTAATTGGGTATCAAAATCATGTGAAAAGGAATATATAAAAGTAATGTAATAATATTTTATATGAATTGATGAATTTGAATCATAAATGGAAATTAATATGGTAATAAAGGAAAATATCATTATTAGTGGTGTCAAAAATGGATCAAGAACATATAAAAATAGTGTTTAAGAAACATTTGAAGTAAAATCAATTAATACAATTTGAGGAAAAACATTAAATATTAAATAATAACTATGTAGGAATAATTGTTGGTATAAAAATAGAATTTAAATTATATTGTTTTTCATGATAAAATTTTTTATTTGATAAAATTAATTGTGCCTTAACAAATACTATGAAGTGAACTTGAAAATGTGTAAGAAATCCAGATGTTCCCCCAAATCAGGTTTTTCATTTGAGACAGATTTGATAATGGAAACATATTAAATCATGTATTAACCCACTGATTATTGATGATATTATATGTATAAATGATTTGGGAACATTTACATAGAATATAGACTAAATAACTAAAAATAAAGAAGAGTTACATAGGGTAAATAGAGAGAAAACCTAACCCAAATTGAATATGGTGGTTTGAAAATGATCCCTTAACTTATGTCCAAAACAATTATCCACTTGATAATAATGTCCCTAATCATAAAATTATATTAATGAATTAATAGTTCATGAAATTTTATACAACTAATTGATTGATTATAATATTTATAATTTCATTTATGAATTTTTTTTATTAGTTATAGTGTTAAATTTAATCGTTCAGGAGTGTTTGTTTAATTATTTTCGTTAACTATTCAATTGTATACATGTATAGAAGCTCGTGTAGAATGGGTATAATTTAAAAGAACTGAAATTATATGTCATAAATTAATATCTAGATGATTATTTGGAATTATATATTATTTTTTCAATAAATGATTATGAAGAATTAGATAACATGTTAATGATAGTCATTTCAGATTTATTTTTCTGGTTTTTCGATCACTAAAAAAACATGTTTTGTTTTATATTTTAGTATTATGTATTTATATTTGTTCCAAAACATAAAAAGTACTATAAAATAAATTTTACAATCTGATATAACCATTATAAAGTTATTAAAACTGTCATTAATGGAGATAATGTAAATGAAAATCTATCGTCAACAAAGGCAAAAAATGATTACCTCACAGATTAAAGTATCATTTTTAAAATACAATGTAAGGGAGAAGGGGTATGATGATAGATTATTCAATTATAGTAATAAAATTAAAGTATATAAATATTTCTGGAGTTATCATTACAATTGTATGAGGGGTTGAATAGATATAAATAAATGTAATGAAATTGAAATGAAATTAAAAATAAATTAATAGAAAAGAAAGTGGAATTTACCTCCAGAATTTATCATCATTTAGAACCTCCATAGAGAAAATACTCTTGTATTTTGATTTGAACATATATAATGGAATTGGGGAAGGATTTTGGTAATATTATTAGGTATAATTAGACAAGACATAGTGCTTGTATGGTGGGTGGAGAAGAGGTGGTGAGGGTGGTATTTATAATGGATGACAAGCTCGATGTCTCATTATTTTGTTCATTAGTTTATTATTTTTCCCAACGAATATTAATTTATTAAAAATATTCAATAAATATATTAAAATATTGAAGTTTTATTTGATATTATGGTTCTTAAAACATTAATTACTCTTAGAATAATGTATTTTACTTACAATATATATACACTATAAATTAATGTATTTTTTTCACCAAAAATTGAAGTATTTTACAAAAATACCAAAAAATAACACAAATAATTTTTTAATGTTTAGAATTGAAAAATTAAATCCATTATATATAATTAATTTTATAAATATATCAAATTTAATATTTATATAAATTCACCATTTACTCGAAAAATACATATTTTTAAGTTATTACTAATTTATAACACTTTGAAAAAATTAAATAAGGCTTAATATAATTATCTCAAAATCATAAGACCAAAAAATTTTAATTTATGAATACATTTACGAAATTTAATTTTGTTTTAAATTATGAAATTAAACAGAAAAAGGTAATTAAATATTTATGACTTATAAAATAAAAATAATTAATTAATAATTTTTAAAACATTTATTTAATTAAATTAATATATAATTATATCTTATTTTAATTTTTTTAAGGTAAACGCATTTTATTATTACATTTATTAGCAAGGTTAGTATTATATTTTCAAGTTTACAATTCATAAGGTTCACAATACTATTGCAAAGGTAAACTTACTATATAATCAGTATAGGTTCCTTAACATCAAGAAATACTTCTTATTTCATTAATTATTCATTTATAAAGTGTTTATACTGTTCTTAAGGTGATTATATTTGATTTATAATATAAAATAGAATTATATGAAGGTAAATTTCATTGATTGAATTTTGGGATCTTACATTATCCCCCCTTATGAAATTTTACCTTTGATTTTTCGTTTCAAATACTATGGGGATGAAGGTGAGGGTAATTATCCTACATTTCATACCATGGTTCACATTTTGAATCTTCATACAAAAGGTTCATCCATAGAAAATAGTCCTAGTCATATTTATTGTTTCATTGAACAATATCTCTACGATCAAAGATCTTCAGAAGATTCTTATCATCGTAGAATTCAGTGCGTGTGAGAGATCTACTATAAAATTACATAAGAGGGATATGTGGAAGACATTTAATACCTGATACATGGTAGTTGGAAGTCAATTTTAATGGAACATAAATCTGAAATAATCAAAGATTTCAAAGTGGTTGATATATATAAGACATAAATTTCCATTAATCCCAAATCTCATGATCCTCTTCCATGTATATTTTAAGATTAATACCATTTATCCAAATTTAAAAACATGGTATCATAAATGATCATCTATATAACTCTTTTGTCGAATTTGGGTTAGCTTGATGTTCTAATGATTTTATTTCAACTTCTCTACAATTTTCAGACCATTTCAAGCCCAAGCACATTATGTTCAATAACCTCATCCTATCATGATAGTGATCTACAAGATTTCACATAAATGGATTAATATGGAGAAATTTTTAAGCATTATTGAAAATAGTTATTATAATAGAATTTGACCATTGGAATATATTGGCCACATCGTTCATTGATGTATACAGAACATTCTATTTACATGACTCCTAGTTTCAAGATATTCTGATTACATTGGTAATTATTTTGATGCTGATAGGTGGTAATGAAGATTAGATCAATGAATTGATCATGTTGAAGACTTTTCTAGAACATGGTGGTGAATCATGGACATAGATTTAATACAATATAAAAAACACTCCATGATACCCTAGCACTTATTTTTTGTATATTCAAGCAAGTTGACCAAGTGAGAAGGCCTCTTGAACTATGATAAATTATGATATCTTTGTAATATGGTCCACAATAACCCATATTTTATTGTTCCATTTGGATATATTTTTTAGTATAGTTACAATTCCTATTTTTATGTTTTTAAATTTTCATATTCCAATGGTTAATGGTTGTATCATCCCCTTAAGTTTTTTTCTTTCGGCCTTCACATTCTAACACACGATGAACATTGATGTATATTGAGTAATCACCTTCTATATATATTCCCAACAATATTTATCCTGGAGATTTCAATATTTATTTGTGCTCCCTGGGTTAATAAATAAGGTTGATCTATGTGCATGATTCAAAATCTACTTCATTATCTATAGATTGGATGGTACGAAATTTCATGAACGAAATATTAGAACAAAATCCACATAATTTTTAAACTATAAGGATTTAAAATTTATCATATCTTCCACCTTCATCTGGATTTACACATAATTCATTTGAGAATATTTTATATTATCCATAAGTGATGGTTTAGAAATAATTTGATAAAGTATTGATGAAGTTCCATCCTTAATGATTACCATATCCATCCTTTGAAAATCTACGAAGATTGGATCTTATTCAATTCTCAACTTTGACAAATACACATGATGGTATTTACGTAGTGAATATTTCATGATATTTCCTATTCTGGGATGGTAATGAATTGAGAAATAATGTTCCTTGATTATATCTTTCCATCGTCACTGGTGTATATTATGTTCCTTCTATGTGATTATTTATTTGAGACACTAGTGATCAGTATATATTTAACACTTCTCTACAATGAGATTATTCCACCATATTTTAGATGTAAATATCTTGAATTCATACTCTAGATCATACATACGATTGTTTTGATCCCGAATTATTAGCTTTTTGAGTTTATGTTATCACTTTTTCATTTTTTATCAATACATAGCCTAATTGCTTCTTTGAAGAATCATTGTATAATATAAGAAGTTATCCTCTTCTCAGTAGTGTGGGAACTGGTTTAGTGATTGGACTTATTTTCAACTCCCTGATGTTGTATTCACATGCACTCAACCAAAAAAACATCACTCCATTTTGTGTCACCTTAGATAGTGGGTACTAAAATGTTGATGATTTTTGAAAAATTATCTGTAATAACCTTCTATACCATGAAATCTATTTTCTTCCATTATTTATTTTCATGTGGTATCCTATTATATTTGTTATATATTGTATAGTTCCTAATATAGTCCTATTCTAGTGATAAAATTCCCCAAGAATGATTGTTCCTCCATCGAGAAAAAACAATTACAGTACATTGAATATATTTTCTCCCTAAAAAATTATTCAGAACTATATTCATATGCTCCTCATGCTCCTACATGATCTTAATGTATATTAAAAGATAATCATAAAAGAAAATAGAAAAAAATTCATGGTAATCTATAATGACTATATTCATTAAACCCTTGAAATTTTATAGAGAATTACTGATTCCAAATATAATCATTATTATCTTATAGTATCCACAACTTGTTTATGGGAAGTATTGGGAAAAGTTTCCTTCCTCACCTTTAGTTGGTGATATCTAGAAAGAAGGACCACCATTTATATATAAATAGACCAATATAGATGAATAAAGTAGTAATCTATCCATGGGAGGGGATATATTTTTCATTATTTTTATTTTTTTAGCTTGTTATAATCAATGTGGAAGAACATTGATCCATCATTGTTCTTGATAAAGAGGACTGTTTCTCCCCATGGTTAAGCACTTAGTCATATAATACTCTTTTATAGAATATATTGTAAATTATTATTCATTAATTTTAGATCAATGTCTAACATTCTGTTGCGCCCCGACCCCAGTTACCTAGAGTCGGTGCATTATTACATAACATTGGCATGATCACAAAAGATCAAGTCTCAAAAGACCGATTAGTTTAGTAGCCTTGGAAAAACTAGATACATTCGTAAACATTACATTACATCATAAAAATGAAAACTACAATAACATGGTCTCCCTAGTCCATACTCATATCCTCACTGACTATTCTTGCAAGTCAGTCATAATACACTTCTTCACATCTTGGGAAAAATAAAACATTGAAAGGGTTGAGCTCAAATGCTCCGTAAGGATAACAATATAGCGGAAGCTTTCATAAGAAAACACAATCATTTATGGAAATGTATAACTAAAAGAAAAGCCTTATTGAACTTGAACATCAGCATAATATGGCAAAAGTAAAATAAAATAATGCCATTACTTACTCACATGGATATTCTACTAGACGAATAATCACATGAAATATCAATAACCACTTTCATAATGAGGGAATGTATAATGCCAGACATTCTGAAACATTTTGTCAAGGCCTCGGCCAAGACGTCTAAAATGACTAAGGCCTCGGTCAAAACCATAAATCAAATTGGGAAAGGGCCTCGACCAATTCCACGTCTAGTTGTCTCGTGAGACCTACCGATGCATCGAGGAGCTATAGTGGGCTCCACCCGTCACTTATTAATTCCAATTCATTCCTCATATGAATAGGTTTAAACCTAACATAAATATTCGTATTAAAACTAGCATACGAAATGTCAACAATTTCTCCATAAATTATGGATGGTATAAAAAAAAACACATCCACAGTCAAATATTTCACAAAATGATCAATGAGAGTTTTGTATCATAAATCAATTTCAATTAAACTTAAAACCCATCAAAGGATGTTGGCATGGATGAAATCAAAGCTATTTGAGAGAAATATCTCTCTTTTCTGAAATCATTTAAAAGTCCCATAATTATAAAATAATACATTTACTTTGAAAATATTCTTATAAGCTTGTAAGGGAAGCTTCAACGAAGTTATAATGGCGGAAAATATCCGCACCCGCCATTAACAAAAACATTCTTACCTTAAATTTGTCAAAAAGGTCTAAAAGTACATTGTTTGGAAAACGACGGTAAGATTCCTTTCAAAAACGTATTAGGGTATAAATGACTTTAACCCATTTTCCATTTAATAGTAAAAATGTTTTGAAAGACATTTTTATGAAACCTGGATGTGGATGATAACGAGGTCCCAGTAGATAATTATGTATAAACAACCTTGGATAATGAAGAGGTTGTGAAGTAAAACCTTACCTTGTTATTTTCCTTGGTTGGGGTAGGTTAACCTCCTGTATAATGGTGAAATAATTGTTATTAAATTATACAGGATCATATACAATCATATGATATCATATATGATCATTTAACATTGATTTGTTAACAATATCTTAGATTTATCGTTGTTTCGGGTGTTAACTTACTCGTTTTCTTTTATATGTTTTGTTACGTAAGTCGTGTTTTTCATGGATAGGTTGTATCTTATTCAAATCCATAATGATATCAGGTCCTTAAACATTATTTTTAAATCATCAAATGATAATTATACTTGAATGGATACGACGGAGAATGAATCTCATCGCGTTCGTGGTGATGGTAGTCCGTACGTACACACGAGCGACAATATCATTATTTTGATATTAAAATAATATATAATTGGATAGTATATCATATATACAGAATCATTATCATGTTATATTTATTATTTAAATTAATTACATATCATTATTATACCCATCTAAATAATAATATATTGAATAACAATTACACCCCGACGTGGAGACTGTAAGCCGTACGTACTCACATATGGTGACATGTCATTCAAATGATGGGTAGAATACTGAATATGGTTGTTCCATATTTATAAAAACATCACATTATATATAAGATACTGGAGTTATAAATTTATAATTGAAATAATAAACAAAGAGGGAGTGGAAGAAGAAATAATCTTGAAAGAGGGTGATGTAAACGTTACCTCTTCTTCGGGTTCTTCCTTTTGATTTGATCAAAAGGACTCCTTAAGATGGATTTATGACTAATGTAAAGCTTCTAGGATGAAGCGAGAGAAGTTGGGAGAGTATTTGGGGAGAGTTTGGCCGAACCAAAAGGCTTGATAGTGTGAATAAGGTGGTAGAGGTGGGGGGCTTTTATAAGAGGAGAGGAGGGGCTCTTTCGGAAAGATTGAAATGTTACATTATTATACAATGATTTTTGGATTCTAAATGTCCCACACGTATATAATTCGTGTCTACGGTGATAAGGGTTCGAAATCTACCAATCCAATAGTCTTTGGACAAGTTTAAGCTTCAGATTTTACATTATCTTTTCATTTTATTAAAATCGTTAAATAATGAGGTCATCGCTGCATCATAATGATGTCATAAATAATTTAATTTATTTAATGTATAAATATTATAAAAAAAATACTATGATGTAGGAAATATTTTTATCTTTCCAATGACTATTCATAGTAAAAAATATGAATTGTATAACCCCATGTAAAAATTGTTTTAGTAAACCATTTCATGTTTGTGTCATTTTTTAACTTAAACATTAAATAAAAGGTATTTATGTCATTTTCCAACTAAAGTGGCTCCATGGGGTCCCCAAGTTGACTCATGGATTGTCTTGGTCGGAAATTACTCATCCAATAGTGGTAGTACAAGTGTAAGGGTATTTTCATATTTTTATAATATCATTTTTTACTTTAAATTTCACTGATTACCTTTAATCGCGATTAATTAAACTTAAAAATTACTATTCACCAAAAAATTATTTTAATCCCATTGAACCACATTTTATATCCTAATGACAACCATGTATATCGGATTTTTGAAATTCAAAACACAGAAGAGGTAATATTTCATTTAAACGAAAAATCAGTTATTTAACTACAACTTAGTGGTTTCACTATTCATCAAAATTGAAGTTTTTCAAAACAATGCCAAAATTTCACCCTAAGATATAATTGATATTCCGAATTCAAAAATTATGTCTATTTTACAAAATTACAAACATATATGTTGAATTAATTAATTTTATAATTAATTCCCACTGTCACAACAAATAGCGTGTTTTTAAGAAACAATATATATCAAAAGATTGACAATTGTTTATGTCCAATTTCAAAGTGAAATTAATTCTAATGACCACCATTGGATAAAATGGTAAAAATATATACTAATTATACTCTAAAACCTATAAATTGTATAATTTATCACTATAAATTATTTTGATTAAAAAAGTTGTTTTTAAGAATTTTTCACTATTCATAAAAAATTAGAATTTCTCAGAAAAATACCAAAAATTCAACATAGGCTAATTTCGATATTCCGAATCCAAAAATGAAGTCCATTTTGATAAATAAAATTTAAAAAAATTAAAAAAGTAGGTATTAATATTCACCACGTCTAGTTTAATTAGTTGTGGTGTGTGTTAGAGCTCGAGGTTGCGTACAACACACGCTATTGCATTATTCGAAGGGAAACGTACCATGGAAGCTTGGGGTGTTACATTCTCCCCTCCTTCAAATAATTGTGTCCTCACAATTTCTATGGTATTACTACATAAAAAGACTCAGGTGGTTCTTCATCATAATTTCCTCAGGTTCCCACGTTGCCTCTTCCATTTTATGATTTCTCCACAAAACCTTTACCAGACGAGTCGTCCGGTTTCTCAGCACCTGCTCCCTCACATCAAGAATTCTGATGGGCTCTTTGCAATAAGATAGATCGTGTTCCAGTTCTAATTACTCATAGGTAAGTACATGTGTTGGGTCGGGCATGTATTTTCTCAATAGCGATATGTGGAAAACATCGTGAACTTCGGAGAGATTTGGCGGCATCGCCAAACGATAAGCTACAGCCCCAATACGATCTAGAATTTCGAAAGGTCCGATGTACCTGGGACTCAACTTACCCTTCTTACCAAAACGTATAACTCCCTTCCATGGATATACCTTTAGAAAAACATGATCCCCCACCTGAAATTCCAAAACCTTTCTTCTGTTATCGGCATCGCTCTTCTGCCTACTTTGAGCTGCTTTGATGTGGTTTTGGATTACCTTTACCTTTTCCATTGTTTCTTCCACCAGTTCTGGTCCCACATGTTTTTTTTCACCAATGTCATCCCAACAGGTTGGTGTACGACATCTCTTTCCATATAACACTTCATAAGGTGCCATCTGAATGCTTGAATGGAAGCTATTGTTATAGAAAAATTCTACCAGTGGTAAATATTGATCCCACATACCCTGAAAGTCAAGAGATCATGATCTCAACATGTCTTCTAAGGTTTGAATAGTCCGTTCTGATTGTCCATCTGTTTGAGGGTGATAGGTAGTGCTCAAACAAAGTTCAGTATCCAAGTCCTTTTGAAGACTTTTCCAGAATCTTGAAGTAAAACGAGGATCACGATCAGAAAAAATCGATAGGGGTACTCCATGAAGTCTTACAACTTCATTAATATATAGTCTTTCTAGACGTTCAAGTGGTAGATCTTCCCGTATAGCCAGAAAATTTGCTGACTTAGTAAGACGATCAACAATGACCCATATTGCATCATTCCTTCTAGGAGTCTTTGGTTGTCCCATGACAAAGTCCATCGTAATATTATCCCATTTCCACTCAGGTATGGGAAGAGGTTGCAATACTCCAGCAGGATGTTGCCTTCCAGCTTTCACTTGTTGACAAACCATACACCTCGACACAAAATCAGCAATCTCCCTCTTCATATTGTCCAACCAAAAATGTTCCTTCAAATCTCTATAAATTTTGGTGCTCCCAGGGTGTATAGAGAAATTGGAACTATGAGCATCATCCAGCTATTCCATTTTTAGATCAGGTATATCAGGAACACAAAGTCTCTTCCCGAATTTCAAAATTCCATCCTTATACAAAAAGTCCCTCAATCTTCCATCATTCACATCTTTAATCTTCTTCTGAAATTCTTCATCATCGGTCTGAGAACTCTTAATCCTTTCTAGTAATGATGGTTTGGCAACCATTTGAAAAAGCATTGATGTTTCACCTTCCCTAGTTATTCCCATGTTCATCTTCACTAGATCCATGAAAATTGGATCCCTTTAAATTCTCATCACATTCAAAACTCCATGGTCTTTTCTTCTCAAAGCATCTTCCACCTTGTTTTCCTTCCCCGGGTGGTAATATATCGTGCAATCATAATCCTTGAGTAGTTCAAGCCATCTCCTTTGCCTCATGTTGAGTTCTTTTTGTGAGAAAATATACTTCAAACTCTTGTGATCAGTATAAATCTATCTTTTTTCACCATTGAGGTATTGTCTCCATATCTTTAAAGTAATGATCACAGCTTCTAACTCAAGATCACGAGTAGGATAGTTTTTCTCATGAATTTTTAGCTGTCGTGATGCATAGGAAATAACCTTATCATTCTGCATAAGGACACAACCAAGTCCTTTCTTCGATGCATCACTATAAATAACAAACCCATCATTCCCCGATGGTAGAGTCAATACAGGGGAGTTGATTAATCTTCTCTTCAGTTCTTCAAAACATTCTTCACACTCTTTTTTCTAGACAAATTTAATCCCTTTACGTGTGAGCTTTGTCAATGGGTTAGCCAATCTGGCAAAATTCTGGACGAAATGTCGATAATAACCTGCTAAACCAATAAAACTCCGTACCTCAGTTATACGTGTCGGTGCTGGCCATTCTTGGATTGCCTTGGTTTTAGAAGGATCAACGGAAATTACATCCTTAGAGACAATATGGCCAAGAAAAGAAATCTTCTGAAGCCAGAATTCACACTTGCTATATTTCCAATATAATTCATGTCTTCTAAGAGTCTTCAGGATAATGCGTAAGTGATTTTCATGATCTTCGTGGATTTTGGAGTATACCAAGATATCATAAATAAATACCACTAAAAAGTAATCAAGATATTCCTTGAATACTCTATTCATTAGATCCATGAAAATAGAGGGTGCATTAGTCAATCCAAAAGGCATTACTGTAAACTCGTAATGCCCGTACCTTGTTCGAAATGCTGTCTTTGGAACGTCTTCCTTCATCACACACAACTGATGGTATCCAGACCGAAGGTCAATCATTGAAAAGTATTGAGCTCCATGCAGTTGGTCAAACAAATCATCAATGAGAGGTAGGGGATACTTGTTATTTATTATTATAGCATTGATCTCCCTATAGTCGATGCACAACCTCATAGATCCTTCTTTCTTCTTAACAAAAAGAACAGGGGCTCCCCAAGGAGAAACACTAGGGCGAATAAATCCCTTATTACTCAATTCCTCTAGTTGTTTCTTTAGTTCAACTATTTCCACATTGGCCATTCTATAAGGGGTCTTCGATATGGGCCTTGATCCAGGAATTAAATCAATGGGAAACTCAACTTCCGTTCTGGAGGATGTCCAGGTAAATCTTCCGGAAACAAATCAACATATTCTCTCAAAATAGGTACATCCTCTATTTGAGTATTCCTTTCCTCACCCTCTGTAATTTCCTTCTCTTCCTTCCCAATAATTGAATTTAGTTGAGCTACTGGGGGTGGATCTAGAAAAGAATTATGTGGCGACGATTCTGCTCTAAAGATAAGGTGTTCCTTATCATCATCATCAAGAATCGTAACCTCTTTCCTATTACAGTAAATTTTTGCATCATGGTCCAAAAGCCAATCCATACCGAGGATTATATCAAATTCAATCATGGGTATGATGATGAGATCAGCAGGTAAAGAACATTTAGGTTCTCTAATGGGAACTAATCGACAAAACTTTGTTGCAACAATACTTCCCTTAGGGGTTTTGACCGACAACTCCCTTGTTAAATCAAATTGGAAATATCTAATTTTCTTAGAAAACTAGGAAGATATGAAACAATGAGATGATCCAGAATCAAATAATGCATTTTCTAAACTTATGGAAACCATTAAATTACCTACCACCATGTCTTTTGGAGCTTCCACCTCAGTAGTAGTGAAAGCATATGCCTGGCCCTGATCCCTGGGCCTCTTCTGAGGTAAGTTCCCCTGACACTTAGGACATTCATTTGCATAATGTCCCTTCTCACTACAATTATAGCATTCCACGTTGACAGCCACTTTCATTCCCTTGCATTCATGAGCATGGTGGCCTTTTTCACCGCACTTGTAACATACTCCTTTTCCTTTTAGACAGGCACCAGGGTGCTTCCTACCACAATTATCACAGGGTGGAAATTCATTTCTACCCTTCTTCCCTATTTCCTTATTTCATTTCCCAGAGTTTTCAGTGGATCTCTTATTATCTTGCTTTGATTTAAAGTCATAAGACATAGATAATTCTTTTTCCATCTTGATAGCGCACGAGACAATACCTTCGTATGAAGAGAAGGTTTGTGATACTAAAGCTCGACGGAGAAATGGTTTTAACCCATAAAAGAACCGATCAGTCTTACTTCTGGGGTTACGTATGTAATCTGTAGCATACCTCGCTAACCTTGTAAAGTTAGCCTCATACTTTGCGACATTCTCATCCTCCTTCTTCCTCAGACTCAAGAATTGCCTTTCCATATCCGCTCGAAGGTCTCGAGGAAAGTATTTTTCTATGAACAGCTCTTTGAACTCCTGCCATTCCATGTTTGTTAATGAATCATCTTCCTTTGTGTTTTGAATTAGTGACCACCATTGATCGGCATCTCCAGTGAGGCGGTAAACTGCCATGACAACTTTCTCCCTTTCACTACTCCCCAAGGCACTGAATATTTTCTCTAAGGAATTTATCCATTGCTCAGCTACTATAGGATTTGTACTCCCATTGAAGGTTGGTGGTTGTTGCCTCATGAAATGGTCTAGCATTGATCCTCCACGTTGTGGATCAGGGTGATCCATACAAGTAAGGTTATTATTCATAACCTGCGTGAGTTGTCCCAGTACGGTGAGAAACTGATCAGCACCAGTTGTATCACTAGATCCACCATAATTATCTTGAGTAGGAGGGAAATCCCTAGACGGAGTGCGTGCATTGATATGGTTTCCATTCCTTCCACTAGGCGCCATTTCTGAATAATGTCATAAACTAGATTAGTTTATGAATCAAAATACATAATTCCATACTTGTAAAACACTTAACATAAATTAAACTAATTATGGATATAATCCATAATTATAAAAAAATTCTTTGAAGAAGTATATACTCATAACACTTAATAGTGGTTTTTATAGAAAATGGTAATTTTCCTAATCATATCCCCTGGGAGTATCGTAACCAAGAGTGCAGCAAGGCCCATTGTCATGCACCAGTTCCCATTCGAGTCTAGCTCAAAGTGGTGTTTTTGGGTTTTACCCAAAGGTACATCTGTGCCAGAGCCGCCTCTACCTGCTCGTATCCAGACAGAGATGTATTACTCAGAAAACTCACAAAATCTCTACAATACCAAAATTTTAGGAAGTTCTTCTATACTAATCCTCAAAGATCATCTTAGGTCTACGTGCTCTAATCAGAGTTTGTCTAAATCTAGCTTACAAGGTTTGTACTAAACTTCCTCTGATACCAACTGTAGCGCCCCGACCCCAGTTACCTAGAGTCGGTGCATTATTACATTACATTGGCATGATAAAAAAAGATCAAGTCTCGAAAAACCGATTAGTTTAGTAGCCTTGGAAACACTAGATACATTCGTAAACATTACATTACATCATAAAAATGAAAACTGCAATAACATGGTCTCCCTAGTCCACACTCATATCCTCACTGACTATTCTTGCAAGTCAGTCATAATAAACTTCTTCACATCCTGGAAAAAATGAAACATTGAAAGGGGTGAGCTCAAATGCTCTGTAAGGATAACAATATAGCAGAAACATTCATAAGAAAACAAAAGCATTTAAGCCAATGTATAACTAAAACAAAAGCCTTATTGAACTTGAACTTCAGCATAATATGGAAAAAGTAAAATAAAATAATGTCATTACTTACTCACATGGATATTCTACTAGACGAATAATCACATGAAATATCAATAACCACTTTCATAATGAGAGAATGTATAATTCCAGACATTCTGAAACATTTTGTCAAGGCCTCGGACAAGACGTCTAAAATGATTAAGGCCTCGGCCAAAACCATAATTCAAATTGGGAAAGGTCCTCGGCCAATTCCACGTCTAGTTGTCTCATGAGACCTACCGATGCATCGAGGAGCTATAGAGGGATCCACCCGTCACTTATTAAGTCCAATACATTCCTCATATGAATCGGTTTAAACATAACATAAATATTCGTATTAAAACTAGCATAAGAAATGTCAACAATTTCTCCATAAACTATGGATGGTATAAAAATAACACATCCACAGTCAAATATTTCAAAAAATGTTCAATGGAAGTTTTTTTTATCATAAATCAATTTCAATTAAACTTAAAACCCATCAAAGTATATTGACAATGATGAAATCAAAGCTATTTGAGAGAAATATCTCTCTTTTTTGAAATCATTTAAAAGTCACATAATTATAAAATAATACATTTACTTTGAAAATATTCCTATAAGCTTGTAAGGGAAGCTTCAACGACATTATAATGGCGGAAAATATCCGCACTCGCCGTTAAAAAAACATTCTTACCTTAAATTTGCCAAAAAGGTCAAAAAGTACATTGTTTGGAAAACGACGGTAAGATTCCTTTCAAAAACATATAAGGGTATAAATGAATTTAACCCATTTTACATTTAATAGTTAAAATGTTTTGAAATACATTTTTAAGAAACATGGATGTGGATGATAACGAGGCCCTCTTAGATAATTATGTATAAACAACCTTGGATAATGAAGAGGTTGTGAAGTAAACCCTTACCTTGTACTTTTCCTTGGTTGGGGTAGGTTAACCTCCGGTATAATGGTGAAATAATTGTTATTAAATTATACAAGAATCATATACATTCATATGACATCATATATGATCTTTTAACATTGCTTTGTTAACAATATCTTAGATTTATCGTTGTTTCGGTTGTTAACTTACTCGTTTTCTTTTATATGTTTTGTTACGTAAGTCGTGTTTTTTCATGGAAAGGTTGTATCTTAATCTATCCAGAATGATATCATGTCCTTAAACATTATTTTTAAATCATACAATGATAATTATACTTGAATGGATCTGACAGAGAATGAATCTCATCGCGTTCGTGTTGACGGTAGTCCGTACGTACGCACGAGCGACAATATCATTATTTTGGTATTAAAATAATATATAATTGGACAGTATATCATATATACAGAATCATTATCATGTTATATTTATTATTTACATGAATTACATATCATTATTATACCCATCTAAATAATAATATATTGAATAACAATTACACCACGACGTGGAGACGGTAAGCCGTACATACGCACGTATGGTGACATGTCATTCAAATGATGGGTAGAATACTGAATATGGTTGTTCCAAATTTATAATAACATCACAGTATATAGGAGATACTGGATTTATAAATTTATAATTGAAATACTAAACAAATAGGGAGTGGAAGAAGAAAGAAACGTGAAAGAGGGTGATGAAAACGTTACCTCTTCTTCGGGTTCTTCCTTTTGATTTGATCAAAAGGACTCCTTAGGATGGATTTCTGACTAAAGTAAATCTTTTAAGATGAATGGGGAGAAGTTGGGAGAGTATTTGGGCATAGTTTGGCCGAACCAAAAGGCTTGAAGGTGTGAATAAGGTGGCAGAGGAGGGGGCCTTTTATAAGAGGAGAGGAGGGGCTCTTTTGGAAAGATTGAAATGTTACATTATTATACAATGCTTTTCAGATTCTAAAGGTCCCACACTTATATAATTAGTGGATAAGTTGATAAGGGTTCGAAATATACCCATCCCATAGTCTTTGGACAAGTGTAACCTTTGGATTTTAAATTATCATTTCATTTTATTAAAATCGTTAAATAGTGAGGTCATTGCTGCATCATAATGATGTCACAAATAATTTAATTTATTTAATGTATAAAAATTATAAAAAAATACTATGATGTAGGAAATCTTTTTATCATTCCAATGACTATTTATAGTCAAAAATATGACGTGTATAACCCCATGTAAATTTTTTTTAGTAAACCATTTCATGTTTGTGTCATTTTTTTACATTAACAATAAATAAAATGTATTTATGTCATTTTCCAACTAAAGTGGCTCCATGGGGTCCCCAAGTTGACCCATGGATTGTCTTGGTCGGAAATTACTCATCCAATAGGAGTAGGACAAGTGTAAGGGTATTTTCATATTTTTATAATATCATTTTTACCTTAAATTTCACTAATTACCTTTAATCGCGATTAATTAAACTTAAAAGTTACTATTCACCAAAAAATTATTTTAATCCCATTGAACCACATTTTACATCCTAATGACAACCATGTATGTCGGATTTTGGAAATTCAAAACAGAGAAGTGGTAATATTTCCTTTAAACGAAACTTCAGTTATTTAACTACCACTTAGTGGTTTCACTATTCATCAAAAATTGATGTTTTTCAGAACAATGCCAAAATTTCACCCTAAGCTATAATTGATATTCCGAATTCAAAAATGATGTCTATTTTACAAAATTACAAACATATAAGTTGCATTAATTAATTTTATAATTAATTCCCTCTGTCACAACAAATAGAGTGTTTTTAAGAAATAATATATATCAAAAGATTGACAATTGTTTATGTCCAATTTCAAAGTGAAATTAATTCTAATGACAACCATTGGATAAAATGGTAAAAATATATACTAATTATACTATAAGACCACTAAATAGTATATTTTATCACTATAAAATATTTTTATTAAAAAAGTTGTTTTTAAGTATTTTTCACTATTCATAAAAAATTAGAAGTTCACAGAAAAATACTAAAAATTCAACATAGGCTAATTTCGATATTCCGAATCCAAAAATGAAGTCCATTTTGATAAATAAAATTTATAAAATTTCAAAAAGTAGGTATTACTATTCACAACAGATAGTTTAATTAGTTGTGGTGTGTGTTAGAGCTCGAGGTTGCGTACAACACACGCTTTTGCATTATTCGAAGGGAAACGTACCGTGGAAGCTTGGGGTGTTACAATTCTATAAGTAATCTTTGATATAGAAAGAGATATAGGAATATATTCAATTCAGAATTCAACATCTCAATCGGGAGGGATTCCAACCAACTACTCGAGGAACACATCAGTGTATTCAATCACTATGGGAATTCCATTGAGCATGAATCTCTAATTTTTCTCAATAATTTTATCAATATATGTTTTCTCATAAGGTATTAATTTCCACACATGAGATGGTAATTATTATGAATATCCATCCTCCTAATTATAGTTTATTATAGTAGGATAATGCTTCGACATGAAAAGTGTAATCCACATTTCCCAACAATTGATTTTGACTTTATATCCTGATATAAAATACATGAAAAATATATAATCAAACTCCACCAATGGAAGTAAAAAAAATATTATCTGGGATTTTAATTCCTCGAAAATAAACCAGAGGTGAGTGATAAGAATTAGAATCAATAATTTCAACATTTTCTGTTCTCACAAAAAACTAATCCTTCAAATATTTATGTCGTGTTTTAATTTTTATACTAAACTTCCTTAATATGAATGAATGTTTAGAACCAAAATCAAAGATTATTTTCATAGGATGATTCCAAAAAAACATTTCTTAGGGAAATGGATCTCATAATTATCATGTTCCTTACATGTGTAACAGATCACTGTAGGATGAGTATTGATATGAACATTCCCATATTCTTCCACATCTTTCACGAACCCCTCCACACAAAGTGTACCCCCCTGGGACGGTAATGTGAGAAGGGATATAATGATCCCCGAGTCCCACCTCCAGTAAGCCCCGAGTTGGTGACTTGAACCGAGGGTATAATAAACTAACATATGGGAGGAATTACCCTCTTAGAGAACACATGTAGAAGATAAAGATAAGATAGACACCAAAAAATACAACTCAGAACTGAAATATAAAATAAAACCCAAGTTCACATATGTAATTTCATGAAAAATTACTACAACTATAAGTGGAAAATAGAAAGTTCCCAAAAGAAAGAAAAAAACTGCAACAACCACAGAGTCTGAACACGTCCTGCAACCCCAAGCTTATTTAAACCAGCTTTATCTCCAACCTGCTCCAAGTGACATGAAAAAATAGTTTATATATAAATAGGGTGAGTTAAATAGTATACTCAGTTGGATCCTTTCTGAAGCCTCTCATGTAAAAGTAAAGAAACCATGCTAATGCATAGTGAACAAAAAGTGAAACTAACTCGTCACCTAAACAGATATACTAAGCTCCCAACCTCACCATGTCTACTCTCACCAAGTAACGTGTACAATAATATATCAAATAATAATTAATATCAAGGTTACCCCATTACTACTTCCCCATTGGTTTGCGGCTTTTCCCCAACATTGCACGTCTTGAGCATCTATACCCAGAAAGGCTTTCTCGCAGACACCTGGATGAAGCACCACCATACGCACCTCCTGAAAAAAACCATCGCATCCATGTAATCAATGTAACTATGTATCTTCTGGGAGCCACCATAGAACCCATAATGAATATCATAAATAAGGTATTATACCTCAAGCCATTACAATTCTTACACCGAGTAAGGTTCTTCAAGCCATCACAGCATGTACATGTTACACCTATAGTAGTCCATAAGAAACCATATCATGAATATATGTGTGTGAATAACCACAAGCCAGTACAACCCTCAACACACATATATGGGGAAAATGAACCAATGTGCCTACCAGAAGATGTAACAACCAAGAGCAGAGAGAGAGGCCAAAGGGAGTAGTCATCCATTCATCCTCCCACCAGAATATTGGGGAAAACACCCCACTAGTACTCAGAATCCCCGGGGTGTCAGTTGGCCTTACTGACATGGTGGTGTATAATATAAAAACCCAAAAAGTACAGGATATATTATAGCTCACAACCACACTATGGGAATAACATAATCTTAGACTCAACTGCAGCTAACGTCTCTCGGATTCTGGGATATGACTTCTAAGATTAGGTATCCTATAATCACAAAACAATTTAAAGAGTTGTAATACATTATTTCATTCCATTTTTATCAGTTTCACTTTATGTTAACTAATTCATTAAACATTAATTAACCAGTACCAATTATACATTAATCTTCATTAGCATCACCCCCAAAGAACATTGTTCCTTCCAAATTACAACCTCATCATTATGTTCTAGAAAAATCCAACCCCATTGGTTTAACATCATTTATTCAATTATTCATTATAGAATTACATTCCCATATTCCCAGGAATTCAAGAATAAAATAAATTCTACTAAACAAAATGGGTCTTAACACGGTGAGTAGATGTACATCCTATAGAGTCATTGCTGCTTATAGTAATTGCATAGGCCCATTCTCCCTTGAGAAGCTAAACACAAAAAACACGTGGAATACCCCGCACATCTTCGCCACTTTCAGAAGAAGGGTAAGTATGACTAGCTTCCTTGAGCAGTGGGTAAAAGTAAATAAGATAATCAACCAATATGAAATAGTAAGAATCCAACAGTCACATCTATCCCAATCCATCCACCATAGTGTCCTCCCCGACACCCACAGGCATAAGCCGATGCCTTTCACTACTCTAGGCGTCATCTGCTACCACAACCAAAATTCTCCATGCCTCACATATCAACACATCCCTCCATGCTCACATCACAACACATGAAGAATGAAAATAAACATCATAACAATTTGTCTCTTGGACCTTTAACAATCAAGAGGGTAACTCATAACCCTTCAAGAAATTATCAAATAAATAATCTATTTTGAATTAAATGATTTATTATACGTTGGATCCATATTGGAGAAACCTAAATAGTAAGCTATCAAAAATAATTAAAAATGCATACTGCACCATTTTGAATATCATCAAATTACAACAAGGAAATCTAGATTCATTTACATGCCTCTATATCATTAGCCAAAAAATTATCAATTAATTACGGTTTACGTTATTTACCAATTTCAATCTAGAATGAACATCTATACGAAGCAATCATAGATATCACAATATCTAGAAAAACTAAGGGAAATATCATATGATCGATATAAATTTATTTATCTGGTTCAAATAATTATTATGTCAATTCCATTGACATCTAGTGGGATAAAATATGATAACAATGTAGTTGCACGTATAATAAAATAAAAGCAACGAATCCCCTGCCTCATTAGTTATTGACATTATTTATATGGTAACAGTCCATACAACCAGTCACAATCCTCCTCTCATGAAAACTGTATCCCCCTGAAGATGCCATGGTATGACCGCATTAAACGAAACTGATGAAAACTCTATTAGAAGCATGTATATCATATGATATATTATGTAACTGAGAAACATGAGAAGATGAACCCCAAACGAACCACGATAAATCATACCTTATATCGAAGATTGATCGATACAGATTAGTTGCATCAAAACATAGCAAATCCAATCCGAGGAGGAAATATATGTTGTGAAAATCATATGAGAAGGAATGGGATGTTCAAGCATCTCATATCAAAGAACAGAGAGAATTAATTAGGGAGTAAGATATCTCATTCCGTTAAAAGATTTAAATGAGCAATTTTTTAAGATACAATTACTTTTCTATGAATAGATGATCGCATTAAACCACGTGGATTGACCAAGTAAAAACAACCCGATCCATAGGAATAATTAATATAGGAGTTGTGGCCTTTGAATTATCCTTAGAGTCCTTAAAATAAGGCTTTAAATGCATTTTAGGTCAAAGTAAAATTCTAAAGGGGAAAAAGTCTAGGAAGCTGGAAACGTTGTTCCTGAAATCCAAATTTGGAAAAGGAAAAACATTGTTCTTGAACCTCACCATTAGAACCACATCGATAGAACCCTATTTAAGAACCTCAATGATAGAACAATGTTCATGAACCTCACTGTTAGAACCCCACCGATAGAACACTGTTCATGAACCTCATCGATAGAACACTATTTATGAACCTCACCATTAGAACCTCACCAATAGAACACTGTTTATGAACCTCACCGATAGAACACTGTTCATGAACGTCACCATTAGAACCTCACTGATAAAACATTGTTCATGAACATCATCGATATAACACTGTTCATGAACCTCATCATTAGAACCTAAGTGATAGAACATTGTTCATGAACCTCACCGACAGTGTACTATTGATGAACCACACCGTTAGAACCTCACAAATAGAAAAAAATTCATGAAAATCATTGATATAACACTATTCATGAACCTCAACAATAGAACACTATTCCTGAACCTCACCATTATAACCTCACCGATAGAACTCTATACACCTACCGTTCTTGAAACACTTTTCATAGAACTCAAAATTAGGAAAAGGAAAAATGAGGATACCTTTATAGGTTATGGATAGAACTGTTCAACGACACAACTATTCAAATAATCGAAAATTTGGAAATGGAAATAGAGGTTATAGTTATAAGTTACCGATAAAATGTTCATGGATAGAACAATTAATATAATTGGAAATTTGGAAAACTAAATAGAGGTTACTATTAGATGTTATCGATAGATCTTTTCACTGATCGAACTGTTCATAGATTTGGACATTTGGAAATGGAAATAATGTTTACCATTAAAGGTTACTGATTTAACTATTTAGTGATAGAACTGTTCATAGAATTGTAAATTTGGAATAGGAAATACAGGTTACCATTAGAGGTTACCGATAGATCTATTAACTAATAGAACTGTTCATAGAATTGAAAATTTGACAAAGGAAATAGAGGATACCATTTGACCTCACCATTGGCACTATTCACAGATGTTTACCGATAGGGCTGTTCACTTAGGGTCACTGATGCAACTATTCATAGAAAGGTAATAATTCGCAAAGTGTTGGGGATAAGTCCCCTTGTCCTCCCGGAACACCTCAAACCTAATATTTTATCAATGTAATAGACAAGTGAGGTCTAGGCCATTACATCAAATACCACTCAAAACATTCTTGTCCTATATAATTCAAAACCCACTTAAAGGGAAAATGAAATGGGGTTCGAACAACCACCCATCGAGATACCTCTCAAAAGAGAGAAAGCCACAAAAGCAACAAAAGGAATCCATCTCATTAACATGAAAGGCTTATAACCACAAAGGATACATAAATACATGAAAAGAGTTAAACAACAAACATGTCTTGGTGCTGAGAACTTATCTTGGACTCCCATTCATAGGTACTCTCCTCCAAGCCTCCTTGTCACCACAACACATGAACTAAGGGGATACAACACATGTGCAACGCCTTCTCCTTGCAGTTTTGAATCTCCACATGTCACTCCTCAAAGATTGTATCATCATCAACAATGATCTATCCCAAATTGATAACATGAGTGTGATCATGATGATAATTCTGTAGCTGTGATACATGGAAAACATCATGTATCTGAATCATCTGTTGGGGAAGTCCTAATCGATATGACACAGTTCCAACATGAGATAATACCTCGAAAGGCCCAACATAGCGGGGATAAATCTTACTCCCATGACCAAACCATCACTGACCATGGCAGGGAGTCACCTTTAGAAACACGTGATCCACAAAATTGAACACTATGGGTATCCTCATTTGATCAGAAAATTATTTCTGACAATCTTGGGTTTTCTTCATCCTCTCACGAATCACCGGAACCATCTTTGTTTTATTATGCACTAGTTCTGGTCCGATAATTGTTGACTCTCCGACCCCAGTCCAGCACAATGTAGAATGGAATTATTGGCCATAAAAGTCTTCAAAAGGTTCCATACATATGTTGGAGTGAAAACAATTATTTAAAGAGAACTCCACCAAGGGTAAGTGCTTCATCCATGAACCTCCAAAATCATGAACACAAGAGTGTACCATGTCTTCATGAGTCTGGATTGTTCTCCTTATCTGACCATCTTTTTGCGGTTGAAAAGAAGTGATAAGGCATAGCTGAGAACCAAAATCATGCTGGAGATCATTCCACACCCTATACGTAAAGAGAGGATCTTGAACAGAAATTATCATCCTTGGAACTCCATGAAGTCTCACCACCTCCTTTAGATACTGCCTTGACAAATCTTCCACCGAGATCGACTCCTTGATTTCTATAAAGTGGGACAATTTTGTTAAGTGATACACTACCACCCAAATAGAATCATGTCCTCCCATAGCATGAGGTAAACTAATAACAAAGTCAATTGAGATGTACTCCCACTACCACTGAGGAATCTTTAATGGATGGACCAGACCACCAGGAACATGATGTTCGGCCTCTAACGTTTTTCATACCAAACATCATGTCAAAAACTCCAAAACTGAATGCTTCAGTCCAGGCCACCAAAACTGCCTCCTCAAGGCTTGTTACATCATTTTCCCTCTAGGATGCACTTCTAAAGGAAAAATATGAAAATATCTGGAATGAAACTCGTGCATTGTCAAAATAACAAAGACCCTTCTGTGACCAAATACATAGTGTTGTTCATATTCCAACCAACCATCATGGGACTTGCCGCAAACAACTCAGTCTCTCCGAACATCCACCTCTAAGTCCCCCAACTGGGACACTTTTACCTTCATCATTAAAGATGAATGTAACTTCACTTGAAAAAGACAACCACTACCCCCAACATATCCCATATCAAGAGGTAATGCATACAGTTCTTCTATTACTCTCTAGGAATAACCGGATTCACACACAACATCACTATTTGACTTTCTACTTAATGCATCTTCTACAACATTCCCCATTCCAAGTGTATATAATATCTCAAAGTCGTGTTACTGTAATAACTCTATCAACTGATTTTGTTGTATGTTCAAGTCATGATGGGGGAAAGCATACTTCAAACACTTGTGATCGGTGAAACCCACAAAGCGCTCTCCAATTAGGTAGTGTATCCTAAACATTAGAGAAACCACTACAGCTGCCAATGCAAGGTCATGGGTTGTATAATTACGTTCATTGAGACGCAACATCCGAGATCCATATGAAACATCTGACCTCTACTTCATGATAACACAACCTAACATTAGATATGAAGCATCACAGAAAACATCAACCTGAACTCCCCCAGTAGGAAGGAAAAGTACTATAGCACTTACTAAAATCTCTTTTAGATACTCAAAATTTTCCTGATAGTGATTAGTCCATATAAACACCAGATCCTTCCTGGTCAAAGCTGTTATAGGAGTCAAAACTTGTGAAAAATCGGCTAAGAACCCCATGTAGTAGCCTATGAGACCAGGGAAACTTCGCACCTCTGACACAGTCTTCAGGGCTGCCCATGATACAAATTCTTCTCTCCTCAATGGATCCACAGATACTCCCGATTGGGACACAATATTCCCAATTAAATGGACTTCTTGAGACCAAAACTCTTACTTAGACAACTTCCCAAATAGATGATGTTGATGAAGAACTCCCAAAATATATTTTAGATTCTCTACATGGTCTTCCTTAGATGTGGAGTGCTCAAGGATGTTGTTGAGTAAAACCACCATGAACATTTCTAAGAACTCACAGAACAAAGAATTCATCAATCCCATGAATATAGCTGGAGCATTCATCATGCCGATCGACATTACAAAGAACTCAGAATGACCAAGACGACAACAGAAAGCAGTCTTCAGGATATCCTCATCCTTCACAAGCATCTGATGATATCCTGACCACATGTCGGTCTTTGAGAACCAACGTTCACCCTTCGATTGATCGAAAAAATCATCAATACATAGAAGAGGATAGTGATTCTTTATTATCATTTTGTTTTAGAAATGATAATTGAAACACAACCACAACTTTCTTCAGCCTTCTTCATGAAAAAAACAGGTGCACACCATCGTGACACACTTGTCTGATAAAAATCTAAATGTAACAGACCATCAAGATGTATACATAGCTCTCATAACACATAAGGGGCCATCCTATATGGAGACATAATGATAGGATATGATCTTGGTTGTAGCTCGATCCCAAACTCAATCTCTGGTCGAGGGGGTAATGCTACAACCTCTATTGTATAGACATAAAGGTACTCTTCTACCACCTGAGGTAGCACCAAGTACTGAACCTATGAAGAACTCAACATTATCACAACCATCATGGATGATAATGAAAGAACACGCCTATGTCCCATTTGAGGATCTCACTTGCCAACTAACATTACAGGATCTCCATCCGCACCAATGAAAATGACCATCTTCCTGAAGTAATCCATGATAGCCTGCATCGAATACAACCATTCTTTGCTGAGAATGACATGATTTGGTTCTATTCATAAAAATTGGAAATCTCCCCAGGAGAGGTGATTCCCCAACACTAACTCACAGTCTCTACATACTTCAAACAAGTCAGCTCGACCTCCAACTAGCGTTGTCAACATTAAGGTCCATTGAATCCTCTATACCTCAATTCCTATAGCATGGACAAGGGTAGGTGATATGAATGAGTGTGATGCTCCTGAATCAAACAATGTATACACCATGTTAGAAAAAAAGAAAAGGGTACCTCGAATGATGTCGGGCTCACCAAGAGATGGAAATACAAGATCATTAATCTAACCACGACCTTCTCTACGAACCCTCTAACCTTGATGATGATAACCACCACAACCGTTCTTTACTCTTTGAGTACATGGAGAGTTATGGGGCTATCCTCTACATTCCCCATCTACCCGATTCTAATCTATAACTAGTGTAACCTGCTACTGCTGCCTCAACTGGAGCTACCCCAATGGTGGAACCTGGAGCGTATCACTTGGTGCACGATTACTGCTCTAAAAGGTTGGGAACTCCTATTATTGATGACCACGACCACCACAACAAAACAAGCACATTATCCCTTTTCATAGGCCTGAGAGGTGATTCCTCAATAGAAACGATATGTAAAGGGCTGGGACCTACCCCTGGATAAGAAGAATATATTCGGCCATGAAAACATTGAACCCCAGACCACAGCTCTGCTTTGTGAGGAATCACGATGAATCCCCACTCATTATGATCCGATTTTGGCCAAAGTTCTGTCAAAAACCTCTGCGCTCGCCAGCACCTCTAGATATATATTCAGCGAAAATTGGGTGACATGGTGATGGATCGCTAGATGCAAAGCCTCCCCGAAATGCCTCTCCTTGTCCTCCTCATCTGGAAAAATGTCTGAAGCATATCATAAATATTTCCTAAAATAGATTCCAAACACTCAAACACCAGAGCTATCCCGCCGAAGGGTAAGAAGATCTTGGTGACTAGATTCCTTTGCACATGAAGAAAAAAACTTGACTATAAACATATCTATGAACACCTCCCATGATATCAATGACTCCTTGTGATCCCCGAGGAAAAAGAACCACCACTACCTCACTGCTCGAAATAGCATCATCACAACCAAGGACACCCAATGCTCCTTTCAGGCACAGATCTAACTGAATAATATCTCGACCCCCTCCAACAAGTATTCCATCACTACATTTGAAAAGGAGCCCTCATACTCTTGCAGACTCTAGCACTGAAACTCGCCAAGTGTCTTCATCCAAGTGTCATCGTCACCAACCTCTACTCTAAGGTGATATGCTGAAACAACCTGCTAGACATTGTTTGCACAAACCTGACAAGGATGTCGACATGGAGCCATACCTGTATAATAGAAAACCGTTAGAGAAAGTAAACCTAGAATTTGGAAGACTCAACATTAATTAATTAATTTTTTTCATTCATTGATTTTAGGTTAACATATCCCAAGGTCTACCAATTCAATCACATGTAGAAAGTCGAATGATGCATGATACTTTCCTAGGTCTCCACATCCCAACTAGTATTACATTGTTTAGTATCCATTGTAAACTTAAAGTTCCTTTCATCAAATCAGAGGGCGACCTTAAAGCCTATGTCTCGGCCGATCTCTAGGGTTTACATCACTTTATAAACATGAATGACACTGTTTCCCAACCAACCCATGCAGCCTCACCTATGCATAACTCCAAACTCCATCCTATCACTCAGCCAGACCATGATACCACTTTGTAATGACCCCCTCCCCACAATGTGTACCCCTCCTAGGTCGGCATTGTGAGAAGGTAGATAATGACCCCCCTGAGTTTCGCCTCCAATAGGCTGCAGGATGGAGACTCGCACCGAGTGTATTGTAAACACACAAATGGGAGGCATTACCCTACAAGAGAACACATTCAAAAGAGAGAGATAGATAGAAACCATCCAGCTCCAACTCTGAAATGAAATATAAAACAAAACCCAAGTGAAAATATGTAATTTCATGAAAAATTACTACAACTAGAAGGGGAAAAACCATGTACCCCAAAGAATGTAAAAACAGTAGCAACCGCATGCCTGAACAGATCCTATAACCCCAAGTGAGTAGAAACTAGTTTGATATCTAACCTGATCCATGTGACATGAAAAAATGTTTATATATACATAGGGTGAGTATAATAGTATACTTAGTAGGATTGTCCCTAAAGCCTCTCATGCAAAAGTAATGAAAGCATGATAAAGAACAATGAACAACAAGTGAAACTAACTCGATAGCTAAATAGGTATACTAAGTTCCCAACATCACCCTGGATACTCTCATCATGTAATTAATACAAGAATATATCATATAAAAAATATCAAGGGTACCCAGGTACTACTTCAACACTAGTTTTCTGATTTTCCCCAATGTCGCATGTCATGTGCATCTCTCTCCCAAAAGGCTTGCCCATAGACACCTAGGAGACACACCACCACATTAATCTCGTGCAACAAAATCACCCCATCCACATATGCAAAGTAACCAGGTTCATTCTGGGAGCCACCACATCTTGCATAACCTGTATCATACATTGGTTATTATACCTCAATCCGTTATAACACATACACTAGGTAAGGATCCTCAAGTCATCAAAGCCGATACACATTACACCTATTGTTTTCCATAGGAAACCACATCAATAATATATTTTTGTGAATAACCACAAGCTGTTACATCCATTTACACACATATATGATGAAAAGTAACCATTGTGCCTACTAGCACAAATAACAACCAAGAGAAGAGAGCAGGGCCCATGGGGGTACTCACCCATTCAACCGCCCACCAGAATGTTGGGGAAAATAACCCCAGAACATAGAATCCTCAGGGTGTCAGTTTTCCTTTTTCACAGGGTGGAGTAGCATATAGAAACTCAAAAATTACCAAAAATATTATAGCTCACCACCAAACTATGGGCATAATCTAGTATTCGACTCAACTACATATAACGCCCCTCGGACACTGGGTTGCCACTTCTAAGACTAGGTATCCTATAAGCACACAACCATTTAAAAATATTTAATACATTATTTCATTCCCTTTTAATAAGTTTTACTTTATGTTAATTAATTCATTAAACATTAATTAACTAGTACCAATTCCACATTAAATTTCATTTGCATCACACACAAAGTACATTGTTCCTTCCAAATTAAAACCTCATTACAATATTCCAGTAAACTCCAACCCCATGGTTTAACATCATTATTCAATTATTCGTTATGGAATTACTTTCCCATATTCCCAGGTAATCTAGAAAAACAATCTATGCTACTAAACAAAAGGGGGTCAACATAGTGAGTATATGTACTACCCATCGAGTATTTTCCTCTTATAAAAAGAGAATAGACACATCCTCCCATGAGAAACTAAACATAGAAAGCTCGTGTCATACCCCGCATGTCTTCATCTCTTTTGGAAGAAGCGTATGTAAGACCAGCTGCCTTGAGAGGTGGGGAAACGAAGTGAAGATAATCAACTAACAAGAAAGAGCAAGCATACAAAAATTACATTATAACGACCCATACTTTACATACATTGTTATTACTTCAGAATTGAAGCACACTTATTACAACATATAACAAAACCAAGAAAGGACCATATAGGTATAGTGTCATTAGAAACTGGGAAACATAAACAACTGGTTCATAAAGCATCTACTTTGCCTCCCATTTATTTCATCATATCTAGAGTCCCTTTTTGGAATATTCTACTTAATAACCTTCTTCCTGACCTGCAGAAATAAAACATACAAAAGGGTGAGCTCAAATGCTCAGTAAGGGTAAACAAAAGAAATATCAATCACATCATATATACATAAGAACATAACTTTTGGAAATCATAACCTGCAAAAGAGATCATAATTTCAGAACATGGGATAAAACATAGTTGTGAAATGTAATCTGAATAATCATAACTTAAAACATGAAACTTTGTGGCATACATACATAATCATAGATAATCATTTCTTATTAGTCAAGACTCATTGCCAAGACTATCTTAGTGGACAAAGTCCATTTCGGAATCGAGTTACCCTCGTTTCAGTCCTACTTCACTTAACCGGTATAACCTACCATTCCAGCCATGTCTATCTCATGAGATATAAAATCTTTACCCAATGCATTGGAGGGAGATATAGGTCCCACCCATCTCATAATGATACCATTCTTATGCGTGCCACAAAATCATAAACCATACATCATTGCATAACCCATGTAATAAAAATTAGAATCTTAAACATCATGACATCATAAAACAATTCATATACGATAAAGTAATTCATAAAAATATTTCCATCAATACATAATCAAATCAATGTAATAATAGGGATAAAAACAGAACCCTTTATTATCTTAGATGGAAAATAATTTTCATAAAACACTTGAACCCGATTCTTGAGGAAAATATCCTTTCTACTTCGAAAACACTTTTCCTTTTTAACATGTCCTACAAGTATAATCTAAAATAAGTTGATTAAAAATAAAATTGAAAACATGTAAAGGAATATTTTTGGAAATAATGTTTTAAAAATCCATTCATGCCTTATAAGTTAAAAAAACATTCTTCGTACTTTTGTCGGAAAAGTCAAAAAATACCTCATACAAAAAACGACAAAAGATTCCTTTCATATCCTTTACTAAAAACTCACCGAAGGGTAAAATTGGATTTAAACAATTGTAGGTGGATGGAAATAATATTACATATTGAGGAAACATGGATGTGGATGATAAAATACACCCCAGTAAATTCCAAAGTATAAACAATCTCGGATAATAATGAGATTGTGATATTTCCCTTACCTTAGGTCTGATTTGCCCCGTAAGTGTCTGAAACTCCTGTATAATGATTTAAATAATTTTATTGACTTATTACCGAATCATAATTAGTTTTATGATATCATATATGGTTATATTCATAGTTTATTGGTAGTAATATTTCATTGCTACTTGTTATTCAGGTGTTTATGACTTTTTGTTCTTATGCATGTTTTGTCGAATAAATTCTTATTATTCTCTTTAGGTTATAGATACCTCATTTCAAGAATGGTATTAGTGTGATATATATCATATTCATTCATTAAATTCATTTATATAATCATTATGAAATGAAGATCATGTAGAATGAGTCACATCACATCGTGGAGATGGTATTCCGTACGTACGCACGAGTGATGATATCGTTCCTATGATCATAGAATTTTATTGGAGTGTATTTATACTATTTCAGAATCAGAATCACTTTATAAGAGTCATATATATTCATTATTTACACCATTATACCCATCCAAGTAAGGTGATGGTGGAAAATAGATTACACCATGGCATTGAGACTGTATTCCGTACGTACGCATGTGCGGTGATTTCTTTTTCCATAGGATGGATATATGGTGAAATAGGGTTGTTTCATACCTATAATAAGATATAATTATATTAGTTATACAGATGTTATTACTTAATAATGAAACAACTAAAGAAGAAGAAGTGGAAGAAGAAATAAAGATGAAAGAATCGGTAACGGACATTACCTCTTCTTTGAAGTGCTTCTTTGAGACCTTCTTTTAGGGAACTAAAATTGGTCTTTGAAGAAGACCATGACCTCTAGGATGTCTCTAGGGAAGTGGAGAGGAGAATGTGGCAGGGGTTGGCCGAGCTTGAAGGCTCAAAGTGGTGTGAGGAAGAGAGGGAGGAGGTGCCCTTTTATAAGGGAGGAGAGGGGCACCTTTGGAATAACTAAAAATATTATTTTATTATAAAGTCAAGTTCGGTTTTAAATAGCTCCAAATTGATTTATTTCAAAGTTAAGGTGGGGATGGGTGGAAATACTCTCATCCAATAGAATTTAGACAATTTTAGGTCATTATATTAACCTTATCTTTTAGTTATAACTCTTGGTTAATTAAATTGACATTTACCATGTCACATTGTATTTTTATATTATATAGTTAATAAACATACCATATACATCCAAGCGACCCATAAGTTATGTTTTATTAATATATGTAACCTTTTATAAGTAATTTTTCAGAACCTTAGATTTTTAGGAATAAAATAACAATTAATAATATAATATTTGTTTTAAAAACTATTTTATGTCAATTTTGACACTATTTAGTAATTAATTTTTGTGAAAATCATAACAGAATTATTAGTTCTAAAAAAGTTAATTAAATCAATACTAACATGTTTTATTAATCTATAAAATTAGTGGAATGAATAAAAACGGTCAAATTACATTTATTTTGGTGTTTATAACATCAATTATGTCAATATTTCATTAATAAGATAATTAATGCATCATCATTGTGTAATAAATAAATTAAATTATTTAACGTCTAAAAATTAAAAATAAAATACCATTATGTAGGAAATATTGTTATCGTTCTAATTAATATTTGTAGTCGAATTTATCTTATGTATAACCCCATATTAAAAATTATTTACTTATTAAACTTTGATTTTAACTATTTTAACCCTTCTTTAAATAATTTAATAATAATTGTCCTAATCTAATCCATGTGGGCCTAAATGGTCATATATTATTCCTAAGGTTGTTTTTGGTCGAATTACACTTTTCCAATAGAATTAGGACATGTGTTAGGGAAATAATAATCTTATTTTTACCCTTAATTACCCTATTTACTTTTAACCGTGCTAAAAAAAGTAAAAAGTTACTATTCACCAAAAATTATTTTCATCTCATCGAACCACATTTTACTTACTGACATCAACCGTGTCTCTCGGATTTTCGAAATTCCACTCACAGAAGCGGTAAAATTAAGTTTTATGAAAAATTCAGTTTTTTAACTACCACTTAGTGGTTTCACTATTAATCAAAAATTGAATGTTTTCAAAAAAATACCGAAATTTCACCCTAGGATAATTTCGCTATTACGAATCCAAAAATTAAGTCCATTTTGAAAAATAAAATTTATAAACTTTCAAAAAGTGGTTATTACTATTCATAATGGCTAGTTTTAATAATATTTTAATAGTATATCGTTGTTTAGTGAAACTCAGTATTGTGTACGACGCAAGCTATCGAGAAAGCTCGCGATTTCGTGTAAAGCAAGACAAGAAAGTGTTGTGTGTAGAAAAAGATTCCTTTGATGATTTATATAACATAAAATTCTCGGGTGTTACATTCTACCCCCCTTAAAATGAATTTCTCCCTCGAAATTCGTCACTTTGTAACAAACAGATGAGGATACCTCTCCCTCATCATATCCTCAAGTTCCCATGTAGCTTCTTCTAATTGGTGGTTCCTCCATAAAACTTTCACCAATCGAGTGGTCTTGTTTCGTAGAACTTTTTTCACTACGATCCAGAATCTTTATCGGATGTTCTTCATAAGAAAGATCTTGCTCCACTGGTACAACTTCTGATCTGAGTACATGTGAAGGATCAGGTATGTACTTTCTCAGGAGAGATACATGGAACACATCATGAACTTGAGAGAGATTGGGTGGAAGTGCCAATTGGTAAGCTACCTTCCCAACACGATCCTGTATTTCAAAAGAACCGATATATCTAGGGATCATCTTCCCCTTCTTTCAAAATCTCATAACCCTCTTCCAGGGAGATATTCCTAAGAACACTTTATCACCCACATCAAACTCTAGGTCTTTTCTTCGGTTGTCGGCATAACTTTTCTGTCGACTCTGAGCTGCTCTTATGTGTTGTTGAATAGATCTGACATTTTCTGCCATTTCATCAACGAGATCATGTCCTAATAGCTTTCTTTTCCCAACATCATCCCAGCAAGTTGGAGTGCTGCATTTCTTTCAATAGAGAGCTTCATAAGGATCCATCTGAATACTGGAGTGAAAGCTATTATTATAAGAAACTTCCACCAAAGGTAGGTGTTGATCCCAACCACCTTTGAAATTCATAGTGCAAGCTCTCAACATATCTTCTAGAGTTTGAATTGTTCTCTCATACAGACCGTATGTCTCAGGATGGTAAGCAGTTCTGAAACTCAACTCTATATCCAGAGTATGCTGAAGACATCTCCAGAACTTCGAGGTAAATCTCGGATCCCGATCAGATATAATAGAAAGTGTTACTCCATGCAATCTTACCACTTCCTTTACATATATCCTGGCAAGCTGATCCAGAGATAAATCCTCTCTAATAGCAATGAAGTGTGCATATTTTGTAAGACAATTAACTATGACCCAGATAGCATTATTGCCTTTGGTTGTTTTAGGAAGTCTTGTGAAAAAGTCCATAGTGATGTTTTCCCATTTCCATTCGGGTATGGGTAATGGTTGTAACATCCCCTTAGACTTCTGTCTCTCAGCATTAACTTGTTGACAAACCAAGAATCAAGAGACATATTCAACAACATATCTTTTCATACCATCCCACAAGAAGTACTCTTTCAGGTCCCAATACATCTTCGTGCTTCTAGGATGAATAGAGAATGAAGAACTATGAGCCTCATCTACGAGCTCCTTCTTTAATTAGGGGATGGGAGGAACACAAACCCGATTCCGGAACTTTATTATCCCATCACAATAAAGGTTGAATTAAGGAACATTTCTAACCTTCTTTTGTAACTCGACATCTTCTTTCGGTGCCTCTTTAATCTTCACATGTATAGATGGTTGAACATTCATTTGAGAAAGATATGATTTTCCCCCTTTCATTATAATTCCATGATCCATCCTTTGTAAATCCATAAATATTGGATCTTTTGTGATCCTCATCATGGATAAACTAGCATGGTCTTGTCGACTTAATGCATCTGCCACCTTGTTTGCTTTCCGAGGGTGGTAATGAATTGAGAAGTCATAATCCTTAATCAGCTCCAACCATCTTCTATGGAGCATATTCAGATCTTTTTGTTTGAAAATATACTTTAAACGTTCATGATCAGTATAAATATCACACCATTCACCATAAAGGTAATGCCTCCAAATCTTTAATGCAAAGATTACCACAGCTAACTCCAAATCATGAGTTGGGTAATTTTGCTCATGTATTTTCAACTGTCGTGAGGCATAAGCGATCACCATATCATTGTGCATAAGAACACACCCCAATCCCTTCTTGGATGTATCACTGTAGATCAAAATCCTTTCTCCACTACAAGGCAGTGTGAGCACAGGTGCACTAGATAACCTTCTTTTCAACTCCTTGAAATTCTCTGCACATTCCTCCGTCCAAACAAACTGAACTCCTTTCCGAGTCAACTTTGTGAGTGGATTAGATAATCGTGACAAATCATTCACAAAACATCGATAATATCTAGCCAGACCAAGAAAACTTCGGATCTTGGTTATTGTTGTTGGTCTCAACCATCTTTTGATAACCTCTGTTTTTGATGGATCCATAGATATCCCCTCTTTTGAGATTATGTGACCCAAAAATGCAACTTTTTGAAGCCAAAATTCACACTTGGTAAATTTGGCATAAAGCTTCTCCTTTCTTAGGGTCTTCAATATAATTCTAAAGTGATCTTTATGTTCTTCCATGCCCTTTGAATAGAAAAGAATATCGTCTATAAAGACTACCACAAACTGATCAAGATAGTCTCTAAAGACTCTATTCATCAGATCCATTAAGATAATAGGGGCATTAGTAAGACCAAATGGCATCACTATAAATTCATAGTGTCCATACCTTTTACGGAAAGCCGTCTTTGGTATATCCTCCCTTTTGACCCTTAATTAACGATACCCTGAATGAAGATCAATCTTGGAAAAGTATTGAGCTCCGAGTAGTTGGTCAAATAGGTCATCAATGTGCGGGAAAGGATATTTGTTCTTGATAGTGATCTTTTTATGTTCTCAAAAATCAATGCAGAGTCTCATTGATCCATATTTCTTCTTAACAAATAGAACAGGTGCTCCTCAAGGTGACGCACTAGGGCGTATGAACCGCTTATCAAGATTCTCATGGAGTTGCTTCTTAAATTCCTGCAACTCAATTGGGGCCATTCTGTAAGGTGTCTTTGAAATAGTAAAATCACCCGGTACGAGTTCTATTGAAAACTCAACTTCACGATTCGGTGGAAGACCCGATAATTCATCCGGAAAGACATCATCAAACTCCTGTAAAATGGGCATATTATTAATTGTGAGTTTCTCACCAACCATTTGAGATAAATAACATTCATTTAGTGGAATCAAGACCCATAAGATGGAATGAATTTCTACTGGAAGGTTATGTTCATCCTTGTATCGATAGACTATCATAGATTGACCTGGAATATGAAATTTGACTTCCCTTCTTTGGCAATTGATATGAGCTCTATGTAGAGAAATCCAATCCTTGCCAAGAATCACATAAAATTCCACTATAGGAAGGATCACAAGATTAGCAGGAAGCACTTTCCCACAAACTTCAATCAGAGAATAATTATAAACTTTTGATGCGATTGTTGTGCCATAAGGGGTTGTCACAACTAACTCAACATCTAACTGTTGAGGTAATACAGTGATATCCTTAGGAAAATCTTCAGATATAAAGGAGTGGGTGGATCCAGAATCAAATAAAACATTTGCTACTTTAGAGTGGATGGTAAGTGTACCTTTCACCACATTGTTATCGTACTCCACATCGCTGATAGAAATTGCATGTGACTTTCCATTGTCTTTAGCCTTAAGAGTTTGTTGACGTCGAAAATCATCATCAACACTTGGATTAGGGAATTTATTGGCATAATGTCCCATCTCCTTGCACTTGAAGCATTGAAGCGTAGTAGGTTCATTCTGCGTTTCACTTCCTTTGTTTGCATCATTAGACATCTTCTTCCCATCATCGTGGCATTCAAATGCCCGATGACCTTCCTTTGCACATTTGAAACATTTACTTGTCCCTTTAAGACATCTCCCTCCATGTTTCTTTCCACAATTTGTGCATAAGGGAAAGCTCATATTCTTTTCAGTGTGCTCTTTAGATTTTCCTTTGAATTCCATTTTCCTCTTCTTATCAAACCCATAAGACTGATGGGTTACTCCAATCTCCATCTCAACTTTGAAAGCACATCGAATAATTTCCTCGTAGCTATTGAAGTCCCTTATGGCTAAGGCCCTTCGAAGACTTGGTTTTAAGCCACTAAAGAATCGATCGATCTTACTCTCAGGTTGGATAATAATACCAGAAGCATACCTTAAAAGTCTTCTAAAATTTGCTTCATAGGTACCAACAGATTCACCATACTTTTTCTTCAGTTCAAGAAACTCTTTCTCCATCTTTGTTCGGAGAATATGAGGGAAGTACTTATTGAAAAATAAGTTATTAAACTCTTCCCATTCCATGGACTCAATTTCATCCCGTTTCCTGGTATTCTTAATAAGATTCCACCATTGATCAACATCACCCTCCAAACAATACACTGCTAAGATGACTTTATCATGCTCAGAACATTGAAGAACTGAAAATATATTTTCAGTAGTACTAATCCATTGTTCTGCAACTAATGGATCAGTAGACCCGCTGAATGAAGGTGGACACTGTCTCATGAAGGATTCAACAGAATGTTGCTCCCTCCTTTGCTCGTTTGGAAGTCCTGTATGATTCATAGCTGTAGAAAGTTGTGTGAGCATAGCTACATGATTTTTCATTCCAGCTCCCATAACGTTTGGTTGTTCAGGGGGACAATCATTGCATTGCCCGTCACATTCCACATTAACACGGTTCCTTCGGGTTCCAACCATTGACTAAATCCAAGAAGAATAGTGTGAGCAACACTAAATATAATAGGAAAACCACATAATCAAGAATAAATTTTCACACTTAAGGTCATATCCTAGGTTATTCATGTCCATTTATAAAACAGTAATATTGTGTTCTATGCTTAGACTTATCCTTAGGGTTCTTACTAAGGCTTTCGAATCCTAGTTTCCAATGGTTGACTATACCTTTCCTCTAATACCAACTATAACGACCCATACTTCACATACATTGTTATTACTTCAGAATTGAAGCACACTTATTACAACATATAACAAAACCAAGAAAGGACTGTATAGGTATAATTTCTTTAGAAACTGGGAAACCGAAACAACTGGTTCATAAAGCATCAACTTTTCCTCCCATTTATTTCATCATATCTAGAGTCCCTTTTTGGCATATTCTACTTAATAACATTCTTCCTGACCTGGGGAAATAAAACATACAAAAGGGTGAGCTCAAATGCTCAGTAAGGGTAAACAAAAGAAATATCAATCACATCATTTACATAAGAACATAACTTTTGGAAATCTTAACCAGCAAAAGAGATCATAATTTCATAACATGGGATAAATTATAGTAGTGAAATGTAATCTCAATAATCATAACATAATACATGAAACTTTTTGGCATACACACATAATCATAGAGAATCATTTCTTATTAGTCAAGACTCATTGCCAAGACTATCTTAGTTGACAAAGTCCATTTCTGAACCGAGTTACCCTCGTTTCAGTCCTACTTCACTGAACCGGTATAACCTACTGTTACAGCCATGTCTATATCATGAGATATAAAATCTTTACCCAATGAATTGGAGGGAGATATAGGTCCCACCCATCTCATAATTATACCATTCTTATGCGTGCCAAAAAATCATAAACCATACATCAATGCATAACCCATGTAATAAAAATGGGAATCTTAAACATCATGACATCATAAAACAATTCATATGTGATAAAGGAATTCATATTAATAATTCCATCACAACATAATCAAATCAATGTAATAATAGGGATAAAAAGAGAACCCTATATTATCTTAGATGGAAAATAATTTTCATAAAACACTTGAACTCCATTCCTGAAGAAAATATCCTTTCTGCTTCAAAAACACTATTCCTTTCATAACATGTCGTACAATTATAAACTAAAAGAAGTTGATTAAAAATAAACTTGAAAAATTGTAAAGGAATCTTTTTGGAAATAATGTTTTAAAAATCCATTCATTCCATATAAGTTAAAAAAACATTCTTCGTACTTTTGTCGGAAAAGTCAAAAAGTACCTCGTACGAAAAACGACAAAAGATTCCTTTCACATCCTTTACTAAAAACTCACCGAAGGGTAAAATTGGATTTAAACAATTTTAGGTGGATGAAAATAATATTACATATTGAGGAAACATGTATGTGGATGATAAAATACACCCCAGTAAATGCCAAAGTATAAATAATCTCGGATAAAAATGAGATTGTGATATTTCCCTTACCTTAGGTCAGATTTGCCCTATAACTGTCCGAACCTCCTGTATAATGATTTAAATAATGTTATTGACTTATTAAAGAATCATAATTATTATTATTATATCATATATGGTCATATTCTTAGTTTCTTGGTAGTAATATTTCATTGCTACTTGTTATTCGGGTGTTTATAACTTTTTATTCTTATGCATGTTTTGTCGAATAAATTCTTATTATTCTCTTTAAGTTATAGATACCTCATTTCCAGAATGGTATTAGTGTGATATATATCATATTAATTCATTCAATTCATTTATATAATCATTATGAAATGATGATCATGTAAAACCAGCCGCATCACATCGTGGAGACGGTATTCCGTACGTACGCACGAGTGATGATATCATTCCTATGATCGTGGAATTGTGTTGGAGTGTATGTATACTATTTTAGAATCAGTATCAAATTATAATATTCTTATATAGACATTATTTACCCCATTATACCCATCCAATTAATGTGGTGGTGGAAAATAGATTACACCACGACGTGGAGATGATATTCTGTACGTACGCACGCTTGGTGATTTCTTTTTCCGTAGGATGGATATATGGTGAAATAGGGTTGTTTCATATGTATAATAACATATCCGTATATGAGTGATACTGATGTTATTACTTCATAATGAAACAACTAAAGAAGAAGAAGTGGTAGAAGAATTAAAGATGAAAGAATCGGTAACGGACATTACCTCATCTTTGAAGTGCTTCTTTGAGACCTTCTTTTAGGGCACTAAAATTGGTCTTTGAAGAAACCCACGACCTCTAGGATGTCTCTAGGTAAGTTTAGAGGAGAACGTGGAAGGGGATGTCCGTTCTTGAAGGCCCAAAGTGGAGTGAGGAAGAGAGGGAGGAGGTGCCCTTTTATAAGGGAGTAGAGGGGCACCTTTCGAATAACTAAAAATATTATTTTATTATAAAGTCAAGTTCGGTTTTAAATAGCTCCAAATTGATTTATTTAGAGGATAAGGTGGGTATGGGTGGAAATAATCTCATCCAATAGAATTTAGACAAGTTTAGGTCATTATATTAACCATATCGGTTAGTTTTAACTCTTGGTTAATTAGATTGACATTTACCATGTCACTTTGTATTTTTATATTATATAGTTAATAAACCTACCATATACATCCAAGAAACCCCCAAGTTGTGTTTTACTAAAATATATAACCTTATCTAAGTCATTTGGCAGAACCTTAGATTTTTAGGAATAAAATAACATTTAATAATATAATATTTGTATTAAAAACAATTTTATGTCAATTTTGACACTATTTAGTAATTAATTTTTGTGAAAATCATAACAGAATGATTGGTTCGAAAAAAGATAATTAAATCAATACTAACATGTCATATTAATCTAGAAAATTAGTGGAATTCATAAAAAGTGTCAAATTACATTTATTGTGGTGTTTATAACATCAATTATGTCAATATTTCATTAATAAGATAATTACTGCATCATATTTGTGTCATAAATAAATTAAATTATTTAATGTCTAAAAATTAAAAATAAAATACCACTATGTAGGAAATCTTTTTATCTTTATATTTAATATTTATAGTCGAATTTATCTTATGTATAACCCCATATTAAAAATGATTATTTATTAAACTTTGATTTTAACTATTTTAACCCTTCTTTAAATAAATTAATAATAAATGTCTGAATCTAATCCATGTGGGCCAAAATGGTCATATTTTATTCCTAAGGTTGTTTTTGGTAGAATTAAACTTGTCCAATAGAAGTAGGACATGGGTTAGGATAATAATAATATCATTTTTACCCTTAATTGCCCTATTTACTTTTAACCGTGGTAAAAAAAGTAAAAAGTTACTATTCATCTAAAAATTATTTTCATCTCATTGAAACACATTTTACTTACTGACATCAACCGTGTCTCTCAGATTTTTGAAATTCCACTCACAGAAGCGGTATAATTATGTTTTATGAAAAATTCAGTTTTTTAACTACCACTTAGTGGTTTCACTATTCATCAAAAATTGAAAGTTTTCAGAAAAATACCAAAATTTCACCCTAGGATAACTTCGATATTACGAATCCAAAAATGAAGTCCATTTTGAAAAATAATATTTATAAAATTTCAAAAAGTGGTTATTACTATTCATAATGGCTAGTTTTAATAATATTTTAATAGTATATCGTTGTTTAGTGAAACTCGGTATTGTGTACGACGCAAGCTATCGAGAAAGCTCGCGATTTCGTGTAAAGCAAGACAACCAACTGTTGTGTGTAGAAAAAGATTCCTTTGATGATTTATATAACATAAAAGTCTCGGGTGTAACACACATCCATCACATTCCATCATCCTCGGTGTCCTCCCTGACACCCACATGCATAAACTGATGCATCTCACCACTGTAGGCATCATTTGCTGCCCCAACCAAAAGTCTACATTCCCCCACATATCACAATATCCCTCCATTCTCACTTCACAATAAAAGCAGTATGAAAATTAATGTCTTAACAATTGGTATCTTGGACCTTTAATAATAAATAGGGTAACTCAAAAACCTTCAAGGAATGAACAAATAAATAATCCATTTTGAATTAACCAATTTATTCAACGTAGGTTACACATTTACGAAACCTGAATAGTAAGATGTCACAAATAATTAAACATGATTACTGCACCATTTTGATTATGATCAAATTACAACAAGGAGAACATGATTCATTTACATGTCTCTTTATATTTATCCAAACAATTATCAATTAATTCTAGATTATGTTCTTTACCAATTTCTATTAAGAATGAATAGCTATACGACGAAAGCATATATATCACACTATTTAGAAAAACAAGAGGAAATAATGTATGATAGATATCAATTTATTTATCAGGGTCAAATATTTAGTATGTCAATTACATTTTCATCCATTGGGATAAAACATGCTAACAATATAGTTGCACTTAAAAGAATTGAGAAGCAACGAATCCCCTACCTCAATAGTTATTAACGTTCTTTATTCAAGAAAAGTCCACACAATGGGTCACAATCCTCCTATCGCAACAACTGCATAAACCCAAGGATTCCACGATATGACCACACCAACCGAAACCCAATAAAACTCCATTAGTAGCATGGACATCACATGATATAATATGTAAAGGAGAAACAGGAGAAGATAAACCCCAAATGAATGATGATAAAAAATACATTATATCGATGATTGATCGATAAATATTGGATGCATCAAAATAGAGAGGAAGCAATCCGAGGAGGAAAGATTGATTGTGCAACTCCTATAACAAGGAATGGGATGTTCGAGCATCTCACACCCGAGAAGACTGAGAAATAATTATTTAGGAAGATGTATCGTCCCTTTATAATTTTTAAGGGAGTGATAGTTTAAGATGCGCTTAATTTACCATTAAAAGAGGATCTCATTAAATATCATGGTTTGACCATGTAAAAATATCATGAGACATATAAATAATTAATTTAGTAGTTATTTCCTTGGAATTATCCATAGAGTCCTTAACATAAGGCATTAAATACATTTTATGTCAATGGAAAACTCTAAAGGGGAAAAATTGTAAGAAGTTAGAAACAATGTTCACAAACTCAAAATTTGAAAATGGAAAAAAGTATTCATGAAGCTCACCAATCGAACCTCACCGATAGAACAATATTTATGAACCTCACCGATAGAACATTGTTTATGAACCTCACTGATAGAACATTGTTCATGAACCTCTCAGATAGAACACTGTTCATGAACCTCACCGTTAGAACCGCACTGAAAGAACTTTGTTCATGAACCTCACCGATAGAACACTGTTCATGAACCTCAACATTAGAACCTCACTAATAAAAAACTATTCATGAACATCATTGATAGTGTAGTGTTCATAAACCTCACTAATAGAACACTGTTCATTAACCTCAACGATAGAACACTGTTCCTGAACCTCACCTTTCGAACCTCACCGATAAAACATTGTACACCTACCATTCTATAAACACTATACACAGAACTCAAAAATTACAACAGAAAAACAAGTTACCATTAGAGGATACCGATAAAAATATTCACCAATAAAACTGTTTATAGAATTGGAAATTTGGAAAATGGAATAGAGCTTACCATTAGAGGTAATTGATAGAACTGTTCCCTGATTGAACTATTCATAGAATTGGAAATTTGGAAAAAGAAATAGAGGTTACTATTAGAGGTTAATGATAGACGTGTTCACTGATACAACTGTTCATATAATTGAAAAATTGGCAAAGGAAATAGTGGTTCCAATTAGAGGTTACCGATAGAACTGTTCAGTGATATAACTATTAATAGATTTGCAAATTTGTCAAAGAAAATAAAGGTTACCTTTAGAGGGTACCGATAGAACAATTTACTTTTAGAACTATTCATATAATTAGAAATTTGGCAATGGAAATAGAGGTTGCTATTAGACCTCACTATTTTCACTATTCAGAGAAGGTTACCAATTAAACTGTTCACCGAGGGACACTGATGCTGCTGTTCACAGAAAGGGAAAAATTTGAAAAGTGTTGGGGATTAGTCACCCTGACCTCCCATAACACCTCATACACCACATTTTCTCAATATAATGGACCAAAGATATTATGATCACTACAACATTAGTTGTATTATTCACATACCTTTGGCATTTATAAGCTAGATACACCATTTGTTCACATTTGATGTTTTTTCTAGTTCTATTTTGTCATTTCCTAGGATGATTCTCCAAAAAATGTTAACATTTTGGAAATTCTATTTTTCCATCAATCATGGTGTTTATTTTCTAATCAACCAATAATATACTATATTTTACTCTTTTTTCAATAGTCTCACAGGACCACTGAGAGTCTCTGATCACCATTTTTATATTAACAGCACAACCTAGATTCTCATTGTACTATCAATGTCTCGAGTCCCTAAGAAATTTCAATGATTTTTCTATAGTCTACAAAATATGGTTTCCACCATGTTTGAGAGGTTCGTGACAATACTGTATGCATATATTTCATAGCTTCATAAGAGAACCTCATAAACCATAATAGACTAGTATTCCTTGTAATTCATTGTGAGGAATTTAAATTCACTCTTTACATGTGGTTTTAGTGGGAAAATATTTACTGAAAAAAAATTTATTGAAATATTCTTATACCATGGAATAAATTTCCTACATGGACTTTATGGTTTTTATCAGTGTCCCCCACTAATCACACCCCCATAAAAATGATAGACCTCGATCTCAACAATATTTTTTCTGAGCATTGAAGGTTAGAGAATATATTTTCAATGATGTAAATCCATTGTTTCCCGAGGAGTGGATAAATAGATACATTAAATATGGTATCCCTTTTCTAAATGAATAAATTAAGTGAAAATATCTCCATCATAGGGGAAGTAAGGTATTCAACGTGAGTCAAGTAATTATCCATAACTTGAAAAAGTTGGGAATTTAACATCATGATTATTTTATAACATATTCCCATCATATTTGAAATATCATTAGTTAAATTATCACATTTCCTATAACATTGATTATTGGCATGAGTTTTTCTATTACCATAGGTTAACTATGAAATGAAATTTCAATTAGTGGTCTTGAATACATTATTATTGTGTTTAAAAATCCTAATCATTGAATAGAAAATATTGATGTTTTAAAAGAAAAGAATTTCCTAAATTGTGAATTCTTAGGTTTCAATCTAGTTTATCCATGATCAGTACCCAATTATCTATTATTGTTTTTTTGGCCCCATAATAATGGTTCGTGATGAGATATAATATTTAACAAATCAAATCACATGTTAGTTTCAATCTAGGTCCGTAGAATGGCATGTAGTTGTGTACTAGGTTACCCCATGTTAGGCATAGAAAAAATAATTGTGTACCATATTACAAAATTCATTTGAATAATATTAGGGAACACCTATAATATGATTTCTGTGAATGTGATTTCCACATAAATAATAAAACACATTTATTCAAAAATAAAAATTATAGTTACCCATGTAATTAAATGGGAATCCTAATCATGTAAAAAGGTATCTCAAAATGTAATCTCATAATAGAGTTCATTAAAGGTTGAATTTGAAAGATAAATTTACATTCATAATGTATTATTAGAATAAATAATGTTATGTGATATTAAACTAAAGTGAAAAAAAGAAAACCATTATTTTATGAAACACTATAAATAAAATATTTTAGTACAGTTAATGGGAAAAGATTTAAGAATATTTAAAATGGAAAACGAGTAATTGTTTTTTAATAAAACCAGAATTGAACCAAGATATTTTCTCATGATAAAATGTGTGATTATATAAATATTATGGTGAATTATAATTATATTATTTTGTGAACTACAAAATGTGTATGGAATATACAAGTTCACATGAATCACATTTTCTTTTCAGAATGATTTGAGAAGAGAACCTTATTAAAACATACATTACCCAATCAAAGAGGGATGATATGAACTAGATACATAAGGATGGAACATATAAACTGAGTTTATAAAAAATAAATAAGATAAAATAAGAGTTACATCAGGAAAATATATAGAAAATGTATCCCAAAAGAAATTAGGCGGTTCATAAATGATCCCATACCTTATGTCTTAAATTGTTCTCCACTTGATCTTAATGTTCTAAATAAACAAATTTTATTCATGAGTAAATAATTATAGAACCTATTATTAATTTAATTGATTAATTATATTATTACAATGAACATTTGTTACTTTGTTATGGGTTATAGTGTTAAATTTCATCATTCAGGTGTGTACATTTTCCCTTATGCTCATTATCGGTTTCATTGTCTACAACTATGGAAGTTCATGTTGATTCAGTATAAATACCATGAATTGATATCAAATGATATAAATTAAAAAATTAGTTTAATATGTAATATATAATATTTTTTTGTAAATAGTTGTGTGATGTAATAAAAAATATGAGAATGGAAATAATTTTAGATTAATTTTAGTGGGGTCTCAATCACAATGAACTCGAATTATTTTATTGTTTAGTATTATGTATATATTCTAGTTCCATAAGAAAAAATGGTTATAAAATAGTTTTAAAAATATGATTCAACCATTATAAGTGTTTTAATATAATCCTTACAAGAGATAAACAAAAATGTTAACATGATTTCTATGAAGTCGATAAATCAACACCTTATGGTTGATAGTTTCATTTTTTATAATAAAAGGGAGGGGATAAGAGGTTTGATAATGGATTATTACATCAAAAGAATTTAATTCTAATAAATATAAATTTAAAGAGTTATCATTCCATTTGGATGAAGGTATGTTTGCAAATATTGAAAATGAATAGAAATTAAAAAGAAATTAATATAAAAGGAAGTGGACTTAACTCCTGAATGTCTCTTCTATGAGAACCTCCATAGAGAAAACATTTTGGTATTTTAATGAGACCATGGTATCATTGACACAGAGTATGGGTTTGGTAAATTTATTAGAAATAATTTGGACATGTATCAATGTTTTGATATCGTTAGAAGACCATGTGAAGAGGGTTGTTTTTATAAAGAATGAGTGGGGGTTTTTCTCATTATATTATTCATTGGTTTATTATTTGTCCTCAAGAATATAAGTAGTTTGATAATTACAACTAAATACAATAAAATAATGATGATAAGTGGTATATTATGTTTATTACATCAGTGATATATGGTGTAATGTTTTATTTGATCTATAATGTATTAATGATGTAAATTATAGTATTTAACTATTTAAAAAAATTACTTAATTTCTAAAAAATCCAAAAAATTAACCATATATATTTTTTGACAACCAAAATTCATAAATTAATTTTTTTGTAAAATTTATTTATGTATAGGTTAAATTTAATATTTATTTAAAATTAGGAAATAACTAAAAAAATATTAATTTTAAAATTATATCTTTTTTTAACACTTTCAAAAAATAAAATAAGGTCTCATGAAATTTTTTTAATATCAAGATACTGGAAAATGTTTACATATTAATAAATATTAATAAAATAAAATATGTTTTAAAATATAAAATGAAACATACAATTTTAATAAAATATTTACGACTACTGATAAACCAACACTTATTTAGTAATTTTGAAAAGATTAACTTACATAAACTATGATATAATTATATCATATTTTCCTTTACAAGATACCCAAAGTTTATATAAAATTTCATAGGTATGGTAAATATTATTATGGTAAGTTTATTATTCATAAAGGTAACATTAGTATTCCAATGTTCGTGTTACTATATCATTTCTATAAATTTTTAAACTTTGAAAAAAATTTCTTATTTAAGTCATTATTCATTTATAAGAGACTGTATTTTTTTCTTAATTTTATTTTATATAATTTTTAATATATAACATAATAATATTAATGGTATTTTCATTCATATAATTTTTATTCCTTAAAATTTGAAAGTGTGGTAGTGATGTCCATGAGACATGGGAGTGGGATGAATTGGAGGGGGAGCATCAACCTCAATTATTTTATTCTATTTATTGCAGATGACTTTCTTGTGGTACAAATTTTCATTCTAGGGACAATGTGACACCTATTGGGTCACTGGTTAATTACATTTTGAGTATTTTTTTTCTTGTTCTTGGAGTGCATATGTTTGAAGGAATGAAAAGTGGTTTTGGGGTTCAGACTGAGATCAGATTTCATAAACATTCAATTAAATCATGTAGAGAAACTGTATCAATGGGGTACAAGGATGATAGTATTATTTCAAATGATTTGAATTTTTTTTTAAAACCTTTACAATAGTGTTTAATAATGAATTTATTATTATGGGTGGATAGTGGAACCCATTGGTTTGGCGCATAATTTTGTAAAGCATGAGACAAAACTGTACCACCATTGTATGTAACATAAAAAGTGTTTTGTTATAGTTTGTTTATTTTAAGTTTTTTAACTTATTTTTATTTTTATATCATTTTAAACACCTCTAAAATGAGTTGGATATTCATACCCACTCTTATGGTGGTTATTTATCATCGATTCTTCTTGTTTTTGATTGTGGAATGTCAGTTAATTTCATTTTTCTTCTTCATCTTCCCCCTATTTTCCTCCATGTTCCATTTTGATGGATACATGGAACTGTTGGATTGGTGTTGTCCAAATCCATTTTATATAAATTTTGGTTTTTTCCTTTCTTCTGTTATGCATATACAAGGTTATGGTCTACCTTTTACTGATTTCCATCATTGGGGGTAATGTGGTTGATACTAATTTTTGAAGAATGTGTATCTATATAAGGGTTTTTTCAAGGTATTATGATAAAATATGAAAATTAATTTGGTTTGGGTTATTAAATTTCAATTTTTATGATTTATGGATGATGTGAATCTCATGATTGAAATTTTTATGGTTTTGATGGAAAATTTGATTGGTTTAAAAGTTATTTTCATCTGTGGGTGGAATATGTCCACCATATGTGTTTGAATAACAGTATAAAATAGTTTTTTTATTCCAAATGTATTAATAATTAGTTTAGAAATGGAATCTTCTTTTTTAATGATTTTTATAATATGGCCATCATAATTGATGAAAATGGGATATAAAATGGATTTGGATTTATATGGACATTTTTTTTGTTTTTGTGTGACATGGATAATATCATGGGTAACTTGGGTGTGAGTGAGGGATTCCCTGAGGGATAGTGAGTGCCTTTAGGGATGGGGAAAATGATATCTTCTCTTCATTTTTCAATGGAACGTGATAAAGGTTTTGTAGGAAGACCGTGATAGATTCTTTTGTTTTTCAAGAGTCCCTGAGAGATTGTAGAGTTTTGTCTCCTAGAATATCATAGGAACTTAAATTTTTTGTTGATGGATAGTATTATTCAATAGAAAATCATGAATTATACCCATAAGGTTATATCCCTTAGTGAACTCACCCATGATGTTTTTTTATTATAGGTTTCACTGCTCTAGTCCCATGTCTGATCTTGATGGGTTTTTATTCGCATTATATTAAGTTAATTAACTGATGATTATTATTATACTTATACACTTTTATGCCTTTTTTGGGTTGTGAGAGTCTTTTGTGTGATTTATGGTATTGATTTTTGTTTTATCCATATTTAATGATGTTTTAGAAAATTTATTTTTTTAATGGAATACATAAGAGATTTTAATGGTTTATTTGAAAGAACAAGGGTATTCAGTGTTGTTTAGTTTTGGAAAATAATTTTTCAAACTAATTTAGTAGTTTTTAAGGATAAAATATATAAATATATTCATGGCCATGTATTATTGGGATTTAGTACTCAAACACTCCCTGTACATTAAGAAGTTAGAAAGAATATTATTCAGGATGTGGTAAAGGTTATCTGATAGATGTTCCAAGATGTGACATATCGGATTCCTCGGGTTAATGTTTTATTAAGGATACATGGTCTTCTATGTATTATATCCTTGGGAGTGAATTTAGGACATTATTTCTTTTGTTACGACTATATTTGTCTTTTGGGATTGTTATTATTTTATTTTCTTATGTTAAAAACTAAAAATGATAAACAATATGTACAACCTTTATGTTACATATCTATTCTATAAGGACGACTTTAGTTTATGGAATATTCTTTCCTTTGTTATGTTTCTTGGGATATATTATTTTTCCCCGATGATGAATCTAACATATATTGGTGTTTCCATCCAATTCAATAAATCGATAATGTAGGATTTCTATAGTGAAACTATTATAAATCAGAGTGTTGTTTATGTTTTTTCATTCCACCAACTCGTGATGATTGAGACTGAACTGTTATCCAAGATATGAGAAATATTGGGGGATGGGTCAGGTTGACATGATTTGATTCATTACATCTTAAATAGGAGGTTATAATTAATGTATATAATGAATCACATGCTATTATAGATAAATATTAACCACGATGACATATCCTTTCAATATAGAAGTTTAAATTACTTGTATCATAAGTTATTTGAAATTAAAATAATATTTTACGAAAGGATTTGTCACATATAGATTAATGGATGGAGATATCTCAAGCCCTTTGATTGAATTGGAACTGTCATATTAAATCTTGGGATATAGTAATTTGTTGATGATTTCATTTTTTGTGAGTTAATGAATGGTGAATGAATAATATAATAGGTTGACACAACTGTGTATCATTCATTATAATATATCACAAAAAAAATTTATATTACATTTTACTATATGTTGTAAGGTTGTTTTTATTATAACATTGAATTATTTCTCTTTTGGTGAATTTATTTATTTCTACACGCTGATTTATGAAAAAATGTAATTTCAAGTAATGCCACCCATAAAGAGGCCCAGAGGCTTTCTCACCATGTGTACCCTAAATTACAATAAATTCTATATTAATTTATCATTTAAATTAAATAGTTTTTTTAGGTTATGGAATAATCAGTATTCAAATATTATTTATCACATTATTTAAGTCATCAAATATTAATGTTTAGAATAGGTGTGTTTTATTATATATCCTATTTAGTATCTCAGTGGTAATAAAAAAATATTTCATAATTCCTTAGTTTTTTATATAGATTAATAAAAATATTTATTTATGTATAAGTATATTAAAATTAATTTTTATTAATGAATATAGTGAATAATATATATATATATATACGAAAAATAAATTTTTATTTAAATAATTATTTTATTATTATAGAGTTGACTGATACTAAGTAGGAAATGTTATATGAGTTAAAGGATCAATATAAATGATATAATTTATTTAATAACATATAAATAATTGTTGAATTATTAATTTAACAAATGATATTTAAATATATGTGAGTTTATAGCATGTCATGTAAATATTATTTATAATTTGTTATTATTTCACATAGGGATTACATAGAATAAATAATTATAATACTTTAATCTATTTCTATAATCCTTATTATAAATTTTTAGAGGAAAACTATTGTTGTTGAAAATGATGATACTCGATGAATTCTCTCAAACACCGGATGGAAAATATTTTTCTCCCTCCCATTAAGGAGCAGATTTAAAATAATATATATATCCTTTCATGAATAACTATGAGAATCACAATGAATTTTATTTCACAATAATAGTACTAAAAATATGAATATATACTTTCATAGATTCACGGAGGATATTTTGATACTGCTTGAGAAATTATTGTATGAATTATTCCCTACAATGAAGATATGTCAACAATAAAAATGTAATTGGTAAATAATGATTTAAAAAAATTAAATCAATTAAAATTTTCAATTAAAAATATATTAATTTATTATGATTATTACTACAATATAAGGGGGTATCCTTCATCATTTTTCAATATTTTATCCATAAAAACTAATAAAAACCATTATTGATAACTTCAAAATTTCTTTTTTGCACACCCTGAATCTTTGGTTAAAAACAATCTCCTTCTTTGAAATGATTGTCTATGAACAACAATAACATAATAGACTACCATTATAAATATTAAACATAGTTGAACTAAAATAATTTTTCTATCATTATTTGAAATGTTTGATTCAAAAACCTATAATGAATGGTTTATGATTCATCTAAATTTCCACATTTTTTGGATTTCTATATAAAAAATTAGCACCAAATCCATCAATCTTGGAACTAGTAATTCTTGATCTACACCAATTAAATAGGAATCAATTCACCATAACTTTAGATATTTGAATAGTATATCATTTTAACTTTTTTAGTTTTGTGAAATTTACTAGTATTTGGAAAATAAAAAAACATAATTACATCAATGTAACATTAAATAAACATGAACAGGTTTTCTCATTTCATGTTGATAATATGAACTTATTCAAACATCATTTAGTAATTCAATGATTAATTCCTAATACTGTATATTTCAAATAGAAACATGTTTGATTTGAGATGATATAAACAATATTTTTGGATACACATCATATTCCTATATTATTTCTTCTAAAATTATTCTAATGTCCTATGCTACATTAAAAACATTCATGATTTATGAAACAAATGTATTTTTCATTTTTTATATAATTAAAATTTTAATAAAGGATTTATGGTGAAAAAAAACCATGTTAAATGAATTTATTTTTAGTGTATGCTTAAAATATTTATGCAATGTAATAAACGTTATTATTCAATCTAATTCTCTTTAGAGATGAACTACGCTTTTAATCTAAACTTATCTTGAAACCTTGTAAAATCATTAAGGCCACTTCTTTATACATCCTAATCACAATACATGTAAAAATATTAAATTAATTTAAAATATATTTACCTTAATAATAACTATTTTAATTATTTATGCATCCAAAAATACCTAAATGTAGAATTTCTAATGTATAAGAAAAATTATTTTTACTTTCTTATATGAAGAGTTGAATGTTATCACTATTTTTCATGTCTATTAATTAATATTACCCCCTTACATCTATTAATAATAATTTGTACATGATAATTTTATCTAGGAGTAATTTTTTTCATGTTTTTTTATAGGAGGACATGTTTGTGATGCCACAATTCATTCTCCTATGGAAATCTGATTTTTTTTTAATTTTTAGCATATCCTATTTTAGACATGTTATATTTTGTTAAATTTCATATATTAAAAATATGAAAATACTTCATCGTCATTACTATAAATTCATCCATTAGAAATAAAAATTCATTTACATCAATAGGAAAATGGGAGAGATTTTTTTTATTATTATTCAACTTATTAACATATTGTGTTTTCTATTTCATCAAAATGAACTCTCTAATATCCATTTATCCAAAAAATTTATTTTTAGTGAAACATATTTTAAAAACATAATCGAACCAACCTTTAAAATTTATAAACATTTTATACTCTCCAAATACTATGTTATATTATATGATCACCCACAATCTAGAATCCAAGAACACCCATTTGTTGAATCTTATAATCAAACATCAACCAATATATTGATATTTACCTTATATTATTCAGCTTAATTTATATGTTTAGTTATTAAAATTAATAATCATTTATTTATGTAAACATAGGAGGATATTTTCATTAATAAAATTGGGTTAGTCAAATTATCATCCATATTCCTTCAATTATTGAATTTTATTCTATTTATTTATTTTAAAAATTTCAGATTTTAATTTATGTTAGTAAATATTTGTGGGATAAAATCCCTAAAATCATAAATTAAAACTCCAATAAATTACTTAAAAAAAATTCATTGTAAAAAAATTATCCTTAAAACACGTGTGATTCAATTATAGTAATGAATATTGATATAAAAAAAATTCATCAATAAACTATTATTTATAAAAACTATTGAACAAATTATACAATAAAACATTGAACAATGATTAGAAATATATATATAGAGAATAAATATTTGTTTCTTTTATAAATTTTCATTAAAAATCATAATTTTTTTATTTTTTTATTTTTTTTATGTAGTATTTTTTAATAAAAGATATAATATATATAATTTCATGATATTTATAATTCGTATTCTTTCTCGACAAAGGTAACATCAGTTTTTTAAATTAAAAAAAAATTCCTTCAAAACATATATTAAATTTATGAATTTTTTATTATGGCCACTAAAGATTCACAAAACTATCACCAATATATTAAACCTTAATAAAAATGAATTTTCCAGTAGTGAATTCTAAAACTTCTAAATAAACTTATCGGTGTAATCCTTGGAATTATTTTGTATGATTTTTAACATCAATGATAATTTCATAGTAATTTTATTGTTCATTTTCCAATTATTTAACATTAAATTACATATATTACTTCAAATTTTACTCATTAGTGCATAATAGCTTCATATTGAAAATTTCCTTCAATATGGTTGTTTAAATCCCTACATGAGTATTTTAAATGTCATTTTATATTTTATAGTCACTATTAAAATTATTATTATCTTTTTAATACATTTATATCTTCAATATAAAAATATTTAAATGACTCATTAACATAGAATATTTCTAAATGACTTCCACCTTTTATTTACTTATATCTTCATCCCTGGCGAACTAATCATCCTATAAGTTATGTATATGTAACCTATACTCATCATTTTGAAAATTTTTAACATCATTATTGTTTAACCATATTCATCATTATAAATATTATAAAAGAAATATCAATTTTAGTATTTTGATAAATTATCACGTTTTCCAGTGGAAGGAAACATCAATTTTCTTATTAATTTAATATTTTTTATTTTAATAACACATTTATGACTTATATTCATCTTAAAATTATTCAACCTGTAACATAATAAAATTGATGAAGAATTTACAATTTATTAACAATTGAATCATTTTAACAGAATATTTCCCTTGTGCATTCCATATTTTTTATGCATTAATTGAATTAATGACATTAACGAGTTAAATATTGTCCCAATATTATTATAATATAATGATTTATTAAAATCAATGGATATTTTTTTTGAAAAGATATCCTCTTTATAGTATTCTTATAAAAATATTTACTTTTTAGTTGTACACATATTCTTAAGAGTGTTTCATTTACACATTTAGAAAGTAATAAAAATGCAATAAATATAATACAATTGTAATTTTTAATGATCATAGTCTTCATGTGTCAATTTAATTGCCTAAAATATCATCATCATGATGTAATATATATATATAAGTACATTTTAATTTTTAACATATTAAAAAAATCAAATAGTAATCACCACTATATTATGTATGTTAATATAGTAATTAAAATATTCATCATCATTTTTTGAATGTGTTTATAGTTTTAATTCTTAATAAATTATTATTCTTCCATAAATGTTTCATTTATTTTACTTATATAATGATGATTATTATTATTCATTTTATATATGAAATAATCAATAAATTTATGAATTATTTCTCTAATAGTGACAAAATATTTCCATTTCATGATCAACCATCAGTTTCTATATTATTATAACCAATTTTAGTAATCAATATTAATTCAACATTAACAAAATTCCCAATTATATGATCTACAAGTGAAACAAATATAATATATTGTTGTTATAGGGGGAATTTATCCTTTTAAACGTTTTGGTTTTACAGATAAATTGTTAAAATAATCATTCCTTTTAATTAATTTATTTGATCTTTAGTAGGTAAAATTTTTTTTTATGAAATCAGTTTAAAAAATAGTTAACCCTCAAAACATCCAATCAAAAAAATTATCATCTTGAAAGTAAACATAATCCATGCCCTTGATAAAAAAATATCTACACCATGATACCTATTGGTATTAGTATCCTAAAGGTTTCACTAATATGGGGTTAATTAGTGAATCGATATATTTTATATTTCACCAATGACTAACAATCATTGATTGATAATATGAATAACATGATTATTTATTACTTTTCAATACCTTAAATATGTAATTATGTGATCATTGAACAAATTATTTTTAAATCAAACATTATATGTTTTTTATAAAACCATTTCCTTGGTTACGTATTTGTTAATCCTTACCTCATTATTATAAAATTGCACTTGGTGGAACTGTAGTGAATTATTCTCACCCACACATGGTTAATATAGAACATATCTACTGTAATTAGTAAAACCATTAAAATTCATTTAGGTAATATGTGATATTGGAGGTTTATGGGATGAATTCCCAAAAGATCTAGAGGAAGTAAATATGATAGTAGTAAACATATTATGGTGATTATGACTGAAAAGGAATAAATCATTTCAACATAGAAGAAAACTTGTTTTTTAGAATTATATTTTAATGTAATTATAATGTCTATAAAAGACTTATCTTTTTGTAATATAAGTATACCATAATTCTAATGGGAGTGAGAATTCCAGATGATAGATTCTAGAAGATTCATTTGAATTTGAGAATATGAGTGGATATTCCATTGCTTACACTATTGATTAAAATGGAATGTTTTACTGGTGGTGATTAGTAAATTTCCATGAAAAAAATATGATTTTATTTTAATTTTTAATATTGCTTTAACCACTACAAACATGGATATTCTACAAATCTCATCTATAACAGGATTGTAACGCAAATATTTTTTAAATTAAATATTGTTTTTGATAGGATATAGAAAATGAAACATCGAGCCTAAAAGGTAATTAAATATATTATATTTACCTATATTTAAAATGGGAGAGAATGAATGGTATTAATATAATTATGATATATATATATATAAAGGACTTAATCAATATAATTTTATGGATAATAAACATTTAATTTTTAGTAATGCCAATTTATTCTTAAAAATCATCTTTATCAATAATGATTTTAACTACTCTTTATGAAAAAACTAAATAATTTATATTTTATAGTATTTGATATTTTATTTTATAAAATGAAATAAAAAATTTAAAATCATGATATTTGAATTTTATTACGGTGAAATTTTTGTATTTTTTTTAAAAAAACATTTTCTATTAAAATGAAATACAATTTTTAAAATGTTTCATTTATTTCCAATTAATTAATTATTTTAAATGAAAATTTATTATTTGAATTTTTTTTTTAAATTAATTATAAGTAAACCTCATAAACATCAAATCTAATTTATTTCGTTTTAATCAAATTTGTTTCATATTTTTTATATTTGATAACATGTAGTATTAAAAACATTTCCTTCCAAAAAATGCTTTTAATTGAATAACCTCCCTCTATTTTACATATTAAATTTAACCAAAAATATTTAAATATTTAAATAAAATATTTATATATATAATATAAATATTTGAATTTAAATTAATATAATAATTTTCACTGATCTCACTATTATTCTAATGTCAATTTATGCCAGAAAAATGAATTTCTTGACAAATCAAATTATCAATATGTATTTTCGGTTAATTTAAAAACTAAATTATTCGAAATATATAAATTAAATTTAACAAAATGGATTAAATTTTAGAGTTAGATTATTTTATATTATTTAATAAGTCTATCATAATTGTTTCCCATTGTTAATATTAAGAATAATAATAATGAATAACTGTTGTTATAGATTAAATGGGCATACAATGGGTAGTGGGTCAAATCAAAAGTCAAGTGAAATATTTACAAATACAAAACTAAAAATACCATTGGATAAGAATATTTGATCCTTATCCTATCCCACATTATATTCAAATTAAATTTTGAACCTTTTATGTTTATAATGAATTTATCATTTTGTATTATTTTGAAAAATTTATATGTGGTTTCCATGAAGTCCCCCCACATATAAAAGGTACCATTCTATTATAACCACTTTTCACCAATAAATCCATATATATTGACCGAACCCTATAAATTATCCCAAAATAATATTTATACATGGTTTACATCTAATGTTTTTTCCAAAAAAACCAATCCTAACCACCTTAATACGACATCCAAAGCATAATTTTCGAAGAGAATGTAATTGTCTAATAACTACCAAAACATTAAAAAATAAAATTACCCTTTTTATTTATTTTAATTTTATAATATTTAATATTGTTATAGTAAACACATGAAAATATTTTGTTTTATTATTTCTAATTAGATTTAAAAAAAAATTGGTGTCTCTATCATTGATAATATTGTGGTTGACCAATGATCAAATAATTATTATAAATATTATTTTCATAAAAATCTAATAAAGAGAGTCAAATAAAGAAATGGCCTCAACTAGGAGGATCATACTAAAAAAAGCCCATTTATCAATTCTTTCAAAGAAGATATAAACATTGGAAATTTCCATTGATCAATACAATGTTGAGATACAATAAATTAAAATTGTTTGAAACCATTTATGGTAGAAGTTAAATATCATCATGATCCCGACCAAAATGATGTACATCAAAACACCCCATGAAAATCTTACAATCACACACCTTATCCTTTGGGAATTTGATGTTGTTTTAATAGAATGTGTATCATGACCATTATTGGATTAAAATACAGATTGTATTTACAATAAAATAATATTAACATTTACTTATTATAGGTTAATTATATTTGATTTTTCTATTTTGATAAAATAAAAACCATATTGTATTTTTGTGTAAGATTCAAAGTCAATTAAGAATTTTTTTTAAATTAATGGTTTTTTATATAAATAATATTTTTTAATAAAAAATATTCTTCAATAATTCGTATCAAATTTAAATGATCATATATTTTTTATGATGTAAAATGTGGTTTTTATATGTATTTGGAAAACTGTAATTGCACAAAAAACATAGTATTTCTCAATAAATGTATATTATTACTTTAAAAGATAAAATTTAAATATTTAGAAAATTATTTTAATAAAATGAATATTTTTTTAGTAAAAACATATGAGTTATAAAATATATAATTTTTTATTGTATTATAGGAATGTAGAATTTTTGGTTAAAAATTAATTCTCATGTTGATATTCAGTGTCTATTTTGACATCATAATCCCCAAAATTGATGTAATAAATTCAATACATGGTATACATAACCAATTATATGTTTAAATGTTTAATTAATTTAATTTATATTTATTTTATTACTTTTATTAATCAATTATGAATCCACTAAAACCTATTATATAATTTATGGTTTTAAAATCATTTATTTAAGAACGTGACTCAGAAAAACTTTGTCATTGGTAATATTTTAATAATATTAGCCCTTTGTATAATAAAATAATTGATGACACAACACATTAGTAGAAACCGTTGGAAAAAACCATGTGTTGGATTGTGGTTTGAATTATTTTATTATTTAGTGTCCAAATCCAATGTTTGGGAAATAATAATGAATCCCCCACTCTTTTCCAATTTAAAACCTCCCATGATTTAATTTATCCTAACTCAAAAACCATGGAACAGATCCTTACTATTTCATCCAATATCTATAGTCCTCCCATGATTACACCAAGCTCTAAATAATCTCCTCCCCTATAATTGGAATAACACCCTCAAGGTAAGGGTTTATTTCATTCCCTTATATATTCTTATATATTCATTATATAATTAACTTTTTATGAAATTGATAATGTTAGTATTTATTCTTAAATTGACCCCTTAGTTACCCTATGATTAATTAATGATGATATACCACTTAGATGCTCATTAATCACTTCAATTAATAGTTATATTCCCCAATTATGCTATTGAAATTTCACCATGATCACCCATGCCAATTAAATTTATTTTGAATACCCATAAATAATTACATTAAAGGGTGATAAAAATTGTGCACTTATTATTATTTGATATGGGAAATAAATGTATTTATTTTATAGTCCTTAATAATTTAAAAAAATATTATGATAAATGATTTAATGATTTATGATCAACGTGACCCTCTTAACCAAAAGAATGAAATGAATGTGACAGGTGCACCAGAAATTATAAAGTGCTCTAATGCATTGTGTAATATTTTAGTCTCATTTGTAATCATGAAAGGGATTATGTACTGAAACTAATCTATCATGTGAATTTTTCAATCATGTTATATAGGATGTTATCATTGAACTATGTTTCTAATGTAGTGTTTTGTGTTGTTTCCACATTTCCAATATTGAATTTATCTAATCAAGCTATATCATGACTCATTGTTCATGTATATGATTATCATACTTTTTATGAATCTTTTTTTAATATTTTAAAAATTTTATTACATGATGTATTTTATACTATGCTTATTACATTTCAGGGATTTATAGCTCACCCCTTTCTTATGCATGTCCTAGGGTTATGCCATACAATTTTAAGTGTGAGTATTTTAAGGATGGTTTTGACAAAGGTGATGTATTTCCTTTTTAATTTATTATATAATATAACTACATCCCAAATAAACTATAATCCTCTATCTTATAGGTTTTATTAGTTTTATACTTATATAAAAAATAAGAAATCATTTTTTAATAAAGGGCATGTTTGTCATAGTTATTATCAAAGGAAAAGATTATTTTTTACTAATATTTGAAAACACTAGAGAATTATTTTAGGATAAAACTGAGTGATAAAAAAATAATTTTTTTTGTTAATGTATATAGTAATTGGTTTATAAAGATGTTAAATCCTTATCTACTTACTATAAGTGGATATGGATCTGGACAAGATGTACATAGGGGTAAAACCCAAAAATACTACATTGTGCTAGACAGAATTGTAAAATGGTGCACAATAAGAGGCCTTGATGGACACCTGGTTTGACACTCCTCGAGTATATGATTTTTTATATTTGTAATCCTATTATGAACCATCATTAAGATAAAAAATGTTATATAAGAGTCTATGATAAGAAATAGATCATGGAAAACATAGACTGATCCATAGATATTTATAAGTTATGGAAATTGATTTCACTTATAACTTATCCATTTAATTTCCTTGAATAACTTTTTATATGCTTAAATGATTTAAAATAATTAACCATAATTTATCCTTAATTCTGAAAAATAAAAAAATATGGGGAAACTGGTTTACAACCAATGTGAGGGAAATGTGATGACTACCCAAACAAGATGTCGAACCAATGGTAGTAGGAATAAATATATTGTGATGATACTCTCTCAAGTGACGGATGTTCTAAATGGATTCCTAGAATTGGGTGTTTTCCCATATCACCCTTATATAAGTACAGATAAAATTGGTATCATTATGTGACAAATGACTCCCTATTTCATTGGATCATCTAATACCTTAATCAAATAATAATGGATCCAATCCATTAAGAAGATCATATTTATTCTTCAGCTTTGTGAATAAGAAAAGGTACTTTTTGATGAATATCATATGGATGGTGAATCTGATTAGTGGTGTGAATTGATCAAGAATACAAATCCTTGTGAATATATTGAAGGGATCTGGTGGATGGAATACCAAAAAAATATATTTGGTTAAATATTATCCTCACACTCTGTGACGTAAAACGGAATGGATTTTCCGTACCTTAATAAAAATGACAATGAATATGTTGAGGAGTATGAGTAAAACATCATAATAAATGCATGATATAGCTCTAGAATTATCACTAACAATTAATTTAATGACGACTGCATCATTGTTATGTTAAAATATAGTCAAAAAAATGCACTGGAGACTTGAGACACTGATAGATATGAGGTGATTTTCAGATGTTCCCTCAAATTCTAAGTGATGGTTTCTGAATCTCAAGGTTATAATGGGGAAAATAAGAAAAAGTTGTTGTTTAATTCTACATGTCTGATAGATAAATTTAATTGAGTTATATAACTAAAATATCCCAGTTCTAAGATATTTGTAAATAAGAATCTTGAAAATTGACTATGGGGAACAAGGAAATGCATTTGACATTGGAATGAATGTAACCATGATAGAAATTATCAAAGGGATAAACCCGCTAATGTGATAGAGGAATGAAATGATCCTATCAATACCCTACACATTTTTAATTATTTCAACTACTGAGAACAAGAAAAAATTGCAAATTTATGCCGAATTACAATTGTAATAAGATAAAACCAAAAACATCCAAGGTATAAAGAGTGACAATATGTCATCATAGAAACTGAGGTGGTTCCTGAAAAAAAAATGTCGTGACATTAACTCTAGTTATTCTATCATGAATACAAAAAATACTATTTTATTCTTCTAATAAGTATTCATTTGCATCACAACAATTTAGAATAACTATTCAAAAACCACCCAAAAATCAATGAAGTATAATTATCATGGAAAACAGAATTAGGAAAAATTATTTCATCCCTCGTATATTATCCCTCTCCAATAAAAAACTTCTGGATAAACATCATAGAAATCCATATAATACAACTTTGGGTAGAATTTGATTCAATTTTGGGTTTGGAATGAAAATCCGTATATAAATCTACCATAAATATTCATAATAAAGAAATCACTCTCTATATCTTAAATCATCCCCCCTATTCTGTACAAATTCAAGAGGAAGGATAAATCTTGTTTAAAACCCAAATATAATGAATGCATATTATTTCCTAATTAGAAATCATATCTGGATAAAATTATTGAATCCATGGAACAGATCATCATTAATTACATTCTCATTCTCTCAGAATATGATGAAGTGTTTCTTAGATAATTTGATGATATTTCTTCTACATGAGAGGTTAATTTTTTTATTGATATTATACCATGCGAATTTTTATTATCCATGACTCTGTATCGAATGGATTTTGATGAACTTCAGGGGATGAAAAAAAAACTACAAAATAATATGGATAATGGTTTCTTATGAACATGTACATAATCATGTTATGCACTAGTACTCTCATACATAATGAAGGACGAGTCAAGTATCCTTCAATTGATTATCGTGATCTAAACAAGAGCAAGATAATGAACCAGTATCCTCTACCACTGACTGATTACATGGTAGATTATCAATACATAGTAATATACCTCCCCAAGTTTGTTCTTTGGTTACTGTATTACCATGTTAGGGTGAAGATGGATAATATCCCCAAGAATGATTTTTTTACAAGTTGTGGTGACTATAAAAGAATAGTAATTCCACTTGACTCATTAATTCTCCTGAAATAATCATGGACATGATTAATTGAGTCATTTGAGACTAATTTAAACAAAATATTCCTTATAAATGAAATTCTATTATACTGCAAAATTATTATGGAGAATGAGAAGTATATTAGATCTTCCCTAAAGACCACACAAAAGGATATTATTTATGAAATTTATAGAAAATATGTGTTCTATTCAACGGAATAAACATTATTTGAAATATTATCCCAACTAATGGTATATAGATAGGCCCTTAAAAAAATTAGAAATTTTTGGAGGCACAGGGATAACATTAGTGACATAAATCGATAGTTTCCTTAGGTTATCTAGTTTTTTGCATCAATTTGGGATAAATTTATCATGGTTGTTAAATCCATTGACCATGATAACATTTATGGGAGTCATTTATTTTAATGTTGATTGTGAAGAGTTATTCGAGGAGTTGAAAAATAGTATTATCACTTCAACTGTACTAATGATAAAAAACATTGTGGAACATTTCATGGTATTCTATGATGTTTCAAATAATGGTTTTTTTGTGTGTTGATTCAAAATTTAAAATTCATAGAACATGCCTCAAGGTAATTTAATTTTCCTGAAAAGAACTATATGGTCATGTGATGTGGAGTTGGATGCAGGGATCTTCACATTGATAATATGGAAATATTATCTCTTTGGAAGAACTATATAATATATATGGATCATAAAATCCTTAGCTATATATTCACATATAAAGAGTTTAATAAGATCTAATGAAAATGGTTAGAGCTGTTCAATGAATATGATTTCTCCATACTCTAATATCATAATAAATTAAATAATATTGATGATTCCAAAAGTATAATGGATCCAAAAATATTATCAATTATTGTAATTTAGAATTATCTAATATTCTTAGACTTGAAATGGATGTATTTAGGAATGATAAATAAATGAACATAATCAATCATTTCAAAGATGGATTCTCAACCATCCCTTTTGTAGAAAAAATGATGATAAAACAAATGATGTTGGATTCAGATGAAATTGGAAGTTATAGTAAAATTGAAACCCATGGAGTTCAGTTTAATTGGAGATGGTTTTGTGAGATTAGGGGAACGCCTATGTGTACCATAAAATCCCCTTTTAAACAAGGATTCATTAGATGATAAAAATAGTTCACCTTTTTATATCTTTATAGGAACCAACATTTTCTATGATGATATCCAAGAGATTTATTAAAGGTAAAATATCAAGATGGATATTTCAAAATATACATTATTTACTTTTTTCTTTCATCAAGTGAAGAAGAAACATAAAAATCCCTAGGGTTTGATTCAATTGTAATGCATACCTACATGAAAATGGGAAAAAATCATCGTGGACTTTTTCAATAGTCTTATAAATACATCAAGTGGAAATAATTATATATTAGTTGTAAAGGATAATAGTATAAATAGTGATCACTTCATTTCAATTCATGAGTACTTATGATTCAATCAGTGTGAAATGATATATATTTTAGAAGTGTTGAGGCATCATAGAACACAACTATTGGTTATATTCGATCGAGATCAATGATTTCCCTCCATGTTCTTTATGAGTCTCCCACATGATCTATATATTGAGGTGATCATCAGTATATATTATCACCCTTGAAATGAGTTCCAATATGAGTAGACTATTTTCCCATTAGTACAAGTTATGTGTATGCACTGTTGAATTCAAAAGAGGATGATATCTACTTCTTCTTCTTTCATGTTCTCGTAAAATAACATTTTCCACTCATACATCGAAATGGATCCCTATAAACCTTTTTATGGTAAGAGCTGATGAACAACTATATGTTGTGATGGTTTTGGGGAATAGAAAATTCATGGTCTTAAAAGGATCGAAAAAATGGTGGCATTGTTTTAGATCATTCAGTAGAATATATAGGATTATCAGAGTCAGCTGATGATCTATGGTGACAATCATCAAGAATACAAAGAATTTTATTTTTTAGGCTTGGTATTCCACCTTATATATTTGTGGAAAAAATTATTCATAATTTGGAAGATATTAACTATAACTCTATGATACATTGGTCAAATAGAGATCCTTTATTTCTTTGGAGGATTGACCTATCGAATCATGTTCTCAAATTTCCTATCATAAGTACATGATGTATTACATGTATCCATCTTAATGAAATACATACAAAACCCCCCCAAAGGTATGCATTATTGATATGGTACTATTTAATAATGAAATGTCATATGGGTGATAGTTAGTGAATATTTTAAATCGTAGAGACAATGTTCTATGAAATAAAAAATGCACATTTTCAATGTGCTATAGGGAAAAAATATTGTTAAAGAATTATTTGGGAAGAAGAGAAGGTGATGCAACCTAAAAACCATCATTTGATTTAGTGTGTGAAATAAAAATTCCACAAAATTTTTTTAAGGGGGGAATATTTTGATGATGAAAAAGATTATAAATAAAATTCCTCTGGAGATTTAAATTAATTTCATATTATGTAATATGGTTATAGATGAAATATTCACATATTTTCTATTATTATATTCTATAAAATTTAAGATAATGTTAAAATTTATAATATATTCATTCAATAGTGATTATATTATTTATATAAATATAGAGTTTTAGTAAATCCAACTAACAATGGTAAAGTTAGTGATGGCCACAACATGTAAGATCATAACCTATGATTCCCATTTATCAAATCACCAATGTGATACAGGATTATTGATATTTTCCCATGATAATGACCAAGATACAATATAACAACATATGCCCAAGAATATCTATTTATTGGAGAAGTCCAAGCTCATAGAGATCATGGCCTAAGCTATGTACATCAATCCACACAATGAAAATATTGTATTCGTGCACCTTACCCTTAGGGAGTTTTCTAGTTTATTAATAGAGTATTTATAAAAAACATAATAAGATGATTGTTTGTATTGTATAATCAATATAATTATGTTTACAATTACTTCTTATCAATACATTATAAATTATTTTGATTTTGATATAAAATAACACTAATTTTATTTTTCTTTAATATTGAAATTAAATTAATGATTTTATTTGATTAAATAATTAATTTTTGAAATAAATAATATTTTAATAAAATATTATTATTATATAATTTTATCAAATATAAGTTATAATATAATTTTAAATATTTTCAAAAGTTATTTTTATAATGGTTTAAAAAATTTAATATAAAAAAACCCATCATTTTTCAAAAATATCTATTCTTATTTAATAAGTGAAAATACACATATTTATAAAATTATTTTTATAAAATGAATACTATATTTATAATCATTACTTTCAAATTATCCAATTCTTAATTTTGAATAATTTTATAAAAGAATAAAATTTTTTAGTAAAAATTAAATTCCATATAATAATATAGTATGTATTATGAGATCATAAGGAAAACATATTATAATGAATCCTATTATGTTTAATAATGACCAAAATTTCTTCAACTTAAAAACAATGTGATTTTATGATTATTTTATTAATTTCATATGGACATTGTGAATTCTACAAAACTTATATTATATATTAATGTTTTAAAATCATTTCATTAGATGCATGATTCACCTCCACATCACCCAGAGTAATAATATAATATGTTAAATCATTTTAATTATAAAATATTTAAATCATCCCTTGTTTGTTATGAACAATGTGAAAACTGATGGAACGGTTTTTGGTATTTATTATTTTATTATATAGAATTTGAATCAATTATTTCGGACATAATAATGAATTACCCTCCCTTTTCTTATACAAACTCATATAAGATCCCATTTATAATCACTAAAAATCCTTGGAGATCATAATATCTCATCCCTCCCCTCTCTACTGTGATCCGACGGTGACCCCAATCTCTAAAAAGGCTTCTCCCATCATTTGGAATCAAACTCTCAAGGTAAGGGTTCTATTCATTATCATCATTATTCATGTATCTTCACTATGTTATGAATTTTACAACCAATTATTTTATTGGTATATATTCTTATTTATTCCCAATACATCAAATATTATTAATAAATGATTATATACCCCTTCTACATTCATTAATACCTTCCATGTACATTTATATTCTTCTATTATCCTCCAAAAATATCACTGTGATATTTCATTCCAAACAAATGTGTATTGCATTACCATATAAAAATATAATGAATGGGGTTAAACATTATTAAATTGTACATATTTCATTGTGTTATAACATATATTTATTCCAATATATTTTTTCACAGAATAAAATATGATGTTTAATGATTTCATGATTTATAATTTATGTGGCCCACCTAAGAATGTGATTGAAAATAATGTCATAGGTGTGTCAAAAATTATATAGCGCTCCAATGCAATGGGTAATGTTTTAGACTCAGTAGAATTCATGAATGGTATTTTGGGGTTAAAAACATCAATAAAAAATCTCTTCCACCATGATTTTTTCTAATTTAACATTAATATTTGTTAATGATTTAGGGTTTTATGTTTTTTCACATTTCCCATGATGCCTTTATGTTATCATGTTATATCCTAAATCATTATTCATGTTAATAATAATAAATAATTTCATTTATAATTTATATAACTATTTTATAAATTTTATTACATTCATTAGTTATTAAATATTTATTCTCTTATTGGCCTTTATAGGTCACCCATTTCTTATATAGGTCACTAAGATCTCACATATAGTTTTATGTACTAGATGGTCAAGGATTTTTTCATAATATATGAGGTAAATATTTATTTATGTTTTAATTTAATGTACCAAATTATAAAAACACTCTACTTATAAATCGTCAAGGTCACAACCCCCCGCCCCTCAATGTGTACCCCTATATGTCTGGAAATGGGATAGGAGAGACAATGACCCCCGATTCCTGACTCCAGTATGCCCATTATGGGTGACTATCACTGAAGGTATATCAAACACATAGATAAGAGGCATTACCCTCAATGATAACACATTCATAAGAGAGAGATAAAAAAATAAACAACCAAATCATGGTCAGAATATAATATATAACAAAACCTATGTTCACATATGTAATGTTAGGAAAGAACTACTACAACTGAATGTGAAAACCAAGTATGAAATGAATGTAAACCAGTAGCGACCATGATTCCCAAAATGCTCCGGAAAACCCCAAGAAATTAGTATCATCCATGATCTCCAATATTATGTAGCTAAACTAAAAAATTTATTATATAAATGTAGGGTGAGTATAATGGGATACTCAATAATATCATCCTTCGAACTTGTATAGAAAAAGTAAATAATGCATTATAAATCGTAGTGAACAATAAGTAATGAAAACATGTCACTTAAACATGTATACTTTATTCATATAATCACCATGGATACTCAACCAAGTATCACAACAAATAGTATAATATAACAATGAATTTCATGGGTACCCTATAACTACTTCCAAATTATTTTTCCACTTTTCCCCAACATCGTACATTCTAGTCATCATTCTCTAATGTGGGAGTCCAGAAGACTCCTGGGTGAGGCACAACAAAATTAACCTTGTTCCAAGAAACAACCATATCCTCATTGAAAAAAGTATCTAGTTAGTTTTTGGGGTCCATGATTTCTCAAAAAAACATGTATCATATGTCAGGAATTATAGATCAAGCCATCATATCCCAAAAACTGAGAATGGATCCTCAAGACATCACATCAAATGAACATTATACTTATAGTAGTACTTAAAAATTTATATCCAGAATATAAGTGTGTGAAATAACCACAGTCCATCACATCCCTATACACATATATATGAGGAAAAAAAATTGATTTCTGTGCCAGCAACAAGTATCTACAAATATAATAGTTGGGGGTCAAAGGGGGAGTCAACCATCTGCCATCTCTCTATGATTTTTGGAAAAACACAACCTCATGGCTCAAAATCAACAAGGTGACAGTTTCCATAATTGATAGGTTTGATTAGCATATATAAAAAGAAAATTTGATGGATATAATATAGCATAGAACCACACTATGGGCATAACATAGTATAGACTAAATAATTGCTGACATTGCTAAGACTCATGACTGCCACAACTGAGACTATATATATTATAAGTAAACAACAATTTTAAATATTTTCCTTGTGTTAAATTATATCATTTACATCAATTTAAATTTATATTAATTCATATTTTAATCATTAATTAACCACATTCATTTAACACATTCCATTACATTTTCATTTCAATAAAGATCCATGCCCTCTTTGGATAACCAAACAGAGTCCACAATTTCATAGAATCAAAAACACATTGTTGCATCCCAAAAAGATCCAACCCCATGGGTTAAACTATTTTACATTTATTAAAAACATTTTTAGTTTCCATATTTCAATATTTCTAGGTATTCAAGGATGAAATTATAATCTACCAAACACAAGGGGATAAACACCGTGTGTAGGTAAGATACCCGTCGAGTCTTTTTTAACCTTTAGTAGGACCAAAGATCCATCCATCCACTAAAATATAATCATTAAAAAGAAAGGGGAATATCCCAAAAAACATTGCCTATTTTTGGAAGAAGTGTAATAAAAACCCTCCTCTTTAATAAATGGGGAAATTAAATCATGTCAACAAACAAAAAATGCAACAAGAATCTAACATTCATATCAATGAGTATTCCTAGAAAAACTACTTCCATCATCTTTGATTTCCTCTCTAACACCCACATGCATAAACTGATGTATCTCGCCACTCTAGGAATAAATTACTACCAAAATAACCAGGCCTCCCTTCAACACATTCCACAAAATCCCTCAAGGATAATCCATCTCGGGATCACATCACGTATGGGCCTCCATTCTCCTACAACCACAAGTCTCATATACAGAGTACATCACAAGAATATGGAACAAACATTACAATGGGCTCTCACCCCTAATAAATGAATTAAACCATTACACACACTAATATCTCAAGGTTCTAAATCATAATGAACCTTTGATTTACGCGAATGTGGGTAACAATAACCCTAAAAGGTATTACATTTATCAAAAAATAATTTGTTTATTCCATATTGAATTAATAAATTCATTATTCATAGGTTACCACTCTGGGAAACCAAATAAACATGATATCATAATTAACTATATAATATATTGAAAATGACATTAATACATATATCAACATGAATTGTCATTATTCAGGTTCATCATCCAATTCAGTTAAACATGAATAGCTGTATCAATTTTATTATAATCAAAATACAACAATAACTAGATTCAATAACATGCCTCTTTAATCGTTCAGATAATCAATTTACAATTAATCTCAGCATTACATTGCTTACCAATATCCATCAATAATGAAATTTTAAAAAATAAAATCATATATATCGAACTATCTATAAAATTAATAGGTTACATATATCACATTGTACTGTAACAACATATGATTGATAAAAAATAATTAATCTAGTTCGAATATTTACTATGTCAGTTTCATTGTGATCTTAGGTATTAGTAACGCTCTTTCTACGATTGAATGTATGTTTATTAAGAAGCTTTGAATCACCTACCTCAAATGGATCTTCAGGTTTCTTTCATGAGAATAACCATCAAAATAGACTATAATCCCCTCTTCTACAATGACTAATTCCACCCGAGGATGTTGTGGCACAACGTCTTCAACCAAAACCAAATAATGATCCACTATAAATATGGAGATCACTTGACATCACATGGAAAATGGTAACATGATAAAATAGAATGGAGTTATGATATACGTTATATAAAAAATACATCATCACTTCCTGGTTTAAGAAAAATAGTGGGCTAGGTTCTGAATGAAGAAATTACTAGGAAAAACATGATAAAATCTATACAAAAACATACTTGATTTCTATCAGAGTAATAAATTTAGCTTCCTTCACCATGGAAAATCTTGATGGAAGTATAGGGAAAATGGGATCTCATCCTCTTGAAAATCTAAATGGTGTAGCGGTTTATATATGGTAGATATTTTAATTTAAAAGTGTATCCTGTGTTTTATATGATTAATTGTACCCTCACACATATAGAAAAAATTTATATAGTTATAATGGGATTTGAGTCAACCAAAATTTTCATAAAACAGGGATTTGAAGGTAGTTTAAATCAATGAATACGTCACAGGGGAGAAATTGAAGAAAACTAAAAAACACGAGAAGACAATTTATCAAAAAAATAATGGAAATGAATCACCATTAGGTGATTCATCATTGAAATTCATAATTATATGAGCGTCTAATTGATGATTCATTCTAGGGTGACCCAACATTGGTTGGATACAACTGGATGACACATCTTTGTGAGTTACCAGCTGATGAGGTACCAGTGGATGAGTCATTGTGGGGTGACTCACTAGTGGACAAGCCACCACTAGATGAATCATAATTATGAGTAACCATTTATGAGATATAGTCGCAATCACAATTTGTGTGATACCAGTTTGATTCACCGATGGTGAGTTTCTGTTGGTGAGATTTCTATGAAACTCACCATTGGTGAGATACGAGTGCGAGTCACCATTGGAGAGATATTGGTGCGAGTCACTTTTGTAAAGATAATAGTTCTAGTAACCATTTCCACTCACCATTAGGAATAAATATCATGAGTTTCCATATGTGAATACCCATTCATGAATCACCATTGGAAAAAATAATTTTTGGTAAGCTCTTTAAATGAGTGACTACTGCATCCTAAAAAAACACCACCACAATATTTGAACAACATAATAGACAATAGATGTATTGGACCTTACATAAGATACGTTTAAAACAATTATCAACCATGAGGTTCCAATACCAAACCATAAATGAAAATTTAAAATTTCATTCCCAATATCCACCCTTAGAGATACACATCATGGTCTTTCTACCACTGCTGAATAAACGGTTCAAAAGAGAAAAAAACAACACCATGTGAAAACCACATTTAGCTACTAAACACTCTCCCGATGGAGATACCTCTCAAAATTGTGTAAACCACAATAATAAACAACATAAATAAACCTCTTAAAAAAAGGGTTCCACACCCATGAAATGAAAAAAGATACAAGATACGATCATAACATTAGGAAACTCAGGCTGCTGACTGTGTATCTATGGCTCACATTCACAAGTACACCCTTCCATAAAACGGCTCCACTAGAAGATATGTAACAAAGGGATATCATTCTCACACAACACCTTCTCCTATTAGTCCTAAAACTCTAATGGACGATCCTAGAAGGATGAATCGTTATCAACATCAATCTCAACCTAGTCTAAGAGAAAATAGTCGTCATGAATATAATTATAGAGCTGTAAATGTTTAAAAAACACCACGTATCCAAATCATCTTTGGGGGATGTTCTACCTGATACTTCATAGATCTAACATGTAGAAACACCTTGAAAGGCCCAAAAAAACTAGGGAGAAATCCTACTCACATGATGGGGAGTCCCTTTCTGAAACCTGTGACCCCCAGCATCAATCTCCAAATGTCTTATCCTATGATCTACATATGAATTCTGAAAATCATAAACTTCCTTTATATATTTGTGAATCTCTGAAGCCATTTATATCATAAATTGTACCATTTCTATCTTGATAATTTTTGACTCTCTGACCCCACTCCCGAACAATAGATAATGGAAAGGTCATCTATATAACGCTTCAAACTACGTTATTCCTATAATGGAGTGAAAAATATTGTAGTAAGTAAATTCTATAAAAGGTGCATCATCCTCGAAACTATAAAATCTAGTACATAAGAGAGTATCATGTCTCAAAAGTATAGATAGTCCATTCTGTTTTACTATCCATGTATGGATGAAAAGTAGTGCTATGTAATGTTTCAGAACCAAAATCATGTTAGAAACATCTCAAGACTCTGTACGGAAAATGAAAATCTCAATGGGAAATGATCTCCCTCCACATTTAGTGAAGTCTCACCACATCCTCTGGATATTTCCTCAATAAAACATCTTCTGATCTCCACTACTGTATTTCTATGGAGTGTGATGATTTCCGAAAATGAGTCACTATAACCAATATAGGGTTATAGGATCCCTGGTCTCAAGCAATAAAGATAAAAACCCCTTCAAGATTTCTTCCAAATTCTATTGAATAGAATCTATCATCTAGAGAAACCCACCATTAACATGGTGATAAGCTTTCATCTTATTGAAGACTAAAAATACTGACAAAATCTTTACAACTACATGCTTCATCCTAGGCCACCAAATCCATCCTCTTAATGATTTTTGAATCTTTTTAATTCCATGATTCACTGCTAAGGGTGAACTATGGAACTCTATGAGAACAATATCATGTATCACCAATGGAACAAAAAAAACTTCTCTAAAAAACAACACTTGTTGTTTGTCCTAAAACAAACCATCAAGGGACTCACCAGAAACAACTCAATCTATGTAGACATCCACCTCATGATCCCCATATTTGATCTCTTCTACCTACTACACCCAATATTACTACAACATTATCTGAAAAAGAAAAAATATTCCCCTACTTTTCCCATATCAAGTGTAATTTAGAAATTTCATCCATGACTCTCCTTTAATCACCTGATTCATACAATACATCACTACACCGTTTCCTATTTCGTGCATCGACTAAAACAATACTCATTACAGTTGTATATGTTATTTCAAAGATGTAATCCTATAAGAACTACTTCCAATGAATCTTTCACAAGATTAAGTGATGCTAGGAGAAAACCTAAAAATGGCTATTATGATTGGTGAAGGCAAGAAAATTCTAGTAGATGAGGAAATGTCTCTAAAACATTAGCGAAAACACCATTTACCCCATTTCAAGATCTTATGTGTCATATTTATGTCTTCTAGGATGAAACATTCGAGTCCCTTATGAAACAACTGTTCTCTACTGCATTACAACGTAAACTAAACAAATACATGAAGCATCAATGAAAACCTCAAATTGAACACCAGATGCTCACAGAAAAATAAATGACGAAATGTCCAACTACTCCTTCAGATACACAAAAGTGTCCTAAAAATGGTCAGTCCACATGAAGACCTAATCATTTCAGTTCAACACATATATATGAGTCACAACCCAATAAAAATAGGCTACAATCCTCATATAATATCTTATAAAACCAATGAATTTTTTTTACTTCAACCAATTTCATAGTGGCTACCAATGACACAATTTCTTATATCATTGATAGATCCAAAACTAATCCCTACATGGATTCAACAAGAGCCAATAAATAGACTTCTCATCCCAAAAAATAACACATCAAAAATATCCCAAATAAATGTTGTTGATGAAGATCTTACCAAACTGTATGTTGATCCCTAGAATGCTCCTCCTCAGACATAGAGTACAAAACAATTTACATAATGAAAAATAATATAAACTAATCCAAGAACACATGAAGAATATTGTTCATTAACCCCATAAACACATATGGAGTATTCATCACACCAAATAACATCACTAAAAAACCATAATGAACATGATAAAAATTGAAAGGAGTCTTCAAGATATCTATATCCTTCACATGCATCTAATTATAACCAAAACAGAAATCGTTATTTGAGAAACTACTTGAAACCTTCAATTGATAAAATAAATTATCAATCCACTGAATATTATTGTAGGTTTCCCCCTAAATTTTTTTATGTAATGATAATTGACCCACAATGTCAAACTTTCGGCATCCTTCGTCCTAAAAACAACTGGTGCACCCCATCGATACACGCATGGCCGAATGAAACTACACTAAAATAAACCATCATTATCTATATGCATATCTCACATCTCAAAAGAAAACTTCATATATGAATACATTGAGATATGAGACCCACATATCTATTTCTCAAACTAGAACTCAATCTCCCATCGTCGAGGCAATGCTAAATCATATTCAGAAAGACATGTCTGTACTCTTATATGACCATATGTAATTTCAACTACTGAACCCCTGACAAATTCAACATCAACATAGCCATCAGTGATGAATATAATAGAACACACATATAACCAATTTGAGTGTCTCCCTTTCCAAAAAACACTATTTTCCCTCCATCATCTTCAAAGAAAATCACCTTCCTCCCGAAGTAATCCACATTATCCTACACCACAGACAACAAATCCATGTAGAGTACGAAATAATATGGTTGTCTTCATAAACATAAGTAATATCTCCATAGAGCGGTGTTACACCAACACGAGATTATAGTGTCTACATACTTCAAAAAGTCTTCTATAACTCCAACTGGTGTAGTCAATGATATGGGAAATAGAAGCCTCTATACCTGAAGTCCCAATTCTTGGAAAAGGGAAGGTTATATGATGCCATGTGTCACTCTTAAATCCCATAGGGCATTCACTGAAGGTGGAAACAAGAAAACAGAACCTTGAATGACATCTGGATTGCCTTGCACTCCAAATAAAAACACATAAAGCTGAACATGACTTATTCCATGACCTATATGAACATTTGGATGACCACCTCTAAAGTAGTTCTCTTCTATCTATGGATAGATATCATTCTATGAAAGTCCAGTGCATTCCCCATCTGATATCTACTAATCCAAAACTAATGCAACAAACTACTACTACCTTGTCTACAACATCCTCAATGGAGGAAGTGGAGCTGAACACATGGTGGACACTGACTTCACCAAATGTTTTGGTACACTTTCCACTAATGATCATGGCCTCTATAAAGAACATGCTTCATATTTCTTGATAGAGGCTGAGTGCCACTACATATTAAGAAATTAGATGATGAGAGTTGGGTCAAACCCCTAGATGATGTAAATATCATATGATATACAAACTGGGATCCCGAGGAAAAACACATCATCGTGATGAATCTTGAAAAGACACATCTCATAATGATCTCATTTTGGGTAACATCTTCTCGATTACTTCTACCATTTCCAACACCTCAAAAAATTTATTCAGCAGAAACAAGGTTTCCTGGTGCTAGATGTCTAGATGTAATGCCCCCTCAAAATTCTTGTCCTTGGACTCCTCATCTAAAAACAGATATAAATCATACCACAGAAGGTTCCTAGAATATATTTTTAAGTCTATCCCACTAAATATCCACTACCTAATGGTATGAATATCCTATTGAATGGATGTATTCACTATAAAAAAATAAAAATGGATATAAAATACTCTTAATGTCGAATCCTCCTGATTAATGAAGAATAATCACCACCATTGTTTCTATTACCATGAAACATCATCAAAACCAATGATACCCAGTGCTCTTTTGAGCATAGATCAAACTGTAGGCTATCTCAACCTCCTCCAACATGTATTCAATAGCAACATATAAAATGGAGGCCTCATACTTCGGCATATTGAGGCACAAAAACTCTCATAGAATCCACCTCCATGTTTCTTCATTATCATCAACTACTCTATGAATACCTTCTAGATCATCATTGTGAACATCCTCTCCTTGAACCTAATATGGTCATCGACCTGGATCCATACATGCAAAGGAAAGAAATACTTAGAGATAATAATCATGAAATATGTAAGATATAATGTTAATTTATTGTTTTTATTAATTCATTTTAGGTTGATATATCTCAAGTTATACACATTAAAATATAGGAACAAAGAAGAATGATGCATTTTCCTTTTATAGGTCTCTACCATACAAAAATTATCACATAATTTAGTAGCCATTGTAATCATGAAGGCACAGGAATGAGATTAGAAAGGGCCATATATACACATGTCCGATACAGTCTCTGATATTTATAATTCTTTATAGACAAAGATAACCCCATTTACCTACCAACACATTCAACCTCACATGTGTGTAACTCCAAAATCCATCTTATGCCTCACCTAGACCTCTAATACCACTCGATCACGAGCCCCCTTCCTTCAAATTGTACCTCTAATTGGAAGAAAATATGATCCGAGAGATATTAACTCTGAGTCCTACCTTTATTATGCCCTAGGATGGTGACTAGCATCAATGGTATTGAAAATACCATAATTGGAGGCATTACCCTCTAAGAGAACACATGATAAAGAGATAGATAAGACAATCATGAACCAACTACTTCTTAAAATAAAATATAAATGAAACACAAGCGGACATATATAATGTCGATAAAGAACTACAACAACTGAATGGGAAAATAGTAGATGCCCAATGAAAGTAAAAAAATAGGGACAATGAAGCCTGAACAGATCCTACAAACCCCAAGATTTTAGTATTCATCCTGATATTCCTACATCTCAAACTAAACTAAAAATTATTTATATAAATGTAGGGTGAGTGTAATAGTATACATAGTAGGATCCTCCCCAGAGACTCATGAAAATGAAAATAATGTAGTCTAAATCACATTGAATAACTATTGAAATTAAATAGTCACATAAAAAGGTATACAATATTTATATCCTCAACATGGATACTCTCACCATGTATTACGTACATTATTATAATATAATAATGACTGTTAAGGGTAACCTACTACCACTTCCCCAGTAATATTTTTCTTTTCCCAAATGGCGTATGTGATGAGCATCTCCTTCCAAAAAGGATCTCCCAAAAGAACCTAGATGAAATCACTACGACATTATCCTCATGCAACACAAACACCATGTATATGTAACCATTTTTTACTAGTTAGTTTCTGGGAGACACCACATATATCATAACATTTGTCATACGTTTGGTATTATACCTCAATCCATCATATCCCATACACTGAGTAAGGATAGTCAAGTCCTCATAGGCAATAAATGTAATACCTATAATAGTCCTTATAAAACAATATCAATAATATATGTTTTTGATATACATGAATTCCATTACAACCTTCTTCACACATGTATGGGGAAAACTAATTGTCATGCCTACAATAAAAAATAACCACCCAGAAAAGAGTGTGGGGGTCAAGGGGGTAGTCAACCATCCATCCTCCAACTAATATGTTAGGGAAAGCATGCCCCCATTTTCTAAATCCTTGTGTTATCATATTCATTAACCAATATGGTAGGGTGGAATATTGATACATAATAAGTACATGATTTAATATAGTTTGCAACCACACTCTGGGTATAACGTAGTCTTAGACTCTATTATATATCACATCACTCAGAATCCAAACTACCACGACTAATACTAGTTATCCTATAAGAAAAAAAATCCATATTTAATAGATTTATTATGTTAAATTATCAATTTTCAATCAATTTTACTTTACATTGATTAATTATTTTACAATTAATTAACCAACATAATTTTCGACATTCCATTACAATATCAATTCAAAAATGATCCATGCCCTCTAGGCATAACCAAATCGAGTCCACATATTATCAGATTCATGAACTCATCATTGTATCCCAGCAAGCTCAAACACGATGGGATAAAAAATTATTCATTTATTAACATCATTACCACATTCTATATTACCATTTTTCAAGGTATTCTAGGAAAACATTCTAATCTTCCTAACACAAAGGGCTTAACATGGTGAGTATATGAGCTACACGTCGATTATTTTTCAACTATAGTATAAGTATAAGCCCATTAATCACCATGAATCTAATCATACAATGAATGAGTCATACCCCACACATCTTCACCTATTTTGGAAGTACAGAAAGAAATACAATCTAACTCATGCAGTGAGAAATGTAATGCAGGTGAACAAACAATATATTCAAAAGCCATCAAACTTCCAAATCACTGAGTAAGCCCATTTTCAACCCATTACATCATATCAGGGGTCCTCTATGACCAGAAATATGCATAAAAAGATGCATCCATACACTCAAGGAATCAATTACTACCACAAAAACTAGGCATTCATACCCCACAAAGCACAATAGTCATATAGACTCATCTATCCTAGGATCACATCACATTTGGGCCTCCCTTCCAAAAAACCACAACTCTCATATCAGGAGAACATTAGATGGAATAGGAACCAACATAGAAATGGGCTCTCACCCCCAAATCTTGGAATTATTCATTTACACACAATGAGCTCTCACGAATCCAACGTATATAGATCTTATTCTTTACAAAAAAGTGGGTAACTCGTACCCCATACGACATTAAATTTATCAAAAAACTATTTCCTTATTCCATATTAAATTAACCAATTCATTATTCTTAGGTTCCAATAATGGGAATCCTAAGATACCAATTATCAAAATTATCTAACCAAATTTTATGACATGACATCATACATTAATCAATAATGGATAAATCAAGTTATCTCTATGATTTCTGGTATGTAAATAGAGAATAAAAAAATCCCTTACCTCAAAAGGTATTCTACATTCATCACACAAGAATGAAAAACATAAATGATCAAGATCACTATTCCCACAACAACTAATTTTACTCGGGGACGCCACAACACAACCACATCTACCAACACCCAATAAATATCCATTAGAAAAATAGATATAACATTCCATCACATGGAAATTATAATGGGAAGAACACTAATCAAAGAACCCAAATGAATGGAGTTATAACATTCTTCATATGACAAATGGATGGATACTTACTAGTTTGACCAAAAAAGTAGGTTCACATGAAACATAATGAAAATACATGTAAAACAAGATGCAACATCTAATTCACAACTCCGGATTCCTAAAGGAGAAACAACTCTCAGAATCCTATACCATGGAATATTAATACCGAAGAACAATGTTGACGGTATCTTAGCTTAATGATAATCTTCATGGTGAAGTGGTATAGATCATGTTTAGATTTTCCATTAAAAAAGGATCTCACATTTTGATTAAGTGAAGTAAACCATACCATTATGAAAAAATTATAAATAGTATTTATAGGATTTGAATAGACCATAATTCTTTAAAAAAAATATTTGAATGAATTGTGTGTGAAATAAATTGTCAAAGGGGAGAACTTACAGCAAACAATAAAACTCATGAAAACTAAAATTTTGATATGATATTTGAAATCACTCACTTTTGGGCGAGTCACCATTGCAAGTCACTATTGGATGAGCTACCAGTGGATGAGTAACCATTGGGTGTCTCACCATAAATTGAGATACCACTAGACAACACATTTTCATGAGACTCCAGATGTTGTGTCACCATTGGTTGACTCACTATTAGATGATCCACTACTGGAAGAATCACAATGTTGAGTCCTCGTTGGTGTGCTACTAGTGGGAGTCATCATTGGGGATCTAATTATGCGAGTCACTTTTGGTGAGATTCTAGTGTGATTCAACATGCCCAGATACCAATGTGAGTCACCATTGAAACTTACCATCAGATCTCACCCTCGCTACATACCGTCACTGACCAACCATTCGTAACTCAACATTGGAAAAACTAGATATCTGGTAATCTATAATAATGAATAATCGCTGCCTCCCAGAACATCTCAAACACAAAATTTCAACAATGGAATGGACTAAAGAGTTACATGACATTAAATTCCATGATTTATAACGTGTAAAAATATTTAATAAGTAATTTATTAATGTTTATGAATGAGTATGGTATATATTTTCCTTCACTAACTATTTTCATTGTTACTTAGCATCATACGACATTCATTAAATTACTAATAATTACAATATAAAAAAAATATCTAAAATATAATTATATGTTTTCATTTTTATGGAATAAAAAATATTATTCTCATATTCCATGAAATGGGAAATATCATTGTTGATCATGTGTACGGTAGAATACCATCTCCCGAATGGATGTAACCCATTTTTCATTGACTCCTCACAATGTTTGATAGAATGGTGGATGCAATATAGAAATTTCATATTTGCAACATATTTATAAATCAGGTAATATATTACCATATATATCTTCTTAATTTCATTTCAATTAGAATATTCTTACATCTCCCCTAAGTATGAAGGACTACCCCCTCATTATGTGATGTGATTTGGTTTTCACTTATTTTATAAATGGAAATTAATAATTATAAATTTAATTTAAATATATTATTTTTTGGAAATAATTATGATTTAGTAATTTTGAATTATTATCTGCATTTATTTTATTCAATCCATTAATGAAATATTAAGAAAACAGTCATGTTTACATACTTCTTGACACTCTCAATGAATGGTGTCACTCTTTTATCTATATATAAATATTATTGATCACTAAAATAATTATTTAATTAATATATAATATAATTTAATAGTGGATAATATTTTGGATAAAATAGATCCATTATCATTGTACAAATATTGATATTAGTAATCTATAACACATATAAAAAGTAAATCATTTACTCCTAGAAGAGTTATTTTAACATGGAATTGTTATTAAATGAGGGATATAATGTTATATGTAAAAATTATATGTCATGATATAAATTATTATTCTAATATATAATATTTATAATAAATCTAAATAATTATATTGAAGGTTTAAACGCCTATGAAAGAAACTAGACCCATTGTAAGGGTTTCACATCTCACTTTTACATATGTGAGACATAATCCATACTCACAACTTATTTTTTTTGTATATACATCAAAATTAACATGATATATAATTACAATTATTATATTAAGGTAATTTTAATTTTCAATTTATATTATTTCTTTCATGTAGCACACAATTCAAATTTTATAATATTTATTAAGGTTTATTTCATAATCGCATCATTATTCAGAAATGACAATGCTTAAGTCTCCCTTTGAAGAATATTATGATATTTCTCTAATAAAATAAATAATTTTTTTCTCCTAAATATGTTAATTAAATATTAAGGTTAATATACCATTTTATATCATCGTTACTTAATTTTACATCTAAAATGTTTTTATGAAAATCCAACATTATTTTTAGTTTCAATTTCGTAATGGTTTATATTCTATATCCATATATTCTAAAAAAATAAAATTTCTTTAACAATACTCTAATTATTTATTAACTATATATATTCTATAGATTAATTTTTATAAATAATACTATTTTAATAATTTTTACATCATTTGGAAAAGAATATATTTATTCTATAAGTAATGTATAAAAATTAAATGACATCATTACAACTCTTTATTTTTAAGATTCCCTTAAAAGAACATATATTTTATAGATAAATTTTTGACCTATTATTAATTATATTTTTAGTTATTAGGTTTATGTTTAAAATTTAAAAAGAGTATATTCCACAAGTATTTTTTTTCTGACATTTTGGATACTTTTTTCATTTCTGCAAATAAACAGTATATTACTTATTCTTCATTGTTGAGATGTTTAATTATTCCATAAAACATATATATGGATGTTATATTATTATTTGAGATAATGATGTAATTTTTTCATATCATTCTACATTTTACTCAATAGTCTTTATGATTATGTTTATTGATTTGGTAAATTATTAACATATCATATTCTACTTTATTAATTACAATATTGATTTTTATTTTGATTCTTTCCATCTATATTATGAATGAATTTGAAAATTTATGTCATGTGAGTGTCCCCCTCTATCCACTTGATACATCAATATGTCTAATGAGATAATATAGTTTGTGTATTTGTCTATTTCATCTCCACATTATGTATGATATCTAGGAACGAGGCCTTGACAACTCTTTTATGATGTTCTACATTATGTATTCCATCATTTTGAGATTAGTTATTGATGTAGTGATTAGTTGTGATATAAAGGATTATATTCGTGATCATGTTATTAATTATGTAGAAATACTAGGTCATCAATTACTCATCAAATATTATTCTCAAGTTATTGGGTAAATGGCATGTGTTTTTTGATATTTTACATTCCATATTGGCTATTACTTATTTAGACATGATAAATTACATTATATGAATACTATTACTGACAATAATATATCACCCATTATTATGTTTCCAATATCTGGGATACAAGGAATGGTATTATGATTGATATGAAAGGATATTCAAAAATGAATAGTGGTATTTTAATGAAAATATTTTTTAGTATTAAATAATTTAAAATTAATGTTAAATTGTGATTTGTTTATTGTTTAACCAGAGAAATAAACTCATTGGTCATTAGATACTATATTGTCTATATCTTATGTCGACATATTATATTTACCACCAGATATAGGCAATTTGGGTTGGGTTTTTTTAATTTGTTATAAAATATAGTTTTCTAAAACCATAGGAACTAGATTTAGGAAAACATATATTAAAGAACATAACATTGTGACTAAATTTAAGAATAATTATAAGTTCAGGATAACATAGTAAATAATTTATAGGGAATATATAATGTAGTTTTCCCCATAGATACATTTATGTCTCTATACTACTAGTGTGTGTGCTTTTGGAAAACATGCATTTAGGGGTAATAACCCCAAAAAAATCATTCGAAGATTATATATTGTCCATAATTCTTATGCAGGTGATGTGTTTCGCTTATACACACATTGTTTGACACTCCTAAGGGATATAAGTTTTTTAATTCACATTTTATTTTTCAACCATTGTTATAGATTTTACTTTATGATTAGGACGAATTAGATTGTATTAAATGTTGGTTTCATAGGATGAAAAGGCCTCATGATTTAAAAATCCTATAAAAAAATCAGGATAAGGTGATCTCCCACTAGGATTTTTGTTTTTCACTCTATGAATTTCATTTTTTTGTGTATAACCATATATAATCATGTGAATATTTAATGCGATGGAAAACACAGTAATTATATGAAATAAAATCAGATGACATCTAAAGTAAAAGATATAATAAATATGCTTGATCATTTATCATTATATAATATTATAAACCCAGTCCTTACCCAATTGTTGGAATCTATAATTAAGAGATAGGTGGATTTTTCTCTGATATCTATTGGTGGAGACCTTGATGTATTGAATGATCAATTTTCTTTATTTAATAAATATGGAAAGAGACATCCAATGGGAATTTCTCAAAAGAATATAAATATATTTTATTTCTGGAGGAGAAGGGTATAAAAAAATTAATTTCTGATAAAAAGGGAGGACATCAAGGGAGGGACATAAATATTATCATTGGGATCAATTTAGTGTTAATTAACCTTAATTTTAAGAACCTAGGAAATATCCATGTTAAATTCTAATTTTAATGGTTAACACTAAGTCCATGGATGGTCCTATGTTATGAAAATCATTTTAATAGATGGTTATATGTATTTATGTACATGGACTCAATAAATATATCGTATAATTCTTTTTTACTGATGGTATTTTGTTATCAAAATCAATAATCAACTATGAATGTTGTTAATTTTTGAAACATATATGTCTTCATGAAATATAAAGCTAATTTATATGAAAATGGTCATGGGTATATGAGTTTAAGGCAGATCATAATATCGTAGGCATAGGCACCACATTTGATTTTTTAAGTGATATATTTCTAGGATGACTATGACTATATAGGGAGACAGTTATGATAATATAACATTTGGGAATAATATATATATTAGTGAACAAATTATTTGTGGTAGAATGCATTTAAATTTGTTGGACATAAGTTTTTAGGAATTGATATCCTTACAAGAATATATAATGAATATGTATTTTCTAAATATGGGTTATTGAGTATAAATAATGTTATATTAAATATATTAATATTGATTGAGAACAAAGACATCCCACTTTTGGATATAAAACATTTCACAACTATAAATGTTGGGGGTCCAAAACTCGTAATCGAAGGGTGATAATGGTGAAATTACTATTAATAGCCTATGGGATATATATGTTACAATGACATTTTATATTATATTGATCTAAAATATAAATTTTATGTTTTTTAGGAACATGTGTTTTCTTAAAATTGGATTCCAAACCTATTTGGTGATTTATGTTATTTTTGGACTCATTCATTATTGAAAAACATATACTATTTAGTTAAATAGAACATTCAATGATTTTATTTATGGAATAAAGGTTGAATTACATTTTATAGGAAAATATTATTTTAATGTGTCATTATGGTGATTCTGATTACTCATGAAAATGATTTGAACATCTTGGAGATTATATTATTTAAACATATACATTTTAGTCTGAGACATTAAGAGTAATTGATTTCATTTTGAGATAACTGTAAAATTTATATTGGATGAATATGTGAAAAAATCATTCTAATATTTTGGAATCAATATTATTATGTAAATTTTGGATAAATATTATGATTATTTATTTATTAAATATTCTATGATGAACATTGGGTCTTACTATTGAGAATTTTGAGATTAATTTCTAGCATTATATAACTAATGTTAACCATTTCGGTCTTAGTAAATATAAATAGATATATGGAATGATATATGAGATATTAATTGAATATATAATCCATTAAAAGTTAATTTTATTTCATCAATTATAAAAAATATTCTGGGATATTCATCTCATATAGTAAGAAATCATTTTTGAATCGATGGATGAAATTATTATTTATGATACTGCTGATATCATATAAGTATGTTTTATAGTTTTCTCTATCATGGTAGAAAATCAATCCCTCGATAATAGGAAATAAATCATCAATACAAAAGGTTGACATATTACTGGCATATCTGATTAATTAGTGGTGATTAATTATTAAACTATTTATTTTTTTTTGGTTGTTGAAATATCAAAATAATTCTATATGTCACTCTTTATAATTATTTATTCACTTCATCTATATCCATATTTTCACTTTCAAACAATTTTATCCAACATGGAAACAATGTTATAGGTTATTCTAGTTAAATTTCATACCTCCCTTTCTCTCCAATCAAGTGAAGTTTTGTTTAAACAATTAATGATATATATTAATAACAAAATTATTTGAAAAAATCAAAATAATTATTTTTTGAGTGAAAGTTTAAATTTAAAAGATAAATTTTATTTATTATGTGGATATTGTAGGACTCTGTGTTTTTTAATCAATGACATTACTTGAAATAAAATTGATCACCTAACAACAAACCCATATGATATGTCAAATTTATTATTTTAACAAATACAATTTATTTGAGAGTATAATTGTCTTTTAAATAAATAAAAATTATATATTTAGTGATCTTAATAAAATATTATTTGTAATTATCAATCTACTTTTATTAAATGTCATTTGTTAAAAAAATTCTAAAATGTTTTTAATAACGCATTGTCAGAATATTATTTAATTTATTTCTTATTCTATTAGAGAATTTATTTTGCATTATAATGATAATTTTTGAAATATTCCTATCAAAACTATTATACTACTACATCTATAGATTACTAATTTGATTATATTAATTAAAATACATATAATTATGATCAATTTTCATATAGTTAATGTTATATCAATTTATACCTTATAAATGCATTACTTAAAAAATAGTTTTTTACATGTTTTTTGGATCATATTAAAACTATATTATTCCACTTATATTAATTTAATTTGATAAAATTTTTACAAATTTTAAATCATATTATTTAATATTATGTATCAAGGCAATGTAAATTTTTAGTCATAATTAATAACAACATTTATTAAACATAATTACCACTATTAAGGTAAAAAAACTTTAATATGGATTAGACCCTACTAAAAGTGTAATATTTAATGTTTATAATTTCATAATAAAATTTTATTGACGTATTTCCACATTATAATCTGAGACATTCTATACTATGGACATTATGAATAATTTTTCAGTAGAAATAGTTTTCAATTTTGTTTTCATTAATGAAATTACATTGTGCTTTCCAAGATGGCCCCCTCTATATCATATAAAATAAAAACTCCAACACATAGTTATTAAAACATATAAATCATTCTAGATAAAAACCCCCTTATAAATATCTCCACATCATTATTAAATTTTTCTATATATTTAGTTATATAAAAAATAAATACTGCAGAGTTCATAATAAGGGATCCAAATAAGATTTAATAAGTGAAGTTAATTTTCTTCAATATGATTTTTATTTTGGTTAAACCTATTTCCACATTCATTAATGTATTAATAATTAAAAAATAGAAAATAAATTATGTCACACATATTATCATGATATTATGTTGAAATCGAAATCTATATCTATCCCTTTTTCCATCAGATGGGAAATTAAATCATTGATTGTGTGTGTGATGGACTACGACGTCACAAACAAATGTGAATAATTTTCCATAATAAATACTCATTAATTGATGTAATTATGGTTTTAATAAATAAATATTATTTTTTTGACATAATTATAGTTCTATAATTATAATATCATATATATCTTCTTACTTTCCATTCTATCAGAATATGACGATGTCTCCCATGTGTTCGGCGTACTACCTTCTCACTAAGTGGATTGATTTGTTATCCCCATAAATTTTACCTGAATGGTAAAAAAGATATAATTTATGAAAATTTATGAATTTCATTAATAATAATAATATTTAATGGTTTTTTTGTTATTAAACTATCTTTCATTCCATTTGTTTAATAAAATTGGAATCATTTTTGATGTTAATGTATGTCATATAATATATATGAACAACGTAAATCATTTCACAATATATAAAATTTATGGACGAAAATAAATCATAATATAATTAATATATATGCTATTAAAATAATTATAAAAATTATGGAGATATTGGAACCCTGATTAAGGTACTTGTAACAAAACTACAGAACCAATCCATATAGTAGAGAGAAAAAATTATTACACAAAGTAGTGATTTTAACAACAAATTATTAATAAATGGGTGATAAAATGTCATATGTAAAACAAATATGTCATAATATTTATGAATTTGTGTATTTAATATATTTATAACAAATAAATATATATTATATATGAATTTATGACTTGTATGATGGAAATATGACATGACGTAAGGGTTTATCATATAACATTTACATCAGTGAATCACACTCCATATTCACCACTTATTTATATTTCATGGGTTATATACTACCTATTATTTATTTTATATAATTAATCTATTTATCACAATTGTGTTTAATTTATATATTTATGATATTTCATTTATCGGGGTTGTTGTCCAAAATATACCAAAGTGGAATGTGTTCATTTTATAATCTAATTGTTATTCAATATTCATTATGTATATGTTTGTATTCAAATATTTCTTTTATATTTATACATTAATACCAATATATATTATTTTAATATGGTTATTGAAGAAATTTAAAACTAATAGTAAAATTTAATACTCATTTTATTATAAAATTACATTGAATTTTTTTTCAATACAGGAAAACATTATTTTAGTATTTAGTCAAAAACAATGATTCATCATTATCAATGTTTTCAAAAATTAAATGAAAATTTATTTTAAAATAAAAAAATGATTTATTAAATGTATATTTACCCATCCTATGGTTTTTACATAATTTTTTTGAAATGAATCTTCTAGTTACTTTTTTAATGAGGTACTTTTTATCCTTTTTATAATAGTTTGAGAAGAAGGTTTTTTAAAAATATATGGAAGGTATTGAATTACCCTCCATAATCATCACCCCTGTTTTTGATGATTCATTTAAATTTTTATGGCATTATTTTTATGTAATTTTTTTTTCCATATATATCTTGATTGTTGTTTTGTTTTTAAAAGTTAAACTCTTCGTGAAAAGGGCATATTCACTAAGAAATTTATAAATGATAAATTTATAATATATATATTAATATATTATAATAAACCTTATTTTAAATATTATTCATTAGGAATATGTTTTAATGAAACCATCCAATTTATTCATATGGATATTTTATGATCATTTAGACTGTAGATGTTCTATTTTGATACCCATATCCATATTACATTAGATGGTTTATGATTTTTTTATTGATTGTGAAAAATGTTATCACATTGAATTATTAATGTTTAATATGAATATCTATTTTTTCTATTTATAAATACATTAATATGAGTAATGTGACTGATTTAGTGTGTGATATTTTGGTCCCTCTATAGCCCCCAAATGCATTGGAAGTTCTCATTAGACAAACTATTCAGGGTATTCTGTTGAGGCTTACCTATTTTTATAAGATGTCTTCATACATAGACCAGATAACATATTTATGATGTCTAGAATTAAACTATCCTACTTTATGTGATAGGTTATTATTTCCCATGTGATATTTTCATTATAGTTTATATACATTGTTATGTTTCATTATCATGTTGTTGAGTTTATGGAATTATTTGATAATACTTTTTTTGCATTTTTAACAAGAAATTGACTAATTTGAATAGGTTTTTTGATATTTTTCTTTTCTTATTTATTATGTCTTATTTATTCATGAACGGATATTTTATACACATACCCTTATTGAGTATCTCATCTCACCAATTTATTGTGTTTTTATTCTACAGAATTCCGGGAATTGTATTATGACTGATATGAGGATATATGTTAAATAAAATAATGGACTTCTCAAAGGATATAATTTTGTGTATTTTATGATATATATGTTTATTTAATTATTTTATTTATCTAGTTTACCAATATAATTATAAGATATTTTCCATTGTGATGTGATTTTCTTTTTCTCATTCCAAAATATTAATGTAAGCATATAATATTGGTTACTAGGGTCAGGGTATTTACAATTATTAAATGAGGCCATTTTTTCAGTTATAATATATTACAACATAAGTTTTATAGACCATTAAGTAAAAATAATTAGGGTGAATTCCATATCAATAATTATTCTAGGATTATTATTATTCCCTGTTCAGAATAATCAATTTAAAAGGATATAATGTGTTGATTCATTTTAACTTATTTCCTTGTTCCTTATTCATTTTTTGAAATCAATATTCTATCATTGGTGGTATGATCATTTCGGATTGTCTAGTTTTCAAAGCTATAGTTTTCATGTGATGCATGCATTCTACATGAAGGCCAAAAGGGAAAAAACCTAGGAACTGGTATCAATGTTATTTTTTCATTAAATTATGATACCTATAAAAAGTGTTGTTAGTGTTCAGTTGAAATACATTTATGTGTAATTTACCATGTCATAGAAGTTGAGATCAGTTAGAGTACTTATGGGTGCTCTTAATCAAGTGGTTTTCTACATTTGGAAGATTGTGATTGTTAATATAGTAGCAGTACTGGGGTTTTTGGCAATATAATGATACATATATGTCTTTATATATGGTTTTGTTTTATTTTTCTAAGGATGAATTCATATATTTTTTATGAATTATAATTACTTCTATATCTTAGAACTAATTTGAAAAAAAAATCAGATTTATTTAAAATAAATTATTTTGGTAGGATAAAATTATAAATGGGTAAGGTTTAAATTTATTGTTCAATGGGTAAATATATGAATTTAGAGGATACTAGTATATCAGCAATTAAATAATTTTTATTTTCCCTTAAGAAGAATTCATCTAGATGTTAGGTGTTTAGAAAAACAAATAAACCTCAAAATAAATGAAAATGTGATATTATTGGAATGTATTGTCCTTGTTAGTTTATGAATATACCCACATGTCATATGAAAACAATGGGAGAATTGAATTATTTAGTAAGAAGAATGATTTAATTAAATTAATCAAGTGCATTTTCCACATTTGTAATTTCAAATGGATGTGTTTTTAAAAATCTTTTGGGACCAAAATTTATTATTTATAAAGATGACTACTAGAGGTTCTATAAACTTTGTAGCTGATGAAATTGTATTATTTATATTACAATGTGTCCACAAGTTGATATAAGAAATGAATTTATGGATATTTGGTTTATCAATCAATATAATAGAATATGTTTATGTACTTATATCCATTAGGAATCTTTTTGGAAGTCTCTTGATCATTGGGGAAGGTGGTGGTTTCTCCAGATGAAGGAAGATATATATGTAGTGTAGTGTGGCCATGATAAAAAATAAGATAACTCTAATGTTCAATTGGGGAAGAGAATAATGATTTATAGATGTATTAGGATTAATTTATTGGCTTGTGGTTATATAAATGTCTGAAATGTAATGTCAGTTGTCATACTAGGATTTAAAAAGGTTCATGCAGGCTCTTGAAAGTAGGTTTTCAGAATCAGAAAACTATGGCACTATCATCGTAGTCACACCAATGTCAAATGGAATGGGATGTTCTTATTCTAGGAGGACATTCTCTGGGGTGTTTACTGTTGGGGAATTTTTTATCCTCATAGATATATTTAAATTTTTAGCGTTAATAATGATGCTCTGTATAACAGTATGTATTTTTTCCTCAAAAACAATTACGAGTTGTGTTAGAATCATCCTAAGATTATCCATGTGTTATAAATAACTAAATTCAATACTGAATCATGAATATTGGTTCAAGATTGTAGTTTATAATTCACATTTAGTGAAAATTATAGAATATTTATATATAAGAATATTAAAAAATAAATGGGGATATTATACTTGGGTCATATGAAATTGGAGTTAGAGTGAAGAGTTTGGTTTAAGATAGATTTTTTTAGAGATAATATTTTATAGAAGGGAATTTTTTTATCACCATCATATTATGTGAGAAGGTTACCACAGCCATATCAATTATGGTATATGGGAACCACTATGTACATTTATTAATTCTTGTAATTGGATTAGATATGATTACATTTTAAATTCTAATATGTTGTGCTGAATTTCTGAATTCTTTTGGAATTCCAAAATATCCACTGTGATAGGTTTATATTTTGATGGTTAGGAGATAGGTTATAATATGGTTTGAGAATAGGGACAAGCTTTCGTAGGATTAATTAAATAATATAACATTTACATAATAATTTATATAAAGTATGGATGATTTATTATTTCACAATTTCATTGTTTAGTGTATGATATATGTCGATTGTAGTGGCACCAATAGAGTGACATGTAACTGAATATAATAGATTCTGGAATTTCATAATTACAATATAAAAAATCGATGATCGAGATTTTTTTGGTATATCAAAATGGTACAAGATATATTATGTTGGTGGAGTTAAAAAAATATAGATTGTTGTCATGCCTATTTTATATTGAGGAAATTCCATGGATGTGTTTAATTGGTTTCAAGGATTTATATAATGTAAGAATCTAAAACAATATATATGTGGGGGATTATTCTTAGTGGGGATTATATGATTGTGTCCACTATGAGGAACTATAGTGAAACTACAAATTAATAAAATATAGGATATGGTTTTCGAATTTTGGTGGATAAATATATTCATTCCATGATAATAGTAACTATGTGGATTATTTGTAGGTTTATGTTCAAAAAAGAATTACCTAGTGGGGGATTGTTGGGTTTTGTTGAGAGTACTATTTATTTGGATAATGAATGTAATTTTCATATAATTTCATTATAGAATTATTGTTTAATAAAATAGATGTCTGCATGAAGTCCCATATCTGGAATGTTTTCTAAAAGATTGGGGTCAATGCCTTTTTTTTATTCTTAATGAAATGAGAAGACCTCTTTTCGGATGTTAAAGGGAGACCCTTTACATTACCCGAAGTCCCGAGGGGTATGAAAGCATGTTTTTTGGACCAATGGGACCTCTGATGAATATTACGGTTGTAGTAAACAAGATTCTAAATTCCCTGCTATAGTAACTCCACTGCTACAGTTCCCACTATAGTACCTCTACCACATAGTGTCCATCCCACTACTGTAAAGACTCGTAAAATTCAAGGGGAATTTTTTATAAATTTCTTTTGGGATTTTAAAAGAATGCAGTTTCTGACGGCGGCAGATTCCGAGGCCTAGGGTGCCCGGAAAAAATTTCCGAAGTTTAGCTCGGGTACGTTCAGTGAACGAACGAGCGGGTTTTTCTATCTTTTGATCCGGTGCACGGAATCGAAATCTGAGGGCACCGATGGAACTGCAGCGCCGGTAATTTCTTAAGAAGATATTTTTCAGAGTTTCGTTTTCACGGGAGGAGTTGTTAAAAATTTGTGGAAGATAAATAAAAATTGAGTTACAATTTTTATTTCTTTAAAGTGGATTATCCATTGAGTGGAAGTTGGGGTAACCACCCAACTTCCCATGAGTGGATTAAAGGTGAGGTTGGGCCCACAGGAACCCCACCCCTTTCATCTTCCCTAAACTCCCTTAAACATCTCCTTTCATAAATTGGTAACTCTTCTTAACATGTTTAACCCCCCCTTTAATGTGAGACCACCCACCTCCCCCTCTCTCTTCTTTAATCATGCCAACTCACTGAATTAATTAAGTGAGTTAAGTGTTTTATTTTTAAAATTAAAAGTGCTTGGCTCAATGTAATAAAATAAGATTAGACATATTTTATTTGAGAGAGTTGATTATTTTTTTAGGAGGATTTGAAGATAAACCTCTATGCATTGAAGAACTTCTTCCTTCTTGAAGAACGCGAAGAACACAACTCTTCGACGAAGAATACTGAAACCAAAGAGCGGAGGCGTACACCTTTCATCCTTCTTTGTGACAAGAGGGGATACATGTCATCTTTGTGTACACTTGGGTGACGTCGGGCCTTCCAAGACCTTCGACAAAGAACGCTTCCTGGTCTCCATCAATGGAGGAGACACCGCCGTGGGAAAATTGCAAACGACGACGTCACCTTCCGACATCAACGAATGACACTACCTCTCCATAGATCCATCGAGGGATCACATCATGAGGTAGGGGTTTATTTTATTGTTGATCGTGATCTCATCTGTCCCCTTTCTTGGTTCAATTGGGCCGCCTGTTATCTTAATAACGGGAGGAGGTCGGACCGTACGAACACGTTCGACCCTCCTCCCCCCTTGTTTGTTTGAATTTTTTGTGGCATGTGAAAGGCGGAGTGGTGCGGGTGCACTGCGCAGAAACTATGAGAAAGGACTAAGGAGCACAGCGCCATCGCGCCGCACCGTTGAAGTCGAACAAGCCATGACACCGTCGCGCCGCGCCAGAAAACAATGAAGAGACCGCGGTTTGATTATTGAACATTGAGCGTGGATTGACGAGCGATGAAAAATGGGGCCGCAAGGTAATTTTAAAGCTCCCACAGTAATTTTAGGGACCTGAGATGAACGCCGGTACATACAGTTTTGAAAACGGACCACCGGAGAAACTCAGTGGCCCGTAGAAACCCTGGAGGTGCGGGTCGCCAGTGCGGCGCCGCCAGCGACCAGGGGCAGCGTCCGGAGCAGTCCGGCCGCAAGGAGGCGGCGGCGACCTAGCGCGTCGCCGGAGGAAACAACCGACGCGGCATTCCGAGGCAGTGCTGCAGGGGGGATACCACGGCCGCGCGTGATCCTAGAGGAATGGAGGCGGTGCAAACTACCACCGGCTTCAATCAGCGGCGAGGGGGCCGCGCAACCCCCCTGCTCTGCGGCTTCCGCTTGGCCACAGAGGCCGAGCCGCGGCAGGCCATGCGGTCAGGTCGTGCCGGTCGAGCCAGACTGCGCCCACCGGGCCGGGCCGTGCCATGATGGGTCGGACCCAGACCCGGGTCGTGTCGACCCGGTTTGGGCCTACCCAGGGTGGGTTGGGCCGGGCCGGGCTGGGCCCCGACCCCCCATTTCAGATTGTTTCTGTTCAAATGCCAATAACATGGGCCACAGACCTCTGATCGACGCACTGTCAGCTGCGATGCGATACTTGGATCGAGACGGTCGATTCGATATATTACACTCAAGTTTCGGAGAACTTTGGGTTTGGACGGGTTGGTTCGGATACGAAACCAACCGGGCCCTCGGAGCGGAAACACATATATCATGAGCTCCAGACGTCCGATTGACATGCCGTTGACATTGTTGGATTCCTCTTGAGGAGACGAAACTTTTGGCATACTTCGACCGTGGTTTGGACGCAGTTGGAGTATTTTTGGGTTGGATTGTACCCGAAATTAAACTGGGCCCCTGGAAAGGAAAAGCTAATATCTTTCAAACCGGTCATCTGCTTGGCGAACCGTCAGCGGCGTTGGTGATTAAATTCAGAAACGGTCCCTTTGAGTATACCCTGTGAGAGTTCGGGGTACAGTTGAGATATGGAAGGGTTGGTTCACACACGAAACCAACCGGGCCCCTGGGACGAAATGTCTAATAACTCATAGATCGAGTGTCTGATTGACGTGTCGTCTATTGCATTGAGACCCCTAGGACGAGGAGGTCAATTGAGATACTTCTATGTGGGACATGTGATACATGGAGTATCGACCTGTAGTTCGTGGAGCAAACCCTCCAGGAGATGGGCATACAGAGTACAGAGACCGTGTAGCTGGCTGTGACCAATGACTGCTTGTCCGATTTGATTCGGAGTGACTAGAATATTCTAGTGGGGAGCACTACTTTGTGAGGTGGCAGACCCATGGCGGAGGAGCTCTACTTTGTGAGGTGGTAGAACCGCGGTACTCGACAGGAGGCGTACCTATGTAGGCTGTGAGGTGGAGCACAACTATGTGAGGTGGCGGACCCATGGAGGTGGAGCACTACTGTGTGAGGTGGCAGACCCGCGGTACTCGACAGGAGGAGTACTTCAGCAGTCCAAGGTTAGTGAGAACTACCTCGGAGTCGTGACAGGACCAATGTACACTCTAGAGACGCGGCTCTTCATCAGTTACGGATTCGATAATGAAAATCCTGGTTTGATCTGAGTCTATGATCTTTGTGTTTCTTCATGTTTGAGATGGGTCACATGATAACTTAGGTATATGTATGGGCATATACCTGGGTAGTGGTTATCTGTTGATTTCATAATATTTGTGTTTCCTCTTGATTTAGATGGGTTACTTGATAACTTAGGTATATGTATGGGCTTATACCTAAGTAGAGGTTATCTGTTGAGATCTTCTTTGTGGTTATCCTTGTTGGATTTAGTGAGACCTTGAGGGTCTCGGGGTCCCTAATGAGTATCATTATACTCACCCCTGCACGGGTTCTGCCCGCACCTCGTTGTGTTGGTGGCAGACGACGGGTAGTGCTGATGGAGGCCGAGTGTTCGAAGACTGGACAATACCCGGAGGTGAACGTCACGACGAGTCAGTATCCGGAGGTGGGCTTCACGGCGAGACGATACTTGGATGAGGATGATAGGCAAGAGCGTTGTGGAGGCTATCTGTACCTACCCTGTAGGTAGGATCCGTGGTGGACGATCCAGGAGTTGTGCTATCTGTACCTACCCTTCAGGTAGAATCCGAGGAGGATGACCCAGGAGCTGCTTCCTTTCTTACAGATGTTGTCTTTTCTGTTGTACTTTCATTCAGTTGTAGTTGTACTTTTAGTTGGGTTTGTATTCTGGACCTTTTTATTTTTAGAACATTCTTTTTTTACTTAGTGTTTTACTTCCAATTGTACTCTGCGGTGTTTAGTTTACTTTTATAAAGGAAATGCCTTCCCAATTATCGAGATTTATGCCTTTGGTGCTAGTCGCCAGCCCCTGGCCTATGGAAGGCTGGCTTGGGGTAGTCACGGCATGGGCACTGAGGATGGGTCGTGACAACTACTAATCTTCCACTTTTAAACTACTGCTATAGTTCCCCTATATAGTACTGCTATAGTGCCCCCACTGAGAATTTCTTCCCTACCTAAAATCTATCCTGGGACTTTTAGATGCAAAGTAGGAGCCTTTACCACTTAGGTAAAGGCTCTCTACCATAGTTGGAATATAAATAACCTATTTAGTATATGAATTTGAAGTTGTAGGTGTAGAGGCATCCCCTTATAGAGGATCCAAGGAATTCATTAGTAAATTGATTCTTATAATTGTTGATTCCAAGTGTTAAACTAATTCTACACAATTGTAGCCTAAGTGTTTTAATGGATATATCGGCTTAATTTGAAGGGACATAGAATATTTATTTTTTAGAAAAATATAATAACCCGAGGATTTATGATATATTTACTTTTTAAATAAAATTTATTTTCTAATATAATTATTTCAATGAAATGAAGAGTTTTAAAGCACAACATTATACCCTTAAAAGTTTAATATTAACATTCAAAATTATTATAAAGTGGTAGAATTATAATGTATAAATTGGAATTTGTTTTAAAAAAACTATTCATTTATTAAATTAATTCATTGAAATTTAAGTAGATTTTTAATGAAAATAAAATTATTCAGTATTGAATAGTTGATTTTTTAAAAACATTTTTTTAGGAACACAACATGTACATTACATATTAAATTAAATTAAAAAATATTTAGGAATTCATTTAATGAAATGTAACAATATTATATTTAATGATAATTTTTAATATTCATCTAATGGTGATTATGATGCATGTGAAATGGATATTTCTAGTCTAATTATTTATATTATATTGTTTTAAAAAATAATTTTTGATTTATTATATTAAATGTATTCCAAACAGCTCTATAAATTTAATATTTAAAATTATATTTCACATATTCTATTAGAATGTTTTAATTTTTAATACTTCCTTTTATATATTTTGGTCATTATGAATTGTATTCATGGTAAGGATGTTTCACCTTGGTAAAGGTGAAATGGGTAAGAAGGGTTAAAACATTGGTATATAGATTTAAAATCTCTCTACAACATTACGTTATCCTATTGTTTGATATTTTATTTTCCATTATTAACCACATTCCAAAATTAATGAAAAATGGTATTATTTTTCATTGATTATTACATTATATTATTCTAAGAAATGGAATCATACAAAATGTCACTTCTTTAAAATTTAATTTATCTTAAAATATTTCATCTGGATAGAAAAGTTACGAACAAATATAAAATTATATTTTTATCATATATTATTTAAATTTGTCATAATAAATGATTTTTTTAATTATTATATAATTAAATTTATGTATTACGCAATTCTGATATAGTTCTTGTTTATGTAGTAGAAAAATCAACGTAAAATATTTTAAAGTCAATATAAATAATTTTTTTGTATGAAATTTTCTATTTCAATATTTAAATTTTTAAATATGATTTTTAGAGTTTATAAATTTTATTCATATTTGAATTAAATGGATTGATTGGTGTCATTGATGTCAACATAAATGAATAGTCTCATAAAGGACATTAAAAATATTTTATGGTAAATAATGTTTTTTTAATTGATTCAAATATCCAAAAAATCATGAAATGGGATAAGTGAAATTATAAATTGTTTCAAATTTCGTATTTGGGGAATTTTCACTTAAAATTTCACCTTATATGTAAATTTATAACCATTATTTGAAAATTTTATGTTGCCATTTTTATGGATATAAATAATAAATAAGGGAATAAAACTAAATGATATTGTTTAAAAATAATCATTTACAAGAATATATTTTATTATTTTATGGTATTTAAACTTTTCCATCATTCCTATTAAAAATTATGATCTTTTCTGCTTTAAATGATTTTAATATATAATATATTTAAAATTTTTATGGAATTCCATGTGTTTCATATCCATTAAAATTAAAACGAAACCTTTTCATATTCGTTGTTGACATTGTTTGTTCTTTATATATTATAGAAGACTTGCAAATATACCATAATAGACTCCTTCTTCAATTCCTTGATTTTTATTTCATTCAATAATATCATCCTTTAAATGCTTACAATGTATACTATAGAATGTTTCTCAATGGAGATTTACACCAATTAACATTAGAATATTAAATTTTATTTAAATATATATACCCTATAAATAGAATTTTTTCTATGATAAAATTATTAATTTGGTATCCTAAATATTAACTACATTTATAGTGATTATGGAACAACCATTATCCATCTCGTTTTCATCCTATGGGAGTATAATATAATGATCACGTATAAATTCCAACTAATACCTCTATGTGTAGATGCAATTAATATTCAATTAATAGTTCTCATTGAATATGATAATGATGTATTCGATGAATAATTATGATATTTATGATGTTATAAATGTTATATAATTTTTAATTATTATATAATCTTCTTCTATTCCATCCATCCAAAATGGAAACATCACTCATGCTTAAATTTAGAGTACCATCTCCAGGGTTTAAAGTAATTAATTTTTTCACCATGTAATATAAATAGTTTTACAATTGACTATAACAACTAAATATTATTTTCATGAAATTATTAACATTATATAAAATATGTAACCATTATCAATGTTTAAGGATTTGGTCTGTCAAACCAAAAAATGCATGAAAAATGTATCATTTATTATTCGAATTAATATTTTAATAACAATTTTCTAATAAATGAGTGATAAGTTTCTATAAGAAAATCAGGTATGTCATGATTTATATTATTATGTTTATTAAACATTTTTATAATAAATATATAAATATATTACAATAATAAGTAATATTATATTTTATACAAAAAATACTAGACATGAGGTATGGGTTTATGTTACAGTCACATGTATTTTCAATATTGTTTACTCAAAAAAACCATTGATATAAATTTTATAGTTCATATACATTAAATAATAAATATATTCTAATCATATTTTTATTATATAATGTTAAGGTATTTCATTCATTTCCTGTGTTTTAACTTAATAAGAAATATATAAGTGTTATAAATAATAACCATCTTTATCCTTATTTGGTTGATGAATTTTATCTTCCATGTCCATAAAATTCAAAAAAAAAAATTTATAATTGGTCATTAATATATATGAAATTAATTACAGAGGTAATTTAGAATACCATTGAATTTATATATATGGTTTTAAAAAATAATCATTCATAATGTTTTCTAAAAAAATGTTTTGACTACACAGGTATAAATGGATTATTTAGTTTTAATATATGTGACATGAAATAATTTCCCCACCTTAATGGACAATATTTTCTTTGAATTAATATTCCCTATCTATTTATGATGAAAATAAATATTTATCTAATCTTTTAATTTTAATTTTTTATTTTATCAAAATAAAAATATATTTTATCATGTTTTAAAATATATTTTCGAATGATATTTTTATGGTATTTTATTTTATATTATAATCCATTAAATAATGATATAATTAAATACGGTTACAATATTTATATATCTTCCACCTCATTTTTTAGTTCATATTATTATGAAGATTCTATGAAACCCATTTCATCCCTATAGATTAGTTAATTTATATATTAGAACTTTATAAAACCATTTCATTGTTTGGGTTATGACATTTTGAAATGTTGAGTTATTTATAAGATTATGGACGAAATTTGATATTTTTTATTCATTGATTGGTGGTTTTGATATAACCTTCATATTTACTCGATATATATATATATATATATATATATATATATCATGAGATTGGTATGGAAAAAGAGTTGATGCTATCAATAAACACTAATAAATAGATAGGGATTACGGATCCACTATGATATGTTAAACAAGTGTTGAATCATAATACACTATTAAATTAAAAATATGTATTAATGCATGTTCCACGATGATATAACGGGTTCAAAAGTTTTCCTTGATAGATGAAACTGATTATATGATTATGATGGTTCCACACTCGTAATGAAATTTTTTATTCTTATGATTATAACTCAAGGATCATGAAATATTTTTGATGATCATATAATCGTGTGAACTCCTAATGTATATTGCTTAAATAATGATTATAATCTATAGATTGATATATATGATTCTCAATTGATAATAAAATGTTATCATAACCTTTTTATCATGACATGCTTATATATGATCATTGGTTGATATCTCCCATGTTTACTCGTACTCATAAAATGAGCCCACCCCTAATTATGTTTTAATTTTACCTGGATAATGATGAATTTTTATAAGTATGATGAGTAAAAAATGAAAAATTATATAATAAATAGTGTCACGTAATATGAATATTTTACGGAAATAATTTTTTTCTATTTATAGTCCCCATGTTCACTAATACATTATAGTTTTTCGGAATGCAATGTTATTAGATTCAATGAATAATCATCTAAATGGATGTAATATTTATGTATAAACTTCAAAGGTTGTCCATGTTAGTATGAGAATAGGAAAAATATTATAAATACATAAATTTGGGAAAATCCCTGGGATAATCAGTTGTATAGGAAAACATAATAATGTTTTGGTAACTTATATATTATAGGGTTTTACTAAAAAATAAATCATTGTCATTAAAAAAGCTGATGTGGTTTTGGTAATGATGCATGAGCCAGAAATAAACTCTAAAATATATCGTTGAGGATATCTCATCTATCACTATATTTCACTTTGAATAGGTCCTTTCTATGAAACTATTTTGAAACTCTCATGCACTATTCTAGAGTTAATTCAAATTTTATTTATGAACCACTTTGAAATATTTGATTGGATAATGACCACAAATTACCTAGGATAAACTTGTGGTGTTATAAATTGTAAATAAGGATTCATTATTTTTATATCTGATGCATTAATATTCATTTACATGTCATTTTTCACTCTGATTATTTTAATTTTATACATAAAAATATATATTTGGTTCAATAAAATGATTTTAAATTAAATTAGTCCTGCTAAGAAAGAATATGAGGGAAAATGCAATGATTTTCCAACTAGGTAACAGAATTATCTATAACCTAGATTAAATAATCTTATTATAATTGTCACATAACATTATGACGACATGAATCATGATGATCTTTCAAACCATCAATAGATTGATCAAATTTGTGTTGAGTGATTTTTGAGGTAACATGAACCATCTATCATATAGCCTTTTATTCCACTAGTTATAGAAAAATGGATTTTACCAATAATAGAATATTTTTTATTTTGGTATTGAATTCTAATTTTCATTAAAAAAAATATAATTCATTAGGTGAAGTGGATAAACTATTCAATCATATTAGAAATCTAGGGTTAAATATAGAAATTGAATCAATGTGAATTAATGATATTTAAAGTATATTTTTTTTAGAGTGAACAGTCCTCTTATTCATCATCAATAATTGGGGTATAAATTTATTTAGCCTATGTAGGAGGATTATTAATTCATTTTTACAAATGAGGAAATTTATAAAACAATATAATGGTATTCATCTATTTTAGTCATCAATCCTGTAAGATAAATTTCTTGAATATTTTCTATTATATAATAAAGTATCTAAATAGAATTATGAATAACATAAATAGTATATATGATTAAATCATTTAGTGTACTGTCATGTAGAAATGGAAAATGTATATTTCCTACATTTTGATGGGTTTTTATGAAAATTAAAATGTAGAATCATGAAAACCTGAATAAATCACAAGGTGGAATAATATTCTAGTAACTAACATGTACCAAATATTGGAAGAAACATTTTGATAACTTACTGAATGGGAAATGGTGGTGATTTATATTTTTAAGGGATTATTATAATACCAATTAATGTTAAAATTTGACAAAGAGTTGGGTTGTTACGGTGGTTGAGAGGATGATTCCAACTAACACAACACCCACACTATGATATCAAAAATGATAGTTGTATTTGAATTACACCAACTAGTTCTTGAATCCAAATTTTTATGTTGATTATCTACATCAATATCCTCTTAAGACCAAATGGAGTGGGAAATATCACATGATCATGATTATCGGAGTGCGTTATGAGAATGAAGCAGTGAAATAGACAATTTAAATCCAATATAGAACAACTAATATTGTTTTTTCGAATAGATTTACTGACTATTTTATATATATTGAATTTTTTATTGGTATCAAATTAGTAGATAAAATATTATATGTTGAGGTAGTAGTGAAAACTCTTAATGTTATGATGCTCACACAAAAAGACTATAGTTCCTATAGGTTAATTTTTTTGGGTGTGTGCCTCTTGAAAATATCATGATTCAATATCGAGATGAATTTGATGAGATTATAAGAATTGAATGGAATTATTTTTATAAGTACCTTATATGTTTATATAAATGGGAAGTTATTTTTCATATTTCTAATTAAGCTATGATTTTCTAAAAATGTGGAGAATATTATTAACATGTGATGGAAATTAATCATATCATACGAGTCTTCATTCAAAACCATGAAGAGTATAAATATAACATGATTGTGTAGTTTTGTATCAATGTATTTCCTTCATTTTCAATTTTATTCAATTGGATATTATGTGAGGTGGGTATAAATGGATAATTTTTTGTGATTCATATTATTGAATTAGATTTTATTCATATAATATTCTCCCTATTAATTTGTTATTAATGTAGATGTTTTATTATATTTTAATTCCATAATACATGAATTTTTCATATTTTATACTACATGTTAATGAAATAAAAAAGTTATTTCATATACAATTATATATGATTTTTTCTACAGATAATAATTTTATTTTGTTCGGAGAAGACCATGAAAATATTTATTTTCATGGGTATTTGAATATTCCATGAAATAAGAAAAATAAATCATTATACTTTTCAGGATGACTACTTGAGTATTTTTTAATGTTATATTCGTGTTTTATATGTGATATTTGAAAACTATTTTATGTAGGCTTTATAAAAAATCCATAATCCGAGATAGCTAAAAGTTCCTAGACACATTGCTTATATGGGATGGTGAAGCCTTGGTTAACCATTATATTAAATGAAAATATTGGCAGCCAGATGGAGTAATGTGTGTGTGTAGTATAGTGCAATACCTATATGCGGTGGTGTTATGGTGGATGTTCTTGAATGGGATGATGCAAGTAGGGATCTAGAGCGGAAAACATAACTCCCAACTTGTGTTACATGGAATTCATTAACCTATTAAGTAAAATGTAGCTGGGAATAATAAGTGTGAATGACTCATGTTGTTGTACACTTTTCATTCATCAATAGAATTATCATGACATATCATGGTCCAGTGACCTCATCTCTTTGGGTTGTTCAGTTGGGTGATTTTTTTTCATTATCATCCATACTCATTCAAGAAAATAACAATATGGTTATTCTGCTATTTCCAACTCTACAATGATCATGTGATCATTGGAGTTCAGTATTTCATCACATGACCAAGGTTACATCGAAATACAATGATCTATGTCAAATCCAAACACTCAATATATTCAATATTCATGTACTACCATGAATGAACCTAAGAATCCTAAGCCTCTTGGTGAATAATATTCATTAGATGATATTAATTCATGATTAATACATTGGATATGAGTAAGATCAATGGAAAATCATTATGTTGAACTGTTATTAAGGTAAAAAAAATTAATCAGGAAAATTAAAATAATATTAGTACTTCATACCGCATTCATGCACATGAAAAATATTAATGGATTTACATTTTATACTCTTTGAGAACATAAGATGAATGAAACTTGATTCCTTGTAGAATTAAAAACTATTACCTATGATTTAAAAATGGTGGTTAATAATTTATTGAAATTATAAGAAATATTGAATCATATCCTTATTCTAGAATAATTATAAGGCCTCTAACACTATTTTAAAGTGATGGGTAATGATAAGAACTAATTACCAAGTATCCATAGTGAGGGTGAGTCTCAAGTGATCGGATATCTATATAAAGAAGAAGATAATACCAATTGATTTAGTTATGAATTTTAATTGACCATGAATGACTATAATACACATAGTTTCTTGGCTATATAAAATGCGATTTCATGAAATAAATACCTATTGTTAATGGGGGTATTTTGGATGTGTAATATAATATCCAACATCTTTAAATAATTCATATTAAAATAATAGTTAAAATAAAAGATTATATTATAAATATATTTATTTTCTCTAATTATAGATTTTCCCCAATGAATAATATATTTTTTGTTGTTCATAAATTTTGTATTTATGGGTGGTGAAAAATATTGAACAGAATTGAAATATCATTTTGAGAATCTAAAACATTCATTTACTAAAGATATAAAGATAGTTGTTATACTCATTGATATAATCCTTATTAGTGGAAGATGAAGATATATATTTTTAACATAAGAACATCATTATACATGTTATTGGGTATGTACATGTGAATTTGTGATCCATAAATATTGGGGTAGAAGTACCAGCGAGCATCCTATAGTGGGTCATTAAGAAGGTTATGGTGATTTTGACAGTGGGTTTATGTAGTTACTAAAAAGGATTGATGGGGAGAATATAATTTGGTGGTATAAATAATAAAAGTATAATAGTTAGCTCAATGGGCATATAACCAAGTTCAAAATGAATATCAACTAATGGGGTGTGTAAAGGGTACATTCCTTAAAGAACTATATTTTTTTAATATTCTATAAAATCATTGAAAGATGGAATTACCACATTGGAAATATGTTTCCCTTATATATGATCTATTAAATTATTTTTTTGATCTCTCTAATATAATTATTCTACATTCTGTGATAATGTTGACATAAATATTAAGTGGGGTATAAATTTGATCATATTTCAAGAGGATGTATCTAAAATAAAAATTCCTCTTAAAAGTGGTCTGACAATGATTCTCCCCCTAATAAGTGGTAATTAACTATCCTGTTAATAAATAATTGGTATAAAATTTTAGGCCCCCAGAAATTATAAAATAAATTTTATATATGGAATTAGATATTTATTTTTATTAGTTTATTACACATATTTTAAGAATGTACACAATGGCTAAAGTGAATAAAGTAGGACAATATTTCCCTGAGTTGAATCTAATGAGTGGGGAGAAAATAAATATATTTTACTTTCAATAGATGTATAAGATGATGTTATCTGAAAACATTTCCCACTAATGTATGAAAAATTTAAATCTAATATTATCAATTATTATAATTGTAACACCCCAAGCTTCCACGGTACACTTCTCTTTGAATAATACAGTAGCATGTGTTGTACGCAACTTCGAGTTCTAACACACACCACAACCAATCAAAGTAGCCGTTATGAATTGTAATACCTAATTTTTTAAATTTTTATAAATATTATCTTTCCAAATGGACTTCTTTTTTGTATTTTGAATATCGAAATTATCCTAAGTTGATTTTTTTGTAATTTTCGGAGAACTTGTAATTTTTTATGAATAGTAAAAAATACTAAAAAACAACTTTTTTTAATCAAAATAATTTATAGTGATAAATTATACTATTGAGTGGTTTTAAAGTATAATTATAAAATATTTGTACCATTTTATCCAATGGTGTTCATTAGAATTAATTTCACTTTGAAATTGGACATAAACAATTGCCAAAATTTTGATAAGTATTGTTTCTTAAAAACACGCTATTTGTTGTGACAGTGGAAATTAGTTATAAAAATAATTAATGCAACATATATGTTTGGAATTTTGTAAAATGGTAATCATTTTTTAATTTGGAATATCAATTATAGCTTAGGGTGAAATTTTGGGATTGTTCTGAAAAACATCAATTTTTGATGAAAAGTTAAACCACTAAGTGGTAGTTAAAAAAGTGATTTTTTGTTTAAATTAAAAATTGCCACTTCTGTGATTTGATTTTCAAAAATACTACATACATTTTTTTCATTAGGAAGTAAAATTTTGTTCAATGGGATTAAAATAATTTTTGGTGAATAGTAACTTTTAAGTTTAATTAATCGCGATTACAGGTAATTAGTGAAATTTAAGGTAAAAATGATATTATAAAAATATGAAAATACCATTACACTTGTCCTACCCCTATTGGATGATTAATGGCCATCCAAGACAATCCTTGGGTCATCTTGGTGACCCCATGGAGCCACTTTGGTAGGAAATAACATTAAAAACATTTTATTTAATGTTAAAATAAAAATGTCACAAACAAGAGTTGTTTTACTAAAACAATTGATAAATGGGGTTATAGAAGTCATATTTTGACTATAAATATTAATTATAAATATAAAAATATTTCCTACATCGTGATACTTTTTTTTATAATTTTTAGACATTAAATATATTAAATTATTTATGACACCATGATAATGGAGCGATTACCTCATTAATTATCGATTTAAATAAAATAAAACGATAATGTAAAATATAAGACATACACTTGTCAGAAACCTATTGGATGGGTATATTTCTTACCCTTATCAAATTATCCTCAAAATATATATGTGTGTGACCTTTAAAATCCGAAACTCATTATATAATAAAGTAACATTTCATGACATTCCAAGAGTGCCCCTCCTCTCCTCTTATAAAAGGCCCCCCACCACTACCACCTTACTCACACCTTCAAAGCCTTTTGGATCGCCCAAACTCTGCCCAAATACTCTCTCAACTTCTCTATATTACTCCTTGAAGCCTCACTTTTGGAAGAATTCTTCCCAAGGAAGCCTTTGACTCAAATGAAAAAAGAGTTACCCGAATTTAAGGAAATGTCTTCTCTTATGTTATTTTGTTTAATTTTTCTTCTCCAACCCCTTAAACTCTTTTTATTCCTTTATTTTGTAACAAAACCGGTATCTTAAATATATTAGGATGTTGTTATAATAATTATTCGAGCTGAAATTACACACACCTACATCTAATGGTTAACGAACATACTGTTTCTGTGGATGGAGAATTTCTATCTCACGAAAAGATGATTGTTCAACACTCATATAACTCCTTCAAAGGTGGACATTAATATGTCACTATATTTATATATGATATATAATATGTTTATGTATTCCTTAATCTTTTGTATTTTTCATTTATGGCATACCTTTATGGTTTCCATTCTGGGTAAACATGATATTTTCATTTTTGGATGTGCAGACTACCGCCCCCTCAAAGTGATTTGAAACGTTAATGCCATATGTGGGATGTATAAAGGATTGATGAAATGGTATTTTACCTTATATTATAGTACAATTATATTATACTTTTATATAGTTATAACTTCATTCCATTTAATAATAAAAATAAATGAAAGTAGTGTTTATGTGTACGTACGACTTACCGTCTCCTTGAACGGTGCATTTAATTTCTTACCTCTAAATGTTATGTAATATTATAAATGAATGTATATACTGGATATATATGATGTATATGATATATACATCATGAATATAATTATGGATATAATGGATATTTTACCACATGAACAACTTGTAATTTTAAGAAGTTTATTTTTGACTCAGGTACCAAAGATCGACGAAACAACCGTTATTTACATAAATAATTACATAATGTTAATAACATGATAATAAGTTATATAAAAGGAATAATAAACTTGAAAAAGGTTTTTAAGAAATTATAAATTAACTCTACTTTATTATTCAGGAGGTTAAAGAACGGTCGAGTCAAGTCGGACACGAGGAAAGGGAATTTCTTTACCCAATTTCCATTCTTTGGGTTAACCTCCTACATTCAAATTATGTCATGATATTATTATGTACTATTTTATATTTGTACTTTATTTATGTGTACTTATAGTGAATACACATAATAGATATATTTTATTTTAAAATGATCTTTGTAAGGACTTCGTCTCAATCTCCTTTCCTTGAGGCATATTTGGTTTTATAAACAACTTTCATTTATACGGTGTATAAACCCCTTTGACTTTTACTTTTATTCAAAAGGAATATTTTTATATGAAGCATTTTTACTAAACGACAAAATAAATGTTTTTTCTTATGTATGCGGCGACAATGACTTCTCCACCGCCGTGATTATTATTTGAGTTTCTGCTTCCTCTATAAGCCATAACTTTTTTTAAAGAAAAATAAATACCATGTTTTACTTATCATTTATTCTGTTATTGAAAATGGTTTTGATAAAGTTTTTATTATATCAATGTGTTGTATTGATATCATGTGATTGAAGTGTGGAAATATTATGTTTACTTTATACATGCTTTACGTGATACATTTATGTTATGGTTTATGATATGTTTAAACCTGTTCATATGTGGAATGAATTGGACATAATAAGTGATGGGTGGAGCCCACAATAGCTCCTCGATGCATCGGTAGGTCTCATGAGACAAACTAGTGTCTTGGCATGAGGCCTTGACAAAATCTTATTTGTGGTCTTGGCATGAGGCCTTGGCTACGTGGTTATGATAGTATGTCATTATGCATTCCATCATTATGAAAGTGGTTATTGATATTGCATGTGATGATTTGACTAGTATAATATCCATGTCAGTAAGTAAATGGAATTATTTAATTTAATTTTTTCCATATTAATCTGATGTTCATGTTTAAAAAGGCTTTTCTTTTAGTTATACATTGCCTTAAATATTAATGTTTATTTATGAAAGCTTCTGCAATCTTGTTATCCTTACTGAGCATCTGAGCTCACCCCATTCAATGTTTTAATATTTTCAAGGATGTGAAGAGGTATTTTATAAATGGCTTGTAGGGATAGTCAGAAGAGGATATGAGTGTGGACTATGGAGACTTTGTTATTAGTTTATCACTTTATGATTTAATGTAACATTTATGAATGTTTCTAGTGTTTCCAAGGCTACTAAACTAATCGGTCGTTCGAGACTTGATATTTTGAGATCATGCCAATGTTACTCAATAACGCACCGACGCTAGGTAACTGGGGTCGGGGCATTACAGTTGGTATCAGAGGCAGTTTAGTACTAACCTTGGAAGCTGTATTTAGATAAACTCTTATTAGGGCACATAGCCTGAAGACATACTTTGTGGATTAGTATAGAAGAACGTCCTAGAATTTTGGTATTATAGAGATTTTGTGAGTTTTCCAAGTAATACATCCATGTCTGGATATGAACAGGTAGAGGAAGCTCTAGCACAGATGTACCTAGGGGTAAAACCCAAAAAAGACCACTTTGAGCAAGATTCACACGGGAACTGGTGCACGACAACGGGCCTTGCTGCACTCTTGGTTACGACACTCCAGGGGGATATGCTTAGGATATTTGTCATTTTCTTTAGAAACCATTATGAAGGTATTATGAGTACATACTTCTTCAAAGAAAACATTTTTATGATTATGGACTATATCCATAAATAGTTCAATTTATGTTATGTATTTTACAATTATTGAATTATGTATTTTAATTCATAAAGTAACCTAGTTTATGCCATTGTTTAGAAATGGCGCCTAGTGGGAGGAATGGAAACTGTATCAATGCATGAACTCCATGTAGGGATTGACCTCCTGCTCACGATAATTATTGTGTAGCTGGAGATACAACTGGTGCTGATCATCTTATTACAATACTGGGAAAACTCACTCAGGTAATGAATAATAACCTTACTCATATGGAGCACCCTGATCCGCAACATGGAGGATCAATGTTAGACCGCTTCATTAGGAAAAAATCGCCAACATTTAATAGGGTTACAAATACATTAGTAGCTGAGCAATGGATAAACTCCTTAGGGAAAATATTCAATGCCTTGGGGAGTAGCGAAAGGGAGAAGGTTGTCATGGCAGTCTACCGCCTCACTGGTGATGTCGATCAATGGTGGTCACTGATTCAAAACACAAAGGAAGATGAAGAAGTGTCAAGTATGGAATGGAGGGAGTTTAAGGAAATTTTATTATAAAATTACTTTCCACATGACCATCGAGCCGATATGGTAAGGCAATTTCTGAGTCTGAGGAAGAAGGAGGACGAGAATGTCACAAAGTATGAGGCTAACTTTACATGGTTAGCAAGGCATGCTGCAGATTATATACGTAACCCAAGAATTAAGATTGATCGTTTCTTTGATGGGTTAAAACCATTAATCCATTGAGCATTAGTCTCACAAACATTCTAATCGTACAATGATATTGTCTCATGTGCTGTCAAGATGGAAAAGGAATTCTCTAAGTCTTATGACTTTAAAGAAAAGCAAGAAAAGAAAAGATCCTATGATCAATCTAGAAATGGAAATAAGGGGAAGAAGGGAAGATTTTAATATCAGTCCTGAATTAAATGTGGGAAGAAACACCCTGGTACTTGCTTGAAGGGAATGGGAGTCTATTACAAGTGTGGTGAAAAAGGCCACCAAGCTCATTATTGAAAGTGAAATAAAGTTTTTGTCAATGTTGAATTCTATAATTGTAGAGAGACGAGACATTATGCAAATGAATGTCCTATGCGTCAGGGTAACTTACCTCAGAAGAGGCGAAGGGATCAAGGCCAAGCTTTTTCTATCACTACTTCTGACGTTGAATCTCCGAAAGATGTGATGGCAGGTAATTTAATGGTTTCCTCAAGTTTAGAAAATGCTATATTTGAATCTGGATCATCGAATTATTTCATATCTTCACAGTTTTCTAAAAAATTAGATATTTCTAATTTGATTTAACAAGAGAATTGTAAGTCAAAACTCCTAAGAGAAGTATCATTGCAACAAAGTTTTGTGAATCAGTCCCCATTAGAGCACATAAATGTTCTTTATCTACTTATCTCATTGTCAAAACTATAATTGAGTTTGATATAATCCTCGGTATGGATTGGAATTTGGACTATGATGAAAAGATATATTGTAAGAAGAAGGAGGTTATGATTTCAGATGATGATGGTAAGAAACACATTATTTTTACAGCATAATCGTCACCACCTAATTCTTATTTAGATCCACCCCCAGTAGCACAACTAAATTCAATTATTTGGGAGGAAGAGAATAAAATGACTAAGGGAGAGGAAAGGAATGATCAAATATAGAATGTACCAACTATGAAAGAATATGAAGATTTGTTTCCGGATGATTTACGTGGACATCCTTCAGAATGAGAAGTTGAGTTTTCCATTGATTTAATTCCTGGATCAAGGCCTATATTGAAGACCCCTTATAGAATGGACATCATGAAATTAGTTGAACTAAACAAACAACTAGAGGAATTGAGTAATAAGGGATTTATTTGCCCTAGTTTTTCTCCATGGGGAGCCCCTATAATTTTTGTTAAGAAGAAAGATGGATATATGAGGTTGTGCGTTGACTACAGGGAGATCAATGTTATAACAATAAAGAAAAAGTATCCCCTACCTCGTATTGATGATTTATTTGACCAATTTCATGGAGCTCAAAATTTTTCAAAGATTAACCATCGATCAGGATACCATCAGTTGTGTTTGAAGAATGAATACATTCCGAAGACAGCATTTCGAACAATGTACGGGCATTATGAGTTTACAGTATTGCCTTTAGGATTGACTAATGCACCCTCTGTATTCATTGATTTATCAATAGAGTTTTCAAGGAATATCTTGATGATTTTGTGGTGGTATTTATTGATGATATCTTGGTATACTCCAAAATCTATGAAGATCATGAAAATCACTTGCGCGTTATCTTGAAGACTCTTAGAAGGCATGAATTATATGGGACGTTTAGCAAGTGTGAATTCTTGCATCAGGAGATTTATTTTCTTGGCCATATTGTCTCTAAGGATGGAATTTCTATTGATCCTTCTAAGACCAAGGAAATCCAGGAATGGCCGACACCGACAAGTATAACTGAGGTACGCAGCTTTATTGGTTTGGCGGGTTATTATCGAAGTTTTGTCCAGAAATTTTCCCGATTGGCTAACCCATTAACGAAGCTCACACATAAAGGGGTTAAATTTGTCTAGAAAAAAGAGTATGAATAATGTTTTGGTGAACTGAAGAGAATAATAGTCAATGCTCCTATATTGAATCTACCATTAGGGAATGCTGGGTTCGTTATTTATAGTGATGCATCAATGAGAGGACTTGGTTGTTTCCTTATGCAGAATGACAGGGTTATTGCCTATGCATCACGACGGCTAAAAATTCATGAGTAGAACTATCCTACTCGTGATCTTGAGTCAGCTTCTATAATCTTTTCCTTGAAGATATGGAGACATTTTCTCTATGGTGAAAAATGTGATATATATACCGATCACAAGATTTTGAAATATATTTTCTCACAAAAAGAACTCAACATGAGCCAAATGAGATGGCTTGAACTACTCAAGGATTATGATTTCATGATACACTACCACCCAAGGAAGGAAAATATGTTTGCAGATGCTTTGAGTAGAAATGATCATGGAGTTTTGAACATGATGAGAGTGGAAAGGGATCCTATTTTCATTGATCTAGTAACGATGGATATGGGAATCACCATAGAGGGTGAAACATCAGAGAAATTTCAAATGGTTTCCAAACCATATTTACTTGAAAGGATAAAGTGTTCTCAGGCCAATGATGAAGAGTTGAAAAAGAAGATTAAAGCTGTGAATGATGGGTGATTGAGTGACTTTGTGAATGAAGACAGAATTTTTAAATTTGGGAGGAGACTTTGTGTTCCCGATATACCTGATTTAAAGATGGAATTGTTGGATGATTCTCATAGTTCCAATTTCTCTATACACCCTGGGAGCACCAAAATGTATAGGGATTTAAAGGGACATTTTTGGTGGGACAGCATGAAGATGGATATTACTGATATTGTGTCAAGATGTATGGTTTTTCAACAAGTGAATGCTGGAAGGAAACTACCTGGTAAAGTATTGCAACCTCTTCCCCTACCTGAGTGGAAATGGTATAATATTACGATTGATTCTGTCATGGGACTACCAAAGACTCCTCGAAGGAATGACACAATATTGGTCATTGTTGATTATCTCACGAAGTCAGCACATTTTCTTGCTATAAGGGAAGATCTACCACTTGAACGCCTAGCAAGACTATATATTAATGAAGTTGTGAGACTTCATGGAGTACCCCAGTCGATTGTCCTGGATCATGATCCTCGTTTTACATCAAGATTCTGGAAAAGTCTTCAGAAGGCCTTGGATACTGAACTTCGATTGAGCCCTACTTACCACCCTCAAACAGATGGACAATGAAAAATAACTATTAAAACCTTAGAAGAAATGTTGAGATCATGCTCACTTAACTTTCAAGGAATGTGGGATCAATATTTACCTCTGGTAGAATTTTCCTATAACAATAGCTTTCATTCTAGTATTCAGATGGAACCATATGAATTGTTATACAGAAAAAGATGTCACACACCAACCTGTTGGGATGAAGTTGGTGAATGAAAACTTGTAGGCCCAGAACGGGTTGAGGAAACGATGGAAAAGGTGAATGTAATCCAAAACCACATCAAATCAGCTCAAATTAGGCATAAGAGCTATGCCGACAACCCAAAGAATGATTTGGAATTCCAGGTAGGAGATCATGTTTTCTTGAAGGTATCTCCATGGGAGAGAGTTATACGTTTTGGTAAAAAGGGTAAATTGAGTCAAAGGTACATCAGACCCTTCGAAATTCTAGAACGAATTGGGGTTGTAGCTTACCGTTTGAAAATGCCGCCAATTCTCTCCAAAGTTCAAGATGTATTCCACGTATCACTATTGGGAAAATACAGGCCTGACCCAACGCATGTACTCACCTATGAGGAATTAGAACTGGAACCCAATATGTCTTATTGATAATATCCTTTCAGGATTCTGATACAAGAGAATAAGTGCTGAGAAACTGGATGACTCGTCTGGTAAAAGTTCTATGGAGAAATCATAAGATGGAGGAGGCAACGTGGGAACCCGAGGAACTGATGATGAAGAATCACCCAAGTCTTTTTATACAGTGATGTTATATGAAATTTCGAGAATGAAATTATTTGAAGGAGGGGAGAATGTAACACCCCAAGCTTCCACAGTACACTTCTCTTTGAATAATACAGTAGCGTGTGTTGTACGCAACTTCCAGTTCTAACACACACCACAACCAATCAAAGTAGCCGTTATGAATAGTAATACATAATTTTTGAAATTTTATAAATTTTATCTTGCCAAATGGACTTCGTTTTTGTATTCAGAATATCGAAATTATCCTAAGATGAATTTTTTCTAATTTTCGGAGAACTTCTATTTTTTTATGAATAGTGAAAAACACTTAAAAACAATTTTTTTTAATAAAAATGATTTATAGTGATAAATAATACTATTGAGTGGTTTTAAAGTATAATTATAATATATTTTTAACATTTTATCCTATGGTGTTCATTAAAATTAATTTCACTTTGAAATTTGACATAAACAATTGCCAATTTTTTGATATATATTGTTTCATAAAAACAGGCTATTTATTGTGACATCGGGAATTTGTTATAAAATTAATTAATGAAACTTATATGTTTGGAATTCTGTAAAATAGTCATAATTTTTGAATTTGGAATATCAATTATAGACTAGGGTGAAATTTTGGGATTGTTCTGAAAAACATCAATTTTTGATGAATAGTGAAACCACTAAGTGATAGTTAAAAAACTGATTTTTCGTTTAAATGAAACATTGCCACTTTTGTGATTTGATTTTAAAAAATCCGACATACATGGTTGTCATTAGAATGTAAAATGTGGTTCAATGATATTAAAATAATTTTTGGTGAATAGTAACTTTTATGTTTAATTAATCACGATTAAAGGTAATTAGTGAAATTTAAGGTAAAAATGACATTATAAAAAATGAAAATACCTTTACACCTGTCCTAACCCTATTGGATGAGTCATGGACGACCAAGAAAATCCATGGGTCAACTTGAGCACCCCATGGAGCCACTTTGGTAGGAAATGACATTAAAAACGTTTTATTTAATGTTAAAATAAATATGTCACAAATAGTAGTTGTTTTACTAAAACAATTTTTAAATGGGGTTATACAAGTCATAATTTTGACTATAAATATTAATTATAAGGAAAATAATATTTCCTACATCATGATAGATTTTTTATAATTTTTATACATTAAATAAATTAAATTATTTATGACACCATGATGATGTAGTGATTACCTCATTAATTAACAATTTAAATAAAATAAAAAGATAATTTAAAATCTAAGACATAAACTTGTCATAAACCTATTGGATGAGTATATTTATAACCCTTATCAACTTATCCTAGAAATATATAAGTGTGGGTCCTTTAAAATCTGAAACTAATTATATAATAAAGTAACATTTCATGACATTCCAAGAGTACCCCTCCTCTCTTATAAAAGGCCCCCACCACTACCACCTTACTCACACCTTCAAAGCCTTTTGGCTCGGCCAACCTCTACCCAAATACTCTCTAAACTTCCCACTATTACTCCTAGAAGCCTCAATTTGGGAAGAAGTCTTCCAATGGATGCCTTTGGCTCAAATCAAAAAAGAGTTACCCGATTTTAAGGTAATGTCTTCTCTTATGTTATTTTGTTTAATTTTGCTTCTCCAACCCCTTAAACTATTTTTATTCTTTTATTTTGTAACAAAACCCATATATTCAATATACTAGGATTTTTTTATAAGAAGTATTCGAGCTTCACTTACACACACCTACATCTAATGATTAAAGAACATATTGTTTCTGTGGATGGCGAATTTCTGCCTCACGAAAAGATGATTGTTAAACACTCATATAACACCTTCAATGGTGGTCATTATAATGTCACTATATTTATATATGATATATAATATGTGTATGTTTTCTTTATGATTATTTATTTTTCATTTATGGCATACCTTTATGGTTTCCATTTTGGGTAAACGCGATATATTCATTTTAGGAAGTGCGGACTACCACCCCCTTCAAGTGATTTGAATCGTTAATTCCATATGTGGGATGTATAAAGATGGATTAAATGGTATTATACCTTATATTATACTGTAATTATATTATACCTTTATATAATTATAACTTCATTCCATTAAATCAGAAATAGAAATGAAAGTAGTGTTCATGTGTACGTACGGCTTACCGTCTCCATGAACGATGAATTTCATTTCTTACCTCTAAATGTTATGTAATATTATAAATGAATGTATACTATATATATATGATGTATATGATATCTACATCATGAATATAATTATAGATATAATGGATATTTTACCACATGAACAACTTGTAATTTTAAGAAGTCTATTTTTGACTCAAGTACCAAAGATCAATGAAACGACCGTTATTAACATAAATAATTACATAATGTTCATAACACGGTAATAAGTTATATAAAAGGAATAATAAACATGAAAAGGTTCTTAAGCAATTATAAATTAAATCTAGTTTATTATTCATGAGGTTAAATAATGTTCGAGTCATGTCGGACATGAGGTAAGGGAATTTCTTAACCCAATTTCCATTCTTTGGGTTAATCTCCTACATTCAAATTATGTCATGATATTATTATGTATTATCTTGTATTTTTAAGTTATTTATGTGTACTTATAGTGAATACACATAATATATCTACTTTTTTTTAAAAATGATCTTTGTATGGACTTCGTCTCAATCTCCTTTCATTGAGGAATATTTGGTTTTATACACAACTTTCATTTATACGGTGTATAACCCCCTTTGACATTTACTTATATTCAAAAGGAAACTTTTTATACAAAGCAGTTTTTCTAAACGAAAAAAGGAATGTTTTTTCCTACGTATGCGGCAACAACGACTTCTCTATCGCAGTGACTATTATTTGAGTTTCGGCTTCCTCTATAAGCCATAACTTTAAAAAAAATATAAATACCATGTTTTACTTATCTTTTATTTTCATATTGAAAATGGTTTTGATAATGTTTATATTATATCAATGTGTTGTATTGATATCTTGTGATTGAAGTGTGGAAATATTATGTTTCCTTTATGCCTGTTTTATGTGTTACAATTATAACATGGTTTATGATATGTTTAAACCTGTTCAAATGAGGAATGCATCGGACTTAATAAGTGACAGGTGGAGCCCGCTATAGCTCCTCGATGCAGCGGTATGTCTCATGAGACAAACTAGTGTCTTGGCACGAGGCCTTGAAAAAATATTATTTGTGGTCTTTGCACGAGGCCTTGGCTACAAGGTTATGATAGTCTGAAATTATGCATTCCATCATTATGAAAGTGGTTATTGATATTGCATGTGATGATTCGACTAGTAGAATATCCATGTTAGTAAGTAAATGACATTATTTAATTTTATTTTTTCCATATTATGCTGATGTTCAAGTTTAAAAAGGATTTTGTTTTAGTTATACATTGCCTTAAATGTTAATGTTTATTTATGAAAGCTTCCGCAATATTGTTATCCTTACTGAGCATCTCATCTCACCCCTTTCAATGATTTAATAATTTCTAGGATGTGAAAAGTATTTTATTAATGACCTAAAGGGATAGTCAGAAGAGGATATGAGTGTGGACTATGGAGACTTTGTTATTATTTTTTTCACTTTTTGATGTAATGTAACATTTATGAATGTATCTAGTGTTTCCAAGGCTACTAAACTAATCGGTCTTTTGAGACATGATCTTTTGTGATCATGCCAATGTTATGCAATAACGCACTAACTCTGGGTAGCTGGGGTCGGGGCAATATTAAATAGTTGATTGGATAAATAATGTGGACTCAAAAATTCATTACGGAATCTGAAAAATAATTGACTATCATGATGATGAGGTAAGAACATTGAGTTTTTATTCAAATGAATTCTCATGAAATTATAGAAAATACCAATAAATATCCATAAATTAAGTATACTATTTAATGTTGATGTATTTATACATATAAAATAATTGATTGAGATGAAACGAAGTGGCCTTGAATCTCAACAAAAATTAATGGGAACTAGGATGAAGTTTATTGACAATACATTTTCTTACAATACTATTACATCATAATTATGATATAAAATATAATATTTATACATTAATGGATAGAATGGTTTACTGTCATTTAATAACTTTTTTTTCATAAATAACCATTACATGATAAATCATTGACATTTAATTAAATTATTTTTATTTATCCATCCAAACTATAATATTTTCATTAGAACATATAGTCACATGTGGATAAACATTAATTATTATGGTGAGCTATAAGATTACAAAGGTGAAGGGTAACATAGATGAAATATATGTCTTAAATTAATTTTACATGGGTGAGAATAATAATCATCATAATATAATAATAATAGGATCATCATCATAATATTTAGGGAATACACATTATAGACATGACATGTGGAGATATATAAAAATTATACATCCTATTATAGTGGTTAAATAACACACATTATTGTGATCAAGTCTAAAATTACGTTCACACAAAACATATGTGCATAATCCAAAAATCATCATTTTGAAAGAAAAATATTATATCACCTTCATAATTTATAAATATTATCTCCTAAGATACGTCACATTACCCAATGAATTTGAGGTCTATATAATTTAATGGCCACTCATCACATTATTATATTTTAATTCTCATGCATCCCACATTGAATGTATAACAATCCTAGAAATGAAAAATCTCATAATAAGGAATGGTTATTATAAGGATTTCATCATGTTTAAATTCATGAATTATTATGGGGTTCCCAAATAAAAAAAGGGAAACCCAATTTGGAATAAACATCATCATTCTCTGGTGAAGGAGTAACAAATCAAGACGAGTAAAAGTATTGTTATCTAAATAAATGACTTTCTTGAAATTAAATATATTTGGTTTTTTAATCAAGGAGGTAACATTTATATCAATGAAAAAAATATAAGAATAGTTAAACTATATTTTTTATACATTAGATGAATTTACATTCTAAAAAATTACATGAAATAGGGATAACAGAATGAAAATGAGTTGGGATGGAGAAACCCCTTGTGTTAAATACAACTTGATTTCATCTCATTTAAACTTCCCAAATAAAATAAATTGTATTATTAAAAAACAGGCAATGAAGTGAATTATTTTCATTATAACCTATATGCAAAAATTAATAATTTTTTTACATTTCTTAATTTCCATTATCAATGAGAATTCATTTCAATGTCATTTCTTTCAAAAAATCTCATTTTGTTTCGATTTCACCGTTTTTCAATTAAATTCCTAAATTACAAGAATTAATTAATAATTATTTAAATATATATATTTATACATTTATATATCTTAAATTATTTATAATAAAATCCATAGGCTTGGTGATAAAAAAATAATATGGACACATCTTCATTGGTTGTTAAAAGAATGTTAATGAGAATGTTGTCCAAATGTTCTTAAAAAGAGGTATAAAATATAAATAAATGAAAAAACCCATTCTTTAAAGAAACATAAAATCATTAATATAATGATAATATTATTCATAATTAAATATTTTATTATATAACATTTAATAAAATTGGGAAAATATATAAAAAAGTATAGAATAAGAGAATATAAAAAATTTATACTCTTTCATTTGTATTGGATCCCTTGTATGTCCTAAATAAAATATAGATGATTTGAGTGCTTCAACTAGATAACATGACTATGTATTATAAGATGATAGGTAGATAGTACATGGGAATAAATCTGGATTTGTAAATTGTGATAGTAGTGGATTTATAATGGTTGGGGTAGGGTTTATTCATACTTGAGGAGAGGTGTATTTTTAGAAAACAAAATTAAATATGATATTATAGAAAATGTAAAACATGTACAGGTGAAGTTTTGAAAATATAAACCATATATTAATTTAATTTAATTTAATTTATACTTTCAATACAATTTATATTTATATATCATTAGGTTCATAAATAGTAGTATTCAAAATAAAATTAATGAATCACATTTGATAGTATGCTCTGGATAATGATTTTCTTATTTTGGATGTTATTATCATATTATTTTATATAATATATTAGGAAGTTAAATATATCAATTTTGAAAATAATTTTATATAAATTATTAATTCATTATTACATCATTAATGATAAAATTTATGATACCATAGTTACATGAAAAAAAATTACTACACACATAAAAGAATAAATATTTTTTGAAATTACAAAAAAAATCACTATTAGAATATATCAACAGGATGTCTTCAGAAATGATATTAATTTTATCAAAAGAAATTTATAATAAATAAAAATTTACATTATTATATAAAAGTTAGTATTTTTTTGGTATAAATTTATATACGGTTTTATAGAAATCCTCCTTTATTTTATTTGAAATTTTTCAACCATTTTATTAATTTTTGGAAATTAAAATATTTATATTTACTTATATTACACATGATAAATATGATTTATATCACAATTTTACATTTCAAGGTTAAATTATTTTTCTAATTGATTTGTTAGTATTTATACTAGTGAGTTTCTTATTTACTATGTTTAGGATACTATTCCAAAGGTCACAATAGTATTCCTATGGTCACATTACCTCTTATAAAAACCTCATAATTAAATACTTTATTATTACCCACAATTCCTATCTACAATATATATTTTCATTTTTTATAATGTCAATTGGCTTAATAATATTCTAATTCTTCTTAGTATTGTTCTTTATATGATGGATGATTATAGCCAATCAGGGTGGTTATAGATTTTAAATTTTATTTTCCCCATATTAAAAATAACAAATTTTATTGTGTTTAGACATTAATTTGTTCACAAATTATCCTTAATGATAAAAAATCTTATATTTTTCTCTATGTGTTTTATGAGCATAATTTTACACAGTATAATATAAATATTTTATTTTAAAAACACATATAATCTAAAAGAGATATGCAGAACACATCATGAACATGAGTAATATTTTGTGGAATCACGTGACGATTGGACTATGATCTTATGTGATCAGTAAACTCAATAGTGGCAATTTACATAGGGTTAATAATCACATTATTTCAAAATAACATGACTCTCTTCAATAATGAAATTTAAAATAATTATTTCTATCCAATATCAAACTCCACTCACTTTGATGTTTGTATAAATATATATTCATCCAACATTAATTAGCATTTATAAGGTGTTTGATCACATGAACATTCTCTGTCATATCTTTTATAATATATGGTCTAAGTAGATTTTTTTTCTCCTACTCTATCCCAACATGTTGGATTTATACGTCTACTATAATGAGCATATTAAAATATAGTCATTTAAATTCTTTATTGAAAGGTAAATATATAAGAGAACTCAAATAATTCTGGATGCTAATACAATTACTCTTTTAATTTCATTGGTAATGATCCTAGAATTTCCCCGATTATTTAAATAGTCCTTCAATATTGGCCATAAATTTGGGGCGATTGAAAAAACTGGAAGTAAATTCATTTCTCAATTGTTGTTGTAGAATTATCACGAATTTAAAAGTCAACATCAGATCATTTTCATAGAATAAAAATTGGATCCACATTTAGCATCACCAATTTATTGATTTATATCATATAATATTTTTCTAGTGATAAATCATACCATATGGTAATATTGTGGGATGTCACAGTGAATCGATCCACCACTAAAAATATCACATTATTTTTTATTATATTTATTCATGACACTGGTGAAAATGTCCATGGTGATGTTCTCTCGTTGTCATATTGGTATAAGAAATGGTTTCATTAGACACTATAATTTCTGTCACTCTAAACTATATAGATGACATATCGATCACAATTTGATATACTCTACAATATTATTTTTCTTATTGTCTCACCAAAACTACTCTTATAGATCACCTTAAATCTTAGTACTTCTATGACGGATAGAGAATGCTTCTGTATGTGCATTATGTAGTAACTCTGTATTTATGCTATAAGATGAAGGCATGGAACACATAGTTCCAAACCAAATCAATATAATATAATTAATATTAAACTCTTTTTGCTTCTATTCCATTACTAATTTCTTATTCTTAAAAATATTGGGATCATCCCTTTATGAATACATGATATTTCATAGGATATATAGTTTGGAAATAATTTCATAAAGGTAGGTTTTATTCTTATCAATTATGATTTTTGGATCCAATGATTATATATCCATGCAGATACAATCTTTCTAAATATCTATAATGGATATGGTTGCATGTAATATTCTGCTAGGAGAATCAACTACCTTATTGTCCATTCATATACAGATACTATTAGATAAATCACAGTCCTTGATTGGATATATCCATATTATTTTATTCATGCTGGAAATCGTATATATGAATATATAATTTAGACCCTTATGATCATTATATATTACAAACATATCACCATAATTGTAGTATTTAAATATTTTCAAGAAAAATATCACATATACTATCTGCAGAAATGTGTTTCGTAGTTTTTATGGTTATTAATCAGTCATGAGGTATATGATATCACATTATCATTTTAAATGATTAAATAACCTAATGATATCATTAAAGAATCAATATATATCACAATTCCTTCTTGGTATGTTGGTAGTGTGATTAAAGGTGCTTTGATTCTGGGCTTTGTAAGCTTATTTATGCCTTCCAAAAATTATTCAATAGATATATGAATTACCATATTCAATGATAAATTCGTTATCTGGATTAAAATTAATGAGAAATTTATTATAAAATGTTGGTAATACCTTTATAATCCATGATAACATTGGATATCAATTATAGTACTAAGTCTGGGAAATTCCTCAATTTCATTTTTGGTTGAGGTGTCCACATAAATTCATCACTTATGAACACATGCCCCAATAATGTGACATTGTTCAACCAAATTATACACTTTCAAAATACATTATACTTTTTATCCTTCATTAATGTCACTTTAACAATCTTAATGTTCTTTGAATATGTCTCCTCACTCTTAGAATAAATGTGAATATAGTCGATAAAAACATCTAAAAAATTAGCATTGTCTCTAATGTATATTATCATAAAATACATGATGATTTCAAGAGAATTAGTGTGTCCATATGGAATATCTCTAAACACATTGTTCACATACCTCATATAGAATAATTTCTACTACATATATTATTTCTTCACCTTTATATGATGATATCTAGAATGAAGATACACTATTGATATGTAATGATCTATTCATAGATGAACAAAAAATACATCAATAATTTATAGGGGACACTTTTTGCTTATGGTGATATTTTTTATCTCCCTATTATAATATCACTTTCAAATCAATCAATCATTATTGATGAAAAAACATTATCACACCCCACAGTGATGAACTAGGGTGTATAAACCCTTTAATCAAATTATCTTATAGTTACATCTTTAAATCCACTAGTTAGGTAGGTTCCATCCTATATGGTCATTTATAGATAAGAATGCCTTTGAGTATATAATCTATTGAGAACTCTAACTCACGATTTGTGGGATTTCTAGATAACTCTTCTTGAAATTAATAAGTATATTCCTATAAATATGACATTTCAAAAAGTTGTATTCCTTCCTTTGATGGGACCATTTTGTCTATGTATTATTTTTCATAGGGTATCACCAACCACACCATCAAGTGATTTTCCAAAGGATATTCCTGAACATACCTTTCTATGTAGAGAATCATGTGATTGTTTGGAATATATATAGATATTTTATTTTTCCAATAATTGATATGTCACCAATATGGTGAGTAAAAATTTGTTCACAATATTTTTTCCAATGTAACAAGTGGAAGGATTATAAAATTCCAATTAAAAATCTCCAAAATATAATAACATGAAAAGGATCCAAAACATTGGTGTATATTATATTAAGAATAGGTATTTTTATATAAATATCACCATCATGGTGTTGGATATAAAGAAAAAACTCTAAGAAACTTATAGTATATAGTGGAGAGTGTAGAATATTGTATGAATTTATTTGAGTTATCCACATCATTATTAGTCAGGGCATAATAATTTATTTACTTTTTAATATTTAGTTGTCATAGAGGATGATAACCCTTATGGAGTTGTGGTTTAGTGCACTAGCTTTTATAGTGGCATCGCACCCTATAATTGAATAATTGAACCACGAGTGGTGAATTATGTTGTTAATGATTTATTCCATAATCGTCGTTAACTTCATCAGGTATTTTTGATAGCCGTGAGTTTGGTGTAAATTCATCACACAATTGAAGAATTTAATTATATATTTTTGGTAGTTATGATGATGTTTTTTGTCCACATTTTTTACATTTGGGAAGCTGGATCCTCTTTCCATTGTCAATTGACAAAAAATTTAGATAATTCATTCTTTACATATTATACCCATTTCCAAAGGAAAATTATTTGAAAACCATATATTAATTGATTGAACATCAAATCACTACTTTATAACTACTAATGACTCTAACAGCTAGAGCCTTTTGATAGTGTGATTTCAAACGACAAAATAATCTATATATTTTTCTATATTCATTTATAACAAAGAAAGAGTCATAACTTTTATTCCTTGTCATGTTTCCTCCCAATACCTGATATATTCTCATTCCATTTTTCATAATCTCAATGAATTCTCTCTCATTATATTTGAAAAGAGTTCATGGGAAATAAATTTTATGAATTATGTGATGATATTATTCACACTCTATCTATTCTATCTAAGCATTTTGATTGGTGTTCTCAATAAAAAACTATCATTTTGAAGCCTTTATATATAAACAATAGATGATTTTATTCACCTTCTCCCTATATAAAAAGTGGATCATAGATAATATCACATCCATTGAGCTTAACATCTATTCCATGACAACTGGATTGGAAGTTCCTCTAATAATCAAAAGAGGGTTTCACAAAAAAAGGACTCAGTAGATTGGTTTCCCTTCTTGGTAGAAAGATAAAATTCCATGTGGTTTAGGTTATTATCATAACATTAGACAACTCGGTAATAATCAATATATTATTTTGAAGTCCACCTAATAATCCATTAGGGATTTCATTATCCTAAATGTTGAATTGTCCCTCACTGGGGTTTTTGGTTAGGTTTCACATGGTTCCCAGTATTTTATAAGATTTGAGTGGCTTGAACAAAACATTAGTCAATATGGTATGAATTGTTTTTGTTAAATTATCTCTAAATTTATATCTTATGGTATCCCTATGTTTATCCTTTTCCAAAACAATTATTATAAGATGTTTTACATATTCATTGACTGATTCATATGGATTTTAATCTTTTTTCTAATAATAATTAATAAATTGAATAAAACATACCACTTATACAATCTATATTGACACTATATTTCATTACATGACTTTCATATCAATTTAGAGATGAAAAATGTAATATTTAGACATTCAATGATAGAATTGTTCAGTATGTTGAGAAAATTAGGATCATACATCACATTTACAAATTAACACATTTTAGTAATTTAATGGAATATTTTTCATCATTATGAAAAACAATTTACTCCTTAGTATATTTAGTATTATAAGGATATACATCAATGAATGGGTTGGGTAAAAATCCATGTAAGCGGATGGATAACATAGATGAAATAAAATACATGAATTAATAAAACAAGGGTGATAATAATAAACATTGTCATATCATAAGCATAGGAGAGTCAACACCAAACATGAATTAACATTTTACATTGGAATGTAATGTGTAAATTAATAAAATTGATTAATAATGTCATAGTTTTCAATTACAACACAAATTTGTGAACAAAGATAGAATCATTTTCAAACATAACATATGTGCATCATCATAAAATCGTCATTATGAACCAAGCAGGGATATTTACCAAGAATAATAAAAATTCAATTAGGATATACATCATATTAAATATTTCATATAGGATACATAATTTTGGAGCTAACCGTATCACCATAAAATTTAAGTAATCATGTATCCCACATTGAATATATAATAGTCATATCATTAAATAACACATGAAACTAAATGGGTTTAATACGTACTAAATCACCAAAAATTTCTATAATAATATTGGGTTTCTAAAATTAAATATTTAAATCATATTGGTCATAAGAGTCATAATTCTAGAGGTAACAAGAAAAAAATAAAGCGGAGAAAAAGATGTGTTTTTGAACGAAATTTATTTTCATGGAAAATAATTTTATTTGGATTATAATTAAAGGTGGTGACATTTATACCCCAAAAATTGTAATAATTATAAAATTATAATTTTGATACTTTATAATAATATACATAATAAAAAGTGATGTGAATGATGGATAACCCATATTAAAGGAGATGAGTTTGACAATCCTGTTTCCTTAAATCCCACATGATTTCTTACCTTTTCTACCTCCAAAATAACAAGTAGAGGATTATAAAAATATTTATAATGAAGATAACATTTTCCCTATCAACTACGTATTAAAATTTATAATCATTCGATTATAAATTTTAATTTCTATTGTAAAATTGATTACATTTTGATAAAATATTTTTCCCAAACATTTCACGTTTTGTTTTGATTTCAGTATTTGGTTCAATATAAATAATACATTTTTATAATTATTTAAAAAATATTATAATACATTTATATGTGAATAATAATTTATAATAACCAACCAAGGAATTGGTGATATAAAAATATGTTGTAAATGTCCTCATTCATGGTTACTAGACTGTTAATGGGAATATGGTCCAAATAAGAACACAAAGAGGTATAACATATAAATGCATAAAAAATTACATTTTTATACTTTATATTAAGATAATTAAAATAAATTTAACATAATTACTATCAAAATATCAAAATATTTCAATTTTATTCTTTTTTTGGAAAAGATAGAATATAATTAGAAGGAAAGATAATTGTGTGAAATAAATATACTATTAATATAGTGTAACTTATATTGTTTAATACTAAATATTAATTGATGATTGGAGTTTGTTAACATATGAACATACCATGGTATTTTAATGAAATTCATATGGAGCATTATTTCATATGTATTTCATTGGGAGTTGTAAGACTGAGGGTTTTCTAATGGAAAGGAGAGAGGTTAATTATACTAGAAGAAAGTAATATTTTTAGTATAAAAATTTGAATAAAATATTATATCAAAGTTAAAACATGTAACAGTTATTTTTTGAAAATTTGATTCATTAGTTAGTACAATAGAATGGGTTTATAACATTTAAACCCCCATTATAATTTTAATTATTTACATTATTAAAATGGAATGTGTAAAAAAGCAAAATTTATATTCTAAGGATCGATATTGAAATTAGGTTTTGTAAAAAAAATTAGAAATTAAGAATATTTTATTTTAAAAAATAATTTTGGATTTTAAATATATCATGGTCGAACATTGAATTCTAGAAATTATTTGGGAATTATATAAAATTGATAGATGTAATTTAATATTCATTAGTTATTTGAAGAACTATATTTTCCTTCTTACCTAAAAATTGTAGTATTCTATTAAATTACCAAAGAATAATCATTAAAAAATTCTGATATTATGATTTCAATAATAAACATAACTTTATAAAAATAAATTTCTATCAAAGGAAATATTAAATTATAATATAATAATTTTGATTTTCATTAAATACATTAAAATAGAGTTTTTTAAAATGTTATTATATATCCTTAGAGTAATTTAATCATGACATTATTTTTTCTGGAATTATGATATATAAATTTACTTATATTAAAATGATATTTATTATTTATATCAATATATATTATATTGAGGCTGAATTTCTATTCAAACATTCAGGTTACTATTCACAATAGTGATTTTATTATTCTAACAGTCACATTACTATCACAATAGAAAATTACCTTCTATAAATACATCCTAATTACATCATTAATTATTAACCTCAATTACTATCAGGTATCTTTTTTTTTAATTTTTTATAACGTGGAATTTTTTATTAATATTTTATTTATTTTATATAGTGATATTCATGGGAGGTATGATTCCTTCTCTTTGGATTAAATGTAAATATTTATATTTTATATTTTTTACCTTATAATAATTCTCTATTAAATGTGATTATTAATTGATTAATATAATAATATTAATTAATGGAATATATTTTTTTATTTTTCTATGTGTTTTTTGTGTATAAAACTATATTATATAATATAATACAAATATATTTCACAAAAAATATCATTTATGAACATGGGGACATTATAAAGAGGAAAACGTTATTTTATTTCAGATACTTACCATGAAATTATTCAGAAAAATCCTTTGAAAAGGATATTATGTTTAACATCATATCAATGAAAAACTATCTTGAATAAAATTGAGTATAAAATATGGATGATACATAAAATATGAAATTAATCATTTCTCTATTTATTTATATATATATAAAATATGGATACCCTGAGGAGAAGGTGAAAACCTATAAATGGAAGACATTTATCCCTCATATAGATGACACTTATTTTGTATGAACTAAGAGGAATTGAGTTATGAAATCCGAAGATAATGTGTTCCACATAACAAATCATCAAATATTGATCCAATTTTTGAAATAACATAAATATTTGTATTATAGAAAGTATATGCACATCATGAATAGATTATTTGAATCTAAAAAATCCCAATAATGTTACAAGAATACCAGCAATTCCAAAATATCAAGAATGTACTAGCTAAATGTGGTGTGATATTTTTTTAATTGGGTCATTTATTATAAAATCAGTTATATGACAAGTTATTAATCTTTGGGGAAATAGTATAAGGGTAAAGAATCCCTATCGATAAATAGAAATCATATTAATTACATTTATATTTTTATCCCTAAAAAATACGTTTTAATCTTGAGAATATTTTCAATGTTTTGGAGGATTAAATTGAGTGTCCCATAGGGGTGTTTTAACATCCAATGTCTTAATACATGCATATAAAGTCTTGGAAGTAATGAAAATAAATTTCTATTAAAATTAAGGGGTTTTTATCAAATCATGATGACATAGAGATTTATTTTACATACTATTAAAATTCAGGGTAAAATATGAGCAAAATATTTGAAACAAGTTACAGGGAATGAAAACACATCCTATAATGATCTTTTATACTGGAAAAATGAAATGATAATTGAAAAATATAACCGTTATTTCTTCCACCAAAGAAACAATAACATTGTCAATATATTCTATTATTTTATTTTATATCAGATAACACTCATGGAAATGAAGAATAACTGTTGTTCCTCATGGTTGTGAACTAATAATGATTATGAAGGTCCGAGAATACCTTGAGGGGTAACTTATGTTATATATGATTATTCTAATCAAATTCTAATCCCTAATAATTAACTATATTTATTAATTGGGTGACTGGATTATGATAATATATGGTAAAGGGATAGATATTTTTTCTTGTCCATCTAATCTTTGTAAGGTGTGTGTTGATGTGTTTGTGGGACTATATACTTCTTTTGTTAAAATATTTATGTTTAGATTTGATAAATTTTATTTATTGGTATCACATGTGTGTTTTTATGGAAAAACACGATAAACGTGATTATATTTATTCGGTTTTCCTAACCTTGTTAGCCCATGTAGAGTTATAGTTGATGAATTATAATCCATTTACAAACCGAATCATGTTATATCAATCAGTTCATTATTAAAAATAAAATATGTTTTTGAGAAGAATGTTGAGATGAGAAGACCCCTAAATTTTCCATTCCTTTTATTTTCAATAAATATAATATGAAATGATGATTCCACATATTAATTTTTATGATATACGGAATATTTAAATAAAACATTGGGGAGATTATAGGAACTATTAATTTAAAATTTTCCATGGTTACCAATGTGTTAATATGTGTAGTGGGAATTGATAAATAATTGTTATGGATTCATATTATAGAATTGAATGTAAAACATTTCAATTTATATTAGTTAAGTAGTTATTCTAGTTAAATTTATATAAAATTATAGTTTCATGTTCTAGAGAGCTTTAAAATTATATATTCTAAGAAATGAACATTCAAAAGATCATTGTTGCATGAACATGAAATGCGGAGATTATCTTTTTAAAATTATATTATAATATAAGCATAATACCCTTAAAATATTTATTTTAATGGGTATATGAAGATTTCATTAAATAACAAAAATAAATCATTATATTTCTCTTTACGTATAATTTAAGATTTTATTTAAATTTTATTTGTTTTTTAAATGAGAAATTTTATTACACTTTTAATGAATTTTTATCAAAAAAGTGACCAATGTGTTGTTTATATGTAGACCTGTGAAATTTTTTTATGTTATTTGGAAAAAAAATTTCTACCCATGGATGAGGCAGAGAAAATGTATTCTCATATGGTGGAATCCATGGAAGTAGTACAATTGTGCCACCATGCGGGGAAAAATAGTGGAAGAGGAGTGGTTATGGGTTAAAACCATTGGTGATCCAGAGCAGACCATTGTACTCCCAACTGGTGGGTCCATAATATGTGTTAAATTATTAAAAATTAATTTACTACAAATAATGTTGATGTGTAATTGAAATCAAACTACACAGTTCCTCAATCCTTAAAAAGAAACAGATATATAAGATCAATAGATATTCATAAATTATAACTGTTCTTTCAATTGATCTATATCGTCTTCAACTACCTTTGTTTTAGAAATCATAACCATTATTAATATTCCATTTTTTTTAAAAACAATAATAATTCCTTCAAAAATGTTTCATATTTCATCCCATTATCTAGGGAATATAGAAATTGTTTGATACATAAGAGATACAATCACTCATTTTGTTAGATATTCATGTAATTTTTTTCATTAGTTGAGTTTACCAAATCCACATTATTAAAAAGATATTTTAGACGAGACAAATTATTTTTAATAATTGTTGAATTTATGAAAATATTGAATATTCATGCAGTTAAATTTTCATAAACTCAAACCGAATTTAAATCTAAAGAAAATCATATTTGAATATTACAAGCCACATTCTTTCATATGATGAATGATTAAAGATTTCCAATTTATAATCTTAGATGATTTGAGATAAATGATTCCCAACCCCTTTTGGAATTATAATTGATGAAATGATAATAATTCTATTTTTTAAATACTGAATTCATATGTGGATAAATATCCCAAACTTTCTATTATTATAAATTGGAGACACGATTGTAGCGGATGATTCCTCACAATGGATAAATAAATGAAATGTGTTATATGAAATAATTCAAAGGGTGAACCGTGGGTGATCAAAAATATATTTTATGATGAAGATAAAAACAATAGTGTTGGTTAGGTATTGTAATTGATAATACATGAATTGTTTCCTCACATAATCATGGTAATTCTAAATGGGACATCATGAAATAAATTCACAAAATTTATGGGTGAATTATTGTTGAGTAATATTTTTCCCAGAAACATTGTTTATGAATATATAAATGATGGGGGAAATAGATGTGTCGTATTTTAACACATTTATATCATGTAATTATTTAGATTTCACCATTAAAAATATTATTCATTTAAATGGATAAATTGGCTATATGGTTGTTAAGGTAATGGATAAGAAGAATTGAAAGATCATTTTGAGAACCCAATTAATTGTAGTTTTAAAGATAGAAGGAATGCTTGAATAATATAATATTTAACCCATATTTGTGGCTAGTGAATATATGGAACTACAATTAAGACTATAATTGAGAATTTAATTGACTGGCTATATGAGTAAGGGTTTTATATAAATATTATGGAGGAAACTCATGATATTATAATATAGTAAATCATAAATTAGATGACTAAGATTGTGATATGGGGTATAACTAGTTATTGATGAGGCTAAAGATCAAGAATATGGTTGGGTAATAACAAATCATGTAACCACAGTTTGATTATTATGGTTAAAAATAGGATTAACATGAAGTTTTACTTTAACAGTTTAAAAATAGTTGTATCCTAAACCACTATAGATGATTAAAATATTATACTGAATAATATATGTTTTTGGGAATAAAAAACATAGAAATTAGTAGTAAATACATCCCATCCTTGTAAATGTTGTGTTATTATATCTCTATTATCATTACATATCGTGAGGTAAGAATTGAAAGATAAATAGTTTGGGGATGTTAAACTTGAACAATGTTCATTTAGATGATTCTAAGAGAGAAGGAATTCATAAAATATTCTTTCCAATGATTCAACCCCTCTTAATAGTACCTAAGTAATTGTTGGATTCTATTGGAAGAAATATTACATTTGAAATAATCCTATTTTATTGGATTGTTTTTTGTATTTATATAAAAGTTTAATCTGATTACCACGAATCAAGAAGTTTTTTTTAAAAATTGAACTCATATATGGTGAACTTTATATTTAAAAAAATAAATATAAAGTGTCCCATATTTAGTTTCCATAATGGATGAAAAAACTCGATAATATTTTTTAAATGTGATTTATATACCCTTATTCATCATATTGTATCGAATTTATTCTCATTATTAACAATAAATCTTGTAAAATATATCTTTTAATTGAATATAGACATGTCAATAACATCTTGATCATGAACATACATCGTTTTCCATATATTTAAGAATTTTTGAAAAATTTGGTGGATCTCATAACATTTCAAATAACGAAATTAATTTTGTACATCATCAATTGATGGTTAGAAACGTTTAAATACCAAAGACAACCATTTGTTTGAGGTATGTGAATTTTAAATTTATAGTGATTTTAGTTTACCATTATAATCAACTTTATATCTTCATGGATTTAATAAATGGTTACGTTAGAGATTAACATGATTCATTTTTGGTAGTCATTAATGATGATAATATTGATTATTCAAAAAGAAATTAACTACATAAATATCATTTTTGAAATGTACAGATGACCCTGGGAAAAGAGAAATTATATTTTAAACTAATTGTGTGTGTGTTTTTGCATTATAATATCTCGATAATGGGTCACATAATCTCATGTGTGGGTATTTTGGATGATCCTTAAATTATATTAGCTAATGATAAATTATCTATTCCATGTAGTCCAAATGATATCTATATATTTTTGGGTTTTCTGGGAAATGTCAAATACATTATCAGAGATTTCTCATGAAAATCAAACCCACTCACCATGTTGACAGATAAGAGTGTTACGTTCTTAAAGAAAAACAAATTTTGTTACAATTACAAGGAGTTGAAGAGAAATATAATAGAGGAACATTATTTTTACACATATTTTTACATTATTTGTAAACATAAATTTTCATTAATATAATACAAGGATATCGAATTTGGAAAAGTATTATGATAATACATCAATGGAAAATAGAAAATTCTAACATTATTTACCCATTCATTTAACTCCATAGTGACTTCCTAAATCTATTTGTTCCCATAAAACTACATATCATAACCTGTGGAAAAAATACCAGGATGTGGTGAGCTATAAATACCTTTAATATAATAAAATTGATAAAGAAACATAACATTTGTGTTAGAGGTACATAATGTTTTCATAAAAGAGAAATATCATTATTAATCAAATGGAAGAAGAACATAAATAACATGGTGTAAAAATAATATGAAATCATACAAAATGTGGAATAAACATATAACATGACATCAAAATGATTTGAGGATAATTTCCTAATTAATATCACATGACAAACAATGACCTAAAATGAATTAGGTTTACACCATAATCTAAAACATGTTATCTAATTATACTGTATCATTTCTCAATGCATTGTATCAGTCTTTGGGGATATCCATCAAAAAAATTTCATGATATATATTTTCTACATAATGGAAACAAAAAATTTGGAATAATTCAATAATCACCCATTAAATGAGCATTGGTTACATAATCTTCACTCATTTCATAATCAAAGGACATTTCATAATAAAGGAATTTGATAAATGATCCTAAGGAATGTATTACAACATAAAAGGAGGGAATAATTATTTGAGTTTTTTGTGATAGGAAGAAATATAATTTAAATGAATTACATAACATCATATATTGTTTTCATTCGTGAATTGAAAAACATTATGATAATTAAAAAATCTTGATGAATGTAACTATTACAATTTGAAAATTTATTTTTGATAAAATTCACTAAGTATTGTGGAAATATATTTTATTTAAAAAGACCATGTTGAATTATAATGGAATATTTTAGAAAAACTGTTGTAATTAGGGAAGATAACAATGTTCATTTTATACAATATAAAACTATTAATTTGACATTTTGGGTAAAAAGTCAATAATTTCATCATTATAAAAACGAAAAGAATATTAATTTATAAACTTGATATAAAATTAAAATAATGGAAAACAAGGTATTAAAGAATCATTGAATAATATTAAATAATTATAGTTAAAACATTAAATAATCCACAGACATTGAGTTGAATGGATTTCAACTGATGAGTGAAATGAAATCAATTTTACTTAAAAAAATTATCAATAATTATTACATTATAAAAGAAGGAAATGTTACTATTAAATGAAAATTTACTAAATAACAAGGGGAAAAAATATAAAAGGGTTTATCTATATAATGACATCATAATTTCAATAATATATATTCAATCATAAACAATTATGATTAAAATTATATTGAATCATAAATCCTTATCAATTTGGAAACATATGATACTTATATTTTCCTTAATTATGTAGGTTAATTTTCATTTTAAAAATCCAGAATTTGGAAGGATTAATTATATGTTTCACAGTGTGGATGTAGATACTTTATTAAACATAAATGTTTTCCATTAACTTACATGTGTCTCAAAAAAGGTTGTTTTGAGAAGAAAATAGTATCTCAATCCTGAATAATCACATGTTCTGTTTTCCTTCCTTAATAATAAATTAATATTAATTATATAAATTACTAATAAATTATTTCTCTTTTATTATTCTTTTAAATTTAATTTTCTTACTATGTCACAATCAATTAATTGAAAAAATAATTTCACATGTTATTTTATAAAAATACTTGGAAAATATTTTGAAAATAAAATTTGTAATTTTAGTAATATCATAGATATTATTATTTTATCATATAAAAAAATTATAATTAAATAATTAAAAAATTTTATATAAATTATAATTTTACAAATATAAATAGTTTATAGTTATGAAAAATTGATTATGTTAAAATCACAAAGACCATAGGATGTACATACACAGATGTAAAATTTTCATTCATCAATCATCATCTTATAATGATTGTATGTTTTTTATATAAATAAATATAATTAAATAATAATTATCATATTAGTGGAATAAATAACCTTATATGTACCATCTATGGGATTTGGTCATAAACATATATCACATCGTTTCACGAGGTGGTTGTCCTCTATATACACATATGATGTTACAATTTATTACATAACTGAAAATGAAGAACATAGATGATATAGTTATGTAATTGAATTATTAATATGAAATGAATTTGATAAAAATAATATTAATCCTTATTTTCTTACATGTAAATTAGCTGTAAAAATGAATAATATATCTTTAGGATAAGGTACACTGTTGTGCACACGACTAACGTTACTATACTCTATACTTAGTGGAGATTCTAATGGTATATATAATATATTAATTTAAAAAAGAATAATTATATCATAAATATCATATGTAAACATTATACACATAATTACATCCAACTAATAGTAGTTAAGATTAAAAAGTAATAATGACGGTTCGAGAGGTGGTAGTTTGCCAAACATATGATCAACAATTTTGTTTCCCAATTGAGGGAGGACTGATATGGTTATAGGTAATTAAATGATCATAAAAGAAAATAAATATATGGTAGATAATGACATTTCCCATTCTTTAGATATATTCTTTTAGTTTTTAGAAAAATAATTCTAGGTTGGATTTATGGAAATAGAAATGATTATAGGATGAGTGGTTATAATTAAGGATTTGTTTTAATTATCTCAAGTACAATCCAATGGCACTTGTAAGGGTAGTAAAAAGATAATAGGAGGTATACTTTTATAAGTTTGGTGGAGGAAACACATAGAATATTTAAATGTAAAGCATTCCACCCATGTGTTTCTAATTCCAGTATCCTTCAAAATATACCATTTACAAAAATATGAAAAAATATAGTCAAAATGTGATCATAAAAAAAGAATTATATAATTTTGGTTGATTTTTAATCATTGTTATTTTAGTATGACACCGAATAAACTAGTCTATATCTTTAATATAGTAAATACATTTTTAATATTTTGACTATTTACTATGGTAAAAAATAAATATTATGTTTTATTTAATATAAATTATTCAGATTAATAATATTTATTACATTTTTAAAAATTAAACTCATTTATGTGGTATAAATTAAATTAAAATCAAAATCATATACTTGGTATAATATAATTTAAAATAAAACTCGTAGATGTATCGAAAAAGCACATTTTTCAATGATAAATTTAGACAAGAATAAATTATTTTTATATAAATATAAACATGAAGTTCATTAAAATCACCTAAAATAGTTAAATTTTAATTTAATTTAAGTAATTGAATATTAAATAATGTTTAAAAAATAATTTAACATTGTAAATAATTTAATTGAACAATGCATGTTTTGATAAATACAAATTATTTTCACTATTCCTCAAAAAAATTCTTTTTTTCATAAAATATTCAATAAATTCACCAGAACAAAATTTCTTAATATTTATTTCAAAAATTAAGTTTATGTTTTCTAATAAATATTATATTTTTTGTAAAAAATACTTTTTTATTATGTGTGCAGAGTTATACTAAAAAATATTTTAAAAAATTTAATATTTTTCAGCAAGCATATATTTTTCATTCAATGAATATTATTTCATTTACAATAAATTGGGAATCATTAGATTTAACTTCTTAATTTTGTAACCATATAATTTTTTTAACATTTCCCCTTTTTCATAACATTACAATTATGAAAAATGTTATATATGTGTACTAAATTATGGTTCCTTTCCATTCAGGGTTGTGTATTCTTGAAGATATCGAATAGATTGAATTTACATATAATATAATATATTTAAATACATAGGATGTCACATTAACTTATAATATCCATATTTCCTATTATAAAATCTATGAATCATGACATTACACATAAATGTTTGGGTTTGTACAAGGATAGTTAGTCCATCACTAATCACACAATCTTACAGTGGATAAGGTTTTATGATCTATTGTGATTCATCAATGACAGTACATGGGCGTTTTATAATACATAATGATATGGTTATAGAATAGTCATCCTTCCAATGAAGAATATAGGATAAATTTTATGGAACTCATTATTTGGAGCACGGTAAATGTTCCCTTTAAGATATAGATGTATTATCAGTGTAACATATATAAAGTTCATATATTCATGAAGTAAATATTATAATTTAAATAGATGAAGATGAATCATAAAATATATTTAAAAATTTTCATGTAAATGACTTATTTTAATGTTATCTTTCATGTAATTTTCATTCTTTCTCTGTTGCGGGGATTTACCATGTATTTTTGGATGAAAGGGCTGGTTTTCATGATTTGGGCCAAACCGCGAGCCCATTTCTAGATTTAAAATTAATGTTTTCTTCTTTTATAACTACTCGATTTTTTAACATTTGAATCCCATTTTACTTCCCACTTGGACACTACTGACTATTCAAATGACCATGTCCATATGGACCCCATAGGAACTAATTATCATTTTGGATTTGGGTGATTTAGGTTGGCATTGGGCCAACCCAAGAGCTAATTTCCTACTTTAAAAAACTAATTCTTCAATATATCATTATTTTATTTATTTATTTAGTGATTTCCCTACCCACTCAAATAAAAAAACCATATTATGACCCCCATTATCAATATTTCTTCTAGGAAGAAAATTTTCATCATAAAATAGTGGGTAATTTCATAGGGTTTGTCAAATCATCCATATTTGAAGAGGTATTTTTTTTAATCCATAAATCATTAATTTTTCAATTTTTCCCACATTTTGGCCCCCAATTAACCTCATGGACATCATTCAATCCTCCCTATCAGTTTTGGTTGCATTGAAATTTAAAATATAGTGGATTTGGGGTGATTTGTTCATGATATATCAAGTAATAAGGTTTTCTTCCTTCCTCCACCAATTTACATAGGGTTTCATCCACTTTTCATGAACCGCAAAAATTTCCATAAGATAGGGATTTGTGCCGAAGAATTTGGTTTTAGGTTTCCGCTCACTCCCTTGTAGTGTGACAGTGGTGTGATTGAAGTTCCACAGAAGGATTTGGTATTTTTGACACACTTGGTATGTGATTAAATGTGCAAGAAATACTAATAGATTTACATTTTCTTGATTTATAATTTTAGCATACTCCTCCTTCATTTTTCTTCCTGTGAAAATTATGTTTCGTGTCATTTTCTATATAATAGATTTAAACACATTTTTTGTGTGAAAATTATTGTTTTAAATGTGTGATCCATGTTGTACCACTTAAGGCTATTTTATAATTCCTGGAATGATTTTATTAAAATGTTTTTATGCTAAAAATTATATTTTACATTAGTATTGGTGTGCATTTCTTTCAAATATGGATTTTAGATATATTTTATTTGAAACTTTTGGTAATATTCCATGAATTTTTTTATGGAAATTATAATTGGTTCATTGAGTTATATAAATGGTAAAAATATTGTGTTGCAATTGTTTTGATTATTTATGACTATAAAGGGGTTTTTTACATAAAAATTGAATTTGTTAAAATGTGGAAATTGTTTCAGGACAAAGGGGGGAAACCTGGATATCTAGGTGGGCGGACGTGTAATTGTACGCTAGTGATCCTGATTGGTTTTTCCCTGTTTATCATAGCAAGTTGGAAAATGAAAATAATAACAAGACTATATTGATGATGATTGGGGACAACTATCTTATGAATTTGTTCCATACTTGAGTCTAGTTCATGATAATAGATATTAATAAGTTTAATTTCATCTAAGAAACGAGGTACATGGGGCTCCTGACTAACTAGGTCCTAGGGATGTTCCGTGATTAGTGGTAACTACATCATTCATATTTATTATTGGATTATGGTGTTATTTTCTGGAGAATTTAGTATCTTACATTATATAATTAAAGGTGGTCACTCTTTCAAATTTCCTTTTGAAAATCATTTACCTATAAATGTTTCGTTATTTAGAATTTATTCCACCATTTCTTGTTTATCAAAAACTGCCATCCTTTTTAACTTATGTTGAATAATATATGGGAAAATTTTGGTCATATCTTACTTATATTAGGCTCACAGCCAATATAAACCCCTTAGGAGTAAGTATAATTGATCATGTTTGACACAGGTAAAGGCAAGGCCTTAGGTGATCACGGTTTTGGTTACTAGTTTCATCCCTTGGTGTAGTGTTGCAAAGATGGATTGTGGGTGATAAACCCTTGTCATGTTAAGTCCCTTGGGATATTTTTATGCTATCTTTTTGTATCTTTGGACATATTTAGTCATTTTTAATCCAATATGTTTAGTTTAGGATTTTATTTAAGTCATTTTTGGCATAAATTTTTAGATTTGTTTTATTGATTGTGTTTGATTCTAAAATGATTACAAACAAAGGAAAGTCATTCCCAAACCAATATTTATGATAGTCGAGAACTTGTTCCAGCCTGTGGGGATATGGAAAATTCTGTGGTTTGGTTTGGGTGCTAGTTTTGATGGAGACACAAATATGTTTGTGACAAAATTTTATCAAAATCCGATTAATGTATTTGGATTATATTATTATTTTGGGATGAGTTGGCCTAGATATAATATAGGACTATCATGACTCATATTTTTTTTCATGAGTAGGTTGTCTAGCCCACACCTCTTGTGACAGACCTCATGTAACCAAGGGACATTGGTATCATTTTTTGTACTTCACTTCCAACTGAGATGCCTGGGTGATTGAATTCATGTGGACATTAGGTTGGGATGTAGTAGTTTTTTATTTTATTATTGTAATGTATTTTGAATATTTATATTTGATGTTATTGATGGAATTTTTCAGAAACATCAAACTTATTTTGTTCTCTTATAACTATTTCCTTTTTTAGCAACATGCCTCACGAGAAAGCTCGTATTCAACTATTGGAGGAAGCCATAGAGTGTTCGTCAACACAACTTGACCAAAGTCAGGTAAAGGCTATGGTTCGAGTTGTCTATGCTCTGGGATAGGGACCAGATCCGGCTCCATCTCTAGTTATTGAAGATTAGACTGGTCCATGGAAGGAAAATCATAGGAGTTCTTGAAAAAATCCACCAACTTTCAAACATAGTACAGAACCCCAAGAACTAAAGGAGTGGCTCGAAAAGATCCAGAGCATGTTTGAGTTTGTGGACACTTCTGAAGAGGTGAGGGTGTTGAGTGCCTCATTCCTATTAGAGGGTCCTAGCCAGAAGTAGTGGGAATCGGTTCTTGAAGCTGGGAAGCATCAGTAGATGATATGGAAGGACATCAATCCTATATTTAATGAATAGTACATCCATGAAGTTTTGGTTTATGCTTGATATCGAGTATTTATAGAGAATGTCTAGGGGAATTTTTCTGTGATTGAGTATGCCAACATTGTTTCTGAGCTGCACTGTTATGATATAGAAATGGATTCTAATGAGAAAATAAAGGTCCTGAAGTTTCAGAGGGTTCTATGGTTAGAGATGTATTCCAAGGACTTATTGTTCATTAGAAAAACTTATGTAGAGGTGGTTGACTGAGACTGTATGGTGGATATTGACCGCAAGGTGTGGGATATTTTTTTCTGTCATGATATAATGTCTGGGCTGGGGTAGATATTCTGAGAGGAAAAGGAAGCAGGGGGAGTAGGGAATAAAGGGGCTGGAAGCTCAGTCCAACCATCCAGGATGTATTATTCAGATACGTATAATGCAAGGCCAACCATGGGTCACCATTGTAGAAGGACATGGCACATCCAAATGGAATGCACTTATCTTTAAAATCCTTGTTATTAGTGTGGTGGTATTGGATACTTGTAGAACATTTGTCAGATGGAACATCCAATCCAATGTGCGATATGATTATTGGATTCTAGGAGAGTTCTTACTCAGTCAGACACATCAAGGATAGGGGTATCTCAGTTTTGTGGCCATAGTGGCTAGAATAGATCTTATTCTGGGAAGATCTAGTTCGGGGAAGTTCCATAATTGAGAAAACATTCCCAAGAAGAGACAAGGCATCTTCATGCGGTGGATCAGGCACTAGTGGGATCACAGGTGGGACTTTCGACTATTTGAGGTACCATTCTGATTTCCTATTATATATTTCCTACTCTTTTGGATATTGGTACTCCTGTTTCATATATAAATTAACATAATTGAACTTACTGAAATTTCCAACTGAGATGTCTCCCATTGCGATGGAGTATGTGACACCACCCAGGAAGAAAAAGGAAGTGTGTCTCAAGTGCCTGTCATTTGTGGTTTTTGTGTCAGGGTTTGATATAGAGTGGGAGCTCCTGATCTTAGATATGGATATTTTTGACACAATACATTGCATGTATTGGATGGTGAAATTTCATGTACATAATGGTTTCTACAGGCAGAGTGTGAGTTTCATAGAACCTTATCGGAGTCTTCATGTTTTTCTTGGGGAGTGAGATCCTCAGTCGGGTTGCATAGGACCTCCACTCCCAATGTTGAGGAATCTTATCTTCTAGTTATCATTTCTCATGCTAGTGGAATGTGTTTATTCTCTTAATGGTTGACTACCCCATTTAGGGAAAGAGTTTACATAGTTATTACTAGGATATTTTTCAGGCTTCCCATTGGAGTGGTATGTGTAGTTCTCGATCTATTTGGTGCTGGGAACAAAATCAAAATCTCTCCCCTCATATCATATGGCCCCCATCGAGCTGAGGTAATTAAAGATAAAATTGGACGATAAAAAATCCAATGGATTCATTCACATGGCCATCTATCATTGGGCTTCTCCTATTCTTTTTTTAACAAGGGAGATAGATCCCTCTAGCTGTGTATTGATTACCAGATGATGTAAAGGGTATCCATTAAGAAAAAATATCTTTTTCCTTGAATAGATTAATTGTCTGACTAGTTGATGGTGGAAAATTGGTTCTCGAAAATAGTCTTCTGTTTATGTTACCATAAAATCAAGTTGAAAGAGGAAGATATCCCGATGATAGAAATCCAAATAATGTATCGCCACTTTGATTAACTTGCCTTGCCCTTCTGATTGACTAATCCTCCAGAGGTCATTTAGGCACACAGGAATATGGTGTTCCACTGGTATCTTGATTCCTTCATCGTGGGTTTCATGAATGACATCGTTGTTTACTCTGGACTGGATGAGGAACATGATGATCATCTACATTCATGTTGGTAACATTATAGGATCATCACCTATATGAAATGTTATCCATGTATACTTTGTGTATTAGGGAGTTCAAGTTTTATGGGAATGTTATCTCAGAACATGGTGTTTTGGTGGACCCTGAGAACATGAGTACAATTATATCATGGGGCCAAGAAAATAACATGTTTGAGATCTTGAGTTTCCTTAACCTAGATGTTTACTAAATGTGGTTTGATCAGGATTTCACTAAGTGTGTTATCCCATGAACGTGCTCACCCAGAAATGGGTGATGTTTGTGTAGTCCAATAGTGATAGGCATCCTTCAAGGAGATGATGTGGCAGTTTACTACAACCTTCATGCTGATATTCCACACGGCTGGAAAGGGGTATCTTGTATATTGTGACTCTTTAGGTATGCGTATTTAGTGTGTTATTATGTTGGATGATCTTGTAGTGGCATATGATTATTGTGAACAACAACAAAACAAAAAGAATTATACATCCCCTGATAAGGATTTAACAGCTGTGATTCATTCATTGAAGAATTGATGTCACTACTTCTATGGGGAGATATTTGTAGTCCTTTCTAATCACAAAATCTTGGCCTACATATTCCTATAGAATAAAATCAATCTGAGGCAGTGTCATTGTATAGTGTACATAAAGGGGTTCAACATTGATACTGTATATACCCCGAGCAAGGGTAATGTGGAATCGAATGCATTTAGTAGAAAAGTACAAGTGTAAGGCATGACGAAGTCTAATGATGAGTAGACTCTTATGGGGCTATTACTTCATATGCATGTGGAGACTAAATATTACATTGGAGGTGTGTTCATGGAGAGCATTATGTTTATTGCTTCTCTTATATAGTTAATTCAGAAATAATATCCAAGTAATGATCTTTGTCAGTGGTTGAGGCTATTTCTTCATGTTGGGGAGACATCTTCTGATTGGTCATCAACTCCCAAGGGCATCTTCTGCTTCATGGGACATTCAGTGGTGTCATCGTCTCTGTAAAAGGTGGTGATGCAGGATAGTAACTACTCTTAGTGGGATATATATCTAGGATCCACCTAGATGTATTATGATATGAGATGATAGTTGTGGTGGATAAGTATGAGACAAGACATAGCTGACTTCATATCGAGATGCTACACATGTCAGGAGGTGACATAGGAGCACCAAAGGCCCTCCAGTTTTCTCTAGCCATTACCCATCCCAACATAGAAGTGGGACATGGTTTCCAGTGACATAATTATTGAAATACCTCGTAAACCTCAGGGTAAGAATAATTTTTTTTTGGTGGTTTATTGGCAGACCAAATAATCCCACTTCATTCAGATCAATGATACTGCTAATGTAGATAAGTTGGGCCATTTTATCTCTAGGCAGTGGTAATGATTCAAGGGGTTCCATCAAGAGTTGTCTTAGATAAGGACACCCATTTCAATTCTAAATTATAATAAGGACTTCAGAAGGCCTTGGGGTAACATATTAAGAAGATAACAACATACCATCCTCAAAAGGATGGTCAGAAATAGAAGGAAAATCAAATCCTAGAGGACATGATCCATGCATGTGTATTAGACTTTTGAGATTCATGGGATATCCACCTGGGATTGGTTGAATTTCACAAATATAATAGTTACCAATCCTTGATGAGAATGGATCATTTTGAGGTTCTCAATGGATGGCTTTATCGGTCCCCTATGTTGGAATGAAGTGGGTGAAAATACACTATTGGGGATAAGACTTGTGCAGGAGATGTTTGAGAAGGCCATGTTGATCAGGAAACACTTGTTGACAGCCCAAAGTCATAATAAAAATTATGCTGACCAGAGGCATCAAAGCCTAGGGTTTTTTTGTGGTTGATAGGGTAATCTTAAATTTGGTACCTCGTCTTGGCCATCATTGATTCAGAAAGAAAAGGAAAATGATGCGGCAGTATGTCAGTACTTTTGAAATCACTGAGAAAATTTTCACGGTGGATACAAGTTCTCTTTCCCTTTTCAGTTTGCATCTATCAATGACATCCTCAGTTTTTCCCACTTGAAAAAGTACAACCTGGATCTGTCCTATGTGCTGAATTGGGTGGGGTTTTATATAGAGCCTGATTTTTCTCTTTTTGAGTGGGGGAAGTGAATAGTTTCTCCCCAAGATATGTTTCTTCATGGAATGTCTATTACAATGGTTTGGGTCCTTTGGAAACATGGTAATGTTGTCCACAACATTTGGGAGCCGAATTTGTGGGTTGAGAAAAAGTACCCATTCTTATTTTCCAATCACCCTCCGAGTAGACATTCTGGGGCAGAATGTCTTTCATGGTAGAGAAACATTTCACTTAAATAACATATTTTAATGTTATTTTTCATGTAATTTCCATTCATTCGTTGTTGTAGGGGTTTCCCATGCATTTTTGGGGAAAAGGGTTAGTTTTCATGATTTTGGCCAAACCCTGTGCTCATTTAAAGATTTGAAATTAAATATTGATTCTTTTATAACTCATACATATTTTCAATATTTTTTACCCATTCCACTTCCCACTTAGCCTCACCAAAAATATTCAAGAAACCATGACCATTTAGACCCCTTATGAACTCATTATCAGTTCTTATTTGGGTGATTTAGTTAGGCATTATTCTAGCCTATGAAACCATTTTCTACATTGACAAGAAATTAATTAATTAATTTATAATTCAGTTTTTAATTATTTTTTGTGATTACACCACCCAATCAAATATAAAAACCCTAGGCTCACATCCATTATTTATTTTTCCTCTCAGGAGATCATCTGCATCGCTGATTAGGGATAAATTTTTCAGGGTTTCTCAAATAATCCAGATATGAGAAGGTAATTTTTACATCCACAAATAATTCATTTTCACTATTTTCCCCTTTCAGTCCACACATGACCTCCTCAGCATCATTCATGACTACCTATCGATTTTGGTTTCTTGATGAATTTGGGGATATTTATTTATTATCTCCCAAGAAAGTGGGTTTCATTCCTTATGCCTCCCATTTCATTAGTGTTTCATCCACCCTTCTTGAAGCCATAAATGTACCGAAGTTAGGGATTCAAACCTAGGTTATGTTTTTTTGTTTCATGGTACAATAATTGTGTCTGAGGTTTTTCTTTAATCCCTCGTGGTGCGGCGGTGGTGCGGTTGATGTTTTGTATAAGGATTTGGTGTTTTTGACACACTTAGTATGTGATTTGAGGTGTAAGAACTACTAGATCTGTTAACTTTTCTAGATTTCTATTTCTATGATACTCTAACTTCATTTTTATTGCTTTGGATTTTTTGGTGGAATTTTATAAAAAAATTATTTCAAATACTATTTTCGGGTGAAAATCAGTTTTTTACAAGTGCTTTCAATGTTTCTCCATTTAGGGCTATTTTATAATTCATGGGAGGGTTTAATTAAATTTTTTCTATGATTACAGTAATTGTTTTTGGTATTATTTTTGTTGTTTTGTTCTATCAATGAGGGATTTTAGATAGATTTTAGGTGAAAATGTTTGGTTATATTCCTTAAAAAGTTTTTATAAATTTTTTAAATGATTTATAGAGTTTATAAATGGTGAAAAGAATGTGGATGTAACATTTTTAGTGTGTATGAATATAAATTGGGTTTTTACATGAATTTGTAAATTTGTAACATGTGTACATTATTTGATCACAAATGGGAAACCCATGAATCTAGTTGGGCAGGCGTGTACTAGTATGCTAGTGATCCAGAGAGGGTTTGTCCCTTTTTCACAGAGCATGTTGGAAATAAAAACATTAACATAACTATAATGATTATTAATGGGGACCACTAGGTCACGGGTAGGTTCCCTGAAGGATCATGCATGATATTGGATATTTTTATGGTTACTTTACACTGATATACGAGGTACATGGGGCCTGAAACTATCTATTGACTAGGGTGTTTATAAGATTTGTGATCATTGAATCATTAATATTTTTCATTGTGTTGTGGTGTGTTTTTATAGAGAATTATGTATCTAATATTTTTTAGTTAATTTTGATCACTCATTGGAATTTCCTTTTAAAAATCTTTTACCTTGAAAACTTTCACACTTTATAATTCATTTCCATTATATATTCTTTATCCAACAATGTCATGCTTTTCATATTGTGTTGATTAATATATAGAATCTGTCTGGTGGTATCCTACTAGGATTAGGATAACACCATAATTACACCCCTTGGTTGTAGGTATACTTGATCATGTTATATATAGGTAAAGAGAGGGCCTTGGTTTTTGGTGGTTTATGTTGCCAATTTCATCCCTTGGTGCAGTGTTGTAGAGACGACGTGTGGGTGATAACCCCTTGTTGTTTTGGGCCACATAGGTTTTTCTCTACCACTTTTAAGTATCATTCAACCTACTATGTCATGTTTAAACCTATTTGTTTAGTTATTTATTTTATTTAAGTAATTATTTGCATAAATTTATAGATTTTGTTTATTGATTGTATTTGGTTTCTAAATTATTCTAAACTCATGTAAATAATTCCCAGACATATATTTATGATTCCCGGGCACTTAATATCACATATTAGAATAAAGGATTCTCTTAGGGACATTCCATAGTCTTGGTGAGGTGATTATTTTTAGGGATACTAGTTTTTTTTATGAAAAAACTAATTAATGATTTTGATTTCCCTATAGCATACCACCTTGTGTAGGAAAACATGGTGGTTGATGATATAAATTGGAACTACCAAGAGATTTTTGACATGATATGGATTGAATGAGATATAATGATATTGGATTTATATAATATGGAACTTTAAATCCTTATATAACTGAATACAGCTTATATTGCTTATATTAATTTTCAACTATCCATCCATTTGATGATTAATGTTGTACAGATAATGATATAGAAATAACAAAAAATATATGGATGATTTATAAGTTAAACCATGGTTATGATGGCAGGATAACTTTTTTGAATAGAGTATATATCTCATGAATAACAAAAATAAATAAGGAAATGTTATTTAAATATCACAGTTCACCACAACACATCGTAGAATTCTGTTGATACGCAATGATTTGAACGAACTTTTTTTTGAGACAAAATGAAAAAGGTATTTGAATTCTATGTATATAGATTTCCGATATGTAAACATCTTTAAGATAAGATATTGAAATCTATGATATTAAGAAAACAATTTCTATAACAAAATGGAAATGGGAAAAAGAACATGAATTTCATTATTAGATTAAAAAACTAAAGGGAACAATGATTTTTTTGGAAGAAGTTCATCGTCATATGAAATTATTGTCTTTTATTATATTAGAGAATAAATGTCTCTTGAATATATTATTCATTTAAAAATTATGTAAATTTTATGATTTTATGGAGTACCACTCAAAATATTATCTAAACATGATGTGATATTTACATTGATGTTATGTACGAGCCTTCAGATAGATCTAGTTATAGAGTTGAGTTTTTGTATCTCATATCAACATCATAATGATTTTTATTCTAATTATAATATTGAAACTCTATAAGAAATGTTATGATATTTAAAAATTGATTTTAAAGGTTGATGGGATCATCAGCTTTCATTGGTGTTATTTTTCATTAATAGTTGACTTCACTCGAGTAATTATATGGCTCCATATGAATCCTTCTATAATAGAAATTGTAAAACTCCAACCTGATAAAATGATGTTAAATTAACAATTATTTAAGTGCTTAATATTTCTTGGGATATTTAAGATAAGGTTAAATCTATTGACAAAACATAAGGGAAGGTCATATTTTATAAAAAATGATTAATGGATATCACCTATAAGGGTAGGATATTCATGTTAATGATAATTAATTCCCATGAATATCTTCATGGAATGAGGATATGATATTTGGAAATAAGGTAGTTCTATGTGATTGATATATTAGTCCATATTTATTCATAATGTCATTAGGATTGTATCTTATTTTTTGTATCCTCCCCCAATTGTATCTCAATTTGCTAATGTGTTCCATCTATCTTTCCTGAGGAAGCACATACATGATTCATCATATATAGTTAAAAATGGTTTACCCAATATATAATAATCAAATACTTATGAAAACTGTGATGGAGGTTCTATATAGTATAGATAAATAGTTACAAAACAATATCACCCACCTTTTAAAATTTTAGTGAAGAAACCATTAAAGAGAAGACGAAATTTGGGAACCTGAGGATGTAATTAGGCATTATTATCCATTTTTTTTTGTTTTAGAGTGAAAAAAATTTCAACATGAAATTATTAAAAGGTTGTTATAATTTAACACCATGATATTTTATGAAATTTCTATCTTTAAATTTACATGATTGTTTTGAAATCATTCCTTACACATTACCCCATTTTTAAATGAATTGTGATATACTATTGATAAATTATTGTTTAATCTTATAAGAATCACATATCTATTGGATTTTTTGTTATAAATAGGACTTAAAATATTACACAAATTATCATATTAATATATTTAAAATTACTTTCAATTTATTATAAATGAAAAAATGTTTTTTAATGTAAAATAAAGTCTTTTCTAAAATATATGAATTTTTGCAGGAAATAATCTATTATAATAATAAATTTAATTAATTACTATTGTTGAAAAAAATTGTATATTATAAAATAAAAACATTTTCACATTCATCTAATGGTGTTGACTAAGAATAAGAGAATAATAAATATGTCTTACACATACAATCAGGATTTTTCAATAAATAGTATTCATTATGTTTTGAGTGCTTATTTTAAAATTTATTTTTCTAATTAAAGAATTTTATCTTCAAAAATTGATTCCATATTTCAAATTATAAGGCTTAAATTTTCTAAATAGGTTACATTTATATTTAGTAATTATTAATAACAACCATAGTTAAAAATTGTCACCTCGATAAGGGTAAAACAATTAAAAAAGGATTAAACATTTTGTATAATCCTTTTATAATTCTATAATAGTATCATCTAGACTATAAAATTAGATAATATCATCCATTATAGTGAAATTTTAAATAATAATGAAACATATATACATTTTACATTGATTATAACAGTTATTTTACTTGAAAAATTTAAAAAACAAAATGTGAATATCTTAATTTTAATTTATCATAGTAATTATAAAAGATAATAAAGAAGTTATTAATGAATTTATAAATTCATTATGATAATTAAAAATTATTTGTACTTTTTTTGGATAATATAATATCTTTAAATTATTATACAATTCTTATAAAATTCTTCTGTAAGTAGTTGAAAATAATATTTAAATGAATTTAAAATCATTTCAAATTAAATATTTTTGGATTATTTGTGTGTTATATGAGTTTAATATTAAATTATTGATTATAAATTATGCTAAATGAGTTTATATTTGAATTTAGTTTCACTATTTATTACATTGAATTCAAATTGTATAATGATTCCAAAATGTGGCAGTAATGGTATTCTTTATTAAATATTATTTTATTACAGAATTTAACAATCAATAAAATATTTAATTATGAATATTGTGATGAAAAATGGACTAACATGTATCCCATATATACTTTTTTATCCAAATTTCAATAAATTATTGTTTTTATGACCCATATTTTCTAAAAAATATGTAAACACAATTAATTTTTATTAGTGATACTGAGTGGTGAGAGAATGCATTATGGTTGTCAATATAACCAAAATATGATTTGATTTTATAAACTAATGTCATTTAAGCCATAAAATTTCATAACATAAACATGATTTGTTTTTGGTACAACTGGAAATGATTATGACATAAAATATATTTAAATATTTTGAGTAATTCCATGTTTTCTCTTTCCCTTAATTATAAAAATAAACCTCCTATTATTATTTATTCACAGTTTTTTAAGACTTATATATCTATGAACCTATTATCTAATAACATCATAATTCATTCCCCACAACCAATATGTTTTTTTCTTACCAAAATACCATTTTGTAAATGATCAATGAAAATTCCCATAGGGGTTCCTCTATTATGATTTTCAACTTTTAATAGTCTTGTTTTAATTTTATTTATTGTAATATATCCTATAAATATATTTCATAAATTATAATAGAGGTTATTAATTACAATAAATATATTTAATTATTTTTCTAATTAGGTAAATACCATTATACAATTTCATTCCATCATAAGGGAAATGATATCAACCGTCTTATGTACGTGTGGACTACCACCTCTACATTTTAAATTAATTATCTTTCCATCACCAGTTCACATTAATATTTATAAATAAATATTTACTGAATATATATTAATTTTGTGATATTTTTATTATAAATTGTAAAATTTTATTAATTTTTTACATTTCTTTAATTCTATCCATTGAAAAGTGGAAACACATCTTATGGGTACTAAAGAACTACAATCATGAAAATGTCATATAATCATTTTGAATCCACCATTTATATAAATATTTATTAATGTATATAAAATGATTCCATAAATTAATGATTACCTGACTAAATTTTGGATGTGATGGAACCATGATCAAAATATAAATAATGGGAATATTAAAATGAAACACAAAAAAGAAAAAATATATCCTCCCATAGAAAATTAATTTTAATTGTCAATTATTAATAAACCCATGAGAAGATGATATGATTAGATAATATATGGTTATAGATATATGAAAATGTTTCTATAATATATTAATAATAAACCTATATTTATTATACAAGTGGTTTTAAATCATACTAACAATGTCGAAACTGAACATAGGCCTTTATGTTACATTCTCATTTCATTTTATCATAGTCAATAATAAATTTCCATTGAAAAATATTTTATTTATATTATAATTTAACAAAAAAATATTTTTTCTACCAATATTTAGTCCTATGATATTCATTTATTCCTATCATTATTCATGTTGTTTGTTAAAATGATAGATGTGTTTTTTAAAAAATCAAACCATGTTTTATATTTGGTTAATTTAATTTTTCTCCAATTTAAATTGTATATAAAATTGATTTTATAAATGTTTCTCTTATATATAAAATGATTTATAAATTAAATTTGTACTACCATTTCATTTTCGAAGGGTCAAATATGGAATATTTCTAAATATTTATTGAAAAATTCATTTTTAAAAAATTACAATGTGTAAATTGAATGTTTTCTTTTAGTATATAAGACATAAAAAAGTCTATATCTTCATTTTAGTTAATTTAATTGAATCATACATTAATTTTTCTAGGGATAAATTCATATAAAAACATTCCCCAATATTTTGGGAGTTTTTAGTTTAAATTTTTTAAATATAAAAGGATATTTTTTATATTTGATAATAAATGTTTATATAATAATTTATTAGTATTTTAATCAATGTACTCATTAACTTGGTATTTTTATTGATTTATAGTGGAAAAATATTATGATACCATCCACCTACTTACAATGACTTCTTCTGATGACTAATCTATTAAAACCATTTCTACTAATGGGTTAATTATCTTATAATGATATATTTATGAAATAAATTTCCATTATATAGGGTATGCTATATTAAAAATACTAATTTTTTAATATATTCTAAAATTCATATTTATGGTTATATTTTAGTGATAGATTTAATGTTATATTCCTCCGATGCATTAGTTATGTACATAAATATCATGAAATAATTATAGAAAATTAATTGACTTTCTCCATCCACTTTGAGAAATAATTAGATATGCCTGATCAATTATGATATTGGAAACATTTTGTGATGCCTGATCCTCTATGTGAAAGTTGAATTGATGAGAGATCCACTTTGATATGAATCTCTCTTTAGTTTACCATGACATATGATATGGGTTCTATTCATAGGATGGTGCCATAATCTTATGAAATGTTTTTTATACTGAGGAAATATTATTATGATAATATCCTCTTTCAACTAATAAGAGTTAATGATTATGATTCCCTGAAACCCATTTATGTTCCATAGGATTGTTATCTTATGATTATATCATTACGGGAAAAAATTATTTTTTATAGGGTATGATATATTGATAACATGAATGGTTTAGGATTTTGTGGAAAATACTTTTATGATTTTTTTTTCTGATATGTCATTTCCTAATATTACTCCAATGTATTGGTTAAATATATTCATATCCTGATATAATTATTAAAAATGTGTAGATATTCTCTATCAATAGTTGGAAATATGTAGATATTCATGAAAAACTCCAATATGAGAAATCATTTGTTCATACCATATATAATATTATATTGGAAACATGAATTGGTGATCGATCCACAATGATATGGTGGTCTTGTTAGTTACTAATGATATATGACATGGCTTCAATGCCTATGGTTGTTCTATAATATTATGACATGTTTTTATTATTATGATTTTAATTCATTAGTCATGATTGATTTTTTGTGATTCCCCAATCTTCTGACAAGAAAATTTATTCTTCCATAGATCATGATTATTATATAATAATTTTATTGGTTAGAATTTGAAATGATAATATCATGTTCTCATTCACATATTCACTTAACATGCATACATGTGATATTTGATTAACCTCTTACTTGCTTATTCATATTGAGCATCTAATCTCAACGCTTCTTATTTTATAATTTTCCAATGTTTATGAAGAAGGGAACTATATAGAATGGCTTTGTTAGGGTACCCTATGAAACAACATATTTTATAAATGATTAATATTTTATTTAAATGGTATTTTTATATATCAATTATCCATGTATAGTATACCATTACAGTTCTGGGGTGTGAATTGTTTTTGAATGCTCATTGAAGGGAAGTTAATACTTATTCATAAAATACGTGGGCTAGTCTATAAATCATTTATATATTTAAAATAATGTGATTTCATAATATTGATTAGTTTTTTGAATAAGAGCATTTTAATACTAATATATCACTAAATATTCAATATGTTGTACTATCCACCAAATTGGCATGTTGAGGTCTTCATTCTATGATAGTTTCCTTTAGTGAATGGAGAGTTTTACACTACCTGTATAATATGATGAAACCAGTGAAACTTATTGGCTATTAGGGAGGAAATATAAAAAAGGATGATATGGGGGTTACTTGTTTGATTTAATTTTTCATAACACCAATGTGTTAGATAACATGATACCTTTGGAATTATATTGAAGGGTATAAAAATATATTGGTCGGGGTGTTTATTTTTTCATATTGACAAATTGAATTTGTATGGATGTTCCATGGTGAGCTGGATACTCCATTTTCTCTGAACCTCATTTGAGTTATAGTTTCTGATTCTAACCATATGAGTTTATGTCAATCTAATTTAATTTTTCAAAATGTAAGATTAAATATGTGATACATGGGTTACAGATTTAAGTAATACAAAAATGTTTCTAACATGTGGTATCATATTTTATATTGTTTTGATGACTTATTCAATAAATAAATTTTATAAAATAATTGTTTCAATAAAAAAATGAGGGGATTGTCAATTCATGGAGGTAGATATTGTTTGGAAGACTATTGGTAAATTTGGTTATGTAGATTATTGATTCCATATTAACATCACTAGTATGATAGTAAGGGTACTAGGGTGTCAGGATTTTGCAAAACATAATCAAGAGAATATATATGGTCATATTTTAATTATTCATGTTTCATTCCAAACATAATATGATTTATTCTAAATAAATATGATTAAAATCCATGATCCATTATAAAAAATTTTTTAGTTAGAGGTCATTGTTTTTGTTTGATTGTGTTTCCAATGCGTAAAATATACATTGAGAATTTCATAGGTATGACATCATGTTTTATTGGTGTATTGTTTCCATACACATATAAAGTAAAAAAAATTCCATAATAGATAATCATAAAAGAAGTGTTGTATTTTTTAAGACAATAAATCTTGGTGAAAAATAGAAATGTATATTTGTATAAAATGTTAGTGATGTGATATGGTGTATAACATAGATTGTATGAAAAGAAATTTATAAACATCACTTATGAATATGGATGAATGAGTTGAAGAAATTTTTATAGTATGTAGTTTCCACTAGATTATATCTAAATGGGGTGGTAAGAAAATGATAGGACTAATATTACATTATGGAAGTGTAACACTAATCATTTTTTCAAATACTGTAGTTATGGTGGGTGTAACAATATTATTTCCTAGTGTTTTAAAAAAACATTGAGTAATGATTTTTTTGACATTGGGTATTATCCTTCAGTTCATTATAATGGTAAGATGTGTTGTCTTATGGAATGATTTAGTTGGTAGTGCTTATGGTCATCTGAAAATTTGGTGATTATATTTAAACATGGAATGAATAAAAGACATGGGACACAATCCTAATTAATTGAATGGCTTCCTAAGTGATCAAATATAAAAGGTGATAAATATTTTTGGATGTAATGGGATTCAAAAAATATACAACAGTTATGGAAATGTGTTCATGATAGAGGTTATCAATATAATGGGTTTTCTAGAAGAGAATTCATGATGGAATAGTAGACTTCCAAAATAAGAATATTGGTATATAGGAATCAGATTCACATGGGTGTGAGGAAGTGATATCCGTTCTTAATCTTTAATGAGATAAAATGGTGAGCCAATTTATTGGTCACCAATAATTATTCTCCCATATCCATTTTACATTATACATTAATAGATTTTGTAGAATGATAGTGCATGTGTTTTTTGTCAATAATAAATTCATGGTGGTTTAGAAAATTCCCTTGAATGAACCACATTATGTAGGTACCTAAAAATAGAAAATAAATAATGATTTATAAATCTAGTAACTATTTTTCTCATTGAATTATGTATGCATTTCAAAAGACCTACAAGTATATTATCTAATATTTTGAGGAGACTTTACATGGGAGACCAAAAAATGGTGTCTTATAGTAGAGATCCATTTTGAAAAAAATTCATGAAATAATCATGTTTGTAATTGATTTATTTTTACTATCCTAATTGAAAATATTTTCAAAATATTACCATACCAACATTAATTAAAGAAGATAAACTACCCTATTACTTGATCATGTTTATTTTGAAAGGAGTAGTTATTAAGAGTTTTGAAATTTGAAATATGTGGTTTTGAATTTCTAAGAATCGAATGATATTTGAAAACCCCATTATAATGTATGGAATCCATTGATTATTGGGAATGAGGATGGATTGTAATGATATAAAAGGAAAAAATTTTGTTGATTTCAAAAAATAAGATTCCATTATATTTAATATTTATCAATATAATGTAGAAATTTTGATGATACTAGAATATCGTTCTGATGTTCTAGAATGTTTTTATTTGTATATTTATCATTGAATTCAGATATAATAGAAGATCTCATATTATGGAAGATCAGTGGGAAGGAGTCATAAATAGATAGGTTGTATAGCGGAGGGGCATTGATATTACATTCATAGTTTCTTATCGATAGAGTTAATTTTTTTGGAATACTCTCATAGATGTTGTATTTAGTTGAAATTACATTGTGGCACATAAAAATATTTATGGTTTTATAGAACGTGGGGGTTATAGTAAGAAAATTTCTCATGGATTTTTATAAATTTGGATTATATGATGTTCTATAGGTTTTTGAATCAATTTGAAACTATAATGGAATAGAGAAAAAAATATTCTACTCATATGAATGATTTTTAAATTTTATGAGGCCCTAATAATATTATTAATTTGATAGATTGTTAGTATAAACATAAGATAATATTTCACATGTGGGTGCTTGATTTTTTTGATTGATTGGTTTTTTTCAAATTGTGTTAGATTTTATAGTGTTTTTTTAAAATTACAAAACATATATCTAGATGAAAGAAATACCACCCACACTAGGAATGTCTATATCACATCCAATTGAAGAAAGATATCTAAAAACTCCCAATTTCATAGTAAGTAACCTATGAGTAGTTTTAGATGTGGAAATAAATATATAGTGGATGTGATAAAGTCATATGTCAATTGATTTCGGTGATTATGGTAATGTTGGATTAATGAAATGTTATGTTGGAATGTCCTTGGTGTTTCAATGAATTTTTTTCATTATGATTAAGGTATATATAAGAATAGTTTGCTAGTGAGTGATATATATTTATTCTATACTATATGTTTTTAATTTTAAGTATATCATAAAAAAGAGGAAACATTAAAATAGAATGTGCAATAGAGATTTCAGATCATTCATTATTCACCAAGCAATAATTTTGAGGTGGTAGTTGTCTGCTATTATCCTTGAATGAAGGGATTCTATAATTTGATTTTTTATTGAACGTAATGAAAATAGTGGAATCTAATGGCTTCTATATATCTTGTTTATAAATGTTTCATTAAGACTATTTATTCATTTTGATATAAAAGTTCAAAAACATTTAACATAATATGAGGTTACTAGAATTAGAGTGAACGTAAAATGGCCTTTTTTCATGGGTTATCATCCTTCATAATTATCATCATTGAATTAACATCAGTGTGGAGAAGAAATTTAGACCATCCAGTACCCTTGTTTGAAATTTGATATATATAATAAATATTCTGTCAAAATGCTTTATTTAATTATTATTTACTCATTCCAAACCATAGATGTGGCGTGGGATTTATAGTTTTTGAATGATATAAAATTTAAAATTTACTAAAACACACACTATATAATATATATACATAGTTGGTGACTTGAAATTACAAGGTTTAGTATTTAAGATGAAAAGTTTTATCCATAGATTGGTCTAGAAAATCCAAGATCGCATGATCATAAAATCATTAAGGATACAGAGATTATAGTTTATCAATGAACTCTTATTACATAAAAATGAATCCTAACTAATGTAACATGATCTTACACAATTGAAATGATAATATTTTTTAATAAAAAAAATTTATCCTTCAAACTCAAAAAGAAAATCTAAAATTTATATATATGATATACATATATTATTCACATCATAAGAAAGTGATTTCTTATAAAAAATGTATTGAACTCTTTCATTAACAATTGATCATATCCTTAAAATCATCAGTGTGTTTTATTTTTTGAATTAGAAAACATATAAAATTTTATAAATTAGAATAATCTAAAAACATTACCACACATATAATAAAGATTTCATTCTCCTGATGTTTGTCTATAATCATTATTTCCTTGTATATTAACTTAATATAATACATTAATGAAGATCCCATGTTATTATAGCCTCTTTTTGGTGACATATACTTCTTCTTCCTGTGATACATTCTTTTAAATTTTTTATATCATTTTTTTCATTAAACACATCAACACTATTCAATCCCCTCTCATTGAAGTTTTAATTTAAAACAAAAAAAATTAAAAGAGTCATGTTATAACTACAACAAAATCATTTAAACCAAATGGAAAAAAATACATTACCATAACCATTGACATGATTTAGGTACTCGAGGAATCATGTTATAATGTCCCAAGATTCATCTATAAACCATCTAATCAACACCAATTGACTCTTAATATAATCTAAAACAATGGGTTGGTGTTGAAAGACCATGAAATTATCAATTATAAACATTTTATGTATTCATAAAATACTCAAAAACTATGGAAAATAAGAACTAAAAACTGTTTAGTAGTCACTATTTTTTCTTCTAGGTAGATCCATAAGGATAATTATTATATTTGTTAAAAAAAATTACCAATAACATGTTGAACCATGAAAATGATATATATCCCTGTGAATTGATCACAGTTTCTCATCACCGTTGATCCATGAATCATCCATTTCATCCTTCAAAAAATGATCATTAATATATGTCTATAATTAAACGGGTACTCATGTACCATTTATTATCAAAATACCATGACCAATAACTAAAAAAACTCAACATAAGAAGATCTCCAGATGGTGAATAAGGATTTATGAAAAATATTAACATAACAATGATCTCTAATTAACCCATTCCAAAGTGAACACATTCCATTTTCCATTGATGAAAAAGACTAAAAAATTTTTTTAACTACCAAAATGTAATTCTGTTTTCATCTCTCCAAGAATCTCTAAAAACCAATGAAAAACTCCATTCACCTTTTAATCACTTATAACATTCCAAAGAACCTCCACAAAACTAATATCATATAAATGATATAGATATTTAATTTGATTCATGTGATAAAAATTGTGTTCACAAAATATTAAACAACATTATCATAAATCAAAAAAACATAATTTTTCCTCAAATCCATGATCGCACATTTTATGAAAAAACATTTCTTATGAAAAAATCCCTTAAATACATATTATTAATTACAAAATTGATGACTAATGCATATTTTTATTTGATTCAAAAATAATTACAATTTCTATTTTATAAAAAAATATGTAAAAAAATTATGGAATTTTTTTTATAAATCATGAGAGGTGGCCCTAGTCATTCTGATCTATTTTCATGACAAATTATATTGAGTAATGAGTATTGAAAGATATAACCCAAAAAAATACAACAACATCATGACTTTTATACCATGGTGAAGCATTAGATGGCCTGTAGTGTCCCCCCCCATCATCAGATGGTAGCGACTAGACCCCATAGTTTATATTTAAAATGGAGAGTGGTTTTTATCGCCTAATTATCATTAAAATGACAAAGAGTAATAAAATTAATAATACATAATCTATGAAAATAAGAAATATCATCCAAAATAAAGTGTTTTATTGCATCTAAAATAATACCAAATGAAACATAAAAATAAATACGAAATCCAAATATATCCTAATTATGATTTCATGAAAATGTAAACTAATGTAACCCAAAATTTAATATTTGGGTATCCCATAAACATGGATCAAAATTCATAACAAATAATCTCTATGTTATCACCTAATATCAAATATTATATACCAAATCCATTTTCATTTACATATAACTCCATTTATATAATCTACATGTATTGATAATGTGTAGTCATTAGGTGTGATACTTAATTCACATTTTAGAGAACTATAACAAAAAACACCATGGATTTTAAAGTGTTCATGTATATTATTTTAAATTAAATTAAATTTCTTGACCATGTTATTTATATGAATAAATATAATGAATTAGGAGCTAAATTAGTCAGATTATAACTTATATATATATATCATATAGCGTATGAATAATCTCTCATCATGAATAAAGAACCAAATAAGTTAGAAACATTGAAAAGATGAATCTTTTACCAGGACCATATCATAAAATGTAAATCATGCCTAAATCAAGGCCTCACTAACACATTGGATTAAATAACTTCCTATTATATGATGCTTGAAACTAATGTTCCCGGTATGTTAGATAACATCAGGGGTATTTTATAAAAGTTATGTTATAATACCAAAATCACAATTTTTTATCAACACATTAATGCATCAATCATTTCACATTTATCCCATTCAAATTAAAGATTGATTTTGTGATTTCTCATGGGAGTATAGATAAACCAATCAAATTTTATTTTATATTATAAAGATAAATGTAATTAGTATATTTTTTATAAAGGAATCATTGTTGAATCCATAAATTAATTGTGTCCATTTCGTGCCCAATAATACCACATTCTCACTTATTATTCTCCATTATATTTATCTATATGTAATATATATTAAGATTAAATAATTTTAGTAACATAAAAATTATTTTTTGATTCACCAAAAACCATTAAATATTTTCCATTTTTATTAAATATACTTTTACCTAAACCACATATATTATCATATATAAATAATGATATTCTACTACATAATATCCACCATAACACAAAAAAATTCAATAATTTTATACTCAATAATAATATTCAATTGATATAAAAGATTTATTTAATTTTAAATAAAATAATATCTTTTATAAAAAAAAAAGAAGCATATGTTTTGAGTAGAAAAAAATTATTCCAATTTCGTTTATCATGACAAAGAAGAATTATCCATATTTGATTATACTAGAGTAATGGAAATTTTATTGCTAGATTTAACTTATGGGGGTAGAATGTAAAAATGTAACACATTAAAATTATAAGGAATTATAATTTATTTAACATTTTAGAATTAACACAAATATGAGTATACCATACATTACACACAAAATGACTTTCATTGATATATTTTATTTTATGCAAGATTGATATTTGTAGAATATAAATATTCTACTAATATTATTCTTTATGATAATAGTTAATACATAGATATTTTAATGGATTCAATGAATAGAATTAACTAAACCAAAAAATTATGTAGTATAGACAAAATTATTATTTATGCATTTATATTAAACACAATACGAATCATTTAAAAGAAAAAAGTATTTTTTTAATAATTTCTTTTTCTATAAGGTGGATTACTATATCTTTTTGCACATAATTTTGAATTTTTTTTTTAATTTTTATAAATTTTAATTGAAAATATAATATTCATTTCTTTAAAATGAATATCTATGTTATATTTCATATATATTTTTTTTATAATTTTCTACAATGTTCAAATTTTTGAAGAATAGTGAAAAATATTGAATTTTTATTGAAAATTTCCTTTTCATTTAAGTAATTTAAAATGATATATATTTATATTAAAGTGATATTAATTTAATTATATATATATATATATTATTTCAATTAATATCATTGAAATTATTTTTTTAATATAATTTTTATATAAAAAAATTGTAAAATATTTAACATTATTCCACTAAAAACAAAATTTCTCATCACTTCTATCAGGATAATTTTAAATTATATTTTTCAAATTATGTGTATTATTTTTCAAAAAAATATAATTCCTTTATGAATTTATAATATTTTTAATGATCTATATGTTCATTAAAATATTTTTTAAAACGTTAATGAGAAAAATATAAAAATTAATTTTTCTGGTTATATTAAAATGGATTTACATGGTGTAATCAAATAGTATTAGCATCCCAAATTAATTTATAACATCAATAAAACCAATTTTATGTCCATTATTAACATTATCCCTTATATTTATTATAATGGACTATTATTTCAGCTCTTTCATCATAATGACATTGGTATGACTGAATCATTTCAATAAATAATACCATGGTGATACTCACCTCACATATAAAAGACTGCCGGTTATCCTATATTCTCCATAACAACAAACCCTTTTGGTTTGACCTTTCACTAAAAAATCACCTCCTACATTCTCTAATATCATATTATATTCGTTATATTGGGACTAATGATATCATATGAAGTATTTTTTGAAATCATACTGAGGATACCTGATGAATAGGTAATGTTGTTCAAATAAAAGTTTTATTATATTTCTTCCCCCACTATATAAAAATTACCATTAAAACACAAGTATCTAATAAAATTATCTTCTATATATTTATAATTTCATATAATAATTAATGACAGAAAATTATCTCCACAAAAGTTAAATTAGTTAGGGAATCATTGTTCATGTGTACAATGGACTATATCCTTGCAAACCGGTGACATTTGATATATAATTTATACCTCTCATAGATTGTTGTAATGATATATATAAATAATATATGATAAATTTATAAAACATTTAAATATATAGAGTAATTATATTATATATATCAGTAATGTTCCATTATATATTGGTTACAATAAGATTTCACTTGAGTATGGTAGACTGTTGTCTCATGAAGTGATGTGATATTTTTTTCACTGAAACATCACATTGAATTTTATAAGGATAAATATAATGATAATATGTGTCTTAAAAATATATAGATATTTTAATAATATAATATTTACTATTTTTTAATGTTAATATATATATATACATCATTTTCATTATTTCATTTTAACTCAATGAAAGATGATATCTTTATTCCTGTAAATGTGAAGTAATCCATTCACGAAATGATGTCAGTCTCTAAATATAACCACATCACATAAATGATTTATATATTTATATTTAATGAAATAATATATTAATAATTATATTTTGATCATTATTTAACTATAAAAAATAGCATACCATCTCTCTATAATAAAAATTGAAAAATGAAAAAGTTACTCATGAGTTTTGATGACATACCATCTCCCAGATCGTAACAAATTTCATTTATTAAAACCCTATTTCATGATTTGTAATGAAATTATAATTGATTTATAAATATTAAAATTCTTCCTTTATTATTATTCTATATAAATTGAAACAATATAATATTAAGAATAACTGGATCATTCATGACAAAACAGGCATCAGAAAACAAGAAAATCAACACATTAAAATGTTCAAATAATGAAATATTATACACAAAACAGTGATAAAATGTAATAAAATGATCTTATATTATATTACAAATATTTTATAGATTTTTTATAAGTTAATATACTTTCTAATACCTCTATACATTAAATAAATAATATTTAGTCAAAAGGAACCGTGAGATAAGGGACACCATCTCAATTTCACTTCATTAATTCATATTGTATTGTAATTAACATAATTTATTTCATGTGGTTTATATAAATGACATTTGAAAATAAATAACTTGAATAATTAATTTTAAATTTAATTTTAAATTTTAATTTGAATTATTTCATCAATGTTGTTTTGGAATAAAAGTTACCATATAGTAAAAAATCATATCTTAATTTATTTTCTTTCTGTTTTATTAATTCATTATTTCAATATATTATAATATTATTTATAATATAAATGTTTAATATTTTAAATATACACTTATTTTATGTATATATATATATATTTCAAATAATCAATTCCTTGATAAATTCCCACATCAATGTTATGATCATTGTAAGGGTTTATTTCATTATATCATTCTCATCATGATTGTTAATACTTGTATTTTAATTCATGGAAATTATTTGGTGAATATATTATTAACTAATTTTAGTTTTATCCTCCTATAGTTATTAAATATATTTTGATACAATATTATCATTTATTAACTATTTTGTACCCAAATGTTTTGATTTTTTTAATAAAATTTGACTTTATTTTTATCTTTACTCACAATACAATTTTAATAAAAAAACCATTATTTCTAAAAAAATTAAAAAAATTATTTTTAACTTTAAAATTTATTTATGAAATTAATTTTTAACCATAATTTACTTTTTTAATAAATAATAAGTAGGAATCTTTTATTCTTTTTCAATATGAGGAAATTTTATGGACTTTTTATAATGAAAAAAATATTTATTATAATATTCAAAACATGTGCATATTTCTCCTCTATAATTACTAAATTATCTCTAGAGTTTTCATTTTAGGTAGAAAAGGTTCATTTATATAAAAAAATTCCATAATAATTTGAAATATCTCATTTTTTTTAGATAGATTTAAATGAGTCAGATTGCCAAAATGTTTTATGTCATAAAAACTAATTTACAAAAGGATAAGATTATTTACATGATGAATTGTTATTAATGTTATTTTCAATATATTTATATAAATAATTTTCAAAAACCATTTATTATTACCATAATAGAGAAATTTTTTATTGATACCATTCTTGTTCATCCTTTGGATAGTTAATGATCATTTCAACTAAGGAATGTGTTGTCCTTCACATCCATGATACATTTTTATATTCATTTACATTCCATTTAAATATTCAAATTCATGTTATCATAAGTCCTTAATAATTCCATAAATATCCATATTAACTATCATGGAATTTCTTATTTCATAAACCACATCTCATTTCAATATATGGTGTTCTACATTGGATGTTATTTTATTGACTATGAAGACACTAAAAAATTTATATCCTTCTCCTAATATCGTTATTTTTGTTTATGGAATATTTATTCATGAATGAAATAATTTATTTGATATACGATGAATGTTGTGGACCAATATGGATGGGTGTTGTATGACATTATATATCACATCGATGCATCTATTGGTCTCTTAAGGAAAATATGAATGCTCGAATGTATCAAGTTTTTTACTTGTGGTTCCAAAGTCACTTGAATGATCATTATGATGGTGGTTTCATGTGCCTGAGACATGTCCTAAAATATTTAATAACTTCCTTCATGAATAGTTCGTGTATTATTATCGATGAGATTCCAAAAATGATCATACTATTGGATGAATTTTATTTACATTATATTGTTTATATAGAAAGTTTTTTTGTTTATTTACCATATCATATTGATTATTCCTTATATATTAATTATAGTCATGTTATTCATTAAGTGGAATGTGTTTTAAATAATTTTACTTTCCATATTAATTTTTATCTAGGATGTCTTAAACATAATATTTTCTCTAGATATATATACTACTTAGTTTATTAAAGATATAGAATTTGTTTTAAGTTAATTACATTTCCTTTATGATTACTCTTATTTATTAATGATATATTCAACTGTACACAACCCTTACTATGAATTTGTTCTCAACCCATATTTTTATTTCTTCGGAATCCATTATGTGAAAAATGGGTGATATACAATGATATATATAAGGTAATAATTTTATTATAAAAAAATATGCGGTGACTTGTGATTTCAAATTTAATATTGGAATCATATATGTATTTATCTTTCCATGTATAATAAAAATTATACCCTTTTAGAATTTATTCCATATAACTTTAGAAATTAAAATAAAGAAGACTCCAATTGCAGGCTACTAGGTTTTGTGTATTTATAATTTGTAAAAGATAATGTTTAGTAGAATCATTTATAACTATATTAAGGATAAAATATATTTGGGAACATAACTCTATGATATAAATAGGTTATATGTATATAATAATATCATAAAAATTTGATAAGGTTGAGATTATGGGGTTCATCCTAAGAATATATCCACATCTTAATACTAGAAGTGGACGTGGATATAAAATAGTGGCACATTTGGGTAATATCATTGAAAATGGAATGTTTTCATTAACCCAATATCATCATGGTATATGAAGACGAGATATATTGTGCACCTAGTTACACCCAACCAGGAGATAATCTTTGGTAATTGGCATATTCTTTACAACCCATTTTTTTCATTTGAATTGATGAGTTCAATGAATGACATAGATTAAATCTATAATATTATATAATGAAAATAATATTTTAGTATTTAGATAATTTAATAATGATAAAATGTTTTCACACAATAAATATTGTTCCTCAAAAAACAATTTGGTTTTATTCAATAGAAAGAACCCATAGTAATTAGTTAACCTTGATCATGAATAAAAATGTTGTTTCAATGATTAATAAATGTTATGAAAACTGATGTAAAATATATTGGTATTATAACTAATTAGTTTTATATAAATATGATAAAATATAAATACATTAACATACTTGAAAACTCACTAAATAAGAACAAGGGTAATGTTTTCTATGATTTTAGTGATGGATACCATTGAGGAATAAAATCTCAAATTCAATTGTATCATAAATTTTGAAGGTGGCGCACTAGAATGTGTAATGTACCCAACTCAAGATCCACTAAACCGGTGCTCTGAGCTGGTTCACCCCATGACATCATGTGTTCTACCTCGTATGCCAACAGGTTTCGACTACTGGTGAGGGTCTTCAGCCAACATGGGAGACTATACCCTCTTTATTAGAGTAATCCATAGTATATAAATATATAAAATATTAGAAATAACAAGTAATAATAAATGAACATGAATAAAAAATCATCTACCAAATCTCAGTACAAACCATATCCATGTGTAAATATGTCATGGCATGTTAACATTATTTCACTAATAGAACCATAAATAAGGAAAAACTGTAGAATCCCAAAAATAGTCATGGGCCCATGTTCATAACCACATACATAAACATCCAAAATATTGAGTGAAAATCAAGGAACTGGGCCATTTCTCTTGTCCTAACTAGAAATAATGAAATCTGCATGGGTACAAAATTACGGCTTGAGCACGGTGTGAGTAAAAACCTGTATCTCACCGCAAATATTGTCTAAAAATATACAATATATAAATATAATGCATGAATATAATAAAAAAATAAAATTTAAAAAAATGAAATTTTGGGTGCAACTAGTTACCCATATTTACTTTAATTTGTCAATTACCATCATTTTCACATTATATAGCGAATAAAAGAATTTTCAATTGAGTTATGGGCATCAACATAAAGCATAAAGGGAATAAATAAATTCCACATATTACTAGGGATAAAAAATAATAACATACCTTGGAGCCTCTATCTAGTTAATCTCATAGAATACAACCATTAAGGGAATAGAGTATCAGTCTAACTCCCAACCCCATTCATTCATAGGTGGGTTTAGATCCTCAGTCTAACTCAACCCATGGTATAAGCCTCAATCCTTTATCCCACCACTACTCTATTAGAACATGCTTATATATATATATATGATATTCATTATATATTCCAAATTAATACCAAACATTTCAAAATAAACATAACCACCAAAATACATCCAACTCAACATGGATGTCATTTGTACACCATAACCCATAATCACATTTCCATTTACATTGCCTTTCTATCTAACTCGATTAACATTTCTTGTACCCAAGACCATTAAGAATATTCAGTAAGATCCATACATAAACCCATTTATCATATTCATTAGTAAAAAATTGTTAACCCACATAATGCATTCCTGATTTCTATGTATTAACCCACTTATGCATTCAAAATATAAATTACAAAACTATAGACGCATTCACATTAAATTACATTTAACCCATTTTCATGTCAAGAAAAAAACATATCCACTAACAACCTCATGAAGAAATATAAATTTTACTTTTTAAACAACAAATTATCCATTCAACATGTTCATCATGGGATCTATTTATTCACAAGACAAACTCAGACATAACATTTCCATTAAACATGCTCGGTGTAATCAACACAACCCATGCATGACTCTAAATTGGCCAGGTCACACTCTATACATCCCATAGAGACCATAATGGGTTAAAATATTCATTTAAATTACCAATTCATCCAAAATCAATAACATTCTGATGAAAACAGTCAGAGAAACACTAAACACGTGTTTATATGCATAAATCATCATTAAACATTATGATATATCATATAGGACATATACCTCAAATATGTTGATGAATTAACTCTTAATTGAATACTAATATCAAAATTAAATAACCACTTGATGATTTAACCATTATTCTACCATTAAATTTTTTTTATTGATTTATTAGAATATCACCCATGATACAATGAATAATTTAGAAAATAGAAAAAATTGGTGGATTAGACATTCCCTAATATTTGATTTGCAACCAAAGGTGCTCCATAAAGCTGAGAAATGATGGAGATCGATCCTTGGGAGATATTTAACGCACTTGTTCCTTACTAGGTCTAGAGGTAATAGGTTTGGGGAGAAAATATGTTGACACCTAAAAATACCAAGGTGGAATATTATAAATTTTCCATCTTTTAAAAGTACACATTGTTCACTCTCATCATTTTCCAAAACGTGCAGAAGCCACTGGCTAAGACACTATGCCTGCATGTACGATATTCACTCCCATGTTTTTTTGGAATATCTCCATAATGACAGAATACAACAAATAGTGGCACAAATATTCCCCACATTTCATTCTCACTATTATCAATTATATGAACCAGATGTTCTTCCAAGGAATCATCAGCCTCAAGATCAATATCCTCAATTTTAACCATGTGAGATGGATCATGGATATACTTTTTAATCTTTTAATAATAAAAAACATAATGCATACAACCATATAAATTTTTGAGATCCAATCCATAGTCGATAGGTCTAATCCTCTCCAAAATTTCAAACCACTCCTTGTACCTGGGGGGGCCAACTTCCCCTTCATTTTAGTTAGACAATGTCTAAATCATTGAGACGCCTAGAGAATCATACTAACACCCAAAATAAAATCATGTGGTATATGAAGATGATATTAATATTAATTCTATCTACAAATAATTGTTTCCATGTGTCATTAAATAAAATAAACCTTTTCTAGTGCCTCCAACATGAGACTCATTCCTAAAATCATGGATAATATAGCTTCTATCCAAATAAAACATATAAATACTGAGTCTCCCATAGATTGACTGAAATTGTTCCATCTGAATAGTATCTTCGATACTATTATTGTGGAAAAAAAATTATTCTAGTGTTCTTCTCAAACCACCAATATATGGGACATAGTTCCTCAACATGTCCTCTAGTAAAAAGATCAAACTCTTTGACTACCAGTCCTTCTGTGGGTGAACATCCATACTAAGAAAAACATGTTAACCAAGACCTTTTTTAATCCCTATAATAAGTTTGATGTTAAACATGAATCATGATCATAAATGACAGCCCTTGGTACTTCATTAAGCCTCATTATTTCCCAAACATATAACTAACACAACTGTTCAATAGTTACAGTCTCCTGGATCGAAGATAAATGGAACACATTAACCAACTGATCCTCAACCACCAAGACTGCATCACTCATCTGAGGTGTCCTCGTATGACCCAGAAAATAATCAATTGTTATATCATCCAACATCCATTCCAAAGTGGTTAATTATTGTAACAAATATCATGGTAATTGTTTCTCATCCTTCACCTACTTATAGGTAAGGAGTCTCACTACAAAACCCAAAACCACATTCTTAAATCCTAGCCACAAATATATCCTATAAAGGCCATTAAAACCCATTTTCAAAACATGGTTCACTATCAACATTGATGCATGTGAGTCATGCATAAACTCCTCTCACACATCCATTATTACCACAACCATACCATAAATATAGAAAACCCCACTAATACCATCTGTAAAACTCATAGATGAGTCACCACCATTAATACCATTATTTCATATCCAAATAATACTAATCCTCAATATGACTATACCAGACCCTGCTCAAGAGTGCAGACTCAAATTCTATGGATGCAGTTGAATCTACCTGTTCGCATCCTTCATTTCTAGTACTATCTTAGAAAACAATTCCATCATTCTCCACTCATTATTGGACTCCCAAATATATTGGATTTGGGTTTTTCGACTATTTTAATTAGAAACAATATTCCCCTTCCACAATTTTTAAACCAACACAATGTCTATGAACTGCTTATATTAGACTCTTATTTTGTTTCAATGATTCAAATCACACTAATACAAGATGTACTTAATAATTTCATGACTACTAATAACTATGAACTAATATCCCAACAAAAAAAATCCCCCAACACTCCAAGGATTAAACCACATCATCCAACTAAAGATCATTATTAGCGTAGGTTCATTCATGAGGCCTCAACTACCTTGACCCATATGCTATAACTAGATCATTCGGCATCAAAAAAACCCTAAATCCAGCATTGGATGCATCATATAAAAAGGTGTTCCAAATACATGAATCATGCAAGATTAAGATCAGTGCGGTCAATAACCACTTATTTAACTCATGAAAACAATTCTTTCATGCCTCACACCACACAAACATAACACCCATCATGGTTAAGCATCAATGTGGTGCCGCCAAATCAATGAAATTGTTAATGGACCATTTTTAAAAAACAACATAGCCCCTGAAAAAATAGACAAATATAAAATTCTAATGATTATCCCAAGATAAAAAACTTACACTTTAAATAGATCCACTAACACACATTCATCTAAGATAACGTGACCCCATAAATTCACCCTATCATCCAGAAGAGGAACATAGATATCTTTTCCTATATCCTATTATCTCTTATTATACTGAAGATGATGTCAACATGTTTTTAATCATTTTCTTGTGTTATACAGTGAACAAAGATGTAATAAATGATGAAAAATTAAACCGATCAATATATCAGTATAATATTCACTTCATCAACGGAATGAACACAACCAATGCACTGATAAACCCGAAACCCATCTCCACAAACTCATACTTCCAATAGCTACTCATGAAAGCTCTCTACCATATATCAGAATGCCTCACCCTATGCTGGTGATGCCCTAATAATAACTAAATATTAGAAGAAATTTAATCACAACTCAGTTGGTCAAAAATACAATCATTCCAAGGAAAAGGGTATCGAGTACTGACATTCTATTGATTCACCTTTCAATAATCCATAAACAACTGCAAAAATCCATCATACTTCATCGAAAAATTAATTGGAAACCCCCACGGTGAACTGTTTGGATGTATTAATTCATTGGTCTCTAGATCTTCTAAATATGTATTAATCTCCTTATGATCTTATAGTTAAATTCAATACAGATGAATGAAAACTAGATCTACCCCCAATAGTAAATCTTTTATGAACACAACATTCTTCTGGTCTAGAATCCCTAAAATTTCCTCAGAAAACACTAATTACAACCAATCCACCAATTAATGATAGAATGTCTACTCGACTCCCACGCCATATTTAATAAGAGAAGCAACTTGGGTTGTGAGTTCACCTAGGTGTGGACAAACTATTATCAAACAGCCAGTTCGAACATCCCATTCTTCAAGAACAATATATGTGGTTCCTTCAACTGATACAAATATTACCATATAATTATAATATTTGATATGGTATAGATAAAAATCTATCCATTCCATACCCAAAATCAAATAAAAAATGACATCTAGAGGAAAAAAAAGTTCCATTTAAAATAGTACCCATCAACCTCCAGACCCCTTCACTTATAATATCTTATATCTTCTCCCCACACCACTAAAAGAGTATTGATAGAAATAATACCATGCAAAATCTACACCATTAAGCCTTAAAATAGTAAAAACCATGAAAAAATAATAGAATTTCAGGAACCATTATTGAATAAAAAAAGAGAAATCTTGGAATCAAAAAGAATCATACCTTGAACAATTGATTGTCCATCCTCACCACATCCTGGTGTAGACAAGACTACATGATGCTGAACCTCTCCTCTACCCTATCCCCTGACCTGCGTTTCAGGTGATGCACTACCTTACTGCTATGGACAATCTCACACAGGAGTACCACGACCGCCTCCTCAACAAGTATGACCTGTTGAGATCAAACAACATTCCTGGTATGGGGTAACCTACCCCATTCATGTAATGTACAATTACCATGACCCACCATAATATCATAACCATCATTGGTTCCTAAAAAACCTTTTCACATGTCCAAATGTGTTTCATGATCAATACACAAGTGGTGTTTTGGAACACAGACTATGCTGGGGCCCCAGTCTTTGACACAGAGAGCTGAAAACTCAATCACTAACTTGAGAGGGTGGTTTATTTTTCTAGTTTACCTGTTCACTATCTCCCTAGTGAAAACCCATGATGTTTCACTTCTTTACGCAAAAATATGGACCATTGGTTCCTCAAATTAGAACCAAGTTACTAATAACAGAATAATCCTTGATGTTTCATTTTGATATAAGGGATTGATACACCGCATTAGAGACCCTATTCAAACAATTGGTATTCAAAAATGATTCAATATCAGTACTGAGTCCACTTTGGAAATGTGTCGATGTGGCCTCCTCATATCCCACTAATGACAGAACAAAATGTTTCTAGTTGTTAAAATGTCTTGCATATTCTTAAACTATCATAGACTCCCGGGACATCCTCATAAACTCTATATCCTTTTCTATCATCAATTTTTCTGGATAAATTTGTTCCAAAAAATAAACCACAAAATCATTTCAACCAAAACTATCACCATTCTATGTATGAACCAAACCAATTGACAAAAAAAATACCTGGCCCCTCATCATATAATTTTCCCACTTGACAGTATTTTTCATAGAAGTATCCACATGATCCAAAATTACTTATATAGACCCTATAAAAACATCCACATACCTATTTCCACCCTCCCAATAAAATGTTGGGAATTTTTTCTGTCGAATATTCACGGTCTATTCAATAAATATAAACACAACCTTCCATAGTTTCATTTCCATCATTTCCATGAAATATGTGAAGCTATAATTGGACTTATATTCTCCCTTGTTGTCCTGAATGTCATGATTTTCATTCTCCATTTATGATGGTGCATTATCAGTCTCATCCACTTTTCAATAAAATGGAACTCCTCATCATAGTGGAATTTTGTATCATTTCCAATCACACATCTCAGAACACATAATAGAAGGCTTCCACTGTTCGAATAAATATATGCCCTCCATAGGAAGTAAAAAATCTCATTTCATATAATATCTTCATGTTAATCCTGAAATTAAAAACACCTCCCTAGACCGTCCCTATATAGGGACATGGATGACATTGTTAGAAAATTTAAAATGGTTACATGTCATATATTGGATACTATTTTAGAACCATTAATTACATATTATGTGAAACATTATTACTAGAGACATTTATAATTTTAAAATCATTTAGAATCAACATATTAAATCATTTACAACCTTTGGTTAGACACAATTCATTCTCCACACTCGGAAATTATACTTCCCCTTTTCCCATTTGCATCATTTTATTAGATATAAGTCTCTTCAAGTTGTTCACTAAAGTCAAATGCATTCTTCCATTTTTGTCCCACACACCCATCCCTTATTTGTACCAATCATGATGCATTCCACCTATATCACTCAATGATTAAAATAATTAAATAATACATAATCCCTATCCATTTTAGGTGTGATTGAAATACCAAAAAACAATCACATCACACACAAATAGCATCACCCAATGGTGAAATATCTTCAATTTTAACAACACATAAAAAGAACAATAATTCCCACCCTATGTGAATTGAGTTTTCCCTTATATTTTTGTTAGATAATACCAATAAAGAGCATATTACCAATTCCCAACACACCCAATTATTCTTTCTTACATCCCATATAGTAAAACCACATAAAAGAACTGATATGATATAAATTTGTAACATCCGCGACCTTGGATCGACTAAAACGGTTCTCCAAGATGACTCTACACATTTCCTCCTATCAGCATCTTCTTATTATAGAGAATTATAACTACAGGAAAGGGTCTAAATGACAACATGGGGAGACTATAAAATAATTTATAGTGTAATACGTATTTGAAAAATAAATAAAACAGTTGAAAAACATTTAATAACCAATGAACATTCATGAAAAATCATCACAGATATTTATATACAAACCATACCCAAGAGTATGTACATAATTAAATGCTATAAATTTTATGTTAATAACACCATAAATAAATAAAATCTATTGATTCCCAAAAATGGTCCAAACCCAATGTCTGGAACCACATAAATGCACATACCCAAGCCCAAATCAACTCTCAACCACTGGTCATTTTTCTCTATCTGGACCTACAATCATGAAATTCACTCAGGTACCCAATAGATTCTTGATTAGTGTGTGAGTACAACCTAGTAGGCAAGTGCCAATGCTCTCTAAAAATATACAGTCTAAACATATATCTCAAAAAAAATATATTAAATGACATGTACATAAAAGATGTTTTAGGTGCCACCATTTAACAATATATATATTATACCATTATAACATTCATCAAACTTCAGCATTTACACCATATTATTAATGTTATACTTTACCAAAAATTGTCCCAAAAATTATACGTGTACATCATTTACACAAGTGTTAAGCATGTGAACAGGAATAATAAATGTATAAGTCATGTCCCTATATCACTTCGGATAAACATGTAATAACCTAACATAGATCCTATATCTATGTATTCTCATCTAATTAAAAAATTAGATGCCTAAAGAAAAAGTCTGGCCACCTAACCTATGCATTTTTGGGTGGACTTATAGCATTAGTCCATCCTCACCCATCATATGAGCCTCATTACATTATCCCACCACCAATCCATGTTCACATGATTATATATATATATATATATATATATATATCCAATTTCTTATACATATGAAAAAAACCCTTACATCCAATAATATATGTAAAAACAATAATACAATCAACTCAATATAGGGGATCAATATTATTCCATATCTTATTTCCACATTACCATTTACATTACAAATACATCTATCCTAATTCCTATTTCATATGCCTAAACTCATTAAATATATTTAGTAATATCTATACATCAAACAATTTAATATATTCAACAATTACCACATGTTAACTCACATAACTAATTCATAATTTCCCATTAATTAATCACTAAATTCATTCCCAATTCAAAAATCAAACCATATTTCATGTTCACATTAAATTCCATTTCACCAATTTTCTTGTTAATCAATACAATCCTTTATCCATTAACCACCTCTAGGAAAAACTACCCATTTTACATATTAATCAACCAATTGATCATTCAACATGTTCACCATGGTCACTATTTATTTAAAATTCATTATCACAGATATCATTTCCATTAACCATGTTTGGGTTGGTCAGTTCGCCACATGGGTGGCCCTAAATCGGTCATATCATTTTCCATGCATCCAACGTAGTCCATGATGGGTTTAATTCTTCATTTAGAACCACATTTCTTAAAAAATCATAGAAGAAGCTAAGAACACAATAAGGGAATGAGAGAACACATGTTTATATTGATAAATACTCACAAAAACATTGGGATATAACATATAGAACACCTACTTAAAATCTATTGAGAACACACTCTTACTTTAAACCTGCAATCTATATTTTGTAACACCTTGATCATTAACATAGATTTCACTAGAAAGGAAATAATTAGGGATTTAAAAGAAAATATGCCAAGATAAAATCTCAAATCCAAAAATTGATGAAATTTGATGATTAGACTTACCCCAAGCTTCAATCTACAACAACTGGAGCTCTAAGAAGACTAGATATGAGAGTGATTGATCCTTTTGAGATAATGGTGGTTGTAGTTCATCTCAAGGGTTGGAGGTAAGAAAAGGGAGATAAAATTTTGTGAGAAATAAAAAATCACAATGTTGAATAATTGAAATTTTTTTAAAACATGATGGGGCACAATGTATACCAAAACAGTTTTCCAAAACCATTCACAACCCTCTGTCTATGGAAAATTGGTCCACATGGCTACCTTGGAAAACGTGATTGGATTCAAAATCATGCGCTAACAATATTGAACAACTATTGTATGGGTATTTTTGTCATACTGTAACAAGGGAGGACATCACGGTTTGAAGATACATTTTCTAATAGTTTAATACACTAGTATCCAAAACTACATAGCTTGGCTTCCCACATCGCCTGATTTTTCTAACCATGCGCACGCTGTTAGCCAATTGTGCACCTTGCACTGGATGGACTGATTAACCAATTAAACATGTCTCAATCGCATAGAATGCCACCAGATCCCCTCAAAGTCTGGATAAACACATCAATAAAAAATTTTATTTTAAAAAAATTAAAAAAGTACATGATAACAATTAGTTCGAGATTATACAAAATAACATCTCAATAGAATGGGGAAATTCATTATGTGTGGAAATGGAGTGGATGAAGAAAATAAGTGTTAATGTAAATTAATTTTTTGATGGATTGAAAATAATGCAACCAAAGGATAATTTTATATTTAATTTTATTCAACATTAAGAACATGGTAATTACATGAGTTAATTACATCGTCCAAAGTGTAACTACTAGAAATAGAGGATATATGTGGAAATAATGTGGATTTGGTTTTAATTTAAATTGGTTTAGGAACTAAATTGAAATTTTATTTTTATCTATGATATTTTTCTGATGAAAATTACTAAAAATATAAATATTGTTTAAAATTTTAGGAAAAATATATCTTCCTTTACTTAGGAGTTATGAATCCAGTAATGGTAAAAAGTTTTTAAGATTAATCAAATGTTTTAATTCATAAAAACATATTTTTAGGTTTAATGTGATTGTATTCTAGCGTGATTAATAATATTTTATGATATAAGTAGGGGAGTTATATGTTTATGTGTAATATTAAATTGATGAATAATGGCTTAAAATTATATAGGCATAAGTTAATGGTATTGGTAACCATTAAGTTTAATATAATGATTAATTATATTTTATAAATAATCAAATAATATTATTTCACATTCAATAAAAAGGTTCTTAAAACCTATTTAAAAATGGTTATTTAATGAAAAAATTTAAATCAAGGGTTTATGTCATATTTTTTGGGAACATTATAGGGATTGTATTAACATTTTATAAAAAAGGACAACATACTTACTGGGTGATAACCCATCATGTGTGTAAAGTCGATAAGGGTTGAACCTATGAACTAAACTAGATAATTTGTTAGTGTGTTCAAAATTCTAATGATATGTCGTACTTAATATTTGATTAGATAAATCATTTTAAAAAATAAATATTAATAATAAACCTGTGATATTACTGAAGGACCCAGAACAACCTGAGAGGGGAGGGGTGAATCAGGGTGTCCAATTTTTCTTTTTAATTTTGTGTATCTTGTTCCCACATTGGTAAAAACATGTAAAATATTTCAAAAAAATTAATATAGAGATATGATACAAAACATTTTATTGGTTCACCTCAAAGGGCTACGTCCAAGGATCATACATCGATAGTGTGTCGGTCATACCTAAATCCACTAATATTTACTAGTTGGAGGATTACAGGATTTGGCTACATTCACTCAATGCCAGGCACACTACCTTTACAATGGTTCAGGTAAATCTCACTGTATCCATCAGATCACTTCTGTCAACTCCCACTAACTCACTTTTTTGAGAGATGTCAAGCTCAGTTTATCGAAATGTTGGCCACTTCAAAACAATATCATTGAAGTCTTTGAATTTGTTCAGAAAGAGACACTTATTGTACAAAAGTATTTGATTAATGCACTTAAAGGCATTGGACAAAAAAAACCAGATACCAAAATCATGTCATCAGCTTATCATAACAATTTCACTCAACACATACCCTCTTCATGTAAACTCATTATTTTTCTCACATGATTTTCATTTCGTGCAGAAAAAATTCGCGCAACTACATCCTTTTCCCATAATTGTATCTTTTTTCGTCTAAATTTAATATTTTTCATGAAACTGTAATTTTTACGTGCAAGTCTAGCTTCCCTACGAAACCGTACATTTTTGTGCAACACTCAATTTTCCACGTATTAGTAAATTTTCCACACAACTGTACTTTTTTCCTGAAGCAACCTTTTAGTGAACTTGTTTTGCACATCAGAACTCAAATATTATTTTTTTATTCTGCTTTAACGATTGAGCGGTATCCCATAATATTTATAAGCATCGTCGGCCTATTCCCGCAAAACTCACTGTGTCTGAAAAAACTCTTATTCTTTGCACAATACATTTCATGCAGGAACCAATTTCCATGTGCAATCGTGTCATTCATAACTCTAATTCTTCACGCAATACTTCTCACACATGAATCATTTTCCTAGTGCAAAACTAAATTATTTGTGCAGCTCAATCAATTTCTATTTCATGAGTTTTTATCCCAAAACTCCTTTTGTATGAAAAATCAGACCTACTTTCATTGTTCTGTGCATAAACATTTTAGTGAAAATTACATGATTTTCCTGCACCATTCAAATAATTCTCTTTCATTTCTTCAATACAGTTTTCTCCTTGAACTGAATGATCCATTTCCTAGGGATCGTTCTGAACATCCACTGAGGATTTTCATCAAACACAATCTTTTCTACATTTTCAGCATATAAATTTCATGGTTCCAATAATCTCCCACTTTGTGTATGTTACAAATCCTTAGATAAATTAAATAGAGATGTAACCACAAAAAACCTTAAATGAAAGAATTAACTCAACAAACACTCCATGTCTATGTGAGAAATGCTCGATGTAGAAAACAATGAGGTAATGTTGAATTGGATTACTCTATTTTGAAACATTCCTAATTCTCATTATGTCACCGTTTTATTACGTTTCTAATGTATTCATATCCTCCTAGCACCAAAATCTAATCGTTTTAATGAATCATTACATGTCCAATGTATCCTAATCCTCCAAGAAACAAATTCTCATCGTTTCATAGAATCATTACATAATAATCACATGTCCGAAATATATTTCTTCTCCCCCACTAAAAATAATCTTAATGGCCTGTATTTGTTCATTGTACAACTCAAAACACCCCTGGATAGTATGTCCCTATAAAGATGCATCACATCCACAAATAGATTAAAAAATGTTAACATAATAGGAGAGAGATGAATTTTATAACCTTCTTATGTACTGTGAGGTGGCTGAACACTGAGGATCAACTAATGCTTCACAAGCATAGTCGATGGCAGTGGCTTGGTTAGAATATCATCCACTTGCTCATCAGTTACCCTAAGATAAAATTTAATCATGTCTAGTTCAAATTTTTTGTTGATTAAGTGATATCTAATTTCAATATGTTTTGTATGAGAATCCTGAACAAGTGTCTTTGTAAGATCAATTAAGCTCTTTTTATCACAATAAATCACCATTGGTTGTTTCACCTTTTCACCGATATTTGTCTGTTGCTGCTTCATCCATAGAAGTTGAGTGAATGATTTTTTTAGAAAATATATACTCACCTTCAGCTATACTGAGAGATGTACTTTCTTGTTTCATTCCCAACTATCCAACACATTTCATCCCAATATAGAAGGATCCAATATTGGTGGAATTCCTTTCAACTACATCTATAACCCAGTTAGCATCAGAAAACAGTAATAAATCATTGTCCCATCCTTCAACAATGTATAATCCATAATTGGTAGTACCTTGAATATACCTCAAGATTCTTTTTACTACTGCCATATATTATTCCTTCTGATTACCCTGAATGTGGGCCGCTAATCATCTTGAAAGGACAATACTTGTCCATATTCATGTTATGTAAAATAAGCCCCCAATTAGCCTTATGTACATTGTATGATCTACTGAGGTCCCATCCCCACACATTATATGTCTGTTTCCAATTGCAATCGGAGTTGACATTATTTTCTAGTCGTGAATATTAAATTTCTTCAACTGCTCCCTTCCATATTTTCTTGATAAATGAATGTGTAATCTATATTTTGAATCACCTATAGCCCAAAGAAATATGTGAGCTCCCCAATCATAGACATTCCAAATTCTAATTTCATTTGATTAGAGAATTAATCTAATGATTTATCCCTTCTGCCACCAAATATAATGTTCTCAACATAAATTATAAGAATAAACTTATCATTGGGAGAATCCATTAAATAGAGATTGTGATTCAATCCTCTTATTTTGAATTCCATCTTCTTGAGAAATGAATCCATCCGGGAGTACCACACCAGTGGTGCCTAATTCAAGCCATATAGTTCTTTCTTTAGTTTTAAAACCATTGTTTCATTTCTTCCAAGAATAAAAACCACTAGTTGATCAGTGTATAAACATCTTCAAGAACACCATTCCTGAATTTTTTCTTGAAATCCATTTGATATACATTTTATCCTCTTTGGAGTTCCATGGAAAGAAAATTCCTGATAAAATTCATTCTAGACACAGGAGAAAATTTTTCTTCAACATCACCACTTTAAATCTAGGAATATCATTTACATTCTAGTTGTTCCTTGATTTTAATAACACTTCCATTCCCATTACAAGTTTTCATAAAAATCCATTTTGTACCAATAACATTGTGATCTTCGGGTCTCTTCACTAGATCCCATGTTTTATTCTGGTCAATCTGATCTAACTCATCATTCATGGATTTCACCCATGATTCATCATTTTCATATTATACAAATGAGGATAGTTCTACAACTAATAGAAAAATAGATTTTGTGTGATTCCCCATTTACCTAGTATGTGTGGGTGAACTCTTATCCCCAATTATGTAACATGTATAAATTTATGCTCATGGATTTCTCCTATGAGGTTCATTCGCATTCTATCAGGACAAGGTTTTCTCTTTATATTCTTATTCTGATTCAACATCATGATGTGACTCATGAGTGTTTTGTACACCTTTATATATTTCTGTATTTTCAATTGCTCCGTGTTAATGTATTTCCTCATTTTCATGTCACATCAGTATATGATATACTTGATGTGTTTGTGTTTTTTACTTCAATGATCTTAACATCACTACTTTCCACAATCATTCCAAAGGGCCTGTTGAAACACATATAATATTTTCTTTACATTGAGTATCTATGGAATATTCCTTCATTTGTATTGTCACCATACTTCCCTTGATTTTCTTTTTTGTCTCTGGGGACGAATATACTTCTAAAAACTTGAAAGTATTTAAATGAAGGATTTTTTCCATTACAAAATTCATATGGTGTCTTCAACTCACCCATAAATCACTATTGATTTTTAAAATACAGTATAGCTTAAATGACCTCTTTCTAATAATGCAATGGAATATGAATCACCATCATTATTGTTCATGAAATACTATTTACTTGTCATTTCCTATGCTCAACAACTTCATTTTTCTGTGGAGTTCTCACAAGAGCAACCACATATTGTATCCCATGCTTCTCTAGATAATATTCAAATTCAATAGATGTGTATTTCACTATATTTTCAGATCACAACACACTAATTGTCAATCCAGTATCATACTTTGTGATTTGATGATATGTTTTAATGAAATGTAGCACCTTAATTTCATGTGTTTAGCCACTACGCATTCGATTCTACTGTAATCATCTATGAAATATAAAATATACATTTCTCAATGATTTACAAAAACATTTTTTGGTCCACATGAATCTGTATGAATAAGATCACGAAGATGAGATTCCTATTTATACTTTGGATGATATGAAATTCAGACCATATTCTCCCAAATACAAGAATCATAAGAAATTTCATTTTCATGCTTCAGGTTGGTAATTCCAATGACAATATTAAATTTTGATATTTTCTCGATGTCTTGTTTATTGATGTTCCCCAATCTAATATGAAATAATTTTTTTTCATCCTATATAGTCATGTAGAAAAAAATTTCATTACTATAAACCTGATATAAGATTCCTTTTATTATTAACACTTTAATAAGTGAATTTACTATCGTCTCCCTAATAGTGTAGCATTTTTGATTAAAAGTAACTATAAGTCTCGAGTCAATGAGTTGACTCACACTGAGGAGATTATGATTTAGGAAATCCACATAAAGGACTTCAGTTTTCTTTATGTCTCAATTAGCTAGTAATGTTCTTCCACTACCCTTGATTTTCAATGCTATATTATTACCAAACCATACTATTCCATCAACCCTCATCTTGACATCCGTTAATAGGTATGAATTACCTGTCATATGATATGACATCCGTTATCAATAATACAGGTGCTCTTGATTTTTGTATCCTTGAGGGATACCTCTGTAATGTTGGATTTATTAATTTTCTTCATTTCATTTCATGAGACATTAGACTGAGTGTTGGACACTGATGCCCTTCCAATTATCACTTCTGGGTTCATGGGATCTTTTTAGTTTAAATATTCTTCTAGAGGAGAAAACCTTTTTGTAAGAGCAACATTTTTTTGTTGAACAACATTTACTGGTCTCAAACTCTGGTATGAGGTTTCAATGTCCCTTCTCTACCTCCAATCATCATCCATATAACCAATGATAGAACACTGAATATAATTTCAATAGAAATTTTTTCATCTAAAATAATTAGGATATGAATTCGTTCTCCTTTATTGAACATTCTTTTATTCTCCATTAAAATAGCTTCCTTACACTTCGAAATAATACATGGTACGGCTCATATATTCTAAAAAATGACACATTATGAGATGAAATTTCTTATCACATCTATTTATCATCATTACTTCTTCCTGGGAATAATAATTCGATTGCCTCTTATTCCTGGAGCCATGAGGATAGTCTTATTTTCTTCATTTATATTTAATTTGGGTTTATTTTTCATAACATTAGTTGATATTTTCACATCACCCACTTTCATCTTGCCTTTATTTTTGTGACCTATATTTGCATCATTTTTCAATTTAGCCACACAACCACTACTGGAAAACTAACCTTTACCAATGGTTTGGAGAACCGTAGCCAAGTAAGCCATTGGGATATGTCTATACCAACGGTTTTCCAAAAACCGTTGGTATAGGTAATATGAAATCTATATCAACGTTAATGGAACCGTTGGTATATAAATTCCAAAAATAAAACACCCGGTGGGATTTGATCCCAGGACCTCTAGTTTATAACTCAAAGACTTAACCACTAACCTAACATGACTTTTGTTTGCATAATTCCATAAAAATATATATGTATTGTTCTAATTATTTTAAATTTTGATATATATAATGTTCTCCGTAGGATGATTCCAAAAAAAACACTAGACTTTTCCCAACGGTTCTGAAAACCGTTGGGAAAGGCCTAGACTTTTCCCAACGGTTCTCAAAACCGTTGGGAAAGACTTTTCCCAACAGTTCTCAAAACCGTTGGGAAAAGTCTAGTGTTTTTTTTGTAAAGTTTTTGCAAAGTTTGGTCGGAGGTTGAATTGTGGAGGCCCTTTGGCAACAGTTTTGGAAAACCATTGGGATAGGCTACCCTTTCCCAACGGTTTTCCAAAACCGTTGGCAAAGGGCCTCCACAATTCAACCTTTCCCACTGGTTTGGCCAAACCAATGGGAAAGGTGGCCAAAATATGGGCTTTCCCAACGGTTTGGCCAAACCGTTGGGAAAGGGTACCTATACCAAGGGTTTGACAAACCGTTGGTATAGAAGCGTTGGGAATAATCATTTTTCCAGTAGTGAACTGATTTAACAATTTCCCATGCAAGTAGGTCTTTGATCACTCAAAATCTTTTTAACTCCATTAGAACCACATTTTTGTCTCTTTAATAGCTTAGCATCTAAATCCTTATAAATGTATTTTCTTCCTCGATTATTTTGAAATTTATTCACTCTCATGTTTACAACTAAGAGTAATAACTTCCTCTTCATGACCCTCTACATTATTGGTGTTTTCTACCAGTCTGGTGGTGACATCATTGATGACCATTTCCTGATATTAAATTATCAGCTTTAGATCCACTACATCACATGTGCTTTCATGGAATGATCTAAAGCATACAATGATCTTCTTTATGTTGCAACTCAGGATTGGAATTAGTTGTCAACAGATTTTCTACGCCATTATCTTTTGATGGATTTGATATTTAATTAGTGGCTATCACAAATGCATGGTTTCCAGTATGAAATTTGTTTTCTTCTTCTTCACATAATTTATTATCACTACCTTCCTCTTCACATATAAAACACTTATTTGAAACATTCATTGTAGATGTGAAGTCTTCGTTTTTTAAAAACCATTTTGAGGCTTTTTGTTGTTTTAATCTTCACTATCTTCTTCACTGATATTTCTTAAGAACTAAGAGGAAATGTTCAAAACATTTACACCATGAAAGAAAGCTATATGTAACATAACTATGAATTTTCATTTTCTCTAATACAATATCATGGAAATGATAAAAAGAATTTTTGTTTCGTCGTCATATTCACCATTATGATCTTTTGAAAAATTCAGTTTCTCTATGGATTTGAATGTCATTTGCTTACTCACTCATGTAATAGAATCATCTAGTTTGACTCTCTTTATATATTCCACTAGGATTATTAGCTGATATTCTGGTGAAGGTTTGGAATGACCTCTTTCCTCAAGGGATGATACCATTTCATTTTATGGGGGGGGGGAGGTTTTCTTATTATATTCTGTATAATATCAAAATATTTGTTTTCTTCTACTAGAACCCGAATTTCTCCAACCACATAAGTAATTAGATTGAATAAGGAGTCTGCATTCTCAACAGGATGATTCTTTAGATCAAAATACCTATTGTGCAGGACTTATAGTTTTTCCTTCTTCACTATTCTATCTCCTCAATAAATATTTTCATTTTTATGTCACATGGGATTTGCTGAGGTGAAAGTCTTTACCTTTAGATAGATCTGATCTGAAAGGGCTATGGTGAGTCCGTTTTGTGCTTTCACATATGCATCACGAATTTTCTTGTCTGCATTAGTCATAGCCTCCCTATTGAATTAGTGACATGTATTCATTGCCTAGTAGAAAAATATGACTTCCATTCCATGTGATCTTAGATGAGATATTATTCAGTTCATCAAGATCTAGAAATTACTTCCATTGAATAGGGGGACTCCTTTGAAATTAGCTAGACTCTCCATAATGGTATAATATAGATCAAACACCAGTCATCCTTGCTCTGATATAACTTGAAGGACCCTAGAACACCATGAGAGGGGTTGGTTGAATCAGGGTGTAAAAGTTTTCTTTTTAATGTTTTTGATCTTTTCCCCAATATGGTTGAAACTTGTTTAATTTTTTAATAAAATTAAAGAAGAGATATGACACATCACTTTTATTTGGATCATCTCAAAGGGATACATCAAAGGATCATACGCTGATAGTTTTTAGTCGTACCTAAATCCACTAAAATTTACTAGTTTTAGGATTACAATATTATACTATAGTAACTCTCTGTAAGGCACAATAACATTATAATAGTTCTTGGAATGCTCACTATGTCTCTCAAATCACATTCATCAACTCCTCCAAGATCACTGTCTTGAGAGATGTCAAATTCATTTTATCGATATCAAGGTCTCTTCAAACAAATTGCATTGAATTCATTCTCTATTCATCAAGAGACACTTCATCCATTGAAGTCCTAGATTGATGCACTTGAAATCACTGAATGTACAAACTGGATACCCAATGCATGTAATCATGTTATCCACACAATATCACACAAGACATGACCTGTGTACACAACATATTTCTTTTCCATACAAGATTTTCTTTTCACATGAAAAACATTTTTGCAACTATACAGTGTGCACCTAACTATATCTTTTTTGCACGCAATTATTAAATATTCCACACTATAGTAATTTTTCAGTGGAATTCTATCTTTTCCACACAACTGTAAATTTTCCGTGCAATAATAGTTTTTCCACAAAGTCGTAAATATTCCACGAAACTCTATTTTTCCCGCTCACCTCTGTTTTGAGAAAATATTATCTTGCATTAGAACTCAGATTTTTTCTATGACTTTATCTGTAACAAATTAGGGGGATAACAACATATTTATATTCATAAATGACCCCTCGTGAAAAAACGCATCATGTCATACAATTGACACATTCTACATGCTATACATATTGTGTAGGAATAATATTCAGTGCGCCACTGTGTCGCAAAAAAACTCACATTCTGCGCGCAATACTTCTTGCACAGGAATAATTTTTGTGTGTGCAACTCTTGATTTTTTTCTTGAACTGTATAATCCCGTTTCTAGTAAACATTATGCACTTTTAATAAGGATTGACAACATACAATAACCATACTATATTTTCTGCATAGAACGGTCGTGGTTCCAGAAAAAACATCTTAGGTTTAGATATTTATCTATAAGATTAAATAATGTTCTCTTACTATATTGGTTTTAGAATGAAATTTGAGATATAAGGAAAGTAATTCCACACTTTTTTAGATACTATGATCCATTAAATGTGATTCTTTTTATGATTTATGCATAAAAAATAATTTTTTTATTTTCATTTCTTGAGGTATGGATTATTTGAAAATTGATCGAATCAGAAAAAAATGTTGAACTTGTATATTGCCTTACTTTCTAAGAGAGTAAAATAAATACTCGTCATTAGAAATATTATCTTCAAATAAAAATTTTATTCTATTATATTCATATATGATGAATCATACGGTCCTTAATATCAAAAATGCTATATGGTTTTTGGTCCCTTAACATTCCATTGATCATACACATTCTTTTTATTAATGAACATTATCACACACTCTGTTTATATACACATTAAATTCATGTCTATATCTTCCTCTATCACAAATTATTATCCTACATAGAAAACAAGTTATTTTTTATACCACATGATCTTTTTATTTTCTTTTATCTATTATTAATTAGGTTCTTTATTCACTCTTTTTAGAATATTGAATATCAATAATATAACATTAAAATTTAAATCCATGGATTACTAATATAAAATTTAAATTACAAGTGAAAACTTTATATAATTTTGGGAGAATATAACACAGAACAATTATAAAATAAAAACATTTCAATTGTTAATCTATATTACATTAAAAACTATTTTTACATTAAATTATATGCATTAGTGAGTTTTATTTTTTGTTTTCTCTAAACAAAATATTGGGTTTTACCAAATTACTATAAAGTATTAATATATTTATTTAATTTTATTATTATAGCAATTACTTTAAAATAGATGGTATGAATTGAATTAACTATCTTATAAAATAAAAATATTTCACAATCATTTATTCATTATCTATTATTTGAAATGAAATAAGACTCATTAAAATGAAATTGAAATGTTTTTTAAAGAACTTCATATTTTATAAAATATAGTTTAATTAATATTTATAAAGAAGTATTGAAATTAATTTTGAATTAATATAGATAATTTATTTGAAAAAATGAAATTATTTTTTAAAATAAGAAAATTATAATTATATTTGGGAAATTTTTTTCAATTTTATAATATTTTTTCATCATTTGATGAATAAAATGATACTAAATTTTAATTGATAACTAAAATTTTTTTGTTACGTAATGATGATAATTTACATTTTCAAATGGGTTTAAAATAAATATGCATCGATTAAATATTTATTATTTGATTTTAGGCCATTTTAGTCATTTTGAAATGGAATTATGATATAAAATATTATTAAATTATAATAAAATTCCCATTCATAACCAACATTTTCATTGTGTCAATAGGATTAATATTGAATTAATTTACTTTTCAATTAATTCAATTGTATTTTTAAATATAGATCAATATTAAAAATATAAATTATATATAATGTCTCGTATGTTCATTATAATTTTTTTCTATCATATTTAATAGTGTAAATAGTAATATATAATTACCATGATTATGGTAAAAATGGAATTAATGATGGTAAATAAAGAATAATTTGGTAAAAATGACCTAGTAACATTTCATACAACCATTGAGTTTCCATATATTCATCATATCCCTTCAAGGTTATACATTTTCCATTTTTGACGATTTTGATATGAGGAACGAGCCTGAAATAGTACATAATACAGTAAATTGTTTTTGAATTAATATTATCACATTATAAAATATCATTTCAATATAGAGTTTTAGTGAAATCAGAAATAATTAATATATACCAACCATCAGTCATTAAAATTTGTTACTACCACAACTACATCTATTTCTTCATTGATACAAATATTTTTAATAAAACTGGAAACCATTTTATGATAAATAATGACAACATTCATCTACACTTCTCCTTTTCCCTAAACAATACTTAATCCATGTGAAAAAAAATTTAATACATTGGATGATAATAATATGCTAAGTTTGGTATAAAAAAGCGTTGTATTTATTGTATTTATTCTTATTAAAATATGATGGCATTTTAACATATACATACTTCTCACCCATAAGGTATCGTATAATTAAATTTTGAAAAAAAGAGATTTGAATATAACAAAAAAATAATAAATAAATACATATTGTTATTTTAGGTAATTACCTCATAAATATTATAACCATTACATCTACCATTTTATTTATAACCCTAAACAATACCATATAATGCAACCCTCATGTCTACTTTATGGAGTAACCACCACACTATTACTTATAACAACCATTAAAATAATGTTCCATAATAAAAAATTAAAATTAATAGGATGGAGATATTTGTCAAACCCATAGTAATAAATAATTACCGATAACCAAATAATAATTATGAATCACGAATAATCAAATCATAAAAATAATCCTTTCGATTTGAATAAAAATTGATTTAAAATAACATATTAAAAAACACCCTTATATAGGGTTGGACATATTTGAACCATGTAAAAAAGTAGGTATAATGGTTTAAGAAATGTTATAAACTTATTACCTAACTATGTTCATATTTATAATACCTTATAAGTTGTTTATAATATATTTCCTTCCAATTATCAACTATATTTTGTTATCTTTATTGTTTTGGTTGAATTTATTTCATTGTTTCTAGGGAAGTTTCATTATAAATTTTCCTATTGAACTAAATAAAAACTCCATAAATGGAATAAAATAGTGATAATATGTTTCCATAATTTTAAAAGATACAATATATAATTTTTTATTATATAATTATGATTTATTAGATAAGATGTTGTTAAAAAATTAGTTAATTTAATTTGGAAGGTTTTATGACCATCACAAACACATATCATTTAATTTAATATCATGTTAATATATCGATTCTACAATATATTATAAAATATAATTTGAATAATTAAATCATATTTAACTATAATATTTTTTAACCATCCATGAACGTAGTAAATGAAAAAATTTAAATCCTCCAGGACGATGGTAAATCGATACATTATGAAAAGGTTTTCATTTTTTTGAATTAGAGGAGAATATTATTGGTTTTATACTGGATAATTCATTAAAAATATAAAATTATAGAATTATTATGATACTATAGTTACATGTCGCTTTGGATAGGGGATTAGAAGATATATTAAAAAAAATGGATTAAAAATAAATTAAATGAAAATGAATGATGAGTTTACCTATTGAATTTTCCTCCTTTAGAACCCCATTAAGGAACCTAGATTTTGTAATTTAGAGAGACTAGTAAGTCATAGATATGTGGAATATGTTTTGAAAGGATGTTAGGTATAAATTGAAGAATCAATATTTATATATGGTGTGATGAGAAGATATTGTGATGCGCAATATTTATAAAAGAGGAGAGGGGTGTTTTCTCATTATTTTATTCATCAGAATATTATTTTTGATGAAGCCTATGTATTGTTTGAGAATTATCACAAAAAAATTAAATTAATTATTTGTGAATCGAGATTATTTTTTACATATCAATTACGACTAAAGGAATATTGTATTTAAATTATAATGTATATATACCATAATTTATCATATTTTTCTATGCACAAATATTAGTTATTTAATAAGTATCCCAAAAATTGATCATAATATTTTTCAATATGTAGAATTATAAAATGAACTCAGTTTTTTGAATATAATTTTCTTAATATGAACAATCTTAATTTTTTATTATAATCAACATTTATATTAAAAATATAAATATGAAAATCCTAACTGATTTTATATCACGTTGACAATATAATTAAGTTGTTGTAAAATTTTCTTATAATTATAATAAACAAAATAATATATCATGATTCTATTATAAGATTATAATTTTCTTATCAAATCATTATGTTAATTAAGAATTTTTAAATCAAAATTTATTTGGTAGAAAAATACCAACACATAATTTATCATTTTTAAAACATTTTTTTTCAATGATATAAATATTTCATATATTTACATATAAGACACATAAATTTCATTTATACATTAATAAGTGGGGATAATATTTTATTTTTTAAATGTTTTAATTTATATAAATACAAATGTTTTCATTATACATTTATAATGAATTATAATATCTAATTCTAGAATGAAAATAATTATTTTATATTTTCTTGGGTAGTTACATTCTCCCTTTCTTATGAAAATTATTCCCTTATAATTTTCTCACATGTTGAATAATGGAGGATACCATTCCGTTGAATAATTTTTAGATACCCATGTATCTTCATCAACCATGTATTTTCTATACAACTTTTCATCTATATGAATTTCCTTATTCCCTAAAAATTTATCTGTATGATCAATAATCTAAAGGAGTTTTTCCTCATAAGAAAGGTTGTCTTCTAGCAGAACTAATTTTGGGATCAAAACATGATATGAATATACAACATAATTTCATAACATCAGAATATGAGAATCATTTTTAACAAAGATAAATTCTGAGTTAAGGGTACTCAGTATGAAATTGCACTATATTTCTCCAGGATTTTATATGTCCTAATGAAAAATGTACATAGCATACAATTCTCACCAAAATTCATAAAAAATTTCCAAGGAGGGATTATAAGGTAAACAAGATCAGCTACCTAAAAATAAAAGTCATTTCTCCTATTATCATCATAATGCTCACACATTTTCTTAGTTTGAATCATGTGTTGTCGGATCATTCTCAATTTATTAGACACATTCTATACATATTCTATTCCCATCAACAAAAAATACCTGAAACCATCACAAAATGATGGAGTTAGATAGATCTTTCTATAAAATTCATCAAAAGTCACCACTGGAATGAAAACTATTATTATAATAAAACACATATAATGAAATTGGTTGATCCCAATATCCCACATAATACATTTAACAATCATGTAACATGTATTACAATGAATGAATTGTTCTCTTATTATGTCAATCAGACTGATAATGAAAGGATGTGTTGAAATTTAACTATGTTCCAAATGACATCTGAAGGCCTTTCCAAAAGATATAATTGAATCAAGGATCATAGTCAGATACAATGGATAGTGGAACCCCATGAGACCTAATAATATCATTGATGTGAAGTCAAGAAAGATGATCTAGAAAAATTATATCTCTAATAGAATGTAACATTGTAGATTTATTCATCTACGAAAAAATAACCTAAATTACATTTTTACCATTAGAATTATTTGGAAGTCTCTCCATGATGTCCATGGATTTTTTTTCAATTTACAATATTGAACTGGTAAATGCTAAAGAATCCCCTTTGACATTTTTTGTATTTATTTACCTATTGGAATGTAAAACATTTCACCATAAAATCAAAAATATCACTTTTCATTCTATCCCACCAGTAATACATCTGAATGTCTATGTGCATCATAGTGAGGTTAGGATTACATCAAAATGGAGAACTATGAGATACACATAACAATTAATTCTTTGGTTGGTAATCACAAGGAACATGTGACCCATTTCCAAATCAGAAGGCACAATCATCATCAACATTAAATCAATCAAATTTACTTTTCACAAAAATTTATAACTTTTTATATAACTCATGGTCTTCCTTCTATGATTTCGTAATTGTTTTTGAAAGGGATGACTGCACTAAGACCTAAAACAAAATAGAGGAATTTCTTTCACAAACAAATTCCAATCCAAAATTCATTAAATCAACAACCAAGGTGTAATATTACCAATGCATCATGATTATTTTATCATGATATTTTAATAAAAATCATCTCAAATTTTTTTCAATTTTCCTAGATAGTAATTGATTGTTATCCCATATTATTTTATCCTTTTAATCCATTTTTTCTTCAAAATGTTTAATTCCATTTGAGTAAATATAAATATAAAACATATTTGGTCAAAATATATATCATATTTACATCCATATAAATAATGAATCTATATTTTTAAAGAGAAAACATGTGATTCTCATTCCAGATCAGGTGTGGGATAATTTATCTCATGAGGATTCAGTCATCTGAAACTATAAAAAATTACCTAAACATTAAAAATCAGAGCACAACAATGAAATTTTAAAAAATAATTTATGTAGAGAAAAATATCTCCAAACCTGGGGGAAGGCATTGTTAGATCATTCAATAATCGTTGCACGAGTTCTTAAAAAAACATCACCTTCACATATCCAACTAAATATTATAACATATGATTTTTTCTTATTTAGAATATTAGATAACCATGATAATTATTTAATATACCTTTAGTAATAACCTTCTTACCCAAGAAAACTATTAATCTGAGTAAATGTTTTTAGTCTCGGACATTCTTCAACTACTAGTTTTTTTCATGATTAACATATACTATATCCTTATTAAAAACTTTCCCATGAAATTAAATTTTTTGTATCCATAATTCACTTTTTCTATATTTTCTATATAACTTAATTTCTTTGATATTTTAAAATAGAATCCTTTATTTTCTTTCATGATCATCAAAACGTTATTAAAACACAAAAATATGAACATTTAAAACAAAAAAACGTATCCAAAATATTCATGAAATATATTAATCATATTATACAAAAATAGAGTAGGGTATTTTTTAAAACCAAAGGGAACAAACTCATAATTACTATAGAAATATCTGAACACTATATTTGAAATATCATCCTTATTCACGTTCACTTAGTGGTACCCAAATCAAAATTCAATCATGGGAAAATATTGATCTTCCTTGAGTTGATCATACAAGTCATATATATGTGGAAATGAATAGTTACTCTTAATAAAAGTGTTATTAAATGATCTATAATCAATGAAAAGTCTCATGGAATGATCATTATATTTATCAAAATAACCAGAGTACCCCATGGTGATGTTATTGGAAGAATAAAATTATTACCAAGAAACTTCAATGTATACTTTCTAAATTCAAGATGAACTTACTAAAGCCTTTGATAAGTGGGTTTTGAAATTTTCTTATCATCAAGAAATATAACAATATTTAATACAACATCTCAATTAGGTACAAAATTGAAAAACACATTGGGAAAAAAATATGGGAATTCATTTACCAAAGGAAAATCATTTATTTCAGTAGTTTTGTTATCTTAAAAAATATGTGAAGGATAATAATTACTTCCATATTTTAATAGTTTTTTTGATTCATGGTATTTTATAAATGGAATTAGTAAATTGTTTTATATAAACTAAAACCACTTCTAAAAAATCATTGTCCATATAATTAATGTTAGAATTTTAGAAACTAAAGACAATCTATACCTAGAATATTCTCAAACTCCAATAAGGTCAAAATATGAAAATTTGCAAGTAATATCATTCATGTGAAAAAACATAAAGATTATTCTAATAACTTTTTCCATTATAAATATCCATAGTGTTTTTAGAGAATGTTTTAATTTAATTTCATAATTATGAATTTCTAATTTACCAGAAAATAATTTAGAAATAATGGAATGTTTATAAACATTATCAAACAAACATTAGAGAAATATGAGCAAAAAAGTACGAAATACCACATTAATTAATGTCCCAAAATTTGATGACATATTAATAGATTATTTGGCATTTAATTTTATATTATAATCTAGATGATTTCCACTATTCAGGTCACTTTTTTTGATGGTATTTTCATAATTCCCCATATCACCACATTTAAGGAACATTAAAATTTTCTTATCATAATTAAAATTAAGATGATTTTTCAATTCAATCTTGTGACATATGTACTAATTTACCACATTGGAAAAAATATAGATTGTTAAGGCATTCCCCATGTATCTCTATACCAATCATTTATCAAGATGGAATGTTGACTTTCATACACTAATATTTTTTATGACTAATAGATACCCATTTCATTCCATTCAGAAATTATCTTATTGTTTTTTTAATAAAACTTTATTAAAAAAAATCATATTAACTATACAATCACTTCATAAATGATTCTCTTTACATTTGAATTCATGATAGGCCAAAACACTTTTGATATGTTGTCTTCAATGATGAGTAACAAATAATTGATGTCACCATCATTATCCCGAATAATATTTGATGTGTGTCTTTCCAATAATATGTTTTTTTAATACAAGTCCACTTAATCATTAACATTTTTTCAATTTGTGTAATTTCTATTATATACAATGTTTAATAACCATAAGAAAATATTTTTAATGAAAATATTTATAAATTAATAACTTTACAAGGCATAAATATACCCACTATATCAAATATTGTTGAACAGTTCCCACCATTGGTCATCTATACCTTCACAATAATCAATATCAAGAATAAAAATTTATTCTATGAGCACCCCATGACATCAATTTTTTTTTCAAGTTCGTTGAACCACCTTTCACCCCCACTAGATTAGAAGGACCACTAAAATTAGGCGGATGTTAACTCATAAAATGTTCCACTATCATCATGTTTCTTTGGGGTAGCTCTAGATTTTCTCTTAAAAACATGAAACAACTATTTGTATCCAACGTCAAATTATCCATTACTATAAAACAATTACATGTATCCAATTCCCACCATTCCATGTTGTGGATATGGATAGATATCACCCTATTGGTGACTTCTTAATTTTACATCCATGTTTCTTCTACAGAAAACAATTCATATCTAAGGTATATTAGATGATAGAACATATTAATAATTAAATGACATATCATTCCATCTTAAAAATATCTTAAAAATCATTTATAGTATTATATTAACATCATGATTACCCATAAATTTATCTAAACTATTCTCTAATACCATCTATAAGGATTTGACCTTAAACATTACATAATCTAGAAAATTCATTTCAAATTCACATTCTCACATTCCTAAAGACAATTTATGTTAGATAATTAGTGAATTAGAACATACTTCATACATTTAAACTGACTAGAATACAAATTAGGAACTACTAAAACACTCACAGTTTATTCCATAATACAAATGTATTTAATAAAATATTAAATCTATTCATGAAAAATATTCATAAAATTAATATTGCATTCTCCATTTATCTAACCCATACATAAGCCCAATAATAAACATTGAAAAAAGGGATGAGAAAAAAATCCTAGTAAGGGATATAAAATGATGTAATGTTTTAATCCATGAATACTTATAATCATATGACATCATTTTCACAATGACTTATATCTCATCCATAAAGTATTATATACACAATATTTTAAAATATGATATATCCATATAATATAAAAAATAAAAAAAAAACAAATATTTTACTTGGAAAATTTAATAAATAATTTTTTAAACCTTATATCTACTTTATTATTTTTAACCCTTATAAATACCTTACAAGAAAACCACCATGAATACCTTATTGTTTTACCATCGTATTAACACTTGGAATAACAATTACAATCAACATCCAGCATTAAAATATCCAATGAATTTTTGGGAGATATATATCCTTCCATTCATCATAAAAAACCCAATATCCAAAATATAACCATAAAACATTAGTACATGAATCCTAAAAACACTCACATTCATTTTTTTTAAAAGATACATTAAAGAAGATATTAAAAAGAAATTATTATACCTCCGGTTAATATAACCATGAAAAAATTTAAAACCTCATATATAATAGTATATTGAGTGTTATTAATATTCTAAATAATGATATTAATATTTATAATACCATATATATACGTTATAAAACATCTTTCCACTCATTAATCAAAAATATTTCGTTATTATTATTGTTTTGGGTACATTTATTTCATGTTTTTCATGGTTTATCTGTTATGGGTTCTCTTGTCAAATGGATGAAAAAAGTATAGTAGTTAAATGAAATGTGTTTATAATGGTTCTAGAATTTTAGATGTTATAATATATCATTTTTTCTAATATGAGGATGATTAATTAGATAAAACTTTAATGAAAATGATTTAATTTATTTTGGCGGTTTTTAAGAACATCAAGAAATATAATGATTTTATTGAATATCATGTTTATATAATGGTCCCAAAAATTTATATAACATATTATATGTATAAAAAAATAAAATTTAATTGAAAAAATATTTTTAAGAAAATACATTAAGATGTTAAACGTTAATAAAAAACATCATCCACAATGATGTTAAATAGACACATCACAAATTATTTTCTAATTTTATTAATTAATAGTATAAAAGTAGATTATTGATGATGGATCATACATTAAGAAAATAAAATGAAACTATATGATACATCATTTAGTTATAATGACACTTTTTATAGTGGATTTGAGGAGATAATAATAAAAGAAAATAAATTGAAAATAAACTAAAACAAATGGAATGGGGATTAAACGTATTCAACTATCCTACATGAGATCCTCCATAATGAACATGGTATCGGCCTTTTGGTGAGACCAATAGGTCATTGAAGTGGGTAAGAGGCTTTGGAATTGAATTTTGTGGAAATTTAACAAGGTACATGGCTTTCATGAAAGTATAGAAGAGGTGTTGATGGGTGGTAATTCTAGTCGTATCAAGAGGAAGTTTCTAATCATTTTACTCATTAGAGTATTATTTTGGTTGAAGAATATGAATAATATATGAATTGTAACTAAATACACGAATATAATAAAGGAGAAAAAAATTCTGGTTTTTTCATAAATTATGTCTCAAAAAATAATGAATGGATTTTATAATTCATATATACCATAAATTAACATATTTTACAACTCATAAAAAATATTGTATTTTTGAGAAATCCCAAAAATTCACCGTAACCATATTATGACATGTATAATTCAAAAATGAAATCAATTTTATGAATATAATATTATAAATAAAAGAAAATAATTTTTTAATTAAAATCATTATTTATTCAATAAATAACTATTTAAAAAATACAACTGAATTTATAACTGTATGAAAATTTAATTAATCTATCATAATATTTTTTATATATTCATACGACACAGTAATTTATTGTTTAAATCTATTTTAAGTAGGTAAATATTATTTTAAAAAATTATATTAATTATAAAAATGTAATCATTAATATATTTGACACAAAAATACCAACTTGTAATTTATCATTCTCAAATCATCTATTTACAAATAATATTATATAAATATATCATATTTTAATTTATAGGATACATAAATTTTATTTATTATTTAATAAGTGATTCTACTATTATAATTTTATAGATTCTTTAAAATTTATATGAACCATTTATTTCATTATACATTTAAAATTAATATGACCATTTAATTATAGAATGAAAACAATTTTTTATGTATACTGGTTTTTTTATTTGTGATGATAAAATTATATGTATCATGGTATATTTTCAAAACAATTCAGTTCTTACACTATTATGACTTATAAATTTCCACCTTATCTCCACACTTATTCACTCAATCCCACCCTTTTGGTTAAGAAAATACCTTAAAAAATCTCTTCCCTACAACCCTCTAATCGGCCTAGACTTCATATATTATACATTAATTGATCTCACGATGGATTTTATGAAATCTTAGTGTTAATTCATGATGAATTGGTAACATTATTTAGAAATAATTTTTATTATATTTTCTCCTCAAACTCCATAATTATTATTTACCCCATATGATATAATGAACATAGTATCTTCTATAAAAGAAGATATTATTATAATAATGTAATGACCTAAAACTATCTCCACATTCATCTAATCAGATATGAAGTCATCGTTCATGTGTTTGTTGGACTATCGCCTCACAAACCGATGGCATTGTCCTCTCCATTTTAACATCTCATGTTTTTAATGATAGCGAATCTAAAGTAAAAATATAATAATTATAATATTTTTATACCAATTGAGACATTATATCATATACATAACAACATTTTTTCTATTCCATATGAGATATAATAAATTTTAGCATGCGTATGTCTGACTAGATCCTCACTAAGAGGTGTGATTCATTTTTCTCTAACAAATTACATGAAATATAATAAGGATAAAGTTAATGATATTATGTTATTTACAAGAAATAATTATAATATTCATTGAATATTTCTTATTTTGAAATTATATATATATATATATACATAATTTTATTTCCATCCTTTCACTCAACGAAACATGAATACATCATCTATATATGTGTTGACTACCTCCCTTAGGAAACGATGTGACCAAATCATCATCACAACACCACATGGATTATATATATATATGAATGTATAGTTAATGAAATTTTATTATATATAGGATACTATAATAATTCTATAATCAAAAAATACCATATATCTCTATTATATAATGATTATTGAAAAATAAAAATGCTACTCATGTTTACATACGACATTTCATCTCCATGATTGCACCATACTAGTTTTTTCAAAACAGTTTTTATAATTCATTAATAAATAATGTTTTTTTTATATTTATGATTATTATTTTATGATTATTATTCTGTAAATCATGAAACTATAGAGTATTTAGAAGAACCAGATCATTCATGAGTAAAGACACATATGAAAACAATGAAATTAATAGTGTAAAATAAATATATTTAAATATTGCTATCATACATGTGATAAGATGTTAAAAAAGGATCAAATGTGATATTAAAAAAATTATATTTTTATATATTCAATAACAGGTCTAAAACCACTCTTTTTGAGGTTACATAACATTAAATCAGACAGAAGTGTGAGGTGAGGGAGTTCGCCTCAAATCCCTTCACTAAGGCCTATTATAATGTCAATAATCCAATTCATTCTGTATTATTTATATACAACCCCTATGACTTGTATTATCTAGAATAATTCATTCATCCTTGACGTTTTAATTTCAATTGAAATTATTTCACCAAATGGTATATGAAATAGATGTTAACATGTGTTATGGAATTTCATAACTCAATTTCATTTCATTGGGTTATATTACACCTTTCTTTTCTTTGATAGAAAAAGATTATGCGTCTGGAAATTGGATCATATTATAATGTATTTAAATATTTTTATTTTAATGTTGTTTTATATAATATATTCATTGAATAATTCCAATTACAATGAAATTATCATTGTAAGGGTTTATTTAAAAATCTCATTCTCAATGAGATTCTTTATAATTTAATTTTCATTGCAGGAATTATTTTATAATTATACAATAAAACAATTCTGGTTTATACTTTGATGGTTAATCATTATATTTTTATATCATAGTACCATATTCCCAATCTTCTATACATAAAATTATTGAGAAAATTTTATTATAAAATACTATGATATTCTAAAGAGCGGTCAAAATACTATTCTATAAAATTCACTATTTTATAAATAAAATTAAAATTTATTATAGGGATTCTAGAAAATATTTAATAACAAAAAATTTAACCATGTTTTACATATTAATTAATATTTTGAATAGATTCTCCTCTTTATTTTTCTAACGAGGAACTTTTATGACAACATTAATGTGAAAAAGGATTATACTTTTTAGCCTGAATTGAATGTAAAAAATTACCCACTTCCATGACCAAAAATTCATGAAAGATTACGATTCATATCTATAAGGTTATTTAAAACATTATTTTTCTCTATAATTCAATAAATTCATAAATTTTAAAAATAAATTTAAAGGAAATATGTTTTCAAAATAAATTATGTTTTGTAAACATATTTTAAAAATGAAAATATATTTTCATTTAGAATTTCATTAAGTCATTTTTATTGTAATTTAATTCATTTCATAAAAAACACTATATTATTACTCAAATGGGGATATTATTTATTGATACCATCCTTATAATCACTCTAGATGATTTATTCTCATTTTTAAAAAGGAAAATATTGATATGAACTTCCATGATTAATTTTTCTTGTTATTAACATTACTTACAAATATTCAATTTCATATGATAATTATACAATTTTTTCCCCTAAAAATCAATAATATTTTTCATGGATGTGGATATTTCTTAAACAATGTCTCATTTCTACAAGCTATGTTTTATGTTGAAATTTATTTGATCAATTGACCAAGTGATCGATTGACCAAGTGATCATCAATCTATACCTTTACTCGATTAACATATTCAATGTCAAGGAATATTAAGTCATTAATTGAATATATTATTTGATATATGAGGAATTATTTGGACCTATAGTGATGGTTGGGCCTCTATATTATATATCCTCTCGATGAATTGGTAGGTATCATTAAAAATATCTCTAAGGTAACATTAAATTGGTTTTTACGAGTAGTTTAAACCAGATTGTGAAAGGTCTAGATGATTAAGATATCATAGGATGATACAAGAAAACCAATAATTAATAAATGAATTCATAAATAATGTATTTAATATTATCCAAAATATATACAAAATGATACTATATCTAGATGCATTTAATTCCCAATTTAGTGATTAAATTGAATGTTTTAATGAATCGAGCAAAGCTGGGACTCGTGTTTCAACCACCCCAAGCCCACCTTCCATAGGGCATGGTATGGATTCAACCATCTACGGCCCAAAAAATTGGGGGAGACCTCTTCCTATGACCCTATAAGCATTTACATAATCAATTCAACGAAAAAGAGCATTGGAAAAGTATAGAATGTGAAAATCACAATAATGTAAAATGAAAATACCTAATCCTCTAGACCGTATAAGAGTACTATAGCATCAACCATAAAGTTATGGGAAAAACATATTCCAAGAAAATAATCATGTCCTAAACTAATGTAAGCCGAAAAAGTGCAATAGCTGCGAGATCCCCGATCTTATATCCCAAATCAAACCACCGTATTTAGTCCATACACCACATACCACTAATCAATTATAAGATCACGATTGAACTATTCATCATTTCCAAAAGACACACCATGTATCAAGTAAATCCCATACAAGGGTGATTATATTCATACCCAGTAAAGCACCACAAAAAGGTGAAGTGGGATAAGTGACAGATACATTGAAATTGAATGAAGTAGAGAGAACAAGGTACCATAATTTTGAATGGAAGGAGTACAACTCAACCTCATACAGTGAAATTAGGCTCATCAAAATAAAAGGAGATAAAAACAGTGAGAAGATAAACATTTAATCAAATTTCTTCTACCAACGGATGGATAGTAGACTCATCCAACAATGAGAAACTAAACATAGAAATCATATAGACTGCCCTATGAATATTCACATCTATCGGAAAGAGAGTAACCAAAAACCAAGGTGTGGGGATTATTAGATGATATATATTTATACTACATCAAAGAAGCCCAAAAGAGAGAGTAATAGGATCTCTATCTCTTATGCCAGCTCAAGAAATTTTGTAGCCAATTCGTAAAACTAAAACCATCACAGATTCACAACATAATTCAAATCATCCAAGGAGGAAAAATTCAATGGGTGTCAAATCACTGCACCTTGAAAATATCCCGTTTGGAAAACAATGACTTTCCCACATGTTTTTATATCACGTCAAAACAATGTGTCTCAGTGGGGAAAGAAACCCTATTACTCATGATTCCAGATGTATGTTGAACAATTCCTCACCGTTATGCCTCATAGTTGAGGTTCTTCTCTATTAGTCAATAAAAAAAATTGTTGCCCAGTTCTACTGGAGGGTACCACTTGGTAAAGTCATCAGAGAATTCCACTACCCAGACACTACTAGTGGGTAAGCCCATTGAGTCGTCAGGGGTACATTGCTACCCATCCCATCTGGAAGGTCACACATTTCAGTTCATCATGGACAATTCTTCCCATAATAATAGAAGGTTCATTATAGAACATCTAGGAACTCTACTATCTAGATCCATCTATAGGGTAACTTAGGATCATCAGGGACTACTCTATGCAGTCCACCTAGAAGGTCTCCAAGGAATCATCGGGGACTACACTACCCATCCTAGATAGAGTGTGAGCATGTAATTATTTGAGATTTCACTTCCAATCCCAACTAAAGGGATATCCAATAATAATTTAGGACTACACAACCCATCCCATCTAGAGGGTTAGACCAATACTTCTCTATTAATCCTGTTTGATCATTGCAATCATTGGGTGTCACCTCTATACCCACAAACCAGACCATTTATTTGATATACCTAATGTATCTTACGAGGGATCCATCACATTTAATGTGGAATTACATTTAGGATAGAAATATCAGTGGCCAAAATACGATTCCAAACAATGGAGATATATGGGTTTAAAGATTGCTCGAACGATCTTAAAAGTACGCAGCCTGCAATAGAGTGACAATGTGTACGGTCCTAAAACACTTCCTAGATATGTCTCTACCGAGTACATGGGTCCCATCCATGTATTGTTACATGCTATTTAGCTGGTCTAACCTATGTGTTTAACCAATCTGGGGTCCAGACAATGCCCACTAGCCGTGACTACGTACTCAGATACACATCATATTGATCCACATTGTATAATTCCCTTGCAACCTATCCTTGTCCATGTAATCGGTATATGGAGTGTTCTAGGCCATGTGTTCAATGACACACATTTCAATATATGGGAGGGTAGTACACGATATGTCAAAGTGACTACACACTGTGTTATCCTTATCTTATCCACTCTCACTAGAGGTTGTGATGACCAATACCATTGATTCTCTTCAACCACATTAAATGGATTTTCGAAAAATATTGGATTCTTGATTCTTCATTTAATGAGATCACTAATAAGTCTCTGCACATCATAGTGACAAGAAAAAGAAATTTGTAGGATACATAAATCCAAAGTAATCCCATATTTGTGATCCTCGAGTGAAATTGCATTGGATCGACTATACATTAATCTGAATTGGAATCCTTCGAATATGTATTATTTCACATCATTTCACATAACTAGTACCATATAGGTCCCATGCCTCAATGATTAAATATTTTATATAGATCACACCATTGTGATCCTCATGGAAAAACATAGCTAATCGACTATTCATTTTCCTCAATCGAGCACATGATGAAAAATAAAATTTTCACCCCATTACTCGTAAATGGAGTCTTTGGGGACAACACAACTTTAATTTAAAATCCTAATATTGTTATAAAAAATTATGCCTCAATATTAGGACTACAAATCTTCGGACGAATCAACAAACCAACGTCGTATGGAAAAGTTACAACAGATGAAAAATTTGGAAAGAATGATTTTAACAATAATAATAAGGATAATAATAATTGGTGTTTCATGGACCCAAACCATGATCCAGAATTCAATATCTCACACTGTTCCTAAATCAACATTCTTAAACGTACTACCACATCACCATTGATGGTGCATTAATTGGACGTAGTATGAATGAATTAAGGAGGGTCAATGATTTAATACATTTTTTAAATCTATTGTTTCATTGGGAATTTTGTGGGAAGTAGTCCTAGGATTCGGTAAATTCAATGAAACAGTCTTAAACTGATCATGTCACCAATGGGGTCATGTCTTCACTAAAAACACAACAATAAAAAAACATTAATGTGGGGTTATAGGTTTTTAAATAATTTATTACTAAGGATGATAATATTATTATTATTATTAACTTTCATCCCCCCCTGCGCCCTCCTGTTCATGTTTCCCTATCCCTATGATCCCTGGATTCCATCCATTTTCATACCTACGGTATCCCCTCTATGTAAAACCTTAACCGCAATTGCCTAAACCTGGTGCGTTATTTTAATACATTTTCATGATTATAATGAATCATGTCCCAAAGGAACGATCAGTTTTTCAATCATGGAAAATAGATTACCTACAAGAAAATTACATTACAATTTCAAATATAAAACACAACACAAATAATCCATCGAATAAACTTTTATTATCAAATATTATCCCTACATTCCAATCATAAAAAACATCCCTATTTTCTGGGAAATTAAAACATAAGAAAGGGGGGATAGATTCCCAGTAAGGGTAAAAATATAGAGGATGTTATTAGAAATAATCATAATATCTTGTGGAAAGGGAGAAAATCGAAACACAAGCATATTTAGAACATTATATTCATCATAATATGGAAATAATAATTCAAACATTAGCATATAAACATGCACATGGATATTCTACCAGTCAAATAATCACATGTAAAATCAATAATTATTCTTAAAATGGGTGAATAAATTATATCAGACATCATAACCACTATATCGAGGCCTTGTACTAGGACCTTTAACAAATATTCTATCCATGCTTTGTGCCAATAAACTAGTTTGTCTCATTAGACCTATCGGTGCAACGAGGGAAAATAGTGGGCCCCACACATCACTTACTAGTTCCAATGAATTAATCATATGAAAAGGGTGATACGTAACATAAACATTCATTTTAAAACTAGAATATGAAATGTTAATACATTAATCATAAACCAATAATTGTATAAAAATTAAACATCTACAGTCAAATATTTCATAACTCAGTCAAAAAAATATAAAAGATTGTTTTATAATAAATCAACCTCATTCAATAATAATATACAATAACGGATGTTTACTTAGATGAAAACAATCAGTAAAACTCATTGATAGAAATATCACTATTTTCATCAAATCATCCAAAAGTAAATATATTTATAAATGAATTAATTTAATATATATTATTGAATCAAAGTGTCACATACCTCTTTGAAACATTTAAAAGGAATTAATATCTGAAAAAAATGTTGTCCATTAAAATAAATCCTTTAAATCATTTTGAAAACATGTACTTTAATTAAATAGATGTATATAAGTTAATCAATAAACAATTTAAAATGATGTTCTAGTTGAAGATTCCATTCCATAAAACTTTAAAATATTAATTTCGAAATCATTTTTATTAAATAGGTACATGTAAGATAAATATATCCATTTAAATGTTACACATAAACAATCTCGGATAATAATGATATTGAGGAATTAACCCTTACCATAGGTCTGATACTTTCGGTATGTCTATTAAAAATATGTATAATTGTTTTTAAAATATTATTAACTTATATCAAAATCATAGTAATATTAATTATAATATATATAATTATTTTATAATGTAATTTTACACATTTATTTACAATTCCAAGTTTATGCAATATTTCGTGTAGTAAACGCATTGTTCATCATAATTGTTTTGAATTATTATTATTGCTTATATTACATAGACCATGATTTACATACGTCCATAGTGTATAATAAGTTTTTTGTATAATATATCTTAGTAATATAAATATATATAATAGATAAATATATGAAATGGAATATACCATTCATTGAGACTGTGATTCGTTCGTACGCATGAAAACTATTTTCCAATTTCATATCGAATTGAATGGTGGTAAGTGAATGAGATATATGAAAATATATATATATATGTGATTACATTAGTCTTATTATTTCATATATTTCATAACTATGTATAATATATACTTTTTTATTCATTCTTTGATCTTGAGCATGGAATATGGCTCTCATTGCGTCGTGGAGATGGTAAGCTGTATGTACGCACAACTGGTGGTATTATTTTTCATAGTATGGTTAAAAAGTGGAATTCGGTTGTATAATAATCTTAAAAATATCAAATAATATAATATCTTCTAGATTTATTACTATGTTATGGTAAAAACTTAGTAAGAGTATATAGAAGATGAAATGAACGTTGAAAGAATTAGGAAAATGATTACCAATTATTTAGCTTTAATTTTAACAAAATGACTCTTTATGGTGGTTTTATACCAAAATTATAGCTTCTAGGTTGAGGTGAGATATGTTGGGAGAATATTGTTTCACGTTTTGGCCAAGTGAAAGGGCTTGGGAGGTGTGAATAAGTGGGTAGGGTGGTGGCCTTTTATAAGAGGGTAGAGGGGAACTTTAGAAATGTCTTGATGTGTAATTTTATATAAAAATTATTTTAGAATTATAATAGGCCAAATGTGATATATTTTTTTATAATTTTATAATGGGTCAAAATCATCTCAATAAATTTTTTTATACATGTTTTCGTCAAAAATTAAACTTATCTTCTATCTTTAACCCTTAGTTAAAAACATTAACTCTTACAATGTCTACATGTGTTTTCATAATATATGGTTTTTATAGTTACTTTAAATTTCAAAGAGAACCCCAATTTGATAACTAATGACAATTTTAACTTTATATAAGTCTATTGGAATAATAATAGCTTTTTTGGGCTACTATATCATTTAATAAAATGATTTTATTTTGTAAAAACACATTTATATAAATTTTGACACTATTTTAGAAATGTTTTTTTATTATAATAAAAACATAATTCCTTTTAAAAAGATAATTTAATCATACATAATATTTCAATTTCATACATAAAATAAGTAAATGTAATCAAAATATTAAAATTTCGATAATTTTATTATTTAAAAATTCTTTTATTTGAATCATGCAAGAATAAGGTAAGAACTGCATCTTTCATAAATAAATATATTTATATAGTGGATAAAAATTGAAAATAAAATATCATGAAGTTGGAAATATTTATAGCCTTATAATTACTATTTATAGTCTATGATATAATTCATAAAACCATATATTACAAATGATTTTGTAAAATATATATATTAATGTTATAATTATCTTTACATTAAATTAATTGTTATAGCATGTCATTATCATAACCATCTAGTCCCATGGGGTCCTAAAATTATATTTAGGATCTCCTTGGTCTAAAATATCTATTCCAAAAGGATTAGGACAAATTTTATTGAAGTTTAATATTATTAAAATATTTTGTAGGCTTACTTACATAATTGACCCTTTAACCATGGGAAAAAATAATTACTGATGTTACTATTCCTAATGTCAAAAAATAAAAGGTAACTTTTTAGAAAATTGTGACCTTTGGATTCCATGTAGGGCATCCATTTTTCATAATTGGTAAAAATTAATATAAAATTAATTCTAATTGTCAAAAAAAGTAAGTGGTTTTTTAAGAAATAAAATTTTTAAATGATTGGCATGTGTTTATGTACAAATTAAATCGAAATTACTTCCCATTACCAAAATTATATTAATATATAAAAATATAATATATTTATACATTATAAAAACTCATATTTATAATTTAACAATATAAATTTTTTTAATTAATAATGATGACTCAAATTAAAATTTAGTGTTTATCACTATTCATCAACAAATGATAATTATCAGAAATATACCAAAAATTTATCCAAACAATATTTTATGTCCTGATTATAATGAATAATTAAGTTTTGTAAAATTAAATAATAAAATATAATAATAGGGTATTTAAAAAGGGTTCCCCATTAAAATGTGGAAAAGTACATTTTTTTAAATACGTCATTTATCTAAAAAATTGACTTTGTTTTTATATTACATCTATAGAACACAAAATATGACTGTGAAAATTATATGTGATATATAAAATACAATATGTGGACAGTTATATTCATAAATTATTTAAAAATTGATATTTTGATAATTCTTGGTGTTCTTGAAATTCAGTGTTTTGTATATCGCACGTTATAGAATTATTTAAAAAGGAAGTGTAACATGGAAACTTTGGGTGTCACATTATCCCTACTTCAATAAATTGCATCCTCACAATTTAGACACGATAATGAAAACTAGGGCTTTGAAATTTCAAAATAACTTAGTTGAAATCCCAAATCGAAAAAGGGATTAATGAGGCCTCTATTATAAAATAAATAAAGGTAAGTATTATAGTTAACAAAAATAACACATACTGGGGTTCCATGTATGAAAACATCGATATGAAAGGGAAAAATAACCATCACGTTCTGATGTATAGTGATATGGAATATTATAAAGAGAAAGTAAACAATCTGAAAGACATATATATGTAATGATCCCAAGGACAATTTGATTCATTACAAAAGAAAGTTCTACGAAAACATTTTTAGTTTTCAAGATCCTTTCCCTAAAGATGAAGAACATGAGAATAAATTATTACTTGATTTCAATACAATCTCATCATTTGTCATTCCTTGAAAAATTTACACTTCATCTCATATTCAAGGAAAAGAAGTTGAATTTTGCATTTCTGATGTGTTGGTAGATAATTCGATCTCTAAATTGTATTATATTTCATTACATATGTCTCAAAAAAAGTGTTCGCACAAGTTATCACGTATGCATAAGTCCAAATATAGTGAGATAATACATTTATATAACAAACATCAAGTAGAGTATAACTTATAATATCCATGAATGGATAAATATACAATCCAACCAAAATAATATAAATCTATGCCTTTATAAATAGGTGAAATAAATCAACTTATCATTTATCTCCCATATATCATAAAACATTTCTTGGTTGTTACATTCCAAATATGTGAACACCTTCATTATTTATTCTATTGAGTCACATTAACTACCGAAATTATTGGATTTTCTTATTCAGAACATGCAAGTTTCCCTAGGATAACCCTTTTTTCATCAAATACAAAATCACATCTCAATAAAGAAAAATATACCAATATACTTAATCAAATCCAACATATATTTGTCCAAGCATTATTATCTTAACATAATAATGAAATGAACTATTATCATTTCTTTAATCATATGTTCTCAAAATATAACATTTACATTATATAAACTTTCCTTTACATTATTACGATTCAAAATATTCTTGAAAATCTAGAAAAAAAATAAACTGAATACTCCTTATATAATTCACTTATTCATAATTCATGGATCCAGATACATAAATACTTAAATCATTCCAATTTAATGGTTTTAATAGAATAATTCCAATCTTTATTGAGAGGCATATTCATATGTTAGGTCATTGTGTTGGGAAATTCTCATGATTTAGACATATGATACATAGAAATCCATAGAAATTGGTCATTCTATGAACCTTTTTCCCATAGAGATAACATATTCCCCTATATTTTAGGTATTCATCATGGTTATTCATACCATTATATTGACATGTAGGAATCCAAATCTTTTTTTAGTTAGGGTTTTTCTTAGTGGGAAGCACCCTATAATCCTACATGAAAATGGGGTTTCAAAACACGTTGGGCGCGGGTTACTACAGCAGTTCTGTAGCAGTACTGTAGCAGCGGTTGTACTATAGATCGTTGGGCACTGTTGCAGTGGTAGGGGACGGTAGCAGCGGTGGTTACTGTAGCAGTCAGGTTACTATTCACATAATTGGTCATAGGCTAAAAATTTGGGCCTACGGGCTATGTAATGGACTACATGCCCACTGGGCCTTTGGGGTATGTAATTGGGCTCCCAATACCCAATTATAGAAGACATTGTTTTTCTTTAATAATAAAATGAGGATTTGGTCCCAACCTTTAAACAAAGGAATTGAAATATTTTTTCCTCTATGTTTCTTAAAATTTAAACATTTTTAAACATTTTCCTTCCACTTATGAAACGTGGTAGGAAATTCATCAATGATCACTTTATTAATAATATATCATGATAAATGATTCACCATAATCACAATATCTATCTTTCTAGTCATTATCATATTTTGTCCCACAAAATCACAAAATTTTCCATCAAACTCAATTTTAATCCAATTCTTTTTGGTTTCCACCATTAACTTGACCGAAATATAATGTTGAGGAAAAAATCAAATTTACAAAAACCGCATAATAAATGGATTATACATTCAATTTATAACACCTTAGGTTTGTTACTAGGTTATTTGTTATATTAATCAAAATTATATAGTGTTATTCTTTATTTATCAATAATTTTTATCTAAGGATTATGATCCCAAATCAATGTTATCTAATTCTATTTCCAAGGTTGTTTCTAAACTTCTCTGGATACCAACTTTAATTCCCTAACCCCTGTTTTAGAAAGCCGATGCATTATTTTAAAAAATTATAATTATTTAAATGATCCAATAAATGAAGGACTTCTTGGTTTAGAAATCTCTGAAGATAAATAATATACATGAATATTTCCTAAAAATTTCAAACATAAAACAAAACATAAAAAATACTTTAGTAATCCCATTATTCCCCTAAAATAACCATACAAAAAAATCATAAAAAACTTCTCTTTATCTTGGGAAAATAATAAAAATGAAAGGGGTGATCTCAAATGTTATTTAAGGATAAAAAATATAATGTAAGATATCATAAAAAATAATAACCACTAATATAAAGTTAAAAAATTTAACCACAAGCCTTTTAAAACCTTATTTTCAGAATAATATTGAAAGAATAAATCAAACATTACCATATAAACATGAAAATACAGATTCCACTAGTCGAATTAATAAATGTAAAATCAATAACTATTTTTATAATGAGGGAATGCATAATTCCATCCATCAAAACCAATAGGTTAACAGCTTGTTCCAATACCATTCATAAATATAATATCATAGCCTCGTGTAAACACCCATTCTTTTTCATTGAGAAATACTGATGCATCGAAGAACTATAGCTGGCCCTGCCTGTCACTTACTAAGTCCAATGAATTCCTCATAAGAAAATGGTTTAACATTACATTAATATTCCTTTTATAACTATCATATGAAATTTTAATACTTTAACCATAAACCATGAATGGTATAAAAAGAGAACATCCATAGTGAAACATATCATAACTCATTCAATACAATATGAAATATTCTTTTATAATAAATCAACCTCAATAAGGAATAATATCAAATTAAGGATGTTTAATTTATATAAAAATATCAATAAAACTCTTTGTGAGAAGTATCACATTTTCCTTAAAATCATTTTAATGTCACACAATTTATAAAGGAAGTCATTTAATAAGAGATTTTTGATTCAAAGTTCCCCATTCCACATTAAAACTTTTTAAATGAATTAACATTTTAAAACAAATATGCCTATATAAATAAATCCTAAAAATCATTTTCAAAACAAGGACATTAATTAAATTGATTTAAAAAAATAAATCCATAAAACACATAAAATTAGAACCTAGTCAAAGTGACGCATCCATAAAACCAAAAATGGTTCCTTTTTGAAAAGTATATATGAAATATAGATATGTATGATAAATATGTCATAGTTAATACTAACACAAAAACAATCTTAGATAATAATAATATTGATGAATTAACCGTTACATTAGGTATGATACTCTCTGTACATGTCCAAAACTCCATAAAAATGTTTTTAATGATATTATTAACTTATATCATAAGAATAATTATTATTATTATATCACATATGATTCTTTTATGACTTTATATTACCCATTTATTAAAAATTCAGTGTTAATGTAATGTTTCGGGTAATAATCGATTTCTTCATCGTACGTGTTTTGAATTGTTATTCATGACCATATTAAATAGATCGTGATTTTCATACATATATAATGTATAATATGATTTATATATAATATAAATTCATAATATAAATATATATAATAGATAGATATATAAAATGGAATACATCATTCATGGAGACGTTAGGTTGTACATATGCATGAACACAATTTTCTATTTTCTTATCTTATTGAATGGAAGTAAGTGAATGAAATATATGCACATACACACACACATATATATAAATATCATTCTAGTAGAATTATTATGTCATATATTTCATAATTATGATCAATGTATATATTTTTATAATCATTCTTGGATGATGATCATGGAAGATGTGTCTCACAATGTTGTTCTGACGGTAAGTCTTATGTACGCATGCATAGTAGTATTATTTTTCATTGGATGGGTAAAAGTTGTAACATTATTGCCCCATAATCACAAACAAATATCATCATATCATAGATACTGGAGTTATTATTTTAGTATCATAACTACATAGTAATAGTAAGTATAAGATGAAATGAATTTCTAAATAAGGGATAAAACGATTACCTCTTCTTTGGCAATCTCCTTTTGATTTGCTGAAACGAACACCATATGTTCTTTTTCTGCCCATTTTTTCGTCTAGGATGATTATCGGTATTTTTTTTGAGATTTGGTTATGGATTGTCTGATTCAATGGAATTTGGATGTTTAAATAAGTGGGTAGAGGTGGTTGCATTTTTGAAGAGAGGGGAGTGGCACTTTAAAATTTTCATAAAATATTATTTTATTATAAATTTATTTTATAATTATAATTTTTAAAATGTGATATATATTGATTATAAAATGATAATTGTTCTGAAATCTCTTAACGAATATGATTTAGACAATTTTAGGATACAAAATATACGTTATCTTTTACATTTAACCCTTAGTTAAATTCATTAACTCTTACCATTTCTTCATGCATTATCATAATATATTGTTACTATAGATAAAATAATATTCCAAGAGAATAAAAAGATGAGAAATTACTAAAAATGTTTAAATAATATAAGATAATTTTCAGAATTATTGATTTCTAGGACTATTATATCATTTAATGGAATAGTAGTGTGTTTTAAGAACTCATTTATTTCATTTTTTTGCACTATTTAGTAATTGATATTTGTTAAAGTCATAAAAACATGATTAATTCTATGAAAAGTAATTAACTCATCTCTAATATATATGTTTAATCTATAAAATTATTTTTTTGAATAATAATATTTAAATTTCATTTATTTTTATTTTTATAAAGTCATCTATTTGAATCACTCATTAATAAGGTAATAACTGCCTCATCATTGTGACATAAATAAATATATTTATATAATGTATAAAAATAATAAATAAAGAAACATGATTTAAGAAATTTTTTTGGCTATATAATTATTATTTATAGTCAAATAGATCTATAATATAAACATATATTAAAATTATTTTAGTAAAAGATAAATGTTTTTGTGATAATTATTTATACTTTAAATTAATTGTAATGACATGTCATCAACACACTCAATTAGTCCCATGGGGACCTCAAATAATCCTATGGATTCCCATGGTCTGAAATATCTCATAGAATTTGATTAGGACATGTGTTAGGGTAGTTTAATATTATTATAATATTATTTTTTACCCTTATTTACATGATTTAACCTTTTACCATGGTAAATAAAAATATTTACTGAATTAACTATTCATAATGTAAAAAAATAACAGATTCCAATTTTCACAATTTGTAACTTTTGATTAAAATATTTAATTCATTTTTTCAATTTCAAAATAATTAATTGGTTGACAATAATTTTAATTTATATCTCGTTGTCAAAACAATAAAGTAGGGTTTTAAGAAGTAAAAACAATCAAATGGATAACATGTGTTTATGTTCAAATTAAATGTGAAATTAATTCAAATAAACTATATTATATTAAATGTTAAAAATATAATAAAATTAAAATTAAAAATCACGCAAATTTATAACATATCAGAATAAATTGTTCGATTAAATAAGTTGATTTAGATTAAATTTTAGTATGTTTTAAATATTCAACAAAATATAAAAGTTACAAAAATTGTAATGAATTTATCCAAACAAATTTTTTATGTCCTTCAAATAAAAGAGAATACAATTTAGTCAAATTTATTTTATTTATATGTAAAAAATTGTTTTTAAAATTGGTTCTCCATTAAAAGGCAAAAACCAATATTTTTTTAATACATCATTTCACTAAATATTTTAATTTGCCATTATATTTTGACTAAAAAACACAAAATATGAATCTTAAAATTATATGGGATATATAAAATTTAAAATCTGGTTAATACTATTCATAACATCTTTTTAAATGGCCAATTTGGTAGGTTGTGGTGCGCTTGAACATTGGTGTTCGTACATCTCACACTATTGAATTATTTAAAAAGGAACTGTATTGTGGATGCATGGAGTGTTACACTGATATCATATGGCCACCTCCTTCCTATCCTCAACTAAATACTTTTAGTTATGCCTCATTTGGCCACCTCTAACCTACCATGACCACATTCTTCTTTACTTCCTGAAGCCACAACTTCTTTTTCCAACCCCACTTTATTGAACCAGCAAGCCACCAAGGAGTAGCCTCAACCTGATACACTATTTTCCTCACCTATGCTCGCATGATTCTGCCACTGCACATCGGTCCACCACCCACCATTGACCAACCAGACTGACTCTCCATTTCATCTCGACCTCACAGGGATGGTTTCTTGTTCAACCTTTCTCGTCATACAGCCTCATGAAGTGGCCACACTTTTGGTGATCCACCACACCATTGATTGTCAATAGTGTGATTTAAAACCATCATATTATCCACCCATTCATTGTGCTGATCTACTATATATTCTCCTTCGATGATTTTATCGGCATTTTACAAAATCTCCTGGAATATGGGCTCTCGATTGAGCTCAGGTCACCAGAAAATGTTGATCCAAGAAGTGCATGGTTTCAATGGTGATGAACACAATGATTTTAGGGGAAAATGACAATAATATATGGGTTGGATCATTTGACAAGTGTTCATGTCCAACCGTTCAAGATATTTCAATACGAAAATAAATAATAATTAACAAACAAAATTGTTTTCAGTATTATGGTATCATGAAATAGGGTAAAATGTGAATAACTAATTATCAACATGATCAATGTTTAAAAATGAAACTTAATATCAAAATATGAGTCCTATCGAGAAATTTGAGCGATTTTTTTTTAAGAAACCATTTTCTGAGCTCTATTGCATTTTTCATGCTTTGATTGGCTTGGATCCAAAGTCATGTCATCATTCATCATTCCTTATTGTTTGAAGAAAATACATAGAGGAAGGAGGTGATCTCACTGATGACTTCTGATTTTTTGTTCTATCATTGGGAATATTACCATAATAAAAAATTTACTGGGAATTTTAGGTTTGGTCAAAAAATCAAATAATAAAATAAATAATTATTTAATTATTTAATTTTACTCCCATGATGGAACATTAGTCGAACTCCAGATGTCTAAAAGGTTATACCTCAACTAAGGAAAAACCTACATTCTATACTCAAAATTTGTCTTATAGTTCTCATTCAAGAACATGTTCAATAGTTATTTGGGTATGTGTTACTAAATGAATAATTTTATAATTTAATTCATCCATTTAACATACCTCAAACAAGAGAGAGGTATGAATGTCCTGTTCTAACTCATTTTATGATGTGCCTTGGTTAAACACATAGTCTAAACCCAACTGTAACCATAGATCTCTAATTAGATAAATTGATGTGTATATGATACGTTATTAATGAAAATTTAAATGCATGCATTAAAAAAATATTTAATAATTTTATTTATAAACTTATTTCCTAGAACACCGGGACTCATAATCAAGCATTATCTCAGATTTTGGGTAATGAAATATTCATATAAATAGTGCAATGTTCTAAATGGAAATAATAGGACAACTATATCACTACCTCCTTTACATATTTTCATCATCTAAAATAAGAAGGATACCAACATGGAAGAGAAACTGAGCTCCATTAATGGGACTCCCATGCTAGGGATCTCACTAATGATTACCATTCTACTTATAAGCACATAGTAGGAAGAAAAAACCAAGTTTATACCACTCTTACACCATTATTCTACTAGGCCAACATCTCGCAACATAAAAGTACATGTTTCCTCATCTGCGATAGGTGGAAAAGAACCATGATCTATCATCCAACAACAGACACATAGTATATTGGTATACCACCTTTGCTAACCTCGAGAAGAAATGAACAAAACCCCATAGTTCACATCCCCCCTAGATGGACTATTTTACATCCTCTCTAAGCATCTTGGATTTTAAGCTAACAATTATATGTGAGAGTGTGCAATTAATGAACTTATAGGTATACTAATCCAACCATGAGACAGTAGACACCAAAACTAAGTGGAATACCCATCAAGTCATTGTTTCTCATGGAATGAGATTAAAAAATTCATAACGCCAAATATCCCGGAACACAATAGTATAAGGAACTCATCCACCACACTACGATACTGTCTTGTTTGGAAGGCAATGTCTCGCCCACACATTTTTGAGAACATCAAAAAAAATACATCTCAATGGGTAATGTTTTCTTTTTCCTCATAAATCCAATGTTATGTCGGGAAAAAGAGAGTAATCTCTTCCAATTAAGATAATATAGACGTGGGAATCATGTGTAATTCCCCACGTGTCTTCACCCCTCTCTAAAAGAGAGAAACCCAAACATGAAATCCTATAAACACCCACTAGTGGCATACCAACATTGTATGAACTATAGGAAATGAATCCATAATATGGAAAACATATAGGGTTTAATTGTACCACTACAAAACAATTATAATGGATTCTCTCAACTAATCAAAAAAATTCCCTGAATAAAAAGGATTGAAGGAATCATCAACTAGGATGACCATAAATAAGGGTCACATATATGCAAGACATCCACACCACATGTTCTCTATAATCCTATACCGCATGAGAACATGGAGTATATCTCCCCATTATAACTCGATGATCTATGTATCTTAATATTGTGACACACACTCAATACAAGTGTACCACCTTTTGGGAACTTTGGAACCATTAGATTTTATATGTTATGATTTGATTCCATCAAAACCATCTTTTCATCCTTGGTCCTCAAAAGAAGACAAACCATGAAAATACCTTACATCAAACCTCTACTACATGATGGAAATTCTGGTCGTCGAACCTTGGTGGAATCTTTCATAAGAAATCGTGGAGTGAAATCAACATGTTCGTGTCCCCAACCTACTTTTATGGGACTATCTACTTCTCACCAGGTGGGGGTGTTAAAACATTCCCACTGAACTGAATGGGATCACATGATATACCCTGAATAGAGGCCACATCACTCATAGAATATTTGTTATGAACTAAATCTTGATCAATGCCTAGATATCATCACAACTGAATATATAATGTTATAAATGTGTTTCATGGTCAGATGATAATATATGTGTATATATATACATATATATTAATAAAAATGGGGAGCTGGCTCATGAATGACAGTCAATGAGTCAATCCTATATGACTCAAGTATCATTATTCCCCAAAATAATGGTCTGGGGGAGTTGAGTCAACTAGTGGGTAATCAAGGTCTTAGTGATTGTAAACATTAGCTTCCCACACCATCGCAGGACCCCCAGACCTAAGAGTCTCTCTCAAAACACATTGAAATTTTTTCATTAAATTGAAACATGTCCTTTTTTTGGAAATGTCTGAACAACATCCCAAGGTTCAAACCACTCGTCATTCCAATCAATCATGATCCGAACCAATCTTGACCTTGATCCACAACTACCCTGATCTCACCTATATATTCCAAGGGTTTTCAATCAGTGAATAAAGATAAAAAATATTTGGAGGTGTTTTACTGAGAACCCATAAACACACACACACAAAACACAATGAAAAAGTTCATATAAAAAATAAAAAAATGAAAATTGATATAATGTAAAATAATCATGCATAATCTTATAGAGGTTAAAAGAGTACGGTAGTTTCAAATAATATTAAAAGGGGAAATAAACATACCAAAACTAGAAACATGTCTAAATATGCTGGAAGGTGAAAAGGAGAAATAAGTGACAGTGCAATGATCTTATGTCCCAACATTGACCACTGTAGGGTGTCCATGATGTCGTACCCCTAAAATCATATGAGATCATGATCAACCTATTTTTCATCTGAAATAGATAGGAGTAATGTTAGGAATATATCATATATGGGAGAGTTTATACAATACATGTAGAACACTCGAAACGGTGAAGGGTGGGAAGTAAGAGATATAATGTATAAGAAGGCAGTATAGAGAATAATGTATGGTTAAAGTGAACATAACGATCACATATCAACCCATTAAAATGAATGTAGAGTCATCCGTAAACAAGGATCGCAAAATTGTGAGGATATAAACTCCACATAGATTCTTCGGTACATATATTCAGAGAGTAGAATCGTCCATCCAAAAGATTATAGACACAAAAATCACTTTGCATAACCTTTTTTGCATTATCCTATTCTAGAAGGTGAGTATCTAAGACCCATGGAGTGCGTACCATAATAAGATAGATATTTATATTCAATAAATTAATCCCAAATTAGAGAGTAAGGAGATCTATATCTCTCATCTTATCATGTAACACCCTGACCCCAGTTACCCAGAGTCGGTGCATTATTAAATAACATTGGCATTATCACAAGAAAGATCAAATCTCGAAAGACTGATTGATTTAGTAGCCTTGGAAACACTAGATATAATCATAATGTTTTACATTAAATTATAAATTGAAAAACTAATACAACAACATATTGTCTCCATATTCTACACTATTATCCTCTCATAATATCCCTGCAGGTCATTCATAATTTACTTCTTCACATCCTGGGAAAAATAAAACATAGAAAATGGGTGAGCTCAAATTCCCAGTAAGGATAACAATATAGCAGAAACTTTCATAAATAAGAATTAACATTTAAGGCAGTGTATAACTAAGACAAAAGCCTTTTAAACTTGAAACTCAACATAGTATGGAAAATATAAAATGAAATAATGCTATTTACTTATTCACATATATATTCTACTAATCTAATAATCACATGCAATATCAATAACCACTTTCATAATGATGGAATGCATAATGTCAGACTATCATAACCACATAGCCAAGGCCTCTTGCCAAGACTACAAATAAGATTTTGTCAAGGCCTTGTGCAAAGACACTAGTTTGTCTCATGAGACCTACTGATGCATTGAGGAGCTATAGCGGGCTCCACCAGTCACATATTAAGTCCAATGCATTCCCATTAAAAAAGGTTTAAACATAACATAAAAATTCATATTAAAACTAGAATACAAAATGTAAATACTTCATCCATAAACCATGAATGGAATAAAATTAACACATCCACAGTCAATCATATCACAAAACCTTCAATACAATATAGAAGTTTTGTATCATCATAAATCAACTTCAAATAAACGTAAAATCCATCAATGGATGTTGATATAGATGAAATCAAAACTGTTTTTAGAGAAATAACTCTTTCTAATTTGAAATAATTTAAGAGTCATATATTTATAAAATAAAACATTTTCTTTGAAAGTATTCTTATAATCTTATATGGGAGGCTTCAATGATTTTATAATGGCGGAAAATAGCCACACTCACCATATAAGTTAAAAAAACTTTCTAACCTTAATTCTGTCGAAAAGGTTAAAAAGAACCTTATTTGGAAAATAACAGAAAGATTCCTTTAAAACCCACTTATAAAAGTCAAAAAATGTTATAAATGACTTTAACCCATATTCTTGTAAATATTAAAATTGTTTTGAAATACCTTTTTACGAAACATGGATTTGGATGATAAAGAGATCCCAATAGATTATTACGTATAAACAACCTCAGATAATGAAGAGATTGTGAAGTTAACCCTTACCATGTACTTTTCCTTGGTTGGGGTAGGTTAAAATCCTGTATAATGGTGAGATAATTGTAATTAAATTATACAATAATCATATACATTAATATGATATCATATATTATCTTTTAACATTGATTTGTTAATAATATCTTAGTATTATCGTTGTTTCTGGTGTTAACTTACTCGTTTTCTTTTATATGTTTTGTTACGTATGCTATGTTTTTCATGGATAGGTTTATGATAATCATATTCAGAATGATATCAAGTCCTTAGAAACTATTATTAATCATCAAACAAGAATTATACTTGAATGGATACGATGGAGAATGAATCTCATCGCGTTCGTGGAGACGATAGTCAGTACGTACGTACGAGCGACAATATCATTCTTTTGATATTAATATAATGTATAATTGGATGGTATATCATATATAAAAAATCATTATCATGTTATATTTATTATTTACATGAGTTACACATCATTATTATACCTATCCAAATAATAATTTATTGAATAACAATTACACCACGTCGTGGAGACGGTAAGCCGTATGTACGCACGTATGGTGACATGTTATTCAAAGGATGGATAAAATACTGAATATGGTAGTACCATATTTATAATAACATTACAGTGTGTATAAGATACTGGATTTATTATTTTAGAATGGTAATAACAAAGAAAGAAGACATGGAAGAAGAAAGCAACTTGGAAAAGGGTGGAGAAATCATTACCTCTTCTTCGGGGTCTTCCTTTTGATTTGATCAAAAGGACTCCTTAAGTTGACTTCCTGACTAAACGATGGCCTCTAGGATGATTTGAGGGATGTTGAGAAAATATTTGGGTAGAGGTTGGCTGGACGAAAAGGCTTTGAAGGTGTGAGTTAATTAGAAGGGAGAGTTCCCATTTATAAGAGGGGTGAGGGGGACTTTGGAAAAGCTAGAAATATTATTTTATAATAAATTCATATTCGATTTCTAATGGCTCCAAATTAGATTATTTAAAGGTTAAGGTGGGGATGGGTCTAAAACTACTCAACCAATATGATTTATACAGGTTTGGGTCATTATATTAACATTATCTTGTAGTTTTGACTCTTAGTTAATAAGTTTGGCACTTACCATGTAACTTTGGATTTTTATATTATATAGTTAATATACTTACTATATACCTCCAAGAGACCCCCAAGTGGTCCATTAATGATACACCAATCATGATATAAGTCTCTTGGCAGAACCTTTGATTTTTAGTAATTTAATATCAATTAATAATATAATATTTGTTTTAAAAACTCTTTTATGTCAATTTTGACACTATTCAATAATTGATTTTTTGTAAAAATCATAACAGAATGATTACTTCGAACAAAGTTAATTAAATCATTTATAAAATGTCATATTAACCTTGAAAATTAGTTTAATTCATTAAAACTCTAAAATTATATTTTTTGGGTATTTATAGTATCAATTATTTTAATTTTTCACTTTTATGGTAATTACTGCATCATCATTGTGTTATAAATAAATTAAATTATTTAATGTCGAAAAATCATTAATAAAATATCATTATGTCGGAAATCGTTTTATCTTTCTAATGAATATTTAAAATCGAATATATGTTATGTATGACCCTATATTAAAAATGTTTTAGTAAATTAACATTGATTTTAACTCATTTAACTCTTCTTTGAATTAAATAATAATAAATGCCCTAATCTAATCCAAGTGGAACTAAATGATAATATTTTATTCCTAAGGTTGTTTTTGGTTGATATACACTTCTTCAATTAAATTAGGACATGTGTTAGGGTAATATTAATATCATTTTTACCCTTAATTAGCCTATTTACTTTTAACTGTGGTAATAAAAGTAAAAAGTTACTATTCCCCAAAAATTATTTTCATCCCATTGAACCACATTTTACTACTTCGTATTAACCATCTCTCTCATATTTTCAAAATTACATTCACAGAAGCGGTAAAATTAAGTTTTATGAAAAATTCAGTTTTTAACGACCACTTAGTGGTTTCACTATTCATCAAAAATTAAAGTTTTTCAGACCAATGCCAAAATTTCACCCTAAGCTATAATTTATATTCCGAATTGAAAAATGATGCCTATTTAAAAAAATTCCAAACATTTATGTTGTATTAATTATTTATATAACTAATTCCTGTTGTTACAACAAATACCGTGTTTTTAAGAAACAATATATATCAAAAGATTGATAATTGTTTATGTCCAATTTCAATGTGAAATTAATTATGATGAACACCATTGGATTAAATGGTAAAAATATATTCCAATTATACTTTAAAACCAATAAATAATATAATTTATCACTATAAATTATTTTTATTGAAAAAGTTGTTTTTAAGTATTTTTCACTATTCATAAAAATTGGATGTTCATAGAAAAATACCTAAAATTCAACCTAGGATAATTTCGATATTCCGAATCAAAAAATGAATTCCATTTTGAAATATAAAATATATAAAATTTTAAAAAGTAGGTATTACTATTCATAACGGCTTGTTTGATCGGTTGTGGTGTGTGTTAGAACTCGATGTTGCGTACAACACACGCTATTACATTATTCATAGGGAAACGTATCGTAGATGATTGGGGTGTTATATTCTCCCCTACTTCAAATAATTTCTTCCTTGAATTTTCTAGAATACTACCGCATGAAAAGACTCGGGTGGTTCTTCATCATAAGTTCCTCGGGTTCCCACGTTGCCCCTTCCATCTTATGGATTCTCCACAAGAATTTTACCAGACGCGTCGTCCGGTTTTTCAGTACTTGTTCTCTCATATCAAGAATCTTGACGGGCTCTTCGCAATAAGATAGATCGCGTTCCAGTTCTAATTCCTCATAGGTGAGTACATGCGTTGGGTCTGGCATGTATTTCTTTAATAGAGATACGTGGAACACATCATGAACTTTGGAGATACTTGGCGGCATTGCCAATCGGTAATCTACGACCCCAATTCGTTCTAGAATTTCGAAAGGTCCGATGTACCTGGGTCTCAATTTACCTTTCCTACCAAAACGTATGACTCCCTTCCATGGAGATACCCTCCGGAAAACATGATCAGTGACTTGAAATTCCAAATCCTTCCTTCGAGTATCGGCATAGCTCTTCTGCCTACTTTGAGCTGCTTTGATGTGATTTCGGATCACCTTCCCCTTTTCCATTTTTTCCTTTGCTAGTTCTGGACGTACAAGTTTTCTTTCACCAATGTCATCCCAACAGGTTGGTGTGCGACATCTCTTTCCATATAACTCTTCATATGGTGCCATCTGAATACTCGAATGGAAGCTATTGTTATTTGAAATTTCTACAAAAGGTAAATATTGATTCGAGATACCATGAAAGTCATGTGAGGAAGAGCTCAACATGTCTTATAAGGTTTGAATAGTCCGTTCTGATTGTCCGTCTGTCTGAGGGTGGTAGGCAGTGCTCAAATGATGTTCAGTATCCAGGGATTTCTTAAGACTCTTCGAGAATCATGAAGTAAACCAGGGATCACGATCAGAAATAATCGATATGGGTACTCCATAAAGTCTCACAACATCATTAATATATTGTCTTTTTATACGTTCCAGTGGTAGATCTTCCCTTATAGAAAAAAATGTGCTGACTTGGTAAGATGATCAACAATGACCCATATTGGATCATTCCTTCTAGGAGTATTTGGTTTCCCCATGAAAAAGTCCACTGTAATGTTGTCCCATTTCCACTCTGGTATGGGAAGAGGTTGCATGACTCCTCTAGGTTGTTGCCTTCCAGCTTTAACTTATTGACAAACCATACATCTTGACAAAAAATCAGCAATCTCCCTCTTCATGTTGTCCCACCAAAAATGTTCCTTCAAATCTCTAAACATTTTGGTGCTCCCAGGGTGTATAAGGAAATTGGAACTATGAGCATCATCCAACAATTCCCTATTTAGATCAGGTATATCGGGAACACAATGTCTCTTCCCAATTTTCAAAATTCCATCTTCATACACAAAGTCTCTCAATCTCCCATCATTAACAGCTTTAATCATCTTTTGAAATTCTTCATCATCGGCCTCATAACTCTTAATTCATTCTATTAAAGATGGTCTGGCAACCATTTGAAAAAGCATTGATATTTGACCTTCCCTAGTTATTCCCATGTCCATCTTCAATAGATCCATGAAAATTGGATCCCTTTCAATTTTCATATTGTTCTAAACTCCATGGTCTTTTCTGCTCAATGAATCTTCCACCTAGTTTGCCTTCCCCGGGTGGTAGTGTATTGTGCAATCATAATCCTTGAGTAATTCAAGCCATCTCCTTTGCCTCATGTTGTGTTCTTTTTCTGAAAAAATATACTTCAAACTCTTGTGATCAGTATAAATATCACATTTTTCACCATAGAGGTTGTGCCTCCATATCTTGAATGCAAAGATCACTGCTGCTAACTCATGATCATTAGTAGGATAGTTTTTCTCATGAATTTTCAACTGTCGTGATACATAGGCAATAACCCTATCATTCTTCATAAGGAAACAACCAAGTCCTTTCTTTGATGAATCACTAAAAATAACGAACCCATCATTCACTGATGGTAGAGTCAATATAGGAGCATTGACTAATCTTCTCTTCAGTTCTTCGAAACATTCTACACACTCTTTTGTCCAAAAAAAATTAACCCCTTTAGGTGTGAGCTTCGTTAATGGGTTAGCCAATTGGGAAAAATTCTGGACGAAACGTTGATAATAACCTGCCAAACCAATAAAACTACTTACCTCAGTTATATTCGTTTCTACTTGTAAAGCCCCGTAAAATTCAATGGGAATTTTTTTCTAAATTTTATTTGGGATTTTACCAGAACGTAGTTTTTGACGGTGCCTCATTCTGAGGCCCGGTGTGCCCGGAATTATTTTCTGAAGTAGAGCTTGGGTACATTCAGTGAACGAGCGAGCGAGTTTTTATAACTTTTGAACTTGTGCTCAGAATCGAAATTTGAAGGCACCGATGGAATCGCCGCGCCGAAAATATGGTAGAAACTCCTTTTCCGGAGTTGTGTTTGCTCGGGTGTGGTTTTTAATTATGGGATAAAGTTATGGAATAATATAAAAGTGGTGCAACCAATCTTTTATTTTATTTAAGTCGCTTAACCTATGTTAAGTGGATGACGTGGGACCCACAATATCCTACCCACTTGGTAGGATATTTTTTGAGATGGGACCAACATGAGCCAGCATTTCTTTTCTTCTTATGTAACGCACCTGCACCCCCTATTAATGAAGTAAACCATGTGTTTATTCTGGTTAAGAAACGCCTCATTAATTTGGGCAGTTAAATCGTTAAAATTAATTCAATGAATTGATTGTTTCTTTTTGAATTTCAAAGGTTGAAACATGCGGTAATAAAATAAGACTATTCTTATTTTATTCATTTGGAACTTGTTGCGTGGAGAGGATTTGGAGGAAAGCGTTCTTCTTCGACGATGAACGTGAAGAACACGAAGAATGCGAAGAACGCACCAATCTCCGATGAAGAATGCAAAATCCTCAGAAATCAACGACGCTCCTTCCACGACATTTCTTTCGTGATGATCCTTCTCTTCCTTGACGATCCTCTTCTTCTGTGATAGTTAATTCCATGACAAACTCTCATTCGACGACAATGTTGAGGTAGGGAATTATTAGAGAACGATTTTATTCCCTTGATTCCTTATTCTAAAGAAATCAAAGAAACAGGGATCAACTTATTATCGAGTTGATCCGCAAATTTTTTCTGTGCGGGTTGGGAAGAATTTGTTTCGGGAAGTTATGGGGGTTTATTTTTTTGTTGATCATGATCTCATTTGTCGCCTTTCTTGGATTCAATTGGCCCACCTGTTATCATAATAACGGGAGGAGGTTGGACTGCATGAACCAGGATGACCCTACTCCCCCCCTTGTCTGTTTTAATTTTTTGCGGCATGTGAAAGGCAGGGCGGTGCTGTTGCACCGCGCAGAAAGAAGAAAGAACATGGCGAAGAAGCGTGGCGCTGTCGCTCCGCGCCGTTGAGGCTGAACGAAACCGCGGGCGGAGTCGGGGCCGCAGAGGCGATTCGAAGACCCCACAGTTTGTTGTTGAAGTGCAGATCGACAGACGTTGGTGAGGTGATCCGCAAAGACTATTTGAAGCCGCCACAGTAAAGGTTGGGTCCCAGGAGGACCGTTGGAAAAAGCGGAGAGCAAAACGGACCACCGGAGCACGTCTGGTGGTCCGCGGAAGACTCCCCCGGCGCGCCACGCTGGCACGGGCCGGCCGCTAGGAAGGGACCGCCGCGGCGGAAGCCCCGGTGGCAGGCGGCTAGCCCTGTGGACGCGCGGGACCAGAGGGACGCGGCATCACGCCGCGTCCGTTGATAGGGAGCGGCCCCCTTGCGGGGGCTGCGGTTTCGTCCAGGGGGAGGTCCCCCCTTGGCGGCCGCTTGGCCTGCACCAGCTAGCGAGCGCGTCGGGCCAGCCTGGCTAGGTAGTGCCCCGCCGGGTCGGACCCTGACCGGGGTTGGGTCGAACCGGTTCAGGCCGACGCAGGGGGGTGGGACCGGGTCGCTCCGGGCCCAGACCCCCCGTTTTCGGACCTCTTCAGGCTTTTTCCCATAACATGGTGTATAGACCTCTGATCGACGCGCCATTAGTTTCATAGAAATCCTTGGATCGAGACGGTCGTCTCTTCATATAACACTCAAGGTTTCGGAGATCTTTGGGTTCGGCCGGGTTGGTTCGGATACAAAACCAACTGGGCCCTCAGAGCGAAAACGCTTATATCATGTGATCTGGACGTCCGAGTGATGTGTCGTCAACTTGGTCCGTTTCCTCTTGATGATACGAAACTTTTGGCATATATCGCCGATGTTTTGGATGCAGTTGGAGTATGGCCAGGTTGGATTGTACCCGAAATCCAACCGGGCCCCTGGAAGGGAAAAGCTAATATCTTTCAGACCGGACGTCCGTTTGACGAACCGTCAGCGGTGTTGGTGATCACTTTGAGAAACGGTCCCTATGAGTATACCCTATGAGAGTTTGGGGTACATTTGAGATACGGTAGGTTGGTTCGCACACGAAACCAACTGGGCCCCTGAAACGAAAAGTCAAAAAACTCATAGACCGGGCGTCCGATTGATGCGTCGTCTGTTGCATTGAGACCCCTATGACGAGGCGGTCCTTTGTGATACATATTCCTGGGACTTTAGATACATGGATTATCTACCTTTAGCTCGTAGATAGGACCCTCCTGGAGACGAGCATACAGATTATGGAGACTGTGTAGCTGGCTGTGACCGAAGAATGCTTTTCCGATTCGATTCGGAGTGACTAGCATAGACCAGTGGGGAGAACTACTTTTTGAGGTGGCAGACCCACGGACGAGGTCACTATTGTGTGAGGTGGAAGACCTGCGGTACTCGACAGGAGGGGTACCCCTATAGGCTATGAGGGGGAGCACTACTGTGTGAGGTGGCAGACCCATGGTGGAGGGGCACTGCTGTGTGAGGTGGCAGTCCCGCGGTACTCGACAGGAGGAGTACCTCAGCAGTATTAGGTTAGTGAGCAGTACTTCAGAGTCATGATAGGACCACTTTACACTCCAGAGACAGGGCTCTTCAGCAGTTACAGTTTCGATAATGAAAATCCTGGTTTGAGCTAATTCTATGACCATTGTGTTTAGCACTTGATTGAGATGGGTCACTTGATAACTTAGGTATATGTATTGGAATATACCTGGGTAGTGGTTATCTGATGATTTCATAATCTTGTGTTTCATCATGATTGAGATGGGTTACTTGATAACTTAGGTATATGTATGGGCATATACCTAAGTAGAGGTTATCTGTTGAGATCTTCTTTGTGGTTATCCTTGTTGGTTTTAGTGAGACCTTGAGTGTCTCGGGGTCCCTACTGAGTATCGTTATACTCACCCCTGCACGGGCTATGCCTGCACATTGTTTTGTTGGTTGCAGATGACTGCAGCGCTAATAGAGGCCAAGTATTAGAGGACTAGACGGTACCCGGAGGTGGACCACACGAGGAGTCAGTATCCGGAGGTGGAATTCGCGGAGAGACGACACTTAGATGAGGTTGATGGGAGAGAGTGTTGTGGATACTATCTGAACATACCCTTTAGGTATGATCCGTGGTGGATGATACAGGAGCTGCGCTATTTATACATACCCTTCAGATAGGATCCGAGGAGGGTGACCCAGGAGCTGCTTCCTTTCTTTCAGCTGTATGTCTTTTTCTATTTTACTTTCGTTCAGTTGTAGCTGGACTTTCAGTTGGGTTTGTATTCTGGCCCATTTACCTTTCAGTACTTTCTTTGTACATAGTGTTTTACTTACGCTTGTACTCGGTGGTGTTTTGTTAATTTTATAAAGGAAATGCATTCCCAGTTATAGGGATTTACGCCTTTGGTGCTAGTCGCCAGCCCCAGGCCTATGGAAGGCGGGCATGGGGTAGTCACGGAACGGGCCCCGAGGACGGGTTGTGACAAATTGGTATCAGAGGATTCGTTTCTACCACATAACTTATAACTCTGATATTTTCATTCTGTGAAGCAATAGTGTTAAGGGTACCGAGTGTGGTTTTTAGTTTAGGGTGTCTGGTGTTGGTGCAGGCGGCCGATGTATCCATACACTAGGACCCTGACAACTGATTTCTGATGTAGTGCACGAAAACACTGATTGCGTGTGTGTTTCCAGAAGTTTTTAAAAGTCTGCTAAAACCAGGTCAGCTCACCAGGTATAAATCGTTTGACCGTGTCAAGTTTGTTTCTTTCGGGATGCCTCCCCGCGGACGACCAGCTAGAGCCCCGAGAGTTGTTCATACTGACAGCCCGCCAAGCGATGTGGCCTCAGTACAGGGCCCTTTCCCAGTTGAGGCACCAGCAGAGGAAAAAGAGGTACTACTACCTGTTGGGCCACCGATGCCACCAGCCCCACCATAAGAGGGTGCACATCGCATGAGCGCACTACATGAGTTCCAGCCCTAGAGGCCACCTATGTTCAGGGGAGAGACGGAACTGCAGGCTGCTGAGGATTGGATGGAGGCTGTGGTGAGAGTCTTTAGGCTACTGGGGACGCCAGCAGACTTCATGGTGATCCTTACTGCCAGCCTTTTTCAGGCAGCAGCAGGCAGATGGTGGAGCCTGATGCTCCAGATGCTTGACGAGGCGACACTTCTTTGGGAAGAATTCGAGAGCCTATTACGAGCAGGATTTGTACCATCCACTCTTCAAGCAGTGCGTATACAGGAGTTACTTCAGCTACGGCAGAGCAGCATGACAGTGGCGCAGTATTCAGCGAGGTTCATAGACCTCTCGCGCTACTCCACAGATATGGTACAAGACCCGTTCTTTAGGGCCCGAACATTTGAGCAGGGGATCAGGAAAGAGATTAGTGATTCTGTTGTTTCTCACAGCATTCCGACGCAGACAGGGGTGTTTATTGTGAGCCCTATTAGTGGAGAGTTTCCTTGCTGAGCATTCTCCAACAGCAGGACCCACCACTAGCCGACATATGGAAGAGTCTTCTGTAGCAGGTAGTAGACAAATGATGCAGAGGTCCAAGAGGACTAGACCTACAGGTGGTCGACCGCGTGACTTAGGGTCGGTAGTGCGAGGCACCAAGGGGAATGACAGAGCCAGACCTACCATGCAGTGTAACTCCTGCGGCGGGATTGGTCACATGGCACGTGACTGTCCAACCCGCCATGCAGATAACCAGCAGTTAAATGAAGAAAATCCCAGGAAGAGGTAGAGGATTGATCAAGTCAGACCGCTAGGAGATGAAGGCCATGGGAGGGGAGCTGGCCGTGCAGTTGGAGGTGGACGACGCATCGAGGTGTTTCCACCACCACCATTAGGAGGTACACCCCGACCCCAGGGAACAGGTAGACATGGGAGAGCTCAGCTTCAGGCAGCAGAATCTTACGACTATGGAGCTCCAGAAGCGAGTGGAAAAGAGCGGAATAGTGGTGTATATATAGTTCCATGTTGTTGTTGTTACATTTGTTTCTTGTACCATGAGCTGCAATAATATAAAGACACTTATCTTTGTGACTTTTGCTTCCTTACTTTTTGAGTACTAAGAGGTTCTTGTTTAGACTGTTGACTTGACCCTCACTTTTGAGATTCCTACTGGAAGAGACCCAATGACCTCACGCTGATTCCGATAGTGTGACTCGACCCTTAAAGGCGAGTGTGACAATTGAATTTCTTGGTAGTGACGTCGAGGCCTTACGACGTCGTCCATGGCATGAATACATCATTCATGTCCGGATTGACTGTATTAGGCAAAGAACCTGGTTCATCCAGGGGATGAGACCGAGTTTCTCTTTTCTGCAAAGGATAAATTTTAGCAGCTCTTTCAAATCATAGGCAAAGAAGGTGCAGATCATCTAGGATCGGATGAAGACTGCACAGTGCAGTAAGATACAGGAAACTTGCAACATTCTTAGAGACTAGGGCATGTTAAATGTTTCAAGAAGTGTAATCCTTAAGGAGAGATAAGTCTGCAAAGCAGCAGACATGGAGGCAGAGATAGGGGAGGAGCATGAGGTGGTTTACATTTTAACATGCTACAACCACCCGCCTTAGTTGTCCCCACCAGGCTCAGGGAGCTGGAGGGAAGGGGAAGAGGGTAGCTGCGTGCGGTCATGGAGAGTGACCCGATGGCTCTACAAATGATTCGAGGGATAGTCTGTGTCCACTAATAGATGCCGTAGTAATAGACGTTGATACAAATCATTCTTTCCTTCCACGAATCTTGTCCCAGACCTAGAGTTTCAGATAATCCGTAGACTTGACCCTCACGTCTGGTGATACCTTGGGAGAAGACTCGATAATCACACCTACGCTGACAGTGTGATCAGACCCTCGAGGTGAGAGTTTCAGTTGGAATCTCTTGGTGGCAGCATCAAGGAATTACGACGTTGGATTGAGTATGAACTGGGGAAAAACAATTCATACACAAATTGACGGTATTAGGCAAGAAGGTTGTGGTTTAACTATGATGTCGGGATGGGTTTTCCTTGGTCAGAAAAAAGGAAACCCCGGCAGCACAGAAGAGTGTGGCCAATCACTATTGAGTCGTTCAACCATACCCTCATGGCAGAAGACATTTTGAGTTCCAGTTCTAACGGAAATTGGAGACCTCTAGAGTTCTAGGATGATGATCACGTCCTTATACGGGTCTCACCTTGACGAGGTTTACAGAGATGTGGCCAAGGTAGAAGGTTATCTCCGAGGTTTAGTGGACCTTCTTAGGTCTTCATCTGGGAAGGTGAAGTGGTTTACCACTTAACCCATCAACCTCAGTTGCACCAGGTTCACGATGACTTCCGTGTATCTCAACTGAGGAGATACGTGCTTGACCCTTCGCATATCATCGACCATGAGGAGATGGACCTTGGAGATGGGGTGACTTTCATGGAGGTTCTAGTGGGGATTGAGGATCGACAGGAGCAGATCCTACGAGGACGGTAGATTCCTCAGGTGCACTTTCTTTGGCAGCACGTTAACCTCTAGGTGAGCACATGGGAGCGGAAGGCTCAGATGCGTGATCAGTACCATTTTTGTAACCCTAGTTTGTGTTAAAGCTTTATGAGGACGTAAAGCCCTGTGGTGGGAGTAATGAAAAGATCCGTAATATTCAAGGGAAATTTTTTTCTAAATTTTCTTTGGGATTTTACAAGAAGGCAGTTTCTAACGGCACCTCATTCTGAGGCTCGGTGTGCCCGGAATTATTTTCTAAAGTGTAGCTCGGGTACGTTATGTGAACGAGCGAGCTGGTTTTTCTAACATTTGTACCTGTGCTCAGAATCGAAATTCGAAGGCACCGAAGGAATCGCAGCACCGGTAATTGCTTAGAAACACCTTTTCCAGAGTTGTGTTTTCTCGGGTGTGGTTTTTAATTTTGGGATAAAGTTAAAGAATAAAATAAAAGTGGGGCAACCTATCTTTTATTTTATTTAAGTCGCTTAACCTATGTTAAGTGGATGACATGGGACCCAAAATATCCTAACCACTTGGTAGGATATTTTGTGAGGTGGGACCCACACGATCCACCATTTCTTTTCTTCATAAGTAACGCACCCGCACCCCTATTAATGAAGTCAAACCGTGCGTTTATTCTGGTTAAAAAATGCCTCATTAATTTGGGCAGTTAAATCATTACAATTAATTCATTGAATTGATTGTTTCTTTTTGAATTTCAATTGTTGAGTCGTGCATTAATAAAATAAGACTGTTTTTAGTTTATTTTTGTTGAAACTTGTTACATAGAGAGGATTTCGAGGAAAGAGTTCTTCTTTGACGAAGAACGTGAAGAACACACCGATCTCCGACAAAGAAAGCCAAATCCTCAGAAATCAACAGCGCTCCTTCCACGACGTTTCTTTCGTGATGATCATTCTCTTCTGCGATGATCCTCTTCTTCCGTGACAGTTAATTACACGAGGAACTCTCATTTGACGATAACGTTGAGGTAGGGAATTATTTGAGAACGATTTTATTCCCTTGATTCATTCATTCTAAAGAAAACAATGAAACACAGATCAAATTATTATCTCGTTGATCCGCGTACGTTTTCCTTGAGGGTTGGGAATAATTTGTTGCGGGAAGTTATGGTGGTTTATTTTATTGTTGATCGTGATCCCATTTTTCGCCTTTCTTGGTTTCAATTGCGCCGCCTGTTATCATAATAATGGGAGAAGGTCGGACCGCACGAATAGGGCCGACCCTCCTCCCCCATTTTTTGTTTGAATTTGCTGCGGAACGAAAAAGGCAGCGCGGTGCCATTGCACTGTGCTGAAACAAGAAGGAACGCGGCGAAGAAGAGCGACACCGTCATGCCACGCCGTTGAGGCTGAATGAAACCGCGGGCGGAGTCGGGACCGCGAAGGCGATTCGAAGACCCCACAGTTTGTTGTCGAAGTGCGGATCGATGGATGATGGTGAGGCAATCCGCAAAGGTGTTTTGAAGCCACCGTAGTAAAGGTCGGGTCCCAGGAGGACCGTTTGCAAATGCGGATGTCAAAACGGACCACCGAAGTGCGTCCGGTGGTCCGCGGAAGACTCCCCTGGTGCGCCCCGCCGGCACAGCGGCGCCGGTGGCCGGAGGCGGCGGCCGGCACCGGCCGGCCCCCGCGACTGAAGCCACGGAGGTGGGAGGCCTGTCCCATGGCCACGCGGGACCAGAGGGACATGGCATCGTGCCACGTTCGTTGAAAGAGTGGGGCCCCCGTGCGGGGGCCGCGGTTTCGTCCAGGTGGGCTGTCCCCCTTTGCGCGGCCGCTCAGCCAGCGCAATCGAGCCAGCGCGCCGGGCCATGCCCAGGCCGGGCCGGGCCGGGCCGCACCCTGTCGGGTCGGACCTGGATCCGGGTCGGACCCGGACCCGGGTCGGGTCGACCCGGGGGGGTGGGCCGGGTCGGTTCGGGCCCGAACCCCCCATATTCGAACCTATTCTGTCTTTTGACCATAACATGGGGTACAAACCTCCGATCAACGCGTCGTCAGTTGCGTAGCAATCCTTGGATCAAGGCGCCCTATTACGTATATTACACTCAAGGTTTCAGAGAACTTTGGGTTCGTCCGAGTTGGTTCGGATACGAAACTAACCGGGCCCTCGGAGCAGAAACGCTTATATCTTGAGTTCCGCACATCCGATTGACGTGCCGTCGACTTTGTTGGTTTCCTCTTGATGAGATGGAACATTGGGCATACTTAGTATGAGTTTTGGATGCAGTTTATGTATGGCCGGGTTGGATTATACCCGAAATCCAACCGGGCCCCTGGAACGGAAATGCTGATATCTTTCAAACCGGACGTCCGTTTGACGAACTGTCAATGGCGTTGGTGATCACGTTAAAAAATGGTCCATATGAGTATACCCTATGAGAGTTTGGGGTACAGTTGAGATACGGAAGGGTTGTTTCACAAATGAAACCAACCGGGCCCCTGGAACGAAAAGGCTATTAACTCACAGACCGAGGGACCGATTGACGCGCCGTCTATTGGGTTGAGTCCCCTATGACAAGGAGGTCCTTTGAGATACTTTTTGGTGGGACTTTTGATACTTGGAGTATCGACTTGTAGCTCGTGGTGCAGACCCTCCCAGAGATGAGCATATAGAGTACGGAGACCGTGTAGCTGGCTGTGACAGATGACTGCTTGTCCGATTCGATTCGGAGTGACTAGCAGAGCCCAGTGGGGAGCACTACAATGTGAGGTGGTAGAACCATGGGGGAGGAGCACTACTATGTGAGGTGGCAGACCCACGGTACTTGATAGGAGGAGTACCTCTGTTGTCTATGATGGGGACCACTACTGTGTGAGGTGGCAGACCCATGGCGGAGGAGCACTACTGTGTGAGCTGGAAGACCCGCGGTACTCGACAGGAGGAGTGCCTTAGTAGTCTTAGGTTAGTGACGAGTACCTCAAAGTCGTGTCAGGACCACTGTACACTCCAGAGACGGGGCTCTTCAGCAGTTACATTTTCGATAATGAAAATCATGTTTTGAGATGAGTCTATGACCTTTGTGTTAATCTCATGATTGAGATGGGTCACTTGATAACATAGGTATTTTTATGGGAATATACCTCGGTAGTGGTTATCCGATGATTTCATAATCTTGTGTTTCCCCATGATTGAGATGGGTTACTTGATAAATTAGGTATATATATGGGCATATACCTAAGTAGAGGTTATCTGTTGAGATCTTTTTTGTCATTATCTTTGTTGGTTTTAGTGAGACCTTGAGGGTCTTGGGGTCCCTACTGAGTATATTTATACTCACCCCTGCACGGGCTAAGCCTGCACCTCGTTGTGTTGGTTGCAGATGACGACAGCGCTGACAGAGGCCGAGTATTCGAGGACTGGATGGTACCCGGAGGTGGACCACACGACAAGTCAGTATCCGGAGGTGGACTTCATGGAGAGATGACACTCATAGGAGGTTGACGGGAAAGAGCATTGTGGAGGATATCTGTACCAACCCTTCAGGAAGGATTCGTGGTGGATAATCCAGGAGTTGCGCTATCTGTACCTACCCTTCAGGTAGGATTTGAGGAGGATGACCAAGGAGCTGCTTCCTTTCTTCCATCTGTTTTCCTTTCTCTGTTGTACTTTCATTCAGTTGTAGCTGTACTTTCAGTTGGGTTTATATTCTGGCCCATTTACTTTTCAGAACATTCTTTGTACTTTGTGTTTTACTTCCGCTTTTACTTTGTGATGTTTTGTTACTTTTATAAAAGCAATGCCTTCCCAGTTATTGGGATTTATGCCTTTGGTGCTAGTCTCCAGCCCTTGGCCTATGGAAGGCGGGCTTGGGGTAGTCATGGCACGGGCCTCAAGGACATGTCGTGATAGTGCTGACAATTCTTAGATTTCCTTGGTCTTAGAAATATCAAAAAAGATTCCATCTTTAGAGAAAATATAGCCAAGAAAATAAATCTCATGAAGCCAGAATTCACACGTGCTAAACTTCCCATATAATTTATGTCTCCTTAGAGTCTTCAGGATAATGCGCAAGTGAATTTCATGATCCTCATAACTTTTAGAGTATACCAAGATATCATCAATAAATATCACCACAAATTCATCGATATATTCCTTGAAAACTCTATTTTTCAGATCCATAAATACATATGGTGCATTAGTAAATCCAAAAGGCATTACAGTAAACTCGTAATGACCGTACCTGGTTCGAAATGCTGTCTTCGGAATGACGTCCTTATTTACACACAACTGATGGTATCCAGATTGAAGGTCAATATTTGAAAAGTATTGAGATCCATGCATTTGGTCAAATAAATCATCAATGCGAGGTAGGGGATACTTGTTCTTTATTTTTATAACATTGATCTCTCTATAGTCGCTACATAACCTCATAGATCCATTATTCTTTTTAACAAAAAGACAGGGGCTCCCCATGGAGAAACACTAGGGTGAATAAATACCTTGTTACTCAATTCCTCTAGTTGTTTCTTTAGTTCAACTAATTCTACAGTGGCCATTCTATAAGGGGTCTTCGATATAGGCCATGATACATGAATTAAATCAATGGAAAACTCAACTACTCGTTCTGGAGGATGTCCAGGTAAATCTTCCAGAAACAAATCTACATATTCTCTCACAATAGGTACATATTCTATTTGAAAATTCCTTTCCTCTCCCACAGTCATTTCATTCTCTTCCTCCCCAATAATTGAATTTAGTTGAGCTACCGGGGGTGGATCTATATAAGAATTAGGTGGTGACAATTCTGCTATAAAGATAAGGTGTTCATTATCATCATCATCAAAAATCGTAACCTCCTTCTTCTTATAATAAGTCTTAGCATCATAATTCGAAAGCCAATCCATACCAAGGATTATATCAATCTCAATCATAGTTATGACGATGAGATCAGCAGATAATGAACATTTATGTCCTTTAGTGGGGGCTGATTCACAAAACATTGTTGCAATGATACTTCCCTTAAGAGTTTTTACTAACCACCCCCTTACTTAATCAAACTGGAAATATCTAATTTTCTTATCAATCTTGGAAGATATGAAACAATGTTATGATCTAGAATCAAATAATGCATTTGCTAAACTTGGGGAAACCATTAAATTACCCGCCACCACGTCTTTCAGAGCTTCTACCTCAGCTGTAGTGATAGTATAAGCCTGGCCTTGATCCCTTGGACTTTTCTGAGGTAAGTTCCCCAGATGCTTAGGACATTCATTTGCATAATGTCCCATCTCCATGCAATTTTAGCACTGAACATTGGTAGATTCCTTCTTCCCTTTGCATTCACGAGCTCTGTGGCCTTTTTCACCACACTTGTAACAAACACCCATTCCCTTCAAGCAAGTACCGAGGTGTTTCTTCCCACATTTACCACAAGATTTATATTCAACCTTTCCCTTATTCCCCTTTTCTATCTTGATAGCACATGAGACAATGTCTTCATACGACGAGAAGGATTGTGAGACCAATGATCGACGGAGAAATGATTTTAACCCATCAAAGAAACAATCAATATTACTTATTGGGTTATGTATATAATCTCAAGCATACCATTCTAACCTTGTAAAGTTAGCCTCATACTTTGCAACATTCTCATCCTCCTTTTGTCTCAGACTCAGAAATTGCCTTTCCATATCTTCCCGATGGTCACGAGGAAAGTATTTTTCTAAAAATAGATTATTGAACTCCCTCCATTCCATATTTGATACATCATCATCTTCCTTCACGTTTTGAATCAATGACCACCATTGATCAGCATCTCTAGTGAGGTGGTAAACTTCCATGATAACTTTTTCCCTTTCACTACATCCCAAAGCTTGAAATATGTTCTCTTGGGAAATTATCCATTGCTCAGCTACTAAAGAATTTATACTCCCATTGAATGTTGGTGGTTGTTTCCTCATGAAGCGATCTAACATTGATCCTCCACGCTGTGGATCAGGGTGCTCCATACGGGTAAGGTTAGTATTCATAACCTGAGTGAGTTGTCCTAGTATGGTGATTAGCTAATCAGCACCAATTGCATCACCAGCTCCACTATAATTATATTGAACAGGAGGGAGATCCCTACATGGATTCCATGCATTGATACAATTTCCATTTCTTCCACTAGGGGCCATTTATAAATAATTCCATAAACTAGATCTGTTTATGAATCAAAATACATAATTCTATACTTATAAAACACGTAAAATAAATTTAACTATTTATGGATATAATCCATAATTATAAAAAAAAATTCTTTGAGGAATTATATACTCATAAACCCTTCATAATGTTTTGTAAAGAAAATGAGAGTTATCCTATGCATATCCCCTGGGAGTGTCGTAACCAAGAGTGCAGCAAGGCCCGTTGTCGTGCAGCAGGTCTCGTTCGAGTCTATCTCAAAGCGGTGTTTTCAGGTTTTACCCCTAGGTACATCTGTGCCAGAGCCACCTCTACCTGCTCGTATCCAGACAGGGATGTATTGCTCAGAAAACTCACAAAACCTCTACAATACCAAAATTCTAGTAAGTTCTTCTATACTAATCCTCAAAGTCCATCTTAGGTCTATGTGCTCTAATCAGAGTTTATCTAAATCTAGATTCCAAGGTTTGTACAAAACATCCACTGATACCTACTGTAACGCCCCGACCCAAGTTACCTAGAATCGGTTCATTATTACATAACATTGGCATGATCACAAGAAATATCAAATCTCGAAAAACCGATTGGTTTAATAGCCTTGGAAACACTAGATATATTCATAATGTTTTACATTACATCTTAATGTGAAAAACTACTACAAAAACATATTGTCTCTATAGTCCACACTATTATCCGCTCATAATATCCATGAAGATCATTCATAATTTACTCCTTCACATCCTGGGAAAAATAAAACTTAGAAAAGGGGTGAGATCCAATGCCCAATAAGGATAACAATATAGCATAAACTTTCATAAATAAGAATAAACATTTAAGGCAGTGTATAATAAGACAAATGCCTTTTAAACTTGATCTTCACCATAGTATGGCAAAAAAAATTCCATTTACTTATTCACATGGATATTCTACTAATCTAATAATCACATGAAATATCAATAACCACTTTCATAATGATGGAATGCACAATGCCAGACTATCATAACAACATAGCCAAGGCCTTGTGCCAAGACTACAAATAAGTTTTTTTCAAGTCCTTATTCCAAGAAACTAGTTTGTGTCATGAGACCTATCAATGCATCGAGGAGCTATAGCGGGCTCCACCCGTCACGTATTAAGTCCAATGCATTCCCATATAAAAAGGTTTAAACATAACATAAACATTCGTATTAATACTAGCATACGAAATGTAAATACTTCTTCCATAAACCATGATTGGAATAAAAATAACACATCCATAGTCAATCATATCACAAAACCTTCAATACAATATAGAAGTTTTTTATCATAAGAAATCAACTTCAAAAAAACGTAAACTCTATCAAAGGATGTTGACATAGATGAAATAAAAACTCCTTTTAGAGGAAATATCTCTTTCTATTGTGAAATATTTTAAGAGTCATATATTTATAAAATAAAACATTTTCATTGAAAGTATTCTAATAATCTTGTAAGGGAAGCTTTGACGATTTTATAACGGTGGAAAATAGCCGCACTCGCCGTATAAGTTAAAAAAACATTCTTACCTTCATTTTTTCGAAAAGGTTAAAAAGAAACTTGTTTGGAAAATGACAGAATCATTCCTTTTAAAACCACTTATAAAAGTCAAAAAATGGTATAAATGAATTTAACCCATATTATTGTAAATAGTAAAAATGATTTGAAATACATTTTTAAGAAACATGGATGTGGATGATAAATAGATCCCAGTAGATTATTACGTATAAACAACCTCGGATAATGAAGAGATTGTGAAGTAAACCCTTAACTTTTAATTTTCCTTGGTTAGGGTAGGTTAACCTCATGTATAATGGTGAAATAATTGTTATTAAATTATACAAAAATCAGATACATTAATATGATATCATATACGATCTTTTAACACTGATTTGTTAATAATATCTTAGTATTATTGTTGTTTCGGGTGTTAACTTACTAATTTTCTTTTATATGTTTTGTTACATAAGATGTGTTTGTCATGCATAGTTTGTATCTTAATCATATCCAGAATGATATCAAGTCCTTAGATACTATTATTAATCATCAAATGAGAATTATACTTGAATGGATACGGTGTAGAATGAATCTCATCGCGTTCGTGGAGACGGTAGTCCGTACGTACGCACGAGCGACAATATCATTATTTTTATATTAAAATAATATATAATTGGATGGTATATCATATATACTGAATCATTATCATGTTATATTTATTATTTAAATGAGTTACACATCATTATTATATCTATCCAAATTATAATTTTTTGAATAACAATTACGCCACGTCGTGGAGACGGTAAGCCGTACGTACGCACATATGGTGACATCTTTTTCAAAGGATGGATAGAATAATGAATATGGTTGTAACATATTTATAATAACATTACATTATATATAAGATACTAGAGTTATTATTTTATAATGGTAATAACAAAGAAGGAAGAAGAGGAAGATTAAAGGAACTTGGAAAAGGGTGGTGAAATCATTTTCTCTTCTTCGTGTTCTTCCTTTTGATTTGATCAAAAGGACTCCTTAAGTTGGCTTTATGACTTAATTAAGGCCCCTAGGATGAAGTGAGGGAAGTTGAGAGAGTATTTGTGCAGAGTTTGGCCAAACCAAAAGGCTTTGATGGTGTGAGTTAATGAGAAGGGAGAGTGCCATTTTATAAGAGGGGTGAGGGGTACCTTTGGAAAAGCTAGAAATATTATTTTATAATAATTTTGAATTCGGTTTCTAAGGGCTCCAATGTGGATTATTTAAAGGATAAGTTGAGGTTGGGTCGAAAACCACTCAAACAATATGATTTAGATAGGTTTGGGTCATTATATTAAACTTATCTTTTAGTTTTAACTCTTAGTTAATTAGTTTGACACTTACCATGTCACTTTGTATTTTTATATTATATATTTAATAAACATACTATATACCTTAAAGAGACCCCCAAAAGGTCCATTAATGATAACTCTATAATTATATAAGTCTCTTGTCCTAACCATAGATTTTTAGGAATTTAATATCAATTAATAATATAATATATGTTTTAAAAACTCTTTTATGTCAATTTTGACACTATTCAATAATTGATTTTTTTAAAAATCATAACAGAATTATTACTTCAAAAAAAGTTCATTAAATCTTTCCTAGAATGTCATAGTAACCTAGAAAATTAGTTTAATTCATTAAAAGTCCCAAATTATATTTATTTGGGTATTTATAGTATCAAATATTATAATTTGTCACTATTATGGTAATTACTTCATCATCATTGTGTCCAAAATAAATTATATTATTTAATGTCCAAAAATTATAATTAAAATATAATTATTTAGGAAATATTTTCAGCCTTCTAATGAATATTTACTATCGAATTGATCTTATGTATAACCCTATATTAAAAACAATAAATAAATGAACTTTGATTTTAACTCTTTTAACTCTTCTTTGAATTAAATAATAATAAATGTCCTAATCTAATCCAAGTGGACCTAAATGATAATATTTTATTCCTAAGGTTGTTTTTGGTTGAAATACACTTGTCCAATATAATTAGGACATGTGTTATGGCAATATTAATATCATTTTTACCTTTAATTACCCTATTTAATTTTAATCGTGGTAAATAAAAGTAAAAAGTTACTATTCACCACAAATTATTTTCATCTCATAGAACAAAATTTTACTACTTGATATTAACCGTGTCTCTCATATTTTTTAAATTCCATTCATAGATGCGGTAAAATTAAGTTATATGAAAAATTTAGTTTTTTAACTACCACTTAGTGGTTTCACTATTCATAAAAAATTGAAGTTTTTCAGAACAATGCCAAAATTTCACCCAAAGATATAATTGATATTCCGAATTCAAAAATGATTCCTATTTTAAAATATTCCAAACATATATGTTTCATTAATTAATTTTATAATTAATTCTTGTTGTTACAACAAATAGCGTGTTTTTGAGAAACAATATATATCAAAAGATTGACAATTGTTTATGTCCAATTTCAATGTGAAATTAATTCTAATGAACACCATTGGATAAAATGGAAAAAATATATTCTAATTATACTTTAAAACCACTAAATAATATAATTTATCACTATAAATTATTTTGACTAAAAAATTTGTGTTTAAGTATTTTTCACTATTCATAAAAAATGGAAGTTCTCAGAAAAATACAAAAAATTCAACTTAGGATAATTTCGATATTCCAAATCCAAAAATGAAGTCCATTTAGAAATAAAAAATATATATAATTTCAAAATTTATGTATTACTATTCATAACGGCTAGTTTGATCGGTTGTGGTGTGTGTTAGAACTCGATGTTGTGTACAACACACGCTATTACATTATTCAAAGGGAAACGTACTGTAGAAGCTCGTGGTGTTACATATCCCATAAAATTTTTTATCCAATAGTTCCATTTAAAAGCATCTCTGATGACATTCATCTCATACATCTTCCTATGAAGATAATTTCAAAGAGGATCAAATCAATGCAACTAGATACAATACTATTTGGGTTGAAATGACTTGCCCGCACAGTTTTAGACAATGTCACAAGAATGTTTTTCAGTGTGGAATGTTTCCCTCTTCCTTGTGAGTCTACAGGTATATCGAATGAAACCTCACCATTATATCACATAGTCAATGTTATTCTCTCATATTCACCAAGGAATGAACCTTTCCAGTCCTATTGGAGGGTAAAACATTGTAATGTCACTGGGGAACACCACTAGTAAGGCACTACTAGAGGGTATGCCCAATTAGTCATTAGGTAGACACCACCGCCCATCCTGACTAGAGGGTAACACCTAGAAGATCATTGGGGACTACACTATCCACCCCAGAAAGAGGGTCATCTTGGAATCTCAAGAAACTCCACTACCCAAATCCCTCTTGAGGGAAACACATAGTCATCGGGGAATACACTGTGAGGTACCACAAGAAAGTAATCCCATATCTTCGGAGACTACACTAGACAACCAAGATGGAAGGTTAGCCTTGAATCATCTTGTACTACACATCCTGGCCCATCTAGAGTGTCAACACCTAATCAATTGGAGTATGGATTGCCCAACCTAGCTAGAGGGTTAATAGAGAACATCTATGGAATGTCTGTCTAATCACAACTATCATCTGGTGTCGCCTCACTCTACGTAATCCCGAAACAGTCATGTTTTATGTCAATTGATGCTTTTGAGGGGATCGCCACTCTCTGTATAGAAAAACCCTCACTATATTCAACTCGTAGGAAAAATTCAGAGGCAAAATGACAAGGATATGAGTTTTTAAATAACACTCGGAAGTGATTCGAAGTAACTCACATGTGTGGTACCAAGAAGATGTGTGGTAATACTCTACTTCTTGGCCATGTATCAGGGTAGTACATGGGTACCATCTGTGTAGGGTTATACACTATGTAAGTGGATTGGACTGTGTGTCCATCCCATCTAGGGATCGGGCCATGTCTATATGTTGTTTCCAGGTATTCAAATAAACATCGTGTTTATTCAAATGAAATTATTCCCAGGGGGAAAATCTGTGTCCCTATAATCACAACATATCTTGTGCATAGTAATTTGTTCCTTCAAACATGTTTCTTCACATGGTATGGTAGTACACGACATGTCTAGGAGAGTACACATTATGTTATCCTTGTCTAATGCACCCAAACAAGGTCTAGTGACGACATTAGCCATTTATTCTATTCAACCACAGTTGAAGAATCATCCAAAAATATTACAATAACGTTTTAACATTAAATTAGATCAAAATTAAGGATATTTAAATTAAATAGTGAATACAAATAAATTAAGAGGCATCAGATATACTGATGGATCACACCGTTGTGATCCTTGTGTAAAAGTGAAAAATATTGACTATTCATTCATGGAAATAAAACACCCAGTGAGGAAGCTATATTTTATAATATTGTTCATGAATAATCAAAATGATTCCCATGCTGTCATCATGAAATAAATAATACTGATCACAACTTCGTGATCGTCATGAAAAAATGCATTGAATCGACTATTCATTTTCCTAAATCGGGCATTCAATGAAAAAGGTGTATATCTCCACATTACACATAGATTGATTCTTGAGGGGCCCACACCTCGATCTCGATTTAAAATAAATATATTGATTTGAAAAATTCCACCACAATATCAGGGTGACAAATCTGCTGATGACTCACCAATTCAATGTCATATGGAAGAGTTATGATAGATGAAAGATTCCAAAATAATAATAATAATAATAATAATAATAATAATGAATTTTTTGTACACCCGAACCAATAAACGGAATTTGTAACACCCCAAGCATCCACAGTATGCTTCCCTTTTAATAATACAGTATCGTGTGTTGTATGCAACTTCGAGTTCTAACACACATCACAACCAATCAAACTAGTCATTATGAATAGTTATACAAAATATTTGAAATTTTATAAATATAATCTCTCAAAATTGACTTCATTTTTGGATTCGTAATATCGAAATTAGCCTAGGGTAAAATTTTGAAACTTTTCGGGAAACATTTATATTTTGATGAATAGTGAAAATTACTAAATTTTAATTAAAAACATCTTTTTTTAATTGAAATAATTAAGAGTGATAAATTTTGAATTTGAGAGGTTTTAAAGTATATTTAGAATTTATTTTTACCCTTTAGTACAATTTTGGTCATTTTACATAATTTCACAATTAAATCGGACATGAACAAGTGTCAATCATTTGATAGTTATGATCTCTTAAAAACACGCTTTTTGTTTTAACCACGGGAATTAATTATAAATAAATTTGTACCACTTCTGTGATTTGAATTTGGGAAAATGGATTCCATATTTGGAATCAGGATTTCCAAATTGTGTAAATAGGTAACTTTTATTTTTAGACATTTTGAATAATTACTTCGGTAAAAATTTTATTTACCATGGTTAAAGGGTAAATCCGGTAAATAAGGGTGAAACATAATTTTATAATAATAATAAATTACCCTAAAACGTTTCATAACCTAATTGGTTGAAACATGTAATACCATGGGCATATTTGGGTCGATTTGGGGTCCCCATGGAGCCACATGTAAGTGATAATGACACATTATATTAATTAAGGTAAAATAAATACAAAAATTACCTAAGCATATATCTTTTAGAAAAAACAATTTTTACATAGGGTTATATATGTTGTATTTTCGACTATAAATATTCATTATAAAGCAAAAAATATTTCCTACATAATGGTATTTTATTTATAATTTTTAGACATTTAATAAGTAATATTATTTATGACACTATAAAGATGCAACATTTTCCTTATTAATGAAAGAATCAAATAATTGGGATTATAAATGTTAAAATTTATATAATTTGAAATTTTTGATGACATAAATGAATTTTATTGCATAATATGACATTATAGGATTTATTAAATGAATTTTGTTCGAATTAAGTATGATTTTATGACATTAACAAAAATCAACTATTCAATAGTATCAAAATTAACAAAAAAGAGTTTTATAACAAATATTATATTATTAATTGATATTAATTTTTTTTTAAAAATATAAGGTTCGGACAACAGACTTATATGATGATATTTTTGTCATTAATGGACCACTTTAGGGTCTCTTGTAGGTATATAGTAAGATTATCTAATATATAATATTAAAATACAAAGTGACATGGTAAGTGTCAAACTAAATTATTAAGATTTAAAACTAAAAGATAAGGTTAATATAATGACCCAAACCTGTCTAAATTATATTTTTTGAGTGGTTTTAGACCCATACCCACCTTAAACGTTAAATAATCCACTTTGGAGTCATTTTAAAGAGAATATAAATTTATTATAAAATAATATTTCTAGCTTTTCCTAAGGATCCCCTCACCCATCTTATAAATGAAAACTCCCCCTTCTCACTAATTAAATCATTAAATTCCTTTTGGATCGGCCATCCCCTGCCCAAATACTCTCCCAACATCCCTCACTTCGACCTATAGGCCTTATTTTTATCATAAATCCAACCTATGGATCCGTTTTGATCAAATCAAAAGGAATAACCCGAAGAAGAGGTAATGTTTTCACCACCCTCTTTCATGTTCATTTCTTCTTCAACTTCTTATTTCTTTGTTATTCCCATTATAAAATAATTACTCCATTATCTTATATATACAGTGATGTTATTATAAATATGGTACAACCATATTCAGTATTCTATCCATCCTATGAATGACATGTCACCATACGTGCGTATGTACGACTTACCGTCTCCACGTCGTGGTGTAATTGTTATTCCATTAATTATTATTTGGATGGGTATAATGATGATGTGTAATTCATGTAAATAATAAATATAATAAGATAATGATTCTGTTTATATGATATACCATCCAATTATATATTATTTTAATATCAAAAGAATGATATTGTCGCTCATGCGTACGTACGGACTATCATCTCCACGAACGCGATGAGATTTATTCCCCATCATATCCATTCAAGAATAATTCTCATTTAATGATTAAATATAATTTTTAGGTACTTGATATCATTCTGGATATGAATAAGATATATCCTATCCATGAAAAACATATCTTACATAACAAAGCATATAAAAGAAAACGAGTAAATTAACACCCGAAACAATGATAATACTAAGATATTGTTAAAAAATCAATGTTAAATGATCATATATTATATCATATTAATGTATATGATTATTTTATAATTTAATAAAAATTATTTCACCATTATACATGTGTTTATCCTACCCTCATCCAAGTAAAATTACAAGGTAAGGGTTTATTTCGCATTCTCTTCATTATCTGAGGTTGCTTATATGTAATAATCTATTAGGAATTCTTTATCATCCAAATCCATGTTTATTAAAAATGTATTACAAAACATTTTTTCTGTTTACTTTAAGATGGGTTAAATTCATTTATACCCTTGTTAGACATTTTATAAGTGGTTTATAATGGAATGTTTCTGTCATTTTCCAAACAAGATCCTTTTTAACCTTTTCGACAGAATTAAGGTAAGACTGTATTTTTTTAACTTATGTGGTGGGTGCGACTATTTTCTATCGTTATAAAATCTGAGAAGATTTACTTACAATCTTATAAGAATATTTTCCATGTAAATGTTTTATTTTATAATTATGTAACTTTTAAATGAATTCCAAAAAACAGATATTTCTCTCAAATAGTTTTGATTTCGTCTATGTCAACATACTTTGATGGATATTAAGAATATTTGAAGTTTATTTATTATGATACAAAACATCAATATTGTATTTAAGGTTTTGTGATATGTTAAACTGTGGATGTGTTTTTTTATACCATTCATGGTTTATGGATGAAATATTTACATTTTGTATGCTAGTTTTAATACGAATGTTTATGTTATGTTTAATCATTTTCATATGGGAATGCTTTGGACTTAATAAGTGATGGGTGGAGCCCGCTATAGCTCCTAGATGCAACGGTAGGTCTCATGAGACAAACTAGTGTCTTGTAAAAAGGCCTTAACAAAATCTTATTTGTAGTCTTGGCATGAGTCCTTGCCTATGTGGTTATGATAGTCTGGCATTATGCATTCCATCATTATGAATGTGGTTATTGATATTGCATTTGAGTATTTGACTAGTAGAATATCCATTTGCATAATTATATGGAATTATTTCATTTAATTTATGCCATATTATGCTTAAGTTCATGTTTTAAAAGGATTTTGTTTTAGTTATATATTTCCTTAAATGTTTATTCTTATTTATGAAAGTTTCCGCTATATTGTTATCATTACTGGGCATTTGAGCTCACCCATTTCTATGTTTTATTTTTCCTAGGATGTGAAGATGTATTTTTTGAATGACCTACAGGGATAGTATTGGGGGATAAGAGTGTTAACTATGGAGACTATATTGTGGTAGTTTTTCATTTTATGATGTAATGTAGACTTTATGAATGTATCCAGTTATTCAAAGGATACTAAACTAATCAGTATTTCGTGACTTGATCATTCTTGTGATCATTCCAATGTTTTTTAATAATGCACCGACTCTGGGTAACTGGGTTCGGGGCATTACAGTTGGTATCAGAGGAAGTTTAGTACAAACCTTGGAAGCTATATTTAGATAAACTCTGATTAGGGCACATAGATTTATGATGGACTTTGAGGATTAGTATAGAAGAACTTCCTAGAATTTTGGTATTGTAGAGATTTTGTGAGTTTTCCAAGAAATACATCCCTGTCTAGATACGAGAAGTTAGAGGCTGCTCTGGCACAGATATACCTAGGGGTAAAACTCAAAAACACCTCTTTGAGCTAAACTCGAGCAGAAACTAGTGCACAAAAACATGCCTTGCTTCACTCTTGGTTACGACACTCCTGAGGGATATGTTTTGGATAACTCTCATTTTATTTATAAATCATTATGAAGGGTTTTTTAGTATATATGTCCTCAAAGAAATCATTTTTATGTTTATTGATTATATCCATAGATAGTTCAATTTATGTTATGTATTTTATAAGTATGGAATTATGTATTTTGATTCATAAACTGATCTAGTTTATGCCATTGTTTAGAAATGGCGCCTAGTGGAAAAAATGGAAACTGTATAAATGAATGCACTCAATGTAAGGATTTCCCTCCTACTCGAGATAATTATAGTGGAGCTGGTGATGCAACTGGTGCTGATCAACTAATCACCATAATGGGACAACTCACTCAAGTTATGAATAATAACACTACCCGTATGGAGCACCCTGATCCACAGTGTGGAGGATCAATGTTAGATCACTTCATGAATCAGCAACAACCAATATTGAATGGGAGTACAAATCCATTAGTAGATGAGCAATGGATAAGTTCCCTAGAGAAGATATTTCAGGCTTTGGGGAGTAGTGAAAGGGAAAAAGTTATCATGGTAGTTTACCGCGACACTGGAGATGCTGATCAATGGTGGTAATTGATTCAAAACACAAAGAAAGATGATGAAGTATAAAAAATGGAATTGAGGGAGTTCAATGATCTGTTTTTAGAAAAATACTATCCTCATGACCATCAAGAAGATATGGGAAGGCAATTTCTGAGTCTAATCCAAAAGGAGGATGAGAATGTCACAACGTATGTGGTTAACATTATGAGGTTAGCAAGGTATGTTGGAGATTATATACATAACCCAAGAAGTAATATTGATAGTTTCATTGATGAGATAAAACCATTTCTCTGTTGAGAATTAGTCTCACAATCGTTCTAGTCTAACGAAGACATTGCCTCAGGTGCTATCAAGACAGAAAAAGAATTCACTAATTCTGATGACTTTCAAGCAAAGAAAGAAAATAAGAGATATGCTAATCAATCTGGGAATATAAATAAGGAGAATAAGGGAAAGGTTGAATATCCATCTGGTGGTATATGTGTGAAGAAACACCCTGGTACTTGCTTAAAAGGAATGTGAGTCTGTTACAAGTGTGGTGAAAAAGACCACCAAGCTCGTGATTGCAAGGGGAAGAAGGAAGCTACTGATGTCCAATGCATCAATTGAAGGGAGATAGGACATTATGCAAATGGATTTCCTAAGCGTCAGGGGAACTTACCTCAGAAAAGGCCAAGGGTTCAAAGACACGATAATGCTATCACTACTGCAGATGTATAAGCTTTGAAAGACGTGGTGGCAGGTAATTTAATGATTTCCTCATGTTTAGTAAATGCATTATTTGATTCAGGATCATCTCATTACTTCATATCTTCCCAATTTGCTAAGAAAATTAGATATTTCCAATTTGATTTAACAAGGGAGTTGTCAGTTAAAACTCCTAAGGGAAGTGTAATTGCAACAATGTTTTGTGAATCAGTCCCCATTAGATCATATAAATGTTTTTTATCCGCTGATCTCATCATCATAACTATGATTGAGTTTGATATAATCCTCGGTATGGATTGAATTCTGGACCATGATGCGAAGATTTATTGTAAGAAGAATGAGGTTATGATTTTTGATTATGATGATAAGGAACGCCTTAACATTAGGGCAGTATCTTCACCACCTAATTCTTATCTATATCCACCCATAGTAGCTCAACTAAATTCAATTATTAGGGAGGAAGAGAATGAAATGACTATGGGTGGGGAAATGAATTTTCAAACAGAGGGTATACCTATTGTGAAAGAATATGTAGTTGTTTTTCTGGAATATTTACCTAGAAATCCTTCAGAACGAGAAGTTTATTTTTCAATTGATTTAATTCCTCTATCAAGGCCTATATCGATGACCTCTTATAGAATGGACATTGTGGAATTAGTTTAACTAAAGAAACAACTAGAGGAATTGAGTAATAAGGTATTTATTTTCCCTAGTGTTTCTCCATGGGGATCCCATGTACTTTTTGTTATAAATAAATATGGATCTATGAGGTTATGTATCGACTATAGGGAGATCAATGCTATAATCATAAAGAAAAAGTATCCCCTACCTCGCATTGATGATTTATTTGACCAACTCCATGGAGCTCAATACTTTTCAAAGATTGACCTTAAATCTGATACCATCAGTTGTGTGTGAAGAAGGAAGACATTCCGAAGACATCATTTTGAACAAGCTACGAGCATTACGAGTTTACGGTAATGCCTTTTGGGCTGACTAATTCACCCTCTATATTCATGGATCTAATGAATATAGTTTTCAATGAATATCTCGATGATTTTGTGGTGGTATTTATTGATGATATCTTGGTATACTCCAGAAGATAATAAGATCATGAAAATCACTGGAACATTATCCAGAAGACTCTAAGAAGAAATGAATTGTATGGGAAGATTAGCAAATGTGAAATCTAGATTCAGGAGATATCTATTTTCATGGTCATATTGTCTATAAATGTGGAATCTTTTTTGATCCTTCTAAGACCAAGGAAATCCAAGAATGGCGAGCACCTATGAGTATAATTGACGTATGCAGTTTTATTGGTTTAGCAGGTTATTTTCGATGCTTCATCCAGAATTTTGTCTGGTTGGCTAAACCCATTATTAAAGCTCACACGTAAAGTGGTTTAATTTGTTTGTAAAAAAGAGTGTGAAGAATGTTTCGAAGATCTGATGAGAATATTTTTCAATGCTACTATATTGACTCTATCATCGGGGAATGATGGGTTCATTATTTATAGTTATGCATCGAAGAAATGACTTGGTTGTGTCCTTATGCAGAATGATAGGGTTATTTCCTATGCATCACGACTGTTGAAAATTAATGAGAAAAACTACCATACTCATGATCTCAAGTTAGCAGCTGTGATCTTTTCTTTCAAGATATGTAGGCACTACCTCTATGGTGAAAAATGTGAGATTTATAATGATCACAAGAGTTTGAAGAATGTTTTCTCACAAAAAGAACACAACATGAGGGAAAGTATATTGCTTGAATTACTCATGGATTGTGATTTCACGATACACTACGACCCCGTGAAGGAAAATAAAGTGGCAGATGCTTTCATCTGAAAAGATCATGGAGTTTTGAACAAGATGAGAATTCAATGAGATCCTATTTTCATGGATCTAGTGAAGAATGATATGGAAATTACCCTGAAATGTGAAACATCAACACTTTTTCAAATGGATGCCAAACCATCATTACTAGAAAGGATAAAAAGTTTTCAGAAAGGTGATGAAGAGTTTCAAAAGAATATTAAATATGTGAATGATGGGAGATTGAATGTCTTTGGGTATGAGGATGGAATTCTGAAATTTGGGAAGAGAATTTGTGTTCCCAATATACCTGATCTAAAAAGGGAATTGTTGGATGATGCTCATAGATCCAATTTCTCTATACACCGTGGGAGCACCAAAATTTTTAGAGACATGAAGGAACATTTTTGGTAGGACAACATGCAGAGGGAGATTGCTGATTTTGTTTCAAGATGTATGGTTTGTCAACAAGTGAAATCTTGAAGGCCGCAGCCTAGAGGAGTCATGTAACATCTTCCCATACCAGAGTGGAAATGGGACAATATTACGATGGACTTTGTTATGGGGCTACCAAAGACTCCTAGAAGGAATGATGTAATATGGGTTATTATTGATAATCTTACCAAGTCAGCACATTTTCATGCATTAATAGAAGATCTACCACTGGAACGTCTATAAAGATTATATATTAATGAAGTTGTGAGACTTCATGGAGTACCCCTATTGATTGTTTCTGATCGTGATCCCCATTTTACTTCAAGATTCTGGAAGAGTCTTCAGAAGGACTTGGATACAGAACTTCTTTTGAGCACTGCCTACCACCCTCAAACATTTTGATAATCAAAACGGAGTATTCAATCCTTAGAAGACATGTTGAGATCCTGCTCGCTTGACTTTCAGGGTATGTGGGATCAATATTTACCTCTAGTGAAATTTTCCTATAAAAATAGCTTCCATTCGAGTATTCAGATGGCACCATATGAAGCGTTATACGGAAAGTGATGTCGCACACCAACCTGTTGGGATGGAATTGGTGAACGAAAACTTGAAGGCCCAGAACTGGTGGAGGGAATAATGGAAAAGGTAAAGGTAATCCAAAACCACATCAAAGCATCTCAAAGTAGGCAGGAGATCTATGCCTATAACCGAAGGAAGGATTTGGAATTTCAGGTAGGAGATCATGTAATCTTGAAGGTATCTCCATGGAAAGTAGTTATATGTTTTGGTATGAAGGGTAAAATGAGTCCTAGGTATATCAGAGATTTCAAAATTCTATAACTAATTGGTGTTGTAGCTTACCGTTTGGCAATGCCGCCAAGTCTCTCCAAAGTTCACGATGTGTTCCACGCATCACTGTTGATAAAATACATGCCTGACCCAATGCATGTACTAACCTATGAGGAATTAGAACTAGAACCTATTTTTTCTTATTGCAAAGATCTCGTTATGATTCTTTATATGAGAGAACAAGTACTGAGAAATCAGACGACTCGTCTAGTAAATGTTTTGTGGAGAAACCATAAGATGGAAGAGGCAACGTGGGAACCAGAGGAACTTTTGATGAAGAACCACCTGAGTCATTTTATATGGTAGTATTCAAGAAATTTCAAGGATGAAATTATTTTAATGTGGGGGGAATGTAACACCCCAAACTTCCACAGTACACTTCCCTTTGAATAATATAGTAGTGTGTCTTGTATGAAACCTCGAGTTCTAACACACACCACAACCAATCAAACCAGCCGTTATGAATAGTAAAACCCTCTTTTTGAAATTTTATAAATTTCATCTCTCAAAATTGACTTCATTTTTGGATTCATTATATCAAAATTAGCCTAAGGTAAAATTTTAGAACTTTTCTGATAACATTTATATTTTGAAGAATAGTTAAAATTACTAAATTTTAATTAAAAACAACTTTTTAAATACAAATAATTAATAGTGATAAATTATGAATTTGAGAGGTTTTAAAGTATATTTAGAATATATTTTTACCATTTAATACAATTTTTGTCATTAGACATAATTTTACAATTAAACCGAACATGAACATGTGTCAATCTTTTGATAGTTATTATCTCTTAAAAATACTCTTTTTGTTTTAACAACGGGAATTAAATTTAATTTAATTTCTGCCACTTCTGTGTATTGATGTTGGAAAAATGAATTCTATATTTGGAATCAGGATTTCCAAATAGTGTAAATGGGCAACTTTTATTTTTAGATATTTTGAATAATTACTTTGATAAAAATTTTATTTACAATGGTTAAAGGGTAAATCCGGTAAATAAGGGTAAAAAATAATATTATTATAATAATAAATTACCCTAAAATGTGTCCTAACCTTATTGGATGATACATTTCCGACCATCTTCGCCTTTGGGTTGATTTTACGACCCCATGGAGCCACTTTTACGTGATAATGACACTATATTAATTGAGTTAAAATAAATACAAAAATGACATAAACATATATCTCTTAGAAAAACAATTTTTACATAGGTTTATATATGTTGTATTTTTGACTATAAATATTAATTATAAATATAAAAATATTTCCTATATAATGGTATTTTATTTATAATTTTTAGACATTTAATAAGTAATATTTTTTATGACACTATAAGGATGTAACATTTTCCTTATTAATGAAAGAATCAAATAATTGGTATTATAAATGTTAAAATTAATATTATTTGAATGTTTTGATTACATAAATGAATTTTATTGCTTAATATAACATTATTGGATTTCTTAAATGAATTTTTTTTGAATTAATATAGTTGTTAAGCTTTAACAAAAATGAATTCTTGAATAGTGTCAAAAGTCACATAAAAGAGTTTTTAAAACAAATATTATATTATTAATTGATATTAATTTCTAAAAAATCTAAGGATCTACCAAAAGACTTATATAATTATAGGTTATTCATTTATGGACCACTTTGTGGTCACTTGGAGGTATATAGTATGTTTATTAGCTATATAATATAAAAATAGAAAGTGACATGGTAAGTGTCAAACTAATTAACTAAGAGTTAAAACTAAAAGATAAGGTTAATATAATGACCCAAACCTGTCTAAATTCTATTGGTTGAGTGGTTTTCGACCCATCCACACCATAACCTTTAAATGATCCCCTTTTGAGCCATTTGAAACCTAATATAAATTTATTATAAAATAATATTTCTAGCTTTCCCAAAGGTGCTCCTCACCCCTCTTATAAAAGGGCACTCCCTCTTCTCACTAATTCACACATTAAAAGCCTTTTGACTCAGGAAAACCCTGCCCAAATACTCTCTCAACTTCCCTCAATTCTACATAGAGGCACTATTTAGATCATAAATCCAACCTATGGTGACCTTTTTATCATATCAAAAGGAAGAACCCGAAGAAGAGGTAATGTTTCCACCACCCTCTTTCAAGTTCCTTTCTTCTTCAACTTCTTCTTTCTTTGTTATTCCCATTATAAAATAATAACTCAAGTATATTATATATACAGTGATGTTATTATAAATATGGTACAACCATATTCAGAGTTATATCCGTCCTTTGAATGACATGTCACCATACGTGCGTACGTATGACTTACCGTCTCCACATCGTGGTGTAATTGTTATTCAATAAATTATTATTTGTATGGGTATAATAATGATGTGTAATTCATGTAAATAATAAATATAACATGATAATGATTCTATATATATGATATACCATCCAATTATATGTTATTTTAATATCAAAATAAGGATATTGTTGCTCATGCGTACATACGAACTACCGTCTCCATAAACGCAATGAGATTCATTCCCCATCGTATCCATTCAAGAATAATTATCATTTAATGATAAAAAATAATTTTTAAGGACTTGATATCATTATGGATATTTAAAAGATTCAACCAATCCCTGAAAAATACAGCTAACGTAACAAAATATATAAAATAAAACGAGTATGTTAAGACCTGATACAACGACAATACTAAGATATTATTAACAAATCAATGTTAAAAGATCATATATGATATAATATTAATGTATATGATTCTTGTATAATTTAATAAAAATTATTTCACCATTATATAGGAGGTTAAACTACCCTCAACCAAGGAAACGTACAAGGTAAGGGTTTATTTTGCAAACTCTTCATTATACGAGGTTTTTAAACGTAATAATCAAATGGGACTTCTTTATCATCCACATCCATGTTTCTTAAAAATGTATTTCAAAACATTTTTATTATTTACTAGAATATGGTTGAATGTAATTTATACCCTTATTTGACTTTTTATAAGTAGTTTATAAAGAAAATTTTCCATCATTTTCCTAACAAAGTCCTTTTTGACCTTTTCGACAGAATTAAGGTAAGAATGTCTTTTTTTATCATATGCAGAGGGTGCGGCAATTTTCCATCCTTATAAAATATTAGAAGCTTTACTTTCAAGTTTATAAAAATATTTTGAATGTAAATGTATTATTTTATAATTTTGTAACTTTTAAATGAATTCAAAAATACAGTTATTTCTCTCAAATAGTTTTGATTTAATTTATTTCAACATCCTGTGATGGATTTTAAGCATATTTGAAGTTGATTTATTATGATACAAAACTTCTATATTGTATTGAAGGTTTCGTGATATGTTTGAAAATGGATGTATTATTTTTATACCATTCATTGTTTATGGATTAAGTATTTACATTTTTTATTCTAGTTTTAATACGAATGTTTATGTTATGTTTTAACCTTTTTATATGGGAATGTATTTGTCTTAATAAGTGATGGGTGGAGCCTGCTATAGCTCCTCGATGTATCAGTAGGTCTCATGAGAAAAACTACTATCTTGGAACAAGGCCTTGACCAAATCGTATTTTTAGTATTGGCACGAGGCGTTGGCTATGTGGTTATGATAGTCTGGAATTGTGCATTCCATCATTATTACAGTGGTTATTGATATTACATGTGATTATTAGACTAGTAGAATATCCATGTGAATAGTTATATGGAATTATTAAATTTTATTTCTCCCATTTTATACTGAAGTTCATGTTTTTATAAGGTTTTTTAGTTATACAATGCCTTAAATGTTTAAGCTTATTTATGAAAGTTTCTACTATATTGTCATCCTTAGTGGGAATTTGAGCTCACCCCTTTCTATTTTTTATTTTTCCCAGGATGTGAAGAAGTATTTTATGAATGACTGATAGGGATAGTATAAGGGGATAGGAGAGTGGACTATGGAGAATATATTGTGGTAGTTTTTCATTTTATGATTTAATGTAAACTTTAGGAATGTATCTACTTATTCCAAGGCTATTAAACTAATCAGTCTTTCGAGACTTGATCTTACTTGTGATCATGCCAATGTTATGTCATAATGCACCGACTCTGGGTAACGGGGTTCGGGGCATTATAGAATTTGAATATCCAAAATTGGACTTTAAAAGTCCGTCTTAATAAAGAGCCATGGCACTACTAATAGTGCAACAATTGGTCATCATATGTAGGAGTTATGGTAGGTCAATGATTTAATTATATTTTTAAATCTTCTATTTTAAGGGAATTTTGTGGTCGTAGTTCTTGGGTTGAGATATATTCTATGAAATTGTAAATTAATGATTATATAATCAGTGGTGTCATGCCACCACTGATCGTGCATTAATCAGATGACACACATTGGTATTATAGGGGTTTAAATAAGTTAATTACAATTATAATAATAAGAATATTATTATCATATTTGTTTCCCCATCCATGTAGGGTTATTTCTCGTCGTGAACCCTAGCCACCAGACACATTTTTCCCTCATCATTCCTAACATATCTTCTACTCCTGCCTCCTGCCTACCCTCAGCCGGTAGCCTCGGGCTTGTTATTTCCCCTGCCAGCTTTGCTGCCTTGAGTCATTCCTGCCTATGCTAACTCCGCTCCATAGTGCAAACATGATAACTTGAGATCCACTGCAATATGTTGACCCATAAACCTCACATGTTCTTGGTTGAAGTTTCCATTTCACACCATCACTTGATCAGATATCCTAGCCCTGGTGTCTAAACTGCGCAAGACCGCCTGCAGGGGTCGCCCCACACGTCATCAGGCCCCATGAATCCACCACACCATCGATGATCCAACTCATCATAAATTATCAATGGTTTCATGTTAAAATTTCATATTATCCATCTTTTTTCATGTTTATCCCGAATCTATGATCTTCGTGTGATTTCATCGTCATTCTAAAATTACACCATGAATCTGGTTGCTCCATTTTTCTCAGGTCACAGGAATTTTTTTGAGCCATGAACCACCTAGATACTCTAGTGAAGAATGTGAATATTCAAGGGATAGAAGAAAAATAAATAAGTGTTTGTATCATTGACCATACATTCCTGGCTAACCAATCAAAATTGCGTAATCTGAGATTTGGAAATAATGGACAAAATAATTGTTTTTTGTAGTTCAGAATCATGAAAGGGGCACAAATTGATGAAAAAATCATCAAGATGCATAACATTTAATCTAGGTAAAAAAACCAATGAAGAGTCCTACCTAGAGATTGTATTTATCATTGGGGAAAACCTATTTGTCGAGCTCCATTTGTTTCATCTCACTTTGATCCTCCTCGATCAAATTTCTTTCTATCGTTCTCTGTTCGTCATTCTTCAAAGGAAAAAATACAAAGGAAGAAGGTTCTATTTCCAATGAATTCTTATGTTATGGTCTAACATTGTGTAGATTCCCATAATAACACATTTAATGGTTATAATAGGTGAGGTAAAAAAATAATATATTTAAATAAATAGTTATTTAAATATTTAAATATTATCTCACAATGACACATTTACTGAACTCCAGACACTAACAAATGTTATACCCTACCTAATGTGAGACCTATTTTCTAAACTCATTGGTAGTCTTAGATTTATCTTCTATGTCCCAATTCTCGAGTTATTTGGGTCTGAGCAACTAAATGGGATTTTTTTTAATTTTTACATTTAATATACCGGAAACAAGAGATGGGTCTAAAAACATTCACTGACTCATTTTATGATGCACCTACAGTAAAAACCTAGTTCTGTAAACAACCATAGCCTCATAATTTCTTTTTTGATCAACCATTTAAGAGAAATTCTGTTATATCTGAAAACACATGGATGAACATTAAGAATATATTTAATATTGTTTTATAAAATTAAATCTAGGCACACTGGGACATAGAATCATGTACCATCTCAGTGCCAAAATATTTTTAGATTCCTGTAAATATTACAATGTCTTATGAAGAAAAACATGGATATATATAGATTTGTTTTATTTTATATAGCATGAATTGTTTATTATTCATTATGTAGTAAATATAATCATTTTATCGAAAAACATTAATACGTTTTAAAAAATTTACATTTCCATATTTAATAATATCAATCGTTGTTTAACATTAATATTATATATGGATTAAATTCATTATCATTTTTTTATTGTATAGAATGAGTGTTTTGTTATTTTGATTTATATATTTATTATTCTTGATAATTACAGATATCATATTCTATTTCGAGCCCTTAATGAGCATTTGAGCTCACCCTTAATAGCTTTCCATTCACAGGAATCAATTAAATGTACTGAAAATTATATTCATGTATATTTTGTATGAAATAATGTAATTATATTAAATATTATGTTATAAATTTTGTTTAAAAATGTTACTTGGTAGTTTTGTAGGTATCTTCTTTACCAAGACATCTAAATTATTATGTCTTTTAAGATGAAATTACATTAATCTAATGAAAATTTATTAAATTATAAACAACACCAATTTTATAGGGTCTCGGTCGCAACAAAAAACCCATCCATTTTATATGTATTTACTTTGAAATAAAACATTATGTATTCAAAATCATGTCATATAGGAAATAATGGTTTTATAAGAACCATGATATAGAAAACTATAATAATGTAGATGTTAAACTGGTAGGTTTAAATAATAATAAAAACTTTATAAAAAAACATGTATAATGGATATCAATAATTTGAATGTATTGATTAATAGATATTAAATAAGAACTCAATTATTAGTATGTTATTTTACTCAAGAAAATTATGTTTACAAAATAATTGGGTATAATTTTATTTTCCATGAGAAAATTATAATTATTTATTACTTTTTTTATAAATAATATTTGACTAAATTAATATAATTTTTTAAATTCTTCATGTCATCAATATCTTAGCTGTAATTTTATTGTTTTTTGTAAAAATTTCAATTTTTAAAGAAATAGTGAAAAATATAGATTTTAAAAAAACAATAATTTTGATTGATGAAAAGTTGTATCATGGATTTAGTTTTATATTAATATATTATATGTATCGTTTAATTCTAAAAATATAACTAATTACAAAGAAGAATAATTATAGTACATTTTTTTATATGTTCATTTTTTTTCTGAAAATCATATTTATATAAACTATTTGTATTGTTCTCAATGTATTATTATATTAATAAATTATATTAACATACAATGATTATTTTTTTATTAAAATTATTTATAATATGTTTAATATTATATTTAAAAATTCATTTTCTAGATTTTTCATGGAATGTAATGTAGTTAAATAATGTTTTATAGTAGAATATTAATTCTTCTAAAATAGGTATTCATTATGGGTTACACATTTACATAAAATAAAATTATTCAAACTATAGAAATTTAATAATATAAAATATATTAAATATTTTAGATCAGAATAATTATAATAATATAATAGTTTTTAACTGAATTTTTTAACATAATGAGTAGAAAAAATATTATAATTTTCCTTCCTTAGTTATGGCTCAAATGATTTTACCAAGGGTTAAAACATGAGATAAAGGTACAATTTCCTCCCAAACTAATGTGAATATGATAATTTTAAAATAATTATTACTTATATTATCTTTAAATTGATTAAAAGGCCATTTGGAGCCACATCCCATGAATGCACTTTATATCATGGAAATAATTTAAGAATGTCCATGTGTGTCCATCCCCTTAAATATAAAAGGGTTCCTAATCTCCTCCTCTATTAGAGTAATTAAATACAATAATATCAAAGAAATAATAAAAAACATAATAGAATCCTTACTTTGCACCAAGAATATATGATATTTTCCTATAATTAATTTTTCTTGGAATATTATGTACGCCAATGTGGGTCTCTCAATGAAAAGATATATATATTAACTAAGATCTTTCAAATATATCTCATTATATACTTCCACTAATCATATTGTACCCATAAAAAATTGTCGAAACAATTATCCTACATGTAGTGAGATATTATTATGTTGATTTCATGTCCATTATCACCTCTTCAATATCAAATGTGAGATCAATGTATTGCTCGTGTGTACGTTTTGACTACCACTTCCTCAAAGAGATGTAATTTTTTCCCAAAAATTTAATTATTGGTTAGTAATTATGATATATTTAATAATTTTTATAAAATATTTATATATTAATAATTATTCATGAAAGGTAAGTTAATATTAAATGATATCTTATTACCTTCCATCGAAGATGGAAATATCAGACATAAATTTTTATAGAATACCATATCAACAAAAAAATGTAATACATTTTTCATGACCTATTTATATGAATGGTTATAATTTAGTATATAATAATTTTATTTAATATTTATAAATGGTTAAATTTTTTTGGAGGATTGAACCGCGATCTATGTTAACGGAGTATAACCCCAGAACCAAAACAAATATAAAAATGAAGTAGTTTACACCATAAATGATGATAACATTGAGATATTATTAATGAAAGGGTGATACGATGTTATATGTAATAAATTTATGTTATTAAATTTTGTATAATTTTTCTATTATATTTTTCCAAAATGAAATTTATATTTATTATATAGGATAATTGAGTCTTTTTGAACAAATTCAAGCATGAGGTAATGTTTTAATATTACAATCCTCTTTTTATTGATATTATTTGGTGTAAATTGTTTATAATTAAATTATATGATATATCTATATAATATATTCGGTATTTAATTATCCTGTTATTATTTATACATATTTTTTTTATTCTATTTATGCACTCAGGATACATAAAAAATATTTCTATGGAAAATATACATTGTTTTCCCATTTATTTATGATTCTTATATTATATTTCCTTATATTTTATAAAATGTTTTCTTGAATATTTCAAATTCTATACATTATTAGTTAAATTAATTTCTAATTATATTGGTTTTTATATGCCAAGGTTTAAAAATAACCCTCTTATTTATTTCCAAATCTGGTACTTTTATCATTTTACCGAAATTGTGAAATTATTTTTTAACATAAACCACATTAAATAATTTCCACACACTCATGGAATCTATTTTAATTAAATAAGTTTTTAAAAATTTTATTTTTTTCATTTAATTGAATTTTACCACTAATAATACAATTATTTGTAGATACTGAATATGTCCTTTGAAATGAATTTTTTTATATAATAAATGTTTAATTGATTTTTTAATGTTATTTTTTTCTATAACAACACAAATTAACAGTTCATGTGATATAATATAGTTATAATCCAATGTTTCTATCATTAATATTTATATTAATACTTTATTTTTATTATGAATAAATTTTTATTACCCATTTATCCTTTCGATGTGTTATTATTTGATGTTATGATATACATTTTATTGTCTTCTAGAACACATATTTACGGGTTTCATTATGTGATGGGTGGGACAAGAGTTATATTTCCCTTCAATATAATTGGTAAAGAAGAATATATCATGACATAATATTGACATTAATGTCTAACAAAATCTGTTAATTAATGGAATATTTCCACTATGATAGTCTTTTGAGTGAACGTCATCTGTGGAATTCAGTGAATATGGAGTAAATAGAGTATAATATGGTAGTATTGGTTGTGATTATACTCTAAAAATATCACATTATAATCATATGTCAATTATATAATCATATTTATTAACCTTATGAAATGTTTCAAATCTCATGATTGATTATTAGGGATTCCATACACATATGTCTACTGAATTTTGAATAACAAAACATTATACAATGTTTAATGATTGTAATCTATGAATTTATGAGAGTGGTTTTTTAATGTTAATATCGTGCTATTAAACACTAATAATGATATTAAACTTACTTTTTTATCTTTTATTGATATCTACTATGATTACGCTCAATTACAGAATAAGATCACCCTTTCTTATGATTCCCTTCCCAATATTATGGGGAACATTTTTAAGAATTTTTGGTCTCTGAGAGGTTCCAATTGAGAAGAATATAAATTGATAAGGAATAAATCATTTCTGTACTGGTTTTTTATCTATTTGTGATTCCAAATACAAAAATAAATTGTGGTTATAGTTTGAATCATATTGTTTGTTTTTTAATAATTCTGATGATATGTTAGAGAATTTATGTATCAAACGTAAGGGTTATTATAAATTTTATCAAAGCATAGTTTAGTATGTTTTGGAATCTAGGTTGTGTAATATATAGTAAGAACCCTTAGGATAAATCTAATTATAAGGTAACATTCAAATTTATAGTAGAAAATAGACTATTATGTTTTTATAAGAAAATACATCCCTCTCTAGATACCACATGCTAACATTGTTTATCCATAGATTCATATTATAGTGATAACCCAAAAACTATTTGTTGAGAATATATCCATGATCATTATAGTGCATGGTGAATGGTTCTATATTACACAACAAGATTGGAACACCTATAGGATATGGTTAGTTTAGTTCATATATTCATTATAGTAAATTATGTAGGGTTTCAAAATATAATATCCATTTATGACCAAGGATAAACCTATGGTGTCATAGATTACTAAGAAGGTGTGAAGAAAGAGAAAGATATTGAATGAAATTTCATTTTTCTCACCTTAATTAACTATGCACAGTATTTTATAAATATATTCTGGTTTCATTAATAGATTCAAGATAAAATGAAAAAATTGATGAGGTAAAATATATGAATAATTTTTGAAGATGCCTATTTGATTTCAGTTAAAAAATTTCTTATATGTCAAAAAAAGTATCAAGAAATGTGGATTCATGTATTCATTGACTATATGATGAATTATAATTAAAAACTCATGATGGTATGCTGATCTAATCCCACGTATATAAATCATCTTAGATTTTTTTTCTTAATATATTTTCTTTAAATATGTTATTCTAAATCCAATTGAATTTACTATTATATTGCTCATGATATGTATTTATTCATATAAATACTATATCAATATCTATGTGGGGGAAGTGTCATTTCATATTATATTCTAACCTATTATTTCCTATTTTTGAGAGTGTTAACATATATATCCAATTTAAATTACATATGTTCCAAGGTTCTAGATTGATATTCAAATAAGTTATTTATTTTAGATTTTTATGGATAATCTAAACATATAATATATTAACATGGAGGTAGAACTTTTTGATATATTTTTATATCATTTATAGTATGAAACAATCTTTTTATACATTTATATATCATATTTTTAGATTAAAATTATTATTGTTACCAAAATATCTCTTTAGAATCATTAAATTTTATTTCATTGGAGACTAGGTACATAATATTTTTATTTATATAAATATCTATTTTTTACCCCATAAAGGTCTTATAATTAATTAATATTTAATTGTATACGTTTAAAAATAGTTTTCACAACCGGTTGGAAAGAAACATAAGAGAGGGTTGGGTAAAATGATTAGTAAGGTAAACATGGAAGATATAAATTTATGACCATATGAATGAATAATACTAGAATAACTATATATGTTAATTAATATAACTTCTGATGTTATTAAAAAATTTTAAATTTAACACAAAAATGAGTCTTCTTTTAATTTTAAACAACAATAAGACATGAATCATAAATGTATCATGGAATATAATCCTTGAGTTAATGATATTGGAATGATGTATTGATTTTTCGAAAAATCATAATCATTTAAAAGTATATGTAATGTCTACCTAAAAACAATTTCATAACATGTTAGGCATGAGAAAATAATCCATGTACCTTATTCATTCATTGTATATCCAATTATGTACCCTTTTTTATAGATTTGGATAACAAATAATATACCCTCATTTCATTCATTAGATAGAAATACTTGTACCATATGCGCTCATAGAATGACAATAATTGCCTATTACATTGAGTAGATATATAGGTTCAACCCATCACACAATTTAAATTATATATATGTGTTCCGAAAGTACACAAAAAATTCATCTTATTAAAAAAAATAAAGAGAAATGATTTTCATAATAATTTCACTATAAAATGGGGAAAATAAATAGTTTTCATAATAATTTCATCATAGAATAACCCATTGAAAATAAACAAGTTTGTTAATCCATTTATCATTTCATCATATCATAACTATTAAAAAAGAACTAATTTAATAAAAATATTGTCATCCTAAACCTAAACCCTTAATATAATCAATAATAATGGTTACATTGGGTTGTATCCATTTTAAATAATTAGTATCAATATATAAATATAAATTATGTGGAAGATGAGTTATAAATATCACATGGATCATTTCTTTTGGATAATAGTATTTAAACAATGAACTAATGTTTTTTAAAAAATAAAATATTTTCATAATACATTAAATTGAAAATATTCCAGAAAATGTTTAAAAATATCATTAAAATATTTTTTAATGATGGTAGATAATTTATTTTTTGTCGCGCATGGAAATACAATAATTCCGTTCACAATTTTAGTAAAATTATGATGATCCTTATTTAGAAGAAAACATGATGATTACCCATAAAAAACATTGTAATGAAAAAATAATGGATAATAAATAATTAAAAAAAATACTTTTTTAATTTCTAAATACATTTTAAATATTTTTGGAACACGGTTTTGATGGAAATGTGTTTTTTTGGTTGAGGAGGGAAATAAAAAGTTTTTCCTAAAAACATTATTTTAAAATCATAATGACATAAAAAGAGTAAAATGAGTTGAATAATGTATAATTTTTAAGATAAAAATAAGATATAAAACTTTCAATAGTTTCTTGAGTTCTGGATCATAACATTTCATTATTGAAATAATAAAAAAAAATAAGACCTATAAATAATGATATTGCAACCTCAAATCACAACATTAGTAAATTTTGAGTCACAGTACCCATTATATAAGATTATCCAGTGAATGTTTTTATTTTTTAAAATTATTGGAATTCATGATATAAAATTAAAATGTAATAATATATACACCACGTCAAATAAGATCGGTGCATACCATAACTTATTTCATAAGGATGGAAATCCCAAACAAAAATACTTTACATCATTGATAGCTATTGAAACATAAACCCCATAAATGAGACATAATAAATTATATATATTTACATCACAATAATTATTAGGTGAATAATCCTAAATTATATTCTTGTGGAAAATATAAAACAAATAAAAAAAATAGTTGATTAATGTGGAATGTGTTTCAACGAATTAAAAAGTGAGATAAAATTCTCTTTTCACATGTGTTGAATTTTTCCTACACATTCAAAAATCCTCTATAGAAAACTAATGTTTACTATAAATATATTACATTAAAAATAATTATATATTTCATATAATATAGGATATTATATTTAACTTTTATTAATAATTTATTAATATTTATTTATTAATGAAACATTTCATGAAATAACATCTTTTATGTTCTTGAATGTTTGGATTTTTTAATTATGGTACCATTAATTTGATCATGTTTAAATAATAAACATAAATTTAACAATTATATAAATATACTATATCATAATTTTTTTGTATTTTTTATAACCCATCAAATCTAGTGATAATAAATGAAATAGCCCATTCATTAACATTGAATTCCATACATATGCAACAAAAATGTTTCCATTCTCTAAATCGATTGAATAAATCAATAGTAAATTATATATTATTATTGTGGAATAATATTTATCAACTATATATACCATATTTCCATTAAACCGCTTGTTATTTCCTTCCATGTAATGTGTGAATGAATCACATTGCTTCATGATGCCATAGTCCTCCGTATATGCCATCGATATTATCATATTCCCACATAATGGAAAGTAAACATGTAAATGTGATATAATAATTCATAATGATAAATAATATCATATTTATATATAAATATATAAATTAATCACGGTTAATTAAAAATTTAACGATGTGTAAGAAGGAATATAATAAAATGCTTAGTTGGGGACATTACCTCATTTATAAACAACATCATTTAGTTTGCATAAAAATGATTCTTAAGATGTATTTCAGAGGAAAATAATGATCTAAGGATGAGATAACGGAATTATGGAACTGATTTCCATAGGTATTGGAATATCCCATGTGTTTTGTATTTTTGTAGAAGAGATTAGAGGGGTGTACTTTTATAAGTGGGGTTGAGGACACAATTGATATATTTGAAAAGAAAGTATTCCACCTGTTTTTGTAATGAAATAAGCCTACCACATGGGTCATTATAAATCCTTATAGGGGATAATATCATAAAATGGAAATATAATTAACAATAGACAAGTTTATAGGTCATTTTATCCCAAAATTGTCAATTAAAACCACCAGTTACAGTTGTTTTTACTTTTACCATGAAACATTTTTAATTTTAGGATATCTATACTCATTATAGTAAACCAAAAGAATGAAAATATTATAAAATATAAATTATATGAATAAAAAAAGAAATCATTATAAAATTAATAATTCATATATGTTGTAGAATTTATTTTAAAACAAAACTTGCAGATGTGATAGAATAATGGTTTTCTAAAAAGAAAATTCTCATAGGTATGGAATGTTTTAATATTCCAATAAAATACTAAGATGGTGCCAATGAACCTAATTTTATTAAATAACATATAATTGATTTAATTATACATTTAATACCATAATGGATCAATTTTTATGTTTTTAATTGATTAGTGGAAATAATAATTATTAAGAAAACCCATTATTTTCACCATTGACTAAAACATTTACTATTTTAGAAAATATGTAATACAATTTCTTATATAACTTGCGAAATTATATTTGAAAAATGAAATTTAATTTATTAAGATTTTTATAACTGGGTAAAAAATTAATTTTGAAATTAGTTCCCAAAAATGAAACATTAATTTATTTTCATAAAATAAATCTTTTAATTAAAAAACTGGATTTATTTTTAACTCATAGACAAAAAACATAAATGACGATGATTAAAATATTTGAATGGATATATAATATTTATTTTTTATAATAATGACTAATGAAATGTTATTTATTTACATTATTGAGCTAAAAAATTATTGTGAGAATAAAAATATTTTTATGAAAAATAATTCATTTATTTTCAGTTTTATGTAGTTTTATTTATATTAATTGATATAATAAATTTAATTTTATATATGTGTGTAAATAGTAATTTTTTTATAATTACATTGATCCTATTAACACCATCTATTCCAACAGATATGTGATAACTAAAATATTTTATAATATAATTTTAATATCCTTTTTTATTTTGTTTAAACTCAGTGTTGAATAAATAACATTCTAAACTCAGTATTGCATTTAAAGAAACATAAAATTAGTATTTCCTATAACACAATATATACTAATTGTTTACTATATTGAATTATATACTTTGTTTCTTTTATACCACAATAAAATCATTTTTTCTCGGTGTTGCATAGAGTGAATGGTATGAAAAAATTAGACACTGTAAAAAAATATGATAAATTATCAATGTGTTACAAACTACCCACACATAAAGTGAATTTCACCCACAAAAGTTATTTTCGTAATAAAATTATTAACATTTAGTAATTCATTTTCTATAAAACATAAACTAAAAATGAATGATAAAACATCACTTAAAAGTGAGAATATGGAATCAAAATATTTTCCTAATGTAGCATAAAACTAGGTTTCAACATATGATGAAAAACTACGGGAAATTTTTATATGCAAATGTAGGATAAAACTGATGCAAAAGGAATAATTGATAGTGATATAGAGTATGGTCTAGAAAAATTTAACCCCAAAAAATCATAAATATTTTTATGGATTAAGAGACCATTAATTCATAAAAAATGAATATAAAATTATAGAATTTTCATCACATGTTATTTTTTATAAATTTTAGGGATTCTTTTACAATCATGATAGAGATCATGATATATATTAGCGACATGATTTACTTCAATTTTACAAGAAAAAATAATCCTCTAGCTTTACATCTATCAATTTACACATCATCTCCTAGTAAAAAAATGGAGATGATTTTTCATAACTGAAGATGTGAAATAACCTTCTAACGGATCATAAGACAGATAAAAGGATGTACATTTAGTCATTAATTATATAAATATTTTATGAGTCCCAGATGTTTATGTAATGTTTTCAAATATGTATAGAATACATTAATATCTAAAACCATAACAATACACAAAGTTTATCATACTCAATCCGAAAAATATTAAAACTTTAGGCTCATATACATGGTTCAAATATATATATTTTAAAATAAGGTTACTAAATTTCTAAAATTAACATATCAATAATCCACCAAAAACATATATTATATCTTAATTTCACATATGAAATATATAAATTACATGTTCATATATTCAATTAACACATGTAATTATGCTTAATTACATTAACCCATAATGAAATAAATAATTATTTCAAAAAATTAACACTTTCTTAATTCTGTTAATTAAATCACATAATATTAAATGTAATGAAACAAACATAAATTCATTAAAATATAACCACCTAATCATAAGAAACTTTTTCCTAAAATCACGAATTAGTTCTAAGGACATTAACAACACTTTATCTAATTTTTATTATAACCTCATACTGTTAAAGGATATCTTTCACTTAATCGTATCTTCTTCCAAAAATATAACCTTATAAACTAAAAACTATTCTTGTTTTTGACTACCATTAAACATATTCTTTCATATACTTCAGGGAAAATTATTTTTGAACAATCATTACGTGTTTCATTGTTCCATAATAAAATATATATAATTACGAATCATTATTACTAAAGTCCATTTCATAAATAGTAACTTATTATACATAATTCCTAGACCATTATCTAAGAATCGTCAACACATTACATGATAACAATTTATTTTTATATTTCATTTATAGACACTTCATCATCCACAACCAAACAATTTTTGGTACATAATGTCTATTATATTAAAGTTCACTTCAAATATTATTTAAATATGTATAATTCATATATATTCCACATTTAAAACAATATTTCATTTATAATACAATAGGGATGCCAATTTCCCTATTATTTGTGTCCACTAAACTGATCAACATTCCATAGAAATTAATTACTATGTTTACTTATACTGAAAAAATATAATATATTCTCATTCCATTAAGACATTAGCTTGAGTTCTTCTTCAATAATTATCTACATATATAGAAAGTAATCTTATTTCATCAATGACCTACATTACATCACGTCTTAGTGAAATCATTCCTTATATTCTTTGGTGTATCCAACTGTTGGTTATTAGCTGCATTATAGGTAAGGTCTAACCAAAAATTATTAGGCAAAATCACAATATCCCTTACTCCAATCATAATCACATTTTTATTCCCAAATAATATTCCACCACATTAAATGCTAAACAAGTTCCTTTAGGATCCCTCCATTGACTAAAACCAAAAATAATAGTGTGATAAACAATAATAACAAAGGGATTCCATATAATCATGAAAATAACATGAAGTATGCCTAAATTGCGACACCTTGCAATAAATATACAAATATTTAGGCTTAATGCAGGACATTAATGGTAATTATTCTCATGAATAATGATTATTCACAAAGTGTTCACTAATTTCCAAATCATATCCGGTTGCTGTGTTCAATTTGGTTTGCAATGAGAACAATTTTCATATACCATGTAATGCATGATTTAAGCCCAATGCACTATTTTCAATTTAATTACCACAAACAATATCTATTATATATCCACATTCAAAATTATTATACAGAAAAAGATTATTTCTAGGAGAACAACATTAATTTGTTTACCCTAATATTGGAAATTTCCCAATACTTAGGATTTTTCTAAGAATTACCACTAGAAATTTCTCACACTAGTTTCCAATGGTTAAATAAATCTATCAATTGAATCCTTGTGTAATAACCCAGTATCATTATAAATAGATATCAAAAAAATTTATAGGTAAATTATTTTTTTTACAAAAAACACTATGGAGGATCATAATGATTATGGACTTTTTAGACTATATAAAAAATATTAATATTCTATGAATTATCTTCAACATCCACCATTTATACGTTCAAATTTAGTAATATTATTAGATATTCAAAATTAAAAACCAATACTCATGACATGGGTAATGAATCAAAGGAAAGGGTTAGCTCGAACGTTTAGTTAGGGTAAACCAATGAGATATCAATTAATGGTCTTATATAATCATATGATAACAAATGGGTATGACTTCAGGAACATAACGTAAAATGTCTATACAAAATATTTTATTGAACAAAAACATGAAGTATGGTATAATACTTTGAGACATATAAGAGATGAATAATTATGGAATAAAGGAACCTAAATTGTAAGAGCATAATATTGAATTAAGACATATATTTTGGTAAAATACACAAAAATATAAATCATTATTTCATGGCTACCTAAAAAGAAAATGATAACATGAAGGTCATAGTCTAACCACCTGAGTACATTCTTCAAGATTTGGATAACTACCCATTTAATATAATTTGTGGGATTTGAATAACAACTCATTTACCCTCCCATTCATGATTAGGAAATCCACCTATGTGAACAATAGGATCAATGACAAATAATAATTACGCAATCCATTAGAGGAAAATATAGGATGAATATATCACATGATTAAACTCATTAAAATGTGTTCCTATGGATCATAATGTAGAAAACCAATAGAAAATGGCATGGAGCCAACATCTACTATCAATTACCATGGAATTACTACAAAAAATCTTATCACAAATGACTGATATTGTTAGATCGTAGTAGAGATGTATATGTATATTAGATTGAACAATACAGGGGGTGAATCATAGGTTTAATAACATTGTATTAAAACACAAAATAATGAACTCAATTTATGAGGTCTTAAACTAATACAATTCTCAATCAATACAAATGATTATATAAGTCTTGGATCAGATGGATATGAAACAATGTAATACCATAAGTAATGAAAAAACAATTATATTTGAATTCAATAAAATAATCAGAGTAATAAAAAAATTTAATCTACCATACAGTGTATAGAATCAATTAATACAATATTTAATGAAAGAATCATAATTGAAACTGTTAAAATAGAAATGAATAAGAATAGAAAGAAGAAATAATGAAATTCCCTTTCAATTACAAATAGAAGTTGAAATTTTAAGTATTCAATTATTTTATCCCTAATAGTATGGTATTATTTCAACTCTGAATAAATATCTATCTTACCAAATCCTTGGTATTCCCTCGATAAAATGATGGAAAGGACTGTCAGGCTATCCCCGGAAAACCTCAATTAATAAGGTAATTGGCAACTCTTTCTTTCACGAAGTTGAAATCCCTTGATATGATGATAAAAATCAATTCTTTTTATCCTCAGAATCCCTTGAATATTACCATAGAAACCAATCACACAGTGAAAAACAATGAACTGGTAGAGATACATGAACATTGAAAAAGAACATCACTTTTTTTTATCTTTAGGGTTTTCTCATGAATGAAGAGAGAAGTCGCACTATCTTTCTCTAGAACTTCATCAAAGAAAAAATTTTGTAATAGAGTTCTAATGACCTTCTATTTATATGCCTCAGGTTCTGATCATCATATTTCTTCTAACTGTCAAATTTCATCGAAACTTTCATAGTAATTTGGAAAGATGGAATTACAATGGTCGAAACAAATAGAATACACGAAATTGTTTTTATTTGTTCAAAACCAAATCGACAACATTTTTTTAGTTAGAAAATATAATGATCAATGGTATGAAGCAATGATTATGAGAATCATGCAATAACTAATTAAATAAGAAACTAATTCAATGTTTTATAAGAGTAAAATGAAAATATGGAATATGATGCTTATTATGGATAAGAAACATATCAATTAAAATTTATATTGTGGTTACGAATCTTACCATGCTTACGATACAAGATATATAATCTGGGTACGATTCATTATTATTAATATTTTGAAAATTCATGATTAAGATACATCACATAACCTGGTTACGATGCATGGTTATGAATCATTTAATAAATATGATATAAGTTACTATGATGCCTGTGGTTACGATGGAAAACCTAGTTATGATAACCTGGTTACGATACATGTGGTTACGATGCATAACACAATTTCGATATACTATTTATGATACATGTTGTTATGATACATAACCTAGTTATGATAACATGGTTATGATATGCATGGTTTTGATAAATAAACTAGTTATGATAACCTGGTTACAATACATGTCGTTACGATGCATGACCTTACTAAGATACAACAAGTACTATAGTTTTTTAACCATGTTATGATTGTGAAATAATATATATGAATAAAATTGAAATTATTCATGATATCATTTTGATATAAAAAAATAGTAACTGTTGTTATCATGGAAAACAATTTAGGTGATTATTATTATAGAACAACATATCTGGTTATGTTATAAAACAATATAAATTACAAAAATGAAGTAATTTGTTTCTTCCAAAACAAAGGATCAATGAGATAGTCAGAACATATTTTAACTCAACAATCTACCAATTTTTGAAAAGTACAAAACAAGATAAAAAATTGACTTGTCTCCCCTTTATTTTAGTAACTCTTTTAAAAGTATTTGTCAATATGACTAATTCCACTCTAGGTTTAAAACAAATCACTATGGATCATATTCTTTTACTTAAGAATTCTCTGACTTCATAAGTTACTCATAAAAATATATTCTTTTCCAAACTAGTCTCCCCGTTTGTGGTTTTTAAAATGAACAATGGAATGTATTCATTTCCAGAAAATGTCTATAGAAATGGAGTATGAAACAAAATAAATTTCATTGAGTGAAATAGGTTTAAATAACAACAAGAGTTCAAAAACCATTCATTCCACTATTTATTTTACAAATGCTTGATCATCGTATGCATCATGTTTTTTAATTCATTTATATTATTCATGAGTTTTTCAGTAGCTTATTTATTAGCACTCAACATATCATTAAGATCAGAAATTATGCTTTCTTGCTTCCGGATTTGATCTTCCCTTGAAGCTGATTAATTGATTCCTCACCTTTGAGTATTTCCTCTTGAGCAATGAAATCATAAAAACTATGTTTGTAGGTATTTTCTAGGATAGATAATCTATTTTAAAGTGAAACAAATTAATTATTCTCATTATACATCTTTTATTTTGAACTCTCAAGATCATCTGAGGATACACATTTTGCGGTACCAGATCTCACAAAGACTTCATGTTTTCACTGTAATAAACAAATGAAAGCTTTATACATATTACTATGAACATTTACCTGATGCATTAATTCATGTTCTTAGTCCAGATGATTCTTAATGATTTCATCAATAGTGTATGGCCACTTAACATCCTTATTTCAAGACTTACTGTGCTCAAAAGTACATTCCTTTTAAATCCTGAAATCATCTTCATGACTAAGAAATATGCCCATCCAAACCATGATAGAATTGTTTCTATCATTATGAAAATTTTAATATATTTCTAACCAATCTTAATATTTTGGAATAAATGGTATCAAATTCGCCAATCTATTCAAATATTGTTCAATATACTGAATTATATTCTCTTTGATTGTTCTTTCAGAATCCATCACTTTAGTGTATTGTGGGAGATCACCGAAATGAGTTTCAATGCTTGTCACTTGATCTATATGACTCTGATTTTTATTGGATTCTTCCTCTTTTTTTACCATAAATTTGAATAACCTTCTTGGAAGACACCTTTTGAGATACTTTCATGGAAGTTAGTGGATCTGATGATTGAACTTATATGATGGTACTTCTAATAATTCTGCAAGATGATGTATTGGTTTAAAAATTGTACATGTCATAGCAGTGGGATAAATGTATTGGTTTCAATATATTGTTCACATTAAATTAAAAAAAATGAAAATCTTATATGAATTATAAAACATATAAAATAAAATAGGTTGATATAGATAATTTAGTACTGGTATAATAATTCAATATCGATAGATCAATACCGATAATGTATTTCAATTCTAATTGTCTAGTATCAATATTTATGAAGTTGAAACATGAAACTTGAAATTTATAAAATCAAAACTGATAAAAGTGAAACTGAATACCGTGAATCTAGTGCTCATGTAGAACAAATTAGTGAAAAGTTAATAAGGAAAAATAGATAAATAAAAATTGATATACGTAAAAGAAATAAAACTGAATGGAGTAAAAACGATAAATAGAAAACTAAACATATATAGTGTAAAACCGATAAGAATAAAAATTTAAAGTTAAAATCGATAAAATAAGGTATACACCCCCATTTGAAAAGGATTAAATTAATGTCAAGAGATGGGTTAAACATGAAATATATGTGTATGATTACTTTACAATGATCATTCCTAGTTTTTTATTTTGATATTCTAATCCATTTAAAGATAATGGTTTTTTGAAAATCTCGACAAGTTCTTATTACATTCTAATTAATTGTAAAATAATATCTCTTTTTTTGTGTGATCCCTATGGATGTGATGCCTAAAATTACTGTGTTTTTTACATGATTTATGTGCATGGTTTTTACTATGATAAATGAAACTAGTATTGTAACATAATATATGAGTTTTGGTGAAACTCGTTCCATAGTTAGTTAGTGTGTGTTGCATCTAGAACACTTGAGCACCACAACTTCCAGCTGTTACATATTCAGCTTTACTTGTGTTAAGTGATAATGAGTGTTTCTTCTTGCATAACCAAGTAACTAAAGAATCTTGTATGAAATAAATTTTTCCTGGTGTACTATTTCAATCAATTCTACAACCACAAGTGTTAGTATCTAAAATGGTTTTCAAAATAAAATCATTTACAGAAGAATATAATAGTTTAAATCAATACTTCCCTTTATGTAGTGAAAAACTATTGTCACTATTTTTAAATGGGATTATTTAGGATTATATTGTTATATTTTATATAATAACACTAAAAACATTTATTCTGGACCAGTAGATATCATGTATAGTGAACTATCTATTATACCTCAAAAATATGTTTTATCCACTGGTTTCCCTTCTTCATAAAGATCATGTGTATTTGAGGTACTGATTGGAGTTGTTATACATTTACTCTTTGAATATACAAAGTTTTTTAGTAAATATTTGATATACGTATTTGGAGATATATAGGATCCTTCAATATTTTGAGATATTTCAAATCCTAAATAGAATGTTAACTCACCCATCACACTCATTGAAAACTATGATTTCATTAGACTCACAAAGGAATCAGTTACAAATTGTTGAGTTGATACGAATATAATGTAATAAAAATAGATTTGAACAATCAATACATTTTTTCCATTTTTGTGAAAACTATTGGGTCAATATTACCTTTTTCATAATTATATTGTAAAATAAAAATTCAGACTCTATCATACCATGCTCTACGGGATTGATTAAGGCTTTAAATAGATTTGGTATGTTTAAAAACATGATCAGGGTGTTTTTAATCTATAAAACCATGAGGATGATATACATACTATTCATCTTGTACAAATCCATTAATAAATGATCATTTTAATTCCATTTAAAAAAGTTTGAAATTGAATTATGACACAAAGGATAATAGAATTCGAATAGATTTAATTCTATCTAGAAGTGCATAGATTTCTCCATAGTCTATTCCCTCTTGTTGATTATAGCCCTTACCATCAAGTCTTGATTTATTTCTTATGATGACTCCATTTTCATCACATTTCCTTCTAATGACCCATTTTACAATAATTATAGTGGTTTTTTGGGTCTTTCAATCAAGTTCTAGACATGATTCCTTTAAAATAAATTCAGTTCATATTCAATTTATTTAATAAGATATTTTTCACCTAAAGCCTCATTCAAATTTTTAGGATCAATATGAGATAGAATAGAATTGTGTTCTATTTCATTTATCAAGGAATTTCTAGTTCTTACTACTTGATTTACATCGCCAATGATATTATGAATGGGTTGATTACTACAAAACAATTTATTTTGGTTTTTTAAAACCTTTTCATCAACATAGGACATAAAATCTTATGGGTAAAATGATTCAGAAACATTTTCTGGAATATTTAACTTTTATATGAATTTTTAATCAATGGATGTTAATTAGTTTGTGAAAACACATCAGTTGATGTAGGTTATGATTGTTTAAAAACAAAGGGGTTAGTTTCCTAAAATAAGACATTCACTATTTCCTAATGAGTAAAAAAGTATTTATTGAAACCTATATAGGCCTTAGAAGATGTGGAATCTTCAAGAAATATTCATTCTTTGTATTTGGGTGATAATGTATGTATATTATCTTTAGTATTCAATATGAATACATTGCATCCAAACACACTAATGTAAGAAACATTGGGTTTTCTGCCATTAAAAAATTCATAATGTATTTTATTAAGAAATCTTCTTTTTGAAAATTGATTTACAGTATAACATGTAGTACAAACAAATTTAGTCCAGCAGTTCTTAGAAATTTAATATTTACTCAACATGGTTATAGTCATTTCCTGAAGAATACAATTTCTTCTTTCAACAACACTATTCTTATGAGGGATTCATGGGGTAGAAATGTTGTGAGTAATAACTTTCATACTAAAAATGTTTCAAAATAATAATTTTGAAATTAAACACCATGACAACTACAAATAGTTATCAGTAGAATGTTTTCTCATTTTTAACTTGCGCTCTTAATTATTTGAAATAGAAAAATGATTTATATTTATCTAATATAAAATAGACCCATTTGAATCTAGTGTAATCATCAACTAACAAAAAAACATAGTACATACATCCAATGCTTCTAGTTTTTTGTTGGACCAAAAAGATCCATGTGCACTATATATAATTAAATACATTTTGAAACATTGTAAATTGATTTAAATCTAGTATCATGTTGCATTCCAAATTGATAAGGGTCACAAACTTTTTAAGAATCATATCTTAGATCTGGTAGACCCTTAAAAAGTATTTTCTTTGAGTGTATACAAATGTTCCTATGGTTACAGTGTCCTAACCATCTAATCCATCACCATGATTGGTCTTCAATTACACTTAAGCATGGTAGGTCTTGAGTTATATGTTCTTCTATGTGAATTGTGTAAACATTCTCACGCTAATGGGAAGAATGAATGGATTCATCCATGGAATTATGAACTAAACATTAATTATATCTAAAATTCACATGGTAACTTTCATCACATAATTATCTTATGCATATATAGTTGTGATTAAGACCACTCACAAATAAATCATTTGAAATGAAAACCACTAATTAAAGAACAATACAACTTATACCAATGATCTATCCCTAATCATTGTCTCTGAATGTTACTCTTACAAATTTCATATCAATAATATTCTAAAATAATTATTTTTTTCCTATCATTTTTTGAGAATAACCACTATCGAGGTACAAAATTTTATTGTTCTTGGTACACTTATTGTTTCCCTAAAAAAGAAACAATTACTTTTCTGGAACCCAAACATGATTGGATTTTTAAATGTTGGATAAAAATATTTTATGAATCCACTTATTTTTGAAAAAATATATTTATGAATCCCAAAATATTGAATTTTATTAAGAGAAAAATTTCATTCCCAATGAACACCACATTTTCATTTAGTACATAATGGGTAATTTTGGGGAACAATATAAGTTTTATCAAAAAAAATTTTTTGAGTGTAACAAATTCTAAAACAATTTCTTTGATGCTAAATTGGATCATACATTCTGTCAAAATCATTTCATCCAGTTGTTAAATTTGAAAAATGATTTTTAAGATAAAATATTTCATATTTTATTCTTATGACTATATTTTTATGGTCAGAAGAAATTGTTTTTGAGTAGTTTTTAGTTTCAATTTCATTTTTCTTTAAAAAAAGTTGTTCAATGTTTTTATAAATTTTATCCTTCACATAATTTACTTTTATAAGGGTTTTTAAAATATTTTCAAAATCAAGTGTTTCCTTATCATAACCTTTTGAATGATCTTATATTTTTTTCTATGAATAGATATTCTAGAATTTTCCTTCTCAATCTTCTTCATGGGTTTAGAATTTTCATTCTCATTTAATTTGGAAAATATGGAAACTTCTTTAAAATAAGTTGAATTTTCCCTTGTTGAGAATGATTCTCCTTACGAAGAGTACGAATTTTTCTCATCAGGGCTAATGTTATTTAATGAATCATTTATAAGAGATTCATCATTGTCTCCCATATCTATTAAACATTGATTTTTAATATTTATTCTGGCTATAATTCATAGAATCTAATGTCCACAAGTTTCATATTCTAAGGATTAGTCTAATCCAACACCATCACTTACAATCTATGTAACATTTTCTTTCAAGACTTTATTTGACTTAGTATTGTAATACTTCTTATTTATTCTATAATAATGATTATCCTTCCGGTATTTTATTTTTAGTAATTGAAAATATTGTATAATATGACTTTCTCTTTTACATTCATAACATGTTACTTCTCAGTGTTTCTTGTCCTTCCAATATTTCATTTTGAATCTGTATTGAAAGTCTTTCATTGAAATAATATTGTTCATTAATTGAGAAAGATTGGATAAATAATTTTCTGAGTGATCTCTTTAACTAGATTTTGATAAAACAGTATCTTTCTTATCATTAGATATTGTTATCATTTCCGGTGGTTTAGCTTTGGATGTAGTAGTGAAAGCTATAATTCCATTACCATTATTTTTATTAATGAAATCATCATCTCTTTTCATTATTCTCTCATGCTGAAAAAGGGTACCAAATAATTCATCAACTGTGATTTGAGTAAATTTCTTATTTTCATCAACAATAAACATTTTTTATTCCCACTCATTTGAAATTATATCAATTATATTGTCGGCAAGTTCTTTCTAATCAAAACCTGTTTCTCCCATAGATTGAATATTGTTTACTATTGTCAAAAATCATTGTTCTACCTTACATATTGGTTCTCTATAAGGAAGAAAACACATGATATTTTGCTCGAATCATGGATCTTCTTGTTTTTATAACATTAGATATACCAACAAGTGTGACCATAAATTTATTCGAGATACAATTACTACTTCACATTATGATATTTGACTATATAAATTCTTAATAATGGAAAAAACAATGTGTCGTGTACCTTATAATTTAGTGGATATTCTAATTTCTATTGATTGATGATGTTTCTGACTTCCTCATGTGGGATTTTTTATTCTCCAGTAAGCATGACGAAGTTTTCTAGTCCAGTACTAATAAGAAAATCCTTCATTCTATCTCTCCAATACTCATAATAATTTCCATCAAAAAAGGGTCGTCTGGTTGGATTCAGATTTTTAACTGATCCAATATTTTTTCAATTTATCTTATTAAAAAAACAAATCCACTACACATGTTACTATAGTATGTAGTTACAGACAAATGATTTTTAAAATAAATACAATTGTCTTATAAAAAGATATAAATAATGTGATTGAAATTAGTATAAGCCTCCATTGATAACAATTATTAGATTGTAATATAGATTTATTTGTATATTAGGAGGCACAATAGAAATGGAGGTGAATTGTATGATTAAAAAAACTATATTAAAACAATTAAAAATGAAATTATATTAAGAGGTATTAAACTAATTCAATTCATAGTTAGTAAAAATTAGTATATAAGTTTTGGATCTGGTGGATATGAAATTATGTAATACCATAACTATTTAAAAAAACAATTACATTCAAATTAAATAAATTCTTCAAAGTAATAAAAATATAAATTATTCAGCCATAAAGAGTAGAGAATCACATAATAAAATATGTAATGAATGAATTTTAATTGAAACAATTACAATAGAAAATAATAATAATAGATATGGGAATCAATAAAATTCCCTTTCTATTATATATATCATAAGAATGTAAAAGTATTACAATTCCTGTATCCCAAAGAGTAATGTATCCTTTAACCTAGTATAAATATTATGTCTTACCAACACATTGGTAAGTCATTTATACAATGATCAACATGACCATCTTCTCATCCCCAGAAGCCCTTGATTAAGAAGGTAATCAACACCTATATCATTCAAGAAACTGAAATCCCTAAATTTGATGATTTTTAGCACAACTTCTTATCCCCATAATCCCTCGATCATTATCACATTGATTCGTCGCAAAAATCAAAACAATTCACCTATAGAGATAAAAGAACATGGAACAATTCATTCAATTCATTTATATTATAGTATTTCAAAAACAACAAGAGTGGTCTCACTATCAATCTCGATAATTTGATAGAATAAAAAGTTGTGTATTCTTGTTCGAATGGACTCGTATTTATAGGCCTTCGGTTCTAATGGTCATATTTATTCCAACGGTTTTATTTCTCTAAAAAAATCGGTTGAACTTATACACCTGGAATTACAACTATCAAAACATGTCGAATACACGACATGTTTTGATTTGATAAAAACAAACTCAGTGACATTGTTTTAGTTAAAAAATAGTAAATGAAAGGGTATAATGTAATGATTATGAGAATCAATAAATACATATTAAAATAAAAAATGTATTAAATTTATTACAAGAGTATAATTACAATCTTGATTACGATGCTTAAAATGGATATGAAACATATCAATTACCATTTATATTGTGGTTATATTTCTTAGCATGATTACAATGTAGGATATATAATCTGGTTACAATTCATGATTAAGATATAAAACGTAACATGGTTATGATATATGTATAGTTTACATATCATAAATACGATATAAGTGACTATGATGCATGTGGTTATCATGCATTACCTAGTTATGATAACATAGTTACGATACATTTGGTTATGATGCATATCCTAATTTTAATGACCTGGTTATGAAACATTTTGTTACAATGCATAACCTAGTTACGATAACCTAGTTACAATACATGTGGTTACGATGAATTACTTGATTATGATACAACACATAACCAGGATATGTAACATGATTATGATTGTGAAATAATATATATGATTACAATTTAAAATAGTCATGATACTATTATGATATAAAATAATAGTAAGTATAGTTATGATGGAAGAAATTATGTGATTATGATTATAAAACAACAAATACTTTCACATTATAATGAAAATATACAAAATAAAAGAAGTAATATGTGATTCCCAAAACAATAGATCAATGATATAGTCAAATCATATTTTGACTCAACAGAGAGTTTAGTAGTCTTCATATACCAGATATATAAATGAATATTTTATTATAAATTTATACATTAATTAAAACATATTTTTATTCTTTCAAACTCATATTGAGGATAGTGTTATTTAATATTTTATATCCTTGAATATTCTTCATAGTAGTCTTCTTAAATTCATGGGGAAAATAAACTTAAAAAAGATGAGCTCAAATTCCCAGTAATGAAAAAATATTTCATATAAAATAATGAATCAATGAAAATAATAATAATGAGATGGTAAATAACTAAACTCATATAAAATATAGTCAATAAACATATATGGATATGCATAAAAAATATAAAAAGTTAATCAATAAAATCACATTCTATTCAATTAACTATATAAATAAACAATCAATATTGAATGTTATGAAAACTAAAAAAAATTAAATTTTAATCAATGAATTGAAAATAAAATGTATCCATAAATATGTCAACACAAAATATCTTGGATGAGTAATAATTAAAAATATATGAAGGAAATTCTTAGTAATTGGAACTAACATCTAAGAAACATGAAAACCAATACCATCATGAATATTCCAAATATGGTTTAAAACAAAAGAAAGAATCATGGTTAATGTGTGAAACCAGTTTTTCTTTGGAGAAGAAAATGATAAATCAAGGTGAAATATATTGTTTTGGCCCCACCCATTATTACTAGTAAAAATAATTCCTTATATTAGTTAGTCAAAATAAATAATATTCTATTTCAAATATCTATACGGAATAATGAAAATGTACAGCTAAATATTTAATGAAAAAATTAATAAAATATAATGTAAAAATCCTATGAAAGATGTTATACAATTTAGGTAATATTAATATCCATGATTAATGATGTGGATAATTACGGGAACCTCAATGTTCAATAATTATATGATATTGAATATTAAGAGGGGACTAAAAAATAAATTAAAAAAGTGAATTTTAATGTTATCCATGGACAGATAAACTATCCAAAGGATGAATAATGATATAATTAATAAAATATATCCTATTTGGATTAAAATAAAGGGTTATTGACCATGATGAATTGAATAATTATACAACAGTCTATTAAAAAAATTCATGATGAAAATATTATTTTTTAATGATAAAACCACTTGAAAAACCTTTTCATGGAAAATCACATTAGAAAATATTTTCTTTAAAAGGTAACATTTTATACATGAAAATGAATATTCAATTAAATTTTGATGTCTAAATCTTTATATGTCATTTTATGTCTAAATAGAAAATTCATTTTTCATTGTTAAAAAGTATATTTTCTGTTTTCTCATAAAGAGACATGAATATTCCTTTAAAAACATGGTTAAACAACTGTAAAAATGAAATTATGAAATATTTTTTAAAAGTTAGTTTCCTAAAAAATTTAATAATTCATGGTTATTTTTATAATGTAGGTTCACTTACTAATGACAAAATTAAATTCATGATTTTTTTAAAATTCTAAATATTTATTAGTACTAAATAGTGATCAAATAGTATTAATAATTGAAAAAGATCGTTATTTTCAAGAGGAGAGAAAATGAAATGTATTATTTATCAATATTAATATAATTTCCTAGAATTAAAATAATATTGAATTTTCATTAATGATATTTTTTACGAAAATAAGCTTTAGTCTTATTTAAATTTCCCATACCACTTTGAAACATTAAAAATTATAAACCTCATGAAGTAATAATATTAAATTGAAATTTTAAATACCATGATGGAAAATGAATTCATTATATAGTATTTAAAAAATATACATAGATAAAACCCAAATAAATAATGTGGTGTATATGAAATTTATCTCACATAAGTAAGAAAGTGAGATGAGAAATACCTTATTTGGAGTCTTCTTGTATCGTGTGTCTTAATATTCCTAAATTGTAAACATATTTTAATTATATAATTTATTTTTAACCTTTTTAGTATTTAACTATAATTTTATTTTACATAAAAAATTATTGAATACAATAAATTAAACAATTATGTTTCCATTGGGTGTTTTTATCAAACTGGGTTTATGTGTCAAAAAATGACATTAGTAGGTAATCTATAGAAAATTGGGTCATTACATATTGTCTCCAAAACAATAAACATGAAATAATTATAATTTTAATAAATAAATTGTAATTTTAAAAACAATAATTAAATTTGGTTTTGAATATTGAATCAACATTATGATAATGGAGATAGTAGGTCATATGTATGCATGAGTTATGTCCCTATTTATCATTGTTCATTATAGGGAAATGGTATGTATCACAAAATAATTCCATGACAATAATTATAAATTATAATACTTTTTATTTAACTATATATTCTTATATATATAAATCATGTAATGTGAAATTAATCACATCAAGTTGAGGCGGTGGTATTCTGGGCAACCATGAAAGATGTTATCACAATTGTGTGTAAGAGTTAAAAAAGAAAATGACACATACACATATATATATATTAAAATATCAGAAATTTAAATTTTTAATGAATTTCATATATATGTTGTGTATGTTAAATATCTTTAATTAAAACCATCCTTTATACATTCCACGTATAGTGTGAATGAGACAAATCACACTAAGGGGGTGGTAGTCCTCATATCCTCAAATGATGTTGTTGTATTTACAAAAAAATGTAATTTATTATGGTATGTGTTATAAAATAATTAAATAAATTAAAATACATAAAAAATATCATATATGAAATTTATGAAATATAGAAAACATATTTCATCATAATGGACAACATTTAAGCGATTGTACAAAAAATTAACAATCACTGTTTCGTGAAGTTATTTTTCAATGTATACATAAACAATATGATAGTCTCCAATTAGATGGATGTATGTGTGATTTTATGTAGAACACATATAATAAAAAATTTATAGAATATTTAGGATTGTGGTATTTTTATATAATCATTAAATATAAATATATAGGGATGTGTATAATGGAAATAAAAGAAAATAATTACCGGAAGAGTGTTACCAATTAATCACAAAACTCATTTTGGTTCATTCCAATAGGACACCTTGGATTTATGACATAAAAGTGGACGGTTATAGAAATATTTTATGTATATCTAGGATCTATTTGGATATTTTTGGTGATCCAATGTGGAATGATAGGTGTATGTATATTGGGGGATAGGAGGTATTTTTATTGTGGTGGATAAGTGTCACTCTTGTAAATTTTTGGAATGTAAATTCAACCCACTATTTCCTCATATAATGTGGCTCCAATAATGGTAAAATTTATATTAAATGAATTTTAGGGTCTAAAAACGTCCATAAAATGTCTCTTGGACATGATTATTCTTAATTTTGGACTTTAAGATTAATTTTTAGTCCGTTATTTAAAAGTATTTTTTCTTAACCATTGTAAATTACTTTAATTACATCCCTGAATAATTTTGGTCAAATAATATGTTGACCCTATTAGTATTTATAAATTCTTATTATTCAAAATATTCAACCCTTTTTATTTGTTCCAATATCAGACGTAGAAAAAAATAATTTAAATTTAATTCCACATATGGGATAATATTTCTTATTATTAATGTAAAAACATCTGAAAGTGTTATATGTTTTTATAGTCCATTTAAATTTGACGATTATTTATATTTCTGAAATTTTATGAATTGATATAAAATTGAAAAAATTAAATTTTAAAAAAATTTAAAATTTAATCTAATTATATAAATACATTATATGAAAAAGACTTTTTGAATTAACTTTCAGTATTTCGTCTCTATTTATTGAAAAATGAAACACCATACAAAAATACCTAAAAATTAATATAATTTTTTTATTAGGTATATCCATTAATGATGTTGTTTATTTTTTACATATATAATCCAGTAAAAGATTAAAAATTTTAATTTAAAAATATTCATTAGTAAAATACACAAAATAATCAATAATAAAAATATAGGTTTTTTTCACAGACTGTCTTGGGTACCCTGATAAACTGATAACCGAGACCATCCTTACATAACCCAAATAGAATTCCAAAAACCCTTGGGTAGGCGAGCAGCAACTAGAATCATAAAATATACAAGTGGGAATGATTTGTACCATAATAATGTGGAATAAAAAGAAAAAAATGGTAAGCATATCAAAAGAAAACTCATGTAGGAGTAATGTTCCAGAATTTAAAAGGCATAAATACAATGTAATGAATCTCATGTACTAATACAGGAAAACATCCCCAAAGTCCCTAAGGACACAACTCACCATGTCCAAGGCACCAACATTGGATCCACCTCTAAGAGAAACCATTCTTTTGCTCTAGGCTGAAAGGATGAAGTATAAAAACACATGAAGGCATATTTAGGGTGTGAGCCTAACCCTAGTAGGATTACAGAAAATATTTCTTAATAGATTCCAAATATAAATTAATCGATGAAAATATTTCAATTTTTCAAAACTAATGGGTTGGGAATTTTAAAATTGTATTTAAATGAGACATGGTATTCATTTTCAAAATTATTTGAAAAAATAATTGTAAATCACATGATTTACATTGTAAGAGATGGAATATTTCTATAACAATATCTTATGTAAAATAGTTACAAAAACAATTTTTTTAAATTCTGTAGGTAAGGAAAGCATTTAAATCAAACAGATGCATACATTTACATCTTAAATATAAGTAAACAGATGCCCAACATGGTCTTCTACCAAAAAGGTACGATGTTATTAAACATAAATACATTTCTTTAAACTCTATATGAAATCTAAAAAATGTGTATCCACCTGACCTTATGAAACATACCAATGGAGACTCTTCACCAGCCCATTGCGAATGTGACCTAATGCATATATGGTTTAGAATGTTTTAATATGGCAGAGTTTATCCAAATAACTCACTAACCACCTAAGGCTTGCATGTGCTCTTACATGATGGGTGAATTATTTTTATGTATGCATAAAAATATGATCAATCCCATTATTCATTTTAAAATTTCCAATTAATTTCCATTTTAATCCAAAACTGATTTTATTAAAAAAAATCTTTCAAAAGATAAATATTCTAGGTTTCTAACTAATCATTCTAACCCATTTTTGACATTTTTAAATCCATTCAAAACTAATTCCATCATTTCTTAATTCATTTCGATAAATTTATTAAAAAAATTTACTTGAAACCATTTACTTCAAATCCATAATTTAAATTCCAACATTTAAATAATCCAAATTCCCTAAACGTACACCCCAATTAAAAAGAATTGGGTGTTTTCCAAATTCTTATTCTAAAACCAATTCAAAACACCAAATTCAATAGAATTGAATTTTATTACAACAATTGAAATAAAGTTTCAGTGACTGAATTTAAATCAATTGATGAACTAAAATAATAAATCGATGTTAACTAATTAGAATAAAACGAACATGACCACTTAATTAAAACAACATATCTCAAAATGACAAACCTAAATCGGGATTTGAACATAAAGAAATAATATAACAAAAATTGGGATAAAACATTGGTTAATGAAAAAAACTATGGGTGTTAGCTAAAATAAATCAATAACAAGATTGATGGAAACCTAAGGAGAGTGGGAGAGATTTATAGAGAAATTTTATGGGAGGAGGAAGCTAACGAGGAGTTGGTCAACCGATGTTCTCTATTTTTCGGATCACCTTCGGAAGGGGTTTGTGGGGCCATGTATCCTCATTGGGAGATACATGGATGGGATAACCATGTTTGGTTCAAAGGAAGTCCATTCAGGACATAAAAATTGGTCATGGGATATTAAAAAACTAGATTACAAAACCCATTTTTATGGTTTCTTGGGAAACTGTGCATGGTTAGGGAAAACTATGTGTAGACCGTGCAGAGCCCACTACCAAAACATGGAACTGGCACACAGGTTTCCATAACTATTTTCAGTTCATGTGCAAACCATTCCCCTTCATAGAAACCTACATAAAAATCAGATATTCACATAAATTAACTCCAAACGAAACCCAAGAAAAGATCAAAACAAGAGTGGTGATTTAGAATACCAAAAAATAGTAATATGATGTTACATCCTTATCACAATGTATGAATTTTGTCCCTATTAATCCTATGAAGAAGCATCTCGGTCAATGAGATGAGGCCACTACTCCCTCTTTACTGCCTCCCTCTCCTTTATCTTATGATAATCGTAACCATTATGTCATAGCACATGAACAAAAGGTATAATTCTCCCATAAAGTACATTGGTTTAAAAATAAACTATCCTGAAAGGTTTTTCAACAACGAATAAATATATTTCAACTTCAATATCATCCCAACACAGAGCATGTTATGGGTTAGATAGATTCTTTCGAAGCATAGATACATGAAAAACATTATATTTGACATCTGTTGTGGTGGTAGTGCTAACCGGTATTAAATATTTCCAACATTCTCAACATCCACTAAAGGTCCAAAAAAATGGGGCAATCTACACTTTCATTCCAATCTGTCGAGAACCCAACCAGGTTGAAACATTCCTGAACACCTAGTCACCATCTATGAACTCTTAATTTCGATAGAGATGATCAAAATCATTAATTTATTGTCTCTGAGTAGTCAACATCCTATGAAGAACGAAGTGAATCTTTTATATCATTTCATGAAAAAATCTCGGTCATACCAAAAAACTCTCACCGATATCTGACAAAAAAATAATGATTTACAAGGCAGGAAATACAAGGATTTCAATGAAGCCATTTTGATTGCAGAATGGAAACGATTGTTATAATAATACTCCACCATCCACAAATGATCATTCCATGATCCACCAAAGTTTATAATGCAAGGGGTGAGCATATCCTCAAAATTTATTATAGTTCTTTCTGTTTGGCCATCTGACTAATGATGATATAGCATGTTGAAGCGAACATGAGATAGCATCACCTCCTAGAGGACTCCCCCAAAGAAATAAGTAAAACATGTATCTCAATCAGAGACTATAGAAGATAGAAATTTATTCAACCAGACAATTACTTTCATATAGAAACTTCCAAACTCATCAATTTTAGTTAAATATCGAATTTCTATAATGTGAGATGATTTTTTCAGCATATCAATCACCACCCAAATTTAATTCATCATACATTCGGTATATTTATAACCAATATAAATGTACATAGAGATCTCATCCAAAATCAAATTAGGGATTGGATGTTGATGGAGAAACCCTAATGCTTTTTGGTTCTTAGTTTTCAACTATTGGCATGTATACCAATGAGAGATAAACATAGAAATTCCTCACCTCATACCCAGACACCATAACTATGAACTCAGGTCATAGAAAAACTATGTAGTTCCTGTTTTCATACCACACCAGGATTTGTGTAAATCCCCTATCACAGCTTTCCTTACAAAAGTCAGTACTACAAAATGAATCCAATATAAAAGAATTCATTCCATGGAAAACAACCATTGGGAACTCTCTCCCCATTATTAATAAAATATATAATTCCACATAATGTGTCATCCAGATCACGGTCTTGATGAATCATTTCAAAGATATAGGATGTCAACTGAACACTACCCAAGGAAACAATGATCCATGTCTCCTGAAATACAATATGAAACATTGAAAAGAGATCCATAAAGTTCTGCTCTTCTGACTATTATTTCACTACCTGGGAGGTAATATTCATTTATAAATAATATGAATGGAATTCCTTTTCCACAGGGTATAGGCGATGTCAAATCCAAAATTATACAGGTTTTCCACCCAGCACCTCTGGCAGATATTTAAATCTCTTTACGAATGATATAACTAATGAATTTGGTATCTAAGAACACATTAAACAATTCTTCATAAATATAATGCCTCCAAATTTTGTAATTGTGCATCAACTCATCTAGTTCAAGGGGATGGGCCTAATAATTCATCATGTGTGGCGTATGATGACAAGATCCATAGGAAAAAACATGATCACCCTGCTTAAAAATGTTGAACAACCATGAACCCTATGCAATGTAAAATACCACATTACCCTTCCCATCCTCTGGAAGATTCAACATCGGTGTTGTAGGCAAAAGACATTTCAACTCACTAAAAAACCTATAAAATTTATATCATCAAACAATCTTCAGTCCATTATAAGTAAGAGAAGTCATCAAAGAAGCCAACATTTAGAATTCATTTATGAACTGGAGGTAGTGTACTACAAAACCCAATAAGCTCTATGTCTTGATGATATTTTGTGTGTGTTCCCGTGTGATAACCACCATGACCTTTTCTGGGTCAACTGATATCCCTTATTCCTACATGACATTTCCCAACAACAAGCCTTCCTTTATCTAGAATTCATAATTTAAATGTTTGGCATAGAGTATTTTATTTCTCATCAAACTCAGTAATATTCTCAGATAATGCACATGATCCCCCTCAGATTTAGATTACACAAGGATATGAACAAAAATGACCAGTATAAAGTTATCAAGATACTCATCGAATATCGTATTCATTTAATCCATGAAATAATCCAAAACATTTTTTGGTCCATAGGGAATGAGAAGGTTCTCATAATGTCATTACCTACTCCGAAAGGAATTTTTCTGAATGTCAGATTCTTTTATCCTCAACTGATGGTAACCCGAGTAAAGATCAAACATCAAGAACATGTTATCTCTATTAAAATGATCAAAAATATCATCAATCTATCATAATACAAACTTTTTCTTTACTGTAACTCAATTGAGCTTTTGATAATCAATTAAATGGTGGAGTAAACCATCAGCCTACATGGAAATAAGAACTGGCACCACCTAGCGTGACATGCTCAGGCGTATAAATCGATTCTCATGAAAATCATCCAATTGATAGTTCATCTCTTTTCATTTACCTAGTGTGATGTGATAAGAGGGAATTGAAATTGGTTGAGTTCTATCATGTTAAGAGAAAACACCACCTATCTTATCGGATGAAAATTATAGAAGCTTGAATGAAACACATTGTGAAAGTCAATGAAAACTGGAGGAAGATCACTATACAATGATTCCCTCTCCAAGATGAAGGGAAAAATATGATATTACATTTAAATAATATAGATGATATGGTCTAAAACCGTTCAACCTCAAGCCCCAATTTCCGTGAAAAACAGGAGGCACACCATAAAGTGTAGTAATGTAGACCCATCAGATATAGAAATCCATCCATGGTTTATTGGAAATGATCTAATCCATCCTAAAGATGATGTCAATTGATTTCATATCGGGAACCAGAAAAACTAACAGCCAGCTCGACATCTGATATAGCAAATACACATCCAGAACTACAAAGTCCTTTATTTCTCTTCATATTAATGGGAGTTGTAATATTGATTTTACAAGATAGTTCCTCCATAAGACGATTTAGATGATTAACGATAGGAGTTGAAATAAAAGGGTGAGGTTCACTAGTATCAAAATGTGCAGTCAATAACGAAGAATATATGGTAATAGTACATCTCACAGTCGTTGGACCCATGTCTACATCCTCTAGAGTATCTTTCACTGTATGAAGATGCTTTGTTCTAGATGTATGTGGCTAGAATCCTTTTTTAGTGATTCATTTGATATCACCGATGTTTTTTGAGGATATGATGATTCTATCCCCCTATGTGTAGTATAAAAGTGATGGATGAACCTATACATGTTCCCTAAATGTCCACATGGGCTACAGTTATTGGGTGCCTCAGTGCAAACCCTCCTAGAATGACATGGCATTACATTATGGTAGCAAGTTAATGAAGTTCCTCATGGAGTTTTTGTAGGTCTAAAATGACTATGCTGTTTGGAACTGCCATGAAGAACATCATACTTCAAAGTTATTTTTAAGGAATTAACGTTTCCACTAGGAGAATAAGGAACTCATGTAAACCCTAAAATTCGATCCTAGTCCATCTCAACCATCATCATCATATCCAACACATCAACATAAGTGGGAAGCTTCAACAGTAAAATCATAGAATGGATATATGATTGAAGTCCCAAATGAACCTTTGTTCTTTATTCCTCTCATTAGATACTTTCTCATGTGGGAAATGCACCTTCTTAACAAACAGATTTGAATACTCGGTCACAGTTTTGTCGGCCATCCCAGGACTGACCAAATCTATAGCCGTATCTAACACCATCATCTGTTGATAGAACATGTAACATCATAAGTAAATAAAGAATAATACATTTTCATACTTATTAATATTTATGTATTAACTATTATTTTTACATTAAAGGGGTTTCTATGTTGGATAGTGTACCCGATACACAACAAAGAGTTTCTTTGAAATCTTACATTGCACACTAGTAATAATATAATATTATTTTAAATGGTAGTTAACATGTAGCCATTATATTGGAGGGATTAAATATAAATAACTAAAATATGATTGTATATGTTTGTTTAATGTTTTTACATTTATCCAATAAATGATATAGTCTTAAAATATGAAAAGAATTCAATTTTAGGTATATATACTCTAATATTCACTAAAAGGTCGAACTATCACCTTTTGATGGAGAACCCTTTTAAATATAGTTTTGGTCACTATTATACATTATTTTGGACCAAATAAAATTCTTCTTTAGAATCGAGACCGCAAAATTTACTTTGTGTAAATTATTGGTATTTTTACTATAAATGTTTTTTAATGAATTGTGAAAAATGTTGTATTTTAATTAAAAACCACTTTTTAATCTAATTCATTTATATGATTATATTATATTTCTAATTGGTTTTAATGTGAAATTAGAATTTATTTTTACCATTTAATCCCGTAGTGGTTGTTGGAATTAATTTCACTTTGAAATTGGACTTAAACTAGTGTCAATCTTTTGATATATATTATTTCATAAAACATGCTATTTGTTCTAAGGGCATGAATTAATTATTAAATTAATTAATGCAACTTATATGTTTTTAATTTTTTAAAATAGACATCATTTTTTAATTGGGAATTTCAAATATAGCTTATGTTGATGTTTTGGTATTTTTATGAAAAACTTCTATTTTTGAAGAATAGTGAATCCACTAAGTGGTACTTAAAAAACTGATTTTTCGTTTAAATGAAAATTTACCACCTATTTTTTTGAATTTCAAAAATATAACATACATGGTTGTCATTAGTATTTATAATTTGGTTCAATGGGATGAAAATAATTTTTGCTGAATAGTAAGTTTTATGTTTTTAATCGCGATTAGAGGTAATTAGTGTAGCTTAAGGTAAAAATAATATTTTAATAATATGAAATGACTATTACACATGTCCTACCCTTATTGGATGTGTCATGGCCGACCGAGACAATCCATGGGTAAACTTGGGCACCCCATGGAGACACATTGGTTGGAAAATGACATTAATAACTATTTATTTAATGTTAAAACTAAAAATGTCACAAACATGTGTTGTTTCAATAAAACAATTTTCAAATGGATTTATATAAGTCATAATTTTGAATATAAATATTTATTAGAAATCTAAAAAGATTTCCTACATCATGATTTTTTTATAATTTTTAGACATTAAATAAATTAAATTATTTATGACACAATGATGATGCAGTGATTACCTCATTATTTAATGATTTAAATAAAATGAAAAGATAATGGAAGCATGGATTATTAAATTAATTGAATGAATAATTGAGAAAATGAATATAAATCAATAGTTGAAATAAATAATTAAATACAAGGATAATCAAATTTCAAAATTAGGACAGAATCACCTATCAAAAACAATGGATATCACAACACCAAACCTGAATAGGTATTTGTCCATGAAGAATTATGATCACACGAACACGAATAAAATCTTGGTTTAAGTTCCCAAAAAAGGGTATTAGCTCAAAAAATCAATACCATGATCTATGGAATCCATAGGTGAAAGAGGGAGATCAGGGGAGGTAGATAATGGTAAGAGGAAACTAACCCAAAGGAGACCAACCAACGTTCACCTAGATCGGATCGTTTCCGGAAGGGGTTTGTGGGGTCATGAATGATTCATGGTTGCTCTATGGAATGTAGAAAAACTGTTGGGTCAAAGTAGATTTGTTCAGATCCTAAAAAGGGGGCTCTGGATATTCTATAAAAAAATCAGATATATAAAAACATATTCACACCATTTCCTAGGAAACTGCGCATGGTTAGGGAATATCATATGCTCACCATGCGAAGCCCACTGCCCAAAACATGGCATTGGCGGACGGATTTCCCAAACATTATATAGGCCATAAAAGAACTATTACCCTACACAAAAATTTAAATAAAACATTGAAATTCACCAAAAACAACTCCCAACGAAACCCACCAAACGCTCAAACAAGAGGGGAGTTTAAAACTACCAAAAAATATTAACGGGATGTTAATGTTTTTATGATTAATAAAGGGGATTTTTATATTCTTATTCTTAATAAATATAATGGATGAATATAAAAAATATTATTTCAAATATATATATATATATATATATATATTAAATTAATTTCAATTAGTAATTGTAATTAATTTGGTTCATTAGGGTAAAATACCATTATATGAAAAATTGATTTTCTATAAAAATTAACCTTATATTTAATTAGTCATTATATTCAATTATAATTAATTTATAATAAATAATTTGATTTTATATTTTTGTAGAACATAATATTCATTTGATTCTATAATATTATTCATAACTACTAATTTAGCAGACATTTTATATATAATTTTGTAAAATAATAATATTTTATAACATATTTTTTGAGTAATACTAGGTGTTGTGTGTAACACAACCCATTAAAGAAAATCATTATTTCATATGTTGCACATAAACTCAGTATCATAGAAATGGAAAGATATAAATTATATTGAATTTCTTGAAATTAGTTTATATATTATAAATTATAGGGATATCATATTACCTGATGTGTTTGTTGTTGTGTGTCATACACATTAACGAATACAAGGTTCATACATTAGATTTTTTGGGTATTACATTATCACTACCATAATTAAATTTATTCATTGTAATGTAACATTGATCATTGAGATATTATTTTTTATAATTCCTTTGTCCAAAATCCCACATCAGGAGAAGAGTTTATAAAACATGCTCTAGAAGAGAGATACTGTAATATATATTGGTCACATGGACTAACATTTACTCTAACTCCATGTTGAGAACATTATTGGAATGTAGAGATATGTCCTTATTGGATAAGGTAAAATATTGATTTGGTGATTGAGATATTCAATAAAAAATAGGTTAATTTTAAAAAATAATTATGAGGGGCACAAATTCACAATTATTTAATGATTTAAAAAAACATCGGTTAAACAAAAATTAATTCATTAAGACAAAAAAATTGATCATTTTTTTAATGTTCACTAATGGGTTAACATCCCATTCATATCCAAAAATTTACTTTCTGGATATATATATATATTAAAACAAAATTCATCCATTTTTTGTGATTAGATTTGTTTTAAAATTCATCCAAAAAATAATTTTGATTCATGAAACACTAAAATACATATCTTGTAGATCGTAAGACTCTGAAAAGGCTAATAAGTCAAAATATTTTTCTCTAACAATTCACTATATAAAAAATGGTTATGAAATTATTTACTAAATATAAAAATTTACACAACTATTTCATCATTATTATTTATTCATAAAATACATTAAACAATGTCATATTAACATGGACAATGCATAGGTCAGTGGTTGGAATTAATCCCTTATCATCCTTTGACCATGGGTTCAAGACCAATGGCCTTCCCAAACATGATTGGTAGTCACCCATCATACATTTGATCCTTTTTTCAAACAATATTTTTATATTTTCTATTATAAATATTATTTATGATCTTGATATAAGGTTTATCAGTAAATATTATTTTAAAGAAGGTTTTTAATATAACACCAATAAATATACACTCATTCCATTTATTTCAATGTAAATAATTCTTTTATATAAGTTTTAACAGAGTTCATTATTTTTTATTTTTATATAAATCATTCACAATGGCTTGTAATGAAAATGTGAATAGTCATAAGAATAACCCCCATGAGTGTCAAACTAAGTGCACAGTAAATCCTGTTGTCATGTACCAGATTACTCATTATTAGGCCCAAAACACATTTTTAGAGTTCATACACATAACTACATCTCTTACAGATACACATCATGTTGTAGTATCCCAAAAGGTATTTATATCTCTATGTACCCATACAATTTATGCTTTACAAAAAAATAAGGCTGGTATTCTACACTTATCTTAAAATTTGACCTTTGTATTATGCTATTTAATCAATTTAATAAAAACATTTATCCCCCAATGTTTTTACAAAACTTGCTCTGATACAAAAAAAAGTGACATGGACATACATGGATTGATTCCAGTGTTTACTATCAATTAAATTTAGATGATTAGATGAAATCAAATCCTGAAAGACTGAGAGTTTAATAGGGCGGTAAACAAGATATATACATATGTCTTATACTACAAAAATAATAAACTAATTAAAAAATAATTTTTTTATTCAATCTAATTTTTTATTATTATAACTATATATCATCTAGTATATCCAGGAATATATTTCATAGTATGATTATTTTATTTCTATGTAAATAAATCATAATAAGAGTGAGGTAATGTGATAATTAATGGAAAAATATTATGGATTAATCATTAAATCACATAGAATAATACTTATGACATGGTAGATAACTGAACTCATATTCAATATAATTAATAAACTTATATGGAAGTTCATAAAAAATATTCGTAGGTTATAAATATTAACACATTCCATTAAAATGACTAGATATTGTAAAATATATATGGAAGGGTTAGAACAGTAAAACTCAATCCATTTAATAAATTTATTGATACTAAAAAATATCCATAGAATTGTCGATGAAATATATCATGGAAGAATAATAACTGAATCAATATGAATGAAGTGATTAATTATTCGATGTCATGTCATTATCACAAGAAAACCTATATTATCAATACCTTTAACAGGATAGTTTAAAACTATAAATATAAACTAATTAATTTATGAAACTAAATTTTCTCATGAGAACATATCAATTCATCAAGAGGTGTTATAAATTATGTTATCCACCATCAATACGAGTCAATAGAATTATTCATTTCAATTAATCAAAATAAAAAATATGCCTTATCAAATATTTATATAGAATGAATAATGTTGACTTATAAAAGTATAACCAAGTAATAAAATAAAATTTAAATTATATTCCCGATGAATGATGCTATATATTTTATGCCATTGTAATATGAATGATAAATGATTTGGATAGTCAGTGAAAATTCAATGTTCAATGATCATATGAGATTTAAAATTTCAATAGGACTATCAAATGAATCTAGTAAGTGAATTTGAATACAATAACTTTAAAAACAAATCATTCAAAGAAGAATAAAAATGGTATCAATCAAATATATCCTATGTGGATTAAAATAAATGGTTTTTTCCATGATTAATATAAACATTATAACAACACATTTTAAAAACAATATTGAGAAAAAATCAATTTGTTTTTAATTACAATAGCATTGAAAATTACTTTTGAAAATATTTTCTTTATCATTTATCCTTTTAAACATGAAATGTAAGCTTTAGATAAATGATGGTGTCTATATTCATACATATTATATGAGCTATAAAGTAACATTCGTTTTAGAAGGTTAACTATTAGAAAAATAAATTTCATGGAGTGATACTTGATTATTTATATAAAAACATTGGTAAAGGAAACAAGAATAAATATGTATTTAAAAAATAATTTTTAAAATAATTTTTTCTAAAAAAGAGATTATAAAATATAGTTTTTAGAATAATATATTTTCTCAAAATAAAGAAAATAAATAAATTCAGGTTTTATGAAAAAACACTCCTGAAACATTTTGTATAACAAAGAGTTTAAAAATGGTACTAATATTTGAGAAATTTCATTAATTACTAGAGAAGATAACACTTAACATCATTATTTAACAATTTTCAAGAAAATTTCTCAAACATAAATACCATTTAATGATCATTAATATTATTATAGTTTAAAATAATTGTCAAACATTCCTAAGATACTCATAACACTTTAAAACACATTAAATCATAATTCTAATGAAGGATTAATATCAAATTAAAGATTTGAACACCATCGTGTGATAATAATACATGATATAATGTATAAAAATGTTCATAAAATAGTCAACACAAAATAAGTAAGTGGGGAACATGACATTTATCTCACATAAGTTAAAAAGTGAGACGAAAAATATCTTACTATGAGTATGAATTTTCCTAAGTGTATTTATATTAATGATTAATAAACATATATTACTTATATACTTTATTAAGAAGAATTTTAATTATTTTAATTACTTTTTTTCACATAAAACTATATTTTATACAACTAATTAAATAATTATTCTTACTTCTATTATTTTGACCAAATTAAGGTTACATGTCAAAAAAACATATGTAGATAAATTATAGTCAATTGGTTCATTATAAAAATATATAGAATAAACACCATAAAATAATAATCATATGTATAAATATATTATACATTAAAAAATAATAATTACATATGGTTATGAAAAATGAATCAACATTACAATCATGGCGGCATTAGGTTGTATTTATGCATGAGTAACATTACTATTTTTCAATGATAATTATGGAGAGAAGTAAGTAACACCATATCATTATGGATTGATAATTATATTTTAAATACTATGTTATTTAATATTAAATACTAAAATAAATATTATTTTTATCTAAAAGGAGGGACATTTTGTGGAGGTGGTGATAGTCCACATGTCCATGAATGGCATTTTCACTTTTTAATTATGTAAAAGAGTAATAAAAATTGATATTTGTCATATTTATAGATAATTAATTATAAAATTAATATAATATAAAGGTTTTTTTGTAATTTAATTTTAATTAAAACCATCTTTTATATATTACATGTATACTATGACCGAGTTACAATGCTTTGAATTGGCAGAAGTCTGTACTTCCACAAACGTTAAAATCGTTTTTACACAAAATGAAATGTCTAAGGGTATGTGTAATAAAAAAGTTATAGAAGCATAAATACAATATAATTAACAAATATATATTATTTAAACATATTTTGTGATGTAATAACGACCTTGAGTGATGGTAATGGATAATTTAATAATCATTGTTTCTTGTTGTGGTTGATCTTTGTACATGTAAACAATATGTTCACTACCCATTACATGGATATGTGTGTGACTATATGTCTAAAAATTAAAATAAAAACATATTATTATATTTAATATACCTTACTTTTTATATAATTATGGAATAATAATAGTTTATGGGTTTTATAATGGAAATAAAATTAATGAACATAAGAGAGATGGTTACCTCTTATTAGGGTGACTCATTTTTTGTTTATATAAAAATTCTTTATTTGATTGCTTCCTAACGAAGGAGAGGCTCTTATGATTAGGGAATGGAAGCCTATGATATATTTTTTAGATAACAGTGGAGACAATTTGTCTATTTAGGTGTAAGGAAGTCAAATGAGAGGAAGCCTTATAATTGTTGTGGAGGAGTGGTAATATTGTAAATTTTGGGAAATGGAACTCCACCAATTTTTTTTATAAAATGTTGCTCCCATAATGGTAATGTTTTGAGAAAATGCGTGATGGGGTATAAATATTTCCATAAAATTAATCTTCTTCAATTTTATAGGCCATTTTAGCCCTTAAGATAAAGGTCTAATCCCACATTGAGCATAATTTTTCGTTAAACATTTTAATTAATTTTAATTACATTCAATAATATTTTTTTAAAACTATGTTTTTCTTATTAGAGATTATAAAATATACTAATTCCAAATTTTTAATCCATTTTATAAATTTCAATCAACGTAGAGGATGAAATTAATTTAATTTTAATCCCATATATTGAACGACAATGTGGGGTTTTAAATAAAAAAATTCTGATAGTTTGTTATGTTTTTAAAATGAATTTCAATGTGAATATGAATTTAATGACAGGAATTTTTTTAATTTATTGAATATATATATTTAATTTTTTTAAAATAATTTAAATTTATTTTAACCTTATAAATTAATTATATGTGAAATCATTTTTGAATTAAATTTATGAATTTTTCAGTACTCATTAAAAAATAAAACATCGCAGGAAAATTAATTTTTTTTCCAGAACCTAATTTTAATGTTTGTAATTATAATATAAAGTTTTTTTTACATATATAATCTTTTAAATTCCAAATATTGTATTTAAAATTAGTAATCAATTAAAAGGAGGTAAAGGTACATTAATAAAAATAAAGGGTTTTACGTGTAATATAGGTATTTTTCATATCTTATGCATATAAAATATACTAGATGAATATAAAAAATATTATAATTAATATATAATATATAATAAATAAATATAACTCCCTAATTCTATGAATATTAGGGGGAAATAACTTTTTGGGTCTAAAATATTTTTCTTTAAAAATATTCACATTACATTCAAATAGTTATTATATTAATTTCTAATTAATTTATAACTAATGAATTAATTTTATATATGTGTAAACCATAATTTTCATCATTTAGTTATTTATATTAATAAAAAAATATTATAATGGATATTTTAAAGCTTATTGTATTAATTAACAATTTTTAATAATATATTGTATTTTTGGTAAAATTTGGTCATGTGTGTAACAGAATCTGTTGAAGAAGCTTGTTGTTTTATATGTTACATGATAACTCATTATCAAATGAATTTAAATATTTAAATTATATTTAACTTATTTAAAATAGTAATTTTATTATTAATTATTAGGATATAATATTTTGTTAAATTCTTTGGGTCGTGTGTCATTCACACTAACGAAAACACGGTTGTTACTTTAGAATTTTGGGGTGTTACAAATAAAATATTAATCATATTAAATAACATTAAAATTAATTGGTTTTAAAAAAAATTATATAAACTATTGGATTTGAAATATGTTCCATAATCAATACATCATATATTAATAAATACAAAATAATTTGGTCTTATCATCCATTAATCATTTCATCATATCATAGCCTATGGGAAATGAATGTATTTCATAAATATCATGTTATCATAAAAATAAACTAGTTTGAGAAATAATTATAATGGTTTCCTGGAATATTATCCACATTAAATCATAAGTAAAATTAATTAATACCATCATAGATAGAAAATAATTTTTATATAACACCAAGAAAGTTTGTTATGGGAAAAAACTATTTCAATTAAAAAATTCATTGAAACATAATTGTTTTTTTTAATTAATGATAAATAAGTAATATTTAAATAGAATCATCCAATAATTTAGTGGTCTTGAATGTGTAAAGTTACACTCACATCGTACATGTAAAAATAATGATTCCTTTTACATTTTCAATAAAATCCAAAGGGTCCTTGTTAAGAAAAGAAAAATGTGATTATGCTAATTTTATTTTAATAATGAATCATGGGTAAAAATGAATTTCTTAAATGTATTAGAAAATGTTAAATTAATTGAAAATTTTATTTTATAAAACATGTGGTTAGAAAAAATGGGTTTAAACTGAAGTGGGATATAAATATTACTTTTATTAATGTTATTATTTTGAACTCTTGAGTGTATAAATAATGAAAAATAAAGTGTAAAAATTATTTATATTAAAGAAAATAAGTAAAATAAAATTTTATATTTTATTGAGACGTTGGTGATAATATTTTATCATTGAAGACACACTCATAACTAATCCTTATAAACATAAAAATTGTAATGTCAAACCCTTAACATGTTGGTATATGTTGAAACATGTGACCCATTTATGGAAAAAATAAATAAAACAATTAATAACATTAAATTAATTATATTAGTGATATTAATAGTAAATTATTAATTACATACACTTCATATGAGAATATCGGTTCTTAACATAACTTATGAACCAAATAGGGTAATTTGATGTAAAAATACATAACATATTTGGAATATTTTGATCCATAAAAAATTCAATAGATATAATAAAATGTATATGTAAATCAAATTTGTTTTCATGATAATAATAAAAACTACATGTGTGGTAATTATATACACTACTTTAAATAAACATGTTGTAAATATTGCATTTGTCTCATTGAAGAAAAAAAATAGAGATATAAATCTCTAACCATAAGTCATGAATTCAATCATACATGTTTAAAAAATTAATAAAAAATATAATCTTATTATTAATCAATTACCAAACCACACACACACACACATATATATATATATCACCATATATTATAATCACATGACCATTTATTAACCATTTATTAACAATTCTAAGCTAAATTCATATTTTGGGAAATAAGTAATTTACATTTTATGTTTTTTTAAAACATTTATATTATCACACTTCTATTATTAGTGGTACCATAATATGTATAATTATATATATGAGAAAAATAATATATGTATTTACTATATATGTATTTAGAGTAATCAATAAAAGATATAGATAAAATATGGAATAAAATGTTCACGAAGACTATTGGATATATGTATGCATGAACACTAATTCTATTGTCACAATGGATTGAATGAAAAAATATTAAAATAATATTAACATTATAGAATTATTTTTATTTAATATATATAAAATATTTTCATGGTACACATCAATATTACATTACTTTTAAAGTGTTAATGAATCACATCTCTTTGTGAGCTAGCAATCCTCCACACACATGAGTGACTTTGTCATACTCTAACAGAATGGATTGTTAGAAGTTATATCTGATATATTAATTTAATTAGTGTAATAATATATGTATGATATATGAAAAATTAATATGTCATTATAACCATCACTGATAGATGGTGATGGAATACAAATAACATCAGTTCATGAGGAAATAATAAACCATACATGTGAATGATGATTTCATGTCCCATATGACACACAGTACATGTTTGTAGATCATTATATTAATATATTGGTACATTTAAGATAATTATTCAATTATTTTCTAATGGTTCAATAATAGTTTAAGGTGGTGGAGAAATAATTAAAATGAAATGCATAGTTAAAGATAGTATGTTGTCTTTAGAAAACTTCATTTGGTTTGCTGGGAAAAGGATTGTAGGATGGAATTCTAATCAATATAATTATTATAGGATGTTGGGAGGTAATTAATGATTTTATTTTAGAATTTATTATAAAAAAAGTCTTTATGTAGTGTAAAGAGGAGAGGAGATGGTGTCCTTTTATTAGAAGAGATACGATAGACATTGAATGTTTGAAATGAAAAAATTAAATCCATATTTATCTCATTCCAAAAGGCTCCATAATGGGAAATTATCAATCCTTATAGTTTTGTAGGTTCTTAATATTTCTTTAAAATGGTTGAGATAAGTGTCTCCGTCATTTTACCCCTGGTCACTCATGTCTAACCGCTTGATAAATTTATTTTTACCTAAACTGTGAATATTAATTTTATACTATTTTCACTATTCATTATGGTCAAAAAATTATTTGGCATTATTATAAAATATAAATTAATCTGATTCCAAATATTGGAACTATTTTTCCAAATTAAATTATAATTTATTTAAAATTTTCATTCAAAATATGTGAAAAGTTTTTTTCCAAATAAAAATTTCTCATAAGTATTGAACGTTTTAACATCTCAACTCAATGTGTAATAAGACAAGACAAACAAAATAATACTATTAACTATATAATTGAACATGTTTCACTCTTAAAAACATAATAATATAACTTTTCAATTTTTAAAATATTTTAATGAAATTAAAATTTATAATATAACCAATATTCAGTATTTATAGAAAAAAAATATGTTTTAGAATGTTTGAAAAAATTCATTCATAGATAATTTTTACATTATTATTTAAAAAATAAGTTTTTTCAAATAAATATTTTATAAGGGGAATAAATTTATTTTAAAATGAGTCTTCCTAAAGATGGAAACCATCTTTTTAGTAAAATACACTTTTATTATTAATGATAGATTTATTTTATTATCAATCTTAGAAAACACATAACATGATTTTTAAAAAATTATATGGAATATAATATATATATATATATTTAAATTGATTACATACAAGTGATTTATTTAATTTATTGAGATAAAAAAATTTATATGTAAAAAACATTTTTTTCAAAAAAATATTTTCATTATTTTCAATTTATTTATTTATAATTAGTTTTTAACAAAATTACTAATATTATATATTTTTTAAAACCATATATTTTTATAATTTAGAAATTATAATTCATATAATACATTATAATGTATGGGGGATTACTTACATATTAAATAAAAAAAATTTAAAATCATGTCTTCTTTCACATAAAATTGTTGTTATCTATATTTCAACATAAAATTTCTGTTCTATGTAGGGAGAGGTAAAAACAATTCTATAGTGGTATATAAAATCATTGTTACGTATAGAAAGATCTAGACTCCAGGAAGAATACTACTCATTCTAAAATTACTTTTTGGTGTAGTGGACAACCAATTTAGTGTTGTTTATAGCGTAAGCTATAAAATTGTTTAAATATAGTTGAAATAAATTGATAAAATATTATGGTTATAGTTTCTACCCTTTTTAAAATTAATTTTACACATGAAATCTATATTAATCATCAAATGTTTATCATTTTAAAGAATTGTTATTGAATTTCACATTATACAATGTAATAATAAAATATCCCCTAAAAAGGAAAGGACAGAAAGATAAAGGTTTCATAATACTGAAAATAACTAGGTCCCCACATAGGATTAATATTACTAGAATATTAAAATATACAGATGTAGGAAAAAAATTTCTTCCATGGACTACAAGTGAGTTGTATAGGTTATGGTCCGGAGAATTTTAACAACTAAAAAATCATAAATTTTCAATAGGTTATGAGACCATTGATTAGTCAGAATGAATTATAATGTTTTGTTCACAATATAAATTTTATAATGTTAAGGTATTATTTTATTACCATAATATAGATCAAAAAATAAACTTACCTGATTCATTTCCCTTTTATATGAAATACATGAACACTTAGATATGATTTGGAAAATTCCATCTTTTTCTTTTAGTCCAAGAAATGATGTTGAATTAATCATTATTGAAGAACTAAAATTATCTTTTGAGAGATCATAATACATATAAATGGATGAAAATTCAATCATTCATTTTCTAAATATTTAAAAAAATATAGTTTATGTTTTCCAATATGGACAAAATACATTAATCACTAAATATTAAACAATTACCTACATTTTAACTAATCATTTAAAAAAAATATATCCATCATTCTACAATAAAGAATTGAAATACAATAAAATAAGAAGATGGTTATTAAGTTTATCAATTAAATTCTCATTATTCCCCCAAATAGATTCATCTTCTGATAGAGTATTTGAAGTAACCCAGTTGAAAAATTTTATAGATCAAAAATTGAAAATGGGGAGTGCTATGATTTATCTCTCGTTCTGTGTCGGTGGGGGTCTCTAAGTTGGTTCTTCCCTCTATGGGGGAAGGACCTCTATCGTCTATTATAAGAGGGGAAACTTAATTCTCCCTATTATCTAATCCATATCATATTCCACCATTCCCTCAATGATCCTTGTGATCTAATGTTCTACATCTGCATGATGGATTCTCCAATCATATGATCTTGGACACGGAGTTAAATAATGATTTAACCCAGAATAACCATACATTGATCGGTTAATAATTTAAGTGAAGATCCTCAGTAATTATTTTGATAGGTTTGTGTTCAACTATAGGTACCCTCATGAGATGGAAAACATAAGGTCGTTGGACAACGAGAACATTATAAGTCAATATTCATCATTGGAATGAATTATTTGGGTTTGGTCTAAGGAAGCCTGAAACTACAAATATTAATGTTTCTATCATTACATATGGTCTAAAGACATTTATATGAAGTGATACTCATCCAAAGTGGTGATTTCGGTAAAATTTATTAACATTCATCTACCATTTTCAAAACCATGGAATCTAGAATGCATTGGATTCTTAGGGTTAGATACCTTTGTTTTGATAGTCATACCAATGTTGTTTGTCACCCTATTGACCCTCAAGTGTGTATGGGGGTCGATGATTCAAGGGTCCCTTCACATTTTGTTTATATTACAAAAGGTGAATAGTTCTTTTGTAATCATCTAGTCTTCAAGGAATAGTGGTTCCACTTTTTGTCTACTTTTAAGAATTTGGGTCCCCCAATTGAGAAATATAGGCATGGGTAAATCATGATAATCCGAAGGTTGATACCAATGATGATCGGTGAAATCCTAGGAAAATTGTGGTGGATGGAACATTTGATGAGGGGATAGCGGGTGTGAAGTATAATTAAAATTCGACTAAGGTTGTGTAAGATGGTTCATTAAATGGTAACCCTTCAGTGATATACATATTTAGTCAGATGATAATGAAGATGGGTTCTTCTCACCCCACATTGTGACTTAACTGATGCAGAACAGCTCAGATGAGGACATAATAGCATGTGATAATTTGGAACTCAAAATGATAGAGGATGGAGGAACCAAGACTTCCTCCGGTGGTCTTTATGCTAAGTTGGTGTTCTTAGGTAATGATAGTAGTGTTATTGGATAAGAACGGTGTCCAATAGAACCTACAGTTAGTATTCCTATAGGTTTCAATGATATAAAACAATTTGTACCGGTGAGGACTTGATCCCGAAATTTCCTGGAGTGGTTACAAGTCTTATGTTGGGAAACTGATTTATTGTTTTGATAATAATGATTTGGTCTAGGAGTTTGAAAATGACATGGTTAAAACTACCATGGATGAGTATATGGCCTTTTAAAATGGGTATAATAATGAACATTCCATCCACTTTTTATTTGATTCTGAGGACATGATTCCAGGAAGTTAGTATTCAAGCCCGATGAGAAGTAAAAGAATGAGGGGAAACTATAAATAGATGAGGGAATACTCTTATTTACCACTTACAATGGAGACCAAATCATAGAATAATTTGAAGGCCAACAATATGGAAAACGATATATATGCATTACATTAGTGGGAGTCTGATGTGTTTCTCGATCAACGTTTTTAATTTCATATGGATTCAGAATATTTAATTGTTAAAATTGTTTTGAAAATTTATTCTTTTAATAATGGGCTAAAAATGATTGGATGTAAACTAAGGGTGACTCCAAATGAGGAGAAGTGTAATTTTGTTGATAAACATGGCATGATTTTAATAAGGGGAATCAGTGAGGGGAAGATTATAATAGAGGAGTACATACAATAATGGGTGAAATTATCATTTACATTTTATGAACTTCTGCTGGAAGAACCAGAAACCCAGGTATACATGAACTCATGGAGATTATTTATAGAGACTAAAATGGGAAGGCTAAAATTGTACTATATTGATTTGGTTATCTCTATTTGTAATTGACTAATGGTTTCTCACTTATTCCTTAAAATTTATCTGATAATAACAAATTTAATTTTATGGCATTATACCCCAAATATTATTTACTAGATATTAAATTCACATACAAAATATGTGACTAAATTTACTATATATTATCTTAAAAAAATTTAGAACGAATTAATACAATAAAAACTTAATTAAAACATCCATTATTTAATGATTTATCTATTTCATGAATCCTTAAATAATATCATATATTATTTAATGTAACCATATGTCTAAAAATTATATAAACACCCTCCATGATATCTCCAAAAAAACAGTTTGAACATAAAAATATTCATTTCCAGGGTAATCAATATACCATTATCTATTTGTATATCATCATCATTCACATATTAAGGGATATTATTCCTTTAATCATGTGTTATTAAAAAAAATATCACATTACAACTAAAAACTATTTCTATGTCACCACTAACATCAAATATATTCATTCAATAATTTAAATAAAAATAGTTTCTAAAAATAATTTAGATTTTTCATGATTCCATATTACCATTGAAGTACTTTTAAAACATTATTCATGGGTCTAATACATAAATAATCAATAAATTTTTTCCCTTCTTATTCCATTTAGTTTGGTTAATCATCACAGTCCTTAATACTAACTTCCTTTCATATGTCATTTGTAGTATCATCATCGCCAACAACCAACTATTTTTTCATATTACCATTTTGGTACTCATCATGATAAATTACCATAGTACATCAATTTGAATATTTTTTATAATTTACGCATTCAAAACATTAATTTACTCATAATACAATATGGATACCAATATTCACATTCATTATGTAACCACACCTCTTCATTTTTCTATAGTAGTTTCATACACTATGACCCTCTTCTTTATTCAAAAATCATATACACAGTCCTTTCTGTCATTCCCTACCATACTTCTTCCCATATTATCTACATATAGTAATCTAAATCATCGTTCCCCTACTGTATCTTCTACCAGTACTCTCAGTATAATATATCCTTTTATTCTAATGTGAGTCTGATAGTTGGTTAATGAATACACCATTAATCTTGTTTCATGTTAAATGATTATGAATCGAAAAGATATCATTCATTCTAATAATCATCATATTTGGAATCTCATTAAAAAAATTACAACCCATTTAATGTAAACTGACTTCCTTCCTGTTCATACCTTCTAGTAATACCCAAAAAATATATGAGATGCAATATTCATAGTGGGAAGCCATATAATCATGAAAATACCATATATGATGTTATAACTGAGACAAATTCCTTCCAATATATGAATCCATAGAATTGACCAGGGTCATTTAGGGTCAAAAATCAAATACTTCATGATGGTTTATAAAGATTATTATAATTTCCAAATGATATACCCATGAGTGTTAAACCATATCTATATAATCTACCACATTCAGGTTTTGTGTAGTGTTCATGTCATGACCGCATGATATTTTTAGAGTAATTTCCCAAAGATACATTTTTTATAAAACCACATCAACATGTAGTATCTATAGAGGTATATATTTCTATTATAACCACTCTACATTGATTACCATGACATATGATGTTCTCTTATACATATGATTTCCCTGAGGGTTCTCACTAATGTATTTTAAACACTGTTTACAAAGGTTCATTATATATATACTCTTATACCATGTTTATTATCTAGGTTATTTATATATAGATACTACATATTTATTATAGGAAATTTATTTTACATTAAAAAATAAAACATCAGTATTGTGAAATTTAGTGTCTTTAGCGACTAAGTTGGAAATATTATTATTTAGTGAAATATTCTCATTGTATCCCATAAATATCATTCCATTTATCACTCATTGTAGATATACCATACCAAAAATCAATCTTTATACACTAAGGAAAACAAACACAATTAAAAGTGAGTTCAGATTCTTAGTATAGGTGATCATCAGATATATCAAGTTATGACTATATAAAATCTGTATATTGGAATAAGGGTATCTATTTATGAAAAAATTTATAATGTACATACCCAACATATTATAGAACATAAACATGAATCCCTATATAATTCGTGAATGTCTATAAGAAATTATACATAAATTAATCATTAAACATAATCTGTGAGAGAATAACATTTGAATGAGACATGGATTTATGAAGAAAACGAAATCATGGAAAACCATATATCATCGATACCTACCAATAAATTACTAAAATGTTAAGAATGGTTAACCAAATTTTTACCTGATTCATGAATTCTATAACCACCCATGTACCATATTTTTTTGGAATAGGCTAATAACCTATGTCCCAAATTATCATGATTTTGATAACAACCTGTGTGGCCTGTTATCTCATCGAACAATAATAATTACCAAATTAAATAAAGAGACATGTATGTCTCATACATAAAATATATAAAATCATTTCTATTCCTTCCACAAGATAATAATGCATTACTCATATCAAATATAATGAAATTAAATGTGTTTTATAAGAATATAATCATAAACCTTTGAAAGAAAATAGGTTTTGTAGTCATTTCATCATATCCTGGCCCTTGGAAATGAAATGGGTTTCAATATACATCTATATTTTTATAATAACACAAATTATGAAAAAATTAATAGGTTTCATAAAAATCATTCATCGTATATAGAAACCATTCATATAAATAATAATTATATTTTACTTTTATTAAATCCATGTAAATCATAAATAACATTAAATGATGTTATATAAAATGGGAAATTATTTTGAAAGATAACATGGAAGATTATATTACAGAAATTTCATATCCACAATGAAAAAAACTTGGGAAAATATAAATTTTTTCAATGTTCTTTTCTTTGAAAATAATCTTTGAGTCTTTTAAATTTATCATTAACAAATTTAGAGGTCATAATAGAATAAAATTCCATTCATTCCATCCATATTAACAGAACAATTACTTTCACATTTTCAATAATATCCAAATGATCCAAATTTGGAAACAAACATAGAGATTCATTTAAAAAATTTGTTTGAAGAATAATGTGTGGGTTACAATTTCATTAATAAATATATTATACAATGATAGATAATTTTTTAAAATATTAATAGAAATCATGGGATTGGAAAAAATTGGGTTTTTGAGTGAAGTATGTATTATAGATGATGTTTCATAAATATAATATTTTGAACTATTGAGTATATAAGGGGAGGAAAATGGATGGAAAAAATTATTCACATTATATAACCATTTGATGTTATATATCATTAAATTATTGAGATATGGATCATAATATATAACCATCAAGGTCATACTCATAAAAAATCTCTATAATAAATGGGATTGCAACATCAGTGCATTACCACATTGGTTTCATTTGAATTGTAGTCCCAAATAAAAAGAAATGTAAAATTAAAACATTAATATAAATTAAAAATTATTTTAATGAGATAACATGTCAAAGGAGAATTATATACAACTTATAGAAGAGGATATGTTTGTAATGTAACTCATGTTTTATATAAGGTTGTTTGAGACGAAAATACCTTAACATATTTAAAACATTTAAGCTGCAAACCCAATGATAGATTGATCCTATAATTTATATATAAATGACTATAATTTTCAAGATAATACTCTTAATAAACATCTATGGGATTTATATACACAACATAAAACATATCGATGTTGATGATGGAGTGTATCATAGATATAAAATGTGAGACATAGAACCATTACATTATGTCACAACATACTCCATGCACATTAAAACACATATACAGTAAATATAATTTTAACAAAAATATGTTTCAAAATAATTAATATATTTATCATAAAATAAATTATTAACTCAAGACCATTTATTACCCATTTAATATCTATTCAATGTATATGTCACATTTTAGACATCATGTTCATTGATTTCCGTGTATGTATTGATATTTAAATTTTTTACACATTATATGATCATTATTTCATGACAAATATAATATCATACATCATATTAATATCATATATATTCATTATATTTTAATTTATGGTAATAAATAAATTAAAGTTATAGGAAATTAAATACATCGTTCATGGAGATAATATTTCTTACGTATACATTAACTCTATTTCCATTTTTCAACTGATTAAAGTTAATAAATGTAAAATATAAATATATATATATATATATTAATTCCATATTTTTTATTAATTAATATATATTAAATTTTAACATTTAACACAACATTATCAACTTATATATAGATGTTGAATGAATCACATTGCTTCGTGAGATGGTGGTCTTTCGTACTCACGAGAAAAAGTGTCATATTTTGACTAGAATTAAACTAAAGAGTTATATGTGATATATTATAAAAAAACTAAAATATAATATATATCACAAATTTTATTTTAATTCACCATCAAATAAATCTTTTAAAGGAAGATATGGAAGACAAACTACTTCTGTTCACGAGGTGGTAGTCTACTATTCACATGAAAGATGATATGGAATCTAATTTGAATTAATTTGAGATAGTTAAAGGTAATTTAAAAAAGCACAACAAATTATTATATATAATATATTTAGGATATTATATCATCATCTATTAAAAATAAAATGCTCATTTTAAAATGGTAACTTGCCTTTAGACAACCTCTTTTGGTTTACCCTAAATGCATCCTAAGATGTATTTATGACAGAAAAAAGAATATAAAATGTCAGGAGGGAATTAGGGAAGCTATTTGGGTAGTTATTTTTTGAAAAATAGTATTTGGAAGTGTGAAAATGAGACATGATGAGGTTGTCTTTTATAAATGGGGAGAGGAAAAAGTTGATATTCATGTAAATTATGAATTACATCACTGTTTTTCAAAATCCATTTGGTTAAAATATTACTCATTATATCATTTTATAGGTTGAATGGTGCCATTATTTCAATAAAATGTATTCTAGAGATGTTTCTACATCATTTTACGCATATTCATTCATAATTATCCCCGGATAAACACAAGTGGACCTTAACTATATTAAATATGTTCTTAATATTTTCATAATTAATTATAGTAAAAAATATATTCAAAATTATTGGGTAAAATATAATGTGATTAAGAATATGTTATATATTTTTAAATTTCAAATTCTGGGAAATGGAAGAATATAATTAAAAATCAAACCCATATATTGTAGAAAATTCAGTTTTCCAAAAAGAATTTTTTCAATTGGGTAAAAAGTTCTAATATAAAAAATCAATGTAGAAAAATTACAATGAAAAAAGTTTAATAGAAAAATAAATATATTAAATAATTTTACTTTTAAAAAAGAATTTATTAAACATTTATGTCTATAAATTCAATAAGGAAAATAAATATTCTTAATAAAAAATTATTATATTAATCTATTTAGTAACAAATATATCATTTTAGTCAAATTATAAAAGGACAATCAAACATAATTTTTAAAAAATGTTTTAAAATTGAAATTTTTGTTTAGATTTATTTTCAAAATTTGGTGTAAAAGAAATTAATATAAGTCAGTCAAAATTTGATAACACACATTTTTCGAAAAATACATTTCTTAACTGTAATTTTGGATTTATTATTATCTAATTTCTAGAAAAAATATAAAATTTTATTAAAAAATTATAATAAATATGTACTTAATGAATTTTATTAACATAATTCAACAATGATTATTTATTTAATTTTTTTAGCTAAATTATGTTTTAATATCATCGCTCGTGCGTACGTACGAAATAGGAAGGGGTTGGCTGAGCTTTAAGGCTCAACGTACTATGAGGACGAGAGGTAGGAGATGCCCTTTTATAATGGAGGAAAGGGGAACCTTAGGAAAAACAAAAAATATTATTTTATTATAAAGTCATATTCAGTTTTTAATAGCTACAAATTAATTTATTTTGAAGATAAGGTGGGGATGGGTAGAAATCCTCTAATACAATAGAATTTGGACAGGTTTATGTTTCTATTTTAACCTTATCATTTAGATTTGACTTTAAGTTAAATAATTTTAATTTTATCGTGTCATCTTGTTTTCTTACACTATAAGGTTAATAAATGTACTATAACAGGCCAAACGAACCCCAAGTTGTTTATTATTAATATATATAACATTATCAAAATAATTTGGTAGATCCTTATATTTTTATGAATAATATAACAAATAATAATATAATATTTGTTTTAAAAACTATTTTATGTCATTTTTTACACCATTTGGTAATTAATTTTTTTTTAAAATCATAACAAAATTATTAGTTCACAAAAAGTTAATTAAATCAATACGAACATATCATATTATCCTATAAAATTAGTGGAATACATAAAAAGTCTCAAATTAAATTTATTTGGGTATTTATAACATCAATTATGTCAATATTTCATTAATAAGATAATTACTTCATCATCATTGTGTCATTAAAAAAATTAAATTATTTAATGTCTAAATTTTTTAAATAAAATACAATTATGTATTAAATCATTTTAGATTTCTATTGAATATTTATAGCAAAATTTATCTTACGTATAACCCTATATTAAAATTGTTTTAGTTAGTAAACATTGATTTTAACTTTTTTAAATATTTTTTAAATAAAATAATATTAAATGTCCTAATCTAATCCACGTGGGCCTAAATGGTCATATTTCATTCCTATGGTTGATTTTGGTCGAATTAAACATATCAAATATAATTAGGACATGTTTTATGATAATAATAATATCATTTTTACACTTAATTACCCTATTTTCATTTAACTGTGGTTAAAAAAAGAAAAAAGTTACTATTCACCAAAAATTATTTTCATCTCATTGAACCACATTTTAGTCTGTGATATTAACTATGTCTCTTGGATTTTCGAAAATCCACTCACAGAAGTGGTAAAATTATGTTTTCTGTATATTTTCAAATTCTCCTAGGAGGTGGGTAAAATACAGTGAAAAATTCAAAAAGTGGGTAATACTATTCATAACTGCAAGTTTTAATAATATTTTAATAGCATATCGTTGTTTAGTGAATCTCGGTATTGCGTACAAAGCAGGCTTTCAAGGAAGGCCGCAGTTGTGTATAAATCAAGCCATGATAGTGTTGTGTGTAGTGAAAGATTCCTTTGATGATGTATATAAAAAAAATATTTCTCATAAAAATCTCGACTGTTACATTCTACCCCCCTTAAAATGAATTTCGCCCTTGATATTTGTCACATGATAACAAACAGACGAGGATACATCTCCCTCATCGTATCCTCAAGCTACTATATAGCTTTTTCTAATTGGTGGTTCCTCCATAAAAGTTTCACCAATCATGTGGTCTTCTTCCATAGGACTTTTTCGCTACGATCCAGAACCAACATCGGTTGTTCTTCATAAGAAAAATCATGCTCCAGCGGCACAACTTCTGAGATGAGTACATGTGAAACATTGGTTATGTACTTTCTCAAGAAAGATACATGGAACACATCAGGAACATGAGAGATATTAATTAGAACTGCCAATCGGTAAGCTACCTTCCCAACATTATCCAGTATTTCTAAAGGACCGATATACCTAGGGCCCTGCTTTCCCTTCTTTCCAAATCCAATTCCTCTCTTCCAAGGAGATTTTTGTAAGAACACTTTATCACCCACTTCAAACTATAGGTCTTTTCTTTGATTATCAAGACAACTTTTTTCTTGAATCTGAGCTAATCAAATGTGTTCTTGAATAGATCTGACCTTTTCTGCCATCTCATCAACAAGATCAGGTCCTAATAGCATTCTTTCCCTAACTTTATCCCATAAAGTTGGAGTTAGTCATTTCATTCCATAGAATGCTTTATAAGGAGCCATCTGAATACTGGAGTGAAAGCTATTATTATAAGAAAATCCCACCAAAGGTAGATATTGATCCCAACCACCATTGAAATCCATAGAGAAATCTCTTAACATATCTTATAAAGATTGAATTGTTATCTATGAATAACCATCTGTCTGAAGATGATATGCAGTGCTGAATGTCAAACCTGTATCCTGAGTATGCTGAAGAATTTTCCAGAACATTGAGGTAAACCTCGGATCCCGATCAGATATAATGGAATGTGGTACTCTATGAAATCGTACCACTTCCTTTACATATAAATTGGCAAGCTGATCTAGAGATAAATCCTCTCTAATAGCAATGAAGTGTGCTAACTTTGTATGACGATCAACTATGACCCATATAGCATTATTTCCTTTGGATGTTTTAGGAAGTCCCGGGACAATGTCAATAGTGGTGTTTTCCCATTTCTATTCGGGTATGGGTAATGGTTGTAACATCCCCTTAGACTTCTGTCTCTCAGCATTAACTTGCTGACAAACAAAGCATCGAGAGGCATATTCAGAAACATCTCTTTTCAGTCTATCCCACCATAAGTACTCTTTTAGGTCCCTATACATCTTTATACTTCCAGGATGAATAGAGAATGAAGAATTATGAGCCTCATCCAGTAGCTCTTTCTTTAATTCTGGGATGGGAGGAACCCAAACCCGATTCCTGACCCTTATTATCCCATCACAATCAATGTTGAATTCAGGAACATTTCTCACCTTCATTTGTAACTCTACATCTTATTTTTGTGCCTCTTAAATCTTCACATGTATAGATGGCTGAACATTCATTTGAGAATGATAAGATTTCTCCCCTTCCATTATAATTCCAAGATCCATCCATTATAAATTCATAAATGTTGGATCTTTTGTGATCCTCATCATGAATAAGCTAGCATAGTCTTCTCGACTTAGTTTGAAAATATACTTTAAAAGTTTATGATTAGTATAAATATCACACTTTCACCATAAAGATAATGCCTCTAAATATTTAATTCAAAGAGTACCGCAGCTAACTCCAAATCATGAGTTGGGTAATTTTTCTCAAGGATTTTATAACTGTCGTGAGGCATAAGCTACCACCATATCGTTTTGCATAAGAACACACCCCTTCCCCTTCTTGGATACATAATTGTAGATCCCAAACCTTTCTATACTACAAGGAAGTGTGAGTAAAGGTGCACTGGATAACCTTCTTTTCAACTCCTTGAAATTCTCTTCACATTCCTCTGTCCACACGAACTTAACTCCTTTTCTAGTCAACCTTGTTACTGGATTATGTAATCGTGAAAAATATTTCACAAAACATCGATAATATACAGCCAAACCTAAAAACATCAGATCTCAGTTACTATAGTTGGTCTCGACCATCTTTCAATAACCTCTGTTTTTGCGGGATCCACAAATATCCCCTCTTTTGAGATTATGTGACCCAAAAATGAATCTTTTTGAAGCCAAAATTCACACTTGGTAAATTTAGCATAAAGCATATCCTTTCTCATGGTCTTCAATACAATTCTCAAGGGATATTAATGTTCTTCCTTTATCTTTTAATATACAAGAATATCATCTATAAAGACTACGACAAACTAATCCAGATAGTCTCTAATGACTCTATTCATCAGATTCACGAAGATAGCAGGGGATTTAGTAAGACCAAATGGCATCACTATAAATTCATAGAGTCCATACCTTGTACGAAAAGCCGTATTTGGTATATCCTCCCTTTTGACCCTTAATTGGTGATACCCTAAACAAAGATCAATCTTGGAAGATTATTGAGATCCACATAGTTGGTCAAATAAGTCATCAATGCGTGGGAGAGGTTATTTGTTCTTGATAGTGATGTTGTTATGTTCTAGATAATCAATGTAGAGTCTCATTGATCCATAGTTCTTATTAACAAATAGAACAGGTTATCCCCAAGGTGATGCACTAGGGCATATCAATCCCTTGTCAAGATTCTATTGGAGTAGCTTCTCCAATTCCTGCAACTCAATTGGGGCTATTCAATAAGGTGTCTCTGAAATAGGCAAAGCATATGATACGAGTTCTATTGAAAACTGAAATTCACAATTTGGTGGACGACCCGACAATTACTCCAGAAAGACATCATCAAACTCTTGTACAATGGGAATATTCTTAATCATGAGTTTCTCTCCAACCGTTTGAGATAAATAACCTTCATTTAGTGGAATCAAGACCCATAAGATGGAAGAAATTTCCACTGGAAGGTTACGTTCATCTTTGCATCGATAGCCGATCATATATTGATCTGGAATATGAAATGTGACTTCCCTTCTTTGGAAATTGATATGAGCTCTATAAAAAGAAATCCAATCCATGCCAAGAATGACATAAAATTCCACTATAGGAAGGATCACAAGATTTGTAGGAATCACTTTCCCACAAACATCAATCAGAGATGAATTATAAACTTTTGATGCGACTGTTGTGCCATTAGAGGTGGTCACAACAAACTCAACATCTAATTTTTGAGGTAATATAGTGATACATTTAGAAATTTTTTCAGAATTAAAATAGTGGTTTGATCTAGAGTCAAATAAAACATTTTCAACTTTTGAGTGGATGGTATGTGTACCTCTTAACACTTAGTTCTCATACTCCACATCACTGATATAAATTGCATGCGACTTTCCTTTGTCTTTATCCGTAAGAGTTCGTTGAAGTCGATCATCATCAACAACCCTTGGATCAGGGAATTGATTAGCATAATTACCCCTTTCCATGAACTTGTAACATTGAAGTGTATGAGGTGCACTATGTGTAGCCTTTTCTTTGTTCGCATCACTAGACATCTTCTTCCCATCATTGCGGCATTCAAATGCCCGATGACATTCTTTTCCACATTTGAAACATTTACTTGTCCATTTAATACAACTCCCTCAATGTTTATTTCCACACTATGAGCATAAGGGAAAACTCATATTCTTTTCAGTGTTCTCTTTACATTTTCCTTTGAATTCCATTTTCCTCTTCTTATCAAACCCATATAACTAATGGGTTACTTCAATCTCCATATCAACCTTGGGGGCACATCGAACGATTTCTTCCTAGCTATTGAAGTCCCTTATGACTAACGCCCATCAAAGACTTAGTTTTAAGCAGCTAAAGAATCGATCAATCTTACTCCCCGGTTGGATAATAATCCCAGAAGCATACCTTGCTAGTCTTGTAAAATATTCTTTATAGGTACCAATAGAATCATCATCATTTTTCGTTAGTTCAAGAAACTCCTTCTCCATCTTTGTTCGAAGAATACGAGGGAAGTACTTATTAAAAAATAAGTTCTTGAACTCATCCCATTATATGGACTCAATTTCATATCTTGGCCTCATATTGTTGATAAGATTCTACCATTGATCAGCTTCACCTTCCAAACGATATACTTCTAAGATGACTTTATCTTGTTCAGAGCATTGAAGAACTAAAAATATCTTTGAGGTGGTACTGATCCATTTTTCAGCCACTAATGGATCAGTAGACCCACTGAATGAGGTTGGACGTTGCCTCATAAAGGATTCAACAGAATTTAGCTCTTTCATTTGCTTGTTTGGATGCCCTGAATGATTCATATCTTGAGAAAGTTGTGTGAGCATGGCTACAAAATTTTGCATTCCATCTCCCATAACGTTTGGTTGCTCAGGGGGATAATCATTGCATTTCATGTCCCATTCCACATTAACATGGTTCCTTCGGGTTCCAGCAATTTACTAAAACCAAGATGAATAGTGTGAGAAACACTAATTTTAATAGGAAAACCGCATAATCAAGAATAATATTTTACACTTATGGTCTTATCATAGGTTGTTCATGTCCATTTCTAAAACATTAATATTTTGTTCTAGGCTTAGACATATCCTTAAGGTTCTTACTAAGGCTTTCACATCCTAGTTTCCAATGATTGACTAAACCTTTTCTTTGATACCTACTATAAAGATCCACACATTACATTGTTATTTCTTCAAAATTGAAGCACAATTACTACAACAAATAACAAAACCATGAAAGGACCGTATAGGTATAGTGTCTTTAGAAACTAGGAAACATAAACAACTAGTTCATAAAGCATCTATATTTCCTCCAATTTATTTCATTATATCTAGAGTCCCTTTTGGAATATCCTACATAATAACCTTTTTAATGACTTTGGGAAATAAAACATACCAAAGAGTGAGCTCAAATTCACAGTAATGGTAAACAAAAGAAATATCAATCAAATCATATTCATAAGAACATAACATTTTGGAAATCTTAACCCTAAAAATAGATCATAATTTCATGACATGGGATAAATCATAATATTGAAATGTAATCCCAATAATATTAACATAAAATATGAAACTTTTTGGAATACAAAAATAATCATAGATAATCATTTCTTAGTAGTCAAGACTCATTGCCAAGACTATCTTAGTGGACAAAGTCCATTTATGAATCAAGTTCACTCCTCGTTTCAGTCCTATTTCACTAAACCATATTAACCTACCATTCCATCCATGTCTATCTCATGAGATATAAATCTTTACCCAATGCATTGAAGGGAGATATAGGTCCCACCGATCTCATAATTAAACCATTCTTATGTGTGCCACGAAATCATAAATCAGACATCATAGCATAACCCATGTAATAAAAATGGGATTCTTAATCATCATGCCATCATAAAACAATCCATATAAGGTAAAAGGACATCATAAAAATAATTCCATCATAACATATTTTAAACAATTTAAAAATAGGGATAGAAACAGAACCCTATATTATATTTGATGGAAAATAATTTTGATAAAACACTTGAACTCCATTCTTGAGGAAACTATCCTTTTTTACTTCTAAAACATTTTCCTTTCTTAACATGTCATATAATTTTAACCTAAATGAAGTTGATTATCAAAACATGAAAACTCATGAAGGAATCATCATGGAAATAATGTTCTAAAAATCCATTCATGCCATATAAGTTACAAAAACATTATTCTCATACATTGGCCCGAAAAGTCAACATATAGCTCATACGAAAAACTACAAAAGATTCCTTTCATATCTTTTACCAAAAACTAACAGAAGGGTGAAATTGGAATTAAAAAATTATAAGAGGATATAAATAATATTACATATTGGGAAAACATGGATGTGGATGATAAATATTTCCCAGTAAATTCTGAAGTATAAACCATCTCGGATAAAAATTGAGATTGCGAGATTTTCCCTTACCTTAGGTCCTATTTGATTCGTAAGTGTCTAAACCTCCTGTATAATGATTTAAATAATGTAATTGAATTATTACAGAATCATACTCATTGTTATGATATCATATATGGTAATATTCGTAGCTTTTTATTAGTAATATTTCACTGCTACTTGTTATTCGGGTGTTCATTACATTTTGTTCTTATGCGTTTTTTGTCGAATAAATTATTATTATTCTTTTTAGGTTAAAGATAACTCATTTACAGAATTTTATTAGTGTAATATGTATCATTTTTATTCATTAATTTCATTTATATAATCATTATGCAATGAATATCATGTAGAACGAGTCACATCAAATCGTGGAGACGGTATTTCATACATACGCACGAGCGATGACATTGTTCCCATGATCGTGGAATTGTATTGGAGTGTATGTATACTATTTAGAGTTAATATCACTTTTAAATAATAATATATATTTATTATTTACACCATTATATGCATCCAATTAAGGAGGTGTTGGGAAATAGATTAAACCATGGTGTGGAGACGGTATTCTGGACGTACGCACGCGCGGTGATTTCATTTTCTATAGGATGGAAAGATGGTAAAATTGGGTTGTTTAATAATTATAATAGCTTTTCAGTATATGAGTGATACTGATGTTATTACTTAATAATGAAACAACTGTAGATTAAGAAGTAGAAGAATAAATAAAATTCAAAGAATCGGTAACAGACATTACCTTTTCTACAAAGCGCCTCTTCTTATCCTCCTCTTAAGGCACTAAAAATAGTCTATGAAGAATACCAGGACCTCTAGGATGTTTCTAGGGAACTGGAGAAGAGAAATTGGCAGGTTTTGGGTGAGCATTAAGTCTCAAAGGGGTGTGAGGAAGAGAGGTAGGAGGTTCCCTTTTATAAGGGAGGAGAGGGGCACCTTTGGAAAAACAAAAAATATTATTTTAATATAAAGTCATATTCGGTTTTTAATAGCTCCAAATTGATTTATTTAAAATATAAGGTGGGTATGGGTCGAAATACTCTCATAAAATACAATTTATACATGTTTAGGTTTATATTTTTACCTTATCATTTAGATTTAACTCTATGTTAAATAATTTTACTTTTACTGTGTCATCTTGTTTTCTTAAACTATAAGGTTAATAAACATACTATAACAAGCCAAAAGACCCCCACGTTGTTTATTATTAATATCTATATCCTTATATATGTCATTTGGCCTAACATTATATTTTTAGGTATACAATAACAATTAATAATATAATATTTGTTTTATAAACTATTTTATGTCAATTTAGACACTATTTGGTAAATGATTTTTGTGAAAACTATAACAGAATTATTAGTTCAAAAAAAGTTAATTAAATCTATAATAACATGTCATATTTACCTATAGAATTAGTTTAATTCATAAAAAGTCTCAAATTACATTTATTTGGGTATTTCTAACATCAATTATGTCAATATTTCATTAATAAGATAATTACACCATAATCATTGTGTCATAAATATATTAAATTATTTAATGTCTAAAAATTATAAATAAAATACATTTATGTAGGAAATCATGTTATATTTATAATGAATTTTTATAGTATAATTTATCTTATGTATAACCCTATATTAAAATTTTATTAGTTATTCAACTTTGATTTTAACTATTTTAAATATTCCTTAAATAAAATAATATTAAATGTCATAATCTAATCCAAGTGGGCGTAAATTGTCATATTTTATTCCTAAATTTATTTTTGGTCTAATTAAACTTATAAAATTGAATTAGTACATGTGTTAGGGTAATAATAATTCATTTTTACCCTTAATTATCCTATTTACTTTTAAGCGTGGTAAAAAAAGTAAAAAGTTTCTATTCACCAAAAATTATTTTCATCTCATTAAACCAGATTTTAGCCCTTGATATTAACCGTGTCTCTCATATTTTCAAAATTCCACTCAAAGAAGCGATAAAATTATGTTTTATGTAAATTTTCAAATTCTCCAAGGAGGTGGGTAAAAGACGGTTAAAAGTTCAATAAATTTTTATATATATATAATTATTATAAAATGACTCCAATTAATTACATTGAACTTATATAAGTGTTATGTATCAATTTTTACCTAAAATAAATTTAAATAAAAAAATGAAAATAATTAACTAAATAAAAAAAGTCGGTTTTAAATAGTAACCTAGGGTTTTCACTATTCATCAAAAATTGAAAGTTATTAGAAAAATACCAAAATTTCACCCTAGGCTAACTTCGATACTCTGAATCAAAAAATGAAGTCCATTTTGAAGGATAAAATTTAAAAAAATTCAAAAAGTGGAAATTACTATTCATAATGGCTAGTTTTACTAATATTTTCATATCATATCATTGTTTAGTAAAACTCTATATTGCGTACAAAGCAAGATATCGAGGAAGGCCGCAGTTGCGTATAATGAAATCCAAGCTAGTGTTGAATGTAGTAAAAGAATACTTTGATGATTTATAAAATATAAAAACAAAATATTTCTCATAAAAATCTCGAGTGTTACAATATACCGTATATTTATGATTAGTTTTGTAAATTATGGTTAGTATAATTTTTTTAGAAAAGTGATATGTGATCTAGATATTATCAACTAATTGTAAATAGTGAATAAATACACAAGGCAAACATCTTATTTTTGTATGCACATAATGAATTTATATTAATTCAGTTGTGGAATTTCTGATTCCCCAAATACCTTGCAAGATTAAATGAATATTGGATTTATATAATACCTTGATCAGTTTGTAGTTGTATCTATAGATGATATTATAATATATTAGAAGAGTAAGGGATAGAAAGAAGATTCATTGAGGATTGGTATAAATACAACTAATAGTTACAATATGTGTGAAACTTTTTATATGAGTGAATTTTATCTACAAAAGGTTTATTTATGGTCATATAATCTCAAGAGTGGTTATATTAGTGGAACCATTAATTATGGATATTAGGACTCTCCATGTAAATTGAATTTTGATTTTTTATGGTTCGTTAGGCTTCTATTATGGATATGTAATTTTCAAAAGTAGAATTCATGTTATATAATTATTCGGGTATTATTTTCATATGATAATCGAGAGGGAACAATATTTTTATTATTATTAAATATTTCTAGTTATCATATACACAATTTAATAGTGATCAAATAACTAAAAAAGAGGACTACACTTTTGAGACATATAGTTTTATTCATGTATGTTTATGGCTTCTATGTTTTTGTTGATGTTCTTAAAAATCAACGATCTTTTGACAGACCATATCTCTTAAGAAATATTTCATCTTGAATATTTTCTATATTATTATGAAAATCCATATACAAAGAGTTTCATGCTATGGAAACTATAAAGATCCATTTGATTCAACAAATAAAATCTATTTTTCATTTATTTTAGTTTTTACTACTTGTACTCAGTTGAAGTTTAGTGTTAGCTTCTCAATCCAAGTTATAGATAATCTGTTTTTAATTTAGAGTTAGAAAATTTGATTTTATTCTCAATTGTAATGATGTCAACATCATACACTATGTTGTTGAAAACTAGGTCATTTAATAATAATACTAGACTACTAAAATTCATTAATATTGTGGAGATTGCATTTTGAAGAGTGAACTAGGGAATATTTGTGTGCTGAACCACTATGAAATGTTGTTACTTTTATTTCCGTTTGTCTGTGACATATTCTTTGATCGTAATTAAGAAACTTCTTAGACACAATAATTTATGGAGGGTTGTTATATTCATAGTTGTGTAAGATTATTTTAAATTACACAATTCACCCCCTCTTGTGTGTTTTGTATATTCTAACCTAACAAAAACATCTTGATATATATGTTTATATATTTTCCCTTAAATAAAACTGACATAGATATCATTATTCACACAAAAAATATATAAGTTTGTGATACGTTATTTAATTAAAACTCAATAACAATAAATAATCATAATTTTATCATATAATATATTTTTATATGAAATTAATTATTAAAATTATTTAACTCTTAATATTTTTATAAAATATTATTACAATTGCACGCTGTTTAAGAAATTAATTCTTAATTAAATGTAGTTTATATTTATATTTTTCATCATATATTGAAAATTAAAAATATATTTATTAAAAATATATTAAGATAAAATTGCATTTATATTTTAATATACTATATCAAAATTTACTTTGTGTTAAATTTTTATAATTTTCAAATAATATCATTTTTTATAGAAAATTGATGATTTATAGAAATTATATTTTTCATGATTTTATCAATATGTAAAGAAGAACTATATTTTTATAAAAAAATTAATGCGGTGAAATATTAAGTTATTTCATAATGTTAAAAGTTTTAAAATATTATTAGAATATTGGAAAACCATGTCAAACATTTTTTGAACTGAGTAAAATGTCAATTTCATAATGAAAACCATATTATGTATTCATATTAACTAATAAATATTATTGTTAAATTATGATAATTTTTTATTTTAACACCATTTGTCCATTAGTTTATTTAAAATAAATAAATTGATTAAAATTAATAATTTCACCTCATACATTAAATTTATTCTTATTTATATACTTATTATAAAAACAAATTATAATAATTACGTACAATTATTTTTAAATTTACATTTATTAGTCATAGTTATTTTATATAAAACAATTAATAGCATATATAGTATTATTATTCCAAAATATGTTTTTAATATCAATATTAATTAAGATATATTTAAATAAGTAAATGGGGGAAATTGTAATTTACCTTTGGAAATAGTAGACATATGATATCATAATAGTGAAATTATAAAACCTTAAATCACTAAATTGGGTATCCAAATTGACAATATTGGAGAATTATATTTCATATAATTAACCATATAAAATAATTTTTACTTATGGGGGTCTTATTACTTGAATGTATATATTAATAATTTAATATGTTAAGGTAATTCCAAAACTACCCTTCTAATCACCTATAAAAGGAAAAACACAATCTCCTTCTTTACACATCCATATATTCAAAGGTATATTTAATAATATTCGTATATTTCAATCCAATTAGCATGCCCTATAATACATAACCTTTGGAAAAACTTAATTAGCATAATCCCATCATTTTTAAGGATAATCCAAGAAACATCAATGATACATACCTGAGTATTACTCTCCACTTAGTCGTTATTTTTAATATTCATTGTCCTAATATCACAAATATTTATCAATATAATAAATTATTAATTATTAATATACTGAAATGTAATTATATTATCATAACATCAATTATTATTTCAAACCATAAATCTCTTGTATACAAATAATTTCATCGATCATGTGTGTGTGCAAGATACCTCCTCCACGAAACAATGTAGTTTTTTTCACTGCCTCTTATAGATGACAAAAACAATGGTATAATTAAATAATTATGTTTTTGTTAAACTTAAATTTTTCTAAAATTAACAAATTTTACACTCACAGTCATTATATCTAATATACATAGAATGATATTGTTAGTCATGCATCTATGTGGACTGCCACCTCCATGAAGGACATGTCCTATTTCTATTAACTCACTAATATAGATGGAAATAAAAAAGAAATTAATAAATTAATATGACATTTAATAAATTATTATAATTAATAAGTGTATATTATTTTTATATCATCGTTGACATCCTTTGATTAGCAATGGGTTAATTAATGAGCATTACATAAAGACTACATTCTACATAAATGGAAAATTTCAATTGTCATTTCCAACAATAATTAATGGTTATAAGAATGACTTTTTTGGTGATATTTGATATTTATTTCATTTATAAGAACCTCTGGACTTTGTGTTATCATTATTAAATATCAACATCTTACCCATTCAGTAGTTATAAATTTTTTTGTCTATTTACAACCTACTTGGGTGATGATATAGTTTTTATACCGTTATACACTAAGGATTTTTTTTTCAAATAAAAAAATTAATAATCAGTTTTTAAATATTTTATTAAAATTTGTGTGTTCTATTATTAATATCTATAAATTTAAATACTATATTGTTGGTGTTCATTAAAAAAATTCACAATATCATTCTCCTGCTTCATTTCCAAGGGTCATAATTAAAACACTCATGGAATGGATGTGGATCATTGTAAATAATCATGTGATAACTATTAAAAAACCAGAGGTATTATACAAATGATGAACTTGTAATCAAAGAGGAAGCATAAATGTTAATGACACAATCCATGTGAAATATAATTAAAATTGTCAAATCCTGATGTTAGAAATAAATTATCACAAACCACTATATTTATAATAAATAGTTATAAATGACGTGTATATATTACTCATAGGGATTGATAAGTCTATAATATGTATGATTATGATATTTTTATTGTTTCATATAATGTTATAGATTGATTAGTTATGTAGGTAAATTTGTAATGTGTTTTTAATATCAAACTCTTCCATTGAGACACATTCTAAAATATAAAGAAATATACATTTCTATTAGGCATCTGATTGAAAATTGTAATTTCATTATGAAATACCTATTTCTCATGTAATTTTTTTTCATTTTTATGAAAATTATCCTTCCATGGTTTTTGGTGAAATAGTTACTCTTGTCTCAACAGAAGTTATTTTCATAAGAGTCCCAAATTTTATTCATGAAATGGATGTTACAAGTCACATTTCTAAAACCATTTACATTTAAATAAGTTTTATTTCATTCATCGTTATGGAATGAAATCCCTTAGTTAAAATTTTTTCACTATAGAATATCATGTTCCCATTAAAAAAGTATTATTTGATGGAATTACACACAACCTATGCACAATCAATTTTTTTATCCTCATCAATGTTTTACGTGTCAAATGTATTTTCTATAATTATAAATGTTTCCATAATACTTCTCTTCACCTATTATAAATTAGTGTTTTTATCAATATTATCACATGATGGGCTTCCAAAATATGGATTAATGGACATTATATTTTTTCATAGGACTAGTTTTCAAAACTCTTTACTCCCAAAATAATATTATTAAATATTTCAAAATGAATTCATTAGAATTAATTTTTAAAAGGGGAAATATCTTTTAACTATAGTATCATTGAAATGTGTTTAAAAGGAAATGTTATAAATGATTTTAATGGGTCATATTTTACAAAATGTAATCCATTTTATACATTTAAATTAAACCATATCATCTTACCACCATTATATTTTTCCAAGATTTATTATCTTTATAATTTCATGTTATTAAAAAGGAAAATAAAATTATCAATGAATAATAAATTATTCTATTTCAAATGTATTTGAACAAAAAATGGATTTAATTATTTTAAAATATGTTTTGAAATTATTCAATGAGTATTCTTAATATATTTAGTATTATTGATCATTGGTGTTATTAAATTTATAAAATCTAAAATCATTACCTGGATAAGTTTTTAAATTAAATATTTCATCAAGTGTTCAATCCATTACTTAATTTTTTTATTCATAATCTTCAACATGTATAGATATTATTTTCTCTAAATGATTTTCCCCTATGAATTCCCAGTATAAATATATTTTATTAAAGGTTGTTTAATAGGATTATTAATACATTGATATATTAGAGAAATTATTATCCAAAATTTTTATACTATTCTTATAATGTAAAAATTACATTTTCATAATCATATTTTTCATGGAATTTAAATATAATTATGTTTTTTTTATTTTTATATTGATTTATTTTCCATTGTTTTATCATTTTATTATACATGAAATCATTAAATCCTGATTGGGGAACCAGTTTAATAGGATATAAAACAAATTTTGCTTCTATATGTTTCTATTAAATAATGATTAAAATCTTGTGGCACACATATGTAAGATTTTTCATTATGATAGGTTTTCCTAGATAGTGTTCAAATGAATTGGGTAATGTTAATCACTCAAGAGAGGCTACATATGGGATTATAGAGTAACCCAAAATCTTTTTGACGACCTAGGTAGTAATTGATTGAATCTGATGATGGACTATGGAGTATTCATTGGAATATGATTATTTTTTCATAGGTTGTATTCCTTGGAATATGATTATGAAATGTTACTTCTATTAATATATCATTATTATGATGTCATAATATTATATTATCATCAACTTTTTTTCTATGTCACTATGATATAAATCTTTTTATTAAATTATCTCAATCTTATTATCATTAAAATTATGATATCATTTATTGTTTATTGTATCTCATTTTATGCTATATTATTTTGTTTTCACATACTGAGTTTTTTACATCAGCCCATATTATTGTTCACATTATGTTGTTAATGAAATAAAACTATAGGTATGCTAGGAAATGAATAGTAAATTTGTTGGTGAATTTATTAGTGATGTTGATGACCCATTATAAATTTAGTAATATTTAATATAGTGGGAAAATATTTTTTTTATATGAAATGAGATTAAGTAGTTTATGTTTTTTCTAAATAAAACAAAAATATTAACTAAATGGACATTGGATTGTAAAAGTGTGAAATATTATCTACTCCTAGATATATATCAAATAGAGTGTTGTGTTATATTTTTTTATCTATATATTCAACAGGTAGTGTTTAGTGGCACTGTTTTGAATTAGTCACCATGTGGAATACCTTTCAAATATCTTTGAGCACATAGAAAAATGGGTCCCATCAGCATGTCTCGCTAATATTTTGTGTTGATGAGTACACATCATTTCAAAATACGACACTCAGGTATCCATACCTCAATAAATAAATCAAATTCATCAATACCCTCTTCGCAAATAGGATTTTTCCATTACTCAATCAATACCCTGTTCCACCATTAACATTAGGGAAACACCACCACACTACTACTACAAAGTATATTGAATTAAAATGAAACATTATAAATTCACAGATTCCCACATTACATACATATAAATTAACAAAAATTGTAACCTCACAAACCATGAACCCAACCATGCACACACAACAAGCATTTTGTTAAAAAATACAAGAAAATTATCACTACGGTCCTTAGGGAGAGTTGTCCACTGTGAACCCTCTTATAGGTTTTAGTTCATGTAACTACATTGACATCACCCTAACCTAAAGACTCTATGATCTTTTATATCCCAATCACACCACCATAATTTTTCTCCCCCATGATTCATTATATATAATCTAGGACCACACACAAACCCACAAAACATGCCCCAATATAGGCATGGATCATATAATAGTACATGGTATTAACTTTCCATACCTCTACCACCTAGTTATACTTAGTATAATTCTACCAAGAATATATATTTGAAAACACCATATAGGTTATTTTTGTCAATTTATGTAATCGTAACTCTATCGTATAGGAAACGTGTACCCATTCATAGACCATTATATTGTAATGTAATGCATGTACTGGTGATCTATGTTTCTTAATACATCCCTTGTACAAAGGGGATATATATCTATCACAAAGGAACATCCTGTACTTGGTTCCACATTACCATTCATTAGAGAAATTGAAATTGTTTAGCTATGTAGAATGAAACTATCATGTTACAAGGGAATACACTATATTTTTTTTGAGAAGTAAAATAAATTACACCCTTATTAGTAATAATATCATATACATTTCCATTTCATGTGATTCCTGTGTTCCAAATATTTTGAATTTATGTATTATTCATACCAACGGGATAAGATAGAAAATCATAATTTAAAATATCTTTTAAATGATAACAATAAAATAACCCTCTCAATAAAAATAATGATTAAAATGTAAAATAATATTTTACTATTTATAGACATCAGTCCCCAACAAAATGGTGTTCATAGATCACTATTCTGAGGTACAACATATGCTATGATGCATTCCAAAACTAGTTTTCTAACTTATATGAAAATAAAAAGTCAAAAATAAAATATTGGATGCCAATTTGGATGACTTTAACCCAAAAAACCATGAATTCTAGAGTTCTATATGCCATTAATAACACATCCTTATATTCTATAGGCTACTGCCTATTGATTAGAATAATATCTATACAATGTGTTGGATAATCCAAAAAATAATTCATAAAATATGGTGGATATAACTATATAATCATCTATAACTTTAATTTGAGTAAAAATAAATTAATTAACATAGTACTATGTCAAATGAATCTAGTACAAACATCTATTTATACAAACTCATAATTATTAAATTCACTTAAATTGATAATACACTAAACCAATCACACATAAAAAGAATAAAGGAAAATAATTATTCAAAAATCCCCAATACCATCCCTTGTTTGAAGCTTATTCTCATTACCAACTCGTTTAGTTGTTCAGGTCTCATGCACTATAAATCCTATTTTCTAACCTAAAAGAAAACATATGATCTATATATAGACCATAGTTCCCAAGAAATATTTGAGAAATATATATCTCTAGTTCTTAACGAGTTCCTCTAGCATGGAACCTCATATTAATACATAAATAAATAAAGTAAACATGCCACATTTATTCTATAGATATCATATTCTAACTGAGCCCACATGAATACCTCATGCCATGTATCTGGTTGTTGACAAGGCCACAACAACACTAGATCATAAACAATTTGATGTTATCCTGGTATGTGACTCATCATGTGGTTCCATTATGGTATTAATCCTTTTCCATAACTGAATTCATACCCACAGACTCAGGGTATGCTTCGTTTAATACACTGAACTACTACCTGAAGGATAATGTTCTAAAGCTAATGACAAGTCTACTCCCACTAACTAATCATTCATGGTATGGTTCAATGTACACAATTAAAAAAATATTATGATACATCTCATCATGGATAGTTCTCAACCCAAGGATACTCTATAGAAGGCCCATCATCGTGACCCAAAACTCTTATGTACTGTCTAACATCATGAACAATGACTCTATATCTCATAGTATAGTACATATTGCATAATCACACTAATGGAGTGTAAGGTGCATTATATTAAATCAACCACAGGGGTTTTCAACCATCAAAAACACAATAGAAAGTACACAAATGAATCAAAAATTAAGGTAGGATCCCAGGCCCCAAACTCATAAGTTCTTCACCTAGGTTCAATTTACTCAAAACTACACTCATATATTAATATATATCACCTAACCCATCTAAGAATAAACATGGAATTGCAGACCCATCAAATTCTCCTCACTATATACAGTCAAAACATCACGTAGACTCATCGTATCCAAGTCAAAAAGGACTGGTTAAAAACCCATCTAAAACCACATCAGTATCCGGATTAAAAGTCCCTAATAACTTCAAAAGATACCACACTAAGGTACCATATCACATATACTATGAGAGATTATTCAGCATTTCCCATAGTATTTTCCACCTTTTCTATTCCATATAACATGTCGAAGGACTCACCGCAACCATAATTCCTACCAAGACTAAAAAAACCAATTATAATGTTGTATAATATATCAAATGAGATGAACTACTATGTGATTAATTTCAAATAGGACTCCATCCATCTCACCCATTCGACTATGAATACTGAAACAAACCTAGGTTGAATTTATAAGATCATATATTTTTTAACCTACCCATAGACTCACATAATCATTGTTGAAATCCTCAAAAAAAATTGAGAGAGTCTTCAAGAGATTCAAAATTTCCATGGTTTTAATGAGAACAAATAATAAACAAAAGGATGAAAACATTATACTATCAATATTCAGAAGTATTAGTTGACCAATATTAAACAACCTAATCCCATTATATAAGTATACATGAAAACATTCATGAAAAAATATGTATATGATCATGTATTTGAGGGACATCCTACCTTCGGGAGGGTGACACTACAAAAAATATACTATGCTGACCCCCACCCAAGATTGTCATTACATATTCAAATATCATACCATCACCCGGTATTTAATAATCACCATAACATGTGAATGGAAATAAACTTCATTTTATATCCACCTAGATCATAATCATTTCATATAATCAAAAATAATCCTCAAATATAGAATATATAACCATTATCTATATATATTATCTAGAAATACGTAACAAATCCGAGAAAAAAATAAATAGGAAACAAATGTGAATATGAACAGAGGATGAAATTGAAGATTTAACCAAATATATCTATCTGATAAATCTGAAAACATTCCCCCATTATGGGAATTAAATGGATTTGTATGAATGGATATATGACTGATTATCCTCCATGCACATCCCCATAAAATCTAAATTACAGGAGTTGAATGTTAAATTTAAAGTCTTACGGTATTTAAAAATAGATATGACATTTTCTATATCATAGAGAAGACTAATATTCCTTATCCCACATCAATTATCAATCACCTCGAGGGAACCCCCAAAAAACTGAATATTTATAAGGATGTGTTATATCCCTCCCACCATTCCACACTATAGCTTTTCATCATATTGTATAGTGTAGCTAGACCCATGTGTATGGGCTACCCCATAATCACACCCTTTAATCCATAGTATATCTCCAAGGATACACCACATCACACATCAACCAGGACCATGTTGTGGCATTAACTCCTGTCATTGGTTTAAATGTATCCTAACTTCAGGATTTCCTAGACATCATCATCTAACTCATTCAACATGTCAATTTAAGTTTCATTTTTTCATCAACCCTATACATCTGACATTGGATACAGTTACACAGAACCCTTCCGAAGAACCATATATATCCTCGCTATTGGGGTTACCTGTGTCCCTCTCCCATTTTGGAAAACTAAAAAATGGACGACCACATGATATAATTTCATTGAGGGGCTATGTCGTAGTATATCTCAAAAAGGAACACCATTTCATTGTCCCTCTACCTATAAAAAATGAATCTCCTCCATAAGCACCCACAACACCATACACCAATATGATATTATTTTCTCTACTTAGAGTAGGTAAAATATTAGTTAAGGGCCATCATACCCAGATTCTAACACCAATTTAATCACCCAATGAACAGAATGCATTGTTACACAATGAAATATATCTTAGGGACATAGAAAATGTCGAATTACTTTTCTTAATTATTGTTACATAATGACAAATCCAATGAATGAAATATTCAAACGTCCACCAAATAAATTGATCAAAAAATATGAGGGGTGTTTCAATTCATTCACCATTAATTATGTTATAATCTTTTTATCCTCCAAAATGAATAAAAAATTCCAAAAAAATTGTCATTCTACAATTCCATTCATAGAATCTTCTATTGGAACACTTGGATTTCTTAAAAAAACATTATCTCCCATCATGTTATAATTTCTTTCCATATATCTGTGGTTAGAACATATAATGTATGACCCATTAAAAATTAATTTAGTCACTTCATGGTTGAGATATTGATGTTTCAAATTTTCCTCCACATTTTATCCCTTTGGATCCAAGATAAACAGTTATGATGTCCACAAATCCACCAAAATAGTTTCACAATATATTTACCTTGTACTGAGAGTCATCATGTCTATATTTTCATAGATTCTTCTATTTATTAATTAATTTTATATTTTTATATATGTAATTCCAACATATTTATCCTACCATGTGATAGGCTTTAAATTTTTTAATAGTTTAATAATATTTATTCCCGACCCTTAATAAAATAATCATGTCAAATACTTCCACTTCCATATATTTTATCCTTAAACCCACTTCTCATCATTATTTTATCCTAATCCCAGGTAGAGTTTTGAGGGGTATTATACATTTGTTTTATGTCGCCACTATTTATATTTTATCCAACTTCATAGGTGATTTCATTATATAGATCAATTTTTTCTTTTATCATTACACCCATTCTAATGAAATATCTATTGGAGGACACCTCTACTACATCAAACCTTTTATTTCAAAAACAAAATTATCCATGAATGAATAATTTTCATCATTCCAAATTTCCAGTTGATACATAATATCATACATGAATTTGATATATGTTTAGTTGAAACCTAAAAATTATCTAGATTGAAAAAATTATGTCATTTACACTTTTCCATGAATCATTACCCTATGAGAAATTGACTATTTGAAATGAAAATTTAATATTTTTTGCATTATTCCAAAACAATGTCATATTCATATATAACAATAAAATAAATATTGTTTAAATTAATTAGAATTTGAAATTATCTAGGATCGTTCTACTTCATTCACATTTTCAACTTAATATTTGACTTAAGATTTACCGAATTTTGAATTTTCAATCATATATCATTATTTATTGATATTTAATCATCTATTGGGGTAGAAATTACAACCAATTTTCCACCCATTTATTTTATAAATATATTTTCATTATATTATACATCTCAATGGTAGTAGCACAATGATAAATTTTCTTATACAATACATTGGATAAAGATTATTTCAAGATCTTTTATCTCCCCAAATATCTAATACATTGATCGTACATAGTCATGTTAGTACCATGTATAATATTATCCATGTTCTCTTCACTATATATATGTAGAAAACAATAAATTATTTTCATAAATTAAATGAAGTATCATTCGATAATGTATGCTTTATTATTGAATAATTTTACAAAAATATATGCATATATATTTAGGTATTGAACCATAGTGTTAGAACCTTTTGGATTTGATACTACGTATTAAGAATAATCAAAAAATAATATACAATGATGAGGGGGATCAAGGTGCATGTAGAATAAAATATTTTATCTTCTCATAGAATCCATGGCTATTAGGAGATTTTTCTCTCATAGAATCAAAATAATTCAATATCTATCTATATTTTTGTTTAAACTTATCTCATAAAATGATTAATATTAATTGATAATATAAAAAATCACAAAAATGGGTTTTAAATATATCATGAGTAAGGGACAATCCATGGAGTATAAACACTCAGATGCTTCAATACACCAAAATCTGTTATAGTCACTTTTATAGGATGAATGTTAATAGTTCAGGGCCAATTATTTCTATAGAACACTCTTATTAGAGGTTTCTATAAATAGTCATTATCAATTAAATGCCGAGTATCTCATCAATTCAACTATGAACTACTTTGGGGATAAAAATAGATTGTTTATAGACATGAGGTTCTTCCATGTTCAACATTGTAGAATACAATAATCATATCCCAATATTTGAAACTTCATTGAAGTTAATTTTAAATAATCATTCCATCCTCTGTGAAATGATGATATCAAATCCTTGATGTATGGGATGAGTCACTACTATTGACAAACTAAAAAATGTAGCATGTTTTCATTTTGATGGAAATAATTCTAAACTATTATTATATTGTATTGTTCCCACCTTATAAGATATATAGAGATGTATTGATCATATAATATTCTATACTAAACTATTTAACTAAAATAGATAAGAAAATACTATTTCATTATGTGTATTATTCATTACCTCCCATGAAATAATGATACTCAATTCTATTAATACTCTCTTTCTTTTGTAATAATGATATTCATTTGTATTTATCATATTCTAGTACTAATACATGTATTTTATATAATCTTTTACACATTAATCTCTTCGAAAAATTAGTTAGAATCAATTATTATTTTGATAACCTTATGGAATAATTATTGGTTTTCCATACAATTAAATGTATTCATACTATGTTTATAAAACCTTGAAAACACTTTATATCTCATGAAATCATTTTAATAAAAACACAAAATGGTTTTTTAGAATTTCGTGAAATAATTTTGTTACAAATTAACTTTCTTCTTCATGACATTGTATTTTACTTTCATTGAATGATTATGATGTCATATCATTATTTATTGAATGATTTATAATCAAAAATATGTTCCAACAAATTCTATCAATATATATTATTCAACACCTTTGAATATAATTACTTGATCCTTTAGTAATTCTCAATCATTAATACTACCATTGTGTGACATAATAATTTAGAGTGTCATATTAATTCTTGTTGTAAATAACTAATAGTTAAATGTCAAAATCATAAACATCATTTATATTTATATTTAATAATGATATGAAATTCCTATGCTGACATAATTAAATTATTGATTATTCTTGTCCGCCTAAAATGTTACAGAATGATCTTCTTCCCTGGTGTTTGTAGTGGAAAATATGATGTTTCATTTTTAGTCACCTATGAAAAATCATGGTGTTATTATGATTCATGTCACATGATTACATTCATTTTTGGATGTGTTACAAATCATATTCTACAATACTTTATTTATTAAAATTATAGAGAAATCAGATAATCAATTTCATTACCATTTTATTTTTTATATCTATTATCTCTGTGTAAAAGTATTTACCTCAATGATATTGAATGTATATATTACTCATACACATTTGAATATTGATACTATTTATAACTTTCCCTTATATATAATAATGAAATTAAATTTTATCTTACCCATGTACACTATGAAATTTCTAATTATTTACCCAAAATAAAAATAAAAATAAGTAATATAGTATAAAGAATGATTCTAATATTCCATTAAGTCCTCTCAGCACCATTTACAAAAAAAATGTATAATTTTGTGATTTTGACCTATTTTTCTTGAAACCATTTCAAACCATAAAATAAAACTGAATTTTGATTTAAATTTTCTATAAAATAGACTTAAATTCCATTACAAATTATATTTCAGAATAGTTTACAATTTTTTTATTTGTATTGGAGACCTGGATGTGTTATAGGAAGAAGTTATACAGTTTTTAAATATTTATAAAATCTCTAACATCACTAATATCATTTTTATTTATATTGAAATATGATTACTTCATACAACAACAAAACAATTCAGAATATATTAGCAACCATCTAGAAATTATAATCATCATAAAAAAATATATTACTTCATACAATTACCTAATAAATTCTTAACATTCATTTACTTTGAAATATTGTTAAATAAATGTCTCATCATCATTAATATACATTTACAAAATTATTACTTACCATATATAACATGATCATCCTCTAATACCAATGGCATGAATTCCATTTCTATGGATTAATAACCTAACCATGTTTCTTATGATTATGGTAACCAAAAATATCGTAATCAATGACACCATTTATTCTAATATGATAATTTGTGAACTTATAAAAAATACCACAATTATTTACAATAAATCCAAAAAAACTCTAGGTATCAACAATAATGGATCATATACATTGAATACCTTCATATATTGAGAAACAATTCCCATTTCCCTCTCACAAGACTCCAATAGTCCTCATAATTGATACCATGAAACAAATTAGAGTTGTACACAAATCCCTTAAAACCTATCCTATAAAGGATTAGTAATAGTAAACAAACTCTTAATTAAATATTAATCTCATTAAAAATACACATCACTATAATAAAGTAAATGGTTTTTATAGTGTTTTCCCTTAGTTACATTAAATAAAATACTACAGGAATTAAACTATAAATTATATGTAATTTTTAACGATTAGAAACATCCATAATCCTTTCCTAAATTTCATATAACATGAAAAATTATGGGATTAACATCATTTTCAGGAACATTCATTAATGAATTTTCCTAGGTATGGAATGAATAAATACTATATCTCTAACAAAAAACTTTAGTGGTTGGTATTTCTGATTAGCATAAGACTTTAAACTACATTGATACAATCTATTCAATTACTAGTAATCCATACCCAATATCATATTTTTTGAACAATTCTATTCCCAAAGTAGGATTTTTCTTCCTCTTCCATCCAATATAATTATATTTAACATGAATTCTTATATATTTCCTCAAATACAACAATATAAAGTGTTTATTGATAGCTATTATTATTAAAAACTCTTTCAAAATCATATAAAATTGATAAAAACCAAAAAACAATAATGCATACTTACTCAATTATTTGATCATTTATCTAAATAGTTTTCGTAAATTATCCAGTTTTCTATGGATAATAAAGCATTCTAAACTTCTATTGAGTAACCAAAGACTTTCATAATACCTATAAAATATGAGATGTAGATATATCATTTGAATGGATATAATATTTTTATGATTCACATGAATCCTTATAATAATTATGCCACCAAATGTTTGTATGCTCACCAATAGTATGTGTCATCTTGATTAGAATATATTATGTAATTTTATTGACTGTATCAATAATAGCATTGTTTGAATATTTTTCCTTCAATGATATCGGAAAAACACTTATGATATTTATAATAGAAATATTCCACATTAAATTTATTAAAGATAAGGATTGAATCATAATTGATACTCTTTGAAGTTCTTATTTAACTATTAACATTTAAAACATATCTAAATTAATCCTTAAATGAAATGATTTATACCTGATGAAATGTTTTCTCCAAACAACTATGGTATATGTTGGCTAGTATTGGATATATAAATCAACAAGAATTAAATATATCCCATATCACTTACTAATGAAAATCCTATTAAAAAAATTTTTCATATAAAACTTTGTTAGAAAATAACCATTAATAGTCTACTTGGGTATGTTCTCCCACCCTAAAATAACTCATGAAAAACACAGTCACCCTTCTAGTTAATTTCATCATTGGAACTACTAGATATGATAAATCCATATTGAACTGAAGTAATTAATCTAAAAAATAATTAAAATATTCAATTATAAAATATTAATTACTATCAACTAATAAATTATAGAAATCTAAATCTTGGGTTTTATTCTATATTCTAGCTTAAAGAAAATATTCTTAGGGAATTTGAGCTCTCAGATACAAAAATTGAATATTTAATAGTTTTCATGAAATTTAAATCACAACGTGACTTGAATAATAGATTAATTTTACTCCTTATCCAAATTATTTCATGATTATATCCGTATATCATCGAAAAAATTTATTTTAAAAAATATATATAAAGAATGAAAACCATATTCATCATATCCATAAATATATATTTTATGCCTTGACCTATTTTAAATAACAATTAATTTAAAATTGATATACCACATTTGAGAAGGTAACTTTTTGACATATTAATCTCTTACTCATTGTTGGTGATATCATGATATAATATTTATTTTATACAACTTAAAATATCCCTTAAACCAATCAAGAAAACCATCATTCTATGAATGAGGATATATATTCTTAATGTTCACCCAGTTTAGAATATCATGAAAAGAAAAAAAATGAACACATTCCCATCTATATTTTTAGATTATAGAACCAAAGCACCACTTAAAACCCAACTTCATCTAATAAACCCCTTTAGACTCACACACATCAATATGGATCCTCATTTCTATGATCATGGGTCAATTTATGCATTATTGAGTTGTAATTATCAGATTAATTTATAGTACCAAGTCAGAATCAAACTCCATTTATCTTTTTAAAGAAAACATTGCAATGTTTTAAGGAAGACACTATAATAGATATTACCCACTAGATAAAAAATAACAGAACACTAAAATTGTCCAAATAGTATCACAAATATATAATTTATAATTATCTTAAGAATAATTAAATCATGGATAGAAATATTTTAATGATATTTTCACTCTCGTTAAAAAACATTATATTTATTAGAAGATGAAAATATGGTCACTCATCTTTGATAACAATAGAAATTTTCTCAGAAACATGTTGACTAATAATTTCCAAAAATCACATGAAATATTTCATATAAGTAATATATATTTCTTAAAAAAATTTCAAAATAAAATTGAATACGACTTGTTGTAAATATTTTAATAGGGTCATCTATTTTTAAAACTATAGTACCCACTATCAAAATTTTGGGTACCAACCATGGTATTATTAATCAATATATAATCACCTAATGTTGAATAACTCTTATTAATATCCATTAGTTTCCCCTCCATTCCAAATAACTGATCAATCTATGAACCTCAACCCTATCCCAGAGTCTTCTAACTCCTATATGATAAATTTACCTACTAATAATATTATTGGAAATCTATTTCACCCTCGTATGTAACCCTCTTAAATATATTAAATAAATACTAAAATATATTCCACTAACTCAAGAATGAAATGCCTAATAATGATTATTATATAAACCACTAATCTTATGTATTATATTATAGTAAATTTGTTGTAATATGTAATATTTTATTGTAATAATAATAATTTTTCCACTCAATAATAAAGTAATTATTAATTATGAACCCTTCAGCTATAATGATAACACAATAATAGATCCCCAACTTCTAAAAATGGGGTAGATAATGTTTTCCCTGGTCTAGTTCGTTAATCAACATCCCTATGATAATCATTCACCATTTACATTATACTACTCCTAGATACACCATATCCTACTATGTGTCATATTTATTATTATATATCCTTCTCTTCCATTATATATTTGTGGAAAACATCTTTGGAAGTATTTAAAATTATTAAAACCCTAAAATGTTGTTATAATATTACCCAATACAAAAAAAACATATATAATAGTCTTCTCCCCAATAATGGTCAACAAAGAACAATGAATTTAAATAAAAATATAGGAATAAGAATGAATCATTATATTAACCTAATTTAAATCCATGATCATTTATCCACTGTAAAATTTTATAATTTTTAAGAAAAATTACTCAAATTAAATAGTATGAAAAGCATCTAACATTAATCCCATTGTGATATTTTCATGTAAAAAATATCCCATGAACCTTATGCTGTTAATTAGTTAATATTGGTTATAATAATCATTTGTTTCCCATATAGTGCATATAATTTCCGTAATATTTTATACATTACTTATATAAAACCTCTACACAGTATGTCCCACTATATCACAAAAGAAAATATTATTTGTTCTAAAAAAATACAAAATTGCATCTATCACCACAAAATCCTCCTCAAACTGTCTCCTCCCTAATTTATGAATAAACTTCTGTTAACAATTATAATTATTATACACTATTAGGGTCTCGTACTCTCCCCCATGATGAATATTTATATCATCTCCCTCAATAATTCACAATTCAGATTATTCCAACTAAATCTTGTTTCAATAAGGATAATTCATATACATATATAGTGGAATAATTATTCAAAAAATCAACCTGATTGATTGAAATAAATATAAAAATTTAAATTTATTTATTACAACATACATCAATTCCAACTCATGACTATAAGGTATTATGAAAAATCAAACTAAACAAAAAATATCAATAAATTAATCTTATATAACATTTTTTACAAATAACTAATTCATGAAAATATTGATTAGTTTATAAATAATCTAATTATTTAACTAAAATAAAATCACTATTAAATAAAAAATTTATGTATATACATATGACATATCCCAACATTGTAAATTGATGTCTGAATAACCCGACATTAAACCATAATAAGAATGAATATCATACTACTGAATTTCATTTATAGTAAAAATAATATTAAATAAAAACATTCATAGAATATTATACTTATATTAATGTTATGTTGGAAAATAATACACTTAAATATTCTATATCACATATTAATTATTAATACTACATTCAAAACATTTAAAATACCAAACTACATAAAATAAACTATTTGAATTCCATTTTATAAAATCCATCCATGGAATAACAATGCCACTGAGGAAAATCATCACATAGGCTCATGTGTGATCACTAATTACATGAGGTTTGAGATTAAATCCAATTTTACAAAAGAATAAAATTGAAATAGATTTATATTATAATGTGCTATCAAAATCAATACGACAATATAATTGAATTTCAAAATTAATTGAAAAAATGAAATTAATTCTTCAAAAAATTTAGTAACCACCATAAAATAAACCAAATGATTCCAAAAACAAAATTGGGCATCAATATATATTCCACTTGTTCTGAAAAGAGCAGTAAAAATCAAAATAAAATACTTTTTTACAACCACTTCATGCGACTACATATGTATAACAAATATATTCTAACATAACATTTGATGTCAAATCCTATATATGAAAGCCCTTTTCAAGTAGTTTGGGTTTGGCTTAGTGGTAAGCACCCTGTAATCCTACAGGAAAAATGGGGGTTCAAAACCCATGGGGCATAGGGTACTGTAGCAGTACTATGGCGTACTGTAGCTATGGTGGTACTATTGATCGGCATGTACTATAGCGGTGGAAGGACACTATAGCGACGGTAGGGTACTATAGCAGCGGTGGGCACTGTACCAGCTGGGTTACTATTCACAAAATGGGCCTTAGGGAAACAATTTGGGCCTACAGGATGTGTAATGGGATACAAGCCCACTGGGCCTTCGGGCTATATAATGGGTCTCCCTCTACCCAGTTAAAATATGTATTTTATTTTCTTTAATACTAAAATGAGGCTTCAGCCACAAACATTAAAAAAAGCCCTTTTCAATCAATACATAAAATATGTACATAACTCTCATTTATATAAGTTATGTATTCCTATTTAATGTAATGAAATTAACAATAAATATAACGGTAACTATAAATATAACATGAATTATAATGTGTTCAAATATAATAAATGTAATTATACTAAATTACATAATCATATCGTTTAAAAAACTCATTTTAACAGATTATGAGATAAACAGTAAACATAAGAACATGAATATCAACTGTGACTAGTTATTATATTATCCCTATTTAATATCCTATATTTTTCCAATATGAGAATATCCTTCTAAACACTAATGGATTCCAAAAATTAAGCCATTTTTTGTTTTGTAAGATAGTATATTATATGGTACAAATAAATCGAATACAACTCACTAAAATATCAAAAAATATTTTTTAGTAAAAAATAACAAATATGAAGGATAAACAAATAAAAAATATTAAAAATATTACCATTAGATAATAAACATGGGGATTTTTTTTAGAATTTCAAATTATTGGGTGTCATGGTCTCCAAAGAATAACACACATGAAAACACTATTGAATTAGTAATGGAAATGATTATAAATAAGTTATAAATATTACAAATTAAATATAAAGAACATTTAGATATTATTTTTTATTTAAATAACTAGGATTTAAGGTGTATATATATGGAATTTAAAGAAAACATAACCATTGAAAATATAGTTGATAAAAAAATAAACTGACTAATATAATAATGAAATAACCATAACATAATTAAAATACCAATATATATGTGTAAAAATATAATAAATATTATATGTAATATAATAAATTTTTATTTATATTTTTTGAACATTAATAAAGATATTTGTTTGGTAAACAACAATGTTATTATTAATAAACAATTATTTTTTTAAATCCAAAAAATTATTGATTTTATATTTTTTCTCATTTTTTTCTAATATATATTTTAGTGTTTTGGAATCATCAAGGTATAATAAATCAATAGTGCATTTGTATGTCAATTATTGGAATTTTTTATTTTTTTTGAACTAAAAAGACACACAATTATCTATGTGAAAAAATATTTTCAAATATTAAATATGTTATTAATTAATGAAAAAATTATATTAAAATTTTATATTTAATTTATAAAATTTCATTTAATTTTTTTTCATAAATATTATTACATTTATGTTTTTATGAAATTTTTAATATTATAAGAACATGATTTTTATCATATTTGAGGAATTTTAAAATAAGATTTTTGATTGTATGAAATTAATTTTCTTGGAAAAAAAATTTATTTTTTTAATTAGAATGATTAAATAATTTATGGGTAAAATTTTGATATTTTACATATTTTTTTAATAAATTAGAGGAATATAATTAAATAATGATTTAATAATAACATCCTCATATAATAACAACATTCTTTCAATGTTCAACACATTGTTTTGGGTATGAGAACATGATATGCTATAAATATTCATATGGAAGACCAATATCTCATGTATTAGAAATTAATTATTTATATATTAAATATTTTATCAAAAAAAAACCCCTTTATTTATAAATACCCCTTGTCACCCCCAATGAAAAATGACTTACAAAATAAAAAATAAAAAATATATATTAGGTTTGGTACTACAGATGGGGATGGTGAAAAAATAGTATCTCTTTTCCTTTGTATAATGTTATTAATTTGAATAAATCCTTATGATAGGAATGTTATAAATTTATTCATTATAATTTATTCATACCTTGTATGAAATAATATGATATTCAGGTAATAACTATACGATTTTTACAATATTTATACTTGTTGTGAGAGACTACTCTTTTTCATGCTGAAAATTTTTGGAGTGAAATTTCTTATCACTATGAAATTATAGTGAATAAAAATTCATGAATCTACCTCACAAGTTTTCAACTAGAATCAATAACTTCTATTTATAAGAAGGGTTCTTCTGTTTACTTTTTTTACAGTAATGTAATTTATTTGATAATAACCACCTAATCTAAAAACATTTTCACTCTATAATAATAAAGATCTACAATATTGAATTTAATGCATGGAGATCATGAAAATTTCCAATTATTAAATAATTTGACTGCATGTATATTTCAATGTGGAATAATGAAAATTATACTCCTCTCAATGTGTTTACTTCAGGATAATGTTCATATATATTACAACCTTTGATTATGAACACCAACTACTTCATCATTAAAAACATTATTCTTTTATCAACATATGTTAGTTCATAATGCCTTGAAAACTTTAGTAACATTGATATGAAATAAGTCAATATTCTTTGGCAGGACTCTCTCTTAAATGCAATAGAGTATTGGTATCCCTCTCAATTTTAAATTCATGAAATAAATACTAGTTTCAAATTTCTCATAATAAAATTTATGACCATTTGAAGAATATTTCCTATGTTCTGCTCTTCTTAAAAATAACTCTATGGTAGAATTTAATACCTTTATAAATTTTTATTGTTTAATATATAATTCAAAATTGAAATGTAATATCATATAGACGACATAATGAGTTGTATTTATTTTTTGATATGGTATTTTTATATCTATTAACTGCTATTATCTAAAATTCAAAGTGTATTTTTCTTTTTTAATTGTTTAAATTCATTTCCTATTTCAAAAACATTTCCAGTGGCATTTATATCTTAGTAATGATTGGTAAGAAATATATAGTGAAAAAAGAAACAAAAAAAGTCTCACAAAGTAAACAACTATGTCATATACCACATCATTTCTTAAAAACACCATTTACTCAAATTTATTAGAGATATGTTGTAGTAATTATAGTCTATTAATTTTCCACTCACCATTATATTTATTATGGAACCACCATTATCACCAATATGACAAAGACCTCTTGTTCTTGAATAATTCATCTTCAGTAGCAATGATTTTTTTGTCACCATTTTTTGATGAATCTATAGATCATTTCATAATTAAATCATCATATTTTATTGTAATTTCTATTGGAATATAAAATCCATGAACGTCATCATTTTTTTGGTTATCATATGATTTTTAAAATCATATGATAACCAAATAAATATTATTATCATGGAAGACACTTAATTTTACTGTATTAGAAATATTATTTCTTTTTATGATAGATTTCAAAGTCATAAGAAAAGAGTTGAATGAATAAGTAATACTATGGAAAAAATTCATATGATATATATGAAATTACGATTCCAAATTACTAATATTTGAGGCAAAAAGGACTTATTATCTAATTAGAGTCATATGAATTTGAAAATTCATATAATTAATATTAATGATATATAAAAATTCATACATTAAAATCAAATTCATATGATTATTCAATAACTCAATTTTTGTAACGTTTTGAACTCTATATAATAATTTATTATTCAGAGGAATTACATAGTGAAACAATAAAAACTCATGATTTTACTAATTTATTAACTACTCAACAATATGTGACATCAAGAAACTCTAGAGGACATGTTATCATTATTCATATAGAGTGCATGAATTGTTTAATATTCATATTTTATTCAATTAATAAACTCTACATCATCTATGAACTCTATATCACAACTCTTCATGGATCATGGATTAGCTATTTTTTTGAAACATATAAATTCATGATAATGTCCAATGGATGAAGAGTATTACAAAAACATAAAAAAAATTAACTGAAGTCAATATATTTTATATGAGGTTGATAATAAATAAAATTTCATCAATGATTCCAAGGTAACATCAATCACCCACTCTGTATTTCATTAAATCCCATGAAACTCGTCCTCAACACTGTATCAAACCTTGACATATTATTCAAGAGGTTCAAAATAATTTCCACTATCCAAAGACAAATATAATGTCTCCAAATCATTATTTACCTTTTTTATTAAACATTATCTCAAAAGAGATGAACCAATATTTGGACCTTCGTTAAGATCATTCCACATCAATTCATGAAATCACTAACTCCAAAAAAACACCTTTTCAAAATAAATATATCCCCTGAAATAAAGATTGAAATATACACACAACATATTCCAACAAAGAGTTTTGTACATACATATTCACCATTTCCATTATAATAAATGATTTCTGGGGTGAACTCCGAATTTTATTTAACGATGTTTGAGGGGTTTGTAGATTTTTTTGCTATAGTGACTCAAATATTTCCAATTTGTTAAACATAGTGTAGATATATATAAATTTACCTTTTGTTGGAATAAATTTAATCCTTTTGTATATATTATTTACATTTTACTTATTTAATGATCACTAATATCAATATTCTGGGACCTTTATTATTATTTTAAATTTTAATAAACTTCTATAAAACATTTATTTTTACAATTCTTTCTAATTGGTACTTCAACATTCACCCCCAGATCATTCATCCTCACCATAGTAAAAATAATTATAGGTAACACAATGGTTATAAGAACATATTCTCTATTTATTTTACTCAATATAACAGAGATATATTTCCACTAACACAAACTCACACAATTGTATCTTGGGAAGAAAGTTTCATCTTATGTAGAATTTTTGTTAACAAAATTATCAGCCGAAATTGTTATTTCATTTTTCCAAAAAAGTGTTGAAATGTATTCTAATGATAACTTGTAAAAATTATAGCATTAGAATATAAAATTATAATTACTTTCCATTATTCATTTCATTCACATACAAGATGGTTTTAAATTTTCATTAATGTATTTTATCTCCATTAGGAAATCATCCAACCTTGAATACATATCACTTGGGGAAGGTTCTATTCCATAATGATACTTATTGAATTTTAATACTATTAATCCTTCAGTATCATTAACAAATCCATATGGTTTTGTCAATATAAACAACTTTTTAATGATCACCATTTAAGAAGTCATATTGTACAGCCATTTTTGAAGTATTATATTACTAAAATGGTTTTATATCATGAAATATTATAATAGCATCAATTATTTCATCTAGATAAAAGGTATCTTCAAAATAATATCATTATTCTTGATTTTTTCCCTTCGATAAAAGTTTGAATTTATTCCTTGAATGTTTTCCCTGAAGATTATTCTTGTTCTTAATACCCACATTGTCTCAACAAAATTTTAAACATCTGGCCTGATAATAAGATACAATATTGAATTATTTTATATTTTTATCAGTTATTAATATATACAAAAATTACACATATCATATTAATATGATTATTTTATTTATTTACATTCAACATGATTCGTCCATGTGGTTTGATTTTCAAATATCTTTCTCCTTATAGATAGATGTACTATGTGAACATCACATCATTGCTTTCATCAGGATCCCATAGGATTAAAATATTCTGTAATGATGTTATAAAACTCCACATGTTTTTTCAATCATTAGTACTTCTATTTTTAATTTTATTCAATTTCCACTTCTTAATATATCATAAAAATCAATATCTCTCATATGAGGCTAAACACGAGGCAGTTTTTCACTAATCTTTTTAGAAATTAACCTAATATTTCCATTATGTTAATCAAAATATAAAACATCCCAATAGTGAGTTATTGGAATTTTTTGATGACTTTGACATCATCATATTAAAAACACGTTTCAAATATTCAATCATTTTTATTCATTCCCCTTTCACATTTGTCCAAAAAAATATACCTTAGAATTTGTCATCAAATTTCCGTTGAATTTAATATTTAATTGGGATATTTCAAGGGCTCCGATAGAATGTAGTGGATGAAAATATATGATTGTATTTATATAAAATTTCATATGAATTCATATTTAAATTTTTGTGAAAATAATCAATTCTGAATGTATACCACTTCCCTCTAATATTATTTTTTTATTCTAAACTCAACAATATTTTTTCTCAGAATTTCTAAATAAAATATTCATTTATTAATAAACAAATTTATATTCTATTTCATAATTTGTGATATATTTATGTTTAAAACATTACATTTCAAAAAAACATTCAAAATATCTTATAAGGTATTGCTATAACACCCCAGGTTAATAAAGAATATGACATTTTCACATTTATCCATATTTGTGAATAAAATATTAATATAACTTTAACGGGGATGCTATGCTCGATGGCGTACCCAATACGCAACAACATGTTTCTTGGGAATCTTACGTTGCACTCTAATAATAAAATAATATTATTTTAAATTGTAGTTAATGCCTAGCCATTGTAAAGGCAGGAATGAACAGAACTAACAAAATAATTATTATATATGTTTGTCAAATATTTTTACTTTTTACCATAAATGTTAGAGGATTAAAAATGAGAATGAATCCAATTTTAAGCGTAAACATTATAATATAATTTAAAAGTTCGATTAACCGTATTTTGATGACGATCCTCTTTTAAATACACTTTTTGAAAATTATATGTGATATATTTGAAAAAATAAAATTCTTTTTTAGAATTAGAACATCAAAATTTACTTTCTGTAAAGTTTTGGCATTTTTCCGATCAAGTTCATTTTTTTATGAATAGTGAAAAATGTTGTATTTTAATTCAAAACCTCTTTTTAATATAATTTATTTATATGATTATATTATCTTTTGAATTCGTTTTAAAGTGAAATTAGAATATATTTTTACCATTTAATCCAATAGTGGTCATTGGAATTAATTTCATCTTGAAATTGGACTTAAACTAGTGTCAATCTTTTGATACTTATTTTTTCAAAAAAACAAGCTACTTTCTCTGACAGAGGGAATTAATTATTAAATTAATTAATGAAACATATATGTTTTGAATTTTTTAAAATGGACATCATTTTTGAATTCGGAATATCAAATATAGCTTAGGGTGAATTTTTTGTAATTTTCTGAAAATCTTCAATTTTTGATGAATAGTGAAACCACTAAGTGGTAGTTAAAGAAACCGATTTTTTGTTTAAATGAAACATTACCACTTATGTGATTTATATTTCAAAAATCCTACATACATGGTTGTCATTAAGAAGTAAAATTTGGTTCAATGTGATTAAAATAATTTTCTGTTGAATCGTAACTTATAAGTTTATTAATCGCGATTAGAGGTAATTAGTGTAGTTTAAGGTAAAAATATTGTTTTAATGATATTAAATGACCCGGACACATGTCTTACCATTATTGGATGTGTCATGGCCGACTAAGAAAATCCATGGGTCAACTTGGGGACCCCATGTATCCACTTTTGTAGGAAAATTACATTAATATCTTTTAATTTAAAGATAAAATTAAAATTTCACAAACATGTGTTGTTTTACTAAAACAATTTTTAGATGGGGTTATGCAAGTAATATTTTTTACAATAAATATTCATTATAAATCTAAAAATATTTCTTATATCAGGATATTTTTTATAATTTTTATACATTAAATTAATTAAATTATTTATGACAACATGATGATGCAGAGATTACCTCATTACTTAACGATTTAAATAAAATGAAAAAATAATGTAAAATCTAAGACCAACACTTGTCAAAAACCTATTGTATGGGTGGATTTCGAACCCTTATCACTTTATCCTATATATTTATAATTTTGGGACCTTTTTATCAGAAAATCATTTTATAATAAGGTATCTTTTCTTGACTTTCCAAGAGTGCCCCTCCTTTTCTCTTATAAATGGCCCCCACCTCTACCACATTACCCACACCTCTCAAGCCTTTGGATCGGCCAAAACCTGGACATTTCATCTCTCAAGATCCCTATATTCATCATTGAAGCCTCACCTTTGGGAATATTCCTTCCCAACGAAGCCTTTGAGCTCAAATCAAGAAGAGTTACCTGATTTTAAGGTAATGTCTTCACTTGTGTTCTTTTGTTTTATTTTGCTTCTCCAACAATCTAAACTTTTTTTATTCCTTTATTTTGTAACAACACCAGTATCTTAAATATTCTAGGATGTTTTTATGTGATTTATTCAAGCTACACTTACACACACCTTTGTCTAATGGTTAAAGAACATATAGTTTCTGTGTTTGGAGAATTTTTGTCTCACGAAACGATGATTGTTCAAACTTCTTTTAACACCGTTAATGGTGTCCATTATGATGTCACTATATTCTATATATGTTATATATTTTATTTAGGTTTTCTATATGCTTCTTAATTTTATATTTAAAACATACCATTATGCTTTCATGTTGTGCAAATGCGATAATTTCATACGAGGAATTGTGGACTACCGCCCCCTCAAGTGATGTGACTTGTTCATGCAATACATGGAATGTATATAGAGTGAAATTAATGAACATATGTGACCTATATAACATATATATTATACTAAAATTATAATATATATATATATATATTGAAATTATTTTTAATTCTATTAATATGACAAAGAAATGAACGTAGCGTTAATGTGTATGTACGGCCTACCGTCTCCATGAACGGTGCATTTCATTTCTTTTTATCTACAAATGTTATGGAGAAGTATAAAATGAAAAGGTACTGTATATATATGATATTTAAATAATTTTTACTATTCTGGAGATGATTTACTTATAACTAGATGGACAATCATTTTCAAACAAGTTCATTTTTGACTCATGTACCAAACATCGACAAACAAATCTGATATGAACTCACATTATTAACCAATTATTATAACATTATAAATGTGATTTAAACAGAATAATAATCATTAAAAGAGGTCCTCAATCAATTATAAATTGACCAATGTTTATTATTCTGGAATATAAAGAAACGATCAAGACAAGTCAGACTTGAGGTATGGGATCCTACTCCTCTCTTTCTTTTTGAAGTACACTCTTTTATGTCATTCCTTTTAAGATCATCTTTCATGTGATTGGGTTGTCGCTTTATATTAATCCTACTATACTTTTTATGTTCATATGATTAGATACCCTATTTTCTCTCATAAATCCATTTTGGAAGTTTTGAGTGGTGCAGTTAGGCTGTCGAATTTTCCTAAGAGATCTAACCTCTCTCTTTCTTTTTTTATGTACTACCCTTTATGTCACTTCTCTTAAGATTCTCTTTGTTATTATGGGGGATGTTATTTTATATTCCTCATGCTTTAAATTTTATTTTAATATGATGAGATAATCTATTTTATCACATCAATCCATTTTTGGACCTTTAATGTGGCGATGTTAGGCTGCCGAGTTTTCGTAAGGGATTGTTCATCTCACTTTTAGTCCCGTGAGATTTATGGTACATTTTCCACCATTTCCTTTGAGTGGTGTATGTATTTCCCATTATTATAATATTTGTGTAATATAATTTCATTTATGGGTATTTTCATATTCATTGTATGACCCTTCTTCAATGGGGTGTACGTTTTGAAAGATACCCAAGTCGGTAAGGGAACCGTTCACCCTCCTCTTTTTAAAAGGATTCTTTTGTTATGTCTTTTAATTCACATAATATTATGTTGGGATATGTTCTTATATATCCTTATTGATGTATATTTTATGTCCAAGTGATAATATACCCTTTTTACCTCTAATCAACTCATTTTTTGATTTTTGAAGTGATGCTGTTAGGCTGTAGAATTTCTATAAGGGAACTTCGTAACCCACTTTCAATTCATTAGGTTAAACATCTACTTCTTGATTTCATTATGCCAAGATTATATGTGGAATCTCTATGTATTAGTTTCCACAAACCTTTTTGTTGATATAATATTTCTACACATAATCATCTCATTGATAAATTCTTATGACATTTAGAAGAACTTGTATCGGAAATCATAACTCAATCTCATTTCATTGAGTTAAATATCTATGTCATTGGTTTTGTTTTTCCATGAATATGTGTGAATGACCTCTGATTGTTTTACAATTAATATCCACTTATAAATTGTGTATTCATATTTTTCACACATAATCATTTAATTGATTTATCCTTAATATAAGGATACTGACTTTTTAAGGGACTTTGCCATAATCTCCTTTCATTGAGGAATATTTCATTTTATACACAACTATCTTTTATACAGTGTATAAACCTCTTTGAGTTTTACATTTATACAAAAGGAATCTTTTTCTATGAAGAATTTTACTAACCGGCAAAAAAGAATGTTTCTTTTAACATACGCGGCGACAATGACCTTTTCCGCCGCCGCGAGTATTATTTGGTCTTTGGCTTCCTAAAAAAGCCGTAATGTTTTTTAAAATGAAATAAATACCATATATTCTATTATTTATTTTGGTATTGAATATGTATTTATAATGGATTTGTTATGTAAATATATTTAAGTGATATATTGTTATCGAAGTGTGGAAATGTTTTCTTTCAATTATATTTGTTTTATGTCTTATGATTTTATAGTGGTACATGGACATTTGATGGGTCGTTACAAGATAAACCATATGACGGGTGGTGCCGTGAATACCAGGATGGGTGGTTACGTTATAACCTCCAATGCATTGGGTATGGAAGTCAGCAGTATGGCTATTCTATTATGTATGTGTGGAAGTCGACCGTATGGTTATTCCATTTAAGTATGTTTATGTCCCAAGTTACCTTTATTTGTTATGTGTTCTTTATATGGGTTTTATGGTAATCTTTTGGTTAAAAAAGGGTACGTAATGATATTTTATTCAGTGAAGAGTTTTTTTACTACTTCATAAAGGTGAAAAGTATTACTTTGATAAAGTATACATGGGATACTTGTTGTTTTGAAAAACAAATAGTTTTCATTATTTGTATATCCCTTACTAGGATTTTTAGGCTCACCCAATGTTTTTCTGAAATGTTTTCCATAGGAATTAATGTGGAATAGTGTCAAGGATGGGATCAAGGGAAATTCATGCTATCTAAAACATGGAACTAGACATGTTTCTTTTAAGAGTTTTTATTTTAAGGAAACTTATTAGAAGTGTCTACTTTGTAATCTTTTGAGATGTAATTGTTATGTAGTAATTATCTAAAACTCTAAACCATGAAAAGATCCCCAATTTGAATTATTAATTTAATTCAATATTAATTAAGGTTTAAGGATGGGGCCTTATAGTTGGTATCAGAGGTCGGTTTTGACAACTTTAGGGACTAAGAGTTTTTGTTAGACACATGGTTAGTCCCTATATCTATTATTTCATTTAAATCCTTATTTTAAACTTTTTTTCAGGGCAAGTAAAGTGAGTTACGAATGAAAGGACACATATATCAAACGACATTCCTATCTCTTCCTGATGACATGTTTGCAATAATTATTGCAAAATCATGTTTGGATAATTGTGAAACTTTTTCTAGCATACAACTCACTTGAAAGCAGTTGTTTGAGATATCAAACACCTCCACTATACCTTGTTATCATCATGGATCATGAGTTTTATTTAGACAAATACTATTTTCAAAATATTCTCATATTTCCATGAAAGGTAAATATTATCAAGGTATTTTCAAATATTTTACCTCATCACAAGAATTTGAAGCATATTATGATTTCAAAAATGGTGCTGAGGAAGGAGACCCTTGATCAGCCTATTTATATTTCCTTTGAAAATATAGTATCTCACCACATACTTATGGTATTATAAAAGGACCAATAATAGAAAGTTTCAACTAAAATTCTGTCCGAATATTTTTTAGAAATCCTGTTTTAGCAGATGTTTTGGAATTATATGTCATACATGATTATTTTCCAAAACTATTTTTTTGTGAACACCCATATGACCCATGTTGTACAAGGTGTATTTGAATGGAGGAAGAAAATGATTTTGAAGGATCTCTAAATCATTGTTGTAATGAATGGGAAATCTACCTACGTGAAAAAGATGATGATGAAACCGAGTGGACTCCATGATCAAGGTATGCTGTTATTCATTTATGGAATCATTTTATTTTATCTTATGGTGGTGAAATAATACTTCAAGAATTAAGATGTTGAGATCGTAATGAATTTGGTTGAAAATGAGAGGTATAAGGAAACTATTGAGGTTAAAACATGTTAGGGTTATTTTTGGAGTTTTATAAAAAGGACAACATGCAGAATGTATGACAACCCGTCGTGTCGGACAAAGCTACGGGAATCGAACCCACAACTAAAGTGTCACTGGTATTTATCGCCTACCACTTGACTACGCGAAGTCCCTGGTTAGTTTTACTAATTATTTTTAGTTATATGATTTATTTAATTAATTTTAAGTTGATTTTGGGTTATCTATGGAAATTATTAACCTATCATGGAGGATATGTGATTAGGTTAATTACTTTTCAATATAAGACATTAAGAGCAACTGATGTTATTTGGAGATAAGTGTTATTTTGTACCTTATAAGACTATGTGATTAAATCCTTAAAATATTTGGGGTTCAATCTTAGTTTTGTTTACATTGAATAATTTTATGGACAAATTGTTTATCAAATGGTCTTCGTTGAACTTTGGGTTTTGTTGGACAAATTTTGGAGATTAAGAATAGATATTCTTTTTATAAAGGTTTATCCTTTTCTCGATTATCTGATCTTTTAATAACATTTTTGGTTTTGGATTTGGTTAAAGTCTAAAGACATGGGAAGTATATAGTTCTCTTTTGTGGATTAGGTGATTCTCAAGAAGTTGATTATAGTACTCTTAATGTGAACAAGCTTTCCTAAATACTCGTCTTGTGGAGAAATTATGAGTTTCATTAAGGAATCTAGTAAAAGCTGAAAGTCTACGTGACAAGTAAGTATGTTTCATTATGATTTAGATAAGCATAAAAATAAACTCTTCAATGAAGAGTAACTTAAAACAGAAATGTTGTCTGTTAACTTTTCCTATAGGGGAATCAAATACCGATTAACCCATCACACGTTTGTGATTTTCTTATGATTAACTTTCTCCTAGATATGATTACTATCACTCTCCCTCAGAACATGACCCTTTGTTTTTTCCTCCATATCCATGTTTTCCTACAGGGAATCCAAGTGTGGGTTAACTCAGGTGACCTTTGTACTTCTCTTTCTTTATTTTAAAGTGATTGTTTTGCTTACTGTTGTTCTGATGTGGTATTTTCAATGAAGTTTCGAAGCCCAATTTTAAAATTGCAAGGACACAATTCCCAAAAGGGGAAAGGATGTAACACCCCAGGTAAATAATGAATATGACATTTTCACATTTATCTATATTTTTGAATAAAATATTAATATAACTTCAAAGGGGACGCTATACTTGATGGCATACCAAATATGCAACAACGATTTTCTTGGGAATCTTACGTTGCCCTCTAATAATAAAATAATATTATTTTAAATTGTAGTTTACTCCTAGCTGTTGTAATGGTTGGAATGAACATAACTAACTAAAAAATGATTATATATGTTTGTCAAATATTTTTACTTTTTACAATAAATGTTAGAGGATTAAAAATGTGAATGAATCCAATTTTATGCGTAAACATTCTAATATTCTTTAAAAGGTCATTAACCGCCTTTTGATGACAAACCTCTTTTAAATCCACTTTTTAACAATTTTATGTGTTATATTTGACAAAATAAAATTCTTCTTCAGAATAGGGACATCAAAATTTACTTTGTGTAAATTTTAGGCATTTTTCCGATAAAGTTCATTTTTTTTAATAGTGAAAAATGTTGTATTTTAATTCATAACCTATTTTTAATCTAATATATTTATATTATTAGATTATCTTTTGAATTGGTTTTAAAGTTAAATTAGAATATATTTTTACCATTTAATCCAATAGTGGTCATTGGAATTAATTTAATCTTGAAATTGGACTTAAACTACTGTCAATCTTTTAATACTTATTGTTTCATAAAACCCCGCTATTTGCTCTGAAAGCGGGAATTAATTATTAAATTAATTAATGAAACTTATATGTTTTCAATTTTCTAAAATGGACATCATTATTGATTTTGGAAAATCAAATATAGCTTAGCGTGAATGTTTTGTAATTTTCTGAAAAAACATCAATTTTTTATGAATAGTGAAACCACTAAGTGGTAGTTAAAGAAAATGATTTTTCGTTTAAATGAAACTTTACCACTTCTGTGATTTGAATTTAAAAAATCTGACATAAATGGTTGTCATTAAAAAGTAAAATGTGGTTCAATGGGATTAAAATAATTGTTTGGTGAATAGTAACTTTTATGTTTATTAATCGTGATTAGAGGTAATTAGTGTAGTTTAAGGTACAAATAATGTTTTAATGATATGAAATGACCTAGAAACATGTCCTACCATTATTTTATGTGTCATGGCCGACCAAGAAAGTCCATGGGTAAACTTGGGGACCCCATGGATCCACTTTGGTAGGAAAATGACATTAATACCTTTTTATTTAAAGATAAAATTTAAATGTCACAAACATGTGTTGTTTTACTAAAACAATTTTTAGATGGGGTTATACAAGTCATATTTTTTACTATAAATATTCATTAGAAATATAAAAAGATTTCCTACATCATGATAGTTTTAAATAATTTTTAGACATTAAATAAATTAAATTATTCATGACACCATGATGATGCAGCGATTACCTCATTATTTAACGATTTAAATAAAATGAAACAATAATGTAAAATCTAAGACCTACACATGTCAAAAACTTATTTTATGGGTGGATTTCGAACCCTTATCACCTTATACTTTATATTTATTATTGTGGGACACTTTTATCCAAAAATCATTTTATAATAAGGTATCTTTTCTTAACTTTCCAAGAGTGCCCCTCCTTTTCTCTTATAAAAGGCCCCATCCTCTACCACCTTACCCACATATCTCAGGCCTTTAGCTCAGCCAAAACCTGCCCATTTCATCTCTCCACATCCCTATATTCATCATTTAAGCCTCACCTTTTGGAATAATCCTTCTCAAGGAAGCCTTTGAGCTCAAATCAAGAAGAGTTACCCGATTTTAAGGTAATGTCTTCACTTGTGTTCTTTTGTTTTATTTTTCTTCTCCAACCCTCTAAACTTTTTTTATTCCTTTATTTTCTAAGAACAATGTTATCTTTAATATACTATTATTTTTTATGTGATTAATTCTTGATACACTTACACACACCTTCGTCTAATTGTTAATGAACATATTGTTTCTCTGGTTGGTGAATTTCGGCCTCAGGAAACGATGATTGTTCAATCTTCTTTTAACACCTTTAATGGTGTCCATTCTGGTGTCACTATATTTTATATATGTTATATATGGTATTTATGTTTTAAATATTTTTTGAATTTTATATTTAAAACATGCCTTTATGCTTTTCATGTTGTGCAAATGCGATAATTTCATACCAGGAAGTGTGGACTACCGCCCCCTCAAGTGATGTGACTCGTTCATTCAATACATGGAATGTATAAAGAATGAAATTAATGAACATATGTGACCTATATAACATATATATTATACTTTAATTATAATATATATATATATATATATATCTCAATTATTTTTAATTCCATTAATATGACAAAGAAATGAAAGTAGCGTTCATGCGTACGTACGACCTAACGTCTCCATGAACGATGCATTTCGTTTCTTTTTATCTCCAAATGTTATGGAGTAGTATACAATGAAAATGTACTGTATATATATTTTATTTAAATCATTAATACTATTCTAGAGATGATTTACTTATAACTACATGGACAATCATTTTCAAACAAGTTCATTTTTGACTCATGTACCAAACATCGACCAAAACGTCTGATATGAACTCTAATTATTGACCAATTATTATAACATTATAATATGTGATTGAAACTGAATAATAATTTTTAAAAGAGTTCCTTAAATAATTATAAATTGACCAATGTTTATTATTTAGGAATACAAAGAAACGAACAAGACAAGTTAGACTTGAGGTAAGGGATCCTACTCCGCTCTTTCTTTTTAAGTACACTCTTTTGTGTCATTCCTTTTAAGCTCATATTTCTTATGATTGGGATATTCTTTTATATTACTCATACTTTACGTTTTATGTTCTTATGAGGAGATACCCTATTTTCTATCATAAATCCATTTTGGATGTTTTGAGTGGCGCCGTTAGGCTGCCGAATTTTCGTAAGAGATCTAACCTCTCTCTTTATTTTTTTAAATACTCTCCTTTATGTCAGTTCATTTAAGCTCCTATTTTTTTTTGTGGGGGATGTTATTTTATATTTCTCTTACTTTACATTTTATTTTAATATGATGAGAGACTCTATTTGATCTCATCAATCCATTTTTGTAATTTTTATGTTGCGTCGTTAGGCTACCTAGTTTTCGTAAGGGATTGTTCATCTCACTTTTAGTCCCATGAGATTTATGCTACATTTTTCACCATTTCCATTGAGTGGTGTATTTACTTCCCATTATTATACTCTTTTTTTAATATAATTTATTTTATGGGTATTTACATATTCATTTTATGACCCTTCTTCAATGGGGTGTACGTTTCGAAAGTTACCCAAGTTGGTAAAGGAACCTTTCACCCTCCTCTTTTTAAAAGACTTCTTTTGTTATGTCTTTTAATTCACATAATATTATGTTTGGATATGTTCTTATATATCCATATTGATTTAAATTTTATATCCAAGTGATGATATACCCTTTTTATCTCTCATCAAGTCATTTTCTGAATTTTGAAGTGACGCTGTTAGGCTGTCGAATTTCTGTAAGGGAACTTCTTAACCCACTTTCAATTATATGGGTTAAACCTCTACTTCTTGATTTTATTATGACAAGATTATGTGTGGAATCTCTATGTAGTAGTTTCCACAAACCTTTTTGTGGATATACTATTTCTAAACATAATCATCTCATTGATAAATTCTTATGTCATTTAGACGAACTTGTATCGGAAATCATTACTCAATCTCATTTCATTAAGTTAAATATCTATGTCATTGGTTTTGTTTTACAAGATTATGTGTGATTGACCTCTGATTGTTTTACACTTAATATCCACTTATATTTTTTGTATTCATATTTTTCACACATAATCATGTAATTGATTTATCCTTAATCTAAGGATACCGACTTTGTAAGGGACTTCGTCTCAATCTCCTTTCATTGTGGCTTATTTAATTTTATACACAACTATCTTTTATACGGTGTTTAAACCCCTTTGAATTTAACATTTATACAAAAGAAATCTTTTTCTACGAAGCGTTTTACTAAACGACAAAAAGAAATGTTTCTTTTAACGTACGTGGTGACAACGGCCTTTTCCGCCGCCGCGAGTATTATTTGGTCTTTGGCTTCCTCAACAAGCCGTAATGTTATTTAAAATGAAATAAATATCATATACTCTATTATGTATTTTTTAATGGAAAATTGTTTTTATAATGGATTTTTTATGTTAATATATTTAAGTGATATATTGTGATCGAAGTGTGGAAATGTTTTCTTTCCATTACATTTGTTTTATGTATTAAGATTTTATAATGGTACTTGGACATTTGATGGGTGGTTACGTGATAAAACATATAACGGGTGGTGCTGTGAATACCAGGACAAGTGGTTACATTATAACCACCAATGCATTGTGTATGGAAGTTAGCCATATGGCTATTCCATTAAGTATGTGTGGATGTTGACCGTATGGTTCTTCCATTTATGTATGTTTATGTCCCAAGTTACCTTCATATGTTATGTGTTCTTTATATGGGTTTAATGGTAATATTTTGGTTACAAAAGTTTAAGTAATGATCTTTTATTCAGTGATGAGTTTTTTTACTACTTCATAAAGGTGAAAAGTATTACTTTGATAAAGTATACATGGTTTACTTGTTGTTTTGAAAAAATAACAGTTTTCATTTTTTGTGTATCCCTTACTGAGATTTTTATGCTCACCCCATGTTTTTTTGAAATGTTTTTCACTCTAGTAAATGTGGAATAGTTTCAAGGATGGGATCAAGGGAAAGTCATGCTATCTAAAACATGGAAGTAGATATTTTTCTTTTTAAGTGTTTTTATTTTATGGAAACATAGTAGAAGTGTCTACATTGTAATCTTTTGATATGTAATAGTTATATCCTAATTCTCTAAAAATCTAAACCATGAAAATATCCTCAATGTGAATTATTCATTTAATTCAATATTAAGTAAGGTTTAAGGCTTGGGCCTTATAATTTCATTCCGTTATTCGATATCAATTTCGAGAATTGAATGAAAAACCTTCTTTGATCTTCTCCTCCATAGATCATGAATATATCCATCAAAATTGATTTTATCAATATATATTTGAAATTTATAATATTTTAAAATTGAAAATAATTATCATAAAATAAAAGTTTCATTTTTTAAAAGTTATGTATTATATTCCCCCATTTATCCATGTGAATAAATTTTAGTTTCCATGTTGATTGAATCATCAAACTGTTATACCTCCCATTAACCATTTTAACATTTTAACTGGTTATAAAAACCTTATATATATCATGGTGATGTTAGGTAATATCCCATTGGACATTTTTTTTATAAATATTAACTATAAATTTTTATCAATTTTTTATAGTTTGTTTTCTGATATTAATTTTTTTCACTAGCACTGAGATAACAATATTTACTGGATATCCAATCAGAAAAAAATAATCATTATTTAATTATCTTATAATTAAAATCCTTCCATTAAGAATTCAAATAATGGAAAATATATTATTAGTGAATAATAAATCATTAAAATTACTGAAATAATATTATAACTCTCATTTAGTAATGTTTAACCCTGTCAATAAATAACCTCATTTGAGTCTAATATTGATGGTTCAATTACATCAATACATATTATATTGATTTAGAAAATGATATCATTTATCAATGTAAAAAAACATCCATAAATTTAGAAAATATTCTTCATGGATGATAGAATATATTTTCATATATAAATAGTATCAACATTCACGAATCTCAGTTCTACCCATTTTATTCCCATCAACATAACATCCACAATTTTTGAATTTTATTCCTTTCTTCACTATTGAATATTCATACAATTATAAATTTATTTAATATAACAAAAAATAATTTTACAACATTAGACAAAATGTTCTATAACACCCATAGTTTTTTAAATTATAAATATTTTGATAACAAATCCAACACAAATCATGGAGATTTAAAAAAAATTGAGTAATAATATATAAATAGTATTTTTTTAATCAGACTACTATAACATATAAATTGAAAAGGGTGGAATGAAAATGATTAAAAATATTATTATATTAATATATAAGCTTCATAATCAAAATATAATTATTGATTAACTATTTTTAAATAGTCACACTTTTTTAGTGATATTAGTATGTGCTTCAGAATTATATTTTTATTGAAAAGTGTTTATTATTGTTTATTTATTGAAATAATTATTAATTTCTGCCAATTGAAGAAATAATAATTAAAAAAATTTATATATACACTAAATCTTCGTATCAAAATAAAATATTGGGAAATTTAATGATTTTTTTGAATGGATTTATTTTCAGTTCATCGTGAAATAATATTATATTTTTAAATATAGTCATTTCATTCCAAAAAATCTAGTAATTTAAATTTATAATAATAAATATTAATTATTAATAAATTAAAATTTATTTATAATAATATATTTAATTAAATTTTAAAATGTTGTATTCATTTTTATTAAATCTGATAATTTTTATTCTTAAACAACATTTTTCACAATACACTTTCATTATGTATTATGAGTTTATAGTAAAAAACATTTCTCCTAATTCAAATGATAAAATAATAAAAAGTATATAGATTACATTGAATTATATGGTTAAAAATTGATAAATAAGACCCTTTTATATTTGTTCATTGTTAATAGAAATAATGGTGAATACTTATCACCACGGTATGGGTAGTATATGTCATACATGGTTAAAACAATTAGATAACAACTCAAATTCAACCCAAATTTTACCTTATTTATTTTTATGGGATCAATACAACCGTTTATACTAAAAATTAATACTTATGGAGTTATTATTGACTAATTTTCATGATGATGAAATCTATATAATTTTGTGTAATGAAAATTTCAAAAATTATCTCTCTTACTGTTAATTTATATTATATGATAAACTAGGATAATTTTATGTGATAAATAAATATAAAATATTTTATTTAACATGAAAAATTTATTTTTATGATTGTAATTTATCTTTTATTTTTTTCAATAGTATAATTACTAGATTTTCTTACACAAAGCTGACACAATGGTTGTATAAAGAGTTTTAAAATTAATGTAAGTTATTTTAAAAACACCTAATGTAATATTTATTGATTAATTATGGTTTCACAGAAATATTATGGTTTATAACATTTTATTAATTATTTTTAATGATGTCTTATATAAATTGACAGTATATGTTGTTTTCATTAATGTTAAATTATGAAATTTTTTTCTAAAATAACATTAATGATATTTTATAAATAATATTATTATATTAAAATATATAAAAGAATAAAAATATTATAATGGGACATGTATGATGAGAATTAATTGACCAATATCATCCCCTCACCATTTAGGATGCAATTTTTATCTTATAAGTAAAATTATAACTTTTTATGATTGAAATATTAATTACTATGATTGAGAATAAAATTGGATAACTGAGGGGTTGAATGTCGACATATGGTTTAAAATACAACATCGTAATTTCCAAATAATATTGGTCTTAGGTATTTAAAATATAACATATTAATTTCAACATTCAACTGACATGGTTCCACTTTCATATGAAATTGAACTTAGTCAATTTAAATATGTTTGTTAATTTTATATTATTCTTTTCCATAACTAATAAAAGGACACCCCCACCCCAATTTATCATCATTAAAACACATTTTTCTATGTATATTTAAAAATACATAATAATTATATTCTAAAATTCATTATTAATGATGGAAATTATTTTCACATCGTAAATGACAGTTTCATGGGTCCTAAATAAACAATCTAAAAGATGCCTAACAAAGAAGATGCAGTCGACATACCTATTGTTTTTCAAATTATTTATTTTTTTACCTCCTATAAATATATATCATTAATAATTAAATAATGAATTTATTACACTAAATATACTAAAAAATGTTATGATTATGTTACCAATATTATCCAACCACATTTTCATAAACCATGGAGGGAAATTATCTGTAGTGCATACGTATAGACTACCTCCACCACATAGGGACACAGTTAAATGTCCATCACTATTTTGAATGTATTTTTTTATAATGATATTCATGTTTATATATGTAATTTATGAAATTAATTATTATTTTACCATTATAATATCATATATACCATCATAACTTTAAATGTATTAGAAAATGATAATGTCAATCGTTGATATGTGTAGACTATAACAGTCCTATAATTATGTAGTTTTCTTCATTTAGAAATTACATGGATGGTAATAATGGTAAATATAATCTATAAATATTTTATTAAAGACATTGATATAGTTCTAATATTATTAAGATTTATTATCATTCATTCCTCATATATGCTATGAAATTCAAACTACATTCATGCATATGTATGGGCTACCATCTACATGATCATATTTTTCTCAACCATTCATTGATCAATATGTGTATATATATATATAATATGAAATTTATAAAATTAAGTGAATTATTTGGATTATTTATCCATCATCAATGTTCAAGGATTTTAAATTCTAACTTGAAGCATTGATGAATAATGAAACCACCACACCTATTAAATATGGTATTACTAAGGAATTATTAAAAATGGTGCATTAAATCATCCAAATATGATCACATATAATTTTATAATTACAAAAATTATTCTATCATATAATTATGATAAATTCTAGTCTATTACATGGTGGGATAGAGTGCTTCTGAAGAAATTCGTATATATAGCGAGGGGATTTATTATCGTATTTTTTATTTCTATGATACAAATGAAATATTCACTATATATTTACGTTTTATATTTTATATATTGTTCCCACTAAATTTTTTATTATTAATTTCATAAAACTTACGGTAATTTACATATTTAAATTGTAACACCGCTTGATTTTGTGGCATAATTTTTTTTAATTTCATTCATGTCATGTGCTGTATGCCACAGCCAGATTATTTTTCGCAATACGCACAACTGTATTAGCTTGCGATATATAAAACACTATTCATGTCTTGTGTCACACACATTTAATATTTCACGTGATATAATTCATTTCACTCAAGATTGGGTATATGTGGAAAACTAAATATTCTATCCCGGTCATTATAATTGTGGGTATGGTAAATATTAACATTCATTAATAAACTATTCAAATGAAAATAACTGAGTTTATAAAATAATAGAATAGCTATTTATGGATTCTGTTAATGATATATATATGTAATATATTTAATGTAAAGTTTAAAATTCATCATATATGTTTTATACAAATTATGTAAGAACAAATTATTTTTTTAGATAAAAGAATTATTTTTTAAAAAATGCAGTATTACCGCATTTTGATTATGCAACCATTTTAACTTTTGATTTTGAAAATTTTATATATTATATTTAATAAAATATTAATTTTATTTTGGAATTAGGATCTAAAACATTTCTCATGGTAAAATTTTTATATGTTTTTGATAAGATTATGTTTTTGGTGAATAATAAAATTATACTAAATTTTAATTTGAAAAAAAAATAATCAAAAGAAATTATTAAATTAAATAATAATATTGTATGGTTTTAAAATATATATAGAACACATTTTTATCATGAAATATCATTTATGTCATTATAATTAATTTTAAATTGAATTCATATGTAAAAACATTTTAATCTTTTGCTATGTTTTTACTTTTAAGAACTCATTCTCTCGTTCCAACAATGTGAATAATTTAAATTATTTACTTAAACATATAAGTTTCAAATGTTGAAAATGGATTCCATATTTTCAATCATTATTACCAAATTGTGTAAATAGATTTATTTTATTTTTTTGATTAATGAATTATAACTTCGTTAAATTTTATTAATATGGTAAAAATGTAATATATGTAATTAAGTGTAAGAATACTATTATAAATTTACTACAACACTTGTATTAATATAATTGGATGACTGTTCTATGACATATATCATCCATATGTAAAAATGGTTTCTATTAGAAGTTTCAGGGATTATATTAGGACATTTAATTTAATTTTTATAATGAAAAGTAAAATACGTCTCAATCAATTTTTAGGAACATGACTATTTTCAATATAATATTTTAAAAAAGATAAATTAAATTATAAATACATACAAGAAATTTAATTATTTTTAATTATAATGGTAATTTATTTCTATGTTTTGGGAAATATATAATTACCACAAATACATTTAATTTTACCACGTAAAAATTAATTAATTTATAAGAAATAAATAAAAAAATTACAATTAAAATGATAAAACCCATTAAAAGATCAAAAAACCTTCCAAATTATTTATGTTTATTATATATCTACTATAATCATCCAAGGGTCGAGTTATAAACCATTTGGATCTATATAAAATAGATTATGAAAAATAGATTATAAATTTAAAGTGATGTTAAAGGTATCACATTCATAATTTAATAAGTGTGTCATTTTAATATTGAATTTTCAAGAAGAAAAATTATTATTCAAGTATTATTATGATGTATAGTATATTTTTATCCATCATTAAATTTTATTTATAATTTTTACCAATAAATTTAGTATATTAAATTAATACACCGTTCCAGAATAGTAATTATTTTATTAATGGAAATATCAGAATAATGATATTACAAATATTAAAATATATAATATTTGAGATGATTAATATGTAAAAGTATTTTTATCGATGACCTAGATCCCATAGTGATACAATAAAATAATTTTATCAGTGAAAAAATCTTATCATGACATTTTTTATAATACATTAATTGGATAATGTCAAAATAGATACTATTGATGTTTTTATAAAACAATGTTTTATTAAATTATATAAATATCATCAAAAAATATTAAAAATATAAAATAATTATTATATCTTAAAAATTACTCTATGTTATTTATTAATTGTCTAATAAAGATCATATAACAAATATTTCAGCCGTTTAATATTAAAATATTTTTTGTCTTAAATAAATTTAAATAGAATAACTAAGTGATAATTAATATATATATATATTGACATAGAATGTTTTCAAAAAATTATTTCATGATTATATTACAAAACTAACACATCTCATTTTATAAATTGATACATTTTGGAGGTTTTTTGAGGGGCGGTTGGTTTTATTATAAATTAATATTATTAAATATTTAAAAAGTACCTCTCACCTAAATTATAAAATAAAACCTCCTCCCTCACTTATTAACATAAATTTTTACATTCATGTCACTTCATACCCTTATATTTTACCTTATTAAATCCCCCAATTTCATCCTATAGGTCAAGGTATTCTTCATAGATCAAATATACTGCTGTAATATGAGATTTAGAGAAAGCATGTTAAAGAACAGGTAATATACTCTAACGATTCTTTCAAATTATTTCAGCTTCTACATCCTATACATAGATTTTTTTTCTAAAAAGTACGAATTAAAATGTCAATTATATAACTAGATGTTATAATAATTATTAAAAAACCATATTCCACCTCTTATCAATCCAAAGAAAAAATGGAATCACCATGCCTGTGTACATACGAGTTAATGTCTCCACACTGTGGTGTGATCTTTTTTCACCACCACATGTCTTGGATGTGTATAATGAGGGAAATAATATCTATATATGATTATTATAAAAACATGTTAATTCTATAAAAATATATATATACAATCTAGTTCAGTATAATATCATAATTAAAAGAATGATATCAGTGCTTGTACGTACATACCACCTACCATCTCCATGATGCAATGTGATTTGTTCTAGTTGATATCCACAAAATCATTACATTATAAATGTACATAATAAATTAATATGATATATATTATTATAATATAATTTTTTAAGGGTATATTTATGACCCATGAACGAGAACCTGAACTTATTCAATAAAACATGAATGATAAAATGAAGTATTTAACACTCAAATAATGAGTAATAATGAATTATTATTAAATAATGGTATATAATATAAGAATATATGATTTCATATAATTGACTACGATTTTGGAATAATTCGATGAAATTACTTAAATCAATATGTATATGATTTTTAAATACATAGAAATAATTGTTGACTTATGTTAAGAGGTAATTTTTTAATATCATTTTAATTTGAACAAAATTTTTTAGAATTCAAAATCGATGAACAAATTATAGATAAAAATTTTAATTTTTAATTAATTTCTTCAATTTCATCACAAAATTTCAATTTACTTGAATTGGGTTTTATCACAAATCATTCCATCAAAAAATTTCTGCAATTAAATTCCACCGAACAATCTATTCTATTCCATCCAAATCAGAATTTAAATTTGAAAATATAAATTACCACAATTTCTTATAACATGCACAATCTCAATGTAATTGGGGTTTCTCAAATTTATAGGTGAAAACTCAGTCTTCTTAAAAACAAAATTCATTTGAAATGGGTATTTATAAAAATTAAAATTAAATCCACATAATTAAAACCAACCTATTGAATTAAATTAAAAAACTATGATTATATAAATAAATATGTGTTTAATAAATTTTTTGAATCATAATAGAACCAACTACCTTGGGATCAACATATATTGTGTCACCAAACCCTAGTCGCAAATCGTCAAAGAAGGACAAAAAATAAGATTTGGGAGAAAAAATGATTCAAAATAAGGATTAAAAACATAAAAGTGGTTATTAGAACCTTAAAAAAATATCAAAATCTATAATCCTCTAGAGAGAAAGAGTAATATAATGGTATATCAGGACAGATAGGAGGAATATATTAAGATAAGGGTTGACAGACATTCTCATTGCTTTAGATTTCATGTGAGAGGGTTCAGATGGGACAGTAATCCGAATTTGGAGCTCCAATGTTTACAGAAATATTTTTGGGTTGAAGGTGGTCCATCCAGGATGTAAAACAGAGGTTTTGAAATTTTTAATAAGATTTCAGTTTAATTAATATAACATTCGCACAATTTCCTAAAAATGGATGCATAGTTTGGAGAATCCATGTTTAGGTTCTATTACCATTATAATTGGGTCCTATTTTTTCTACTAAAGGGAGGTATAGCTTGACTAACAATGAATGAACTGTTCATATAAATCTTTATAACACACTCCATTTTCTTATATCAAGGTTTACATTCTAGAGAATTGTTGATATTCCATGTTATATCCATTCACCTACCAATTATTCTCAAAACTCAAAAAAATTCAACGAAAAAAACTCAAAAAAAAACCAACCAAATATCAATGAAAAGTAGGGTTTTGGAATACCTAAAAATAGTAATATGATGTTACAAGATGCCCACTATAGAATAGTTCTTTCCCTATGATCCTACACCAATTCTTCAATGTTAGAAGATAAGGAAACTTCACTCTCATAAGTTCCTCTCTCTCCAACATCTCATGGGAATCAAAACCATGCTACCATATGATGCAAACCAAAGGTATCATCCTCCCATGTTGTGCCTCAGATTAAGAATCTACAATCCTGACTTTCATTCAGTCATATATAAATCTATCTCAACCTCAAGCTCACTCTATCTCATATCATGAGATGGATCAGATAGATATTTCATTAGATTTGACTCATGAAACACATTATGTATCGATGTAAGTTATGGTGGTAGTTCTAAATTGTAAGAAACAATCCCCAATTACTCAACCACATCAAATGTACCAAGAAAATAATGATAGGGTTTCCCATTCCTCCCAAGGTTTTGATGAACCCATATATTATGGAACACCTTTTAACCAATTGAAAATTTCAATGGACTATGATGATTATTAGAAAATTATTTATATAGACTCTTTTTCATAAAAATGCTCTATCAAATCAACTGAATCATTGTTGTTGTCACATGGAAGTAGCTCGGTCCAACTAGGGAACCATTTCCAATATCTAACCAACACAACAATGATTTGCAAGGATAGATATAAGGGGCCTCAAAAAGATCCACTCTGATAGAGTATTGATAACAATTGTTGAAATAAAATTCAACTATCCCTGACTGATAATCCCATGCCCCACCAAATTAAAGAACAAAAGAGCGAAATATATCTTCAAGAATCAATATATCTCATTCTATCTATCCATCTGACTATGGATGGTATTTTGTCCTCATAAACATATAAGATCCCAATTCTTCGTGTAGTACTCTCACAAAATATATGTTAACCAAGGATCACAATAAGAGACTATAATTGATGGAATTCCAAGAAAATGAACAAATTTGTTAACATAGATATTTACCAACTCCTAATATTTGGTTGTATCATGAATGGGTATAATGTGATATGGAATGGTCTTTATGTTGATCACAACCAATATCACATTATTCATTCTCATTCTACAAGGAAATAAAACTAAAATTCCAAAAATGATATCATCCCACTTTCATATATATACAATATGTGTCTGAAGAAAACCTGAAGTCTTGTGATGCCTAGCCATAACCTATTTTAATATGTAACTACGATAATGAAATTTATTAATTCTCTAACACATACATTTCCACCAAAACTATAATTGTATGTCATATAACATCATTATAGTTACTTGGTGAATTTGCAACGAGGAACTATAAAGTTCCTATGACATCATTCATTACTTAAAATTATACATCAAAATTGTTATTAGGCCATAGAATGTCCTCCGTGGTGAACAAAAAATCACTAATGGTCTCCCCACTATAAAAATCGTCTCTAATTCTACGGAAATAATATTCGAGATAATGCTTCAAATGAATCAACATGAGAAGGGAGGATTTCAATTTCATGTTATTGAGGTAATCCTCTTCCCATGATTCATAGACACCGATGTGGAAATGTTAAAAAAGTGCCATCATTTTCCACTCATGTGCTGATTACCTCAATAAATGGGTAGTGCATTTTATAATCAACGCATCATAAATGGAATTCCCTTTCCTCGTGGTGTAGGTTATTTTGAAATCAAAATAATACAGTTATTCCACCCAACTCCTACGGTGTAGGTTCAAATACTATTGAGAGAAGATGCAACTCATGTTCTTGGGGGAATGAATGCACAATAAAGTTTTCTTCATAAATTTAATGCCAATAACTCTTCTATGTATAGATCATAGCTTCAATTTCATGTTAGTGGGTTAGTTAATTATTGTTGTGTTGCCTAAATTGATGAAAACTATAAGAATCAATAGGATTACATTGCATTAGAACATTACCCAAACCAGAACTCTATACATCATAAAAGACCACATAGCCCATCCTAGGCTCTAGAAAAGTCAACATTACATTCATAGTCAAAAAAAAATTCATTTCAACTGAAATTCTCTATCATTTTTCATCCAATACAATATCTACTCCCTTACTTGTTAGAATAGTCATCGGAGCATCCATCATAGATAATTCCATTACAATCCCATGATAATGACACTATGGTTGAAAGAAACTCTGAATCTCAAAAAAATTTCATGGTCATAATTGAATCATAAATTTTTTCATCTTATCAGGGTGAACATAAACTCCATGTTAGGACACCTCTTTTCCCAATAACATCTATTCATAGATCAAGAAATCACATTTTTATTGTTTGGTATAATGTCATTGATTTCAATGAAAACTCAGAAATCATCTTAGATAATGAATAATATTCTACTCACGCATAGAGTAATCAAGTATGTCAACCACAAAGACTAAAACAAAAATATCTACATGGCCATGGAAATTTTTCACCATTAATGCAACCAAAACTCCATGAGAATTGGTTTGAAAAATTGTAATAACAAGGTACTCATAATGAACATACATGCACTGAAAAGGTGGTCGTCTGAATGTCACATTCTTTTATACTCATCAGATGATAAGTTAATCAAAGGTAAATAACTGAGAACCCATTACCCAATTAAACTAATCAAAAATATCATCAATATAGGTTAACAAATACATGTGTTTTTTACAATTGAGATAATAATAATTAACACATTGGCAAACTGAACCATCAACCATCATCAAGTCCCATTTTCCATGGAAGCCATAACAAACATCATCTGGTGTACTAAAAGAGATTGTCTATGATAATAGTCAATTCATACTTTATTTCAAATGATCCAATCCATACACAAAATTATGATAAGAGGTTTCATATTGAAAATTACAAAAATAAGAGGAATCTCATCATCATATAGTGAGAAAAAACAAGAAAGGCAATATACCTTGTTGTCCTTTCATTATAGGGGTTTGCTAATATCCAAAGGACAATGCAAAAATATCATGGTAATATTTATCATATTAACATAACTAGTTGAAATAAATTTATTTAATGCACTGATATCAAAAAGAGTAGTCACAAATGATGAATCCATAGTAATTGTACATATCACAGTCGTCAGACCTTAATAAGATTCCTATATAGACTATTTTACTTATTAAAGAATCATTATTCCAGAATCCTATGGCCGGAACCCTTTTCAAAAGATTCATCTAAATGGGCCATAGTTTTAGATGTTGTGGATGGTCCTGTTCTACAACGAGGAGTGGAATAAACATATAAGAACCTTTGTAAGTTTTCTGAGAATCCGTTGGAGCCATGGTTCTTGGGTGACTCTTTGTAAACACACATTAAGTGTCCATTCATTCCACACTGGTGGAAAACTAAATGGCCTCTTATAGGAACAATTGGGGGTTTAGAAAATCATGTCCATCAATAACTAACATGAGAGTCTTCATGCATCCTCTAACAATTATAAGAATGCATACATCCACTGGGAGGAAAAGAGGTTCCTAGAAAACCTAACAGTACATCCATGTCCATCTCAACTATTAGTTATCTATCTATTTTATCAATATAATATGATATTATCAGAAAGAAATAAATATAATGAATATATGGTCGACGTGCCAAATTGAATCATCGAGCCTTCATCCTCACAGTTAATGTGATCTCAACGGGGAAATGCAGGATCTTAGAAAAATGGTTTTCATACTCTATCACAGTACTATCATCTAGTTCACCTTTGAATAACTCTATAGAAAAATAAGACAACAGAGAATATATATATATATAAATGGTCAAGGAAAATATCCATTACGTATTTCAATTTTAATTCCTCAATATTCTCCAACGTTACAATCATGTCCCAAACTCTTTGGGCCGACCCTTCCAGCAAGAAGGTTGAACAGATCACCTAGATTCTAGAAGATCTGTTCAACAACTGAAATAAAAATTCCAACTGGGTAATCTATTCATTATCCCCATGTGTTTTGTTAGATCCATTCAAAGAATTATTCTTCAAGATAATGTACTATAGAGAATAAATATTGATAAAACTACTTTCATGTTCCCTAGATGAATCCTGAACTAGAACTAGAGGATGTGTCTATCCTAGAGAATGAACAGTGTACACAATCACGAAAAAATGACAATATCGAAAAAAGGTTACCCATTCTATATATGTAATATCATACAGATGCACCGTTAGAGATTTATGGATGTTTTAGTGAAAAGAGGGCCAGTAGGGTCCAGACCCTATATGACCGGGTCGGACCGACCTGACTCATTTATGTCGACCTAACCCATAACTAAATTAGTCAGTCCCACTACTAGCTCAGCCCACTCGCATGGGATTGGACCTCCGTGTTTAGCCCAGCCCACATTGATTATATTCTGTGGTGCTCTCCTAGGCCGTTGTAGGAACTGCGCCATCCACCTTCGTGAAACGCAGCCGACCATTTGCCGACCGGCAGATCTGCATGCACACAACATTGAGCCATATGACTGAGTCAGCACTTTGACCTAGTTTGTATCCTCCTTTTCATGGACATTTTCATAGATCTGGCTGCGTATATCATTGTGGCATACCGTATTTTCCACCAAGAAGTCGTTCACCAGCGCACCTGGGGTTTTTTTGCAGGCCGTCAAACTCACCATGGTGGTCCGTTTTTCAAATCCGAATGTTGTACTAGATCCATCGGGAGGCCCTATTCACTGATGTGGGATCATAATATTGTTTTGACCATTTCCTCTAGAAAGCGATCAATTGATATTGTCTCATGCGCTGATTTGATCCACCCACCATTGTCTTCATCGCAATACAATCACTCCATGTCTATCTAGGATCTTCAATATTGGATCATTGTGCTGTAAGGTGACCATGTGATGACCATTTGTTTATATCCCCCCAAATAATGAAGATTTTTCTATTATAATGATAAGAGAAAAATTAAATACAACAATTCAAGGAATGAACATCCTTCTTTATTTTTCGTGACGTTAATCCACTCCCATTATAAGGATCAAGAACAAAATAAAAAATTAATTATTTTGCAAATTCATCCCATAGTTAAGAACCTCCAATAAGAATGATCAAACCATGGGTCAACCAGTTTGTCGATTTAACTGTGTTCATTTTTTAATTCCAAGAATGTGGATCGAAGAATTTAAATAACAACCCCTACCTGAAGAGAAAGTTCAATCGAAGGGTAGAGTTGTTGTTGATGGTGATCCGTATGTAGAAGTGCTTGATCCAATGTTAAAGGCATGTTATCTCAATATGGAGGGGGATGTTCTCAACACCACTGTCAATTTTCACTCATCATTAATCTTTCATTAACCACGATCCTCTAGAGAATCAATGTGTTTCTACCATGTCAATGATGCACACCCTTATTAAATCATTGAACTAGGGAACTCCATTTTATTACTGTTGTGTGGCATTATCTTGAGGTTGTTTCATTAATGAAGTTCAATAATAAATTTTTGTGTCACCTCATCGCTACACCATAGTGCTGACATTCCACAACATAGCGGTGATGAAAACAATAAAACTACTTTTTTATGTTATTTTATTTTTTCTTCCAAAATGTCAAAAGAATTTTTTTTCTGATCGACACTCTCTAGTCAATTTTACATATTTTCTAAGAGAATCCGAATGTTGTTAGTTTAATAGTTCCCTCACATTTGCATTTCATGCACCCTTTTAAAAGCTATAAAGAACTTCTTTATCATTTATTTAAATGAACTTTTTAATAGTTTGAAAATTAATTATTTCCCTTGACCAACACCAGTCATGGTTATCACATACTTAAAGAGAACATATACGTAGAAACTCAACTATAGTTTTGTATTTTTAATTCGGGATACCGTTTTTGAGTTATAAGGATTTTAAAATAAAATAATTGTATACAATTATTTTAATAACTACAAAAACCCACCTTCCACTATTTACCTACATCGTCCAATGCTAGGCTGTGACTTTGGAAATAATACCATCATTAGCACAATGACAGTCTTAGATTTTCAATCTGAGTCACCGTTCATGAGTTATATTGATTTGAAAAATAAAATTATTTTATTTTATTATTGTTTTTACTGTTATTATATTTATAGGTTTTCTAACTAGAGGCATGTGCCGACAAATCTTAAGTAATGTATAGTGTAAAAAATCCATATTGAATGCAATGGTTCCCTAATATTTTTGATCTAGGAACCCATTTTACAGTTATTCCAAATTTTATGTAAAATATCTCATGCACTCTATTTGAAAAGATAACATTTTTTGACGGACCATTCTGAGCACAATAGGCCTTGGAAGCAGAAACTGTCTTTGTGCCCGATCTCAGAATAATCCCATTTAATTTTTTTGAATATAAAATCATGGAATTATAGGATATTACATTACTCAAACCTTTAAAGATTTACATTCCCATAAGAAAAAAAGGGATAATCATACAAAAATGGGGACAGAGAAAAAATCTGGGCCTCCCGCTCCCACGTGCTCTCCTGGAGATCCTTGTATTGCCAACAATCATGCACCAAAGGAATTGACCATCCTCAATGTATCCTCCCATGTCGATCTTATATCTTAATAATATGATATGATAATGTATCCCTAATAAAAATATATGTATCCCTAATCAACGAGAGACCCATAGGAATACATGTCCCCTTTATGGACACCAAGGGTCTCTATCGCCTATCAGCTTCGGACTTGTGTCAGCCCTTTCTAGTCATCATCTTCTCTCAGATGACATGGACATTCTCAGTGTTATCTTGTACAATTTATGGTCCCATGAGAGATTATTCCCCTAGTTCCATCAATCATAACGGTGACCTAAATATTCATCCTAACAGTTCCTTGAACGATTCCATACAAATAAAAAAATTCAGGTTTCCTCACTCAAGTCCTCCAGCTCATCGAGCCTAGCGTAGACCACCTGTTTATCATCCATATCCTCTATCTCTCCCACCATATTGTGGAAATCCATGATCCATTCATTATCTCTACAAAGGTGGGTTTTATGTCAGAACCCTTTCAGCATAATGGTGGATCAGAAAATATCTAGTGAGATGCCTCCGACCATTGCAAACAAAACACATCCTCTCATGTGGATAATCTATCCCTTGGCGCTACTTCTATGCCATATACTCATGCTTTTAAGATTGTGTATGGGTATTACTCTAACAATTATATCCCATAACCTATCGTCTGCCAGCTCTTATAGATTCCTCTAACTCATGACCTTGGTTGTGGGACACATGCATCTGTTCTCGACAAGAAAACTCTCGACCACTAGGGCTCACTCCAGCAGACCAGCATAGGTGTGAATATTTATCAGAACCACTAACACCCTAATAACTAATAGTAATACCTACTCAAAGGTTAGAGTTATAAAAAATAGGTCCCGTACCATGTCTAGGGAGTACCACGAAAAGTTAGTGAACCTCACCAATAACTCCACCACTATCATGCTGCCCTATGGAAGCAGCAGAAGCACCTGGAAACATATTGAACTCAGTGTGGATGTGTAAAAATCTTCTATAAAGTGTTTTTAGACTACTATAATGTGAGTAACACCTAATAATGTGACTATATTCCTATGCACTACCATAGTCAAGTGGTTCCCAGAAGAAGGATTACATCTAGGACCACCATCTGATCGAGAGGTGTCCTCACTATGTGGAAAACTCTACTGTCTGACTCATGACATCATTCTACTTCCTAGGGGTCTTTATCATATTGGTATTTTAAATTTCACTACTACTATAACTCATGAATTTAACTTAGACATTGTGCATCCTCGGACCAAACTACCGGTAAAATGTGGTACTATACGGGTGGTGGCACCACCTGTAGACAACCCATGGCCAGCTCCTCAGAACCAGTTCCCTTAATTGAATTCTCATCATAGGGTAGATGGTCATTATTGTCACACTTAAAAATCCTATATATTTTTCATCAGGTAGGCACTCTTATATGGATCACGATTAACAACTATTAATAGAATATATCTGGATAGAAAACTCACAAAGAAGGTTGAAAACACAAACCCTTCCAATGTGATCCGTGTACCATTTATTTCGCAGCAACCAGTGTCCTAATGTACTGAGTATAAAATTACTTTTTTAAATTCCCAATGATATAATATGGTGGCCACCGCATCCACACTAGGACCTCTAGCATGAGATCGAAACTCAAATTATTGTCGCACTACCACTATGGAACCCAAACCATGCTCATGACACGACGTTCCTATGGTAGATTTTACCATCTCAGATTCCACTCTTTCACGAACATTACCCCATGGCCCATTCTGAGACTATTCAAAGACCGACTATGATATTCCAAGGGATGGAGACTTGAACCATGTTGTAATATCCAAAAAATTGGAGGCATTTTCCGAAGTACTTGTACACACGCACTAGACTCCAATGAAAATGTACCAGAAAGTAAAAGGGAAATAATGATATGTATGCAAGACACTATGTATAACTTATGAAGAGTGAAATGAAATGAAATGTACAGGCTGGGAAACTAGGCCAGTATAAAAGAACACTAAAATAAGACAAAACATATGTAAAACTATATATTCCTGAAGCTTGTCTATAGACAACCCTACATAATCGGTAGGTGGTAGGTAGCTGACATTATCCATAATAGTATGATTGCATTTCAAATCTCAATGAGCATAACCTATTACACTTCCACCCTAGAATTCATCAATGTTTCAATCATCGACACAAGAGATGACATGTGCATGAAAAACCTATACTGGGGTGAGAAAAACAATACAAAGTAGGACACCCTAAAACAAAAAAGGTAAAGCACAAGGGGAAAACCATAAAAATAGACAACCAGCTCAACAAATTAATATTCCCTTACATATACCAAGAAAATAAATATTTACATGTTTCATACAATAAGAATCATAAGGTTCCTAACTCATAGAATGCAACATGATTCTCATTGTATGTTCGAAAGGCAACACATAAACATAGGATAAACACACTCTATGAGATCATCTGTCATACCTGGATCCAACATGAGAGGTAAACTCCCTTAGGAACAACTCTAAAATTCTAAATGGTATGTCTGGGAGAATTTGATCCATCAGGAACATCTAACTAGTTCTAACCCTTATGTCCAACACTGATGGACCAGTCATCAATGTATTGTACCCAACACAATACTATGGAAACCAAAGTGGAGCGGTTCGACCACAAAACTGTACATGAAGCATGGATCCCTGATCATAACTATCACACGATACCTCAATCACTTCTGTATGGAGTGGTCCAAACCGCGGTTCCTCAAGAGAGAAATATCTCTTCTTTAGGAATCATATTCATCATGTTGATGGGCACACTCCTAGCCACTAAGACTGAAAACATAGGGCGCTCCTACTCTAATTGAGGACCCACACCCTATATCCACAGGGAGAACTAACTCCTATAATATAGGCCCCAAACCGTACCTAGTAGGGGAGGACTGAATCCATTTGATCATGTATAGGACACCCATTTCCTAGAACAATAGGGTAGTACCAACTCCTATCATGTATGACATACACCCTTCCCGTTTAGAGAGAACAAACTCTATGATTGTTAGAGTTGGAGTAACCACACCCTAGTCTTATAGGGGAGTACTGACTCCAGTGATAGAGGACCCACACACTAGTCCCATAGGGGACTACCTAATGTACATTCAATAATGTATCCAAGATCAAAAACCCTAGTTCTTAGGGGTGTGAAACCCCCTAAAAAACAACATGATTTAAACGAAACCACTCCCACGACCTGTGGTTCCTAAAACTCATACCATTATTCTCTCTTATAACATTTACATAGTCTTACATAGAGACTCTCCAAAGTATCATCTCATCGCAAGGGTACCATCAGCACAAACGGATCCTCAAGAGGATGCTCCATTTTAGAGTTATGAACATTTGTCAAAAAAGAGGGTCAATTGGGTTTGGGTCCGGTCTGATCTGGTCAGACCGACCCAACATGGCCTAGCCTGGGACTTACTGACATGACCTAGGACCACCGACCCGGCCAAGGACTAACCAATCCTGGATCTGGCCTGGTTTTCCTGGTTGGACACGACCCACTGGCATCAACCTAGCCGACATCGGAGTGGCCCGGTGGATCCCACCCTAGATGTTGTAGCCGCCATTGCATCCCACTATGTAAAATGTGGTCGGCCATTATCTGGACTTGAGATTTGAGTGCTTATGGATTTTAGAAATGGGATAGATTCAATGCTACATTCAATACCATAGGTTCCTCTGCATGGACATCCGCATGGATACAGCTACTGCTGTAGCTGCGGCGCACCACCTCCACTACCTAGCGCACATGGGGCTTTTTCAACGGGCCAATAGACTCACTCTGGTGGTTTATTTTTCGAATTCAGATGTTTTTTAGAAACCCTCTGGCTGACCTCATCAATTATTTGGTCTAGTAACTTCATTGTGATCCATTCTACCAGAAATAACCCAATTGATGGTACATCACGCTCCCCTTCGATCTACCCACCATCATGGTCGTCGTACTACAAGTGTGCCATGTCCGTCTACAATCTGCAACATCAGATCATTTCAATGCAAAGTAAATGTGTGGTGATCATTTATTCAAATCCTTTCAAATATTAAAGAACACATAGGGATAAATAAGTGAGGAAAATTCAAACAACAATTTAAGGAAAAATCCACTGATGTTGTTCTTCACATCATTAATCCTCTCACAATAGAAGGGTCAAGAAGTAAATAAAAATATTAGTTCATTTCCCCCAAATCATCCAATAGTTTTAAACCTCCCACAATAATGATCAAACAATGAGACAAATTATTTTTGGGTTGATCAACATTAATCATTTAAATCCCATAATAGAAAAATACATAATTTAAATATAAATCCCAACCTATAGAGCATGTTCAATCTAATGGTGGATCTATCACTAATGGGGATCCATCCATGGAAGTGAAAGATCTGATGTTGATGGTGAGTTCTATCGAAGAGGAGGGGGATGTTATCAATTTCATTGGAGGTCATCGTCCATCGTTCGTCATTCATTAACAGTGATCCCTTATATATTCAGATCATTTCTCCCATGACACTGTTTCACCACCTAGTTTAATCATTAAAGTAGGTAACACATTACCATTACAGATTTGTTACAACATCGTTACACTCATCCATTAATTTTCATTGTTTATTATATTCGGTGTCATCTCATCTCTACTCCAAAGTAGTGGAATTGCACTGCATAATGATGATGAATACAAATAACAAAAGTTTTTGAGTTATTTATTTTTATCTTCTATGAAGTAAAAAATAATAATTTTCATCAACCCTCACTGTTCAATGATAGGTCTTTCTATGTGAATATCAACATTCCTAGTTCAAATGTTCCCACATATTTTTGATCCATGAACTGTTTTAAAAGATAGAAAAAACATACTTGCGTGTTTATTTATATGGATGTTAATATAGTTTGAAATTAATTTTTCCCTCAACCCACACCAGTCGAGGTTATGTCATGCTTATGTAAAACATCTCATTAATAACTCAGCAATGCACTCATATATTTAATATGAGTTACCATTTTTGAGTTATACAGATTTTAAAACATAATAAAATAAATAAATTATTTTATTTAGTGAAAAAACTATATTCCACTACTAACGTGTGCTGGAAAATGTTATGATCTTTCTAAGGAAATAAAACAATCACGAGCTCAACGGTGGTCTCAGATTTTCAATCCGGGTCACCATTCGTGTGTTATATGAGAGAGAAAAATAAAATAATTTTAGATACCCATTTTATTTACAGTTATTCTATTTTCAAGTTTTATCACTTGAGGTTCGAGGAAACAAAACATAAGGCATGCCTAGGGTAAACCCACCCTCCAAAATGAAACAGTGCCTTCATATTTATTATCTGGGATATTGTTTTATTGTTATTCAACATTTATAGTAAAACATCTCATATGCTATATTAAAATTCTAAAATTTTATGATGAACTATTCTGGGAACACTAGGTCTTGGAATCAGGCACTGTCTTAGATCCTGATCTCAGAATAAGCCAATTTAATTTTCAAATAAAATTCATCAATTATTGGGGTATTACACATAATATTTGGTGGTTGAAAACTATGTTTCATTAATGTTTTATGTCATGCAATAATTTTAAATATCAATCTCTAAATTGGATTTGAAATATTACGTATTTTGTGAGTTTGAAATTTCAAAAGGAAATTTAATTTTAAAAATATGGATGAGTAGAATATAGACTAGTTATTCAAAGTTGAAATATGAAAATTTGAATGCATCAATGTGATGTTATAGTCATAAAATAAGGATTAAATGTAAGATAATGGGGTTTTGGAATGAGACAAGGGTTTGTTACAAAAATTAATCATTTTGTAAATTTTGAACATATGGATAATAGTTGGCTCATAGATATGAAAAAACATGCTTCCTAACCATGCATCAATATTTTCATAGATTCACAGCATGGGGAAACCATGTTTTTGGACTGGTAAAACCATCGAGGTTTCTATAGTTGTTGTATAAATATCACAAATTTGAATCAAGTTCTTCACAATTATGTGGCACTAATAGGTTAGTTGTGTCATCCACATATAGTGTGATAAAATGTTTATTTATTGTTCTTCCCATCCATTTGGACCATTAGAAAGGGTGAAATTACATGTTTCCCTACAATCATGTAGAGGTAATCCACATGTTTTCATACACAATCCTCTCTTATGTGAGCTATCCCCCTTAAAATCTAATTATCTACATAAAAAACCTTAATGGGGGTGAAATGTTTATCCTAACATTGAATTTTAAGTTACAATTTATCCATTAATAGCCTATCTTCCTCGTATCCTCCCTTTGATCATAGTATATAGTTTTAATAGATAATGATTTCTTATCCAATACTACTTGCGCATAATAGAATCATATTATACAAATGTGGCTTTTATACTACCAACTAATAAAGTGACTCGGGGAGGTTATATGATCTTCACCATGAGTCATTCTATCATGGTATAATGTTCTAGTTATTTATTTCGGTTCATGAGTGATTAAATTAAATTTTTGGGTGTTTTTGTTGAAGTTGTTTCTTGGTTATTTTTCTATATTCAAGGTTATTTATGTGTAATGAGTTGTTGCTGATCTGTAGCTCATGGTATTGGGGTAATGAGTTTGACTATTGATGTTTTTATCTTATACCCTTCAGATCGTATTATTTATGTTCATTATGGATTATTTAGTTTAATTAACAAATATTAAGGTAATTTTACATAATTAAAATGTAATGGTTTTCTGATAAAGGGTCATTCATATCTTAGTTTATATTATGATTTCCATGGATGCTTCTTTCATCCCTTAGGAAATAAATGGAATGATTCTGAAATGTATTATGTCTATCCCACCATCCATATAGTATTTTTAGGTTAATTATATTAGGTTATTTATAATTAACGATCACCAATGATCACTTTTAACCCTATATTTCTAGTTTCCTGGCTAGAACCATTAGACACTAAGACCCCCACCAATGATATCTTTTCACTAATATTGTGTTATGACCAATATCATGACACTTACCTTAGTAATATTACATAATGTAGCTAGTAAGGCTAGGATTCACATTGTAGAATGTCGAGGGAAGTCTTATCATAGAGTATTGGTTAAAGAACTGAGAACATATTTCTAATAAGTAGGATCCCGAGATGGACCTCTAAATAAGTAGCAATCGAGAGTGTCCCTAGTTTGATTCATGTCTAATGTTTTTATTTATGGGATTATAATGGGTTCCTAGGTGGTTGACCTACCCAACATAATATGAAATTTATTTGGTTTAATATTGTATCATGTTTCACCTTAGAACCCACACAGAACATCTAATCCTAAGAGGTATGATTTTAGTGGTAGTTTTAGGCATTTATCCACGCTCCCTTATTTATTTATGATTTCACCGATTCATTATTTATGAAGCTATGATTTCATGATATGATTCAAGGTATTTTTCTGATGAGTATGACATCTTAAAATACATTTTTTGTATTTTCATATTTATTTCATAGTATCTAGATTGTGAGATTATTACTTGGATTTCATTTTATTTAGTATTCCCAGATTTACTTCATGAGATATTTATCTTGAGGATTCTTTTTTTACTATTAGTTTTTTAGGATGAAAAAATTTATATCATAGGATAATTCTTCTGATATTTATTGATTGGGGATGTGGTTATAATATTAAAGGGAATTGGCCTTTTACCAATCATGTTTTACTATCATAAAGAGGAATCCATTGGTGTTTTGGTACATGACACATTACACCCCCTTGTTCAAGGATGTTGGACATGATGTTTCACATCTTTACATGGTTATTAGATATGATGTTTCATGAACCATTTCTATAATTGTGGAAATAATGTTTCACATAATTCATAGGTTAATGGAAATGATGATTCATGAACCTTGGATATGAATTTTTATGTAAAGCATGACATATTCGTTTGGGATTTTTCGGAATGAAGTCATGTTTCCCCGTACGAATGATTAGACTGAGGCACATTATTAAAACATTAGACCTTATGATGTTATACAAGGATGCGTTGATTTTAGGCATCATGTATTTCATAGTAATATGTATCAATATATATATATAAATATAATATGTATATGGTACATATATATAAACATACATACATATATATACACACATTGACAAATTTTCAGATGAATTTTCTATATTGGATTATGCATGTATCATTGATCGGGATCCCTAAAATAATGATCTATTGTGGAAAAATTTTATTTAACATTTTAAGTTATTTATTTATTAAACTAAGAATATTTAATGGTAATTTATTTTTAAAAAATTGTATTTTAGTTTCTCTTCAGAATATTAATATTAATATTTTTGAAATCTTTATTAGCATATCACATATACATCCCCTTTATTTTACTAGTTATGTGCAGAACTATGCCTTTGGTTCCATACTAAATTTATAAATCACACATAAATGATTCTCCCTTGAACATGGGTAATGTAGAAGACATTCACTTATTTTATGCATAGGATGGACAAAACGTCGTGACTGATCGGGTAGGATGTCTCAGATATGTACAAGGATATTGCTATGTGGTATAGCTTGATGTATGCAATAAGGACAAGTAATTTGTTACATGTTCATTTATTCATTCCATTATATCTGTTAGGAAGAGTGTAAAATTTATGTTGTATGTATGGAATATAATTTTAAGACATATTTCACCTCATTTAATATTACATCATTATTTTATTTATTTTTTGTACACTTTTTTATTTATCAATATTGTTGATGTTTAGTTATTTCAACAGATTCATTATCTAATATGATTTAATAGTATCCCCAAACACACAACCAATGTACTTGATACATGATCGATGCCTCTATTATATAGGTTGTCCTACATGGGGTCTTATGGTGAACTGACTTCAGGCACCGGTTTAATGAATTCCATGATGGGAGGTTAAAAATGGTATAGTACCTGTATCATTTCTTATTGTATTATTATTTGGGATATGGTATATTTAATTAATTTTAATGTTCCAAAACCACTTATGCATATCAAACTGTTGTACTGAGAATACATTTTACGATTGGAATTATTTTTGTCCAGGTTTATGGGATTATTGTTCAAATATGTGATGTCATAGTTTTATATTATTTTCATATAGAGAAACACACATGTTTTTTGGTTTATCATGTTATATGGATTTCTAGATCTTAAACCATTGGAGAGAGAATATTGAATGATTTATGGAATGTTTTCAATTGGTGGGAGGACATTTACTAATTTTGACTCTTTTCTGTAAGAGGAATGATGTGCCCCGTTCTTCAAATTTCGAACATCGGGTCTACATGAAATAGGCCTTCTAGAGTGTGATTTTATTTTTTAATAAAGTAAAATTAGATAAAATAACAATAAAAATCCTATATGATGTTTTATCATAAAGGTTCATGGTGTAACTAAACTCAATTGGGATTATTTATAAATATCCCCTTATAATGTAAAATCATGTGGATCTGTGATGAGATATTTTAAAATGATGGTGAAGACTCATTATTCATGCACAATAGTTGAAGTAACCCTACAATGTTGATGTGGCACACATTCCCTATTTGATTGAGCCTTTTTGGGTGTTTTTATTAGGTTTTATTATTTAATGTGACAGTAAGAACATATATTGTCTTTTACTATATATTTCATAATAGAATTATACCTAACTAAACTATGTGTGATGTATTAAATAGTTCATTGAGATGATTTTGTTTTAATATTGATGAACAATATTGAATGAAACTTACGTTTGATTCCTTTATTATAGATAATATTATTGATCTCTTTTATTGTATTGTTAAATAATATTTCATAATATATAAAATAGAGCTTAAACATATATATTACTATGATATTTTACATAACTATTATCCCTATATGGTTATCTATTTATATCATTCAGGTTGATATCTGTAGGAACATTAATATTTATAGTGAACTAGAAACATGAAATATTTTTACTATATAACAACACATGATGAGTGTCAGTTCATCATTCAGTCGATATTCATATCCTTTCCCTCCAAGGGGTGGTCTATTATAAGGTTTCTCAAAGTGTATCAAGGTCTGGTAGGCCAATATTGAAAGTACCAAATAGCATAATTCAATATTATCCTTACATATTTTATAGATTTTTAGCAGTTATGTTATATTTTGTTAATTGATATGGGTTTAGGGATAACACCATTGAGATGTGACCCTAGTGATAAGTTTAAATCATGAGCTAAGAGTTTAGAAATCACAACCCCATTACGTGACATTATCAATATGGCTAGTGGGGAGACCTAGAGGCCCTTAGTTTTTACTCAATCCATTATAGGTAGAAATTTAATTGATATTAAGAGCCTTGTGAGAGGGTTTTTCATGGGATTATGGATTATATTTTAGTTAATGATCCTATAAATATACTCATTTTGACACCAATTCAACGGTGGATGTCATGTTGAGACTGATTCATTGGAGGGTCTATGGGTTTTTTATATATAAAAAAGATGCATTCCATTTACAGAGATGTAGCTAGGGTGATTAGGTTGAAAGACATATTTTGATGGGTTTGATTGTTCATGTTATGGGACTTGATGACCTGTTGTTCTACTATTATCAATGTTATCTATGAATAGTTAGATGTTCATGAAAATAATTACACTAGGTCATAGGTGGTCGTGAAATTATTCATGGACCATTTGAGGTTCTCAATTTTTAACTGTAGTTCGATGGAATCTTCTATATGAATGTGACTGATGTTCTATGTAGAATAATTAGTTTTGACATATGATAAATAGATCGTGGGATCACTATCTGGGTGATAATGGTACACAAGAGTTTTTTGTACTTCCATTTCAAATGCATATCAGTTAGCACCATGTGAGGTGATAGTAAAATGGTTTTAATGAAATGTTGCAACCACAAATTAATGATATTTTTGATTAAATAAGGAATTTTTCCCTATGGTAGTGAATACATCAAGGATAAATTGGATATCATGATGCAGTTGACCCATTTTTTGTCCTAGTCAAGCATTTTTGGCTTATGAAGATTAAGAATTTGATTAACTGAAATTATATCCAAGTTTATTGTTTCAATAGATCACAGATATCTGTACTTATTTATCAATGAAATAGTATTGTACCTATAGACTATAGAAGATTACTCCCAATATTTATACATCATCATTGGTATTCTAAAATAGAATCAGATAAGAGCCAATATTTTTTTCTTATAATATCCTTAATGGTTAGACAAAATTAATCATTGGATGTTTTTTATTATGATAAGTATATTTAAATCCATATTGTGGGACTGAAGCATTATCCATAAAGCATGGTGACCATCCTCATATTTTAAAATTCAATTTCTTCTTTTGAAACCATTCTCTGGAAGATCAAAAAGGAAATGTTACATGTTATAACTGTAGAATGTGTGAGTTTATGGTCTTGTTATTCCTTATGTAATGATATAGAAAGGAAAATAGATGAAATTATCATGATCATTTTTCAATGGTGCTTAAAAATTAATTCTCCTAATTTTTGGAGAGAGATGGTTTATGAGTTTGAGAACAACTATTATATGGTAATTTTGATTTGCTATTCCATTGATAAATGGAATTAAGTTTTATTGGAGAATTGGATGTGTGATATGAAATTTTATTAGAATAATCTACTATAGGCCATTCATATTGAGTTCACTAAATAGTTAATTATAGTCTATGGTGAACATAATTTGGAATGATTTTTGGATTATAATGTTGAAGGATAAATGTCATTTATTTGAATGAAAATTCATTTTGATTATATTGAACATGATGAAATGGAATTTTTTCATATTATCCAAATCATGGACCATGAGGAGTGACGTCATGTGTGGTAACTATTCTAGATTTGATAAGAATTTTGGGAGTGTTGTTAGGTCATTATAGGAATGGTTCTATTTCAATTATGACAGTGGTAGAACCATGCCTAGTAATTGACCATTGAAAATAAATAACATATGTTAGAGAGTGACATAGGTTATTTTATTTGTTGAGTTGATTATTTGGTTGTGTCTTAGGAAATAAATTCTTGGGTAATTGTTATATTTATTTTTAATTAGTTGTTACATGTTTTTTTCATTTATTGTTGGTTTAATCATAATATTTTTAATGTACTGCTTTGGAGTAAATTAGGTGTTCCGAAATGTAATATAGCTATTTCATTGGATTTCTCAACCTGAGTGGGTTAGGTTGGTTTTTTTGACTCCCACAATGTCTTTTTGATGGAATAAAAAATTATTTTACAAGGGTCATCTAATTCTATTTTTTATAAGTTGTTAATTTCATAATGAAATTTAACAATCAATTTCAAGATGTGTCAAATCTTTTCCTGATATTTAAAATTGAATTAGGAAGTTCAAAATTCTATAATGGGATGTTTGTAAATATGTAATGAGGCTTGAAATGTATATTGATTGTTTTGTTAGTGTACAGGGGGTTCCAGATCAATAATCCATGTTTTTGAAAAGTTCAACATTGGGTGCACGTTTGGTAGATTGTTTGAGAAAAACGTGTAGCCTAATAACAAAAACATTTTTTATTATTCCTATGATGGGGAAATAGTTTGAAATGATGAGGAAAACCAAGAAGGTGTCTATAGTCATTAAAAAAATGTTTTTCTATTGGATCATAGTCTACTAAACCATGTTTTGTCCACATGTGAGATGTATCATCCTCATATAGTAGTGGTGCATAATTGGCTCATTGATTCGCCAACCATTAATCAAAACCATGAATCCCATTAAAAAGGTTGATGATACCCATCTTTTAATGAGATATTTAAGAGGGACCCCCTTCTTCTACTTTACTTTCTTATGAAATTTTTTCCTCCTCATGTGACATTGTCTTCTTCAAGATTCTCAATGGGGGAAGATTTAGTTTCCATCCATGGTGGTTTGAGGTTCAATTTTTCCTCTAATATCCTCTCACCATATATTCAACCATATGTTGTTAATTTGTTTTTTAAAAAATTATATATCATGGAATGGAATGCACCAGATCATCAGGATTCAGATACCAGTGATGGATATTTTACTCTTCATAGGAAGATGGTGACCTCTTAGGATGTATTCTATTCATCGTGTGTTGTTTCATTATTGTATGTCATTGACATGATTTTTTAAAAATATTGGAATCAGAAATTAATTTTTTTTTGTTTTTAATGAAACAATTACATAGGAATTATAATTAACTCATTTTTGTAAACGTGTTATGGGTTGTTTGAGAGCATTATATCATATTTATGGTACGATGAGATCAGTATGTGATGTTTTTTATACCTTTTTGATTGAATTTTAAGTTGTTTAGTTTTTATATATTTTAACAATATAAATATAATATAATAATCAATAATTCACATCTGATATTTTCATGTGAGGTGTGACAATTAATATTATGGTTGATCTTGGAAAGGCCATACAAGTTGTTTCTATCCATTAGGAAATAAATGGAAGGATTTATAATGGTCTGTCGTTTTTTATACCATCCCTTTGGAGTTTAAGTATATTTATGGTAATATGTTTATTATTGTGCTCCAAAAATGATGGTGAACCCACCTTTTAAATTTAATTAACTAAATTATTAGAATAATGAAATTTTATATTTATAATTAATGGATGTGAGGGGTCACTATCCACCAATGTGTGCTTCCATCATGCCACCAAGTACCTCCCAATCCCCTTAAGGGAATAAAATTGAGTTAGTGTGGAATTTAATCCCTTTTAATGGCCTTGGATGAATAATCATAAGCATTAATGGACTATATTGGGTAAGTAAACAATCATAGAGAGATTATGGAACTGATATGGGGTTATAACCCACTTCTTTATGGTAGCCTTTGTGAAATGACTTTGCGTAACTAGAAGGGTCCTACTACACACTGTACACTATCAAGGAATTTCAACTCCTAGTGTTTTGGGTTATGAGTGGATATTGTATTACAGATTATAGGATCTAATGTTTGACTCATATTATATGGTTTTATGGCATCCCACTATTTTATTACATAATGTTTCATTAAATTTTACAAACAGAGGATCTTTAAAAGTATAATGTAATAGAAATAGGTTATATAATACCTAAAAACATAAAAAAAATTACAATTATAAAGGAATGGGTTATTAAATATTCATCCTATGTACACTTATTACCTCTTATAACCTAGGGCCATGTGTCAAGTTAAATGGTGAGAAGAAGTGTCAGTAAGGGTAAACAATGGAAAACATTTAACTTGTGATCTTGAGGAATATAAATAAGAACATGATGGAAAAATAAAGGCATAATATAGAGAAATATAATAATATTTAATTGAATTAAAAAATTTAATTGTTGCTAAAAATTTAATTTAATCATTCATCAGAATATCAACAAGTTTTATCACTATGGCTTCATAAAATTTTCCTGGGTTATTCACCGATATATCGTAAAACATGATATATCTATAGATTTAATTCATTACCCATTACATTAGATATCTATTAGGGTGCACAATTATTATATATTAATTAGTTTTAGAAACATATATATTAATAAAACATCTCAAAAAAATCTAATGGAGTGTAAAAGAAATGAATTTCATTTAAAATTTTTGGTGTTTTATAATGTTTTTAATAGTAGGATCCATTTTTCATTTTAAACCCATGGAAAATGAATTCACAATAAATGTATGAAAATACAAGGATATGATAGAGAATTTTGAAATTAATGTGAAAACCCATAGATAATTAAGTGGTTTGGTTATTAAAAATATAAAATAAATGAATTTCGTAACAGTAAGATATAAATGATGATTCAAAAACCTGACAGTATAATAGGTATGAAAACAGGTTTTAAAAATAAGTAAAATGATAGGGGAAAAGGGTACCACATTCATATATTACTCTTAACAAATTAAATTTATATGATAAAATTGTCATAATAATATGGTACGTAAATTTGAAATACATACCACATAAAAAGGAAAGAGAAAAAGAAAAAGAGAAGTTAAGAATCCCTTACCTTGAATAATGACTCCTAATACTTGAAGATCGATTGAATTCGAGATTATTGACTCTTTGGGGGGATTGAATATGAGGTAAAACTATCAGATATTTATGGAGGATGAAATAGTGATTAATTGAAATGATGAAATTGTTGGTTACTTATATCAAAATGGATTGAGTTTTTTATTAATTTCTGAGGACACCATAATTTTGTTATTTTTAAAACCACGGGCCTACCAATGGTATATAACTATCGAATTTGACTATTGGGACACTTACTATATTTCTTTAACACATAAGAGTTCAGAATCACTCAACATTAATCATTACATCATTATGACATAGTTATGATGTCATTAAGTTATCTGAAAAAGTCAAATTGTATTTATACTATTAACGAAAAAAGTATTTTATAAAATTCTCAAATATTCACAATAACATAATATAAATATTATGAATTAAAAAATGAATTTTTTTTATTATAATAAATAAATATATATTATTAATTTTTATTTTAACTACAAAAATAATTATTAATTAAAATTATTAGGGGACATAAAATGCATTGTAAAATGAATAGTGAAATTTTCAACACAGAAAAAATTTAAATATATTTTTAATTTGTAATGAAATTAGAATGTTTTAATAATAATATTTTATTATAATAGACATAATAAAAAACCGTAGTTTAATATATTAATTTATATCTCTTATAATTAAATAATTTTCCTCATAATGAATCAATTTATGAAATCACACTTTAAATTTTATGAAAAACATCTCATGAAAAGGAAATGATGAAATAAAAATTTTATTTAAGAAAATGGATTAAAATTTATGTGACTAATTCCATGACACATAACATATTAAAATACTGACATGTAACCTAAGGGTATGTTTTTCCTTGGTGGTAGACTGCTGGCAGGGACTGAATAACATCGCTCGAGTGGTATTCTCCAGTAACTTGATCTTATCTTGTAGGTGATTTTGTTCAAGATTTGCTTGGGCATGGGCAAGAGAGAAGCCTAGTGATGACACCTCCTTCCCAATATATGAAAAATGGGATTTATACGACAATATAATACCCTATGAGTCAATTTAATCTTCATTCTCCATTAACTATCCATTATAATATCTTTTTATAATACATATTTTTATGATAAAATTATTATTAAGACTATTGATTCATGTTTTCATATTGAGCAACAATCAAAATTTACCAACAATCATGTAATATATGAAACCCAAAGTATACATTACAATTATACTCACTTCATTATTAAAGGGATATATTTTTTTTAAACTACGATAGATATTTTCAAAAAAAAATCATTTAGAATGTTTGGGTCGCTAAATTATCCCCCTTAAAAATTTTCATCCATAAAATTTCAAATTATTCTCTAAGTTTAGAAAAATTGAGTGTACTTATGCCTCTTTTTTTCACTATTTTCCATTTCACATATATATACATGTTTGTTGTCCATAAAAAATTGAGGATATGGATAGTGTTCTTCTGTATCACCTTTTCCCATGGTCTAATATATCCACTAGATGCTCCTCATAAGGGAGATTGTGTCCCGGCTATACCACCTCCAAATTCAGTACAAGTGATGGGTTCGGTATGTACATAATGAAGTGAGATACATGGAAAACATCATAAACATGGGATATATTTGGTTGGAGTGATAGCTGCTAGGCCACTTCCCCAATGTGATCAAGGATGACATTGGGGCCTTCCACATGAGTGTGAAAGGTTATAATGAAATTAATTTCAGTACCAAGAGGATGTTGAAGACTTCTATAGAACATGGATGTGAACAATGGATCATGACCAGATACAATAACATGTGGAATTCAATACAGCCTTACCACTTCCATTACATATATCATGATGTGTTGGTGAGGAGATAAATATTCCAAAATAGAGATAAAATGGGATATATTTGTGAGACTATCCACTATAAACCATATAACATTGTTTCCTTTATATGTTTTTGGGAGACTAGTGACAATATCCATAGTGATATTATCCCACATCCATGCTAGTATGGTTAGTTGTTGTAATACCCCATTACTAATATGTCTCTCGACTATCATTTGTTGACACACCATAAACCTTTTATCTCGTGTTCCATGTTGTCGAACAAAATGATCCCAAAGGTGTCTATACATTTTAGTAGTTCCACAATGTATAGAAAATATCGATCTTAGAGGTTCATCCATCATATTATCCTTTATTTTTTTAATAGATGAAACACGTATCAATATCTGAAATTTCAATACACATTCTTGATCAATACTAATGTAATGAAACATCCTATCCATCATGGTGTGAATATTATAATGCAATAAATGATCATCTCATAGATATTTTTTTATCTTCTCTATAAAAAATGGTTGATAAATCATCTGTTATAGGTCTAATGATTCAACTTTCCATATGATACCCATCTCTAGTCTTACTATGTATTTGATTTATGGGTCTCCTTGAATCCACATATTTGATAGAACTAGAGGGTACTTCAGACATAATGCATTAGAGAATTTATTTTCTCTTCAAGAGTGGTAATGAATTGATTAATCATAGTATTTTATATGGTCATACAATCTACTCTGTATCATATTCAATTATTTCATGTTAAAATATAATTCAACCATCAGTGGTTTGTGTATATATGAAATTTCTCGACATAGAGATTGTGCCTCCATATCATTAGTGAAAAAACAACCCCAACTATCTATTGATCATTGATACGATAATTCTTTACATGATCCATTAAATATCAAGATGAAAAAGCAATCACCTTTCAATTTTTTACATGGAGGGGACCAATCCCTTTCATAGAGTCATCACTAAACAAAAATAATCATTCATTGATGGGTGTTAGAGTTATTCTCGGTTAATTAAAAAATAAATTCTTTAACTCCTGAAAACATGCCTCAAACTCCTTTGTCAAGATGAAATTAACACTTTTTCAAGTTAACATGGTTAGTGTATTAGAAATTAATGAATTTTTTTTCAAAAGCCTCTTATAATAACATACTAAACCACGGAAACTACAAATATCTATTTTTTTGTAGAATGTGGCCACTCCTCCAAAAACCTTTTATTTAGAAGGTCAATTTAGATTCCTTAATTTGTTACAATGTTCCCATTCAATGGAAATTACAGTAATAAAAACTGACACTTAATGAAAATTAAAAATAACATCTCCTTCCACAGAGTTATAAGTATCACCCCTATATGATCCTCATGGTCCATATGAAGTTCTTAATCTATATGCATATCATCAATAAAAACTACTACAATGTTATCAAGGGAGTCCCTGAAGACACTATTCATAAAATCCATAAAAATAGTAGGCGCATTAGTCAATTTAGGGGAATAAAAATAAACTAATAATTCCCATATCTTGATCAGAATGATGGATTTTGGATTATAGTCTTTATATTACATTAATTGATGATATGAAGATCATAGATCACTATTAGAGAGAAATTAATCCATAATAATCTGGTCAAATAAATCATAAACTCATAGAATTGGGTATGTGTTCATCAATGTGATCCCAATATTCAATGCATAACTACTCTAATCCATCCTTCTTATTCACAATTAGAATAGGTTGTACACAAGGAGACACACATGGTTGGATAATATAATAACGAAAATGGTCATAAAGATTCTTTTTTATTTCCTCCAGATCAACATTTTTCATTCTATGTGGGGGTTTTGATATCATCATGGATCCATACATGAGTTTATTGTATAACTCTACATCTATTTTTGGGAGTGTTCTAGGTAACTCCTTAGGACATATTTCAATGTGTTCATAAATGATATAGACATTCTCTATTCATACACATTAATTTCCTTGCTCAACTTCAAAAATTGTCTCTATAAAGAATGAAACTTGTGTTTCTTGAAAAAAGATTAATTTTAAGGTATATATCATTTAAAAAACTATATAGTCTCCATTCAAGACTATAAATATTTCTGTTCCTCTTAATTTGTTCTTAGAATTAAACATTGAGATCAATTTCATCCCTAGTATACTGTTAAATTCAAACATGGTAATTTCTAGAAGATTTTTTATTAGGTTATGCTCTCAAAAGGGAATATTAGAGTGTCTAATCACAATTTATGATTGGACAATACCTCGAAATGTCTTGGAAGATAACTCTACTTATATTAGTTCAGGGATTGATTTGTTATTCTTTCCAAATATAGAGAAAATAATTGATTTCATAGATCCTAAATCAAAAAAATGTACTTCCTAGATTTTAGAGAAAAATGAGAGTACCTAATAACAAATTATTTTGAAGTTATTCTTTAGCAGTTGTAAAATAAAAAGAACAACTATTATACCTTGTCATATAATGAAGATGATGGTGAATCCTCTCTACTACTCTCAAATATGGACATTGAATGGAAATGTTCCACATCTATCCACACTTGATGTATATGATTTTAGGTATAGCCTATAATATATTCCCATTCTAATTTGTGTTGAAGTTTTGATACTTCACATCACTTTGATAGTTCAAAATGATATGTCCATATTTCCACATTTGTTACACTTCCATCAGATGAGCAGAAAATTCCCAAAATGGTTGTTCCAAAATTTATTCCATGTAGAAAATTACTCTTTATTTCCTCCTATTCCTTATTTAAACCTCCTACCTAGGATTAGATCTATTGATTTCTCTGTATCATTTGATTTGCAGGACCATTCAATATCACCATACTCATGGTCTACCTTCATGGTACTCTTTTCAATTTTATCAATGTTATCATAGTCTTAATTGGCTAAATTATTCAATAGGCAAGGTCTTAGTCCACCGTATAATCTATAATACTTCCCATTAATATCGATGTAAATGATATAGGTATAACAAGAATGTCTTGATATGTTCATATAATAGTTTAAATAGATTAATTCTCCATATTATTTAGTTTTGGGAGTTCCTTCTACATTTTCATTCTCTTAAAAAGATGGAAATTCTAATTAATGAAGATTCAATTTCAACTCTCCCACACCCGTGATTCAATATCCCCTCGCGTACTCAGGTTTTCAAATAGTTCACACCCAATGATTAGCTTCATCCTATAAACATTACATATCTAGAGAGACATCCTCTTGTTCAGAACAATATAGTATAACAATGTTAATTTATATTGAGCTTAACCAGTGTTCTAAAATCAATGGGCTATTAGATCCACTGAACATTATTGGTCTTTGATGCATAAAATACTAAATATAATTTTATACTCTTTTTTCTGACAGCAGTCTATGAAATTGATTCATGTAATATCCCATATCTTGATTTAGTTGATTCATCATTCTGATGAAGGTTTCCATTCCGGATTCTCTAAGAGGGTCGTCGAGACCTATTCTATTGGGCTCACCATTGAAATAGTATCTCTTAAATTCTACAATTTTCCAAAATAAGATAAATATAGTGAGAAATTTGTTTCTTTTAATAATATTATACCTATAAAAAAATTTTATGTCTTAAAACATCATCTGTAAATTTTTTATTCAATAACATCAATTACAATTTCTATAAATCATTTATAATATATCATCAAACAATTGTGATTAAATAGAAATATAACACTGAAGTGTCAAACTAATAGTTTTTCAAGGCCTATTTTCATGCACCGGTTTTAGTTCAAGTGATTCCAAAATGTGACTTTCAGGTTTAACCCATATATACATTTCTTCTCAACACACATCCACTAAATCATATCCAAACAAAGAATTATTTGTTCTAAACACACATACATAATATTTCATTAAATATTCCATGATGTTTTACTATATTTACAATTCTATCTAGGTTTCATCATAATTTTTTCAAATATTAACTTCTAAAATTTTGTAAATGGTACATTGAAACCAACTATGGAATCCTGAGTTATTTATTACATAAATTTTCATAAATGTTTTCACATAGAGTATCTTTAAAAGATTATTGTATTCAAAATAAGGTAAAAAATACGAGAAGACATAAAAAATTCAAATATTACATGTTAATATCTTCGTTAAGGATCATTCTATGTATATATATTTCATTTTATAACCTAGGTAAATACCTCATGGTAAAGGGTGATCACAAGTCCCAATAAGGGTAATCTAGGGGAACAATTTACTTTTGATATTGAGTAATATTAGCAATAATACGATGAGATACATAATGGAATCATGAATAGTCATATCATAATAATATAAACATGAATAATTACATGGAAATGGGGATATTACATTTAATTGAGTCATTCATAAGCATATCGGCAAACTTTATCACCGATGTGTCATAAATATTACAAAGTTTATTCACCATGGTATTTAAAAACTTGTAATCTATAGATATTAACCTCTTTATACAATGAATTGGAGAGATATCAGGTAACAACCATAATAAGTTTAAATTAATGTGATTCACATAGATATTAATGAACCATCTAATAAATAACTGGTAGATAATAAAATAAATTGGGTTAATTTAAAAATCACGATTTTTTAGAAATTTCATAAAGAAGATCATTTTCTTATTTTATACCCATGAAAAAGTAATTTTTGTTTCCTATAGGATTATAAAATAATTAAATATATCATTATTAAATCATTGTGAATATACTTGATAGATAAATATGTTTGCGTATTCAAAAAATAAAATAAAATAATTTCAAAATAAAAAGAGTTAAATTTTGAGATGAAAATCTGATAGCGTAATAGTTATGAAAAATGGTGTCAGAACAAGTTAATAAGATAGGGGAAAAAGGAATTACATTTATAAATGAATACTAAAAATAAAATGATGCATGATTAAATGAAACAAAAAATATGGTATGTAAATTTGAAATACATTAGAGTTAAAAATTAATAAATAATGGAAAAGAGAATTGGAGAGTTACCTTACCTTGAATAAAGACTCATAGAAGCCAATGCAAAGGAATGTAGGAGGTTCAGGACACCTTTGGGAGACTCTGTGGGAGGTAAAACTATTAGAAAATCATGTATGATGAATTTGGAATGAAATTAAATGAATAAATAGGTGGGTATTTGTGGAAAAATTCATGGTGTTTTTTTATTTCTAGGGACATCTCAATAGTTCAATTTACAAAATAATGGGATTTTCCGTAGTATTATTCCATGGAATTATCTATATAGGGCACATATTAAGTTACTAAAACACATATGAGTCAATAAATATTTTTAAATTAATCGTTACATCATTATAAAATACTTATGATTTCATTAAACTTATAGAAAAATCAAACTATATTTTTATTATTCACAAAAAACATTTATATTTTATAAAATTCCCATAAATTCACCATTACATAATATCGATATTATAAATTCAAAAATGACTATTAATTTATCCTTATGTACCCCTAAAAACGAAAAATTTATCTTTTAACTAAATAAATCCTTATTTATTAAAACTAATATCGAATGGGAAATGCATAGTAAAATGTCCAACACATAAAAAATTAAATTTTTTTATCACCTGAAAAAAAATCATGTTTTTTGATAATATTATTTCCTTATAATAGAAATTATAAAAATACATTAGTTTAATATAGTAATTTAGATCTCTCATAAAAGTGTAATTTTTATCAAAAAATAATTCAATTTATCTAATTCCATTTCAATTGTTTGGAAATCAATTTCTTAAAAAGGAAATTGTGAAATAATATTTTTATTAAAACATAGATGTTCCAAATTTAGTGATTATGACCGTAACACATAACACCTTCATATGACCTAAGGGTATGGTGGTCAAGGGTGATGGACACTTGGGGTGACTCGAATAACATCACTGGATTGGTAATCTCTAGTAACTTGTTGCTCGACCTGGGATCATTCAATAGCGAAACACATTAATGCTACCTCGTTCCCAATCTCTGAAAAATGGGATTCATATAGAACGATTCTAATATATTAGTGCATTAAATATTTTATCTTCATTAATTATCCATTATCATTCCTATTTATAATAAAAATTATAACATTAAAATTATTGTTACGAATCGGGTATCCTATGGTTATATTGTCCAACAGTTATAATTTAACAATGGTTATATAACAGTCAAAACCAAAATTTCATATTTCAATTATACTAACTTAATTACTAAAGGGATATAATTTTTTAATTTAATTATGTACATCACATTTTCCAGAAGCGAATACATTTTAAAATTTCGGTTCATTACAGGTATGAACCTCAAGGGTCCTCAGTAAGATTTGTATCCATTGTTTTCATTTATGGGACTCTAATGGTCTCATAGTTGGTTCAACGGTTAGGCCCAATAAATTATGTTATTGATAAACATTGTTGTATGTGTCACCTAATAATCCACACCAAACATCTAATATCAAGGGCATGTGAATTTAGTAGTGGGATTAGGAATTCAAACACCGTCACTCATTTGGTTATGATTTCATCTAGATAATATTGATGTATATATGATATACATATGTGTTTCTTGGTATTTGGCCAATGATTTTAACACAATGTTATATATTACTAGGATGAATGATGTATTTTATATTATCTAACTTACAACTCTTTTTTGTTATCATTTTATTTTAAATACCTATATGTACTTCTCGGGATCCAACATTAGAGCCTTCTAGTATCACTGTTAGTTTTTCAAGATGCCTATATGTATTTACTATGATCTAGATTTTAATATTTATTTATTTTGGATATCTGGATATTCTTCATGTAATATTTATGTTGAGACTATATTTAGTATTATCACTAAGATGCATTGGTTTGGGATTTCATGCATCATTGTTAACATTCCATTGGTATATGATGTTGTAGGCAACCATACATTCTTGGACTTTGGAAATAACATTTCATGCCCCATGATTAGGTTTATGGACATGATATTCCTGACCCATTGTTTAGGATGTTGATTAGGAATAATCATATCATTGATTGGGATTATAGGAAATTTCATCTTCTATCTCTATTTGAAGGATTGGTTTCACTCCCCTTATTAAAATATGTGATACTTATAATGTAATATATATACACATTGGTTTAATTCATTGGTTTCACCCCTTAATTCCATTTTCACACTACATATCTATATATCTATTTAATTCTTTATATGTATAGATTATATATACACATACATAGTTATATATATATATATAGTGACATGTGTTCAGAGAAGTTTTTGACATGGGATGATGTAGGTATCATTGATCGGGATCCTGAACATAAGGATTCACTGTGGATATTACTTTATTTACAATTTATTGTTATTTCCCAAAGAGACTAGCGAAATTTCATTATAATTCCTTATATGAACATTTCTTTTAGTTTATCTTCATATGTTTAATAATATTATTGTTATTATTATCTCTATTTGTAGCTCAAATATAAATCAGAAGAATTTTTTTGGTTGTGTATGGGTCCATGTTGGTGGTTAACTACTAACTTTATTACCCACACCATTATAATGACAACATATAACTAGGGAACCTATGAAAACATTCACATGTTCTAAATCAGATGATGAGTTGAAGACTAGGAATGATTAAGTGTGATATCATCTACATGTTTGTGGATCTAGGTATGTGGTATGACTCTATATATACAGTAAATCCTTGTTCTTTGTTTCTATTTCAATAATTTATTTGTATATATATGGTTGGCCAAATGGGTGATTAGTGTTGTATGTAACATGGATATTCAGGCCCTTATTTCATCTCAGTACTTAGTAAATCATAATTTTATTTACCTCTATAATAAACTGCTTATTCTCTATAACAGATGTTTTTTTATTTGCAAAGTACTATTACTCTTATATGAGGTAATTATCTTCCCACAGAAACTCCCTAAACCATATATTCGAGTCACGAACCCCATGTATATATATATATATGATGGATTGTGTTCATCGGATTAACAAGATGATAAAAAATGATTAGTAGAATTGGTGATGGGACATGATATGTTTCATCATTTATGGATGATGTTTTCATGTTTTATGGTAGGAACACCACATTATTTAATGTGATTAGTTAATTAACATTACAATATGAATAACATTAATCTGATAATTTATGATAGTTGAACTATTTCACATATGGATAATGTTATTCAATAAATCATGATCATTAGGGATTCTTATATAATGATGTGTTCCTTCTCTTATTTATGTAGTATAACATATCAATGATTGTGGGGAATAATTCTCAAGAAAACATAATCTATCTTATATAATTCATGCTCATTTTACACCTAGAGGTAGTTCTAGAACCCCATCAAGAATATTACAATCCTCACAAATCATTTGTGGATCCATTAGCTTTTCCCCCCCTCATATGAATGAATCATTAAACTATTAATCTTTATGGTCATCATCAAAAAAACTACATGAAAAATTATGTATTAAATCTAATTATGTTTGGGAATTACATGTTTACTATTTTATCCAATTTTTATGTATTATTACATGTTAGATACCATGGAGATAAATATTATTTTTCTTTTGGATTCATTTCCATGGGTCATACGATGTTCAATAAAACACCATATTGGTATTTGGACAAGTTTCTTCACGTATTAAACATGTTTCATCAATGTTTTATTTAAAATCAACATAATTGTGGCATGGTAGTGACTGTGATGGTTCTTTGTTGGGATTATGTATGAAACATGATAGGCTCCATGGTGTATGATTGATCATTGTCCATCAAAACACATAAATCAATGACACCATGTGATTGTGAATGTCAGTGTGCAACGTCAATGATTCCACCACATAATGGTAAGACTGATTACCATTATATGAGATGTTTTAGGATAATAACATGCACCAAATGTTGTGAAATGGATTGCTATAGTATTTTCACATTCCATTTCTCACAAGATTATCATTATTAATAAATTTCTTCATAAAGACAACCCAATAGATATCATTATGTGAAGGATGGGAAATGATCCTAGATTGGGCACCATAGTTATAAGGCCCGATCCTTAAACCTTACTTAATCATGAGTTATTACAAGATTACACATTGAGGATCTTTTCAGGTTTAGAGTTTTAGAGAATTAGATCATGAAACATGCATTACATTCCACATTTAAACAAAGTGGTTACATAAAAGACGGTATTCATTCTTCCCATCAATGGAAACATATTTAAAATAAAACATGGATTCTTTCTTGACACATCCTTGACACTATCATCACATCATGTACCTTTTCCCTGACATGTGAAAAACATTTCAAAGACATGGGATGAGCATAAAAAGCTTAGTAAGGGTTATAAAAATATGTAAAGGAAACATGAGTTCATATATACATAAGAATGAAATAATAATTTACCCATAAAACATAGGCACTTTAACATACCTCATCAAATCATGAATAAATCATAGAAATCATAAGACATAAAAGGTTACTTGAGGCATTCATAACATTCTTACGTAGGGATTAACCCTCTTGGTACCGTTTGGAATACCCACCACAGTATATTCCCTAAATCTCTTTGGAGAAACCGTAACATTTCACTACTTCGCGTTACCCAATGCATTGGAGAGATATATCGGGCTCACCCGCCCTTATTTTATCATGGAACCACCCGTCTTCATAAAAATGCCCAAGAACCATAACATAATCTTATCACATAAAACATGCATAAAGGAAACCTAACATTTCCACCTTTCAATAACAAGATATCAATAGAACACATTGATATAATAACATTATGAAAACTATTTTGAAATCCAAAATAAAAAAATGTAAAACATGGTATTTATTTTTCTTTTAAAAAGATGGTATGGCTTGTAGAGGAATCCGAAACTCAAATAATGGTCACGGCAGCGGAGAATACCTTGTCACCGCATACGTATGACAAAAACATTCCATTTTGTCATTTAGTAAACGCTTCGTATAAATAAGATTCCTTTTTGGATAAATGTAAAAGTCAAAGGGGTTTATACACCATATAAAAGATGGTTGTGTATAAAACAAAATATGCCTCAATGAATGGAGATTGAGAAGAAGTCCCATTCAAAGACGGTATCCTTGGATTAAAGATAAATCAATTACAAAATTATGTGTGAAAAATTAATACACGAAATATAAGTGTGTATTAAGTTTAATACAATCAGAGGACATTCACACATAAACATAGAATGACATATTCAATCAGTACAAGTTTATCCCAAAGAATCAAAATTGGGTTAAGATATTCCCTTGCAAAAATTCGACAGCCTAACGGCGTCACTTCAAAATTCAGAAAAAGATTTCATGAGAGATAAAAAGTGTATCTCATCACTTGGTCATAAAATTTACATCAATAAGGATATATAAGAACATATCCCAACATAATATTATGTGAATTAAAATACATAACAAAATACGTCTTTTAAAAAGAGGAGGGTGAAAGGTTCCCTTACCGACATGTGTATCATTCTAAACATACGCCCCATGGAAGAAGGACAATACAACATTGATGTAAATACTCATAAATGAATGAATATTACACAATGAGTAAAATAATGGTCAGTACATACACAACTCAAAGGAAATGGTGGAAAATGTAGCATAAATCTCACAGGAATAAAAGTGAGATGAAAAATCCCTTATACATATATACACTTTTGTACATACAGAAATGATTACATAAATACATACAGATAAATGCACAGACACACACATATAGAAACACACAGATACACATGTGTGTGCATGTATACGGATACATAAATTCATATATACTTATATACATATATACATACATATATATATAAATATTCTATATAAAAACATATATCATCTCCCCATATTCTGACAATTTTTTTTGTTCAAGCCATGATATGTTCATCACATATTATATAGCATTCGTGTCACAACACCAATAATTATAACTATATTTATATATATGCACATATTTATCTACATATATTAACATAAATATACATGAATAAAAAAATATGACTTAATTTATTTATGTATTTATATAAATATATAAAACATAATTTTAATATATTATATTTACATATTAATTTTTAATGAATTTAAATATATTACTTTTTTTTATTAATGTAAATTTGGTAATTTGTTGTTCATATATTTTATGGAAATAATATTGAAAATAAAAATATATTATAATAGATATTTTATTATTAAATAATCATTTAATATATAGAAACAATCCAATTCATTATTTTACGTATTTTATAATATATAGTAGTTTACATAAAAATGTCTAAACATAAAAATGTAAAATTTAAAATATATATGTTGTTTATATGTATATATAATATAATATTTTTAGAAAATGAATATGAATATATAAATGTAAATATTTATAATATTATTTTATTTATATATTTATTTATATACTTAATACTCTTACAATTATATATATATTATTATAAGTATTTTTAAAAAAACGTTATAGATGTAAAAAAAATATAAAAATTATACTTATAAAAATAAATATTTATTTATTTATTCTAATATAAAGTATATCTATTTAATTATTGATAAATGAAACATATTTATCCATACTAAAAAATGTTTACAAATGATACATTTGTCAAATATAAAAATTGTGATTAACTGTTCCCTTTTCTCATCAATTTTTTATCATGGATAATAGTAACATTAATGAGTATTTTTTATTTTGTTTTGATAAAATTTCATCCTCTATCAAAATTATTTTTTGTATGGCTAAATTTCATCTCTTTATTTTTGTCAATATATAGTAGTGAAATAAATATATAAAAATAAATAATAGGAGTCCAATATTTGGGAATGACTCTCAGGACATTTAAAAATATGTCTCCAGTGTATTGTGATAAACCCCACACCCGTATGAGTTGTGAATTTTATTGGGAAATTTAATTTTTATGAATTACTAAGAAGTAGTGATTTTACAAATATATTTGGTGATTTGAATTCTAGCATTAGAGTTTCTTGAGTTGATATTTTTATATATGGTTTAAATCATGTGAGGTCACACTTGTTCTTGGTTGAGTATTGTGAGATGTGGGTAAAATTTTAGAATATTAATGGAGGGTTTCATCCATATATTATGTCTTGGTTCGCACAATTTTGGATTCTCCATAGAGTACCATGAGGGTGGGGTACATTTCAGTTCATTTTATAAGGCACATAGTTTTCAAGATTGGTCAATGAATTATTTTAGTGAAACCCTACATATTACAAGGTGAAATGTGTCTAATTGGGTTGTATTAAGGTTTAGAGAATTTTTTCCACATGGTTGTAGAAAAATTATGATTAATGATATAGTTAAATATCAATGGCTTTGCACATTTGGTTAATTGTTTACAATACAATGAGGGGAAACTATGCATATGAGATTTCCATGGATAATTAATTTCACATGACTGGGAAAAAGTTAGGTGAAATATGTGGTCAAAATGTTCAATGTGTTACAAGATGTATAATGACCAAATTTCCCTATAAATTTTAATTATATATCCATTCTTCTTTCCTCTCTCGTACTTGGCCAGGGGTCCCCTGCCTCTCTTCTATAATTAACCCTTATGTGATTTGGGGTGCTCTTATGGAATATTACTGGATATTATATATAATAATATACTTCTATGAAAACATATCTTCATTTACCCTTGGTTACTTTCAATTTAATTTATCTAATTTAGGGTTTTATTTTATGGGTTCTAGTGATATTTTTGGACTTATTCCAAATTAAGGGATAAAATAAATTAATTATGAATATTTATAAAATAAAAAATGAAATATTATTTAATTTTTTTATAATAAAATATATTATTTTCTAGTAGAGATAGGTTCTAATGATGTTAATGTATACATGTATGATCCATGGTATGATTTTTCATGTGGTAAATGAAGGAAATATATGAAAATTTCGGTAAGTGGTCCCTCAAAAATTAAAGTTGGTATTATAATTTATTTAATTGTAATGTTATGTATTGTTTTTCCACAAAAGATTATTGATATTTTCTATAAAATTAATAGTTTGATTTTAAATGAATTTAAAACTAAATAAATTGGTGTCAAGGGTCACAATAGGCCGCTATGATCTAGTTTTACTAAACCAGATTTCGATTGATGATTGCATGATTATAGATTTTTAATTTGTGACACTTATACCATGAGGGTTATAAACTAAATGAAATGGATATGAAAGATGTATAGAACCTATTAATTTCTTAACATAGTGACATATAGGAAATATAGAGTAATGAATTGAGATTAATTTACCAGGCATTAGCCATGTAAGAATCATGAGATTTAATAAATCCTTCAGACTAGTGAGAAGGATGTGGGGAGTTTATAATCCCCCAATAAAAAGTACTACTTACGAGTGTAGACATAGTGTATGGTGATGGAAAAGATGGGTGTGATAGAAAACATTGGGTGTTGTCGAAAGGTAATGGGCTTCTGGTTATTTACCTTGTTAGATCTCCGTAATAGTACAATGAGTCATTGATGACACTATTAACTTACAAAGTGATGTTTTTTCTTTCGAGGATCATGTGTTGACCTCAGAGATGTTTTTGAAATAATGGAACACATTAGGGTTAATAAATATTGATGATACATTGGGATACATAGTGGGTTTCCGAATGAGACATTGACAACAACACGGGTGTATATAGAAAATTGTCAGTGTTAACTCTGTGCATCACAGTAGAACACAAATCAAATATTTAAACATGTTATAATATTGATGAAGAATTATTATTTTCAATGGATTCCAAATCCATTTTATTTGATTGGTTTGGGAATATTTCCAATCCATAGATATATTTATTAAGTGATTACTAGATTTAGACACATTACTATCATGATGTATGACACACATGGGATGACTAGGACATGACACAGTGATTTAGTTATTGAAATAGATGCTGACATGTGGTTTGGATTCCATGGAAATTATCCATAGATCTATATAGTGGGTTTCCTAGTCCACAAAGAAATATATATGTAGGATTAGATTGACATGGAAACAATACATAGATATTTAGGATGTGATTTTTGGTAGGGTAAGTACATAATAAGAATCAGATGATGTGATATCCAATATGGGTAACCATGCCCCTATACTCAGATGATGTGATGTTCTACATGAGTGGTCCACACCCATAGACATATAAAATTAATTTAATTAGTTGTTTAAGCTTTGGTTTTATGATATATATTCCAACTAGGTTACACCTTGGATCCATATATAGTTTTTCTGGATGATATATCCTATATTTAGATATTGTGATTCCAAGAAGTGATTGACACACCCCTGAATCAAGGTCATTAATTTCTTGTAAGGGTACACCGTATATATAGGTTATGGGTTTCCTATGGGAATAATTTGGATTTCTAAGTAAAAACATATTAGAATAATTTTTAGATCATGGGTTTTGATGGAATAGTTGTGTGACATACTCAAATACACCCAAACAATATATGATTTGGATTTGGATCAATGTTGAGTTTATTGTGTAGAATTGAGGATTGATAATGGTTATATATTTTAGGATTCCATAGATATATTAATAAATTTTTTATTTATAATGTATAAATTGAATTTAATAGATATCCTTTAGCCCAATTTGGTGGGTCCGTACTCAGTTATTCTCACACTATGCTCGGGTGGCCAAGGCATTTGGGTACCAAATAATACATCAATTATCATGGTTATAAGATTGGAATAGGATTGTTTTAGGTGTAAAATTATGTTATATATAACAATATTGGACATAAGATGAGTTGTGTTTAATGGGGGGATATAAATCATCAATGTGTTTTATTGTTTCATATTAGTAACCTCTATGATAATAGCACATTTCGTTATCTATGGACTGGGAGTGTATTTTAGAAAGTGATATAGGAAAATATTTAACTAATATACCAGATTTTATTAGAGTTTTATATTTATTTAATAAATAGAGGGATTTTTGTAATGTGATATATGAATGAGTTGGAACATATCATGGATATCATATTTTTTCACTGAATACATATTTTATTATAGTATGTATAGGATACCAAGGGGTGGGATTATTGTTTTTTATTTTGATGTCACCGTTGTTTGGGGTTCACCTAGCATGGTGAACATTGGATTAGGATTTAATAGTTTATTATTTATTTTGGTTTTCCTCTTGGAACATGGAAAAGGGTCTATATTTAATTCACCATACATTAAATGTATGATTCACATGACATTCACATGCATGTGTCTAATAAATATCATTAATGATGAGGGGTTTTTTGTTTATATTTTTAGAAATACCATAAATGGTGTTTTAAAATATGAATTGGTGGTGTAATTTTATTCATCTATAACATGATATAATTATATTGCATTCATATGTAATGTGGATCTATAAAGAGATTCTCCATAGTAATTTTTATATAGTCCCTTACTATACGAGATGTTTAACGACCAGGCTAGGTATGTATTTGCACAAGCTTCTTGGGTAAATATAGTTCAAGGTCTAAAGTAAATTATGTTTGAATATATAAAAATATAAAAACAACCTATATGGTTTTCTCCATATAACATTTAGAAACATTCGAATTAATCAAACAAATGGAATTTGAAATAGTCAACATTGATTGTATATGTTGATTTCAATATATATATTTGTATTTATGTATGATAATGTAATACTCAGAGGGGATACAAAAACATTATGTTTCCCAATTAGGATTATCATTATATCCTAATTCTCAAGGGGGTAGTCCCATATATAGGTTCACAGTGAGAATTAGTTCCATAGTAGGTGGATGAGTTAGAATGTGATGTTAGATATAGTTACATGGGAACCGTAGAGTGGAAATTATTGTATATGAGTTACTAATTGATATTTTATATGGGTGCATAAATAAAACCATTGTTCTATGAATAAAATGATATATGAAATCTAGGTTAGGTGGGTGATCCTAGTGTTTTTAGGCACATCTTAAGAGATTAATGAGCTAGATACCATGAATGAAATGAGATGTGATTCTTGAGAGGGTAGCCTGATAGAGAGTTTAAACCAAGATTTTTATTACAATAAGGGTGTAGATCATAGTCATATGATTTAGTTATGAGATGGTGAATGATATTTTTTACTAGGTAAATATTATAGGAATGATTATGAATTTCATTTTCTAAAGGAAATAACCTTGAGGGATAATTCATTAGAATCATTGTTCAGTCTAAGGGGAAATATTTTTTGAGTGTATACACCTATTAATTTTTTATTACCTTTATGATGAGACTTGATAGAATTTGTACAAACCCATTAATGGTATGTATATTAGTTAAATTTTTTATTTTAAAGATTAAAATTGTTGGTCTTTCTGGGTAGATGAGACTAACATGAATGTGGGACATGGTAAGCAATTTAGTAATGTGAGCCTATGTATGATGAGATACGAAACATGAGAACATGAGTATAGTTATGTGAATCGGTGGTTATAGACAGTACATATATTGGTTTTGGATGAGAGAAATGTTGAATTCATTGGATATGCATGGTGTTATTCAATTTTGAATCAATGAGCATTCATATGTGGGTCAATAATAAAGGAAATTATGCAATACAAGTATATAGGGAATACAATAGGTTTTTAAGACAATGTGGAGTGTCTAATATATTCTATGATGAAATAATCATTCATGGAGAGTAACTATATGTTGATAGTTTATTAACATGTCTAAATAGGAGGGACACATGTGCATGAGGGAGTCTATTGAGGTGGAAGTCATGGGGAGTGTAATGAAATCCATATGGTAGGGAGTGCACCATAGGTTGTTAAAAGTGATGATCCTAATTACATATGTATTTTTTTTAAAGGTGTCATGTATGATTTTCACATGATATGATAATTGGTGGTTGTTGATGTTTTGTGCTGTTGGTCAAGTATGAGTTGGAAATGCTCACCCAATCATTAAATGTTATAATGCTTGAAGCACAGTCAATTGAATAAATTCTCTAATCTTTCAATGTTAAAGGATTCATGATAGTATTATTCATTTAATAGTTAAGAGGGATTTTATATTTTTTTTATATGGTGAATAAAGATTACATAGTCTCATGTTGTAAAATATATTTGGAAATTATATGTGGTATTGAATGGAGTATGTGAGTTGGCATCCAGTTCAGTTTTCTTATGGATGTGATTTGAGGGTGAATTTGAATGGATATTTGTTTGTCCAAAGTGAATGATTCATGAATAGAATTTATGGTTTGCGATAAAAATAGTTAATTTCATTAATTATCACAGTCAATAATCATTGAAATTTTTTAGATTACCATGAAATGAAATTGGGGATGAAGGGTTCATGAACAGGCAATGAGACTATTTGTTGGTGGGTGAGACTAATTGTATTCAAGTATAATTTTCTAGATGATTCATTATATATTTATGTATAAATTTGTGTGGTGATTTGGAAATATTACAGATATGGTCTATGAACCACTCATGTTGTGTTACAGGGTCCAATTACAATGGTGGGGTTCACTATAGATTATAAAATTAATGTATGAGAAGAGGATTATATAAGGGAGCTATGTGAGGTGGGTGATAAATTTATTGATGAAATAACATTTTCTAAACTAATATGTGAATGGAAATGTTTCATATTGGAGTTTTGATGATGGAAGAATAATTATATCATTGTTTCTTGATAGAGTGTCACGTGTTTGGAATTTCATAGTAGAGGCGAATTCTGTGTTCAGAGAGAGATAATAATGATGTGATCATGAATTTATGACTATAAATTATCATGGTTTATGGTTGAATGTCCATGGATAATTAATTATAATGATATGTATTATGTTATGGTGGTTATAATACTTGTTTAATTGATGATATATTAATTTTTTTGGGAAATTTATTTTTGTGGAATTCTAATTTGAATCTTAATAGTTGGAGCATACTATGTGGTTTTTTCAGATATTTTTTTGAGGATATATTTCTACCATGTGGTTTTTGGTGATTCCTGATACCATTTAGTAAAATATGGAATGTTTTTATGTTTTTTATGCTATTTAATGTGATGGTGTGCAAGGTTTAGGTGACCCCATGAATCACCATGAGAGTGGGGAATTTTCCATTCATTTTCTTATATGAATAGTTGACTAGACCAGTTAGTGTACAATTTAGAGGAAATCGTGAATAATATATATTAAACATTATGGTATTATATTGATTGGAGGCTTGGTTCATTGTTTCCTTCTAGTTACGTCAAATCTATTTGAAAATATATTGATGAGTTTTAGATGGTTTTCGATGTTTTTTCACAATTTGGAAAATTGTGTAGCTTGACTATGTGAGAGTAATGGCCTTTGATAGTGAAGCTCATAAATATTTCTCATATTTTAGAAAATCATATATCCAAACCAGGGGACTTAAAAAAATAGGGTGAATAAAAAAATTTCTTTTTAAATTTTAGGAGGTATCAACTCTTCCTTGTTGATTCAATATCGTTTCCTTATGACTTTTCCTTTCTTTCTTGTTTTGAAAATCACAAACACCATGTCTTATGGACAATTTCATTTACCATATGCTTTTAAATAATAAGGAAGATTTTCTATACCCAAGGAAATTTATCCTTACCATTTTCTTCATTGTTCATATTTCATCTAAGTGTATAATTTGGTTTAGTATGGAAAAATCTCAGAATTCAACAAATACATGAGTATAAAGCATTCTATTTTTGGATCTGAATTATTAATATGAGTTATCTAAATTACAATTCCATGTTCTCTAAATTCATACTCTAAACTCTGCTAAGTTCTGATTCCGAGTTCTCTGAATTCAGACTCTGAACTCTTCTGAGTTCTGACTCCAAGTTCTGTGAATTCAGACTCCAAACTCTTTTGAGTTCTGATTTCGAGTTCTCTGAATTCAGACTCTGAACTCTTCTAAGTTCTGACTCTAAGTTTTTCTGAATTCATACTATGCACTATTATTAATTTAGACTCTGAATTCATATTATTAATTCCTATGAGTTCAGACTCCAAAGTCTACATAATTCTTACTCCAAATTCCCTAAAAAAATAATATGAATATCCATTTTTATAGACTCCAGATATCATTTTCTTAAACATAAAATCTTATTTTTGGTAAAACACTGAACATTCATTTTTCTATACATTATGAAAAATGATTTTGGTTAAGTAATATTTTTTTTCTATCCTTCATATAGTTATAAAACGATTTCGTGCATTCAGATTATAACAATCCATTGTTTGAGTGACACGTGTATAGGTCCCTCCGAGATTTAAGGAAAAATATGACCATCGAATGAGGGAGCCAACAGTTGGAGATGTACCTATTAATATGAGCTCATTTGAATGAGATCATTACTGTTCGATGACTCCAAAGATTACATGATGCTAAAATAATTTCTAGAGAGAGATATTCATGCTTTGTGCGAAATGAACTTATTGAACAGAATTGCTTTGTGCGACTCCAAATGTTGCTGACTACATTCGAGGGATTACAAGGATAGAAAGAAAAAGGTGTCGACTACCTTAAAGATCGAGGACTTCCTTGCTAAGGAAGAGAGATTTTACAACTATCTTGAAGTCAACGGCTTATGGGGATAGAAATAAAGGATCTGATCTTCATATCAAGGCCTTAACCTTATGTGGGTAAGACAGATTTTCTTGAATGTATAAATCAAGGGACCTTTATCCAAGGTTGTTGGATACCCTTCTCTTTGGGTTAAAATATTTACTACTTGTTACTTGTTTGTTTCATGTTTTCCCCAGCATTTTAGTTGTTAAAAAATGTATAAAAATCTTATACTTCCCTATTTTTGAATACTCTGATTTTGTAAGATTCTATAAACTTTAAGGTTGAATCTACATCTTTTTAAACATTTTTTATGTTTTCGTTCCAGATTCAATTTTCTAGAATTTCTTTTTCAGAATCATATTTCCAACGTCAATAGGTGTTTAGAACTAGAGGTTTTGTGAATTACCTTGTTTAACCTTTTTAAGAAATAGATTTTTTTTCTAACCAACATTAAAAGTTCTAAAGTATTTTTATTGTATACAATTCCACCCCCCCCCCCCCGCTCTTGTATATTGAACATCTACATCATTAATACGATCCCACATTCTTTCCTCCTATTATAACATGTGTCCAAGGAGACTTTCCCTCTCTTCAAATAGATACCCACATTCAATCTGTGGTGTTATTTATATGTTTATCCATTTATTATTATTAATTATATAATTATGTGACATCGATTAATGATTCCATTTCATTCATCTATATGTTGATTCTCTTTTTTATGGTTTGGGTTCTGATTTATCCAGGTTATAGTGGAATTAGTAAACAAAAAATGGTATTCTTATAAGTGTGGGTAGAAGATTTATAATGATAGAATCTCCAAATGGTATCATGTTATTTTGGTTGATGTATAAGGCCATATATATATATTGATTATTTTATGATGGAATTAAATTTTGATTATAGATTGATGCTATGTTGGTGATAGGGAACTATCCAAGGATAATTCTATGACAAATCTATAATATTTTGTTATATACAAAGTGCAACGCCATGGATATGGATTTCTAACCCATGACTATAAGTTATATCCCCTGTTTCTACTGGCTATGTCTTGTATTTGCATTGCTATATCATAAATCTATATCTATGGTATTAAGAGGATAATTTATTGGTTTTCACTGAGGAAATATAAAATATAGTCATGATTTTGGATTCTATGGAAACAACTCATGTTTCCCACTGTGGATATATGGTCTTTTGTGATGGTGTAAAAACATGTCTATAGCCAATATAACCCATAGATATTGCCAATATAATCCATTGTTATTTCTTTAAAATAAATTTCTACCTTCCAGCTTTGATCTTCATACCATATCTATCATGGAGTATAAATCTTTACTCTATAATACAAAAATATTATTGTATGTTTTTATATATATATAATATTATAAATATTATTATAGACAATTTAAATAGAATAAATACCATTGAAATAGGTATTCCTGCAACATTCTTGTGTAAAAAATAATTTTACCTCAGAAATGCAGGAAACCTATAACCACAGTTTATTAAAAAAATTTCTATTGGTATATTTTATATCCATATTTTAGTTGAACCATGGATATATCCATTAAAAACACCTTATTACAATGGATAATGAAAAATGTTACTATAAGTATAGTTTAGATCTATGGTTTTTAAAAAGTTGTGGTTTTATCAATTATGTAATTACCTATATCCACAATTTTGGAAAACTATGGCTATATGACTATGTCTATAAATCAGGTTTCTAGTAGTGTGAGTACATCATGGCCCTGATAAGGGTGTTTTGTAATATTTTTGGTGAAATAAGGGTATTAAATGATATTTTTAACTTTATACCAATTTAAATAAATTGTAGTTGATTATGAACTATTATAAAATGAACTAAAAAATAAGTAAACAAAATTTTTATTGGATATTGGTTGTTAAGATATTGATTTGGAAATATATGTCCTCACGAAAATGATTTAAAGTATTGAATAAAGATGATAAATCCAAATTTAGGTTGGTGGCCTCATTTTCATTCCATATGTAATTATTATTTAATTTAACAACATGTTATAAGGTGTCACGCCATTGAGGGTGATTGACATTTTTCATAAAATAATATTTTTATTCAAAATGATTTTTCTATGGATTTACAACAATAAAATGTCAAAGAGGGACATTTGAGAACTATATTAACTACCTCATACACCAGTGGCCAGTGGCATGATTATATAAGTACTCATGGGAAAATTGGAACATACTATTTATGAAATAAAATTAATTGATGAGAGAGTTGTTGTGAACCTAGTGATAGGTACTATAATGACCATCACATAGAGGTGATTAATTTTTTAGGCTAAATTGAACAGATATCTCCCATGTTAGAATATTGTGATATTTTAAATCCTTCAAGCTAAAAATATGACTATGGGGAGATGATTATTATCCCACTATGATAGATTACCGAGTTTGTTATACACTAAAATTAGTAATATATAGTATTTTTGTGAGGAACAACATTTGATGACTTTGAAAGGGAATGGGAATGACTTCATTTCCATTTTGATACCTTCCTAGGAGGCCAATGAGGCTATTATGTTAATTTAATGTTTCTTAAGATTATTTTTCCCTCTGAGCAATAGTTTTTAATAGAAGAGTGTGTTTGGGGTAAGTGAGCCCATAATGGGTTTCTATGAGTTATGATACTAATGGGACAGCGGTTGGCACCCAAATGTGATGGTGACCCAATAATAGGTGCATCTGAGAAAAGGGTAGAGATGATTTCCAGTGGTACCTTAGAATAAAAATCATCGATTTTATCCTATTATGTCCATGATAGTGGTAGTTAACACACATGAGAGTTTGACACAGATGACCAGATAGATTCTATAAGGAACCAGCTTCAGATAAGTATTCCAGAGAAATATTCATTCACTAGAGCAGGGCTAAAAGGATATGGAAGAATGATAGGTTATGTAATTTCCATTGGTACTAGGCATGTGCATCAATGAAAAAGACAGCTAGTGGAAAAGACATGAAAACTTTGAGATCAAATCATGATGCAGATGTTGGGGAGGAGGAATTTCATATAGTTATAGTCTGTATGATATCTTTAAGAGCATCAGTTCTTGTAATTTCTAAAATACAATGGGAAATGTAATGTATAGGACAATGGGCCTTGTAAGGCTCTCCCCTCATCCCATGAAAGGGGGGTTATCAAAAAATAAGGCCTTATATCCATTCAAGAAAGTATTTTGTAGGATGGGATTAGAAATATGCAAAACCAAATATGATGCTACTAACAAGGTGATCAAGGTTGAACAAACTAGCATTGTGATATAATGTGAAATGTGGGTTGCCTAGTACATGTTCATTGGGATCGATGTGTTGAGCCAAATAATAACACGTGGTGGGGATTCTTTGGAAATCCCCTTTAGATAAATAAGGTGGTGCTTATAGTACACAAAGACACATACAATTGTTTTGGGAAGACTTGGACATAATACATGGATATAGAATTTTTATTTTCTGGCAGGGGGATGGAGACCATTGATATCATAGGTGATGAATCTTGGTAGTGGTAAGAACACCACTATAGCTGGAAGATGTGATGTCTTGTAGGGGGAGCCACACCTCTAGAATCAAATGATTTTTTTTCCTGGTAGGGTAACCCTGGCTCGAGGTGATGGACTCTCATGAGGGGACTCCCTAATTTTGAATTTAGTTTTATAGAATGTTATGAATCAGGTCAAGATTATTCAATTTTTGATATGGAGGTAAATCCAAATGTCTCCATGTAATAGATTTCATGGTAAGGTACATCCTATCACAAAATTATGGGTGGGAAAATTTAATGATTTGGACTTCTTAGGAAAATCCCTTGAGAATTGGTTATTGAGAATAATATTTATTGTCATGATTTTTTATGTGATAACAAAAAATATAGAAATTTTCTAAGAATATTTAGGCTGGTCAAAAGTTTCATTTGAGGACCTGAGGATATATATTTTTAAGTTATTTTATGCTTTTACATTTGATGTAATGCATTCAGAGAATGTCACATGTACACACGTCATTTAATGGATATTTATGGGACCATGTTGGTAGTTCCCAATTCAGTTTACTCACATTCTATTTGAGTTTCTTTACAACTAGGGTACTTGAGAATAATTTTATAATAATATATTCACGGTTGAATGGGTCCTATAGTAACTGATGGTGTAGGAAAACTCATTACAGATTAGAGACTAGGTGGGGTGAGGCTAAGTTAGCGAAGTGGATCTTTGTTTTCTAAGTCATTCATTTATTTTTATATGGGACTGCATAGATTCTAACACCCATAAAAATGATACATAAAAATACTAAATTATTCAGCAAATATTTGAAATTTGCACCTTTCATTTTTTGATCCAACATGATAAAAACACTATAGTTAAGTGAGCATGTCTCAGATTTGTGACCGTATGGGTGACATATTTTAATATTTATATTGTTAGTGGGTAAACTATAACATCTCTAATATAAAAATTTATTATCATTATATATACACAATTTATCAAATATACATGTCTCTTTTCTTACTATAATATTTTTGATACTTCAGCATTCACAATTTATGTGGTAAAATCCATAGACTATTTTTTATATAAAATAGATATAGAAGTTACCTGTTATAATAAATAACTCATTATGTAATGAAAGTAATCATAAATATATTTCATATAGTAATGATAATTTGTTCTAACAAGACAACGATGATTCTTGACTATTAATCTAACAATCAAATATTTGTGCCAAATGTTTCTTTATAAATTATTTGACTCCATCAATAGCATTTGTTTGACACAACTATGAATTATAAATAACCACATCACATTATTCAAATACAATTATTATTATTTTAATTCATATAATTTCTAATTTCGCTTATTAATTTTAATAACTAAATTATAAAAAACATATTTTCTATAAATTTATATATAAATGTGTGATTAGAATTCAAAACATAAGTGACTTTTTTATGGATGTTAATTTTTCCATAAAATGAATTTTATAAAAATATATTAAATTAATCCATATAGATGAATACTTATAATGAATTTTTTATATTATTTAAATAATAAAAAAATTTATACATTCAATATATATATATGTGTGTGTATATGATAATAATAAACCATATTTATGACTATAAATGTATTTTTTTCTAAAATCTGTATTTTCAAATTTTTAGTACATACCATAAATATAATTTCGAACATTAAAAGGTATTTAATTAAATAAAATTAATTAGATATTCAGAATCAAGAGGATAAAAATTTTTAATTATCCACCAATTATTTTTTCTCAATATGAATAGTCACCATGGTAACATTTATCACCACAATAAAGGCTAAATCAGGTTAAAATAGGCTAAAACTAATAGATAAGGCCATAATTATTAATATTAAATAAGATTAGATGTATAAAATTATAAACAGAACATTTGTGGTTATAAATTATGTTATTTAATGGCAACATTTCAATGAAAACAATTATAAGTGATTTAATCCAAAGGAAGTGACAAAATGTAAATGAAATTGTATTGAATAAAATTTATTTGATCGTATTGGAAATTAATTATTTCTCATGGGAAATTAATATAAATTTTGTGGTAAAGGAAACTATTTTAATGATTGTAATATATTTATAATATTTAGGAATTAACTGTTTCCCATAAATACTTACCCATGATTTTCATTGAAACTATTCAATTAACATAAACAAACAAATGATTTTTAAAATATTAAAATTAAAATATTTTGGAAATTTAAGGTCATATGTGAAATAAATATATGATAATGAAATTTTAATTTTAAAAATAAATTTTTTTTGTTAATTTTACATGTTCCCATGATGTTTCTAAAGTCAAAGTAATAAATAGCAATAAAATTCATAGCGATGATGTTTTATTAGATTAATATATAATTAAATTATTTATAAATCATAAAAATAGTATATATAAACCTATGGGATGATATATTCTCTAAAATAGCTTCCCATATGAATTTATTGTCTATTCAGGAGAATTTGGCACTATACTTGTCTTATTCTTTTTTAATATTTTGAGAAATTCTGAAACTGCCAATAAAAAAATGACAAGAGATATCTTATTCCTTTACTTAATTACACCACTTTTTCCTTATAACCCAACCGTACTATACCAAATTATTTTTTAATTTTATCTAAACACATTATAATGGTTATAGGATACTCATATGACCGTCCAAAAATCATGTTAGAGGATATTTAAATGATCCATTTCAAAGAAGAGGTTATATCACTAAAAAATCACTTTTATTATCTTCACATATTTACCTCATTTAATTATTTTTTATTTATAATAAAACTGTATATCTTATATAAAACTCTTATAATATTTTATAATTAATTTTTAAACCACAATATTCAACCTATTTCTCATCATATAATAATTAAATGTATTGCTCATATATACATACAATATTATATCTCTTTATAGAGATACAACTAATTTTTCATCACCATAATTTATGGATGGTAATTGCAATAGGATAAATAATTATATATGATATTTATGAAATAATTATAATTATTTAATTAAAATATCATGTGTTCTTTCTTATCATCCAATCTTTTGGGAAAGGATAATCTCGCTCGTGCGTATGTATTGACTACATTCTCCCCGATGTGATGTGATTTGTTTTTCATTTATATTTCACACGGACAGTAATGAGGATTAATGTTATCAATATATAATACATTATTAAATTATATTTACTATATAATTTGGTATAATTTTTTTCTTTTCTGTCACTCCATTAGATAAAAAATTAAATCATAGTTCTTATGTATGTACGGCCTACCACCTCCAAGAATGTTGAAATTCATGTTTAAATTTATAATTTTTAATAATTATTATAAATACGTATATAATTAATATATATTTTATTTATAAATTTATTAAAATTCTATATATTTTGAAACATTGATCATATTATGGGGAACGTGACTACCAAACCGAATCATGCCTGGAAAATGAAGCATTTAACTTTATTAACTATAATTTTAATAAGAAATAATTAATAAATCGTTGATAATATGTCATAAATAAATAATACATGGTATGGTAGAAATATGGTTATGGATAAATTTACTATTAATCCCATATTTATTTTATATAACATTTAAACCTAAATACAGAAAGTGGATTGTTGTGGTATTGGTTTTTTATCCCATGTATAGATTTATGAGATATATATCATAATCACCAAAAAATTATTTTTTGTGGTGTTTATACTACCCCATTGTTATATTATATCTTGAATATCTATATGTAATTTATATTTTCATGTTAAATTAACTATTCCTGGTGATTATGATTTAAAAATTTCCCAATTTATTAGTGTAATGGCCCAGACCACTCTTGTGCATTCCCCTACAAAAATATGCAGTTTGAGGTGTTCAGGGAGGTCAAGGTGACTTATCCCTATGGCTTTTCAAAATTTCTATTAGTTAGACTGATGCGAATAATTACATCGGTGATACCGATGTAAAGAGTGACATCGATGAGGCTGATGTTAAAAGTTACATCGGTGAGGTCGATGTGAACAGTTCAATCGGAGAGCCTGAAATGAACAGTTCCATCGATGAGACCAATGAGAACAGTTCTATTAGTGAGACCGATGAAAACTATTACATCGGTGAGACTGATGGGAACAATACCATCAGAATCAGTGTGTTATTCTGTGAATAGTACCATTGGCATCTGTGAGTCATTCTATGAATAGTACCATCAGATCAGTGAGTCGGTCTTTGAACAGTATCATTAGATTAGTGTGAGATTCATTGAATAGTACCATTGGATCAGTGAGTCAATCTGTGAATAGTTTCATCAGTTAGACTGATGTGAATAGTACCATCACAATCCTTGATTCATTCTATGAACAGTACCGTCAACATTGGTGAGTCGTTATGTGAACAGTACCCTCAAATCAGTTAGTCATTCTGTGAATACTACCATTAGATATGTGAGTTGTTCTGTGAATAATATAATCATATCTTTTAGTCGTTCTGTGAACAATACTATCAGATCGGTGAGTCATTCTGTGAACAGTACCATCGACATCGGTGAGTCGTTCTGTGAACAGTCCCATTAGCATTGTTGAGTCGTTCTATGAACAGTACCATCATATTGACGAGTCAATCTATGAACAGTTCCATTGGTATTATTGAGTCTAAAATGAACCGTACCATCGTAATAAGTGAGTCATTCTCTGAATAGTACAATCGGTATCAGTGATTAAATCTATGAACATTACCATCAGATCGCTGAGTCATTCTGTGAACAGTTTCATCAAATTAATGAGTCGTTCTATGAACAGTATAATTTGTATTGGTGTGTCTTTCTATGAATAGTTCCATCAGCATTATTGAGTCATTCTATGAATTGTAACATTGGAATCAATGAGTCTATTTGTGAACACTGTTTCGAGGATTGATAGGTGTCCAGTGTTTCCTGGATCAAGATTTGTGATTCCAGCTTCCTACATTTTCACCGTTTTGACATTTTCATTGACGTAAAATGCATTATCAGACTTGTTTTAAGGGATTTATGGCTGAATCAAATATCATAACTCCTATATTATGTTTCCTATCGCATGTTATGTATTTACTTTTTCAAACTCTGTGGTTTAATATGATTATTTTTTAATGGAAGTTTCAGCGTATCTTAAACCGGAGCTCCATAGATCCTTAAAAGGGATGATATATCATTCTCCCTTGTTCTACGCTGTGATAGATAATAAAACATTTCCTTCTTCCCATAGGATCAGTGTGATTGAACCTTAATCCTCATGTCATTTCCCCTTGATGTTTCAACCTGCTAGATGTGCACCCCCTTTTTTGGTGAAAACAGCAAGGGTATATCCTTCATCAATATAAGGTATATTTTATCATAGTTCTTTTCGGTTCATATTCTCTTGTTTATCATTTCTATATTAGGGTATCTGATATCCATTCTTCTAATGTATTTTCTGTGGGTATTATTTTCTGTGGTCATTCCGCGACATCCTCGGGTGGATGTAGTTTTCACAAGAGGAGGTGATCGTGATCAATTGTGTGGATCACTCTAGTATAAAGAATGTTAAGAACCATTTGAGGTAGGGTATTTATTTCTTACCTATTATTTTTATGTGAAATTGATGATTTATGTTGTTTTAGACCATTGTATCACAACGGTATTGACATAATAATTATTTGAACCATATAAATAAATCGATATCTATTGTTTGTTATTACCTCTTGTTTTTCTAGATAGTTTTATATATATACTCGCTTTTTTATCTTTTTTCTTGATGGAAATTAGTAAAAAACCAAAACTAGGATTAGTTTTAAATTAATTTTCAGACATAAAGAGGCATCTAAATGAAACTCGTTCTCCTAATTCTATTTTTTTGTTAATCAAATTGATATATTGGGAATTTTAATCAATTTTGATAGCGTAATGTTTAGATTTCCCATAGTTGGAACCTACAAATGATAAATTGGTTAAATCTATATGAGTTGATTGGTTGTTTTGTAAAAGATAATATCTCATAGTTTTCTGAGTTACCCTCTTTCATTCTTAAGGGCTACGAGACCAGTTGATATGATGTTTTTTTCCTACTTATTGTGTTGTTATGTGAGCCTGGATGGATTTTGGGATATGTGTGTGAAGGGAAGCCCATTGGTTATGGCAGAAGTTGATGCCTAGAGTGGTAGAATACATCGGTTTATTCATGTGGTTGTCAGGGAGGACACTGGAGGTGATGGAATGTGTTGTATGAGTATGTATGGATGCTTGATGAATCTTGTTGGTTATTTATATTCTTTACATTCTCCTCTCCTCAAGGCAGGTGGTCTTTCATACCCTTCTTCCAAAAGTGGACGAATACTTGTTGGGTATGCCATGTGATTTTCATGTTTTTCTTCTCTAGGGAGGATGGGTCTATGCTCGTGCTATTTGTGCAAATGACTTGACAGGTAGTTCACTTACTCACTGTGTATATCCCCTTGTGTATAATTGCTTAGAATGTTTTTCTAGAATTCATGGGGATATTGGAATGTAACGATATTAATAATTTATTTAATAAATTATGTTAACCCATGGGGTTGGATATTTTTGTGATATAGTGTTGAGGTTTCAATTAAATAGAACAGTGGACCTTGGTTGGGATGCTAATGAAATAAAATGTGGAAATTGTAAAAATTTAATTAATCACTACTGTAAATTCATGTTTTCTCAATGCTTCTTTACCAATGGTTTAAACAAATCGATGGTAAAGAATATATTTCCCAACGGTTTACTAAAACAGTTGGGAAAGGGGTGTCCAAGGCACCCTTTCCCAACGGTTCTCTTGAACTGTTGGGAAAGGGGGTGTCCAAGACACCATTTCCCAACAGTTCTACAAGAACCGTTGGGAAATGGTCACCCTTTACCAATAGTTTATTTAAACCATTGGTAAAGGGTCTCTGGGACACCCCTTTCCCAATGGTTTTTATAAACCATTGGGAAATCATTCACCCAAATACTCAATTGGCCGCTCTCTACCCCATTCACGACCGAACCCTATTCATGTCTAAGGCTCCACTCCTCTCGCGACTTCCCTCATCTGAACATGTCAAACTACATCCAAATCATCTCAAATCAGGTATTATATTCTTCATACACAGAAAATATCTATGTGATTTCTTGGATTTATTGTTATTCATCTCATATTTTAGTTTTAAATTTTGAGGTTGATCTGTATATCATTTTTTTGTGTTTTGATTTAATATAGACCTTATCCATTCCAATCCATTTAATTAATTAAATCCTTAACCCTCTATCGAAGAAGAAGCATCTCAAATTCATTTCCATTATATTCTAGATTTTCTAAGAATGTGTTTTTATTATTTTTTACATATTTTAATTAATTGTTACTTGGAAATCTATTTATATGTGTTTAATTATTTTTAGAATAGTTTTTATGAATGTTTTCTTTAAAATTCCTTGAGGAAAGTGTTCTATTAAAATGTAATTTTTTTAATAAGGCTCTGTAATGTAATTTGTTATAGTACACTATGTAAATATGTTTGGTATTTAGTAAAACATGATATAACTGGTGTGTGAGAATGTGTTGTGAAAGAGATTCCATGGTTGGTTCAAGATTATATTTACGTTTTGAGCCAATTAATGAGTTGTTTTAAAGTATTTTGAGATATTTACCTTATGTTTATTGGTGAAAACTGGGAGCTATAGAGGTGGTTCATGATTAAGACAAATAATTACTTCTAAATATGTTGATAAACCTTGCATAGTAGTGAATTATTGAAATTTTTGATGTTTTTAGTCCTTTTTGGAGTTTCTTTTGATGGTAATGTTTCTTTTTGTTTCCTATGATGGGAATTTATTTTAGTTTCTAAATTGGCTGAGACTCCCCCACCATGCACAGTGTATGCAACCTCTACCCTTATTTAATCATTCATTTTACACAGCATATGCAACCTCTACCCTTATTTAATCAGTGAACTCAAGTCATTAATTCAAGTCTTCATTTTCACTAGCATGTAAGAAATTGAAGGATGTAAACCCATACTCACATGATTTGTTACCATAGATAGTGTCCAACATATGAAATATGAGCTTTTGAATTCATCAGTTAACCAGGATCATATATTCCTTTTCCCCAAAGATGACTATACTAATATACCTTTAGAGTCAATTAAATATGGTTCTCATTGTACTATATATATTATCTGTCCTTCTTGGCCAATACACACTTTTATGTGGGTGGGGTACTTTTTACTACCCATTCTGGCATGTATAGACATCCATAAAAATGTTAAATAAGTCACAAGTTTAATTCGGTAATGTTGTTATCATTGACATACATTATTATTAATCTCAAAATTAAAAAAAAATTCATATACTTAAGGAAATTAAATCTTTTTACAAGCCATGAACAACCTATTAGTGTAGAAGCCTAAAATTTATTCACCCATGTGGTGCGCTTGACTTGGGGAAGTAATTCGGTAATGAAAGGTATGGCCATAGAGGTGCCAATAATGAGTTATTGGACATGAGTGAATGATTTGGGATGCCTATAACACATGATGGGACCTGAGGCATGTACCACTTATAGTCCTAATGAAAATGAATATAAATAAATTTTAATATAATTTATGTGTACTTGTTCTTTACATTATTTTAAAAGTTCACCACAACAAATAGAAACATCTTCCTTTATTGTTTACTTAAATGTATTTTCTATTAAAGTTCAATCATATTGAATTGTTTATGACAAAATAACTTATATAAATTCATTTTACAGAATGGACAAAAGATGTATGTATGAAACTGATGGGATATCATTTGATTTTCAAAACAATTAGGAGAGATTTATAGATTTTTCATTTCACATTGCTTCAAATACTAGTCGCATACACTTCCCATGTTCCAATTGTGTTGGTAGACCTTGGATGAGCCATGAAGAAGTGAGATACCACATAACCAAAAATGGTTTTCAAGAAAACTACTTTGTGTGGTATCACATTGGGGATAAAATGAAATCTCAAATTGGTGATGATCGAAAAGAAAAGACTTGAATGGCGAATTTGATAGATGATTGGTTTCTATTTATTCGTCATCTTAAAAAAGAGAGGATTTCGACTCAAGAAGACTTCGATATGAGGACAGAAGATTCATCTAGTAGAAATGATGATATTGATAGTGTGAAAAAATTGAATGATGCTACCACGACTCCAGTATATCGAAAATGCGATAAAATGAAAAAGATGGAATTTTTAATCTGATTGTTTCATGGGAAAACTATGTATGGGATTTATAATACAGTAATCGATTACATTCTTACCCTCTTGAAATATTTACTTCCAGATGATGCAGATATTCCCTCAAACCCCTATATGGCATGGAAGTTAGTTGAGGAACTTGTATTTTCAAGAAACAAAATTCTTGCTTTCCCGAAATATTGCAGATTATTCTGGGAGGAAACCGCTAAACGAAATGATTGTATACAATGTGGCACATCCTGCTGGAAGTCAAAATCTGATGGAACACCATCCCGCGTTCCACAGAAAGTAATGTGGAACATTCCATTGATCCCCAGACATCAGAATCTTTTTATGTCTGATGACATATCTATAAAAATGATATGGAATGATACCGAGAGAACGAAGATTAATTATGAGTTGGTTCATCCTACAGATGGATTTTCATGGAAGAGATTTGATGCTCGACATACTGATTTTGCAGCTGACGTGCGTAATGTGAGGCTGGGTCTTTCATGCGACGATTTTAATCCGTTAGGGATGATTCTTACTTCACACAACACATGGCCAGTTTTTATACACATTTATAATCTTCCTCCATTGTTATGTATGAAAAAACCTTTCACCTTCAGGAGTATTCTCTTATCTAGTCCTTCGGATCCCAACATTGATATTGGTGTCTACATGCAACCTTTAATAAAAGAGTTGAACTTTCTTTGGGATGTAGGTGTTCGCACATACGATTCATGTTTGAAAGACATATTTTAGATGCTTGCTTCGCTTATGTGGATGATCAATGATTTTCGAGCTTATGAAATGATTTCTGGATGGAGCACGAAGGGAAAATTGTCATGTCTAGTTTGTATGAAAAATACATGATCCATAAGACTGAAACATCACTATAGTTTAAGTTTGATGGGACATAGACGATTCTGGCCAAAGGATCATCCATATAAATGAATCTTCGAAGATTTGATAATACCATAGAGAACGATGATCCACCTCATCATATGTATGGAATTGATGTGCTTAATGAATTGAAAGATTTCAGTTTTTCATTTGGGAAGGGTCAAATGAAATCTATAAAGAGAAAGAATGTTTCCACTGAAACATGTCACAATTGGAGGAAGAGGAGTATATTTTTTGATTTTCATTATTGGTAAACCAATTTTTTACGTCATTCCTTTGACGTAATGCATATTGAAAAGAATATATGCGAAATGTTTCTTTCGGTTCTTCTAAATGTCAAGGGGAGGACAAAATATGATTTACGATCTCGGTGTGACTTGGTGGATTGGGGCATCAGATTAGAATAAAATCCTGTGCATATCAGTGAAAATAAATGGCAACTTCCATGTGCTTCTTATGTAATGAATCCTATGGAAAAAATAGGATGTATTAGAGACTATTATAGTTCCTGATGGCTATTCAAGCAACATATCTAAACGGGTCAACAGAAGAGAGTTGAATCTAAAATATTTGAAGACTCGTGATTATCACGTTCTACTGCATGAGTTGCTTCCAATAGTAATTCTTTATCCTTTTTCCAATAATGTAAGGGTGTCTGTTATTCAGTTATGCCATTTGATTAGAGATCTTTTTTCTAAGAATTTGCCCAAGTCTTTCTTGTAAAAAATGATGACAGATGCCCCATTAATTTTGTGTGTGTTTGAGAAAATATTTCTTCCATTATTTTTCACATGCATGCTGCATCTGACTGTCCATATTCCCAATGAAATACTTCTCGGAGGACCTATTTATTTTCATTGGATGTATCCAACTAAAATAAATATGTTCACATTAAATTCTTATGTCCAAAACAAAAAAATCATCCCGAAGGTTCTATAGTGAACAGTTACATGGAAAAAGAATGTATGGATTTATGCTCGATGTATTTGTCTAAACATACTTCAAGATTAAACATACCAATGAGAAATGAAGAAGAATAGTATGAGAAAATTGAACCTATTTTTCCATCGCTTCCTCCAACAGTTGGAATTCCTAGATCATATACATTGAAGACATTAAGCCATGAAGATCGGGAGACGGCACATCGCATAGTTTTGTTCAACTGTGATTTGTTTGATGACTATATCATGTAACTAAATTGATTATGTATATCTTACATATATATCTGTTAAAATATCCATATTTTTTTATCTACATGGAATATAAAACAATTCTAAATAGGAATCATTGTTCTTTATCTTTGATAAGGAGAGAGACATTGCATAGCAAAGAGATTTCTGCTTGGTTAAATTTGATGGTAAAAAAATTAATGTTTAAAATAATTATATCAATATTTAATTAAGTTTAATAGTCTTTTATATTGCAGGTATTGAGTATCTCCGCTGACTCTGTCTCTGAGGAAATAAGAGCTTTGGCTTTTGGTCTTAATACCGTGGTTCGTGACTGTAAATCAATTGTTCTCAATGGGTACAAATTTATTGTCATTGAACGAGAAAATAACATTAGAACACAACATGATGGTGTTATGGTTACTTCCACAATAGATTATTATGTCAGTGCATCAGATAGTAGACCGTGATTGGAAAATGTGGGTTATTTTGGAGTTGTTCAGAAAATAATAATATTGGATTATTACTCTCATGGATGAGTCACAATTATGAAATACCATTGGTTTTATTCGATGAAAATACATGGTACATTTATTGATGAGTGTGGATTTCAAGTAATTAATATGACTCGCACTCTTGCTACTAAAGAACCATATGTGTTGGCATTAGTGTCTAAACATGTTTTTTATGTCAAAGACCAACTTAGACTTGAATTTGGTTTCATAGTTGAAGTAATTCCATGACATATTTTTGATGATGGTGATGATGGAATTGAAAATGTCCCTAGTTCCATTGGAACCAATCCATTTATTTCTTTTGATGAATCAAATAGCTCAATTGTCATAGTTGGTTGTAAACCTAAAATTGTGGTTGAAAATATATAGAATCATTCATCCATGTACTCAATTCTTTTGGTTTACCTCGAGTTGGGTTGTTAAGGTTGGTAATATTCAAATTGATTTAGTATTGATCACAAATATGTTTAAGATGACATGACCATTATATGAGTTTTCAATGTTTATTTTTTGCTGTTTTATTTGAATTTCATTTTCTAATTTGGAATTGAACTGTATTCAAACATTGTCAAACAATATTTATAACTTGGTGAACATTACTACTTGTATGATTTATTAAATCCATTCATGATCTTCTAAAACAATTGATAGATGACTTGACCATTATGTGAATTTTCAATGTTTATTGGTTGCAGTTTTATTTGAATTGCATTTTCTAATTTGGAACTGAACTGTATTCAAACATAGTCGAACAATATTTCTAACATGGTGAACATTACAACTTGTATGATTTATTAAGTCCATTCCAGATCTTCTAAAACAATTGATAGATGACTTGACCATTATGTGAATTTTCAATGTATATTGGTTGTAGTTTTTTTTAATTTCATTTTCTAATTTGGAATTTAACTGTATTCAAACATAGTAAAACAATATTTCTAACTTGTTGAACATTACAACTTGTATAATTTATTGAATCCATTCAAGCTCTTCTAAAACAATTGATAGCTAAATTACCAATGAATCCCCCTATTTCCTCATATATTTAGTTTTTTGGGTTACACATTAGTTTCCTTTTTCTAATTTATTATATATTTGTTTTCACTAGCAGGAAATGAAGCCAATTGAAGAGAGATGATGGAAAAAAATGATGGAGAACAATCGTCGAATGACGGAGTTGGGAATTCCATCATTAGTGCCTGACGTGAGTACTTTATTTAAAGTTGATATATTTAAAGAATATATAATGTAATGTGATTAATTTTTTTGTAATCATTTTTGCAGCATCCTCCTATACATCGATAGTTATTTGATGAGGAGCCTAGTACTGTTCCTAGTACTCAGGCCGGTGGTACGAGGAGGGTTCATTCCCGAGGTGGACGAGCAGCTGTGCGTACCCGACTAGACCCTGCCCCTCCCACTGACATGTCTTTATTACCATATTCTGATCCCGGTGTGTCATTAGAGACAAATAGGATATTTAGGCCTCCCATGTTTTCACTACCTTCTGCATCTTCTAGCCCATCATTTTCACATCCCATGAGGATTCCCCCTCCCCAGTCAGCATCCGGTCAGACAGTTGTCCCATCTTCTGTTCCTTCTACTTCTGTCTCTCTGAGCTTCTATATTCCATCATCTTCAACTCTTGTTCCCCAACTGGGTGCTCTAATAGTTTCTATGGATCCAGAGGCGTTCAACGATCAGACCGACATAGGTATATTTATAGAACCCTAAAAAAGTTTTATATCAATATTTATTTTCATTATATCATGTTTTGATAAAATATTTGTTTTTATTTCATGAAACATACATCTACTAACAGGAGACATGGGCGGGGGCATACACGCATGCATTCGGTGTCGAACTGTGGAACACATGTTATGGTGTATTATAATGAATACAACCAAATGATTGAGAAAATAGGGCAGCAATGTCAGAGTTTTTTTGCTACTCTTGCCAAAAACTTCGACATCATTCCCATCAGCCCGCTATCGTGGAGGCATTTGCCACATGCGGTCAAGGATAGAGCTTGGGCAGAGATATTGGAAATAAAATCTTATCTATTTAATGCCATGAATTATTTTTGTATTTATATGAATTAATATTTTGATGTCAGCTTCGATTTAATTTTTCCAATGGTGAGGGTGAACGACCGGAACGTCTAAAGGATTTAGGCGAGCTTTGGAGAGCCTACAATCTTGAGTGGTATATTGGCTGGGTTGCTAGAGTTGGCACTGAGATAGAGGTGGTATCAGTGGTGGATAATTGTCCTATAGAGCAGTATCATCCGATGATTACTCATTGGACGAGTACCCAGTTTAAGGTATTAATAAAATTTGAGGTATTTAAATAATAACATTCATGTTTTCAGTTAATACTATCTGTTGCATTTTCGAATTTTATTTAGGAATCATCTAGAAAAAAAACAACGTTGATTCAAAAAAAATACCTCCACACACTAGGACGCACTACGATGCCTGATCATGAGAGGAAGCAGGTATGAAAATTGATTATAAGTAATCTTTACGACTTACATTTTCTTTTGTTTCCTCAATTATTTAATATTTTGCAAATTTTTTCATATAACATTAGATTTCAAAGTCATTGTAGAGGTAAATAGAAAATATTGAAGGACGTGTGCCTCGAGAAATACTGTTTTGATCGAGTAGACAGAAAAAGGATGGATGTTCCGTCAACGAAGTGACTTAGTAGCAGATTGTAAGTTTTAATCTGTTGAATTTGTATTTTAATGTCTATTTTTTAATTTAATGATATATTTATATTTGTAACAGGCTATTTAGAGGCCCTCTATGCCCCAGAACCAGACAATTTTGGGCCAACAGATCACTTACATCAGGTGTTGGGAGAGGAGAATTATGGAAGAGTACGCTGCCAACCTAGGATACCCCTGATGAGGTATTGGCCCTCCTCGGTACGAGATGTAGTTCCACCGAGCTACAGGATGTTAGGGCACAGGCAGAACAGGATGAGAAAAGGGCCACAGAGATGGCATATTAGTCTGCTAGGGAAAAGAGTGCCTTTATGAAATTTATTGAAGTTCTACGTCCAACACTTCCAGAAAGGCCAACCCAGCATTTGATGAATATATGTCGTCGATAGGTTCTATATATGGTGCATTGGGTTGTAGTTCTAGTGGTAGTCAGGACGATGTCCAGCTTGATGATGATGATGGCGACGAGTCTGATGCGGAAGAGGAGGGAGAGGAGGAGGGCGAGGCAGGTGGCGAGGGTGAGGAGGCGGGTGAGGGAGAGGAGTAGGGTATTGCGGAGGGGGAGGATGATGATGGGGACAAGGAAGAGGGTAATGATGATGGTGATGATGGTGAAGGAGATTTGGGACAAATTGATACATTACATTTTTGATTAATATTACTGAGATTTGATATTTAATCTATTCTAGTTGTTGGTTTTATCTAGACTCATAGTATATTATTGGAGTTGAGTTATTTTTATATATTATATGTTTTTTATGGATGCTGTTGTCTTTTAGTGGTTGTGTGTTTGGGAACCCCCCTCCTTCATGGACCCTGGACAACCCCCCACCATCCTCATTGGACCCCGGACACCCTCCCGGACTGCCCCAGGTCTTCCCCCCGGACAGCCCCCCCCCCCCCCCCACCCCCTCCCTGGACCCCGGACAGCCCCCAGACAGCCACCCACCCTCTTTCTTGGACCCCGAACAACCCCCCGAACACCCCACAGACAACCCCCAGATAGCCCACCAGACAACCCCCACCCTCCTCCCTGGACCCCGGACAGCCCCCAGACTGCCCCCAGATAGACCCCCAGACAGCCCCCCCCCCCCCCCACCCTCTTCCTTGGACCCCAGACAACCCCCCGAACACCCCCAGGCAGCCCCCGGACAGCCCCCAAAATAGCCCCCGGACAACCCCCCACCATCCTCCCTAGACCCCATACAGCCCCCTGGACATCCACCCTGACTGCCCCCCCAACCCTCTTCCTTGGTCCCAAGACAGCCCCCCCGGACACCCACCAGACAGCCCCCTGGACAGCCTGTCTGGACAGCCCCCCAACCTTCCTTGATTTCATTTAATACAAGAGAATCTATAAAATATATTGTATTTATTTTCATCGGGATAATCAATGAAAATCACATTTACACATATAATCAATATCAAAGATTCTTGGTATGTTATAAAAGAGATATATTAATTGGGCATGACATTGTTTGCTCCGAAATGTTTCATAGCTTGATAAACTAACATCTAATCTATACTAAGAATGATATAAAAATATTTTATACGAATGTCCACAAAATTTTAAGTAAATACCATTACACTAATAGACACATGGGGATTCTCATAAAATGGAAAACATTTTAAGTACATATAGAAAACTGAACAAACACATTCGGTTTCCATTGAAACATTAAGAGAACGATCCATGGTCCATATATGACGTGTACGAATCAACACCTCCTCAATCTGAGATGCGGTGTGACCGGCACCACTCAAAGTGTCTATCTTCTGTTTCAAAAGTACGTCATTTTAATTGTAAAACATCAACTGGAATATGAAAAACCATCCAAACGCATTTAGTTTTTGTTGAAAACTAAGTAGAACAATTCATGGGTTATATGTGACGTGTATGAATCAACCCCGCCTCAATCTGAGATGTGGTGTGGCCGGGACCACTCAAAGTGTCTGCCTTTTGTATCAAAAAGACGTCACTTTAATTGAAAAACATCAACTCGGATATGGAATACCGACCAAACGCATTTGGATTGTGTCGATACTTTAGCACTACGATCCATGGGTCATATGTGACGTGTACGAGTAAACCCCACCTCAATCCAAGGGGTGGTGTGGCCTCCACCACTCAAAGTGTATGTCTTTTGTTTCAAATGGACGTCATTTTAAGTGAAAAACATGAACTGGCATATGGAAAACCAAACAAACGCATTCGGATTGTATCGATACATTAGCACAACGATCCATGGGTCATATGTGACGTGTTCAAGTCAACCTTTCCTTAATATGTTGCATGGTGTGGCCATAATCACTCTAAGTGTCTCTCTTTTGTTTAAAATGGACAACATTTTAAGTACATATAGAAAACTGACCAAACGCATTAGGATTCTGTTGAAACAATAGGAGAACGATTCATGGGTCATTTGTGATGTCTATTAATCAACCCCACCTCAATCTGAGACGCAGTGTAGCCGGTACCACTCAAAGTGTCTGCCTTTTGATTCAAAAGGACATCATTTTAATTGAAAAACGTCAACTGGCATATGGAATGCCGACCAAACGCATTCATATTATGTCAAAACATTAGCACAAGGATCCATGGGTCATATGTGACGTGTATGAGTCCTCCTCGCCTAAATCCGAGGCGCGGTGTGGTTGCCACCACTCAAATTGTTTGTCTTTTGTTTAAAAAGGACGTCATTTTAAGTGAAAAACATCAACTGGCATACGGAAAACCGACCAAATGCATTCAGATTGTGTCTATACATTAGAAAAATTATCCATGGGTCATATTTGATGTGTATGAGTCAAGATCGCCTTAATCTATGTCACGGTGTGGCCGTAATCACTCTATGTGGCTCTCTTTGGTTTAAAATGGACAATATTTTACGTACCTACATAAAACCAACCAAACACATTCGTTTTTTGTTGAAACGTTAGTAGAACGATTCATGGGTCATATGTGATGTGTAATAATCAACCCCGACTCAATCTGAGACGCGGTGTGGCCGGCACCACTCAAAGTGTCTGCTTTTTTATTCAAAAGGACGTCATTTTAATTGAAAAACATCAAATGACATATGGAAAACAAACCAAATTCATTCGGATTGTGTCGATACATTATCACAACGATCCATGGGTCATATGTGACGTGTACGAGTCAACCTCACCTCAATCTGAGGCACGGTGTGGCCGAAACCACTTAATTTTTTTGTCTTTTGTTTCAAAAGGACGTCATTTTAAGTGAAAAACATCAACTGGAATACGGAAAACCGACCAAACACATTCGTATTGTGTGGATACTTTAGAACAACGATCCATGGGTCATATGTGATGTGTACTATTCAAACTCTCCTTAATCCGAGGCGCGGTGTGGCCGCCACCACTCAAAGTGTTAGTCTTTTGTTTAAAATGGACACCATTTTATGTACATACGGAAAACTGACCAAACGCATTCGGATTCTATTGAAACATTACGATATCGATTCATGGGTCATATGTGATGTGTAAGAATCAACCCCACCTCAATCTAAGATACGGTGTGGACGGCACCACTCAATGTGTCTGTCCTTTGTTTCAAAAGGACGTCATTTTAATTTGAAAACATCAACTGGCATACTGAAAACTAACCCAATGCATTCGGATTGTGTCGATACTTTTGCAAAATAATCCATGGGTCATATGTGACGTGTACAAGTAATCCCCGCCTAAATCTGAGGAATGGTGTGGCCGACACCATTCACAATGTCTATCTTTTTTTAATGGATAGAATTATGAGTTAAAAGAACAACTGACATACGAAAAACTGACCAAACGTATTTGAAATGTGTTGATGATTTAGTAAAATGATCCGTGTGTCATATGTAACATGTACGAGTCAACCCTGCCTTAATCTGAGGCATGGTGTGGTCAGAATCACACTAAGTGGCTCTCTTTTGTTTAAAATGGACAACATTTTAAGTAAATATGGAAAACCGACAAAACATATTTGTTTTCAATTGAAACTTTAGGAGAACGATCCATGGGTCATATGTGACCTGTACGAGCCATACATGGCTCAATCCAAGTCGTGGTGTGGTCATGATCAGTCTAAGTGTCACTCTTTTTTTTAAATGGACACCATTTTAATTACATATGGAAAACCGAAAAAACGCATTCGGTTTCCATTGAAACCTTAGGAGAACGATCCATGGGTCATATGTGACATGCGCGAATCATCCCCGCATCAATCTGAGACGTGGTGTGGCTGACCCCACTCAAATTTTCTGTCTTTTGTTTCAAAAGGACGTCATTTTATTTTAAAAACATCAATTGTCATACAGAAAACTAAGCCAATGCTTTCGGAATATGTTGATACTTTAGTACAATGATCGATGGGACATTTGTGACGTGTATGAGTTAACCTCGCCTCAATATGAGGCACAGTGTGGTGGGATAACTCCTTTTGTATGTATTTTGTTTAAAATGGACATGATTATAAGTGAAAAGAACAACTGAAATATGAAAAACCGAACAAACACATTCGAAATGTGTTGATTCTTTAGGAGAACGATTGATGAGTCATATGTGTCGTGTACGAGCCAACCTCGTCTTAATCTGAGGCATGGTGTGGCCAGAATCCCTCTAATTGGCTCTCTCTTGTTTAAAATGGACAACATTTTATGCACATACAGAAAACTGACCAAATAGATTCGTATTGTGTTGATACTTTAGCACATTGATCCATGGGTCATATGTGATGTGTACGAGTCCACCCCGCCTCAATCCGAGGTGTGGTGTGGCCGACACCATTCATAGTGTATCTCTTTTGTTTAATATGGATAGGATTGTAAGTGAAAAGATCAATTGGCATATGAAAAACTGACCAAAATCATTCTAAATGTGTTGATTCTTTATGAAAATGATCCATGGGTCATATGTGACATGTACGAGTCAACCCTGACTCAATCCGAGGCACGGTGTGGCCGACACCATTCACAGTTTCTCTCATTTTTTAAAATGGATAGGATTATAAGTGAAAAGAACAACTGACATAAGAAAAACTGACTAAACACATTCGGATTGTGTTGATGCTTTAGGTAAATGATCCATCGGTCATATGTGATTTTTACGAGTCAACCCGGGCTCAATTTGAGGCACGGTGTGGCCGGGATCACTCTAAGTGGCTCCCTTTTGTTTAAAATGGACAACATTTTATGTACGTACGGAAAACCAACCACACGCATTCAGATTTTGTCGATACATTAGTACAGTGATCTGTGGGTCTTATGTGACGTGTACGAGTCAACCCTGCCTCAATACAAGGTGCGGTGTGGCCGCCTCCACTCAAAGTGTTTGTCATTTGTTTCAAAAGGATGTCATTTTAAGTGAAAAACATCAACTGGCATACAGAAAACAGACCAAACGAATTCATATTGTGTCGATACATTAGCACAACAATGAATGGGTCATATGTGATGTGTACATTTCAACCCCACCTCAATCTGAGGTGCGGTGTGGCCGACACCACTCTACCTGTGTCTCTTTTGTTTAAAATGGACAGGATTATAAGTGAAAATAACAAGTAACATACGCAAAACTGACCAATGGTATTTAAAATGTGTTGCGTCTTTAGGAAAATGATCCATGGGTCATATGTGATGTGTATGAGTCAACCCTTCCTTAATCCAAGTCGCGGTGTGGCTGGAATCGGTCTAAGTGTCTCTCTTTTGTTTAAAATGGACATCATTTTAAGTACATACGGAAAACTGACCAAACACATTCGGTTTCCATTAAAACATTAGGAGAACGATCCATTGGTCATATGTGACATGTGCGAATCAACCCCACCTCAATATGAGTCGTAGTGTGGCTAAAACCACTCCATGTGTTTGTCTTTTGTTTCAAAAGGACATCATTTTAATTGAAAAACATCATCTGGTATACGGAAACCGACCAAAAAAATTTTCATTTTGTCGATACTTTAGGAAAATGATCCATTGGTCATATGTGACTTGTATGAGTCAACCCCACCTCAATCCGAGGTGCGGTGTGGCTGGTATCACTCCAGTTGTATGTATTTTGTTTAAAATGGACATCATTTCTAATAAAATATATTATATACAAAAAACCGATCATATAATGAATTGACTTCTGGATTCCACATATAATTGTCATCTAAATTTTAAATTGAATTCTAAATGAATTATGTATGTTTATAATTACGGTAGGAATTATAATTTAATTATGGATGTGTATTGTTCCAGGATGCATTATATGTTAAATGTGTATAAATTTATTCTCTATATGTATGTGTTTGTTGGTTATTGCAGGTACAATAATTGTATATGTATGTGTTAGTTTATTTCAAGTACAATAATTGTATTGGAAATGGGAGGGGATTCACTAAAGGAGGAATGCTATCCAAATTGCAGACCTTCTATGCAAATTGCAGGTTGCTGTGCAATTTGCACAGCACAGGCTATGCCAATGGTTTCAAACCATGGGCATAGCATCTCTGATGCTTTTTTTCAAAATGGCTCATTGAACTGTTGGTAAAAAACCTTGTGGAAAACTATCCCGACGGTTTGGGAGAACCGTTGGGATAGGATAATCCTTGGGATTTCCCAACAGTTCATGCCAAACCGTTGGAAAACTATCCCAACGGTTTGGCAGAACCGTTGGGATAGGTTAGCTTTCCCCCACTCTATACCAACGGTTCACAGTAATCCGTTGGGATAAGCATTCCCAACGGCTTACTTCTCTATGGTTTGTAAAAATGTTGGTATAAAATATACCAATGGTTCTGCAGCCTTTCCCAACTGTTCAAAACCGTTGGGAAAGACTGTATTTCCTGTAGTGAATTCTTAACGAATTAATTAACATAAAGTGCAATTGATAAAAATGATATGATTTAATGTAATAAAGTTCTTTAAATGGATATGTTCTTATAGGATACATAGTCTTAGAAGTGAAATATGTGAGTCTGAGAGATGTTAGCTACAGTTCAGTCTATGACTGTGTTATGCCCTTAATGTGGATGTGAGCTATAGTGTATTCTGTACTTTTTGTGTTTCTATGCTCTACTCTACCCCATCACATTGTGAAACTAACACCCCGAGGATTATGTTCCCTAGGGGGAGGTGGGTTCCCCAACATTATGATGGGAGGATGGATGACTTACTTCCCTATTTTACCCCTCTATTATTTTTGTAGTTACTTGTGCTGGTAGGCACATCAATGATTTTTCCCCTTATATGTATTTTGAGGGTTGTAGTTTCTTGTGGTTATTCACACAAATATATATATGTTATAGTTTCCTATGGACTATTATAGGTGTTATGTGTATAGGTTGTGATGGATTGAGGATATTTTCTTGGTGTATGGATTATAATGGCTTGAAGTTTAATACCCAATGTATGATACATGTTATGCATGTTGTGGTGGCTCCTATAAACTATCTTGTTACATTGCATACATGTACATGGTGGGTTTTTTTCAAGAGGTGCATGTTGTGATGATTAGACCATGTGTCTATGTGCATTCATTTTTGGAGGGAGATGCATAGGACATGCAATGTTGGGGCAAAGTGGTAAACCAGTGGGAAAGTAGTAGTAGGGTACACTTGATATTCTTTATTATATTATATACTTTGGTATGCATTACTTGGTGAGAGTATCCATGGTGAGGATGGGAACATAGTGTTCATATTTAAGTGATGAGTTTGTTTCAATTGTTGTTCATTGTCCTTTAGCATGCTTTCTTTTCTTTAGCATGAGAGGCTCTAGGAAGGATCCTACTAAGAATACTATATACTCACCCTATGTATATAATCCGTTTTTATGTCACATGGAGGAGGATGGATATCTGGTTGGATACTACTAGCTTGGGTTTGTATGAGTTATTCGAGCTTTTTGGATGCTTCCATTTTTACATTATTTTATTACATTCAGTTTTTCAGTACAATTATAGTAGTTTTTCAGACATTACATTTGTGTACTAGGGATTTATTTTATATTGCATTATTATTTGGAGTTAGTTTGTTTCTATCTTATCTCTCTTTTTCGTATGTGTTCTCTTATAGGGTAATGCCACCCATTTGAGTGTTCAATATACCTTCGGTGCAATTCGGAAACCCAAGGCCTACAAGGGTTGGGACTTATGGGGTCACTATCTCTCTTCTCACATTTTTGGACCAGGAGGGGTACACCTTGTGAGGAGGGGTCATGACAATTAGGGTTCATTTCACAATCTCAACATTATTTGAGACTGTTTATGTTTATTTCTCCAATGGGGAATTTTTCCATTCCTTATAAATATTTTATAAAAAAAATCAACAAATTTTTAATATTATCCTATTATTTTTAGTTTTCATTTTGTATCATTTTTTATTTAGTTGAAACTGGTTCGATTTGAATATTTTATTCATCTTCCAAACATCACACTTTCTGGCTTCTTCGATAGAAATATAGAAGAAATGTTTTTTATATTTTATTGCATGATTGGATATTCCAAAATTCTTAAAACCATATTGATTTTAAGCTTAAATTAAATTATTTCATGATTATTTTTATTGACATTATTTAAATTAATAATTATGAAGCTATTTGAAAATAAAATATGTTTTAAAATGAAATTTTTTAATGTACTATTACAAGTGATATTTCAAAATAATTTTCCATAAAATAAGAAATCATTTGATTTATATTAATTTTAGTTGTTATAATAACCATGGATATAATATTTTTTCATTTTATTGACTATTTATATTTATAATAATATGATTTAATGTTTATGAACCCCATTTAATTTCCATTGGTTATGTTATGATGAAATGTTAATGAAACCCATTTCTTTTCCTTGTATTACTTTATAATGAAATGTTTATGAAATTTATTTAATTTCATGGGATCTATTTTTCTGAATTCATTATGATATTATTGGAGATTTGTGTTTTATTTTAATTATGTGATAGGTGGTACATGTATAATCCTCTAATTCATTGGGAAATGATTTATATCTCTTTAGATAAATAGGACTAGAATGGGTTGTGAACCCAGTTTAGTCGGGGAACATGTCCACTATGATATTAATTGGATTGAACCATTAGTAATAAAGTGGTTGTCTGAGTGAACCAATTCCAATATGATAGTCTTGTATATGATACGTGACTACTAACTTATTCATTTTATATGAATTTGTGTATTCTATAAATCCATGTTTTATGCCACATTAATTATCTCATAGATCATGTTACATTAATATTCTTGTATTATGAACTAGAAATCATTTTTCCAAGGAATATGATTATGATTTTTGATATATAGTGTATGATTTTAAAAAAATAATATTCAGGATATTATGACACCTATATTCATGTTATCCATATATAAAAATTGAAATCTCCGTTGTTTACCCATTCTGAGCATCTAATTCCATCCATTTCTTATGTTTCATTTCTAAAGGATATGAATAATGGTATTATGTTTGATATTTAAATAATATTTCTAGTTTTTTGTTAATAATTTGGTGATGAGGTACATATTTTATGAAAAAGTCCTATTTGTTTCCATGTTTCCAAAGGCATTATTCTTTTACAATCCTCATGCTTATATATGTATAATGTGATGAATATTCAGTTAAAAATATGTAATATTTATGTATGAAAATCAGGGGGTTTTATATTTGGTTTTGATGTATAGGATTAATGAACCATTGGAAAGTAGGATGAGAAAACATTAGTTATGATGATAAAATATTATAAAATAATATTTTTTTATAATGATTATGAATAACCTATGTCAAACCAAAATTTTCATAAATTTATGTGCCACAATATAGACATTATATAAAATAATATTCGTTATTATGTTGTTTTCCTCATCTATTATTGTCTCTAAAACTATTATTTATCATATTAGTAACTTGATGGAACCAGAAATAATCGTGTTAATGATGAATGATATAGATAGTGAAATTATTTTCCTCACTAATTACTGAATTTTTTGGGAGATGGAATATAGAATCATGGTACTATGTTCACAGAACATTTTCTAACTATAAATAATGTATTCATTACCAATGTCTATAGAGGGAATGACATACAATTTATTCATTCATGAGGAAACTCCACCTTGTCTTTGTGAATCTTCTCATCCACTATTGGAAGAGAAATGGATCAATAAAATTGAAAAAATATTTTTAATTCTTCAATTACAGGGTCATGATAATGTATTTCATGATATTTATCATCATGAAGGATAAAAAGAATGATGGAGGAATATTATCAACTACACGAGGTAAGAGGAAGAAATTGAATCCATGATATTGATTGAGTTTAATAAGATATTTCTGTACATCTATCAAATTCTAGGTATGAATATTGAGAAATACTTTCATGATTTAATGAAAATGGATGTAGAATCCATTATTACATATGAGGAAAAAATTTCAGGGCATCCATGGTGTGTATATTGTTTAATTACCTTCTATGAAAGAAAAATTGAATGATTTATTGGTGTGATAAAATAATATATCTAAAAATAAATACCTATAATATACATTATATACTTAAAAACAAATTCTATTATTTACAGTTAAGGTGGTGATGAAGATTGTAATTACCCATAAATGTCATGGTTTATATAAAATAACAAAATTTAATTCAATTTCTATTTTAAAAAATCATTGAAAAATAAAGATGATAATTCCATTATTCTTGATGTGTAGAAGGAATCATGGGGGAAATTTTTCTAAAGGGGATAGAAAATGATTAAATCAATGAAAGGAAGGTAATCATGAAATTTAATGATGATATGAGGGGAAGATGTTATAAGATGATTTTAATTGATAAAATAATCCATAAAATACACCACCCATGATCCAATGATATATATATATGAATGTATTATGGTACTTATGTTGATCTGTTCCCAAATCAGAATGTGTTTTGTGACTATCATCAAAAACTTCTAAATATTTAGACAATGGAAAATATCATGAGATCATGACTGCTAAATTGAATTATTATAATGATGTGGTGAAATGTACACATTTCTTTAACTCTAAAATAGATTTTTTCTTATTTTGTTCTAGATCTATACACACTTTTATATATAAATAATTACCTAAGGTTATCATTAAATCACCTATATAATTTGATGTTATGTTATCTATGGGAAATATTAATGGAAAAACAGTCTCATATCAATATTATAATTCATCTCGAATTGATGTTTGTGGGAATGGGCTTCCTATAACATTTTTTATTCTCCCTTTAGTTGAATATAAAGTTATTATTAAGATGGATTTTCATTCTTTATAATTATCCCATATTAATTTTCAATTAAGTGAGGTCACAAATCACATTTTTATCAAATTTAAAATCATTTATAGATGTTATTATGAATATGAAATTTGAATGTAAATTAATTATATCATGTGGGACTTAATTCATATATATTAACATTATCTTCCAAAAAAAGATATGGAGAAACATGACATTTAATATACACATATTGTTCATGAGGTTTTTGTTTTATTTCCCAATGAATTTATATATCATACTCCAATATGTGTTGTTGAGTTTTAAATATAAATAATTCCTATTACTATGAATAATTCAAAACATCCTTATATAATTTCTCCAAATAAAATTTATGAGTTTAGGAAGAAACTCTAGGAGAATCTTGATAAGGTATTCATAATCCAAAATTCAATACATTGGGGTGCGCCATTTCATTTTGTTAAGAATTAATATGGGAAATTTTTTTTCATCATTAATTGGGAGCTTAAAATTTAAAATCACAAACAAGTATTATATCCCATATAATGATGACTTATTTGATCAACTATATAGGGGTCAATACTTTTAGATTGTTGATATTAATTATAGATATCATTAATCAAGGTTCAATTAATAGGATATACCCATGACTACATCCCATTCAAGGTATGGACATAAATAATTTATAGTTATTATGTTCGGTATTTTCTATTCTCCTACTATATTCAAGTACATAATCGATATATTCTTTACATTCGAATGATAATAGTATTTTTAAATAATTATAGAAGCTATTAATTAATATTTAGAGAATATGGAAGATAATTTAGATCACATGATGATTTTGTTGAAGACTATGAGGAATAAGTGTTATTATTAAAAATTTATCATGTGGGAAATTTTTCCTACAAATTTTGAATTTAGGGTCATATAAACATAAATTATGGTATAATATTACATCATTCAAAGTTGGATGAAACGGAGAAACATCCCAAACCAACCTTAGTAAATTAAGTCCGTAGTTTTCATTGTTTGTAAATATATTATTAATGTTTTGTGAAATATTACTCACAAATTTATAATCCACAAACACAGGTGACTATTAAAGGAGTTAATTCATATGGATAGTAGAATGTGAATAGAATTTGAAGGAGCAGAAAGGGTGTTTTCTCAGAAATCCTGTGCTAAAAATACCGTATAGTGGAGAAAGGATTGTGGACTATAACAATGTATGAATGATGTGTCTTCAATGTGTCAGCATGAAAAAATATATGGTGATATCATATGCCTTATTCTAATTGATGGTCTATGAGAAAAAAATAACTTAACCAAGTTTTGGAGTTAGATGTAGAAACTTTTTTAATTTTAAATTTATAAAAATTTCCTATATAGAGAAAGGTGTGTCGTATGTACTAATTAAAAAATATAATGAATATTTTCCATTAAAAGTGATTCATATGATACAAAAAGATGGTTGGATGTAATTAAAGATTATTATTTATTAATTAATTTCATGTATTAGGATGTGGTAAGGATTGTGAATTCATTGAGGAAAAATCATCACTATTTCTTAACTATTAAGGGGATATTTAAGATGCATTGATTATATAGTTACAAATTGTAGATCTAGAAGTCAAAATAGAAGGGTGAACTTTTTTCTCCAATGAATGTTCATCCCTCTATCCAAGTGTATATTAAAAAGGAATAGAATGATGATGTAGAGTAACAAAATAGGGTGAGAAATGTTCATGAGTTTAACCTTTATTATGATGAAATATTAATTTTTAGGTGTCATATATGTGTCACACCCATAATATATTTTATGAAATAGCTATTTGGGGAGTATTATAGTTCATCAATAATTGTTAATCTTTAAATTACAATGATATATATGGAACTAAATGTGTATTTTTGGCGATATATATTGAAGGGAGATATTTCAGTGTATGTTTCTGGGTTCTTTATTTTTAATTAGGTTGACACTACAAGACCGGAGTCTAAGGTAATGTTGCAACCATATGCCATATGTTAATAGAAATGGGGAAACATTACTATTTATTTTTTCTAATATCTATCAACAATATATTAAGATCATAACCTTATATGAGTCATAGTATAAAAATATTTGTAAGTTATCAAAATTCCTTAATATCCATTCATATATCTCTGTTGATCATGTTTCATTAATATATATTAATTAAGTGGTAGAATTCATGGAGCAACACATTCCATTATCTTTGATTAGAATCAGTGGTTTACCTTGATGTTCTAGAAAATCTTCAGTAGGGACTGGATACAATGATAAGTTTTATCCCTTCTTATTATCGATTGATATTTTTTAGTGTGAGGGGACCATTCAAACTCTGTAATAAATTTTGTTATATTTCTCTATTTCTTTCAAAAAAAATTACGATATAAAACTTTGGTTTAATTTTCTTATAACAATACCTTTATCACCCACATTAAGACATCATTGTATGAAGCCCTCTATTTTAATTAGTCAAAAAATAATGAAATTCTAGGATTTATATAGTTATATAAATTTATTGGGATATGATATATATATAAAAAATTTATGATATTGATTAATTCATTCAACCACACATAAGAGCATCTTAAAGTAAATGAAAATGTTATGCTGACAATAGTTGGAATTATATAGTGTTTTATGTGGGTAATAATATATTCCTATTAATAAATTTCTAGAAAATGGTGATTATATTTTTAAATATGTGAATTCGGAGTATTTGGTTTATTAGTCCTATTAAAATTCATGATTTATTCGAGACTATAACGAATCTAGTGGAACATCCAAAAAATACATCTCATGTTCATGATGTGTTCCATGTATCAATCTTGAGGAATTATATACATGATCCTTCACATATACTATAATCATATGTTTTAAATATCTTTCTAATTATTAACAACTTGTGTAGATTATATATTATAGAGAAAATGTTTTATGGAAAATCCCCTAACCAGATTATTTTCTTCTCGATAAACAACCAATTTGACAATGTGGTGTGGGAACATAATGATTTGATGAGGCTGGGTTATCATCACTTATTGGTATCTAAGTGAAAAATGTCTATTAAAGAATTCATTTTAATGGGGTATAATGTAACACCCCATGATTTCGAGGAAATATTTCTCTTTAAATAATATTATTTCATTGATAGCACGTGATGCATGAAACAATGAGGTTAATCAAAATGCATGACATTATTCAAAAATTATGTGTTCCTAATCAACATGAAATTATATTGGAGAGAATTAATAGAAACAACAAAATTATAAAAAATATGAAATCTATTCATTTATGAAATAAATTCATGATTTGAATTAAAAATAGATCCATTCTCTTATAAATATTTTATATGAACCATGAATTTTTTAAAATATATTAAAATAAACATTATTGGTTAATTATTTTAATGAAATATATATATCATTTTATAAGTCATATGTTTTCAATAATCAATAAAATATTTTTCTTTGAATATCATAACAATAAATTCATTTTTATGCCTCAAAATGTATTTATATGAATAAGAACATTTCGTCACATTTTTCAAAATATAAATATATCTATTTTCACACATTTATAAGTATTAAATTACATCAAAAAACATAACATATTTATTATCAGTGTGATCAAATTTTGAAATTAGGCCCCTTTTATTTTATTTTTTAATAAACATTAATAATGGTAAAATTTATAACCACGATAAAGGGTAAATATGGTTAATCATGGTTAAAACTAAGTAATATGGGTATAATTATTCATAATAATTTTTTTAATTAATGAAATTATAACATTGACACATATTTTTATATATTTTGTGGTTTAATGTATAATTTTCCCTTATAATTTCATATATATTATTTAAATCGAAGGAAGTGAGAAAATTTCACTCTTTTGGTTTTGAATATCATAGATATGTTCACAATGGAAAAAATAGGATATGATGAAATACTAAAATTAAATGTGTTCCTAATGAAATTTTTTTAATTATGATAATTTATTTATAATTTATAATAATTAAATAATATACATTAATACTTACAGAATACTTTTATTATAATTACAGAATTAATTGAAATATAAAATAAATGATATTGAAAATTTTAAAAGAAATGTAATTTGGGATTTCAATTGTAATACATGAGTTCTTTTTTAAAATGAAATTTTATGATATAATAAAATAGTTTTTCTTGAATTTTACTCATTGTCATGGTGATTAAAATGTATAATTACTTAATCATATCGAAATTGACAATAATGATATTATTTGGGATTAATAATTTGTTAAATTATTTGAAAATAACTAAAATATAAAATTAGTATAAATCGGATGATATGTTGTTGATAAATTCATCCCCTATTCATTTATCTGTCATTTGGAAGAATGTTGTTGATATGTTAATTTTTTGGGAATGTTGAAATTTTCTCCTCACCCAAATTATAAATGGGAACATCCTCCTTAAATTATTTACTCCAAATTTATACCTTTTTTAAAAACATTATTTTTCAAATTATTTTATCCACTTCCATACCAATGCCCTAGAGGTTTTTTTCACCTAAAAATACTAATCCATGATCCCATTAAAAGATATGCAATGTAGTTATTTCTAAGAAGAGGTAATCTCTCTTACTGATCTCATTATTGTTAAACTCTTTTTTATCTCCAGGAAATATATGATATTATCATAAAACAATATCTATGTTATCCTTAATATTATAAATTTTTATTATGATTATCAAAACATCATGTTACACCCACTATCCAATAAAATAATAAGTGAATGTTTTTCTTTTATATACGGAAACTTTAACGTATCCACATAACAATACAATACATTAATTGATACAATATTTTAGGGATATTAATTATGATGGTTTTAATGTTTAAACATGGTATTTATGGAATAATTTTACTTATGAGACTACAATATCAAATATTCCTTCTTATCATCCAATCTTCTGAAAAAAATAATGTATCCCGAGCATAGGTATGGAATACCAAGTCCATAACCAAAAGTGATTAATTATTCATTTATATATTAAATGGATGGTAATAAAGAAAATTTTAAATATTATATTGTATGTTTATTGAATTGTAATTATTCTAGAATGGTATATTATTATTTACCTGCATTTTATTTCATTAAAAAAAATGGGAACAAATTTCATGCATACAAACAACCTACCATCTAAATGAATTGTTTAATTTATTTTTCTATCTATAATGTTTATTAATGAATTTAAATATTTATATAATTAATATTTAATATTTTTAATCAGTGATTAATATTTCTAAATTATAATATCATGGTCAAATTATAAGGTTGAGAACAATCAATGTAAAACATTATTGAGAAATTATGTAGTTATCACTTATAACAATGATTGTTATTAAATATTATTAATATAATAGTCATGATACTTTATTAATAACACACATATAGTATTAAAAATATATTTTAATGTAAGAAATATATCATAAATCCATTTTTATCTAAAATGACATTCAAACATGAACATGGAAATGGGAGACATTGTGTAAGGGTTAACTATTGTAAATTTACTTTTGTGAGAAATATACCATATTGAACCCTAATTTGTTTTATATAGTGAATATACTACCCATTGGATATATTATATCATGAATAAATATATAGTGTCTAGATTTACATATTATGTTATTTATTAATTTGGTATTATGATTCAAATTATATCTATTTCATGAGGGTTTATTTCAAAATCTTATCATTATTTGGGATTGTTTATATTTATTTGTCTACTAAGGTAGATTTCACATCCATGTACAAGCTTTCAAAATATTTATTCGATTTTTTTCTATTCAACTAGAATTTTTTTAAAATAATCTTTTCTCATATTTTATTTTTTTTAAAAAAAATTGATTTAGAATATTATTTTTTCATTTGTTGAAAGACGTCCTTTATAAAATTTCAGAAATAAAATATGGAAGACATTTTTTTAAATTAAAATACATGAGAATATTTTTCCACCATCATAACACATCAATTATTTTAATATTCATTTAGATTTTAATTTTTTATTTTCAATTAAAATGTAATCACCTATAAGTGAGAAACTTCTTAAAAATAGATGTTATTTTTTATTTGAAAATTTCATTCAAAAAATAATTATTCCCAACTATATATGAAAATCATCTTCCAACTAAGATGGAATTCACTAATGTTAATTATACATAAGAAGGTATATCATTATAAGATACCAACTTTACTCTTTCATTTATTCTTTTATGATTATGATGAAATGATGATTCATTCATGAAACACATTTATTTTCCATGGGTTATGTTATGATGAAATGTTTATAAGACCCTATTATTATCAATAAATGTTTTCATGGATCAATGTTTATGAAACCCTTATCATTATAGTGGTTTTGATATGATGAATTCTTTATGATCTTATGGCACAAAAATGTATTATTTTCATTATGATATTTTTGGTTCCTATATCTACCTCAAATTCATTGGGTAATCATTGATATCTCGTAATATAACATAGAATGGAATTGGTGGGAAACCAGGTTTAGAAAGGGACCTTATCAACTATGATTGTTTTGGAAGTGAACCATTACAACTATGATGTTTTGGGAAGGGTACCAATTTCACAATTATAGTATCGGTAAAAAACCATTAATTTATATTGTTATCATTTTATACCAGTTGATAACATACTCTGATTTAAGGGAAACACTATGAAATTAAATTCATGGTGAGGATGGTTGTTTTGGGATCATCATTGGTGGAATGAAATTGGACAAATGACGAAGATATATTTTTTCCTATTCCAATTTGGGGAAGTGATATCTCATTGTCCCATGTGGGCCATGATTTTAGTAACTTCATAGGATCCATGTTCATAGAAAAATAATTTAATTTCTTCTAGTAAGGTCCTGAAATATAAAAATAATTATAAGGATAACACCCTATGTATGTGTCATTCATTATGTGATATCATTAGAAAAGGATATTATATTAAACATAGATTATTTGTATAAGGTTGGAATATTTATGACATTATATATATCTACCGGGACCTCATGAGTTTCTATATTCTAATCTTGTTCTATGGATATGACTCAATAATATTGAGATAAGAACCTAAATGGTAAAACACCAAGTATATCTAGGACATCCACCTTTTCAACTGAATACAAATTTATGATGACGTAAGCACCACATGTTTGGATTGGGGTAAATTTTTGTGTGATAAGTATAAATTTTAAAAAAAATTATTTTATTATCCATGTAAATAATCATGATAATTAAATTTATTTATTAATTAATTCTAAAATTGTTTAATCATAAAAGTGAATATAATAAAATATAATTTTTTTGAACTAATAAAAACCATTAATGGATTGTTAAATTTTTTGGGAGCATATTAGATGATATAATAGTTTATATTTTATCACAAATAAGGTTAAATTGTTATAAGTGGTTGATAAAATATTCATGACATGTATGAAATGTTTTATTATGTCACAAGTGTGAACAAATGTTTAAAATTACGGTTGATACATTCCATAGATCAAATATAAATTTTGGAATGTATAACATGGTTATAAAAGTTCATTTTGAACTTATGAATAGTATGACCCAATATTTTTATTTATTTTAGATATATTATATATCATATCAACTTCTCCCATAATTTTATAGAGATAAAATGATAGAGAACATTGATGGATAAGACCTCTTTCTCGATGAATCCCTTGTTCTTTATGTGGTCGAATTGGTACAATAATGAGTAATGTCATCCCATGATATCACCATGGAATCAATGTTATTTGACAAAATAATTTTGGTCCATGCATGAAATTTTCTAACCAGTCTTTTCATGGATCCTTTGATCCCTAATATAATGATTATTAATAAATCAAATCTGTGATTTGATATGAACTAGGTGCCACTTATTATTTAAATCAATTTTCTAAATAATGATTATATTGAATTTCTCATGATCCAATAAGATATACAATGAAGTGTTTTTATGGATTTATAAATTTTAACATTAATATGAAAAAAATGTTTTAAATTATGTATTTTAATGATTCTATTATTCAATGGATTCATTAAATTATTATAACTGGGAACGTGAGACTATTTTATCAAAAAAACATCACGATTTCAATTAATAATGATATGTTTTATAAAGAGGGTTTATATATAGTCACAACTCTAATAACATTACATCACTAAAGGTTAATATATTTATGAGATTTTCAATTAATGACTTCTAGGTTAGAAAAAACAATTTTATTGAAAAATAAATGTTTAAATTATTGTTATATTTATGGATAATTGTGCATTGAATTTCATGTATATGCGTGTTTTGAGCACCATACATGGTATCTAGAGATAAAATTTACCAGTGGTGATAGAATGTTGGTGATCATATATTTTTTGAAACATGAATTAATTATCATAAAATCTATAGAATTCTAAAAATATCATTGAGTTTTGAAGATTAATATTTAGTAAAAGGGGGGCTGGTGGAACTTTCTAGTAGTGTTGAAATAGTTTCCACATAATTATTTTGGGTGGACCACTTTTGTTAATAAATATTATTATTTTTCAATATTAAAATATTTATAATATACAATTACATATTATAAATGATATATTTTAATATATTATATAATATATATTGTTTATTGTTTATTGTTTATATAATTGGGATGCCCTGCCAAGACATGGATCTCAGTTGTGTCTCCATGATCTGTACCAGATTTTGACAGTCTGAATGTTATCTGTCCAACCCGTGTAGTCCATTTAGTGCCCAATATTTTTATTTTGGGAGATTCTACATGTCATTATTAAAACATAAAGTTGTAAAAATATTCAAAAGTTAACATTTACTATCTAATGATTAACAAAATTATTCCAAGTATTGGGGTACATGGTGATAATGATGGAAAATTATTACAGTTTAATTTAATTATTTTAAAACACCCTCAAGTTTAATTTTAACAAATTTAATTATTCATATGAAATATAATTTAATATTTCATTTTCATGATCTGAGAGAAATTTGTTTATATTTAAATTTAACATTTTCATATTTATTTACTCCGTTTACATTTTATAATTTATTGATTTTTTTTATTTAGATGATCTATGATTCATATCTCTATCTAAAAAAATGTATAATAGTCTGAATGTCCGCATTCAAGAAATAAAATAATATTATGACACATAGTCTCCTCTGACTTACGTGTGAGTAACCACTGTAAATATAAGATGATTCCATGTAAATATACATCAACTGAAGTGACACTATAACCCAAAGTAGTAAGGATAATTTGATATATAAGTGAAGTAATTTGATTCACGTATTTACAAATATAATTCTCTAAGGGTATCAGATCATCCATTATTAAGTTGATGGATTTTCTAATTATAAATGTATCATGATCACCTCACTGTTTATTTATTCACTATTTTCATGGTTTATTATTTCTTGAAGGAGTATTTCAAATCCATAATATGATAATAAAATAATTATAAAATATTCATATATAAAATTATCCTTGGTAATGAATGATTTATAAAAAATCATGGTTATGTTGGGAGGGTATCACATAGAAATAGAATGTAAAGTAGAAATAAATAATTCACTAAGATTAATTAAAAAAACATCAAACATAATATAATATCATGAAACACTTTATGTCACCAGAATATGGAAATTATATATTTTTTTCGATGCTCATTATCCATAGTTGAGGGTGATTACTTATACTTATTATTTTTTTATGACCAGGGGGTTGACATAAAAAAAATCATAACAAAATATGAATCCAAATAAATATTGAATCAAATTTAGAGTCAATGAATTGAGAAATGAAAATTAATCCTTTATAGGATATGTGACCATATTTAGTATATTAAGGGGTCATGTGTTAATGTGGTTGTCCATCCAATAATCATATGGATTATGATCTTGATGTTTAGTAATTAATATTTTCAACTATTTACCGTGATATTTAAAAAATGATTGAGTAAAAATATTATTTACAAATAATATCATTTTTCTAATATTTTAATATGATACTTCATGGAAAGAAAGACATCATATATCTACTATTATGTATCAATGGATGATAGTGGAAGGGAATGAACTAGGATCTCATGTACACACTAATTTTTGGTAAATTCATATACTAATAACACTTATATTAGAAAATGTATTAAAACATAAAATTGATCTTATCATTTCCTATTTACATTCAAAAATATCAATATTCATTATTTATTATAATATTTATAGTGTGATTTATTCAATCCCATATTTATTTTAATTAGTTCTACCATATTAAGATGATATAAAGAATTATATATATTTTGTTTATTTGTAGAATAAGAGAAGGAAAAGAATTGATGTGGTGTTAATGGCTAGGTCTGAGTCAAGGGAACCAATGCTTACCACATCCATGAAGACAAAGATATATAGTTATATATATGAGTATAAGGAAGTATTATTTTTTATATGTAAATAAGGATACACAGATAATAACTTTATAACTGGGAATAATAACCATAGTGATGCTTATACATTAGGTATATTTTCCATAGAATTAAATATTTCCATATATATATATATATATAAGTTTGATATTGGATAAAACATGTATATTATAAATTTCTATTCAAATACATGGACCATGTAGATTTCATAAAATTTAAAATTTTGAAGTTGACCTTAAACAAAATTAATGCTAGACTGGAAACAATAATAATGGGATTTTATCATGTCACATTACCTAGTGGAATGGTTCTTATATTGAATATTTTTTAATATGTACCACCTATTACCTCCAATTTCAACTTAGTGTCGTGTTTTAATACTATGGTTTTTCATTATTATTTTTAAAATAAATGTTTATACATGAACTAGAAAATTCAGTTTTGTAATGCTATGAAAAATCAATTGAGAATGAAAAATCCCCTACCCACGTATGAAACAACTAGATAGGTAATGTAAACAAAATGGAATTTAAAAAAACTAATGTTAAAAGAATACTTTGAAAATATTTAGTTAGAATCATTGAATGTATTTCATGATTGTTGACATGGTAAAATGACAAAATATACAATAATTAGTAAAGGAAAAAAAATCCAATGAATTGTTAGAGTATGTTCATATGGATGAATGTGGTCGATTTATAGTTTAGGTAAGGGGTGGTTTCTCATTCTCCATTACATTTACTTATTACTACATTATATATATATATATATATATATATATTAAATTATTAGAATTTATTTTACTTTTTTTTGTCTAAATAATATTAAGATTATGTGGTGATTTATCTAGGTAAAAATAGTAATAATTTCTTTATAGACTATGGTGGGTAATATCTAAACTAGTAATTCATTGAACACTTAATGAAGTACGGGACATTATCCAAACTCACTCCTCTTTATTCACCTATTTGGAATTTTTTTAGTGAAAGGATGAATAATTATTTTCATGAAATGGTATGATCAATAATAATACATACAACTCTATCATTTTCTTCTTTGGTACAAACACTACTAACATTAGTATGCACACTATTCTATGTTGAAACTAAAGAGGAATATTGGATTCCATACAAGTTATGGTATTCAAGGAAACACTGTATATTTTTATATGTGTACGAGGATGTGAGGATTTTTTCAAGGATATATGTAATGAAAAACTAAAATTTAAGGAAAAAAGTGAATTGTTATATATTATCAATAATAGAATAATGGATATTTCATATGTAACCCTTTAGATAGAAGAATAATTAATGGATGAAAAGTAATATTACCAGGAATTTAAAAAAACAAATACAAATAGTTGGTGTAATATTAACTGAGATGATTATAATGTTATAGATGATCGCATGTTGGTATTGAACAATATCACTAGAGATAATGGGAGATGAATAAGTTCTGTTGACATAAGGACTATATAATTATACTAGATATGTAACATGACCAGAAATATAAGTTGATTATAGATGGAAAGGATTTTGTGAAATGGAATGAATTTGTGAATTCCACAATGGTTCCCATGCACCATAATCATGATTGGATTTTACAACACCAATAAGATGATGAAAAACCTATTGTATGTGAATGTTTATTCATGAAAAATATGTACATGGATGGTATTGTATGTTCATATAAATCATGATCCATTTTGATGGGTCTTAGGTTACATCAATCCATTTTATCTAAAGAAACCTTCTCAACAATAGTACTGATGAAATCATTCAGAATATTACAGAAAAAAGGATCATTCAATGATTATTAATGTCATCAAAAGGATTTCAAAACATCTTATCAAAATGGGTTGTTGGATAATTATATATATATGAAAGAAGTTGAAGATTTCATTTTTGTCAACTACTTCTTCTAATGATAGGAAACTGGATATATCTGTTTATAAGTTGACCGAGGACTCGTGATCAAGAAATGTTCATATTGATGAGGACATAAGAGAATTTAGATTAATTATGAATGGAATGAGGCCATGTTTATATAACAATGATAGTTGGAATTCCATCACAATACTAGTTTTATATGTTTATGACATATTAATCAGGGGAAAGGAATAGTATTTATTATATTTAGTGAATATATGGGTAAATAAATAATCATCTATGAAATACTAAAGAGAGGAACAAAAAATTATAGGGATTATGTTCTATCAAGAGAGTTCTAAAATAATTCGTGGTCTATTTCAATGTATATTCATTGAAAATTTTCACAAAAGATATTATATTAAATAATTTATGAGAATATTATTTCTAATGTGACATGTTATTAACCACAAAAAGAAAATTTTTATAGAAACACATGGGGGGATTAGAACAATGAGGTGAAACTATTTGGATTTTACAATGGGATCTATCATGTATGTCATGTAATTTACTCAGTTTCATGTTTTCTTTACATTAATAATTGTAGGATGATATAAATATAATAAAAATGATCTATATTAGGAATATATAAAAAATATCACAATTTAATTCATACATATAATGTATATGTTCTTACTATGTGGAGGAGTTGGGGATCTAGTCATAAGGGGATAATTGATATGTATGAATATTTTCTTACTATTAGGGGGAGTTGGGGATATAGTCATAAGAGCATAAATTGATCCTAGATTCAAAACTGATCATGAATATCTAAAAAAACAATTATGATACGAAATTTTTAATAATGGTGGTAGAGTGAGGTGGAGAATATAAAAGTAGTATGTGATCACTGAATCTGTAGTAGAATTCAAGTATATATTGTCATCTAAATAAGATAAGTTTTTTGTTTAGATAAACATTCTTATTTCTAATAATGGAATTTTCCCAAGATGTTTTGACACTATTACTATAAAATGTGATAACAATAGAGTATTCTTGAATTCCAAGGAGACCAGTTCACAATAGTGGTTAAAAATACTTTATAATTTTTATCTCTTGAGTGATTTCACTCATGTTGATGAATTCAAATTTATCACATTATCCACAAGGTAGAATAGAGGATTCTTACACTCTAAAAATATATTTCAGTAAAAGTATGATTCTAATTGTAGATCTGCTAGAATAAATGTATCAAATCATTATATCTATTGTTTGTGGGAGTGTTGTGATCAGTTGTACAAGACCAAACTCTATAATATAGTTTGATTACCTTTTTTATGTAGTTTGATATATTTATATATATATAAACACATATATATACAAGTATATTTTTTTCATAAAAGTTTGTATATTTCTATATTAACTATTTACATGGTAATTCCCATATATTAAATGTCCTAAAATAAAGGTTATAGAAATTATCAGGTATAATGAGAATCTTTAGATACTATGATAGTAATTTAAATGTATGTCTTATTGTATAGATACTCTATATTAAAATGATACGAATGATGTATGGAAATCATGTTCATAATCATATTTAACCCTAGATTATATTATTATAATTAGAAATAATTTATATGAATGGGTTTAGACTTCAAATAGGTAAAAAAGATACGATTTTGATTACATGTAAACGATTATGAAATATCATTATGTTCGGTAATTTTTAAACATGTAGATGTCTAAAAAAATTAATTTTAAATGGAACCCAGCCCATTTCCATCCAAAAAAAGGAATTTTTAATTTTTTAAAATAAATAAGAATTTTTTAATATTATTTTTTTCCTAAATAATAATACAAATTTGTAATATCACTTTAACGTCAAATTAAATTCAAATTACAAAAGGCTTGAATACTATTAAAATATTAATTTTTAATTTAAAAATAAATACAATATACATTTAATTTTAAAAAACATCAATGATTTTTTATTTCCCTTGTTTATTAATAAATTTAATGATCATTATATTCAATCTAGATATTTAGGGTATAATATTTTTAATTTTTTTAATTTTATGAAATGTGGTCCACTATGCGGTCAAACCATTATTTGTAAAAACCATTTTGTGATCATAGAAATTAGGTATAAATTTTACAGATGTGTTTTACATTATTGTAACGTAGTTTTTATAATGATTTCCGTCATTATAGTGTTCCCTATGAATGGTGTATGATTGGACTATGTTTTTGGAGAACCATAAAATGAATCTATGTTTAAATAATATATTTCTCCAAATTTCCTCCCTTTAATATAACATGAAATAAAAAACCCCCCTAGTACATTTTTCTTTTCATGGTCGAAGGAATATCTCTAGAAACCTCCTCCTCTCCTCATTTAATTATTGGGTGTTTCCTATTTCAATTTCAAGCAGAAATTTGTTTATGTAATCCTTAATCATCTATTCCTACCCTTTATCATCATATTGAATATCCTGGGATACTATGATTGAATTCCATATAACATCACTATTTTTGATCCTCTGATCCCCTATTTTGTGCTTATACTATTGTTCAGGATTTTTTTCTTTACTTTAATAAAATATTTAAATTGTCATCCTCTGAATTTAAAAATCATGGAAGAACCTATGGTGGGGTTTCAGTATCTAAATCATTTTTCCATTGTTTATAGGGGTTTCAATGAGTTATTAAATTATAACTCACTCCATTCATAATGGATTTTTATCATTTTTGATTTACCATTGATGATATTTTCAAGGATTTTATTTTATCTAATATGTCACATATGCATGATCATTTCAAATTTGTTATCCTTTCAATTTATATATGTTATTTATTTCCATATAATTTAGAAAGGCATGCTACATAAGTTTATGAAGTGGTATATATTGGTTTATAAAAGTATTCTTAGTGGATTTTTCATATTTACATCCCATAATCAATAAAAAAATTATTATTATGATTTATATACTATCTATGGTGTTTTCCCAAAAGTGATTGGGTGTTTGAAAATTATTTGTGGTTTTTTATGATCTTTTTTTATGATACATGAGTAAAATAAATTATTTTATTTTTCCTCATTGGAATAATTTTATTATATTTATTTGTTTCTTTATGTGTTGTTTATTTATGTTTGATTTTATGGATATATATTTTCATGTTAATAACTATTTCAATTATGTATTACTGAATATATACAAAAATATATATTAATTTATACACTTATTCACATTAGAATATGTGATTATGTGCTTTAAGAATTATATATATATATATATATATTTAAACATTAGTATAATTATAAAAAGTGATGTTTTTATAATTTAACATGGTGATTGGATTTGGTTTTCAAATATTTTTTATATGAGGTGATTTTAATGGTTATATTTTCATCTAATAATAGTTGATATCACTATTTTTTTTAAATGAATGCAAGAAAAATGATTGATGCTCAAGTGATATTTAAAAATTCTTTAAGGGTAACATAGTATTTGATATTTGAAATAGTTTTTTATGATTTGATTGAAATTTGTATATAAATGGGAACCTAAAGTAAATTGGTGGGATGAATAAGATATGTACATAAGTAATAGGTCTATACTTCTTAGAATTTTATCAATGCTACATCATTAACTAAACATCATATTACATGATATCAAATTACTGTAAGGAATGGTGAATGATCGTATATATAGAATCATTCATAGGAACAATATTTTACATTTTCATCAATGAGAATCTATGGATAATGGCATGAGAATCCCTAACCATAGTTAACCTTGGATTTCCCATGGAGATTCTTTTTATAATTATAAATATTGACTCTTAATTCATTTATTTAAAATATTAATGTCATGAGATATTTGGGTTGGTTATTCTATTGGATTCCTAAATGTGTGTCTATAGTTGTTTGATATTGAGTGAGATTGATCAGGTTTTCATTACAATTCATGGTGTTTTAATATGTTTTTGCGTTCTCATCCACATTATTTCTTGATCTCCCGCAATAGTGTTGATTATAAATGGATATAACCACTCGAGTTTGGATGATATCACCCTATTATTTTCAGATAGGGATTCAATTGAATCATGATGAATCTTATCATGTTGTGATGTTATGATTTGTAATTTTATCTATTTTTATTTACAATTAATAAAATTTTATCGTAAAAAGTGTTTGTAAAATGGCCTTATGAATTTTTTTTATCTTTTAACAAGTAATATATATTGTTATATATTCATGTGATATTTGAGAGGTGTAATGTTTTGTAATTAGTTCATTGAAAGGGATGTGGAACATGGGAACCCTATATACCATGTTGGGATTTAGATGAAACATTATCTAGCAACAAGGATATCTATATCCATTGAAAAATGCTATATCAATATTGAAGAATTTTGTGACATGGATTATAGATACCACATGGACATTGGAGTTGTCCTCTCTAGTGCCTCAAGCATGATAATTGTATATAATGATGTAATAATTGATAGTATGAGGATATTGGGATGACATTCCATATCGTTAGTAGCAATCGTTATTCCAACGGTGTGTGGATTTACCATTCTTACATCTAACTATTTGCTCATTTAGATAAATAATAAATGACATGATTTACTCTGTCTGGTTATTTTAAGGTGATTCTTAAATGATTTTATCAGATAAATGAGTTGTGGGAAATAGAGATGATTCTCATGTTATTATTTTCATTGAAATAAAAATAAATTCAATTTTTATAAAATGGTTGATGATAATGTTTATTTTTCAAATTGTCACTCGTTGATGTAATTTTATAAATGGAATTAAATATATAATATTTTTTACTCTAAAAAAAATCATATAGCACTCCATGATTTTATATTGAGTGGCCGTTTTCATGTTTTAACATTGAATCTCTAAGTGAGTTATGAGAATTTATGGTGAGTGACCTCAAGTCACATGGGATTTTATAGCCTTTTTTTGTTTCTGTGGTGGGTGTTAGAGGGTGAGATAGGGGATTTATTTTAAATCTGTTATATATATAGATACCCTATAAATTAACACATAACATTAGAGGATTTTAATCATAATAAAGAATCTTATTACATTCCAAGGATCATATTATCTAGTTTCTTGGAAGACTAGGTAAATAAAACTAAAAACATGGGACTAAATATAACATTTTATTATATATTTTTCATACTAAGATCCAGACCTCAATTATTATCATTAATCATAATAGTAGAACCTGGGTTTAACATGAACCAAGGGATGAGCTAAAAAGCTAAGCAAGGGAATAAACATAAGGATAATGCTTTAGCACATATGTTTGAAGGCATAACATAGTGATAAAAAAAAGGAATGGAACATATAGAAACATAACATATAAACATGGGATTGTATAAAAATGAATTCATATTAATTTGGATGAAATGTAATCAATTACATTATCAAGAGGAGATTATCATTTCACATATAGTATCACAAATAAAGGATAACCACCAAGCCATTGCACATGGTAACACGAGTCAAGGCTAGCCGCCAAGACCAGTAGACATAATGTCTCCTGAGACTCAACATTATTGATTTTTTTGGGGTGTTATCTAGGAACATACATCAAAACACGCTGATGGTTATTATTTACCCATATGAAACCATACATAATCAATCTTATATAAACATATGGGTTACCATTACATGAATTGTGTATAATAATAATGGCATACACCATAATAAGTGGGAGTATCATATAAATGTCCATGAAGGAAATGAATTGATAATAAATAGTAAATAATAGGGTATAATAGTCATATATTAGTTAATGTTACATCACATGAAGTAATAGCATCTAAATCTAGTACACAGGGAACATTATAATTAAACATTTTAGTGTGGTTAAAGGAAAAAAATAAAAGGCCATTAAAAATGAAAAAATTTATAATTTTTATATAAAACAAAAATCTAACCATGAATGATTTCATAATAAATATATTGGTTATATAAAAAATGGTTTCTTAAAAAAAATTATATAGCGCACATCAAATTGGGAAAGAGTTTGTAATGATCCATTACAACAGAATTCTTTATCAGGAATAATTGAGGGGAAATCATTTAAAGACATGTACATCCCTGAAATAGAATGATTAATGGATCGTTATACCTGAATTTATATCTGGTACATAACATTTATAATATATACATAAAATATCATATAAATTAATTTGGGTTAAATGTATGATAGAGCATCCCGAAGGAGTAATGAAGGTTCGGGTAGAATCCTTCATGATATGTCTAATGGTGTCCTTCACGTGATCTTAATGTCATGGAAAAAAAATTAAATTCATTATTTAATATTTCCATAACTTCTTATTTATGTAATTTTTTTAGTATATCATTATTAAGTTCAGTCATGGCCATTTTGATGAGTTAGGTGGTTCGATTTCATTGTTTGTTTCATTGGTTTTCATTATTGGATTACATATAAACACGTGACGATGAGAATGGTTTTCCAAAATTTGAGTAATATGTTATTACTGAACATATAGAAATTAAATGTTTATAAAATTCATTTGATTATTTTTAGTGGAGATAAATCATTATATAAAACATAAATGATAAGTCTTTTGGTTAATTGTTGGTTTTTTATCACATCAAACAAATTTTACAATATAATTTTATATCATTTGTAAAAAATATTATAGAACCTCAAATTATACATTATAAATATATTATAGTCTATTTCAACAAAAAATGGTTTAAAGACTAGAAATGAAAATGATATTAGAAATTGAAAACATGTCTTCCTTGAATGTGATAAATTAACACATCTCATATGGTGTTTTGGTTTCTAGTATAAAATGATGGGAAAGAATATATGATGATGAATCAATGAATTATCATAAGAAATTTACAATACATGTAAGGTAATGGATTTATCATAACATTTGGATTAAAGGAGGTGAGGAATGAAAAATAAAGAAAAGGAAATGGATAGAAAATAAATGAAATGAAAAGAATAATTTACCTCTAGAATATGTCATCCCTGAGAACATATTCCGGGGAGAGGAATTGTCCTTTTGAAGAGACCAAGGGATTATGGATATATGTAGGATATTAGGATGATATATTAAATAATGTAGACAAGGAATAAGTCTTTATTTTAGTGAAGAGAATATGGTGTGAGGGTGGTTTTTATAGTGGAGAAGAGGAGGGGATCGCCATTGTTTTAATCATTATCTTAATCATTATTTAAATATTTTTTTTCAACATTATAAATATTCATGACTATTTTGACCATATATAGTAAACAGAGCATTCTAGTTCAAACTAATGTCCATTTATTTCATCAATGACTCAATCGTGATGATGAAATTCTTTTATTTTGCATTTTCATAAATTATCAAATTTCACTATTCATAAAAAAAAGTCAAATATTTTAGAAAAATCGTTAAAAATCACCTTAAAAATATTTTTGACTTGTAGATACAAAAATGAAATCATTTTTTTAAAAAAGATTTTATAAATATTTAAATTTGAATTTTTTGATTAAAATAATTTTTTGGAATAAAACATATTTTAATATTAAAACTACTTTTATAACACATTGAAAAATTAATTTTTGTCTCTTAAAATTATCATATTATAGTAATTCATGGAAATAATTATTTCCGAATAAATTTTATGAACAAATATTTTCTTTTAAATTATTATATTAATCATGAAATTTTAAATAAATATACCTGACTCGCAAAAATACCAACACTATGATATAATTATATCATATTATCTCTTATAAGATAGATAAATTATAATTATAATTCCATTTGTAAGGTTAAATATTCACTTGGTGGATTTATAATTTATAAGGGATTTATTATTATTCATAAGTGTAATAATAATATCATAAGGGTCAATTAATATACACTTGAAATTATGTTTGTCTTATCGTACTCTAGAAATCTTACTGATTGCAACCATGTGTGTCAGATTTTAGAAATTGAAGTCACATAAGATACAATATTATGTTTAAATGTCCCATAGTACATAGTGGTTTATTATTTTGGGAATTAATGTGATTATACTATATAACATAATTATAAGAATGAGATTTCCATTGATTAAAATTTGGGTCATTCCATTATTACCCCTTATGAAATTTTCCCCCTAATGTTTCTCTTCACATTTTATGTCGAAACCTAGTGTGGGTACTTTTCCCTCATTGAATCCCCAAATTCCCATGTTTTTTCATCGTACATATGGCTCCTCCATAGTACATTGAGTACGTTAGTAGTCTTGTTGTATAGAACATTATCTATATAATCCATGAACTTCACTAGCTTCTCCTCATAAGAATTATCATTATCCAACTGGGCCACCTCTGATGACAGTACATGTGATTTATCTTGTACCTATGTCCATAAGATATATACATTGAAGAAATCATATACATCAGACATGGTAGGTGGATGTGGTAGCTGATGGTCCACTACTTCAACATGATCAAGAATCATGAAGGGTTTGATCTACCTAGTACTTTCCATTCCTTTCATCCCAAAACTCATGACCCTATTAAATGAAGATACACGGAGGAAAACCATTTCACCTACATTAAACTCAAGGTCCCTTCAACAATTTTCTACATTACTCATCTTTCAACTTTTGGATTCCTTAATTTGTTTGTGAATAGTATTCACCATCTTTACCATTTCTTCAACCATATTTAGTCCTAGAATCTTACACTCACAGACATTATCCTAACATTATGTTGTTCTACACCATTTACCATAATGGGAATTCATGACCCATTTCATCATCTAGAACTTGATGCAAACATTGTCAAATATTTTTAAACCCTCTCATTGAGTAACTTATTCTTTTGGATAATTTCATTTTTATTTCTTCTATCGACCTAGTAACTGAGGGGTGAGAATTCTGCTGGTTTTTTAGATCTACTCTATTTTAAGTCGATTTAAAAGCCAGCACTGGATGAAGGGAGTCATACGAACATGAGGTAGGTTTTGTTGTTCCATTTTTTTATTTTCGAGTTGATTATATATGTTTTATTTACACACTCCAATATTGAGGGTCTCTCCTGATTGAATAATAAACCCTTTAATTTCTTATTGATGATTAGGTAATTAATGAGATTATATTAAAAAATGTTTAGGGTTGTGAACCTTTATTTAATGTAACACCATGGGTGCATTTCCCTCATATGGAAATTTGGATAATAATTCCTATTATTCCTTTCTTGAATTACAATTCGTGGGTAGTTAAAATGAAATGCATATATGATTTTATTTCCCCACAAAAGATAATTAATTTCTTTATACATGTAATAGTTTAATTTGAATTTGAAACTTGTAATGTAAACTATGCGCATGTGATTTGATTAAATGATATTCCAGGTGGAAGATTAATTAAAATGAGTTTATTTTGATGTGGAATTGAATTATATGAAAAATAGGGGTAATTAGAAATGGGTGATACATAGACTCAGTTAAAATACAGGGTTGGTCTCATGTGAAAAATCATCCCTTATATACCTTAGGTGAAACATTATCTTGGATAAGAAGATAATGGATTGGCTTAGGAGCTTAATTATGTAATGACCAAGAGTTAACCACAAATATGGTAGTTGGGATCATTGAGGATTATTTAAATTACCGAGATAAAATAGGATCCATTAACAAATACCTTGGTCTGTCTCTATTGGAAAATTATTAGTTGATTAATAAGTGAAGAGTTGATGGTCAAATTTATACGTGGGGGTGTCGGGGAAAGGCTGGTTTTTGAAGAGATTATATAATCCATTTGAATTGAAAAATGAAATGAAAGGACTAATTAAGAGTCTTCCTCTCCAAGGAACATTCTTGAATTTTTTTCTCGATTAGTACTTGGTTAGATTTTATTCTAAGAAATCTATTGTTCTTACTTTTGATTACCTTCTGGTTTGCTACTTTCACTATTTTACACTTCCTATAATATATATATATATTTATCCACTGAAATATTGGAATATTCTTTGGGGGATTTCCTATTAGAATGTAGTATCACACCCTGTATCGATCATGCAATTGGGCCCAACCATATTATATGATTTCTAGCGTGGATCAGGGAAAGTGCCATTATATTGGTACATTATTTGGTTTTTATGAGTATGAGAGAATTGCACCGTGTTGAGTCTTTAGATACATCATTGTGTCATTTAATTATTTGTTTCATTGAGTCATTTTATTGTATATTACTGCAAGGTATATCTTTTTGCTATTTTCATAGAACATGTTCCGTGCTGCCTCATATTTTTTATGGAATGATTTTTGGTTATTTCTAATATTAGCCTTCCGCTGTTTACTTTAGTTGTATGTGTTTTTATACTTTTGATATTTTAGTATTACTTATTTTGTTGTGTTACACTATACTAATGATTGAATAAATTCCCTTCTATCACAACATCGACCCTTGTTTCTAGGCAGCATCCTCAAGCATTTGGTGAGATGTGTTTGAGGCCATGTTGACAACTGGGCAAAATGAACCAGTTGAGTGGCATCTGGATCTAGGATGTTATAGATTATTATTAAATGATATTTTATTCTAGTTTTTATTAGTTTTTGGAAACATTAGAAATTTTTTCGAAGGAAACTGTGTTTTTAATTAGTAGTTTCCATGAGTAGGTACCCCTTGAAAATGGAAAAGATAAATTGCTTTGAATTTAAATATCATTTTAGGATTTTTTTTTTCTATAAAAATTGATTTCATTTCACAGTTGGGTGGGACACTTGTTTTGTGATGTTTCTATAGATATTATTATGGTTCTATTTTGTTTCACCCTGATGAGATGAGGTTATTCCATCTAATGCATCATACAGATACCTCTAAAAATTCACAGTCCATGTATTCTTTCCATTATATTTAGGAGAAATACCTATTTCATGTTGTTGTGAAAGAAAGATTCTATATATGCATGTTGTTTTAATAGGTTCCAAAATAGATATGCCAACTTTTGTGATAGGGGTATTGGTAAATGTCATGGTTGAATTTGATGGATGACATACTATGGTCCCGGAGGAGTTTGGGCCCTCTTGGATCAGAATTTAGTGTATCATGTTTTTCCATGGGATATAGATTGTGTTTTTATGTGCTATATTTGGAATACAAACACTTATTTGTAGGGATTATGGACCCCCCAAATATCATAATTTTTTGACAATGATGATTTATTTTCCAAAAACAGGGGTTTTGGGAATGTTTTTAGGGCTACTGTCCGGAAACACATACAACATGCCGTGTGGTGCTATCAAAACATGCCATGTGTTCTTCTATTTGTTGGTAGAGAGATTTTCTTCAGTACACTCTATGTACACATAGAACACACATTTTCTTAATTGATTGTGTCTCCAGTCATGTGAGAGAGAACATGGGTTGTTGGTTTTTGGTCAGTTCACACTGTGTACGGTATATACACAAAGTGTTGTTTTATATAGGTGGACCTCAGGTGACTCTTTCCATATATATATATATATATATATATATATATGGATAAGAGTGAGAACATGAGCACATACCATGTGGTGGGCTGACACTCCATGTACCTCAAGTGTTTCTAAGATTAGGATAGCGATAATATATAATGATGTAAGAGCTTGAGGCTGCACACCACATCTGCTTTCTACATGCCATATACTACTATTCTAGTTCCATTTAGGAGTCATTTTATGTATTTCTTCCATTTTTTTGGCCCAACTATACACCTTTCTGAGTACTTTACCACATAGATCACACTAGTGAATCTTGTAGAGCATTACGAGTACTCCTTATAGATGTTTTTGGGTTTCTCTCTATATGGAGAGGTTCTTCCTCCATTTACATTTTCCAGTTGTCACCTGAGATAACTTGGAGTTAATGACTGGTTTTGTGTTCATACAATGTAAAACCCGAGACTTTTATGTTATATAAATCATCAAATGAATCTTCTTATACACACAACACTTGCTTGGCTTGCTTTACATGAAATCACAACCTTCCTTGATAGCTTGTGTCGTATGCAATACCGAGTTTCACTAAACGATGATATGCTATTAAAATATTATTAAAACTAGCTGTTATAATATTAATAACCACTTTTTTAAATTTTATAGATTTTATTTTTCAAAATGGACTTCATTTTTAGATTCGGAATATCGAAATTAGCCTAGGGTGAAATTTGTGTATTTTTCTGAAAACATTCAATTTTTGATGAATAGTGAAACCACTAAGTGGTAGTTAAAAAACTGAATTTTTCGTAAAGATAAATTTTACCGCTTCTGTGAGTGGAATTTCGAAAATCTGAGAGACACGGTTTATGTTAGTAAGTAAAATGTGGATCAATGAGATGAAAATAATTTTTGGTGAATAGTAACTTTTTACTTTTTTTTATCACTGTTAAAAGTTAATAGGGTAATTAAGGGTACAAATGATATTATTATTACCCTAACATATGACCTAATTCTATTGGAAAAATGTAATTCGACCAAAAACAACCTTAGGAATAAAATATGACTATTTAGACCCACTTGGATTAGATTAGGACATTTATTATTAATTTATTTAAAGAAGGGTTAAAATAGTTAAAATCAAAGTTTAATAAGTAAATGATTTTTAATATGGGGTTATAGATAAGATAAATTCGACTATAAATATTAATTAGAAATCTAAAAAGATTTCCTACATAATGGTATTTTATTTGTAATTTTTAGCAATTAAATAATTTAATTTATTTATGACACAAAGATGATGCAGTAATTATCTTATTAATGAAATATTGACATAATTGATGTTATCAACACCAAAATAAATGTAATTTGAGACTTTTTATGAATTATACTAATTTTCTAGAATTATATGACATGTTAGTATTGATTTAATTAACATTGTTTGAACTAATCATTCTGTTATGACTTTCAAAAAAATTAATTATTAAATAGTGGCAAAATTGACATAAAATATTTTTAAAAACAAATATTATATTAGTAATTGTTATTTTATTTTTAAAAATATAAGGTTCGGCCAAAGGACATAGATACGGTTATATATATTAATAATAAAAAATTTGGTGTTCGTTTGGCTGCTTATAGTAAGTTTATTAACCTTATAGTATAAGAACACAATAAGACAAGGTAAAAGTAAAATTATTTAACTTAATGTTAAATCTAAATTATATTGTTAAAATAGGAACCTAAACATGTCTAAATTATATTGGATGATAGGATTTCAACCCATCCCCAACTTATCTACTATATAAATCAATTTTGAGAAATTTAAAACCGAACTTGACTTTACAATAAAACAATATTTTTTGTTTTTTCAAAGGAGCCCCTCTCCTCCCTTATAAAAGGGCACCTCATCCCCCTTTTCCTCACACCAATATGAGCCTTCAAGCTCAACCAACCCCTGTCAAGTTTTCCTCTCCACTTCCCTAGAGACAACCTAGAGGTTCTGGTCTTCTTTGAAGACCTAATTTAGTGCCCTAAAAGGAGGTCTCAAAGAAGCACTTCAAAGAAGAGGTAGTGTCTGTTACCAATTATTTCATCTTTATTTCTTTTTCCACTTCTTCCTCTTTATTTGTTTCATTATGAAGTAATAACATCAGTATCACTCATATACTGATATTTTATTATAAGTATGAAACAACCCTATTTCACCATCTATCCATCCTACGGAAAATATAAATCACCGCGCTTGCGTATGTACGGAATACCATCTCCACGCCATGGTGTAATCTATTTTCCACCACCACATTACTTGGATGGGTATAATGGTGTAAATAATGACTATATATGACTATTATAAAGTGATACTGATTCTGAAATAGTATACATACACTCCAATAAAATTCCACGATCATAGGAATGATATCATCACTCGTGCGTACGTACGGAATACCATCTCCACGATGTGATGCGACTCGTTCTACATGATCTTCATTTCAAAATGATTATATAAATGAATTTATTGAATGAATATGATATATATTACACTAATACCATTCTGGAAATGAGGTATCTATAACCTAAAGAGGAGAATAAGAATTTATTCGACAAAACACGCATAAGAACAAAATGTTATTAACATCCGAATAACAAGTAGCTATGAAATATTACTACTAAGAAGCTAATAATATGACCATATATGATATAATAAAAATAAGTATGATTCTATAATAAGTCAATAACATTATTTAAATCATTATACAGGAGTTTCGGACACGTACAGAGCATATCGGACCTATGGTAAGGGAAATATCACAATCTCATTTTCCTAAATATGTAATATTATTTCCATCCACCAAAAATTGATTAAATCCAATTTTACCCTTCAGTGAGTTTTTAGTAAAAGATATGAAGGGAGTATTTTGTCATTTTTCTTACGAGGTACTTTTTGACTTTTCCGACAAAAGTTCAAGAAGAATGTTTTTTTAACTTATACGGCATGAATGGATTTTTAAAAAATTATTTCCCAAAAGCTTACTTTAAAAGTTTTCAAGTTTATTTTTAATAAACATATCTTAGTTTATAATTGTATGACATGTTAAGAAAGGAAAAGTATTTTTGAAGTAGAAAGGATATTTTCCACAAGAATGGAGTTCAAGTGTTTTATCAAAATTATATTCCATCTAAGATAATATAGGGTTCTGTTTCTATCCCTATTATTACATGTATTTGATTATGTTGTGATGGAAATATTTTTATGAATTCCTTTATCTTATATGAATTTTTTTATGATGTCATGTTGTTTAAGAATCCCATTTTTATTACATGGGTTATGCAATGATGTATGATTTTTTGAATTTGTGGCACACATTAGAATGGTAAAATTATGAGATGGGTAGGACATATATCTCCCTCCAATGCATTGGTTAAAGATTTTATATCTCATGAGATAGACATGGCTGGAATGGTAGGTTATACCGGTTCAGTGAAATAGGACTGAAACGAGGAGTGAACTCGATTCAGAAATGGACTTCGTCCACTAAGATAGTCTTGGAAATGAGTCTTGACTAATAAGAAATGATTCTATATGATTATGTGTATATGTCACAAAGTTTCATGTTTTACGTTATGATTATTGGGATTACATTTCACTACTATGATTTATCCCATGTTATGAAATTATGATCTCTTTTGCAGGTTAAGATTTCCAACATTTATGTGCTTATGTATATTATGTGATTGATATTTCTTTTATTTACCCTTACTGAGCATTTGAGCTCACCATTTTGTATGTTTCATTTCCCCAGGTCAGGAAGAAGGTTATTAAGTAGAATATTCCAAAAAGGGACTCTAGATATGATGAAATAAATGGGAGGCAAAGTAGATGCTTTATGAACCAGTTCTTTATGTTTCCCAGTTTCTAAAGACACTATACCTATACAGACCTTTCTTGGTTTTGTTATATGTTGTAATAAGTGTGCTTCAATTCTGAAGTAATAACAATTTATGTAAATTATTGGTCGTTATAGTTGGTATCAGAGGAAAGGTACAGTCAACCTTTGGAAACTTGGATGTGAAAGCCTTAGTAAGAACCCTAAGGATAAGACTAAGCATAAAACATAATCATAGTGTTTTATAAATGGCCGTGAATAACCTAGAATAAGACCTTAAGTGTGATATTTTATTCTTGATTATGTGGTTTTCCTATTATAATTAGTGTTTCTCACACTATTCTTCTTGGTTTTAGTAAATGGCTGGAACCCGAAGGAACCGTGTTAATGCGGAATGCGATGGGCAATGCAATGATTGTCCCCCTGAGCAACCAAACGTTATAGGAGATGGAATGCAATATCTTGTCGCCATGCTCGCACAACTTTCTCAATCTATGAATCATGCAGGACTTCCAAACAAGCAAAGGAAGGAGGAACATTCTGTTGAATCCTTCGTGAGATAGCGTCCACCTTCATTCAGCGGGTCTACTGATCCATTAGTTTCTGAAAAATGGATTAGTACTACTAAAAGGATATTTTCAGTTCTTCAATGTTCGGATCATTATAAAGTCATCTTAGCAGTGTATCGTTTTGAAGGTGATGCTGATTAATGGTGGAATCTTATTAAGAATACGAGGCAAAGGGATGAAATTGAGTACATGGAATGGGACAAGTTCAAGAACTTACTTTTCAATAAGTACTTCCCTCGTATTCTCCGAACAAAGATTGAGAAAGGGTTTCTTGAACAGAAGCAAAAGGATGATGAATCTGTTGGTACCTAGGAAGCAAATTTTACAAGACTTGCAAGGTACGCTTCTGGTATTATTATCCAACCCGAGAGTAAGATCGATCGATTCTTTAGTGGGTTAAAATCAATTCTTCGAAGGGCCTTAGCCATAAGGGACTTCAATAGCTACAAGGAAATCGTTTGATGTGCTCTCAAAGATGAGATGGAGATTGGAGTAACCCATCAGTCGTATGGGTTTGATAAGAAGAGGAAAATGGAATTCAAAGGAAAATATAAAGAGCACACTGAAAAGAAGATGAGCTTTACCTTATGCTCAAAGTGTGGAAAGAAACATGGAGGGAGTTGTCTTAAAGGGACAAGTCAATGTTTCAAATGTGGAACGGAAGGTCATCGGGCATTTGAATGCCGTGATGATGGGAAGAAGATGTCTAATGATGCAAACAAAGGAAGGGATACACAGAATGAACCTACTACACATCAATGTTTCAAGTGCAAGGAGATGGGTCATTATTCCAATAAATGCCCTAATCCAAGGGTTGATGATGATGGTCGACGTCAACAAACTCTTAAGGCTAATGACAAAGGAAAGTCACATGAAAATTCTATCAGCGATGTGGAGTATGATAACGATGTGGTGAAAGGTACACATACCATCCTCTCTAAAGTAAAAAATGTTTTATTTGATTCTAGATCCACCCACTCCTTTATTTCTGAATAATATTCTAAGGGTATCACCATATTACCTCAACAATTAGATGTTGAGTTAGCTGTGACAACACCTAATGGAACAACATTCACATAAAAAGTTTATAATTCTTCTCCAATTGAATTTTTTGGAAAAGTGCTTCCTGCAAATCTTATGACCCTTCTTATAGTGGAATTTGATGTGATTCTTGGCATGGATTGGCTTTCTCTACATGGAGCTCATATCAATTCCCAAAGAAGGGAAGTCACATTTCATATTCCAGATCAATCTATGATCGTCTATCGATGCAAGGATGAACATAACTTTCCAGTGGAAATTTCTTCCATTTTATGGGTATTGATTCCACTAAATGAAGGTTATTTATCTCAAATGGTTGGTGAGAAACTCACGATTAAGAATATTCCCAGTGTACGGGAGTTTGATGATGTCTTTCCGGAGGAATTACTGGGTCTTTCACCGAATCGTGAAGTTGAGTTTTCAATAGAACTCGTACCAGGTGCTTTTCCTATTTCAAAGACACCTTATAGAATGGCCCCAATTGAGTTGCAGGAATTGAAGAAGCAACTCCAAGTGAATCTTGATAAGGTGTTCATACGCCCTAGTGCGTCACCTTAGAGAGCACCTGTTCTATTTGTTAAGAAGAAAGATGGATCAATGAGACTCTGCATTGATTATCGAGAATTTAACAAGATCACTATCAAGAACCAATATCTTCTCCTGCGCATTGATGACCTATTTGACCAACTACACGGAGCTCAATAGTTTTCAAAGATTGATCTTCGTTCTGGGTATCATCAATTAAGGGTCAAAAGGTTGGATATACCATATACGGATTTCCATACAAGGTATGGACACTATGAATTTATAGTGATTACATTTGGTCTTACTAATGCCCCTGCTATCTTCGTGGATCTAATGGATAGAGTCTTTAGAGATTGTCTTGATCAGTTTGTGGTAGTCTTTATAGACGATATTCTTGTCTATTCAAAGAGCAAGGAAGAACATGAAGATCACTTGAGAATCATATTGAAGACCCTGAGAAAGGAGAAGCTTTATGCCAAATTTACCAAGTGTGAATTTTGGCTTCAAAAAGTTGCATTTTTTGGTCACATAATCTCAAAAGAGGTTATATCTGTGGATCCAGCAAAAACAATGGTTATCGAAAGATGGTCGAGAGAAACAACAGTAACCGAGATCCGAAGTTTTATTGGTTTGGCTGGATATTATCGACGTTTTGTGAATGATTTTTCACGATTATCTAATCCACTCACCAAGTTGACTTGGAAAGGAGTTAGGTTTGTTTGGACGGAGGAATGTGAAGAGAATTTCAAGGAGTTGAAAAGAAGGTTATCCAGTGCACCTGTGCTCACACTGCCTTGTAGTGGAGAAAGGTTTGTGATCTACAGTGATGCATCCAAGAAGGGATTGGGGTGTGTTCTTATGAAAAATGATATGGTGATAGCTTATGCCTCACGATAGTTGAAAATACATGAGAAAAATTACCCAACTCTTGATTTGGAGTTAGCTGTGGTAATCTTTTCATTAATGATTTTGAGGCATTACCATTATGGTGAAAGGTGTGATATTTATACTGATCATAAAAGTTTAAAGTATATTTTCACACAAAAGGAGCTGAATATGCGCCAAAGAAGATGGTTGGAGATGATTAAGAATTACGACTGCTCAATCCATTACCACCCTGGGAAAGCAAACAAGGTGGCATATGCATTACGTCGACAAGACCATGCTAGTTTATCCATGATGAGGATCACAATAGATCCAATATTTATGAATTTACAAAGGATGGATCCTGGAATTATAATGAAAGGGTAAAAATCGTATCTTTCTCAAATGAATGTTCAACCATCTATACATGTGAAGATTAAAGAGGGACAGAAAGAAGATGTCGAGTTACAAAAGAAGGTGAGAAATGTTCCTGAACTCAACCTTGATTGTGATGGGATAATAAAGTTCAGGAATCGGGTTTGTGTTCCTCCCATCCCCGAATTAAACAAGGAGCTGCTGGATGAGGCTCATATTTCTTCATTCTCTATTCATCCTGGAAGAACGAAGATGTATAGGGACCTAAAAGAGTACTTCTGGTTGGATGGCATGAAAAGAGATGTTGCTGAATATGTCTCTTGATGCTTGGTTTGTCAATAAGTTAAAGCGGGGAGACAGAAGTCTAAGGGGATGTTACAAACATTACCCATACCCGAATGGAAATGGGAAAACATCACTATGTACTTTGTCACAGGACTTCCTAAAACATCCAAAGGCAATAATGCTATCTGGTTCATAGTTGATCGTCTTACAAATTCTGCACACTTCATTGCTATTAGAGAGGATTTCACTCTGGATCATCTTGCCAGGATATATATAAAGGAAGTGGTAATATTGCATGGAGTACCACTTTCTATTATATCTGATCGGGATCCGAGATTTACCTCGATGTTCTGGCGAAGTCTTCAGCATACTCTGGATACAGAGTTGAGTTTCAACACTGCATATCATCCTCAGACAGACGGTCAGTCTGAGAGAACAATTCAAACTCTAGAAGATATGTTGAGAGCTTGTTCTATGGATTTCAAAGGTGGTTGGGGTCAACACCTACCTTTGGTGGAATTTTCTTATAATAATAGATTTCACTCCAGTATTCAGATGGCTCCTTATGAAGCTCTCTATAGAAAGAAATGCAGGACTCCAACTTGCTGGGATGAAGTTGGGGAAAGAAAGCAATTAGGACCTGATCTCATTGATGAAATGGAAGAAAATGTCAGATCTATTCAACAACACATAAGATTAGTTCAGAGTCGATAAAAAAGTTATGCCGACAACCAAATAAAAGACCTAGAGTTTGAAGTGGGTGATAAAGGGTTCTTACGAATATCTCCCTAGAAGAGGGTTATGAGATTTGGAAAGAAGGGGAAGTTGAGCCCTAGATATATCGGTCCTTTCGAAATACTGGATCGTGTTGTGAAGGTAGCTTACCGATTGGCACTTTCACATAATCTCTCTCGTGTTCACGATGTGTTCCATGTATCTCTCATGAGAAAGTACATACCTGATCCTTCACATGTACTCAGCTCAGAAGTTATACCGCTAGAGCAAGGTCTTTCTTATGAAGAACAACCGATAGAGATTCTGGATCATAGCGAAAAAGTCCTACGAAACAATACCACTCGATTGGAGAATGTTTTAGGGAGGAACCGCCAATTAGAAGAAGCTACATGGGAGCTTGGGGATATGATGAGGGAGAGGTATCCTCATCTTTTTGTTACAAAGTGACGAATTTCGAGGGCAAAATTCATTTTAAGGTGGGTAGAATGTAACACCCGAGACTTTTATGTCATATAAATCATCAAAGGAATCTTTTTCTACACACAACACTTGCTTGGCTTGCTTTACACGAAATCACAACCTTCCTTGATAGCTTGCGTCGTACGCAATACCGAGTTTCACTAAACGATGATATGCTATTAAAATATTATTAAAACTAGCCGTTATGAAGAGTAATAACCACTTTTTAAAATTTTATAAATTTTATTTTTCTAAATGGACTTCATTTTTGGATTTGGAATATCGAAATTAGCCTAGGGTGAAATTTGGGTATTTTTCTGAAAACTTTCAATTTTTGATGAATAGTGAAACCACTAAGTGGTAGTTAAAAAACTGAATTTTTCATAAAAAGTAATCTTACCGCTTCTTTGAGTGAAATTTCCAAAATCCGAGAGACACGGTTGATGTCAGTAAGAAAAATTTGGTTCAATGAGATGAAAATAATTTTTGGTGAATAGTAACTTTTTAGTTTTTTTACCACGGTTAAAAGTAAATTGGGTAATTAAGGGTAAAAATGATATTATTATTACCCTAACACATGTCCTAATTCTATTGGACAAGTTTAATTCGACCAAAAACAACCTTAGAATAAAATATGACCATTTTGGCTCACTTGGATTAGATTAGGACATTTATTATTAATTTATTTAAAGAAGGGTTAAAATAGTTAAAATCAAAGTTTAATATGTAAATCATTTTTAATATGGGGTTATATATAAGATAAATTCGACTATAAATATTAATTAGAAAGCTAAAAATATTTCTTACATAATGGAATTTTATTTGTAATTTATAGACATTAAATAATTTAATTTATTTATGACACAAAGAAGATGCAGTAATTATCTTATTAATGAAATATTGACATAATTGATGTTATAAACACCAAAATAAATTTAATTTGAGACTTTTTATGAATTAAACTAATTTTCTAGATTAATATGACATTTAGTATTGATTTAATTGACTTTGTTGGAACTAATCATTCTGTTATGACTTTCACAAAAATTAATTAATAAATAGTGTCAAAATTGACATAAAATAGTTTTTTAAAACAAATATTATATTAGTAATTGTTATTTTATTCATAAAAGTCTATGGTTCAGGAAAATGACTTAGATAAGGTTATATATATTAATAATAAACAATTTGGGGTTCGTTTGGCTGGTTATAGTATGTTTATTAACCTTATAGTATAAGAACACAAGAAGACACGGTAAAAGTAAAATTATTTAACATAATGTTAAATCTAAATGATAAGGTTAAAATAGGTGCCTAAACTTGTCTAAATTCTATTGTATGAGAGTCTTTCAAACCATCCCCACTTTAGCTTCGAAATAAATTAATTTGGAGCTATTTAAAACCAAACATGACTTTATAATAAAATAATATTTTTAGTTATTTCAAAGGAGCCCCTCTCCTACCTTATAAAAGGGCACCTCCTCGCCCTTTTCCTCACACCACTTTGAGCCTTCAAGCTCTGCCACCCCCTACCAATTTATTCTCTCCACTTCCCTAGAGACAACCTAGAGGTTCTGGTCTTCTTCAAAGACCTATTTTAGTACCCTAAAAGGAGGTCTCAAAGAAGCACTTCAAAGAAGAGGTAATGTCCGTTACAGATTCTTTCATCTTTATTTATTCTTCCACTTCTTTTTCTTTAGTTGTTACATTATGAAGTAATATATTCAGTATCACTCATATACTGATATGTTATTATAAGTATGGAACAACCCTATTTCACCATCTATCCATCCTATGGAAAAAGAAATCACCGCGCGTGCGTACGTACGGAATACCGTCTCCACGCTATGGTGTATTCTATTTTCCACGAACAAATTACTTGGAAGGGTATAATGGTGTAAATAAGGACTATATATGACTATTATAAAGTGATACTGATTCTGAAATAGTATACATACACTCTAATACAATTCCACGATCATAGGAACGATATCATCACTCGTGCGTACGTACGGAATACCGTCTCCATGATGTGATGCGACTCGTTCTACATGATCTTCATTTAATAATGATTATATAAATGAATTGAATGAATGAATATGATATATATTACACTAATACCATTCTGGAAATGAGGTATCTATAATCTAAAGATGAGAATAAGTATTTATTCGACAAAACACGCATAAGAACAAAAAGTTATAAACACCCGAATAACAAGTAGAAATAAAATATTACTACTAAGAAGCTAAGAATATGACCATATATGATATCATAAATATAAATATGATTCTGGAATAAGTCAATAATATTATTTAAATCATTATACAGGAGGTTCGGACACGTACAAAGCATATCGGACCTAAGGAAAGGGAAATATCACAATCTCATTTATATCCGAGATTGTTTATACATTGGTATTTACTGGGGTGTATTTTATCATCCACATCCATGTTTCCTCAATATGTAATATTATTTCCAGCCACCTACAATTTTTTAAATTCAATTTTACCATTCGGTGAGTTTTTAGTAAAAGATATGAAAGGAATCTTTTGTCGTTTTTCATACGAGGTACTTTTTGACTTTTCTAACAAAAGTACGAGAAGAATGTTTTTTTAACTTATACGGCATGAATGGATTTTTAAAAAATAAATTCCCAGAAGCTTCCTTTACAAGTTTTCAAGTTTATTTTTAATCAACTTCTCTTAGTTTATAAATGTACGACATGTTAAGAAAGGAAAATTGTTTTTGAAGTAGAAAGGATATTTTCCTCAAGAATGGAGTTCAAATGTTTTATCAAAATTACTTTCCATCTAAGATAATATAGGGTTCTGTTTCTATCCCTATTATTACATGGATTTGATTATGTTGTGATGGAAATATTTTTATGAATTCTTTTATCTTATATGAATTGTTTTATGATGTCATGTTGTTTGAGAATCCCATTTTTATTACATGGGTTATGAAATGATGTATGATTTTTTGATTTTGTGGCACACATAAGAATGGTATCATTATGAGATGGGTGGGACCTATATACCCCTCCAATGCATTGGGTAAAGATTTTATATCTCAGGAGATAGACTTGGCTGGAACGGTAGGTTATACCGCTTTAGTGAAACAGGACTGAAACGAGGAGTGAACTCGGTTAAGAAATGGACTTCGTCCACTAAGATAGTCTTGGCAATGAGTCTTGGCTAATAATAAATGATTATATATGATTATATGTGTATGACACAAAGTTTCATGTTTTATGTTGTGATTATTTGGATTACAGTTACTACTATGATTTATCCCATGTTATGAAATTATGATCTCTTTTGCAGGTTATGATTTCCAAAAGTTATGTTCTTATGTATATGATGTGATTGATATTTTTTTGTTTACCCTTAAAATTAATTTGAGCTCACCCTTTTGTATGTTTTATTTCCCCAGGTCAGGAAGAAGGTTATTAAGTAGAATATGCCAAAAAGGGACTCTAGATATGATGAAATAAATGGAAGGCAAAGTAGATGCTTTATGAACCAGTTGTTTATGTTTCCCAGTTTCTAAAGACACTATACAAATACAGTCTTTTCTTGGTTTTGTTATATGTTGTAATAAGTGTGCTTCAATTCTGAAGTAATAACAATGTATGTAATGTATGGGTTGTTATATACAAACTTAGTTAATACCATTGATTTGAGATTAGTTTTGAGTTATCTCTAATAACCTATTCATTGGCAATGTCTTCCTTGGAAGATGAAACCGTCAATCCTTTGAGGTCGTGATACGAGTTGATATAGATTGTTTTTGTAGTATTATTTTTCTTATGTTTCAACCTACATAATATCATGTAGGATGTATCTATATTATATCTATTTACCATGGATCCCCTTAGTGATTACTTTTCATAAATTTTGTTCTAGGGAGTCCCACGTATGATCTCTCTTCTATGTACCATTTTTGTGGATCCCGATTGCAGGATTCCTTCGTAGTTTATCTTTTGAGTATCCTATGAAGGATTCCTTACTTCCCATTTTAGTTAAGGATCCCATGTATAATTTCTTCAATTGTTTTTCATGGACAATATATAGTAGGATTCTTATCATTGTTATAATTCTTATTCTTTATTAGGGGATAACATATGGTAGAGATTTCCACCGTTAGTACCGCCCAAGTTCTGTTGTCCCTCATAGAATGTTCGATTCTCTAAAGAGGGCACCCTTGTTCAGAGGGGTGATTATATTATCATGAACCGTGATATGAGAATCATCCTTTTAAAATTCTTGGTTTAGTAGGTTGGACATGCCTCCAGCATGGTTATATTCTTATAAGGTCATGTGAACATAGCCTCCCATAAGTGTTGGGTGCCTGGGTACATCATCATATGTGTAAATGGTTGTTTTCATAATTTTCATTTGATCTAGTTCGTTAATGATCCATATGGTACTAGGATTCCTAGGATGAAAAAATTGTGAATAATACCTAGAATGTTCCATTTGATCTTTTAATCTGAATGTAGTATTTTTCGACAGATGCAGTATACATAGAGTGTTAAATGTTAAAAACAAGATGTCAAGTTCAGTGAAATCATTGAGATTTAAGCTACTATGTATATTCTTCATTATCTCCATAGTAGTATGACCTGAGCGTTTCAGAACCAAGTTCATCCTACATCTTAGTAGGCATTTCTATGACATGATATTTTTAACATGTCAGTCAGTTTAATTATGGTGTTGACACCAAGTAATATGATGTACTGACCATGGTTGTTTTAACAACACTCATACGTTTATGTTGGTTCTGAAGTCACGAATTTGACAGAAGTTATTCGTTATTATGGATTTTAAATACACTCATAGGTGGGGTGCATGAAGTCAGTTCTGTTCAAATGTGTTCTTCCAGGAGGAAGGATCACAATCATAGACCATTCTGAGATTCTCATTTCTACATGAATGAATTTAGGCTGGAAAGTATTTTTTTCATTTTTGTGTTCACTTGAAAACACGAAGTTTATATTGTTTGATTTTTGTGGTACCGTTATGAGGCACCAAGGATCATGGGTGGAGCTCGGTTATTAAGAGTAAGCTTTTAACAAAATTCATTTGGATTGAGACATTGTGAATAGTTAAAAGACAATGCTTCAGTAGGTGAAGCCGAATTTTATTTCAGGAGGTCGACCAATATTAGTTCGACTCTCCTTCTCTGGAAAAACATATGTTTCTCTTATTTTGTGCTTTTATAAGAGATAATAAATTACTCTATCTTGACATTTTCCAAGATGCACTAGGTGTGTGTTAGTTATATGTCGTGCTACATTTGAGATCTGTTATGCTAGTTTTTGACCTTTTATGTGTTTTTTAATGGAAGCGTAGTTTTATAATAGGATTGGTTAATCTTGAGTGATTCTTGGTTTCCCGTGTAAGAAAAAATTGGACTGACCTTGGGATTCTATTCGTTTTATTTGACGTGGCCACCAAGAGGATTCCACACTTGGATTGGTGAATGTTCGAAAGTGGAAATTTGGCCTTGTACGAAAGACTGACATATAATAGGGACAATGGACTACATTAGTTAGTTACATATACTGCGAGATGATGAATCATAGGTTATCTAATACTTGTTTTTTAGGCCTAGATGTGATCTTTAAAAAGAGTTAATGGTTCCATTCAGATGGATCTAGTATTACACTTTTACTCAAGATGTGGCATGAACTGTTTAATTAATCAATGGATGTATTGAAAATGGAGTGTCCCTGAGATATAGGTATGAGATTCGGTTAATAGGATCATTGTAGGCATATGTTTCCTTTATAGTAGACATTGTGTTCTATTACAATACGTCTTCCTTCTAACTCGGGGGTTTCTGAGATAAGTCATTGAGTGATTTATTACTCGTTATCCTTATGTTTATCAGTGTTTGATTCTACTGAACCAGTTTAAACATGTTTCCTGTTTATGGTGGGATTGGAGTAAAATTATGACATGCCTTTTTTGGAATGATTATATGGACACTTTTGATGATGGCAATTGGGCTTTGACCATTATTTTCTATAAGGCAGCCGTTATGATGACAATTATGTTCAGGTTTTCCTGGTTAAATGAAAATCATGCTGGAAGCATCTCTAGAATGATTAGTGGTGTGATTTGTGGGAATTCCCAATGGTGGGGGTGTTGTGGTAATGATTCTATCTTCATTATTCATAACAGACTCACTAAGGATGCACTCTTCTAACTAATAAGAGAAACCTTCAATGATGATGATCATGGATGGTTGTCCATCCATGAAATTTAATGAATATGAGAGGTTCTATATTATATAATTTTAGTTAAGAAATACATGTTTACTTATATTTTCTAGAAATGACTACATAGGGTGTTGGGTAGACAAGTGCTTCTAAGAACAGTTTACCACCACCAGATGGATAGCTAGTCAGAGTACACAATTTAGGTGGTAGAGGAAATGCTTTGGGAATGAATCCTGAATTTCTATGGCTCTTGGGTGACATACATACCCCTTGTTGGGTTCTCCTACAATAATAGATTTGATGCTACTATTCATATGGATCCATATGTGGTTTTTTACGGAAGGCCATGCTGATCTACCCTGTGATGGGTGGAGGTAGGAGTGACCGCTATGCGGGGACCTTGTCATATCAAGGAGACTACTGAGCAGGTTCAGTTGATTTGAAAGTGGATAGATACTGCATAGTCATGTCAGAAATCATTATCCAATCATTGTAGATAAATTTTGGAGTTCTAATTTGGGGAACATGTATTCTTATACGTATCACCAAGGTTGGACCACTATTGGATAAAAAGACAGGGTATGCTTTCGTCGAGATACATTAGTCTATTTGAGATTCTAGAGAAGGTTGGGAGTATTGCATATCAAATGTAGTTACCTTAGAGATATAAGGATATCTATGACGCCTTACATGTTTCTGAGTTGTGATGTTGCTTTTTAGACATGTCTCAAACATTTCACCATGACGAAGTTGAGTTACAAGAAGATATTTCCATTGAGGAGCATATCATTCATATTGTGGATCGTTGAATGAAGGTTTTTCATGGCCAATGTATTGCATCAGAACATGTGCAATTGCAGCAAGGCCAAGTGCAGGATGAGACCTAGGAGTGGGATTCAAAAGTTCAATCACAATATCCGGAGTTATTCTATGATATTTTTTCACCACCCTTGGAAGAGAAATTAGGGGACTAATTTCTTCTAGGGGAGGTTTGTAAGAACACAATTCTTACATTGGGACATTAATCATTCCATTTATGTTATATATAATAAAATAGGGGTAAAAAGGCCACATTCTTACTGTAGGCCTGTTAATGAAGTGACTAGAGCGTACACGTCCTGTACTTATAGGTACATATCATGTTTGGAGAGCTACACACCATGTTATATCAGAACATGACCATGTAATAGTCTATCTCGAAATTCTACAGATAGAACATATAGTTTCAAGTAAAAGTTGTGTACATTTTTTGATTAAATTGGTTTGTAGCATTATTTTTTACTGTGGGATGGAAATGATATCTTTCAATGAGCATCACATAGAGGAAAAATATGACCCAAAAATCTACTCCTATTTCATCATATGAATCCCTATTTGAACACCATCAAATCCATTGAAACCCACTCATTGTGTTCTCAATTAATTTTGATAATTTATTATAAATTTATTCTCTCGACCTATTTATCAAGGGTTGAGAATTTGGATAAAGTTTTTAGAACTGCTCCATTTTAGGTCTATATGAAAGCCATTATAAGATGATGAGGTCATACGAACATGACGTAGGTGGAATTGTGACTTTTTTTACCAAGATTATTATATATGTCAGAGTGCCACACTCCCACTTTTTGGGTGTTTCTTGATTGATTAGTGAACCTTGTTATTGCCTATTATTATTATGTAATTAATTATAAGCTATTAAAGCATTTTAATGGTTCTAAACCTTGATTTAATGTCACCCCATGGGTGTGTCTCTCTCAGATGGTTGTTTTGCCAGGAATATCTAAGATTGTTGACTTGAATTAGCATTCTTGGGATATTAAAAAGAACTTTTTATGTGATATGGTTTCCTCAAGTGAGATAATTAAATTTTTAATCCATGTAATTGTTTAATTTTCATGTGGTAGTTATTATGTGAACTGCACCAATGTAATTTTTTTAAATGATAAGTCTGGTGATATTTTAAGTCACATGATTTGATTTTCATATGGAATTTATTTATATGAAAAGATGGGAAATTTGAATTGGTTGAGCCACAACAATAGTTAAAATACACGGTCGGTCTCAAGTGACCAATTAGACATTATATAACATGGGAAAACCATTTTCTCGGTTAAAAGAAAATGGACGATATCAAGAGGTTAATTATTTTAATGTTGTGATCAAGACACAAATGGGTTGTCGAGATCATTGAGGGTTATTTAAAATTCTGAGAAAACTTATGATCCATTAAGGGATTCCAACACTAGGACCTTTTGTAAAATGATTAAATAATTATTATGTCATGATTTGATAGTTACAAAAATATGAGGTATTTTTCTTCCTTGTATAGACCTCTAGAATATTATATAATATAATGGTTTTGAATAATGAATTCGAATGGATAATGACACATATATCATGACAAAGAACAAGATTTGATTCTACATTCACTAGTGCTTGGTTTAAATGTCTTCTGAGACATCTGTTGTGATTACTTTTGAGTACGTTCTAGTTTTCTATATTCAGTATTGTACACTACCTATTATAAATATATCTACTAACAGATTGGAACAATACATGGCTGGTTTCCTAATGGGATTTTTCTCACACCATGTTTGGGTCATTCTTTTGGGAACAAATAGATTACATGACTGCAGCTGTGGATCAGAGAATGCACCCTTCTACTAGTACATGAATTGGTTCATATGAGTTAGAGAGCATGGGACTGAGACCAGGATTGTGATTCTTCCTAGTCTATTTTGTTTCTTATTGTTTATTTATGATGTATAATGTTTATTACTATAGTGTACTTGTTTTGTATGTATCAATGGAAAGTGTGTCATGTTGCATCATCTTTCGTATGTAATGATGTATGGTTCTTCTAATATTAGTCACCCGCTATTTACATCAGTTTTTTGATGTTTCTTGCTTCTTATATTGTATTATTCGTTATATTTTTTTGTTACACTCTCCTAATGATGATATAGATTCCCCACGATCACACACTAGTTTTTTGATTCTAGTCGGAAGCCTCCAGTATTTGTTGATGTGTTCTTGAGGCCATGTCGCCAACTATGTATGGGGACCCAGTTGAGTTGTATTCGGATTCAGGACATTACAGTTAATCTATGTCTATCATTTAGAGGCTTCTTCAATATCTCTAGATCAGACGGTACACATAATCGTGACCCAAATCATAAAAATCCATCATAATCAATCTTTATCACATAGTCTTTTCCATTTCTATTAGATTCCACTCTTTTCAAAATCTCCACATCTTTTCATTGAGAGTCCATTGATTTCTACTTGGGGGATGGTTGAATAATAATTTTAGAATGAATTTATTATTTCACTATCTTAATGATTCCAATGTAAGTCCTCTACAAAATATGATTATTGGATCATTTTTATGCTTTTCAATGATTTAGAGGAATGATATTTTCTTCATAGAGCATCTGGCCCCTAATCTTCCTTGTCAGGATGGTAGTGGTTTGAGCATTCATAAACTATGATAAGTTATAACCATGTTCACTGGCATATATTATTTTCCTTTTTTGTGAATATATATTTGAGACTCTCATGATAAGTATATATCTCACACTTCTCCCCATATAGATAATTTTTCCATGTTTTCAATGAAAATATCACAACTACCAACTCCATATCATGTGTAGGATAGTTTATTTAATGTATTTTTAGATTCCTTGATGCTTTGGCTATAAAATTATCATTATTCAACAAAAAACATCCTAATCCCATGTTTGAAGCATCAATGTACACTAATGAGTGTTCTCCACTTATTTGAAGTGTGAGTACTAGAGGGGTGACAAAGGTTTTTTAGAACCTTAAATCATTGGTCACATTATTCTTTCGAGACAAACTATACCCGCATATATGTCATCTTGGTCATTGGGTTTAAAAATCATGGAAAGTTATCCACAAGTATTTAGTAATACCCTGCTAGTCAAAGGAATCTTCAGATCTTTGCTACAGATGTTGGCATGGGCCACTCTTCAATTTCCATTATCATGGAAGGGTCCAATGATATCAGATTTTTGGTGATAGCATGACTCGTGAATGATACATTATCTATTCAGAAGTATGATTTACTATACATTGCATAATGATTATCCCTTCACAATGTACATTGAACAATATTAAAATTCTCCCCGTTTCCTCCTTACACTTAGAGTATATCAGAATATAATCCAGAAATACAACCTTATATTTGTTGAGGCAATCTCTAAATACTCTATTAATTAAATCCACGAATATTGTAACAGCATTAGTGAATTAAATGTCCATCTATATGAACTCATAGTGTCCATACCACGTCTGAATGAATTTCTTGGTAATATCATCCTTCCTCACCATTAATTGGTGATAACCTGATCAAAGGTACGCCTTAGAGAAATAACTAGCCACACAAATCTGATCGAACCAGTCATCTATCCATGAAATGGATATAATTTTTTCATGATTTTATTTATCTCATTGTAATAAATGGAGATGCACATTGATCCATCCTTTTTCTTGACAAATATGTCTGGAACATCCCATAGTGAAGAACTCATGCATATAAAACCCTTCTCCACATTCTTCTACAATTGAACCTTCTAATATTCCAGATCTGTTATGTCAATTCTAAAAAGATAATTTCATTTAAGTAGGGATTATAGAAAATTTTCAATTGATAACTCAACACCTCAATTGGGATAAATACCGTGAAATTTTTCAACGAATACAGCAGTGGTATACCAAATGATTGGCATATCTTTGAGAAGTATCATCTCTTTTAACTCAATCATTTGAGCTAGGTATTCTTTCTCATAAGGAAATAATTACCAAACATGAAACAATGATTCCAAAGGAGATTCATCTTCCTCCTTACAGAATTTAAATTTTGGGAGGATGCTTTGAGATGTGATGTGTGATCTCCCATTCCTGAAAATTGATGATGGATTTTTAAAAAAATATCCAATCCATGCTCAAGATAACATCGTACTCCACTAAAGAAATTATGATGAGATTTTTTGGGAGGTTTATTTTAGATAAGCTGAAATGGGAGGTTTTATATACTTGGGATTCAATAATTTCTCCATTTTCTATTCTAACGGGTAACTCAACCTCAAAATTTTGAGGTTGTGTTTGATTAGTTCTGTCATACAATAATAATATGAATGAATGTTTGGAACAAGAAATACATTTTAAATTAGATATTCTTTAATGAATAACTAGTGTACATGTCGCGACATCATTTTCCAGCTCCACCTCATTAGTGTTAACAGAATAAGGCCATAATTGTTTCCTTGGATGTTGTTGTTTATTTTCTATGAAAATACTTTGATTCGTTAAATTGTTCACAGAATGACCATGTTCATTATAGTTATAACAATACACCATAGGCTAATAATTGTTCTAATCCTTCCATTATTCTTCAACATTAGTGGGTTTTTTCATTTTCCATCGGCATTTCAAAGAATGATGTCCCATTCTTCCACATTTGAATAAATTCTCAGTTCCCTTTACATATTTCTTATGATGCTTCGTCCGATAATACTGACATGGGTGAGGTTTGATCGTCTTTCTAGGATTAGATTTATTTTCCTAGAATCACATAGTATATGCTATCTTATGTTTTTTGTCACTGGGATGATGAGACTATTGAGAGTCTCATATCACTATTTCAACCTTGAGGGCACAACAGACGACCTCCCCATAACGTTTACTGTCTAGAATCATTGATTCTTTTCATAGACTTTGATTTAGTCTGTGAAATATGTAATCCACCTTGAATTCAATTTTCATTAAAAAGTTATAGTTCTGTCTTGAAAGCCTTGTAATGTTTACTTCATACACTCTGATGGACCCATATTCCTTCTTCTTATGTCAAAGTTACTCTATATTCATATTGAGATGGAAGGTTCATTAAAAAATCTATTAAAACACATTTTCTTGAATTCCTCCCAACCAAAGGAATAATTTTCCACATGGGACATCATACTCTTAATCAATTTTCACCACTTATCAGCTTCTCCACCAAGACAATAGACCTCCTGAGCGAATTTCTCTTTTTTTGAGTAGTAGAGGCCATATAATATCATTTCAATTGACTTAATCATATATTTTGCAAGGTTGTGATTTGAAGATCCACTAAAAATGGGAGTCTATTTCTGTATAAAGGATTTCAATGCAACTTTCTCTTTCCATAGAGAAGGAAGGTGTTCGAAATGATTTATATTACAATTCATAACATGATCTAACCGAGCATGTACTGTGAAATTGTTTTTATCACTATTTCCCATCATATTTGGAATAATATTAGGGAAATATTCAATTTCCCTATCATATTGATTATTTCCTCAGGTTCATCTATTTCAAAAATTATTATTTAAAATGAATGTACCATTAGAGAGATTGAATACATATCTATTAAGAGTAAAACTAAAACAATAAACATAAAAGGATATGCTCATAATGGAAAAAGAATTTCCAAACTTATGTTTCCCAGGGATACAAAGTCGGTTACCCATGATATGATACTTGACATATACTCTTATCATCTCTTTATTTGTTCCCTTAATAATGGTTTGTACTATTCTTATTAATTTACTGAAGAATATCCCCCAGGTGTACCAAAATAGGATTTCAGAACGGCGTGTTTACATGAACCATTTTCTTGTTCGAGTCCAAATCAAAGCATTGCTTTCATGTTTTACCCCTAGATATATATGTTCCATAGACACATCCATTTATCAGTATCCAAATAGAGATATCATTTCTTGAGAAACCCCTTACTCTATAAGCACAAAAAATATGGGTTGTTTTATTATACCAAGTTTCATCTCTAATGTTGTTACTAATGTGATCTATTCCTAATCTCTAAATATAACTATACAATCCTATGATAAAAACTACAGAGACAATATCATTTTATATATGTAATTATGTGATATTAACCATAATAAATAATAATATTACAATCCAATGATCATAAAGTATAGTGTCATGGAGGACTAGGTACACAAAATTGAAAAACTGGGACTAAAAATAGAATATCTTTATTTAGTATTCATAAATAGATCCTAACATACATTGTATTAATAATTTGTCATAGGTTACTTTGTGATAACATGAAAAAAATTATGAGCTAAAAATATTTGTAAGGGAATAAACATAATAGTAAATAATTACCACAAGGGTTATATTGAATGAAAAAATGATATAAAATGTCATGGAACATATAGAATCATAACATATAAACATGGGATCATATAAAAATAATTTCATTTAAATTTTTAAGCAGCATAAAATATGACTTTAGCGTGAATCAAGGCTCATTTCACATAGAAAATAACATGTGAAGGATAACCACCAATATTGTTGCACATGGTAGCACGAGTCGTGTTTATCCTCTATGACTATTGCATATAACGTCTCATGAGACTCACCATTACCCAATAATGTGAAGGTATATTTGGTTTCACCCATCATAACTTGTTCATGAATTTTATTTACAAAAATATAATCATAAGTAATCAATCATACATAAACATAAGGGTTAACTGTTGTATAAATTTTGTATCATTATCATAACATAAATAATGATAAATGTGAGTATCATAAATATGTAAATGAAAGGAAGTAATTGATATTATATGGAAATTAATAGGGTATAATAGCCATAAATCATGAAAATCGATGCCACATTAAATAATAACATGTAAAAAAGAGAACATACGAAACATTATAATTAAAACTTTTTTATGGTGGTGAAAGGAAAATATCTAATGAATTTTAAGACATTAAAGGGAATAAGCTTTTATATAAAACTAGAGGTTAACCAAGAAGGTATTTATAATAATATTACTAGTTTTATAAAAAATAATGTTGTCTTAAAAATAGATTATATAGTGCACATGAAATTGGGTAAGAGCTTCAAAAGTTCCCTTAAAATGGACTTACTTATAGAGAATAATTAATGAGGGAATCATTTAATAACATGTACATACCTGAATGATAATGATGAATGGATATTTATACATGAGTTATGAGAATGTAAATATAATTTAGAATATGTATATATATTAGTAGATAACATCATTTGTGTTAAAATAACGATAGAGGAACCTAAAGGAATAATTGTTGTTTCGTAGAGTCCATTAAATAAAGTACATTGGCGTCCCCCACTTGATCTTAATGTACTATAAAACCCATATGAAATAATCAATTAATATTTCTAGAAACTATTATTTATGTAATTTATTTAGTATATCCTTATTAAGTACATTCATGGCCATTTTTCTAGGTTAAGAGGTTCGATTTCATTGTTTTCTCATTGGATTTCATGATTAATTTACTTATATACATGTAAGGACAACCATGTAATGTAAGAATGGTTTTATAGAATTGGATTAATATGTTATTAGTGAACTTGTTGAATATGAAATAGTTATAAAAAAATTCTTTTTTTGTAGTTAAGATGATTCATTTTATAAAACATTTATTATAAATATTTTGGTTAGACTATTGGTTTTTTGATCGCATCAAAACTAAATTAGTAACCAAAAAAATATATTGTGTAAAAAAATATTAAAAACCCTTAAATTAGACAAAATACATAAATTATATTCTTTTTCAACCATAAAATGGTTTTATGACCAGAATTTAAGATGGTAATTGAAATTAAAAACATGTCATCCATGAATGTGATAAATTAACACATCTTAGATATTGTTTACATTTCTATTATAAAAGTAGAGGGAATGAGAGATGATGATTAATTATTATGTTATCATAATAACATTCTAGAAAATGAATGTTATTGGAGTTATCATAACATAAGTATGAATGTCTGTGAGGAAATAAATGGAATGAAATGAAAATAAATCAAAATAAAATAACTGATAACAATAATTTACATATTGAATATATTATCCTTATGAACCTATTTTTGGGATAGGATTTTGAATTTTGATGAGAAGAGGGGTTTTCAGACAAGGGTTGGAGCTTCATAGGTTATTTTAGCAGAATTTATACAAGTTATAAGGCTTTGGAGAAGTGAAGAGAAGAGGGGGTGACGGTGGTTTTTAATGTATAGTAGTGGAGGGGTTTCCAATTATTATAATCATTAGGTTATTATTTAATTTTTCATGAAGAGGGATAGTATTTATTCTTATGAAAAAATCATAAATAGATCATACAAGTTTGAAATAATGGACATTAACAGTATAAATAACTCAATCAGGAAGGTGAAATTCATTTATTTTGCACATTTCATAAATTATCGAATTTCACTATTCATAAAAAATCAAATATTTTACAAAAATACAAATAGTTCACCCAAACCATATTTTCATGTGTATAAATAATAATTTAACTCCATTTTATGAATATAATTTTCTCAATATTTATAAACTAGTTTCTTAATTAAAATTTTTATTTACATCAAAAATGCAAATTTTAAAATTAAAACATATTTTCTAACACTTTGCAAAATTAAACAAGGTCACTTAAAATAATCATATAATCAAATGTAATCAAAATATATATTTATAAAAAAATTATTAAGATAATTTTTTTAAAAAAATAAAAAAATTAACAATAAAATTGTAATTATTTATCCATGATGCAAAAAAATAAAAACACTATGAGATATTTATATAATATTGTCACTTATTAGAGGGAAAAATTATGTTTTCCCATTCAATGGTATGTTTATTTGTTCACATGGTAAATTTACAATTGATAATGTTTGTATAACTATTCATAAATGTAATATTACTATTCATAAAGTTCAATTAATATTTACAAAAAAATTATGTTTTCCTTATCATACTCCAAAAATCTTATTCATCTCAATAGTGTTTGTTATATTTTTAAATTTCTAATCACATAAGTTAAAATATTATTTTTAATGGTCAGATAGTACATTTTAGTTAATTACGTTGTGATATAATGTTACTATAATATAACACATAATTATAAGAATGGAATTTCCATTTATTAATCATTAGGTCTTTACAATAAATCATGTTTATGAAAAAAAAAATATGTTTATTTTATCTATTAATTTTTCTCACTTTGACATCCTAACTTATAGACAAGTCATTCCATATATCTTTTGTAAATATCATCTAAGATTTTAATATTATTTATCATTTATAAATCATTAACAACGATTTTTTGATATTTATTCCACATTTTGTCTTCCTAGAAGGGATTAGGGCCACTCTTCAGGTTTATCATGGTCAAGATCGTGTTACTTTTTAAATGGTGACCATATAATTCCCCAACCATAAACATTACATTATCTTATTTTAAGTCATGAATACACATTGAGGATGTTTTCTGGATTAAATAATTAGATAGTTATCCCATAACTATTATCTAAAAAATATATATAAACTCAATGTGGACACTTCTAATAGTATCCATTTCTTACATAACATAAAATTATATAAAAGGAAACATGGTTTCTTTTCATGTTTAATAATAATAACTTTACCTTGATTCTATTGTTTAATATATTATCTATTAAATCCTGTGAAAACAATTAAAAACATCAAATGAAATAAAATCTCAGAAAGGGACATAAAAATAAAGAAAACCCATTAGTCCAGTGAAAACCTGATGACCCATTCAATGTTGGTTGATCAAATGCAACAAAACATTGTTACTTGAAAAACACTCATAACTTTTTCTCAATGAAAAACACTAAAATGAATAGAAATAATTAAAATTCTTTAGCAGACATAGATAATCATATACATTAAACCCATTCAATCATCATCCAATTGAAATAAACGTATAGTTAACATCCTAATTAGAGATCTATAATGGGGATCACCCTTTTTAAAAGATATATAGGGATCACCCGTGAGTTATAATGGGGATAATCCAATCATATAAGATATATCGAGATCACCCATGAGCTATAATGTGGATACACCGTTTGTATAAGCTATATCTGCACTCCCATGAGTTATAATGTGGCCCAACCATTTTTATAAGCTATATCTGGTTTAGCCATGAGTTATAATGGGGATAAACCATTCATGTAAATTATATTTAGATATACAATTTCATATATTTCTCATGTACCATTTCATGAATAAAACACAATCATCACAAAACCTCTTTTTTTAATGCTTCTTCTATTCCCATATTAAATGAATTTCAATATAAAATACCATATTCATTTAAGTATATATTTTCAGTACAATGATACCCAAAAAAAGTAATAAGGGGTTTATTTTCATTTTAAAATATATTAAGACTTATAAAGGATTCCCTATATCAAATAATGGTTATGGAGATGAAGATGTTGTTGTCTCCATAAATGTTATAAAAAATCAAATTTTTTAGTTTTTTAAAGAAAATAAAAAACAACTTATAAAAATATTACTTTTCAAAAAAATGAATGAAATTCAATATGGATATAAAATTTCTTGTGTAATCCTTTTATAACTATATAAATAAATATGAAATTTAATATCCCGAAGAAAATGATTTGATAATTAAATAATTAAATGTTCTTGGTGTCCCACACTATATTGAACAATTAAATTTTAATATCCAATATTTAATTAAATAGAGTAGTATATAAACAATATGGTTATGAAATGACATAGTGGTTGTATGTACACATTATAAAAGAATAAAGGTGACTATACTCAAGAAATACATCAATCAAAGGATATTGAGATGATGTCCCATACCTTGAGACTGACTTGTCTTGTTCATTATTTAATTTTTTGCATAATAAAAATAGTTTAATTTATAATTTATTCAGAACATTTTTAATTCTTATTATTCATTTTATATCACTTAAGACCATGTTATGGCAGTTATTTATTTATTTCATCTCATATCATATGGTTGGTCGATATTAGGTATTTCAGTCAAAATTTAACTTGTTTTGATTCAAATTATGTAAGTAATCATATACCCATTATCTCCAGAATATTATTCATGATTTAGATATCATATATATCTAGTATATATGTTTTTATAATAGTCTATAATATTTTGAGATACGAAATTAAATTCACCATTCATGGAGATGGTATTACGTATGTATGCATGAATGGAACATTCATTTAATTTTCATATTAATGGAATAAAAAATAAAAGATACATAGTTATATTATAACTCCCAGATAATATATATTATATATATATTAAATATTTTCATTAATGCAATCCATTATTATTTACATGTATGGCATGAACAAGTAATATCACATTTAAGGGGCAGTGGTCCCCACTTCCTCAAATGTAATTATCATATTTACACGTTATGGAAAGAACAAATAAATGTTGTAAATATAAATTAAACAACCATGGATAAAATATAAATATTAAATTTATCATATAAAAATATAGTTCCATCATTATGTCTACCAAAAATTTTTGTAGGAGAAAATTGAACAATAATCGTTTCATGAGGTAGTAGTATGTCCTACATAGAAACACAATGTTATAAATCCATTATATGAAGGTGTGTGTGTGAGTGTTAATCGAACCCTTATAGTAACAAGATTTTATTATCTTGAGGATACTATTTTTGTATAGAAATAATTTAATAAATATAGTTTTAGGGTTGGAAGAGGAAAATTAAGGAAAGGAGCATGAGAGAGGATGTTACCTCTAAATTTGGTAACTCCTTTTAATTTGAGCCAAAAAGCATTCTTGAATTTCATTATTCGAATGATAAGTCCTCTAAGAGGAAGGTAGTGATGTTGGAAGATTATTTGAGTATAATTTGGATGATCCAAGGGGCTCTAGAGGTGTTTGTAAGTGGGTAGTGGTGGTGACATTTTATAAGAGGGATTATGGGAAGATTAGCAATGTTTTGAAATAGTATTTTATTATAAAATTATATTCAAATTAAATTAGTTAAAAAGTGTTAATCTTCTAGGATAGTTCTGTATGGGTCTATATCCTCTCAACCAATAGTTTTTATACAAGTTTATGTCTCAAAATTAACCTTATCATTTAGCATTAACTGTTTGTTAAAATCATTAACTTGTAAAATGTCTTCTTGTTTTTCTCTAATATATGGTTGATATATTTACAATGAAATGACAAGATATCCAAAAGTGGATCATTAAAGATATTTATGAAATTATATAAGTTAATTATCTTAATAATAAATTTTTTGGACAATTTTATCATTTAATAAATTAGTACTTGTTTTAAAAAACTCATATATGTCAATTTTGACAATATATAGAAATTTATTTTTGAAAAAGGCATTAGGACTTTATCACATTGAGAAAAAGGAATTAAGAATCCCTCACATGAAAATTTCACCCAAAAAATATTTTATGCCATAAAAGTTTTTATCTTAAATTTTTTTATATTCATAATGTCATTTATTTTAAAATTTAATTAATATGTTAATCACTAAAAAATCGTGATTTCATAAATATAAATAATTATATAATGAATAAATATATTAAATAAAATACCATATTGTAAGAAATACTTTTATATTTTTCAGGAATTTTTATAGTACGAGAGATCATTTATATAAAAAAATAAAAATTGTTTTAGTTACGAGAAACATGATTATGTTATATTATATTGTCATTAAATTAAATATTATAAATGGTAATTATAACAACCTTGTGGCTCCATGGGGTCCCAAAATTGACCCAAGGATGATCATGGTCGGAAATATCTCATCAAATAGGATTAAGACTCATGTTATGGTGTTTTTATATTATTATAATATTATTTTTTACACTTATTTACCTTTTTAACCCATTAATGATGGTAAATAATAATAATTACTGATGTTATTATTAATAATGTACAAAAATAAAATGTACCTATTTACATAATTTTGAAATTATTATTTAAAATATGAAATCCACTTCTCTAAATTAAAAAACCCTGAATTGGAAGATGGTTAATGAAAAATTAATTCTCATTGTCAAAACCAGAAAACAAATTTTACGAATAAAAAACTATCAAATGTTTGACTTGTGTGTTTGTCCAATTTAAATGTGAATTAATTAATAAGAAAATAATTGGATTAAATTATAAAAAATTTAATCCATTTACACATTAAAAACAATTAAAGGGATAATGTAACTATATAAATATATTAGGTGAAATGGATGTTTGAATTAAAACGTAGTATTTTTCAATATTCATAAAATTATTGATTTTATAAGAAAAATACCAAAATTTCTACACAAATAAATTTTCATGTCCTACCTATAAGGAAGATGTTTATTTTAACCAATATAAAATAAAAAAGTAACAGTTTTTTTTAAAGGGTCTTCCATTAGCAGGTGATAAAATAACCTTTTAAAAATATTAGATTATTTTATGAATAAAATTGGATTAATTGTCATTTTAAGCCTGTAAAATTAATTTGATAAATTTAAAAACAACTAAAAAATAAGTAAAATCATGATATAATTCATTCTTTTCATTCCCAATAATAAAAAAGATAGGAGTTAACAAGAATTTAATAAAATAATAATAATATTGTATTATTTTTCTGTATAACTCAGTGTTGTGTGAAATGTATAATTTTGGATAAACTCATTATTCTGTATCGGTTACGCTAAAATACGTAGTTTCTCGTATAAAATTAAATTTATTAAAGGATTTGAAATTTTATTATTCTATAAACACCTGGGATGTTGCACACCAAATTTTTTCTTTGAAAATTATGTTATTTGTTTTTGACAACTCATTTAATTTTGGTCATTTATTCACTCATAATTATTATATTCAATTAAAATTTAATCATGGTTTTGGGTAACCATTTATTTAGGTATGGATGTACTATTTATTTTCATAAAAAGAAACAACATGATGTTCTTTAAGGAGTAACACCAAATTGAGTTTCAGTACATATTGGGAATGAGTGATATCATTTACCATTTTAATTTATTAATATTTATTATGTTTTATAAAATAACAATTATTTATAAAGTAATTATTGATTATCACTAGTTACATCGGATGTGATTCTCACTAAAAAATATAGATCTTTTTCAGGAATATAGCATTCATCTGGAATTGGGGGTGTTGGGAGGATGTTTTTAGGTTAATAGGAGGGGAAGGAATTTTTAGTGTGAATTTTACATGAGATTTTAAATCATGTTGTAGCCAACGGATTTGATTTCTGATATGTGATGTTGTATCACGAGGTAATATACCACAGTGTGGGGGCTACATTGTAATATTTTTTATCAATATTTTTAGATGTGGTGAGACTATTGTGGCATTTTGTGATGTGATATGAAGTGGAGAGTCTTATGGTTCCCTAATTTAATCTTATATGTGGAAAAAATGTTTTTTCCATTTAGATTATACAATAGGTAGAATTTGTGTGTTTTGTGAGTCTTGGCTGTGAGATTGTGTAGTTCTTCCATTTTTTGGGATCATTTTGTAGTGGTGAAGTGTCTTTCACCATGGTGTCTATCTAGGTCTGAATGAGTTTTAAGAAGATGATTGTAGTTTTCATCAGGATTTTTAGTGGATAAATAATTTTTTCATCGAAATACATATTATGTCCTGAAAATATTAAATTTTAACACTATTATATGGACCAGACCCCATTAAATCATGGGATATCACACTATGTTTTTTAGATTTTTTCATCATTGTTCTATGATGATCCTCATCATACTATGATGTTATGATTTTTTATTTTATTTTAATTTTCTGTTACTATTCAAATTATCTCTAATTTCACGTTTTTATTTGAAACCTAGGTTCTTTATATATTTTCATATGCGCATCATGGTTTTCATACGGTAGATTTAGATCTGTGGCTTCGTGTAATTGTGATAATGTAGTTGAATTTATGTTTTTGTAAAATCTATTCTCTCAATTCTCTTATCGTCACCAATAACTGTTTATGAAAGAGTAATATTTTTAGTGTTTGGTAGATTTTGGCCATGTTCAAGATGTGGGATGGGGCTCCATTGGTTGTTAGGGATTTCATTGGAAATTTTTTTCTTTGCGATAATCTTTTCTCATAATTCTCATCTAGAAATTATTTTTGCTCTAGTTGAGGTTGGGGATTCGATATCTATATTCATTTGTATATTTCAGATTGTTGAAATATCATTTTTTTTCAATGGATTGATATTTAGAATTATCCTAATATATATAATTAAATTTTTAGGTGATATGTGATTAATATTTGTTTTATATTGATTATATTATATTTCCATTACAATGTAGCTTCATTAAATGGCAGAAGGAACATTTGGTTCATTGTGTGTTTTTTTTAAAAATTATCACCTCTATAATTTATTAATTATTTATATATGGAATTGAAAAGGTAGATATGAAAATAAAAAAAATATAATGAATGTTTATTATACATGAGGCTTTAAAATATATATGGAAATATGAATAAAAATGGTTTCAGGAAGTTGTTTAACATTATGAATGATATTGTTTTCTATTTTCATTAGGAGATTATTCCAATTGTTGTTATTCATATCGAGTCATGATCACTCGGTGCAGGTGGTTTTTGATGATGAAACATTATTTGTGTAGTAGTTTTATAGAAGGTTGTGGTGGTAATGAAGATAATATTACGGTTGTTGGGGTGTTTAATGGTGTATATTGAGTGTGATTCTTTGGTTATGGATGTAGTTTTTAGGGTTTAATGATGATGTTGATTAATATTTTCCTATTAAAATAGAATGTGGTGGAAATAAATATAATTAGTAATGATTTATATGATTAATATGATAATAAATTGGTGGTTAATGTTACAATTTAAATAAATATTGTGGATGGGGTATCTTTATGGGTAAAACTAATAAATAAATAATTGGTTGATATTTAATGCTTATTATGTTATTTAAGGTGGATATTAAATAATAATTTTGATTTTTAATTTTTATGTTATCAAATATGATATTATATTTGTTTTCTGTATATTTTATAAGAATAATGTGGTCAGTTTGTGTTTTTGTTAATTTAAGTAGTGGTTGTTATTGTGAGGCACTCATGATGATGTAAATATAGTAAGTCATTGAAATAAATGATATTTGTGTCTGAGTCATCCCATGGGATGGGCTTTACTGTGGTTATTATATTGATATTAATTTAATGATATTTCTTACACACCACCACCCATGTTGTCTAATAAAACATATTCCCATGTAATATTTTGGTTTTGCGTGTTTTCACCAAAATTATTAATATGGGTTATACAAATGGTTGAATAATACCCCATAGCTTAACTCAAATTTATATTTAGAATAGAAAATATTGTACTATAATTTTGATAAACGATATAATGAGTTGAGTTTGGTACATGTGTTGTGGTGGAATGGAGGATGAATACCTTTAAAGAGTAAGGAACCAGGATGATGTGTTTTATGCTTATTTACTTTACAGTATATAGTATGTGATGTGTGTTAGTCATGTAGATATATGAAATCGGATAGTTTTTATGATATTATTTTTACATAGTATGATATGATGATGATGTGTTTGTTGTTGTGATGTGATGTGGAAATGATGTTATGTAGAAATATAAGTGAATGTAGTGTTAGAATGTATGTTTTATGGGCATAATGGAAAATAGGTTATTGGGTAAGTGGGTATGGAGTAACTTCTATATATATTATTTTTATATTATGTTACTATATCATATATTTGGATTTGGTGAGTGAGCCTTTGGGGGTTTGGGAGGTATTTTACTAGGTTAGATAATTATGCGGGTTGTGATACAGGGTAGTCCATACTCAATGATCAAATCATGATTAATGGATTTGATCATTGTCCAAACAATTATAATATTTTTTTTATTAAATTCCAAAAATCAAAATGATGTCCCAAAAACAAATGAATTGAATAAATATTTATATTGATTCTTTATAATTATAACATATATAATTATTCAATGTAACCCGAATAAAATTTGATTAAAAAAACGAAATTCATGTTAAATATAAAATATAATCAAAATGAAATAAAAAATAAAAAATTAACTTCCTAAATCTTCAATAAAATGAAAAGTTTCATACATAAATAATAAAAGTGCAGAAATCAAAAACATCAATAGATTGACAAAAGATGTCGTGAACTATGGTTTTTTTTATTCAATCAATTGTCTAATGTGCATGGGGAAGCTTCATTGAGTAAAATTAACATGTTCTATAGTGGATGTTCATGCAGATGTTATATATAATGAATTAACCTCATTTGACCTGACATGTCACTCATCCTAACATTCCAATAGTGCAGATTGGATTTTTCGATCCTCTTGGGATGAAACTAGTGTCCGAGTACCATGAATAATCAATGGGGAATTATTTCACATTGTACAATTAATGATAATAACAAGGATTAATATATCTACAAATCTGCAATGGGGTGTCTATACATTGGACCACTATTCAGACATAGTAATTTTTTATAAGGAAACATTAAAATGTTCCATAAATTAAATAAACATATGAATAAGACATAATATATTTAAATTACTATTCCCATTCAAAATTAAAAATAGTTTCAAAAACATTAAATCAGATATAATTCATTGATGTGGAAAATACATCACATAAACTAAAATATAAACCATAATTAATGGTACAACGGTCAAACATGGATGATTCAATAGTTACCCAAAATATAACATAGTTCCAAACTTCTTCCAAAGTAACTCTATGTGACCTTTGGTCACCATGATATCCCAACTTTATCCATCAAAGAAAAAAACAATATGAATGTAATCGAAATATGGGCTCTAGAGAGAAAACATAATATCCACACACCAAAACACATATGTCATTGTGTATATGGTGTGATCTAAAAAATAATAGTAAGAATATCCAAAACACATTATTCAATATGATTAATAAAATTCATAAATACGAGTATGAACTTAATTTAATTTTTTATTAATTATAGAGAATAATAGATAAAATTACTTCCATTTAACCTTTTTTCACAAAACTAAATTGTAAAAAACAATTCTAGATGAAAAATAAATATATATCTTGAAATGAAATATTTCAAAAATAATAAATTAATCCAAATAGCCAATAAATTATCTTTTACATTCATTTTTATATTAGGGTTTGAATACCGCATTTCTAAATAGAATGCATTAAAATGCATTTAATAAAAAAAATCCAAATTTTTTTAATCAAATTTAAACTATTTTTATTCATTAAGTACAAATATCAAAAGAAGACCATCATAATTGATTTGAATGAAAAAATTATCCTCATTAAAGAAGGAATATACTAACCAGTCAATATCACAACAATGTATGTAATAAAAATAAATAATAATGAAGAAAATGCTTCAACCGAACCAGAAGAATACAAGGTGAAATAATATGTTATAGGAAACATGAATCCCCAGGGTAATAAAATCATCAAGTTAATATGTTTTGTGACAAAATCCCTAGATAATAAGGTGATAAATGTTGTCGAGGAACCCCAATTTCAGAATTTTATCCATGGACACTCTTGCATAAAACAACAATCATTTATATGATGCATTCAAAAAAAATATCATGTTTTCCATAAAGACTCCCCCTTTTCTATGGGTAAAAAATATTTCAATCCTTAAATGATAATCAGTTAGAAAAATTTGACCTCAAACACACAATTCATAATCGAATGTGATAAATGAGATTGGAAACAAATAAATGTAAATTCCTCTAATAATAATTTCTACATTAATGAGAGAAACATTACTTATACATCATCCAATTTTATAAATAAATTAATAATATTAATCCAAAATACTGAATAAGAGTAATCATTATAGTCATTTAACTTAACAAAGATAATTAACACTCTCTATCACAATGTAGACTACAGAGGTCTAACATATTTATACAGTAAGTATCACCAAGTAAATTAAAAATAAAAGGTCAACTAAACACATAGGGAAACCAACATGACAACTATCATAGGTTAAAACAAAATCATAATCCGCATTATTTATATCCACTGATCAATAAAATAGCCTAGTCCACAAACATAAAAAAATGTCACTGTCTAAAAACGTTGTAATATAATTGAGTCGACCATTGTTGTTTCTACTATCTAAACACCATTGAAGAGAATATCATTCAACTCTCTATCATACATCATTATTTTTAAGATTATCTGAAATTTTCAACAAATACTAATAATATTCCACTTGAATATTTCATCATGAAAACATTTCTATTCTCCAATAAATTTGGATAAAATACATTCATATAAAAAATAATAAATATCTATTATTCTTTGTATATTAACATAATTATTATTCAGGCACAATGTTTATAAAAAATTATTCTACTAAGAACTTCATGAATATGTATACTAGATTTTGGAATCTATCTATCTTCTTTTTCAACAACTCCTTATCAAAAAGTATATTATGAATGATATGGTATTTCAATAAAATATGTTTTATCTATGTATAGAACATTGTACTTAAATCCAAGTGAACTAGGACCTGACAATCTATGAATGAAATTAAAACTTCACGATGTCATTCAATATCATTCAACATCATCATCTACCAAACTATATTAATTCATAATTAAATTTATTCAAAATAATATACATTCACTATAAATATAGTAACAATGAATTTTATCCATGAAATCCACCTAACCATTGTCCCTCTTAAGGTAAACAAAAAGGATATAGTGCTCTTTTGGGATCCAGAGTCCCCATATATGATGGTATCAACATGAAATGCAATGGGTCATCCATCCCAAACAACAAGGATTTATGTCACATTGAATTTAATTTGCAGGTGATTCTCAATAAAAAATCAAATGTTTCTTTATTTGGAATGACATGAATTTTCATTCAACTATAACTGAATAAAAACAATCTGGTCATATACAAAACACATTACAAATCAAATTTATTTTATTAGATACAAATAAAACTATTCTAAATACTAGACTTTATATTTATTCTTTAGAGTTATGTTTTTTAAAAATATTGAGTGTCCAACAAATATAATCATGATGGTATTGCAGATAATTATTATGAATCCTTCAATGAAATTCCAGACATATTCTTTCTAAGATAAAAATAAATAAAATTTCCGTTATATCTCTTTTAATATTATACAAAATATATTTTCTTATCCCACATAGGATCCATCATCTGAATCATTTTCGAAACGTCATAAATATGATTCTTGAATCTATATTATCTATTATTGAAATAAACATTTCATCCATGAAGACTATAAGTATGATAAAATTTCCATTATCCAATGAATTCTATTAGTAAAAGTTTCCTTCTTTGTAATATATGAATTTATTATATTCTATAAACATTTTGAATTGAGTATTTTATTATCTTAATTCTTATTTCAAGACATAAAATTTCATATTCGTTTTATAAACCAGTTTCAAGTTCATATCAAACCTAAAACCTTTCAGCAACTTCATGTAAATTTCATCCTCCAAATCATCTTGACATACATATATTATGATTATTGATCATACAATGATTCAATGTTGACTGTTTTATGAATAGATTATTTCTCAAATATCAATGATAATATCACAGAGAAATAAAATCTTTAATTTTTTGAAATTCATTCACCACTATACACAAATTGAACAACTTGTTTCCATTAACTCATCCTTTCAACTGAAAACCAAATTATTTTCAAATGGATTTCTCACCTCTTATAAATCAATAAAAACCCATTTTATCTGATAATAAAATATTTATGTCTATTCACTCAATGTAGACTTCAACTAATAAATTTCACTTAGTATGGAAATCTCGTGTTGGCTATCTAGTTTTCTACATCCCACTAGTATTGAGAATTTTATGTCATCCACAAAAATTTAACCAACCATTTGATCCTTTTTTATATTTTCAATCAAACCATATATTATACGTTTTCTAACTCTTCACCATACAGTGCTATTTCTATTATAACCTGAAATTATAGTGCTCCCAACCATACATTATTCACCCATGATCATTATAAAAAAATTTATGTTGTTCTTACCTCTTTACTTCTAGATCATTCATATGAGTTCTCAAGAACATATTCCTATTTTTTTCTTAATCAGATAAACATTTACATGAATATTTAATTATGTTCATTCAAATTCATTCAGTTCTAGGTTTTGGTACTTCCAAAAAAATTTATCAGTTAAGAAAAAATTACTACTTTTTATTACATGTCACCTATCATCATCCCATATATGAAATACAATTTTTTCATCTCCAAATCCAACAATGAAGCTCGTATTTGATTTCAAATATTCCATTAAAAATCCATAAAACTAGTTTAGAAAAAATATTGACTTTTGAAAATGTTGAAATGGAATACAACCATTCTTCACAGGACCATAATTACCACATAAGAACACTCCCTACTATAAAAAACAGAATACGGGTGAATGAGTCAACTAATGTGTACACTACATGTGCCCAAATCACCATAAGAATTATCAAGTATAGTAAGATTATTTAAGACGTGTTGATCAACATGTGATTTATTATTTTAGCCATACAATTTTGTCAAGATGTTCCTAGAATGAACTTCTCTATCATATTCCCATTGTTTTGTAATATGTTCTAGAATATGTGTCTATTTTCATCACCATAAATGTTAGACATTAATAATATCATCCTTTTAATGGATTCCATTTACAAAATGGATTTCCACTTAATAAATGGTTTAAATAAATTATATTTATAATTCATTAATAATACACATATTTTTGATTTTAAATCATTAATAAACATTACAATTAAAAGAGACCCACTATGAGATTACAAGGGAGAAAGTCCCTAAATGTCTAACTTATCTAGTTCCATCTTCTAAGATCTTATAATTTTTATTAATTTGAATAGATCCATTTTAGGGTTCCTAATACAAAAGTTCTATGTTGTTTGATGTCAGTGTGATCAAACATTAATATTCCTTTTAATTGTAAATCACATCATGATCTTCTCACTAAGAAATTCAAACCTAGAATTCAAAACCATCGAGATATTATATATTTAAACACCTAAAATTAAAACACCATATGATCTTATAATAAATATTATGGATGCGTTCATTATTTATCATGAAACAACCATGTATCCTATACAATATACTAACCCTCAAATAAATCATAATGATATAACCTATATAAACAGGTTATCATAAAGAGATCAAGGTATTTTTCATTAATAAGATGCAGAAAATATGATTCATCATCATGAGGATCATAATCATTATCTAGAGATTACCATTACTTTTTCCAATGATCCTTTGATATTAATAATATGGAAAATATAAATTTTCACACTCATTGGGATCATAATTCAAAATTCATCTATATTATCTCATTGACATTAATGATTCCCCGGATTCAATCACCCATGAATCTTAAATAATATTTTCAATATAAAACAATGTTTTGTTCCCTTTAGTATAACATATGAAGTTTTAAATTTCATACGTTTATACTATTTATATTTTTCATTTTTAACTCTTTTAATTTTTCATTAGTTTTTTATTTCCCACAAAAAACATTTTGGAACAAGACTAGACAAATTTCCATGGTTATTGTCCCATAATATATCATCCTATGGTCTCTACCATTTTATATTTTATTGAGGTGATCATCCTATTCTATCATCATTATGATAACTTTCATTTGGAATATTTAATTTTCTCTTCTTGAGATCCTTATATAGGATAAAATTCTAGATATCCTCAAAAACCAAATTTGTATTATCACTATAATGTTTGACATCATTCACCATTTCATATAAACTCTATAGAATTTATGAATATAGAGGACATTCAAGAACATTATCTTCAAATGTTTCAATAAATATTTATAGATTCTAATGAATCATATTGAATTTATTCAAATGATATAACAAAAATATTCCATTGGATAACCCGGAGCTAAATAGACATCATATAATTCATTATGTTCCACTTGATTCTCCTAAAAATATTGAGGAACCATCAACACTTATAACTATTTTTTATTTTTTAAGGTGTTAAAGGCTATATTATGTGATAAAAAATCCTCAAAACACTTTTTCTTTACTATATAACCATTACCATTATTCTATATAAATTTTCTATAGGATACACTAGGTAATGGAATGTACTAGTCCTTCTAAATTTTAAAATCCCTTATTCACATCCTCTTGAATCCAAAATATAACCTAAAAACAAACCAACCTACACATTACAATCATGTAAAGAATTACCTCATAGTGAACAGAGCTCCCCCTGAAATCAAAATAACATTATAGAAATCTAGAATGAGATCTAACATTGTGTCTTGTTCAGGAGTGTGAAGCCATATGTTTGGAAAACATACAATACACTAGGACCATGACAAACTGTAATTTTAGATGTTGTGGGGGAATCGCAACCACAATATATTAATCTTGAATTCACTCCCATAAGACATAAAACCACTAAAAGACATGTTTAGTGGAGATTCCATGCACTTTAGATATAATAACCCTAATTTAAGTGAACTATAAGATATGATGACTTACATTCTACCCAGAATAGAATGTCTAACATCACACACTCTTCAAACAATAAATTGAAAAATGATAAAAGAAAAATACCTAAGAAATAAATCACGGTTTTTTGTATGTTATCTACATGTATAAGATATACATTACTACTTAATTTTCCATCATAATCAAAAGTTTCATGAATTAGAAAATATATTATGAAATCCATGTAGTTCCCAAAGGAATGTATCTTATTACAATCAATCCACTCCAACACTGACACTAAAAAATAATTATTCTATATTTACATATGTATTATGTATTTTATAATAAACTATTCCTAATATCTCCCCTAAAAATATATTTAAAATCATATGACTGGAATCATAGTATAAACCATACAAGTAAACCTTGTTTGAACCACTTGTTTGTCTAAATATTTACCGACTTCAAAATAAGTAGAAACATTATCTACACATTCATCCAACCATTTACTGGTTTTGACCCCTTTCGCTACTGTAATTGAACATTACATCAGGTCACATCATTAGAAAGTCTAACATTCAATTGTTTATACCCAGAAAATAGCATTTAGCATTATATCTGAAACATTCAGTCCCATGAGAACTTGAATGTAACAATATATCAATAATTTATTAACATGTATTAAAGATGTGGAAATTTCAATGAAAATTTTCTTTTTAAATAATTTCAAATTTTACGAGCCTGTGGCTTTAGACGACACCTGTTCTTGAGACCCAGTGTGCCCAAAATCAATTTCCGAAGTTTAGCTCGGGTACATTCAATGAATGAATAAGAGGGTTTTACTATCATTTGAAGTGGTTCTCATATTAAAATCTGAGGGCACCGATGAACTCGCAGCACCATTATTTTATTAAGGGGACCATTACCACAGTTGCATTTTATGCGGGTCAAATGTTAATTTTTGGGGTTTAATCTTAAACTAAATAAAATTGTGGGGTACCCGATTTTATTTGTGAGTTGTTTTTTTTCCTGCCAAGTGTGGATATTTTTTTTGGTGGGGCCCACATGAGCCCCAAAATTCATATCCCAATTAATACCCCTTATTTATTTCTTTGACAACTCCATATATTCATTATGTTGGAGCCTTCCTACCTCCCCCATCCCATTAAATGTGTCAAATCTTATAATTAATGCCAGCGTTAAATTAATTAGCACCGCTTCGAATTAATATGAATTTCATAACAATTCTATTAATTGGGGGAGTATCTTATTTATTTTTGTTGGAAAATCAATGTTGGGAAAAGACTTGGGAGAACTAAAGTAGGGGTGATCCTTCATCGATGAATAACACCATTCCTCAATGAAGAAAACCCATGGTGAAGAACGTGAAGAAATTCTTCTAATGACGCATCTTCCTCGGACGCACCTCGACATCATGGAGCCTACATTGCCTACGACAATGACCCTTCCTCCATCATTGACGGAATGACAAAATTCTTCCATGATTCTCATCTATCTCGATGCTTGTCCTCCGCGGGTCGACGATGTATGACAACAACATCGAGGTAGAGGGATTTGTATATCTCATATATGTGTTTTATACTCTCGAACCTGGTGTTTAATTTTTGGGTGATTTTTTGAACCACTAATGTGGTGGGTATAGACTAAAAAACAAGTCCGGACCCATCGCTATTTTTTCTTGATGTTCGGGGTGTTTGGAGACGATGAAACGGGACTACAATGGCGATTTTGGGCCTTCACAGTGGAGTATGTATCCCAAGATGATAATTGGGGCAGATAGAAGCAAAAACGGACAATCATAATGACTTCAATGGATTGCGGAGGACTGCGGCAAGCACCGGCCAACTACATGGAGGATGCGGCGCCCCGGCTTGAATCCGGCAAGAGCTTGCCGTGGTAATGGCCGCAGTGGTGAGCGGAGGATCCCACGGCTGCACGGGATCCAGGGAGACCAATGGTGCCATCGTGGTGCCACGTCTGTAGAACCGGGGGTCGCGCCCCCAGCTCCACCAGATGGCCGAGCCCGCCCACCCTACCGCCCGGTTGGGCCGGGGCGGGTCACGCAGTACGGGCTGTGCCGGTCGGGCTGGGCTGGACACAGACCCAGGTCAGTTCGGCCGGGTTCGGGCTGACCCAAGGTGGGTTGGGCTGGGTCAAACCGGGCCCAAACCCCCCACTTCTGACCGTTTTCGGTATTTTTACCATAACATGAGCTACGGACCTCGGATAGATGCACTATCAGTTGCGTAGGAATCCATGGATCATGACTGTAATTTCAGTATATTACACACGAGGTTTTGGAAAAGTTATTGTATGGCCAGGTTGGTTCGAACCCGAAACCAACAGGGCCCTTGGAGCGTAAATGCTTATAACATAATGACCAGACGTCCAAGTGACGTGTCATCGACTAAGATTATTCCTTTTTATGGGATGGATCTTTTGGAATACTCTGCTTGAGGTTTGGACATAGCTGGAGTACGTTTGGGTTGCTTTGAGCTTAAAAACCAACCAGGCCTCTGGAACGGAAAGGCCAATAACTCTCAGACCGGGCATCTGATTGACACACCATCTATTGTGTTGGTTTTCTTTTGACGAGACAGAACATTGGGATACATCAACTTTGGACTTCATGACAGTTGATGTATCGAACCCCTTTCTCAAGGAGTAGACCCTACCGGAATCAAGCGTGTTGTGTGTGGGAACCCTAGAGCTGGATGTGACTGCATCGACTAATGTACAAGAATCCTTTGTGGGTTCGAGAGAGACGACTACCATACTAGATTCCTCTGTGGGTTCGACGGCGATGACTAGTGTTCTTGTATCCTTTGTGGGTCCGGCAGTATTTACCTCTGTACTTGTATCCTGTGTGGGTCCGGTAGAGTAGCTGGTCTTGTATCCTATGTGGGTCCTACAGCATAGCTGGACTTGTATCCTGTATGTGTCCGATAGTTTAGATTAATCGGTGACTACATATGATCATCTCTATCACTATACGAAATATGTGTACCGGTGTGAGCTGATTCTTGACTTCAATCATTATCTTTGATGTGATTGACTGTCTTCTTGTGTGGACTGTGTTGTGCGTGTGCTCGAGAGTTTAAGCCGAACTGAGATTGATAACTTTGGTATATGTATGGGAATATACCTATGTAGGGTACCTTGATTCTTTTGGATTTTTACATTCCTTTGTGTTTTACCCTTCATAGATTCTGGGAGACCTTCTTGGGTCACGGGGTCCCTATTGAGTATCGTATAATCACCCCTGCACGGGATATTCTTGCACTACGTTGTGTTGGATGCAGACAACAGACATCACTGATCATGGAGGAGTTTTATGCAGCTAGATGGTACCCGGAGGTGGACCACCTAGTGAGGAGTGTATGGAGTAGACGGATAGACCCGAGGTGCCAAGGAGACCATCTGTACCAACCCTACAGGTGGTATTCCAAGAGAACCACTCGGTGTTGGTTCTTTACTTTACTACTATTGTACATTCCTTTTTAGTTGTACTATACTTTCAGTTGGGTTTGTATAATGGCCCATTTACTTTTAGCATATAATTTTGTACTCAGTTTACTTACTGCATTCTTCAGTTGTGTACTCTATTGCGTTTGTTACTATCCCAAGGGCAATTCATTCAATTCATATCGGGATTTACACCTTTGGTGCTAGTCACCAGCCTTTGTCCTATGGAAGGCAGGCTTGGAGTAGTTATGGCATGAGCCCTGAGGATGGGTCATGAAAAATTGGTATCAAAGGATTCAGTTCTACTGCAGAACTATGGACTCTGATCTTTCCTTTCTGTGAATAAATAGTGTTAAGAGTATTGAGTGTGGTCATCAGTCCAGGGAGTCCAGTGTTGGCGCGGTGGCCAACATATCCATACACAAGGACCCTTACCTCTGATTTCCGTCTCTGTGCCCAAAAACACTTATTATGAGTGTGTGTTTCAAAAGATTTCTTTGTGATTACTTTGTGTCTGCTCCCGAGGTATGTTGTTAGACCATGGTGCACCTATTTATTTTCAGGATGGCCCCACGAAGGCATCCATCCAGGGTTCCGAGTTACGTGTGGATGGCAGCCCACCGAGAGACGAGGAATCGGTGCGGGGCCCCATAACAGCGGAGGCACCAGCAGTACCACTACCCGTTGTGCCACTGATGCTACCTGCCCCAGTAGCAGAGAGTGCATGCCATCTGAGTCTATTGTACAAGTTTCAGTGACCAAGGAAGCCCAGATTCCATGGAAATATGGACCCTCAAACAACTGATATTTTGATGTAGGCTATGTCAGAGTTTTTATATTGGTATAGACACCAGATGACCTTATAGTTATCCTTGTCACGAGTCTCCTACATGCAGCAATAGGTAGATGGTGGATCTTGATGCTCCAGGTGAAAAATGAGGCATCAATACATTGGACAGATGTTGAGAGTCTCTTTCTATCGGATTTTGTTCCAGCCACCCATTCTGCGGTGCGGATTCAGGAGTTACTACATCTGCAGCAGGGCAGCATGATAGTAGCTCAATACTCACAGAGATTTACTGACCTCTCACGCTACTCCACAGATATAGTACGGGACTAGTTCTTTAGGTCCCATACCTTCAAGCAGGGACTGAGGCATGATATTAGGGCATCGATGATTCCCCTCAGCATCCCAACTATGACAACCCTGCTTTTTATTACAACTTAAACATGCTTTATTACATAAAACTTCACTTGATACAACAAATAAGATCGAGAGGTTTAGTGTCTTTGGGGATTTGGATCATTACATAAAAACATAAAACATGAAAATTCAACATCTTTATTGAAAACTTCATTTACATGACCACTACATTCCTTCTACTTAGCATTGCATGGGATAACCTGAGGACATGCATAAGAAAAGGGTGAGCTATAAAGCCCAGTAAGGGAGTACACATGGAATAACATGAGGAATAAAATACATGTTAGGCAATGGGAATATCAATAGATCATAAGAGAAACATGAACATAAAGGCATGATAAAGCATGATAATCATAACATGGAAATGTTGCAACAACACATAACATTGAATTAGCATGAGCCAAGGCTCATTGCACACGGAGCATGAGTAAACCCTCATTGCACATGAAGCACGAGAAAAACATCTTTGCACTTTAATTAGCACGAGTCAACACTCATTGCACTTGACGTTTCATGATACAATACTTTACCCAATGCATTGGAGCGCTATAAGGGCGCACCCTTCTTAAACATTTAATTTCATGCATAAGTGTGCCACATGGATCATAAAACATGGATTCATAAAACATAATAATTTATCCACGATAAAGGAATGTGGAATTCATACATGAAACTTTACAATCAAGAAGTAAATGTGCATTATGTTGAATACCCTTGATGGAGAAATGGGCATGGTATTCACTACACAATGACATTGGCTTAAAAAATCGGTGCGATTTCGGCAGCGTAACGGCATGACATAAGGAATCATAAAAAAAGGGTTGATGAGAGAGAAAGGGTTTCCTAATCATATATACATGTAATGGATATTAATGAGGTAATATAGATACATGTCCCAACAATTGAAAATGAATTTAGATTCATGATGCAAAAGTATTGCTTGAATGTAAAAGAAGAGAGAGAAGTTCATTTCGGAATTTCGGCATAGTAACGAGTGTACATGGGAGGCATTTAATGAGAGAGAAAGGGGTATCCCATCATTCAAACAATAAGATGGAAGTATGTGGGAGGTGCGAAACCATACCCCAACATTCATAATTGAAATTAAAAGGGAAATGAAACTTAAAGAATATTGACAAAAAGAGCATGGAAGAAAAAACCCTTACTTGGAAGTGTGCTTCCAAAGGCTAGAGAGAGACTTCTGAGAGGATTCGTGGGGGCTCGGGGCACCTTGTGAGGATTCTAGAGAGAGTAGGGCAGAGGTTGGACGAACTCAAAGGGCTTTGAGTGAGGAGGAAGTGGGAGCTTAGGTGGGTTTATATAGGAAAGGTGAGGGAATTTTTTATTATTTAGGTTTGGGACCCCTTATATTAAAATAATTCAAACCACAAACCATCCCATGCTTTTTTCCCATGGTTTCTGGAAAAGGAAAGAGAATAAAGTATTTTATAAGGTCAAGGTCCGAAATTATTAAAAAATTAGGGTTGCTTATGTGGTGGTGAGTCACACTCCAATTGAAATTAATTTAAAAAGGCAAAGTGATGAATAAGTCTTGAGGGCTCCATTAATGCTTTGAAAAGTAAGTCAAACAAACCCCAAATCACATTATTTTAATGATAAAACACATATTGGACGAGCATAAGGATTATGGTATTTTATTACATCTCCATTGGGTCATTACGATGTCATAAAACACATTATATATTTAAATGGTATTTAATGTTTACCCAAAAATTTGACTGTCTCAGAAAATTATGAAAAAATCACCATTGGATAATTTCGACGTCCTGATTCCAAAAATAATATTTATTTTATCTAAATAATCTTCTAAATATGTGAATTTTCACTTTTAAAATAAAAGCTGACATTTATAAAAAATTCACGGGTTTTGACAGAAATGGCTTTCAAACCTTAATAAAAATTTTAATTGCATTCATAAAATTATAAGATAATTTATATTTAATAAAAATTAATTTATTATTAATAATAATATTTTATTAAAATATTATTTAATTCAAAAATCCTTTATTTTTATAAAATATAATTCTTAATAAATAATAACTAAAAACACCATTTGTACTTTAAAAACTATTTACAATGTATCAAAAATGACTACAAATTATATTCATTATTATATAAAAAAAATAATGTACATGAACATGGTACTACTTATTTGTTACATAACCCCTTAAAATAACTGCATAAGACCTATGGGTAAGGTGTGTGATGGTGACAGACTCTTGGGGTGGCTCGGATATCATCGCTCAAGTGGTAATCTCTATCAACTTCCACTTTTCCCGTAGACGGTCACGTTCGATCCTGACATAATGAAGCTCAGATTGGGCTTGGTCATGGGCGAAGCCCAAAGACGCCACATCTTTTCCGAGCTCTGATAAATGGGCTTCGTACGGGGAAATTCTACTGGATGAGGCCATCTCTACCTTTTTCTGAGTAAAATTGGGTTCGTTAAAGCCATATATTTATACTACTCATGTGATCACTGTTCAACGGCTATAAAAGTAACGGTCACAAATCATAACATAAAACCAAAGAAGTTTACATCTTATAAAAACATTTTTCATAAAGAGACATTTAACTGGATCAAGAGGTATTTTCATTAATGAAACATAGTGTCGTTACAATATTCCCCCCTTAAGAAATCTCACCCTTGAAATTTTCCTTTTCCAACACTAAAACAAATGTGGGTAACTCAGCTTCATCATATCCTCCGACTCCGAAGTTGCTTTTCAAACTTGTGGTTTCTCCACAACACCTTGACAAGGGGCATTGTCTTATTTCATAGAACTTTTTCTCTATGATATAAGATCTTCACTGGTTGCTCCTCATAAGAAAGATCATCTTCCAATTGTACCACCTCAGAAGAGAGTACATGTGAAGGGTCCGGTATGTACTTCCTTAAGATGGGATACATGAAAGACATCATGCACCTTGGCCATAGTAGGTGGAAGTTCTAGTCGATAGGCCACAACCCCAACACGATCAAGAATCTCGAAGGGGCCGATGTACCTTGGGCATAACTTCCCTTTCTTTCCAAACCTCATGACCTTCTTCAACGGAGATATGCGTAAAAACACCATGTCTCCGACTTTAAACTCAAGGTCTCGTCGACAATTATCTGCATAACTCTTCTGTAGACTTTGGGCTACCTTGATATGCTGCTGAATGGTTTTCACCTTCTCCACCATTTCTTCGACCAATTCTAGTCCAAGAAGCTTACGTTCACTGACCTCATCCCAACATGCCGGTGTTCTGCACCTTTTCCCATACAAGTCTTCATATGGTGCCATTTGGATGCTCGAGTGGAAACTAATATTATAATAGAACTCAACCAGAAGAAGATGTTGATCTCATCCTCCTTTAAAGTCCATTGAGCACGCTCTCAACATATCCTAAAGTGTTTGGATAGTCCGCTCGGATTGGACATCAGTCTGAGGATGATAGGCCATACTAATGTTTAGTTCAGTATTCAGAGCATGATGAAGACTCTTCCAAAACATAGAGGTGAATATTGGATCTCGGTCAGAAACAATAGATAGTGGTACTCCATGAAACCTTACAAATTCCCTGATATATATCTGTTCCAGTTGATCCAAAGAGAAATCCTCTCGAATAGCAATGAAGTGTGCAGTATTTTTAAGACAATACACAACAACCCAGATTGCATTGTTGCCTTTGGATGTCCTTGGAAGTCCGGTGACAAAGTCCATGGTGATGTTCTCCCATTTCAATTCTGGTATGGGCAATGGTTGCATCATCCCCTTAGACTTCTTCCTCTCTTCCTTCACTTGCAGACACACCAGGCACGTTGATGTATATTTAGCTATATCCTTCTTCATATTATCCCACCAAAAGTTTTCTCAGAGATCTTGATACATCTTTGTGCTCCCTGGGTGAACAGAGAATGTTAAACTATGTGCATCATCCAAAAGTTCCTTCTCCAGCTCCAGATTTTATGGAACACATAGTCTTTTCCCAAACAGCACAGTTCCTTCTTCATTAACATTAAACTCTGAGGATTTCCCCTTTTTGATATATTCCAATTTTTCTTGAATTCTTGAATCATCCTTTTGAGAATCCTTTAACCTTTCCAAAAGAGATGGTTGAGCAATCATTTGTGAAAGGATTGATGATGTTCCATTCTTTATGATTCCCACATCAATCTTCATCAAGTCTAAGAAGATTGGATCCTTTTTAATTCTCATCATTGATAGAATAGCTGGATCCTTTCTACTTAGGGCATCCACCACCTTGTTCGCTTTCCCAGGGTGGTAATGTATTGAACAGTCATAATCCTTGATGATCTCTATCCATCTTCTCTGGTGCATATTAAGCTCTTTTTGTGTGAATATATATTTAAGACTCGTTTGGTAAGTATATATCTCACATTTCTCTCCATAGAGATAATGCCGCCAGATTTTCAAGGCAAAGATCACCGCCGCCAACCCCAGATCATGTGTTGGATAGTTTCGCTCATGGATTTTCAACTACCTTGAGGCATAGGATATCACTTTATCATTCTGCATCAGCACACATCCTAAGACCTTCTTCGAAGCATCACTGAATACCACAAAGAGCTCCCCACTTGTGGTTAAAGTGAGCACGGGTGTGGTGATAAGCCTCTTTTTAAACTCCATGAAGCATTCTTCGCATTCATCACTCCAAGAAAACTTTACTCCCTTTCGAGTTAGCTTGGTAAGAGGGTTGGAAAATCGGGATAAATTCCTCACAAATCGTCGATAATATCCAGCTAAACCTAAGATTCTAAGAATATCAGTTACTGATGTTGGCCTCGTCCATCCCTCAATTGCATCTGTTTTGGAGGGGTCCACAGATATCCCATTGCTTGTGATGATATGGCCCAAGAATGAGAATTCTTCAACCAAAACTCGCACTTTTTGTACTTTGCACAAAGCTTCTTCTTGCGGAAAGTCTCTAGTACAGTTTTTAAATGCTCCTCATGGTCCTCCTTGGTTTTGGAGTATATTAGAATATCATATAGAAAGGCTACCACAAATTTGTCTAGGTAATCTCTAAAGACTCTATTCATCAAGTCCATGAATATTTCTGGAGCATTGGTGAGTCCGAAAGGCATTACTATGAATTCATAGTGCCCGTACCTTGTATGAAAAGAAGTATTGGGGATATCTTCCTTATTCACCCATACTTGATAATATCCCGACCGCAAGTCCATCTTGGAGAAGTATTGTGCTCCACACAGCTGATCAAACAAGTCATCGATTCTTGGGAGAGGATACTTATTCTTTATTCCGATTTTGTTAAGTTCACGATAATCGATGAAAAGCCGCATTTCCCTATCCTTCTTCTTGACGAAGAGGACTGGTGCACCCCATGGTGATGCACTTGGGTGTATAAACACTTTATCTAGATTCTCCTATAGTTGTTTCTTCATCTATTCAAGCTCAACAACAGCCATTCTATATGGAGTCTTGGATTTTGGTATCTCCCCAGGTATAAGTTCAATTGAGAACTCAACATATCTTCTTGGAGGAAGACCTGGAAGTTCCTCGGGAAACACTTCAGCGAATTCCCTCACAATAGGCATTTCATCAAGGGTGGTTTCTTCCTTGGACTCAATCATCTGAGCCAGATATGCATGCTCAGAAGGTAGTAATTTCCATGCTTGAGATGATGGAGATAAAGGAGATTCATCTTCCTCCTGACACTTGTAATTAATCGGGGGTCGATTCTCCATATGGAGTGTGGTTTCCCTCTCCCGACGATTTATGTTGGCTCTATATAAGGAATGCCAATCCATGCCAAGAATTGCATCAAATTCCAACAGAGGGAGTATGATGAGGTTCGCCGGGAAATTCAATCCACAGATTATAACAGGGGAGGACTTATACTCATGGGATGCAATGATTGGCCCACTTGCCGTACTCACCAACATCTTTACTTCCATGATTTGTGGTGGTGATGGTATTATTCTACTAAACTTTTGAGATATAAAAATATTCGTAGAACCTGAATCAAAAAGCATGTTCGCTATTCTTGAATGAATAACTAGAGTACCTGTCACCACTTCGTTGTCGGGGTTCACTTCTGCAGAAGTGATGGGAAAATCTCTTCCTTGCTGTCTTGGAGGTTGCTGGTTGCCTCCGATAACCCTTGGATTTGGGAACTAATTTGAAAAATGACCCGGTTCTTTGCATTTGTAGCATTGAACAACGCGTTGAGGTTTGAACGGAGAGTTCCTCTCCTCTGTCGCAGTCGCGGGTCCTTCTTGCTGACAGTTAACAGCTAGGTACCCTTCTCTTCCACACCTGAAGCATTTTCTCGTCCCCCTAAGACAATTTCCAGGGTGCTTCTTTCCACACTTTTGGCAAGTTGGGTGCTGGAACTTCCTAGCGCCGTTGGATTTATCCATCGGACCACCAGCATTGAATTCCACCTTACGGTTCTTGTCCCCATGATACCCCTGTGATTCTCTGATCTCCATTTCAACCATGAGGGCACATCGTAAAATTTCCTCATAACTGTCAAAGTCACGGATTGCTAATGCTTTCCGCAAACTAGGATTCATCCCACCAAAGAAGCCGCCAACCATGCATTCGGGGGTAACAACAAAGCTGGAAGCGTATCGTGCAAGCCTTGTGAAGTTTTCCTCGTACGCTCCCACAGATTCTTCATCTTTCTGTTTGAGGGAAAGGAAGTCCCTATCCATCTTAAGACGAAGGGTGTGCGGAAAATATTTATCGAAAAACATCTTCCGGAATTACTTCCATTCCAAAGCCTCGATCTCCTCCTCAGGCTTTGTATTTTTTGTCAACGTCCACCATTGATCAGCTTCACCCTCCATACGATAGGCCTCCAAAATAACCTTCTCTTGTTCAGAACATTGAAGGATAGAGAAGATATTTTTAATGGAGTTGATCCATTACTTAGCGATCGTGGGATCAGATGATCCACTAAAAGTATGAGGCCTTTGTCTCATGAAGCTCTCGATAGCGACTTGTTCTTTCTTAGGGTGGGTTTAACATTCCTCTTGACCCATGTTTCTATTCAAAACTTGAGTTAGATGAGAGAGAAGCATGATAATGTTTGTGATTCCCGCTCCCATGGGATTGGGCATCTCATTAGTAAAATCATCACACTGATCTCCACAATGATTATTAGCCCGAGTTCTCCTATTACCAGCCATTGGATGGAATAAAAGGAAAGTTAGAGGTAACACATAAAGGGTAATCCAAAGACAAAAGTTTATGACTTATATATACACTTTAATCTCTTTAACTCATGAGTCTATAGGATTCAATCCAGGCTTTTCATGATCTTCCTTCTAACATATATTCTTAGGGGCATTTTTCCCTTAATAAGGGTTCATACTAAGCTTGTGAATTTATAAAAGCATATCCCCCAGGAGTGTCGTAACCAAGAGTGCAGCAAGGCCCATTTTCGTGCACCAGTTCCCGTTCGAGTCTAGCTCAAAGCGGTGTTTTCGGGTTTTACCCCTATGATACATATGTGCTAGAGCCGCCTCTACCTGCTCATATACACACAGGGATGTATTTGCTTGATAAAACAATTTCTCAATACTTACCAAAACAAAGGGATGTTTTTGTTATACTTAGTATTGTATCTAATGCTTTACTATGGTTTAACTATTCCCAAAAATAACTAAACCCATCCTTTGATACCAACTATGAAAACCCTGCTTTTTATTACAGCTTAAACATGCTTTATTACATTAAACATCACTTGATACAACAAATAAGATTGAGAGGTTTAGTGTCTTTGGGGCTTAGGATCACTACATAAAAAGATAAAACATTAAAATACAACATCTTTATTGAAAACTTCCTTTACATGACCACTACATTCCTTTGTACTTAGCATTGCATGGGATAACCTGAGGACATGCATAAGAAAAATGTGAGCTATAAAGCCCAGTAAGGGATTACACATGGAATAACATGAGGAGTAAAATACATGTTAGGAAATGGGAATATCAATAGAGCATAAGAGAAACATGAACATAAAGTCATGATAAAGCATGATAATAATAACATGGAAATGTGGCAACAAAACTTAACATTGAATTAGCATGAGCCAAGGCTCATTACACATAGAGCATGAGTAAACCCTCATTGCACATGAATCATGAGTAAACCCTCATTGCACATGAATTAGAATGAGTCAACACTCATTGCAGTTGACGTATCATGATACTATACATTACCCAATGCATTGGACAGCTATAATGGCGCACCCTTCTTAAACATTTCATTTAATGCATAAGTGCGCCACATGGATCATAAAACATGGATTCATAAAACATAATCATTTATTCCATGATAAAGGAATGTGGAATTCATACATGAAACTTTACAATCAACAAGTAAAAGTGCACAAAGGTGTATACCCTTGATGGAGAAATGGGCATGGTATTCACTACACAATGACATTGGCTTAGATAATCGGTTCGATTTCGGCAGCGTAACGGCGTGACATAAGAATTCATAAAAAAAGGTTGATGAGAGAGAAAGGGGTTCATCATCATATTTAAATGTAATGGAGAGTAAGGAGGAAATATAGATACATGTCCAAACAATTGAAAATAAATTTAGATTCATGATGCAAAAGTACTGCTTGAATGTATAGAAGAGAGTGAAGTTCCTTTCAGAATTTCGGCATAGTAACGGGTGTACATGGGAGGAATTTAATGAGAGAGAAAGGGTTCTCCCATCATTCAAACAATAATAGGGCAGTATGGGGGAGGTGAGAAACCATACCCCAACATTCATAATTGAAATTAAAATGGAAATACAACTTAAAGATAATTGACAAAAAGATAAAGGAAGAAAAAACCCTTACTTGGAAGTGTGCTTCCAAAGGCTAGAGAGAGGCTTGTGAGAGGCTTCTTGGGAGCTTGGGGCACCTTGGGAGGATTCTAGAGAGATTAGGGAAGAGGTTTTACGAACTCCAAGGGCTTTGAGTGAGGAGGAAGTGGGATCTTGGGTGGGTTTATATAGGAAAGGTGAGGGAACTCTTTATTATTTTGGTTTGGGACCCCTTATATTAAAATAATTCAAACCACAAACCATCCCATGGTTTGTTCCCATGTTTTCATGAAAAGGAAAGAGGAAAACAATATTTTATAAGTCCAAGGTCCGAACGTATTAATAAATTAGGGTTTCTTACGTGGAGGTGAGTCACACTCCCATGGAAATTAATTTAAAAAGGCAAAGTGATGAATAAGTCTTGAGGGCTCCATTAATGCTTTGAAAAGTAAGTCAAACAAACCCAAAATCACATTATTTTAATGATAAAACACATATTCGCCGACATAAGGATTATGGTAATTTATTACATCACAATTTGGTCATTATGATGTCATAAAACACATTATATATTTAAATGTTATTTAATTTTTACCCAAAAATTTGACTGACTCAGAAAATTATGAAAAATTTACTGTTGGATAATTTCGACATCCTGATTCCAAATATAATATATATTTTATCTAAATAATTTTCTAAATATGTTAATTTTCACATTGAAAATCAAAACTGACATTTATAAAAAATTCACGGTTTTTGACAGAAATGGATTTCAAACCTTAATGAAAATTTTAATTTCCTTCATAAAATTATAAGATCATTTATATTTAATAAAAATTAATTTAATATTAATAATAACATATTATTAAAATATTATTTAATTCCAAAATCCTTTATTTTAATAAAATATAATTCTTAATTAAATAATAACTAAAAACACAATTTGTACTTTAAAAACTATTTACAATGTATCAAAAATGACTAGAAATTATATTCATTATTATATACAAAAAATTAATGTACATGAACATGGTACTACTTATTTGTTACATAAACCCTTAAAATAGCCGCATAAGACCTATGGGTAAGGTGTGCGATGGTGACAGACTCTTGGGGCAGCTCAGATAACATTGTTCGAGTGGTAATCTCAATCATCTTCCAATTTTCCCGTAGGTGGTCCCGTTTGAGCTTGACATAATGAAGCTCAGCTTGGGCTTGGTCAAAGGATAAGCCCATAGAAGCCACCTCTTTTCTTGAGCTCTGATTAATGGACTTCGTACGGGGCAATTCTACTGGATGAGGCCATCGCTTCCTTTGTCTGAGTAAAATTGGGTTTATTAAAGCCATATATTTACACTATTCATGTGATCACTGTTCAACGGCTATAAAAGTAACTGTCACAAATCATAACATAAAACCAAAGAATTTGACATCTGATAAAAACATTTTTCATAAAGAGACATTTAACTAGACCAAGAGGGATTTTCATTAATGAATCTTTGGGTCGTTACACCGACACATGAAGGGGTGCTGGAGTGAGCCCTTTTAGTGGAGATCTTTCTTGTTGAGCAGCCACCAGTAGTGAGACCCACCATAGGATGACATGTAGTGGAGTCTTCTATAGCCGGAAGTAGACAGATGTAACATTGGACCAAGAAGAATAGAACATCATGTGGGTGACCTCAGGATACAGGTTCGGTTGTGCGGGGCACACGAAACAGAGCCAGCCTTACGAGGAGTAGATAGTGCTATGCATGTGGCGGGCAGGGCCACATGGCACGCGACTGCCCGACCCACCATGAAGATGAGTAGCAGATAGTGGAGGGACCTCCCAGGAAGTGGTAGAGGTTCGACAGTGGAGGTCCGCAAGGAGCAGGAGGATGATGTAGTGGAGCTGGTCGAGCAGTGGGTGGTGGACGACCTTTTGAGGCTCTACCACCACCACCCCCAGGAGGTCCACCCCGCCTACAAGGAGCTAGTGAATAGAGGCAGGCCCAACTACAGTCAGTAGAGACTTATGAACATAGAACACCTGAGATGATTCGAGGTACTATCTGTGTCTACTCCACCCATGCTGCAGTTCTTATAGACACACGTGCGAGTCACTCTTTTATTGCTGCTTCCCTTGTTCTGAACTTGGAGATTCAGATGGAGCTGTTGGCTCAATCCTTATGGCTAGAGAATCCTATGGGAGTAGACTCGACAATTACACATAGGTTCCGGTAGTGTGAGCTTACTCTAGGAGGTGAGAGCTTCGACTGGGATCTTCTTGTAGCGGCGTCGAGTCCTTACGATGTCATCTTTGATATAGACTAGTTATCTACAGTACATGCTCAAATCGGCTGTGTTAGGCACAAAGTGCGGTGTGTCCACATAGATGGGATCAGGTTCACCTTCACCAGTGATAAGGGAGAATATGCAGTGCAGGATGGACTTATGCAGAGTAGTGGCCATCCGGTCACACATTTGTTGTCTTGTGACATCCTAGGAGCGGTTGATGTGCGGAGTCTGATTTTTCCTGTTGTAGTGGATCAGTATACGGACATTTTTCCTGAAGATGTTTTGGGACTACCTCCTTAAATATTTTTAGACTTCTACATAGACTTGTACCCTGGGAAAACACCAATATCTACTCAAGCATATCGTATGGATCCCGTCGAGCTTCGTGAAATTCGGGTACAGCTCGAGGACTTGCAAGGGAATGGATTTATATGACCCAATGTTTCATCCATGGATTCTCTATATTTGTTCTCCAAGAAGGTAGATGGGATCTTTTGATTGTTTGTCGACTATCGTTGCCTGAATCAGGTGACTGTAAGGAACAAGTACCCACTTTTGAGGATTGAAAAACTCTTCGATCAGCTCAATAGAGCATGTTGGTTTTCAATGACAGACCTCAGGTCAAGCTATCACCAGCTCAAAGTTCGAGAAGAGGATGTGCAGAAGATGGTAATCATGTTTCGGTATGGCCAATATGAGTTATTGGTTATTCCCTTCACCATGACCAACACTCCAGCTGTGCTCATGAGTCTCATGAATAGGATCTTCTAGCCATACCTCGATCAGTTTTTCGTAGTCTTAATTGATGACATACTTATTTACTCAACTACTGAGGAGGAGCACGCCTACCACTTACGGGTTATACTAGACACATTCTGAGAGAACCTGATTTATGGTAATCTCAAAAAGTTCTAGTTCTGGATTTAAGAGGTTCACTTGTTGGGGCACGTCGTATCGGAGGCGGGAGTTGTAGTGGATCATGCGATGATCGAATCATTACTTTCTTGGGAGCCACCCAGGAGTGTGACAGAGGTGTGGAGTTTCCTATGTCTGGCTGGGTACTACTGGAGATTTATTCCAGACTTCTCCAGAGTTGCAGCACCGCTTTCAGCTTTGACGAAGAAGGGGAAACCCTTCGTGTGGTCAGATAGATGCCAGTAGAGTTTTTAAGAGCTGAGACAGAGATTGACCTGTGCACCCATCTTGAGGCTACTAGAGGATGTCATAGGGTACGTAGTTTACTATGAAGCGTCAGGAACCATAATCAGGTGTGTCTTGATGTAGGAGCGAGCACTTATCTCTTACAGTTCATGGTAGTTTGCCGCATGAGAAGAACTACACTACCCATGACCTGTAGTTAGAAGTAGTGGTCTTCGCCCAGAAGATGTGGTGGCACTATCTGAGGGGCGAGTGATTTATAGTCTACTCTAACGACCAGAGTCTCAGGTACATTTTCCTGCAGAAGGACTTGAACCTGAGATAATGAATTTCTCTTGAGTTCCTCCAGGACTATGACTTTCAAATAGTTTATACTCCTAGAAAGGGGAATGTTGTGGCTAATTCACACAGCAGGAGACCGGGCATTCAACTACATGGAAAGGTGACGAAGCAGCTTGCCATGTTGCAGATATCCTTTGTGGATAGAGATGGGGCATCCTTTCTACAGTTTCACACAGTCTATCCTCCACTAATTTAGCTAGACATAAATACACAGCGTGGGGAAGTTGACTGTGAGACGTGACGTGCTCTGATTTCCACAGGGCAGGCGCCTGATGAATTTTTTGAAGGAGGAGATCACATCATCCTCTGCAGGGGACGAACCATGGTACCAATTGCACTTTACGAGGAAGTGCTGAGGTAGTTTCACACTTCCCCTCTAGAGGTACATCCATGAGTGGTGAAGATGTACCAGGACCTCAGACTATAGCACTGGTGGCTGGTTATGAAGAATGTTGTAGCAAAGTTCGTTTCAAGATATCTCACTTGTCAGCAAGTGAAGGCAGAACCCCAGGTGCCAAAAGGCTTGGTACAACCCTTGGATGTTCTAGAGTGGAAGAGGAATGGGATATCCATGGATTTCATTACGGGACTCACATGCACTTCTAGAGGACATGACTCCATTAACGTGATCGTCAACCGACTCACCAAGTCGGCCCACTTCCTTCCAATCAAATATCAGGGCTCAGTAGAGATATTTGGACGCCTCTACGTTCAGAAGATCATACGGATTCATGCTGTGCCATCATCTATCGTCTCTGGTAGAGACACTCACTTTACTTCTCGGCTTTCAAAGGGTTTGCAAGAGGATTTTGGGACACAGCTACAGCTGAGCACTACCTTTCATCCTCAGACGGATGGCCAGATGAAGAGAACAATTCAAACACACTAGGACATGCTCTATGCATGTGTCCTTGACTTTGGCCATGGCTGGGATGATCACAAACCTTGGTTGTACATTGCGTACAACAACAGATACCACATCACCATCAGGATGGCACCACACAAGGAATTGTATGCCCGACCTTGCATATCACCTATGTGCTGGACTGACCTAGGGGAGTCATCACTTGTAGGATGATAGATGGTTCATGCTACAATGGAGAAGGTGCAGATCATCACGGAGTAGATGAGGACTGCACAGAGCAGACAAAAGTCCTATACCAATAAGAGACGGAGACCACTGGAGTTTGAGGATGGCGACCACATTTTCATACGATTCTCACCTCGACATGGATTACAGATATTTGGCAGGGGTGGAATGTTATCTCCGTGCTTAATCAGTCCTTTCCAGGTCCTCAGTAGAGTAGGCGAGGTGGCTTACCACCTGTCCCTTCCACCTCAGTTGCACCACGTGCATGACGTTTTCCACGCATCTCATCTGAGGAGATATGTGCATCACCCGACTCACATCATTGACCATGTGGAGGTGGACATCAATGACGGGGCTACATTCACGGAGGTCCCGGTGGAGATCAAGGTTTGATAGGAGAGGTTCCTATGTGGATGATTGATTTCTCTAGTGTCCATTCGTTGGTAGCATAGGAACCTCTAAGAGAGAACGTGGGAGTGAGAGGCTCAGATGCATGCTCAGTCCCCTCATTTTTTACCCTAGTTTACGTTGTAGCATTAGAGGGACATAAATCCCTGAGGTGGGAGTAATGTAAAGACCCAGAAATTTCAATGAAAAGTTTCTTTTTAAATACTTTGAAATTTTACAAGTCTGTGGCTAATAACAACACCTGATTATGAGGCCCGGTGTTCTTGGAATCAATTTCTGAAGTTTATCTCGGGTACGTTCAGTGAACGAATGAGTGGGTTTTTTTATATTTTGAAGCGGTGCACGGAATTGAAATACGAGGGCACCGATGAACTCATAGCGCTGGTTTTTGCATAAGTGGACCTTTACTATAGTTTCATTTTATGCAGGTCGAATGTTAATTTTTGGGGATTAATATAAAACTAAATAAAATTGTGTGGTACACGATTTTATTTGTGAGTTAGTTATTTTCCTCCCATGTGTGGGAATTTGTGAGGTGGGGCCCACACGAGCCCCAACCTTCATCTCCCCATTAATATCCCTTAATTATTACTTTGACAACTCCACAAATTCGTTATGGTGTATCCTTCCTACCTCCCCCATACCATTAACTATGCCAAATCTTATAATTAATGTCAGAATTAAATTAATTGGCGGCACTTTGAATTAATATGAATTGCATAAAAAATCTATTAATTGGGGAGCCTCTTATTTCTTTTTGTTGGAAAATCACTATTGGGAAAAGACTCGGGAGAACTAATGGTGAAGTGATCCTTCATCGATGAAGAACATCATTCTTCAACGAAGAAAACCCCGGACGAAGAATGCGATGAACTTCATCCAAGACACATCTTCCTCCGACGAACCTCAACTTCAAGATTCTACATTTCCTATGACAACGACCCTTCCTCCATATTTGATGGAACAACACCATTGTTCCGCGATGCCCATCTACCACGATGCTTGTCTTCCACGGCTCGACGATGTATGACAACAACTTTGAGGTAGGGGGATTTTTATATCTCATATATGTGTTTTATACTCTCGAACCTAGAGTTTAATTTTTGGGTGATGTTTTGGACCACTAACGCAGTGGGTATGGACTAACGAACAAGTTCGGACACACCTTTATTTTGTTCTTGATGCGCGGGGTGTTTGGTGATGATGAAACAGGACTGCAACGGAGATTTGGGGCCTTTTCAGTGAAGTACGGATCCCAAGATGATCAGAGGTGTAGATAGAAGCAAAAACGGACCACCAGAATGACTATGGTGGCCCGGAGAGGATCGAGGTGGCGCGGGCCGCCGGCGCGCCAGCGCTTGCGGCTGGAGGCGGCGGCACCACGGCACGCTGGAGATGGCGGCACCCCGACACATCGCCAGTAGGATCTCGTCACGGCAATGGCTGGGGAGGCAAGCGGCGGATCCCGTGGTTGCGGGGGATCCGGGGAGACTAGCGGCGCCATCCTAGTGCCGCGACCGCAGAACTGGGGGTCGTGCCTCCCGCTCGGCCAGCTTGCCGAGCCAGCACACCCCCCCCCCAGGCCGTGCCGGGGCGGGTCACACAAACTAGGCTACTCCCTTCTAGGCCACACCGCACCCTACCGGGCCGGACTCGGACACGGATCGGGTCGACCCAGGGTGGGTTTGGCCGGGTCGGACCGGGCCGAGACCCCCACTTTGGGCCTGTTTTCAGTGTTTTTTTCCATAACATGCACTAAGGACCACGGAACGATGCACCATCAGTTGCGTAGGAATACATGGATCGAGGCCGTCATTTCGGTTTATTATACTTGAGGTTTCGGCGACGTTTTGGTATAGCCGAGTTGGATCGAACCCGAAACCAACCGAGCCCTTTGAGCGGAAATGCTTATAACTTAAAGACTGGATGTCCGATTGGCGGGCTGTCGACTACGTTGAATTCCTTATGAGGGTAAAGTTAATTTCGTATAATCGAATTGAGGTTTGGATGCATATGGAGTACGGTTGGGTTGGTTTTATCTTAAAACCAACCATGCACCTAGAACAGAACGACCAATAAATCTCAGACCAGGCATCAGATTGACGCATAGTATGTCGCGTTGGGTTTCTTTTGACGAGACGGAACTTTGGGATACATCAATTTTGGACTTCGTGATAATTGATGTATCGACCTGCCTTGATAGAGGAGCAGAACCTCCCAGAATCAAGTGTGTTGTGTGCGAGAACCCTAGAGCTGGTTGCGACTGCATCGACTACTGTACAGGAATTCTCCGTGGGTTCGACAGCGATGACTACCGTATAGGAATCCTCCGTGGGTTCGACAGTAATGACTATTGTTCTTGTATCCTGTGCGGTTTTGGACGTATTGACCTCTGTACTTGTATCCTATGTGGGTCTGGTTGAGTAGCTGATCTTGTATACTTTTTGGGTCTAGTAGAGAAGCTCCACATGTATCCTGTGTGTGTCCGACAGCTTAGATGAATCAGTGGCTACATCTGATCATCTCTATCACTATACGAAATATGTGTACCTATGTGAGCTGAGTCTTGAATTCAATCATTATCTTTTATGTGATTGACTATATCTTCTCTGTGGACTGGGTTGTGCTTGGGCTCGAGAGTTGGAGGTGACCTGAGATTGATAGCTTAGGTATATGTATGGGCATATACCTAAGTAGGGATGGTTGAATATTCAGTTTTGTTCCTTTCCATTTTGGTTTACCCTTAATAAATACTAGGAGACCTTCTTGGGTCAAGGGGTCCCTACTGAGTATCGTATACTCACACCTGTATGGGTTATACCTGCACTACATTGTGTTGGATGCAGACGACAGACAACACAGATCGTGGAGGAGTCTTGTGGAGCTAGACGGTACCCAGAGGTCGACCACCTAGTGAGGCGTGCATGGAGCCGACGGATGGATCTGAGGTGCTGAGGAGACAATCTGTACCTACCCTTCAGGTGGGATTCCCGGAGGACGACTCAGTGTTGCTGATTTACTTTACTATTGTTGTACTTTCCTTTTTAGTTGTACTGTACTTTCAGTTGTGTTTGTATACTATCCCATTTACATTCAGTATTTACTTTTGTACTCAGTTTACTTAGTGCTTTCTTTAGTTCTATAATCTTTTTTGTTTGTTACTATCATAAATGCAGTGCCTTCACATTATATCGGGATTTACACCTTTGGTGCTAGTCACCAGCCCATGGCCTAGGGAAGGCGGGCTTGGGGTAGTCGCGACACGGGCCCCGAGGATGGGTTGTGACACATGTAAAAGGTTCACCATCAAATTATCTCTCATAGTCTAAATGTGCCACTATACCTAGAAATGTATAACATAACAGTATGGGTCACTTGGAAAAGATCAAATTAATATTTTAAGGAATAGAATCAATCACACACAGTGATAATTGGATTCTCATAGAGAAAAATGGAGAGGTGATAAATAAAAAAACATTTTTGATGATAATCATAATAACCATAATGAATATAAAAAAATAATTCTCATCTCACCTTCAAATCCTTTGTATTAAAAACACCTTTTTACATCTTGAACATCACATAATATAGTAAAATGTATCCCATGGGGAAATGACCCACATCAAGAATAATATAACAGTGGGGTATCAAACATGTTCATCCTAATCATCAGACAAAACATCGATTTATAATGTTCCAAAAAATACAATCAAAACCAATTTAGGATGTAAAATTCTTTTTTTATCCCTTAAAACTAAATGAAAAAAATGCATTGGGATCCACTTATAATTCAATGGTTTCCTTGGAAAATACATTAAATCTCCACCATTTTATCATATTTTAATAACATAATACATGGCTTAAACATCCATCATTTTGAGAAATAATCGGCCATAAAATATCCAACATCTCTTAGTGAAACTAGTATCATAATTTTCATTAATACTATAAATTTAACTAGAACGATCCATTAAAAAATCAAATATATGGAATGCATAACATTCAATTTTAAATCAAAAACAATTAAACATTAAACTCAATAATCCTCCCATGAAAAGAAATATATAGCACTTTTTCATAACCAACAGTCAATATCACAAATGGATAAGTCTTCCTAATAATGTTTTTTAGCTCATGTAAGAATATTATGACAAGGTAAAATATTCATTTTTATAAAAACATCAACCTTATTCATGAGGAAAAATATTACTAGTATTTTTTCATGGTGAGAGAAAAAAGAAAGTAGAATATGATAACCAAGTGTAAAATAATTTTAAATCCTAATTATACCCTACCCAAAACCATAATTCCATTTGATGTATACATAATTGTTCATATGAAAAAATAAATCCAAAAAAAGGATGATGGAGAGGTAAAGTGAGTTCAATGGGGACCTAATATCCAAATATACTAGTAATTGATGAATAATAGATCTTGGAATAAATGGATAAGAATATGGATACCCTCCATGAGTTCTTTTTTGAGGAAGTTGATTTGAGTAAGGTGAAAATATTGTCTAAATGTGATTATAGTTGATAGAGGTTGAAGAGTGAATTAATTAAATTAGTATCTAAATACACATGGTCATAATTTTGACGTCACATATAGTGGAATGAAACAACTCCCATGGGAAATTTTTTTTGGCATAACATCTTTATATTTTGATGCTACATACAAGACAAAATATAAATAAAAATTAGGAACCACTACCCGAGTCTATTAATAATTTGGTCGATTACATGTACAACATAGTTCACCATACTAGAAAAAAATCCCTATACTGAGAAAATTTCATGACCTAACACTCCCCCTTATAGTGAGACACATCTCCATTGAACTACAACCCCATTCCATGGGCTGTGTTGTAGAAGTATAATGCAATGTGGTGAAAAATATGTTTACCCTGAAACTCACAAAGGAAAAAATGGTGGTCTTCACATGCCCACACATTATTCATAGACTGACATGTTGATATAGATGAATACAGTTGAACTAAACCTCGAAAAACATCCAAAACATCGAAGAATCAAATTATAACCCTAATAATTAAAAGTTATAAAAAAATAATGTAATATAAAATTTAACAATGACATAGTGCTATCAAAATCCCCCTACCATTCCCCTTCACCCACAAAAGATTTTAATTAAAGCTAAAGAAATTTATAAACTGATACAGTCGAATATCATTTTTGGAAGGGTTTGGAAAAACTCAAGAGAGATTCTAGGAATAGGAATCAATTTTAACAATTAAATTATTTAGAATTTATATTATAATTCCTTAATCAAAAACGAGAAACCGTAATAACAACCCAAATAAAAAACATCCATTTAAAAATTCAATGAAAATATAATCCAAATATAAGTATCCCAACCATTTTGAATTCCTATAATATGTTGAAAATATAGGATAGACCAACAAATTAGAATAGATATCACCACAGAAAACCATGTATCCATAATATATATAATGAAATTAAATATTTCCCCCAAAAAATAAACAACCATCATAGAAAACCATCTCAAATCTCCAAAAGGATAAAAAACACAATGAATACCTAATTTTAAAAAATACTAAATATAGAATATAATTTTTATAACACTGGTCCAAATGATTTAATGAAATATATTTTGGGACCTCATTGATGGAAAAATGAATCAAATTGAACATTAACAAATGTTTCAAACACCATAAATAGAACAAAAAAACCACAGAGATACAAATCCTAGCTACACAGGAATCCATCTAAAGGTTCTTAAATGTTCAATATATTATAACTAAATCTAATAAAATTTATTTAATCACATAAAATACTCAAGGGTAAAATCAAATCAATAATTAAATTAAAAAATAATAACACATAATACCTCATTAATGTATAAACTATAGAGGTTGGTTAAATAATACACCAACCGAGCATCAATTTTAAGATCTCAATCAGTTCTTGGATCACCAAGAATGAACCCAAAAATTAATATCACCAAAATACTTACCATATCTAAAATTATATTATTATTACAATGGAAAATATGGATTTGAAAAAATTAAACCACAATAATGTATTTTTGGTGTGAAACAATACATATATCAATAACATTAGATTCAAAAAAATAATCATTAAATATCTAATACAAGAAGATCATCGATCTACCACTATATTAATTGTTTTTATAGGTCTAAAAATAAGAATATTCATACATAAATGACAATAGTAATAACCCTAATTTTTATATCCAAAATCATAATTTTCACAGTTAACTAAGATACTCTTGTTTAGCTATATATATGTAATGAAAAATATTAAATCAAATAATTCATTCAATAAAAATACAATTAAACTATCTAAATATTGGCGATGTGAAAAATTATAAATACAAATCGACAAATTTATGGAACAAAATTAAGAAAAAAATATCATATAGAAAAAAAAATTAAATTCATTTTACAATCTCACCAAAATTAAAATCTCAATTCCCCATTAAGTAATTCTAAAAATCTAATATATAATTGAAACCCATCAAATTAAAAAATAAAAATAACTATATTTAAAAATGATTCTCTAATTATAATTTCTAAAATAAATTTCAGAATTTTAATTTTAAACCAAAACAAAAATATATATAAACATAAATAGAGAAATAATATTCTATATATAAAAAAACTCAATAATTTTCATGGGAACACATTTCATGAAAACCAAATTCGTTATAAATTTTTTTAAGGCCTCATTTCAAACAAAATTTTTTTTCATTAAATAATTTTAAATATAATATTTTATAATAACACAATAAAAATTATATTCCACAAACATCAACAAAAACCGACTCCAATAACATCAAAACAACATGCAAATAATATCTATTCACCTAAAATGAATTCTATAATCAGTATCACTAATTTATTTTGTGATGGGAGACTAAATTTTACAAATGGGATGGTGGACTATGAATTAATTAGATAAAATTTTTTAAATATTGTTTTCATTTCAAACACTTTCGATTGAATTATTTTTTAAACTATTCAGATGTTCTCATAATGGGTTCCCAGGTTTTTCAAGAAAACTATGAACCTTTGAATCTTATTCTATTCACATTCCAAAATTTAATAAAATCCCTAATATATCTAAAATAACACAGGAAAATAAAAATTTAGTAGTTAATTTAATTAGACATCAATATTAAATAAATAACTCAAAATAAATATTCAAATCCCCCATGACCTTTGTAAATCTAGGAATATGAGAGAAAGAGAAATCTTTAATCTACATCACTTGCATATGAAGTTAAAATATTCTTATATAAATATTAATATAGTTATAATATTTAAAGTGGTCTCTCGAGGCATAATCATATTTTGAAAACCTATGTTTTTATACAATTTATTATAAACATCCATATGTTGACTGGAAATATCACTCGGCCAGACCAACAAGTAGGTAAATAGTTCTTAGGTATAAATAATACTCACATTTGAATGATTTAATCCTTGAATAAAAATAATTAACACATTATGAAATATATATGTGAATCTATTATTAGGATTCCAGACATCAAACTACTTTGAAAATTATCTTAAATAAATTTTAAAATGACCCATCCAAATAGTACATAATTAAAATACTAATCCATTATATATATATAATCTATAGAAGTTGCAATTCAAATTGTTAATATAAAAATTATTTAAAATAACATCAAACATAATACAAAATTAAAATCATTAAATTAATGAACATAGAAACACATTTAAATGTGTAATGAGACAATATGAATGTTACTCAAGAATCGTAAAATAAATCAAAATGTTAAAATGGATCAATTCTAAATCCTTTTTATCCACATCAACCACTACATCCCAGATATTCTATCAATTTTAAAAATGAATAATATTTTAATTCAATCAAAACATAGACACCCAATAGAAAATAAATATCTATACACACAAAGACAAACTCAATCATTGATTTCATTTATCGTGTGAGAGACACGTTTCAAGTATGATTCCACAAAATATTTTGTGGCATTAAATTAATAAAACATTTAGAAATTATATGTTGAAATTTTTTATAATTAATTCCTTATAAATTTAATAGATATATAATTTAAATATAACAAATTTTTCATTTTTTCCAAAAATTCATTTTAAAATATATTATATAGTAAATCACAATAATATTTGAAAAAAAAACTATTTCATAAAAAATGTAAAAAGTTAAATATCTTTTTTTAAATATAGTTCAAACCCATTTTCATCCAAAGGGGTGAAAATCCCCTTTTTTAAAATAATAAATATTTTCAAAAATTATGATTTTGGACATCAAAATTTTCATAATGAAATATAAACCATTCTATTCATTAATAACCCATTTTAAAATTATTACATGAAAAATGAGTTTTAAGAAGTAAATATGATAATGAAATAATGAATATAATAAAAGGGAACCCTAACAACCAAGTTAATAACAAAAATAAACTACAAGAATGATTATGGGAAAACAAAACTACATAAATACAATATAAATAATATATGGTATGCACCAATAATCAACAAATAATACTGATACGATTGATTTTCTGACATAGGGAACTCCCTAGGACCTATGATTAAATGTTCATGTGCATAATCAAATGGACAAATATTTTTATGATATCCCATAGTTTTACTATTTAACAATCATATTTCATCTCATAATTTAACGAGGTCATTATCCCAAGTAAAGTAACAACCAATAGTTAGGGTAATCATAGAAGGATTAAATTAAGTTAGTATTACCTAGACTAAATCAATAACCTTGATATCTAAAATTCCATATAATAGAAAAGATGTGGGGAATTGAATTAATAAAAAAATCACATGATAGGAAAAATAATCCTCAATAAATCATTATAAATAAATATCATTTCATATCTAACACACATACACACAAAAACACATTTCATATAGTCCACATCACCTAAAACGTAATATCTCAAGTTGGTATACAAATAAAATCAATCATATTACATTAAAAGGGTAACAAGATTTGGTATCCTAATAAAAAAATGTCTAATTTTTATAAAATTTATATTGGTAATTTTAAAATATGATTTGTTTTCAAACACATTTCTCCAAACACAAAAACTCAATTAATGAAATTTAAATTTAAACCCATTTTGAATTTATCACTTTCCCTTGAAAACACTTTACAATTTCCACCAGAATAAATACTCTTAAAAAAATTAAACACATTCCAAATAAAATCAATTTTTTAAAACCATCCATTTAAAATTATCCTACATCCATTATTAAAAAATTATAGTCATATACATCCAAATAACATTTAAATTCACTCTAAGCTCCCTCTTAGATTTTTTCACAAATACATGGAAAGCATAACATTTAATTTTTAATCAAAACAACTAATAAATATAAATTAATTTTCCATCTATGCATGAAAATCATTAAAAATATCATATTACCACTACAAGAATCACATATAGTTTTTTATTAAGATGAAAACAATTTAATTGAATATAATAAATTCATGAAATTCTAAATAAAGTAATTTTATAAACTCACCTACCTCAATAATCGTAATAATCCATAATAACTATCCATCAGTATATTATTAAAAAGCATGGTAAAGGATAGAATCCATGAGCATTATAAATTTAAATCCTTAATGAAACCAAACGCCAAGTCCTAAATTCATCGAACATGATCATTGAAATCCATGTGAAAAAATATAACCATTTGAATTGACATAATGTGAATGAAAACTGTGAAGAATGAGGATCAACCTTCTAAATGAAAATTAAATTGACAAAAAATTGATCTTGGAGTTATTGGGTAAGAAGATAAAGATCACCCTTGAGTTCTTCATGAGTTTGAAACAATGAATGAGTGTAATGATTAGTCTAAAAGGCCATAACATTGATTGTGATTGAAGTGATAATTTGTAACGACCAAACCTATTCACCATTGAACCAATGCATTAAGAAAACACACCACATTTTTTTAGGTGTTCCACCCCATACGGAAGAGTTTTTAGTCTTGCAAAAAGGGTCTTTGAGGTTACCATGGGGAGACTATGGCATCATTTTAGAGAAGCTGTAGTAACAGAAGTATTAGAAACAAATAAACAATCTATATAAAAGTCAAAGATAATAATTCATGTTATAATTAATAGATATGTTTCAAAAAATATATAATAGTTTGTGTGTCATATAGTTATGTACCCTCCAAAGGTGGTTCATATAACGGAATAATAAAAGACTAAAATAAAACACAGTTATGGTTCATCCAAATTTCTTCATAAGTATATCATGTTACCATCATTAATATATGTATAATCATATAAATTAAATGATCATCACATCATCAAATTACATATACCTATTATCTGTTAATAAATAGTGATATATGCTCAGGTACCCATGACACATAGAGACCCAAGAAAAGTGTGAGTAAAAATCTGTGGTCCACCACCAACAATATCCTTAAAATTAAAGGTATGAAATTTATGTGCATTCATATGTTCCTTAGGTAAAAAAATAGTTATAAAAAATCCAAAATATATTTATAAATAAATATAAATGGTATATAGTTCACAATGTCACATGAGCATAAAAATATCATGATAATCCTTATGTCTGTTGACATGATCAATAATAACAACTTCAGTTAATTTCATCGAGTCGATGATCATGTATCAATGAAAATTACGAACATATATAAATATATGAAATCCATGGTTTTTTATGACATACCTAGTACCTCTATAACATCCCCAAAACAAATTTCCCAAATTCATTGACTATTTTATTTCATTTTATCTAGTTAAATAAAATCACATAAAAATGACTACATACTCTAGTAGTCTATGTAAAATAAATAAATATTTTAATTCATATTATAATTGAAAAAATAAATTAGACCATATTATATCCCATTAATGCACTATTACTCACTTCAGTATACCCTATTTTATAATAATAATAACTTTTCTAGAATTTTGGATAAAGTTAAGATGACAAATGTATGAGAACTAATTCTCATAATGGTTTACATATAATGAAATATATATTGAATTATTATTTCATTATCAATAAGGAAATGATAATAATGAAGATAAAATGTCATCGTTTTATTAAAATTTATAATATGATATAATAATGCATAATAATTATCGAAATAAAAATCTTTGGAATCAAAATTTATTTAATCAATAAAATATGGAAAAATTTGAATCCAAATATAAATTAAAAGTGAAAATATTATGGATAATAATTACAGGTTTCATAGTGAGTGAAATGATTAATTATAGATACCATGATCATAGAAATGAAGGATAATATACCATAATGACCTTACACAAAATATTTTAACTCTTCTAGGTAAAAATCCAATTAATTTGGATAAATAATTTATATCATGAGACATACTGACTCACTAGTGGGATATATAATTTCAACCCCCATCCATCACCATAGGTCAAAAAATTATATGAAATACCTAATGATTGATTTAATTAATGAATCACCTTATCATCAAACAAACATGTTGAGTAAAGGATACCAATTTTTCAATACTTCCCCATTAAATCACATTACATTTAAATGTAAAAATTTTATGGAAAATGGTATATGTTTAAAAAATAATAATATATATTATACATGAATAATTATATTTAAGATAAATGTAATATTCAATGACAAAAAATTAAGTGAATGATTCAAAGGATTGAAATTTTAAAACATATACCCTTTGGTGATTAAGTAAGATACTGGATTTTTGTCATTAATGAATAAAAGTACTATAAAGAGATAAATACAAACACATTTGCGGAAAAATATAATTTTCAATTTGAAATTAAATTTTAAATGGAAATTATGTGAATATTATGGGTAAAATATACATTAAAATGACCCTTTAAACTTTTAATGGAATACTAAATTCATTAACAATTAATAATGTATGTAAAATACTCTAAAAATCAAGAATTAAATTCTTAAGACCAATACTTGATGTTCCTACACCACCATAACAATATTACTAATTCATGAGAAAATTAAAACCTAATAATATATATTATCATAATAAAGAACCTTCTGCGAGTATCATTGAAGTTCTCATATGTAATTATCAGTGATATCTAATTATAAATATTAACAAATCCACATAATTTAAAACCTAATATAAGAAAAATATTTTACCAAACTCTTACCTTCTCATACCAAATGCTTACATCACCTACTTGTAACTCTAGACTAACTGAATCCAAAATGGGTCCCACAATAGATCACTAGTTCCTAAAATAAAATAAATAAATAGAGATGTATACCATTAAATTAATATAAAAAAACATAAAAACAACCTTTTGTATGGATAATGTTGAAAATAATATATTATAAATACAATAAAATGTAAAATTTTACATTATATAGATTGTAGACAATAAATTGGTATTACAATGTCAACATGGATCTCTAAATGAATACAAATTGGTTAATTCACCATGATGAATTTTCCATGAGACTTATTCAGAAAACACACATCCTAGGATGAAAAAATACTATTTGCTTTTATACTGACCTATAAACCACTTAGAAAAATGGTGGTAGATCATATCCACATTTTGTATGATTAAATTCCAAAAAAAAAATTCTAAATTAGTGCAATCCAAAAATATCTCCCACTTGAAGAGATAAAACCTCCTAATAAGAACCATAAAGGGATGTTTAAAAAATGAATATCCATTGGATCCTCATGAACGATCCTAATGCAAGTTTAAAACATAATGGTGTAGATTTGTACCTCAACTGGGAGATGAAAACCCATCACTCATATATACTACTACATGGACAACCCCAAAATGAGATACCTAGATTCTCAAAACACTATAACGAAGAATAGAGATAATAAAAAGGTATAAAAGTATATTTATCATCTAAATATAAAAAAATTAGGCTACATAAAACAATAAATGTCCATTTTGAAATAAATGAAAGTTTTATATAAAAATCCACAACACAAATTATTGAAAAAATTAATTTATTGATGAAACATTAAGCCCATATTGGCTCTTGTACCAATTGATACATGAGGTGCTATAAGGTGGTCGACATTTGATGGAGATATCGAGATTAATGTACTTAATAATGGATCTATTTTAAAATTACTATTATTATAAATATATAATTTAGTAACAAAAACACATTGAATAAAAAATACGATTAATCATAAAAATAATAATATAGAAAATGATTCTAACAAACTATAGTCATGGAACATGTTAAAAAACCAGAATCATGTTAACCATATATTTTTTTCAATGTCCTAAATTATAAAATAGAATAAGTAGTCAAATTTTGAAAAAATATAATTGATATACTTCTAGATTGAATGTGTAGTGATCAGAAACATCAACAACTCCAAAAGTCAGTAGAGAAAGTACAAAATATGGAACCATATTTTTATAAACATTAAATATTAGGCCTTTGTAAATTTAAAAAAGGGAACCAAGTTTCTACCATGTTTGATAAAAAGTAAAGTACAAACAACATGAATGAAATGATAAAAAAATAACGACATAAAATATTTTAGAGTGTAGTTCATTTCACTCTAGTAATCCATTTTAAAAACAGAATGATGGAAGTTATTATATACTCAAAAAATAAATGAACTCACTCAACAAACATGACAAATATCAAACAAAAAGTAATACAAAAGGAATATAGACACGAATAATGTAATAATACCCAATAAAAATGCTTTTCAATAGTTTAAAAAAATCCATAAATTTGACATATCCTCTAGGGTTTCGATACATATGTTTAATGGTATTCTCATAATTAACAAGTCATCTTAAAAAATAATAATGAAACATTGAAACATCCTTGAGATCCAAAAAAATCATGGGCTCTAGTACATGTGCATCAGAAGTTTGACGAATCACCTTACCTATATTCATGGATACCATGAATTCCTTATTCATGTATCCTCTATCACAAATCTTTATAATAGTAAAAATTAATATGAACCCTCTAATATAGTATCTTATCTATTGAGCCATTTCCTCAAAATGTTCATAATCATCGGGGCTCCCAAATAAACGATACTGATTAATATAAATAATAATACGTGAACAAATCAAGGAGGAATACTGTGATTAATGATATTTGATCTAGTTTATTCCACCAAGGATACATACCAAATAGATAAACATACCAATATAAAAAATTGAAAAATATACTGTGAGACATGACATGCTAGGACAAGTTAATAATAGAAAATGAGGATCACCACATGTTGATATTTATTGAAAATAAAAAATATTATTCTTTGAATCTTTATAACAATGATTAACATATGTGATAAAAACACAAGGGAATAGTATAAATCTATTTAAGGTAGTCTGAAACCACTGGAGAGGGAATGGGAACATGCTAGCTTAGGGATAGTGAAGAATGACCAATGTGAGATGGCCCAAATGGAAATCACACATAGTATAAAAAACCCAATAAATTAGCAAAGATTTAATATATGATTTAAATATTGAATAAGTAAAATAAATGTGTAAAAACCAAATTATGTTTCATTATCAAACTCTTAGTGAATAAATTTTCTTGTTATTCTGTTTTATCATATTTTTATTCACTAACACATTACCACAATCATTTCATATTTTTAATAGTGACATTTGTGATGATCCTTCTGAGAATACAGGTACGATCACCGAAATATATATATATATATATATATATATGATTTTTAGGATGGATTTGGTGATCAGGTTGAAATGTATAAGCAAATATAGTTTATGGTTTATGTTCATGGAGTATATTTCATTGGAGTTACCGTTGGAATTTTTTAGATCATTTTTCATGTATGATATTTCTTCAATTGTAGGATATTAGGTCATTTTATTAACACATGGAGTTGATTAAGGTTTTCCATCGCAAGTTCCCAAAAAATATGAGGGAAATTTTTACCCTTATGAGTTTTTTATATCCTCGGTGAAACAACATGAGATGTTAGATTATATTATCTTTCAATTTTTTTTAATAACCTTAAATATAGTAAAAACTAAACATAAATGTATCATAATTTATTTTATAGAGAATAATTTTATAATATATGATAAAAAATAATACATTATTTTATATTGCGATGCATCATTAAAAAATAGTAGTTAAATAAAATTAAATGAATTTAAAAACTACCTGAATATGAATTCATTATCATTTTGGTTTGTTTTAAAGATAATTCCTCTAATTATAACAAAGAAAAAAAGTCACATGATTAGAAATATAATAAAACATTACAATATCCATTATATTGAAGATAATTCCTAACAAAAAATACTTCTGAAACTAGATGGTTTCCCTTTTCAAATAATATTTACAAAAATGTCCACCTAAATGTGGGGGGCTTATATGTGATGAGATTCTATCCCATATAAAATGGTTATTTATATGTTATATGTATAATAACTCCATGGTATTTTTAAGGGTTATTGTCAATAATTTATATTTCCAACGATGAGAACAATCATATTTAGAGGGATAATGGTGAAATAACCAATGAGATTGTTTTATTTTTTTTATTCTTTGTGATAGTATCTATTTCCAATAAATATTTAATGTCTTAAACCACATTTGTTGAGGGAACATTTTTTGATGGGTCCGCATCTCAAATAAATCTACTTGCAACAAGATCCTTTTTGAAAGAAATCCCACCTTAAATAAGAAAAGAAACCTAAAATCCCCCCATTCAAATCATTAGTACACTATATGCTCTGATTCATTGCATTCCTATCTTATACTCTTCTTTGTTTCTTCCTTTAATATTTATAATTTTTAATGGAATAACCCTTGTTTGACTCTACTAAGTATTTTTTACTTCGAAAAAGATAATTTTTTATGTTTTTTTAAATTTTTATTTGTTATATATTTATTTTTTATATATATTATTAACAGTTAAAACTAGCTATAACTAGTAATAATTATTTATAGTTAGTTAAAATAAGATATAATTATATGTAATTTAAATTATTTAGTTTAAAATTACTATTAATAGTGTATATTACTAGTAAATACTTATAATTGATTAAGAAATAGTACTAATTAACAACACATAGTAATATTTTACAAATGTTTGTAATAATTAATTATAAGTTACTATAATTACAAATATTTATCAATAACTGGTAATAGCGGCAATGAATAGTAATTTATGATTTTTAGTAATTATTTTAATGAAATTGTTAATAATTAGTAATAATTTGTAATACATTATGGTGATTAGTAAAAATTTATAGTAATTAGTTAAAGATAGCAATACTTAGTGTCAATTATTAAAAATTAACAATTATTAATTATACATTTTCAAAATATTAAAAATTACTAGAAAAAAATTGTTATAGATAATAAAAAGTGGTAATATCTAAAAATTAGTATTTAAAATATGAAATTATCTGTAATTATTAAATATTAGTTGTAATCAGTAAAATAATTATTGTTTATTAGTAAAATTAATATAATTATCAGAAATCAATGGTAAATAATAAAAATTAGCATTAAATAATTGTAATTAATAAATAAATTGTTGTGATTATTACTACTTAGTATAAATCATAATTTAATAGTATAAAATAGTAAATATTAGCAGTAATTAATTATATTCATTAAAAACAACATAATATTAGCAAAAATTAGTAAAAATTGGCATTTATCGGTGATTATTAGTAAAAAAAAGTTCTAATCAGCAATAATTAGTTAAAAATAAGCTTTAATTAAAGGTAATTGTTTTAATTTATTAGTAACTGGTATCAAACAAACCTCATTAATGGAAATTGGTAGTAATTAGAGAAAATTTGAGTTATTTTAACTATATTTATCAAGAATTACTATTAATTAGAAAAAAATGAGCTGTAATTTATTTTAATAAGTAAAAATAGTTGAAATTGAAAAAATGAGTATAAATAATTAAAAATAAGACTTAACCCATAAAACATAATAAAAAGTAGCAGTAATTCGTTAAATATTACAATAATTCTGTATATTTATTAAATTAATCATTGATCAGATTTATTTAGTAAAAAGTGCAGTAATTACCATTAATTATTTAAGAATACTTGTAATTAGTGGTCAATATTTAAAATTATATTAAATTAGAAAGAATTTGAAAAACAATGTGTGAAATAATGATAATTAGTAGTAATTAGTATAAATTAATTATAATTAGTCATTCATAAAATATAGTGGTATGTATTTGTACTTAGTAAAAATTAGTTTTATAAGTATATATTAAAAAATAATAGTATTAATTAATGCTAATTAGATTTATGTAATAAAAATAATTGTAATTAGTGGAAATAAATTCAAGCTAATTCTATGTATCCGTTACTAGTAACATTGCTGGTAATTAATTAAAATCTGTTTTAATTATAAAAATTAATGGTAACTAGTAGTAATTAATTCAAATGATAATTGTAATTAATTACTAAAAATATAAGTAATTGGTAAATGATTGTGGTAATTATTAATAATTAGTATCAATTAGTAAAAAATTTAGATAATTGGTGAAAATTATGTGTATTTTGTAATAATTAATTGAAATTAAAACATTAAATGGTTATAAGTAAAAACTACATGTTATTAGAAGTAATTAAATGTAATTAGTAGTAATTAATGGTAAATGCTTAAAATTAATGGCAATCAACAATAATTAGTGGTAATTAGTAAGAATTATATGTATTTTGCATTAATTGTTAATGAATTGCATTAATTTGAGGTAATTAGTACACATTAGTGGTAATTCCTTAAAAATAGTGTTAGTTAATGGTATTTTGTATAAAATAACTATAATTAATAAAAACATGCGACAAATTGAAAAAAATTGCAGTACATAAATAAAATATAATTTAAATTTCTTAATATTAAGATAATTTTTCATAATTCGTGATAATTATTATTAATTATTGTAAATTATTAATAAATAGTTCAAATTACTAATAATAGTGATTAGTAGATACAATTTTTTGATAATTACAAAAAAGTAGAGGTGATTATTAAAAATTTCCAATAATTAATAAAAATTAAATATAAAGTGTAGTATTTAATGGGGTATAGAAAAAAAAATTAATTATTAAAAACCAGCGGTAAATAGATAAAATTAAAAATATTCAGTATTAATTTATAATTAATTATTTTTTTTATTTTATAGTGAAATATACAACTAGGATATAGAAAAGAATATTTGTGATATGATAATGATTGGTTAAATCATCATTTCAATCCAAATTGTTTTGGTATAAATCATGTATATATTGTAGTGGTTGATGTTTTCATATCATTTTCATCATCAAAACAATATTTTCTATATAAAGGATGAATTATTTTTTCTCTGTGGAAAATGTGATATTAGGATGTCCAACATATTTTAAAATGTTTGGTAGGATATATTACAGTTTTTCTTTCAGCATGATTATATTTTTTGTATCAACATAAGGAATGAACATCCATAGAAAATAATAATAATTTCATCCAAATCCATCATAGTTTCAACTATTATTACATGATGTTTATTGAGCATCTTTTACACAATCTATAAGTCCGGATGACGTTCATTTCAATCCTGTGTTAGAACCATCATTATTTTGTGAGTTAATAACGTAAGGTATGGATTACTTATATTCTAGTATTATTAAAATAATATTTTAAGAGTTTGTAATATTTATTTTCTTTTAAATTATATAATATAATTTAAAATATCTATTTTAATAATATGTGATATTTGGTTAAATAACTATTAACTAATAGATATGTTTTACAAAATAATTTCAATAAGATTAGGAGTTTGGTTTATAATTTGAATCATGGTTAGCATTAAATTCATGATTATTCAAGTTATTTCATCTTTAATTATAGTGACAAATAATCCTCATATTGTATCCCCACATATGGAAAGTCGAGTTATAAAGAGGCTCAATAATGTACATTTGGATAGATTCATCTATCTTCTACAAATAGCCATATCATGTTGTTAATTTATGTATCATATCACAACATCATTTTTTCGCCACATAGAACCATCATTTCAATGGATAATGATTAAATAATCCTTACGATAGTGATTCATGGAATCATTTTGACCGGTTATATCCTTCATTGGATTCAGAATCTCATAATGTGTCGTTGTGTCATTATACAAATAGTTTATGTCCATTTGGACCATATATATGTCAATATTATTATTGGATAAATTTCGTAACACTTTACAGTATACCTCCTTATATGTTTTTGAATGATCCATATTTCTTTTCAACATTATCAATTCAAGGACATCTAAAAAAGAATTTTGATGTTTTTAAATCCATTTATATTGGAGATAAATTTGCTATACAATAATGGTTTGGGTACATAATATGTTTTTTTGTAACAAAATTTCCTAATGATAGATGCATTAATGATGATAATTAGTGACTTTTCATCATATGGGATGATAACTTGCTGGAGTACAATTGGTCCAAAATCATGCCTATACTATATGAGTGAATAATAAGTATCCATTGTCATAATTAGATGAAAAATATATCTTATCAACATCTACTATAGATTTCCTCTTATTGATCACTATTTATATAGGAACATAAAAAATTTAACAAATTTTACATTTCAAATATATGGAACTATAATAATGATATAAGGTATTCATATAAAACCAATTTTTTATGAGACATTATATTAGTACTCAAATTCACTAAAAAATAGATGATATTCAGATAGAACACAGTTGAATAAAACTAAAAATTATATGGGAACTTCCATACATCTCATATTTGTTTTCATATAACATATTTTATGTCATGAATATTGAGAAGAATTGTTTTTATAATATATTTTAATATGGTTTTGGGAGGACCTTGTATAACTAAAGATGATATTAAGGAATGATTTTATCTTTCCCAGATTTATAGGCAACTAGATCTTGAGTTGTTTTAAAATCACGGATCAGATAAGATAATAAATCTACAACTAGTGTGTGTAGTTTCAAAAGTAAATAGTTTACTTTTTTGTTAGTGAATTTTATATTTGTTGATTTCATATAGATATATTTCCAATTTGGATAGATGTGTCATAAATGGTAATATTAACAAATTAAAAAGTCAAGAGTTCAATATAAAATGGAAATACTCTTACGGATTATATTTAGATATTAGTCGAAATATTTCAACTGGTATTAACAAACATAAATATCAAAAAATATTATGATAAATTTATGTGGTGATAATATACTATGATGCACATAGTATAATAGAAGAACATATTTTCTAAATTTTATATCTTGTGAAAAAAAAATCATATTTAATTTTTTTGATTAATTGGAACATTTGATATTTTATATTCTTTTTGAAGCATTATGTGGATGAACAGTACACATCCAATGGATGTCCCCATATGAATGATAAATACTTAAAATGTTGTAAAATAATTTAATAAAGAACCTTATAGAGGATCCATTCTAGAGACATATTTCTAGGGGAATTTTAGTTTTTTATATCAGTAATTCCATTCCTAATTTCCCTCAATACAAAAATAAATGGTCTATAACAAGGGAAATGTTGATGATTCAATCAATATTAATGTATCAATATTTAATAATACTCAAACTGGATTTGGTAGAGTTAATGAATGAAGGATTTCTGAGGATGACCATCACATATTTCATAGAGAAATTCTTCTCTACTATAATAAAATGACAACATATGTATAGTTTGTTCTACTATAACCTATTTTGTATATTTTTTAAGTAAAAATAATATTATATTGGTTCAAGAATAAATTGTGATCATATAAAGAAATAGTATTTTTCAAATTAAACAAGCTACTCTTGAAGAATGTTTGTAAAATAATTTTCCATACTGTTTTCAAAACATGCAAAGTAAAAGGTTTATGGTTTATAATATGAATTCATTTTTTTATATTTTCATTGATATTATTAGGCTAACCATATATCTTATAAATTTTAAAATTAATTGTGTGGATTGAGTATTCCACTGTCCAATATGATTAATTCTCTTAATTCTTATGTGGTGAATGGTTTTTATTATCAAAACATGTATAAGATGAAAAAAATACAATTAATAGTGGACTTTTCTTGACACAATATCACTGTAATGAATGTGAAGTATACATTTATATCCCTATTGATTAAATAATTGTGTTATGTTATATGTGAATGAATTACGTAATTATCTTTAAATTTCATCGGTTAGATACTGATAGAGGATTTTATGTTCATCCACAAAGAGGAATTATTGATATTAAATATAACTTTATTCTAATATTAAGTGAATGTTATTTTATCTCCATGAAAATAAAATTTATTATGAAAATTATTTATCTATATAAATATATTTAATCGATCTATGGGAAATTATAAAAAAAATATTCATTAAAATTAGTTTATACAAATTAAATTTTGTTCTGTTGAAGTGTGTGGATTTATAATTTTTCTAGAGACATCTCTAAGGATATACTTTTAATGAAGAGACATGAATACTAGTGATAACACCAAAATATTATAGTTATATGGTGATGATGATTTTGATGATATTATAAACTAATTGTAAATAACAACAAATGGTGAGACATGATATCCTATGGAAATTGATGATACTAATGAAGAAAAAAATGATATTAACATAGTCATATGTGATGATGAGGATGTAGATTAAGATGTAATCAACAAAAATATTGGGATAAACCTAATTAATATATATATATATATATATAATACTCAATTTCCCTTGTTTTATGACATCTTTCTTTTTGGGTTTCTGATGGAAGACTATTTTTTATATTATTTTATGTCTGTTTGGGGAGCCTATGCTTTACGGTGGTGAGTTTTGTTCTTATTTATAGAATAATAATGATGCTGAAAGTTCACTAATGACTCAGAGTGGTCATGGACTTATGAGATTTATGATTATCATCTTTATTCCTGAGTGATGTACACATATTCATTTCGATAAATGCATCTGGAGGCTTTTTAAGTGGAATATTTTAGTTAATTTTCATTAATTATAATATTTTTTTATTAATTTAATAATTTAATATTTTTTTGATTGTTTGAACTATTTTTTCATATATTTCATAATATAGTTTTTGGACATTAGAGTGTTATCCTGTGAAGAAATTTTTTGGCGCATGGGTGATGTGGGATTATATTTATAATGATGTTTGATCAAGAATGTTTTATCATTTGAGGGTAAATAAAAAACTATAGTTATCTATAAATATATTTAATTATTAACTTTCTATAATAAATTATATTTTGGGTTTATTCTATTTAATTGAATAAATAATTGGAAACTCTATTTTGGATGCTTGAGAAGTCTGTATGCATGAACATTGATGTTAGTGTTTTTCACAATATGAAGAGGAAATAATTTTAGAAATGATATGTTACAGTTTTTTAATAGTATTCCTACGAATATTGAAAAACTTATTTCTCATCTCGTGTTTTGGATTTATTGTATTCCAACTATATATGAGATAATTTTCATACAAGATATTCAATAGGTAGGAATAATCTAGGATGGAATGATGTGACACATCTAGATCGTTTTTGTACATTCAACACTCATCAACGACATTTGGTATGTACTTTTATTTAATATTTTATCTGAATTTAAATATAAACAATATATATTTTACTCATATAGGTTGTTGAAGATCCTAATATTAGGGAGTTCAACGTTATTATATGTATGTGCAGTGATCCTATCACTAGAGATATTACAGGTTGTCTCTAGTGTTATATTATGGTCAATATTTTATTAAAAAAATTAAAAAAAAAATAATACTTTAACTATTTTTATTTTTAAATTGAATATGAATAATTCATATAAGTCATTAACTACTCATATATATGATTAGAGACATGATTATACTGTGGTTTAGGCCACTATTGTCGAAGGATTTGATGATGCATCATGGATGCAGGAGGCTCAATATAAAATCAAGAAATTAGGAGTTATTGTTTTGGGTTATGGATTGTTGAATGAAATTTATTGGGGGTACAACAATATGGGTAATTTTCATCTCAAGGGATGATCATTTAGAGTCTTTGACATTAGATTTGTAGTATTACGAGTAGCTAAGAGCTTAGAGTGAGGTAATAGTGTCCATGTATAATGAGAATGAAAAAAAGTTTCAATAAAAGTTATAGTAATAAGAGGAGATGCATCAACAACACCAATAGTAGCACCAGCTAATGAGGTAGTACATGTATTGTCTATATTATGGTGTAGGGATAAAATTACCCCCACCTCTTCTTCTAGGTGACCCTCCCCCTCCCAATCCATATAACCCCCTCTGTAATGATTGATAAATTATATACTCATTTATTATGTTAATAATTTAATTAAAATATTGTGTGTAATATTTTAATTATTTTATTTGTTTATAATTTTATATATTACATATTTTTTAATTATATTAATGTTTCTATAAATATTAATATTTCAATTTATAGTTTTTTTAAATTTATTTGTGACATGATGACACACCATCACAAATACCTATTTTTGGTGGGTGTGTCAGCCCATTAAAAATACTATAGTAAATAATTCATGAAACATAAACTTTTGGTGGGAGAAAATCCTATTGAAAATAACAATTTTTTAAACTATGGAATGGAAAAAAATACTATTTTGTGAATCCATTTTCAGATATGGTTTAATTATAAATATAACCCTTCGTGAATACACCATTTTCTAGTTGTGTTTTGATAATGATGTAGATGGATTGGATGAGTTATTTTTAGATACATACATGATGAAATATATATGAATGTAATATGTTATTATATATCTGTACGTCGGACATACGACCATTTGAAATATGGTCAATGGACATATAACCATTGATCATATAGTGGTTGGATTTATGTCTATTGGATATATAGTGATTGTATGTAAATGTATCTATTATATATATGGATGTTGTTAAATTTTTATTAATATGTTTAAATTATAGTAATTTTAAAATAATATATAAAAGTTTAATCAAATAAAAGTAATTAATTAGAATAAATTATTATAGAGATATAGATTTTTTATTAAATATTGTTGTGATTATTAATTTCAAAAAAATGATTTGATATATTTATATAATTAATATAATTATTTTCATTCCATCAGTTTTATATAACTGAAAGATTGTTATATAACTTATTTGAATGAGATGTGATTAAAATCAACTAATATTATGAAATATACTCTATAAATTTTTTTAAGAGTTCTGTATTTTTTATTTATAATTTTAACTGATCACTTATAATGGATTATTGTAATATTAATTTTTTAAATGTATTAAAAAAAAATTAGTAATAATTTTATTTTTAATTATTATTAATTAATATTAGGTGAACATTTCTTGAAAAGATGTAATTTTCCTATAATAATAGTTTACTATGTATTTAAGGATTTAATATTAAAGACAAAATTATTTTATTAAGATATAAAAATAGACAAAATTTTGTAAAAATTATTAATCATCAATTATTTATTAGGTAATATGGTCAATTTAAATTTTTTATCATGTAAACAAGTTATTACTGTAAATAGTGCATTCCACCAGTAAATATTAAAAACTATAAAATATTATGTCTATTTGAAATGGTACATTTAATTTATAGAAAATTAAAACTGGATACTAGAGTTAGTATTTATTTTATTTTATTTTTCCACTTATTTCCCCCATTTTATTTAAAAATGACATTCTCTGACCATTATGTAATGATAAATTTCCAAAATTACGCAAAAATTAATCGATAAAATGACATATAAACAATAAATTCCAAAATAATTCAATAATATAGATATATAATTAATATACAAATTTTTTTACTATACTAAAGTATTCTAATGTTTTTTCCATCTAGTCCAAATAAAAATTACAAAATGAACCATTACAAATGAACTTATATTTAGAAAGATAAAATTAATAAATGAATCTAGTTCATTGTTATCATTTTAAATTACCTTCTCATATCAACTCCTTATAAATTTATTTATCCTCTATTTTGATGTTCAATTAAAATTAGTTATTTTGAATATAATTGTTACTAATATTATATAAAATTAAATTCAAAATCAATTTTTTTATAGTATGTTCTTTTTTTAGTCAGTTACCTGCAAGAATGATCCTATAAAAACATTAATATTCATATACAAAATAAGTACCATGACATAAATATTGGAAATATTTAATATTAAAGAGTAACTTGTGTTATTGATATGTTATTTTAAGGATGTTAGAAATATTATTGGTTATTATAATGTAACTTTTTGTTATCAGAAAATTACTTGAATATTGACCAACATCTAATCCATTCATGATTACCATACCCATAAATTTTATAAAATGAACGTAGGAATTATTAAATAATCTAGTATAAATGGGTGGACTACCAGAAATAATTTGTGAATAATAAACTTTTAGCAATCAATAACAATCATGATTTCTATTACAAAACATGTGTTATATAATAAAAATTTCATACATTTGATGATGAATATAAAAAATAACTAATATATTTGAAATAAATGATTAAATTTCAAGAATATAAATTGTATTATATATATGAATAATTTTATTAAATAATTGATTAATGTGGTTATATTTTTCATACATGAGTTAAAACTGCCTCCATGGACGTCACGTGTAATTGTAAGAGATTTTTTTCCAATCTCAAATTGAAATTGGTATTATTAGTAATAAATATATTTTAAGGTAAATTTTTTATTTATAAAAAACAATAAATTTTCTTATAATCTAGTTATTTATAGTGCTTACACATCTCCCTATTATTTCAACTCTATTTGGTTCACCATTCAATTGAATGATTACTTGTATGTAGAACTGCCCTTATCACATATTTTCATTAAGGAATATTTATCCCCATTATTTATTATTTATTTTGTTTTATAAAACAGGTTATCTATACATATATGATTTATTAATTTATATTCATTTGATTCTTGAATAATATTACAAAATAATTAAATAATTTTTTTTAACATTTTATTCCCACTTCATTATATATTTAATTTGTTTTTCTTATCAAAAGTGTGGAATGAATCTCATTTTTCTCCTGATTTCCACAAGATGAGATTTTTGTTCAATATTCATTCACTTATCATTACAAATAATCCATTCCAAAATATCATGATTTTCATATATTATTTTCCTATATTTTATAAAACATTATTTGATTTTAAAACAAAATTGTTAAAATTAAATGATATGTCTTCTCATTTTTTATGAAAATCTTTAATACCCTTAAAAATCATATTCCAACCATATCAATATCCTTTAATTTTTCTTATGCTTCATCGAAAGTATGATTGAATGATACCATCCTCTTTCTCTCTCCATATTTTGGACGAATGTGTGTTTTGGATGATGTCATTGAACCCAATAAACTACTGGACTTTTTCATGTATTTTATGATGGTATTGTATATAATCCATAACATATGAAATGATTTTTTCTGATTTTTTTTCACATTCATTTTGAACTTCATTATGCTATTCAAAATTCATATGTCATGTTTTTCATGTATCATGATTAGTGATTCATGTTTCCATGACACTATAACTCATGTCTTCTGTTATGTCAAAATCCATATTCAATGATTCATGATTAATGACCATTGTTTTATTCAGAATTATTTTATTATTTTATGTTTGGGAATATTGATTATGTTCTCATACTAATATGTTCATATTATGGTCAATTATAATCATTGATTATTATTTATTACATTTACCATTATTATGTAGTCCTGATATCCCTTTTATAATGTTTCTACTCTCAATTCTATAATGAAATGTATTGTGTATGACATTTCTATAAGAGTGTTTGGAGAATATTTAATGCAGATATGGAATATTGTTTATAAAATAATTCAATAATGTATCTAGTCTCCAAAAAAACTGACCCTATATTCTTTGGGTTAATGATTTATTTTTAGATATAACTAATTTTCTTGATAGATATTTGTAATATGAATATTTGTTATCACTGGGTTGTCTTAGGTTATATTATAGAGGGGTTTAAATATTTTTATGCATTAGGTATGAAGAATAAGGGGATAAATTTTAAATAAACCTATGTTGAACTATATATGATTTAGTATGAACCTAATATATGGTAGGTTTATATATTTATGTAAAAATTTATGAAATAATAGGATTAATTTCATTAGTATTTTATTTCTTACGCTGGATATTATTATTTAGTACTATTGTTAATAATATTTGATTTTGTTGAATGATAAAATATATAATCATAAAACATTATTGTTTACATGTATGATCATTATTGAAAACATATTTTTTGATCAGAGAGATATTCATTACTTTATTTATTGAAATATATATAATAATACAAATACTTATCCTAAATTTTTAAATGACGAATTATCATTGAAGACATCTATTGGTGTTGTGATCACATCCATTGTCTATAACTCATTTTTATACAATTTTATAGGAGTAAATTCCATGAAACATTAATTATACTCTCTTTAGAAAAAAAAATTATTTGATTTTGGAAATTTATAGGCTCTATCTACATAGACTTCATATTAATTTAATGGATATGAAATTCACATTTTATATTCAAAAACATCTTATGACTATCTATTAGTTAATGGATAATTGATAACTCCCTATTGAAATCACATATATTATATGAGCCCAATTATTAAATCATGAGGGATATTTCACTCAAATGGATGGGGATAAACTCAATATTGATGACATTCCATGATTAAATGAATATGTTGGTGTTTTTTTAAAACGAGTTTCTTAGCCGTCCATTGTATCTTGTTGATGATTTTTCAAAAGAACTCACAGTGGATGATACGATAATATGAAATAATCCTTATATAATGTCGTAGGAAAAATTATAGGAAATGAAGAATAGACTCTAAGAGTACCTAGATATGAGATTTATACACCCATGATATTAATTATGCGATTCAGAATCTCCCTTATTTGTGAAGTAATATTGATCACATTATCTCTATATTTATTATCATGATCATTCCATAATAATTATAAAGAACATATATTCTCTAACACATTTTGATCTATATGATAAATCAATAAATAGGGCCTCTATAGTTCCCAATAACTGAACCTAGATCAATGTATCAACAATTATGTGTATAAAGATAGGATTTACCCAAGGAAACCATATATATATGATATTGGAACTATGAATTCATAATTATTCCTTCAAAATTCATATATTCACATTCTTCTATCATGGATCTATTAAATAGTTCCTTCAGATATTACCTCGATCAATTTTTAATAGTATTTATCGAGGATGTTAACATATATTCTATGTTTTAAGAAGAGAATGATTATCATTTTTTTTATTTTTATAAGGTCATTGAGAAATGAGAAACAATAATCTAAATAATAATTTTGATCTACTGCTATATAAATCATCATTATTAGGTCATGTAATCACAAGAATGTGTATACCTTTATTTCAATCAAAAATAGAGGTGTTTTAAAGGGATATATACAATAACTCTGATAGTGATCCGTAGTTTTCTTATATTGGATGGATATTATTGACTCATTACAATAAATTTCTCTGTACATTTAAATCCATTAGCCAAGTTTACATGGAATGGAGTCAGGTTTCTATCGATAGATGAATGAAAATAATATTTCAATTATAATATGTAAAGTATAGTCACTAAAGATATACTAACATTCCTCTATAATAAATAATTTTTAATTATATTTAGTGACACATTAAAGAATGGATTTGGTTATTTTAATAGGTAAAAAAATAGTTGTATCATTTTCCTCAAATCAATTAATGATTCTTTATCAAAATTATATGACAAATTATTATCATAATGATTTGATAGTATTTTCATTAATAATATAAATTCATTATCTCTATGGTAAAAAGTTTTATACATATAATGATAATGCGATAAATTTTTTTATATTACCATAGATATAGATAAACATGATGCAAAGGATATCATTAGAGTTATTTAGGGAATATATCAACTCAATATGTCAACACAATAAGAATTATGTAATATTTAAGAATCTATTAGTATGAATGATGATGATACCTTATCTATGATTAATGTTAAATGCAGCATAACAATCATAGATTGGTAATGGATCTCCTTTGAAAATATAAATAGATTTGGTAAATCTTATATTTCCCAAATTACTACACAATCATCAATCCATGTAAAAATCATAGAGGAAAATATGCAAGATCTATAGCTACCAAAGAACATATATAATATACCTTAATTTACCATTGACCATGATGTAATAATAAAATTTGAGAAATAAATATGTGTTCCATGAATACCAGAATTGAATGGGTTATGGGATGATGAAGATATCTCATCATTCTATATCTATTCTTAAATTAAACATAAATATATGTATATATCAATAATATATTTTTAGTGGGAATACATTATGATATTATACTACTTCTATATCTCATAGTTTTTCTTGATGAAATACACTATTTTCAGTTTCTAACGTTTACATTTCATTGAATTTTAGTTTTCTAATTTTAACTCATAGTTATTACATTTATGGTCTAAATGAAGATATTATATTTTTTTCATAATTAAACATTGAGTTGTATATAATGTATTATAATAGTAACCTATAATTTTTTGAGATCACTGTGGGAAGTTAGATGATCAATCCAAATCCATATAAGGAATAAAGGGATGCTTTAGTTGCTATAGAAGGAACACATGAAGCACTGGTATTCCACTATAGTGAATTACCTAGGAGAATCCATATGGGAACAAGAAAATATCAATAGTAAGTACACCATCCAAGCAGTTGAGGAGAATAATTTAACTATTGGAAGCATTAAAATCAAGAAGATTCTTTGTGAGACTACCAGATTATGGGTGGGAACATTTGGCTTGTTGGTGGAATTAAAAAACCAATTCAAATATTATTAATTTGGTTTCATTTTATTCTCTAAAAATTATATTAATGATTCTTAATAAATATATAAAATTATATACTATTTCTAGTCCTATTTGGGTTTATAAATTGGTCTCCTTAGGGGATTAGAAGATCTTCCTCAACAACTCAGTTAATGAAAATACCAAAATTGTGAATCTGATCAATCAGTTATGTTTTTCTATCTAATGGTAAACCTATAGGGGAGCATATCATACTTCCCTTAAAATAAAATTCCATTTTTTAATTAATATCAATTTCTATCATCTTTCATTATCTCTATATCTCTCATATTAATTTTTAAATAATTTTTGAGAGATTAATGTAGATGATTGGTAATTTTTCTACACTAAAAAAACACCCATTCTACTAATCTCCTTCGAAAGTGGTTTATAACTAATAATAAATGATTGATGTGTTACCTGATAACAAGAAATATCAAGAGGGTAATAAGAACCATAAATTTTAAGGACAAGTCTCAAGTCTTTGATCAAGGGAGAAAAAAAAATCTCAACCTGAAGGCAAGATGTAGGGGCTCACACTAAGATATTTATGAAATTATGTTTTCAACAGTTAATTATATAACATACAATTTATTATTTTTATTTAATAATGAAATACATAATTTATTATGTTTTATATCATAATTTTTCTATGAAAAAACATATAATATATATTGAAATACTTTTTCATGTACAAATATAAATTATTATATAATCATTTATATATAATTATTTTTATTTTTATCATTAAATATTGTCTTACTTTTTTAAGTGTATCTCAATACTATTACCAACTACTCTAATAAAAAGTTGGTATCAAATTAGTAATTTTTTTCAAATTAAAAATATCCATGTTTTGGAAATTATGTTATCATGTTTTTTAATTGTTATATAAAAATGATCTTAGATTGTGTTATGAATTTATTCATCCTAAATGATTTATTTATTCACTACATTCATGATGTAATTTTTCTCTTATTGAAATGATCCTATTTTTTAGAACAAATAATACTCCAATTTCAAAAATAAAATACAATATTTTCTAAGTATCGTAAGTTAATCTATCTTGAAAATGTTTACAAACAAATATGATCCTACTAAAAAAGCTACATATAAGTGGAAACCTTGTAATATTAAATACATTGAGTTTAATAGAAAATCTAATAACACTCTACGTTTTAGTCTTCAACGAAATTTTTTTATCATGATTAAATATTTAAAACTAAATAATAAATATAGAAATATCTTGAAGTAACTCATAAAGGTAAAATCAGTTTTTCTAACTCAACTCTTATAAAAATATGTTTTATTTTTAAATGGATTGAAGCATAATTTACTAATCGTTTAACATTTTTATAGATGTGTTACAAAATTTAAAAGTATTTTATCAATGTTTTTAAATGAAATGAAAACATTTTATTTATCACTTATAATTTTAAATATTCATTATATATCCAATATAAAATTTATCACAAGACAAAATGATAAATGTTTCTGTGAAGAATTCAATTTTTCTGGACTATGGAAGGGATTCCCTACCCACTAAATCACACACTCACTTTTAAAATAAAACCATAATAAAATTGATTGAGAATTACCCAAAATTAATTTCAAATATGACATGGTTTGTGATGTATTAAAAATGATAAGCAATAAGAAATTTCATTAAAATATAAAAAATAATTTCTTCTTCTAATGATATAAAATTATTTATTATTGATTTATTAAAACCATATCAAACTGAATATCTTGGAGTTAAATCATATAATTTTGTTTTCTTCTATCATTAGATGATTGACTTTGGATTACATATTATTTTATAAATGTGAAGCTTTAAAATCAATCAAAATATTTTCTATTAAATTTGAAAAAAAGAATGTAAAATTATTTATATTATAAGTGATCATGTTAGATAATTTGGAAAAAAATCTATGATTTATTATCTTATCAAGTTTATAATCTTTCCTTTTAAGCTTCATGAACCAAAAAATGTTTTATTGTAATGATGAAAACAAAATATAAAAGTAATCTCATGATGTATTTTAAAATAAATTAATTTTGAAAATTATATTTGAGTTGAGGCCATTGATTCTTCTTGTTTAATCATTTATTATGTTCTCAAAGGAGATTTTCTCAAAATGACCCCTTATGTAGTTTGGAAAAATAAAAATTTTAAATTCATTTGTTTATGTCATAATTAAAAATATTTTATTCTCAATACGAAATACAATCATGGAAAATTTGAATCTAAACATAATTAAGCTATAATTCATGGGTACTCCAACTCAAGAAATGCATACCAAGTCTTTATAATAAAGACTAAAATGTTACATGAATTGAATAAGGTTGTTTTTTTAATATTTTCCAAAATATCATTTTTTACTTTTTAAATGATATTTTCTCTTCATATGATCTAGTCCAATCTAATAAAGTTGATGCTGAAAAAAATCATCATGAAGTTCATTGCCTATTGTTTTTAAAAAAAATTAAGGCTATCCACATGAACATTTAAATGGATTTTTTTCAGGTGGGATGTAAAAATAAAATATTATTCCTAAATTAGATTCAAAATCACACCTTTATCTCCCACATAGAACACCAAAATGTGAACAATAACATTAATGATGAATATTGGATTCATTAGAGGAAAAAGAAACTAAATCATTTCACTAAAAATGGTTATGTAATATCCTCGAATGACCAAATGATCATACCATCATATGAAAAAAGGGTTTTTATGAATATTATAGATGATCTTAGTAATATGACTAGAAATATTGTCCATCAAGTATATAATGGTTATAAGCAATATGAACTCATTTACTATGCTGAATCCTTTTCCCATGTTGGTCGGTGAGTATCCATTATCATCATATTGAAATTATCCTATCAATTTAATTACTATTTTATTAAAATATATTTTAAATGTGTAGTGGCAATTTTTTTGAACCCGATAAAATTATAATGGGATATTTATATTTTGCTTTGATGGGGGATAATTTCAAAAAATATCCTATTAATGTTAATATGAGTTTTAGGGCACTTAAAAATTAGTTTCTTTAGAATATGGTAAACTCATGAGGGTCTATCATGTGTTTCATTAATTTTTTAGAGTATAGGGTAATCAAAAATCAAAATGAGGAATAACTGGTTGGGGTACACTTTTTTCAGAAACGGTGTGGCCAACAAGGTAATCTTGTGTAGAAAAACCAATAAACATGGAGGTGTAACATAGTTGGAATAATGGTTTGAGAGGATCCCTAGTGCCATAATACATTCTAAATTTCATGGAAATTGGAGACACACATGGTTTTTTCATGGCATCACAAACCATGTGCATGAATCCTATGACCATACTCCATATGTAGAATCCTTATAATTCATTGTCCAAACCCACATCCAAACTAGGTGGCTCATTTATGTTTATGAAAACTATAAATAATTACCACCTACCTTATTTCATTTTTCCATCCCATTCCATTCCCCTTAACTATGCGCAACAACCCCCTCATTAAAGAATCTCCTCTCCTCTCCTAGGGATGGACATATTTCCTCTACTCAATACCAGATTAGATCATTGTAATGTTCATTTTATAACCATATATGAGAATATGAATCCTCTATAATTTTATATTTGTATATCTTCTAACCACTTGTGATATATTTGTGTTAGTTAATTCACCATAGTTTTATAGTGCACATATGTTTCATAATTTTAACTTTAACCAAAAAAAACAAGGCCTTGATATTACACATTTCGGTCATCCCAAAGATAAGGTAGGTGGTCCATATATTTTCCCATAATTTATTAGTGATTTATAATTTCCACCATTGTGTTGTGAACCATTATTTCTGTGGGATGGATATTGAATTTTATGGATAATTTTTTGAACCATAAACATTTAATTTAGTAGTCATTGTTGATTAAATTATGCATGTTAATGCTTATTAATCTCTAATTTGAACCTCCATTAAGTTTAGAACCCTTTTATAACTTAAATATTATAATGTTTTTCTAATAATAGTTATTATCTTGGTGTGATATCTTCTAAAATGTAAAATTTTAGTTAAATTGAACCATGGGAGTATATGAACCTCTTTTTTGTATCACATACTTATGAAATCATATCCTATGTGGATTGGTACAAATTATAATTTCACAAACATGATGAGTTTTATATGAAAATTATTCTAGAAAGTCCTACCTTATTACATTGAATGTATGAGTTATCTTACATCAGAATTACGATTTCCCCTATTCATTAAATACAATTCATGAAAAGCATTAACAATTTTGAGTAATATATAATTCAATAATTCATATGCCTATGGGAATGGCTGTAATTATAATTCCCTAGCTATGTGTTAAAGCATTATAAAGCACATGGAAATTAATTCTCATAAATTTCCATGAATAATTGTTATCGAGCCTTTAATTTTTTAAATGATTTAATTAAATGTCATATTCCATTATCTATACTCAGGATCCTTCTTAAAGAACTCAAACAAATGACTCATAGGTTGTTGATACTTTATGCCTAGGGAGAGATACCTATTTTGTCTTGGACTGGATCACCATGCATTTGATTTAACTACATAGGAGAAATATTTGTTCTATTAGAGAACCTGTGGATAGGATCAGGGGAATTATGGTTACACCATTCTAGGAGTGATACTCGGACCCTATTGTGAGATACTAGGGATGGACATGGAGGGGATATGTTTTATATTATGTGGAATGTGATACATGAAATTCCATTTAAGTATTACAAGGGATGGAGTCCTTCAAATTTGGATAATTTTTATTATCTTGGTGAAATAATTTGGGTACTATATAATATTTTTCTTGTATAGGACCATGATTCAATTTAATTTGACACATGATATTCATCTTAGAATGAATAAAATAATGTTAATTAATTAAATTAATGAACACATCCTCAAAACCAAATCACATTTCAAGGATCAATACCATCATTATTCAATGTTGTTATTACCTTTTATTACAGAATATCATTTTTATATAATATAACATTATTCGAATACATTTTTTATTAGTCCAATGTTGGTATGGTTTCCCATGTGACCCTTAGGAATGTGATCTACCTTATTTATATTTATTTATATAAATCATTAACATTCATAGATATACAGTGCTATAATTTATAATCATGAACTAGATTAAGCTTTTCTCAATTTGTGATGGACTACAAAGTATATCTCACACCCTTCATGACCAACCATTTCAATGGGTTTCCTATAAAGATATCATATTCACATGTCTATGGATTATTTATTATGTTGTGCATTGTGCATTGGAGATAATGAGTACATGATCGATAAAGTACTCAGGGTGATTATGGATTTAGAATTTGGTGTTTTTTTGACTATATTATACAAGAAGATGTATTTTCTTCTTATAAACTATAGCATCATGTGTCATGAATGAATTCGTTTATAATTGGAGTTGTCCACTTTTATTCTCTAATTATATTCTACTGTCTCTTTTTTTTAGATTTTTATATTTCTTTAACACTATCAGACTCCGGCCATAAGGTATTGTCTCCCCACCATACTACCATTTACCCTCACTACTATTCGATAACCTCTATTTTATGGGGATTCATGCATGGAGAAATGTTGTGATCAATTTGGATGCCAATTTAGTGGTTAGTTGCACTGAGATTTTAAAAAGTGTTATCAAAGATTTTCTTATTTTGTCTCGCAATTCAGGTCTAGTAGATAGGATACTAGAAATGTGTTTGTTAGTGTAAAATAGCCTTTTGTGGAAGTGATCATCTATTGTAAGAGATAAATTACAATTGTCCATAGATGGGGTTGTTGCTCACTCAGTTCATTATTAGACTCGATTACGATTTAACCATGAGTGATTGAAGTACTTTATACTACATATTGGTTTATGATATTCATATAATATTACCCATGGACTAGTTAGAAAATGAATTAGCACTACATGAATCCTTATAGACACATAAGTATTCACATTTCACGAAACTTATATGACATATAGATTTAATTTCAATTTTTTATGAAATTACTTGATGTGTTTGTTTACAATGAATTTTTATTCCATGTTATTAATTTTAAAGACATTTTTATTTTTTTACCTTCTTAGTTATTTCATTAGAATTATTTTTTTATTAAATATAATTTGTGATTTATCTTTTTTTCTGAACCTTAAAACTTATTTGAATAATTTATTGAATATTTGTTGGTTTTATTATATGATTGGGTGCTTTCTATACATAAACAGTAGTTTTAAAAAATCATTACATGCTTGACCCATAAACATTTATTTTAATAGGATGAAACATATTGGTTCTGATTACATGGAATCTAATTTGTAATTTACAAAATGAATGGGTTATTTATATATAGGAAAATGTAAACCCATATAGTTGAACCATTTTGGATGAGAATTATTTTCAAAATTACTCTAGTAAAAATGTTAATACAGATATATTTTTCTTTTATCCAAAATAAATTGGATGTGGTTAAATGGGTTCCTTCCTATAATCACTAAATTTTTTGGGATCCATAGAAGATGATAAGTAGTAACACTTATTACTAAGACATCATTTATGTTCAACATATATTTAGAGATTGTGGGGTAATCATAAAAGTTATTCAATTTTATTTATAATTTAAAATTAAATTTGATGCATTTATAATGTTTTGTTCCCTCTTTTGTGGGAATGAAAATCCATATGACTCAACATCCAAATTCACAGCTTGACCCATGTAAATTAATTGAGGATAATATTTGAGAGACATAACTGACTCAACCAATGTAGTTTTTTCATGGTTCCTTGTGCTTTTGAGATAAACCCAATAATGTTGGATTAAATAATAATGTGTTAAAATGATATAGTTTTATAAAGATAAAATAGAAATGAATTAATGGGACCATCGTAGGCCCCTATATCTTTTATTCATTCGTGATTATCCTCAAGGGGGAATAGTTATTTTACATACATAAGGTTTTTTATAGTATCAAATTTCATTTATATAGTTTCACATATAATATAATGGTGGAATATTACATGAAAAGAGCATCATTAAATAATTAAAGACGTATTATTTCAATTTGAGATAGAATTAAATGGGGTGTCACTTAATTAAATATATATTTCAACATAAATAGTGGTTTCCAATATATATTAAATTTTACATTTTCATTAATTTATCCAATTGTGAATATTTACATTTAAATAAATGATGTTTAAAATTGGGATTTATGTAATCAATATCCTAATTATGAAATATATCATGACAAAAAATAATGTTTTAAAAGAATTTTTTTTCAAAATAAATATCTTGTAGCTTATGTATTTTTTTAAATGATGTTCCTTGTATAAATGTTATTTCGGACCGGTACATGATGTTAATTTTGAGTCCATAGTTTCCTAAGTTGTAACAACACAAATAATTATATATTAAGTCATTTTGAAATACAATAATATTTATAAATAAGATATTAAATATAAATTAAAAGAGACACAATGTATGGTAACATACCTGGCATGCAACAATGTGTTTTTTCAAAATCATATGTTGCACACAAGTTTTAGTTATATAGATAAATAATAGACAATTAATATTGTTATTTTCAATAATAAATAATACTAGACATTAAATTAGTTGGAATAAATACAACTTAAAAAGTTTTATTTACTATTGTTTATTAATGTTTTTTAATTTCATATAATAAATTTTATAGATCTAAAATTTGTATAATTCCAATTTTCTGATTAAAAGATGTAATGTTTTTAAAAGGTAATTTTTTTCTTTTTGATTTAGAAAACAATCTAAATAAACTTTTTGACAACTGTATAGGTTCTCTTTGAAGAAATGAATTTTTTAATTAGGATAGTGAAATTAAAATATTTTTTTAATAAACATTGGTATTTTTCTGATGACTATTATTTTATCTAATATAGAAAAAATTGAATTTTAATTCAAAATTGGTTTTTTGTCTGATTTATTTATATACCTTGATTTTTTTAATTGTTTTTGTAGTTAATAAAAATAAAATTTAATCATTTATTTGTATGTTGGTCATTGGAAATAGTGTGAATTGAAATTAGATATGAAAATAATTTAACCATTCACTTATATAAACTCCATATTTATTTTTTTCTGAGTAATTAATTGTAAATTAAAATTTTCCAATTATGTGAGTTGAATTGTATAAAATTTATTCCAAGATTAAAATTAAAATGTTCAATTAGGTTGTAAGGTCAATTCAATTTTTATGTATGACAAATATACTATGGGAAGAAAATTTTTTACCATAGTAAAAGTAAAATTTTTATAATGGTTAAAGGTTAAATTTTAATTGTAAAATCATAACATACATAATAACAACATCATTAAAAGGATGGTTGAGGTGTTAATCAACCCTAAGTAGATGATAAACGATTAATTACAACCAAATAACATGGAATTTAATGCATCATTTATATGGTTGTATTTTCAATATAAATTAATCAATACAGTAATAACTTGAACCCACTTATCCTCACGTATAAATACTATTCATCCACCTCCAATTTTCAAACCTCGATACCTTTTATGTTCTCAAATATCAAACCAGTCATCTTAACCTCACTTTCCCCATGTACAACATTTTACTAGTCTCACAAAAAGACCAAATATAAGGTCCTCTAGGGTCTTTCAAGGAGTAGACATTCAAGAGGAAGATAAAGGACATACAAGACATGTCAAACATGAGGTAAGGGAATATCATAACCAAATTTACATTCTTATGGATAAAATCATACTTATTGATTATCTCACTTCAATCATATGTGTGAAATAATGATTCAATATCTAATATTTTATTTCTATCGTGAATTTCATTAAACGTTTTTATGAATTTTTTTATATTGAGAATTTGACTTTCTGTATAAAATGACAAAATAAATGATTATTTAAAGTATATGGAGAAAATAGATTCTTTGAATCCATAACCATAATTTTATATTTTGATTCCTCTATAAGATAAAAGGTATATATATGATAATAAATACCAAAATCCATTTTTATTTTTTTGGTATTGAAAATGTTTTTGAGAGTTAGTTGATTATATCAATATCATGAAATATATATTGTGATTGAAATGTGAAATGTTATTTTTCTTGTATGAATTATTTATGTGTTGTTATTATGTTTTAGTTCCTTCGAATTATATATTGATATGGGGGTTCTACAATATAAGTATAGAAGGTGGGTCCATGATATCTCTCGAATTCATTTGGCGATGAGATGGAGTTAAACAGTAAGGTTTCTCCTAAGAGATTTACAGAATATAATTTTATGGGTATTACAAACATAACCATGAATGTTACTCACCATGTTTCAATAGAATATAAAATTTAAGAATGATATGATTTCTGTAATATACCTTTCTTATTATGATTATTAATAAATATTTTAAGAAATCATAATATTTCATATTGTATGTGAATGAGTTATTATTTTAAATGTCAAATGAATGATTTTATGGGTTTATAATATTAATGTAATAATTTTTTTATTCTTTATTTTATATCCATTACCAAGATTTTTTGGTTCATCCTATTTTTTTAATAGGTTTTCACATTTTATGTGGATGAGTTCAACAAATGAATAAGTCGGAATATTTGTATCGAGAAAAGAAAGCATGTTTTTTATTTAAAAGGGTTTACGTTCGTGAAAATATTGATAATATTGTGGTAGTACCATATTTTATGATTATGGTTTGATATGAATTATTTATGAACTAATTCTCTAAAAATAAAATCCTAGAAGGATCCTCAATGTTAATTCATGAATAAAATCAACATTATGATGTTTTTTAAGCCTGTGGCCTTATACTTGGTGTTAGAGGTCGGTTTCGATAACTTTAAGGGTTACAATATTTATAATTGAATGTCCACAAATGATTTTTTTATTCTGTTAAAATTGAAATGATATATCATTTAAATCTTACAATGTTGCTTCATTTATGATATGTCTATTCACAATGGACATCCATAGAGAAAATAGGGAAGCTATATAGGGATGACATGTAGAGGAAAAAACCTTCCAAATCAGTAACCTGAGATAGCTGGGATAGGAAATGAATTGTTTATTTCACTGATTGTTTTGTTGAATTATGATATAAATTATGTTGGTATCAATGACTGTGGTCATCCTGGTCAACCACAGTGGACATGTAAGTGGTGGATCATTTCATGAGGGAACATCCCCTATCAGTCATAGGATTATTTGGCCTCGTGAAAGATCAAGGATGGATTAGAGCACTAGAAAGGAATTTTTTTAATGGGTTGTTCAGACAATCAAAAGGGTAGTCCTTATATCTACCATTTTGATGGTTAATCTTACTAGTGGTGGTATAAAGGTATGAATATCATATAAACTGAGGTGATCGATGCACATGATTGGGAATAATTCAAAAATACGTTTCCTGTGAAATAAATTCCAATGGATGATCGTCATAGGATGGAAAAAAATATTTGAATTGAAGAAGGAGAATGACTTTGGGGATAAATATAAAGAATAATTCACTTAATTGGATGGATATTATCCAAATTTCATTCGGGGTGATGATAGTAAAATAATCACTTTTTACTCAGGTTTAAATCCAAAGTATTAAAGGGCATTGGATTATTTTGAGATTAAAAGTAATGTAAAACATGTTATATGTTCGGAAAAGGTGTAAATGAATTTTTTGGACAGTGAAGTGTTTATTGAAAAACAACAGAATAAGTGGTTGAGGTAGTAGTAATAAGTGAATAATTATTCAAAAATGCCTAGTGGTGAGAAAATTAAGTTTATAGTTTTGTAAAATTGTAGTAAAAACAATATTTGGGAATGCATTTTTAATTTTTGTAAGTGTTTTAGATTCATTCAGAAGAGACATAAAAATAATAATTAAACTAAAAAGGGTAATGGTAGTGGTATGAAAAAACCTAATTTACAGTCCATTAAATGTTTTAAGCACAATGATATGGGTCATTATTTATTTGAGTGACTGATGAAAAACTCAAATGATGGGAATTGCTGGAATATAATCAATAAGGTGTGGTGAAATATTATTCAACAACTTCAGTATATATTGTTTCATATATTAATTTGGTATTAGGTACATTATCTGTTTACTTTTATTATGATAATTCTTTTGGATTTAGGGACTACATATTAATTTATTTCTGATAAATTTTGTTAGTAAATTGGAAAATTTAACTCAAGAAATGAATTCAGAACATATGGTAAAATCCACTCGGGGAAACATCAAGGAAAAAAAATTATTTGAATCTTCCTATATTAATATGTAGAACAAATATACCAGAAATCCTTTTCTTTTTTTCTGTAGTTGAGTTTTATATTATATCGGGTATGGATTGGCTTTTTTTGTATAATACTATGATTGAATGCACTCCTAAAGAATTTTGTTTCCACTAAGACTTCTATGTTATATAAAGGAATGAACCCATACAATTGATATCATATCAGGAAGTTGGGAAAACCATAAAATATAAAATTAATTCTAACTTTAACATATTGTTTAAAACAAAGAAAATATGCATTTTAATGGTGTTCCAGTGGTAAATGAGTATCTTGTTGTTTTAATGGATGAGTTGTCTAGTATTATAACTGAACTATAAGTTGTTTTTATTTTTAAAATAGTTTCTTATGCTAACCCAATTTAAAACCCCCATTATTTAATTGCTCAAATTGAACTATTGGAGTTGAAGAAGCAATTTAATCAGTTATTTGATAAAGGTTTCATTCAACCTATGACATCACCATGGGGTGGTCTAGTCATTTTCAATATAAATATATATGGTTTGATGATAATTTTTGATTTAATGTAGAGCCTTGAATAACATCACTTTCATGAACAAGTATCATTTTACTCATATTGATGGTTTGATTGATCAGCTATTGGGAAAAAATATTTTTCAAAGGTTGAGTTGAATTTGGGGCATCGTCAGTTGAATGTAATGTATGAAGACATTATGAATACTACTCTTCATACAAGATATGTACATGATGAATTTGTAGTTATTCTATTTGGTTTGAAAAATGTACCTATAATATTCATGGATATTATGAATAAAATATTCATTGAGTTCTTGGATATGTTTGTGGTTGTATTTATTGATGAAATTTTGATATATTGAAAATGTAAATAGTAGCATGAAATTCATATAAGGGTTCATTTTGAAACCATAAATGAAAATAAACATTATCATAAATTCAAAAAATATGAGTTCTTGTTACGTAAAATTTCATTCTGTGGTCAGATTGTTTCAAAAGATGGCATATTTTTTGGTCCTTAAAAACCAAAAGTAGTAGAATAATGTATGATATCCATAAATATAATAGAGAATAAAATTTTTCTTTGAGTATAAGCCTATTACCAATGTTTTATTGAAAACTTTTCATGGTTATATTATAAACTAAGTAAGCTAACTTGAAAGGGTGTTATATTCAACTGAAAAAAATAATGTGATGATAGTTTTTAGGAATTGAAATGAATATTTGTTAATTATCTAGTTTTGGAACTCCCATCCAAAAATGGTGAATTTATTTTATACAATAATTCTTCAATGAATGGATATGTTTTTGTCCTTATAAAAAATAATCAGGTAATTTCTTATGCTTCACGTTAGTTGAAAAATCGTGTGTTCAATTACCATACACATGATTTGGATGTAGTTTCTGTTGTTTTTTATTGAAAAATTGGAGGCCTAATCTATATAGAGTAAAATTTGATATATATACTGACCAAAAAAATTTGATGTATATATTCAATCAAAAAATTATTTATCATGAGATAGATAAGATGGTTGGAACAAATCAATGATTATGATTTCATATATAATTACTATCTTGGGAAAGAATATAAAGTGGATAATTCCATGATATGTAAATGTAATGATAAATTAACTATATCTGGTTTGGAAAGTGACCCTTTGATTACTAATTTGATGAAATTTTTAATGGACATTGTTATTGTTGGAAATTCCACATTTCTGATTCAGGATTTAGTGAAATAATCTATATCAGATAGAACTATGGAAGCCCAGATGAAAGATAGTGAGTTACAGAAAAATGTAGAATTGTGTCATAAGGGTATGGTACTTGATATTAATACTGATAAAGATTTTATTTTTATTTTTGGGAAGAGTTTATGTGTAACATCCTGACCCAACTCACCCCTAAACCAGTGGCTGGACCTGTCACCCCATGACCTCAATCACGTCTCCTCATACACTAGAGGTTATCGACTAACTATGAGGGTATATGGAGAGTAATTGGGTAGACTATGTAACACCCTAGGTAAATAAATAATATGAAATTTTCATATTTATCCATATTTTTGGAATAAAATATTACTTTAAAGGTAACGCTATACTTGATGGATTACCCAGTACGAAACAACGAGTTTCATTGAAATCGTACGTTGCACTCTAAAAATAAAATAATATTATTTTAAATGGTAGACAACATGTAGCCGTTGTATTGGCGATAATGAATAGAAATAACTATAATATGATTATAAATTTTTGTCAAATAATTTTACTTTTTACAATAAATGTTAGTGGATTAAAAATAAAAATGAATCCAATTTTAAGCGTAAACATTCTAATATTCTTTAAAAGGTCGATTAACCAACTTTTGATGGAGAACCTCTTTTAAATCCACTTTTTGACAATTTTATGTGTTATATTTGAAAAAATAAAATTCTTATTTAGAATCGGGACATCAAAATTTACTTTGTGTAAATTTTTGGTATTTTTCCAAAAAAGTTCAATTTTTAATGAATAGTGAAAAATGATGTAATTTAATTCAAATCCTCTTTTAATCTAATTTTTTATATTATTATATTATATTTATAATTATTTTTAAAGTGAAATTAGAATATATTATTACCATTTAATCCAATAGTGGTCGTTGAAAATTAATTTCACTTTGAAATTGGACTTAAACTAGTGTCAATCTTTTGATACATTTTGTTTCATACAAACACGCTATTTGTTTTGACAGCGGGAATTAATTATTAAATTAATTAATGCAACTTATATGTTTTGAATTTGGTAAAATAGACATCATTTTTTAATTCGGAATATCAAATATAGCTTAGGGTGAACCTTTGTTAATTTTCTAAAAAACTTCAATTTTTTATGAATAGTGAAACCACTAAGTGGTACTTATAAAAACTGATTTTCCGCTTAAATGAAATTTTTCCATCTTTTTGTTTTGAATTTCAAAAATCCAACATACATGGTTATCATTAAGAAGTGAAATGTGGTTCAATGGGATTAAAATAATTTTTTGTTGAATAGTAACTTATTAAGTTTTTAATCACGATTAGAGGTAATTAGTGTAGTTTAAGGAAAGAATAATGTTTTAATAAAATGAAATGAACTAGACACATGTAATACCCTCATTGGATGTGTCATGGCTGACCAAGACAATCCATGGGTCAACTTGGGGACTCCATGGATCCACTTTGGTTGGAAACTAACATAAATATCTTTTTATTTAATATTAAAGTAAAAATGACACAAACATGAAATGTTTAACTAAAAAAATTTTTACATAGGGTTATACAAGTGAGATGTTTGACTATAAATAGTGATTAGAAAGCTAAAAATATTTCCTACATCATAGTATTTTTTTTTAATTTTAGACATTAAATAAATTAAATTATTAATGACATCATGATGATGCAGTGATGATCTCATTATTTAACGATTTAAATAAAATGGAAAGATAATGTAATATCTAAGACCTACACAAGTCCAAAACCTATTGGATGAGTGGGGTTCGAATCCTTATCCCCTTATCCTCGAAACAAATCAATGTGGGACCTCTTAAATCTGAATACCATTTTAAAATATAGTGAATTTTCTTTACCATCCAAGAGTGCCCCTCCTCTCATCTTATAAAAGGCCCCCACCTCTACCTCCTTACCCACACTCCCAAAGTGTTTGGCTCGGCCAAGCTCTCCCCATTTGGTCTCTCCACTTCCCTCTCTTACTCCTTGAAGCTTCACTTTAGGCAGAAGTCTTCCCAAAGAAGCCTTTGAGCTCAAACCAAAGGGAGTTACCCGATTTTAAGGTAATGTCTTCACTCGAGCTACACTTTCACACACCTACATCTAATGGTTAAAGAACATATTGTTTCTGTGGATGGAAAATTTCGGCCTCCCGAAACGATGATTGTTCAACATTCTTTTAACACCTTCAAATGTGGCCATTAATATGACACTATATTTATATATGATATATAATATGTTTATGTTTTCCTTAAGCTTCTGTATTTTTCATTTATGGCATACCTTTATGGTTTCCATTATGGGTAATCGCGATATCTTCATTTAAGGAAGTGCGGTCAACCGCCCCCTCAAAGTGATTTGATTCGTTAATACCATATGTGGTACGTATAAAGGATATATTTAATAATGTTATATATGATACCATACTGGAATTAAAATATTATTAAGTATCATTATGTTTTAATTCCATTAAATATGAAATAGAAATGGAAGTAGCGTTCATGCGTACGTACGGCTTACCGTCTCCATGAACGGTACATTTCATTTCTTATCTCAAAATGATATGTAATATTATAAGTACATATATATAATGGATATATATGTAATATATTAAATCTAAATTATGGATATCAATCTGGAATTATAACATATATATCTCTCTCTTTTTGTTTTAACTCCATTAATATGACAAAAAAATTAAAGTAGCGTTCATGCGTATGTACGGCCTACCGTCTCCATGAACAGTGATTTTTGTTTTTTTATCTCCAAATGATATGTAATAGTATAAAATGAATATTTACTGGATATATATGATATTTTAATCATTAATACTATTCTGGAAATTATTTACTTATAACTACATGGGAAATCTTTTTTCAAACAAGTTCATTTTTGACTCATGTACCAAACGTCTGATATGAACTAACATTATTAAACAATTATTATAAAATTATAATATGTGATATGAACTGAATAATAATACTTAAAGGAGGTACTTAGGAAATTATTAATTGACCAAAGTTTATTATTCAGGAATATAATGAAACGAACAAGACAAGTTGGACTTGAGGTAAGGGATCCTCCTCCTCTCTTTCTTTTTAAGTACACTCTTTTATGTCATTCCTTCTAAGCTCATATTTCTTGTTATTGGGATGTTCTTTTATATTAATATTACTGTAATTTTTATGTTCATATGATGATAGACCCTATTCTCTCTCATCAATCCATTTTGGAAGTTTTGAGTGGCGCCGTTAGGCTGTCGAATTTTCGTAAGAGATCTAACCTCTCTCTTTCTCTTTAAGTACTCTCCTTTATGTCACTTCTTTTAAGCTCCTATTTGTGATGATGGGGGAAGTTATTTTATATTCCTCTTGCTGTAAATTTTATTGTAATGTGATGAGATACCCTATTTGATCTCATCAATCCATTTTTGGATGTTTTAAGTGGCGTCGTTAGGCTGCTGAGTTTATGTAAGGGATTTTTCATCTCACTTTTATTACCGTGAGATTTATGCTACATTCGCCATAATTTCTTTTGAGTGGTGTATGTACTGCCCATTATTTTACTCATTGTGTAATATAATTTCTTTTATGTGTATTTACATCAATGTTTTATTGTCCTTCTTTCACGAGGTGTATGTTTCGAAAGATACCCATGTCGGTAAGGGAACCTTTCACCCTCCTCTTTTTAAAAGAATTCTTTTGTTGGGTCTTTTAATTTACATATTGTTATGTTGGTATATGTTATCATATATCCTTATTGATGTAAATTTTATGTCCAAGTGATTATATACCCTTTTTTTATCTCTCATCAACTCATTTTGATGTGACGCCGTTAGGCTGTCATGGGAAATTCTTAACCCAATTTCGATTTCTTTGGGTTCAACATGTAGTTATTGAATATGTCATCTTTTGAATATGTGTGAATGAACTTTGATTATGTTACACTTAATATCCCCTTATATTTGGTGTATTCGTTTGTCACACATAATTAAGTAATTGATTTATCCTTAAACCAAGGATATCGTCTTTGTATGGGACTTCGTCTCAATCTCCTTTCTTTGAGGCATATTTTGTTTTATACAGAACCTTCTTCTATACAGTCTATAAACCCCTTTGACATTTACTTTTATCCAAAAGAAATATTTTTTATACGAAGATTTTTACTAAACGAAAAAAGGGAATGTTTTTGTCGTACGTATGCGGCGACAACGACTTCTCCGCCGTCGTGACCGTTATTTGAGTTTCGGCTTCCTCTACAAGTCATACCTTCTTTTTAAAAGAAAATTAAATACCATGTTTTACTTTTCTTTTATTTTGGTATTGAAAATGGTTTTCATAATGTATTTATATAAATGTGTTGTATTGTTATCTTGTTATTGAATGGTGGAAATGTTATGTTTCCTTTATGAATGTTTTATGTGATAAGATTAGGTTATGGTTCTTGGGCATTGTTATGAAGACTGGTGGTTCTGTGATAATCTAAGGGCGGGTGAGCCTGATATATCTCTCCAATGTATTGGGTAACGTGAAGGAGTGAAACTTTAAGGTTTCTCCGAAAGATTTAGGGAATATACTGTGATGGGTATTTCAAACGTAACTAAGAGGTTTACTCCCTACGTAAGAATGTTATGAATGCCTCAAGTTACCTTTATGTCTTATGATTTCTATGATTTATTCATGGTTTGATGAGGTATGTTAAAGTGCCTATGTTTTATGGGTAAAGTATGATTTCATTCTTATGTATATTTGAACTCATGTTTCATTTCCATATTTTTATAACCCTTACTGAGCTTTTTATGCTCATCCCATGTTTTTGAAATGTTTTTATAGGTCAAGGGAAGGGTAAATGATATGATGATAGTGTCAAGGAAGTGTCAAGAAAGAATCCATGTTTTATTTTAAATATGTTTCCGTTGATGGGAAAAATGAATACTATCTTTTATGTAACCACATTGTTTAAATGTGGAATGTAATGCAAGTTTTATGATCTAATTCTCTAAAAAACTAAACCTGAAAGGATACTCAATGTGTAATCTTGTAATAACTCTAGATTAAGTAAGGTTTAAGGCTAGGGCCTTATAGTTGGTATCAGAGGTCTGTTTAGACAACTTTAGAGGTTAGTGTATTCTTTAAGCATAAGTGACATTACCATAATGGTTAGGAGTTCATAAAGAGTCGTAGTTTTTAGATAATGTGAATGAGTAAGTATATATTCCTCATTTGTACATGAAGGTTTCGTTGATATAATCACACTACAATTTCTGTTTTTAGTGAATGGATGGATCTAGCAGGCACCAAAGTGACAATAGGATTGAATGAAACTGTGGTGGTTCTCTGATTAAGAGACTGGATGAAATGGGGGATTCAATGAGGAAACTCGTGGTTGTTCTAAACCAACTATCAAGGAGTCATGATCAACCACTTGAACCTTGGTATGTTCTGTAATGCATCATGTACGAGATGACCAATCGATGTGGAAGTTCAGGTAATAATTATAAAGGTAACCATTAGTGTTTATATAATCCTTACTTTTGAGGTAATTATGGGTTATTATATGTTATGATGGAAAATGAAAGGCGTGAGATAAACTTGAGGTTAAAATTTGTTATAGATATTTTTGAAGATTTTATATCGTTTTGGGGATTGTTTTAAGAATTATATGGTTTTGGAAAAAGGAAAACACGCAGACCGTGTGACAACCCGTCGCATCGGAAAAAGCTGTGGGAATCGAACCCACAACCAAAGTGCAACTTGTATTTATCACCTACCGCTGGACTACGTGAAGTCCCTGGTTAGTTTGACTGATTCTTTTTAGTTAGATTATTTTATGAATTTAGAGTAAGTTTATTTTGGGTTATCTATGGAAATGAATAACCTATCATGGAGGATATGTGATTAGGTTAATTACTTTTCAATATGAGATTTTAAGAGCAACTGATGTTGTTTGGAGATAAATGTTACGATTTAACATGGAAGACTATTTTACTAAATCCTTAAAATATTTTGGTTTCAATCTTAGTTTGGATTACTTTGAAAAATTTTATGGAAAATTTTTTATCAAATGCTCTTCGTTGAACTTTGGGTTTTGTTGGACAAATTTTGGAGATTAAGAATAGATTTTCTTTTTATAAAGGGTCATCCTTTTCTGGATTATCTGATCTTGTACTAATCTTTTGGGTTTTGGTTTTGGTTAAAGTCTAAAGACATGGGAAGTTTATAGTTCTCTTTTTTGTATTAGGTGATTCTCTAGAAGTTTATTATAGTACTCTTAATGTGAACAAGTCTTCCTAAATACTTGTCTTTTGGAGAAAATATGAGTTTGTGTAAGGAATCTAATAAAAGTTGAAAGGCAACATGATAAGTGATTTTGTTTCCTTATGAATAAATTCCTCAATAAAAAGTAACTTAAAACAAAAAAGTTGTCTATTAACTTTTCCTACTGGGGAATCAAATACCGTTTAACCCATCACAAGTTTGTGATTTTCTTGTGGTTAACTTTATCCTAAACATGTTTTTTATCACTCTCCATTAGAACACGAACCTTTGTTTTTTCCTCCATGTCTATATTTTTATACTTGAAATCCTAGTATGGGTTAACTCGGGTGACCGTTGTACTTATCTTCCTTTATTTTAAAGTGATTGTTTTACCGACTCTTGTTTCGATGTGGGACTTTCAATGATGTTTCCAAGCCCAATTTTAAAATTGCAAGGTTGCAATTCCCAAAAGGGGGGAAGGATGTAACACCCCATGTAAATAAAGAATACGACATTTTCATATTTATCCATATTTTTGAATAAAATATTACTTTAAAGGTAACGCTATGCTTGATGGCTTACCCAATACGCAACAACGAGTTTCATTGAAATCGTACGTTGTACTAAAAAAATAAAATAATATTATTTTAAATGGTAGTTAACATGTAGCCGTTGTATTGGCGATAATGAATAGAAATATCTAAAATATGATTATATATGTTTGTCAAATATTTTTCCTTTTTACAATAAATGTTAGTGGATTAAATATGAAAATGAATCCAATTTTAAGGGTAAACATTCTAACATTCTTTAAAAGGTCGATTAACCGCCTTTTGATGAATAACCTTTTTTAAATCCACTTTTTGACAATTTTATGTGTTATATTTGAAAAAATAAAATTTTTCTTTAGAATCGGGACATCAAAATTTACTTTGTGTAAATTTTTGGTATTTTTCTGAAATAGTTCAATTTTTAATGAATAGTGAAAAATGTTGTATTTTAATTCAAAACCCCTTTTAATATAATTTATCTATATGATTAGATTATCTTTTTAATTGGTTTTAAATTCAAATTAGAATATATTTTACCATTTAATCCAATAGTTGTCATTGGAATTAATTTTACTTTGAAATCGGACTTAAACTAGTGTCAATCTTTTGATACATTTTGTTTCATACAAACACGCTATTTGTTTTGACAGCGGGAATTAATTATTAAATTAATTAATGCAACTTATATGTTTTGAATTATGTAAAATAGACATAATTTTTGAATTTGGAATATCTAAAATAGCTTAGGGTGAACTTTTGGTAATTTTCTGAAAAACTTCAATTTTTGATGAATACTGAAACCACTATGTGGTACTTATAAAAACTGATTTTCCATTTAATTGAAATTTTTCCATCTTTTTGTTTGGAATTTCAAAATCCGACATACATGGTTGTCAATAAGAAGTAAAATTTGGTTCAATGGGATTAAAATAATTTTTTGCTGAATAGTAACTTATTAAGTTTTTAATCACGATTAAAGGTAATTAGTGTAGTTTAAGGTAAGAATAATGTTTTAATAAAATGAAATGAACTCGACACATGTCATACCCTCATTGGATGTGTCATGTCAGACCAATAAAATCCATGGGTCAACTTGGGGACCCCATGGAGTCACTTTGGTTGGAAAATGACATAAATATCTTTTTATTTAATGTTAAAATAAAAAATGAAACAAACATGTGATGTTTAACTAAAAAAAATTTACATGGGGATATACAAGTCAGATGTCTGAATATAAATAGTAATTGGAAAGATAAATAGATTTCCTAAATCATAGTATTTTTTTTATAATTTTTAGACATTAAAAAATTAAATTATTTATGACATCATGATGATGCAGTGATGACAAGATTATTTAACAATTTAAATAAAATTGAAAGATAATGTAATATCTAAGACCTACACATGTCCAAACCCTATTAGATGAGTGGATTTCGAACCCTTATAACCTTATCCTCGAATCCATCAATGTGGGACCTCTTAAATCCGAATACCATTTTAAAATAAAGTGACTTTTCTTTACCTTCCAAGAGTGCCCCTCCTCTCCTCTTATAAAAGGCCCCCAACTCAACCTCCTTACCCAGACACCCAAAGCCTTTGGCTCAGCCAATATATTCCCATTTTTCTCTACACTTCTCTATCTTACTCCCTGATGCCTCACATTGGGCAGAAGTCTTCCCAAGGAATCCTTTGAGCTCAAACCAAGGGGAGTTACCTGATTTTAAGGTAATGTCTTCACTTGAGTCATTTTGTTTTATTTTACTTCTCGAACCCCCTAAACTGTTTTTATACATTTCTTTTGTAAAAAATCCAGCATAATAAATATACCAGGATGTTTTTATAAGAATTATTCTGGCTACACTTTCACACACCTACATCTAATGGTTAAAGAACATACTGTTTCCGTGGATGGAAAATTTCGGCCTCCCGAAACGATGATTGTTCAACATTATTTTAACACCTTAAAATATGTCCATTAAGATGACACTATATTTATATATGATATATAATATGTTTATGTTTTCCTTAAGCTTCTGTATTTTTCATTTATGTTGTACCTTTATGGTTTCCATTATGGGTAAACGCGATATTTTCATTTAAGGAAGTGCGGACTACCGCCCCCTCAAAGTGATTTGATTCGTTAATACCATATGAGGTACGTATAAAGGATATATTTAATAACATTATATATGATAACATACTGGAATTAAAATACTATTATGTATCATTATGTTTTATTTCCATTAAATATGAAATAGAAATGGAAGTAGCGTTCATGCGTACGTACGGCTTACCATCTCCATGAACGGTACATTTCATTTCTTATATCAAAATGTAATATAATATTATAAGTACATATATATAATGGATATATATGTAATATACTACATCTAAATTATTTATATCATTCTATAATTATAACATATATATCTCTCTCTCATTTTTTGTTAATTCCATTAATATGACAAAAAAATGAAAGTAGCGTTCATGCGTACGTACGGCCTACCGTCTCCATGAACGGTGAGTTTGGTTTTTTTTATCCAAATGATATGGAATAACATAAAATGAATATTTACTGGATATATATGATATTTTAATCATTAATACTGTTCTGGAAATTATTTAATTATAACTACATGGGAAATCTTTTTTCAGACAGGTTCATTTTTGACTCATGTACCAAACATCGACAAAAACGTCTGATATGAACTAACATTATTAAACAATTATTATAACATTATAATATGTGATATGAACTGAATAAAAATCTCTAAAGGAGTTACTTAGTTAATTATTAATTGACCAAAGTTTATTATTCAGGAATATAAAGAAACGAACAAGACAAGTTGGACTTGAGGTAAGGGATCCTACTCCTCTCTTTCTTTTTAAGTACACTCTTTTATGTCATTCCTTCTAATCTCAGCTTTCTTGTTATTGGGATGTTAAAATATATATATCTTACTGTAATTTTTATGTTCATATGTCGATAGACCCTATTCTCTCTCATCCATCCATTTTGGAAGTTTTTAGTGGCGCCATTAAGCTGCCGAATTTTCATAAGAGATCTAACCTCTCTCTTTCTCTTTATGTACTCTCCTTTATGTCAATTCTTTAAATATCATCTTTATTATGATGGCGGATGTTATTTTATATTCCTCTTGATGTACATTTTATTTTAATGTGATGATATACCCTATTTGTTCTCATCAATCCATTTTTGGAAGTTTTAAGTGGCGTCGTTAGGCTGCCGAGTTTTCATAAGCGATTTTCATCTCACTTTTATTCCTGTGAGATTTATGCTACATTCTCCATAATTTCCTCTGAGTGTTGTATGTACTGCCCATTATTTTACTCATTGTGTAATATACTTTCATTTATGAGTATTTACATCAATGTTTTATTGTCCTTCTTTCACGAGGTGTATGTTTCGAAAGATACCCATGTCGGTAAGGGAACCTTTCACACTCCTCTTTTTAAAAGACATATTTTGTTGGGTCTTTTAATTTACATATTGTTATGTTGGGATATATTCTCATATATCCCTATTGATGTAAATTTTATGTCCATGTGATGAGATACCCTTTTTTTATCTCTCATCAACTCATTTTGATGTGACGCTGTTAGGCTGTCAAGGGTTCTTCATAACCCAATTTTGATTTCTTTGGGTTCAACATGTAGTTATTGAATATGTCATCCTTTGAATATGTCTGAATGACCTTTGATTATTTTACACTTAATATCCTCTTATATTTGGTTTATTCGTTTGTCACACATAATTAAGTAATTGATTTGTCCTTAAACCAAGGATACCGTCTTTGTATGGGACTTCCTCTCAATCTCTTTTCATTGAGGCATATTTTGTTTTAAACACCACCTTATTTTATATGGTGTATAAACCCTTTTGACTTTTACGTTTATCCAAAAGGAATATTTTTTATATGAAGCGTTTTACTAAACAACAAAAGGGAATGTTTTTGTCGTACGTATGCAGCGACAACGACTTCTCCACCGCCATGACCGTTATTTGAGTTTCGGCTTCCTCTACAAGCCATACCATCTTTTTAAAAGAAAAATAAATACCATGTTTTACTTTTCTTTTATTATGGTATTGAAAATGGATTTTATAATGTATTTATATCAATGTGTTTTATTGATATCTTGTTATTTAAAGGTGGAAATGTTATGTTTCCTTTATGCATGTTTTATGTGATAAGATTTTGTTATGGTTCTTGGGAATTGTTATGAAGATGGGTGGTTTCGTGATAAACTAAGGGCGGGTGAGCCCGATATAGCTCTCTAATGCATTGGGTAACGTGAAGGAATGAAACGTTAAGGTTTCTCCAATGATATTTAGGGAATATACTATGATTGGTATTCCAAACGTAACCAAGAGGGTTACTCCCTACGTAAGAATGTTATGAATGCCTCAAGTTACCTTTATGTATTATGATTTCTATGATTTATTCATGGTTTAATGAGGTATGTTAAAGTGCCTATGTTTTATGGGTAATGTATGATTTCATTCTTATGTATATTTGAACTAATGTTTCCTTTCCATATTTTTATAACCCTTACTGAGCTTTTTATGCTCATCCCATGTTTTTGAAATGTTTTTCACTGGTCAAGGGAAGGGTGCATGATATGATGATAGTGTCAAAGAAGTGTCAATAAAGAATCCATGTTTTATTTTAAATATGTTTCCGTTGATGGAAAAAATGAATACTATCATTTATGTAACCACATTGTTTAAATGTGGAATGTAATGAAAGTTTTATGATCTAATTCTCTAAAACTCTAAACCTGAAAAGATCCTCAATGTGTAATCTTGTAATAACTCAAGATTAAGTAAGGTTTAAGGCTGGGGCCTTATAGACTATACCCAATTATTAGAGTAAAAACAATGGACAATATCAAAAAATGGTGGAAATAATGTTGATAACAATAATGCAGCGGAATACATAATTTTATAAATCATGTATAAAACAAAGTGGCCAATGCTAATGTTATACAATGCATGCCTGTTACGATGGTACAACTATGAATGTGAAAAATACTATATTATGCATTAAATTTCAAAAAATAAATAATTAATTTATGACTCAAGCCTCGAGGGTGATCTCCTAGAGCATCTTGAGCATCTTCTTGGTCCTCTACTCATATCTACCAAGTATATACAAATAGAACAAACCAATAACCAAAGAGAATCTTCTCGGTTACCCCAATGGAATGGTGGCATGAATAGGTTGTGAGGTATAAATCATAGTAAAATGGGACCACTGATGTCTACCCCAAATCATGAAAATAAATAAGTAATTCAAACAGTGTGAAGGAATGCATAAATATTGAAATTATTATAGTGTAACTGTATACCAAAGAACATTCTTCATCCCAATGCAAGTGTCTGAACCTGCATTATATATCTGTCATACATACACAATAGTCATCACAAATTCTTTTTAAATTATCAAATATTCATGCCTCATTAAATTATATAACCATCATTATATTATTTAATCATCATTAATTGATATTCATTATTTAACTACATAAATCAATGGGTTCCCCTGATCACCCGTATGTTAATATCATCATTGTCATTTCCAGGATCTGCACCATTTTTCAAATTCAATAACAAGTCATTACATTAGACTAGATACCATTATCCATTTAATTCAGTTCTTGTACGACTAATTGGACCCAGAATCTAATGTGAATTAATTGGTGTAGAACTTCATTTCTAGCACCCTCGTTATTATGTGGAGTATCAGTCCATTTCTCAAAACCCATGGGCATTTGGTGCATTAGTCCATTTACCATAAAATAATATTTTCGTGGAATATGGGTACAGAATGCCATGTCTTTCATCCTATGGGTATTTAGAGCATCAGTCCATGTCTCAGAACCTATTTGTCAATCATAAAATATATTTATCATTGGTGTAGAACTCAATTTCTAACAACCAAATACCATCCATTAATTAATTCATAAATTAATCAATCAAATGATTAAATTAATTCTCCAAATAATTGACAATGTAAAACTCCCATAACAAATTTGAACAATTTATTAACCATTCAACATATTAGTAGTTAATAATAAATTAACAATTAATTATTCTTAACCACATTAAAGCCAACCAGATAACTAACAAAACATTTAATTATCCCAACTCCTTGCATAAAAACATTATAAATAATATATCAATCAATTTTCCTTAATCTATTACTAATCTAATAAATTAGTTAAATATACATGAACTATTAGTTAAAACAATAATTAAATATGCACACATTACCATTAATTAATACTTCAATTTATTATTATACAAAACAAATCATATCCGATAATTAATTTTCCAAAAAAGTAACTATCTCAATCTAAATATCAACTCTCCATAATTAATTTACACAATAATGTATTTAAATCAATTACTACAAAATCCCATAATTAATCCACCATTAAATATTTCAATTTAGCAAAAATGACTTGTCACATTAATTAATTTTTTGAAAATTTAATTTTTCACATCATTTACATATAATTAATTCACAATTATGTAACATGTTTCAACAAGGTCTACACACCTTAATTAATTTAACAAATTAATTAACACTATTCAAGTGCTTCATCATCCAATGAATTATTCAACAATAAAATACTCATTTCATGGAATCAACCCTTCATATATCTGTACTAACAGAGTAATATATGGAAAAAATCAAATTAAAACATGATATAACATAACCATAACTTTTGGTTTGAAGGTAGTACACTTCGTATGAGGGGTTTTATTATAATAACATGTTATTAAATATCACACAAATCGCATATGGCCTTTAGTATTTTATATCATTAAACAATCGAAATTCACATGAGGAGGAATTAAATATAAATATTTTACATAAATCATCCCAAACCACCTTTCCTTTGGTGGAAGATGCCAGAATGTGGACAAATGGGTCCCAATAACACCATTCCATAACCATAGAATCAAAGAAAAAAGAAAACCAAATTAAACCTGAACATTATGGTTTCAGTCAAACAAAAAATGTTAGAGAGGATTTATATGGATGGTGAAAATCATGAAAAATACGTAGACAACCCCACATTGATGAGCTAGACAAGACTCATGTTGACACCGGAAGGACCCGAGCACACAAAGTGGAGATGTTAAAGGGGGTGTATCTCACCTCACAGGGGGTGGAGGCATGTGGTGTGTCGCTACTCATGAAGTTCCCCTACTCCTTCATTCCATCACAATCTTTTAGTTATCACCCAATGAAATTATTAGATATAATATAATAACAATAACATTTATTATTCTCATTTAATATAATTTTTATGCCATAATTAACATTTAAATGAATGTTTCATAGTTAATTCTGAAATCCCCCATTAATCATCCAATTAAATTATTATAACATTTAATTAATTAATTAATAAAATAATAATAATAACAACCTTATTATTTTTATTAAATTATTAATATATTTTAATTAAATATAAATCCATTTTATAAACCGGGTAATCGCGCTGTTGACCCGCATGGTTTGACTAACTTTGCACAGCCAAATTACACCCAACTCTTTATTTACATGTATTTTAATATTTCCCTTCATTAATAACCACTGTCTTTTCATTAAACAAATATTTAATTAAATTCATTCACTAAATTTAATTAACTACAATCCCCACCTTGTGTTATTTAATTAAATTCTATCAACCAATTTTAAATAAATTTAAAACTACAAATCATCATTAATTAAATAATTCCATCAACATGAATTAATTAAAAAAACCTCCACTTCACAATGATTAATTAAATTCCTACTGACATAGAATTTAATTAAATGAATCCCCCAACAAGTTACTTAATTAAAATCATTTCAACCTCTAATTAAATAAATGAAACCCCCATAATAATAACCATAATTTTTATTATGTTCTAATAAAACACTTATTGGATAAAACCCAAAAAACCCCACTACACATCATTTAATTAAATTTCATTTAACTCAATTTAATTAAATGAAATCATTATTTTTAAACAATTAATTAAATCCCCCTTTCCATGGATTTAATTAAAAACCCCCAAAATCCATTAATATTATGCTTCATAATAATAATAACAATCACAACGAATAATAATAATTATAATCATTAAACCATAATAAAAATAATCACAATATTATTATTATTATTATTCAGCCATAGATAAAACCCAACACCTCTATTAAAATAAAATCATTCTCTATTAATTCTGAAACTCATTCTTTAATTAATCACATCATCATTAAATAGGGAACTCCTCATTAAATTTCACATAATTCTTACTCCTCATTTAATTAAACTTCTATGAGATACTCAAAAGCCACATTGATTTCACACAAATGTTACACCCCACTAATCATGCAATTAAAATATTTTAACATAATTTTTATATCGCATTGATAGTTAAGAACATTTAACATCCAAATAATTTATTAAACCATAATAATAATAGTATTATTATTATTATTAGATTATTCTATATAACATTCAATTTAAAATTATTTAATTAAAATTAATAAAATATTAAACTGGGAATGTTATATGGGTTGGACCACAACCATGTGTAGGCCGTAAATATCCATTAAAGTGGACTTTTCCAAATTTGATGCTCTTGAGAATTATCGAGACAACCATGAAAATTATTGGGTATATAACCAAATCCAAAAAAGACAACATTATGTATTAAAACACTCGAAATTACGTTCCAGAGCTTGGTTTCAAAATTAATCCTTTAATAAACTGAAACTCTTCTAAACCCATCGTAATTTCAACCTAGTTCAAAAACATTGGACATTACAATATACCAACCATAAACACTTCTCGCCCCCATGAAGCCATTTTGAACTACTATAATATAATTTTACATACCAAGGTCCAAAAGGTTTTTTGAACAAAGTCGTTATGTTTCCAAATTAACGAATCATTACTCAACAAAATATTTGTCCAAACTCTTAATTCTTTAAAACCCGAGCCAAGTCACACCGAAACGAAGATTAAAACTAAGTCCATTACTAGGACATCATTATAGAAAAATGTTGAATATCGATTGACCAATAGAAACCGGTAGCACATGATTTCTTAGAAAGACATAATTGTCCCAAAAACTACACTCACCCATAAACTAGCGACGTGCCTTTTAAAATTATTACACCACCAAGAGAATGTACACTTAAGTCCTTACCTGACCTCTGATAATACATTAAATAAGTGTTTCATAATTAATTATGAAATCCCACATTAATCAACCAGTTAAATTCCTGTATCATACTATTATATAAATAAATAATAATAATAATAATAAAATCCTTATTATTCTTTATATTAAATCATTGTTTTATTTAAAATTAATAAAAACAATCTTTAAAAATCGGGTAACTGAATAGCTAACACGCATGGTTTAACAAACTATACCTTTCCCAATTACACCCAACTCCTCAATTACATGTTTTTTAACATTTCCCTTTTTTGATAACCAGTAAATACTCATTAACACATAATTTAAATAAATTAATTCACAAAATTTAATTAAATAAAATCCCCACTGCATGTTATATAATTAATTTCTCTTAGAAGAATATAATTAAATTAAAAACTCCAACTGATATTTATCTAAATACTATTCTCAATATGAATTAATTAAATAAAAACTGTGCTTTAAAATGATTAATTAATTTACTATTGACCTTGAATTTTATATAATGAAACCGCCCAACAACTTATTTAATTATATTCATTTCAACTTCAAATTAATTAACTGAAACCCCCATAATAATAACCATCATTAATATTTTCATATACTAAACAAAAAATTTAAAACCCCCAAAAATCCCCACTAAACATCATTTAATTAAATTTTTTTTTACAAAATTAAATTAAATAAAACAATTATTTTTCAATAATTAATAAAATCATTTTTTTCCTTCAATTTAATTAAAAACATTCCAAAATCACTTATTATTATCCTTCATAAGAATCGTAATGACAATAAAAAATAATAATTATTATACTCATAAAACCATAATAATAATAATAATCAAATTATTATTATTCGACCTTAAAAAAACCAAAAACCTCTATTAAAGAAAAAAGATTTGTTATTAATTCTAAAACTCCTTATTTAATTAAAATTTTAATCATTAAATCTGAAACTCCCCATTTATTATCACATAATGGTTACTCCTTATTTAAATTAATGTTTATTTGAGATACCAATAATACACATTAATTTCACACAAATGTTTAACCCCATTAATCATGCAATTGAAATCTTTTAACATAAATGTTACATCCCATTAATAATGAAGATCTGTTAACATAAAAATAATTTATGACACCATAATAATGATAATAAAATTATTATTATTAACAAATTATTTTATTTAAACATAGATCTACCATTTAATTTTTTTTTTAAAAATGCTTAAATTATTAATCTGGGTATGTTGTATGGGTTGGAAAACAATCGTGCACAACCCATGTAGATCTATTAAGGTGTAAATTTCTAGATCTATTTCTACTAATACTTATTTGGACACCTGTGAAAAATATATGGTATGCTTCCATGTATAAAAAATACACCTTTATGTGTTCCAACACATGGAATTGCATTTTGGAGCTTGGTTTAAATAACGATACTTCAATAGACCGAAGGCATTTTAAACAGTCGTAATGTAATCCTAGTTTTGAAATAAGGGACATTAAATTATGTCTGCATTGGAATTAAAAATTGAAGAAAGATTAGTTATTTCAACATCAATGTTCTCCATTTTCAGTTTATCCTGGAAGCACTACGATGTACGGATGCGTTCAATATTATTACTGCTGGGATGAAATGAAAATTTATATTGATAAATTTTCTATTATGTGTTTCTCTTTTCAGTAGGTGAACTCATAATGACAGATTCCAAAGAGGATGATTCATCCTTTTTCAGTTCTAGAGTGGAAATGGGAGAATATATTCATTTTTTGTTTACCAAAGAATTCTTAAGATAATATTGTGATCTGGGTTATCATTGATCAATTGAATAAATATTCTAATTTTAATCCTTTTTGAGATATGTTATCTCTTTAAAAAATTTCATGGTTGTATCATAAAGGTAAAATCCAGATACATGTAGTTATACTCACTATTATATTTTATTGTGATCCCATTTTCACATATAACTTTTGTATGCACCCTCACAATCCGTTGTGTACTGAATTAAATTTTTGTACAGCTTTTCATCCTCAATTAGATGGGCAGGCATATTTAACAATTAAATTATTGGATGATATTATAAAATATTCTACAATTGATTACTAGGGAATTAGGGAACAATATCATTCACGACCCGTCCTTGAGGGGCCTGTGCCGTGACTCCCAAAGACCGACTCTAATAGACCAGGGGCTGGTGACTAGCATCGAGTAGTCATATCACAATCATGGGAGGCAGTTACAATGTAACTATACACATGCACACATCTCCATGCCTAAAATGATGAAATGTAAAGAAAACCACTAATCAACAAAATGAATGCATACAACAAAACCCAACCAACAGTGTACGATGGAAAGTAGAGTACTAAAAGTAAACTGGGCCCTAATACAATCTCACAAAAAAAACAAGCATCCAAAATGTACAATATCTAACCTGTATACACGAAGAGGTAATTGGTCTGCTTATCATAGTCATAAAAACACCTCAACCAGTAGCGAACTCGAAAATCGTAGTCATGTCCTAGTCCACCTTGGACTCTGTAAAAAGGATACTCATCTGCACAAGACATGATACATGTAGGAAAACCCGCTGTAGGGGTGACACTAATAAAACTCAGTACTGGTCCATGAAAACTACAAATAAATACAAAAGGTAAAGGTATTGTCATCACTACACAGTATATGACCACCTGAACATATAGGGAGAGAAACTCAATAAGTATAGATATACTCAAAACCCAGACCCGTAGTCTATGGACAAGTCACACAACTGCATACCACCACTAGGAATCCGGTTCAATGATTCCAAGAAGCACTCATCTAGGAAAACTCACCCCATTAGACTGATATCTCTAATGTCATCTGTCCGAGAAGTACTGTTTGTTAGGAAAATCGATGAGAGATAGATACACTCATTCCAAGAGAACACACTCTTGAGTGGAGAAATATCATGATACAAATATGAGGATCACTGGAAAGGCCTTGGTGGATATCGCGACTTATCCATATTCACCTGCTAAGTAGAGGATCGGCGCCCAGTGGGAATAGTCATGTCGATACATGATTTTACCTAGGGTCAAGAATGGATAGAGGACAACGCTTCAGGCCTCTTAGATAGATACCTGACTCTATCTCGTGAAAGTCTTGCAGAATGGATCATAATCCTAAAAAATTGAAATGATACATGACATTTTGGGAAATGAGAAAAAGGGGAACTAACCCAAATGAAACATGTCCATGGTATGGTGGACTAAAAGATTAATCCATGTTCAAAAAAGTACATGGCATGTAGAAAGGCCAAACATCATGTCCTCTCACCCTGGGTACTGCCCGTGTACAATAGCCAGAGTCGCAAGGCTTGTTGTTTAAAACACAATTTCACGGCATGTATAATGGATCACACACTATGTCAACGTATGTGGTGTCCTCTTTTTGTATGTTGTCCATGTTCTCATACATGTCCTCAAAAAATGTATGCCAACCCATTTATTCGGTACACATGGTGACCCACGTTACTGGCCTCGTCTGTCCTTGTGGTTAAGTATAAGACCATTTACTCCACCCAATTTCTGTGTACCCTCTAGATATGTGCCAAGTCCCACGTTCACACATCCTGTTCTTCGAGGAACACGCAGTGTCATCGTGTCATGCATTGTCGAACCCTAGTCGTTGTTGAGCCGTTCCCACACGACATGTTCTTCGAGATACATGCCATGTTCTTCGGAAATTTCAAGAAATGATGTTCTACGTCACCGTGCATGGGGGATCCTATTTTCCATGATCTGGTCATCCAATCATCTCAAAACTGAATGGTTGTGGTCTCCCGATCATGCCATCAATGTTTCAAGAGGTTTAGGGGGATTGATCATCCCAGATAACTTGTCTAGATCATCCACGCGAAGAACAGTCGAAGAAAGATTCATCAAGAACTATGTTGATTCATCCACCACCATTGCCGGCACACCTCCTCTACGTCCCCATGATGTCGGATGACTAATTTGGGATCGTTGCATTGTGGAATAGATGCCCAGCTATCTGTTGTCCTTTGCCCAATGAAGAACACAAATAACACATGATTAAAAAAATTGGGAATGAAATAAAAAAAAAATCAAAATTGAGGAACGAACCTCCAACATTTTTCGTCATGACATTAATCCAATCCCGTTAGTAGGATCATATGGATGAAAATCAAAACAATAATCTAAAATGGATTAATTCCCCGAGATCAACCCAATAAAAACCCAGACATAAAAACAAATGAATCCGCGGATCAACCGGATCGTGGGAGGATCTGCGTTAGTTGTTAAATCCAATAATGGGGAATAATAATTGAAATAACAACTCTTACCTCTATCCATGTGCTGGCCATGTAATGGCTATACACATGGTCGTGTTTGGTGACCTAGAGACCACCTAATGTAGGGGACAGTTAGGGCATGTACCTGCCATGCACTTTATTTTTATTTCATTAAACATACTGGGGTAGCATCTAATGGACAGAAACACCTCCTTATTGACTTAGATCATCCGAGAGCATTCGTACGGCCGCGATATTTCTCTGAGCCCCTGATCGAGAAATTGTTCTCCTAATCAAACTTCGTCAATTATATTGGGATCACCTTGGTATGCTCTTCCTTCTTTTAGAGATTCATTTCCGGATTCTTCATTTTTCTCTGGTTATCTTTAGTTGAACATTTTAGTTGTTTTTTGTAGATATACAATGTTATTGGGTGATTCAGGGCTTGAGGTTCACGTATAAAGATATCCCAACACCGAGGTAGGTGTTTTCTACCATTCCATAGATATGATAATAGTTTTATGTGAAAAAGTTCCCAATACACATGAACGGGGTAGTGCATGTTTATGCTTTTATCCCTTTTTATTGCCTAATATGCCTTGTTGGGTTGGATATAGTTAAATTTTTGAGAATATAATTATCTTGTTAAGCTATTGATATTTTGACAATGATTGATTGTTTTGATAGTATGGTTTTGTTTCCATGTTAGGTTATTTTTCCATGCCTTGTATTGTAGGTTGGAGTGATTGTTTTCTGACATGTTGTTATGTTTTAGACTATTAGCCACGTATTTTGTGAGGTTTACTTTGGCATCTATGCTTTTCTGTACTTGTTTGACATACCTAGGCCTATGAGAACCATGTGTAGTAGACCGTAGGGAGAATGGATGTAAGGGATTTTCTAGAGGGTCCATTATTTTTTATTACAATGCGAGACAATAGGGAGAATTGACGGAAGTGCTTACACAGTGTGTCTTTAGTTCCTCGACGCGGGACACAGGCGAAATTGATGTAAGTGGTTCCCCATAGTTCATTTTTGGTACTGATATGAGACTATAGGGGGATTTATAGTGAGTGCTTCCCTAGATGGTCGATTATAAAGTTGAACCAGAGCGGTTAGACTGTGTGTGCTCCCCAGAGGGTTGCTAGTGTTGGGACATTGGACCAGAGGGGATAGGATGTGAGTACTTCCAAGAGGGTTACTTATTTTTTGTTGCCAGATTACTTGATATGTGGGTTTTTAATGCATTGAAACTGTAGAAAATATTTACTACTGAGTAGTTCCTTATTTACTTCTTGTTTTGTTAATGAATGCAACATATATTCAATAACTATTAAGTGAATATCTCTTGGTGGTTTCCAATATGGATTTAGACTCACACCCTATTTGGGCCATACTTTTGGGCCAAAAAATATTATATTTATTTGTGTATAGATATGGAAATGTGCCCTTCTACTTCAGGTACTTGATTACTTTAGAGTTGGAGATAAAGCGACACATCATAGGGTTGTGATGTTGTGGATCAATTTACTACATTTCTTATATTTTGGTTTATTACTGTATTTCAACATTGTGACTTGTTTTTCTTCTTTTCTAGACATATTTATTAGGAATCATTATATATATACTCCAACTGTTTATTTATTTATTATTCTACTGTTACCTTTTTGTTTGGCATTATTACAGTTCCTGCTTTGCTTTGTGTTTAACTTCTGTTTTGTTTCTCTTTCAATGAGGGAATTGTTTCCCCACTATCCCACGCAAGGACCTCACTGCTAGTTGGCAGCCTCTGGCATTTGGGGAAATGCACTTGAGTCCATGTGACCAACCAGGTATGGGGCATCTCTTGGAGGCTTCCTGAATCGGGATGTTTCAATGAGAAATTAGAGCAATTTTTCACTTCTTGACTTAATTTTTAGAGCCTTTATCCAGGTAAAGGATGGAATTGGTACTTTGTAATATGTTTTTCTCAAGAGTAGCTAACCTGTGTATAGAAAAATGCCAATTTACCTCGTTATTTCATGTTTTTTGGTTTTTTCAATTTCTATAGTTGATCTGATTTCACTATTGGGTGATTCACATGTTTTTTGTTCTTATCATTGTCATTATTGAGGTTCTATTTCTATTGCATCCAGATGAGATGAGGGTATTCCATCTCATGCATCATATAGGCACTTTCTCAATATCTCATGTCATGCATTCTTGCCTTTCCATTTAGGGTGAATTAGCGATTGTATGTTGTTGTGATAGAAATTGTGCTAGATAAGCATGATGTTGTAATATATTCCTTGATATAATACCTTATGTTTGATAGGGTATTGAAATATTAATGGTTTTGATTAATGAACTCCAAACATTGGTTCCTGAGGTGTTATGTTCCCTCATCCACCGTAATTTGGTGGATCATTTCCTTGTTTTTCTTGTTTATCACATGTATAAGATACCAATATTTGATTAGTGGGGAGTATTGGCCCTCACGAATCAGAATTTGGAACTTTGGTGTTTGTTTTAGTCTTTTCCTAGGCTCTGGAGTTGTTTCTTATGCTTACTGTTGGGAATAACCTAGAATAAACAGCGTGTATTGATGAATACACACAATGTTCTTCTTTTCGGGAAGAAAACGTTTTTCTTATGTACACGACATGTACTGTATATACATTCCATGTTGTATCTAGTTGTTTCGATGACTGTGTAGGTAGATACATGGGGTTGGGAAAACCATGGTGGAATATGCCATGTACCGGGCATACACACCATGTGTTTAGACACTATGTCTGCCCGTGTGAATAATGACACAGATGGACAAAATTGTAGGTGGTACGCGCTGTGTCACATTTGAACCCGCAGTGTATTGTAATCCAAAGAATTTGGCCATGTAACTAACAACACGGGTCAATGAAATTATTTAATACATGCCATGTCCATATGGAACACGCCGTGTTGTGTGAGCCGTGTAACTAGTCGTGTTGCTAACAAAACAGGTTGGTGAATTTCATCTAGTACATTACGTGTCTGGAACTAACATGCCCTATAGTATTGTGCTAGGATTACCATGTGGCCTAGACATGTAAGGGAACTCTGGACGGGGAAGTGAATTTATGTACAGTCCATGTGTATGGACAACACGCTGTGTATAGGGTGTTACACAACTAGTTTTTCGAGAATTACACACCCATGTGAACAGCTTAATGGAAGACAACGAGTAGTGGATATACATGTCGTGTATCCATGTTTTGTAAAACATGAATGCTTTATTTCTATTGTTCCTTTATTATGCTTCTCGTTTTTAGTCCTTGATAATCATGATATGAGGTGTGTGTTTGACCTTGTAGAGTCATGCCACCAAGATGTACTCCAGGTGTCTGTCAGTTTAGGACAATGATCAGAAACCAGATATGGCTGATCAGGGTCATCCAGTAGTTCATCCAGTTGTGCCAGCCTTGTCACCAGCCATCATTCCAGACACATGTGCTGATGAATAGTTCTGATAGGTCTTTATGAGGTTCATGCATACCATCAGTGGATTACTACATCATGCCCCTTCTATGAAAGAGTTGACAGGTGTTTTTCACTAGCAGTATCCTCCCACATTCAGAGGGGAAGTAGGACCCTTGGCTATATTGTCATAGTTAGAGGAAATGTTGTCTATCATCAAGAATCTGGAGATGCCTCCAGAGAGGAAGGTCAATCTCGCTACTTACATGCTTTGAGATTCTACCAAGAGATGGTGGGATGTTATCTCACAGTCGTAACTCTAGCGGGTTGGGGTTTAGGATTAGTTCAAGAATTCATTATATGATTACTTCTATCCAGATACATTGAGGGCCGATCGAGCCCGAGATTTCATGAGTTTGGAGCAGGGTAATCTTCCTATTATGGAGTATTACTCTCATATCATAGATCTACAGTGCTTCATGCCTATTCCTGGAGGTGATGAGTTATTCACAGCAAAGAAGTTTGAGTATCGTCTGAGTCACGACATTTGTTCGCAGGTGAACATTTTTACGGTGACTTCCATTACTTCCATAGTTAACATGGTGGTAATCATGGATCTCAATCCAAGGGATTCTGATGTTGTGAGCCAGGGCAGTTCGACATCCTGAGGTAGTGCTACTGACAGCAGGAAGCACTGCATGGTGTCTTCACACATTGATCAAAGTAACTGAGAAACTTCTTCCGGTATTCATGTGATGTGCTACCAATTTGGTAAGAGGGGGAACAAGAGGTCACTTTTCTCGGGAGACCCAGTTGAGTGCGGATCTTATGGCAAGATGTGTCATCTTCAGCTCTTCTGTCAGTTCTTCTCACCATTATCCAGTGACATGGGTTCTTATATGATTCCTCATTCAGTATTGTCAACAAGTGTTTCTTATCAGTATGGGAACTTGAGATCATCCGACCATTCAGGCCGAGGTAGAGGTCGTGGCCATGGTAGACAGTCACCAGGCTTTTAGCGAAAGCAGGGTGGATCATCATAGAGTGGTCAAGAAGTGTCACAGGGCCTCGGTACTAGATGAATAATTGTATATGATTAGACCGAGTAGGTGTACTATCATGGACCCTCTATAGTTCGAGAAATGATCTTAGTTACCTCATTTTTAGCTTCTGGTCTTTTTGATACATCGGCATACCCTTGAGGTTGGTCAGGGTCACTTCGTATGGGACCCCTATGTCCTAGTTATGAGAAACTATGATTTCATTTTTGGAATGGTCTAGTTAGTTCCCTTCCAGGAAGTATTGATATTTATTGTCTTAGGGTGAGTGTCACATCACCAAATGGCATATTGTTTCTTTATAAGGGTGAATGGGATGTCCAGGTGAGAAATTTGGGGCCCGAGAATCATGGGTTGGGAGGAGTTACAGCCCATAATTCTAGTCTATTTCTGGATGACCATGGGACATCGCAATTAGACTTTCTTTCAGTGGTGGTTCATTTCAAGACATCTTTCTAGAGAAATTTTCAGGTATTCCTCCAGGGAGAGAGGTATAATATTATATTGATCTCGGGTTTAGAGCGGCACTGATGTCCATTCCTCCTTATAGGATTGCAACACCATAGTTATAGGAGCTCAAGAAGCTATTGGAGGAGATTCAAGAAAAGGGTTTCACCCAACACAATACTTCTTCTTGGGGTTCACTTATCCTTTTTGCGATGAATATGGACGGTACCATCAGCCATTGTGTGGATTATCGGTTGTTAAACGATTTGACGGTAAATAACTGATATCCTTTTCCTAGGATTCGTGACCTATTTGATCATATTTGAGGAGCCCAAGTGTTCTTGAAGGTTAACATGAGTACATGATATCATCAGTTTCATTTATACCATATGATATACCTCTTACAGCCTTTTAGAGTAGGTATGGTCTATACGAGTATGTGTTTATGCCACTTGGTCTCATGAATGCACCTACAATTTTCATGGAACTAATTAACCGAGTATTCCATCCATACTTGGATTCTTTCATTATGGTTTTTGTGGATGATATCTTTGTGTACTCATTACTCAACATGACCATGCTACCCATATTGAGATCATTCTGAGTACACATATAGAGAATTAGTTATATGATAAGCTCTCAAAATTCCACTTTTTTATGGACTAGATTCACTTCTTGGGTCATGTTATCTCAGAGGAAGGAGTATCAGTAGACCTAGAGAAAGATAGAGAAGTATTTTTCTGGTAGAAGCTGAAGAATGTATTTGATGTGCAGAGTTTTCTTAGGATGTATTGATACTACAAAAATTTCATAAAGGACATTTCATGCTTTTCGGCACAACTTCCAGGTCTTACTAGGAAGGGTTCAGTGTTCTTGTGGTTAGATTCTTGTGAGTTAGCCTTTTAAGAGCTGAAAGGGAGACTGAATTCAGCACCAACAGTACTTCTTCCTGAACTTGTCAAGAGCTATACTGTGTACTATTATTCTTTAGGTATCGGGCTGGGTGTTGTGCTTATTCAGGTAAAAGGAGTCCGTGTGTATGGGTGTCGGCAGTTAAGCAACATGAGGGGAATTACCCAACGCACGATCTTGAGTTAGCGGAAGTTGGTCATTCTTTACGCTGTTGGAGACACTCTCTTCTGGTTGATCATTTTGTGGTTTTCACATACAAAAAATTTCCTAAGTATATCTTCACTCAGGACGATTTGAATGTGAGACAGTGAAGGTGGGTCAAGTAACTTCAGTCTTTTGATTTTGATCCTGCTTATATGCATGGGAAATGCAACGTTGTGGCTGATTATTTGAGCAGGAGGACTCAGATACAGGCAGTTTAATATTCCAGTAGTGGGTGGCATCTTATGGATCTATTCTCTGAGATGCATTTGGAGATGCATGACAGATAGGGGAAGACATATCTTTCTTCTATATCTGTTACCTGCAATCTTCTTGATCGAGTGTAAATGAGGTAGCTATCGGATTCTAAATGCCTAGTTCTATAGTAATGTGTTTTAGGAGAGGACCTTATTCCTGGATGGACCTTCGGTGAAGATGAGATCTTGTGTTTCCCAGAATGTGTATGGGTGTCAATATAAATATGCAAGGTGCTAATGAGGTACATTCACTCCTCAGTTTGGGCAGTTCATCCTAGTGTCACCAAGATGTATCATGATCTACATCATCATTATTGGTGGCCAGGTATGAAGAGAGATGTTAATGGTTTCCTTATAAGTTGTTCCACCTGTCATCAGGTGAAGGCAGAGCATCAATGACTAGTATGGCTTTTGTAGTAGTTATCTATTTCCGAGTGGAAGTGGAATGATGCTGCGATGGAATTCATGAATGTTTTATCAAGGTCACCATGAGGGAATGATGTTGTATGGGTTTTCATTGATAGACTCACAAAGGATTCTCACTTCTTGATAATATATGATACTTTCATTTTTGATGAGGTGGGAAGGTTGTACATCCATGACATATCACATCTACTTGGAGTTCCACACTCCATTTTTTCCGACATGGGTACACGTTTTACCTCTCGGGTCTGGCAGGGGCTACAGAAGGCTTTGGGTACACAGATATTTTTTTAGTACATCCTACCAACCCAGACCGATGGAAGGTCTGAGCGTATGATTTAGGTTCTTGTGGACATGCATCGAGCATTAATCCTGGATTTTGGAGGTTCTTTCGATAAGCATATTCCCCTTGTTTATTTTTCCTATAGTAATAGTTTTCATGCAACTATATAGATGACACCATATGAGGCTTTGTACAAGAGGCCATGACGATCAACCTTATGTTGGCTAGAGGTAGGTTATGAAACTATACTGGGAACTCATCTTTTCCATGATATCATAGAGCATATAGAGATGATTCAAAAGAGGATGGATACTGCACAATCTTGAAATAAGTATTATGCTGATCAAAATAGATGACCTTTGGAGTTTGAGGTTGGGGATCATGATTTCCTTTGTGTTACACTGAAGATGGGGCACAGAAGGATTGGGAGACATGTTATGCTTACTGCAAGATACGTTGGGTTGTTTGGGGTTTTGGAGTGTGTTGGGACAGTTTCTTATCAGTTGTAGTTACATCATAGGTACTGTGCTTTGTACAACGTCCTCCATGTTTCTCAAATTCAACATTACTTCTCAGACTCATCTCATGTTTTTTAACCCAAGGAGGTTGTTCTCGAAGTGGACACATCATTGGGGGAGAATCCTATCTGTATTATTTTTATCAAAGTATGAATGTTCTCCATGGCTATTTTGTTCCTCTCATATGACTGCTATGGCAGCACATGCATGTACAAGACGAGACTTGGGAGAGGGAGGCTGATGTACGATCGCAGTGGACAGAGTTATTCATGGTTTCTTCATCAACGACACCATGTTAGAGAAATTCAGGGACACTTTTATTTAATGGGGAATTTTGTAAGAATCCGGATCTAATTTTCAAATACGTATTCCTTTTTCTGGTGTTTTTAAGAAAAATATGAGTTTCTAGAAATTTTTTAATTACACATCATGTACTCGGTTACTACGGGTAGCCATGTGCTGGTCGTATAACGGCCGTTCACACAACCGTGTGTGGTGACCTGTAGACCGCCAAATGTGGGGGCCAGTGAGGGAAAGTAAATGTCGTGTACATATAATGTACATACCATGTAATTTTTTTTCATTAAATGTACGGGGGTCACGTCTGATGGACATAAACACCTCCTACTGGACATATTTCATCCATGAGCATTCGAATGACTGTGATAATTCTCTAATCCCCTGATCGAGAATCTGTTCCCTGAATAGAACATTGTAGATTTCATTTGGAATACCTCAGTAAGCTTTTCCTTCCTCTAGAGATTCATTTCCTGATTCTTACTTTTTCCCATGTTTTCATCAGTTGAACATTTTAGACGTTTTTGTAGATCTACAGTGTGATTGGGTGATTCAAGGATTTAGGTTCATGTATAATTATATCCTAAGACCAAGGTAGGTGGTTTGTGCCTTTCCGTATATAGTCATTGAGTTTTATGTGCAAAAGTTCCCAATACCCATGAAAAGGGTAGTGCGTGTTTATGGTTTTAGCCCTTTTTTATTGCATGTTATGCCTTTTTAGATTGGATAGAGGTTAATTGTTTAGAATTGGATTATATTGTTAATCAATGGGTGTTTTTCCAATGATTGCTTGTTTTGACCATTTGGTCTAATTTTCCTGTAAGGATTTTTTCTTTGCATGCCTAGTATTGTAGGATGGAGTGATTGTTTTCTGACATTTTATTATGTTGTAGACAGTTATCCAAGTAGTTCTTGACGTTTACGTTGGATGTTATGCTTTACTATGCTTTTTTGACTTCCACAGGGCCGTGAGAACCTAGTGTAGTGGAACATAGGGAAAATGGATGTAGGGGATTCTCCAGAGTGTTTGTTATTATATTTTACAATGCGATACAACATGGGGAATTGACAGATGTGCTTCGTAAGAGTTATTATACTTCCATGACGTGGTACACAGTGGGAATTCACATAAGTGATTCTCTAGGGCACATTTCCGTTACCGATACGAGACTATAAGGGTAATTGATGGTGAGTGCTTCCCTAGAGATTCTATTCTAAAGCTAAACCATAGGGGTGAGACTATGTGTGATTCCTAGAGGGTTTCTTGTGCTATGAGTTATGACCAGATGGGATAGGTTGTGAGTAATTCTCAGAGGGTTTCCTTTTTTTTATTATCTTATTACATGATATGTAGTGTCTTTTTAATGCTTTTAAACAATTGTAAATGTTTACTGTTGAATACTTCCTTGTTTACTACATTTTTTGTTATTGCCTGCCATATATATTCACTGATAGTTAGGAACAGATCTCATGGGGGTTTCCTACTGGGATTTAGTCTCAGACCCTATTTTGGTCATGCTTTTGGGGCCAAATAGATTATGTTGTTGAAGGTATAGATAAGGGGAAGTGCCCTTCTAATTCAAGTACTTCACTGCTTTGGAGATGGAGACCATAGGACCATGATTAGGATTGCGATGTTGTGGACCTGTTTACAACTTTTCTTATATTATGGTTTAGTATTGTCTTTCATCATTGTGACTTGTTTGGCTGTTTTCCTAGACATACGTATCATGCATCATTATATATGTGCTCCAGCTGTTTATTTATTCAGTCATCTAATTTTTTTGTGTGTGTTATTATTATTGTTTCCACTTTGGATTGTGTTTTACTTTAATTGTGTTACTATTACAATGAGGGCATAGTTTCCCCACTATCACACAAAAGGCTCTCACTGCTAGTCAGCATCCTCTAGCATTCAGGGAAATCCACATGAGGCCATGTGACCAACCAGGTATAGGGCATCTCTGGGTGGCATCCGGAACTGGGACGTTACATAGTATATCTATATAGATGACACCAATGACATGGAAAACACAACCCATTCCTATATGATGCATGTACCAATATCTTATTTCCCAAAAATTAGTGTTTTCTTGTACCAAGTCGAAAAACATGTAATTAGTTTCTAGGTGTATAGATATGTCGGTCGCCCGCACCAACACTAGAGTCTCTTGCCTGAAAGCCAAGCTCGAACCACATAACACTGTTTCCCCAAACTAATCTCACGGACTCTAGGTCCTATGGTAGAGCAGACCCCCTTTGATTCCACTCTATGACGACCTGTCCTTGTGGGGCCCGCACTGCAGCTCCCAATACCCACCTCCAATAGGACAGGGGCTGGTGACTAGAACCGAGTTGGCATATCAATAACATGGGAGGCATTTACTATGTACAGGTACACACTCACACGTCTCTAAGCCTAGAATGATGAATATAAAAAACCCACTAAGGAAAAAATGCATGAATACAACTAAACCCAACCAATAGTGTATGAAAGAAGTAGAGTAATAAAATAAAACTGGGATAGAATACAATCCTACCGAAAAAATGACTCCAAAAACTACAAAGTCCGACCATTAAATAAAAATAGGCACTGGGACAGCTTCTCATACTAGTAGGAGCACCTCAACCTATAGGGAACTCTAAAAGCTCAGTCCTTCCCATGTCCGCCCTAGACTCTATCAAAAGGCTGCTGGTCTGCACAAGACATGATCCGTGTGGGAATAGCATGTGCAGGGTTGCGTATAACAATACTCAGTAGTGGACCCCAAAACCAAAAATAAATACACAAAGTAATGGTATGGTCATCACCACACAGTATGTGTCAACATGATCATATAGCAATAGAAACACAATAAGTCCAGATATACTAAAAACCCAGACCGGTGGTCTAGAGACAAGCCACGCAACCACATTCCCCCTCTAGGGATCCATTTTGAAGATTACATGAGGAACTTTTTTGAGAGAACTCACTCCATGAGACTGATATCTCTGATGTCATCCGTCTGAGAAATATTGTTCATCGGGAAAATCCACAAGAGTTAGATACACATATTCCAAGAGAACACACTCCTGAGTTGGGAATGATCACACTACACAGAAAAGGATCACTACCAAGGCCTTGGCAGATACAACGAATCATTCAGATTCACCTTCTATGTATAGTATCGGTGCCCTATGGGAATATTCATGTTGATACTTGACTCTACCTATGGACAAGAATGGATATGGGATCTCGCTTCGGGCCTCTATGAGGGATACCAGACTCTATATCTGGAAGTCATGCTAATGTAATCATACTCCTATAAAAAGGAAACAATACCTGACCTTCAGTGAAATGAAAAAAGTGGCACTAACCCAAACGAAACACATCCATGATATGGTAGAGAAGAAGAACAAGCCTTGTTTTGAAAATTACATGGTGTGTAGAAAGGTCACACTTCGTGTCCTCTGACCCTGGGTACTACCCGTTTACAAAGGCCCGAGTCGCAATGATTTTCGGGTAATATGCAACTACATAGCATGTACAAAGGATTACACACCATGTCAACATATTTGGGGTCCACTCTGTGTATGTTGGAAGTTTTTTCGTACATGGCCTCACCCCATGTATTCCAACTCGTGTATTCGGAACACGGGGTGACCCAGGTTACTAACCTCGTCTAGCCATGTGGTGAAGTACACGACTATTTAATCCTCCCTGTGTCTGTGTACCCTCTGTATACATTCCTAGTCCCACGTCCACAAATTGTGTACTTCAAGTACCATGCCTTGTCATCACTTTGTTCATCGCAGAACCCTAGCCACCGATGAGTCGTTCTGACACAACATGTTCTTCGAGAAACACACTGTGTTATTCAGAAATATCATTAAATGGCGTGGTTCATCACCGCACCTTGGAGCTCCTCCGATCCTTGATCCAGTCATCTGATTATCGCAAAATTGAACGGTTGAGGTCACCTGATCATGCCAACAACGTTTAGTGAGTTTTTAGGGGTTCGATCGGCCCTGAAAACATGTTTCAACCATATATGATATGAAAAGTTGAATAAAATTTATTCATGAACCATGTCGATCCATCCACTGCCATTTTCATCACACCTCTGCTAGGTCTCCACAATATCAGATATCCAATTTGGGATCATTGCATTGAAAAAAATGTGCAATGATCTATTGATCATCACCCCACGAAGAATGCGATGAACACATGAGAAAAAAAAATAGAATGAAATATAAAATCCAAATCAAAGAAAAAACCTATAGTGTCATTCGTCATAGAATTTATCCACTACCATTAGTAGGAAAAAATGTATCAGAATAAAAACTAAAAACTAACATTGATTAATTCCCAAAGATCAACCAATCAAAATGAACCTGCAAAAACGTATGAATCTTTGAATCAACAGGTTCGTGGGTTGATCAGTGTTCGTCATTAAATCCTTGAACAAGGAAGGATAATTATATTAAAAACTCCCACCTTGATCTGGTTGAAGAATGATCACCCCATTGCATTCGTTGGTGGAGTTCATCGAATCTGAGATGTCTCGATCGATCACGTTGTCATCATATGCCAACCGGTTCCCTTCTAAAGCTCAAATAGGATCTATCTCAATTCTCAGGGTTATAATTCTAACCCTGTGAACATTCCATAAGCATGAACTTATAGGGTAGGATTTGGTCAATGTAAAAAAATGGAATCATTTTAAAAGAATAAAAAAAATTATTAATTAATTTTTTTATCTACATTAAAATGTCCAAATCTTACTCTCATAGCTGACCCATGCTAGTTAAAGATAGGGCCCACCTATGGTGAAGTCACTGCACCAAATGCAACAGTTCCCTGAGATTTCTGATCTAGGCACCCGTTTAAATGATATTCCACATTTTTAAGAAAACCTCTTCTGTGTGATGTTAAAATGATTAATTTGTTTCAAACATTTATTTTGGGCTCTCCGGCCCTCGAAATTGCACACTTTAAAAAAAGAATCGTCTCATAATACATTTATATAATATTTAAAATTAATACACAGAATATCGAAGACATTACAATATAATTATTTGGTTCATTTTTCATATAATATAAATTTTCATTCCTATATAAAAATGGAAACTTTTGAGGAATTATATATAAATTGGTGTCAAAATCCAGATTTTTGGGTAGATGTAGGTGAAAGGGCGTTTATGAGACAAAAATTTGTAGACGAGATGGCAGAACAAGTTTACTTCACTCAAAATCATATGAGTACATATCAAGGAAAGAAGAAAATTTATGATGATAACCATATGATAGTTCATTATTTTTATATAGGTTATTATACCATTGTCAAAATTTCTCCTTGGAAATGTGTGATGTGTTTCGGTAAGATGAGGTAGTTGAGTACATAGTTCATTAGAACCAATAAAATCCTTTATAAATTTGGATCAGTTGAAAACTTAATGGAATAACCTTCTTGTTTAGCCTAGTTACTCAATATATTTCAGATTTCAATGTTGAAAATGTATCATTTGGTTTTATCTCATGTTTTGAGTCTAGAAGTAGTTTAGATGGAAGAAAATCATTCGTATGGGGAACCAATAATCTAGATCCTTAACCAAAGAGAGCCATAGATGCCAATTAAAATGATTCATGTGGTTATGTTTTTCATAAAAACCATATGGCTGAAGAGGAAACATGGGAATCTGAAAATGATATGAAGGTGAAATACCACCACTTATTTGATTAGTGAATAAAAATTTTGAGGATGCAACTTCCAAAAGGGGGGCACCATGTAATATCCCAGGTGCTTATAGAATATTAAATCTTTAAATATATTAATATTTCTGATTTAGATATTAATTTTACATTAATAAAACTGTATTTATGATAGTATACCTGACACATAACAGTGGGTTACTCGAAAAACTTCTGTTGCAAAAAAAACTGAGCTATACAGATAAATAATACATTATTAGTATTATTATTTTAAATGGTAATAAATCCCTTGATTTTGTTTTGGCAGGAAATAATATAACATACTATATTATTTTTACACATATTTATTATTTTATTACTTTCTTCCAATAAATGATGTGGACCTAAGATAAGAATAATTCCAATTTTGGGAATAAAAGTAGTAATATTTTTAAATGGTATTTTTACCGCCTTTTGAGGGAATACCCATTATAAATATTTTTTTGTGAAAAATTTATATGTTTTATATGAAAAAATAAAATTATTCTTTGTATGTGGGACATCAAAATTATGTTTAGATAAATTTTTTGTATTTTCCATGTAACATTAATATTTTAGTGACTAATGTGAAATACTACATTTTATGTCAAAACATTCGTTTCATATAATTTATTTATATATTTAGAATTTTCATTTTATTATTTTCTCAATGTAATTAAAATCAATATTTATCAATTAAATTAATTTTGTTCATTGAAAAAAATTTCAAATTGAAATTAGTTATAAAAAAACTTTCAACATCTCTCATTAAAAACATGATTTTTCACTTTTGTTATTGAAAATAAATTTTAATAAAATTTCTTAATTTTTTTGAATTAAATTACATAAAATGGATTACATATTGTTAATTATAATGTCTATATTTGGATTTAAAGTCAATTTAATTTTTAGTTAGGAAATATATAACATGTCATGGATATTATTTACCATAGCAAAAGTAAAATATGTCAACGTTAAGGTAAAAATTTAAAAGTTTATCATACCTAAAAACTGCCACATTGAAAGGGTATTTGAGGTGTAGCTGAACCATAAACATCTTATAAAATATTAATTACATGCCAATGTCATGAAATTTAATACCACATCTTTATTTTTTCCTTTAAATAATATCAATCAATAAATTAATCACATGAACCCAAAAATCCTCAAGTATAAATACCATGTCTCCGCCGCAAATTTTCAAACCAAAAGGCCTTACAGATCCTCAAATATTTTCCTAGAACTTGCCTCCACACACCCCTCATGTACAAGTGCTTCTGTGTTAGGTCCACTAGGATGAATACCCTGAGAGGGGGGGTGAATCAGGGTATGACTAATTAAAAATTAAAGCTCGTTCTGATCTTGTTTCGCTGTTAAGCAAAACACTCTTCTCTCTCTTTCCTGCTGCACAATATAAACAGAATGTAAAGCAAGCACAGGGCACAACAATTTTACTTGGTTCACCGCTAAGGGCTACGTCCAAGGAGCATACGCCGACAGGTTGCCGGTCGTACCAAGTCCACTAAACTTCACTAGCTGTGGATTACAATGTTCGGGCTAGATCACTTCTATGCCCAGGCTCACTGCCTATACAAAGTTTAGGGTCAGCTCACTGCTTTCCCAAGGGTCACTCCCTGTTTCTCTCTCTCTGACTCACTGCCGGTGGAGAGGATCACCTTCTTCCTCTTCCTAAGCTCACTGCTCCAGAAGGGAATCCACTCACAGTTTATAGACCTGTAGGTCTCTTCATTTCCATTAAGGAATGCATCTTTCTCTGTAGGTAAATGCTCTGTTGAAGTTCTACTTTCATCCGTAGATGAATACCCCTTTGCCACTATCCACTGGGCAAGCAACCTTTGGAAAGACCTTCGCAAAGCACCCTACAATGTGAGGCTCCCAATTTCGCAAAGCTCAAACAAGCCTTCGCGAAGCTCCTGCCTTTTCGCGAAGCTCACTCGAGAAGCTCCCTCGCGAAGCACTCTCGCGATGCTCAAGCCGTCGCAAAGCAACGACCCTCGCGAAGCTAAGTAAGCCAACGCGGAGCTCGCAGGTTTCGCGGAGCTACAATAGCCGCCGCGAAGCACCTCTTTCGCGAAGCACACTGGCTCCGCGAACCACCTTCGCAAATCGAGAGCAATGTATTTTCTCTGAAAATTCTCTCTACTTCGCCTAAAGGGGTCGGCCTCTATTTATAGGCGATTCCACCGACCCTCGTCCCTTCCGCACGAAGTCAACGCCACGTCATCTCAAATCGCGAAGCTCCAAAGTTTCTGTCGGAATTCTGTCCAACTCGCGAAGCTCTATGGCAATCTTCTGTTCGCGGAGCTTGACGTAGTCGCGATGAATCACCGTCAACTTACCTTCGCGGCTCGCGCCTTCGCCGCGAAGCTCCCTCGCGAAGCCCAACATTCCTTCACGCCTTCGCCGCGATGTTCTCTCGCAAAGCCCTTCTCCGCCGCGATGCGCTTCAGCCTCTGCCATTCGCGAAGCTTGACGTAATCGCGAAGCATCACCGCCTCCATTCTTCTGGTCTTCGCGATTTCCAAACCATGCATCCTATCTTCGCGAAATTCATGCCTTTGCCATATTAAATTGTGCTCTTCATTGAAATCCTCTTTTCGCGATGCTCACCAAACTCCAAATTTTGGACCCCAAAAATTTGGCAAACACTGGGAAACGGCGCCACCTTGTACTGCTCTTTTGTACCGCCTCCAGATCGTCCATTCCTTTGTCATAGTTCCTTGTCAACATGTAATGTCAACAACTTCTCGGGAACTCGACAATTATCCATGGAATCCTGCTTTGTCAACAAACACAATCAACCCAAAAATGCTGCAATGTTACCTTGAGGGATTTTTGCCCAACAATCTCCCTCTTTGGGTTTGTTGACAACTCTTCACAAATTTGCTCAGAATGATTTTCTGCACTTTGATACCTCACTGAGTCTTCTTCCAGCTGCTACCACCATTCGCCTCTTGCGATTATGATAGCGTTCAAGGATTCACTTAACATGTACTCTAAGCCCACATGAGCAATGCTCGGCGTGAGAAACAAGAGTAGTATGAAAAGTTCATCAATGAATCACTTCATGTCAGACCCCAATTGTCGATTCCACCCTGATACCAATTCTTAAAATAAAACCAGTTGTTGAACCACACTGATACCAATTGGTGAATTCTTAGGTTGATACCAATTGTGGATAGCTAGACACCGTCTCACACCATTCCAACACCACTGTACTGCTTTTATCATGATCCTCAGCTGTCGTGATTTCTATTCTTTGATCGATCACTTCTAGCATCGTCAGATTTCATACACTCCCCCTTTCTCATTGCTCCCCCTTTCTGGCTGCTCCACCTGTCAGCTTCTCCCCGTAACAAGTATGATTTATCAAATCTCCGCACTATTTTCTCCCTTGAACAAACACTTTTCTCTCCCTTTGTCAATCACTTTTCAAGCACTTTTCTCCCCCTTTGTCAACGAACCCAAAGGTCACGCCTTTGTAGTCTATAACATAGTAGAGAACAAATATCAGCACATTAGGGAAAAACACACCATACCTCGGGGGGAGGGGGGGTGGGGGACCCACATCCACACTATTTCAAGTGCGGGGAATCGACTGAACTCCCAGAGCCAGTCGATGCCTCTCAAAAGCTTCCTTGGGTAAGGCCTTTGTCAGAATGTCTGCAACCTGTAGTTCTGTAGGCACGTACTCCAACTTTACAATTCCCTGCTCAACCTTCTCCTTGATAAAATGATACTTAATCTCAATGTTCTTGGTCCTTGAATGATGGACGGGATTTTTGCTAAGATTTATAGCACTTGATTTGTCACACTGGATTCCGATCGGAGACTTCACTTCAACTCCCATATCTTCAAGCTGCTGCTTCATCCACAATAACTGTGTGCATGCTTGAGTGGTCGCAATATACTCAGCTTCTGCGGTGCTCAATGAAATGCAATCTTGTTTCTTGCTTAGACAAGAAATACACAATCCACCAAGATAGAATGCACCACCTGACGTTGATTTTCTATCATCGGCTGAACCGGCCCAGTCTACATCAGTGTACCCCAATAACTCTGTCTGAGATTTGTCATTGTATGTCAAGCCGAAGTCCACTGTGCCCTTAATATACCGAAGTATTCTTTTTACTGCGAGCATGTGACTTTACTTGGGATTACTTTGATATCTCGCTGCTTGGCATGTGGCGAAAACAATATCAGGCCTTGTTGCGGTTAAGTACAACAGACTTCCAATGATTTGCCTGTATTTTGTGATATTAACTGCCTTGCCATCCTCATCTTTTGATAATTTCATCCGGGTAGCCACCGGAGTCTTCATCTCCTTTGAATTTTCCATTCCAAACCTTCTCAGGACCTCCTTGGCATATTTAGATTGAGAAATGAATGTTCCATTCCTTCCTTGTGTTACCTGTAGACCAAGGAAAAATGGTAGCTCTCCAATCATTGACATTTCAAACTCATTTTTCATGAATTCGGAAAACTGTCTGCACTGAGCTTCATCTGATCCACCAAATATTATGTCATCGACATAAACCAACACCATCATCCTTTGATTACTGTCATTACTGAAATAGAGATTGTAATCAACTCCTCCACGCTGAAAACCAAGGTTCTTCAAGTACTGATCAAGCCTTGAGTACCATGCCCTTGGTGCTTGTTTCAGCCCATACAATGCCTTCTTCAGCCTGCAAACTTTGTTCTCATCCTCATGAATGAGAAAACCGTCTGGCTGCTCAATATACACCTCCTCTTCCAGAACCCCATTCAAGAATGCAGATTTGACATCCATCTGGAACACTTTGAACTTCCTTTGCACTGCGATGGCTAGGAATAATCTTATTGTCTCCATCCTTGCAACCGGTGCAAATGTCTCATCAACATCAATTCCCTCGATTTGGGAGTACCCCTTGCACACTAGACGTGCTTTGTTCCGAATCACTGTTCTATATTCATTCATCTTGTTGCGATAGACCCATTTGGTGCCAATGACATTCTTGTCCGCTGGCCTCGAAACAATCTCCCATGTCTGGTTCTTCTCAATCTGATCTAGCTCTTCGTTCATGGCCTGAACACATTTTTCATCTTCAGCTGCATCAGAAAAACATTTCGGCTCCACTTGAGACAAAAACAATGCTTGCTGTGATGATTTCATTCTTCGAGTCTGAACTGGAGCTGTTTGATCACCAATGATATTCTGCCTATCAATCTCAGCTCGACTCTTTGGCTTCCTCGTAGACACCGACTTGACACTTTCCTCTTCATCATCAGTATCTTCTTCTGAGTCAGCTTCTGCCACTTCTGCTCCCCCTGGGTTGCTTACCTCATCATCACTTTCATCCAGGAACTGTTCACTGGGTCGTTGAGCAGTCTGTTCATTTTCGACTATAGTGACATCCTTACTCTCAACAATTTTTCCCAGCCTCTTGTTGAAGCATTTATATGATTTGCTTTTCCCTGAATACCCAAGGAATATCCCTTCATCTCCTCATCCCTCAAACTTCCTATGATGTTCTTTGTTGAGAATGAAACACTTACTTCCAAAGATTCGAAAGTATTTCAACGTTGGCTTCTTTCCGTACCACAGTTCATACGGAGTCTTCCCTTGCTTCGGACATAACATGGACCTGATTGAAACATAGACCGATGTTAAGACTGCTTCCTTCCAAAATTTCTCTGGTAGGTCCTTATCAATAAGCATTGTTCTGGCCATGTTGTTAATGATCTGATTCCTCCTTTCTACCACTCCATTCTGTTGGGGATTTCTCACTGATGAAACTTGATGCCTTATCCCATGTTTCTCGAGACAGTTTTCAACCTGACTGTTTGTAAATTCTGTACCGTTATCAGTACGAAACTTCAGAATTTTCTGCCCAAGCATCTTTTCTGATTCCCTCCTGTACTGCTTTATGCAACTGAAAACCTCTGTCTTATGGGTAATGATGAATACCCAGGCCATTCTGCTGTAGTCATCAATGAAAAGAACATAGTACCTTTGCCCATCTATAGCTCGTGGTGAGATAGGTCCACATACATCAGCATGCACCAATTCGAGCACTCGAGTTGCTTTTTGTTCCTTTGGCCTGTATGTCTTCCTGATGATCTTCCCTTGTTGACAAGCATCACACGTATGAGTGTGATCACGTGATAGTTTGGGAAGGTCTCTAGCAGCATCACACTTTACCAGATCTTCCATAGATGGTTGACATAGATGACCAAGTCGCTTATGCCACAACTGATTTTCTTCTTCTCTGGATAAAAGGCATGAATCTTCTTCCCCACCTATCAGGTAAAGATTCCCCTTTGTTCGTTTTCCCTGAAGAATGACTATTCCATCTTTTCCTTTAACAATACCCATCTTCTTGGTAAATAGTATAGAGTGCCCAGAGTCACATAGTTGACTGACGCTAAGCAAATTATGACTGAGACCCTCTACCACCAAGACATCAGCATGTCTCATTTCTTTGCCCCCAAACTTGGCTTTTCCTGAGCCAACAATCTTCAGGCCTTCATCATTTCCAAACTTGACAACTCCTTCTTTGTCATATTTTATGCCTGTAACCAGATCCTTATTACCCGTCATGTGGGATGTGCAACCACTGTCAAGGATCCAAACACCAGAACGATCTGATGCTTTAAGGGCAATTTCAGCAACTACGGCCTTCTCAGTTTTCTTCTTCCTAGTCCATACTTTTTCTTTCATACTCGGCATGGATTGAGGCTTCTGTTCTTTCTCAGAGTATGATGGACCAGCTTCATCTTGCAAAACTGCAAATCTGTTCTGAACTTTTAACTCACTTGTCGGTTTACTGATCTGCTGCTTGCGATCATTTTGATTCTGCTTTGGCACATTTTTCTGAATGGTCGGAGTGCAGTACCTAGCCATGTGTCCAAATCCTCCGCACCAAAAACAGTGTCCTTCAAAAAATGTTCTAGGAAACCGTTCTCTGTTTGGCTGCCATCTCTGTTCTTGTTCCCTTCCATATCTTTTGGCTATGGAACACACATACTGTGAATGTCCCATCTTTCCACAACAGTAACACCTGATATAAGGTGAATTCCTTCGCGTTACTTCAGCACTACGAGTTTCCCCTTTGGATCTCTGAGTATTCTGATTCTGCTTTTTGCTCAAATCCACTTTCAATCTCGGGACAAGTGCTTGCGGTCTAACTTCAACTGCCGTAGATTTTTGTTTCTGATTAAGCCATGAATCAGCCTTAACATCTGAGTTCAATTGCTGCTTCTTTCCTGCTGAACTACTAGGCTCTTCTTTCTTCTTTTCCGTCTTCGTAACGACCTGATTTCCCAAGAATGTGTTGGGATTCAAAGGTTTTTCCTGGTCTTTAACTTTTCTCTGCAGACCGACATCTTCCTCTTCAAGCTCTTCAATACGCTTGACGTGATCTTTCACATTTCGACTCAAGCAGTCGATCTCCCTTTTCTGCTCTTCAATCTTGAGCTTATGCTCATCAACCTTTTCTGTGCGCTCTGGCCTGGAAGACTTAAGATTTTCAATTTCTTTCTCAAGCTCAGACTTCTCTTCTTCTTGTTGTTGCATGTAGAGTTTGGCATCACGTACTATCTTATTGGCTTTCTTTGTTTTTGCTCGCCAAACATCTATCTCTTCAAGAGCTGCTTCTAATTCAGCTTCCATGTCAACTCTCCCTTCAATTTCTTCTTCTTCTTCATCAGTTTCAGTTTCATTATTTTCTAGAGCGCTACTAGAATCAGCCACCATCGCATTTTGACCACGATCTCTACAGTTTTCTATCTCTTCAACTTCTTCACCCTCAGACTCAGCTGAACTATCAATTTCTTGGGAAAGAAGATTCTTCTTTTTAAAGAAATTTCTCTTGAACTGCTTCTTCCCTTTCACATAGGCTGAAGATTTTTTCATGGGAATCTCAACTTCATCTTCATCACTTTCTTCTTGAAACTTTTTGGGGCATCTTGCAGCAAGATGACCAACCTTTCCGCATCGTAAGCATGCTAGTGGAAGTTTCCCTTTAAACTTTCCGTTTCCTCTTTGCAGATTTGAAGAAAGGAACGACATCACCTCATCTGACTCTTCTTCCTCCTTAGAATCTTCAATAGTGAGCCTCTTCATGGCCTTAAATGCCACCTCTTTGGATTTCCCCTTTTCCACAGCATCGTTGTCATCATTTCTCATTTCATATGCAACAAGAGTGTTGTGTAGGTTATCCAATGTTAGCTCTTTCGGATCTTTATCTTTCAACACAGAAACTTTCGGATTGAACCGAGGTGGAAGCTTTCTCAAGATGCGCTTTACGATTTTAATGTCTTCGATAATTTCTCCAAGACCCCGCATGTCTTCTACCACATCATTTACCCTGTCAAAGAATGCATCAACCGACTCATTCGGGTTCATTTTGAGATCTTCATACTTGTTTCACAACACTTGCAGCTTTGCCTCTCTGACTTTTGTATCCCCTTCATAAATATTCAAAAGTTTTTCCCACATGGCATGTGACGTTTTGCATGACATCACCTTTGTATAAATGGGATTAGAGAGGGCTCCCCCTAGGGCGTTTATTGCCTTGGAATCAGCATCCAACTCTTTGTGCTCAGCTTCTGATAATGCACCACTAGTAATATCAGCTGTGATACCATGCATAGCTGCTGAAAACACGTCCATTCCCAGAGATCGGAAATAGTGTTGCATTCGATTCTTCCATATCTGAAAATTACATCCGTCGAAGATCGGAATCCCTCTATGATTAGTGACCTCCATTGAGAGAAGACCAACTATTAACCTTTCCTCTGATACCACTTGTTAGGTCCACTAGGCTGAATACCCTGAGAGGGGGGGTGAATCAGGGTATGACTAATTAAAAATTAAAGCCCGTTCTGATCTTGTTTCGCTGTTAAGCAAAACACTCTTATCTCTCTTTCCTGCTGCACAATATAAACAGAATGTAAAGCAAGCACAGGGCACAACAATTTTACTTGGTTCACCGCTAAGGGCTACGTCCAAGGAGCATACGCCGACAGGTTGCCGGTCGTACCAAGTCCACTAAACTTCACTAGCTGTGGATTACAATGTTCGGGCTAGATCACTTCTATGCCCAGGCTCACTGCCTATACAAAGTTTAGGGTCAGCTCACTGCTTTCCCAAGGGTCACTCCCTGTTTCTCTCTCTCTGACTCACTGCCGGTGGAGAGGATCACCTTCTTCCTCTTCCTAAGCTCACTGCTCCAGAAGGGAATCCACTCACAGTTTATAGACCTGTAGGTCTCTTCATTTCCATTAAGGAATGCATCTTTCTCTGTAGGTAGATGCTCTGTTGAAGTTCTACTTTCATCCGTAGATGAATACCCCTTTGCCACTATCCACTGGGCAAGCAACCTTTGGAAAGACCTTCGCAAAGCACCCTACAATGTGAGGCTCCCAATTTCGCAAAGCTCAAACAAGCCTTCGCGAAGCTCCTGCCTTTTCGCGAAGCTCACTCGCGAAGCTCCCTCGCGAAGCACTCTCGCGATGCTCAAGCCTTCGCAAAGCAACGACCCTCGCGAAGCTAAGTAAGCCAACGCGGAGCTCGCAGGTTTCGCGGAGCTACAATAGCCGCCGCGAAGCACCTCTTTCGCGAAGCACACTGGCTCCGCGAACCACCTTCGCAAATCGAGAGCAAAGTATTTTCTCTGAAAATTCTCTCTACTTCGCCTGAAGGGGTCGGCCTCAATTTATAGGCGATTCCACCGACCCTCGTCCCTTCCGCGCGAAGTCAACGCCACGTCATCTCAAATCGCGAAGCTCCAAAGTTTCTGTCGGAATTCTGTCCAACTCGCGAAGCTCTACGGCAATCTTCCGTTCGCGGAGCTTGACGTAGTCGCGATGAATCACCGTCAACTTACCTTCGCGGCTCGCGCCTTCGCCGCGAAGCTCCCTCGCGAAGCCCAACATTCCTTCGCGCCTTCGCCGCGATGTTCTCTCGCAAAGCCCTTCTCCGCCGCGATGCGCTTCAGCCTCTGCCATTCGCGAAGCTTGACGTAATCGCGAAGCATCACCGCCTCCATTCTTCTGGTCTTCGCGATTTCCAAACCATGCATCCTATCTTCGCGAAATTCATGCCTTTGCCATATTAAATTGTGCTCTTCATTGAAATCCTCTTTTCGCGATGCTCACCAAACTCCAAATTTTGGACCCCAAAAATTTGGCAAACACTGGGAAACGGCGCCACCTTGTACTGCTCTTTTGTACCGCCTCCAGATCGTCCATTCCTTTGTCATAGTTCCTTGTCAACATGTAATGTCAACAACTTCTCGGGAACTCGACAATTATCCATGGAATCCTGCTTTGTCAACAAACACAATCAACCCAAAAATGCTGCAATGTTACCTTGAGGGATTTTTGCCCAACATTCTGGTTTCACAAAAATACAAAATACAAGTCCTCATGGGTCATTAAACTAGGGTACGTTCAATAGGAAGATAAATAATGTATGAGATAAGTCAGACTCAAGGTAAGGGAATTTCATAACCTAATTTTTAGTAATTCTGATAAACTAGTAATTTATGATTATTTCGTTAAAATGTTATATGTGTAATGGTTTTTTATATCCTATCTTTTATTTCAATCTTAATTTCATTCAATTTTCTTAAATGAATAATTTTATATAGTGTGTTTTAATTTCAGTACAAAACGTAAAAAAGAATGTTTTTTAGATTATATAGTTTCAATGTCTTCTTTGCTGTTGTAACCATTTTTTGATATTTGGATTACGCTATAACATTAATTTTTTTAAAATTAAAAGAAATATCATATTAAATTTAATTTATTTTTGTATTCAAAATTGTATTGAGAATTGATTTATTATAAGACCATCATCAAATAATATCTTGTTATTGATGTGTTGAACTGTTATTTTTTTTACTTTATTCAATATTTATGTTTTCTGATAATTTTTTGGTTCTTGGGAATTTATTATGTATATTGGTGGTTTCATGATAAACCTAGTGCTTCTAAGCCTAGATTAGTTCTCCAATTCATTGTTCAATGATGTGGAGTTAAACAATAATGTTTCTCCTAATATATTTATGGAATATATTGGATTGGTACTCCAAACATAACCATGAATATTACTCTCTATATCAGTGTGAAAGTTTCAATGAAAATATGATATGGATTCCACATGTTACATTTAGGATTTATGATTTTGAAGAATTATTTTAATAAAACATGTGATTTCATTATGTATGTTAAAGAGATTATGTTTTATGGTTGAGGAGTATGATTTCATGGGTTTATAGAATTGATGGACTAATGTTTTTATTTATTTATTTTATATCTCTTACTATAAGTTTTGTTCTAATCCTAGGTTTTTAAAATGTTTTCATAGGGTATATTGATGTGTATGAAGAAGGATGAAGTCAAGAATATTTTTATTAATAAAATAAATCAGGTTTTATTTTTAAAAGGGTTACCTTTTGAGGAAAATGGATATGTTTTTGGTAGTATCCAATTTTATTATTATGGGAAGATATGTATTAATGATGTCCTAATTATCTAAAAATCTGAACTTAAAGTGATCCTCTATGGGTATTCTTGAATCAAATCATGATTATGAGGTGTTGTAAGGATAGGGCCTTATATAAGTAAATAAATATGATTTATAGTAGTGAATTAAATTTAAATCTATTGAGGTGTTATTAGATGTACAACTCATATATCGGTAGTTTTAATACATATTAGGTTTTCAATGAAATAATGACATGAGAAATTTTAATATCCTCTTCTCTTATACCTGAATCAAATAATAGTCCTTTAATCCTAATAACTATTTTCCGGTATCGACACATTTTGGGTTGATGTGTTATGATTAGTTAAGGGTTTATCCCACTTTAGGAAGTTACCTCATATCCATAATGACTTTTATAGTTTTGAATGAAAAAAAATCCGGATTTAAGTTGCTTTTAGGGTTCCATTTGTAACATCATGACCTAGGGTAAACTTAACCCAAGCCCTAAGCTAAGGGGTCGCATGGCCTCTTGCATGCCTCCCCATATTCCATAGGCTTCTTACTATAAATGTGTGTTTAAATGTGGTAATTATTTGAGAATATAGCCCAACATAAAAGTGGAATAACAGATATCAACAATACACATAAAAAAGTGGAATATTTTTATAAACAGACACAATATTAAAATATAAAAAGAATAAATAACTAAGCAACAAAATGATAGTAATAGAAATATCCCCAAGGAAGTGTAAAATATATTGATTCATATAATGATAATATATTAACCAGGATCAAGGGACTCTCATATACATAAAATATAAAAATGAAAAAAATATGATCCACTAGATTATTAATAGAATGCTTTATCCTAAACTTATATAAACCATCAACAAGAAATTCCTATCAAAAAACAGTAATAGTTCATTTATAATAAACCGATATTTCATATATGATTGGTACATCATTTTAAATATAAATTACAAAAAATATTTACAAAATTATCATACAATGGTTTAGTGTCTTCGGTAAATTAGTACCATACAAAACATTAACATAAAAAATCCAAAAAATCATTTAATTGTTTCTTCTCTATATTCTTATTTTACCTCATGTTCTCATTAGTAAATATATTCACCTGATTATATACAGAAAAAGAATGGTTGGGCAAAAATCCTATAAAGTATATTAATAAGATTAATGAAACATGGTTGATTAAAAGCATATTCATTATAACATAATTAATGGATAATCATCAAAATCAATAGAGGATGAATTAGATAAATTCATGGAATATTTCAATGTATTTAAATTAAACTTCATGTCTTAGTGATGAACTACCATATATAGTTCAAAAAAAACTAGCATCATGTTCACACATATTTCACATTATCTCATAAGATAAATCATATTACCCAATTAATTGTTGCTTTAAATAAATATATTTACACCCATATCATCAAAAAAATTACATGTATTCAGTAATTAGGGTGCACCTATAACATTGTAAAGTTTAAATTATCATGCATTCCACATTAAATGTATAATAATCATAGAGATGACATATCCCATGAAATGGAAATGGATTAATTTAATTAAACAAATTCATGAATAAACATTGGTGTTCCTAAAATAATTAATGAATAACATACATTGTATAATAATAATAAATATTGAGTGTGGAAGAAACCATCTCAAGATAAGTAAAACATTTTTTAAAAAAGGGTTATTTTGGAAAACATTGTGATTGTGATAAAAACACATAGAAAACATTTTATATAAAATATTAGATTAAATAAATGCTATTTAATGATAAATTAATAAATATACATATAGAAATTGCTGTGAAATAGGAAAACCCCAAGGAAATGGAGTTGGGTTTAAGAATCCCCTTACCTTATATAAGAATGATTTATTCTATTTAATATCATAGATAATCAAACTAAATAAATAAATTAATTAGATATGTTCCTATTTACATGTATTTTATTCATTATAATATTATAATGTTTTTGTATTTTCATCTTGATGAGCTATAATGTGGAATTTCATCTTCTATAAGTGTTCCTTTTTCTGGATTTCATGATTTTTTACATGTAATCATGTATGAAAGATCAATTAGACTAGGTACAATTATATATAATTTATATTATATTTTATAAATGAACATAGAAAATTTTAATTTTTATTATATTATTTTTTTTATACATATTATAATGAATAATTAGATAGAATATTAATGATAAATTTTTCTATTAATTTTGTGGGTTTTCGATCACAAAAAATATTATTTTATTATTTAATATTATGTATATAATTAAGTTACAAAACATAAAAAAATGAAAAATAACAAATATAAAAATCAGTTTCAACCATTATAAATGTTTTATTACCATCCTTGAAGGTGTTACTGAGAAATTTAAATGCATCATCTATGGTTGTTGTAAATTGACAAACCACGAATGAAATTTTTATTTTTTGATTAAAAGATATTTGAAAGATATTTGAAGATGGAAATTTCCATTAAAAAAATAAATCCATTATATAAAATATAAGAGATTTATCACGACACTTGTATAAGTAGAGTTGAGTAAAGGATATGAAAATAAACGAAATCGAACCGAACTTAAAAAAACATAAAGATGATTTTACCTCTTGAATTTCTCCTCCTTGAGAACCTCCATAGTGAAAATGGTTTTGTCTATCAATGATAGCAAAGGCTCTTCATTATGTGGGTGGAGTAGGGGAAGTGTATTGGGATAGATATATATAGTATTCATGTTATTAGTGGTTTTAAAAGATCATGTGGTGAGGGGAGGTATTTATAGGGGTGGAGAGTAGTATGTTCCCATTATTTTAATAATTATTTTATTATTTTCAGTCATGAATATGAATAGTTCAAAAATATAACTCAATATATTTTAATAATGATTTAGAGTAAGATGTTATGGGTATATATTAACCTCATAAAAATAACGAATCAAAAATTTAGTTATATATCTTTTTTGATATTTTATCATATTTTACTATTCACAAAATTCAGGTATTTAAAAATAATAAAAAAATTCACCGTAACCATTTTCCACCCTATAAAATTAATAATTGAACTCTATTTTAAGAAAATAAATTTATAAATATGAATGTTTTAAATTTTTTTAAAATCATTGTTTATTCTAAAAATTCCAATTTTGTAATTATAAATAATTTAATAACACTATGAAAATATTATTAAGCTCTCACAAATTGATATTACAATGATAAAAGAAAAAATGTTATTTCGGAATATTTTTTATGAAATTAAATTATTTATTAAATTAATTGTAAAATTGTAATATTATAAATATAATTTTTGATTTTCTCAAGAATACCAATTATTTACTAATTATTTTTATAATATTTATTTACTTATACTATGATTTAATTATATCATATAATAATAAATAATACACATAAATATTACTTAGATTATCATAGATGAAGTAACTATTCTATTGGTTGAATTATTATTCATAATTTCACTATTACTATTCCGAGGGTTTGGTTACTATTCCATTGGGATATGTTACATAATTTCTAGAAATACCTCTTATTCCATTCATTCATCATTAATAATGATAGTTTTGTGCTCTCAATGATAGTTTAATTGGTTTATAATACATGAAATATTTATAAGAAGGGAATTTACAATGAAAAAATTTATTTCATTACATTCTTCAACCCTTATGAAATTTCTCCCACAAAATTTCAGTGTAAAAATTATTGTGTGAAACGAGTGAGGGTACATATCTTTTTCACATACTCCAATTCATATGTTTCCTCTTTGTACTTATGGATCCATCAATTTAATTTGACTAGGTGAGTAGTCTTTTTGTGTAAATCATTATCTCAATAGTCCAATAACTAATTCAGGTACTCCTCATAAGAGAGATCACTTTTCAACTATGGAACCTCTTGATTTAGTACATGTGAGGGATTTGGTATGTACATCTCCCAAGTTGGTTACATTGAATACATGGTGTTCTTGATACATGGTATGTATATGTGAGAGTGTATATTCCAAAAATATGAAATGATCAAGAATCATGAATAGATATGATGTACTTTGGACTTTACATTACATTGTTCCAAAATCCCACGACCCACTTACATATTGATATATAAAGGAATATGATGTCATAATCCTTAATCATTAAGTCCCGTCGATTATTATCTACATATCTATTCTATTAAATTTGGGGTTACATGATTTGTTGCTAAATAGTTTTAACATTTATACAATTTCATAGATCATTTATGATATTTTAATCTTATATTCACTAAATTCATCCTCACATGCTATTGTTCTGCATCTTTTCCCATAAAGGGCTACATATGGTAACATTCAGATGCTAGAGTGGAAACTATTGTTGTATTAGAACTCATAAAAATAAAACGGTGGTCCCATCCTACTTTTTAGTCAATATAACATTCTATAAACATATATTTTATTTTAAATGTTTTACTTTGAGATTTTCCATCAGTTTAAGGAGGATAAACAATAATTGTTTTCAGTTTATAATTTTCATCTTGATATATATTTTCCCAATATCGGAGGTGAATCTCTTATATTTATCATATAAAATTGAATGTGGTAATACATGTATCAATACAAATTCTATCATGTATATTCATCCATGTTAATCTAGTTATATGTCCTTGTGAACTCGAATAATATGAGATCTCTTTATAAGACAGTCCACAACAACCATTATACATTGTTTCCTTTGGATGTCCTCTAATGTATGATGATAAAGTCAATGATAAAATTTTCCCGTTTAAATATTTTAATGGGTAATGGTTGCATCAAATCTTTAGTCATTTTTCTTTTATCATTCACCTAAATAAATACATGGATGTTTGATGAACATTCAATGACCTACTTCTTCATATTCTCTAACCAATAGTTCTCTCGGCGATCTAAATAAATTTGTGTTCTCCCTAGGTGAATATAGAAGGTTTATATAAGGCCCCAGCCTTAAAACTTACTTAATCTTGAGTTATCACAAGATTACACGTTGAGGATCTTTTCGGGTTTAGAGTTATAGATAATTAGATCATAAAACTTGCATTACATTCCACATATAAACAAAGTGGTTACATAAAGATAGTATTCTTCATTCCCATAAATGGAAACACACTTAAAATAAAACATGGATTATTTCTTGACACATCCTTGACTCTATCATCTTATCATGTACCTTTCCCTTGACCTGTGAAAAACATTTCAAAAACTTGGGATGAGCATAAAAACTCAGTATGGGTTATAAAAAACATGGAAAGGAAACATGAGTTCATAGATACATAAGAATGAAATCATACTTTACCCATAAAACATAAGCACTTTAACATACCTCATAAAATCATGAATAAATCATAGAAATCATAAGACATAAAGGTAACATGAGGCATTCATAACATTCTTACATAGGGAGTAACCCTCTTGGTTACGTTTGGAATACCTATCACAGTATATTCCCTAAAATATCTTCGGAGAAACCTTAACGTTTCACTCCTTCGCGTTACCCAATGCATTGGAGAGCTATAACGGGCTCACCCGCCCTTAGTTTATCACGGAACCACCCGTCTTCATAATAATGCCCAAGAACCATAACATAATCATATCACATAAAACATGCATAAAGGAAACATAACATTTCCACATTTCAATCACGAGATATCAATACAACACATTGATATAATAAAAACATTATGAAAACCATTTTCAATACCAAAGTAAAACATGGTATTTATTTTTCGTTTAAAAAAAAGGTATGGCTTGTAGAGGAAGCCGAAACTCAAATAACGGTCACGACGGCGGAGAAGTCGTTTTCGCCGCATACGTACGACAAAAACATTCCCTTTTTTCGTTTAGTAAACGCTTCATATAAAAAAGATTCCTTTTGAATAAACATAAAAGTCAAAGGGGTTTATACACCGTATAAAAGAAAGTTGTGTATAAAATAAAATATGCCTCAACGAAAGGAGATTGAGACGAAGTCCCATACCTCGTATCCGACTTGACCCGACCGTTCTTTAATCTCCTGAATAATAAACGTGAGTTAATCTATACTTGCTTATGAATCTTTTTCATGTTCATTATTCCTTTTATACCATGTTATGAACATCATGTAATCAGTTAAGTTAATAATGTTCATTTTGTCGGTATTTGGTTCTTTAGTCAAAAATAGATTTCTTACACTTACATGTTGTTAATTTGGTCAAAGGTTCATTATATCCATAATGGTATTCATGATGTAGATATCATATATGTCATATATATCCAGTACATACTTGCATTTATAATATTACATAATCATTTAGAGGTAAGAAATGAAATGCACCGTTCATGGAGACGGTAAGCCGTACGTACGCATGAACACTAATTTCATTTCTATTTCGTATTTTATAGAATGGAATCATAATGATATAAAGGTATATTATAATTACAGTATAATATCATATATAATAACATAGTTCCATCCTTTATATGTCCCACATATGGTATTTAACGAATCAAATCACTTTGAGGGGGCGGTAGTCCGCACTTCCTAAAATGAAGATATCGTGTTTACCCATAATGGAAACCATAAAGGTATTGCCCAAAATGAAAAAAAAACAGAAGACTAAGGAAAACATAAACATATTATATATCATATATAAAAATAGTGACATCATAATGGCCACCTTTGAAGGTGTTAAATGAGTGTTGAACAATCATCGTTTCGGGAGGCAGAATTTCGCCATCCACGGAAACCGTATGTTCTTTAACCATTTGATGTAGTTGTGTGAGAGTGTAGCTCAAATAAATATTATAACAACATCCTTTTATATTGAAGATACTTGTGTTGTTACAAAAAAAGTAAATAAAAAGAGTTTAGGGGGTTGGAGAAGCAAAATAAAACAAATGAACATGAGAGAATGAAATACCTTTAAAAGTGTAACTCCTTTTGATTTGAGCCTAAAGGCTTCCTTTGAAAGTATTCTGCCCAAAGGTAATCCTCTAGGATGAGGATAGGGATGTGTAGAGAGTAAATGGGCAGGGGTTGGCCGATCCAAAGGCTTGATAAGTGTGTGAAATGAGGTAGAGGTGGGGGCCTTTTATAAGAGGGGAGGGGGGGCACTTTTGGAAAGTAAAGAAACATTACTTTATTTGAAAATGTGTTTCGGTTTTAAAAGGTCCCACATTGATATAATTCGTGGATAAGGTGATAAGGGTTCGAAATACACTCATCCAATTGGTTTTGGACATTTTTAGGTTTTAGATTTTTCATTATCTTTCCATTTTATTTAAATTGTCAAATAATGATGTCATCGCTGCATCATTATTATGTCATAAATAATTTAATTTATTTAATGTCTAAAAATTATAAAACAAATACTATGATGTAGGAAATCTTTCTATCTTTCCAATGACTATTTATAATCAAATATCTGATCTTTATAACCCCATGTAAAAATTGTTTTTGTAAAACATCTCTTGTTTGTGTCATTTTTACTTTAACATTTAATAAAAAGTTATTTATGTCATTTCCAAACCAAAGTGTCTCCATGGGGTCCCCAAGTTGACCCATGGCTTGTCTTGGTCGGCAATGACACAACCAATAAGGTTGGGATATGTGTCTAGGTCATTTCCTATTATTAAAGCATTATTTATACCTTAAACTACCCTAATTACCACTAATCGCGATTAAGAACTTAATAAGTTACTATTCACCAAAAAATTATTTTAATCTCATTAAACCACATTTTACTTCTTAATGACAACCATGTATGTCGGATTTTCAAAATTCAATACACATTAGTGGTAAACTTTCATTTAACTGAAAAATCAGTTTGCTTGATTACCACTTAGTGGTTTCACTATTTATCAAAAATTGAAGTTTTTCAGAAAATTATCAAAAATTCACCCTAAGCTATATTTGATATTCCAAATTCAAAAATGAAGTCCATTTTACAAAATTCAAATCATATAAGTCATATTAATTAATTCAATAATTAATTCTCGCTGCCAGAGCAAATAGCGTGTTTTTACAAAACAATAAGTATCAAAAGATTGACACCAGTTTAAGTCTAATTTCAAAGTGAAATTGATTCCAATGACCACCATTGGATAAAATGGTAAAAATATATTCTAATTTTACTTCAAAACCAATTCAAAACATAATCTAATCAAATAAATAAATTAGGATAAAAAGCAGTTTTGATGTAAAATGCAGTATTTTTCACTATTCATTAAAAAAATGAACATTGTCAGAAAAATACCAAAAATTCACACAAGGTAAATTTTGATGTCCCAATCATAAAGAATAAGTTTATTTTGACAAACATAGTTTATAAAATTGTCAAAATATAGATTCAAAAATGGTTTTCCATCAAAAGGCACTAAAACAATCTTTTAAGAATATTAGTGTATTCCATGCATAAGATTGTATTTATTTTCATTTTAAGCCTCTATAACACTATCTTAATCATTAATATACATAGATAAAAATATCTATTATTCATTACTTACTTGAGATGTTACATCTTTCCCCCCTTTAGAAAATTGCGTCCCCGCAATTTATTTACTTATCAAATAAATGAGGGTACTTATCCCTCATTGCATTTTGAGATTCCCATGTTGCCTCTTCAATCATGTGGTTTTTTCAAAAAACCTTTACCTGCTTAATCACCTTATTCCGTAACACTTGATCCCTGTGGTCAAGAATCTGGACCGGTTGTTCCTCATAAGATAGGTTCTCTTCCAGCTGAACTACCTCTAGACTCAAAACATGAGATGGATCTGGCATATACTTTCTCAACATCGAAACGTGAAAAACATTGTGTACCTGAGATAAACTCGGAGGAAAATCCACTCGGTATGCAACTGATCCAACTCTCTCCAGAATTTCGTATGGTCCAACAAACCTTGGACTCAACTTTCCTTTCTTACCAAATATCATCACGCTTTTCCAAGGAGAAACCTTGAGAAAAACATGATCACCCACCTCGAAAGATAGATCCTTCCTCCGGTTATCCGAATAACTCTTCTGCCTGCTCTGAGCTGTTCTCATGTGTTTCTGAATCAGCTGAACTTTTTCTACCATCTCTTCTACCAATTCTGGTCCCATCAACTTCTTTTCACCCACTTCATCCCAGAAAGATGGAGTTCGACACCGCTTCCCATATAATGCCTGAAATGGTGCCATCTGTATACTGGAATGAAAACTGTTATTATATAAAAACTCAACCAAAGAAAGATGTTGGTCCCAACTTCCCTGATAATCCATAGAACAAGCTCGTAGCATATCCTCCAATGTCTGAATTGTTCGTTATGACTGCCCATCTGATTGAGGATGAAAAGCTGTACTAAAATTTAATTCAGTACCCAACGACTTCTGAAGGCCTTTCCAAAAGTTAGAAGTAAACCTGGGATCACGATCCGATACAATGGAGAGAGGAACTCCATGTAACCTGACTATCTCTTTAAGATACAAACGGGAAAGTTGATCAAGAGAGAAAGTATCTCGTATAGCAGGGAAATGAGCAGATTTGGTCAAGCGATCAACAATAACCCAGATTGCATTATTACCTCGAGATGTCTTCGGTAATCCAACAACAAAGTCCATGGATATATTCTCCCATTTCCACTCTGGCACTGTTAAAGGCTGAAGCATCCCTTTCGGTAACTGCCGCTCTGCTTTAACCTGCTGACAAGTCAAACACTTCACAGTAAAATCAGCAATATCTCTTTTCATTCCATCCCACCAGTAATACTCCCGCAGATCTCTATACATCTTAGTACTGCCCGGATGAACTGAAAACGGAGAACTATGAGCTTCACATAACAACTCTCTCTTCAACTGAGAATCACAAGGCACACACAATCTCTTCCCAAATCTCAAAACACAATCACTATCAATGTTGAATTCAGGAAACTTACCTTTCTGAACCAGCTCTACCTTTTTCTGCAACTCACTGTCTTGCTTCTGTGCTTGCTTGATTCTATATGATAGAGAAGATCTCACTGATACCTGAAACAAAACAGAAGGACATCCTGCACCAACAACAACTATTCCAAAGTTCATCAAATATTTAACGAAAGGATCATGTTCCAAACGCAACATTGTTAATGAAACGTTACTTTTTCGACTCAAAGAATCAGCCACTTTATTTGCCTTTCCTGGATGGTAATGAATTGTACAATCATAATCCTTGATTAATTCTAGTCATCTCCTCTGTCTCATGTTTAACTATTTTTGAGTGAATATATACTTTAAACTTTTGTGATCGGTATATATTTCACACTTTACTCCATACAAATGATGCCTCCAAATTTTTAAAAAAACAACAACAGCAGCTAATTCCAAATCATGTGTAGGGTAATTTACCTCATGAGTTTTCAACTGTCGTGAAGCATAAGCAATTACCTGATCATTCTGCATTAGGACGCAACCAAGTCCTTTCAATGAAGCATCACTGTATATAACAAACTCACCATTCCTGGAAGGTAGTGCCAAAACTGGAGCATTCACCAATCTTCTTTTCAATTCATGAAAACAATCATCACATTCTTTTTTCCAGATGAACTTAACACCCTTCCGAGTTAGCTTAGTCATTGGACTAGATAACCGTGAAAAATTTCTAACATACCTTCGGTAATAGCCCGCCAAACCAAGGAAGCTACGAATCTCGGTTACATTTGTGGGTCTTGGCCATTCTTCCACAACTTTTGTTTTTGCAGGATCAACAGTTATTCCATCTTTAGAAACAATGTGACCAAGGAAAGAAATTTGTTGCAACAAAAACTCACACTTGCTGAATTTCCCATACAGTTTCTTTTCTTTTAAGTTTTGCAAGATAACCCTTAAATGTTTTTCATGCTCCTCTTTACTTTTAGAAAACACCAAAATATCATCAATGAAAACCACCACAAACTTATCCAAGAACTCATGGAAAATTCTATTCATTAAGTCCATGAATACAGTAGGTGCATTGGTTAGCCCAAAAGGCATTACTACAAATTCATAATGGCCATATCTCGTACGGAACGCGGTCTTCAGAATATCTACCTCCTTTACCTTCAGCTGATGGTACCCCGATCTCAAGTCAATCTTTGAAAAAAACTGAGCTCCCTAAAGCTGATCAAACAAATCATCGATATGAGGCAAAGGATATTTGTTCTTAACAGTGATATTATTCAAGGCTCTATAATCAATGAAAAGTCTCATAGAACCATCTTTCATTTTAATAAATAAAACAGGAGCACCCCATGGTGATGTGCTAGGTCTAATGAAACCTTTCTCTAAAAAATCTTGCAATTGCTCCTTCAACTCTAAAAGTTCAATTTGTGACATTCGATAAGGGGGTTTTGAAATTGGCTTAGCATCAGGAACTAAGTCAACAGTAAACTCAACTTCCCGGTCTGGTATTATTCCAGGCAACTCATCAGGAAAAACATCAGGATACTCATTTACCACTGGCACGTCATTAATCTGAACAGTTCCTTTATTTTCAACGATGTGTGCAAGGTAACATTCATTTCCATCTTTTACAAGTTTCTCGGCCTCTTGATATGTTATCAAAAGTAAGGGTTCATTCTTGTAGACAAACTGAAAGTCTTTTTGAAAAGAAACTTCTTTAGCTCTACAGTCAATCTTAGCATGGTAGATAGAGAGCCAATCCATACCCAGGATAACATCAAACTCTACTAGAGGTAGAACAATATGGTTTGCAAGTAGGTTCTTTCCACAGATAAGGATAGGATGATTCTTATAAATTCTTTTTTCCTCGACACTTCCCCCAGGTGTTTTTACCAAATGTTCAGGAGTCATTTCTTGAGATGGTATTCCCATTTTACTAGAAAAGGTTTCAGAGATGAAAGAATGTGTAGACCCCGAATCAAACAACACATTGGCATAATCTGAAAAAACAAAGTACCTGATACCACTTCATTTGATGGCCCGACATCTGCTGAAGTAGTTGCAAAGGATTTCACCACCCCTTTCTACATGTAGTCTAACTGCTTCCCATCACTCAAGCTCCTTGTCGGACACTCGTTTGCATAGTGACCCATCTCATTGCACTTATAACATTTCACTAACTGTAAATCAAATTTGTTCTTACCTTCACCTTGATCCTTTTCAGTGCAATCACGAGCCTTATGTCCCATCTTACCACATCAGTAGCACTTCCCAGAATTCAGAAGACATTCTCCAGCATGCCTTTTGCCACATTTATCACAAACTGGAAACTTAGTTCTCTTACCATCAGACCTTTTTGAAGAATTTTTACCTTTCTCATGCCACCTCGGTCTCTTCTTCTGCTGGTTGTTATAGAAAACTTGGTCATCGGAAAACTCCATTTCCACCTTCTCAGCACATCGAACAAGCTTTTCATAACTTTTAAACTCGCGAGAAGCTAATGCCCTTCGATACTTTGGCTTTAATCCTGAGTAAAAACGATTGATTTTACTATCAAGGTCTCGGATAAAATTTGGAGCATACCTTGCCAATCGAGTGAACCTTTCTTCATAGGCAGCCACTGAGTCTTCCTCTTGCCTCAATTCCAAGAATTGCTTTTCCATCCTAAGTCGAACAGCCTTAGGAAAATACTTCTCAAGAAACATACCTTTGAATTCATCCCAGTCAAGAGCATCAATCTCATCGGCGTCCCTGATTTTTATAACCATAGACCACCACTGATCTGCTTCACCCTCCAAACGGTAAATAGCAAGACTAACCTTTTGATTGTCTGAACACCCCATGACATCAAAAATCTTCTCCAGTGCTTTAATCCACCCTTAAGCTATCACAGGGTCAGATGATCCTCTGAATGATGGTGGATGTTGCCTCATGAAATGTTCAACCACTGACATGTTCCTCTGCGGTTGATCTGGCTGATCTCGTGCATGGGTACCACCGCCATTTATCGCTTGAGTCAACTGCGCCATTACTGCAACAAACTGTTCAGTTCCAATTCCGACCATTTTTGGATGCTGATTCAGAAGGTTATTTCCTTATGTATGCCTTCCTAGCACAGCTTCCCTGTTTCCTCTGGGGAAAACCATTCTGAAAAAACACATCTTAGATAAAGTAACATGGTAATCTTAAAATTCTATATCATTTCAAAAAAAAATTGGATAATCATTTAATAGAATTCTAACTCCTAAAGTTATCTAAACCGACCTCTGATACCAACTATAAGGCCCCAGCCTTAAAACTTACTTAATCTTGAGTTATCACAAGATTACACGTTGAGGATCTTTTCGGGTTTAGAGTTTTAGAGAATTAGACCATAAAACTTGCATTGCATTCCACATATAAACAAAGTGGTTACATAAAGATAGTATTCTTCATTCCCATCAATGGAAACACACTTAAAATAAAACATGGATTATTTCTTGACACATCCTTGACTCTATCATCTTATCATGTACCTTTCCCTTGACCTGTGAAAAACATTTCAAAAACATGGGATGAGCATAAAAACTCAGTATGGGTTATAAAAAACATGGAAAGGAAACAAGAGTTCATAGATACATAAGAATGAAATCATACTTTACCCATAAAACATAGGCACATTAACATACCTCATAAAATCATGAATAAATCATAGAAATCATAAGACATAAAGGTAACTTGAGGCATTCATAACATTCTTACATAGGGAGTAACCCTCTTGGTTACGTTTGGAATACCCATCATAGTATATTCCCTTAAATCTCTTCGGAGAAACCTTAACGTTTCACTCCTTCGCGTTACCCAATGCATTGGAGAGCTATAACGGGCTCACCCGCCCTTAGTTTATCACGGAACCACCCGTCTTCATAATAATGCCCAAGAACCATAACATAATCATATCACATAAAACATGCATAAAGGAAACATAAAATTTCCACATTTCAATCACGAGATATCAATACAACACATTGATATAATAAAAACATTATGAAAACCATTTTCAATACCAAACTAAAACATGGTATTTATTTTTCGTTTTAAAAAAAGGTATGGCTTGTAGAGGAAGCCGAAACTCAAATAACGGTCACGACGGCGGAGAAGTCGTTTTCGCCGCATATGTATGACAAAAACATTCCATTTTGTTGTTTAGTAAACGCTTCGTATAAAAAAGATTCCTTTTGAATAAACATAAAAGTCAAAGGGGTTTATACACCGTATAAAAGAAAGTTGTGTATAAAATAAAATATGCCTCAACGAAAGGAGATTGAGACGAAGTCCCATACCTCGTATCCGACTTGACCCGACCGTTCCTTAATCTCCTGAATAATAAAATTGAGTTAATCTATACTTGCTTATGAATCTTTTTCAAGTTCATTATTCCTTTTATACCATGTTATGAACATCATGTAATCAGTTAAGTTAATAATGTACATTTTGTCGGTATTTGGTTCTTTAGTCAAAAATAGACTTCTTACACTTACATGTTGTTAATTTGGTCAAAGGTTCATTATATCCAGAATGGTATTCATGATGTAGATATCATTTATGTCATATATATCCAGTACATACTTGCATTTATAATATTACATAATCATTTAGAGGTATGAAATGAAATGCACCGTTCATGGAGACGGTAAGCCGTACGTACGCATGAACGCTACTTTCATTTCTATTTCGTATTTTATAGACTGGAATCATAATGATATAAAGGTATATTATAATTCCAGTATAATATCATATATAATAACATAGTTCCATCCTTTATATGTCCCACATATGGTATTTAACGAATCAAATCACTTTGAGGGGGCGGTAGTCCGCACTTCCTAAAATGAAGATATCGTGTTTACCCATAATGGAAACCATAAAGGTATTGCCCAAAATGAAAAAAAACAGAAGCTTAAGGAAAAAATAAACATATTATATATCATATATAAAAATAGTGACATCATAATGGCCACCTTTGAAGGTGTTAAATGAGTGTTGAACAATCATCGTTTCGGGAGGCAGAATTTCACCATCCACGGAAACCGTATGTTCTTTAACCATTTGATGTAGTTGTGTGAGAGTGTAGCTCAAATAAATATTATAACAACATCATTTTATATTTAATATACTGGTGTTGTTACAAAATAATTAAATAAAAAGAGTTTAGGGGGTTGGAGAAGCAATATAAAACAAATGATCATGAGAGAATGAAATACCTTTAAAAGTGTAAGTCCTTTTGATTTGAGCCTAAAGGCTTCCTTTGAAAGGATTATTCCCAAATGGAATCCTATAGGATTAGGAGAGGGATGTGGAGAGAGTAAATTGTCAGGGGTTGGCAGAGCCAAAGACTTGAGAAGTGTGTGAAATGAGGTAGAGGTGGGGGCCTTTTATAAGAGGAGAGGAGGGGCACTTTTGTAAAGTAAAGAAACATTACTTTATTTGAAAATGTGTTTCGGTTTTAAAAGGTCCCACATTGATATAATTCGTGGATAAGGTGATAAGGGTTCGAAATACACTCATCCAATTGGTTTTGGCCATGTTTAGGTTTTATATTTTTCATTATCTTTCCATTTTATTTAAATTGTCAAATAATGATGTCATCGCTGCATCATTATTATGTCATAAATAATTTAATTTATTTAATGTCTAAAACTTATAAACAAAATACTATGATGTAGTAAATCTTTTTATCTTTCCAATGACTATTTATAATCAAATATCTGATCTTTATAACCCCATGTAAAAATTGTTTTCGTAAAACATCTCTTGTTTGTGTCATTTTTACTTTAACATTTAATAAAAAGTTATTTATGTCATTTCCAATCCAAAGTGTCTCCATGGGGTCCCCAAGTTGACCCATGGCTTTTCTTGGTCGGCCATGACACAACCAATATGGTTGGGACATGTTTCTAGGTCATTTCCTATTATTAAAGCATTATTTATACCTTAAACTACCCTAATTACCACTAATCGCGATTAAGAACTTAATAAGTTACTATTCACCAAAAAATTATTCTAATCTCATTGAACCACATTTTACTTCTTAATTACAACCATGTATGTCGGATTTTCAAAATTCAATACACATTAGTGGTAAACTTTCATTTAACTGAAAAATCAGTTTGCTTGATTACCACTTAGTGGTTTCACTATTCATCAAAAATTGAAGTTTTTCAGAAAATTACCAAAAATTCACCCTAAGCTATATTTGATATTCCAAATTCAAAAATGAAGTCCATTTTACAAAATTAAAATCATATAAGTCACATTAATTAATTCAATAATTAATTCCCGCTGCCAGAGCAAATAGCGTGTTTTTACAAAACAATAAGTATCAAAAGATTGACAACAGTTTAAGTCTAATTTCAAAGTGAAATTGATTCCAGTGACCACCATTGGATAAAATGGTAAAAATATATTCTAATTTCACTTCAAAACCAATTCAAAACATAATCTAATAAAATAAATAAATTAGGTTAAAAAGCAGTTTTGATGTAAAATTCAGTATTTTTCACTATTCATTAAAAAAATGAACATTGTCAGAAAAATACCAAAAATTCACACAAGGTAAATTTTGATGTTCCAATCATAAAGAATAAGTTTATTTTGACAAACATAGTTTATAAAATTGTCAAAATATAGATTCAAAAATGGTTTGCCATCAAAAGGCACTAAAACAATCTTTTAAGAATATTAGTGTATTCCATGCATAACATTGTATTTATTTTCATTTTAAGCCTCTATAACACTATCTTAATCATTAATAGACATAGATAAAAATATCTATTATTCATTACTTACTTGGGATGTTATAGTTTACCTATGTGCATCATTTATAAGATATTTTTTTATCTATATATTAGATATTACACATATTCTTGGCCTAAAAAATACGACTCCATCCACATTAATTTTGATTAATGTGGATGTCCCCATTCTCATAGTGTCCACCTTCTTCTTAATTGAAACATAATTTCATTTATCATCCTATATTTTCCCAATGAGGGATAGTCAATAAATCATTTTAGAAAGGATTTGTTATTTTCCTTACTTAATTATTCACATTTCAATCCTTTTTAAATATAATAATATTGGTTCCCCTTAATTTTCATCACTCGTAATTTGGCCGAATATTTTCTATATACAGAATCATTAAAATTATTTTCTTTTCTGTGATGGTAGTGGATTGTGTAGTCATAATCTATGATGATATCTTACCATTTTTTCTAGTACATATTAATATCCATATCTGTGAATATGTATTTGTGGTCCTTATTGTCAGTATATATTTCACACATCTCTAAATAGAGATAATTCCACTATATTTTCAAGGTGAAAATCACAAATTACTCTTATAGATAAAGTGTGGGATAGATTCTTTGTTGAATTAGACCTCTTAATGACCATGTTACTATTCAAAGTGTCATGTTACTATTCTATCCAGATTGGTTCCTTAATTTCTATAAATACCACTTATTTCATTCATTATTTATATATAATGTTTTTATTTTGTTCTCATATTGAATTTATATGGTTTATAGTACATGAAATAATTATTGGGATCAAATTTGTTTTATAAATATTTTGTGTCATTATAACCATTTCCCTCATCCTTACCTGTATTCATGTTATATTATCGGGTGCAAGAGGTGACCAGAGTACAGTGTGTTAATAAATCTAAATAGGTCACCTCAAATAGTGTTTATATGATATACAAGACATTCTTATACATAAAAATGTGGAGGTTTTAAAAAGTAAAAAACACTGTCAAAAAAATAATACTAGCACACATAGGTTCGTATCTGTCACCCAACATTGCCACCTTATTGAGCTCATGGTAATAATAAGAGTGTGAAGAGTAACTTTAGTAATATATATTTATTATAAATATATATTTCATCCACCTAGATTAAACAATTATGTGCAGACATATGTGACCATATTTCTAGAATATTATGTGTTGGATTGACCGTGTTGTAACTCAGACATCCAATATCGGTCTAAAAAAACTATAAGATCTAGAATTAGGATAATACCATATTTTACATAATTAAGGGTATATTACATTCACATTATTTGATATGGATAGTATTCCATCATTTCATCCCACTAATAAAGGGATATAGAAAGCCTATCCTAATGACCAACTAGTTTTAGTGCTGTGAGAATCCATGCTCAATACCAGATGTATTTGAGAGGGACACCTTCCTGATCAATAGATCAATTCCATCATACCACAACATTCATCATGGCTTTATATTATTTATAATATAATTAATGAGGAATCAACTATCATGTATCTCAATGGGATCGTTCAATTATAACAAAGAGATACAATCCATAATGTTCATTTAGTAAATAATAAATATTTTCATGGTATTACCATTATTTATAAGTCAGTTAGTTCTTTTAATGGTATGAAAAAAATCAGAAATCAGTCAACCCATATAATCAAGACATGTAATTCCCTAGACAAATTCGATCCATTTATAAAGATAAAAATGTCATCTAGAAGGTGACACGGTCAGTAGGGAAATTCCCTAAATGGAAAATTATAATTATATATAGTCCAAGAACATATGAGGTTCCTTGGATTCTATAAAATATTTATATAATATGTGAAATTCCATTTAATAGAAAATAAGATTGATAAAATAATTCCATACATTTGAAAAAAATTACCATAAGGAGAACTTTAATTTTACACACACATGATGTGTTTATAATTGAGGTATACATAGTAAAAATTACAAAACAAATTTCAATGGAAAAGTGTCAGGGTATATTGATCAATTTGATATGAAGAACTCAATTAAAAGGGGAATATTTGCAAAATTCAGCATGTGGAACAATATAAAATCTACAATACCCAAAAAACATAGGGAAATAATTATATCACCTACTTGATTCCCTTAGATGAATTTCTTTCTTGATATTGGCCTTAGATTCAGAGTTGTTTGGAATATTTGGTGATACATTCCAACACCATAAAAATAGGGGGGAAGGGCTTGAACATAAATAGCATAATAGATTAATATTGAAACAATGATAGAAGGATAGAAATCATGAGAGATCACTTGAAGCTATAATTCTCATTCAAGGGATATTGAATCAAGAACCATACATAGAATATATCTCAAAATCTAGGTTTAAGGTGATTTATGGTAAAAGGAGAGAAGAAAACATACATCATTTGGATAAATACAGGAGGGAATAATAATATGTAAATATTTTTAACTACAGGAAAATTGAATTTTCACACTAAAAACAAGGTTACATAGTATGGAATAATGGTTGTCCAAACTGTGGGCCATCCTTACAACATATCCTACTCAAAAGGGGAGTCCTGCACAGTTAGGAGAATATTTTATCTAACCATACACTGAAAATGGAAAGGAACTATGTCTCATATTTTGTAGCATCACATGGCTATGTGACTATGTTTTCATGGTTTCATACATAATGTCGATCACCACATTCTCTACTGTCTGCAATCAAATCGTTTAAGGAAATTCTAAAAGCAGGGAATCACATTTTATCCAAACTTTTCAACCTATAATATTCTTCCAATGTTAGGGATCCGAGATTTGAACAAGACTCAAACACTCACATGATCAACGTTAATAAAAGAGGAATCATTATTGGGTGGATTTAAAGGAATTTATATTGATGAAAAAATGAGATTAAAAGTCATGAAAGGACATTTCAATACAACCTACCATCATTAATGTAACTTATACTTGACCTAGACTAATAAGGGTAAATAAGTATCATCAGTAAAGAGTTATAGACTCTGATATTTTATATCAACATCCCCCTCATAGGTCTCAACGTGTACTCGGTTCTTCGTCCATAACACCCATACTAATGAAATTTACCTACCTCAGTGTCTATTCATGATCTTATCCACAATATGAATAAGATACTCATTGAATGAAGCATCTATATTTAGTTCAAAATCATCATGTCGAAAGACATATTATAGGTATGGATGATATCGATGGAGCTGAGATACTTAAAATACATTAGTCCCTGAACAATATATTTGAAGAAGTGAAAAATAGAACGACACTATTTATAACCATTTCACAACCTAGATTGGACTAAAAACATTTCTAAGAGCTTACCCAGCATAGAATAAAACTATGGACCAACTTGGGTGAGGCTCTTAAGAAAAAATTTTACTGAACCAAAAAATTAATAGGATAGTAGTGTCTATTGGAATATGAAAATTATCAAGGATAAGCTATCATCATACTCATTTTGATTAGCTTAAACTACCCTGTAGTATCCTTCATGAGATGTGGTCTAAGCATAGCTTCTTACCCTTCCACTAGCCAGTAATATTGTGAAAAACAATTCCTAAAACATAGGGATTCATTATAATCCATCTCAATGGTTTCTTGAATGTATTGATTACAAAATAATTGAATAAGGTTAATTTTTTCTCCCGGGAACCACCAATGTCAAGAAAAAAATGAAACATTAACTCTATAACCTGAATCACCATCCCCATATATCCTTTACTACAAGGGTGATATTCTATACTCAGAAGTACTTATTTATCGAAGTCTTTCTTCAACCCCTTTCAGAACAGTTATCTAAAGGGTGTGTTTCTTTCAAAAATGATAGATCTTGGATCTCCAAAAATACATACAACCTCCTTAGTTTTTATTCTAGGATGGTACCTTGAATAGGTAAGACATGTTTTAACTTTATAAAATGATCTATAATAACCCACACTACATCATTTTCATGAGATAGTCTAGGGAGAATAGTCACAAAATCCTTCGAAACATAACCCTATCTAAACTCGGAAATGGATTGTGGCAGTAGAAGCCCAGATAAACACTAATGTCTCACATTCCAAAATAGAAAAGTGGAACACCATGTGGTAACCATATAAATCTCAGGTTTCGTACCATCCCATAAATAGTATAATTGTATACCCTAATATATTATAGAGAAAGTAGTATCATCTTCCCATTCTAGTGTGTGAAATTTATGCATCATCACCTCTCAAATTACAATTGGGACCCAAACACGCACATGGAATAGTAAAGTACCATCCCCATTCATTTAACAATAAGAAAGAGTATCATTATTCGAAATGATTTCCCTTATTAAAAGGGATTCAATTTTAGATAAATGTCTCAACATCACCTTTTCCTAAAGAGTAGAGGTCACTACTAATATTGTGATGATATTTTTACCATGATCTTCTTAAACCTCAATGTGTATATCTGAGAATATTCATAGGATCTTTGATTCTCCAGTAGACTCATAAAACACTAATATCAGAATCTGACAACACAGAGCATCTACTAATACATTTCCATTACCAATTAAGCTGGAAGTATCAAAATCAAATGACTGTAAGTACTCAACCAACCTATTCTAATTGAGATTCCATTATCACTATTTAAATATTTCAATTAGGGTATTTGGATCAGTGTATACCACAAAATTAGCTTAATTTAGATGATGTAATGAAAATCATAAAGAATGAAATAAATGTTGTAGATAAATATGATTCATTAGGTAAGTCCACTCATGATTCCCCAATTGTTGAGACACATATGAGATGAATTTCTTGTCCTACTTTGGATGGGATCCTTTCATGATACTTGATGCATCAATGTATACCATATACATTTATACTTTCTCTGGTGAAAATTTTATATTTGATGATGTTAAATGAGCCTTCAACTCTTAAATGGATACTTCAAATGATTCTAACAATATGAGTTCCACACCATTCTATGTCATTCCCATTTACAGAACAGTAAGATGTCATAAATCCAAGATTAAGTGTATATGATATCCAATTAATCATAAGTAAACCTATATGTCAATGATATTATTGGGACTATATTAGAAAACTACATATTTAATTTACACTATGTCTTATAAAACTGGTAACTCTAAGATAATTTGACAGAATAAGTACAGTTTTTTCAGCCAAAACTGGATTTAATGATATTATCAAAGAGATGATACTCTCCGAATGTATTTATAATGATCTCACCATGGTTCACATGGTTCTTTATAGAGAATGAATATATTATGATATCATCATAAAAAACTACATATAATTAATATATATACATATATGGGATGAATTACTAGTTCATAAAGGCCATAAAAACTATCGGTGAGTTTGTGGGACCGAAGGAAAAAACTAGGTACCCATATAGATCATACCTTCTACAAAAATCAATATGTGGTCTATATGATGTTCGAACAAACACATGATGGTAGAATGAATAATAATATATCATTAATAAACATTCTTTTAAAATATCTTATCATGTAGGTCATATATTCAGGGAAATTGATACCAATTTTTTATTGTTATACGCTTCAAATTATTTTATTCTACAAAGATATTTAGGGTAAGAAAAAAAAATTTCAAGGACTTGTGAATGACAACATGAATTTATGGGGTGTATAAATTGTTTATCCCCTATATCCTCTATCTTCTTGTTATATTCTAGTGTAACCATATCATCCATCCAATAAGGGGGAATGGTCACTAGTGATTATCCTCTTACTAGATCCAATGTCAATTCTACCTATCAAAATGTATGAAGACTACTAATGTCAATAGAGATGATATCTTCAAAAAACCACTATAGTATGGAAAATATTAGGTCAGAATACCTATTCATTGAGGAAAATACTAGTGATTTGATCCCTCACACTACCCACCATTTTCATCTCAGTTCTGTATCATATATCTTGCATGTCCCATTCTCACTTTTGAACATTCATATTATAATTTTGTGATTCTAACATAGAAATTGAAAGATGGTAGATTTGGCCTTGATATATAACTAACTATTCCATTAAATTTATTACATTAATGCCCATAATATTAAGGATGAAAAAATTACATATGAAAAGGTATATGCATATCTCAAGTGGAAAATCCTCACAAAGATGGACACCCTCAAATCAAACACATAAAGGGGTTTTAAGCATTATAAAATCAAATAGGTTATTTATATGAAGTACAATAATCATTTTGATTAACTCGGATTTAGAATACTGAGACATGCATATGTAAAATTAATAAGACACTAAAGTAGTTGGTACTAGAATAATACCTCATATATTATATGTTCTGGAACTATTTTCCTTTGGTATGGGTTGTACGAAATGTAATTATCATTTAATACTACCCATAGGCACTTTAAGGATTCCCCGAGTAATCCCTCTTTTCTTATGGTAAGAGTTTTGAGTTTGACTACCACTTCCTTGACAGCCAACAAAGACTGTGATATCATTGTAGTTATTGCTTCTGTCCTACCATGATCAAAATATACCCACTCATGAACTTGGAGTAGGATCCTACCCCAAATATGTCGGTGATGATGGAATTGTTCTATATAAGCACTGAATATCGAAAATCTCTCCACACACTAGGTATTAAACTATATCACGTAGGCATTGAGTCTTTGTGTGACCCGGCTTCCCGCACTAGTGACTTATCATAAAGCTGTTTAAACGTAGAGTCTGTCTGTTTCTACCACAAAAGGCATCTTCAAAACTCTTCATTCAACTAGAAGAATAAGAACTGATATATCTAGGTGTTGAGTTACCCTAACATTGACTATCATATTCCCTCAAATTTATCTATGTAATAAGGTCATGATTTATAATTAATAAAATGGTAGTCATCATGAATACATTGAACTGAAACTCGATGACATATACCAACCCATCATCAAATAGCCTAACAGTCATATGATCATCCCACTCTAGATTATGATAGAATAATTGTGTTTTAGTAAAATGATTTTATTATTCCATAACAGATATACTTCCCAGCAATAGGATCTTGAAATCTTTATACATGTAATTCATTAGATTCTGGGGAATGAAATACTGAAAGAAGGATGTCTAAAAATTTTCATAGATGCAATGTCTATACCGGAATTCATGGGTAATTATTCCCTAAAATATCTTGGAAGAATGGTGAATCATATATGAATAATTTTTGACCATACACTCTATAATAATCACTAGATCGTGAAATTTTGAAAAGATAGATTTGATCCAAGACTCATCGGTGTATGGTCTCCCATCCTCTGAAAATGTGGGAGAATGTTTCTTCATGAACATCTGAGTCAACTCTTCCATTATCAGAGTAGGCCATTCTATACCTTTCCTATTCTATAACATATATATGAATACCTCTCATAACAGAGTCCCAGTTACTATAATAGGATCAAAAATTGTTGTAGTAGGTGGAAGTACGGAAGAAAGCATCAGAAACTCAGGTCTCACCCCATCAAGTGCATGGTTTTCACCCAATTACGGTGTATGACTCAAGGAAATCATGGTGATAACATTCTGAATGAAAAAATTCAGTCATTATAATAGATTTAAGTGAAATAATATTTTATAGATAAGAAACATATAGAGGTATAAATACTTTCTAAATAAACAATCATACCCCTATAAATTTTTCAATAGAATGTCCATGTTTCTAGAGGAAATAATACTGGACATATGAAAAAAGAGACATGAACTACCCACTAATAAGTCTGATTTCTGGTATGAGTCTTAGTTTCAATTGTCTAAGATAAATAATTTAACAATAAAAGTTATATTCATTTTATACATGTTCTTGTTAAAATATTTAATTCAATTCAAATGGATGGATTGGGTGGATTACCATTTCATATTCATAATGTCACTTACTTTTTATGAACCAAAGTATAGTTTCCACATAACCCACACCATTCCATGTTCTACCCCTTTGAGAAGAATATTCCATGGTTCAATGTTCCATAAGTCACTACATTGGTATCTTGCTATAACCTATTCATAAAAACACTATCCGGATAAGTTAGGAATCTTAATTATCATTTTTTCCAATCATTTCTTGATAAATTAGCACAATTCTATGTATCATAAATTATCTAAAAATATGTAACATGAAAATAAAAATAGAAACTAGATGTGATTTTGTATAATTCATGGAATTTTAGTCCTATTATGCCGATGATGAAGAATATAATGATACAACATCCTCTTTCCATCTGAACTTGGTAAATGATATCATAATTTTAATAATTCAAATATCATTATCATAAAAAAACTTATGTTTCAACATCAATGATCACTTTAAAACTATAAATGTCAAAAAAAAAAATCAATTTCATATCCAAGGTAATCTTGGTGTCCCTAAAACTTGTATTATATATGTTTATGATCTAGTTCAATTCCAAATCCCGATAATTTATACTATCCATGATAATACACAGATAGTAAGAAAATGTAAAATCATTCTATGTGACCTATTTTTATCATCCATACATTTTGTCCCCTAAACTTGTTCCCCAAGCTGGTGGGTCACATGACCTCAATTAGGGATCCCTAAACACCATAGGCTTCTGAATAGTATTGAGGGTATAAAGGCGGTATAATGAGGATGATATAACTTCATGTTAGAGTGGCATAATAGATATAATAAATAAAAAAATAGTGGAAGAATATTATATATAGATAAAATATTAAAAAACCAAATGAATAAATAACTGACCAACTGAATAATGAATAAAAAAACCACAATACAATTTTATATATATGGATACATGGAATTATGATATTAAAAGGGGAACATGGTAAAATCATATACAAAAATTAAAAAATAGAATTAAATTCACCAATATAATTTCAAGAGAACGATCAACCCTCCACTCATTTACTTCATCTATATGTAATTCATACCAAAAACATATGACATGGACGTTTCCATTATCTATACCTAGAATCATGTAATACTCTCAAAAACCATATTCTCATTGAGTATGGATTGAGATTAAATCTCAGTAGGTCACGACAATGTGTGTATTAATGTATTCCAGAAGTGATCATTACTAAAAAGTGTGAGGTTATGAAAAGAATATGAAACAATTCCAAATACATAAATTATATCCCACTCAAGTCCTATTGCACACCAAACATGTCTACCTTCTTCATCTCATGGCCGAAATGAGACTATGAAAACTAACTATATATATCTAGTGTGGTAATATATTTATATAGATACTATAAACATATATTGGATAAACTAATATGAACTATGTTCCTATATACAGAAGTATTTAGATACCAGTAATTCAAGGAGCTAGCTAAAATAGGGCATAAATTGGACATCAATTACAAGTCAAACAATCATGTAAGCTAATGAAATATGGTATATTCACTATATATAATAATTAGTGGTAGATTCAATTCTCCTCACATGATATGGATAGTGTGTCATACTGCGAACACTCTATGAAAGGGATTTAGTGTATCATGATCAACATCCAACTAGTGTCGAAGATGTAAGACACTATACTCATCACATGATATAGGGGATAGAGACACTAAAAAGACCAAAAGAAAAAATATTATATAACCAAATACATCATCAATGCTTTATCATAATTATAATATAATTCATGAGGTATTAAATCTGATATATCTCAATGGTTGAGCTCAATTATAATAAGGTGATACAATTCATATAGATCATTTATTAAATAATAAAAAAGTTCATGGGGTTACAAACCATTATAATTATTTAACTTATTTGGAGGGACAAAAATCATCATGAATATGAAACCTAATGTAATCAAACCATATAATTTCGTAAAACCAAAAAAATCTATTTATATGGTAGAAATGTCCACCTAGAAGTTGACATAGTAAAAAATGAAAGCACCTACATGGAAAATTGCAATTAATGGTCGGACAAATACATAGAAGGTTCCTTTTTTCTGTTAAAAAATCATATAATATGAGAAATTACATTGAGTATTTGATAAAAAATCTAATTGGTGTTCTAGGAACTGAAAAAAAATTAAACCTAAAGTGAAATCAAATTTGGCACAAACATGAGGTGTCTATAATAGAATTGTGCATCTTTTAAACCATTAAACAATGATACAAGGGAATGTATCAGGAATTATTGATCAATTTTATTTGAATAAATCAAATGAAATGGGATTAATTGAAAAATATTGGATGTGACATGGTTAAAATGATATGAGACACCAAAACACAGGGTGAAATGATACGACTGCCTACCTCAATGATAACGATTACACCTCGCTCGATATCAACATCAGATTTAGAGTAGGTTAGAAGACATCTATGAAATACTCAAACATACTAACAATTGGAAAAATGTCACTGAAACTAAAGATAATAATGAATTAAAATGTAAACCAATATATATGTTATGATAACTCGGGATCACACCTTATATCAACTACATCCCTGATGAATCTTCAATAGGGAACACAGTGTAGATTGATTTATAAAATCAAAGATGCGGGAGATGTTTTCTCAATGGGAGAGGAGGACCATTTCAAAAACTATAGAAATGGATGAGTCAAAATAATTTGTAAATATATTTAATTAAGTGGAAATATACTTTTCACCCTAAAAAACAAGTGCAGTTGGTGGCCATAATATGCATCAACAATGCACTATTCAATTCTTTAAAGGGAATACCTACATGGTTAGGCGCATGGATTATCTAACCATGTTGAAACCAAGAAAATGGGATTATTCAGAAAATATGTAAATACTGAATAGATTTCTACCTAGTTCAATGCTATTTTAGGAAACCCATGTGGACCCACATTCAGTTGTTGTTGGATCTTGTACCATTGAATGAAATTTTGTATTTAGTAAATTTGGTGACTAGGATAATCCTATTTTGGGTAGAATCTCACCAATCTGTGTAATATGTGTCTATTTAAGAAGAAGGGACCCAACCAAGAGGGACTATTTGGAAATTGTTAGTGCTTTCATGAATATGTATGAGGCTGTTATGTCTTCAAGGATAACGAGGCCTACATGATATCACGTTGTTGATATACTAACAGGATTACAAACCTATTAAAAAACATTCGTATGAATGGCCATTATTGGTTGTTCTTGATCCATCATAGGATTCAGTATATTTTATATTATTTTGGATAATGCTTTAGATGGTACAATCAATCACTTTTGAATAAGGTCAACCAGTACTGTATTTAATCATCTTACATCTAGTATATGGTTATGAACGGGTTGAAACCATGATGAAAAATTTACCTTGATATATTTAGAGTGTATCAAATCATTTTTTGGATCATTTCAAACCCTCTTAGTGTACACTTGTTTTTGAATGATCATCTCTCCCAACATAACATCATCCGAGTACACTGGGAGACCATCTGTTATCTGTCGTGAAATAATTTAATTTAATTCAGAACTATTAAGTGTTATCTATCAAATATTAACTCTGAAATCATATATATTATAGATTCATAAATAATATTAATTGATAAATGGGTTCCCAGGACATAAATTCATGGAGTTTCTCACAAATATTAGTCATTTTCATTTAGATAATTTCTAATGGATGCCAATTTTTTTACAATTAGTGATCTTGTTTTTTTGAATGTCTAAACTACGTACCAACATCATAGTTGTGAGTATTAGATTATGTAATTCCTTAAATGAGCTCCTTTAACTATTGTTGTTAAATTCAATGTTAACTAGAACATCAGTCAAGATCAGATAGAATATTTTGATGGTGGTAATATAAATTCATTAGATCATGTATGCACTCATGTTCATTTTGATAAATGAAATATTTAAAAAAAAATTAGCCTCAAATATTTAATGAATGTTGTAATAAATGGATGTTTTAAGAAGGAACATGAATTACCATTATAGAGGGAATCATGTATTAGATTGTAAGACAACAGTCATCTAAGGTGAGTATTTCAAAATAATTGTTATCTAAATAGCTATAATAATTGTTTCCTCATGCTGAGTAATATAGTTAGCAAGGAACCATTAATGAAATTATTTCATGTGAATATGGGTGTTCTTCTAATGTATGTTGAGGCTTCTCATGGAATGTGTAGCCAGACTCTTAAAAACAACGATGATGGGGATTAGATTATTCCCACACCAAGGAAATATTGTAATGAGTGTCATCAGAGCTCTTTGTGCATGTATTTTATGAAATTCATGGTCTATGGGAACATTAACTCAGAATTGGTTGTTTAATACTATAACCAATGGGGAAATTTCAGTTATCATTTTTTATAGATATTGAATTGTGATATTGCATCAGGTTATATGGGTTTTGATAATCTCTATCTCAATGTTTCAATTTTCCAGTATTAGTGTCAAATAGAGGTTCAGAAACTTTTGTACCATATTCATAAGTGCTTATTAGAGGGTATTGGAAGATTGGTAAAAAATTACACTATATGGATGAAACCTCACAAACAGAATTGGTTGGGTGATGTTTCCATTGATTTCCCAAAGTCTTCTTAAGGATAATATGATCAATGTTAGAAAGATTATAACATTCAATGTTTTTGAATTGGAGGAAAATATATAGGAATTTTAATTTTATCATTTTATGGATGATAAAATTTTGAAATATTGATTTATAATTTAAATATGAATTTTTTAGAACATACATTAATTTTTTAGAAATGTTTAATCACCCAACATGTCCCTCATACGTGTCGTTTTTTTTTCTCGAGAACTAGGGTCTGAAAACTCCAAATTGGGGTGAAATGGTTAAGGAACACTATTTTTTTGAAACAATGTGGCATATTGTGTGGCCAATCTACTTTTCCTTGTGGTATGAAAATGTTTTCCAATTTGTTTAATAATATCTGCATTCTCATGAAACATGTTATAGGTGTTGGATAGAGGATACACAAAAGGGTTTCACATAGTTTCACAAACAGTGAATATGTACCATTCCCTCTCTCAACATAGGACTTAGATTGACCAAGGTTGGTTATAATTATAACCAAATGTGTTTACAAACAAATCATGTCACTGAAGGATTGGAAAAGTACCAAAATTCCCTTCAATCCTTATTTCATTTTTCCTTAATCTATTAATCATACACACACAAAGAAACCTTACATCTCAAGATTATCCTATATTATTCCATTTATAGAGAGATATCCTCTATTTAGTTCATGATTTGAGGTCATTAAAGTCTATTCGAGATCCCTTAGTATTTATACGACTCATATTTCCTCTCTTATTCATTTATTATATCATTACATGTGATGTCTTCAAGTGAGAATATTCTATTTATTTTTAGGGTAAATTTATATTTCATCAATTTATCTCAAACTAGACCAAATCAACCCTTAATATTGAACATATGGGTAATCCTATGCATATGTTATATAGTATATATATTTTCTATTATTTTCATGATAATTTATGAATTAATCCATTATGCTGGTCATCAGTCTTCCTTTGTGATGCCTCTTGAATATGATCATTAATTAATTGAAACTAATTCCATAAATTTAGTAGTATTGTATTATTATAATATCCATGTTAATTGAAAGAACCTCAATTTTTAACGAGTCATTAGGATGTGACCCTTTGAGGACTTAAATTAATTAACTGTTTTATAATAATTCACATCATTGTTGTGTACTATCATAAAAAAATCTTATATTATAGTTTAAATTAAATGTGGTTGGTTGTGATACCACTCTATCGACCCCCTAGAGACCGAATAGTATCATGTGTGTTTTGGGACTAATTTTAAAGATCTTACATGGTGATTTTTATTTGGAACTCAGGCTATCATGGACTACCTAATCCAATTACATGTATGGAGTTATCTTTCATGAGAAGTACACTTTACCTTTTAATTATTTTATTCTTAAAAAAAATTAACAAGGAGAACGGCATCAAAATTAATTAAATTACATTCTTATGGGAATGAACCTATATTATTGTTTTGGTTATGGGTTATAGAATGCTCAACTGCATGACATGTTTTGTATATAAATTTAAATAAGGAAAGAATGTTGATATTTATTTCCAAAAATGTTTAAATGAAGTGTAATATGCATTAAGCGGGGAACATGTAACTTTTTTTATAATTGTTAATATGGGATCATAGGATGTTGAGACATTATATTCTATACAAAATATAGGTTATAGCTTGGGTGAGTTCATAGTGTATTTTACACACCTCTATCTGAGCTATACTAGTTTCTAGAGGAAGGCTCATGGGAAGGATCAGTTTTAATATTGTTATTTCATTCCATGAGTTATACTATGATGAAATTGTGATAAAATATGTATTTTATTGGTGGGGAGATGTTTTACTTTTTCCCCTGAGTGATACATGGGATTCCATTTATAGACTACTATAGAAAGACTACTTTCCTATTAGAAAAAGCATATGTTCCAAGTAGAATTCATAGGTTTCATTTAAATGTTTTACTTGGGTGGTTCCAGGATACTATTTAATATAATTCAATGGATTAACATTATAATTAAAGGATGAATATTAATTAATTAAATCAAAGGATGTGTCATCCCAAAAAAAATGACATGAATTGGAGAAATCATTTATTTATATTAAATTATAATGATCTTCTATTACACCATACCCATTTAAGTATAGGTTCAGAACGATTAGAGACATTTAGGAATATTATGAGCTCTTATAGTTGGCCATTCACCCATTATTAACCAATGATAACAAATTTACATTTTTTCTTAACATTTCACATTTTCATACAATTAAATTTTACATTCATGAACTGGTTTATTATTTAGACACCATTGGTGTTGGAAAACATAGTATATGTCACACCATACTCTAGACTCCATTGTGATAGTATACCCAATATGATCTCATGTTTTTAATATTGGGATTTATTTCTTATGTTATGAGTTGTGAAAAAGAGATCATGAGAACTGAACTATGATGGTATGCAAGAATCTTGGGGAGTTATCCTTTGGGATATTAATAACATTTATTTTACTATACTACCTATTATATTTTACTTTTTATACCTTGTATAATCATGTGGAAATTCATGCACAGTTTTGTATTGGAATTGGCTATAATTATTCATTTATTAAATTCTTATTCTATTTTTAGATGATTTGTTTCTTGTTATACTATTCTGCGATTATGAACATGGGGGAATAGTCTCCCCACTATACTAGAATTAGACCATATATGCTAGTAATCTCACTCTGGTATGTGGGGAAGCATTCTTGGGGACATGTGGTGACCTGTCTGGAAATAGTTTTATTGGTCACTTGATCAAGGATGCTAAGAAAATAAATCTTTAATGGAATTATTAATAAAAATATTTTTATAGAACAACCAACTAGTTTAGAAGATATTAATTTTCTATATAATTTTCCCAAATTACCTAATGTGTTTATTTTTTAAATTGGGACCGTTGAACATGGTATAAAATTTTATTTAAATTGATTTTATAAAACATTTTGAAAATTTGAAATTAAAATTAAAGTCATTTTTAAATTCACATGTCAAATTTTTTCATATTTATCTAAATTTATAATGAATATATTATCTTTATCTCAACCAATGTAACTATTTTTTTGAATATTTCTATATAATGAAAATGGAATTCAAATTGAGATTTATGGGTAAAATCACACTATTTTTTGGTTTTAAAATTTCATAATGATAATATTGTATACTCTAAATTAAATATAATACATTAATAAAATTTTAAAATGATTAAACATATGAATATATTTCAAAATTAATACACTAATGAGTAAAAATTTTAAGCTAACATTTGATTGAGCAAATAAGTCAGTCGATTATAATATTCATATCTGTATGATTGGCAGTTTACATTATCTTTAAGTGACCCAACCTAATATATTTTTTAATTTATACAATCTGGTTATTATCAATAAATTCTAATGTAATCTCATGTTAAATTTGGAAAAAACTATCTTTTAATTTTATAGAAGAACTAAAAATATGTTTTTCTTTATATTTAATGAATCGTGCATTGAATTAACTAGTTTAATAATGATTATCATGGTGGATGAAAACTATATATTTAAATAATAAATTAGGATTTCCAAATATTAATATAAAAACTCAAATTAAGATTTATTTAGAATAATAAATTGAATGTCATTATATTTTTGAAGAGAAATATATTGCTACTAAGAGTTATTGTTCCCAAATAATACGGATAAAACACACCTTTTTGGATGTTGATCTTATATATTACCATTTACATATTTTAGGTTATAATACTAGTGAAAAAATATTTCCAAAAATTATATTCATCATCCTATCACTATATAAATTGACCATAGGATTCATTTCATTGGATACCATTTTCAAAAGGGTAGTATCTTGCTGGAATTTGTTGGGATAGTGTAAAAAATCAATGATAATTCAACTAAAACTATATTTCATAAAAATTTTGACTGCATTAATGAATAATTAGAAATGACATGATTACAAGAATTTAGATTTTACAATGGATAACTTCAGAAACCATTTTAATTTTTTTATTGATCTTATTTAAATATTATTCTTTTTTTCAATAAATGTTAGATATATGAAATTTTTTTTTCTATGTATTATTTTTATCTATTATCTATAATCCTTATACCTCACTTGGGAATTCATTTTAATGGGAGTTATTTTTCTATAATTATGATATTTTACTAAATATAGACTTTTGTTTTAAAAATATAATTTACATTTATCTATATATATTAAAAAAAATATTTGTATAATTATAATTGTCTTATTTTAAGATTATAAAATATTTTTATAAAATAAATTTTTATAATAGTTTATATTTTATTTATTTATGTTAATATTTATATTTTTATATAAAATATTTAAAAAATATTAATTTGAACTATTTCATTTTAAAAAATATTTTTCCACTCTTAATAGAAGAAGAATTATAAGTAAAAAATTGTAAATATATTTTTCTCACTATAATGTATTTTTAATTTTTATTTTGCTTAATAAAATTGGGATGATGGTTTCAAGATATATTTTCAATACCATGGGAATATTTTTAGTATCTGTTTTCATTCAATTGTAGAAAAATGACTCTATGACGTAATGATAGTTTTTGAGGTGGTATGTACCATTTTTCTCTTTTAAATTTAATTAACTATTTCGTTATTTTATATTTTCATTTCCCATTTTCATACATTTATTTAATCTAATATATATATATATATATTCCAAAATTATATTAAATTTTCATATATATCTCACTGATTTTATTATTTTAAGGGTAGTATGGATTATTAGAGATGTTTCAGAAAATAGTATTTTACGTTTTTACCATTAATTATATATTGACATTCATTTTAATATATTTTCAAGGAATTTTTTATTTAAAAATACTTGTTAAAATATATCTTAAGTGTGTTTTCAATTCGTTCCCTTTAAAATTTTCCACAATCTCCATGTATTTAATTTTTATTATAAAAAAGGTAGCGAATTGTATTTTTATTTAGGATTTTTTAATTTGGTCACAAATAGATATTAAATTATTTAACAGTAAATGCATTGACCTTTATTGAAAATTGGATATTTTTATATTTAATTTTTTTACATCTAAATTATTTTAAAAAGATGCAGTTAAGTGTTTTACTATTGATACAGAAGGTTGGATTTATTTAATACATGATAATATTGATTGTTTTGTTTGAATATATTCATTTAATGAATTAATTTCTATATCATTCACTATTTATTTTCACATGATATACCATTATATGTTATGTTTCAATTATCATCAAAACAAGGGATATTTTTTATGCCCCTCTCTTATAGTTTTTTTTAGGATAACATAAAATACTTTATTTTTATAACATTCTAATTTATGTGAATTATTGTATCGTATTTTAGAGCTGTAGTCAAGAATTTTATTGATAAAATAATCATAATAATTTCTATTCAAATATAAAATGTATAATTCTATAAAAAACCAAAACATTAGGATCTCTATAAAGTATTAGAAAAATATTTTATAATTTTTTTAGAATATATAATAAATTTAAAATATAAATCACGCCCCATGGAATTTTGATTTGGAGGATATAGTTGATGTTGAAGAGCTGTACGAAGCACTGTCTAGAAGGTTTTGGGAAGAGAGAATTTGATTCCATATGGTCATTAGGGTGTTCACACAAGAAGTACATTATCTATCTTGTGGTGGACAACCATCTACAAAACTGAAGTAAGTCTGACTAGGAGATCCCCAGAAACCTTATCTACTATCGTATAGGATTGTACCTCTATATATTGGCATTTAAATATCATATAAAATATCATAATTTTAGAGGCCACAAAAATGTTATATTACAGCATATAATTATAAATGCCTCTAATTAATTATTTATTATTCCAAGATTAGTCAGATCCAATAAATAAGAATCCTTTGGGTCAAGGAAGATTTACCCCAATTAGATTATTAACAAAAATCCCTCAATGGTGACTATGATCCTCGATTCCCGCTTGGCTCCTTAATGGATAATATTTATGGGATCCTCTCAATGTTCTCTCATGATCCAACTCCAATATTTATTCAATATAAATGTAACTCATATTCCATCATATGCCTCTATCTCATGTTAATTTTAAAATTACTTATAAGAGATTAAGGGATAATATTTTAATGAGTTTTCACTAAAAAAATATTTTCATTGCATCTCTTATTATAATGAGTGCTCGCTATCACAAAATTGACGGATGTGTTATTTAGGTTCCAATAATGATCACGTGCATGATCAAATCCACAGTCAGGAGGCATGTAATTATAGATACCCACTATGAAAAAGTGTGAAATAAAACAGACCTCTCCACCAAAAGTGTTGAGATGTATGGGATTACTTGAGCTATTAGTAAATTATTTTATCAAACAATATATTATCTCTCATTCAATTTATTTTTTTCCTCACCCAATCACGATACACATAATTTCAAAAATTACATACATCCATTTATTATGAGAATACATACTGAATTTATATTGAAATTATCTATCTAATACGTATTTTTATTATTGTTTTATTTTTTCTATATATTTTAGTTTGAATTCACCATTAATATTTTCCTTCATTTTTTAAAATAAAAATTCTCCATCATTCCATCATCTACAACAAGAAGAGGGATAATAAAGATAATATATATAAATATAATTTATAAAAAGAAATTTTTTAATGTTATTCTTATATGTCGATGAAGAAAATATGCCTTATACATAAATGGAAACTACAAAAACTTGTCAAAATTTCATTATAGGTATTCCAATGAATTCTAAAGGACATAATTCTATTTGAGTTGTAGTTGATCAAATTATGAATTCAACCAATTTTTTGTGTTTTTACACTATTTATAACTTCATATGTGATTATAGATATATATTAATAAAGTTGTAAGAATATGTAGACTTCCACTTTCAATTATAAATAACTAAAATCTTTTGATTAAATCATCATTTTAGATAAGGATTCGATAAAAATTAGTTACGCTGAAAATATTCAATACTTAATTTTATTCTTACAAACATGGATAATCTTAATGGAAATTAAATCATTACTAAATTTGGTGATCTCATACTCAATTAGTTTAGATGGAGGTTGGTTTCAATACATTCCATTGGTAGAGTTCTCTTATATATATAAAATTTATTCAGGAATTAAAATATAATTATAAAATGTTCTATATGGAAATAAGATTAGAAAAAAGAAACTAGGAAGAATTTAGAGTCATTTAAATTTAGGGATAAAAATTTTCTCATTAAATGAAACAATTTACATGATCTATTTAAAAACACCTTGGAACTAAATAATTCTATGAAAACGACTATATTGATCACCAATGATGAAATTTCTAGTTTGATGATTGAGACGTGTTATTTCTTTTAATATCACAATAGAAGTGGGTTATTCTCGTTGTGAGTGATTTAAAAATATTCCCATGTTTGATCATCCATATAAATATCCTTGAATGTGTGGGTGTGATAACATATTATATTGTACATCTACCAATCCTCTAGAAAGATAAATATTTGTTCCATCAATCAATTTAGAGGAAGCACATAAATGATATTTTATATGTACTAAACATAGATATAGTAAAAACAGAAAATTATATCACTTATGAGAAATAACTGGCAAAAATATTGGTTTATAGATATAATTTAAAAATAACATGACCACACACAAAGTTAATTTTCTATAGGGTAATAATATTTTTGATGAAGAAACAAAGAAAAATGATGATAACATGATGCAGAAGTACCCTCATTTGTTTTCGTGAGAGTAAAAAAATTATGGGTGATGTAACACCCTTCTATTTTTATGTGATATATTTTTTATAATTTTAATTATTTGATGTCTTTTTTTACACACAACACCTCTTTATCTTTTGTAACTAAAAACACTATGTTTTTACGAACATAATTTTATATAAATTTTTGAATAACCTATATTATAAATAATTATTTATGAATAATATTAAATAAAAAATTAAAATCAATGGTTAATATTTTTAATTCATTGTTTATAGTGTATCTATGAATAAAAATAAATTCCAATTAATTATAATGAAAAAGGTTTTTATTATCATTATCCAAAATAAATTTTGAATTAATAAATTTAATAAATTTAAATTTATTGAATACTATTAAACAGAAATATATGTTATATATTTGAAAAACATTATAGATATTGATCCAATAAATTGTATAGGAATATTATTAAAACAAACCCAAATCTATGCATAAAAACCTATATTTATTAAAATTGAAATTGTAACACCTTATAATATAGAACCTATTTTAAGACTTTTTATTGGAATTTTAATATATTCTATTTGAATAGATTATATTATTACTTTAAGGAGGAATATTTTATTTTGATTTTTTTATATTAATTTTTGTTAAGTTTCATTTCATGATGAATATTAAAAAATACAAAAAATAAATGAAACAAGTATTTTTTTCATTAAAATAATTTATAGTGCTAATATATATTTTTTTAATTAATTTTAACATATAATTAGGTCATATTTTTATCATTTAATTTAATCTAATTCATTATAATCAATTTTACCTTGAATTTAGATATAAAAATGTTTCACCATTTTTTATGTTTTAGCTTTAATAATTTCTTTTATGGCCCCCAATAGGATTATTTTTAAATTAATTACTTATAATTATTTTTTTAACATTTAAAAATGGAATAAATATTTTTAATTAGTGGGTAAAAATTATGTAAATAGGTTAATTTTATTAATGGGAATTTTGAATAGTCACTTTAGAAGTTTTTTTATCATGGTAAATAATAAATATGATAATCCTGGTTAAAAAATAATAGAAAAAATAATAGAAATTTACCGTAAAACATTTCGTAATATTATTACATAAGTGTTTTACGACCAAAATAATCATCAGGATTATATTATAAATTTTTAGTAATCTTGGATGAGATTAATACATTTATTTTATATTAAATAATGAAATGTAATAAATGGCATACTCATATTTTCAATAACAATATAATTTTTAATATAGGATAATGTAGAAGATAAATTTGACTACAAATATTTCTTTGAAATATATAAGCATTTTAATTACCAGGATTATTTATTTATAAATTTTGAAGATAAAATAATTACCATAAAGGCTTATTCATTAATGATGGAGTAATCGTTTGGTTAATGGAAGTACAAAATAAATGATTTTCAAAATGTTATTATAAATATATTTTTATATAATTAATGTAATACATGAAAATTATAGATGAAAATAACATTATAAGGATGATTTAATTTTGTAATTTAAATTATATCATGTTGTTATGTTTTTTTGAAAATATAAATAATGAATACTGTAAAAATTGACACAAATGATATTTTTAATCTAAAATTTTATTGAATTATTTAAAATAAAAACAATATTAAAAAATATAAGTGTATGATATATGGTATAAAATATCATAAATTTATAATTTATGGTCTAATTTAATCTTTATATGTAATAATTGTATACTCTTAACATTAACAATATTATTACCATATTTAAAATTCAAATATGTTAACAAAGTGTTAATAAAAATACATAGTTAAAAATCACATAAAAACAATCTAAGAATTGTTCGATCATGATATTACAACCCTATACAATAGTATATTAGAATAAATTTAATATTGTCTATATTTTTATTTTGTTTCAATAAATTATAAATTTTTATTTTTTTTATATTTCAAAAGTTCTCCTTACCTCAAATATAAATGGAATCCTCATCCCTAACTTCTTAACATTCCATTGATCCTCCAAGATAGACCATCCACTAGAAATTTATTATATCCAATTACATAGAAAAATTATAGAGGTTTGGTTATTCCTAGTGGACCATATATATAGGAAATTATATGAGATCTAATGGAATCATTCTGAAGTAGAGCTAATCATTCTTACAAATAATTCTTCTTTTCTACTATATTATACCTACTCAAAATATATGATATATATCGTAAAATAATATACTTTGTGTCCTAAATATTCTAAAATTATATTTTAATTATGAACACACCATTATACAACCACATCCCATCAAACAATAAAATGAATGTATCGTTTGGGCATACGTACAACTTACCCTCTATATGTAGTGACACATTTCATGTTTAATCACTATCATTATTTAGTGATAATTACGATGGGTATAATAATTAAATATTATATTTATGATATAATTATATGAATTTAATGATAATATAATTTCTATCGGGTTTTCATCCGTCTAATACATTGGGAAAATGATAACATTTCATGTGTGTGTATATATGACTTACCCTCTCCAAGATGCGATGTGACTCATAATTCACCAATATTTCAAATTAATCATAAAAAGGAAAAATTTTATGAATATATGTAATATAAATGACTTATAAATTATTCTATAATGACATTATACCATATACATTTCTTTCTCTTAACCCGACATGAAAATTAAAACAACACTAATGTGTACATACGACCTACCGTCTTCATGAATGGTGTATTTTATTTCAATATAAAAATATTATGAGTCAATGTGAATATATATATACTAAGAATAAATATGAAATTTATATAATTATTATATTTATTGAGATTATTAAATAATTATATATGTAGGATTACCAAGGAAAAAATGTTAAAACCTAAATGAACAACAAAGAGGATATTACCCAAAGCGTATCATTAACATTGAATTATTAATAAAAAAGTAATAGTATTCCAAATGTATACCATATATAGAATATATATATTTCAATATTATTATTTTTAAGATTTATAATAACTAGATATTATTATACACTAGGTTTTAATTTGTGTTGAATATGCTAAGACATAAGGTAACAGATTTCTGTCTGAAATTTATTTATGTGAGACACATGCCTTATAAAAAACTGGTATCATATATATGTTGTATATACTGACCTAAAATTAATTTTATGAGTCTTACCCAGATGATTATGGTATTTTAATATGCATATAATTTTCATTATTATATTGGTATATTCTTCTACTTATTATAATGTGAAGAGAATTTTTTTCAGAATCTCATCAATTTTTGGATTCATTTGTTTTAAGTCTCCATTGGGGAATATTTATCTTCCATGTCTATGTTTCTCAAAAACGTTTTCAAAAAATGTTTTCATTATTACGCAATATTGTTTTAAAGAAACATTAGAAATTTTCTACTTTTTAATACAATGATTCCAAGGAATTTTTTGGTTTTCAAAATAACCAACTTTGTCACTTTTTTAGAAAAAAGAATGAAAGGAATACTTTTATTGAAAAATTATGTGGCATTAATGAAATTTTATGCCATCATGCATTCCAAATGATTTAAATCTTCCATTTCAATGTTACAACATTATTTAAAAAGAAACTTATTTCTTTTAGAATTACAGAACATCTTTTGAAAATAGAAAATTTCCCTGGTAAAAAGGATATTTGCCTCAAGATTTATTTTGAAGTGATTCCTAAAAATTATTTTATATCTATTGCAATATTATTTGAAGATAAGTATATATATATAGATATTATTCAATAACACCATTCATACTCATTATAATAATGGTTTATGATTCTGATAGAATGATATTTATGAAACCAATTTATTTTCAATGAATTATGATATGATTAAATTATGTTTATGAAATCTATATCATTCCATAGGTTGTGACATGTTGAATAATATATGTTATTATGGAACACATTTATATGATTTTTATTATGTCATGTGTGGGAGCTATATCTATCTATATCTAATTGGGTAATGATTTATATCTCATGATATATGGATTGCTATAATAAGTAGTGAACTTGCTTCACTAAAGGACTATGTCTGCAAAGATAGTCTTAGGAGAAAAACATGACTACTAATATAGTCATTGGAGTGAACCATGACTACCATGATAGTATGGGGAGTGAACCCATATTTCTTAAAATTGTATTATTAGTTACGTCTTGGTTACTATGTAAATCATTTTATATGTTTATGTGTCTTCTAGAGTTCCATGTTCTATTTTTATGTTATTTCTTCATGAATTTTTCTCATGAATTCCTTATGATTTATATATTATAAACTACCAATATTTATGAAATGAATCACTTATCTTATATTTCATTTATTGGATATGATTTAAATTGTTATCCTTATGATCTCTTATACATAGGTTCATGTTATGCTTATGTATATCACCTTTTAACCCTTACTGATCATCTTCCATCACCCTTTATTATGTTTCATTTCACCATGATATGAATAAATTTATAAATTATGATATGTGAAAAAGGGTTTTATTTATCACAAAATAAGTATATAAATTTGTAGATGTCTTATGAACCAGTTGTTTATGATTCCAATTCATCAATGGATATTGACTAATATAGTCTTTGGGAATCTTTTTATGTACTAAATGAAATGTTCTGTAAAAATGGAATAATGTCACTGTAATTTAATCATGGGTGGTTGTAGTTGGTAGCAATGAAAAATTTTAGTCAAACATTGGAAAATAATATAACAAAAAAATTTGTGATCCCTAGAGATATTTCTAATGATATTTCTATGTATGTCTCTAAGGAAAATTCTATGTATAAGTTATAATACTTGAATTTTTGTAACAATCATGGATATCACAGGATTATACCTGTGCTGTTATATATTTAAATTAATTTTCCCTGATTTTTTGGGTTTCCCACTATTAACGATTTTATTACATTATACTCTTTTTTAATTAATGGTTGGTACCCATATAAGGCGTGTTAATGAAGAATGCTATGGGGAATGAAAAAAAGTGTCCTCCTTTGTAATAAATTGTCATGGGATGTGGAATGGAAGATCTTATCTCTATACTCAAAAATTCAATGAATCATTATAGCCTTCAAAATGGAAAGAGGAGGGAACAACATTCTATTGAGTCCACTATTAGTCAATATCACCCTTCGTTTAGTGAGTCTTAAACTATAGTTGTCCCATAATAATGGATTGTAACCAATGAAAACATATTTGTCATAAATTTGTGTTCAGAACATAAAAAAAATTCGTTTTGGATATTTTTCATTTAAAACGAGATAAATAAAAGTTTTGTACTCAAATCAAGATTACGAGGTAGCAAGATTAAATTGAATCCATGAATTTAGACGACTTTATGAAAATTTTCACCATTAATTACATTTCCCATGTTCAGCATATGAAGATGGAGAAATATTACCTTTAGTTAAATCAAATGGATGATGATTTTTTTGGAACCTATATGAATAATTTTCAAATATGTGAAATGTAAGATTCTCGAATTATCATTCAACATTGATATAACGTGCATAAATTCAATAGCAGCTTAAGCCCATGTTTTCAAAGTGATGTAGTTATAAGTGACTTGAATAGCTTTGAATAGATCATGCATTATAATATCAGGGTGTAAATAGAGGAAAGAGTAAAATATAAATCCCATTTCATTAAAAAGAAACAAATTGAGGATATGAATGAAAAATCTAAAAACCATGGAAAAAATAATATTATGTTTCCCATATGCTCATTGTGTGGAAATAATCATAAAGCAGATTTTCTTTAGGGGACCGATATATTTTTTATGTGACAGAAGGTAGATCACTTGGAATTTGATAGAATAATTAATGGAAAAAATAAATGTAATGATTCAAATAGGGAGAAGACAACCCAAAATTCACCCCCACCCCCCAAATATTATTTATTTGGGTGTAAGGAAATGGGTATAATAATAATTATTGGAAAAATATATAGGTTAATAATGATGATATAACATTTGAAACTCTTTAATCCATTGATAATGAAAAATCTCATGTAGTAAATGTTGGTTATGTGGAGTATAACAATAATGTAGTGGATTTTTTTAATGACATTGTATTGGAAGTCATGAAGAATGTAGTATAAATGATAGTATGGTAGTAAAAAATAATTAAATATATATGGATTTCTCCACTTTAGTGTTTCAAAAAATATTTTATGTAATTTCTTGAAGATAAATAGTAACAACTAAATGTTAATGAGGTGGTATGGCGATTTTGGTAATTGTAACCCTTAATTTTTGCATGATATTTTGATAATAAAAGGATAATGATATGTATGATCGTGTGATAGGATAAATGGGATAATATTGATGACGGTAGAAATATATAGTAATATGAAGACATAAGGGTTTAAGGATGGAATATCTAGTTTTATATTTGGAGGAAAGAGTTAATTTTTTTAAAGATTTCATGTTTTCAATATAGTTATTTGGTAGTTTAGGACAATACCAAGTTTCAAGTGTGTACATGATACTAGTTTTCAAAATTTTTTATTTAATAATTAAGAGATACATCTTATTTTTAGGGGATTAATGGTGAGTTTATTTTTGAACATTAGTTACCTTCTTTAAAAATCCATGATTTTAATATTCTCCAAGGATAATAAAGGTAACCATTTATTATCTTTTTCACAATTTTTGATATTATAGTGTTTTCCCTACATATAATATTTTTTCATATTAGAATGCTTTTGGTATCCATTTCGGTGGGATATTAATCTATCAATCTATAATTTTCATTGTATACATTTCTTACTGAATGAAAAATTCACATTTGTTTCTTGGAATAAGGGATGAAGTGTAAAATTATTAATGCACCACAAAAAGGTTGATATTATGATTAATCAAGTAATTAATTATTATCATAAAATATTCATTTACTATATGTAATGGATATTAACTCCAGAAATGATATCCTATTACATTATATTTTTTTGAATCAAATGGTCCCCTAGATAATCTCCGACTTATGGGTTTATTATTGTAAACACTCTCTTGACCATGTTCTTTACCACTATCCACCAAAACATGATGGTTTGATTATCTTCTATTTCAATTTTTTTCACTTTACACCTATATTCTCCAATATGGAAACCTTGTTATGATCTAGATTGGGTAGCTATTATGTTTCTAAATATTATTTATTTAAATGATGTTTTAGTATTAATTTTTAAGATGTGGGTTACTATAAATTAAACTATCATGTATTGATGATTTGTTATCTGAGAGGGATCTTAATGATGAAATTCATTATTTGTGTGGTATATTGTAACATATGAATATATTTATTAGATATTTTTATTAATAATATGATTTCATTGATGTATTTAATTACACGCAACACAATGTTAGCTTGTGTTTCATGCAACATCGGGTTTCTAGAAAACATAATTTTATTTAACAATGATTATAAAATGGATGCTAAATTAGAGGGTATGAATAGTATTAACCATTTTATGAAATTATATGATTCATAGGTGAATTTTATATTCCCCAATTATTTATGAATGAATAAATTCAACAACTTATTATAATGATATATATTTTTATTATCATGATACCAATGTCATTTTTTAATAATAAATTAATTGAATAAAATGAAATTAATGAATGATTGTAATTATATATATGTCATATATATTTGATCTGACATTTTAAATATTTATCCAATTTCTTTTATAAAAATATGATAAGGAAAAACTCAATTTTACGCATAAAAATATATATTTTTGAAAAGGAAAAGTTTACCAACATTAAATAGAGAACGTATTTTAATTTAAATTTTTGAAAATTTTAAATTTTTTATTTGGAAAAATAAACGTCTACTTTTAATGTGGAATTTGAAAATTTTAAACTGTTTAATTTTTTATTTTTTTATAAGTTTCATATTTTGATCAATAGAAAAAAATAATAAATTATAATTGAAAACATGTTTTTCATTGAAATAATTTATAGATATAAAATATATTTTTGATTAGTCTTGAAGAATAATTAAATAATATTGTTACCATTAAAGATAATTTAGCTCAATGGTATCAATTTTACATTTAATTTATATATAATAATGTTTCAATATTTTTCATGTCATAACATTAACAACCCATTTTCTCGCCCTTTCAAGTGGATTAATTTAAATAAATAACTAAAAATTAATTTTTTTTAAGTTTTAAAATTTCCTTTCTTATATTTATATATTTTTTCAATTTTATGTAAATTGTTTTTTCATATTTGAGTATTAATAATAATAAATTTACTACTATTTTTTTAATACAGTAAAATATATATGAGGTAATGAAGTGTAAAAAATAATTATAGAAACATTTAACAATTACTATAATATATTTCTTAATTTAATTATATGAGTGAGATTCAATAAAAAACATTATTTGGGTGACATTATATACTTATTAAGGAACATCAATGAGAGTAGGTCATTTGTTATAGTTTATCTAAGGAAAAGATAAATATTCTATTCTCATTTTTTTTATAACGATATCATTTTTGATAAAATGTTATATAGAAGTTAAATTAAAATATAAATATTGATTTGAAATATAAATTTTTTTATTTATCGTGTTATAGATTTTTCATTTTTAGGAAATAAATGAATACATTAATGTCCTATTCAAATATGATGTACTTATCATTTAATTAATTGAAATACCAAATAAATGATAATCAACATATTAATATAAATATACTTTGACAGAATTATTATCATACAATAATTTTCATTATTACCGTGACATGTTATGGAAGATTTAATAATTTTTTTAATATTTAATTTTTTATGATATTTTATAAAAATAAGAAAAATTAATAGTGTTAACATTAAATGTAATGATATTAATGCATATTTTATTTTATTTAATTATTTAAAAATAAATAAAATATGAAATAATTACAAGGGGATTTTATATGGTAAACAATATTTTTTATTTACCATTTATGTCAAAATGGAAATTTATATGTCAAAATTAAATCCCCTTAACAATAAAATCATTTTTACTGTAGTTAAAATTAAAATATCACAACTAAGGGTTAATAAAAACAATATAATGTTAGAAATTACATGAAAACTATTCAAACTTTTATGAGGTAACGGGATTAAAAAAATATCATATCATATTATAATTAATTTTATTTTACATGTATTTTTATGGATTTAAATTTTCTTATAAATTAATATTTGTTAAGATTACAAATGTTCCTCTCACTATGATTATAAAAGTGGACGAACACCATCAATTCATAAAATCCCTTTTATAAAATAAGTTCTACCATACCCTTTAAAATTTAAATTATTAACTCCCATATACACATTATATTGGTTCTAGTTTTCTTTATTGGCCAAATCTAGAGTCCATTATTATAGATTTAAGGGAGTCCTTCAGAAAAAGCAGTATTCATTCTAACCAATCATTCTATTTTAATAATATTATATACCATGGATAAATCAATGATATATATCATAAAATAATAAAATAAAAATCATAAATATTCATAAATTTGATTTCTATTATTAAAATAAAATTATAAATCCCCATTCCCATCAGGAAAAGAAATGATTGTATCGTTCCTATATACACATGACATACCGTCTCCACGTAGAGAAATACATCATTTTCCATCACCATTTGTTATGGGGAGAAATGTGATGGGTTTAAAAAATTTATATGATATATATTATATAAATAATATTTTTGAATCATTATTTAATTTCTACTTATTTAACAACCATTTAATAAATTGGAAAAATGATAGCAATGCTCTAGTGTATGTATAGCTTACCATCTCAATGAACGGATGTGATTCAGTATTCACATATATTTCACATGGATGACAATAAGGATTAATTTTATGAATATATATATATATAAATATTATATGTGACATTAAAAATATGTCAATGATAATACATAATAATATTTTCTTCATTTTACACGTGGAGAAAATGAAAATGGCATTCAAACGTATGTATGGCCTACAGTATCCATGAATATTTTAGTTTCTATCTCTAATTTTTTTAAAATAAAAATGAATAAATATATAATTAATATAAATATGATATTTAAATCATTATTATGATTATTTATATGATTAAATCATGATCTATCAATGACTAACACAGATAACAAGTAAAAACTTAATCGAAAAACAAATATGATATTACATATAGCGTAATATTAACAATTAATTATTTATAAATGTGTAATATTATAGAATATGTAAATAATATATGGAATATATATATATAGAAATTTTATTATATAGTATATGTATAATAGAGTTATAGTTATTATAAATGGTATTTTGAAAAGTTTGAATAAAGTACAGACTTAAGGTAATAGATTTTGTGTCAACTTTATTTATGTGGGACACATGACTTATACACTACTTGTTTCTTCTACATGGTTTGTATACTTCCCATGAATGAATTTTATTATACATATATAGAATATAATTATATTTTCATATAAATTCAATAGTATTTCAATCATTGGGAATAAAATTCTACAAATTATAAGGTAATTATTATTTATTTGATGATCCGAACCATATTTGGGATTATATCATTTTAATACATTATTAGGGAATATATATCATTCATATCCATGTTTTATAAAAAAAATAAAAAAATTATATTAAAATTCTCATATGGATTTTTGATATCATTTTTACACATTTTTACATCTTACTAGTTTGTTTAAAATTTGGTTTGTCTTTATCCAAATGAAGAACATTATAAATTTTACAGAAAATCTAAAAAATGAATAGATTTTTATGCTTATATAGAATGAAAAATATATCCCCCTATACTTATTTCATAATTTCTTGAAGCATCCCACTAAAAATTAAAATTGATAAAGTAAATTCTACTTAATAATTCATTACATTCGATTCATAAAAATTATATTCCATCTAGGATAACATTATTTATTGGTAATACTATTTTACATGGGATATCCTTCAATTATAATTTTTTTTCTATGAATGGAATATTTTTATTATTGAATGATATTTATGAAACCCATTTATTTCCCATGGGTAATGTAATGATTGAATGGGTTTTATGAAGCCTAATTCCTTGCATGGGTTATGATATGAATAATGATTTATGTTTTTTTGGACCACAAATGTATTGTTTTTATTATGTGACTAGTGAGATCTATATCACCCTCTAATCCAATAGATAATTATTTATTACTCATTAGATAGACATGACTAGAATGTGCATTGATCTTGGTTTAGTGGATGATATGTTCTACTAAGATAGTCTTGTGATTGAACATTGACCCGTAAGATGGTCGTGGGAGTAATCCATGACCACTAGGATGGTGTTAGAAGTTATACCATACTACTCTGATGACATTTTAATTAATTTATTTACTACTATAGAAATAATTTTATATTCTTATGTGTCAAAAAAAAAATATTCCTTATTTATTGGTTTTCTATCATTTCTTATGGAATTGATACCTTATGATTTTTCTACTTTGAACTATAAATATTTATAAAATTAATAATTTATCTGATCATTCATATGTATGGTATTATTGTCAAAAGTAATTATTATAATCTCATACAATTATGTTCATGTTATTTTTTCATATATCCCTTTTTACCTTTATTGAGGATCTGAGATCAAACATTATCATGTTTCATTTCTATAGGAGACAAAAAATGTTGTTATGTCTGATATGCCAAAAAGAGATATAGTTATGATAAAATATGAAGATGTGTTCTTAACTACTCGTTTATGATTCCTCATATCGAAATGAACTAAACAAATTTGGTCCTTAGGGGTGTGTTTTTTTAATATATGAACTGTTTTGGAAAAATCAAGTAATGTCAATATATGTTATTCCATTCCAATTATAGGTGATATTATTTTAAGTGGGAAGAATATAATACCCTAATATTTCATTTTTTATTCCCCATTATTTAATTATTATTTTTAATAACATTTTTGACCTAAAATACTAAACTAAAATGTACCATGATATATTCTATTGATAAAAAATTGATATAATAGATGCGGAAGTTTAATAAATTATAATAATAAAATATGAACAATCCTTAATATAACTATAATAGTAATAAAACCACATGTAAATAAAAATTCCACCAATATGAAATCCACATTCTCATGGGCTTCATTGAAGATAATACCATTGATTACAACTATTGAAATAAGGAAAAATATTTTTATAATATATAAATATTTAGAATAAAGGTAAAATTAGATTAATTATTTTTATAGAATAATGTTATAATATATATATATAGAATTTATTATATCCAATATATATGGGGTTTGGATATTTGTTTACTAGATTAATGGATATTGGACATACAGGTATCAGATATATGGTTTTTGGATATAGGGTCATTTTATATACATGAATCAAAGAGGTATATTGAATTTGTGTAATTATTAGTAATTAATTAAAAATAATATATTTCACAGATAATAAATAATAATGGTATGTCAAAATAATTGTTAAATAATATATTTTTTAAAAAATTTATATATATTTGGTACATATTTATATTATATTTGTTTTGAAAAATGATATTTTCATGTTTTTATACAATTATAAAACTATTATTCTACCATTTCGTCGATAAAATTTAATAGTTATAAGACAATTAATTTTAATTGAATGGGACTGAAATCATTAAAATTAAAATTATGATAATTTTAGCAATGAATTTTTAATAAGTGTTGTGTATTTTTTTTAAATAAAAATTGATCGCTTTTAAATGACGTTTTGACGAGATTTTAACGACACAATCTGTAAACAAATATATTAAGTATCAATTAATTTGTAATTTATATGAAATTAAATATCTTATACTTAATATTGTATAAATTCATTGTCCTGTATGAAATGTTATTCAATATATTGTATTTTTTTATTTAAAAAAATAACCATTCATATTAAATTTTATTTAATTTTTTATTTTTTTATTTTTATTAAAGAAAATATTTAATATTTAAATTTTAAATTTTTTTCATAAATAAAATATATAAGGCTAAAAAGTTCATGACATTAGTAAACTATAAAAACTATAAAATATTGAATATATATAGAAATATTCATAAAACATACCAAACCAAATCCAAAAGTGTAAAATTTAGGAAATATAAATTAGGCTTGATTTTCATACACTAAAGGGATACTAATCATTTAAAATTACATTCCTTAATAATTTTTTAATGGGAAATTAAAAAAATTCTAATCCCACTCACCCGTAAAAGGAAATATATAGCACACCGTCATAAAACTCACATCTATATGTTATAAATTTAATTCATTATCATTTTTATTTTAATCAATTATTTTTAGATTTCTTGCTATGTTTGGTCCTATATAGGAGGACGAAACCTGTTATTCTATTGAACTGAATTTCTAGAAGTAGATAATTCGTCAAATAATATTTTTAGGTCTTCACAATATCTACCACTTATGTTTCCATGAAAACCATTAAAAAATTTTATTTTCATCTATATTTATTTTTAGTTAAAAAAGTGATGATTATATTAAAATTATATTACTAATATATATCTTTAGACTCATAATTATTCATTGACATAACATGTTCTTGTTTGGGATAGTTCAATTATTTATATGAACAATTCTATACTAACATTAGGATTTCAATCATTAATAATTATCAATTCATCAATAATGATAATATATGACATAAATGAGAATTTTTTTAAATATGTATTTTTAAGGAATATTAAAATGAATGGAAATTATAACATAAATTTTTATTGATAAATTACCTGAAACATGGTCATTATTGATTTTATTCTTACTAGAAAAACCCAAACTATAAATTAAATGGTCCTGAGAATAATCATGTAACTGAATAAAAATCACTCCACAATCATGAATAATATAATAATCATGAACATGATATCATTGAACAAGTATCAATATAGAAATTATGAAACATTAATAAAGAAACCAAAATTACTAACTTATTATTGTAAAAAAATACAATATGTTACTAAAATGTGAGTAATAAATTATTATAATTAAATAATATAATGTTTCATATACATAAATATGTTTTTAAAAAAAGATATTAATATTTATTTTCAATGTTTTACAAGAGGTTATATCATATACATGAATGTTGTGAGTAATTTTAATTGTATCTTTTTCAATTCACCTAGAAATTGGGATTATTTATTCATAAATTTCCATTTTGGAAAATTTTATGATGTTTTTATATAAAAAACTCTATTTTATTCGCCTCTAGCTGTTTATTTTTCTAACATCCTAGGTAAATAAAGAATATTTCTTTTTCATATTAATTAATTTTTTCGAATTAAATATTAATTTAACTTTAAAGGGGTTTCTATGTTTAATATCGTACTCGATACGCAACAACGAGTTTCATTGAAATCTTACATTGCACACCAGTAATATAATAATATTATTTTAAATGGTTGTTAGAACGTAGTAGTTGTATTGTCAGGAATGAATAGAAATAACTAAAATATAATTATATATGTTTTTTAAATGTTTTTACATTTAACCAACAATAGATAAGGGCTTAAAATAAGAGAATAATTCAATTTTAGTCATAGATACTCTAATATTCAATAAAGTTCGAATTTACGCCTATTGATGGAGGACCCTATTTAAATATATGTTTGGTCACTATTTTACAGTATATTAGACCAAATAAAATTCTTCATTATAATATGAACATCAAAATTTACCTTGTGTAAATTTTTGGTATTTTTCAGATAAAGTTCATTTTTTAATGAATAGTGAAAAATGTTGTATTTTAATTCAAAACCTCTTTTAAATTTAATTTATTTATATTAATAGATTATCTTTTGAATTGTGTTTAAAGTGAAATTATAATATATTATTACAATTTAATCCAATGGTCGTCATTGAAATTAATTTCACTTTGAAATTGGACTTAAACTAGTGTCAATCTTTTGATATATTTGGTTTCTTAAAAACACGCTATTTATTTTGACAACGGGAATTAATTATTAAATTAATTAATGAAAATTATATGTTTTTAATTTTTTAAAATGAAAATCATTTTTTAATTCGGAATATCAAATATATCTTAGAGTAAATGTTTGGTATTTTTCTGAAAAACATCAATTCTGGTGAATAGTGAATCCACTATGTGGTAGTTAAAAACTGATTTTTCATTTAAATGATATTATACCACTTCTATTATTTGAATTTCAAAACTCCGACATTCATGGTTGTCATTAGTTAGTAAAATTTTGTTCAATGGGATGAAAATATTTTTTGGTGAATACTAACTTTTATGTTTTATTAATCATGATTAGAGGTAATTAGTTTAATTTAAGGTACAAATAATGTTTCCATAAAATGAAATTACCTTGACACATTTCCTACCCTTATTAGATGTGTCATGGAAGTCCATGAAAATCCATGGGTCAACTTGGGGACCCCATGGAGCCACATGGGGAAGAAAATGCATTTAATATCTTTTTATTTAAAGTTAAAATAAAAATGTCACAAACATGTATTGTTATACTAAATCAATTTTTAAATGGGGTTATACAAGTTGTATTTATGACATTGAATATTAATTGGAGGGATAAAAAGATTTACTACATCATAGTATTTTTTTAATAATTTTTAGATATTAAATAAATTAATTTATTTATGACACCACGATGAGGCAGTGATTACCCATTAATGAATGATATAAATAAAATGAAAATATAATGAAAAATATAAGACATAAACTTATCAAAATCATATTTTATGGGTCTATTTATGACCCTTATCACCTTATCCCAGAAATATATATTTCTGGAACCTTTTATATATGAATATCATTTTATAATAAAGTTACTTTTCAAGACTTTCCAAGAGTGCCCCTCCTCTCTTCTTATAAAAGGCCCCCACCTCTATGACCATACCCACACCACTCAAGACATTGGATCAGAAAATATCTGCCCATTTTTACTCTATGCATCCCTCTCCTCATCTTAGAAGCCTTTCCTTATGAAGAAAGCTCTTCAAGAAACCCATTTGGTTCAAACCAAGAGGAGTTACCCGATTTAACGGTAATGTCTCCACCTGTATTTTTTTGTTTTATTTTGCTTCTCAAACCCCCTAAAGTCTATTTATTCCATTATTTTGTAAGAAATCCAGTATCTAAGATATACTAGGATGTTTTTATGAGAATTATTTGAGTTACACTTACACACACCTCCGTCTAATGGTTATTGAATATATTGTTTCCTTAGATAGAGAATTATTGCCTCGCGAAATGATGATTGTTCTATATTCTCCTACAACCTATCATGGTGGCCATTATGATAGAACTATATTTTTTATGATATATATTATATTTATTTCCTCTCTATGCTTCTGTATTTTATATTTAATACATACCTTTATACTCTGCATGTTGGGCAAATGCGATAATTTCATTTGAGGAAGTGTGGACTACCGCCCCTCATGTGATGTGACTCATTCATGCAATACATGGAATGTATAAATAATGTAATTGATGAACATATGTGACCAATATAACATATATATTATACTTTAATTATAATATATAAATATCTCTCATCTATTTTTAATTTCATTAATGTGCCAAAGAAATGAAAGTAGCGTTCATGCGTACGTACGGACTACCGTCTCCATTAACCGTGCATTTCATTTCTTTTTATCTTCAAATGTTATGGAATAGTATAAAGTTAATATATACTGGATATATATGATATGTAAATCATTAGTACTATTCTGGAGATTATGTACTTATTACTACATGAAATTTTTTTTTCCAACAAGTTTGATTTTTACTCATGTACTGAACATCGACAAAAACGTCGGATATGAACTCACATTAATAACCAATTATTATAACATTATAATATATGATATGAATTGAATTATAAACATTAAAGTATTTCCTTATGAAATTATTAATTGAACAATTTTTATTATTCAGGAATATAAATAAATGTACAAGACAAGTCGGACTTAAGATAAGGGATCATACCCCTCTATTTATTTTTATGTACTCTCTTTTATGTCTTATATTTTAAGCTCATCTTTCTTATGTTTGGGGATGTTATTTTATATTCTTAATACTGTAATTGTTATCTTAATATTATTAGAGACCCTATTTTATCTCGTAAATCCATTTTTGGATGTTTTAGGTGGCGCCATTAGGCTGCCGAGTTTTCGTAAGGGATTTTTCATCTCACTTTTATTCCCATGTGATTTATGCGACATTTGCCGCCATTTACATTGAGTGATGTATGTACTGCCCATTATTATACACTTTTTTTAATATAATTTCATTTATGGGTATTTACATCTTCATTGTATGACCCTTCTTCCATGGGGTATATGTTTCGAAAGTTACCTGAATCGTTAAGGAGACCTTTCACCCTCCTGTTATTTAAAAAGACTTATTTTGTTATGTCTATTAATTTACTTCTTATTATTTTGGGATATGTTCTCATATATCCTTATTGCTGTAAATTTAATGTACAAGTGATGAGATACCCTTTTTATCGATCATCAACTCATTTTTTGAATTTTGAAGTGACACCGTTAGGCTGTCGAATTTTTTCAAAGGAACTTCTTAACCCAATTTTGATTCTTTGGGTTAAACTTGTACTCCTTGAATATGTCGTTCTATTAATATGTTTGAATGACCTCGGATTGTTTTACACTTAATATCCACTTATATTTTGTGTATTATTTTGTCAAACATAATTATGTAATTGATTTATCCTTAATCAAAGGTTACCATCATTGTAAGGGACTTCGCCTCAATCTCCTTTCATTTAGGCATATTTTGTTCAAATACAGAACATTATTTTATATTGTGTATAAACCCCTTTGACTTTTAATTTTTATACAAAGAATCATTTTCTACGACGTGTTTTACTAAATGAAAAAAAGGAATGTTTCCTTTAAAGTACGCGGTGACAACGACCTTTTCCGCTACCGCGAGTATTATTTGGTCTTTGGCTACCTCAACAAGCCATAATGTTTTTAAAATGAAATAAATACCATATACTCTTTTATATATTTTGGTATTGAAAATGGTTTTTATAATTGATTTGTTATATCAATATATTTAAGTGATATATTTTGATCGAAATGCCGAAATGGTTTCTTTCCATTATATTTGTTTTATGTATTATGAATTTATAATGGTACATAGACATTTGACTGGTGGTTACATGACAAACCATATGACGGGTGGTGTCATGAATACCAGGATGAGTGGGTATGTTATAACCTCCAGTGCATTGGGTATGGATATCGGTCGTATGGCTATTCCATTTATTGATATGTGTGGAAGTTGAACATATGGTTATTCCATTTATGTATGTTTATTTCCCAAGTTAACATTATATGTTATGTGTTCTTTATATGGGTTTATGGTAATTTTTTTGTTACAAAGTATGAGTGGTGATCTTATATTCAGGGAAGAGTATTTACTACTTCATAAAGGTGAAAATTATTACTTTGATAAAGTCTTCATGGTTTACTTGTTGTTTTGAAAAAATAACAGTTTTCCTTCTTGGTGTATCCTTTACTGGGGTTTTTATGCTCATCCCATGTTTTTTGAAATGTTCTCCATTGGACTTAAAGATGAATAGGGTCAAGGATGGGATTAAGTAAAGACATGAAATCTAAAACACAGAACTAGACATGTTTCTTTTTAAGAGTTTTTATTTTATGGAAACTTAGTAGAAGTGTCTACTTTGTAATCTTTTGAGATGTAATAGTTATGTCCTAATTCTCTAAAACTCTAAAACTGAAATCATCCTCTATATGAATTATTCATTTAATTCATGATTTTTTATGGTTTTATGTTTGGGTCCTTATAGTTGGTATCAAGGGCCAGTTTGGACAACTTTAGGGATTAAGAGTTTTTGATAGACACATGGTTAGTCCCTATGTCTATTATTTCAGTTAAATCCTTATTTTATACCTTTTTTTAGTTCATATAAATTCTCTTACGAATGGAAGGAGGAGGATCTCAAAAGACATTCATATCTCTTCCTGATGACTTGCTTGCAATAATTGTTGCAAAGTCATGTTCGGATGATTGTGAAACTTTTTCTAGAATACAACTCACTTGCAAGCAGTTTTTTGAGATATCAAACACCTCTACTATACCTCGTTATCATAATGGATCTTGGGTTGTCTTTAGAAAAATACTATTTTCACAATATTCTCATATTTTCAAGAAAGGTAAATATTATCAAGGTATTTTCAAATATTTTACCTTATCACAAGATTTTGGAGCATATTATGATTTTAAAAATGGTGCTGAAGAAGGAGAACCTTGAGCAACCTATTTATATTTTCTTTTAAAATATAGTCTCTCATCACATAATTATGGTATTTTAAAAGGACCAATAATCGAATGTTTCAACAAAAATTCTGTCTGAATATTTTATAGAAATCATGTTTAATCAGATGTTTTGGAATTATATGTCACACTTGATTATTTTCCAAAACTTTTTTTCTGTGAACACCCATATGACCCATGTTGTACAAGGTGTATTTGGATGGAGGAAGCAAATGATTTTGAAGGATCTCTAAATCATTGTTGTAATGCATGGAACTTCTACCTATGTGAACATGATGACGATAAAACCGAGTGGACACCATGATCATGGTATGTTGTTTTTCATTTAGGGAATCGTTTTATTTTATCTTATGGTCGTGAAATAAGACTTCAATAATTAAGATGTTGAGATCGTAATGAATTAGGATGAAATTGAGAGTTATAAGGAAACCATTGAGGTTAAAACATGTTAGGTTTATTTTTGGAGTTTTATAAAAATGAAAACCCGTAGGATTGGTGACAACCCATAGCATCTGATAAGGCCCCAGTTATCAAACCCACAACTGAAGGGCGACAAGGGCGCATCACCTACCACTAGACTACGTGGAGTCCCTGGTTAGTATGACTTATTCATTTTAGTTAGATGATATTATGATTCAAGAATAAGTTGATTTTTGGTTATCTAAGAAAATATTGACCTAGCATGGATGATATATGATTAGGTTAATTACTTTTCAATATGAGACTTTAAGAGAAACTGATGTAATTTTGAGATAAATGTTAATTTGTACCTTGGAAGACTATGTGATTAAATCCTTCAAATATTTGGGTTTCAACCTTCGTTTGGATTACATTGTAGAATTTTATGGACAAATTGTTTATCAAATGGTCTTTGTTGAACTTTGGGTTTTTTTGAACAAATTTTGGAGATTAAGAATAGATTTTATATTTTATAAAGGATTATCATTTTGTGGATTAGCTGATCTTGTTCTAAATTTTTTTGTTTTGGTTAAGGTCTAAAGACATGGAAAATATATAGTTATATTTTGTGGATTTGGTGATTATGTAGAAGATGATTATATCTCTATTAATGTGATCAATTCATCTGAAATACTCATCTTTTGGAGAAAATATCAGTTTGTATAAGAAATATTATAGGATATGAGAGTCTACAAGACAAGAAAGTATGTTTCCTTATGATTTAGTTAAGCTCATAAATAAATTCCTCAATGAAAAGTAACTAAAAAACCAAAAATTTGTCTGTAAACGTTTCCTATTGGGGTATCAAATAACGTTTAACCCATCACCAATTGGTGATTTTCTGGAGTTAACTTTCTCTTAATCATGTTTTCTATCACCCTTCATTAGAACATGACCCTTTGTTTTCTCTTCCATGTCCATGTTTTACTACGCAAAATCCGAGTATGGGTTAACAAAGGTGACCTTTGTACTTCACTTTATTTCTTTTAAAATGACAGTTTAATAGACTCCTTTTCCGATGTCGGGTTTTCAATGAAGTTTCCAAGACCAAATTTAAAATTACGAGGATATAATTCCCAAAAGGGGGGAAATATGTAACATCCCAGGTAAATAAAGAATATTTCTTTTTCATATTAATTAATATTTGTGAATTAAATATTAATTTAACTTTAAATGGTTTTCTATGTTTGATAGCGTATCCGATACACAACAACAAGTTTGGTTGAAATCATACGTTCCACACTAGTAATATAATAGTATTATTTTATATGGTAGTTAGCACGTAGCCATTGGATTGGTGGGAATGAATAGAAATAAATAAAATATGATTATAAATGTTTGGTAAATGTTTTTACATTTATCCAATAAAAGATAAAGGCCTAAAATAAGAAAAGAATTCAATTTTTGGCATAGATATTCTAATATTCACTAAAAGGTCGAATTAACGGCTTTTGATGGAAAAACCTAATAAAATATTGTTTTGGTCACTCTTATACATTATATTGGACAAAATAAAATTCTTCATTAGAATCGGGACATCAAAATTTACTTTGTGTAAATGTTTGGTATTTTTCCGATAATGTTTTTTTAGGAATAGTGAAAAATGTTGTATTTTAATTCAAAACCTATTTTTAGTCTAATTTATTTATATGATTATATTACCTTTTGAATTGGTTTTAAAGTGAAATTATAATATATTTTTACCATTTAATCCAATGTTGTTCATTGGAATTAATTTCACTTTGAAATTGGACTCAAACTACTGTCAATCTTTTGATATATTTTGTTTCATAAAAACACTCTATTTGTTTAGACAACGGGAATTAATTATTAAATTGATTAATGCATCTTATATGTTTTAAATTCTGTAAAATAGACATCATTTTTGAATTCATAATATCAAATATAGCTTAGGGTGAATTTTTGGTATTTTTCTGAAAAACTTCTATTTTTTATGAATAATGAAACCACTAAGTGGAAGTTAAAAAATTGATTGTTCGTTTAAATAAAAATTTTCTACATCTGTGATTTCAATTTAAAAAATCCGACATCCATGGTTTTTATTATGTTGTAAAATGTTGTTCAATGGGATGAAAATATTTTTTGGTGAATAGTAACTTTTAAGTTTTATTAATCGCGATTATAGGTAATTAGTGTAATTTAATGTAAAAATAATGTTTAAATAAAATGAAATTACCTTGACACATGTACAAACATTATTGGATGTCTCATGGACGACAAAGAAAATCCGTGTGTCAACTTGGGGACCCCATGGAGCCACTTGGCTATGAAAATGACATTAATAACTTTTTATTTAACGTTAAAATAAAAATCTCAAATACATGTATTGTTTTACTAAACCAATTTTTAAGTGGGTTCATACAAGTCATAATTTTTACTATAAATATTAATTAGAAAGCTAAAACTATTTTCCAAATCGTAGTAATTTGTTTATAATTTTTATACATTAAAAAAATTAATTTATTTATGACACCATGATGATGCAGTGATTACCTTATTAATGATCGATTTAAATAAAATAAAAAGAAAATGTTAAATCTAACGAATAAACTTGTCAAAAACTTATTGGATGGCAGTATTTCGAACACTTATCACCATATCCCTGAAATATATAATTATGGGACCTTTTATATCCGAATATCATTTTATAATAAAGTCACTTTTAAAGACTTTCCAAGAGTGCCCCTCCTCTCCTCTAATAAAAGGCCCCCACCTCTACCAACATATCCACACCTCTAAAGCCATTTTCTCGGCCTAGATCTGCCCATTTTATCTCTAAAAATCCCTCTCCTCATCCTAGAATCCTTACCTTAGCCATAAAGCTCTTCAAGAAACCCTTTTGGTTCAAACCAAGAGGAGTTACCTGATTTAATGGTAATGTCTTCACTTGTGTTCATTTGTTTTATTTTACTTCTCCAACCCCCTAAACTATTTATATTCCTTTTGTTTGTAAAATCACTATTATCATAAATATACTAGGATGTTTTTATGAGATTTATTCGAGTTACACTTACACAAACCTCCGTCTAATGGTTAAAGAAAATATTGTTTCCGTGGATGGTGAATTACTGCCTCACGAAACGATGATTGTACTATTTTCTCCTACCACCTCTCATGGTGGAAATTAAGATGGCACTATATTTATTTATTATATATATAATATTTATGTCCTCTCTATGCTTCTGAATTTTATATTTAATACCTACCTTTATTCTTTTCATGTTGTCCAAATTTGATAATTTCATTTGATGATGTGTGGACTACTGCCCCCACAAGTGATGTGACTCATTCATGAAATACATGGAATGTATAAAGAATGATATTGATGAACATATGTGACCTATATAACATATATATTATACTGTAATTATAATATATATATCTCTCATCTTGTTTTAATTCCATTAATGTGCCAAATAAATGAAAGTAGTGTTCATGCGTACGTACGGCCTACCATCTCCATGAACGGTGCGTTTCATTTCTTTTTATCTCCAAATGTTATGGAATAGTATAAAGTGAATATATACTGGATATATATGATATTTAAATCATTAATACTATTCTGGAGATTATGTACTTATAACTACATGGAATATTATTTTCCAACAAGTTTGATTTTTACTCATGTACTAAACATCAAAAAAAACATCCGATATGAACTCACATTATTAACCAATTATTATAACATTATAATATGTTATATGAATTGAATAATAAACATTAACAGAATTAATTATGAAATTATTATTTGTAAAAAGTTTATTATTCAGGAATATAATGAAATGAACAAGGCAAGTCAGACTTAAGGTAAAGGATCCTACCTCTCTCTTTCTTTTTAAGTACTCTCTTTTATGTAATTTCTTTTAAGCTCGTCTTTATTATGTTTTGTGATGTTATTTTATATTATTTATAGTGTAATTATTATTTTAATATTATAAGATACCATATTTGATCTCATAAATCCATTTTTGGATGTTTTATGTGGCGTCGTTAGGCTGTCGAGTTTTCATAAGGGATTTTTCATCTCAGTTTTATTCTAGTGTGATTTATGCATCATTTGCCACCATTTCTTTTGAGTGGTGTGTGTAATGACCATTATTATTCTATTTGTGAAATATAATTTTATTTATGGGTATTTACATTTTCATTTAATGACCCTTCTTCCATGGGGTGTATGTTTCGAAAGTTTCCGAAATCAGTAAGGGGACCTTTCACCCTCCACTTCTTTAAAAAGACTTATTTTGTTAAGTCTTTTAATTTACATTTTCTTATGTTGGGATATTTTCTCATTTATCCTTATTTCTGTATATTTAATTTAAAAGTGATTATATAACATTTTTATCTATCATCTACTCATTTTCTGAATTTTGAAGTGACGCTGTTAGGCTGTCGAATTTTTGCAAGGGAACTTCTTAACCCAATTTTGATTCTTTGGGTTAAACATGTACTCCTTGAATATGTCGTTATATGAATATGTTTGAATGACCTCTGATTGTTTTACACTTAATATCCACCTTTATTTGGTTTATTCTTTTGTCACAAACAATTATGTAATTAATTTATCCTTAATCAAAGGATACCGTCTTTTATGGGACTTTGTCTCAATCTCCTTTCATTGAGGCATAATTTGTTCTAAAACAATAATTTATTTTATATGGTGTATAAACCAAATTGACATTTAATTTGTATAAAAAGGAATATTTTTCTACGAAACATTTTACTAAACGACAAAAAGGAATGTTTCTTTTAATGTACGCGGTGACAACGACCTTTTCTGCCACCATGAATATTATTTGGTCATTCGCTTCCTCAACAAGACGTAATGTTTTTAAAATTTAATAAATACCATTAACTATTTTATGTATTTTGGTATTGAAAATGGTTTTTATAATAGATTTGTTATGTCAATATATTTAAGTGATATATTGTGATCGAAATGTGGAAATTGTTTCTTTCCATTATATTTGTTTTTTGTATTATGATTTCATAATGGTACTTTGACATTTGAAGGGTGGTTACGTGATAAACCATATGACGGGTGGTTCCGAGAACACCAAGATGGGTGGTTATGTTATAACCCCCAATGCATTGGGAATGGATGTCAGCCGTATGGCTATTCCATTTAGTGATATGTGTGGAAGTTGACCGTATGGTTATTCCATTTATGTATGTTTATCTCCCAAGTTACCTTTATATGTTATATGTTCTGTATATGGGATTATGGTAATCTATTGGTTACAAACGATGAGTGGTGATATTTTATTCAGTGAAGAGTATTTACTACTTTGTAAAGCTGAAAAGTTTTACATTGATAAAGTATTCATGGTTTACTTATTGTTTTGAAAAACTAACAGTTTTCCTTCTTTGTGTATACTTTACTGGGATTTTTATGCTCATCACATGTTATTGAAATGTTCTTCGTAGAACATAAAGATGTATATGGTCCAGGATGGGATCAAGGAAAGACCTGATATCTAAAACATGGAACTAGACATGTTTCTTTTTAAGATTTTTTATTTTATAAAAACTTAGTAAAAGTATCTACTTTTTAATCTTTTGAGATTTAATAGTTATGTCCTAATTCTCAAAAACTCTAAACCTGAAACGATCCTCTATGTGAATTATTAATTTAATTCATGATTATGTATGTTTTTAAGGCCGGGTCCTTATAATTTTTCTCACATTTATTTTTACCATTTAATCTCCCTTTGGTAAATAATTAGACATAATGGTTTATTGTAATTTGAGGTAATGTTATCTCATCGTTTCAGTTGATAATATTTCTCAATATTTTTCACATTAATTATTTTATATTATAAATGAAATTCAATATAATTTTATTTTATTATGTAATTGTATATTTTAATTGTATGTAATTAAAAACAATGAAATTAATATTTTTTAAAATATTTATGGATATGGTTATTTTCTATTTACATAGGAATTATTTTCAAATGTGTGAAACAAATTTCTATTTAAAATGTTATGCAATGTTTCATTTTAACTCCAAATTATTTATATTTCATTTTGAAAATATGGGTAATGTAAATACAATAAGGGATAAATAATTTTGCAAGAAATATTTTATGATATGTTGATGAAACCCCCAAATACAATGTAAGAATTGTAACTAAATGGGTGTTTAAAATCATTGATGATGAGTCAAGAAATGTAGTTAAATATAAATAAGGATTTATTACAAAAAATATATTTTCATGAAGAATAAATTGATTATGAGGAAAAAAATTTACTATTATATATACTTGAATCCATCGTGATGTTTCTTGTATGTGGATAACATTTAGATTTAAAACTATATAAAATGAATATTTGGTCTGTAATATTAATTGGACATATTGTTGAGGATTTTTTTAACAAACCCATGGATTTCAATCCCCTTACATTCCAAATCAACTTCCTCAATTTACAAAAGAATATAAAATTTAAATTATTCTCATATAAGTAGTTTATATAGGCTCAAATCTTTTTTTTTTCAAAAGGTTTCACTAATGAGATAGCTGAAACTACATTATATATTGAAATAATTTCAAAATGTGATTTTGGTTTAAAATTTCTGTTGATGATATTTTTATATCATTATGAAAATTTTTTTGTGTTGAGTTTTAAAATATTATGCACACTGAATTATAAATGAGCATTAAAGGTAATATTAAAACCCTTCTTGGTTTTAATATTTTTCAATATATAGATGGATTTATTTAAAAAAAATCCAATACACTAATAATCATATAATATATTTTGTTATGGATATAACTAATGGTAGCTATACTCTAACTGGTACATTATATAAACTAAATCTTCATGAGACTTTGAAAAAGCTAAGCATGTTTGTAATGTTATTATAATTATGTTCTATCCATCCTAATTTATGTTGTACTATGTGTATGTGTGGTCATTCTTCCGAAAACTCAAATGGTTCATATTTAGATGTCGTAAAATTAATTTTTAAATATATAAAAAATAATCCCAATTTATGATATTTATAATATAAAAGGGGGTGAGCTGCTTAAATTATCAAAAAATCTAAACATTTTATTCCAACATAGCCTTTTGTGGAATTATTCATAGAATCTCTAGATTGATGATATTTGATGAAGTTGATATGTGATTCCTGAATCAATTATGAGTAGGGAAGTGGACATAAGGTTGGATTATAGGTGATAATTAACTATATTATGGGTATGTAAGGGGAAATAAGGCTATATGTCATGGGGAATCGGTGAGGTAGGGGTGTGTCCGGGAGGTTGGATGTGCTACTTATTACAATATTTCCATTAATTAATATTTAATAACATTTATTTCTCTTTGAACATGGTGTTTTTCCATCAGCATGATTCCACCTAGAAGGATTCTAGTGGAGTGTTATCAGTGCAGAGATTTCATGCCTCTTGATCATGCATGTGATGAGGCAACTTGGGGTCAATATAATACCCCTAAGGGCCATGATGATCATGATCCATAGGTAATGATATCGGTTTATGTAGGTATCCACAACATTTGGAACATTTTTCTCCATGGATAGATGATAAATATTGTGTGAGTTTATTTTTATATATATGTCATTGATAGGGTTTTTTGAAAAGATATTGATGGAATATTTATCTAGTGAGTTCCAGTTTCTACCACCATCATTATAATTGTATATTGGTAGACTGTAGTAAGTAATGAAGTGTATAAAAACAGTGTGGATGATTTTTTGATAACATGAGGCACTCACCACTTAGAGAGTAATTTTGGAAACTTATATGCTCCGAGGATTGGAAGTGAACTGGTTGGTGAATATGTGTAGGTTTGTAGACATTAGAGACTCATATGGAATGATATCAAGGATAGTTTCATTATAAACATTTTCTATTAGAAGATTAGGGAGGATATTTCCCAAGATATCATAGACTTACAACATGTATATTCATAATTTATGGATTATTCATCAAATTTCATAGACATTTTTCCATATTCACTCGCTATGGTGGTTAACGACATTTTCTGGGAGGGAAAAATTTTTGTTGACCACATGTAGTAGAGAAATGGATCGAATCAGTGCATAATATTTTTTATCAATAAGATACAGACCAATTTTAGAGGGGCATGTTGGTGACTTATATTCTAATAGGAGAAAACTATCACTAGTTTGACATATAGGTGCATGATGGATGACATGAGGGACTGTATTGGATGTATTTTGAGACCATGTTTTTGAAAACATCATAAAAAAATATTGATTGAAGATAGTGAGAATGAGATCATGAACATATATTTGGGGTATTCATTAGTTATGGATTATGAGGAAGATATAATAGGCCAGTAAAAATTTTCTCCCGCAATAGTGGGAATTGAAATCACAATGGTGAGATAGATCAAAGATAGCTTCAGGCACATCATTAGGGACAAAGTGAATATATCCAGAACAAACATGTTTTCATAGCTAGTAAATAGGGAACTCATAGCTAAGAAAAACAAGACATACCAGTCATATTAAAATTTTGAGATGACATCATGTGAGAATATAGATGTTTTATAGGTGACTATAAGTGATTATGTGAGGAGTTTTGGTAGGGTAATCAAGATAGACACTTATGTAGACCACCAAGGTTTGTTTCTTAATTTCGTCAATACATGTTCCCAAACACATGGCATGTTTAAACTCTATGTGAGCGGTATCCAATGGAGTGATTGTAATGTGATCATATGTGGCATTTGGAGTGGTTTTGTAGGAATCTTCCTGGATATCTAGGAGCCAGTGACTGACTAAGACTTAAATATATAAGGGCGGACTCGTAGTGTTTCCAATAACGGTTATCTAGTTTTCAATTACATGTAATGGTAATCGAAGATAAATATATACTCATTAGTGGTATCAATGGATTATACTTGGTGAAACTCCATAGGGAGGTTTGGTATTAGGTTGTAAGGCTTTAGGCTATGTGCATGTTTTTTATCAAGTAGGTTCAATTCATTCCCTGGATATTATGATAGTTAGAGGCATACCTTCATCATGCTGTAAACTTCTATTTTTCCCAGTGGTCATTTTTACTACATGTGTTGTAAACAATATTTTGGACTAACCATGTGTTGGCTAGAAAGAATTCCTCAGATATGATGCATGATATGTATGAGGTGAGTATTCATATTGACTATAATTGGAATTCATATATGTATATATTTTTTACTAGATTATTTTTTATTTAACTATTGAGATGAATGACTTATGGTAATCGGATGAGATGTGAGACTCATAGGTTTCATGTATGGAATAGATAGGAAATGGACATCAAATGTGATTTAGGACATGCCAGGTTTCATGTATGACACATGTATGAATTGATCACCTAATAAAGTACGCAAATTATAGTATGATATAGGACTTTTTTTTATCAAGGGTGGTTATTTGAACCATAATAATGTTTACTATTTGGGTCATAATGGAACTTGGAATGTAATTCCTGTGGTTGGGAGTGCCATAATGTGAATTATACTACGACATAATAATCGAGGTAGATTATGGTGATGTTCAATAACATCTCTTACTGATACCTCATAGCTCTTGGAGGAGCTATTTTATGGAAGATAGATTATACCATCTTGAGTATTTGAATAGGTTGTAATTTCCACAGATTTTCTAAATTTTTTAATATGTGGTCGAACCAAATTTCTTTTTGTTTTCTTGAACAAAATTTATATAATTCTAATGATACAATTTGTTTTTTATATTGTTTTTAAGTATTTTCTTGTTTTGCGGGGATTAGAAAGGATTTTGGGTGTCTCCGTTCACATTAACCAATTTTTTAAAAGGTAATGATTAACACATAGGGATAAATTTAATTATTTGTCCTTATAGGGTAACTATAAAAGTATTATATAGTACATCTATGTGGTTACACATAGGGTGGGAACGGTTTGTCAAACTAGGTGTAATATCCTCCACTCATAGTTCCAATTATGTTGTCGTAGCATACGTGTAGTGTACAATATAGAAAAACTACGTAGCCAAGTTGTGTGATTAATTTTTAGTGATTGGCTCATTGGAAACGTTGTCTTCATGGTTGGTATAAGGTTATCAGAATAATATTACTTAATAGTTTGCCTATTTATAAAATGGGAAATTACTGTTTTTTTCATCCTTCATTATGATTCCTTCTTCCAATTTTAAACTCCCATACATTTTATTCTCCTTCAATAGTCATTGAGTTCAAATTTTCCACTCCCTAGGCTTTGAGGATCCTCCTCATATCTGACTCTAATTATAGATCCATCATGTGAGTTATAAGAGTAGTGTTAAGGCCTTCCCTCATATTTCTTTTCTTTATAATTTATGTCTCCATACAGAATACTAATACTATGTGATATATTTTTTCTAATTTTCATGGAATTTTCTAAAACCTGTTTTCTCTCATTGTTACTTTAGTTATAGGACAACATTTAATGAGAGAGGGACTACGGGTATAATTTAGGTGATTCCATGTTTTATCCTTCTATATAAATGTGTTTTTGTGAATGATTCAATGTACATGTCGGTTTGACTTGGTGAGACCTAGAAATAATTAAGGATTTAATTTAAATTTATAATTTTACAGTATGGGATTATTTTCTGTCTTTATTTATTTGTTCATATATTGTAATAGGGGTAGGGGTATTTTCTATCTTGTATAGGATATGCTAGTTTTCTATTTTATATTAATTAATGTTTATATGAATGATTTGGTGTCTGGGGAACTTAACTTGAATGACCTAATTCAGTGAAGTGTTGTTGACCCCCAGGACTGATATGACATGGTTTATTAGGATGCAAGTTTGTTTCAAGATATATTAGATGTTGTAGAACACTACATTGAGGTCTTGGTTTTGTTGGGATTTAAGAGAAAATTATTTCTTGAAAATAGAATGTCCTAAGATACATGGGACATTGTTAACCATCTGGATTAAGGTGATATTGTACCATTCGGAATTAAGGATATTTGAATGTCTGGAATAACTACTTTTTTTCATCCACTCATTGTTGTTTGATAACATGCTGTTGGAGATATGTGTATATATATATAACTTCGTTGAGGTGGGGTTAACCACTCATTGTTGGTGGAGGCCTCCTTATAGAGTTTGGAATATGAGATGTTGTTGACCATTACTTATCAAGAATGTGCACACCGTAGAAATCCAATGTTGATGGTGATGGACGATTATGAGATAGAGTTGACAGCATTGGTTTTGGGATATGTCTCTCCTTTATATTTGAGACCAATGGGACATGATTTTTAGGGGATGTATATTTTCATTCCTTAGGACATTAATATATTGAGACAATATTGATTTATTATAAAATGGTCGATAGATTTATATATGGTTGGGATTTCCTAATGTTTAGTTGATGGTTACATTATTAACACATGTATGACTTTTCTGAGACTTATTGATGGGAATTTCATAGGGATTCCAACTAAAAAACGATTTCAAAAATTGTTTTTTATATTATGATATATTGATTTAAAGAAACATAACAAAATTTTGACTTTTTAATACAAGGTTTGTATAGAATTTTTGTGTTTTCAAATTAACAAACTTTTTCACTTTTTTAGAAAAAATAATGAAAGGAATGATTTTTAAAAAATATATGTGGAATAAATGAAATTTATTTCCATAATGAATTAATAATAATTTAAACTTCCATTTCAATATTACAAAATTAATTTAATAGAAATTTAATTCTTTTAGAATTACATAACATCTTTTTAAAACCCAAACATTTCCAAGTTAAAAAAGATATTTTCCTCAAGAATTATTTTGGAGTGATGCATAAAAATAATTTGATATCACTTATAACATTATTTGAAGATAATTATATATATAGTGATATTTTTCAATGATACAATTAATAATCTTTATAATAATTATTTATGTTTCTGCTGGAATGATATTTATGAAACCAATTTATTTTCCATGCATTATCATATGACTAAATTATTTTTATGAAACCCATATCATTCCATATGTTGTGACATGTTGAATAACCTGCAATATTATAGAATAAATATATATTATTTCCATTATGTCAATGGTGGGAGCTATATATATCTCAATCTAACTGGGTAATTATTTATATCTCATGATATATACACATTCCTAGAATAAGTAGTTAATTTGGTTCACTAAAGGACATTGTCTACTAAGATAGTCTTGGGAGAAAAACATGGCTACTAAGATTGTCATGGGAGTGAACCATGACTACCCTGATGTTATGGGGAGTGAACCCATATTAAAATTATTTCATTTTTAGTTATGGATTGGATACTATGGAAATCATTTTATATGTTTATGTGTCTTCCACAGTTCTATGTTTTATTTTTAGGTTATTAATTCATGAATCTCTCTCCTGAATACCTTATTATTTATATATTAGGAAATGCCAATATTAATGAAATGGATCACTTATTTGATATTTCATATATGGGATATGATTTTTAATTTGTATCCTTGTGATCTCATTTACATACGTTTAGGTTATTCTTATATATTTAATTTTTTTACCCTTACTGATCATCTTACTTCACCCTTTATTATGTTTCATTCCACCATGATATGAGGATGTTTATAAATTATGATATGCCAAAAAGGGTTTTATTTATAACGAAATATGTTGGGAAAATTGTAGATGTCTTATGAACCAGTTATTTATGATTCTAAGTCATCAATGGAAATATAATAATATAGTCTTATGAACCAGTTGTTTATATTTCATTGAATCAAATGGTCCTTGAGATAATCACGGATTTATGGATTTATTATTGTAAACTTTCTCAGGTCCATGTTCTTTATCACCCTCAACCAGAACTTCATGGTTTGATTCTTTTCCATTTCAATTTATTTTCACATTCCTCCTATGTTCTCCAATATGGAATCCTTGTTATAATCTAAATTGGGTAATTACTATGTTTCTATCTTTTATATTTTTAAATGATGTTTTTGTTATAATTTTTAAGATGTATGTTACTATAAATTAAACTATCATGTATTCATGATTAGATATCCATAAGGGATTTCAAAGATGAAATTAATTATATGTGTGGTATATTGTCACATCCGAATATATTCATCAGTTATTTATATAAATAATATGATTTTCTAATGTCTTTAATTACATGAAACCCAATATTAGATTGTGTTTCATGGATCACTAGGTTTCTAGAAAACATAATTTTATAAAAATATGATTATAAAATGGATGCTAAATTAGAGGGTATTAATAGTATTAACCATATTATGAAATTATATGATTCATAAGATGAATTTAATATTCCCCAATTATTTATAAATGAATAAAAACAATTGATTATATAGAAATGTATTTTTTTCATCATCCCAATGTCTTTTTTTAATAATAAATTAATTGAATGAAATAAATTTAATGAATGATAGTAATTATATATATATCATATATATTAGTAAAAACATTTTAAATATTTATAAAACTTATTTTATTAAAACTTGATATGAAAAAAATCAATTTTACGCATAAGAATATTTTTTTTTTAAAAGGAAAACATTACCAACTTTTGATAGAGAACCTATTTACGTTTGACATTTTTAAAATTTTTAATTTTTTTTGAAAATTAAACATCTAATTTTAATTTCAAATATTAATATTTTCATTAGTTTATTTTTTTTTATTTTTTATATGTTTCATGTTTTGATCAATTGTAAAAAGATAATAAATTTTAATTGAAAACTTGTTTTTAAATTGATATAAGTTACAGTGATAAAATATATTTTTGATTCAGCTTAAAGAATAATTTGATAAAAATTTTACCATTTAATCTATTTTATCTCAATGGAATCAATTTTTACATTTAATTTAAATATAAACATGTTTCAATATTTTTCACATCATAACTTTAACAAACCATTTTCTCACCCTTTCAGGAGGAGTAATTTTAATTTATAACTACAAGTTATATATTTTGAAGTATTAAAAATTTATTGATTATATTTAATAATTTTTCCAATGTTATGTAAACTTTTTTTCATTTTTTAGTATTATGAATAATAAATTTAATAATATTTTATTAACACGGTAAAAGATATATAAAGTAATGAAGTGTAAAAAATAATTATAGAAATAATAAAAAATTATAATAATATATTTCCTAATTTCATTTAATGAGTGGGATTAAATAAAAATCATTATTTGGATGACGTTATATACTTATTAAGGAACATCAATGAGAGTAAGTCATTTTTTATATTTTATTTAAGGAAAAGACAAAAAATATCATTTTCATATTTTTGCTAATGATACCATTTTGGTTAAAATGTTACATAAAAATAAATTCAAATATAAATATTGATTTGGATTATAAAATGAGTTTATTTATCTTGTGTAAAGACCCATATAATTGAAGGAAATTTTTTTCTTAATTTTATTTCTAGTTTACAAGAACGTAGTTTCTGACGGCACGTGATTCCGAGGCCCGATGTGCCCGGAATCATTTTCCGAAGTTTGGCTCAGGTACGTTCAGTGAACGAACTAGCGGGTTTTTCTAACTTTTGAACCGGTGCTCAGAATCGAATTTAGAGGGCACAAATGGAATCGTAGCGCCGGTATTTTCTTAGAAACGCCTCTTCCGGAGATGCGTTTGCTCGGGTCTGGATTTTAGTTTTTGGGGTTAAGTTAAGAAATAAAATAAAGTGGTGCAACAACATTATTTTTATTTCACTTAAAGCCACTCAAGCTGATTTGAAGTTGATAGGGTGGAACCCAAAAATATCATACCCTCTAGGTAGTATATTTGTGAGGTGGGGCCCGCACGAGCCCCACCGTTTCTTTTCCCCTAAGTAACGCACCCGCGAAAACTCGTCTTGAATGAAAGTCAACCGGTGCATTTTCTAAAACTCTTAACGCTCCTATTAAATTGGATAGTTAAGACGTTACGATTAATTCACCGAATTAATGGTTCGTTTCATAACTTGTTTTTCAAACTATTGGCATAATAATAAAATAAGACCAACACACTTTCTTCTTGGGTGCGGTTTGTTGAGAGGATTTGGATAAACTGTATCTTCATCCTTCTTCACAAAGAACATGAAGAACACGAAGAATGTCGGCCTTCGACGAAAGGCGATGAAGAATGCCGAACCTTCAGAGATCGACAACGCGACGCCATGTATCGCGACTCCGATGATTATCCTCCCCCGACGTTCTTCTACGGCGATCCTTCCCCACGAAAATCTTCGATCAACACTGATTGATGTAGGGAATACATATCTTTTTAATTTCCTTTGTGGATTTTATCCTTAACATGGATTTAATTCGTGAAATTAAATCTGTGTGTTTTCTTTAACCATCGTAGATCGTCGTCGTGACACCGTATACCGCGACGACGTGATGCCCTTCCGCGACGCGACGATCCTCTTCTTCTGTGACGGTCAATTCTGCGAAGAACTCTCGTTCGATGACTACTACGAGGTATGGGTTTTATTTGAGAATAATTTTATTTTCCCATGGTTGTTCCTTCTCAAACAAAGAACCCAGATCAATGTTCAATTTTAATTTATTAAAATTGTGCCTTGTTATGTTTTCATGTGTTGATTATTATTCCCAATTGTTATAACCTAACGCAGAGGGTGCGGGCCAAACAAACATGGCCCGACAACCCTCCGCAGTTTTTCGTTGATGCGTGGATTAATGACGTTTACGAAATGGGATCGGAATGGCGATTGGAGGCCTTTGCGGAAGAGTTCGTATCCCGGGAGAGCCGTAGTTGCAAACCGCAGGCAAAACAGACCACCGGAGCGCGTCTAGTGGTCCGCGGAAGTTTCCATCTGCCCGCCACGCCGGTGCCGGCGGCCGGCCGCTGCCGCCCGCTGCCGCCCGCTAGGAAGTGGCGGCGCCAGGCGCGCTTCCGGGAAGACCCGCCATGGATGAAGCCATGGCCATGCGAGACCGCGAGGAAGGGATGCGGCCTTGCGCCGCGTCTGGTGACACGGAGCACCCCCCCCCCCCCCCCCCCCCCGCCCGTGGGGGTCGCGGCTCCTTTGGTGCGGCCGCTCGGCCGACGCCGAGCCGCCCAGACTGGCCAGCCGGGTCGCGCCCAAGTCGGGCCAGGCCGGGTCGTGCCGGCCAGGCCGGGTCACACCCAGCTGGGTCAGACCCAGACCCAGGTCAGGTCGACCCTGTTTGGGCTGACCCAGGGGGGTTGGGCCGGGTCGGTCTGGGCCCAAACCCCCCATTTTCGGACCTTTTCGGTCTATTTCCCGTTTCTTGAGCTACGAGCCTCCGACCGATGCACCGTCAGTGAAGATGTGATCCTTGGATCAAGACGGTCGTTTTTCTATATCGCACTCAAGGTTTTGGAGTATTTTGGGTTTGGCCGGGTTGGTTCATACACGAAACCAACCGGGCCCTCGGAGCGGAAACACTCATATCTTGAGCTACGTACATACGATTGACGTGTCGTCGACTTTTTTGGATTCCTCTATGTGAGAAGGATTATTTCGAATACTCCACCCGAGGATCGGATGCAGGTGGAGTACGGTCGAGTTGGTTTTGATTAAAAAACCAACCGGGCCCCTGGAACGAAAAGGCCAATAACTCTCAGGCCAACCGTCCGATTGATGCGCCATCAGCGACGTTGAGTTCCTGTTGACGATACAAAACGATTGGATTCATCAACTCTGGACTATGTTCTAGTTTATGTATCAGCCCCTCAGCTCGTGGAGCGGACCCTCCCGAACGAGCTTGCTGTGTGCGGGAACCCTAGAGCTGTCTGCGTTTGCGACCGCGACGATGACGACTGTGCAGAGATCTTCAGTGGATTCGACGACGATGACTACAACACTCAGTGATCCTACGTGGGTCAGTGATACAGATCATGTGTGGGTCTGATCCTGTGTGGTTCAGCACTCAGTGGTCCTATGTGGGAGAACGCCTACAAATCCTCTGTGGGTCTGATCCTGTGTGGGTCTTTGCGGGAGTTAGTTACCTATCGATCTTGTGTGGGTCAGATCCTTTGTGGGTCATTGTGGGGGTAAGTTACCTATCTATCCTGTGTGGGTCAGATCCTTTGTGGGTCATTGCGGGGGTTAGTACCTATCAATCCTTTGTGGGTCCGATGACTTAGATGAATTAGTGGCAATACCTGATCATCTCTATCTTTATACAAAGAAGTATACATGTGTGAGCTGAATCCTGTTTGCTTTCCTTTGTGGATTGTGTTAAGCTATCCTGTGTGGATTTACGTTTTGCTTTCTTGTGTGGACTGGGTTGTACTTGGGCTCAGATGTGGGATCCGAATGATAATTGACGACTTAGGTATATGTATGGGCACATACCTAAGCGGTGTCAGATGTTACTTCATGATTGTATCTTTCCTTTTTGGTTTATCCTTTGTGGATTCTGGGAGACCTTCGGGGGTCTCGGGGTCCCTACTGATTAGATTATACTGAACCCTGCATGGGCTATCCCCGCACTACATTGTGTTGGTTGCAGACGACGGATAGCCCTAATCGTGGTTGAGGCTTGCGGAGCAGGACGATACCTTGAGGTGGACCACTGGGCGGGACGTCCTCGGAGCGGTCGGCTGGACCCGAGGAGAAGTGGAGGCTATCAGTACCCACCCTTCAAGTGGGATTTCCAGTGGACAGCTCAGAGTTGCGGCTTTACTTTTCAGTTTCTGTTGTCACTTCCAGTTGTACTTTACTTCAGTTTGGGTTTGTATACTGGACCACTTACTTTTATGCACTTACTGTTGTACTCTATTTTTATTATGTTTACTTCTACTGCTTGCTTGCTCTGTGGTGTTTTTTTTACTTTACAAAGGCAATGCCTTCGCTTTTTACTGGGATTTACGCCTTGGTGCTAGTCGCCAGCCCCTGGCCTATGGAAGGCGGGCTTGGGGTAGTCACGGCACAATCCCCAAGGAAGGGTCGTGACAAATTGGTATCAGAGGAGTTCAGTTCTACCGCAGAACTTGGGACTCTGATCTTTTTCTATGTGAAGCAATAATGTGAAGCGTATTGGGAGTGGTTATCAGTTCAGGGAGTCCACTATTGGTGTGGCGGCCGACGTATCCGTACACCCGGACCCTGACTTCTGATTTCCGGCTTAATACACGAAAACATTGATTGCATGTGTGTTTCATTTTTTCTTGTGTTTACATTGTGTCAGCTCACCAGCTATATGGTTCTGACCGTGGAGCACCTGTTTCCTTTTTAGGATGGCCCCATGACGGCAGCCAACTAGGGTTCCGAGAGTTGAGCGTGATGACAGCCCGCCGAGCGACGAGGCTTCGGTACAGGGGCCTTTAACAGCTGAGGCACCGGCGGTACCTCTACCCGCTGAGCCACCAATGATTCCAACCCCAGCCGCTGACGATGCACGTCGGCTTCGTGCACTGCATGAGTTCCAGCGCTAGTGACCACCTAGGTTCCGTGGGGAGATGGACCCCCAGGCAGCTGAGGACAGGCCGGAGGCAGTGGTACGAGTTTTCCTGTTATTGAGGACACCAGGACACCTCATGTGATCCTCGCAGCGAGCCTACTCCACGCAGCAGCAGGCTGATGGTGGAGCTTGATGCTCCAGGTGCACGATGAGGCATCTCTCCTCTAGACAGACTTTTAGAGCCTCTTCCGCTCAGAGATCGTCCCAGCCACCCTCTGTGTTGTGCGCATCCAGGATCTTCTTTAGCTACGACAAGGCAGCTTGACGGTCGCCCAGTACTCAGTGAGATTTACTGATCTCTTTCGCTACTCGACAGACATGGTACGAGACCCATTCTTCTGGGCCCGGACCTTTGAGCAGGGTTTGAGAAATGAGATCAGGGCGTCGCTGATCTCCCTCAGCATTCCGACTCAGGCAGGAGTACTGGAGCGAGCCCTTTTGATCGAGAGTTTTCTTGCTGAGCCTTCTCCAGCGCCGAGACCTACCGCGGGGTGGCATGTAACAGAGTCTTCTGCAGCAGGTAGTCGACGAATGACTCATGGGTTCAGGCAGACCATACCCTCGGGAAGACGTCCTCAGGACAATGGCTCAGCAGTGCGGGGCACATAGCACGGAGCCAGTCTTTCGAGAGGAAGGTAGTGCTACACATGCGGCGGGCAGGGCCACATGGCTCGTGACTGCCCAACCCACCGTTCCAAGGAGCAGAAGACGGTTGAGGGGCCACCCAGGAAGAGGCAGAGGGTCAATCATGGTGGTCCGCAGGGAGCAGGCAGATGAGATAGAGGAGTTGGCCGAGCAGCAGGTGGTGGGCGACACTTTGAGGCTCTACCACCACCACCACCAGGAGGTCCACCTCGGCCACAGGGAGCTGGCGGGCAGAGACATGCACAACTTCATGCAGTAGAGGCCTACGACCACGGCACACCCGAGATTATTCAAGGTACTATCTATCTCTATTCCACCCTTGTTGCAGTTCTTATAGACACAGGAGCGAGTCACTCTTTCACAGACACTGCCCTTGTTTGGAGCTCGGAGATTCCGACAGAGTCGTTGGCTCGATCATTACGGCTAGAGACTCGTACAGGAGCAGACTCAACGATTACGCACTGGTTCCGGTAGTGTGAGCTTACTCTAGGTGGCGAGAGCTTTGGCTAGGATCTTCATGTAGCGGTGTCGAGGCCTTACGACGTCATCTTGGGCATGGGTTGGTTATCTATAGTCCATGCACAGATTGACTGTATTAGGAATAAGGTGCGATGTGTACGCACCGATGGGAGCAGTTTCACCTCCACGAGCGAGAAGGGAGCCTTCGCAGCATAGGATGGACTCTCGCAGAGGAGGGGACAACCCATCACTCATTAGTTGGCTAGCCTCATCCTAGGGGCATTTGACGTGCAGAGTCATAGTTTTCCAGCAGTGGTGGATCATTATGCGGACATATTTCCCAACGACGTTCCAAGACTACCTCCTCGTAGAGAGGTAGACTTTTATATTGACATGTAACCCGAGACATCCCCGATATCGACACCAGAATATCAGATGGCTGCCGTTGAGCTTCGAGAGCTACGGGTACAGTTGGAGGACATGCAGGGCAAGGGATTCATCCGACCAAGTGTTTCACCCTGGGATTCACCGATATTGTTCACCAAGAAGGCAGAAGGGAGCTTGCGACTTTGTGTCGACTATCGTCGCCTGAACCAGGTGACAGTGAGAACAAGTATCCGCTATCGAGGATTAATGACCTCTTCAATCAGCTCAAGGGAGCATGGTGGTTCTCGAAGATAGACCTCAGGTCAGGCTATCATCAGCTCAATGTTCGGGATGAGGGCGTGCATAAGATGGCCTTCAGTTTTCGGTATGGAGACTATGAGTTCTTGGTTATTCCTTTCGGCGTAACCAATGCCCCGGCAGTGTTCATGGGCCTCATGAACAGGATCTTTCAGCCATACCTCGATTGATTTATCGTGGTCTTCATCGATGACATTTTGATATACTCGACGACTAAGGAGGAGCATGCCTACCACTAGCGAGTTGTACTGGAAACACTCCAAGAGCACCAGCTTTATGGAAAGCTCTTGAAGTATCAGTTCTGGATACACGAGGTCCACATCTTGGGGCATGTCATCTCTGAGGTAGGAGTTGAAGTGGATCCTGTGAAGATCAAGGCAGTGCTAGCTTGGGAGCCACCCAAGAGCATGACAGAGGTGTGGAGTTTCTTGGGACTAGCTGGATAATATCAGAGATTTGTACCAGACATCTCCAGAATTGTGGCACCCCTTTTAGCTCTTACGAAGAAGGGAAAACCCTTAGTGTGGTCAGACAGATGTCAGCAGAGCTTCCAGGAGATGAGATAGAGATTGACCAGCGCCCCTTTCTTGAGGATGCCTGAGGAGGGAGTAGGGTACATAGTCTACTGCAATGAATCATGGACCGGACTTGGATGTGTCCTGATGCAGGAGCCAGTAGTGATCGCCTATGGATCACTTCATTTGAGACCGCATGAGCAGAACTACGCTAACGATGACCTGGAGTTAGCAGCAGTGGTCTTTGCTCTGAATACATGGCGACACTATGTGATGTGTGAGCGCTTTATAGTCTTTTCTGACAATCAGAGTCTCAGGTACATCTTTTCTCAGAAGGACCTGAACCTGAGAGAGCGGTGATGGCTTGAGTTCCTCCAGGACTATGAATTTGAGATAGTCTATACTCCTAGGAAGGGGAACGTGGTAACTGATGCTCTCTGCAGGAGAACTGGAATTCAACTACTCGAGCAGGCGACAGAGCAGCTAGCCGCTATGTGGATATCCTTTGTGGATAGATATGGAGAAGCTTTCATTTAGTTACTCACAGTCTCTCCTAGACTACTACAGCGGGTCAGAGAGGCACATCGTAGGGATGCTGACTATGAGACGTGGTGTGCACAGATATCCTTAGGACAGGGACCTGATGGTTTCTTCATTGGAGTAGAGCACTATTTTCTTTTCAGAGGACGTACCTTGGTACTAGTTGCTTTACGGGAGGAGGTGCTGAGGGAGTTTCACACTTCTCCTTTGGCGGTATATCCTGGAGTGGCGAAGATGTACCAGGACCTCAGACGATAGCACTGGTGGCCGGGCATGAAGAAGGTTGTGGAAAAGTTCGTTTCTCGATGCCTCACCAACCAGTAGGTGAAGGTAGAGCACCAGGTACCAGCAGGCTTGGTACAACCCTTGGAGGTCCCAGAGTGGAAGTGGGATGGGATATCTATGGACTTCGTGACTGGACATCCATGCACTTCCAGAGGTCACGACTCTATTTGGGTGATTTTCAACTGACTCACCAAGTCGACTCACTTCTTACCCATCAGAGAGCAGGGCTCAGTGGAGATCTTTGGACGCCTCTACGTTCATGAGATTGTACAGCTTCACGGTGTTCCATCATCTATAATCTCCAATCGAGATGCTCACTTTACTTCCCGTCATTGGAAGGGGTTGCAGGAGGCGTTCGGGACGCAGCTACGTCTGAGCACCACCTTTCACCCTCAGACGGATGGTCAGACGGAGGGGACCATTCCGACACTCGAGGACATGCTCTGCGCATGTGTCCTCGACTTTGGTTGCAGCTGGGAGGACCACCTACCCTTGGTGGTGTTTGCGTACAACAAAAGCTACCACTCCACCATCGGGATGGCACCATACGAGGTGTTGAACGACCGACCATGAATATCTCCTTTGTGCTGGACAAACCCTCGAGAGTCAACACTTGTGGGACCAGAGATGGTCCGAGCCATGACAGAGAAGGTACATGTTATCCAAGAGCGGATGAGGACAGCTCAGAGCCAGCAGAAGTCTTATGCTGATAGGAGGCGGAGGTCACTAGAGTTCGAGGATGGCGACCACGTCTTCTAATGTGTCTCACCTCGGCGTGGTTTACGGAGATTTTTCCGAGGGGGAAAGTTGTCTCCATGCTTCATCAGACCATTCCAGGTCCTCAGTAATATTGGCGAGGTGGCTCATCGCCTGGCTCTACCACCTTAGTTGCACCGGGTGCATGACGTCTTCCACGTATCTCAGCTGAGGAGATACGTGCATGACTTGATGCATATCATTGAGTATGGGGAGCTAGACGTTGATGAAGGGGTGACCTTTACGGAGGTCCCAATGGAGATCGAGGATCGATAAGAGTAGGTCTTGCGTGGATGGTCGATTCCTCTAGTGCGCATCAGATGGTAGTACGGGAACCTCCAAGAGAGCACTTGGGAGCAGGAGGCTCAGATGCGTGCTCAATACCCACATTTGTTTCCCTAGTTCATGATGTATCATTACGGAGATGTAAATCCCTAAGGTGGGAGTTATGTAAAGACCCGTAAAAATCATGAATATTTTTTCTTCATTTTCTATGGAATTTTACAAGAACGTAGTTTCTGACGGTATGTGATTCCGAGGCCCGGTGTGCCCGGAATCATTTTTCGATGTTAGGCTCGGGTACGTTCAGTGAACGAATGAGCGGATTTTTCTAACTTTTGAACCGGTGCACAGAATCAAATTCAGAGGTCACTGATGGAATCGAAGCGCCGGTATTTGTTTAGAAACACCTCTTATGGAGTTGCGTTTTCTCAGGTGTGGTTTTTAGTTTTTGTGGTTAAGTTAAGAAATAAAATAAAGTGGTGCGACAACTTTATTTTTATTTCACTTTCAGCCACTCAAAATGAGTTGAAGAGGATAGGGTGGAACCCAAAATATCCTACCCTCTAGGTAGGATGTTTGTGAGGTGGGTCCCACACAATCCCCACCGTTTCATTTCCCCTAAGTAACGCACCCGCAAAAACTCCTCTTTAAATGAAAGTCAACTGGTGTGTTTTCTAAAACTGATAATGCTCCTATTAAATTGGACAGTTAAGATGTTACCATTAATTCACCGAATTAATGGTTCATTTCTTTACTTATTTTTCAAAATGTTGGCATAATAATAAAATAATACCAACACACTTTCTTCTTTGGTGCGGTTAGTTGAGAGGATTTGGAGAAACTGTATCATCATCCTTCTTCGCGAAGAACGTGAAGAACGTGAAGAACGCGGAGAATGCTGGCCTTCGACGAAAGGTGAGGAAGAATTCCGAACCTTTGGAGATCGAAGACGTGACTCCTTGTACCGCGACGCCAATGATTCTCCTCCCCCGACGTTCTTCTGCGGCGATCCTTCCCCACGGCAATCTTCGATCAACACCGATTGAGGGAGGGAATACTGATCTTATTAATTTCCTTTGTGGATTTTATCCTTAACATGGATTTAATTCGTGAAATTAAATCTGTGTGTTTTCTTTAACCCTCGAAGATCATCGACGCGACGTCGTATACCGCGACGACGCGACACCCTTCCGCGACGCGACGATCCTCTTCTTCCTCGACGGTCAATTCCGCGAAGAACTCTCGTTCGACGAATACTACGAGGTAGGGGTTTTATTTGAGGATAATATTATTTTCCCATGGTTATTCCTTCTAAAAAAAGAACCCGGATCAAAGCTCAATTTTAATTTATTAAAATTGTGCCTTGTTATGTTTTCATGTGTTGATTATTATTCCCAATTGTTATCACCTAACTCGGAGGGTGCGGGCCAAACAAACATGGCCCGACAACCCTCCGCAGTTTTTCGTTGATGCATGGATTAACGACGTTTACAAAATAAGATTGTAATGGCGATTGGAGGCCTTAGTAGCAATGTTCAGATCCCGGGAGAGCCATAGGTGCAAACTGCAGGCAAAACGGACCACCGGAGCGCGTCCGGTGGTCCGCGAAAGTACCCGCCGGCGCGCCGCCGGGAAGATCGGCCGCGGATCAAGCTGCAGTGGCGAGCGCCGGTCCCGCGGCCATGCGGGACCATGGGGAAGGGGCACGGCCTTGCGCCACATCTGGTGACACAGAGCGGCCCTCGTGCGGGGGCCGCAGCTCCTTTTGTGCGGCCGCTCGGCCAGCGTCGAGCTGCCCAGACCGGCCAGCAGGGTCGCGCCCAGGCCGGGCCGGGCCGGGTTGCGCTGGCCGGGCCAGGTCGCGCCCAGCTGGGTCGGACCCGGACCCGGGTTTGGTCGACCCAGGGGGGTTGGGCCGGGTCGGTCTGGGCCCAGACCCCCCGTTTTCAGACCTTTTCGGTCTTTTGCCCGTATCTTGAGATATGGGCCACCAATCGACGCGCCGTCAGTGGTGATGCAATCATTGGATCGAGACGGTCATTTAGGAACACTGCACTCATGGATTCGGAGTATCTTGGGTTTAGCCGAGTTGGTTCGTACACGAAACCAACCGGGCCCTCGGAGCGGAAATGATCATATCATGAGCTTCAAATGTCTGATTGACGTGCCGTAGACTTTCTTGGATTCCTCTATGTGAGACGGATCTTTTTGCATACTCCGCCCAAGGTTTGGATGCAAGTGCAGTACAGTTGGGTTTGTTTTGCTTCAAAAACCAATCGGGCCCCTGGAACGAAAAGGTCAATAACTCTCAGACCGGGCGTCCAATTGATGCGCCGTCTACGACGTTGAGTTCCTGTTGACGATACGGAACTTTTGGATACATCAACTCTGGACTATGTGTCAGTTGATGTATCAGCCCCTCGGCTCGTGGAGCAGACCCTCCTGAACGTGCTTGCTGTGTGCGGGAACCCTAGAGCTAGCTGCGTTTGCGACAGCGACGATGACGACTGTGCAGAGATCCTCAGTGGATTCGATGGTGACGACTACAGCACTCAGCGATCCTACGTGGGTCAGTGCTACAGATCCTGTGTGAGTCTGATTCTGTCTGGGTCAGTGCTCAGCAGTCCTGTGTGGGCCAACACCAACAGATCCTGTGTGGGTCCGATCCTGTGTGGGTCTTTGCGGGGGTTAGTTACATATCGATCCTGTGTGGGTCATATCCTTTGTGGGTTGTTTCGGGGGTTAGTTACCTATCGATCCAGTATGGGGCAGATCCTTTGTGGGTCATTGCGGGGGTTAGTACCTATCGACCCTTTGTGGGTCTGACGACTTAGATGAATCAGTGGAAATACCTGATCATCTCTATCATCATACAAAGAAGTATAAATGTGTGAGCTGAATCCTGTTTGCTTTCCTTTGTGTATTGTGTTGAGCTGTCCTGTGTGGATTTACGTTTTGATTTCCTTTGTGGACAGGGTTGTACTTTGGCTCGTATGTTGGAGCCGAACGAGAATTGATGACTTAGGTATATGTATGGTCATATACCTCAGCAGTGTCGGATTTTACTTCATGATTGTATCATTCCATTGTGGTTTTTCCTTTTTGGATTCTGGGAGACCTTCGTGGGTCTCGAGGTCCCTACTGAGTAGCTTATACTCACCCCTGCACGAGCTATGCCCGCACTACATTGTGTTGGTTGCAGACGACGGACAACGCTGATCGTGGTTGAAGCTTGTAGAGTAGGACTGTACCTGGAGGTTGACCACTGGGCAGGACGTACTCGGAGCGGTCGGCTGGACCCGAGGAGCAGTGGAGGCTATATGTACCCACCCTTCAGGTGGGATTTCCAGTGGACAGCTCGGCGTTGCGGCTTTACTTTTCAGTTGTTTTTTTCCCTTCCAGTTGTACATTACTTTAGTTTGGGTTTGTATACTGGCCCACTTACTTTTCCACACTTACTGTTGTACTCAGTTTTTACTTGTGTTCACTTCTACTGCTTTCTTGCTCTGTGGTGTTTTTTTACTTTACAAAGGCAATGCCTTCCCTTTTTACCGGTTTTTACACCTTGGTTCTAGTCGCCAACCCCTGGCCTTTGGAAGGAGGGCTTGGGGTAGTCACGGCATGGGCCCCAAGGACGGGTCGTGACATCTTGTTAATTATTTTTATTTTAAGGAAATAAATGTATACCTTAATGTCTTATTCAAAGATGATGTAGTTATCATTTAATTAATTGAAATACCAATAAAATGATAAAAAAATATTAATATAAACATATTTCGACAGAATTATTGTCATATAAGAATTTTCAATATTACATTGACTTGTTATGGATGATTTAATAAACTTTTTTTGAATATTTAATCTTGTAATGATATTTCTTAAAAAGAAAAATAATTAATAGTGTTAAATTTAAAAGTAATGATATTTTATGCATGTATTATTTTATTTAATTATTTTAAAAAATAAAAGGGGATTTTATATGGTATAAAATATTTTATATTTACCATTTATGTCAAAATGTAAATTTATATGTCAAAATTACATCCTCTTCACATCAATATCATTATTACCATAGTTAAAATTAAAAAATCAAAACTAAGGGTCAATAATAAATATAATGTTAGAAATTACATAAAAACATTTCAAAATTTTATTTGATAGTGTGATTACAAATATATATAATATTATATTATAATAAATTTCATTTTATATGTATTTGTTTTGTTTTCAATTTCTTATAAAATAAAATTCTTTAGGATTACAAATCTTCATGTCAATATTATTATAGAAGTGAACGAACATCCTCAATTAATAAAATACCTTTTAGAATATAAGCTCTACCATATCCTTTAAAATATCAATTATTATCTCCCTTATACACATTATATTGGTTCTAGTATTCATTATGGACCAACTCTAGTGTCCTTTAGTAGAGATTTAAGGGAGTCCTTCAGAAAAAGAAGTATTCATTCTAACCAATCATTATCTTTTAATACCCTTCTATACCACAGATAAATGAATCATATATATCATAAAATAATAATTTAAAATTCATAAATATTCATAAATGTGATTTTTATTACTAAAATAAAATTATAAATCCACATTCCCATTAGGAAAAGAGATTACAGTATCGCCCTTATGTACATATGATATGCCATCTCCACATAGCAAAATACTTCATTTTCAATCACCATTTGTTTTGGGGATAAATAATATGGGATTAAATTTTTTATATGATATATATTATATAAATATTATTTCGCAATAATAATTTAATTTCAACTTATTTAACAAATATTTAATTTTTTTGGGAAAATGATACCAATACTCGTGTGTATGTATAGCTTACCATCTCCATGATTAGATGTGATTTAGTAGGTAATAAGGATTAATTTTATGTATATATATATATTTTTTATATGTGACAATAAAAAATTCCTTATTGATAATATGTCACATAATTTTCTTTTTTTTACTGTTACAGAAAATGAAAATGGCATTCATGCGTACCTATGGCCTATAGTTTCCATGAATATTTTATTTTATATCTCTAATATTTTTTAAATAAATATGAATAAATATATATTTGATATAAATATGATAGTTAAATCTTTATTATAAATATTTATATGATGAAATCACGATCTATCAATGATTAACAGAGATAACAAGTAAAAACTTCTTCCAAAAACAATGTGGATACTACCTGAAGGGTAATATTAACTTCTAATTATTAATAAATGAGTAATATAATGTAATATTTAATAATGTATTGAATATATATATAGAAATATTACTCTATGGTATTTGTATAATAGAATTATATTTATTATAAAGGTTATTTTAACGAGTTTGAATGTAGTCCAGACATAAGGTAATGGATTTTTCTGTCACCATTATTTCTGTAGGACACATGACATATACACTACTTGTTTCTTATAAATGTTGTTTATACTTACCATAATTGAATTTTATTAGTCATATAGTGAATATAATTATATTTTCATATAAATTTAATATTATTTCAATCATGGGGAATAAGATTCTACAAATTATAATGTAATGATTATTTATTTGAAGATCCCAACCATATTTGGGATTATTTCATTTTGATCTTTTTTTGGGGAATATATATATTTCATGTCCATGTTTTATAAAAATGTTTTCAAAAAATTATATGAAAATTCTCATATGGATGTTTTATTTCATTCTTACCAATTTTTGACTTCTTAACAGTTTGTTTGAATGAAATATTTTTTCCATTTTCTTAAAAAGGAACAGTGTAAATTTTCCAGAAAATGTGAAAAATGAATAGATTATTAAGCTTATAAAGAATGAACAAAATATTCCTTCATACTAATTCCATAATTTTTTAAAGCAACCAATAAAATATTAGAACATATAAAATAAATTATAATCAAAAATTATTTTCATGTGATTCGTAAGAATTATTTTTCATATAAGATAACATTATTTAATTGCAATACTATTTTACATGGGATATCCTTAAATTATAAACTTTTTTCTATGAATGGAATATTTTTATGATGGAAGGATATTTCAGAAACCCATTTATTTCCCATGGGTTATGTTATGATTTAATGGGTTTTACGAATACCAATTCATTACATGGGTTATGATATGATTAATGAATTATATTCTTATGGAACATAGATGTGTTGTTTTTATTATGTGACTGGTGGAATATATATCTCCCTCTAATTCAATAGATAATTATTTATAACTCTTTAGATATACATGACTATAATATGGAGTGTTCATGGTTTATTTAATGATATGTTCTACTAGGATTGTATTGTGATTTAATATTGACTAATAAGATGGTCATGGGAGTGAACCATGACTACTAGGATGGTTTCGGGAGTTATCACATACTACTAAGATGACATTTTAATTAATTCCTTCACTACTACAGTAATTATTTTATATTCTTATGAGTCAGAAAAGTCTATGACTTATTTTTATGTTATTCATTCATGTCTTTAGGTCTTGACTCCCTTATCACTTTTCTCCATTGAACTAGAAATATTTATGAAATTAACCATTTATTTGATCATTAATTTGTAGTGTATGATCATAAAAAGTAATTATTATAATCTTGTACCATTATGTTCATGTTATTTTTTCATATATACCTTTTTACTTTAATTGAGGATATAAGATCAACCTTTATCATGTTTCTTTTCCCTAGTAGACTAAAAATGATGTGAAGTATGATATACCCAAAAGAGATCTAGTTATGATGAAATATGAAGATCTGTTCTGAACTAGTTGTTTATGATTCCACATCTCAAAATAAAAAACACAAATTAGGTCCTTAGGCATGTTTTTTGTTTAATATATGAAATGTTCTCGAAGAATTTTGTAATATCAATATATGTTAGGCCATGGTAGTTATAAGTGATATTATCTTTTCTGGGAAGAATATAATACCCTAATATTTTTTTTTTCACCTTTATGTATTTATTGTTTTTAATAACATATTTTACCTGAAATACTAAACAAAAATAAACCATGAGATATTATATTGAGAAAAATGATATAATAGATGATAAATTTTAATAAATTATGGAAATACAATATAAACGATCCTTAAAAAAATATAAAAGGAATACAACCAAAAGTAAATAAAAATACCTCTAACATGAAATCCAAATTATCATGGGCCTCATTGAAGATCATACGATTGATTAATACTATCTAAATAATGAAAATGATTTTTATAATATAAAAATTTTGAAAATAAAGGAAAAATCATAATAATTGTTTTTATATTATATTGTAATAATTTATATATATATATATATATAATTTACTATAGCCAAAATTTATGGGGTTTGGATATATGTTTACAAGATTAATGGATGTTGGATATACGATTATCAGATATATGGTATTTGGATATATGGTCATTGTATATACATGTAACCAAGAGGTATATTGAATTTGTGTAATTATTAATAATTAATTAAAAATAATATGTTTCAAAGATAATAAATAATAATTCTATGTCATAAAAATTGTTATATAAAGTATTTTTTAAAAAATATATAATTTTTTGATACATATTTATAATATATTTGTTTTAAAAAATGATATTTTCATGTTTCTATAGAATTATAAAAATATTATTCTACTATTTCATAGATAAAATTTAATAGTTATATGGAAATTAATTATAATTGAATGGGCATAAAATCATTTAATTCTGAATGATGATAATTTTCACAATAAATTTTTAATATATGTTGTGTATTTTTTCACAAAAGGTAAATTGATCACTTTTAAATGATGATTTGATGAGATTTTAATGTTCCAGTCCATAAAAAATATTATGTATCAATTTTTTATTAATTTTTATGAAATTACATAAATTAAACTTAAAATTGTAGAAATTCATTATCATGTGTGATATATTTATTGATATATTATAGTTTATTATTTAAAATAAAAATCATCCATAGTAAATTGTATTTAATTTTTTTAATTTTTTTATTATTTATTCATGATATTATGTAACATTGTAAATTTAATTTTTTTTCATAAATATAAGATATAAGGATAAAAATTCCATGACATTAGTAAACTATAAAAACTATAAAATGTTGAATATATATATAAAGATGCATAAAATATACAAAAACATAACAAAAAGTGTAAATTTTAGGAAATATGTATTATACTTGATTTTAGTACACTAAAGGGACACTAATCATTTAAAAACGACATTGCATAATAATTAAGTGATGGGAAATTATAAAAATTCCAATTCCACTCACCCATAAAAAGAAATATACACTATACCATCATAAAACTCACATCTATATGTTATAAATTTAATTCATTGTCATTTTTATTTTAATCAATTATTTGTAGATTTCTTATTTTGTTTGGTTCTATGAAGGTGGCCTAAACCTATCTTTAGGTTAGAAATCATTTCTAGAAGCATATAATTCATCCATTTATGTATCTAGATCTTCACTATATCTACCACTTATGTTGACATAAAAACCATTTATAAATATTTTTATCATCTATTATTAGTTTCTGTTTAAATAATGATGATTATATTAAAATTATATTACTATTATATATCATTAGACTCATAATTATTCATTAATATAACTTCTTATTTAGGTTTGTTCAACTATCTATATTAAATATTCTATACTAACATTAGGATTTCAATCATAAATAATTATCAATACATCAATAATGTTAATATATAACATCAATGAGAATTTTTTTTAATATTTATATTTATGGACGATGAAAATGAATGGAAATTATAAAATTACTTTTTATAGATAAATTACCAAAAACCTAGGCATTTTGGATTTTATTCTCACGAGCCGAAACCAAACTATAAATTAAATGATCATGAGACTGATCATGTAACTGAATAAAAATCAATCCACAATCATGAAGAATATAATAATCAAAAACATGATGTCAATGAAAGAGTATCAACATCGATGTTATGAAACATGTATGATGAAATCAAAATTACTATCATATTATGGTGAAAATAGACAATATCTAACTAATATGTGTGTAATAAATAATTATAATTTAATAATATAAATTTTCATGAACATAAATATGGATTTTTAATAAGAGATTAATATTTTTTTCAATGTTACGAAAGAGGTTAAATAATAACCATGATAGATGGGAGTAATTTTACTTATTTCATTTTCAATTCACTATGAAATTGAGGTTATTTATTCAACAATTTCCATTTTGGAATATATTATGATATTTTTATATAAGAAATTCTATTTTATTCCCCTCTAGCTATCTATTTTTCTCATATTTCTTATTACCATTTCACCTCCCTCTGGTAAATAATTAGACATAATGGTTTCTTAAAATTAGAGGAATCCTTATCTCATCATTTTGGTTGATAATATTTCTAATTATTTATCATATTGATTATCTGCTATTATATATAAAATAATATAAAATTTAATTTTATTATATAATTTTCTAGTTTATTTTTATGTATTTAAAAAATAGTGAAATGAATCTTTTTTTAAACACTTTTGGGCATGGTTGTTTTCTATTTATGATGGAATTATTTACAAATGTGGGAAATAAATTTTTAAAAAAAAATTATGAATTGTTTCATTTTAACTCCATATTATTTATATTTCATTATTAATTATGGGTAATTGAAATTCAATAAGAGATAAATAATTTTGAAAGAAATATTTAATGGGATGTAGGTAAAGGAACTAAATAGAATCTATGTATTGTAACTAAATGGGTGTTTAAAATCATGGATGATGAGTCATAACATGTAGTTATATATAAATAAGGTTTGATTACAAAAAGATATTGTCCAGAATAAGGAATTGATTATGAGGAAATATTTACACTATTATCTATACATGAATCCATCATGATGTATCTTTCATGTGAATCACATTTATATTTCAAATTAAATCAAATGAATATTTGATATGAAATATTAATTGTATATATTATTGAGATTTTTTTAATAGACCCATGGATTTCAAACCCCTCACTTTCTGAATAAACATTCTTAATTATCAAAATCTATATATAGTTTAAATTTATCTCATAGAACTTGGTATTATATATCTCAAGTAATTCTTTATTTCAAAAGGTTTTACTAATGGGTTAGATGAAACTACGTTATATTTTAAAATAATTACAAATTTTGATTTTATTTTAAAATTTATGTTGATGATATTTTTATATCATTATCAAATTATTTTTGTATTTAATTTTAAAACATTAAGCACAATTAATTTGTAATGAAATTTAATGTTAATCTTAAATTAGTTTTTGGTTTTCATATTTTCAATATATAGATGGATTTATTGAAAAAAATATACAATACACTAAAAATCATTTATGATTTTTTGGTATGGATATCACTAATGGTAGCAATACTCATACAAGTAAAATCTATAAAATTGATCTTTGTAATACTTTTAAAATGGTAGGCCTGATTGGAAGGTTATTATAGTTATGTTTCAGCCATCCTAATTCATGGTTTACTATGTGTATGTGTGGCCATTCTCACAAAAACTCAAATGGGTTAAATTTAGTTGTCGTAAAAATAATTATCAAATACCTAATAAATAATCCCAATTTATGATATGTCCAATATAAAAGGGGTTGAGATGCCTAAAATATCAAAAAAAATATAATCATTTTATTCCAACATAGAATTTTTTGGAATTATACATAGCATCCCTAGATTGATGCCATTTTATGAAGATGATATGAGATTCCTGAATCAATTATGGTTAGGTAAGTGGACAAGATGTTTAATTATATGTGATAATTAACTATATAATGGGTATTTAAGGGGCCATGAGGCTGGATTCGTGGGGAATCAGTGACGTAGGGTTGTGTAAGGGAGGTGGGATTCACTACTTATTATAAAATTTCCATTCACTAATATTTAATAACTTTTATTTCTGTTTGACCATGGTATTTTTCTATTAAAAGGATTCCACGTAGAGGGATTCTAGTGGAGTGTTATTAGTGCATAGATTTCATGCGTCTTGATCATGCATGTGATGAGGCCACATGTGGTCAAGATAATACCCCTGAGGTCCATGATGATCATGATCCATAGGTAAATACATCGGTGTAGGTTGATCTCCATAACTTTTTTCTCCATGGATAGATGATAAAAATAGCATGTGTTTAATTTTTTTTCATATATATTATTGATAGGAGGTTATCGAAAATATATCGATGGCATATATAACTAGTGAGTTCAACTTTCTACCCCCATCGTTATTATTGGATATGGGTAGGCTGTAGTAAGTAGTGAACTTCTTAAAAATAGTGTGGATAATTTTTCAATAACATGAGGCACTCACAATTAAGAGGGTAATTTTGGAAACTTATATGCTTAGGGGACTGGAAGTGAAATGGTTGATAAATATTTGTAGGTTTGTAGACATGAGGGACTGGTATGGAATGATTTCAAGGGTAGTTTCATTATGAACATTTTCCCTTAGAAGATATGGTAGGACAGTGCCCATGATTTCATATACTTACAACATGGATATGCCCCATTTATGGATTATTCAGAAAATTTTATAGACATATTTCAATATTCACCCACTATGGTGGTTGACGACATTTATTGGGAGGGACAATTTGTTGGTAAACCACATGTACTAGTGAAATGGATCAAATCAGTGAAATATATTTTTTGTCAACAACTGACACACTAATGTCTGAGGGGTATGTTGGTGACTTATATGCTAAGAGGGCCAAGAAATCACTAGTGGGACATATAGTTACAGGTTGGATGACATAAGGGTCTATAGTGGAAGTATTTTGTGACCATGTTCTTTGAGAAATTCCTGAATCAAATATTGATTGAAGATAGAAACTATGAGTTCATTAAAATATAGTAGGGGTATTCATTTGTTATGGATTATGAGGAAGTTATAATAGGACATTAAAAATTTTATACCTCTATTGTGGGAATTGAAATCACAGTGGTGAGACAGGTCAAGTATCACTTGAGTCACATCATTTGTGATTAACTAATATCTCTAGACCAAAAACTTTTTCATAGGTAGTGAATAGGGAACTCATATCTATGAAAAACAAGATATAATGGTCATATTCAAATTGGGATACAACATCATGTGAAATTATAAATTATCTATAGGTGACTGGAAGAGATTCTGTGAGGAGTTTCAATATTGTAATCAATATAGACACTTAGGTAGAACACCAAGGTGTGTTTCTTAATTTCTATGATACATGTTCCAGAACACATGACATGTTTATACTATCTGTTAGTGGTATCAAAAGGAGTGATAGTCATGTGGTTATATGTGGAATTTGGAGTGGTTCTGTAGGTATCTTCTTGGATATCTGGGAGCTAGTGACCGACTAAGACTTAAAGATATAAGGGGGGACTAGTAGTGTTTCAAATAGTGGTATCTAGTGTTCTCTTACATGTAATGGTAATAGAAGACAAAGAGATACTCATTAGTGGCATCAACGGATGATACATGGTGAAACTCTATATGGAGGTCTGGTATCAGGTAGTAAGGCTTCAGGATAGGTGCATGGTTTTGATTATGCAAGTTCAATGCATTCCCTGGAGATTATGATAGTTAGAGGCATACCTTCATCATGTTGTAAACTTATATTTTTTCATGTGGTCAAATTTAGTAAATGTGGTGTAAACATTATTTTGGACGAACCATGTGTTGGTTACAATGAAATCCTCAGATATGATGCATGATATGTATGAGGTGAATAGTCATCTTGACTATGATTGGAAATCATATATGTATATATATGTTTCTGGATTATTTTTTATCAACTTTTGAGATGAATTACTTATGGTAATCTGATGAGATGTGAGACTCATAGGTTTCTTGTATGGAACACTTACGAAATGGACATCAAATATTATTTAGGACATGATAGGTTTCTTGTATGACACATGTATGAATTGATCAACTGATAAGGTACCCAAATTATTGTATGATATGGGAGGAATTTATTATCAAGGGTGGTTATTTGAACCATAATAATGTTTATTTCTATTGTCATAATGGGACTTGGAATGTAATTCATGTGGTTGGGAGTGCCATAAAGGGAATTAACGTACGATATAATAACTGAGGACGACTATGGTGATGTTCAATAAAATCTCTTACTAATACCTCATAGCTCTTTGAGAAGCTATTTTAAAGAGGATAGATTATAAAATCTTGAGGTTTTTAGTTGGTTGTAATTTTCACACATTTTATTCAATTTTTAAATTGGTTGTAAATCCAAATTTCTTTTAGTTTTCTAGAACATAATTTTTATAATTATAATAATACAATAGGTTTTTTAGATTTTTTTAAAGGTTTTGCAAGTGCCTCGGTGATTTGAAAGGGTTTTGGGTGTGTCCTTTCACATTACCCAATTTTCTTAATGGTAAATATTGACACACAAAGATAAATCTATTTGTATGGCCTTATGGTGTATCTATAAACGTTTTATACAGTAATTCTTAGTGGGTACACATAGGTTGGGCATGGTTTGTCAAACTATGTGTCTTATCATCCACTCATAGTTCTAGTTAAGCTATGGCAGCACACATGTGGGGAAAGGTAAAGACAAACCGTGCTGCCAAGTTGTGTGATCTATTTTAGGTATTGTCCCATTGGAAACTATGTCTTCATGGTTGGTACATGGTTCTCAGAATAATCATACATAATATAGTGCCTATTTTTAAAATGGTAAATTACTATTTTTATAATCCTTCATTGAGATTCCTTCCTCCAATTTGCAACTCACACATATTTTATTCTCCTCCAATAGTCACGCAGCTCCAATTTTCCATTCCTTAGGCTTTCAGGATCATCAACTTATCAGACTCTGATTCTAGATCCATCGTGTGAGTAAGATGTGTAGAGGTAAGGCCTTCTATCCTATTTGTTTTATTTCTTATTTATGTCTCCCTACAGAATACTAAAACTATGGGATATATATTTTCTCATTTTCAGGGAATTTCACTGATACCCATTTCCTCTCATTGTTGCATTAGCTATAGGACAATATTCAATGTGAGAGGGCCTACGAGTAAATTTTATGTTCTTATATGTTTTATCATTATATTTAAAGGTGTTCATTGTGAATGATTTAATATACATGTTGGGTTTACATGGTGAGACCCGGAATAAATTCAGTATTTAATTTATATTTATAACATTGCATTATGGGATGATTTTGTGTATTTTTTTGTTTATTTATATATTCTAATCTTAGTAAGGGTATTTATGCTGTATAAGATTGGAAAGTTTTCTATTTTATATTAATTAATGTTGATACAAATGATTTGTTATCATGTGAACATGACTAGAATGAACTAATTTAGTGAAGTTTTGTTGTCCCCAAGGACTGATATGACACGATTTATCAGGATAAAGGTGTGGGTCGAGATATATTTGATGATATAGATCACTACATTGAGGTGTTGGGGTTTTTGGTATTCTGGAGACAATTCCTTCAAGAAAATTGAATGGCCTATGAGACATGGGATGGTGTTGAACATCTGGATTAAAAAGATGTTGTATCATGTGCAAATGAGGATACTAAAATTTTGGAATAAGTATTTTTTTATATACGCTCATCGTTGTTCGACGGCACACTATTGGAGAAATGTGTGTATATATATATAAGATCGTTGAAGTGGTTTTTTCCACTCATTTTTGGTAGAGGAGTCCTTATAGATTCTGGAATATGATATTTTATGGACCATTAGTTATCAAGAAGGTTCACATCATAGAAATCTAATGTTGTTGGGGATGGACCATCAAGAGAGAGTGTTGAAATCATTAGTTTTGGGATAAGTATCTCCTTTGAATTTGAGACCAATGTGTCATGATTATTAGGGAATGGATATTTTCATTACTTAGTACATTGACATATTGAGACAATATTGATTTATTATACAATGGTGGATAGATATATCTATGGTTGGAATTTCTAAATGTCAAGTCGATGGTTATATTATTAGCACATGTATGATGGTTCTGAGACTTATGGATGGGGATTTCATCGGGATTCCAACTAAAAAACATTTTCAATAAATATTTTCACTATTATCCTATATTTTTTTAAAGAAACATTAAAATTGTTGACTTTTTAATAAATTGTTTTCATGGAATTGTTTTGGTTTTCAAAATAACCAACTTTGTCACTTTTTAAGAAAAAATAATGAAAGGTATATTTTTTTAAAAAAAATATATGGGCCATCAATCGAATTTCTTTCCATAATGAATTCATAAAGACTTAATGTTCCATTTCAATATTACAACATTATTTTAAAAGAAAAATATTTCTTATAGAATTATAGATCATCTTTTGAAGACACAAACACTTCCAAGGTAAAAAGAACATTTTCCTAAATAATTATTTTGATGTGGTGCCAAAAGATTATTTTATATCATTTATAATTTTATTTAATGATAATTATATATATAATGTTATATTATTCAATGATAAAATTAATAATATTTATAATAATGGTTTATGTTTCTGAGGGAATGATATTTATTAAACCAATTTATTTTCCATGCACTATCATGTGATTAAATTATGTTTATGTAACCCATATAATTCCATATAGTGTGACATGTTAAATAACACACGTTATTATGGAACAAATATATAAGATTTACATTATTTAAATGGTGGTAGCTATATCTATTTCAATATAATTTGGTAATCATTTATATCTCATGAAAGATACATTGATTGAATAAGTAGTAAACTTGTTCACTAAAGGACTTTGTCTAATAAGATAGTCTTGGGAGAAAACAATGAATGCTAAGATAGTCATGGGAGTGATCCCTGAATTCTATGGTGATATGAGGAGTGTACCAATATTACTAATATTGCATTATTAGTTATGGATTGGATACTATAGAAATTATTTTATATGTTTATGTGTCTTTTACCGTTCAATGTATTATTTTTATGTTATTAATTAATGAATTTTTCTCTTGAATAACTTATGATTTATATATCATGAACTACCAATATCTATGAAATGAATCACTTATTTGATATTCCATATATAGGATAAGATTTTAAATTTGAATCCTTATGATCTCATATACATTGGTTTAGGTTATGCTTATGTATATCACTTTTTTACCCTTAATGGTCATTTTCCTTCACCCTTAATTATGTTTCACTTCACCATGTTTTAAAGAAAGTTATAAATTATGATATGTCAAAATGGGTTTTATTTATAAATAAATAAGTATGGTAAATTGTAGATGTCTTATGAACCAGTTGTTTATGATTCCAAGTCATCAAAAGAAATAGACTAATATAGTCTTTGAGAATCTATTTGTGTAATAAATGAAATGTTCTGTAAAAATGGAATAATGTCAATGTAAATTAATCATGGGTAGTTTTAGTTGGTACCAAAGAAAAAATTTAGCCAACATTAGATACTAGAATAAGAAAAAATATTTTGATCCTTATGGATATTTCTAATGATATTTCTATGGATATCTCTGAGGACAAGTCTATGTATAAGTTTCAATACTAGAATTTTGGAAACAATATGGGAAATCCAAGGATTATACCTATACTGGTATATATTTAAATTAATTTCCCTTGGTTATGTGGGTTTCCAACTATTAAAGATTATATTACATTATACAATTTTTTAATTAATATTTGGTACCCGTATGAACTATGTTAATGATGAATGCAATGGGGAATGAAAACAATTGTCCTCCTATGTAAAAAAATGTCATGGGAGACAGAATGAAAGATATTATCTCTATACTCACAAAATCAATGAATCATTATTGACATAAAAATGGGAATTAGAGGGAACAAAATTCTGTTGGTTCCATTATTAGTCAATGTCCACATTCATTTATTGGGTCTTATAGTAGAATTGACCCAGAATAATTCATTGGAACCAATATTAACATATTTCCCATACATTAGTGTTTAGAACTTAAAAAAATTCTTTTTAAATATTACTCACTTAAAATGAGATGAAGTAAATTGGTGGAATCAAATCAATATTACGAAGTAGTAAGATGAAATTGAATCCTGGTATTGGGATGAGTTCAACCACATTTTCTTCATTAATTACATTACACATGTTCTTCATATGAAGATGAAGAAAGTGTACATTCAGTAAATAAAATGGCTGATGATTTTTTGGAAGCTATGTGGATTATATTACAGGATGTGAAAGGTAAGCTTCTCAAATTATCTTCCAACTTCAATATAAGGTACATGAATTATATATCGACATGAAACTATGTTTTCAATAGGCAGTAGTTATAAGAGACTTCAATAGTGATGAAGAGATCATGCATTATAATATCAAGGTTTAAATACAGGTAAGAGTAAAATATAAATCTAATTTTATTGAAAAGAAACATAATTTGGATATGAATAAATAATATATCAAACATAGAGAAAATAACATTCAGTTTCCCTCATGCTCATTGTGAGGAAAGAAACATGAAGGGATTTTTCTTAAGGGGATCGTAATATTATTTATGTGATGGAAGGAAGGTCACATAGAATTTGATAGAATAATTGATAGAAAAAATAAATATAATGATTAAAATAGGGAGAATACTACACAAAATTCAATACCACATATTAATTATTAAGGTGTAAGGAAAATGGGAATTATAATAATGAGTCGAAAAATATATATGTTAATGATGATGATATGAAATTTGAAACTCATAAATATTGTGATAATATGAAATATCATGTAGTAAATATTTGTTATGTAGTGTATGATAATAATGTGGTGGATGGATTGAATGTAATTTTATTGGAATTACTAAATAATGTAATATAAATAATTGTATGGTAGTAAAAAAATAAATATTTATATATGGATTTATCCCTTGTATTGTTTCCATAAGGATTTGAAATCATTTCTTGAATAGAAATAGTAACCACTAAATGTTAATGCTGTGGTATGGTGATTATGGTAAAGATAACCCTTAATTTGTGCATGATGTTTTCAATAATAATAAGATAAAGAGATGTATGATCGTGTGATAGGATAAATGGGATAATATTTACGACCTTATAAATATATAGTAATATGAAGATATAAGGGTTTAAGGATTGAGTATCATGTTTTATATTTTGAGTAAAGAGTTAATTTTTTAGGAATTCATTCATTCTCTATGGTTTTAAGGTAGTTAAGGATAATATCATGTTTCAAGTGAGTATGTGATATTGGTTTTCAAAATTTTTTGTGTAACAATTAATAGGTATATCGTTTTTTTGGAGATTAATGGTCAATGGATTTGTGAAAGTTAGTTACCTTCGTTAGAAAATCACGGATTTTTATATTTTCGAACGATAATTAAGGTAACCATTTATTAAACTGTTCATTATTTTAGAGATTATTGTGTTTTCTCTACATATGATAATTATTTCATATTATAATTCTTTTGGTATCCATTTTGGTGGGATTTTAATATATAATTCTCTAATTTGTATTGTATATTGTTTTTAATGAATGAAAAATTCACATTAGTTTTTTGGAATAAGGGATGAAGTGGAAATTGATTAAGGATCAACAAAAGGATGATATTATGATATATCAAGTAATTAATTATTATCATAAATAATTCATTATCTATATGGAATGGATATTGAATCAGTAATTGTTATATTATTACTTTATATTTTGTTGAATAAAATGGTCCTTTATATAATCGCGGATTTATGGATTTATTATTGTAATCTTTCTCTTGTCCATGTTCTTCATCACTCTCAACTAGAACATGATGGTTTGATTCTTTTCCATGTAAATTTAATTTCACTTTCCTCTTATGTTCTCCAATATGGAAACCATGTTATGATCTAAATTGGGTAATTATTAAGTTTCTATCTTTTATATTTTTAAATGATGTTTTGGTATTAATTATTAAGATGTCGATTACTATAAATTAAACTATCATGTATTAATGTTTTGATATCAGATAGGTATTTCAAAGATGAATTTCATTATATGTGTGGTATATTGTAACATCCAAATATATTCATGAGATATTTATATTAATAATATGATCTTTTGAAGTCTTTAATTATATGAAACACAATATTAGCTTTTGTTTCATTCAACACTAGGTTTCTAGAAAACATAATCTTATTTAAATTTGATTATAAAATGGATGCTAAATTAAAGGGTATGAATAGTATTAACCATATAATGAAATTAAATGATTCATAAGAGGAATTTAATATTCCCCAATTATTTATAAATGAATAAATAAAACAATTGATCATACAGAAATATAATTTTATTTTCATGATTCGAATATCTTTTTTTGATAATAAATTAATTGTATGAAATAAATTTAATGAATGATTGTAATTATATATATGTGATATATATTATTTACAACAATTTAAATATTTTTCGAAATTATTTTATTAAAATTTGATATGAAAAAAATAAATTTTATGCATAAGAATATATTTTTTAATAGGAAAACTTTACCAACTTTGGATAGAGAACCTATTTAAATTTGATTTTTTTAAAATATTAATTTCTTTTTGGAAAATTAAACATCTATTTTTAATTTGGAATATTAATATTTTTATCCGTTTATTTTTTTTTAATTTTTTAAGTTTCATGTTTTGATCAATGGAAAGAAAATAATATATTTTAATGGAAAACTTTTTTCTTCTTTGAAATAAGATACAGTGATAAAATATATTTTTTGATTTGTCTTAAAGAATAATTAGATAAAATGATTACAATTTAAGCTATTTTATCTAAGTTGTATAAATTTTACATTTAATTTATATATAAACTTGCTTCAATCTTTTTCATGTATTAACTTTAACAAACCATTTTCTCACCGTTTCAAGTGGTTTAATTTAAATTAATAACTACAAATTATTTGTTTTGATGTTTTGAAAATTTATTACTTATATTTTTTTAAATGTTATGTAATTTTTTTTTCATTTTTGATTCTTTTGAATAATAACTTTAATTATATTTTGTTAACATGGAAAAATATATCTGAGATAATGAAGTCTGAAAAATAATTATAGAAATAATAAACAATTACTATAATATATTTTATAATTTCATTACATGAGTGGGATTAATTAAATATAATTATTTGGATGACATTATATACTTATTAAGGAACATCAATGAGAGTAAGTCATTTTATTTATTTATGAAAAAATAACAATTTAATTTTCATATTTTTGATAATGATATAATTTTTTATAAAATGTTACATAGAAGATAAACTCAAATATAAATGTTTATTTGTGTGATAAAATGTTTTTATTTAACATGTTAATTATTTTTCATTTAATGTTGTTATGATAATTTTTAAAAAGAAAAATAATGAATAGTGTTAAAATTAATAGTAATTATATTTTATGCATGTATGATTTTATTTAATTATTTAAAAATACATAAAAATTGAAATAAATAAAAGTGGATTTTATATGGTATAAAATATTTTATATTTACCATTTATGTCAAAATGGAAATTTATATGTCAAAATTGCATCCTCTTAACATTAATATCATTTTTACCATAGTTGAAATTAAAATATCATAACTAAGGGTTAATTAGAAATATAAGGGTACAAATTACATTAAAACCTTTCAAAATATTATTTTACAACGGGATTAAAAATATATATCATATTATATTATAATAAATTTCATTTCATATGTATTTATTTCAATTTCATAAAAATTAATATTTATTGAGATTAAAATTGTTCCTCTCACTATTCTTACAAAAGAGAACGAATTCCCTCAATTTATCAAATCCCTTTTAGAATATAAGCTCTACCATAACCTTTCAAATTTCAGTTTTTATCTCCCCTATATAGATTATATTTTTTCGATTATTCATTATGGACCAACTCTAGTGTCCTTTAGTTGAGATTTAACTGAGTCATTCAGAAAAAGTGGTATTCATTCCAACCAATCATTCTCTTTTAGTAATTTTATATACCATTAATAAATAAATGATATATATCATAAAATAATAAATTAAAAATCATAAATATTCATAAATGTGTTTTTTATTACTAAAATAAAATTATAAATCCATATTCCCATCAGGAAAATAAATGACGGTATCCCTCTTATGTACATATGACATACCATCTCCACGTAGAGAAATACTTAATTTTTCATCACAATTTGTTATGGGGAGAAATACGATTGGTTTAAAAAAATTATATGATATATATTATATAAATATTCTTTTGGAATCATAATTTCATTACTACTTATTTAACAACTATTTTATAATTTGGGAAAGTCATATCAATGCTCGTGTGTTTGTATAGATTACCATCTCCATGATTGAATGTGATTCAATATTCACCTATATTTCACATGGATGGTAATAAGGATTAATTTTAGGAATATATATATATTAGATGTGATGTTAAAATTTTTTTAATGATAATATATCATATAATTTTTTTTATTTTACTCATTCAAAAAATAAAAATGGCATTCAATCATACCTATGGCCTACAATATCTATGAATATTTTATATTCTATCTCTAATAATTTTTTAAATAATTATGAATAAATATATATTGAATATAAATATGATATTTAAATCGTTATGATCAATATTTATATGAGGAAATCAGGATCTATCAATGATTAACATGGATAACAAGTCAAAACGTGATCGAAAAAAAAAGTAGATATTACCTGAATCATATTATTAACTACTAATTATTAATAAATGTGTAATATTATGGAATAATTAAATAATATATTATATATATATATATATATATATTTTATTCTATGGTATATGTATAATAGATTTATATTTATTATAATGGGCATTTTAACGAGTTTGAATGTAGTAAACACTAAAGGTAATAGATTTCTGTGTCACCTCTATTTATGTGGAAGACCAGACTTATACACTTCTTGTTTCTTCAGAATGGTGTTTATACTTCCCATCAGTGAATTTTATTAGTCATATAGAGAATATAATTCTATTATCCTATAAATTTATTATTATTTCTATCATAGGGAATAAGATTCTACAAATTATAAATTAATGATTATTTATTTGATGATCCCATCCATATTTGGGATTATTTGATTTTAATCCTTTATTAGGGAATATATAAACTTCATATATACATTTTCTAAATATATTTTCTATAAAATTATATAAAAATCTGTTATGGATGTTTAATTTCATTTTTACCTATTTGTGACTTCTTACTAGTTTGTTTTAAAAAAATATTTTCTTTCATTTTCAAATGAGGAACATGGTAAATTTTCCAAAAAATAAAAAAATGAATAGATTTTTAAGATTATATAGAATGAACAAAATTTTCCTCCATACTAATTGTATAATTTATTGAATCATATCATTAATATTACAATAGATAAAATTAATTATACTCAATAATTCTTTTCATGTGATTCGTAAGATTTATTTTCCATATTGGATAACATTATTTAATAGTAATACTGTTTTACATGGGATATCCTTCAATTATAAATTTTTTTTTATGAATGGAATATTATTATGATGGAATTTTATTTATGAAACCCATTTATTTCCCATGTGTTATGTTATGATTGAATGGATTTTATGAAGCCCAATTCATTACATGGGTTATGATATGATTAATGATTTATGTTCTTATGGAACATAGATGTATTTTTTTATTATATGATTGGTGGAATCTATATCTCCTTATAATTCAATATATAATTATTTATAACTTAGTATATATACATGACTAGAATGTTGAGTTATCATGGTTTAGTTAATGATATGTTCTACTAAGATGGTCTTGTGGTTGAACCTTGACTAATATGATGGTCATGGGAGTGAACCATAACTACTAGGATGGTTTTAGGAGTTATCCCATTCTTCTATCATAACATTTTATTTAATTACTTCACTACTGTAGAAATAATTTTATATTATTATGTGTCAAAAAAACATTATTCCTTATTTCTATGTTTTTCCTTCATGTCTTAAGGTCTTGAATCCCTTTTTATTTTTTCTCCTTTGAACTAGAAATATTTAAGAAATTAACCATTTATTTGATCATTCATATGTAGGGTATGATCGTCAAATGTAATTATTATAATCTCATACCATTATGTTCACGTTATTTTTTCATATATCCCTTTTTAACTTTATTGAGGATCTGAGATAAACCTTTATCATGTTTCGTTTCCCTAGGAGATGACATTTGGTGTTAAGTATGATACGCCAAAAAAATATCTAGATATGATGAAATTTGAAGTTGTGTTCTGAACTTCTTGTTTATGATTCTACATCTCAAAATTAACTAAACAAATTTGGTCCTTAGGCATGTGTTTGTTTAATATATGAAATGTTCGGGAAAAAATATGAAATACCAATATATGTTAGGCCATGGAAGTTATAGGTGATATTACTTTAAGTAGAAAGAATATTATAACCTAATATTTCAGTTTGTATTCCCCTTTACGTAATTATTGATTTTAATAAAATATTTGACCTGAAATACCAATCTAAAATGCACCATGAGATATTATATTGAGAAAAATGATATAATGGATGGAAAATTTTAATAAATTTTAGTAATACAATATGAAAAATACTTAATAATAATGAAGTAATCACCTGTTCTGATAATCTCAATTATGATTAATTATGTTTTGATAATTCCAAATGATTTTTATTGATTAAACATCTCATTACTTTAGTTACATTTTATGGGCATAATTTTAAAATATAAATACTATTGAATATGTTCAAATGATATATCTTTTATTTAAGAACATTCAGCTAATCAAATGTTCAATTACTTAGTTTTCTTTATCCTAACAAAATAAGTGCATAGTTTTCATAGATAGACAAATAGCTACCGATATAGAAAGATCACAGGTATACAGACAGTTACCGTTACACAAGAGCTACCGATAGAGTAAGTCTATCGGTATACCCAAGTCGATAGATACAGAGTGAAATCTACTATTATTAATCCTAGCAATTCAAGCACACTGGTATAGGTCACTGTTATAAGTCTACCTCTACCGAGAGCTACCGTTATAGGAATTCACTTCTAAAGGAAGTCACAGATAGAATAGAGCTAATGATAATGGAAGTTACACATAGAGAGAGTTACTGCTACCGATGGTAACAACTACTGAAAAAAAGGAAGAGCAATCGACTGATGCTCACTGGTACAATAAGCCACCAACTAATACTCGGAGTTACCTCTAGAAGGAGCTACTGCTAGAAGGAGCGACCACTAGAAGGATCTACCACTAGAAGGAGTTACCGCTAGAAGGATCTACTGCTAGAAGGAGTTACCGCTACATACAGCTACCATTACAATGACCACCACACACCCAACACTGTGTCATTTCATTAACTTTTTTATTATAAGCAATGGTCATATTTGGAAAATTTAATGCATCTACTATTAATTAATGATAATTGTTAGCATTTTAGGAATCTTACCTCATACTAATAATTCTTGTTGTCAGATCTCAAGGTATATAAAAGGAATCCTCGATCTACTGGAGAAGTACGTCTGTAAGTCTTTACAATGCACATAAAAAAAGAGCTTCTGGATATAAAAATAGACTTACATATAAATAAGAATAAGGAAGAACACATGATGAATCTGTAGACCCTAAACATTCATGGAGTAAAGAGCTTCAACAACTACACCTACACTCAAGATGATCAAGTTCATCAACTTGGACCTGGAAGTCAAAAACAAGAACGACACTCTGTTTTTCTTCACTAAAACCATATAAGGACTCAGAGAAAATTCTGATCAATCCAAGGAGTCCAGAGCTTTACTAAGAACACATAGATCATTCTAAACTCATCTCTATTTGTTTATCTATTGTGTTTAATTTATTTACATTTTGAGTAGTTTGTGTGCTCTATAATTTAGACTAAAACTCTCTCATGTGATGAACTGGAGGATTTATAAATCCTCACTCAATCATTAAATTACACTATTGTATCCCACTATGGATAGTGGCAGAGGTCATGTTTGACCTGGACAGCCTGTGTGATATTATACAGTTTTCCCATGTAGAAATGTGGTAGAGGTCTGAGGACCTAGACAGTCTGTGTACTGTTGTAAATCCCCGATCTAGGGTGTGGATCATAGTTTATATACAACTGTTTGAGAGGACTAAGTCTCTACTATAGACTGAACCACTTGTTTTTAAATTGCTGTGCATTTTTATTTTAGTTAAAACTATTTTGAATATTCCACTGCTATGTACATTAAATATAAATGTATTTTAAAGTTACTCTGATCGTTAAACTAGCAAGTGTTTTTATTTATTGTAAAATAGTAGGTTAGTTTCAAAATCTAATCTAACCATCAGATTATATTAACTAATAACTAATCAATCTCTTGAAAACCTAACTAAACCCTTATTATATTACAAATTCTCTACAATATTGCTTGTTATTTAAATTGGTAGATTTTAATAGAAATATTTTAAGAATTAAATTTTAATAGGAACTCAATTCACCCCCTCTTGAGTATTCCTCTCCGACAAACATTTGTTATTAGAGTCATTGTAAAAAAAATTCAAATCACTCTATTTGAGAAAAGTTTTTCAATTGTGATTTTATTTGTATCTTAAAGATCTCAAAATTTCTGTTAAATCTAAATTTTCATATCTTTATATCTTTTTTAAACATATTTATTTTGGACAATAGATTAGAAGGTGCAACTACCAACATGCCACCCTTCTTTAATGGTGTCAACTATGACCAATGGAAAATGAAAATGAAAACCCATTTAAAAAGTATGGGATTTGACATCTAGACAACTACAGAGACTCAATATAAGATTCCAAAAACTAAAATAACTACTTGGGATGAACCTACTGAAACTTCTTACAATAATAATTGTAAAGAAATGAATACCCTATATTGTTCTTTAAGAGATGAATAAATTAAAAAAATATCTGCTCGTAAGACTACTTATGAAATTTGGGATACTTTGGGTGTTTCTCAGAAGGGAAAAACCAATGTTAAGAAACTGAGACTAAATACATACACTATTATGTATGATAAATTTAAAATGAAACCTGATGAACATATCTCTCACATGTATCTCAGGTTCAATGAAATAGTTAATACAATGATCTCACTAGGAAAGTTTGTTCTAGAAAACAAGAAAATCATGAGGTTAATCAGATGTATTACCGAATGATGGAGAGGCACATCAGTTTCAATAAGAGAATCATCTAACATAAGTTAACTACCTGTTAAATATATTATTGGTAAGTTGATGATGTACAAAGAAGAGATGAAGTTAAGTAAACAATAAGATAATGATCCAAGAAAGAAATCAGTAGCTTTCAAGACCTCTGCTTAAATAATCAATGACAAAGAGAAAATTCAAGCATCAAGTGATAGTTCAAGCAGTGAAGAGAGTGCATCTAACAGTGATGCTGAAATGGCTCAGATAGCATGATGATTTAAAAAGTTTTATAAGAAAAAATGTTTTTCAAAAAATCCAATTACAAGGGAAATTATGGTAATAAAAGTTATTGGAAGAAGGATTGGAAAATGACTGATAAAAGTGATGACATAGTCTTCTATGAATGCAAGAGTAAATGAAATGTTAAAGATGGTTATCCAAAGTTATAGTACAAGAAGAAATCTGAGTACAAGGACAATAAATTTAAGAATGCTATGAATGAAAGAAGGAGTGATTCGGAAGATAGTTCAAGTGATTCTGATTCCACTTAGGATGAAAAATCTCAAAAATCTAATATGTGTTTCATGACATACATAGATGAGGTTACATTGGATACTCTTGCATTAATTTCTAGTTATTCTAGAGATGATTCTGATTCTAATTTTGAAAATATTTCTAGTGAAGAATTATTTGAATACTGTAACATGCTAGAGGATACCAACACCGAGCTGAAAGACAAGTATAAGACCTTAAAGAAATAGCATGCTTTAACTAGAAATATCAAATCTCCACTAGAAGTAGAAAAGGAAAAGAATTCTCAAATAGTCAAAGAGAATACTAAACTGAAATTGTCCAATGAGAAACATGGAAAATATTTATAGAAGTTCAAAAATGGAATGAATACTCTTACAAAAAGGATATGAATATAAGTATCACCAAAATATACTACTAGTTTAGGCTATCAGCATGGACACAGACTGATCACAAAGAATAGATTTATTCCTAGATCCGGACAGTATGCTGCTAGTTCTATTTATGAAAATTCTTATTTCTCAACTAGATATTCACATAGTTATAGATCAGACAAATTTTCTCTTTGAAAATGTTTTGAATTTTTTGATTATAAGAAAGCCATTAGAAAAAATTTGGGTACCAAAAGTTCGGCTTGATAACCTATCTTGACCCAAGAAGATATGGGTACCAAATTCATATTCTGTAAAAAACTATTTATTAGGATACCTTCTTGAAGAGTTCATGTAAGAAGATATGGTACATAGACAGTGGATGTTCATGGCACATGACTGGAGAATACTCATGTTTTAAGAGTATAATAAATTTTGATGGAGGATATGTCACCTTTGGTGATAACTCAAAACGAAAGATCATCGGTTTAGGACAGACTGGTAACACTGATTCTATTTTAATTTCTAAAGTACTATTTTCTGATGGATTAAAATACAATCTGTTAAGAATATCTCAGTTGTCTGATGATGAATTTAATGTTTAGTTTGAAAATGATTCCTATAATGTTTTTAATTCTAAATATGTTTTAATATTTTCTACTTTGAGAAATGAAAATGTTTATACTATGGATTTAAATTCATTAGCTAAGAAAAATATTACATGTTTAAAGGTTTTCTATAAAGAATCATGGCTTTGGCACAGAAGATTAGGAAAATGAAATATACACTCACTTAGAAAACTGAAAAGGAAGAAAATAGTTAGATACTTACCTAAACATGAATTCCCAGCTGACAATGTTTGTAATACCTGTCAAAACAGAAAGAAACATAATTTTTATTTTAAATCAAAGAAAGAAGTTTCAACATCTCAACAACTTAAGTGGGTTCACATGAATTTTTTTTTCCATCTAGATATTCTAGATTAAATGGGAAGCACTATGTCTAGGTTATTGTTGATAAATTTTCTAGATATACTTGGGTATTTTTTCTAGCTCACAAAAGTGATTCTTGTTATTATTTCATTAAATACTCCAAGTTTATAAAAAACCTTAGTGGACTTAAGATTAATTCCTCGAGAAGTGACCATGGTCATGAGATTAAAAATCATGAATTTGAATCAAATTTCTCTCGCAATGGCTATAGTCACAACTTCACTTCCCCTAGGCCACCTCAGCAGAATGGTGTAGTAGAAAGATTAAATATAACACTTTAAGAAATTGCATGAACTATGCTTAATGAATATAATTTACCTATTTACATTTGGGCTGAAGATGTAAATATATCTTGTTACATTATAAAAAGAGTCTTTATTAGATCAGTACATTGTAATACCCCTTATGAATTATGGAATAATAGAAAACCAAAAGTGTGTTATTTTAATGTTTTTGGTTGTAATGTTTTTATTCTGAATACTGAAGATAGTATGGATAAATTTTCATCTGAAAGTGATGAAGGAATTTTTCATGGTTATTATTTAACTATTAATGCCTATAGAGTCTTTAAAAAAAGAACCAAATGTGTGGAAGAATCTGTTCAAATAAAATTTGATGAAACTGGTCCACATGAACATAATCGTTCTCTTGAAAATCTTGAAGAAGATTTGTTTGTTCTGAACCTTAATGATAAAATCAGTAAACCTATTATAAAGACAACCATTTATTGAAATATTTCAAAATATGCTTTTGGTGAACCCGAAACTAGTGAAGAACCCTAAATTTCAAGTCCTACCTTTACAATATCAACTAGGATTCTAAAGAATCATCCTTTAGATACTGTTGTAGGTAATCTTGATAGAGGGACAAATACTACAGCTTCTCTAAGAAACCAGTTTGAAAATCTGGATTTTCATTCAAGCTCAGAACCTAAATATATCAATGTTGCTATCAATGATGAATTTTGGGTAATATCTATGAACGAAGAGTTAAATCAATTTGGAAGAAACAATGTATGGTTATTTGTAGCAATACATATGGACACTTTGACCATATGAACTAAATGGGTATTTAGAAATAAGGTTAATGACTCTGGAAATATCATTAGAAATATAGCATGACTAGTGGCATAATAATGTTGCCAAGAGGAAGGAATATAATATGAAAATAATTTTGAACCTATATCTAGATTAGAAGAAATTACGATCTTACATTCTTATGCATCTCATCTGAATTTCAAGTGATATCAAATTGATGTTAAAAAGTTCCTTTCTAAATGGGTTTATAATTGAAGATCTTTTTCTTGAAAAACCTTCTGGATTTACAATCCCCATTTCCAAAATCATGTTTTTAAAAATTCAAAAGCATTATATGGTTTAAAAAATGATCCAAGGGCTTGGTATGATAGACATAGAAATTTTCTTATTTCAAAAGGTTTTAAAAAAGGGATTGTGGAGCCTAATATTTTTATTAAAAGGATTTCTAAAGTTGTTTTGACAGTAAAAATATTTGTTGATGATATTATTTTTGGGTCTCTAAATATTCGTTATGTACTGATTTTTCAAGTATTATGCAAAATAAATTTGAAATGTGCTTAATGGGAGAACTCAAATATTTTCCTGGATTTTCTAATTTTTCAAAATCAGGATGGTATTATTCTAAATCAATGTAAATACACAAAATATTTATTAAAACATTTTGGTATGGATAGTAATAAGTAAATTGATACACCTATGAGTGCCACTTGTATGTTGGATATCAATGAATTTTGGAAACCAGTAGATCAAACAAATTATAGAGGTATGATTGGAAGCTTACTTTACTTACTTATATTCAACATGATATTATTTTTAGTGTATAATTTTTTTGAAGGAAATTTTTAGTGTATGTAAGTGTGCACAATTTCAAGATAATCCAAAATAATCACACTAACCTATTGTAAAAAGGATTTTCCAGTATCTTAAACACACTACTAATTTTGGTTTATTTTACCCAAAAGGAAATTATTTTGATTTAATAAGTTATTCAGATTCGGAATTTTCTTGTTTCAATTTAGATAGAAAAAGGACATCTGGAATGTGTCATTTATTGGGAAAATACTTAGTATCTTGGTGTAGTAATAAACAGAATTCAGTTTCATTGTCCTTACTGAAGTAGAATATATAGATGCTGGTAATTGTTGTACACAGATTCTATGGATCAAACACACATTGTTGGACTATGGATATGATTTTATACATGTTTATATCAATTGCGATAACACTAGTGAAATCAATATCACTAAGAACCCTATATCTCACTCTAAAACTGAACACATTGATGTAAGAAAACACTTTCTTAGAGATCACTATCAAAAGGGTTATATAAATCTTGAATTTATAGGAATTGAACATCAACTAGCTGGTATATTCACATTGCCTTTATGTTCATAGAGATTAAGTTACATTAGACATGAATTAAGAATGATCAACTACCCTTAACCTCACCGTTAGACACACCACACCTTTAGGACACACCTCACTGTTATTGAAACCCCCCATCAAAAAAATATCACTGATAGGATACCTCACTGGTAATGCTTAGCATTTTTAATCCTAACTGGTAGAATGGTTACCGATATATCGCGCTGTTTTAAATTTTTGTATTTTAATCCAAGACACATTATCATTTTAATGTATATGCTTTTATTATTTTTTGATTCCTAAATGATATAAGGCAAGTCTAAATCACATTCAATCCACCGCAAACTCCACTCTTCCAAACCCTCACCTAACCAAGCCTCTGAAATCTTGAAAACCATATGTTGCTCGATTTGGAAACGGCCCGAATCAAGCGACTGATGATTGATGAAGGTAATGAGTCGAGTGTAAAGAGAAAAAAGGTCAATTCTGGAGACACTGGAAGTAATATTGGTACTAGTAAAATGAAGATAAATCCTGAGAATCCTTATTTATCAAAGAGAGATATAGTGATTGAGAAGGAACTTTGTGCTGAGTGGATGATGTCCAACAAGTCTCTAATATTGAAGATTTTAGAAGAGAAAGGATGGCGAGATTATTTTTCAAAGAATAACAGGCCTTTTACAAGAAACTGGTTAAGGAATTTTAAGAGTTTTTTTGATTCGAGATGAATAAAGATGTGAACATGATGATTTCTGTGGTAAAAGATAAGAAGATATCATTTTCATCTGCTGAATGGGCTGAGAGTCTGAAAGTACCTCATGGGGGAGATTATGGTTTTTCACCTAAATAAGTACCTGTATATAGTAATCTTTTTGAGTATGATGTTGCTTTTCTTGAGTTAACTGTGAATGGATCACCTATAAAAGTGATTTCTGCTGAAATGGAAGGAAAAAACATAATGTTGTTTAAGTTCATTCGACATGTGATTAGTCCCAGGAGAGAAGATTTTGCAACCCTAATTTTTCAGGATATATATCTTATGTATTTGGTTAGTCATGGATTTAAGGTCAATCTATGCAGATTGTTGATGATTCAGACCATTGATATGAACAAACCTAAATCAATGACTAATGCTTTATCCATTGCCAAGCTGATTTCCATTATGTTAAAAGTAAAAGGTAAATATAAATCTGGGGATGAAAATTTTGTTGTTAAAGACAATTTTTGAATTACTATGACTATATGGAAGTATATGAATGTAAGCTAGAACCCTTTCAAGAAAAAATGGGTCGTTGATTATGGAAAATTGTATACTATGATTTATCCTTTGCACCATCCTTCTAGGCATAAGGATGAGAGGGATCTAGGTCTAGGACATGATGAAGATGAACCTGCTTATAGTGATGATGAGGATGAAGGGACTTTAGTAGAAGAAGGAGGAGACCCTGAACTACCTCCTAGCCTTGCACTTCTGAGTATTTCCTATTGAGAGCCTAGTACTCTAGCTACGTTACCCAGAAGAGAATCTATTTTAGAAGAAAGTGATGAAGAGACTTATGAGGATGAGGAAGAACATCATGTGTCTGACCATGAGATGCAAGTGAGCACTACTAATGGATAATCTAATTCTGATAGGTAAGATGAGAGTATTTTGAGTTTGAGTCTAGTAATTTGAAGTTCTTTTATGCCTATAGAGTCCATTTTGATTGAGATTCCAGAACCTGAACCTATCCATGACGAGCCTCATATTGTTGAAATGGATATGGTTGTGTCTGATTCCTATGAGGAATACATTCCTGATGAGTCTTCTTTTGATGTACATGTACAGAAGAATGCACAGATTGATGTGGAGCATCCCACCGACGTGTTACTGTATCAGTAGCTAATGAGATTGAAGACTAGGAATAAAACCCAGGTTTTGTAGTTTTTTTATTGGAGTATCTATATTCTGAATATGAGACACCCATCAGTAGACCAAAAGTCAATTATAATATCCTTTCTATGATTTTAACTAAGGATTTGGTAATAAAAGCTGATCCTGACCAGTTGAAGTCTGATCTTAATACCTGTTTTGTGGAAGAGAAGAGAACAATGGAAACCTCTTTAATATCATCAATTAAATTTGTTTTGACTGAATCTGTAACTGGAATTCTTTATGAAGTCAAGACCTGCCAGAGTCATGTTTCAAGCTTGGAAGATGATGTTGAATCTCCAAAGAAATCAGTTGTCTCTATAAAGTCTTATATGAGTTCTAAATTTCAAGTAGAAAAGGATTGTTCTTTTGTGAAAATTGTAGTTAGTCAGGTGGTATCATTTTTTGCAGAATTTAAAAATTCCATGAAGAATCATGTCAGCACCGAGGACCTCGTTGTGAAAAATCTAATTATTGGCCGACTAAATCATTTAAGGAAATAATATCTTTTACTATTTCACCTCTGAGTGTTCCCATGACTTCTATAGATGTTGATCATATTAGATCTGTAATTAGAGAAGTGCTTGGATAGTCGTCCACTAGTGGCTCTGTAGACAGTGCTACCTTCACACAATTGGTGACTATCACTAGGGATATAGGGAAAATTGTTTAAGATTTATTGAAAGAGTCCACTGGTTCTCATAAAGATGTAATGACAATGTGGATTACAATTTACAAAGGGTCTATACTAAACATTAGTTGAAAAATCACTTCAAACGTCTGTTAGAGAATTTGAAGCTGCCCGTAGTCACAGAAGTCTTCAGAGAACAATAGAGTAAGCTCAGAGAGATGACTCCAGCTTTGAACAAATTTATGGAGAAAAAGGATGACTTCATTCCTACTATGGAAGGAGGAGGAGGGTTTTCCATGGATTTCAGTAATCTCTTGTTTTTATTCTTATATGTAGATAGTACACCTATCATTGTGCCTCCTACCTTACCTAAAACTGGTTCTGCTGGTTCAACACCTCAAATGAGTCCTGGTCAAGCCATCAAAAGCATGACCCCAATGATCACTCAAAGGAATACCCATTACAGGCCAGGAATAGTTTTAGTTGATGGAGCACCTTTGATCATTTTTGGAGTACCCAAGCCTGCTTCTCAACCTACCAGCCTGAGTCTACCTTATATCCCAAAGGATAATTCCTAGTGAACATTCAGGATGTTGATTGAGTGGGTCTAGATGAATTTGATAGAAATTATTTGTACCTTGTATACTATTTTTGTAATCCTTATATAATCTTGAATCCTTCATATATAACTCATTTTCAATCTCTTTGTCTTAGTTTTTACCTGTACTACCTTCTTAATTTATTTTATACAATCCTTTGGTACATTCCTCACATCCTTGTCTTATACCTCCCTTCTTTTTTGCTAATACCACAAGGTTGAGAAATAATAAAGGGGAAGGATTATGATTACTTAATAAAAAGGGATATATGTCAGACATGGATATTAATATTTTATTTTGGATTTTCTAAATAAATTTTCTCCGATACATTTGAACTATTTTAGTCTGATGCATTTGAATTACCTTCCATAATTTGTGATTATCAAAAAGGGGGATATTTTTGGACTCACCTGTTTTGATAATCTCTATTATGATTAATTATGTTTTGATAATTCCAAATGATGATTATTGATTAATCTTTTCATTACTTTAGTTACTATTTATGTTCTTAATTATAAAATGTAAATACTGTTGAATATTTTCAAATGATATATCTTTAATTTTACAACATCCGGCTAATCAAATGTTCATTTACTTTGTTTTATTTATCCTAACGAATTCTGTGGATAGTTTGCATAGACAGACAAACAGTTACTGATACAGAATGCTCACCGGTATGCAAATAGTTACCATTGCACCTAAGATACTGATATAGTAAGTCTACCAGTTGGCACAAGTCGACAGATATAGAGTGACAGCTTCTGTTATGATGTCTACCTTTACAAGCTCACTAGTATGGGTCACTATTATACTTCTACCACTGCCGAGATCTACCGCTAGAGGAAGTCACTGCTAAAGGAAGTCACTGATAGAATAGAGCTACCGATTAAGGAAGTTACTGATCGAGAGAGTTACAACTACTAATGATAACAACTACTGATAGCAAGGAAGAGCCACCGATAGAACATCACCTATACAATGAGCCACCAACTGATACTTTGACCTACCACTAGAAGGAGATATCACTAGATGGAGCTATCACTAGAAGGATCTACCACTAGAAGGAGCTACCACTAGAAGAAGTTACCGCTATAAGGAGCTACCGCTACATACATCTACCATTACAAAGACAACCAGACACCTAACACTATGTCATTACTTTAACTTTGTTTATTATAAGCAACGGTCATATTTGGAAAATTTAATGAATCTTATATTAATTAATGATATTTGTTGACATGTTAAGAATCATACCTCATACTAATCATTCCTTTTGTCAGAGCTCAAGTTATATAAAAGGGAACCTCGAACTATTGGAGAAGTAGGTATGTAAGTCATTTCAATGAACATAAAAAACAAGCTTCTGTATATACAAAATGACTTAAATATTTTGAATAAGAAGCAAGAACACATGATGAGTCTGTAGAACCTGAACATTCAACGAGTAAAGAGCTTCAATGACTACACCTACCCTCAAGCTGATCATGCTGATCAACCTGGACCTAGATGTCAAAAACATAAATGACACTCTGTTTTTCTTCAATAAAATCACTGAAGTACTCAGATAAAATTATTATCAATACAAGGAGTCCAGAGCTTCACGTAGAACACATAGATAATTCTAAACTCGTATCTATTTGTTTATCTATTGTGTTTAATTTATTTACATTTTAAGCAGTGTGTTTTATATGTCTTTTAAGCACACAGTATCTCCAGTGATGAACTGGAGAATTTCTAAATCCTCACTCAATATTCCCCTTACACTCTAGTATCCCACATTGGATAGTGGTATAGGGTAAGTGTGACCTGGATAGCTTGTGTGTTGTTGTTCAGTTTTCCCACGTAGAACTATGGTAGAGGTGTGAGGACCTAGAAAATCTGTGTACAGTTGTAAAACCTCGATCCTCGGTGTGGATCATAGTTTATATAAAACTGTTTGAGAGGAATAAGACTCTGCTGGAGACTCAACCTCTTTTTTAAAACTGAGGTGCATTTTTATTTTAGTTAAAACTATATTGAATATTCCGCTTCTAAGTACTTTAAATATAAATCTATATTAATGTTACTCTGATAGTTAAACTATTAAGTGTTTGTATTTATTGTCAACTAGTAGTCTAGTTTCAAAATCTAATCTAATGTACAGATTATACCATTTATTAAATCCACATTCTCATGGGCTTCATTGAAGATCATACCATTTATTAAAACTATTGAAATAAAAAAATATTATTATAATATATAAATTTTGAGAACAAAGGAAAATTCAGTTTAATTATTTTTATAGAATAATGTAATAATATATATAGAATTTAATATAGCCATTATATATGGGGTTTGGATATATGTTTACTAGATTAATGGATATTGGGCATACGGGTATCAGATATTTGGTATTTGGATATATGGTTATTGTATATACATATAACCAAGAGGTATATTAAATTTGAGTAATTATTTGCAACTAATTAAAAATAATATATTTCATAGATAATAAATAGTAATGGTATGTCATAAAAATTGTTATTAAAAACATTTTTTAAAAAATATAAAAATTTTCATTACATATTTTTATTATATCTGTTTTAAAAATGATATTTTCTTGAGTCTACAGAATTATAAAAATATTATTCTACCATTTCATCTATAAAATTTAATAGTTATATGATAATTAATTTTAATTGAATGGGTCTAAAATCATTAAATTCTGAAAGATGATAATTTTCACAATAAATTTTTAATATGTTTTGTGTATTTTTTTGCAAAAAATAAATTAATCACTTTTAAATGATGATTTGATGAGATTTTAATGTTACAATATATAAAAATTTATATTAAGTATCAGTTATTTAGAAATTATTATAAAATTACATAAATTACAATTAATATTATTTAAATTCATTTTCCTTTATGAATTATTTATCGATATATTTTTTTTATTATTTAAAATTATAATCATTCATTATAAATTATATTTAATTTTTTATTTTTTTATTTTTATTCATTAAATTATGTAACATTGTAAATTTAAATTTTTTTCATAAATAGAAGATATACTGACAAAAAGTGCATGACATTAGTAAAATATAAAAACTATAAAAAGTTGAATATATATAGAAAGATGCATAAAAAATAATAAACCATAAAAAAAGTGTAAAATTTAGGAAATATAATTTAGACTTGATTTTCTTACACTAAGGGGACTCTAATCATTTAAAAACGACATTGCTTAATAATTATGTAATCGGACATTATAAAAATTCCAATTCCACTCACCCATTAAAGGAAATATACACTAAACCATTATAAAACTCACACTTATATGTTATAAAGTTAATTCCTTGTCATTTATATTTTAATCAATAATTTATAATATTTGTGCTGTGTTTGGTCCTATGAAGGAGGCCTAAACCTGTTTTTCTGTTGTAAATCATTTCTAGAAGTAGATAATTCATTAAATAATGTATTTATATCCTCACTATATTTACAACTTATGTTTCCATAAAAACCATTTATAAATATTTTTATCAACTATAATTATTTTCAACTAAAATAATGATGATTATATTATTATTATATTAGTATTATATATCTTTAGAAACTTATTTATTCCTTAATATAACTTGTACTTTTTCGGGATAGTTCAACTATCTACATGAACAATTCTATACTAACATTAGGATTTCAATCGTAAATAATTATCAACACATCAATAATGTTCATATATGACATTAATGAGATTTTTTTTGAATTTGAATTTTTAAGGAATGTGAAAATAAATGGAAATTATAACATAACTTTTTATAGATAAACTACCTAAACCATGGTCATTGTGGATTTTATTCTCACAGGCCAAACCCAAACTATAAGTTAAATGATAATGAGACTAAACATGTAACTGAATAAAAATCACTCCACAGTCATGAATAATGTAATAATCAAGAACATGATTTCAATTAAATAGTATTAACATCAGCATTATGAAACTTGTATGAAGAAATCAAAATTACTAACATATTATAGTAAAAATAGACTATATCCAACTAATATTAGTGAAATAAATTATTATAATTAAATAATATAAATTTTCATAAACATAAATATGGTTTTTAAATAAGAGATTAATAATTTTTACAATGTTATACAAGATTTTAAATCCTATACATGAATGATGGGAAGAATGTTAATTATTTATTTTTCAATTAACTTTGAAATTGAGATTATTTATTCACAAATTTCCATTTTGGAAAAATTTATGATATTTTAATATAAACAATTATATTTTATTCCCCTCTATTTATTTATTTTCCTCACATTTCTTCTTACCATTTCACCTTCCTTTGGTAAATAATTAGACATAAAGGTTTCTTGTAATTGGAGGCAAGCTTATCTGATCATTTTGGTTGATAATATTTATCATTATTTATCATATTTATTATTTTATATTATAAATGAAATTCTATACAATTTAATTTTATAATATAAATTCCTATTTTAATAGTATGTATTTTAAAAACAAAGAAAGTAATCATTTTAAAACATTTTTGGGCATTATAATTTTCTATTTCGGTACGAATTATTTAAAATTGTTTGAAAAGAATTTCTTTTTAAAATTTTATGCATAGTTTCATTTTTACTCCATATTATTTATATTTCATTATGAATTATGGGTAATGTAAATGCAATAAGAGATAAATAATTTCGAAATAAATATTTTATGGGATGTATATGAGATAACCAAATACAATCTATGTATTGGAACTAAATGGGTGTTTAAAATCATGGATAATGAGTTAAGAAATGTAGTTAAATATACATAAGGATTGATTACAAAAAGATACTTTCATGAAGAAGGAATTGACTATGAGGAATCATTTTCACTATTATCTATACATGAATCCACCATGTTGTCTCTTTCATGTGAATCACATTTTAATTTAAAACATAATCAAATGAATATTGGATCTGTAATATTAATTGGCGATATTATTAATGATTTTTTTGAAAAAACCCATGGATTTCAAACTCCTCATATTCTAAATCAACTTCCTAAATTAACAAAAGAATTATATAGTTTAGATTAATCTCATAGAAGTTGGTATTATAGGCTCAACTCATTTTTTACTTCAAAAGGTTTTACTAATGGTATAGTTGAAACAACATTATATATTAAAATAATTACAAAATTTTATTTTGTTATAAAATTTATATTAATGATATTTTTATATCATTATGAAATTTTTTTGTATTGAGTTTTGAAAAATTAAGCCCACTGAATTTGAACTGAGCTTTGATGGTAATCTTAAATTCCTTTTTTGTTTTCTTATTTTTCAATATATAGATGGATTTAGTAAAAAATTCCAATATGATAAAAATTTATTTATGATTTTTTGGTATAGATATCACTAATTGTAGTGATACTCCAAGAAGTAAAATGTATAAATTGAATCTTGAGGAGTCTTTGAAATGGTAGGCATGATTTTAAGGTTATTATAATTATGTTTTAGCCATCCGAATTTATGTTTTATTGTGTGTATGTGTAGTCATTCTCATGAAAACTCAATTTGGTTAAATTTTGTTGTCATAAAAATATTTTTTAAATACCTAAAAAATAATCCCAATATATGATATTTCTAATATAAATGGGGGTAATCTGCTTAAATTATAATGAAATCTAAACATCTTATTCCAATATAGCCTTTTGTGGAATTATATATAGCATCCCTAGAGTGATGACATATGATGAAGATGATATGAGATTCCTGAATAAATTATGGGTAGAGAAGTGGACATGAGGTTGGATTATATGTGATAATTAACTATATTATGGGTATGTCAGGATCCATGAGGCTAGATATCAGGGGAATCAGTAAGGTATGGCTGTGTAAGGGAGCTGGAATGTGCTACCTATTACAAAATTTCCATTAATTAATATTTAATAACATTTATTTCCATTTGAATGTGGTACTTTTTTCATCTGAATTATTCCACCTAGAAGACTTCCAGTGGAGTGTTATCAGTGCCGAGATTTCATGCATCTTGATCATGCATGTGATGAGGCCACTTTGGGTCAAGATATTACCCTTTAGGGCCCTGATGATCATGATCCATAGGTTGAGACATCGGTGTAGGTTTGTATCCACAACATTCTGAAAAACAATTCCATGGATATATGAAAAATATAGTGTGAGTTTATTTTTTTTCATATATGTTATTTATAGGGGGTTTTTGAAAAGACATATATGGCATATTTGACTTGTGAGTTCCAGTTTCTACCCCCATCATTAATATTGGAAATGGGTAGACTGTAGTAAGTAGTAAACTATATAAAAACTGTATAGTTGATTTATCGATAACATGATACACTCACAATCTAGAAGGTAATTTTAGAAACTTATATGATTCGAGGACTGGATGTGAACTGGTTGATGAATATGTATATGTTTGTAGACATGAAAAACTAGTCTAGAATGATTTCAAGGATATTTTCATTATGAACATTTTACCTAAGAAGATATGGGAGGATAGTTCCTATGATTTCAAAGACATACAACATGGATATGCATTAGTTATGGATTATTCATTCAAATTTCATAGACATGTTCCATATATTCACCCGCTATGGTGGATGACGATATTTCATGGGAGGGAAAATTTGTTGGTATACCACATGTATTAGAGAAATGGATCGAATCAGTGCATAATATTTTTGATCAATAAGAGTCACACGAATGTTAGAGGGGTATGTTAGTGAATTATATGCTTAGAGGACCAAAAATCACTAGTTAGACATATAGGTGTAGGTTGGATGAGATGAGGGACTGCATTGGATGTATTTGGAGACCATGATCTTTGATAACTTATTCAATCAAATATTTATTTAATATAGATAAAATGAGATCATGAACATATATTAATGGTATTCATTAGTTATGGATTATGAGTAAGATTTAATATTCCCTTAAAAATTTTCTCCTGCTATAGTGGGAATTGAAATCACAAATGTGAGACAGTTCGAGGATTACTTGAGGCACGCCATCAAGGATTAAGTGAATAAATACAGACCAAACAATTTCTCATATGTAGTGAATATGGAACTCATAGCTAACAAAAAACAAGACATACTTGTCATATTCAAATTGGGAGACAACATCATGTAAGATTATAGAAGATCTATAGGTGACTAAAAGTGATTCTGTGAGGAGATTCCGTAGGATAATCAAGATAGACACAAAGGTAGAACACCAAGGTGTGTTTCTTAATTTCTCTGATAAAAGTTCCAGAACACATGACATGTTTAAAATTTTTGTGGGTGGTATCCAATGGAGTGATATTCATGTGGTCATATGTGGCATTTGGAGCAGTTCTATAGGTATCTTCCTAGACAGTTGGGATCCAGTGACCGAAAAGACTCATGAATATAAGGTGGGACTAGTAGTGTTACCCAGAACTGGTGTCTAGTGTTCAACTACATGTAATGGTAATGGAATAAAGAGAGATACTCATTATTGGAATCAAAAGATGATACATTGGGCGACTCCATATGGAGGTCGGGTATCATGTACTAAGGATTCAGGCTATGTGCATGTTTTTTATCAAGCAGGTTCAATGCATTCCCTGGAGATTATGATAGTTAGAGGCATACCTTCATCATTGTGTAAAATTCTATTTTTTCTTGTGGTCATTTTTATTACACATGGTGTAAACACTATTTTTGACTAAACATGTGTTGGTAAAATGAAAGACTCGGATATGATGTGTGATATGTATTAGGTGAATAGTCATCTTAACTATGATTGGAATTCATATATGTATATATATGATTCTAGATTATTTTTTAAAAACTGTTGTGATGAATGCCTTATTGTAATCGGATGACATGTGAGACTCATAGGTGTCCTCTATGGAACACTAACGAAATGGAAATAAAATCTAATTTTGGAAAAGATAGGTTTCATGTGTGGAACATGTTCGAATTGATCACCAAATAAGTTACATAAATTATAGTATAATATGGGAGGACTTTCTTTTATCAAGGGTGGTTATTTGAACCGTAATAATGTTTAATTTTTGTGTCATAATGGGACATGGAATGTAATTTTGATGGTAGGGAGTTCCATATGGTAAATTATCCTACGACATAATAACTGGGTTAGATTGTGGTGATGTTCAATAACAGCTCTTATTGATACCGCATAGCTCATGGAGGATCTATTTTAAGAAGGATAGATTATACCATCTTGAGTTTTTGAATAGGTTGTAATTTCCACAATTTTTTTGGAATTTTTATATTGGTGGTTAAACCAAATTTATTTTAGTTTTCTAGAACATAATTTATATAATTCTATTGATACTATTTGTTTTTTAGGTTGTTTTTAAGGATTTTTCGGTGCCGTGGGGATTAAAACGGGGTTTTGGTGTGTCTGTTCACATTAACAATTTTTTAATAGGAAAAGATTGACCGAAAAAGATAAATTTAAATGTATGGACTTATGGGGTAACTATAAATGTTTTCTAAAGTAATTCTCTACGGGTACACATAGGGTGGGAACAGTTTTTCAAACTATGTGTCTTATCCTCCACTCATTGTTCCAATCAAGCTATGGAAACATACATGTGGGGAGCAGTATGGACAAATTGTGCAGCCAAATTGTGTGATCTATTTTAAGGCATTGACCTATTGGAAACTATTTCTTCATGTTTGGTACATGGTTATTTGAATAATCTTAGTTAATAGTGTGCATATTTTTAAAATGGGAAATTTTAGTTTTCTCACCCTTCATTATGAATGCTTCCTCAAATTTTCAACTCCCACGAATTTTATTCACCTCCAATAGTCATGGAGCTCCAATTTTCCACTCCCTAGGATTTGAGGATAATCCTCATATAATAAATTAATTCTAGATCCATGGTGTGAGTTAGAAGAGTAGTGGTAAGGAATTCCCCCCTATTTCTTTTATTTCTTATTTATATCTCCATATATAAAACTAAAACTGTGTAATCTATTTTTTCTCATGTTCACAGAATTTGTCTAAATACCATTTCCTATCATATTTTTTTTAGTTATAGTCCAATATTCAATGAGATGGGGCCTAAAAGTACATTTTAAGTTCTTCCATTTTTTATCATTGTATTTAATGGTGTTTGTTGTGAATAATTTAATGTACGTTTTGGGTTGACTTGGTGAGACCCAAAATAAATTAAGGATTTCATTTAAATTTATAATTTTACATTATGATATTATTTTGGGTATTATTTATTTATTTATATATTCTAATCTGGGTTGGGGTATTTTCATTGCTATATACGATAAGCTAGTTTTTTATTTTATATTAATTAATGTTGATATGAATGATTTGGTATCATGGGAAGTTGACTAGAATGACCTAATTCAGTAATGTGTTGTTGACCCCCAGGGCTGAGATGACATTGTTTATCAGGATGATGGAGTGGGTCGAGATATATTTGATGATGTAGATCACTACATTGAGTTGATTGGGTTGTTGGGATTCAGGAGAGATTTCTTTTAGGCTAAGAGAATGCCATATGAGACATGGGGTGTTGTTGCCCATCTGGATTATGGCGATGTTGTATCATGTGGAAATGTGGATATTGGAATTTGTGGAAGAAGTATTTTTTATATCCACTCATTGTTGTTCAACAACACACTGTTGGAGAAATGTGTATATATATAGAACATCATTGAGGTGGTAATGACCACTCATTGTTGGTGGGGGCCTCCTTATAGATTCTGGAATATGAGATGTTGTTGACCATTAGTTATCAAGAAGGTGCACACCATAGAAATCTAATATTGATGGTGATAGACCATCAAGAGATGGTGTTGACAACATTGGTTGTGGGATAAGGCTCCCCTTTTTATTTGAGACCAATGGGTTGAGATTATTAGGTTATGTATATTATCATTCCTTAGGAAATCATTATATTCAGACTACCCTGATTTTTTTATAAAATCATGGATAGATATATCTTTTGTAGGAATATCCTAACGTTAAGGTGATGGTTACATTATTAGCACATTTATGATGGTTCTTGGACTTATTAATGGGCATGTCAAGGGATGCCAACCAAAAAACGTTTTCAATTTTTTTACTATTATTCTATATTATTTTAAGGAAACTTTACCAATTTTTGAATTTTTAATATAAGGTTTGAATGGAATTTTTTTTTTCATTTTCAAAATAACCAACTTTGTCACTTTTTTTAAAAAACGAATGAAAGGAATGTTTTTTTAAATATATGTAGCATCAATGAAATTTTCTACCACCATGAATTCAAAATGATTTAAAGATTCTATTTCAATATTAAAACATTATTTTGAAGGAAATATATTTCATTTAGAATTATATAACATCTTTTGAATAAACAAACATTTCAAAGGTAAAAAGGTTATTTTTCTCATGAATTATTTTGAAGTGATTCCTAAAAATTATTTTATATATATTACAATATTATTTTAATAAAATTATATATATCTAGTAATATTTCTCAATGCTAAAATTAATACTCTTTATAATAATGGTTTAGGTTTCGTATAGAATAATAATTATGAAACCAATTTATTTTCCATGTGTTATCATATCATTTAATTATGTTTATGAAACACATATCATTCCATATGTTGTGACATATTGAATAACATACGTTATTATGGGACAAATATATATGATTTTTATTATGTCAAGGGTGGGAGCTATATCAATCTCAATCTAATTGAGTAATGATTTATATATCATGAGATATACATTGCTAGAATAAGTAGTGAACTTGGTTCACTAAAGGACTTTGTCTGCTAAAATATTCTTAGGAGAAAACCATGACTGCAAAGATAGTCGTGGTAGTGATCCATGAGTAACATGATGGTATGGGTAGTGAACTTGGAATCCATTTTATATGTTTATGTGCCTTCCACAGTTCTATGTTTTATTTTTATATTATTAATTAATGAATTTTTCTCTTGTATACCTTATAATTTATATATTATGAACCACCACTATTTATGAAATCAATCACTTATTTGATATTTCATATGTATGATATGATTTTTAATTTTTATCCCTATGATATCATATACATAGGTTTGGGTTATGCTTATGTATATCATGTTTTTACCCATACAGATCATTTTCCTTCACCGATTATTATGTTTCATTTCACCATGACATAATGAAATTTATAAATTATGATATGTCAAAAAGGGTTTTATTTATAGAGAAATATATTGGGAAATTTGTAGATATCTTATGAACCAGTTGTTTATGATTCCAAGTCATCAAAGGAAATAGACTAATATAGTCTTTGAGAATCTATTTTTGTAATTAATGAAATGTTTTATAAAAATGGAATAATGTCAACATAAATTAATCATGGGTGGTTATAGTTTGTACCAATGAAATTTTTTAGTCAAAATTTAAAATCGTGGATAACAAAAAAAATTATAATCCCTATGGATATTTCTAATGATATTTCTATCGACGTCTCTAAGGATAAGACTATGTATAAGTTACAATACTAGAATTTTGGTAAAAATCTGGGATATACTAGGAATATTCTTATACTGTTATATATTTAAATTATTTTCCCTTTATTTTGTGTGTTTCCCACTATTAATGCTTTTATTAAATTATACTATTTTTTTATTAATGGTTGATACCCATATGAACTGTGTTAATGATGAATGCAACAGGGAATTAAAAAAATGAATTCTTATGTAAGAAAATGTCATGGGAGATGGAATGAAAGATCTTATTTGTATACTCACCAAAATCAATGAATCATTATTGACTTCAAAATGGGAATAGTGGGGAACAACATTCTGTTGGGTCCATTATTATTCAATTTTAACCTTTTTTAGTAGGTCTTATAGTACACTTGTCACAGAATAATGGATTGGAACCAATGAAAACATATTTCCCATAAATTAGGGTTCATAACATAAAAAATCCATTTTTTATATTTCTTATTTAAATGGATATGAATAAAAGTTGTGGACTCAAATCAATATTATGATGCAGAAATATAAAATTGAATACATGGATTGGGATGAGTTCAAGAAAATTATCTTTATTTATTACATTCCCCATGTTATTCATATAAATATTGAGAAAGATTAACTTTAGTAAATAAAATGGATGATGATTTTTTTTCGAACCTATGTGGATAATTTTGCAAGATGTTAAGGGTAAGCTTCTAGAATTATCTTCCAACTTCAATTAATTTACATAAATCCCATAGCATCTTAAAACCATGTTTTTAAAGGGCAGTATTTATAAGAGACATCAATAGCTATAAAGTGATCATGCATTATAATATCATGGTGTAAATAGAGGCAATAGTATAATATAAATCTAATTGAATTAAAAAGAAACATAATGTTGATATGAAAGAAAAATCTAAAAAACATAGAGAATATAATATTATGTTTCCCTTATGCTCATTGTGTGGAAAGAAAAATTAAGGGAATTTTCTTAAGGGGAATGAGAGATTATTTATGTGACATAAGGAAAGTCACATGGAATTTGATAGAATAATTGATGGAAAAATAAATGTAATGATTGAAATAGAGAGAAGAATACACAAAAATCACCCCTATATATTAATTATTCAAGTGTAAGGAAAATGTCCATTACAATAATTGGTGGAAAAATATATGGGTTACTGATAATGATATGAAATTTGAAAATCTTAAATATAGTGATAATGGGAAATCTCTTGCTGTAAATATTGGTTATTTGGGGCATGATAATAATGTGGTCGATGGACTGAATGAAATTGTATTGAAATTCCTGAATAATGTAGTGGAAATAATGTTGTGTTTTTAAAACAATAATTAAATATATATGTATTTATCCACTGTAGTGTTTCCACAAGGATTTGAAATCATTTCTTGAATATATAGAGTAACCACTAAATGTTAATGAGGTGGTATGGTGATTGTATTTAGGATAACCATTAATTTTTGCATGATGTTTTCAATAATAATTAGATAAATAGATGTATGATTTTGTGATAGGATAAATGGGATAATATTGATAACCTTTAAAATATATAGTAATATGAAGACATAAGGGTTTAAGGATTGAGAATCTAGTTTTATATTGGAAGTAACGATTTAATTTTTTATGTAATTCAAGATTTCACTATGGTTTTATTGTAGTTAAGGACAATATAATATTTAATGAGAGTACATGATATTGGTTTATAAATTTTTTTGTGTAACAATTATGAGCTACATCATGTTTTTTGGGGGATTAATGGTGAGTTTATTTGTGAAAGTTAGTTACCATCGTTAAAAAATCATGGTTTTTAATATTCTCGAAGGATAATAAAGGTAACCATTTATTAAATTCATCTTTGGTTAATAATTTTTTTTTTCTATACATATTTTAATGTTTTCATAATAGAAACATTTTGGTATCCATTTTGGTGGGATGTTAATCTATCATTATCTATTTTTCATTGTATACTATTATTCATGAATGAAAAATTCACATTTGTTTCTTGGAATAAGGGATGAATAGAAAATTGATTAAGGCACACCAAAAGGATCATATTATGATTAATAAAGTAGTTAATTATTATTATAAAAAATTCATTGACTATAGGAAATGGATATTGAGTCCAAAAAATTTATCCTATTACATTATATTTCGTTGAATTAAATGGTCCCTTAGATATTTATGTAGTTATAGAATAATTATTGTAAACTTTCTCTTAGCCATGTTCTTTATCACTCTCAACCAAAACATAATGGTTTGATTCAATTCCATGTCATTTTTTTCACCTTCCACAAATTTTTTCCAATATGTAATCCTTGTTATGATCTAAATTGGGTAAATATTATGTTTCTATCTTTGATTTTTTTAAATTATGTTTTTTTATTAATTTTTATGATGTGTGTTACTATAAATTTAACTATCATGTATTGATACTTTGATATCCTAGAGGGATTCGATGATGAAATTATATATATGTGTGGTATATTATTACATATAAATATATTCATGAGATATTTTTATTAAGAATATGATTTCATTGAAGTCTTTAATTACATTCAACTCAATATTAGCATGTCTTTCATGCAACACTATATTTTTTGAAAAATTAACTTTATTTAAATATGATTATAAATTGGATTCTAAATTAGAGGGTATGAATAGTATTAACCATATTATGAAATTATATGATTCATAAGATGAATTTAATATTCCCTAATTATTTATAAATGAATAAATACACAATTGATTATAATGACATATATTTTTATTATCATTATCCCAATGTCATTTTTTCATAAAAAATTTATTGAATAAAATAAATTTAATGAAAGATAGTAATTATATATATGTAATATATATTATATTGAACATTTAAAATATTTATCCAATTTATTATATAAAAATATGATAATAAAAAACCCAATTTTATGCATAAAAATATATATTTTTTAAAAGGAAAATTTTACCGACAATTAATAGAGAACCTATTTTATTAATAATTATTAAAAATTTTAAATATTTTATTAGGAAATATAAAATTATTATTATTATGTGGAATATTAAAATTTTCAATAGTTTAATTTTTTATTTTTTCATAAGTTTCTTGTTTTGATCGATTGAATAAAAATAAAAAAAATTATTTGAAAACTTGTATTCTCGTCGAAATAAGTTACAATGATAAAATATATTTTTGATTTGTCTTAAAGAAAAATGAGATAAAACTATTTCCATTTAAGCTAATTTAAGTCTATGGTATCAATTTTATATTTAATTTATATATAAACATGTTTAAATCTTTTTCATGTCTTAACATTAACAACCAATTTTCTCACCCTTTTAAGAGGATTAATTAAAATTAATAACTAAAAATTATATGCATTCAAGTTTTAAAATTTTGTTTCTTATATTTAATTATTTTTCCAATGTTATGTAAATTGTTTTTTTTTATTTTTGAGTATTATGAATCATAACTTTAATAATATTTTATTAACATAGTAAAATATATATGAGGTAATGAATTGTAAAAAATAATTATAGAAACAATAAAAATTACGATAATATATTTCCTAATTTCATTATATGTTTGGGATTAAATAAAAAACATTATTTGGATGACATTATATGTTATTAATGAACATCAATGAGAGTAACTCATTTGTTATATTTTATTTAAGGAAAAGATAAAGATTCCATTCTCTTATTTTTGATAATGATATAATTTTTTAAAAAATGTTACATAGAAGATAAATTCAAATATAAATATTGATTTTGACAATAAAATATTTTTATTTATCATGTTATTTATTTTTAATTCTTAGAAAATAAATGAATTCCATGATATCTTATTCAAAGATGATGTATTTATCATTTAATTAATTGAAATTAAAAATAAATGATATTCAAAATATTAATATAAATATATTTTGAAACAAATATTGTCATACAAGAATTTTAAATATTAATTTGACTTGTTATAGATAATTTAATGATGTTTTTTTTGAATATTTAATGTTGTTATGATATTTTTCAAAAAGAAAAATAATGAATAGTGTTAAAATAAAAACTAATGATATATTAAGAATTTATTTTTTTATTTAATTATTTAAAAATAAATAAAGTGGGATTTTATATGGTATAAAATATTTTGTATTTACCATTTATGTCAAAATGGAAATTTATATGTCAAAATTAAATTCTCTTAACATTAAAATCATTATTAACGTTGTTAAAATTAAAATATCATAACTAAGGGTGATTAGAAAATATAAAGTTATAAATTACATCAAAACCTTTCAAAATTTTATTTGAAAATGGGATTACAAATATATATCATATTATATTATAAAAAATTTCATTTCAGATGTATATTTATTGAGTTTTAATTTCTTATAAATTAATATTTTTGAGATTATAAATGTCCCTCTCAGTATTATTATAAAAGTGAACGAACTCCCTCAATTCATCAAATCCCTTTTAGAATATAAGATCTATTATAAACTTTGAAATTTAAATAATCACCTCCCCTATACACATTATAGTGGTTCTAGTATTCATTATGGACCAACTCTAGTATCCTTTAGTAGAGATTTGAGGGAGTCCTTCAGAAAAAGTGGTATTCATTCTAACTAATCATTCTATTTTAATACGCGTCTCTACCACATTTAAATCAATGATATATATCATAAAATAATAAATTATAAATTATAAATATTCATAAATCTGATTTTTATTACTAAAATAAATTTATAAATCCACATTCCCTTCAGGAAAGATATGACAGTACTGATCCTATGTACATATGACATAACTTCTCCACGTAGTGAAATACTTCATTTTCCATCACAAGTTGTTATGGGGAAAAATACGATGGGTCTAACAATTTTATATGTTATATATTATATAAATATTCTTTCAAAATCATAATTACATTTCTAATTATTTAACAATGATTTAATATTTTGGGAAAATGATAGCAATACTCGTGTGTATGTATAGCTTACCATCTCCATAATTGGATGTGATTCAGTATTCACCTATATTTAACATGGATGGTAATAAGGTTTAATTTTATGAATCTATATATATGTGTTATATGTGACAATAAATAATTCGTTAATGATAATATATCATATCATTTTTATTATTTTACTCGTACAGAAAATGAAAATGGCATTCATGCGTACATATGGCCTACGGTATCCACGAATATTTTATTTTCTATCTCTAATATTACTTTAAATAAATATGAATAAATATATATTTAATATAAATGTCATATTTAAATCATTATTATTAATATTCGTAAGATGAAATCATGATCTATCAATGATTAACACGGATAACAAGTCAAAACATTATCGAAAAACAAAGAAAATATTACGAGAAGCGTAATATTAACAACTAATTATTATTAAAAGGGTAATATTATGGCATAAGTAAATAATATATTATACATATATATATAGAAATATTATTTTTTGGTATATGTATAATAGAATTATATTTATTATAAAGGATATTTTGACGAGTTTGAATGTAGTCCAGACATAAGGTAATGGATTTTTGTGTCACCTTTATTTATCTGGGACATATGACTTATACACTACTTGTTTCTTCTAAATGGTGTGTATAATTCCCATCAATTATTTTCATTAGTCATATAGAGAATATAATTATATTTTCATATAAATTTAATACTATTTCAATCATAGAAAATAAGATTCTATAAATTATAAAGTAATGATTATTTATTTTAAGATCCCAACCATATTTGGGAATATTTCATTTTAATCATTTATTTGGGAATATATATATTTCATATCCATGTTTTGTAAAGAAATTAATCAATTATATGAAAAGTATCATATGGAAATTTTATTTCATTTTTAACCATTTTTGACTTCTTACTAGTTTGTTTGAATAAAATATTTGTCCCATTTTTCAAATAAGTAACATTGTAAATTTTCTAGAAAATGTAACAAATGAATAGATTTTTATGCTTATATAGATTTAAAAAAAATTCACCCTCAATAATTTCATATGTTTTTGAAGCATCCTATAAAATATTAAAACAGATAAAATAAATTCTACTCAGTAATTAATTTTATGTGATTTTTAAGAATTATTTTCCATATATGATAACATTATTTATGGAAATACTATTTTACATGGGATATACTTTAATTATTAAGTTTTTTATATGAATAGAATATTTTTATTATGGAATGATATTTATTAAACCATTTATTTCACATGGGTTATGTTATGATTGAATTGGTTTTATGAAGCCCGATTTATTAAATGGGTTATGATATGATTAATGATATATGTTCTTATGGAACACAGATGTATTGTTTTTTAATGTGACTGGTGGAATCTATATCTCACCCAAATTCAATAGATAAGTATTTATAACTCATTAGATAGACATGACTGGAATGTGGAATGATCTTGGTTCAGTTAATGATATGTTCTACTAAGATGGTCCTATGATTGATGCTTGACTAGTATGACGGTCATGTGAGTGAACTATGACTACTAAGATGGTTTTGGGAGTTATCTCATACTAATAAGAAGCTATTTTAATTAATTCCTTCACTACTACAGAAATAATTTTATATTCTTATGTGTCAAAAAATCACTATGCCTTTTTTATATGTTTTTCATTCATGTCTTCTAGTCCTGCAAACCATATGATTTTTCACCTTTGAACTGGAAATATATATGAATTTATCCATTTATTTGATCATTCATATGTAGGGTATGATCATCAAATTCATTATTATAATCTCATACCATTATTTTAATGTTTTTTTCATATATCCCTATTTACCTTTATTGAGGATCTAAGATCAACCTTTATCATGTTTCTTTTCCCTAGGAGATGAAAAATGGTGTTAAGTATGACATTCCAAAAAGAGATCTAGTTATGATGAAATAAGAAGATGTGTTCTGAACTAGTTGTTTATGATTCCACATATTGAAATGAACTAAAAAAATTTGGTCCTTAGGTGTGTGTTTGTTTAATATATGAAATGTCCTAGAAAAATTATGTAATGTCAATATATGTTAGGTCATGTCACGAATAGTCCCCCGGGGCCGGTTCGGTGACTACCACAATCCTGCCTTCCATTGGCTTGAGGCTGGTGACTAGCACTAAAGGCGTATTTCCCTAAATTTGGGAAGGCATTGCCATTATAACCTTTAAACACACACAATAGATCACAAGATAGTAACAAAACACTATGTAATACTATATAACTAAAGGGTGATGAAGAGTAAAAGGGGCTGAAAATACAATCCTAACTGTAAAGTACAAGGAACTGGAAGTAAAAATAAAAAAGAATAAAAGAAAATATTTTTTGGGTAGTCCTCCGTGATTCCTACCTAAAGGGTAAGTACAGATAGCCTCCTAATCACTCCACGTATGTCGGTATCCTCCGTGTACCGACTCGTCGTAAGGTCCACCAATGGGTACCATCCATTCCTGGAATGCTCGGCCTCAATCAACATTTTACGTCATCTGAAACCAACACAATGAGGTGTGGACATACCCCATGCATGGGTGAGTATAACAATACTCCATAGGGACCCCGAGACCCTCAGGGTCTCACAAAATCCAACAAGGATAAACCACAAGTTATGAAATCAACATATAACAACACTTGGGTATATGCCCATTCATATATGGAAGTTATCAAGTAATCCATCTCAATCATGAGGAGAACACAAAAGTTACTGACTCAGCTCACACGGGTATACAACTTTTGTAGAGAGATATGGATGCTCAAATGTAGCCATTGAATCATCTACTCTATCGAACCCACGTAGGATCATGGTACAATAGTCAGAGCTGTCAAACCCACACATGATCTAGGAATAGTAGTCAGAGATGTCGAACCAACACTAGATCCTGGAATAGTAGTCAGAGTTATCGAAAGTAGACGGGATCCTGGAACAGTAGTCGGAGCTGTCACACCCAAAAAGGTTCTTGGAACAATATTCAGAGATGTCAAACCCACATGTGATCCAAGAACAGTCGTCAGATAATGGCTAGCCACAGGGTTTCCGCACAAGGAATCTTGATTCATGTAAGGTCGACTCTTCAATCCAAGTGTCGATACATCAAATTCCATGAATACCCATGAAAAAATAACCTAATCGTCCACCTCAACATAGGGTTCTCAACGCAAAAGATGGTGCATCAATCAGACGCCCGATCTGATAGTTATTAGCCTTTTAGTCCTGGGTCCCGAATGGATTCATACAAAATCCAACCTAACCTTATCTCAACTATACCCCAATATCTAGTGGGATATACTCTAGGGTACCGTCACGCCGAAATATTTCCAGCGCCACTGATGGTTCGACAAATTGACGTCTGGTGCCAAAGATAAGGCCGAAAAATGTAAAGGGGGTCGCAGTGGGCCTAGGTCCAGTCTGACCCGGTCGGACTGACCCAGCCTAACATAGTCTAAGACAACCCATTCGGATCGTCCTGGCCTGCTAGGCCCATACTAGCATACTATGAGTAGTTCAAGGGCATGGAAAAATCGCGTGGGTGGGGACCTGTCGCGAGGGCACAGACTGAACGCGGGTTGGTGTAAGGGCGGTTCGGCCCGAAGGCGCTGTGAGGGGTGTGGAAGTCCGGAATGGCCAGGAACATGTGGGGTGTTTCTTTGCAGCTCTGTCTGGTTGGTCGAGGCCGGTTCGTCTAGCACCGCGAGGGGCATGGCTCTGACGGCTCGGCCCGGATGGACAAATCATGTTCGTCCAGTGCCACGAGGTGCGCATCTCGGGCAGCTCGGCTCGGATGGCTGAAGCCGGTTCATCCAACGTCGCGAGGGCCGTGGCTCGGGCTGCTCGGCCTGGATGGTTGAGGCAGGGAGGTGGCCAGGCAGGCCGGCGAGCAATCAGGTGGCAGCCTGGAGGTGGTCGGGCAGGCTGGCTGGCGGCCGAAAGGCGGACGGGCGGGCCGGAAGCATGCTAGCTGGCTGCTAAGAGGAGGACGGGTAGGCCGGTGGGGGCTCGACTATGTCCAGTTCAGACAGTGGCAGTGCGGGATGTCGCGGGGGTGTCTTTGTTCACAGAGGCCACGGTTAGCATGAACTTTTTCATTTCCTCCTTCATCACCTCATCGCTTCATCTCCATGCCATAGGACATCACAAAAGAGATCGATAGAGGGTGTCGGGCCATGTATGTTTGGCCAATACCATGTACATTTTAGGTGGTATCAATCATTCCTTTAGAATGAACCACACCAAACTACCCATAAAAAGAGAGCATCCTCATTCTTCGTTTTGAAGGAAAAGGATGAACATGGATCATAAATGAAATTAAACCCCTACCTTTGTACGTTGTTTGACGAAGAAGTCGTGGGAAGAAGACCGCATTGTCGTCATTCGTCACGTCTGCCACACACATCCAATCCAAGCTCATGGGTCAGTTCATTGACAATGATGAGGAGGGAAGATCGGTTGAACACATCCCACATCGAAAGGAAGAAAGTCAAATATGCTCCACACCGGTGTTCTTCATTGGAAGAACGTGTTCTTCGTTCTTCGATCATCGTTCATTGTTATTCATTCATTACTGGTGAGAGCATTTCTCCCTAAGCTTTCTATCTTCTCCCAAGTTCCACGAAAATACAAATTCCAACCAAAATAATAGATTGTGATTTCATATTAATCTGTTGGCACAATATTCAAATTGGATGAATTATTTAAATGGGCTCCACCTAATTAATTCATGAGGTTGGCACAATTTAATTTAATGAGGAGGATTGACACAATTTAATTTTTAGGGGAGTCGAGAGGTTTTTCACTCCTCTCATTAATAGGGGTCGGGTGGTACCCAATCCTATTATTCAAAATGTGAGGTTATGTGGTCTCGGGTGGTCCCCACAACATTAACCCCACATGGGAGGTTGAGGTGTGGTGGTCCCCACCACCATAACTTCTCATGAGAGGTTACGGCCTAGTCCCAACATCCATCCCCCACATGGAGGTTATAGTTCTAGTTGGTCCCACCTCCCAACAGCCACATGGTTGTTGGTAAAATAAAAATAAAGTGTCAGACACATTTATTATTATTTTAATATTTCGCGTAAAAACAAAAACTATCTTTCATTCTCAACCCACTATCGTCGAGGTGAAAGTCTTCCTAAGCGATTATCGGCACTGCGAGTTCAACGGGGCCCCCAGATGTCAATTCCGAGAAAGAGTTCAAAAGATATAAAAACCCTCACGTACATTTACTGAACGTACCCGAACAAATCATCAGAAATTGATTCCAAGAACACTGGACCTCAGAATCATACGCCATCAATTTTTGTGGACTCATAAAATTCACATTTAACTAATCAAAATTACATGGAAATTGTGGGTCTTCACATTCTCCCCACATCTGGGCTCTACATCCATGTAATCCACAACTCATAACTAAGAGAACATGTAGCGGTACTGAGCACGCATTTGAGCCTCCCACTCCCATGTGCTCTCATGGAGGTTCTCATGCTGCCAGAGAACACACACCATAGGTATAAACTGTCCACATTGGACCCACTCCTCTCGATCCATAGTCTCTATTGGAACCTCGATAAAAGTCTCCCCATCGTCGACGTGAAGCTCGCCATGGTCGATGATGTGATAAGGTTCATTCACGTATCTCCTTAGCTGGGATTGTTGGAAGATGTCGTGCACCCGGTGCAACTAAGGTGGAAGATCTAAGCGGTATTCCACCTCACCAACTTTGATGAGGACCTAAAAAGGGCCGATGAATCTTGGATATAACTTTCCAAATTGGACAAATCTTTGTAAACCTCATCGAGGTGAGACTCGTAGAAAGGCGTGGTTTCCATCCTTGAACTCTAGTGGTCTCTATCTCCTATTATCATACGAATTATGCCTGCTCTGTGTCGTTTTCATCCACTTCTGGATGATCTGCACCTTCTCTATGGTAGCCCGTACCATCTCTGGTCCCATGAGTGCTTACTCCCCTTGTTCAGTCCAGCATAGAGGTGATCTTCAAGGTCGCCCGTATAATGCCTCAGAAGGTTCCATCCCAATGATTGGGTGATAACTGTTGTTTTAAGGAATCTTCACCAAAGGTAAGTGATCCTCCCAGCTACAACCGGAGTCGAGGACACAAACACGCAACATTTTCTTGAGCTTCGGAATGGTCTTCTCGGTCTGACCATCCGTTTGAGGGTGGAAGGCGGTGCTCAAACAAAGCTGCATCTTGAAAGCCTCCTGCAACCCCTTCCATAGTTGTGATGTAAATTGTGAATCACAATTGAATAAAATAGTAGAAGGTACTCCGTGTAGCTTCACAATCTCATTCACATAGATTCATCCCAAGCTCTCTACTGAACTCTGCTCTCTAATTGGTAGTAAGTGGGCCAACATGATGAGTCGTTCAACAATCACCCAAATAGAGTCATGTCACCTGGATGTATGTGGAAGTCATATCACAAAGTCCATGGATATCCCATTCCACTTCCACTATGGGACCTCTAAAAGATGAACCAAGCCTACTGGTACCTGATGATCCAGCTTCACTAGCTAAAAAGTGAAGAACTAAAAGGAAAACTCTGCAATTTCTTTCTTGATTCTTAGCCACCATTGCTATCGTCAAACATACGGATACATCATCGCCACTTAGGGATGTACTGTTTGAGGGGATGTGTGAAACTCCTTCAACACATCCTCTTGAATGGACATTTTTACCATGGTACATCCTCTGAAGAGGATGACGTGCTCCCCAACTTCAGAAAATCCACCAAGTTCTTGCCCTATTTATATCTGAGCATGTTGTGTCTCATTGTCAGCATCCCCATGCTGAACTTCCCTGACTCGCAGGAGAAGTGGGGGAGTGATCGTAAGAGACTGCAGCAAAGCTGATCCATCCTTATCAACAATGTATATCTGCAATGCAACCAGCTACTATGTCACCTCACCTAGTAGTTGTATACCAGACCGCTTGCTGAGCGCATCAGCAACAATGTTACCCTTACCAAGTGTATAGACAATCTAGAAATCATATTCCTGGATGAACTGAATCCAACATCGCTATCTTAGGATCAGGTACTTCTGAGAGAAGATATACCTGAGACTCTTGTGATCAAAGTACACAGTAAAAGGCTCTCCCATTAGATAGTGCTGCTAAATCTTTAAGGTGAAGACCACTAATGCTCAGTTCAGTTCATGGGTAGTGTAGTTCTACTCATGTTGTCTCAGTTGTCGAGAACCATAAGCGATCACTGCTTGCTCCTGCATCAGGACACACCCGAGTCGGGTCCCTGATGTGTCGCAGTAGACTTCGTACCCTATGCCTTCCTCTGGAAGACTCGAGATGGGGGAACTAGTCGGACTCTTCGTCATCTCCTGAAATCTCTATTGACATCTCTCTCACCACACAATGGGTTGTCCTTTCTTCATAAAGGTAGATAGTGGTGCTGCAACTCTGTATAAGTCTGGAACAATCCACCGGTAGTACCCAGCCAAACCCATGAAACTCCGTTCCTCTGTCACTCCCTTGGGTGGATCCCAAGAAAGCACCACCTAAATCTTCACTAGATCTAATGCAATTCCAGCCTCCAAGATGACATGTCCCAAAATCTGAATTTCTCAGATCCAGAACTGGAACTTCAAGAGCTTACAATAAATCTGGTGCTCTTAGAGTGTGTCTATTACTACCCGTAATTGGTAGGAACGCTACTCCTAAGTAGTCGAGTAGACCAGAATGACGTCAATGAACACTATGATAAAGAAATCGAGGTATGGCTGAAAAATCCTGTTCATGAGTCCCATGAACACTGCTAGAGTGTTGGTGATGCCGAGTGGAATGACTAAGAACTCGTAGTGGCTGTACCTACATCTGAAGGTTGTCTTATACACATCCTCATCTCGAACTCTGAGATGGTGATAGCCTGATTTGAGGTCTATCGTTGAGAACCACCGTGCTCCCTTCAGCAGATCAAAGAGGTCATCAATCCACGGGAGTGGGTACTTGTTCTTCACGGTCACCTGGTTCTAGCGACGGTAGTGAACACAAAGCCTCAAGCTCTTATTCGCCTTCTTGGAGAATAGAATCTAGGATACCCAGGGAGAAACATTGGTTCTGATGAATCCCTTCCCATGCAAGACGTCCAACTATACTCATAGTTTAAGAAGCTCCATAGGATCCATCCAATACGCTGGTGTAGATATCGGTGCCATCCTAGGGTGCAAGTAAATGTAAAATTATACCTCTCTGCAAGGAGGTAGACCCGGGGGATCATCTAGGAAAACATCTGCATACCGGTCCTCCACTACAAGATATCTCAGACTCTCCACATCTACTGCTATGAGGGCACTACAGGTGAACTGATGAGTGATCGGCTGCACTCTCTTACGGGAAATTCCATCCAGCGCTGCAAAGACTCCCTTCTCGCCAGTGAATGTGAATATGGTCCCATCCGTGCGAACACACCGCACATTGTGCCCAATACAGTCGATATGAGAATGGACTTTAAATAACCATTCCATACCCAATATGACTTCGTATGGCCTCGATGCTGCTACTAGGAGATCTCAGCCGAAACTCTAGCATCATAGAGTAAGCTTACACTTTCGGTACCAGTTCGTAATTGTTGAGTTTGCTTCACTAGGAGTTTCTAGCCATAAGGATCGAGCCAATAGCTCCGTGGGAATCTCTGAGCTCCAAATGAGGGAAGTGGAAAAGAAAGAATGACTAACACCTGTGTCTATAAGAACTACATATTAGGTGGAGTAGACACATATCATACCTCTAATCATCTATAGAGCACCATGATTGTATGCCTCAACTACCTGAAGCTGAGCTCTCACATGTTCACCTTCTCCCATTAGTCGGGGTGGACCTCCTAGTGGTGGTGGTGGTGGTAACACCTCGTAACGTCGTCCACTACCAGCTACATGACCAGCTCATTTGCCATATCCTCCAGCGCCCAGTGGATCACCTCGATTGAACCTTTGCCTCTTCATCGAAGGTCCCTCAACTGCCTGCTGATCATTCAAATGGCATGTCGGATAGTCGCGATCCACGTGACCCAGCCCTCCGCATGTGAAACATTGCATGTTCCTCGTATGAGTGGATCCGTATCGTGTGCCTTGCACAACCGAACCCATGTCTTGAGGATGTACACTGGATGGTCTGGTCCGCTTGGATCTCTAAAACATTTGTTTGCTGCCATCTACAGAAGACAAAGTTACATGACGCCCTGTAAAGGATGTCACTGCTGGTGACTACTCTATAAATAAACTCTCCACTAAGAGGGCTCGCTCTAACACCCCTTCCTGTGTTAGGATGTTGAGGGAGATCATCAATGCCTCGATCTCTCACTTCTTCCTCTACTCGAATGTATTGTCCCTGAAGAATGGGTCCCGCACAAAATCTGTGGAGTTGCAAGAGAGGTCAATGATCCTCACTGAGTACTATGCCACCATCATGCTGCCCTACTGTAGATGCAGTAGATCCTATATCTGCACTGCACATAGGGTGGTTGGGAAAAACTTTGCCTGAAACAAGATCTTAAATTCTGTCTAGAGAAGTGTCGCCTCATCATGAACCTAGAGCATCAAGCTACACCATATTCCTGCAACTTCCTGAAGGAGTCTCACGGCAGGGATCTTGTTAAGGTAGGCTAGTGTCCCTAATAGTATTAATACTCACACCACAGCCTCCATCCAATCCTCAGCTTCTTGAGGGTCCGTCTCACCCTTGAACCTAAGCAGCCTCTAACGATGGACCTCGTGCAATGTGCTTAGGTGGCACGAACTCTCTACTGCAGGGGCTGGTGGCATCGGTGGACCAACGGGTAGTGGTACCTCTGGTGCCTCCACTGTGATAGGGCCCTGCACAGAGGCCTCGTCGCTCGGTGGGTTGTCATATCATACAACGCCTGGAACCCTGGCTGACTATCTGCGTGGGGCCATCCTGTAAAGAAATTGGTGTGCCGCGATCAATAAGTTATACCTGGTGAGCTGACTCAAAGAGATCAAAATGATAATTTTCAAATTAAACACACATGCAATTAGTTTTTTCATGCACTGAGTCTTAAATATGAAATTAGGTGTCACGACCCGCCCTCGGGGTCCGTGCCGTGACTACCCCAATCCCGCCTTCCATAGGCCAGGGGCTGGCGACAAGCACCAAGGCGTAAATCCCATTAAAAAGGGAAGGCATTGCCTTTGAAAAGTAAAACAAACACCACAGAGTAAGCAAGCGGAAAGTAAACACTAAACAAAAGCAGAGTACTACTGAAAGTGCGGAAAAGTAAATGGGTCAGTATACAAACCCAAACTGAAAGTAAAGTACAACTCGAAAGGGAAAAACAACAACTGAAAAGTAAAGCCGCTACTCTGAGCTGTCCACTGGAAATCCCACCTGAAGGGTGGGTATAGATAGGTCCTCTGCTCCACGGGTCCCGCCGTCCGCTCCGTGCACGTTCCGCCCAGTGGTCCACCTCCGGGTACCGTCCCGCTCTGCAAGCCTCGGCTAAGGTCAACGGTGTCCGTCGTCTGCAACCAACACAACGTAGTGCGGGCAAAGCCCGTGCAGGGGTGAGTGTAACGCCCCGACCCCAGCTACCCAGAGTCGGTGCATTACTTCGTAACATTGGCATGATCACAAAAGATCAAGTCTCGAAAGACCGATTAGTTTAGTAGCCTTGGAAACACTAGATACATTCATAAATGTTACATTACATCACCAAGTGAAAAACTATAATCACATAGTCTCCATAGTCCACACTTCTATCCTCTTCAGACTATCCCTGCAGGTCATTCATAAAATACTTCTTCACATCCTGGAAAATATTAAAACATTGAAAGGGGTGAGCTCAGATGCTCAGTAAGGATAACAATATTGCGGAAGCTTTCATAAATAAACATAAACATTTAAGGCAATGTATAACCAAACAAATTCCTTATTAAACTTGAACTTCAGCATAATAGGGCAAAAGTAAAATGAGATAATGCCATTCACTTCTTCACATGGATATTCTACTGGTCGAATAATCACATGCAATAACAAAAACCACTTTCATAATGAGGGAATGTATAATGCCGGACATTCTGAAACATTTTGTCAAGGCCTCAGCCAAGACGTCTAAAATGATTAAGGCCTCGGCCAAAACCATAAATCAAATTGGGAAAGGGCCTCGGCCAATTCCACGTCTAGTTGTCTCATGAGACCTACCGATGTAATTTTTTTAGAAGATAATTATGTTTAAAATTGCTCAAATATACTCCAGTGTTTTTTTGAAAACATTATGCAAGCTTCTGAAAACAAAATAACTAATTCTGAGACTGCTCGACTAATTACAGGCCATGATGGGTCCACGCCCAATCCCTTCCTGACTACCACACTCGAGAGTCAGGTTTTCTGAAAACATTTTTAAGCTTGCGTTAAATACGTATACATTTGCACTGGATTTTCATATATTGGAGAGAAATATCTCTTTTTTGAAATCATTTAAAAATCACATAATTATAAAAGAAAACCTTTTGAATAAATGTAAAAGTCAAAGGGGTTTATACACCGTATAAAAGAAATTTGTGTATAAAACAAAATATGCCTCAATGAAAGGAGATTGAGACAAAGTCCTTAAAAAGATCATTTTTAAAATAAAATAGATATATTATGTGTATTCACTATAGGTACACATAAAGAAAGTAAAAATACAAAATAGTACATAATAACATCATGACATAATTTGAAAGTAGGAGATTAACCCAAAGAATGGAAACTGGGTTAAGAAGTTCCCTTACAAAGATCATTTTTTAAATAAAATAGATCTATTATGTGTCTTTACTATAATTACACATAAATAAAGTACAAATACAAGATATCACATAATAATATCAGGACATAATTTGAAAATAGGAGATTAACCCAAAGAATGGAAATTGGGTTAAGAAATTCCCTTACAAAGAGCATTTTTAAAATAAAATAGATCTATTATGTGTATTCACTACAAGTACACATAAATAATGTACAAATACAGGATATGACATAATAATATCATGACATAATTTGAAAGTAGGATATTAACCCAAAGAACGAAAATTGGGTTAAGAAGTTCCCTTACCTCGTGTCTGAATTGACTCAACCGTTCTTTAACCTCCTCAAAATCGGGTAACTCTTTTTGATTTGATCCAAAGGCTTCCTTGGGAAGAGTTCTGCCCAAAGTGAGGCTTCTAGGAGTAAGGGAGGAATGTTGGGAGAGTATTTGGGCAGAGGTTGGCCGAGCCAAATGTCTTGAAAATGTAAATGAGGTGGGAGAGGTGGGGGCCTTTTATAAGTGGAGAGGAGGGGCACTTTTCGAAAGATTGAAATGTTACATTATTTCACAATGCTTTTCGGATTCTAAAGGTCCCACACTTATATAATTCGAGGCTAAGGTGATAAGGGTTCGAACTATCCTCATCCAATTGGCTTTGGACAAGTGTAAGCCTTGGATTTTGCATTATCTTCCCATTTTATTTAAATCGTTAAATAATGAGGTCATCACTACATCATCATGATGTCATAACTAATTTCATTTATTTAATGTCTAAAAATTATAAAAAAAATACTATGATGTAGGAAATCTTTTAACTTTCTAATGAATATTTATAATCAAAATTTGGACTTGTGTAACCCCACTTAAAAACTGTTTTAGTAAAACAACTCATGTTTGTGTCAATTTAATTTTAACATTAAATAAATATATATTAATGTCATTTTCCAACTAAAGTGGCTCCATGGGGTCCCCAAGTTGACCCATGGGTTGTCTTGGTCGGCCATGACTCATCCAATAGGAGTAGGACAAGTGTCAAGCTCATATCATATTAATAAAACATTGTTTTTACCTTAAACTACACTAATTACCTCTAATCGCGATTAAGAACTTAAAAGTTACTATTCACCAAAAAATTATTTTGATCTCATTGAACCACATTTTACTTCTTAATGACAACCATGTATGTCGGATTTTTGAAAATCAAATCACATAAGTGGTAATATTTCATTTAAACGAAAAATCAGTTATTTAACTACCACTTAGTGGTTTCACTATTCATCAAAAATTGAAGTTTTTCAGAGCAATGCCAAAATTTCACCCTAAGCTATAATTGATATTCCGAATTCAAAAATGATGCCTATTTTACAAAATTCCAAACATATAAGTTGCATTAATTAATTTTATAATTAATTCCCGCTGTTACAACAAATAGCGTGTTTTTAAGAAACAATTTATATCAAAAGATTGGTAATTGTTTATGTCCAATTTCAATGTTAAATTAATTCTAATGACCACCATTGGATAAAATGGTAAAAATATATTCTAATTATACTCTAAAACCACTTAATAGTATAATTTATCACTATGAATTATTTTGATTAAAAAAGTTGTTTTAAGTATTTTTCACTATTCATAAAAATTTAGAAGTTCTCAGAAAAATACCAAAAATTCAACATAGGCCAATTTCAATATTCCGAATCCAAAAATGAAGTCCATTTTGATAAATAAAATTTATAATATTTCAAAAAGTAGGTATTACTATTCATAATGGCTACTTTGATTACTCGCGGTGTTTTAGAACTCGAAGTTGCGTTCAATGCAAGCTATTGCATTATTGAATGAGAAGCGTATCGTGGAAGCTCGGGGTGTTACAGTGAGTATAAGCTACTCAGTAGGGACCCCGAGACCCCTGAAGGTCTCTCAAATCCACAAAGGATAAACCACGAAGAAAAGTACAATCACGAAGTAAAAACCGACACTGCTTAGGTATATGCCCATACATATACCTAAGTCATCAATTAAAATACGCTCCAACCTCCGAGGCCAAGTACAACTCAGTCCACGCAGGAAAGTATACGTATTCCACATAGGAAAGAAAAACATAATCCACACAGGGTTGCACAACTCAATCCACACAGGAAAGCAACAGGATTCAGCTCACACAGGTATACTTCTTCAGAGGACGATAAAGATGATCACTGATCCATCTAAGTCGTCGGACCCACAAAGGATCGATAGGTAACTAACCCACGCAAAGACCCACACAGGATCGGGCTCACACAGAACCTGTAGGCGCTGGCTCACACAGAATCGCTGAGCGCAAGGACCCACACAGGATCGGGCCCATACATGACCTGTAGCACTGATCCACGTAGGATCACTGAGTGCTGAAGTCGTCGTCGTCGAATCCACACAGGATCTCTGTACTGTCGTCGTCGAATCCACACAGGATCTCTGTACTGTCGTCGTCGCAGTCATAGTGGCAGTCGTAGCAGTAGAACAGTCGCAGCCAGCACTAGGGTTCCCGCACACAGCAAGCTTGTTCGGAGGGTCCGCTCCACGAGCCGAGAGGCTGATACATCAACTGTCACGAAGAACGAAGTTGATGTATCCAAAAGTTCCATATCGCCAACAGAAACTCAACGCAACAGACGGCGCGTCGATCAGACGCCCGGTCTGAGAGTTATTGGCATTTTCGTCTCCGGGGCCCGGTTGGTTTTTAAGGCAAAACCAACCCGACCGTACTCCACCTACGTCCAAACCTCGGGCGGAGTATGCCAAAAGATTCGTCTCACTAAGAGGAACACTACGCGACTGACGGCACGTCAATCGGACGTCCGTAGCTCAAGATATAAGCGTTTCCGCTCCGAAGGCCCGGTTGGTTTCGTGAACGAACCAACCCAGCCGAACTCAAAGTAAACCGAAACCTTGAGTGCGATATATCGAAACGACCGTCTCGATCCAAGGATCGCGTTTCCGCAGACGGTTCATCATTCGGAGGTCCGAGGCTCATGTTATGAGCCAAAAACCAAACTGGTTCGAAACGGGGGTCCGGGTCCGGGCCGACCCGGCCCGACCCCCCCCCCCCCTGGGGCGGCGGGCGGCGCGGCGGCGCGGCGGGCCGCGGCGGCCTGGCGCCGCGAGGAGGCTGCGCACGCGGGGGCTAAGCCCCGCTGTTTTGAGGGGGGGCGCGGCCTTTGTGCCGCGCCGTTTTTTTTTAAAGAACGCCCCCCGCACGTGGGGGGGCTTGCTGGAAACGAACCGGGGGGGGGCCGGCTGCCCCCCTTCCCTCAAGAACCGCCCCCCTCATTAAGAGGGGGGTTTTTTTGAACCGGCCGGGGGATTTAATTCCCCCGGTTTATGCCATCCGGCCGGCCAGCTGGCCGGCCGGTTTTTACCAACGGGACCGGAAATTCCGGTCCCGCCTTCGACTTCCGACGCCGGCGGCCCGGCCACCGGTCATCACATCCCCCCACGGCCCGGATCCGGCCGCGGTCTCCTCGTCCCGCCGCGGCCCGGAACCGGCCGCTGTGTTCGTCGTCCGGCGCGGTGCGACGGCACCGCGCCCCTTTCGCCGTGCCATTATTCTTTTCAACGCGGCGCGACGGCGTCGCGTTCTTGAGATTCTTCCTCGACGTAGCGCGACGGCGCTGCGTAAAATACTTGCACGATCATCCGCGTGGTGCGACGGCACCACACCACTTTCTTTCTTCCGTAAAATAATTAAACAAGAACGATGGAGGGGGGGTTCGGCCGTGTTCGTGCGGTCCGGACCCCCTCGCGTTAACTATAACACTTAAATAAAATATTTCAAAGCCTCACGTAGACATGCGATCCATGAGTAAGAAATGGAATAATTAAAGAATTAAACAACAACCCCTACCTCGGGTTTAAGATTCGAAGATTCGTCTACGTTCCGTGGAAGACGGCGTCGCAGAGGTCGGGCGTCGCGGTCGTCGTTCGTCAAATCCGTTGACGAAGAGATATGCCCGAAGAGACACGTCGTTGGCGGATCTTCGTTTGCCGACGAAGAAGGTCCGAGGAGGAAGCGGCGTTCTCTCTTGTTGACACCGAGGACGAAGAAGAGAGGTGTCGTTCCTCGTCGGAGTTTGAGCGTTCTTCGTTCTTCGTCAGAGCTTGAAGAAGAAGAGAAAAGCTTCCAAAGCTCTCAAGAAATCCTCCCAAGGTGTTTCAAGAATACCCTAGAATAATATAAGCTTTAACTTATATTATTACATGACTTAACCACGAGAATTTCAAAGGTTTGAAATTCAAAAAGGGTTTAACTCCCTTAATTAATTAAGTAACTTAAGCCATTAAAAGAGGCGTTAAAGGAGTTGGGAGGATTTGAAAGGATAAGGGGTTCGTGTGGGCCCCACCACAGTTAATCCTCCCAAGGGAGGTTAAGTGGGTGTGGGTCCCACTTCCAACCTCCTTTGATAGGTTATAACAAGTTATAATAAAATTGTTCTACACAATTTTATTTAACTCAAACTAAAAACCCCAAAACTAACTTTCAACCCGCAACAAACGCAACTCCCGAAAAGGTCTCTTTAAGCGAATAACGGCGCTGCGAGTTCATCGGTGCCCTCGGATTTCAATTCCGAGCACCGAAACAAAAGTTAGGAATTCCCGCTCGTTCGTTCACTGAACGTACCCGAGCCAAACTTCGGAAATTAATTTCGGGCACTCCGGGCCTCGGAATCAGGTGCCGTCTGAAACCGCGCTCTTGTAAAATTCTAAAGAAAATTAAGAAAAAAATTCCCTTGAATTTTACGGGTCTTTACATTACTCCCACCTCAGGGCTTTACGTCCCCGTAAAGATACATCAAAAACTAGGGAAACAAATGAGGGTACTGAGCACGCATCTGAGCCTCCCGCTCCCATGTGCTCTCCTGGAGATTCCCGTGCTGCCATCTGATGCGCACAAGAGGAATCGATCGCCCACGCAGGACCCGCTCCTGTCGATCCTCTATCTCCACCGGGACCTCCGTAAAGGTCGCCCCATCGTCAACGTCAAGCTCCCCATGGTCAATGATGTGCGTCGGGTCGTGCACGTATCTCCTCAGCTGGGATACGTGGACGACGTCGTGCACCCGGTGCAACTGAGGTGGTAGAGCCAGGCGATAAGCCACCTTTCCAATCCTGCTGAGAATCTGGAAGGGTCCGATGAAGCGCGGAGATAACTTGCCGCCTCGGCCAAATCTCCGAATACCACGTCGAGGTGAGACCCGCAAGAAGACGTGGTCGCCATCCTCGAACTCCAGTGGCCTCCGCCTCCTGTCAGCGTATGACTTCTGCCAGCTCTGAGCTGTCCTCATCCGCTCATGGATGACCTGGACCTTCTCTGTCGTGGCCTGGACCATCTCCGGTCCCACCAGTGCTGACTCTCCAGGGTCTGTCCATCACAAAGGAGATCTACATGGTCGGCCGTACAACGCCTCGTATGGTGCCATCTCGATGGTGGAGTGGTAGCTGTTGTTGTAAGCGAACTCCACCAAGGGTAGGTGGTCCTCCCAGCTATGACCAAAGTCGAGGACACATGCGCGGAGCATGTCCTCGAGAGTCTGAATGGTCCTCTCCGTCTGACCATCTGTCTGAGTGTGAAAAGCTGTGCTAAGACGTAGCTGCGTCCCGAACGCCTCATGTAACCCCTTCCAAAGCCGGGAAGTAAAGCGGGCATCTCGATCGGAGACGACAGATGATGGCATGCCGTGGAGCCGCACAATCTCCTAAACGTAGAGACGTCCCAAGCTCTCCACCGAGCCCTGCTCTCTGATGGGTAAGAAGTGTGCCGACTTGGTGAGTCGGTCAACAATCACTCAGATGGAGTCGTGACCTCTGGAAGTGCGTGGAAGTCCAGTCACGAAGTCCATAGATATTCCGTCCCACTTCCACTCCGGAACCTCCAAGGGCTGTACCAAGCCTGCTGGTACCTGATGCTCTGCCTTCACCTGCTGACAGGTGAGGCATCGAGAAACGAACTCTACTACAGCCTTCTTCATGCCCGGCCACCAGTGCTGTCGTCTGAGGTCCTGGTACATCTTCGCCACTCCAGGATGTACCGCCAAAGGAGAAGTGTGAAACTCTCTCAGCACTTCCTCTCGCAAAGCGACTGGTACCATGGTACGTCCTCTGAAAAGGATGTCGTGCTCTGCTCCAAGGGAGAAACCATCAGGTGCCTGTCCCGAGGATATCTATGCCCGCCGTGTCTCACAGTCAGCGTCCCCGCGCTGTGCCTCCCTGACTCGCTGCAGTAGTGGAGGAGTGACTATGAGAGACTGAAGAAAGGCTGCTCCATCTCTATCCACGTAGGATATCTGCAAAGAGGCTAGCTGCTCCGTCGCCTCCTCAAGTAGCTGAATGCCCGTCCTCCTGCTGAGGGCATCGGCTACTACGTTCCCCTTCCCAGGAGTATAGACTATCTCAAAGTCATAGTCCTGGAGGAACTCAAGCCATCGTCGCTGTCTCAGGTTCAGGTCCTTCTGCGAGAAGATACACCTGAGACTCTGATGATCGGAAAAGACTGTAAAGCGCTCGCCCATCAGATAGTGTCGCCATGTCTTCAGAGCGAAGACCACTGCTGCTAACTCCAGGTCATGGGTAGCGTAGTTCTGCTCATGCGGCCTCAACTGTCGTGATCCATAGGCGATCACTGCCCGCTCCTGCATCAGAACACATCCGAGTCCGGTCCCTGATGCATCGCAGTAGACTACGTACCCTACTCCCTCCTCAGGCAACCTCAAGATAGGTGCGCTAGTCAATATCTGTCTCAGCTCCTGGAAGCTCTGCTGACAACTGTCTGACCACACGAAGGGTTTCCCCTTCTTCGTCAAAGCTGTGAGTGATGCTGCAACTCTGGAGAAGTTCAGCACAAATCTATGATAGTATCCAGCTAGTCCCATGAAACTCCGAACCTCAGTCACGCTCCTGGGTGGCTCCCATGCTAACACAGCCTCAATCTTCGCGGGATCCACTGCAACTCCCGCCTCAGAGATAACGTGTCCCAAAAAGTGAACCTCACGTATCCAGAACTGGCACTTCGAGAGCTTACCATAAAGCTGGTGCTCTCGGAGTGTGTCAAGGACAACTCGCAAGTGATAGGCGTGCTCCTCCTCTGTCGTAGAGTAAATCAGAATGTCGTCGATGAAGACTACAACAAACCGATCGAGGTATGGCTGAAAGATCCTGTTCATAAGATCCATGAACACTGCTGGAGCATTGGTTACACCGAAAGGCATAACCAAGAACTCATAGTGGCCATACCGACATCTGAAGGCCGTCTTCTGCACATCCTCGTCTCTGACTCTGAGCTGATGATAGCCTGACCTGAGGTCTATCTTCGAGAACCATCGTGCTCCCTTGAGCTGATCAAAGAGGTCAGCAATCCTCGGTAGCGGATACTTGTTCCTCACTGTCACCTGGTTCAGGCGACGATAGTCAACACAAAGTCGCAAGCTCCCGTCCGCCTTCTTGGCGAACAATATCGGGGAAGCCCAGGGTGAAACACTGGGTCGGATGAACCCCTTGCCCTTCAAGTCCTCCAACTGTACCCGTAGCTCTCAAAGCTCGGCGGGGGCCATCCGATATGCTGGAGTGGATATCGGGGCTGTCCCGGGGTACAAGTCAATATAAAAGTATACCTCTCTGCGAGGAGGTAGCCCTGGAACGTCGTCGGGAAAAACGTCCGCAAACTGATCCACCACTGCAGGAAAACCAGGACTCCGCACGTCAACTGCTCCAAGGATAAGGCTAGCCAACTGATGAGTGATGGGTTGTCCTCTCCTACGCGGAAGTCCATCCTGTGCTGCTAAGGCTCCCTTCTCGCCGGTGAAGGTGAACCTGCTCCCGTCGGTGCGTACACAACGCACCTTGCGCCTAAAACAGTCAATCTGTGCATGGACCGTAGACAGCCAATCCATGCCCAAGATGACGTCGTAAGGCCTCGACGCTGCTACAAGAAGATCCCAGCCGAAGCTCTCACCTCCTAGAGTAAGCTCACACTGCCGGCACCAGTGTGTAATCGTCGAGTCTGCTCCCGTAGGAGTCTCTAGCCGTAAGGATCGAGCCAACGGCTCTGTCGGAATCTCCGAGCTCCGAACAAGGGCAGCAGATATGAAAGAATGACTCGCTCCTGTGTCTAAAAGAACTGCAGCAAGGGTGGAATAGACACAGATAGTACCTCGAATCATCTCAGGTGCGCCGTGGTCGTAGGCCTCTGCTGCCTGGAGCTGTGCCTGTCGCTGCCCGCCAGCTCCCTGTGGTCGGGGTGGACCTCCTGGTGGTGGTGGTGGTAGAGCCTCAAAGCGTCGGCCACCACCAGCTGCTCGTCCAGCTCCTCTGCCTCGTCCGCCTCCTCCCTGCGGACCACCACGGTCGACCATCTGCCTCTGCCTTAGAGGTCCATCAACTGACTGCTGCTCCTCGGCACGGCGGGTCGGGCAGTTGTGAGCCATGTGGCCCTGCCCGCCGCACGAGTAGCACTATCTGCCTCTCGTAAGACTGGCTCCGCGCTGTGTGCCCCGCACTGCTGAGCCAGTGCCCTGAGATCGTCGGCCCGAAGGTCTGGTCTGTCTGGACCCCTGAGTCATCCGTCGACTGCCCGCTGCAGATGACTCTGCCACGTGCTGCCCTGCGGTGGGTCGCTGTGCTGGTGTAGACTCAGCAAGGAAGCTCTCGATCAGAAGAGCCCGCTCCAGTACTCCTGTCTGAGTCGGTATGCTGAGGGAGATCAGCAATGCCCTGATCTCGTGTCTCAAACCCTGCTCGAAGGTCCGAGCCCGGAAGAATGGGTCCCGTACCATGTCGGTCGAGTAGCGCGAGAGATCGGTAAATCTCGCCGAGTACTGAGCGACCGTCATGCTGCCCTGCCGCAGCTGTAGAAGCTCCTGGATACGCACCGCACAAAAGGTGGCTGGGACGAACTCCGAGCGGAAGAGGCTCTCAAAGTCCGTCCAAAGTAGAGATGCCTCATCGTGCACCTGGAGCATCAAGCTCCACCATCGTCCTGCTGCTGCGTGTAATAGGCTCGCAGCGAGGATCACCATGAGGTCTGCTGGTGTCCTCACTAGCCTAAACACTCGAACTACTGCCTCCAGCCAGTCCTCCGCTGCCTGGGGATCCGTCTCCCCGCAAAACCTGGGCGGTCGCTGGCGCTGAAACTCATGCAGTGCGCTGAGGCGACGTGCATCGTCAGCGGCTGCTGCTGGAAGCATCGGGGAATCGGCGGGTAAAGCTACCACCGGTGCCACTACTGGAAAAGGGCCCTGCACCGAGGCCTCATCGCTCGGTGGGCTGTCGTCTCGCTCGACTCTCAGAACCCTAGCTGGCTGCCGTCGTGGGGCCATCCTGAAAAGGAAACAGGTGTGCCACGGTTAGAACAGTATACCTGGTGAGCTGATATAAGTAATCACAAAGAAAACTTTGAAACACACACGCAATTAATGTTTTCGTGCATTAAGTCGGAAATCAGAAGTCAGGGTCCTGGTGTACGGATACGTCGGCCGCCGCACCAACACTGGACTCCCTGGACTGATAACCACACTCAATACGCTAAACATTATTGCTTCACATAGAAAAGATCAGAGTTCGCGGTAGAACCGAACTCCTCTGATACCAATTTGTCACGACCCGCCCTCGGGGTCCGTGCCGTGACTACCCCAAGCCCGCCTTCCATAGGCCAGGGGCTGGCGACAAGCACCAAGGTGTAAATCCCATTAAAAAGGGAAGGCATTGCCTTTGAAAAGTAAAACAAACACCACAGAGTAAGCAAGCGAAAAGTAAACACTAAACAAAAGCAGAGTACTACTGAAAGTGCGGAAAAGTAAATGGGTCAGTATACAAACCCAAACTGAAAGTAAAGTACAACTCGAAAGGGAAAAACAGCAACTGAAAAGTAAAGCTGCTACTCCGAGCTGTCCACTGGAAATCCCACCTGAAGGGTGGGTACAGATAGCTCCTCTGCTCCACGGGTCCCGCCGTCCGCTCCGTCCACGTTCCGCCCAGTGGTCCACCTCCGGGTACCGTCCCGCTCTGAAAGCCTCGGCTAAGGTCAACGCTATCCGTCGTCTGCAACCAACACAACGTAGTGCGGGCAAAGCCCGTGCAGGGGTGAGTATAAGCTACTCAGTAGGGACCCCGAGACCCCTGAAGGTCTCTCAAATCCACAAAGGATAAACCACGAAGAAAAGTACAATCACGAAGTAACAACCGACACTGCTTAGGTATATGCCCATACATATACCTAAGTCATCAATTAAAATACGCTCCAACCTCCGAGCCCAAGTACAACTCAGTCCACGCAGGAAAGTATACGTATTCCACATAGGAAAGCAAAACATAATCCACACAGGGTTGCACAACACAATCCACACAGGAAAGCAACAGGATTCAGCTCACACAGGTATACTTCTTCAGAGGACGATAAAGATGATCACTGATCCATCTAAGTAGTCGGACCCACGAAGGATCGATAGGTAACTAACCCCCGCAAAGACCCACACAGGATCGGGCTCACACAGAACATGTAGGCGCTGGCTCACACAGAACCGCTGAGCGCAAGGACCCACACAGGATCGGGCCCACACAGGACCTGTAGCACTGATCCACGTAGGATCGCTAAGTGCTGAAGTCGTCATCGTCGAATCCACATAGGATCTCTGTACTGTCGTCGTCGAATCCACACAGGATCTCTGTACTGTCGTCGTCGCAGTCACAGTGGCAGTCGTAGCAGTAGAACAGTCGCAGCCAGCACTAGGGTTCCCGCACACAGCAAGCTTGTTCCGAGGGTCCGCTCCACGAGCCGAGAGGCTGATACATCAACTGTCACGAAGACCGAAGTTGATGTATCCAAAAGTTCCGTATCGCCAACAGGAACTCAACGCAACAGACGGCGCGTCGATCGGACGCCCGGTCTGAGAGTAATTGGCATTTTCGTCTCCGGGGCCCGGTTGGTTTTTAAGGCAAAACCAACCCGACCGTACTCCACCTGCGTCCAAACCTCGGGCGGAGTATGCCAAAAGATTCGTCTCACTAAGAGGAACACTACGCGACTGACGGCTCGTCAATCGGACGTCCGTAGCTCAAGATATAAGCGTTTCCGCTCCGAAGGCCCCGTTGGTTTCGTGAACGAACCAACCCGGCCGAACTCAAAGTAAACCGAAACCTTGAGTGCGATATATCGAAACGACCGTCTCGATCCAAGGATCGTGTTGCCGCAGACGGTTCTTCATTCGGAGGTCCGAGGCTCACGTTATGATCCAAAAACCAAACTGGTTCGAAACGGGGGGTCCGGGTCCGGGCCGACCCGGCCCGACCCCCCCCCCCTGGGGCGGCGCGGCGGCGCGGCGGGCCGCGGCGGCCTGGCGCCGCGAGGAGGCTGCGCACGCGGGGGCTAAGCCCCGCGGTTTTGAGGGGCGGCGCGGCCTTTGTGCCGCACCGTTTTTTTTAAAGAACGCCCCCCGCACGTGGGGGGGCTTGCTGGAAACGAACCGGGGGGGCCGGCTGCACCCTTCCCTCAAGAACCGCCCCCCTCATTAAGAGGGGGGTTTTGTTGAACCGGCCGGGGGATTTAATTCCCCCGGTTTATGCCATCCGGCCGGCCAGCTGGCCGGCCGGTTTTTACCAACGGGACCGAAAATTCCGGTCCCGCCTTCGACTTCTGACGCCGGCGGCCCGACCGCCGGTCTTCACATCCCGCCGCAGCCCGGATCCGGCCGCGGTCTCCTCGTCCCGCCGCGGCCCGGAACCGGCCGCGGTGTTCGTCGTCCGGCGCGGTGCGACGGCACCGCGCCCCTTTCGCCGTGCCATGATTCTTTTCAACGCGGCGCGACGGCGTCGCGTTCTTGAGATTCTTCCTCGACGTAGCGCGACGGCGCCGCGTAAAATACTTGCACGATCATCCGCGTGGTGCGACGGCACCACGCCACTTGCTTTCTTCCGTAAAATAATTAAACAAGAACGATGGAGGGGGGGTTCGGCCGTGTTCGTGCGGTCCGGCCCCCCTCGCGTTAACTATAACACTTAAATAAAATATTTCAAAGCCTCACGTAGACATGCGATCCATGAGTAAGAAATGGAATAATTAAAGAATTAAACAACAACCCCTACCTCGGGTTTAAGATTCGAAGATTCGTCTACGTTCCGCGGAAGACGGCGTCGCGGAGGTCGGGCGTCGCGGTCGTCGTTCGTCAAATCCGTTGACGAAGAGATATGCCCGAAGAGACACGTCGTTGGCGGATCTTCGTTTGCCGACGAAGAAGGTCCGAGGAGGAAGCGGCGTTCTCTCTTGTTGACACCGAGGACGAAGAAGAGAGGCGTCGTTCCTCGTCGGAGTTTGAGCGTTCTTCGTTCTTCGTCAGAGCTTGAAGAAGAAGAGAAAAGCTTCCAAAGCTCTCAAGAAATCCTCCCAAGGTGTTTCAAGAATCCCCTAGAATAATATAAGCTTTAACATATATTATTACATGACTTAACCACAAGAATTTCAAAGGTTTGAAATTCAAAAAGGGTTTAACTCCCTTAATTAATTAAGTAACTTAAGCCATTAAAAGAGGCGTTAAAGGAGTTGGGAGGATTTGAAAGGATATGGGGTTCGTGTGGGCCCCACCACACTTAATCCTCCCAAGGGAGGTTAAGTGGGTGTGGGTCCCACTTCCAACCTCCTTTGATAGGTTATAACAAGTTATAATAAAATTGTTCTACACAATTTTATTTAACTCAAACTAAAAACCCCAAAACTAACTTTCAACCCGCAACAAACGCAACTCCCGAAAAGGTCTCTTTAAGCGAATAACGGTGCTGCGAGTTCATCGGTGCCCTCAGATTTCAATTCCGAGCACCGTAACAAAAGTTAGGAATTCCCGCTCGTTCGTTCACTGAACGTACCTGAGCCAAACTTCGGAAATTAATTCCGGGCACTCCGGGCCTCGGAATCAGGTGCCGTCTGAAACCGCGCTCTTGTAAAATTCTAAAGAAAATTAAGAAAAAAATTCCCTTGAATTTTACGGGTCTTTACATTAGGGTCCTAGTGTATGGATACATCGGCCACCACACCAACATTGGACTCACTAAACAGAAAACCAAACTCAATAATCATAACACTATTGCTTCATATAATAGAAAGATCAGAGTCCTATGTTCTACGGTAGAACCGACTCCTTTGATAACATTTTTTCATGACCCGTCCCCCGGAGCTTGTTTCGTGACTACCCCAAGCCCACCATCCATAGGCCAGGGGTTGGCAACTAGCACCAAAGGTGTATTCCCCTAAAATTGGGAAATCATTGTCTTTATAACCTGTAACACCAAAAAAAGAGAACAATCTGGGAACAAAACACTAATTAATATTGTATAACTAAAGAGTAATGTAGAGTAAAAGAGGCCAGAAATGCAAGCCCAACTATAATGTACAAGTAACTGGAGGTACAAATACAACAGAAGAAAAGAAAACAGTTGTTGGGTCGTCTTCCAGGATTCCTACATGATGGGTAGGTACAGATAGCCTCCTCAGCACTCCATGTCTGCTAGTCTCCTCCGTCCACCTCCTCATCGTAAGGTCCATCTCTAGGTACTGTCCATTCCTGGTACTCTCAGCCTCAGTCAGCACTGTCCATCGTCTACAACCCGTAGAACGAGGTGGGGGCATAGCTCGTGTAGGGGTGAGTGTAATGATACTCTTTAGGGACCCTAAGACCCTCAAGGTCTCACAAAATCCAATAAGGATACACCACAAGGTATGAAATAAATAGATAACCCAACTTAGGTATAATCCCATACATATACCTAAGTTATCAAGTAATACATCTCAATCATGAGGAAAACACAAAATTTACCTGACTCAGATCACACATGTATACAACTTTTTTAGAGATATAGGGATGATCATATGTTACCACTAAATCATCTTCTCTGTCGAACCCACAAAGGATCCTGGTATAGTAATCAGAGCTTTCAAACCCACACATAATCCAAGAATAGTAGTCAGAGTAGTCAAACCCACACAGGATCTAGGAATAGTATTCAGTGCTGTCGAACCCCCACATGATCTAGGAATAGTAGTGTAGAGACCCGAAGCCTGACTTACATGGACTTTACATTACTTTTACAGAATACTTAGTACATAACAAAAACACACACACAAGGATCGTAATAGTTTAGTGTCTTTGGAAACTTGGAATAAAATCTTCTAATCGTGGTGAATGATCTTCAACATCTCCCATAAAGATCTTATTCTTTTTTTACCTAAAACCTTTCTTTATATCCTGGGGAAAAGAAAACATAAAAGAGTGAGCTCAAATGCTCAGTAAGGGTAAAAAAAAGAAATATCAATCACATCGTATTCATAAGAACATAACATTTTGGGAATCATAACCTGCAAAAGAGAGCATAATTTCATAACATGGGATAAATCATGGTAGTGAAATGTGATCACAATAATCATAACTTAAAACATGAAACTTTGTGGAATTCACACATAATCATAGAGAATCATTTCTTGTTAGTCAAGACTCATTGCCAAGACTATCTTAGTGGACAAAGTCCCTTTCTGAATCGAGTAACCCTCGTTTCAGTCCTGTTTCACTGAACCGGTATAACCTACCATTCCAGCCATGTCTATCTCATGAGATATAAAATCTTTACCCAATGCATTGGAGGGAGATATAGGTCCCACCCATCTCATAATGATACCATTCTTATGTGTGCCACCAAATCATAAATCATACATCATTGCATAACCCATGTAATAAAAAGGGGAATCTTAAACATCGTGACATCATAAAACCATTCATATAAGATAAAGGAATTCATAAAAATAATTCCATCACAACATAATCAAATCAATGTAATAATAGGGATAGAAACAGAACCCTTTATTATCTTAGATGGAAAATAATTTTGATAAAAACACTTGAAATGAATTCTTGAGGAAAATATCCTTTCTTCCTTAAAATCATTTTCTTTTCATAAAATTCCATGCAATTTTGAAAGATAAGGGTTTTGTTGAAAATAATCATGCAATATTGTAGAGGAATCTTCTTGAAAATGAGGTGTTATAAAATCGTAAAAATCCTTTCACGCCGTATAAGTTAAAAATAACACTCACCTAGTACTTTTTTCGGAAAAGTCAAAAAGTACCTTATATGGTAACCAAAGGAAAGATTCCATTCATACAATGTGGTAAAAAGTCAATAATGGGTAAAAATGACTTTAAACATTCATGGAAGAATGGTAAACATTTTATAAAAACATTTTTAGAAAACATGGTCATGGATGATAAACGTAACCCCAGAAAATACTTAAGTATAAGCAATCTTGGATAAAAATGAGATTGAAAATTTATCCCTTACCTTAGGTCCGACTTGCTTTGTAAGTGTCCGAACCTCCTCTTCTTTGAAACGCCTCTTTGAATCCTCCACTTAGGGAACTAAGATTGGTCTTTGAAGAGGACCAGGACCTCTAGGATTATTCTAGGGAAGTGGAGAAGGGATTTTGGCAGGGTTTGGCAGAGATTGAGTGCTCAAATAGGTGTGAGGAGGAGGGGGAGGAGGTGCCCTTTTATAAGGGAGGAGAGGGGCACTTTAGGAATATCTCAAAATATTATTTTATATTAAAGTCAAAATTGGTTTATAATGCTTCCAAAGGGTCTTATTTCGAAGCTAAAGTGGGGATGGGTCGAAATCCTATCAACCAATAGGATTTAGACAAGTTTAGGGTATTATTTTAACCTTATCAATTAGATTTAACTTTAAGTTAAATAATTTATCTTTTACCGTGTCTTTTTGTTTTCTTTCACTATATGGTTAATACACTTACTATAACATGCCAAACGAACACCAAATTGTTTATTATTAATATATATATCCTTATCTAAGTCATTTGGCCAAACCATAGATTTTTAGGAATAAAATAACAATTAATAATATAATATTAGATTTAAAAACTATTTTGTGTCAATTTTGACACTATTTGATATATGATTTTTGTGAAAGTCATAAAAGAATGATATGTTCGAAACAAGTTGATTAAATCAACACTAATATATCATAGTAACCTAGAAAATTAGTGGAATTCATAAAAAGTCTCAAATTACATTTATTTTGGTGTTTATAACATCAATTATGTCAATATTTCATAAATAAGATAATTACTGCATCATCGTTGTGTCATAATTAAATTAAATTATTTAATGTCTAAAAATTATAAATAAAATACCATTATGTAGGAAATATTTTTATATTTCTAATGAATATTTATTGTCGAATTTATCTTATGTATAACATTATATTAAAAATGTTTTAGTAAATAAACTTTGATTTTAACTCTTTTTACTCTTCTTTGAATTAAATAATAATAAATGTCTTAATCTAATCCACGTGGGCCTAAATGATAATATTTTACACTTAAGGTTGTTTTTGGTCGAGATAAACTTGTCCAATAGGACTAGGACATGTGTTAGGGTAATATTAATATCATTTTTACCCTTAATTATCCTATTTACTTTTAACCGTGGTAAATAAAAGTAAAAAGTTACTATTCACAAAAAAAATTATTTTCATATCATTGAACCACATTTTACTTACTGACATCAACCGTGTCTCTCGAATTTTTTAAATTCCATTCACAGAAACGGTAAAATTAAGTTTTATGAAAAATTCAGTTTTTTAACTACCACTTAGTAGTTTCACTATTCATCAAAAATTGAAGGTTTTCAGAAAAATGCCAAAATTTCATCCTAAGTTATATTTCATATTCCGAATTCAAAAATGAATTATATTTTACCAAATTCATAATATAGAAATTGCATTAATTAATTTTATTATTAAATCCCGTTGTTAAAACAAATAGCATGTTTTTAAGAAACAATATCTATCAAAAGATTGACACTTGTTTATGTCTGGTTTAAATGTGAAATTACATCCAATGACCAACATTGTATTAAATTGTAAAAATATATTCTAAATATACTTTAAAACCACTCAAATTAATAATTTATCACTATTAATTATTTTGATTAAAAAAGTTGTTTTTAATTATAATTTAGTAATTTTCACTATTCAAAGTTATCCGAAAAGTACCAAAATTTCACCTTAGGCTAAATTCGATACTCCTAATCCAAAAATGAAGTCCATTTTGAAAGCTAAAATTTCTAAAATTTTAAAAGGTGGTTATTACTATTCATAACGGCTAGTTATAATAATATTTTAATAGCATATCGTTGTTTACTGAAACTCAGTATTGTGTACTACACACACTATCGATGAAGGTCGCGATTGCGTGTAATGCAAGGAAAGTCAAGGATGTGTGTTGTGCAAGCTCCTTTTGGTTTAGCGTACAACACAAGACATTAAAAAGAATATTTTTTATAAAATCTCGGGCTATTACATTCTACCCCCCTTAAAATGAATTTCGCCCTCGAAATACGTCGGGTTTATAAATGGTTTGCTACTTGAAAGTTTCTTTAATAGAAACCCACATCGTAAAAAGGAATACCAAAACCAATCTTTAAAAACAAAAGTATGAAACGTAATGGTTACCCAAATAAACTAATCACTAGTTTTCCACATAGGTGAAAATATGGATATGGAAGAGAAATCTAACCATCATGTTCTGATGGAGAGTGGTAGAGAACATGGCTATGAAATAGCCAACAATCACAAAGCCATAGATTTGTTACAATATAAGGTACCATCTGATTTATCAGATATAAGAGCACTAGGAAAACATTTTGGGTTTTCAAGATCGTTTCCCTAAAGTTAAAGAATTTGAATTAGAATAAATACTTACTTTATTTTGGTACAATCTCACTGTTGTTCATGCCTTTAACAATTTCCACATCATCTCTTAAATAAATGAAGTTGAATTTGTTATTCGTGAAGTGTTAGCAGATCATGTGATAGAATGACGGGTCATTCCATCTGTCTCAAAAGGTTAGCAAAATTTATATACATAAGTCGATCTATAGTGGGATTAATCATATATGGTTCCTAAAATGGGCTTATACTTCATATATCATACTTCTTAATATAATAAAACTAGTTTCTACTAAACAGGGACTTCCTGTAGGCCAGTGGTAGGCGATAAAGGCCAGTCGCACTTCGGTTGTGGTTTCGATTCCCACAGCCTTGTCCGACGCGATGGGTTGTCACCCGTCCTGCAGGTTGTCCTTTTTCTAAAAATATATTACTATAACATCTCATCAATAATATCACAAAACTTATATCCTTAAACAATACTAACTTATGTCTAACATAATCCATTCCAATCTTTAGGCTTATCCATAATATTGCAGTCCACTCTAATAACATAGTGAAAACGATTACCAGAGATTTAACACCATCGTCGATCCCCATATATCAGAAGATATGTTTTGTTGGTCACATTCCAAACAATTAAAGTCCATAATCATGTATTCTCTTGAATACCCATTGAACCTTAATGAAAGCATGAATGCAGTTAAAAGTTAACACCTTCCACATACCAAAATCCAAAAATTCTATATACTCAAACCATGATATAACCTTCTCCTTATATCAGTCATGAGCTCATGAATACTATCAAACATTTAATTTTCTCCTTATCCCTACATTATGCGCATATCATCTACATTCCAAAAATATCTGAATAACCTTCCATGGATACTGGTAACATTAATCATACACGTTCAAAACTCAAGGAAAGACAATAGTGTAACAATCCTTAGATGTCTCGTTATTCCAACATTACACATGATAAACATGTAATCATTCCACTACATTCTTAAACCATTGTCCAAGATTAAACAATTCTTTCATCTCACATATCATTTGTAGTCTCTTCATCATCATCAACATAAATACTTCCCATACGACCATACTGATTCTCTTCATGAGTCTTTCTCTTAGGGCATTTGTTTGCATAATGCCCATACATTCCACATTTAAAACACTTAACCATTTTTGATGTCGTAGCAATACCATTATCCTCATCCATGGTGTTAACTGACCCTTTTCATTTTCACTTACTTTCTTTGTGTCCTTCTTTTCCACACCCAAAGCATCTTCCAGTTCCCTTGAAACATTCTCCCTGATTCCTCTTCCCACATGATTTACATAGGGGAAATTGATCTTTCTTTCCTCTATGATCATCATGGAACTCCATCTTTCTCTTATTAGTCGAGTCAGGAAACTTACCAATTTTTACTTTATTGATCATATTATGAGATTGCTGATTCTGCATAATAATGATTTTTGGACTTCCAAATCCCATTTCATTTGGTTTCTCATGAAGAATATCATTCCATTGTCCATCATATCCTCCATTATCGTGAATCATCTTGTTTCCAACCTTTTTCTAAAACCCAAAAAGAATAGTGTGAGATGCAAAAATCATAATAAAGGGGGAGTAACTTCAATATCTAACATCTTAGGTTTAATTCTATGATCGGTAGCGTAATTCTAGTACTATAACCTATACGTATACTTAACCATCGAGACATCCCTAGACATACCTTAGAAATATCTCTAGGGATCTCACTAAAGTTCTCGCATCCTAGTTTCCAAAGGTTGACAAAACCTTTCCTCTGATACCAACTGTAGAGACCTGAAGCCTGACTTACATGGACTTTACATTACTTTTGCGGAATACTTAGTACATAACAAAAACACACAAACAAGGATCGTAATAGTTTAGTGTCTTTGGAAACTCGGAATAAAATCTTCTAATCGTGGTGAAAGATCTTCAACATCTCCCATAAAGATCTTTTTTTTTACCTAAAACCTTTCTTTATATCCTGGGGAAAATAAAACATAAAAGGGTGAGCTCAAATTCTCAGTAAGGGTAAACAAAAGAAATATCAATCACATCGTATTCATAAGAACATAACATTTTGGAAATCATAACCTGCAAAAGAGAGCATAATTTCATAACATGGGATAAATCATGGTAGTGAAATGTAATCACAATAATCATAACTTAAAACATGAAACTTTGTGGCATTCACACATAATCATAGAGAATAATTTCTTGTTAGTCAAGACTCATTGCCAAGACTATCTTAGTGGACAAAGTCCCTTTCAGAATCGAGTAACCCTCGTTTCAGTCCTGTTTCACTGAACCGGTATAACCTACCATTCCAGCCATGTCTATCTCAGGAGATATAAAATCTTTACCCAAAGCATTGGAGGGAGATATAGGTCCCACCCATCTCATAATGATACCATTCTTATGTGTGCCACAAAATCATAAATCATACATCATTGCATAACCCATGTAATAAAAATGGGAATCTTAAACATCGTGACATCATAAAACCATTCATATAAGATAAAGGAATTCATAAAAATAATTCCATCACAACATAATCAAATCAATTTAATAATAGGGATAGAAACAGAACCCTTTATTATCTTAGATGGAAAATAATTTTGATAAAAACACTTGAAATGAATTCTTGAGGAAAATGTCATTTCTTCCTTAAAATCATTTTCTTTTCATAAAATTCCATGCAATTTTGAAAGATAAGGGTTTTGTTGAAAATAATCATTCAATATTGTAGAGGAAACTTCTTTAAAATGAGGTGTTATGAAATCGTAAAAATCCTTTCACGCCGTATAAGTTAAAAATAACACTCACCTCGTACTTTTGTCGGAAAAGTAAAAAAGTACCTTATATGGTAACCAAAGGAAAGATTCCATTCATACAATGTGGTAAAAAGTCAATAAAGGGTAAAAATGACTTTAAACATTCATGGAAGAATGGTAAACATTTTATAAAAACATTTTTAGAAAACATGGTCATGGATGATAAACATAACCCTAGTAAATACTTAAGTATAAGCAATCTCGGATAAAAATGAGATTGAAAATTTATCCCTTACCTTAGGTCCGACTTTCTTTGTAAGTGTCCGAACCTCCTCTTCTTTGAAACGCCTCTTTGAATCCTCCACTTAGGGAACGAAGATTGGTCTTTGAAGAAGACCAGGACCTCTAGGATTATTCTAGGGAAGTAGATAAGGGATTTTGGCAGGGGTTGGCCGAGCATGAGTGCTCAAATAGGTGTGAGGAGGAGTGGGAGGAGGTGCCCTTTTATAAGGGAGGGGAGGGGCACTTTAGGAATATCTCAAAATATTATTTTATATTAAAGTCAAAATCGGTTTATAATGGTTCCAAAGGGTCTTATTTCGAAGCTAAAGTGGGTATGAGTCGAAATACTATCAACCAATAGGATTTAGACAAGTTTAGGGTATTATTTTAACCTTATCAATTAGATTTAACTTTAAGTTAAATAATTTAACTTTTACCGTGTCTTTTTGTTTTCTTTCACTATATGGTTAATACACTTACTATAACATGCCAAACGAACCCCAAATTGTTTATTATTAATATATATATCCTTATCTAAGTCATTTGGCCGAACCTTATATTTTTAGAAATAAAATAACAATTAATAATATAATATTTGATTTAAAAACTATTTTGTGTCAATTTTGACACTATTTGATATATGATTTTTGTGAAAGTCATAACAGAATTATATGTTCGAAACAAGTTGATTAAATCAACACTAATATATCATAGTAACCTAGAAAATTAGTGGAATTCATAAAAAGTCACAAATTACATTTATTTTAGTGTTTATAACATCAATTATGTCAATATTTCATAAATAAGATAATTACTGCATCATCATTGTGTCATAATTAAATTAAATTATTTAATGTCTAAAAATTATAAATAAAATACCATTATGTAGGAAAGATTTTTATCTTTCTAATGAATATTTATTGTCGAATTTATCTTATTTATAACCCTATATTTAAAATGTTTTAGTAAATAAACTTTGATTTTAACTCTTTTTACTCTTCTTTGAATTAAATAATAATAAATGTCTTAATCTAATCCAAGTGGGCCTAAATGATAATATTTTACACTTAAGTTTGTTTTTGGTCGAGATAAACTTGTCCAATAGGATTAGGACCTGTGTTAGGGTAATATTAATATCATTTTTACCCTTAATTACCCTATTTTCTTTTAACCGTGGTAAATAAAACTAAAAAGTTACTATTCACCAAAAATTATTTTCATCTCATTGAACCACATTTTACTTACTGACATCAACCGTGTCTCTCGGATTTTTGAAATTCCATTCACAAAAACGGTAAAATGATGTTTTATGAAAAATTCAGTTTTTTAACTACCACTTAGTAGTTTCACTATTCATCAAAAATTGAAGGTTTTCAGAAAAATGCCAAAATTTCATCCTAATCTATATTTCATATTCCGAATTCAAAAATGAAGTCTATTTTACCAAATTCATAACATAGAAGTTGCATTAATTAATTTTATAATTAAATCCCACTGTTAAAACAAATAGCGTGTTTTTAAGAAACAATATCTATCAAAAGATTGACACTTGTTTATGTCTGGTTTAAATGTGAAATTACATCCAATGACCAACATTGTATTAAATTGTAAAAATATATTCTAAATATACTTTAAAACCACTCAAATTAATAATTTATCACTATTAATTATTTTGATTAAAAAAGTTGTTTTTAATTATAATTTAGTAATTTTCACTATTCAAAGTTATCCGAAAAGTACCAAAATTTCACCTTAGGCTAAATTCGATACTCCGAATCCAAAAATGAAGTCCATTTTGAGAGCTAAAATTTCTAAAATTTTAAAAGGTGGTTATTAATATTCATAACGGCTAGTTATAATAATATTTTAATAGCATATCGTTGTTTAGTGAAACTCAGTATTGCGTACTACACACGCTATCGAGGAAGGTCGCGATTGCATGTAATGCAAGGCAAGTCAAGGATTTGTGTTGTGCAAGATCCTTTTGGTGTAGCGTACAACACAAGACATTAAAAAGAATATTTTTTATAAAATCTCGGGCTGTTACAAGTATTCAGAGCTATCAAAGCCACACATGATCTAGGAACAGTAGTCGAAGCTGTCGAACACATACAGGATCCAGAAATAGTCATCATAGAATAGCTAGTAATACGGTTTCCGCACATGTACCCTTGATTCTAGGAGGGTCAACACCTAAAGCTATGTTTCGATACATTAACATCCATGAAGTACCACGAAGAAATAACCTGAAAGTCTACCTCGTCATAGGGTTCTCAATGAAATAGATGTCGCGTCAATAAGACGTCTGGTCTGAGATTTATTAGTCTTTTAGTCCCGGGGGCCCAGTTGAATTCGTGCATGATCCAACCTGACTGTATCTCAACTATATACCAAACTCCAGTGGGATATACTATAAGGTATCGTCACGCCCCAAGATTTATAGCTCCCCTGATAATTCGTCAAATGGAAATCTGGTGACAAATATATGGCCGAAGAATGTAAAGGGGGTCGTAGTGGGCGAGGGTCTGGTCCGACTCGGTCGGAATGACCCGACCCGAATTAGTCTTAGCCTACCCATTGGGTTCAGCCTAGCTTGCTGGGGCAGGCCCAGAAGGCAACGAGTAGCGTGAACTTGCAGACCGGTGGCGAGGGAGCGGACCGGAAGCGGGTCGGTGTAAGGTTAGTTCGGCCCAGAGGCGTCGCGAGAGGCGTGGAAGGCCGGATCAGCTAGGTGCGCATGGGGAGTGGCTCCACAGCTTGGCCCGGATGGCCAAGGCTGGTTTGTCCAGCGCCGCAAGAGATGCAGCTCAGGAGGGTTGGCCCGGATGGTCGAGGCCAGGAGGCGACCAGGCAGGGCGGCGGGCAGTGGGCATCGGGTTTCCAAGAGGCGGCCAGCCAGGCCGGGAGGTCCCCGGGAAGGCCGGTGGGTGGTCGAGAGGCGGTTGGGCAGGCGGGCGGCATGCCAGAGGGGGCCGAGAGGCGGCTGGGCATGCCGGGGGTGGCTCTGGAGGCCGGTGGGGGCTCAGTCGAGGCATGTTCGGCCAGTGGCAGTGCTGGACGCTGTGGGGCTGGCGCATGCCAAGGAGGATGCGGGTAGCGCAGCCTTTGTCTTTGCCACCTTCGTCACCTCATTGTTTCATCGCCATGCCGTAGGAAATCACAAAAAATATCGAAGGAGGGTGTCGGGCCATGTTAGTTGGCCAACACCCTCCACGTTTAGGGTTATAGAAATCGGTCCATTAGAACAAACAACCACAAACCACCCGCAAAAAGAAAGAATCCCCGTTCTTCGTTTTGAAGGAAAGGAAGAACATGGAACTTAAATAAAATTAAACCCATACCTTTTTCGTTGTTCGACGATGAAGTCACTGGAAGAAGTCGGTTTTGTCGTCATTCGTTGCTTCTGCCATGCACTTCGAATCCAATCTCGTGCATCGGTTTGTTGATGACAATGAGGAGGGATGATTGTTCTAAGACATCCCACGTCGAAGGGGGTTCTGGGGAATAATGTCGAAGATGCTCCACGATGGCGTTCTTCATTTGAATGATGTGTTCTTCGTTCTTCATTCTACATTCTTCGTTATTCGTTCGTCGTTCTTCGTTCTTCATTCTTCATTCTTCATTCTTTGTTCTTCATTCTTTGACGGCGACAGCTTTTCTCCACATGCTTTCTCTCTTCTACCATGTTCCACCAAAATACAAATTCCAACCAAAATAAAAGATTGTGATATCCTATTAATCCACTGGCACAATATTCAAATTGGATGTATTAATTATATCGGCTCCACCTAATTAATTCATGAGGTTTGCACAATTTAAATTAACGAAGAGGATTGGCACAATTTAATTTCTAGGGGAGTTGAAAGGTTTTCCTCTTCTCCCATTAATAGGGGCCGGTTGGTCCCCACCCCTATTATTCAAAATGGGAGTTTATGTGGTCTCGGGTGGTCCCCACAACATTAACCTCACATGTGAGGTTGAGACGTGGTGGTCCCCAACACCATAACCTATCATGAGAGGCTATGGCCATGTGGTCTCAACTTTGAACCTCCACATGGAAGTTATAGTTCCATTGGGTCCTACCTCCCAACACCTAAGTGGTTATTGGTAAAATGAAAATACAGTGTCACACACATTTATTTGTATTTTAATCATTCACATAAAACCCAAAAACTATCTTTTATTCTCGACCCACTGTCGTCGAGGTGAAAGTCTTATTAAGTGAATATCAACACTGCGAGTTCAATGGTACCCTCTGATTTCCATTCCGAGAACCGATTCAAACGTTATAAAAACCCAATCGTACGTTTACTAAACGTACCTGAAAAAACATCATAAATTGATTACGGGCACAACGGGCCTCGGAACCACGCACCGTCAATTTTTGTGGACTCGTAAAATTACCATTTAATTAAAAATATTAATGGACATTCTGGGTCTTTATAGGCTATGGTAGATATATGTGATAATATTTTAAACGGAAGAATATAATACCCTTATATTTCAATTTTTACTCCCCTTTAAGTAGTTATTGTTTATAATAAATTATTTGACATGAAATACTAATGTAAAATGAACCATGAGATATTATTTTGAGAAAAAAATTATATAATAGATTATAAAATTTAAAAAAATTATGGTAATATAATATAAAAATCCTTAATAATAATATAAGAGGAATACAACCACAAGTAAATAAAAAGACCACCAACATGAAATCCATGTTCTAATGGGCTTCATTTAAGACCATACCATTGATTACAACTATTGAAATAAAGAAAATCATTTTTATAATATATAAATTTTTATAATAAACGAAAAATTAGTTTAATTTTTTTTAAAGAATAATGTAATAATAAATATATATATAATTTAATATAGCCAACATATATGGTGTTTGGATATATGATTACTATATTAATGGATATTGGACTTACAGTTATCATATATATGGTATTTGGATAAATTTTCATTGTATATACATGTAACGAAGAGGTATATTGATTTTGGTTAATTATTAGTAACAAAATGAAAATAATTTATTTCACAGATAATAAATCATAATGGTATGTAATAAAAAATGTTATTTAAAATATTTTTCTACAAATAAGTATATTTTTGTTACATATTTATGTCATATTTGTTTAGAAAATGATATTTTCATGTGTTTATAGAATTATAAAAATAAATTTCTACCATTTCATCGAAAAATGTAATAGTTATATGACCATTACTTTTAATTGAATGGGACTAAAATCATTAAATTCCAAATGATGATAATTTTCTAAATGAATTTTTAATATGTGTTGTGTATTTTTACACAAAACATAAATTGATCTCTTTTAAATGGTGATTTGATGAGATTTTAGTGTTGCAATCTGTAAACAAATATATTAAGTATCAATTATTTAGTAATTTATTTAGAATTACATAAATTACACATAATATTGTAGAAATTAATTGTCATGTAGGAAATATTTTTTGATGTATTGTAGTTTATTATTTAAAAGAATAATCATTTATATTTAATTATATTTAATTTATCTATTTTTTTATTCAGGAAATTAAGTAACATTGTAAATTTAATTTCTTTCATAAATAGAAGATATAAGTATAAAAATTATATTACATTAGTAAACTATAAAAACTATTAAATGTTCAATATATATAGAAAGATGCATAAAACATACAAAAACATAACTAAAAGTGTAAAATTTAAGAAATACCAATTTGACTTGATTTTCTTACACTAAAGGGACACTAATCATTTAAAAATGACATTTATTAATAATTAAGTAATGGTACATTATAAAAATTCCAATTCAAAACACCCATAAATATAATTATACACCACACCATCGTAAAACTCACATATATATGTTATAAATTTAATTGATCATCATTTCTATTTTAATCAATTATTTAAGGATTTTGTACCGTGTTTGGTCCTATGAAGGAGGCGTAAACCTGTTGTTCTATTAGAAATAATTTCTAGAAGTATAGAACTCATCAAATAATGTATCTAGATCCTCACTATATCTAACAATTATGTTTCCATAAAAACCATTTATAAATATTATTATCAACTATAATTATTTTCAGTTACAATAATGATGATTATATTAAAATTATATTACTATTATATATATTTATACTCTTAATTATTCATTAATATAATTTTTTCTTGTTTGGGATAGTTCAACTATCTATATGAACTATTCTATACTAACATTAGGATTTCAATCGTAAATAATTATCAATAAATCAATAATGTTAATATCTAACATCATTGAGAATTTTTTTGAATATGTATTTTTAAGGAAGATGAAAATGAATGGAAATTATAACATAACTTTTTATAGGAAAATTTCCTGAAACTTGGTCATTATGGATTTTATTCTCACAGGCCAAACCCAAACAATAAATTAAATGATGATGAGACTAAACATGTAACTGAATAAAAATCACTCCACAATCAAGAATAATATATAATAATCAAGAACATGACATCAATGAAAGATAATCAACATTGACATTATAAAACTTGTATAAAGATATCAAAATTACTAACATATTCTGGTAAATATAGACTATATCTAACTAATATGTGTATAATAAATTATTATAATTAACTAATATAAATTTTCATGGACATAAATATTTTTCATAAATAAGAGATTAATATTTTTTCAATGTTATACAAGAGGTTAGATCATATCCATGAAATATGGGAGTAATGTTAATTTTTTCTTTTTCTATTCACTTTAAAATTGAGATTATTTATTCCTAAATTTATATTTTTGAAAATTTTCTGATTTTTTTAATAAAAAATTATATTTTATTCTCCTCTGGATATTTATTTTTCTCACATTTTTTCTTAACATTTCACCTCCCTTTGGAAAATAATTAGACATAATGGTTTCTTCTAATTAGAGGAAACCTTATCTCATCATTTTGGTGGAAAATAATTCACATTGTTTATCGTATTGATTATTTTATATTATAAATGAAATTATATATAATTTAATTTTATTATGTAATTTTCGATTTTAATTTTATGTATTTAAAAAATAATGAAATTAATATTTTATTAAACATTTTTTGACATGGTTATTTTCTATTTACCTAGGAATTATTTACAAATGTGTGAAACAAATTTCTTTATAAAATTTTATGAACAGTTTATATTTATCTCCATATTATTTATATTCCATTATGAATTATGGGTAATGTAAATGCAATAAGAGATAAATAATTTTTAATGGATTTTTTTTGGGATGTAGATGAATGAACCAAATACAATTTACGTATTAGAACTAAATGTGTGTTTAAAATCATGGATGTTGGGTCAAGAAATGTAGTTAAATATAAATAAATATTGATTACAAAAAGATATTCTCAAGAAGAAGGAATTGATTATGAGGAAACATTTTCACTATTATCTATACATGAATCCATCAGTATGTTTCTTTCATTTTAATCACATATATATTTCAAAATAAATTAAATGAATATTTGATCTACAATATTAATTGGTTATATTATTGAGGAATTTTTTTAAAAACCCATGGATTTGAAACCCCTCACTTTCCAAATCATTTTCTTAAATTAAGAAAACTGTTATATAGTTTAAATTCATAAATGTTGGTATTATAGACTCAACTCATTTTTTATTTCAAAATGTTTTACTAATGGAATTGCTGGAAATACTTTATATATTAAAATAATTACAAAATATGATTTTGTTTTAAATTTTATGTTGATGATAATTTTATATCATTATGAAAATATTTTTTTATTGAGTTTTAAAAAATTATGCATACTATATTTGAAATGATATTTAATGGTAATCTAAAATTATTTTTTGGTATTCATATTTTTCAATATATATATGGATTTATTGAAAAAAATAATCCAATACGCTAAAAAACATTTATGATTTTTTGTTATGGATATCACTAATTGTAGATATACTCCAACAAGTAATATGTATAAATTGAATCTTTAAGAGACTTTGAAAATGGTATGCATGATTATGAAATTATTATACCTATGTTTTATCCATCTTAAATTATGTTTTACTATGTGTATGTGTGGTCGTTCTCACGAAAACTCTAATGGGTTAAATTTAGTTTTTGTAAAAATAATTTTCCAACACCTGAAAAATAATCCCAATTTATGATATTTCTAATATAAAAGGGTGTGAACTGCTTAAATTATCAAAATATCTAAACATTTTATTCCAATATAGCCTTTTGTTGCATTATACATAGCATTCCCAGATTTATGACATTTGATGAAGATGATATGAGATTCCTGAATCAGTTATGGGTATGGAAGTGGACATGAGGTTAGATTATATGTTATAATTAACTATATTATGGGTATATAAGGGGCCATGAGGCGTGATTTCATGGCTAATCAGTAAGGTATGGTTGTTTAAGGGAGGTGGTATGTTCTACCTATTACAAAATTTCCATTAATTAATATTTAATAACTTTTATTTCTGTTTGACCATGGTATTTTTCCATTTTCATTATTCCCCCTAGATTGCTTCTAGTAGAGTGTTATCAGTGCAGAGATTTCAAGCCTCTTTATTGTGCATGTGATGAGGCCACTTGGGGTCATGATAACACCCCTTAGGTCCATGATGATCATGATCTATGGGTATAGACATTGGTGTAGGTTGGTATCAACAAAATTTGGAATTTTTTCAGGATAAATGAATGATATAGTTTGGGTTTTTTTCAAATATGTTATTGATAAGGGGGTTTTGAAAGGAAATAAATGTAATATTTGACTAGTGAGTTCCATTTTCTACCCCCATCATTATTATGGGATATGTTTTGACTGTAATTAGTCGTGAGCCTCATAAAAATAGTGTAGATGATTTTTTGATAACATGTGACACTCACAATCTGAAGGGTAATTTTTGAAACTTGTATGATTAGAGGACTGGATGTGAACTGGTTGATGAATATGTATAGGTTTATAGAAACAAGGGACTGGCCAGGAATTATTTCAAGGATAGTTTCACTATTAAAATTTTCTGGAGAAGAATATGGTTGATAGTGTGCATGAGTTCGAAGAGATAAAACATGGATATGCATCAGTTATGGATTATTCATCAAATTTCATAGACATGTTCTAATATTCACCTGCTATGGTGGGTGAAGACATTTCCTGGGAGGGAAAATTTATTGGTTGACCACATGTAGTAGAGAAATGGATCGAATCAATGCATAATATTTTGGATCAAAAAGAGACACATCAATTTTATAGGGGTATTTTGGTGAATTATATGCTCAGAGGACCAAAAAATTACTAGTCGGACATATAGGTGCAGGTTGGATGACATGAGGGACTGTATTGGAAGTATTTTGAGACCATGTTATTTGAGAACTTCTTCAATCAAATATTGATTTAATATAGAGACAATTATTTCATAAACATATAGTAGGGGTATTCATTAGTTACGGATTATTAGGATGATATAATAGGCCAGTAAAAGTTGTCTCCTACTATAGTGGGAATTGAAATCACTATGGTGAGACAGTTTGAGGATAGCTTGAGGCACACCATCAGGGATTAAGTGAATATCTCCATACCAAAAATGTTCTCATAGGTAGTGAATATGGAACTAATATCATACAAAAAAAAAGACATACCAGTCATATTCAAATTGGGAGACCACATCATGTGATATTATATATGATCTATAGGTAACAAGAAGTGATTCTATGAGGAGATTCAGTAGGGTAATCAAGATAAACTCTTAGGTATACCACCAAGTTGTGTTTCTTAATTTCTATGATACAAGTTCCAGAACACATTAAATGTTTAAATATTGTGTGAGTGGTATCTAATGGAGTGATAATCATTTGTTCAGATGTGGTATTTGGAGCCGTTTTATAGGTATCTTCCTAGATAGCTGGGAACTTGTGACTGACTAAGACTTAAAGATATAAGTTGGGACTAGCTGTGTTTCCAATAACTTTTATCTAGTTTTTAATTAAATTGAATAGTAATGGAAGACCTAGAGATACTCATTAGTGACATAAATGGATGATACTTGGTGAAACTCTATATGGAGGTCGGGTATCAGGTACTAAGGCTTCAGGCTATGTTATTGTTTTTGATCAAGTAGGTTAAAAGCATCCCCAAGAGATTGTGATAGTTAATGGCATACATTCATCATGGTGTGAACTTCTATTTTTTCATGCGGTCATTTTTTAGTACACATGGTGTAAACACTATTTTGGACTAACCATGTGTTGGTTAGAATGAAACCCTCGGATATGATGTGTGATATTTATTAGGTCAATAGTCAACTTAACTATGATTGAAATTCATATATGTATATATATGTTGCCGGAGTATTTTTTATCAACTGTTGAGATGAATGAATTATGGTAATCTGATGAGATGTGAGACTCAATGGTTTCAAGTTTGTAACACATGCGTAATGGATATCAAATTTTATTTTCGACAAGATAGGTTTAATTTATGAAACATGAATAAATTGATCACCCAATATAGTAAATAAATTATAGTGTGATATGGGAGGAAGATTTTATCAAGGGTGGTTATTTGAACCGTAATAATGTTTAATTGTTTTGCCATAATGGGACTTGAAATGTAATTCCTATGGTAGGGAGTTCAGAATTATCCTATGAAATAATACCTAGGTTAGATTGTGTTGATGTTCAACAACATCTCTTACTGATGCCTCATAGCTCTTGGAGAAGCTATTTTAAGGAGGATATATTATACCATCTTGAGTTTTTGATTATGTTGTAATTTTCAAAAAAATTTGAAATTTTATAATGGTGTTAGAAGCAATTTTATTTTAGTTTTCTAGAACATAATTTATATAATTCTGAGGATAATTTTTTTTAAAATTGTTTTTAAGGATAGTCAAGTGCCACGGGGATTAGAAAGGGTTTTTGGAGTGTCCGTTCACATTACCCAATTTTTTAAAATGTAATGATTGAAAAACAAAGATAAATTTAATTGTATAGACTTATGGGGTAACTATAAAAGTTTTCCATAGTAATTATAAATGGGTACACATAGGGTGGGCACAGTTTGTCAAACTATGTGTCCTATCCTCCACTCATAGTTACAATTTAGCCATGGAAGCATACATGTAGGGAATAGTATGGGCAAACTATGCATCTAAATTGTGTGATTTATTTTAAGGGATTGACCCATTGGAAACAATTTATTCATGGTTGGTACATGGTTATCTGAATAATCTTATTTAATAGTGTTCATATGTTTAAAATTGGGAATTTATGTTTCCCCATCCTTTATTATGATTCTTTCCACCAATTTTCAACCCCCAGACATTTTATTCTCCCCAAATAGTCATAAAGCTCCAATATTCCACTCCCTATGCTTTGAGGATCATCCTCCTATCAAACTCTAATTCAAGATACATAATGTGAGATATAAGAGTTATGGTAAGGCCTTCCCTCCTATTTCTTTTCATTCTTAATTATACATCCATACAGAATAATAAAACACTGTGAACTATTTTTTCTCATTTTCAGGGAATTTGTCCAAAACTCATTTTCCATTATTGTTTCTTTAGTTATAGTCAAATATTCAATGGGATAGGGTATATGAGTATATTTTAGGTTCTTCCATGTTTTATCCTTATATTTAAAGGTATTTATTGGGAATGATTTAATGTACATATTGGGTTGACTAGGTGAGACCTGAAATAAATTAAGGATTTCATTTAAATTTATAATTTTACATTATGGGATGGTTTTGGGTATTTTTTTAGTTATATATTCTAATATGGGTAGGGTTATTTCCTTCGATGTATAGGATAGGTTTATATTAATTAATGGTGAAATGAATGATTTGGTATCATGGGAACATGACTAGAATGACCTAAGTCAGTAAAGTGTTGTTGACCCCCAAGACTAAGATGACATGGTTTATCAGGATGAAGGTGTGAGTTGAGATATATTGGATGATTTAGATCACTAAATTGAAGGGTTGGGGATGTTGGGATTCCGGAAACAATTCCTTTAAGCTAAGAGAATGGCCTATGAGATATGGGATGATGTTTCCCATCAGGATTATGGGGATGTTGTATGAAGTGGAATTGAGGATATTTGAATGTTTGGAATAAGTAATTTTTTATATCCACTCGTTAATGTTTGATGAAACACTATTGGAGACATGTGTATATATATATATATCTTCATTGAGGTGGTTTTGACCTCTCATTGTTGGTGGAGGCCACCTTATAGATTCTGGAATATGAGATGTTGTTGACCATTAGTTATCAAGGAGGTGAACACCATATAAATCTAGTGTTGATGGCGATGGACCATCAAGAGATTGTGTCGACAGCAGTAGTTTTGGGCTAAGGCTCCCCTTTGTATTTGAGACCAATGGGTCAAGATGATTAAGGGATGGATATTGTCATTCCTTAGGATATCAAAATATTTTGACTATATTGACTTATTATACAATAGTGGATAAATATATCTATGGTTGGAATGTCCTGATGTTAAGTCGATGGTTACATTATTAGTACATGTAAGATAGTTCTAGAATTATGAATGGGAATCTCATAGGGATGCTAACTACATAATTTGTGGCAGCAGGTGAGTGTTACATGTTTATGGGTGGAACCCAAGGGTTACCATGGTATTGTATTCTTCATATAATTCCAACTAATTAATCCATGTTTCAGCTCCACTGTAAATATATTATTACAAACATGTACTATATGAAAATATATAATTGGGATAATTTCTTCAGTGATAGACACGTGTTTTCGGAAAAATGTAAATGCTTCCTTATGGTTATTAAGCATAAGAGAAGTGGGTTAAATATTAAAATACATGTTATTTTTTAATTTAATTAGATTTTTAAAAAAATATATAATTTTGAATATAAAATAGACAGACGTTGGAGGTGGAATGTTGTGATAATTCTCACACCCAACATGGGCCCATTGTGATTTTATTTAGAATTTATCATTTTGAGATCAGGTATAGGATCAAGATAGAATGACGGAGCTAAATGATCAAGGAAGAAGTTATTTATAATGGGATGGACTTCCGTGGAGAATGTGGTTCTTCTAGGTCAATATGGGCCTTCTTCTGGTTATATTTATATATATTTACTTATATGTTCATCCACAAGTGAACATTATTGTCTCTATTGTATGAATTTGTATGCCATGTATATCTTCCTGCTTATGGTATTGTGCCTTTGGGCTTGTAGATATTACTTCTAGTGTTATGTTATTTCATCCATTGTGATATATGAATATAGATTATTATTATTAACCCTACTATAGAGTATATATCCATACTATCACCAAATCACACCCTAAGTGCTAATCAAAATACATATAAATATGGGTAGGGTCACATAATGCCTAGTGGCCAACCAGACTGCAGCATAGATCAATTTGAAACTAGTTCTGGGTGCTACATTGATGTTTAGGTTGATAAATATAAAATATTAGAAGTTGTTATCATGGTAGATGGTAGGATACAAACATATAATCTATCTACATCTATATTATTTACATCACATATCATTAAATAGTATACTACATTGTTAAAATCAATTAAGATCTAAATGTTCAAGAATATTTTTGTTAATTTTGATAACTCATTCAAAAAAGAAAGAAAATATTAAAATTTAAATACACCAAAACCAATAATATCACAAATTCATCCTATCTTAAAAAAAATTTGAATTCAAAAATTGAAATTATATTTAGATGATTTGAGTGTTCCTGTTTTTGTTCTCCCGGATAATATATCTGATATGATGATTCATTTAGACCAAAATTTTATAAATTTTGTTTTTCAACGTCCTCATGTGTCTCATCCTAAATCTCATTTTCAATAATATTTTATGAATAAAATATTATAAAAATCATTATACATGAGTTTAATATCATGTTTAATGAGTTTATAATAACATAAGAAATAGGGTTTGGTGGGTTTCAAACACATGGTAAAAACCATCATAACAGTATGATAAGATGTGAAACATACAGGAAAAAGCAAATAAAATATAAATAAGTCTATTGATAACTATCTTACCCATATCTTCACATAGTTATTTTTAATTTGCATATTCAGAATCCTTTTTTTGGACCGTAAGATGCCTCCCTTTATTCAATATTTAAAGTATCAAATTGAACTTTTTTGGATATGAATCTGCTTTTGGATTATTTTGTGGAAAACATAGGTGACATCCTTGATGATTTACATAATGATTATGGAAATGTTAATGAGTTTACCTGGTTGATGAAACCCCATATTTAAACAACTCAAATAGCTTTGATACTTACTTCAGTAATTTCTATATCTCTAGATATGACAATTTCTTCCTCTACAACAAATAAATATTTCCCATCTAATAAACAATTCATTTTGAAATACTAAAATATTTATAGATATGTGGGAATTGGTGAGCTTACATCCCCATCTGCACCTCATACTACATATACCCCTCCCATTACTTCCAATGTAAATGACCCTTTCCATCCTATAGATTTCATGGATGTCTAAAATTCATATTTAGATTTAGATTTCTATTATGGAATATTTGTAATACTTTTTTAATTTTTTTATATGTTAAGGTAATTTAAAATTTTATTAACTTATTTAATTTCCATTACAATTTTCCACATTTTTTGAAAATACAAATGCGGGAGAAATACATTGAGTAGTGATAGAGTAAAACTAATTGAATTCATTGAACAAACTGTCAAGATATTAAGGACATGATAAATTGTAAAATAAATCCTCAAATTTTTTATTCAATTAGTTTCAATTTAAATGCCATTATTAGTGATCCATAAATTGGGTGTTTCTGTATTTTTACAACAAATTCATATTTTTATTATCCTGAATAATTTCAATAAAATTACTAAATAATTTTATGTTTTCTAATACTAAATAATTGTATATATATAACACATAAAAATGCATACGTCTCAAAAATACCATGCCACTATAATATATAATGAATATAAACATACCTTAAAGTTCTTGTAACCATGTAACCATACTGTATGTTATATTTCACTAGGCCGCAATAGATTTTGAATTATTTAACAAATTAATTCAATGAAATGAACATAATATGATGTTTAGTTTTACTTACAATGTATTTTGTATCACTTTTCACATGTTCAATCAACATAACATGATCTAGTGATGTACATACTGTGTGTAAAAAATACCAGAACATGAGAATTAGTGAAGAGACCGCATGAATTAAACTGTATATGGAATAATGAAATAATGTTTTTATTTTAATGAATAAATAATTATGATCTTGTAATATAATAACCATGTTTTTTTCATGACCACACAAATAAAAAACCAACCATATGAAGTCATGAAACTACCAAAAGACAAAATTAACTACCTGTTTGAATGAATAAACTAAGTATCACACCTTACCGCCTCAACTTACCGTTCTAACTAACCATGTAAATTAGAAAAATTCAACCAACCATATTATAAGTGAATATAGATTTATTTTTTTAAATTAGTAATGGTGTATATCAAATCATAACAGACTATTTTTTAAAGAATTAAATGAATCATGAGTGCATTTATTACCAAATTGATTGTTTTCTAGTGTATACATTTAGATAAATATATCTTATAAGAAGGATGACTAATCATGTAAATTTAGAGGGGAATGTAATCTAATATAGAGAATACTATAGGATATTAAACATGAAATTTTGGTTTTGATGTGCCTCTAAAACACATTAATTTTCTTGAATCTAATATGAATTTTTTCAAAAAATAATATACAGAAAAATTCAAGGACTCCAGACAGCTGAAGCTATTCAGATTGAGATACATTACATAATATTTTATAATATATCTTAGTATTTATGTTTATGATTTATATCAATGATGTGTTTTGTTTTACACTATTTATTTCTTTTAAAAGGTATCCAATGATGTATTGGAGAGTACATGATACTCATTTATTCCTTTCATTTTTATTAAAATGGTTTTTTTTAGATGAGGCCATGTGTAACCTCGTATCATTTTCATCCAATGAATAACTACGATATAGGTTACATTATTATATATTAATGTTTATTATTGTTAGGAAACCCTAATACATTATATGGATATGTTTATTTAATAATAAACTACTTACTGGAAGTTTATTTCCATGTTGATGGGAATATGTCTTGTCTTGAGACCAAACCCCTTGTTAATTACTAATGTGTGTTATCTTTTTTTTGTTATTATTTTTAATCAAACATACTCTAATTTAATTAACTTTTTTGAAAAATTACTCTGATAGTTACGTAAAATAATAATTTTATAAAATATATTTTATATAACTAGACTTGATTCAAAATATAATGTATTTTTTAATTTATTTTATCCAAGAAGTTGTTGATCTATTTATAATATTCTCCAAGGATCAAATTATAGATATGAACTATTTTTTAACTATTTTTCATTTACAAATTGGGGGATTTCGTTGTTTTAAAAAAAAATTAGAAATTCAATTCACACTATTATTGATTTTTCCACATGAACCAAGAATTTTATACATGTTTTTTGATATCATATTTCACTTTTATTATTATAGAAAAAAATTTGTCAAAAAAAATTAAAGGATATAAATATATACAACTTTCATGATATTAGATGAAGGATGTGGGTTGTAAAAATAATTTTTATTACATCCCTAAATATGAAAAATGATTAAATGATAATTTTACAAGTTTTCTGTAATATACTGTTCAGTTTTTTCTCAGTTTAGAGAAGTTTATAAATGATATAATCTAAAAAATCAATTTAATATTAAATAAATTTACATTCAATTACTCTGATAACACCATGTGTTAAAATGTTGTGTGTTTCATTACATCATGTAACAATTAATTGAGAAATCATTTTTATACACTCTTAAAATATTATAAGCATTAATTCTCTATTTTGAGCAAGTGAGGCATGTTTTGAACTAGAAATGTCACTCTTACATTGATAAAATGATATTTTATTCATTCCAAGAACACTATGTATATAAATAATGTGTAATTCATTCATAATAGTTAAAAATGAATCAAAAATCATTTTAATATATTTATAAGAAAAAATAAAATATGATTTTATCTATTTTTATAATGTGATTCTAATTTATACTTCTCAGAAAAAAGGAAAATAGAAAAATAAAAATTTGTTCAATTTGAGAACACTGCACATCTGAATTACACGTGGTTTTTTCTAACATGAAAATATAAACCAGTGAATCATTTTCAACATTATTATAATAATTTTATTTTTTATCACTTCTTTTAGCATATGACAATCACTGTGAACTGAAATGTCACTATTAAATTAAAAAAATACTATTTTAGTAATTTTAACACACAACACAACATTAAAAATTTCATTTTAAATTTATATTATAAAAATTAATCTTTATTTTATACAATAGATGCATAAATTTTTTTGAATGTTTTATTTTTAAAATATATGATATTTTCTATTATACTTTTTATTCATCTAAAATGAAAAAATTCACTTTCTTACATTATGAGGAAACATGGAAATAGATTCCCATTTGGTTTATCCCAACATGTAAAAAATTAATAACAAATATTCTTCTTATATTCTCCTAATAATTCAAGAACATTTCATAGGTTATTAAAAAGTGGTAAATATGTTGAAAAAAAGTTAAATTTTAATTTTAAATCAGTATCTTATAATTGTTATGAGAACACCATGTTTTTGGAATTATTTGTGGATTATTATATTTAAAAATTGACTCAATATCCATTGTTTAATATTCTCAGGATAATTTTTTGTGTTCCTTGGATCTGATAATGTGATATATGTTTTTAACTAAAATGATATATTTTTATTGACAACATGATATTTCAATTATTAAAAACACAATGTATGTAATAATGATGCAAGATTCATTCCTATATTTGAAAATTGACAAAAAAAATAATTTTACTAGAGTCGCATGATAATAAAAAAATATTTCCATAGTTTTGTGTAAGAGACGTTGTTTTGAATTAAAATGTACATTTCAATTTGAAAATCATTAGTAATATTCATTGTAATAACATGGTGTGTCAAAATGATATGTTTTCTATTTAAAATTTTAAAAAGTATTTCATATCTATAATAATAGGGTCTGTAAACAATCTAATTTATTATTTTTGATATCATGATGCATGTTCAAAAACTATAACTTTTAAATTGAAAACCTGATATTTCCTCATTCCAGGCGCAAAACGTTAAATAATTATTTTTTCATTATTATAATTTTATATAATGGTTCAACGACAATTTCCCTAATGTATCACAATAATTTAACTTTTTTAATTTGAGATCACGGAAAATCATTAAATTATAATGTCAATATTAAATTCAAAACATTTATATTATGTAATTTTGAAGTCATTGTATATATATAATTAATTTTTTCACCTATACTATTAGGGATGTTTGTATATAGATTGTGAGATAATAGGAAATATATAAATGGAATAAAATATTTTTAAAATTAGAATGGTATGATGAATATTATAGGGAATTTAGAACTATTAAATTTTTTTGAGTTTTAGAGACATGTTTGACCTTGTAGAATCCCCTGGAGGGGGTTGTGAAATGTTAAAACATATATGTTTGAAATAATTGAATATATATATGAATGTTATTTCAATTTATTAAATACACAACATATATTTTGGAAACAACATTTCATGCATTACACATACTACAATGGAAAACATTTCCATATATTATTTTATATTATAATACTTGTGATCTCAAATAACACATTTTTAGCATGAAATAATATCACTCACCTTATAAAAGAGTACACACTAGAAAAATATTATCCCCACACATCATGGAGGCCATAGTATACACTATCTAAAATTATATCATGAATTGGGAAAATATTCCATTATATATTGAGTTGAACCAATGGTCTCACAAATAAAAGACCTCATATGAAACATTGTGTTGTCAAAAATAAATCATATTGTAGTTTTTAGCATACATGGACTCAACAAATTTATCTCTACATGTAATATACCCTATTAGCCAAAATGTGGGTTGAATTTTACATAAGTGATAGCTAGAGACTACTTCTGGTCCGGTTCCACTTAGACAGTACATTAAATGTATGAATGATACATATTTCAAATAGTACATAGATTATGGATTTATCTATAACCTCTCTCTTAGGTGTTATAACTAGACGATGAGAAGTATTCTATATGTATATTTTCACACATAACATGATGATTCATGCTTTATTATTGATATTTCTTATAAATAATCATAGTTATATTATCTATCAATAGAATCACAATTATTTTTTTTGTGAAAAAATGATAAATTTTGAACATGAATGGGGTTTATATCCAATATTAGGAGTTATACAATTGGGTTAGGTACCCTATATATTTTATTGAGTAGTAATCCTTCCCATAGGACTTGGGTGGAGAGTTTCCATCCCTGAGGTTTAGGATCACCCTTTGGGAATGTGGTTAGTTATCCCTTAATTATTACTAGGTACATGTCCTTACAGATTGGGATAGAGTTTCTAAATTTATTTCAATAGTATCAGTTACAAACTGAAATTTTTAAGAGAAATATATTTTTAATAATTTTCCTTCTTTAATGCCTTACATTATAAGCATAAGCAGCACGACTTGAGTTACATGCAACCCCAAATTTCAATGAAACAAAATATTATTTAAATAAGTTAATATCCTATATTTTAAATTAACATGTAAGAATCTTTTATATAAATTATGATAATATATGGTTAATAAGATGAAATCACTAGTTTGAAATTCATTAGAAATGAAAATATATACCAATTGTATATAATGAAAAATTAATTTTATTATCGTGAACACAGAGATATTTTGTCTTAATAAAACAAATGAAATATAATTACTGAATGATATTAATTAATTATATATGTTATATATTTGATTAATTGTTTATATTCGTCTATTATATTTTATTGCAATAAGTTATAAATAAACCCAATTTTATGAAAGGACCCTATATTTTTCAAAATGGTAGTTTTACATCCTTTAAAGGGAGAAAAAAAATTATATCAAATTGATGTACTTTTTTGTGACATATAAAGAAAATAATATTCTTATTTTAAAGAAGATTATAGAAATTTTTTTAGTATATTTTTGGGTATTTTTATGATAAGATTCATTTAGTGATTAGCAATATAAGGATAATAAATATTAATTGATATTTTCATTTAACTAATTTACAGTGATAAATTATATTGTTATTTTGGTTTTGTCATTAATACAATAAAATATTTATTGGGGAGTATAATTTAGGTCATTTTCATCAATTTTACATTAAATTTAGATTTAAAAACATATAAATGTTTTCATGTTTTATCCTTAATAAAATGTTCTCTCACCCCATTAATGAGATTGATTTTAATTAATTTCCAAATCTTATGTATAATTAATTTTGAAATTTTGATTCATAATTTGGAAGAGTTTGGTCCAAATAATGTAAATAGGGTAATTTATTTTTTCGACCTTATGAAGAGTAATTTTTTCAATGTTTTATTAACACATTAAAAGACAAATCGAGAAATTATGGTTAAAAAGTAATAAAATATTTCCATAAAACAGTTCCAAAATTCATTATATGAGTAGATCTAATGCAAATGAATCTGTGGGAATATATTATTACATATTTTTCCAACTTGGATGAGAGGAAGACATTTATTATATTTTATTTAATGAAATGTTAAGGATTTCATTCTTATATTGTAAATAAATATTTCATTTTTAATATAGGGATATAATGAAGATATATTAGAAAAGTAATAGTAGTTTTAAATAATTTTATTTTTCAATATCATTATAATTTATTTTTAGTTATTAGTAAATAAAATAATTTAATGGATTATTCAATGATGATGTAGTAATTGTTTAATTAATAGAAATACCAAATAATAGATGTTGAAAATATTAAATTAAATATAAATTGATATAATTAATGTCATCAAATAATTTTTTGGAATCATTTAACAAAATTAGGATCAAATTATATAGTTCTTCACAATATATCATGTTTTTATGTTATTTTCAGAATGATATATAATTTATATTTTCAATATTGACACTAATGTTATTTTGTTAATATTAAAAAAAATCCTAGAAATATTATATAATGGAAATGTGATGTGATATGTAATAAAATAATATAAATGGAAAATTCATTGTCTAATTGAACTCTATATATCAAATTTATATTATCTTATAATTAAAAACATAGTTACTATATTTAATTTTTAAATTGGTTATTTAAGGGTTAGTCAAAATGATATGGTTTACCATTACATAAAAACTAATAAAATTTTATTGGATGATAATATAAATACCATATATCATAATATATTAAAATTCATTTCATTTTTGAGTTATTTTTCTTTATTTTCTATTTATTATAAATTAATATTTGTAGAGATTCCAAAATATTTCTCACCTTAATTATTAAAGGAATAATCCTCCCTCACTTATTCAAATCCCTTTGAGCCTTAGAGCTCCACCATCCATTAAAAATTAATCTTATCCACTTCCCTAGACACATTCTCGTGGTAATTGTCTACCTAATGTAACAAAAATAGAATCTATTAATGGATATCTAAAGGATAAGTTTCGAATTAGATGTAATCATTCTAATTGATCCTTCTCTTTTTCTAATATTCTATTACGTCTATAAATATGTGATATATATCATAAAATAATAAATAAATCATTCTGAATTATATTAAATATTATTATAATTATGAAAAATCCATTATACTCCTCCTTCCCTATAAAATAAAAAACCAATGTACTACTTGTGTGTACGTACAACTTACCATCTCTATATAGTGATAAAATTAATTTTCCCTCACCATCATTCATGAGTTAGAATTAAAATGATTTTATTATTTATATATGATATTTATGATATTATTATACTTCTATAATGTAAATTCCTTATCTACCTTTTTATCATCAATAATATATTTTATTTAAATGATAATGTCCCTCGTGTATACGTTTGTCTAACTATCTCCACGATGCGATTTGATTCGATATTCACATATATTTAACATGGAAGGAAAGAAGAATAATTAATATGGATATATGTGTTATATATGAAATTAAAATGATTCTATAATTATAATATATCATTTAATTTTCATTATATTAACGTAACATGAAAATGAAAACACCCTTCATGTATACGTAGGGCGTACCATCTCCTTGGAGGATGTATTTTTTTTCACTATCTATTTTGAATCGATATGAAAAAATATATTATTAATGTACATATTATATTAATATAATTACTATCATTACAGAGATTATAAAATCATGGTATATGTTTTTGGACAATGATTAACAAGTCAAAACATCATAAAAGGGATTTTTTATATTACATGAATCTTATCATTAACATTGAATTAATAATAAAAGGGTAGCATTAAGTCATAAAAATATAATATATATATATATGAAAATTATTTATTTTTATTTTTATAATATAAATATATATATATTATAAAAGTTTATTTGATGTGTACAAAATATGTCAAGATTTATTGTAATGGATTGGTTCCTATTAATTGTCTCTGTGAGACACATGCCTTATACACTACATGCTTCTTCTATATGTTTAATATAATACCGATGAAAATATATATTTTTGTTTATTATTCATAAGAATATGACATTTTCATATCCATATCACTTTCCTCCATTAATGGAAAATTCAATTCTTATAATTAAAATGTGATCAGTATTTATTTCACAATCTCACTAATACTATAGGCTAGTTTAGTTTGAACTTAATTATGGTGAATATTTACCTTTACTGTCAATGTTTTCTAAAAATGCATTCAAAAAATATTTTTACTATTATATTATGAATTTATTATTTCTATTTTTCCTATTTTTAAAATTTAACTCAACGATTTTAAATGAATCGTTGTTTCTTTTTATGAATGATAATATTTGTTGCTTTTACAACAAAATTATGAAATAAATGTCTTGTAAACATATATCGGATGAGTTTAATTTTACACCATCATGAAGCCATAATTATTTTTTGTGTCCCATAAAACATCAAAATAATTATAAAACATGTATTCTAATAAAATTTGATTTCATTTTATGAATGGAAATTGTAATAAAAGTATAATGGATATTTTCCTCATTAATTATTTTCAAGTGATTTTCCAAAAATAATTCATTATAAGAAAACATAATTAGATGTTAAATATTTTTTAAATCTGTTTCAATTTAATTATACCACTTTTACTCATTATAATAATGATTTATGTTAATTAAAGAATTAAATTCATGAAACTCATTTCTATTCCATGGGTTATGTTATGATTGACTGATTTTTTCTAAACCCACTCCATTCCATCGGATATAATATTATGACAGTTTTTTAGAAAACATATATAATGGTTTTTATGTGATTATTGGGACCTATATACTCATCCAAAACATTAGGAAAAAATTTAAATCTTATGATATAGTCATTGATGGAAAAAAGAGTCAACACTGTTCAGTAAATTAATTTTTATTCCAAGATGTTTTTGGTATTTAAACTTGAAAAAAAATGGTCATGGGATTTCTACATTAAAACCAATATGGCATTGGGAGTGAACATATACTACGAAGATGGAATTTCCAGTCATTCCTTGACTTCTAACGATATCATTTTATATCCTTTTGTGTCAACCAAAATTTCATGCCTTACTTCTATGTTATGATTTCAGGCATTATGCTATTGAATCCCATATTATTTATTACATCTGAACTACAAATAAGAATGACATGAAACATTTATTTTATCATTCATATGTAAGTTATGATCTTTAAATGTTATATTTATATTCACATACCCTTATGTTCATGTTATTATTATATATTTCTCATGTTCACCCTTACTATGCATCTCAGATAACCATTTATTATGTTTCTTTTCCCCGTGAAACGAAGAACAATATTATGACTGATATATAAAAAAGGGTTCTTGTTTTTAATAAATAGGTTGGAGAAGAATTTTATTTGTTATAAACCTATTTTTATGTTTCTAAGTCTCCAATATTACTAAACTAATATGATCCTTGGGTGTTGTTTTTGTAATTTATAAAATGTTCTAGAAAATTTATTTTTTTCATTACATATTAGGATATAGACATTATGGTAGATATCATAGGAATGGTTTACAAAAAAAATATATTTTGGGATTACGAAACATTAGTTATATTCCTAGAGACATTATTAAGGATATTTCTAGGGATGTCACAATGGGTAAGTCTATGTATTGTTTATAACCGATTTTTTTATAATAATCATGATAATACTTGTATTAAAAAAAATATGTTGTAGAGTGAAATTAAATTCCCTTGGTTATAAATTTATCCACTATCAGGAGTGTTACTCACATTATATTGTTTTTTTATGCAATGATAGGAACCTGAAAGAACTATTGTAATGATGAATTCCCTGAGATATGAAAATATTTTCCTCATGAAAAAACAAATATTATTATATATAGACTAAAAAAACATATTGATGTCATAAAAAAATCTATGATTTTTTCTAGACATCAATATTAGAATTGGGTTGAAAAATATCTTTTTGTCCCTTTATAAGGAGACATACCCCTTCTTTCATTACGTATTCTGACCTATATATTTCTAAATAGTGTATTGATACCACTAAAAAGGTATTTTCCATCCTTCAGTGTCCCCTACATGAAAAAATAATTTTGGATATAGACAAATTAGTAGAATATGCATACTAGAGGTGGACTCTATGAAGTAATACAAGGAAGAATAATGAAATTCATTCTGTGGATTGGGATCAGTTCAATATCATATTCATCAATACGAAATTTTCTTTGGTTCATCGTACAAAGATGGAGAAAGAGATCTATGAGTTAAAGCAATGGATGTGGAGTCCATTGGTTCCTATAGGGATAATTTTACAAGGCATTCAAGGTAATATTCTACTATTATCATCCATCATAAATTAATGACTAATTGATTATTCATTGGCCTAAAACCAAGTCTTTGATGTTTTTTAGCCATAATATCTTCAATTTTCTATGAAGAGATTATGCTTTATTCTATCAAGGTTGAAATGGAGGTCATATTAACATATAAATATCATGGTTTTTAAATGAAATAGAATGTCAAGGTCAAATATAAATATCAAAAGAATGGAGAATATATGATTATATTTCATTTTTTATCAATGTTTGAATATAATCATGGAGGAAATTTTCGTAAGAGTGATGTTATGTGTTTTATCTATGGGAAAGAAGGACATCAAGAATATTACTACCAATTTAAACATAAAAATTATCTAATGTTATGGATAGAGAGAACAATATATATAATTCACCGCTACACTTCAATGCTTTATGTGTAACAAAAATGGTATTTATGATAATTAGTGCCCAGATCTATGATTAATGATGATGATCTACAAAATAAACCAATTCAACTAAACAATAATAAAAAATACCATGTGATCCCTATTAGTGATGTGGATATTGAAAGCAATGTGGTGGAATTATTTTATTTTTATATATTTTAATTAAATAATAATTTCGTCTAAATACATTAATGATGTTATATAATAATAAAATAACTATAGATTTTTCCACTGTAGTTTTTCCTTAACTATTCGAAATAATATGTTGAATGATATTTATAAACAAGAAAATTAAATGAGGTGGTATCATGATTAAGGGAAGGATAACCCTTAATATGTATATTATGTTAGGTAAAAATAGTATAAAGAGATATTTAATTATGTTATATAATAAATGGGATAATATTTATATCCTATGATATATTTAGTAATATGATGACAAGTTGGTTTAACGATTGAGTTTATAGATTTATGGTGAGGAAAGTGATATTTTCTAAATGCATCCTTGTTTTCACTAGAGTGTTATTGTAATTAATGAAATTATCATATTTTCAGACAGTACATGTGAATGGCCATCACATGTTGGTGTGTGAAAATGAAGAGCTACTGAATACTATTTTTGGGAATAATGATGATTAGATTTTATATATTTAGTATCCTACTGTTGAAAGTCCAATATTTTATTATTTTTAAAGGATAATAAATGTAACCATTTTTAAATTTGTTCATTATTTTAGATATTAATTTATTATATCTCCATTTGAGAATTTATGCATATTCGATAACTACTATTATCCTTTTGTAGTGATGTTAACTTATCATTTACTATATCTCGTGACCTGATAATGCTTCAGGAATGAAAAATTTACATCCATTTTATGGAATAATAAATGAATAAGAAATTGTTCAAGTAATAAAAAAAGTATTATATTACAAATAATCAAGAAAGTATTTATTCTTAGGAAATATTGTTCAAATCTAGGGAACGTATCTTGACACAAAAACTGACACCCTAGTACCTTATTTTCTGATAAATCAAATTGTCCTTTAGATCATCACATATTTATGGAATTGTTATTGTTAACATTCTCCTCACTTTATTATCTATAAATCTCTATTTGAAAATGATGGTTTGATTTCTATTCCATTAAAAAAATTTATTTTCTTCAAATTTGAACCTATGATTTGATTTAATTTTGGTAACCATTATTTTTTTTACTTTCCTTATTAAATTTATTCTTTAGTATTTAATTTTTTGATATGTGTTTCTATGAATGAAAATGTCTTGTATTAATCCATTATCAACCCAGATACATATTGAAGGTGAAAATAATTTTATTGGGGTAGAATGTGACTCCTTAATATTTTTGTTAAATATATTTCCTTCAAAAATTATATTTATTTATTTTCTATTACGTGCAACACTAACGTAGGTTCTGTTACAAACCACAGTGAGTTTATATGATATTATGTTTTATTTAAATTAAATAATAACTCGGATATTAAATTAGTGGGTATGAGTAAAATGAACCTAATTATGAAAATAAATTTTTTATAATGTGAAATTTTTTGTTATAGTTTAATTAAAAATGAAAATATATACTAATTGATTATAATGAGAAATATTTTTATTATCATCATCCCAAAGTCATTTTTTCATAATAATTTTAATAAATTACATTTATTAAATAAAATTAATTTAATATATATGTTATATATTCGACCACATATTTTTTTTATTCATCGGATAAATTTTAATGGCATAATATAAGAATAAATTAGATTTTAGGTATAAAACATATATTTTTTGAAAGAGTTATTTTATCGCATTTCAATGGTGAACCCATTTTAAATCAAAATATCAGCACTTTTACTTATTATTCATGAAAAAATTAAATTATAAACTTAAATAGGAAAAAAAATATTTTGTTTTTTTATTATTTTTTGTATTTCTCTAATAATTTATATGTTCTCACGAATATTAATAAAATAATAAATTTTAGTTGAGAGAAACATTTATCTCATAGAAATAAAATTTATTATGAAATTATATTTATTTTGTATTAAATGTATAATTTAATAAAAATTTTATCGTTTAAATTAATGTAGTTCATTGATGTCAATTTTCATTTAATTTATATATATAAACATTTTAATTTTTTCCTGTCATAACATTAGTAACCAGTTTCTTTACCCCAAAAATGTGGTTAATTTAAAATTATATAGTGGAAAAATATGTCATTTTAATATTGAATAATAAAATCCATATTTGGAATCAATAGGTCAAATTATTTTAATAGATTTTGGGATTTTCAAATTGCAATATTAGTACTTTTTTATTAACATGGTTAAAGCTAAATCTGGTAAATAAGGCTAAAAAATAATTTTACAATTAACATAAAAATACACTTTCCATTTTCAAATTTTTTTTGTATGAGTGGGTTTATACCAAAGCCATTATTGGGAGGAAATTATAACATTTTTATGTAAAATTCTTGAGATTATGATAGTTATTTTTTTCATGAAATGATAAATATGGTATACTCAAATTCCCATGAACTATATCATTTTTAATTTTGGGTTATACAAAATGTTAGTGGGAGTATAAATAGTAACATAAAATATAATTTTTTTATCTACCAAGTCAATTTATTATTAATGTTTATGAAATAAATAAATTTCATAATGGATTATTCAATGATGATATGGTAATAATGTAATTAAGGAAAATACCAAAAAGTTGAATTTAAAATGATAAATTAATAATATTTTTATAAGTAAAATTATCCAATAATTTTATGGATCATATTAAAATATTAAGTATGGTTTAATATTGTTGGTTTAATGATAACACGTTTTTATAGTATTTTTATTAATAAAAATATTAAATATAGTCAAAATAGACATTAATGATATTTTATGAAAGTAATAATTAATTATATTATATCAAAATTATAAAAATTTTAATAATGAAAAAGGGTTTATATATGTCTGATTATATAGACAATATACCATTTATGGTGGAATTTACACTTTATATGAATTTATAAGTCCTATTAACATTAAAATCATAATTATTTTAGTAAAAATTAAACGTTCATTACTAATGGTTAATATAAAGTATTATGTTTCAAATTATATCCAAACCATTCAAAAAGTTATTGTATGATGATTATAAAGACTAATCTCATATTATATTCGAAGTCATTGCTTTTTAGAGATATTCAAATTGACTTTCAATTTCATAATTTAATATTTTTGGAAATTCCAAAAGTGACTCTGACATAAATTATAAAATGTCTTCTCCAACCTCACTCCAACACATATCTTTGTTCCATAATTGTTAACCATACCCTATTTATTTATCTTTTACACTCACATATCAGCATTCTAGTGGTGATATACTTCACATAAGATTAACTATATAGTTTATTGTATTAGATATAAAGTAGTTTTTACAAAGATTATGTAATCACTATAACCCATCATTATATTTTTCTACTATTCTATATCCCCAATCAATCTATGATATATATCATAAAATAATAAATTAATCATCCTCAATACTATTAAATTTTATTATGATTTTGAATAAAATAATATAAACCCCCTTTCCCATTAAATTAAAAAATGAATGTCTCACTTGTTTGTACCTACAGCTTATCATTTCCGTGAAGTGATGCAATTATTTTTCCCATCACCATCTTTTATGAGTGAGAATTTTTAATATTTTAATATTTATATATTATATATATTAAACAATTTGATGTATCTAATGATAATTTTATGTCCACCTTTTTACCGTCCATATAATATTTTTGGAAAATCTTAAACTCAGTCTTGCGTACGTATGGCTTACCGTATCCAAAATGTGATGTGATTCATTATTCACTTTTAATTAAAATAGACAGTAATAAGGATTAGTGTTATGAATATATATGTCTTATATATAATTAAAATTTATATTCATTGATAATATATCATTAAATTTCCATTCTTTTATACCAACAAAAAAATGAAAATATCATTTATTCATAATTTTGACAAGCATCTCTATGAATGGTGAATTTCATTTTCTATATATAACTTTTATGAATATAAATATATATATAATGAATATAAATATGATATTTATTTCATGGTTATCATTATTTATATTATTATATCATGATATATGTAAAAGTACCATTAATAAAAATTCAAAACATGAAGAAGTAAAGATAATGAATAATAGCTAATGCATAACATTGATGTGGAATTATTAATAAATTGGTAATAAAAAGTTATAAGTAAATAATATATAGAATATATATATATATATATGAAAATTATTATGTGGTATATGTAAAATATAAACATATTTATTATACATAGGTATTAATGTGTGAAAAATAAGTTAAGAATTATGGAAATGGATTTTTCATACCTTTTTTCTATAAGCCACATTCCTTATACACCACTTATTTCAACTATGTCGTGTATATACTGATCATGAATGTATTTTATGAGTCTTCCCTATAATATTTTTTTTATTTTAATATACATATAATTTTATTTTCTTCATGGATGTATGATTGTACTGATTAAAAAGGGATGAGTATTTATTTCATAATCTCATGAATATTTGAGATCGTTTCATTTTAAGTACCTATTAGCTCTTATTTATCTTCCATGTATATAATTCCAAAAAATATTATATTTTTATTCTATTCTACATTGGATGTTTAAATTCATAATAACATATTTTTGACTTTTCAATACATGGGTTGAATAGGATCATATTTTGTTTTTCCCAATGACGAAAAATTTGAAATTTCTGGAAATAATATAAAAATAATGATTCATTAAACATGTATGACAAGAATAGAATTGGGCACTATCATAGTGAATTATTTATTTTATTCGTTCCTTTCAATCATAAAAGGTTTATATTGAAATTAATTTTTTATTTTGAAATTACATGGAATTTATGAAGTGAAAACATTTTCAAAGGTGAAAAGTTATTTTCCTCATGGATAATTTTTAGAATATTTCTCAAAATTATTTTCTGTATAAGATAACATTATTTTATGCTAATTATTTATAACATGGGATATAATTCATTGAGACCATTCATATAATTTGATATAATTGGTTTTTTATGATGTAATGATATTTATGAAAACCATTTCTTTTCTAAGGGATATGTTATGATTAAATGATGTTTATCAAACCCAACACATTATGTGGTTAATTATATGATAAATGTTTTATGTTCCCCTAAAACACATATGTATGGGTTTCATTATGTTATCGGTGGGTCCTATATCTCCTTCAAATGAATTGGTTAATAATTTAGATCCCATGTTATTGACTTGGATGTTATAAAATGTGAAATTGGTTTCGTAATGGAATTATTCAACAATGTTGGTAATGTGAGTGAACTATAACTCCTAATCTGGTCATGGAAGTGAAGATTGACTACCAAGATTGTATATGGAGTGAACCCATACTACTAATATGGCCTATGCGGCGATTATTTAACTATAATTGAAATCATTTTATACGGTTATGTGTTTGTTAATATTCAATGCCTTATTTCTATATAATTTTTTCTTGGGTTATATTAATAAATCCCTTGTAATTTATTTCCTATGGACTTCCTATCATTAAATGTTATGCAAATGTTATTATACCATGATGTTCATGTTATCCATACACACATCCCATGTTTACCATTACTAAGAATATGGTATCACCCTTTATTATATTTAATTTCCTAGGATATGAAGAGTTTTATTAAGTATGATATGTCAAAATGTGTTCTAGTTATAATGAAATATTTTGGGGGGGAAAGTAGATGTGTATAGAATTAATTTTATGATTCCACGTCTCTAAAGGGTTTAAAAAAATATTGTCATGGGGAATGTGTCTGTGTAATGTATGAAATGACTCGTAAAAATGACATAATGTTAATGTGTTTTACTAAATGGTAAATATACAAATCCATACATACAAAGAATTATATATTTCATATAATTTTGGTTATGTGGTTGTCCAGATATTGGGGTTGGTACCCTTTGATTGATGAGAATTACACTATAAGGGTTTGGTCCCCTATCTCTACTTATGAGGTATTATGGGATATTAGTTCATTGATATGTTATAGAAATGAATCATTCATGTTTTAGTGGATCTAGTTAATCAAATTGTGGGGATAGATAGTGGATCCAGATGTTTCTTATATATTTATTTTCTATTGATGTCCATCTTCACAATTTTCAGGAAACGTGTTGGTGTTTTAACTTTCACATGTTATTTTTTCATGGGTATATTATCTAATGATTTTTTGATCCATTTTCCTGATATTTTATTGGAAATATATATAATAAATCACGAGTTTTTTTATAATTTCCACTTATTTATATATAATATTTTTATATATTTGGATATATATTTATTATTTTTGTTATTGTTAATTGTAGATTGATATAAGCTATAGAATACCATATATATATATTAATTTTGTTAATTATTTTCATTCTATTACCTATATATGTTGGCCTTTGGGTATCAAAAATGGTCTACTACTGACCCAAGTGGGGTTCCCAGAGGGTTTGTCATTTGATAATTATTTGAGAGAAATTAATATGTTCAAAAATATATATTGATTTGGACTTCTTATGATGATTGGTTTGGGAATTTGGGAAGTGATGACAAGGGGATCAAGGGTTTGGTCACAAGAACAAAGAGACATTATATATATAATTAGTGAAATGTCAATTCACAAGGATTTTGTTAACTTGTTAACCTATCAGTAAATGTGACGTATTATTTTTAGGGTTAAAGTTATTTGGTCCATATATCACATATTGGATAGTTTTCCCCTTTTGTGCCTCACATATAAGCTCACCCTAGTATTATTTAATCTTTTTTCAATCATTATATTGAATGTAGGATTCCACACATAAAAAATCACATCATAGTTAGAGTTAGGCTTATGATTATGTCATCATAGTAATATATCCTCTCAAAAATGATAATATTAGTGATGATGAATTGAAATGGACACTAATTTGAGTGAAATTCCTTCCCCATAATCTTTGGTGGGTACCCTTTCCATTATTAATAGTGAAAACTATCTCGTAGTACAGATGATGGTTCATATTGTTTAAAGAGACTACCTATGGATGATTTATGCTATAGGTTTTATGGTAATTTTATATTCATATATTATAAAATTAATATACTCATAATCTGGTAGAAACTTGATTAGATTCATTAAAAATATTTTTCCATCCAGTTTGAAAACCAATTGAATAGATAATGATTCATCTTTGGGTGTTATACATAGCAATGTAAGCCATTGGGGGTGATGTTTTTAAAAAATTCATATTGAGAATAATATTCCAGGGGAAGAGATTGATCGTTTTTAATTCTATGTTTCCATTTTGAGAGGTTGATGATGATTTAATTTATGGATATTTAAACCCTCTATAGGGAACAAAACTATGTACATGTATATATTATGGGAGAAAAACCTAATTAGGCTATCTAAGATCATAAATTATTGTATATTTTTTCAATTTTAATTGTTAAAGATGATATTTTAATGAGTATAATCATGATATAGTAGTGATACTTTGAATATCGATGTATGATATTGTATTTATGAAGTATTGATGGCTGAAATATTTATTGGAGATGTGTATTTAAAGTCTTAGATTCAGATAAATTTTCTCATTAAGAAAATATTGTTTGTTTACATGGATATAAAACTTTGATGAATACAATTATGATTTTTGTAACCATATTTTTGTATGAAAGGTAACCTACATGATGGTAGTTTTAGTTTAGTATCTGGTAGTGGGTTAATCATGAATCCAATGAAAACTTACCCACTATTAGATATTTATTTTCAATCTTGGATAAAAAATATTTATTTAATTTTTTCACCATGGTGATATTTGTTATATATATGATGTTCCTAGTTTGGTTTGATGTACGAGATGTGTAATTTCATTATGGACCCATTTATTGATCGATGTAGGATTGAGATATTTTTATTCTTTTATTTTTCTATGATTTAGTTATTCTTGTAGATTATCATTAGAGATTACTATTTGAGGGATAATCTCCATGGATAGATAGAATATTTCCATCACACCATATAAAGTGTAATGTAATAAAATATTCATAGGGTACTATCATGCTAGAGATAACACCCTATGACATGACACACACTATGAATTAATTATCAATTATCCACATTGTTGAGTAATGTTTGTTTGGGATGTTTATCATAGGTCCACCATTAGTGGCGATTAAAACCCATCCAATTGTAAGAAGTATTACTGAACATCAAAAGAACTAATTATACTACCCACTAGAGGGTGTTTATAAATTTTTTATGCTATGGTATTTCCGAATAATTTTAATCCAATGAAACATGATTAGTGAATGAATTCTTTCTAGAGTGTCTAAAATGTTTTCTATTATTTGTAATAGATATATGTGTATAAAAAATTATTTTTAGAATTATAAACTTTACCTTATAACATTTGAAGTCATGGGGGGTAATATCATTGGATCTAGAAAACAATAGAATATTTAGTAATTCCCTTGGGGAGAATTCTCTGTTTTGTTAATGGACGAGGACATAGAATATTTATTATTTATCTGGTCGATTATAAGTGAGAAAGGGATGCATTTTTTTCATTATATAGAATATTGTGTCCCCACACAATTTCAAGGAGTGGGTTGCACATAGTGGATATCAATTAATATATCCTTCATTATAATGTTTCCTTATGTAATAAAGTTAAATATCTCTCTAAAATGTATGGGGAATCGTAGGCCTATGTTGATAATGGATTTCACATCGAATTTTTATTGGGTGTATAGATTGAAATGTTGACCAGGAACCACAATAAATATAGACGAGCCCATGATTAGGTATTTTTTTTTGTTTCTATATCCATACCTACCTTGGAATAAATATTGAAATGTGGAGGGGGATGTTTTCCTATAAGTGTTCATTTTGGAAACTTTATTTTCGGTGGAGTTATATTGGGGTTTAAGGGTGATTGGTCATTCATATCTAAGAGTCTATGAGAAACATCATTGGGTTGTAGTGAAATGGGACACTGATGTGTATAGGTGCTTTAAGGTATCTAATTATTTTAGTTTAATTTCATTGTGTGGTAATCTATATATATCACAAGGGTGTGACAATGACAAACCCATTTTGTTTTTAATGTAGAATGATGAATTTTTCAAATATTAGGCATAGATGAGAGGCCTTTGTTGATGTTTGATGGATATTCAATAAAAATATTTTTTACTTATTAAATATGCTTGAGAAGTCTTTATATACTCTATTTATGAATAATAATAAAAGGTAGTGGTAAACCCTGGATTACATGCTATAATTGAAATCATAATGAATTAATGAAAAATATTCATGTTGTGTTAAATTAGGTATTTTGATGTATAAATATTCTCCAAAGATGATATTCAACTATATTTAACCATGTTTCATGTAGTTAAAATCTTTAATGGCTGGTTTGTTTTGTAACAAACTCAATCCTATTATATTTTTTTTGTTCCTATATTAGATTCATAATGTGTGGTTGGACAATCTATTGGAGGAGGAAAATGTTTTGGGTGTAGAAGATTGATTAAAATCATGTGATGAATTAATATTAAAATATGCTTTATTTGTGATATTTACAACATAATAGATTTAGATAATTTAGTTTTGAGGAAAAATTTTCTAAGGGTGGGTAGAATGTATTGAAAATTGTGTTTTTTCTTATGTGATCGGGTTCATTTTTTGAGTTTTTAATCAAAGGAACTACAAATTGTAAAATAGTATTTTCACCATAGTATATGAATTTAGAAATATGTTCTCAATTTTTTAGTCTCATATGATGTTGTTCACCCTCATAAATTATTTTGGTAAATAATTGATCTTCTTCATTTTTTGTATAATTAATAGTTGCTAAATAAATAAATATTTATATAATATGTTAAAACGTTAATATCACCCAGATATAATATAATATAACATTAAAAAAACAATGGTTGTGTTGGTAACATTATTTTTCACTAGTTGAGCTATAAATTATGTTCTCAGTTAATGAGCTAATGACCTAGTATTCTTGGGTCTTCAATTTAGTCATTGCATTATCCAATTAAAATAAATTTATATAAATTTTTTTATGATTGGTGATGTGTAGTTTAGTTAGCTTGATTGTGATGATGTTTGATGTTATAGAATATGTAGACTATATATTTTATTAAATTTTATTTCTCGTGTGAAATGAATTAATATGAGAAATTAATGAGTTTGGGTTTAAAGGTAATGGTTATAAGTGTTATGCGGTGGTTACACATGCGTTGATGAAAGATAAATTAAAGGTTATAGAAAATGGTCATGGGAGGATTGTATTTTCAATTGAATAAACATTTCTAATCTCTGAAATTTCACTTAAATAATTGTTTTCTAGGAGATGAAATTGTAATCACATTACGAAAATGACCAAAATTGTAATTTGTGATGAAATTATTGAAGATTCAAAATATCAATAAAATATAAAGCATTTAGTTTTTCTTTTACAACTCCTTAATTTTTTGTTTTATATCTCCCTTGAAAATCAATCCATAATAATATTTATTGTCAAATATTTGATTAGGGAACAAAATAATCAATTATATAATGAAAAATTAGACAACTATGTTATTAATGTGGCTAAATAATACAAAAATTTTACATGATTATGACTTCCTAATTATTTGATGACAATTTTATGTGATGTTTATTATCTTTTTAATAAGACATTTAAATGATTATTTTATATGGATTTCAACCAAGGAAATTTAAATTTTTGGTAATAAAATGTTCTTTCAGTTTACATTAATGTATATTATTATTATTATTATTGATTTTGTTGTTTTATATTGTGATTATTCATGTGGTGGTTTATCATAAATTTATTTAAATTTACAATTTTATTATAAATTTTTTATATTTATTTTCATTATTAATTACCTTTCATAATTATTATCATTTCATAATAAACATGTGATAAATTCCTAGTTTTTTTAATCATGTAGTTAATATTCCAATCATTCAAAGATGACTGGGAGTGTGAACTCATTCATGTGTGTTCTTTCCCTTCTACTGTGTAAAATACAACTTTTTTGTTATCCATCTATTATTTTCTTACACATGGATTTTGAGATTTATGTATTGTAGATGATGATAATGATGACCTAATTAATGATGAATGACATTATTTGGTAATCAGAAAATGTGTAATGATGATTTTTAAGATGCTTAATCTAGTCAGTAGTGGCATCAGTTATAGGATATGTATTGGAACATGTAATAGTCAGTGGGGGTGATGAAATATTTAGAAAAGGATATCAGTGATGTGGTAATCAATAGTTGTACATTTAGTGAGTTTCCAAATTTCACAACATGTAGTTAAGTAACCACATTCAAAATATATTGTACACCAAATAAACTAGGGTTTCTATATATTCTTAAATATTATTTTAAATGTGACACAAAAAGAAACCATGTATCCCATAATCATATACCTCAATGTCTAACCATGTATAGAATAGAAAAATTCTAGGATATATATATCATATATTCCATAGTATATGTTGTGTACTTTAAACTCTCATCACATGAATTTTTTTATTCACATCAATTATACCTAGAGGTCTCACACATCATGTACCCCTTAGTAAAATATATGCAGTTTATCATTGTATAGAATTCGTTGTTTTTATTATATCATTACTCAACATATATAAATCATCGTATGTTGTTCTGTGTTAGACATATTGTTTGTCTGGATTCATATGATTGATAGTTGGAAAATGATTATTCTTTGTTACTAATTTCCTATTATATTCCATGTATAATATAGTTACCCTAGACTTTTACACATATAACCACATGATTTTATTAATAGTAAAACATCATATTACAAGTCATGGATTGTAAATTCAAGTGTCTTGGAATACTAGGTATATAAAACATAAAACATGGGAATAGATATGACATTTAATTATTTATTCTTTATAAAGTGCCCCTATCATACATTATTTTCATTCATCATCATTGGATATCCTAGGGATAACATGAACACTTGGATGAGCTAAAAATTATTATAAGGGAATAAACAAAACAATAAAGCATTAGAACATGGGTTAAAAGGCATGACATAATGATATTAAAAGGCATGAAATATATGAAATCATAATATATAAACAAGGCTTATTATATACATGTATCCATTGTAATGTCTAAGAAACATAAAACATGACATTATCCCGAGTTAAGTCTCATGCCGCATAGAGGAGCAAAGGTCAAGGTGAACCACCATGATTGTTGCATATGGTAGCATGAGTCAGGAATAACCACCAAGACCCTTTCATATAACATCTAATGAGAATCAATTTTAACCAATTTAATGAAGAGATGCCTAGGATCACCCATCATATCATGTTCATGAATATGCTTTTAACATATAGAATCATAGATAATCAATCATACATAATCGAAAGGGCTACCGGTTGTATGAATTGGTTATTATAATCATGTCATAAACCATAAAAGAAGGATTGTCATAAAAATGTACATAAAGTAATGGAACTAGATCATGTATAGAAAACCATAGTGTAGAATAGGCATATATCATGAAAAGTTATGTCGTCCTGAAGTAATAACATAAAAAATATTACTTCAGAAACATTATAATTTAAACATTTTAGTGTTGTTAGAGGAATATATCAAGGGTCATTTCAAACATAAAAGGGAAAAACATTTTATAAAAAAATATAAGTGGACTAGTTGATTTTATTAATAAATAGTTTGGTTTATAAAAATAATGGTGGCTTAAAAATGGATTATATAGTGTACATAAAATGTGTAAGAATTCAATGATTTCCCTTAAAATGTTGTTTCTTTTTGTGGATAATTGAGGAGGGAATAATTTAAAAATGTTTATATAATAGAAATAAAATGATGAATGTATTTCAATATATGATTCTGGATCATCTTCACAACATTTATAATATATCTATAAAAATAATATATAAATTCATTTGGGTAAAAAGAGATATATATGAATCTTGAGTACTAATGAATATTCGGGTAGAATCTTGTCCCTTAAGTCTGATGGTGTCCTTCACTTGATCATAGTGTCAGGTATAACGAAATTAAATTAATTAATTAATATATAATTAACCTCTTCATTATGTAATTGATTTAGTATAACTTTATTAATCTCATTCATAAATGATCCTGAAGGAAATGAATTAGATAATTTGTTTGATCAAATTAATCATATTTTTCTTTATAAAATAATATTATTTTTAAAAAATGATTCATAAACATAAATTAAATATAAGACATATATTTTAGTCTATTTAAACCATAAAATGGGTTTGATGACCCTAATTGAATATGGAAATAGAAATTGAAAACATGTTTTCCTTGAATGTGAGAAATTAACGCATCTCAATGGTGTTTTCATTTGTAGTATATAAGGAGGGGAAATGAGAAATGATGATGAATTACTAAATTATCATAAAACAATTCTAGTACATGTATGTTAATTTAGTTAACGATACATTTTGGTGAAAATAGGTAATGAATGATAAATAAAAGAATGGAACATCAAGAGAAATAAAACAAATTAACTAACGAATTTACCACTTGAATATGATGGTCTTGAGAACCTCTTTAAGGGGGGAGATTTTTAAATTTGAATAGACCATAGTATTATAATAGTGATAGAGGGTCCTAGGGATGGATCTGAGACGAATTTGGACTAGGAACAATGCTTGAGTGGAGTGAATAATAGAGGGGATGAGGGTGGTATTTATAATGGGGGAGACGAGGGGTTTTTTTAATATTTTATTCATTAATTTAGTATTTTATGACGATAAGAAATATTTTTGATTCTTGTAAAAAATATTAATATGTGCATGTGATTTCTAACCTACGGCTCTTAAATTAGGCATGACTGAAAATATATTTTATTCTATAAATGATGTATATATTCAATAAATTATTGTATTATACAATATACAAAAAATTCATGTATTTTATAAAAAAATCTCAAAAACTCACCCAACCATTTTTGATGTGTATAATTATAAAATTAACTCCATTTTGGGAAAATAAATTTTTCAATATTTGAAATTTAATTTAAATTTAAAATTTTTATTTACTTGATAAAAAATTAATAATTATCACATCATTTCTAACACTTTAAGAAATAAAAATTAAGGTCTCCGAAAATTATCATATAATAATTAGTCATAAAAATACATATTTATGAATACATTTTTTGAAAATAAAATCTCTTAAAAGTAATTTCAATAATCATAAAATTGAAATTAATTATACATGACATATAAAAATACCAACACTATTACATAATTATATAATATTAACACTCATATGATGGATAAATATTATTTATACTTTCATTAGTAAGGTTACTTATTCACATAGATTATTTACCATTCATAATGGTCTTATTAATATTCATAAGGGTAATATTTCAATTCATAATTTTTATTTACTATTCACAAAATATTAATATTGTCTTATTGGACATCAAACGTCTTACTAATCGTAACATAGTATCTCATATTTTTAAAACTAAAATCACAGAAATGGAAGTATAATGTTTAATGTTCACATAGTACTGAATCATTCATTGTGATTTGATTTCACAAGATTATACTATATGACATAATTATAAGAATACAATTTCCATTGGTTAACTTATGGTTTGTAACATTCTTCTTAATTATTGGAAATTTTCCCTTGAAGTTACATTTTAAATTATAGTCCTTAAACATGAGTACATACTTTTCCTTAATTGCCTCATTTAGTTCCCATGTTTCCTCTTCAGACTAATGGTTCTGCCATTGTTCTTTGCCAATGTGAGTAGTCTTGGTGCATAGAACTTTATATCTATTATCAAGATCTTCACTAGATACTCTTTCAAATAATGTTTTTTTTATTATCATCACCACCTCTAAATAATGTACATGTGAAGGATCTAGTATTTACTTTCTTAATAGAGATACGCTGAAGAAATTGTGTACTTTAGACATGGTAGGTTGAAATGATAGTCGATAGACCATAGCTATGACATTATAAAGGATATTAAAGGGGATTATGTACATGGGAAATTGTTTTCTATCATCCAAATCGTCATGAACTTCTTCCTTAGAGATATGTGGAGGAATACTAGTTCCCATGCTTTGCACTCAACGTTCCATTAATGATTTTTCACATAAATATTATATCAAAATTTTCCTACCTTGATGTGATGAGGAATGGTTTTAACCTTCTCCACAATTTCATCAACCATTTTATGTCTTATTAGCTTCTTCTAAATTTCTTCATACCAGCACACATGTATACTGCACCTTTTTTCAAAAAGGGCTTCATATGGTGTCATTTGGATGCTCAGGTGGAAACTATTTTTGTAACAGAATTCGGCCTGTTGAAGATTGATGGTCCCACCCTTCTTTGAAGTCCATAGAACATGATATAAACAAGTAATATACTGTGTAAATATTTTTTTCTTATTTTCCATCAGTTTTAGGATGATATGTTGTACTGATGTTCAGCTCAATACTTTGAGCATTTTAGAGATGATTCCAGAATATCGAGTTGAATCTCGGATCACTATTAGATACAACAGACAGTGTAACTCCATGCATCCTTACCCCCACTTTCATATATAACATTTCATGTTGATCTAATTGGTAGTCTGATCAATATACGATAAAGTGAGATATCTTTGTAATCCAACGTGGCCGATATAGCATTATTTTCTATGGATATCTGTGGATGTCCAATTGAAAAGTCCATAGTGATATTCTCCCACATCCATGTCAGTATGTATAGTGGTTTCATCATACCTATAGGTTTATATCTTTTAACCTTCACTTTTTGACATAATAGGAACATTTATGTGTATTATTCAATGTCTTTCTTCGTATTTTCCCACCAAAGTTTTCACAGATATGTCAATACATTTTTGTGCTCCCTAGGTTAAACAAGAAGGTTGATCTATGTGCATCATTAAAAATGTCCTAATTTATCTATTGGTTATATGGTATAAGAAATCATTACGCAAATATTATAACTCCTTCATCATAAATATTGAACTCATTGGATTTTCCCTTTCTAATTGATTCCACCCTTTTCATAATTTCCACATCTTTTCATTGGGAATCCTTTATTTTCACCACAAGTTATGGTTGATCATTAATTTATAAAAGGATTGATAATGTTCATCCTTTAATTATTACCATGTACATATTCTATAAATCTATAAATATTGGATCCCTTTAAAGTCTCAACATTGATAATGATGCGGGATCCTTCCTACTTAGGGAATATAACTCCTTTTTTCCTTATCGGGATGGTAATGAAATGAGCGGTCATAATCATTGATGACCTCTAAGCATCTTCACTAGTTCATATTAAAAATATTCTATGTGAATATATGTTTTAGTCTCTTTTTATCAGTATATATCTAACAGTTCTACCCATAAAAATAATTTCACCTTATTTTGAATGAAACGATCATAGGTGCCACCTCCATATCATTTGATGTATAGTTACGCTCATGGATTTTCAACTGTTTTGAGGTGTAGACTATAACTTTTTACATTTTTCATCATTAAAGATCCTGATAGCTTCTTTGAAGAATCACTATACACCACAAAGTGTTATCCAATTTCTAGGATTGTGAGTATTGGATCAGTTATAGGTCTCTTTTTATGATCGTTAGAGATTTCATCTCATTCTTATGTCCAAAAAAACATCTCTGCCATCCATGTCATCATCGTCATCAGGTTTTACAATAATGAAAAGTTCTTATCAAATCGTTGATGATACCCACCTATACCCAGAATGCTAAGGATCCCCATTAACGATGTCTTCCACATCCACTCATCATTTTTCCTTATCTTGGAAGGGTCTATAGATAACCTTTTGCGAGTGATAACTTTCCCCTAGAATGTTACTTACTCTATCCAGATCTCACATTTACTTTACATTGTATAATATTTCTCCCTTCTCAAATTCATCAACATAGTATTATAATTCTACTCGTATTCCTCCTTGTTTTTTAAGTATAAAAAATATCATCAATAAAGAATATGAAATTTCTTCAAGCTAATCTCTACATACTATATTAATTAAATCCATAGCATTAGAAATTCCAAAGGACATCACAATGAACTCATAGATTCCATACCTCATTCAAAAGGTAGTATTGGGAATATCTTCCTTCAACACATTGAATTGGTGATATCCTAAATAAAGTTCTACCTTAGAGAAATAAATGGCCCTACAAATCTGATGAAATAAGTCATCTATCCGTGGATGTGGATACTTTTTATTTATTTTGATTTTATTGGTCACATATTAATAAATGATAATTCACATTGATGCATCCTTATTCATGAAAAAAGGACTATAACACCCCAAGGTGAAGCACATGGGCATATAAAACCCAACTACAGATTCTATTTTAACTACATCTTCAGCTCTTCCAACTCTATAGTGGGAATTATATATTGTTTCTTTTATATAGTCAGAGATCTATGAATACGATAAATTTATTACTCCACCTATCAATTAGGAGGAATCCTAGGAAATTTCTTAGGGAATACATTTGTGTAATCCCTCATTATTGGAATATCAATGATAAGTATCATCTCCATTGTCTCGATCATTTGATCTAGGCATGGTTTCTCAAAAGGCTGTAATATCCACACTTGATAAAATGTTTATAAAGGTAATTCATATTCCTCCTTACACTTGTAAATAATTAAAGGATGCTTTTGGATATGAAGAGTGATATCCCTTTCAAGATAGTTGATGCTGTATTTTTATAAATATAACCAATCCATTCCCAATATAATATTGAGCTCCACTAAACGCAGCATGAAAATATTTTCTGGGAGGTTCATTCCACCAATGTTATCCAGGGAAGTATTATATAATTTCAATGAAGTAATTGAACCATTTTCTATTCTCATATATAACTCAACCTCAAATTTTTTAGGTGGTTTTTGAATTGTTCTAATAAACTTGCATGATATAAATGAATGTTTAGAAAAATAAATAAATATTAAATTCTATATTCTTGAATGAATAATTATTTCACCTATCTCCACACAATTGTCTGAATCCACCTAAACAATAGTGATAGCAGAATCCCTTCCTTGGTACGTTGGAGGATATTGTTGACTTCCTCTAACAACCTTGGATTAGGGTAATTAATCACATAACACCCATGATCCTTATAGTTGTAACACTACAATATTGGTTGAGAATTGATATTAATCTTATAATAATATTCCACATTATTGTGATTCCTAAAATCCATCTATTAGTTCTTAGCAGGGTGTCCCATACTTCTATATTTGAAAAAATTTCTGGTTCCCATTAGACAGTTCCCAGGATAATTCTTCCAACAATTTTGACTTGTTAGATGTTCAATATTCATTCCTTAATGGGATTTATTTGCTGAACCCCCAATATTAGAATCCATTTCCACTTTTTTCACCAACTCCATGAGGCCATTGAGAATCCCTATTCACCATTTGATACTTGGGGCACAATAAAAAATTTCCTAATAACTATCAAAGTCATGAATCATGAACTATTTTTGTATAATTGTCTTTATACTACTCAATAAGTTTTCTAACATAATTTTGGAGTTCATTGAAATGAAGAAGTAATAACATGAACGAATTATTATTTACTATTAATTAGACATGATGGACTTATATTCCTTCTAATTATGTCCAAGGAAATCTATTTTTATCTTGAGAATTAGGGTTTGGTGAAAATATTTATTGGAAAACATTTTCATGAATTTCTCCCAATTCATGGAATTTATTTCCTCCTAAAACGTCATATTCTTGGTTAGTTTCCACCACTCATCAGCTTCCCCATTAAAAATATAGTCTACCAGCATTAAATTTACTTCTTCCGAGCACTCGAGGATAGAGAATATTTCCAATGGAGTTAATCCACTGTTTCATGTGGAGGTAATTAGATGATCTTGTAAACATCAGAGTCCTATTACGCATGTAAGATTCAACAAAAACTATAACTTTACTTAGAGGATAACGGTGTTAAAAATGATTCAAATTATTTTTCATAACATGAGTTAGATGAGTATGTACTGTCAAAAAAAAATTGAGCACCTGTTCCCATTGTATTCAAAAAATAATTAGTGAAGTCATCACATTCTTTATAACATTGATTGTTAGTAAGTGTTCTTCTATTTCCCATTATTAAATAAAAAATATAATATTATATTAGGGTGCCTAATTACATAGATAATAAGAATAAAGGAAACTTTTAACATAAAAGGATAATATTTTAAATGATAATTATATCCTAACTTGTGATTTCCTATGATGAAATCTTGGTAATCCTTGATCTGTTTCAATAAATATATTTGTATGGAATTCTTTTTTTTATCCCTTAATATTTGTTCATAATAAGAATATGATTTTCCAAAGCATATCTCTCAAGAGTTTCAAACCAACTATGCAGCAAGGCCTGTTTTCATGCACTAGTTCCCACATAAGTCTACCCCAAAGTGGTGTTTTCTGATTTTACCCCTAGATACATTTGTGCTAGATCCAAAACCCCTTTTTGTATTTATACTAGGATGTATTATCTTGATAAACCACTTCCGCTATAATTACCCACATTTAAGGATGTTTTATTAAACTTAGAATCATACATAAGATACTTAATAATGATATACATTCTAAATCTCAAATAATAACCATACAATTGACTAATTCCAAATACAGTGATCCTATCTTTTTCACATATCATTGCATGATTTTAAGAACACAAAAGAATCATATTAAGGCCAATGATCTTAATTTCTATTGTCTTGGAAGAATAGTTACATAAATCTAAAATATTTTGAATATATATAACATTTATTTATTTGGTATTCATAATGATCCCTTAATATACATTGTGCTCAATCATTGTCATAGGATATACTGGGGAAAACATTTAAAAATGGATGATCTTAACATCCTAGTAAGGGAATAAGAATAAGAATAAAGCTTTATCAAATGGGTTAGATGCCATTAAGAAATGACATAAAAAGGAATTGAACATATTGAATCATAACATATAAACATGGGATCATATACACCAGGTTTCATAATAACGTGGAAGCATCATTAAAAATTAATTATAATGATTTAAGTCTAAATGCATATGGAGTATGACAAGTCAAGGTTAACCCCTATGACTGTTTCACATGGTTGCACGAGTCAAGGCTAACCTTAAATAATAATTGTATAGTAATGTCTCAATTGAGTAAAATTTACCCCTTTAATTGGAAAAAAATCTGGGTGCACCCATCATAACATGTTCAGGAATATTATATCAGTTTATAGAATCAAACATATTCAATCAAACATATACATAGGGGTCACCCATGGTAAGAATTTGGTATCATAATCATGTCATAAAGAATAACAAAAGGTAGTATCATAAAAATGTAAATGAATGAAGGGAATTTGATAATTCATGGACAACCATAGGGTAGAATAGGAATATATCATGAAATGTGATGTCATCATGACGTAATAACATGTAAAAATAATACATTTGAAACTTTTGGATTAAAATGTTTTATTGTCGTTGTTGGAAAATATCAAATATCATTTAAAAAATTAAATGGAATAACATTTTATATAAAACCATAAGAAAACCAAGTGTGTTTTCATAATAAAAATATTTTCATAATTGAAATAATGGTGGAATAAAAATATATTATATAATGTACTTTCGAATGGGTATGAATCTGGACACGTCCCCTAAAATGGACCTCCTTATTTTGAATAATGTAGGAGAGGATCATTTAAAAAATATATATCCCTAAAAGAAAATAATGAATTGATATTGATACATGATTTTTTTAGAACATAAATAGATTTTATAAGATGTTAAATGAATAATTGATAAATTATTTTCTGTAAAAATAAAGATATAAGAACCCTTGGGAATAATGGATGTTTGGGTAGAATCCCTTACGTTAAGTATTGTGGTTTACATCACATGATCTTATTGTCATGGATAACCAAACTGAATTCATTAATTAATATGTATAGAACTTATTATTTATTTAATTTTATTAGTATGAACATATTAAGTTCATTTATGTTCTTCTTAATGGGTTAAGAGGATAAATTTCAGTGTATGATTCACTGTTTTTCATGATTGGTTTAGTTATAATCATGTAAGGACAAACATGTTTTATTAGAATGTTTTTATAGAATTAGTGTTATATCATTTTAGTTATCATCCAGTAGACTACATGGTTATAAAATATTTTGTGTTATTTTTATGAAATATAAATAATTATATATGTATTTAATGATAACGGCTTTCGTTAATTGGTGATTTTTTATCACAAGAAACACATTTTTCAATATAAATTAATATCTTATTTTAAAATATTCTATAAACTCATATTTAAAAATTATACATACATTTTAGTATTTTTAAACCAATTAACTGGTTTCATGACCATAATTGAATATGGTAATGGAAATTGAAAAAACATGTCCCCTGAATGTGAGAAATTTACACAAATCGAATGGTGTATTCAATATTAGTATAAAAGGAGTGGAAGTGAGAGATGATGATGATTTATTCAATTATATAAAAAAAATCTATTAAATGTATAGTAATAGTGTTTTAAATTTTTTTTTACGAAAGTATGTGAGGAAATAAATAAAATATAATCAAACTTGAAAGAAAATAAATTAATTGAATAGAGGAATTTAACGCTTGAATATATCTTCCATGAAAACCTCATTAAGGGATAGGATTTTGTCTTCTGTGGAGACCATGAGGTGTTTAGGAAGGGATTGGGTATTCTGAATGTATTTTAGATTAATTTTTACTAGTAACAATTCTTTAAAAGTGTGAAGATAATAGTGGTGAGGGTGGTTTTTATAGTGGCTCACCTTTTATGGACAAATTTACTCAATGATGTAGCAGTGATATATTTTTATTGTATTATATATCTAGGATTTAATTATTCAAGTATATTTTCTTTATATAATACTATTTGATAGATAATCTCCATGGATAGAGAGAATATTTCAATCACACAATCTAAGTGTGATATAAAAAAATATTCATAGGGTGAAATCATGCTAGTGATAATACCATATGACATGATACACAATATGAATTAAATATCTATTATCAACATTATAAAGTAATAATAATTTGGTATATTGCATGGAGGACCAACATTAGTGATGACTAAAACCCATCTCATTTTGAAAATTTGTATTAAACATCAATATGATTTATTCCACTACCAACTTGAGGGTCTTTATAAATTATTTGTGCTACAGGTGATCCGAATAATTTTAATCTGACGAAACTGAATTAGTGAATGAACGCCTTCTAGAATTTGTAAAATTTTCTCTACTAGTTGTAATAGATATATGTGGAAAAAATTATTCTAGAATTAGAAAAAAACAATTTATAACATTTTACACCATGGGGGTTGATATCGTTATATCAGGAAAAAACGGAATATTAAGTGATTCCCTTGGGGATAATTCTAGGTTTTATTAATTGCTGACGAGATTGAATATTTTATCTCTAAGTGGTTCATTCTATGTCTGAAATGTATAAATTTAAATCATTATATAGAAAATCATGTCCCCACACCATTTCAAGGAGAGGTTTCCACAGAGGAGATGTCAATTAATCTATCATCCATGATAATGTTTCCTTAGGTAATTGAGTTAAATATCTATCCAAAATGTAGGGGGAACCATATCCCTATATGAATAATAGATTTATCTTGGAATTTTTATCGGGTGTATAAATTTAAATTTTTACCAGTAACCACAATAAATGTAGAATAGTAAATGATTAGGTTTTTTTATCATGTATCCAAACCTACCATGGAGAAAATGTGTCTATGTGGAGGGGGATGTTTTCCTATAGGGCATTAGTTTGGATATTTTATTTTAGATGGAGTTGTCTTTGGTTTTGGAGGTGATTGAAAATGTATATCTAAGAGTCTATGAGAAAGAAATTTGGATTGTAATGTAATGGGACACTAATGTGTATAGGTGTTTTTAGGTATCTAAGGATGCTAGTTTAATTTTATTCTGTGATCAACTTTAAATATCAATAGGGTGTGACAATAACAAACCAAATTTTTCCAATGTAGAATGATAAAGTTTAATAACATTAAGGAATAGATGAGAGGTATTTGATGGTGTTTGAGGTATATTCAATCAAAATATTTTTTTCCCTTATTACATATGATTGAGATGTATTTAGATACTCTATACTGATGGGAGATTATAAAAGGTATTGGTAGACCGTGGATGACTTGCGATAATTCAAATCTTCATGAATTAATGAAAAATATTCATGTTGTGTTAAATTGAGGATATTGATGTAGAAATATTCTCCCAAGATGATAACCATCTTGATTAAACCATTTTTTTACTTCAATGCTCCAATAGGAGGTTTTTTGTTATAACAAACTCTATCATATTGTATGTTTCTGGTTCCTATATTCATTTCATCACTTGTGGCTGGACAATATATTGGAGGAGAAAATGTGCTGAGTGTAAAGGATTGATTAAATTCATGTGATTACATAATATCCAAATAAGGTTGTTTTTTGATATTTATAACTTAATAGATTTAGATATTTTTTTAGGTGAAAATTTTTAATGGTGGGTAGAATGTATTGAACTTTAGGTTTTTTCCCTATGTGATGAAGTTAATTTTTTGATATAGAAATCATAGGAACTAAAAATAGTAAAATAGTAGTTTGACCATAGTATAAGAATTTGGAAATTTACTCTCAATTTTGTGTCTTATATCATGGTGTTCACTGTTATAAATTATTTTGGTAAATTATTGAGCTACTTCTTTTTTTGGATAATTAATAGTCATTAAATAAATAAATATTTATTCCACAAGTTAAAACATTAATATCACCCAGATATAATATATTATTATAATGACAATACTATGGTGACTTTGGGAACATTATGTTTACCTTGGTGAGATATAAATTATGTGCTTAGGCAATGAGCTAATGACCTATTATTCTTTGGTCGTCAATTTAGTCATTGAATTATACAATCAAATTAAATTTATATAAATATTTTTATTATTGGTGATATAGAGTTGTGTTATCTTGATTGTGATGATGTTTTATGTTATAGAATGTGTGGAGTATATTTTTTATGAATTTTTTTTCATATTTAAGACGATTTAATATGGTAAATTAATGATTTGGGTTTTAAATGTAATGTTAATGAGTGTTATGGGGTGGTTAAACATGAATTGTTGAGAGATATATTAATGGTTATAGAAAATGTTCATGGGAGGATTGTATTCTCAATGGATAAAACCTTTCTAATATCTCTAATGTCACTCAATGAATTCTATTCTAGGAGATTAAATTGGAATCACATGATGACGATGAATGAAAATGTATTTTGAGATGAAATTATTGAATATTCATAAGTTCATTAAAAAATAAGGCATTTAATTTTTCTTTTGAAACTCCGTAATTTTTTATATATCCCCTATTGCAATCAATCCATCAAAATCCATATTGATGGAAATTTGATTAGGGAACAAAAAAATACATTAGATAATAAAACATTATTCAACTATGTTATTAATGAGGAAAAAAATAAAAAACATTTACATGATTGTTAATTCATAATTATTTGATGACAAATTTATGTGATATTTTTTATTATTTTAATTATAAATTTATATGAATATTTTCTATGGATTTCAACCAATGAAATTTCTAATGTTGATTGTGAAATTTTCTTGTAGTTTACAATGATTTATAATAAAAATATTATTATTATTGTTTTTTTGTTAGATATAGTGATTCTTCGTGTGTTGGTTTATCAAAATTTTGTTTCAATTTATAATTTTATTATAAATATATTATATTATTTTCATTATTATTTCCCTTTCAGAATTATGATCATTTCATAATAAACATTTGATAAATACCTAGTATTATTAATCGTTTGGATCATATTCCAATCCTTCATTAATGAGTGGGAGTGTGAACCCGTTCATGGGCATCATGACCCTTCAATTAGAGAATAATCATCTTTTTATTAAACATTTATTATTTTTTTAACAAATGGATTTGATCTGGATGTAATGTAGATGATGATAACTGTGAACCAATTAATTATGAATGATTTTATTTTGTAATCATAAAATATGTGAAGATGATTTCAAATATTTTGAATCTAGTCAGTGGTGGAATCAGTTATAGGGGATGTATTAGAACATGTAAAAGTCAGTGGGGTTGGTGAAATATTCCAAAAAGGATACCGGTGATGTGGTAATATGTAGTTCAACATTCAGTGAGTTTCCCAATTTTACATAATGTAGTTTCGTAACCACATTCCATATATATTATACACCAAATCAACTAGGGTTTCTATATTTTCATAGATATTATTTGAAATGTGAAACCAAATAAGAAAACATGTATCCCATAATCATATACCTCAATGTTTAACCATGTACAGATTAGAAAAATTCCATGATACATAGATAATATATTCCATAGTATATTTTGTGTACTTCAACCTCTCGTCTCATGCATTTTTTCATACAAATCGAGTTTACCTAGAGGTCTCATACGTCATGTAATACTTTGGAAAATATATGTAGTTTATCCTTGTATAGAATTCATTTTTTGTATTATATCCTTACTCCACCAATATAGATCATCATTTGGTGTGCCGTATTAGACATATTGATTGTTATTTTTAATTTGAGAGATAGTTGGTGAATGATTATTTTTGGTTACCAATTTGATATTATATTCCATGTATAATATACTTACCCTAGCCTATTTCACATATCACCACATGATTTTAAGTATATTAAAGCATCATATTAAAAGTCATGGATCGTAAAGTCTAGTGTCTTGGAAGAGTAGGTATATCAAATATAAAACATTGGAACAAATATGACATTTATATATTTATTCTTCATAAAATCCAATAACATCCATTATTCCCATTTATCGTCATAGGTTAACCTGGGGATAACATGAACACATGGATGAGCTAAAAATCCCAATAAGGGAATAAACATAAAAATAAAGATTTAGAACATGGGTTAAAAGGCATGTCATAATGATATTAAAAGGCATGAAATATATGAAATCATAACACATAAACATGGGTTTATAAATACAAGGATCCATAGTTGTAATGACCCGTAAAAATCAAGGGAATTTTTTTCTTAATTTGCTTTGAAATTTTTCAAGAACGCAGTTTCTGACGGCACCTGATTCCGAGGCCCGGTGTGCCCAGAATCAATTTCCGAAGTTTGGCTCGGGTACGTTCAGTGAACGGACGAGAGGAAATTTCTAACTTGTGAACCGGTGCCCAGAATCAAATTCTGAGGGCACTGATGAACTCGCAGCGCCGATATTCGCTTAAGGATACCTTTTCTGAGGTTGCATTTTATGCGGGTTGTGCGTTAGTTTTGGGGGAATTAAAATGAAGTTAAATAAAATGTGGAAACACATTTTATTTTTAACCATGTTGGTTATATCCTCCCAAAGGGAGTTAGAGGGGGGAGCCACATCCACTTAACCTCCCTTGAGAGGATTAAGTGTGGTGGGGCCCACATGAAGCCTAACTCATCAACACCCCTTAAAACTCCCACAACTCCCACTTTAATGTTGACAACTTGTTTAATTAATCTTGTGAGTTAAGTGTGGTTTAATTGAATTTCAATATTTTTAAATTCTTGCCAACACTTTGCATTTAATTAATTAAACCAAATTAATTAATTATTTTGAGTGTTTGATTTCTTTTGAAATCATTTTTCCAACATTAAAATGAGAGATTATATTCTTCTCTTTGGGTTGGCATAAACATTGTAGGGAGAACTAATGAGAGGAGAAGGACTTTTAGAAGACCTTCAACCTCTCGAAGAAGAATAATCCACGTCTCCGAAGAACGTGAACCAACAACTTCTACCTTCTTCAACCGGAGAAAGGAAGGGAAGCACGACCGCCCACAAAGTATTCTGAGAGTGTCGACTCGACTCGACTCGACTTCAATGAGGGCTTCTTCCACCAACATTGACGGAACGACGCCGTTTCTGCGACGCCCGACGTGCGACATATTTTATCAAGTAGGGGATTGTTGTTGTTTTGTTTAATTATTTCCATTCATGATTCTAGAATGTCGTGCTTCGAGGATAAATGAATAAATGATATCGTTTAACGAGAGGGGGGTCGGACCGGACAAACATGGCCGAACCCCCCTCCTTTGTTCTTGATTGTTTCTTGCGGATGGAACGAGATGGCGTGGAGTCGTCGCACCACGCGGGAATTGCACGACAATTATTGTGCGGCGCCATCAAGTCGCGCCGTGGAAATAATTTCAAGGATGTGACGCCGTCGCGCCGCGTCGAAGGAAACCACAGGCGCCGCGGCCGGAGCAGGGCCGCGGCGGAACATGATGACCAGCGGCCAGCCGGGCCGCCGGTGTCGGAAGACGGAAGAAGACCGGCCCTTTCCGGTCCTGTTGGGAAGAAGTCGGCCGGCCAAGTCAGACCGGCCGGAAAGGAGGAAACCAGGGGAAATTAATTCCCCCTTCCAGCCGAAGCGGCCCCCCATAATGGGGGGGGGGGGGGCGCGGTTTCACAAAGGGGGGCAGGCGCCCCCCCGTTTTCCCATCAGCTCGGCCTTCGGCCGACCTGGCAGCGCGCCCAACGCGCTGCCTTGCGCCGGACCGTGCCGGGCCGGGCCAACCCTATCTGGGGCGGGTCGACCCGGTTCGGGCCAACCGGGGGGTCTCGGGCCGGGACGGCCCGGGCCCGAAACCCCCGTTACCGAGCAGGTTGGATTCAAATGCCCATAACTCGGGATACCGATCTCCAAACGATGCGCTGTCAGTGGCGATGCGATCCTCGGATCGAGACGGTCGTTTCGGTATATTGCACTCAAGGTTTCAGATTACTTTGAGTTCGGCCGGGTTGGTTCGTACACGAAACCAACCAGGCCCTCGGAGCGGAAATGCTCATATCTTGAGCTACGGACGTCCGATTGATGTGCCGTCAGCTTTGTTGAGTTCCTCTTAGTGAGACAGATCATTTGGCATACTCCGGCCGAGGTTTGGACGCAGTTGGAGTATGGTCGGGTTGGTTTTTCCTTATAAACCAACAGAGCCCCTGGGACGAAAAAGCCAATATATCTCAGACCGGGCGTCCGATTGACGCGCCGTCTGTTGCGTTGAGTTCCTGTTGACGATACAGAACTTTTGGATACATCAACTCTGGACATTGTGAAAGTTGATGTATCAGCCTCTCGGCTCGTGGAGTGGACCCTCCCGAACGAGCTTTCTGTGTGCGGGATCCCTAGAGCTGGCTGCGACTGCTACTGTGACTGCGACGACGACTGTGTAGAGATCCTTAGTGGATTCGACGATGAAGACTACAACACTCAGCGATCATGTGTGGATCAGTGCTACCGAACTTGTGTGGGTCCGATCCTGTGTGGGTCTGCGCTCAGCGGTCCTGTGTGAACCAGTGCCTACATATCCTGTGTGGGTCTGATCCTGTGTGGGTCTTTGCGGGGGTTAGTACCTATCGATCCTTTGTGGGTCCGACGACTTAGATGGATCGGTGATCATCTCTATCATCTTTCGAAGAAGTATACCTGTGTGGGCTGATTTCTGTTGCTTTCCTATGTGGATTGTGTTGTGCTATCCTGGGTGGATTTCATTTTGCTTTCATGTGTGGAATACGTATACTTTCCGGTGTGGACTGTGTTGTACTTGGGCTCAGAGGTTGGAGCGTATGGGAATTGACGACTTAGGTATATGTATGGGAATATACCTAAGCAGTGTCGGTTGTTACTTCAAGTTTGTATCTATCCTTTGTGGTTTATCCTTAATGGATTTTGGGAGACCTTCGAGGGTCTCGGGGTCCCTACTGAGTATCTTATACTCACCCCTGCACAGGCTATGCCCACACTACGTTGTGTTGGTTTCAGACGACGGACAGCGTTGATCGTGGATGAAGCTTGCAGAGCAGGATGGTACCTGGAGGTGGACCACTGGGCGGGACGTGCTCGGAGCGGACGACCGGACCCGAGGAGCAGTGGACCTATCTGTACCCACCCTTCAGGTGGGATTTCTAGTGGACAGATCGGTGTAGCGACTTTTACTTTACAATTGTTGTTTTCCCTAACGAGTTGTACTTTACCTTCGGTTTGGGTTTTTATACTGGCCCATTTACTTTTATGCACTTTCTGTTGTACTCTGTTTTTACATAGTGTTTACCTTTCCGCTTTCTTACTCTCTGGATCTTTTTTACTTTACAAAGGCAATGCCTTCCCTTTTTACCATGATTTACACCTTGGTGCTAGTCTCAAGCCCCTGGCCTATGGAAGGCGGGCTTGGGGTAGTCACGGCACGGGCCCCGAGGACGGGTCGTGACAATAGTAATTTGGAGGAAACATAAAACAAGGAATTATCATGGGTCACGTCTCATTTCTCATCGAGGATAACAAGTCAATGTTAACCACCATGAATGTTGCATATTGTAGCCTGAGTCGAGGCTAACCACCAAAACCATTGCACATAACATCTAATGAGACAGAAACTTACCCAATTTATTGGATCACTATCTTGGATCACCCATCATATCATGTTCAGGAATATGCTTTCCACATATAGAATCCAAGATAATCAATCATACATAATCGAAAGGGTTGAGGAAAATGAATTGGGTATCATAATCATTTCATAAACCATAAAAGTTAGATTATCGTAAAAATGTCCATGATATAAAGGAATTAGATCATGAATGAAAACCATAGGGAAGAATAGGCATATATCATGAAATGTGATGTCGTCCTGAAGTAATAACATGAAAAAATAGTACCTAAGGAACAGTATAATTAAAACATTTTTGTGTGCTTAAAGGAAAATATCAAAGGACATTTAAAACATAGAAGGGAATAATATTTTATATAAAAATATAATTGGACCAGATATTTTTAATAATAAATACTCTAGTTTATAAAAATAATGGTGGCTTAAAAGTGGATTTTATAGTGTACATAAAAATGGCTATGAATTAAGAAAGTACCATTAAAATATTGTTTCTTATTGGGAGTAATTGAGGAGGTAATCATTTAAAAATTTGTATATACCTGAAATAGAATGATGAATGTATATTGATATACAATTTAGTATCATATGAACAACATTTATAATATTTTTAGAAAAATAATAGATAACATCATTTGGATAAAAAGAAAGATAGATGAAGCCGACAGAATAATAAAGGATCATATAGAATCCAATACCATAAGTATGAAAGTGGCATTCACTTGATCTTAATGTACTATATAACCATATTAGATTCATTAATCAATATTTACTAGACCTCTTCATTGTGTAATTAATTTAGTATAATCTTATTAAGTTTATTCATACATGCTCATAAAGGAAAGGAATTAGAACATTTTTTTGATCAAATCAATCACATTTTTCTTTAAAAGTTAATATTATCTATACAAATGAATTCATTAAAAAAATAGAGACAATACATATATTATAGTCTATTAAGACTATAAAACTTGTTTCATGACTATAATTGAATATGGTAATAGAAATTGAATATATCTTGTCCTTGAATGTGAGAAATTAACACATCCTAAATGGTGTTTTCATTTCATGTATTAAAGGAGGTGAAATGAGAGATGATGATGAATTATTACATTATCATTACTAAATTCTAGTATATGTATGGAAATGGAGTTATCCATACATTTTGGTGACAATAGGTGATGAAAGAACATTAAAAGAATTGATGTTGAAGGGAAATAAAAGAAATGAAAATATGAATTTACCTCTTGAATATAATGGTCTTGAGAACATTTTAAGGGAGTGGATTTTGACTTCTAAAGAGACCATTGTCTTATAATGGTGATATTGGGGCCTAGGGAAAGATTTTAGAACAATTTGGACTACAAAAATTTCTTGAGTGGACTGAATAGAAGAGGGGTGAGGGTGGTTTTTATAGTGGAGGAGACGAGGGTTCTTTCTCAATATTTTATTCATTATTTTATTATTTTTTTCAAGATATGAAATAGCATTGATTTTTGTAAAAAAAAATATGTCAATGTGAGTTTTAACCTTGGTCTCTTACATTAGAAATGACTTAAAAATAGATTATTAAACATATGATGTGTATATTCAAAAAATTACAGTATTTTACAATTCCCAAATAAATTCATGTATTTCTGAAACGATCCCAAAAATTTACCCCAACAATTTATTGATTAGTATAATTCAAAAATGAACTACATTTTATGAAAATAATTTTCTCATTATTTGAAATTTAATTTTCAATTAAAATTATAATTTACCTGAAAATAGTTAAAATTTTTAACATCTGTTCTAACACTTTGAAAATAAATGTTATGGTCTCCCAAAATTATCATATAATCATTAGTCATAAAAATTACATATTTAGGAATACATTTTATGAAAATAAATTCTATTCGATATTATTAAAATAATCCTAAATCTGAAATTAATTATACAGGACATACAAAAATACCAACACTATGATATAATTATATAATATTGTCACTCGTATGATGGATATATTATATTCAAATTTTAATTGGTAATATTACATATTCACATAGATTATTCACAATTTTTAATGGTCTTAGTAATATTCATAAGGGTAAGATTTCTATTCATAAGGTTCATTTACTATTCACAAAAAATTATGTTTCTCTTATCACACTCCAAATATCTTAAAAATCACAACCTTGTACGTCATATTTTTAAAATTCAAATCATAGAAATGGAAATATTATGATTATTGTTCACATAGTACTTAATAGTAGAATATTTAGTGATTTAATGAGATTATACTAAATACCATAATTTTAAGAATAAAATTTCCATTGGTTATGTAATGACCTGTAAAATTCAAGAGAAATTTTTTTTAATTTTCTTTTGGATTTTACAATAATGCAGTTTTTGACAGAACCTGATTCCGAGGCCCGATGTGCCCAGAATCATTTTCCGAAGTTTAGCTTGAGTATGTTAAGTGAACGAAAAAGCAGGTTTTCCTAACATTTGAATTGGTGCTCAGAATCGAATTCTGAGGGTACCGATGGAATCACAGCACTGGTAATTGCATATGAACACCTTTTATATAGTTGTGTTTCCTCGGGTGCGGTACATAAAATTTTGACTTAAGTAAATGAATAAAATAAAATGGGGCAACCAATTTATTTTATTTAAAGTTGTTTAACCTAAGATAAGTAGTTCAAGTGGGACCCACTATATCCTACTCCACTGGGTAGGATATTTCTGGGGTGGTGCTTGCACAAGCCCCACCTTTTCAACTTCCTCAAATCTCCCACCTTGTTTTAGGTAATGTAGCTGGACCCCGCTTGTAAATGAGAGTCAAATCTTGATTTTAACATAATGTTTAAATGCCTCATTAATTGTGCAGTTTAACCTTCTCAATTAATTCAATTAATTGATTGATTCAATTTTTTCTGAATTCAAAAATGTTTGGCTTGTGTGTTAATAAAATAAGATAAGTCTTATTTTATTAAGGGGTTCGCTGTGTGAGAGGGCTTGGGAGAAATTTCTCAAGCCTTAGAGCACTCCTTCCTCGATGAAGAACGCGAAAAAAGTGAAGAACACCGACCTCCGACGAAGGTCGACAAGAACACCGGATCCTCGGAGATCAACGACGTGACACCGACGAATCATTTCTCCACGACGCGATGATCCTCCTTCCGCAATGCCTCCTACCGCAAAGTGCAATTCCTCGACGAGCCTTAGTTCAACGACGCTCGAGGTAGGTGATTATTTTAATTGTTTGTTCAGGATTACATCTGTTGCCATTGTTAATTTCAAATTGAGCCGCCTGATATCGCAATAATGGAAGGAGGTCGGACCGCACGAACACGGCCGGCCCTCCTCCCCCTTGTTTGTATGATTTTGTTGTGGCACGTGTAAGGCGGTGCGGTGTCGTTGCACCGCGCGGAAGCTATGTTAAGGGAGAAGAAGCGCGGCGCCGTCGCGCCTCACCGATGAAGTCGAAGTAGTCACGTCGTCATCACGCCACGTTTGAGAACGTCAAAGAGGCTGCAGCTGGAGCGGGGCTGTGGCGGAGGGGCGTGGGGCTGCAGGATGCGGCGGTCGGCTTCCGGCCGCCATCGCCGGAGCAGGAGGGCGGGACCGCGGGGTCCCGAGATAGCGGCACGGCCGGCCAGCCGGGCCGGCCGGCTTCTGAGAAGGGTCGGGGGTCGTAACCCCTGGGTGGCCAACAGGAGCCCCCCCCACCCACATGGGGTCCACGGTTACGAACAGGCGGGGGGCAGCCCCCCCCCCCCCCCACCCACCCCTTCCGGTCGGCCGTTACGGCCATGCTGCATGGCCACGCTGGCCAGGTCCAGCGAGCCAGACCCAGACCCGAGTCGGGTCGACCCAGTTCAGGCCGACCCCGGGGGGTATCGGGCCGAGTCGAACTGGGCTCGAACCCCCTATTCGCGGACCTCTTTCGATCTTTTTCCCATTACATGGGCTTCAGAACTCTGATCGATGAACCGTCAGTTGCGATGCCATCTTTGAATCGAGACGGTCATTTCGGTATAATACACTCAAGGTTTAGGAGAACTTTTCGTTCGGCCGGGTTGGTTCGTACCCGAAACCAACTGGGCCCCCGGAGCAGAAACACTTATAACATGAGTTCCGGATGTCCGATTGACGTGTCGTCGACTTTGATGGATTCCTCTTAGTGAGATGGACCATTTGGCTTACTCCGCTTGAGGTTTGGACACAGTTAGAGTACAGTCGGGTTGGTTTTGACTTAAAAACCAACCGGGCCCATGGGATGAAAAAGCCAATAACTCTCAGACCGGGCATCTGATTGACGCGTCGTCTGTCACGTTGAGTTTCTTTTGATGTTATAAAAATTTTGGATACATCAACTCCGGACATCATGTCAGTTGATGTATCAGCCCTCAGCTCATGGAGCGGACCCTCCCGATACGAGCTTGTTGTCTGGAGAACCCTAGAGCTGGCTGCGACTGTGACGACGAGGATGACTGTACAGAAATCCTCCTTGGATTCAACGGCGATGACTACAACACTCAGCGATACTATGTGGGTCAGTGCTACAGATCCTATGTGGGTCAGACCCTATGTGGGTCAGCGAACAGTGGTCATGTGTGGGCCAGTGCCTATATATCCTGTGTGGGTCCGATCCTGTGTGGGTCATTGCGTGGGTTAGTACTTATCGTTCCTTTGTGGGTCCGACCGCTTAGATGAATCAGTGGCTACATCTGATCATTCTATCGTCTTATGAATAAGTATACCTGTGTGAGTTGAATCTTGACTTTCAATCCTTATATTTGATAAGATTGACTTCATATCCTGTGTGGATTATGTTATGCTTTCTTGTGTGGATTGGGTTGTGAATTCCTGTGTGGACTGGGTTGTACTTGAGTTCAGATGTTGGAGAAAAATGAGAATTGATGACTTAGGTATATGTATGGGCATATACCTAAGTAGTGTCGGATGTTACTTCGTGATTGTATCTTTCCTTTGTGGATTATACTTTGTGGATTCTGGGAGACCATCAGGGGTCTCGGGGTCCCTACTGAGTAGCTTATACTCACCCCTGCACGAGCTATGCCCGCACTACGTTGTGTTGGTTGCAGACGACCAACAGTGCTGATCGTGGTTGAGGTTTGTGGAGTAGGTAGGTACCTGGAGGTGGACCACTGGGCGGGATGTACTCAAAGCAGACGGCTGGACCCGAGGAGTTGTGGAGGCTATCTGTACCCACCCTTCAGGTGGGACTTCTAGTGGACAGCTCGAGGCTGCGGATTTACTTTTCAGTTGTTGTACTCCCTTTTCAGATGTACTTTACTCTCAGTTTGGGTTTGTATTCTGGCCCACATATTTTTCCGCACTTACTGTTGTACCCAGTTTTTACACAGTGTTTACTTCTACTTGTTTGCTCTGTGGTGTTCGTTTACTTTACAAAGGCAATGCCTTCCCTTTTTACTATTAATTATTCCTTGGTGTTAGTCACTAGCCCCTGGCCTATGGAAGGCTGGCTTGTGGTATTCACGGCATGGGCCCCGAGGACGGGTCGTGACAAATTGGTATCAGAGGAGTTCGGTTCTACCGCAGAACTCTGGACTCAGATCTTTTTCTATGTGAAACAATAGTGTTAAGACTATTGAGTGTGGTTATCAGTCCAGAAAGTCCAGTGTTGGTGCGGCGGCCGATGTATCCGTACACCAGGACCCTAACTTCTGATTTCTGACTTAATGCATGAAAACATTGATTGCATATGTTTTCTTTGTTATTACATCGTGTCAGCTCACCAGGAATACTGTTTTGACCATGGTGCACTTGTCTCATTTCAGGATGGCCACACGATGGCAGCCAGCTAGGGTTCTGAGTTTTGTACGTGATGACAGCCCACCGAGCGACGAGCCCTCGGTACAGGGCCCTTTGACCACAGAGGCACCGGCGGTACCACTACCCACCGAGCCACCGATGCTACCAGCCCCATCAGATGAGAGTGCACGTCACCTTGTTGCACTGCACGAGTTTCATAGTCAGCGACTGCCCAGGTTCTGTGGGGAGACGGACCCTCAGGCAGCCGAGGATTGGCTGGAGTTAGTTGTATGAGTTTTCCGATTGGTAGGGACACCAGCAGACCACATGGTGATCTTTGCAGCGTGTCTCCTACACGCAGCAACAGGAAGATGGTGGATCTTGATGCTCTAGGTAAACGAAGCGTCATCTCACCTCTTGACAGACTTTGAGAGCCTCTTCTGCTAGGATTTCGTCCTAGCCACCCTACGTGCGGTGCACATCCAAGAGCTTCTTCAGCTGCAGCAGGGCAGCTTGACTGTCGCCCAGTACTCGGAGAGATTTACCAATCTCTCGCACTATTCGACGGACATGGTACATGACCCATTCGTTCGGGCTCGGACCTTCGAGAATGGATTAAGGAATGAGATCAGTGCATCGCTGATCTCCCTAAACATTCTGACATAGGCAGGGGTACTGGAGCGAGCCCTTATCATCGAGAGCTTCCTTTCTGAGCCTACATCAGTAGCGAGACCTACCGCAGGGCGGCACGTAGTACAGTCTTCTGCAGCTGGCAGTTGATGGATGACACATGGGTCCAGGCGGACCAAACCCTTAGGTGGATGACCTCAGGACATTGGTTCAGAGGTGCGCGGAAGACACCGAAGAGCCAGTCTTTCGAAAGGCAGATAGTGCTACACATGCGGCAGGAAGGGCCATTACATTAGGCATGACTCAAAAAAATAGTTTATTCAACATATAATGTAAATATTAAGAAAATTATTGTATTTTATAATTTAAAAAAAATTCATGTATTATTTAAAAAAGCACATAAATTCACCACAAAACATTTTTTATGTGTCTAATTAAAAAATGAACTCCATTTAAAAAAATAATTTTCTCAATATTTGAAATTTAATTTTCATTTTAAATTATTATAAACTTGAAAGAAATGTTAAAAATTATAACATCGATTCTAACACTTTGAAAAAAATAATTAAGGTCTCCCAAAATTATGATATAATTATTAGTCATAAAAATACTTATTTAAGAATATATTTTATAAAAAAATTCTCTTTGAAATTATTAAATTGAGCATAAAAATATATTTAAATATTCAAGACAGACAAAGATACCAACACTATGATATAACTATATAATATTGTCACTCATATGATGGATACATTTTATTTATAATTTCATTGGTAAGGTTACTTAATTAGATAGATTATTTACTATTCATAATGATCTTTTTAATATTCATAAGGGTAAAATTTATATTCATAAGGTTTTGTTACTATTCCACAAAAATTATGTTTTTCTTATCGGAATCCAAACGTCTTACTAATCGAAACATTGTATCTCAGATTATTAGAATTCTAATCACAGAAATGGAAATATTATGTTTAATATTCGCATGTTACTTAATTTTCATTTTGTTGTCGTTTCAAGAGTTTATAGAAAATAACATAATTATAAGAATAAAATTTCCATTACATAAACTATAGTTTATGACATTCTTCCCCACTAATGACATTTTTCCCATGAAGTTTCGTTTTACATTCAAATCCATAAACATGCATAGGTAATTATCCTTAATTTCCGCAACTAGTTCCCATGTTGCCACTTCATACTAATGGTTCCTCCATAGTTCATTAGCCATGTGAGTAGTCTATTTGCGTTGAACATTATATCTATGATCCATGATCTTAACTGGGTAATCCTCATAATAATGGTCATTCATTAACAATACCACCTCCAATTAATGTACTTTTGAAGGATCTAGTATTTACATCTCTAATATAGATACATGGAAGAAATGGTATACTTTAGACATGATAGGTGGATGTGTTATTCGATAGGCCACAGCTCCGGCACAGTCAAGGATCCTGAAGGGAATTGTGTACATCATATATATATTTTCTTTCTTACCAAACCTCATGATCTTCTTCTGTGGAGATATGTAGTGGAATATCATCTCTCCAACTATGAACTCAATGTTCCATCGACGATTTTCCACATAACCATTATGTCATCTTTGGTCTGCCTTGATGTGCTGCTGAATGGTTTTTACCTTCTCCACCAATTCTTTGACCATTTTAGGTAATATCATCTTTTTCTCAACGAATTAATACAACACACATGTATTCTGAATCTTTTTCCAAAAATGTATTCAGATGGTTCCATTTGGATGCTCAAGCAGAAAATTATTTTGTTAGAAAATTTGGCCTATGGGATATTGATTGTCCCACCATTTTTGAAGCCTATAGAACATGATATAAACACATCCTCTAGTGTCTAATAATTTTTTTTTCAGATTTTCCATCAACTTTATGATGATTGTTTCTACTAAAGTTCAGTTCAATGCTCTGATCAAGTTAGATACTTTTCCAGAACATCAAGTTGAATCTCAGATCACCATATGATACAATAGATAGTGGCACTCCAGGTATCTTTAACACCACTTTGGTATATAACCATGCATGTTGATCTAATAGGTAGTCCAATAAATTAGAGATAAATTGAGATATCTTTGTAAGACAATCCAATGTGACCCATATATAATTACATCTTATGGATATCCATTGAAGTCTAGTGGAAAAGTACATGGTGATACTCTCCCACATGCATGTTAGTATTTAAAGTGGTTTCATCATCCCCTTAGATTTCATTATTTTAGAATTAACTATTTGACATAAAAGGATCTTTGATGTCTATTCTTTAATCTTCTTCTTCATATTGTCCCACTGAATGTTTTCCCAGAGATCTCGATACATTGTTGTGCACCCTAGGTGAAATGAGAAGGTTAAGAGTAATGAATCATTCAAAATATCCGTCTTTTTCTATGGATAATATGGTATATGAAATAATTACCCAAATATTATAACTTCATCCTCGTAAATAATTAATTCAATGGATTTCCCTTCTCTAATAGAGTCCACCCTTTTAATAATTTCCACATATTTTCAATGGGAATCCTTTATTATTTCCATGAGGTGTGGTTGATCATTCATCTATGAAATGATTGATGATGTTCATCCCTTAATTATTCCCATGTACATCCTCTTAAAATATAAGAATATTTGACCCCATTAATGTATCATCATTGATAAAGAAGCTGGATCCATTTTACATAGGGAATCTACCACCTTATCTTCTATATTGGGATGGTAATGGAATGAGCGGTCATAATCATTGATGAGATCTAACCATCTTCACTTGCTCATATTAATGTTATTCTATGTGAATATTGGTTTTAGACTCTTCTAATCATTATATTTATAACACTTCTCCCCTTAAAAATAATGTCTTCTGATTTTGAAAGAAACGATCATAACTGCCAACTCTAGATCATGTGTGGTATAGTTTCGCACAATGATTTTTAACTTTCTCGAGGTGTAGACTATCAATTTATACATTTTTCATCAGTAAATATCCTAAAAAATTCTTTTATTCATCATTTGACACCAAATAGTGTTCTCCAATTGCTGGGAGTGTTAGTATTGGATCACTGTTAAGGCTTTTTTTATGATCCTTAGAGCTTTCTTCAGATTCTTGTGTCAAAAAAAATCTCCCCCATCCATGTAATCTTGGTCATTTGGTTTTACAACTGTGAAAAGTTATTATCAAATCATTGATGATACCCACCTAGACCTAGAAATCTAAGGATCTCTATTAATGATGTTTTCCTAGGCCACTCTTCAATTTTATTTTTCTTTGAAGGGTCCATAGATATCCCTTGGTAGGAGATAACATGCATTGAGAATGGTACTAACTCTATATAGAACTCACATTTACTATACGTTTTATAATTTTTCTCCCTTTGAAAATTCATCAACATGGTGTTCAAATTATCCTCGTATTACTATTTGTTTTTTTGAGTATAAAAAATATCATCGATAAAGAATACAAATTTTTTTTGAGGTAATATCTACAGAAAATATTCATTAAATCGATGAATATATTCAGAGCATTAGTGATTCCAAAAGACATTAGTATGAACACATAGATTCCATACATCATTAAAAAGGAATTATTGGGAATATATTACTTCCACCCATTTAATTGGTGATATCCTAACAGAAGGTCCACCTTAGAGAAATAACTGGACCAATAAATCTGATCAAACAAATCATCTATCAGTTTAAGGGGATAATTTTTCTATATTTTGGATTTATTAATTTCACATTAATTAATGAAATGGAATATTGATTCATCCATCTTCATGAAATATAAGACTAGAACGCACCATGGTGAAGAAAATTGGAATATAAAACCCATCTCAAGATTCTCATTGAACTTCATATTTAGCTCTTCTAACTCTACAGTGGGCATTTTATAAGGTGTCTTTGATATAGGCAGAGATCTAGGTATAATATCCATTTATTACTCAACCTCTCAATCAGAAGGAAGCCCAGTAAATATCTTAGGGAATACCTCCGTTTAATCAATCATGATGGGAATATCATTAATAAGTATCATCTCTTTTGTCACTATCATTTTATCTAGACATTATTTCTCATAAGGCAGTAATATACACACATGATACATTGATTATAAAGGTAATTAATCTTACTCTTTACACATGTAAAGAATTGGAGTACACTTTTGGGTATGAAGAGTGATCTCTCTTTCCAGATATTTGATGTTGGCTTTGTATAAAGGTAACAAATCCATGCTGAATATTATATTGAACTCTACTAAAGGAGGTATGATAATATCATCTAGGAGGATCAGTCCAAAAATGATAACTGCAGAGGTATTATAAAATTTGGATGCAGCAATTGAACCATTTTATGTTCTCACATATAACTCAACATAATAATTTTGATGTGGTGTTTGAATTGTTCTACTAAACATGAAAGATATAAATTAATGTGTAGAACAAGAAATAAATATTACATTCTATATTCTTGAATGAAAAATTAGTGCACCTATCCCCACAATGTTTTCCAAATCTAGATCAATAGTAGTGATATCATAATCCTCTCCCTATTACCTTGGAGGATGTTGTTGATTTCTTCTCATAACCTAGGATTAGGGTAATTATTCACATAATTCCCATGATCCTTTAGTTGTCACATTGAACTACAGACTGAGAATTGATCTGAACCTTCTATTATTCTTCCACATTAGTGGGATTTATAATATCCATCTGGTAGTTCTTAGGAGGGTGTCACATTCTCCAATATTTGAAATAAATCATGCTTCCCTTTAGACATTTATGAGGTTGATTCATCCCACAATAATGACATGTGTGATGTTAGATCATCTTACCATCATGGGATTTATTTACTAACCCACCAATATTAGACTCCATTTTCCACTTTATTCACCATCCCCCTAAGACCATTGATAATCCTTGGTAATTATTTCATCCTTGCAATGATAATGGAAATTCTCTTCATAACTATCGAAGTCATGAATCACCACTCTTTTTGTAGACTTGTCTTTAGTCTGCTAAATAAGTGATCCAACATAGTTTTGGTGTTCGTGAAAATATGCGAGGATAACTTGAATGAATTATGATATTTTATTCATACAACCCGATGGACTAATATTCCTTCTGATTGTGTCCAAGAAACACTATTTTCATCTTGATAAGAAGGGTTTTGGGGAAATATATATTGAAAAACATTTTCTTGGATTTCTCCTCATTCGTGGAATAAATTTCATCATGGGACGTCATATTGTTGTTAGTGTCCACCACTAATAATCTTCCTCATTAAAACCATAGTCTAATAGTACGACTTCCAAATCTTCAGAATAATAGAGGATAGAGAATATCTTCTCTATTGAGTTAATCAACTCTTTAATGAGGAGGGTATTAGAAGATCCAGTAAACATGGGAGGCCATTTATGCATATAGGATTCAACAACAACTTTATCTTTCCTTAGATGAGGAGAGTGTTCCACATTATTGAAGTTATTATTCATAACATGAGTTAGTTTAGTATGTACTATCAAAAAAATTTGACCACCCATTCCCATTGTATTTTGAATATCAATATCTTTACATTACCTATAAAATTGACTGGTAGTATGTGTTCTTCTATTTACCATTATTAAATAAGAAAAATAATATTCAATTAGGAGTCATTATTACTTAGATAATAAGAATAAGAGAAGATATAATCAAAAAAGGATAATATTTCTATTGAAAAGTATATCCTTACCGGTGATTCCCTACGATTAAATCCAGGTAATCCTTAATCTGTTTCAATAAATATATTTGTATGGGCTTATTTATTTTTCACCCTTAATATTTGTTTGTACTAAGCTTATGAATTTACCAAAGAATATCCCGCTAGAGTGTCTAACCAATTGTGCAGCAAGGCCTGTTGTTGTGAACCATTTCCCGCTTGAGTGTTGCCCAAAGATGTGTTCTCCAATTTTACCCCTAGATACATCTATTCTGGAGGCACAGACATTTTTTGTATTATGACTGGGATGTATTAAAGCCAAGGATCGTAAATTCTAGTGTCTTGGAATACTAGGTACATAAAACTAAAAACATTTGAAAAATATAACACAAATTTATTTAGTCTTCATAAAGATCCTCTAACATACATTGTACTCAAACAACTTGATAGGATATCCTAGGGATACGATTAACAACAGGATGATCAGAAAGTCCCAGTAAGGGAATAAACCTAAAAATAAATATTTATCACATGGGTTAAGAGGATTGACAAAATTATATAAAAAGTAATTGAACATTTGGAATAATAAAATATAGATATGGGATCAAGTAAACATGGTTTCATAGTATTGTGGAAGCAGAATTAAACATGACAAAGAATGAGTCAAGGCACATTGCATATAGAGGATCACAAGTCATGCATAACCACCATGACTGTTTCGCATGGTAGAAGGAGTCAAGGGTAACCTCCAATATCGTTGTACATAATGACTCATTAGACACAAAGTTAAACATTACATTTGAGCACTATCTGGGTGCACCCATTATAACATGTTCATGAATATGCTTTAATCATATAGAATCATACATAATCAAGCATACATAAACAAATTTTTTACCCATGGTAGGAGTTTGTTATCATAATGATGTAACAATGAAAAACAAAAGGGACTATCATAAAAACAAATATTAATTAATGGAATTTGATCATTAATGGAAAATCATAGGGTAGAATAGGAATATATCATGAATTTTTATGTTATCTTGAAGAAATAACATGTAAAAACAGTACATTAGAAAATTTTGGATTAAAAAGTTTTATTGCGGTTAAAGGAAAATATCGAAGGTGAACTCTGAATGAGCCCGTAAAGGGCACGATGCATTAGGGTTTTTCCTCATCACCTCCTCCTTTAAATCAATTTGAAATGTCGACACTTTTAGTACTCGACGATATCTGTAAGTGGATCCTTGTTTGAGGTGATGCTTTGTGAGCTCGGTTCATCTCTTCCTTTGCACCGTTTCAGGCCTCTCTCACCCAACTCCTTTATAGCTGGATAAGGTCTCCCATTGCTGCACAGTGTCGGTCGGTGACTGAGTTTCCTGATCCAGCATCCTGAGGCCTCTTCCTTATCTTCGGTGTGTGTCTTTGGTGCTTCTTCATGGTCATTGAGTGAGTTATGGTTGGCAGAGACTGGATCTGAGCAGCGGTATCCTTCTGGCGTATCAGTTATTTCTCCTACTTTAATTTTCTTACAGTTGTTTTGGTTTGTGTCTGGATGGTTTGTGTTAATGAGTCTATGGGATGTTTTTTGATTCACTTTTTGTTGTTTCCTTGACTGGGTGTCGAATTTTTGGAGCTTTGGCTTCTTTGTATCTGATGCTCTCAACTTCTCCTGCTGACAAAGACACAGTTTTCATGGTGAAGTCCCCATTTTATCTTCAGTTAGAAGCATGCTGGTTTTTTTGTTTCTATTTGATTTTTATTTATGTTCTTGTATGATTTTGGATGGATTGAGGTAGTTATTTGTGTTGGGTCTTATGGTATTTGATGGTGTTAGTTATTTTACATTGAAAGTGTTTATTTTGACGAAGGAGGTCTGGTTATGTGGAATTTTGATGTTGTTTCCTTATATTTGAACCAATGTTTCTTTAATTAAATTTTGGAAGGATTCTTCCGGACTATCTAAATGGATTTTTTCCGAAGGGGATTAGAGCAGGTGCTTTCATTATGCATGAATATCTAGATTATGAAGTTTTAGATAGTATGGATCTTCCCTTGGTACTAGGCCCGTTCACTTATTCATGGGACGACATGCTGAATAGTCATGCATTGGTGTAGTTTTTCCATACTGATAATTATGTTTGGGAGGGGTAGGTCTATGTAGTCTTGTTATGGTCTTTGACCTGTAGTTTTTGTTGATGTTTTATGTCCTTGATGTATTGTGAGGTTTTCCCCCCTTTTCCCCTTAAAAAGGGGTCTATCCAAAATTAATAAAAATATAGGCCTTTGGGTTATTCAGTCAGTCAAGAAAATATCAAAGGTCATTTAAAAAATTAATGTGAATAATATTTTATATAAAACTAGAAGAAAATAAATAATGTTTTCATAAAAAATTGTTTTTAAAATAAATAATGGTGGAGTAAAAATAGATTATATAGTGTACTTGACAATGGGTATGATTCTAGAATGTTCCCCTAAAAATTACCTTCTTATTTGGAATAATGGAACATAGAATCATTTAAAAACATGTATATCCCTAAATGATAGTGATGATTAGATATTGATAGATGATTTTTTTAGATCATTAATTGAATTTATAATATGTTTTAAAAAATAATTGATAACTTCATTTGGGTAAAAAGAAAGATATAACCTCCCTTAAGAATAATGGATGTTTGGGTAGAATCCCTTATATTATGAATGATGGTGTCCATCACCTATTCTTATTGTCATGGATAACCAAACCCAATTGATTAATTAATATGTGTAGAAATTTGTGAATGTTAGTTCAAAACCCTTTGTTCTTATATTATAGTTGTCTCAATAAAATATGTATTTAACATATAATGTATTTATACAACAAATAATTGTATTTTATTATTCCCCAAAATTCCATTCGTATAGAAATGTTCCAAAATTTCATCAGAAACATTTTTCAATGTGTATAATTCTAAAATGAACTCCGTTTTTTGAAAATAATTGATTAAATATGTGAAATAAAATTTTTAGTAAAATTCATAATTTATATGAAAAATAAAAAATTTAAAATTACAACTAATTTTCTAACACTTTGATAAAATTAATTAAGGTCCCTTCAAAGTATCATATAATCATAAGTCATCAAAATAATTTTTTTATGAATAAATTTTATTTAAATAAATTTTCATTTAAAATATTAAATTAGCCATAAAATTTAAATTGAGTATACATGACTTACAAAAATACGAAGACAATGATATATTTATATCATATTCCCAATTATAAGATGGATAAATTTTATTTATACATTCATTGGTAATGTGACATATTCCCATAGATTATTTAATATTCATAAGGATCATATTTTAATTCCTAAGGTGGACATTACTATTCATAAGGCGTAGTTACTGTTATCAAAAATATATGTTTGTATTATCAAACTCCCAACATATTACAGATCACAATTGTGTGTGTCAGATTTCAAAAATTAAAAAATATATGTGAAAATATTTTTTTAAGGTCACATTTTACATAGTAGTTTATTCATTTGTGGTTTCATGTTTTTCTAATATATGAAATAATAATAAGAATGAAATTTTTATTTTCTAAAATTTGGGTATTTTATATAAAGAATATATAAGAAAACTACTTAATATATTACGTCGTTCTCCACATATTCTTACTTGGGTGACTGAACCAGACAAACATGAAGTCTATTCCAAGTCATTTTCCTTGTATTCTCAGGTAGGAAATGTTTCTTTATTAGACGGTTTTGTTTAAAAAGTGTTTTTATTGGATAATGATTTAATATCATCATGGTCTAAATTTTGGTGTTTGGTTGATTATTTTTTTACTTTAATGGGTTTGGTGACCCCCACCCCCATAGAGTTCTATGATAGTTTTTGGGTAACATGTATATTATTTGTAGTTGGTAACCATTATACCGACTAGGTAATATAATTCCATCCTTTGGTTATTGGGCCACTATTGGGATGTGGGGACTCTACATCATCAATACTAAAGATGTTTTATTCCCCCCTAAAATATTATGGAGTAAGTAATCCTTCTGATGGAATATTGTTTCTAAGATACAGGTCATTGACATACACATGTCATTGTATCTTCTGTATGTTATCATGTAAGAATATTCACACTTATGGTGTAATACCCCATTTAAAGTAGATAATTATTTTAAAATGTCATGGTTCACATTTCATGGTAGATAAGGTTTCATGGGATCTTGGAGGTTTGACTATTTTCACTGACGTATCATATTAATGTCGCAAAACATTTAATTTATAAATAATTTCGTGTTTCCATTGTGATATTACTTACAGTTTGGATTTCACCATTGGTAATACATGAATCCCAGGTCATTCGGGTTATCTGTATATGCATGGGTAAAATGAATCACGATGAAATTGTAATTGGATTAATGAGGTTATTCCTTCTCCCATGGTTGTTATGAGCATTGAGCATAACAGTTTTCTCATTGTGAGTCATCAATATGTTACCCTCAAAATTCATTTTTTATTTGACATAATTTGATTAATTTCATTGATTTAAAATTGAATTTTACTATTTATTTTTGTAGTCGCCCATAAATAGGCCATATGTAAACACAAGTTTTTTATATTTGTATATTTCAGTATCTGTGGATGCCATTGGGGACATAGATCTATAAGAGTGAATAGATCTAAACAAGCTTCTTTATAGAGGAATTTGATTATAAATGATATATTTATCTACTAATGGTGTTGAAATTTTTAATTATCATGTAGATTAGATATATTTTATACTAACATATATTAGATATTCCTAGATATTTTTTCTATTGTATATATTTCAGTTTTGAATAATTTAATGATGCTTCCAAGGATGAATGTTGGGTCCACTAAATTCAGGAATGACATTAGAAAATTTAGATGAAAAGAACATAAGAAATGTTTCTAAGGTTTTAAAATATAATCAAAACCAAATTCTCATTTCAAAAAAACTAAAGAAGTAATATTTACAAAGAACAATTGACAACATGTGTGGAATGGTTATTCCAATATTAATGGAATTAATGTAGGTGAGGCATTTGTATTATTTAATGAGATAGAAACAATAATATTGTTCTATAAAATGTTTTGAGCATGGTTTCATTATATATAAAAATGGATTATAAATCAACATTGATACTTTGAGTGCATTAATATGATGTTTTCATTAAGAAACATGATGGTTATCTCATATATATATTAAAAATCAATGTGTTCATATTAAACTAATCGTTTAATGGACTACAAAATCAATTTTTTAAAGGAACTCAAGTAAATATCAATATGTACATTATTATAGATTTTAATTAAGAGGGGTTGACCATAACATATTTATCATGAAGAAGAGAAAACTCTAGATGTTGATTCTGATTTATGTTTATAACATAATCATTAGAGACATTCATGAAAAATAATACAAATTTTTATTAGATATAAAGATGAGTTATATATAAATTTATCAAATTTTTGAATTACCAATTTTCCATAGAATTAATGTATATACAATTATTTGTTTGGACATCAATTTTAAAAACTAAATATGAGAAAGAGGTGATCAGAATACTTCCCACATATTATTACAAACATATGGAAACGTTTTTTGTAGTCACAAACAAAAATATCAAAATATGAAGAAGTAAATATGGTAGATGTGAATAGTTATACTCATATCATTGGTATACACTATATGATGAAATCCGGACCTAATATTGTATTTGATAAATTTAAAACGTCTAGTTAAAAAATTAATCAAAATTAAATCAATTAAATAATATGTGAATAATAATTTATTATATAAATAAAAAATTAGATATTTTTTATTTTATATCATAATATAGATTTAAAATATCTTTGTATATATACATGTAGATTGGGATGATTTTTTTGATATTTAAAAGTCAACATATAGAGGTGTTATCTATCTTTGTAGTCCTTGTATATATTTTATCAGTGAATTAAAATATATAATATATTTAAAAATTGAAGATTATTGATTTTTAACAAAAACATAATCATATACACATAGAATATTGATTAAGAAACAACTTTAATGCACTAAGATATAGGGGGGATCTCCTATTTTAATCAAATATGGCAACTCTTGCGTCAGAAATTATAGTACAAATCACATTTATCATTTTAGGACCAGGATCATAGAAAATAAATATATCATTATAAAGGATATTTTTGAGAAAGAAAATGATGAAATTGGAATATGTGTCAACTCAAAATCATGTGGCTAATATAATCACTATGGAATTACCAAGGGTTGATTTTTAATGACATTAGTCGGCTCTTGGAGTCTAACCAAATTAATCAATCTAGATGAATTCTGAAATTAATCACCAATTACCTCATAGTAATTTATATTTATATAATTTCATTTCTACTCTCTCATGTTAAAGGTTTAAATTTCTAACCATCTTTTGTAACATTTCATTGAAGGTTTATTCATTGGGTCTGTTAAAAAGGGGGAGAAGTATCCGTGATATTAACTCTACTTATGAGAGCTATGCATGTGTTATCAAAAGGGGATAGAATATTAATGAATATTCACTAGGAGAAATTAGAAGTATTTTTTATAAAGGATGGTGATAATGAAAATTAGGGTACTTATACATGAGTATATTCATTTAACTCATGTTTCTAACATTAATAATTGTACGTGTGGGCTTATAATTGAATACTGTTTATGTATTAATGAATTCTGTTATGTTTAAAAAAATTCATGTTTATAATGTTATAGAATTATTAATATTCCCAATGATGGATATTAATAGAAAAAAACCATTCAAGATGTGTTTTTGGAAGTTTTTTATGGGAAATTGTTTTAAAAAATTACTAAATAACAATATTTGATCAATTATTGATCATCATGTATCATGGATAGAATAATTTAATGTAACATGTTCAAGGAAACTTTCAATACAATTTGGGAAACAATTTTGATTATTGTTTCGCTGTTTTGATTCTTAAAAATTCATAGTAAAGAAATAGTGGGTATTCTAATTAAAAATTTTAAAATAATAACACTATTATGGTAAATTCATTTATTTTAATATTTATAGATTTTGTATTTCAATACTATTTGATATTAAAATATCCTGAAATAATTATATTTTTGAAATTTCATGAATTATATTTGATAGTGCGTGGTGGAGCTTGTGGAGGATACTGTGAATATTTTGAAAAAGTCCCAAAAACATCAAATAAAATATCAAAACCTTGAAAATAGCATGCCAGAATAAAAAATTTCATGTGTATCGTGTGGAGGACCATTAATTGAATATAAATATCGATGTTTTATATTGAATTTGATGAATAATAAAAGGTGGAATTTGGATTATTTTGGTGAAAATGTGTAGATTTGTGACACGATGCCATGGTGGATCCCATGTTGTATCTTTCGTATTACTGTGCTAAAAAAAATTAAAAGACATCAAAATTTAAGAATAATCAAGAATTGTATGTGTTTTTAATGAATACAATTGGAATAAGTATAAATATTAACATGTCTAGTAGGGATGTAAAAATACTTAGTGATGTATATGTGTATATCAGGCATACTAAGTGGATTTTGAAACTACCATAATTAATTGGATTGAGGTATTTTCAATGGAATATTTTAAAATAATGTCTTGGGAATGTAATGTAATTGATAAATGTGATGTAAATAGTAGTAATTAATCAATTTAACGTCCACCATTACTTTTCATCAAATTTCTATTGAATTTAGTGGAATGTGAGGGAAGTTCTATATTAATCGAGTATGGATTTATTATAAAAAAATTAAAGATAAAATTTGGAATGGAATTTAGGGAATTGTAAATATAATAGATTGGGGATATAGAGGAAATTTTAGTAATGAAAAATTCATTAGAGTTGTAAGAAACTGATACAAAAATTCTTTTTTAGATTTCCATTATACATTTATGGAGAAAAATAATATCCTAAGAAAAGAAGTATACACTTATATATGGAAGACGGTATGTGATTCAATCAATATTAAAAATTGAAATAATTAAACTTATCTTTATTAATTCCATTATAGTGAGTTCATAGGGATTGTAAATCAAATAAATTATGTAAATAAAGTTTTATTCTTTGGTTTCCTAGGTGCGTATACATATTTTCATGCTCCTTTAATTATATTGTTATTGTTAACCATGTAAAATTAAAATATTCATTCATTAATTCATTATTCACTCTATATAATTGATAAGGGTGATAAATAAATGATTCTCTAAGTGAGAGATGAATATCATGGTCAATGAAGTAGATTGTGTTATAAATTATTAGATTTACCCCCTCTCAAGTTATATTAATTGATAAGGAACTATATATTGAAAACATATTATAACATTTTAAAAAATTTAGTATTGTTTGACTTGGAATGATGAGAGTAATGATACTTTTGATGTTCTATAAGATAACTGGTTGAGTTCTCTAGTTCTCTTATTAGTAGATAATGTAATTACTTATATACTATATTTTTTTACGTCCCATCATGGTTTTGGACATTTCTTGATGTTATATAGTGTCATAATTAATTATATATATATATAATAATAACATATTGAATATAATTTGACTAAACTTGTTTTGTATATTTATTAAGGTGTTTTATCAAATATTATGGAGTCATTGTTTTCATTAAGAATGTATTATGGGTTATACCAATCAAATGATCGTGATATATATATATATATATATATATATATTTAAAATTGTGAATTAAATTATTGGTTAATTTTCTCCATGATTAGGATTTTGATATCATATATAACCCATAAATGTTGATGTAGTGTTTTCTTATTTGAGTTAAAAGTATTATAGTTAGAATTATTGGTGCACAAGAGATATTTAGAAAGTGATATCGTTGTTATCATTTCTTTTTTCTGGTTATAATGTTTTAAATAAAAGTGATTATCTTTATTAGGTGATAGTGAAATTAGTATTGGGGAAAGATATTGAGGATTCATAGCTATGGGATCCCAATGATGAGGTTTTGAATGATTAGAATGTGAATTATAATGATTTCAATTATTCAACTATGGATGTGAAACATCACTTGTTATTCCAAGTGGATTTTTTGAAACTAAATGTTTGTTAGAAATGGTTTTGTGTGAGTTTAATTTTTCAATTTTTTTAATTTTTTCAATTTATTTCAAGGTTTTATAATGTTTTACATAGGTAGTATTTTTTAAGTTAATTAATATTAAAACATGGTTTGTTTCTAGATCACCTATGTCAAAAAATGTGAAATGTATACATCACGTACTAAAGGGGTTGTTACATCCTTAGAAATACCCCATTTGTGGTGGGAGGTTTTTCCAATTTGTTTTCATTACAATTAGTTTTAACATTAGTTGGTTTTATACTGGTTTTTTACCATGGATAAATTGATGATGTATTTTCACTTCATACAAATTAAAGAATCAATATCCTTGGATATTTTAAAATATTATTTGTGATGTAGTTGGCGAGGTTTCATAGTATTTTGAGAACGATAGTATCAGATCATGATTCCTGATTTAAATTTTGAATGTTGAAGTAATTTTAGTCTGATATTGGTACCCAGTTTATCCATATCACTACATTCTATCAACAAAATGATTATCATACTAACTAGATGATTCATACACTAGAATATATATTGAGAGAATGTGTTTTATATTATAAATAATCAAGAAAATATTTTTTTCAATAAAATTAAATATTAAACTATTTATAATCTATATGATTGCTTTTATGAACGGATTTTTTGTGTATAGTATCATTATAATTATATTAGTTAGGCTACCAAAGACAAATTAAAATTTATGTAGTATATGAATGATAATTCTTGTGGTAGTGAAAATTCATTAAGGTCCACTCATAATATGAAAATAATATTTAAATCAATGGAATATAAAATTTTAATCTATAATTAGAGATTATGTGTTCATAAAATATTTTCAATGTCATATAAAAATAATATTTTATAATTTATTAAACTTTTATCCAATATTTAATAGACTATTTGAGTTTTTATAACATTTAAAATGGAATCTTATTTGTTTGAGATACCTCATTTATTATAAATCATTAATGATATATTAAATGTGTCCCAATATTTTAATTATTGTTATAACCATTAACATGTTATTTTTTCGAGCGATTTTTATGTCAATATGGATATGGTCTTTTCATTACAAAAAATAAATTTAATTTAATAGAGAGAGCATTATTCATTATAGAGTTATTACCACAGTACAAGTTCTTTATAGACAATATTTATAAAGTAATTCACTTAGTATATGAAAATAAATATGTGTGTCATATATCATAAAATGTCTCAAATAATTATTTATTGTTCTTTTATTTTATTTTATTTTTGTAATGAATAAATTTATATAAATTAAGTAATGTATTTTTTAAACATTTTATGACTATTGTTTAATATTTTAATGGGTAAAATTCATTAAAAGGGGTGTGAAATATAGAAAACTAAAAATTTGATTTTTATTTTTATTTTTTATTTTTTTATTTTCAACATCTTTGGAAAAATGAAATTAACATTTTTACATATTTTAATCTTGAAAACACCATTGGGTTGAAGATAAGATATTTACCCATGGGAGGAAAATTGATAATTTTCTAGAAAGTTGGAATTTTAATTAAGATTGTGATATGGTTGGAATTAATTATTATGTACTTATTTTTGTAATTAATTATATATATATATTATTTTTATAAAATAAATAAAATAATTCATAGAGATATAATATATTTGAGTGGTGACATGGAAAAATAATGTTGAATGTGGGCCTATTATTTTATTATTTTGATAGTATATATAATGAAAAAAAATAATATAGGGTTTAAATATTTGACTTAATGGAATATAAGACGATATTTAAACTGTTTAAGGTAACGAGTGTTATGAATTGGAATATAGTGGAGTATTTAGAGGATGTGAATTAGTAAAATTATCATTCAACTGTAAACATTACATGGATTTTATAAAAAAAATATTTTCCGAAGTGAGAAATTGTTGGTTTTATTGTGTCATGGTTGATTATGGAGAACAATAGGTAATAAAAATTGGATGAAGGATAATAGAAATATTTAGGATTAGCATCAGGTAAATAATCAAGGTAGGTGAGTCAATATTTTTTTCTATTTAATATATTCCTTTTGAATCAACAATTATTATGTTTTTTTGATGGAAATTGTTTTATAAAAATCTAGATTAATGAATTTTTGGTAAATTTTTTTTAGAAATTATAGATGAAAATTAAACTTCTGCAAGAAGTATTAAATATGAATATTAAATATAACAATTGAAATTTCTAATGTATGATCATTGTATTTGATAGTGTGCATCACACACATAAATAATGGAATTGGGGAATATAATATTGTAATATATTACCTTAAAATTAATAGTATAATTAAATTAAATATCTGATATAAATTTCATTTCACATTAAAATTAGTTATCATACATTTCACACAATAATGATTTTCTTTAATGGATTTCATTTTGTGGAAAATCATTTTTTACCGAACAATAATATATTCATAAAATATTATTATTTAATATAGTATGTCATAACATATCAAATAAATTATCTTTTATGAATATTTAAAAGTAAATAATAAAGATATGTGTAATAAATAAACATTAAATGGATTTAAATTTCTGTTTAATTTGAAATGAGTATAAGAACAATTTAAAGATAAGGGGGTATTTTTGTTGAAAGCTATTTTTATGATCACAAAGCAGTTTTATTTTAATGAACAAAATTAATTACATTTAGGGATTTATATTAATGTTATATATATATATATATATATTATATTAAATCAATTATTTTTTATATTCATTTAATATATTTCACAAGCCTAACATAAGAACAAACCCAATCTAATACTTAAAACCCTATATTTTTACTAAGGTAATTTTACTTCTTTATAATGCAGAACCAATTTTGATTCAAATTCATGGATATTTTATACATATTATATTTCAAAATAAAATCAATATGTGAAATATAATCATATAAACTGTGTATTAATTTTTTTGTGAATTTTCATTATTAATGAATGGTGAGAAATGCTGAAAATTAATTCAAAACATCTTTTAAATATAATTTATTTATAATGATAAATTTCATTTTATATTGGTTTTAAACTATAACATTATTAACTATTTTTTAATTAATCATATTTAGGTTATTTTAATCAATTTCACTTTGATCTTTAATATAAAAACAAAAAACATTTAAACGGGTTTACATTGAAAACATGCATTGTCACACTGTTTAATGGATTAAATTTAATTTCTTCCACTTCAGTGATTGGAATTTTTGAAAATGGATTCCATATTTCAATCCAGAATAAATTATAATTTCCAATAATTTGAACATTTTTTAACCAATATATAATATTAAATTTAACTAAAATTTATTACAACGATTAAAGAGAAATTATTCATAACCAGGGAGCAAAACATAAACTCATGGAGACCAAATGACATATAAACTACATGAAAATACATTTGATAGAGATATATTGACCATTAAATACCTTCATCATGATCATTCATAAATGGAGGTACTTTCTATAGGAAAACCGTAATGTAATTTCCTTCTCCAAAATTTACAAGAGTGTCAATCCTCCACCGATATAAAAAGGAACTCAAGACTCCAACATCATCACACCTCTCAAGACACAGAGGATGCCATTGCGAATCATGTTATTGATTATTATCAAAATATTTTTAATGGTCTGATGATGTGTAAAGATCTTCTTCCTGACATCATCCCTAATTTGGTCATGATTGAGGATAGTAATCATCTATTAATCATTCCTATGGACCATGAAATCAAAGCCATTGTTTTCAGTCTTAATCCTGACAGTGCCCCGGGTCCTGATGGTTTTCACAATGGTTTTTTCCAGCAGTACTGGGATCTCATCCAATTGGACGTTTGTAATCTAGTTAAATCCTTCTTCTCCAACGGTGTTATTCCTCATGGGATTAATGGCCAATTCCTCACCCTTATTCCTAAAGTGGAAAATGCTGCTGAGATTCATCTCTTCCGCCCTATTGCTCTCATCAACACTCTCTATAAAGTGATTTCTAAGCTGATTGCCTACAGGCTCACTCTCATTACAAACAGAATTGTTTCCTGGAACCAATTCAGTTTTATCAATGGGAGAACCATTCAATCTTGTATCTGCCTTGCCTCGGAATGTACTAATCTGCTGAACAAAGTCACTAGAGGAGGCAGTGTAGCCATTAAACTTGACATCAGGAAAGCTTTCGACACTATGGACTGGAACTTTATTCTAAAGGTTCTCAAAAGCTTTGGGTTTAATGACTCTTTTATTAACATGATCCATTCCTTACATGGCTCTGCTACCATATCGGTGCTAGTCAATGGGTCTCCTAAAGGTTACTTCAAATGCTCCAAAGGGTTTAGGTAAGGTGACCCCCTTTCTGCCATTCTTTTTTCTATTGCTGAGGATTACTTAAGTAGACTTCTAACGAGCCTCGTTAATCAAAACAAAATTAATCCTATCCAGGATTCTAGAAATAATAATATTCCTACTCATCTTTTATATGCTGATGATATTATCTTATTTTTAAAGGGTGATATGAGGAACATTCAAAACCTCAAAGGTGCGCTAGCACATTATGAGGATGTTTCGGGACAAGAGATTGGTTTGAATAAATCTTTTGTTTTCATTGGAAAAAACTTCAACTCCAATAGAAAAAAATCATATCATTGACTACCTAGGAATAAAAGAAGGCTCTTTCCCCTTCACTTATCTTGGGGTCCCTATCTTCTGGGGGAGACCTAAATCCAGCTATTTTCATGAGATTGTGGACCAAATTATCAATCAATTATCTTCTTGGAAGGGTAAATCTCTCTCTATGGCTGGTAGAGTCTGCCTTGTTAAGTCAACTATTGTTTCCAAGATGGTTTACATGATGATGGTCTATAGCTGGCCCACCAGCCTACTCAAAAAAATAAACGTTTGCATCAAAAATTTTGTCTGGACAGGCAGTACGATTGAAAGAAAGCTTGTCACCATACCCTGGTCCACTTGTTGTAAACCTCTGGATAAAGGTGGCCTTGGTATCAATAATCTTAAGCTTTTTAATTAATCTTTACAAGTTAGAATGACTTGGAACCTGATTCACAGAAACTCTGACTCCTTAGTCTTTCTTAAGAAGTGATTTGTTACCAAACTTCGAAATGGTAACCTGGGCTACATCACTTCTTCCATATGGCCTTCCATTAGACGCTCTTTTATCAAAATTATGAATAAATCTAGGTGGATTGTTAGTGCTGATTCCTCCTTGAATTTTTGGATAGATAACTGGACTGGTATTCCTTTAATCTCTATGCTTACGCCCACCACTCTTCCTGAGAACACCACTTCCACTATAAGAGAGGTTGTCAACTCTAATGACATCACCCTTCTGGAAAATATCAGGCACATTATTGGCAATTATTCTTTCTCTAACACTGATGATTTTCTTATCTGGGAACCTACTTCTAATGGTGTCCTTGATTTGAAACGTTTCTACAATCAAAATTTTAATGATTCTGTTTCTGATCTTTCTTGGTTGAAAACTTTTAACAAGCCTTGGATTAGGCCCTCGCGCCTCACATTCATTTGGCGAGTTGGGCATAATAGAGTCCCTACTGATATATGCCTTCAAACTTTTGGGATTTCTCTATGTTCTAAATGTTATATGTGCAATCAACACTGTGAGGATGTTAACCATCTATTTTTGACTTGTGCTACAGCTGCAGCTCTCTGGAATTACATTTATAACATTTTTGGTTGCAGATAGACTCTCCCTAGCACTATAAACTCTCAACTCCAACAATGTGGGAATGGATATTTTTCCAAATAAATCAAGAACCTCTATTTGGCTGCGGTGGCAGAGCTTTTACATGTAATCTGGTTTGGCCGTAAAAATTTTATTCACAATAACTGCTCTTTCAATCTCAATGCAGGTAAAATATGTATTCTTACTGCCATCAAGGATGTCGCCTTGCTTCAGAAGGATCATTGTGACAATTCTATTGGTGATTTCGAGATCCTTCGCCGCATTTGGATTGTGGGGTCCTATAGACAACCTCGACGTACCTTTGAGGTCTTCTGGAAAGCCCTGTTTCCAGGCTGGATCAAAGTAAATGTTGACGGAGCTTCTAGGGGTAACCCGGGACTGGCAGGATGCGGTGCCATTTTCAGAGACTTTCTTGGCAGATGCCTTGGCTGCTTCTTCATCGGATGCGGTACGGCTTCGGCCTTGAAAGCTGAAATGTTGGGAATCATACATGTTGTGGATTATGCCAAGAAAAATGGATGGAACATGATCTGGATTGAATGCGAATCTACCACTGTGGTCCAAGCAATTTGGAAAGGGGTGGTGCACCTCGCATGACCACTTACCTCTAGATGGATGAAATGCCTTACCTTTCTTGTGGATCTCTCCTACATTGCTACACATGTGTTCCGTGAAGAAAACATGGTTTCGGATAGTCTAGCCAATATAGGAGTCAATCAAGACATTACCTGGTTGGATGTCTTGCCTGATGAATCAATTCCTCATTATGAGAAAGATTGTAATAAGTCTCCCTCTTTCAGATTGTTGTAGCCTCCTTTCTTTATTTCATTAATAAATTACGCCTGGGTCTTTGACCGAGGCTCCACTTTTAAAAAAAAAACCTAATTCAGAGATTATATATAAAAACATTTATCCTTAATATAATGATATTTTTTATTCAAATCATTATTCATACACTTACTAACACTTCCATCTAATTGGTAACAATCATATCGTTTATGTGTACGGTGAACTACCACCACATGAAACGAATTTTTAACTTTGTTCTATTACAACCAATAATGTACGAGAATTTTGATATAATCAATATTTATATATGATATCTATAATATCTAAATTTTATTAATGCTTAATTAATTCCCATATTACACATATCAATATTAATTCCATTTTTTTGATGTACAATAACATCATTTGTGGAAGTCTTGACAACCACCCCCTCAAATAATTGTGATTCATTTACACAATAAATGAAATGTATAAAGGTATTTTTTAATTAATAATATGTATCATATATTAATTATATATCAAAATAATGAAATAATTAATTTCATATAAACATAATATATAATTATTTTTATTACCCTTTTCACACAATATGTGGTCATAATATCAGCCACAGATGAGTAGACTACAACCTCCTCCACATGATGTGATTCCTTTTGCAAAACAAGAATTATATTTTTAATTATAAATAAATATATAACATTTTATTTTTGATATAATGACCATTTTGGAAATATATAGTGTCACTTACATTCTTTCCATAATGATCATTGAAAAATGGAAATGTTACTCATGCGTATATATGACCTACTGTCTCAGTGATTGTAACATTGGTTCATTTTACATTACCATATTTTATTATTATTATTAAAATTATAATTTATATTGAAATTTTATAATAATTTCGTAATTAGTTTTATTTCAATTTTTATGTAATTTACCCTTTGACCATAGTTGGCCTATAATTACATTTTTTACACATGAACCACATTTTTTAAAAAACTCCCAACATAAAAATAATTGTTTAAGTTGTTTTAAAAAATGTTAATTAGTGGAATAAAAGTAATGATACAAATAATTTTTTTAAGATTAATAATAATTAACATATTTTATTGTTACTAAATAAAAAAGACGGACATGAATAGTTGGACGCATGGTAAGGGATTCTATCTCAGTTTCATTTCATTAATGATTTTTAATATGTTATATAACTATTATCATTATTATGGTGTATTTAATTTCCATTGAAATTTTATATCATTATAATCATGGTATAATATATAAGGCCCCAGCCTTAAACCTTAATTAATCTTGAGTTATTACAAGATTACACCTTGAGGATCTTTTCATGTTTAGAGTTTTAGAGAATTAGATCATAAAACATGCATTACATTCCACATTTAAACAAAGTGGTTACATTAAAGATAGTATTATTTTTTCCCATCAATGGAAACATATTTAAAATAAAACATGGATTCATTTTTGACACGTCCCGGACACTATCATCATATCATGTACCTTTCCCTTGACCTGTGAAAAACATTTCAAAAAAACTTGGGATGACCATAAAAAGCTCAGTATGAGTTATAAAAATATGGAAAGGAAACATAAGTTCATATATACATAATAATGTAATCATACTTTACCCATAAAACATAATCACTTTAACATACCTCATAAAATCATGGATAAATCATAGAAATCATAAGACATAAAGGTAACTTGAGGCATTCAAAACATTCTTAAATAGGGAGTAACCCTCTTGGTTACGTTTGGAATACTGATCACAGTATATTCCCTAAATCTCTTTGGAGAAACCTTAACGTTTCACTCCTTCGCGTTAACCAATGCATTGGGGAGCTATATCGGGCTCACCCGCCCTTAGTTTATCACGGAACCACCCGTCTTCATAATAATGCCCAAGAACCATAACATAATCGTATCACATAAAACATGCATAAAGGAAAAATAAAATTTCCACATTTCAATCACAAGATATCAATACAACAAATTGATATAATAAAAACATTATGAAAACCATTTTCAATCCCAAAATAAAAGAAAAGTAAAACATGGTATTTATTTTTCTTTTAAAAAGAAGGTATGGCTTGTAGAGGAAGCCGAAACTCTAACAATGGTCACGGCGGCAGAGAAGTCGTTGTCGCCGCATACGTACGACAAAAACATTACCTTTTGTCATTTAGTAAACGCTTGGTATAAAAAAGATTCCTTTTGAATAAATGTAAAAGTCAAATGGGTCTATACACCATATAAAAGAAGGTTGTGTATAAAACAAAATATGCCTCAATGAAAGGAGATTGAGACGAAGTCCCATACCTCAGGTCTGACTTGACTCGGTCATTCTTTAATCACCTGAATAATAAACTTGAGTTAATTTCTACTTGTTTAAGAACCTTTTTCATGTTCATTATTCCTTTTATATCACTTATTGCCATGTCATAAACACTATGTAATTATTTATGTTAATAACGGTCGTTTCAACGATCATTGGTACTTGAGTCAAAAATAATCACTTTATAATTACAATTTGTTCATGTATCCATTATATCCAGAATTGTATTCATGATGTAGATATCATATATGTCATATATATCCAGTACATGCATGCATTTATAATATTACATAATCATTTCGAGGGAAGAAATGAAATGCATCGTTCATGAACACGGTAAGTCGTACGTACGCATGAACGCTACATTCATTTCTATTTCGTATTTTATAGAATGGAATCACAATGATATAAAGGTATATTATAATTCCAGTGTAATATCTTATATAATATAATAACTCCATCCTTTATACATCCCACATATGGTATTTAACGAATCAAATCACTTTGAAGGGGCGGTAGTCTGCACATCCTTAAATGAAGATACGACGTTTACCCATAATGGGAACCATTAATGTATTCCCAAAATGAAAAATACAGAAGCTTAAGGAAAACATAAACATACTATATATCATATATAAATACAGTGACATCTTAATGGCCACCTTTTAAGGTGTTAAAAAAATGTTGAACAATCATCGTTTTGGGAGGCATAAATTCACCATCCACGGAAACAGTATGTCCTTTAACCATTAGATGTAGGTGTGTGTAAGTGTAGCTCGAATCCTTCTTATAAAAACATCCTAGTATATTGAAGATACTGTATTTGTTACAAAAGAAATGAATAAAAAGTGTTTAGGGGGTTGGAGAATCAAAATAAAAAAAAGGACTAAAGTGAATACATTACCTTAAAATCGGGTAACTCCCTTTGGTTTGAGCTCAAAGGCTTCCATGGGAAGCCTTAAAGCCCAAAGTGGGTATTCAAAGAGTAAGAGAGGGACGTGAAGAGACAAAATGGTCAGAGTTTGGCTGATCCAAAGGCTTTGGAAGTGTGGGTAAGGAGGTAGAGGTGGGGGCCTTTTATAAGAGGAGAGGAGGGGCACTTTTGGAAAGTAAAGAAATGTTACATTATTTTCAAATGGGTTTCGGATTTTAAAGGTCCCACATTGATATAATTTGAGAATAAGGTGATAAGGGTTCGAAATATACCCACCCAATAGGTTTTGGACATGTGTAGGTCTTAGATTATACATTATCGTTCCATTTTATTTAAATCCTTTATTAATGAGGTAATCGATTTATCATCATGATGTCATAAATAATTTAATACATTTAATGTCTAAAAATTATAAAAAAATTATCATTACGTAGGAAATATTTTTATCTTTCTAATTAATATTTATAGTCCAAAAGATCATTTATGTGGACAAAATTAAAAATATTTTACTTAGATGATACATTCTTTGTCACATTTATCATTCTATAAAAAATAAAAAGATAAAAAGTCACTTTCTCACAAAATTGATTTCATGGGGCCCCCAAGTTTGGCACAAGGCATCCCATGGTCGGCCATTAGAAAACCAGTAGAATTAGGACACATGTTGGTGTAATTTTTTTTATTATTATGATATTATTTTATTATACTTAACTACCCGATTACTCATTAATCAAGATAATTAAAGATAAAACCCGTCGTTACTATTCATAATGTCCAAAAAGAAGAGTCTTAATTACATAATTTGGGCCTTCTGATTCCAAATTTCTAATCCATTTTACCAAATTACAAACACATAAATTTCAATAATTGATTGAAAAATAATTCCCGTTTTCAAAACAAATAGCGGGTATTTTTTAAACAATATCTATGAAAAGTTTTGCATTAGTTTATGACCAATTTTAAAGTGAATTTAATCCTAATGACCACCATAGTATTAAATGGTAAAAATATATTCAGATTAAACTTTTTGACCAATTAAAAATATAATCTAACCATATAATTAATTTAAATGAAAAAGTAGTTTTGATGTAAAATGCAGTATTTTTCACTATTCATTAAAAAATGAACATTGTCAGAAAAATACCAAAAATTTATCCAATGTAAATTTAAATGTCCCAATCATAATGAATATGTTTATTTCGACAAATATGGATTATAAAATTGTCAAAAGTTTGATTTAAAAAGGGTTTTCCATCAAAAGGCAGTAAAACAATCTTTTAAGAATATCAGTGTATTCCATGCTTAAGATTTATTTTCATTTTAAGCCTCTAAAACACTATCTAATTCATTAATAGACATAGATAAAAATATCTATTATTCATTACTTACTTGGGATGTTACATCGTTCCCCCTTTAGAAAATTGCCTCACCGCAATTTATTTACTTGTCAAATAAATGGGGGTACTTATCCCTCATTGCATTTTCAGATTCCCATGTTGCCTCTTCCATCATATGGTTTTTCCACAAAACCTTTACCTGATTAATCACCTTATTTCGTAACACTTGCTCCCTGTGGTCAAGAATCTGGACCGGTTGTTCCTCATAAGATATGTTTTCTTCCAACTGAACTACCTCTGGACTCAAAACATGAGATGGATCTGCCATATACTTTCCCAACATCGAAACATGAAAAACATTGTGTACCTGAGATAAACTCGGAGGTAAAGCCACTCAGTAAGCAACTGATCCAACTCTCTCAAGAATTTCATATGGTCTAATGAATCATGGACTCCACTTTCCTTTCTTACCAAATCGTATGACACTTTTCCATGGTGATACTTTGAGAAAAACATGATCACCTACCTCAAAAGAGATATCATTCCTCCTGTTGTCTGCATAACTCTTCTGCATACTCTGAGCTGTTCTCATGTGTTTCTGAATCAGCTGAACTTTTTCTGTCATCTCTTCTACCAATTCTGGTCCCATCAACTTCCTTTCACCCACTTCATCACAGAAATCTGGAGTTCGACACTGCTTCCCATATAATGCCTGAAATGGTGCCATCTATATACTAGAATGAAAACTGTTATTATATGAAAATTGGACCAAAGAAAGATGTTGGTCCAAACTTCCCTGATAATCAATAGAACAAGCTCGTAGCATATCCTCCAAGGTCTGAATTGTCCGTTCTGACTGCCCATCTAATTGAGGATGAAATGTTGTACTAAAATTTAATTCAGTACCCAATGACTTCTGAAGGCCTTTCCAAAAGTTAGAAGTGAACCTGGGATCACGGTCAGATACAATGGAGAGAGGATATCCATGTGACCTGACTATATATTTAAGATACAAACGGGAAAGTTGATCTAGGGAAAAAGTATTTCGTATAGCAAGGAAATGAGCAGATTTGGTCAAGCGATCAATAATAACCCAGATTGCATTATTACCTCGAGATGTCTTCGGTAATCCCACAACAAAGTCCATGGATATATTCTCCCATTTCACCTCTGGCACTGGTAAAGGCTGAAGCATCCCTTTCGGTAACTGTCGCTAGGATTTAACTTGCTAAAAAGTCAAACACTTCACAGTAAAATCATCAATATCTCTTTTCATTCCATCCCACCAGTAATACCCCCGAAGATCTCTATATATCTTAGTACTGCCTTGATGAACTGAAAACGATAAACTATGAGCTTCACATAACAACTCTCTCTTCAACTGTGAATCACAAGGCACACACAATCTCTTCCCAAATCTCAAAACGCAATCATTATCAATGTTGAATTCAGGCAACTTACCTTTCTAAAGCAGCTCTACCTTTTTTTGCGACTCACTGTCTTGCTTCTGTGCTTTCTTGATTCTATCTGATAGAGATTATCTCACTGATACCTCAAACAAAACAGAAGAACATCCTGCACCAACAACCTCTATGCCAAAGTTCATCAAATCCTTAACCAAAGGATCTTGTTCCAAACGTAGCATTGTTAATAAAGCATTACTTTTTCGACTCAAAGCATCAGCCACTTTATTTTCATTTCCTGGATGGTAATGAATTGTACAATCATAATCCATGATTAATTCTAGCCATCTCCTTTGTCTCATGTTCAATTCTTTCTGACTAAATATATACTTTAAACATTTGTGATCGGTATATATTTCACACTTTACTCCATAAAATTGATGCCTCCAAATTTTTAAAGCAAAAACAACAGCAGCTAATTCCAAATCTTGTGTAGGGTAATTTATCTCATGTGTTTTCAACTGCCGTGAAGCATAAGCAATTACCTGATCATTCTGCATTAGGACACAACCAAGTCCTTTCAATGAAGCATCACTGTATATACCAAACTCACCATTCCTGGAAGGTAGTGCCAAAACTGGAGCATTCACCAATCATCTTTTCAGTTCCTGATAACATTCATCACATTCTTTTTTCCAGATAAACTTAACACCCTTCCATGTTGGCTTAGTCATTGGACTAGATAACTGTGAAAAATTTCTAACAAACCTTCGGTAATAGCCTGCCAAACCAAGGAAACTACGAATCTTTGTTACATTTGTGGGTCTTGGCCATTCTTTAAAACCCTTTTTTTTGCAAGATCAATAGTTATCCCATCTTTTGAAACAATATGACCAAGGAACGAAATTTGTTGTAACCAAAACTCACACTTGCTGAATTTCCCATACAATTTCTTTTCTTTCATGGTTTGGAAAATGACCCTTAAATGTCTTTCATGTTCTTCTTTACTTTTAGAAAACACCAAATTATCATCAATGAAAACCACCAAAAACTTGTCCACGAACTCATGGAAAATTCTATTCATTAAGTCCTTGAATACAGCAGGTGCATTGGTTATCCCAATAGGCATCACTACAAATTCATAATAGCCATATCTTGTACGAAACGCAGTCTTCAGAACATCTGCTTCCTTTACCTTCAGCTGATGGTACCCCGATCTCAGGTCAATCTTTGAATAAAACTGAGCTCCCTGGAGCTGATCAAACAAATCATCGATATGAGGCAAAGGATATTTGTTATTAACAATGATATTATTCAAGGCCCTATAATCAATGAAAAGTCTCATTGAGCCATCATTATTTTTAACAAACAAGATAGGAGCACCCCATGGTGATGTGCTAGGTCGAAGGAAACCTTTATCTAATAACTCCTGCAATTGTTTCTTTAACTCTAAAAGTTCAACTTGAGCCATTCGATAAGGGGGTTTTGAAATTGGCTTAGCATTCGGACCTAAGTCAACTGTAAATTCAACTTCCCCATTTGGTATTATTCTAGGCAACTCATCTGGAAAAACATCATGATACTCATTTACCACTGGCACATTATAAATCCGAACAGTTCCTTTATTTTCAACGATTTGTGCAAGGTAACATTTATTTACATCTTTTACAAGTTTCTCAGCCTCTTGATATGTTATCAACAGTAAGGGTTCATTCATGTACACAAAATGAAAGTATTTCTGAAAAGAAACTTCTTTAGCTCTACAATCAATCTTAGCATGGTAAATAGAGAGCCAATCCCTTCCCAGGATAATATCAAACTATACTAGAGGTAGAACAATAAGGTTTGCAATTAGGTTCTTTCCACATATAAGGATAGGAAAATTATTATAAATTCTTTTTGCCTCAACATTTCTCCCAGGTTTTTTTACCACAAGTTCAAGAGTCATTTCTTGAGATGGTATTCCCATTTTACTAGATAAGGTTTCAAAGATGAAAGAATGTGTAGACCCCGAATAAAACAACACACTGGCATAATCTGATAAAACAAACAATGTACCATATACAACTTCATTTGATGGCCCGACATCTGCTGAAGTAGTTGCAAAGGATTTCACCACCCCTTGCTGCTTGTAGTCTAACTGCTTCCCATCACTCAAGCTCTTTATCGGACACTCGTTTGCATAGTGACCCATCTCATTGCACTTAAAACATTTCACTAACTATAAATGAAATTTGGTCTTACCTTCCCCTTGATCTTTTTCAGTGCAATCACGAGCCTTATATCCCATCTTACCAAATCGGTAGCACTTTCCATAATTCAGAAGTCATTCCCCAGCATGCCTTTTGCCATATTTATCACAAACTGGAAACTTAGTTTTCATACCATCAGTCTTTTTTGAAGAATTCTTACCTTTCTCATGCCACCTCGGCCTCTTCTTCTGTTGGTTGTTATAGAACACTTGATCATCGGAAAACTCCATTTCCACCTTCTCAGTACATCGAACAAACTTTTCATAACTTGTAAACTCCTGAGAAGATAATTCCCTTCGATATTTTTCATTTAATCCCGAGTAAAAACGATTGATTTTACTATCAAGGTCTCTGATAAAATTTGGAGCATTCCTTGCCAAATCGAGTGAAAATTTCTTCATAGGTAGCCACTAAGTCTTCCTCTTGCCTCAATTCCAAGAATTGCTCTTTCATCCTAAGTCGAACAGCCTTAGGAAAATACTTCTCAAGAAACATACCTTTCATTTCATCCCAGTCAAGAGCATCAATCTCATCAGCGTCCATGATATTTTTAACCATAGACCACCACTGATCTGCCTCACCCTCCAAACGGTAAATAGCAAGACTAACCTTTTGATTGTCTGAACAACCCATGACATCGAAAATCGTCTCCAGTGCTTTAATCCACCATTCAGCTAACACAAGGTCAGATGATCCTATGAATGATGGGGGATGGTGCCTCATGAAATGTTCCACCACTGAAATGTTCCTCTACGGTTGATCTGGCTGATCTTGTGCATGGATACCACCACTATTTATCTCTTGATTCAACTGCGCCATTACTGCAACAAACTGTTTAGTTCCAATTCCGACCATCTCAGGATGCTAATTCGGAAGGTTATTCCCTTCTGTATGCCTTCCTATCACTACTTCCATGTTTCCTCTTCAAAAAACCATTCTGAAAAAACATGTCTTAGATGAAGCAACATGGTAATCTTCAAATACTATATCACTTCAATTTGACCATAATAAAAATATTTTTGGATAATAATATAATATAATTCTAACTCCTAAAGTTATCTAAAACGACCTCTGATACCAATTATAAGGGCCTAGCCTTAAACCTTACTTAATCTTGATTTATTGCAAGATTACACCTTGAGAATATTTTCAGGTTTAGAGTTTTAGAGAATTAGATCATAAAACATGCATTACATTCCATATTTAAACTAAGTGGTTACATAAAAGATAGAATTATTTTTTCCCATCAATGGAAACATATTTAAAATAAAACATGGATTCATTCTTGACATGTCCTTGACACTATCATCATATCATGTACCTTTCCCTTGACCTGTAAAAAACATTTCAAAAAAACTTGGGATGAGCATAAAAAGATCTGTATGAGTTATAAAAATATGGAAAGGAAACATATGTTCATATATACATAAGAATGAAACCATACTTTACCCATAAAAAATAAGCAATTTAACATACCTCATCAAATCATGAATAAATCATAGAAATCATAAGACATAAAGGTTACTTGAGGCATTCATAACATTCTAACGTAGGTAGTAACCCTCTTGGTTACATTTGGAATACCCATCATAGTATATTCCCTAAATCTCTTCGGAGAAACCTTAACATTTCACTCCTTCGCGTTAACCAATGCATTGGAGAGCTATATTGGGCTCACCCGCCCTTAGTTTATCACAGAACCACCCGTCTTCATAATAATGCACAAGAACCATAACATAATCGTATCACATAAAACATGCATAAAGGAAACATAACATTTACACATTTCAATCACAAGATATCAATACAACTAATTGATATAATAAAAACATTATGAAAACCATTTTCAAAAACAAAATAAAATAAAAGTAAAACATGGTATTTTTTTTCTTTTAAAAAGATGGTATGGCTTATAGAGGAAGCCGAAACTCAAACAATTGTCACAGCGGCGGAGAAGTCATTGTCACCGCATACGTATGACAAAAACATTACCTTTTTTTCATTTTTTAAACGCTTCGTATATAAAATATTCCTTTTGAATAAATGTAAAAATCAAAGGGGTTTATACACTGTATAAAAGAAGGTTGTGTATAAAACAAAATATGCCTCAATGAAAGGAGATTGAGACGAAGTCCAATACCTCAGGTCTGACTTGACTTGGTCGTTCTTTAATCTTTTGAATAATAAACATGAGTTAATTTCTACTTGTTTAAGAACCTTTTTCAAGTTCATTATTCCTTTTATAACTTTTATTGCCATGTCATGAACACTATGTAATTATTTAAGTTAATAACGGTCGTTTTAACGATCATTGGTACTTGAGTCAAAAATAAGCCCTTTATAATTACAATTTGTTCATGTATCCATTATATCCAGAATGGTATTCATGATTTAGATATCATATATTTCATATATATCCAGTACATGCATGCATTTATAATATTACATAATCATTTAGAGGTATGAAATGAAATACACCGTTCATGGAGATGGTAAGCCGTACGTACGCATGAACGCTACATTCATTTCTATTTCATATTTTATAGAATGGAATCATAATGATATAAAGGTATATTATAATTCCATTGTAATATCATATATATAATATCATAACTCCATCCTTTATACATCCCACATATGGTATTTTACAAATCAAATCACTTTGAAGGGGTGGTAGTCCGCACTTCCTTAAATGAAGATATCACGTTTACCCATAATGGGAACCATAAAGGTATGCCCAAAATGAAAAATACAGTAGCTTAAGGAAAACATAAACATATTATATATCATATATAAATATATTGACATCTTAATGGCCACCTTTTAAGGTGTTAAAATAATGTTGAACAATCGTCGTTTCGGGAGGCATAAATTCACCATCCACGGAAACAGTATGTCCTTTAACCATTAGATGTAGGTGTGTGTAAGTGTATCTCGAATACTTCTTATAAAAATATCCTATTATATTGAAGATACTGGATTTTTTACAAAATAAACGAATAAAATGATTTTAGCGGGTTGGAGAAGCAAAATAAAATAAAAGGACTCAAGTGAATACATTACCTTAAAATCAGGTTACTCCCTTTGGTTTGAGCTCCAAGGCTTACTTGGGAAGGCATATGCCCAACGTGAGGCTTCAAGGAGTAATATAGGGATGTGTAGAGACAAAATGGTCAGTGGTTGGCCGATCCAAAGGCTTTGGAAGTGTGGGTAAGGAGGTAGAGGCGGGGGGGCTTTTATAAGAGGTGAGGAGGGGCACTCTTGGAAAGTAAAGAAATGTTACTTTATTTTCAAATGGGTTTCGGATTTTAAAGGTCCCACATTGATATAATTCGAGTATAAGGTGATAAGGGTTCTAAATATACCCACCCAATAGGTTTTGGACATGTGTAGGTCTTAGATTTTACATTATCTTTCCATTTTATTTAAATCCTTTATTAATGAGGTAATCGCTGCATCATCATGATGTCATAAATAATTTAATACATTTAATGTCTAAAAATTATAAAAAAATATCATTATTTAGGAAATCTTTTTATCTTTCTAATAAATATTTATAGTCCAAAATATCATTTATGGGGACAAAACTAAAAATATTTTACTTAGGTGATACATTCTTTGTCACATTTATCATTCTTTAAAAAATAAAAAGATAAAAAGTCACTTTCTCAAAAAAGTGATTTCATGGGGCCCCCAAATTTGGCACAAGGCATCCCATGGTCGGCCATTAGACAACCATTAGAATTTGGACACATGTTGTTGTCATTTGTTTATTATTATGATAATATTTTATTATCCCTAACTACCCGATTACTCATTAATCAAGATAATTAAAGATAATTACCGTCGTTACTATTCATAATGTCCAAAAACAAAAGAGTCTTAATTACCTAATTTTGACCTTCTGATTCCAAATATCTAATCCATTTTACCAAATTACAAACACATAAATTTCAATAACTGATTTAAAAATAATTCCCGTTGTCAAAACAAATAGCGGCTATTTTTGAAACAATATATATGAAAAGTTTGGCATTAGATTATGACCAATTTTAAAGTGAAATTAATCCTAATGACTACCATTTTATTAAATGGTAAAAATATATTCAGATTAAAATTTAAGACCAATTAAAAATATAATCTTACCATATAATTAAATTAAATGAAAAAGCAGTTTTGATGTAAAATGCATTATTTTTCACTATTCATTAAAAAAATAACATTGTCAGAAAAATACCAAAAATTTATCCAATGTCAATTTAAATCTCCCAATAATAATTAATATGTTTATTTTGAAAAATATATATTATAAAATTGTCCAAAGTTTTATTTAAAAATGGTTTGCCATCAAAAGGCAGTAAAACAATCTTTTAAGAATATCAGTGTATTCCATGCTTAAGATTGGATTTATTTTCATTTTAAGCCTCTAAAACACTATCTAATTCATTAATAGACATAGATAAAAATATCTATTATTAATTACTTACTTGGGATGTTACATCCTTCCCCCCTTTATAATGTTTCCTCCCCCCAATTTATTTACTTATCAAATAAATGGGGGTACTTATCCCTCATTGCATTTTCAGATTCACATGTTGCCTCTTCCATCATGTGGTTTTTACACAAAACCATTACCTGATTAATCACCTTATTTCGTAACACTTGCTCCCTGTGGTCAAGAATATGGACTGGTTGTTCCTCATAAGATAGGGTTTCTTCCATCTGAACTACCTATGGACTCAAAACATGAGCTGGATCTGCCATATACATTCTCAACATCGAAACATGAAAAACATTGTGTACCTGAGATAAATTCGGAGGTAAAGAAAAACGGTAAGCAACTGATCCAACTCTCTCAAGAATTTCATATGGTCCAATGAACCTTGGACTCCGCTTTCCTTTCTTACCAAATCGTATCACACTTTTCCACAGTGATACTTTGAGAAAAACATGATCACCTACCTCAAAAGAGAGATCCTTCCTCCTGTTGTCCGCATAACTATTCTGCCTACTTTGAGCTATTCTCATGTGTTTCTGAATCAGCTGAACTTTTTCTACCATCTCTTATACAAATTCTGGTCCCGTCAACTTCCTTTCACCCACTTAATCCCAGAAAGCTGGAGTTCGACACCGCTTCCCATATAATTCCTGTAATGGTGCCATCTGTATACTAGAATGAAAACTGTTATTATATGAAAATTCAACCAAAGAAAGATGTTGGATCCAACTTCCCTGATAATCCATCGATCAAGCTCGTAGCATATCCTCCACGTTCTGAATTGTTCGTTCTGACTGCCCATCTGATTGAGGATGAAATGCTGTACTAAAATTTAATTCAGTACCCAACGACTTCTGAAGGCCTTTCCAAAAGTTAGAAGTGAACCTGGGATGACGGTCAGATACAATGGAGAGAGGAACTCCATGTAACCTGACTATATATTTAAGATACAAACGGGAAAGTTGATCTAGGGAAAAAGTATCTCGTATAGCAAGGAAATGGGCAGATTTGGTCAAGCGATCAACAATAACCCAGATTGCATTATTACCTCGAGATGTCTTCAGTAATCCCACAAAAAAGTCCATAGATATATTCTCCCATTTCACCTATGGCACTGGTAATGGCTGAAGCATCCCTTTCGGTAACTGCGACTCTGCTTTTGCCTGCTGACAAGTCAAACACTTCACAGTAAAATCAGCAATATCTCTTTTCATTCCATCCCACCAGTAATACTCCCGAAGATCTCTATACATCTTAGTACTGCCTGGATGAACTGAAAACGAAGAACTATGAGCTTCATATAACAACTCTCTCTTCAACTGTGAATCACAAGGCACACACGATCTCTTCCCAAATCTCAAAACGCAATAATTATCAATATTGAATTCAGGCAACTTACCATTCTGAACCAGCTCTACCTTTTTCTGCGACTCATTGTCTTGCCTCTATGCTTGCTTGATTCTATATGATAGAGATGATCTCACTGATACCTGAAACAAAATAGAATAACATCCTGCACCAACAACCTCTATGCCAAAGTTCATCAAATCCTTAACCAAAGGATCTCATTCCAAACGTAGCATGGTTAATGAAGCATTACTTTTTCGACTCAAAACATCAGCCACTTTATGTGATTTTCCTGGATGGTAATGAATTGTAAAATCATAATCCTTGATTAATTCTATCCATCTCCTTTGTCTCATGTTCAATTCTTTCTGAGTGAATATATACTTTAAACTTTTGTGATCGGTATATATATCACACTTTACTCCATAAAAATGATGCCTCCAAATTTTTAAAGAAAAAACAACAGCAGCTAATTCCAAATCACGTGTAGGGTAATTTACCTCATGAGTTTTCAACTGTCGTGAAGCATAAGAAATTACCTTATCATTCTACATTAGGACACAACCAAGTCCTTTCAATGAAGCATCACTGTATATACCAAACTCACCATTCCTGGAAGGTAGTGCCAAAACTGGAGCATTCACCAATCTTCTTTTTAGTTCCTGAAAACAATCATCACATTATTTTGTCCAGATAAACTTAACACCCTTCCGAGTTGTCTTAGTCATTGGACTAGATAACCGTGAAAAATTTCAAACAAACCTTCGGTAATAGCCTGCCAAACCAAGGAAACTACGAATCTCTGTTACATTTGTGGGTCATGGCCATTCATTAACAACCTTTGTTTTTACAGGATCAACAGTTATACCATCTTTAGAAACAATATTTCCAAGGAAAGAAATTTGTTTCAACCAAAACTCACACTTTCTGAATTTTCCATACAATTTATTTTCTTTAAAGGTTTTCAAGACGACCCTTAAATGTCTTTCATGTTATTCTTTACTTTTAGAAAACACCAAAAGATCATCAATGAAAACCACCACAAACTTGTCCATGAACTCATGGAAAATACTATTCTTTAAGTCCATGAATACAGCAGGTGCATCGGTTAGTCTAAAAGGCATTACTACAATTTCATAATGGCCATATCTTGTACGAAACGCAGTCTTCAGAACATCTGCTTCCTTTACCTTCAAATGATGGTACCCTGATCTCAGGTCAATCTTTGAAAAAAACTGAGCTCCCTGGAGCTGATCAAACAAATCATCGATATGAGGAAAAGGATATTTGTTCTTAACAGTGATATTATTGAAGGCCCTATAATCAATGCAAAGTCTCATTGAGCCATCTTTCTTTTTAACAAACAAGACAGGAGCACCCCATGGTGACGTGCTAGGTCGAATGAAACCTTTATCTAATAACTCGTGAAATTGTTTCTTTAACTCTAAAAGTTCAACTTGAGCCATTCGATACGGAGGTTTTGAAATTGTCTTAACATCAAGAACTAAGTCAACAGTAAATTGAACATCCCGGTCTGGTATTATTCAAAGAAACTCATCAGGAAAAACATCAGGATACTCATTTACCACTGGCACATCATTAATCTGAATAGTTCCCTTATTTTCAACGATGTGTGCAAGGTAACATTCATTTCCATCTTTTACAAGATTCTCGGCCTCTTGATATATTTTCAACAGCAAGGGTTCATTCTTGTACACAAACTGAAAGTATTTCTGAAAAGAAACATCTTTAGCTCTACAGTCAATCTAAGCATGGTAAATAGAGAGCCAATCCATTCCCAGGATAATATCAAACTCTACTAGAGGTAGAACAATAAGGATTGCAAGTAGGTTCTTTCCACATATAAGGATAGGAAGATTCTTATAAATTCATTTTTCCTCAACATTTCCCCCAGGTGTTTTTACCACAAGTTCAGGAGTCATTTCTTGAGATGGTATTCCCATTTTACTAGAAAAGGTTTCAGAGATGAAAGAACGTGTAGACCCTGAATAAAACAACACATTGGAATAATCTGAAAAAACAAACAAAGTACCTGATACAACTTCATTTGATGGCCCGACATCTGCTGAAGTAGTTTCAAAGGATTTCACCACCCCTTTCTACTTGTAGTCTAACTGCATCCCATCACTCAAGCTCTTTGTCGGACACTCGGTTTCATAGTGACCCATCTCATTGCACTTAAAACATTTCACTAACTGTAAATCAAATTTGGTATTACCTTCACCTTGATCTTTTTCAGTGCAATCACGAGCCTTATGTCCCATCTTACCACATCGGTAGCACTTTCTAGAATTCAGAAGACATTCCCCAGCATACCTTTTGCCACATTTATCACAAAGTGGAAACTTATTTTTCTTACCATCAGACTTTTTTGAAGAATTATTACCTTTCTCCTGCCACCTCGGCCTCTTCTTCTGTTGGTTGTTATAGAATAGTTGATCATCAGTAAACTCCATTTCCACCTTCTCAGCACATCGAACAAGTTTTCATAACTTTTAAACTCATGAGAAGTTAATGCCCTTAGATATTTTGGATTTAATCCTGAGTAAAAACGATTGATTTTACTATCAAGGTCTCAGATAAAATTTGGAGCATACCTTTCCAATCGAGTGAACATTTCTTCATACGTAGTAACTAAGTCTTCCTCTTGCCTCAATTCCAAGAATTTCTCTTCTATCCAAAGTTGAAAAGCCTTAGGAAAATACTTCTCAAGAAACATACCTTTGAATTCATCCCAATCAAGAGCATCAATCTCATCGGCGTCCATGATATTTTTAACCATAGACCAACACTGATCTGCCTCACCCTCCAAACGGTAAATAGCAAGACTAAACTTTTGATTTTATGAACACCCCATGACATCGAAAATATTCTCCAGTACTTTAATCCACCCTTCATCTAACACAGGGTCCGATGATCCTCTGAATGATGGGGGATGTTGCCTCATGAAATGTTCCACTACTGACATGTTCTTCTGCGGTTGATCTGACTGATCTCGTGCATGGATACCACCACTATTTATCTCATGAGTCCACTGCGCCATTAGTACAACAAACTATTCAGTTCCAATTCCGACCATCTCAGGATGCTTATTCGGAAGGTTATTTCCTTCTGTATGCCATCCTAGCACTGCTTCAATGTTTCCTCTGTGGAAAACCATTCTGAATAAACATTACTTAGATGAAGCAACATGGTAATCTTAAAATACTATATCACTTCAATTTGACCATAAAAAAATATTTTTGGATAATAATTTAATAGAATTATAACTCCTAAAGTTATCTAAACTGACCTCTGATAGAAATTATAAGGGCCTAGCCTTAAACCTTACTTAATCTTGATTTATTGCAAGATTACACCTTGAAGAACTTTTCAGGTTTACAGTTTTAGAGAATTAGATCATAAAAGTTGCATTACATTCCACATTTAAACAAAGTGGTTACATAAAAGATAGTATTCATTTTTCCCATCAATGAAAACATATTTAAAATAAAACATGGATTCATTCTTGACACGTCTTTGACACTATCATCATATCATGTACCTTTCCCTTGACCTGGGAAAAACATTTGAAATAAACTTGGGATGAGCATAAAATCTCACTATGAGTTATAAAAATATGGAAAGGAAACATAAGATCATATATACATAAGAATGAAATCAAAATTTACCCATAGAAAATAATCACTTTAACATACCTCGTCAAATCATGAATAAATCATAGAAATCATAAGACATAAAGGTAACTTGAGGCATTCATAACATTCTTACGTAGGTAGTAACCCTCTTGGTTACGTTTGGAATACCCATCACAGTATATTCCCTAAATCTCTTCAGAGAAACATTAACATTTCACTCCTTCATGTTACCCAATGCATTGGAGATCTATATCGGGATCACCCTCCCTTAGTTTATCACGGAACCCCCCGTCTTCATAATAATTCCCATGAACCATAACATAATCGTATCACATAAAACATGCATAAAGGAAACATAACATTTCCACATTTCAATCACAAGATATTAATACAACAAATTGATATAATAAAAACATTATGAAAACCATTTTCAATACCAAAATAAAAGAAAAGTAAAACATGATATTTATTTTTCTTTTAAAAATAAGGCATGGCTTGTAGAGAAAGCTGAAACTCAAACAATGGTAACGGCGGCAGAGAAGTCGTTGTCACCTCATACGTATGACAAAAACATTACCTTTTTCATTTTGTAAATGCATCGTATAAAAAAGATTCCTTTTGAATAAACGTAAAATTCAAAGGGGTTTATACACCGTATAAAAGAAGGTTGTGTATAAAACAAAATATGCCTCAATGAAAGGAGATTGAGAAGAAGTCCCATACCTCAGGTCCGACTTGACACGGTCGTTCTTTAATCTCCTAAATAATAAACTTGTGTTAATTTATAATTGTTTTAGAACCTTTTTCAAGTTCATTATTCCTTGTATATCACTTATTGCCTTGTCATTAACACTATGTAATTATTTATGTTAATAACGGTCGTTTTAACGATCATTGGTACTTGAGTCAAAAATAAGCCCTTTATAATTACAAGTTGTTCATGTATCCATTATATCCAGAATGGTATTCATGATATAGATATCATATATATCATATATATCCAGTACATGCATTCATTTATAATATTACATAATAATTTAGAGGTAAGAAATTAAATTCACCATTCATGGAGACGGTAAGTCGTACGTATGCATGAACGCAACATTCATTTCTATTTCATATTTTATAGAATGGAATCATAATTATATAGAGGTATATTATAATTCAAGTGTAATATCATATATAATATCATAACTCCATCCTTTATACGTCCCACATATGGTATTTAACGAATCAAATCACTTTGAGGGGGCGGTAGTCCGCACTTCATTAAATGGAGATATCGCGTTTACCCATAATGGGAACCATAAAGGTATGCCCAAAATGAAAAATACAGAAGCTTAAAGAAAACATAAACATATTATATATCATATATAAATATTGTGACATCTTAATGGAAACCTTTGTAGGTGTTAAAAGAATGTTGAACAATCATCATTTCGGGAGGTATAAATTCACCATCCACGGAAACAGTATGTCCTTTAACAATTAGATGTAGGTGTGTGTAAGTGTAGCTCGAATCCTTTTTATAAAAAATCCTAGTATATTGAAGAAACTGGAGTTGGTACAAAAAAATGATTAAAAAGAGTTTAGGGGGTTGTAGAAGAAAAATAAAACAAAAGGACTCAAGTGAATACATTACCTTAAAATCGGGTAACTCCCACTGGTTTGAGCTCAAAGGCATCCTTGGGAAGGCTTCTGCCCGAAGTGAGGCTTAAAAGAGTAAGAGAGGGATGTGGAGAGACAAAATGGTCAGGTTTTGGTAGATCCAAAGGCTTTGGAAATGTGGGTAAGGAGGTAGAGGTGGGGGCCTTTTATAAGAGGAGAGGAGGGGCACTCTTGGAAAGTAAAGAAATGTTACTTAATTTTCAAATGAGTTTCTGATTTTAAAGGTCCCACATTGATATAATTCGAGGATAAGGTGATAAGGGTTCTAAATATACCCACCCAATAGGTTTTGGACATGTGTAGGTCTTAGATTTTACATTATCTTTCCATTTTATTTAAATCCTTTATTAATGAGGTAATCGCTGCATCATCATGATGTCATAACTAATTTAATAAATTTAATGTATAAAAATTATAAAAAAATATAATGATGTAAGAAATATTTTTAGCTTTCTAATAAAAATTTATAGTCCAAAATATCATTTATGTGGAAAAAATTTAAAATATTTTACTTAGGTGATACATTCTTTGTCACATTTAACATTCTTTAAAAAATAAAAAGATAAAAAGTCACTTTCTCACAAAAGTGATTTCATGGGGCCCCCAAGTTTGGAACAAGGCATACCATAGTCGGACATGAGACAACCAGTAGAATTAGGACACATGTTCGTGTCATTTTTTTATTATTATGATATTATTTTATTAACATTAACTACTCGATTACTCATTAATCAAGATAATTAAAGATAATTACTATCGTTACTATTCATAATGTCCAAAAACAAGAGTCTTAATTACATAATTTGGACCTTAGGATTCCAAATATCTAATCCATTTTACCAAATTCCAAACACATATATTGAAATAATTGATTTAAAAATAATTCCCGTTGTCAAAACAAATAGCGGGTTTTTTTGAAACAATATCTATGAAAAGATTGGCAACAGTTTATGACCAATTTTAAAGTGAAATTAATCCTAATGACCACCATTGGATTAAATGGTAAAAATATATTAAGATTACACTTTATGAACAATTAAAAATATAATCTAACCATATAATTAAATTTAATGAAAATGCAGTTTTGATGTAAAATGCAGTATTTTTTACTATTCATTAAAAAATGAACATTGTCAGAAAAATACCAAAAATTTATCCAATGTAAATTACAATGTCCCAATAAAAATCAATATGTTTATTTTGACAAATATAGATTATTAAATTGTCAAAAGTTTGATTTAAAAATGGTTTTCCATCAAAAGGAATTAAAACAATCTTTTAAAAATATTAGTGTATTCCATGCTTAAGATTGGATATATTTTCATTTTAAGCCTCTAAAACACTATCTAATTCGTCAATAGACATAGATAAAAATATCTATTATTCATTACTTACTTGGGATGTTACATCATTACCCCCTTTAGAAAATTGCTTCCCCGCAATTTATTTACATATCAAATAAATGGGTGTACTTATCCCTCATTGCATTTTCAGATTCTCATGTTTCCGCTTCTATCATGTGGTTTTTTCACAAAACCATTACCTGATTAATCACCTTATTTCGTAACACATGCTCCATGTGGTCAAGAATCTAGACCGGTTGTTCCTCATAAGATAGGTTCTCTTCCAGCTGAACTACCTATGGACTCAAAACATGAGATGGATCTGCCATATACTTTCTCAACATCGAAACATGAAAAACATTGTGTACCTGAGATAAACTCGGAGGTAAATCAACTCAGTAAGAAACTGATCCAACTCTCTCAAGAATTTCATATGGTCCAATGAACCTTGGACTTATCTTTCCTTTCTTACCAAATCGTATCACACTTTTCCATGGTGATACTTTGAGAAAAACATGATCACCTACCTCAAAAGAGAGATCCTTCCTCCTGTTGTCCGCATAACTCTTCTGCCTACTCTGAGATGTTCTCATGTGTTTCTGAATCAGCTGAAGTTTTTTCTGCCATCTCTTCTACATATTCTGGTTCCACCAACTTCGTTTCACCCACTTCATCCCAAAAAGCTGGAGTTCGACACCGCTCCCCATATAATGCCTGAAATGGTGACATCTGTATACTAGAATGAAAACAGTTATTATATGAGAAATCAACCAAAGAAAGATGTCAGTCCAAACTTCCCTGATAATCCATAGAACAAGCTCGTAGCATATCCTCCAAGGTCTGAATTGTTCGTTCTGACTGCCCATCTGATTGAGGATGAAATGTTGTACTAAAATTTAATTCAGTACCCAATGCCTTCTGAAGGACTTTCCAAAAGTTAGAAACGAACCTGGGATCACGGTCAGATACAATGGAGAGTGGAACTCCATGTTACGTGACTATCTATTTAAGATACAAACGGGAAAGTAGATCTTGGGAAAAAGTATCTCGTTTAGCAAGGAAATGAGCATATTTGGTCAAGCGATCAACAATAACCCAGATTGCATTGTTACCTCGAGAGGTCTTCGGTAATCCCACAACAAAGTCCATGGATATATTCTCCCATTTCATCTCTGGAATTGGTAAAGGCTGAAGCATCCCTTTCTGTAAATGCCGCTCTTCTTTAACCTACTGACAAGTCAAACACTTCACAGCAAAATCAGCAATATCTCTTTTCATTCCATCCCAGCAGTAATACTCCCGAAGATCTCTATACATCTCAGTACTACCTGGATTAACTGAAAACAGAGAACTATGAGCTTCACATAACAACTATCTCTTCAACTGTGAATCACAAGTCACACACAATCTCTTCCCAAATCTCAAAACGCAATCATTATCAATGTTGAATTCAGGCAACTTACCTTTCTGAACTAGCTCTACCTTTTTCTGCGACTCACTGTCTTGCTTCTGTGCTTGATTGATTCTATCTGATAGAGATGATCTCCCTGATACCTGAAACAAAACAGAATAACATTCTGCACCAACAACCTCTATGCCAACGTTCATCAAATCATTAACCAAAGGATCTCGTTCCAAACGTAGCATGGTTAATGAAGCATTACTTTTTCGACCCAAAGCATCAGCCACTTTATTTGCTTTTCCTGGATGGTAATGAATTGTACAATGATTATCCTTGATTAATTCTAGACATCTCTTAAGTCTCATGTTAAATTCTTTCTGAGTGAATATATACTTTAAACTTTTTTGATCGGTATATATTTCACACTTTACTCCATACAAATGATGCCACCAAATTTTTAAAGAAAAAACAACAGAAGATAATTCCAAATCATGTGTAGGGTAATTTACCTCATGAGTTTTCAACTGTCGTAAAGCAAAAGCAATTACATGATTATTCTGCAGTAGGACTCAACCAAGTCCTTTCAATGAAGCATCAATGTATGTAACAAACTCACAATTCCTAGAAAGTAGTGCCAAAACTGGAGCATTCACCAATCTTCTTTTCAGTTCCTGAAAACAATCATCACATTGTTTTGTACAGATAAACTTAACACCCTTCCGAGTTAGCTTAGTCATTGGACTAGATAACCATGAAAAATTTCTAACAAACTTTCAGTAACAGCCTTCCAAACCAAGGAAACTACGAATATCTGTTACATTTGTGGGTCTTGGACATTCTTCAACAACTTTTGTTTTTGAAGGATCAACAGTTATGCCATCTTTAGAAACAATATGACCAAGGAAAGAAATCTGTTGTAACCAAAACTCACACTTGCTGAATTTCCCATACAATTTTTTTCCTTTCTAGGTTTGCAAAATGACCCTTAAATGTCTTCCATGTTCTTCTTTACTTTTTGAAAACACCAAAATATAATCAATGAAAACCACCAAAAACTTATACAAGAACTCATGGAAAATTCTATTCATTAAGTCCATGAATATAGAAGGTGCATTGGTTAGCCCAAAAGGCATTACTACAAATTCATAATGGCCATATCTTGTACGAAACGCAGTCTTCGGAACATCTGATTCCTTTACCTTCAGCTGATGGTACTCCGATCTCAGGTCAATCTTTGAAAAAAACTGAGCTCCTTGGAGTTGATCAAACAAATCATCGATATGAGGAGAAGAATATTTGTTCATAATAGTGATATTATTCAAGTCCCTATAATCAATGCAAAGTCTCATTGAACCATCTTTCTTTTTAACAAACAAGATAGGATCACCCCATAGTGACATGCTAGGTCGAATGAAACCTTTAACTAATAACTCCGGAAATTGTTTCTTTAACTCTTAAAGTTCAAATTGATCCATTCGATAAGGGGGTTTTGAAATTGGCTTAGCATCAGGAACTAAGTCAACAGTAAATTCAACTTCCCGATCTGGTATTATTCCAGGAAACTCATCAAGAAAAACATCAGGATACTCATTTACCACTGGCACATCATTAATCTGAACAGTTCCTTTATTTTCAATGATGTGTTCAGGGTAACATTTATTTCCATCTTTTACATTTTTCTCGGCCTCTTGATATATTATCAACAGTAAGGGTTCATTTTTATACACAAACTGAAAGTCTTTCTGAAAAGAAACTTCATTAGCTCAGCAGTCAATATTAACATGGTAAATAGAGATCCAATCCATTCCCAGGATAACATCAAACTCTACTAGAGGTAGAACAATAAGGTTTGCATGTAGGTTCTTTCCACATATAAGGATATCAAGATTCTTATAAATTCTTTTTTCCTCAACATTTCCCCCAGGTGTTTTTACCACAAGTTCCGGAGTCATTTCTTGAGATGGTATTCCCATTTTACTAGAAAAGGTTTCAGAGATGATTGAATGTGTAGACCCCGAATAAAAAAATAAACTGGCATAATCTGAAAAAACAAACAAAGTACCTGATACAACTTCATTTTATGGCCTGACATCTGCTGAAGTAGTTGCAAAGGATTTCACCACCCCTTTCTGCTTGTAGTCTAACTGCTTCCCATCACTCAAGCTCTATGTTGGACACTCGTTTGCATAGTGACACATCTCATTGGTCTTAAAACATTTCATTAACTGTAAATCAAATTTGGTCTTACCTTCACCTTGATCTTTTTCAGTGCAATCACAAGCCTTATGTCCCATCTTACCACATCGGTAGCACTTTCCAAAATTCATAAGACATTCCCCAGCATGCATTTTGCCACATTTATCACAAATTGGAAACTTAGTTTTCTTACCATCAGACTTTTTTGAAGAATTCATACCTTTCTCCTGCCACCTCGGCCTCTTCTTCTGTTGGTTGTTATAGAACCCTTGATCATCAACAAACTCCATTTCCAACTTCTTAGCACATCGAACAAGCTTTTCATAACTTTTAAACTCACGAGAAGCTAATGCCCTTTGATATATTGGATTTAATCCTGAGTAAAATGATTGATTTTACTATCAAGGTCTCCGATAATATTTAAAGCATACCTTTCCAATCGAGTGAACCTTTCTTCATAGGTAGCCACTAAGTATTCCTCTTGCCTCAATTCCAAGAATTTCTTTTCCATCCTAAGTCGAAAAGCCTTAGGAAAATACTTCTCAAGAATCATACCTTCGAATTCATCCTAGTCAAGAGCATCAATCTCATTGGCGTCCCTGATATTTTTAACCATAGACCTCCACTGATCTGCCTCACACTCCAAATGGTAAATAACAAGACTAACCTTTTGATTGTCTGAACACCCCATGACATCGAAAATCTTCTCCAGTGCTTTAATCCACCCTTCAGCTAACACAGTGTCAGATGATCCTCAGAATGATGGAGGATGTTGCCTCATGAAATGTTCCACCACTGACATGTTCCTCTGCGGTTGATCTGGCTGATCTCGTGCATGGATACCACCACCATTTATCGCTTGAGTCAACTGTTCCATTACTGCAACAAACTGTTCAGTTCCAATTCCAACCATCTCAAGATGCTCATTCGGAAGGTTATTTCCTTCTTTATGCCTTCCTATCACTGCTTCCATGTTTCCTCTGTGGAAAACCATTCTGAACAAACATGTCTTAGATGAAGCAACATGGTAATCTTCAAATACTATATCACTTCAATTTGACCATAAAAAAATATTTCTCGATAATCATTTAATATAATTCTAACTCCTAATGTTATCTAAACCGACCTCTGATACCAACTATATGGGCCTAGCCTTAAACCTTACTTAATCTTGAGTTATTGCAAGATTACACCTTGAGGATCTTTTCAGGTTTATAGTTTTAGAGAATTATATCATCAAACATGCATTACATTCCACATTTAAACAAAGTGGTTACACAAAAGATAGTATTCTTTTTTCCCATCAATGGAAACATATTTAAAATAAAACATGGATTCATTCTTGACACGTCCTCGGCACTATCATCATATCATGTACCTTTCCCTTGACTTGTGAAAAACATTTCAAAAAAACTTGGGATGAGCATAAAAAGTTCAGTATGAGTTATAAAAATATGGAAAGGAAACATAAGTTCATATATAAATAAGAATGAAATCATAATTTACCCATAAAAAATAAGCACTTTAACATACCTCATCAAATCATGAATAAATCATAGAATTCATAAGACATAAAGGTAACATGAGGCATTCATAACATTCTTACGTAGGGAGTAACCCTCTTGGTTACATTTGGAATACCCATCACAGTATATTCCCAAAATATCTTCGGAGAAACCTTAACGTTTCACTCCTTCATGTTACCCAATGCATTGGAGATCTATATCGTGCTCACCCTCCCTTAGTTTATCACTGAACCACCCGTCTTCATAATAATTCCCAAGAACCATAACACAATCGTATCACATAAAACATGCATAAAGGAAACATAACATTTCCACATTTCAATCACAAGATATCAATACAAACAATTGATATAATAAAAACATTATGAAAACCATTTTCAATAACAAAATAAAAGAAAAGTAAAACATGGTATTTATTTTTCATTTAAAAAGAAGGTATGGCTTGTAGAGGAAGCCGAAACTCAAACAATGGTCACAGTGGCGAAAAAGTCGTTGTCGCCGTATACGTACGACAAAAACATTACCTTTTGTCATTTTGTAAATGCTTCGTATAAAAAATATTCCTTCATGAATAAATGTAAAAGTCAAAGGGGTTTATACACCGTATAAAAGAAGGTTGTGTATAAAACAAAATATTCCTCAATGAATGGAGATTGAGACGAAGTCCCATACCTCAGGTCCGACTTGACTCGGTCGTTATTTAATCTCCTGAATAATAAACTTGAGTTAATTTCTACTTTTTTAAGAAAAATTTTCAAGATCATTATTCCTTTAATATCACTTATTTCCATTTCATTAACACTATGTAATTATTTAAGTTAATAACGACCATTTTAACGATCATTGGTACTTGAGTAAAAAATAAGCCCTTTATAATTACAAGTTGTTCATGTATCCAATATATCCAGAATGGTATTCAATATGTAGATATCATATATGTCATATATTTCCAGTACATGCATTCATTTATAATATTACATAGTCATTTAGTGGTAAGAAATGAAATGCACCGTTCATGGAGACGGTAAGCCGTACGTACGCATGAGCGCTACATTCATTTCTATTTCGTATTTTATAGAATGGAATCATAATGATATAAAGGTATATTACAATTAAGTTGTAATATAATATATAATATCATAAATCCATCCTTTATACGTCCCACATATGGTATTTAACGAATCAAACCACTTTGAGGGGGCGGTAGTCCGCACTTCCTTAAATGAAGATATCGTGTTTACCCATAATCGGAACCATAATGTTATGCCCAAAATGAAAAATACAGATTCTTAAGGAAAAAATAAACATATTATATATCATATATAAATATAGTTACATCTTAATTCCCACCTTTGAAGGTGTTAAAATAATTTTTAACAATCATCGTTTCGGGAGGCATAAATTCACCATCCACGGAAACAGTATGTCCTTTAACCATTAGATGTAGGTGTGTGTAAGTGTAGCTCGAATTATTCTTATAAAAACATCATAGTATATTGAAGATACTGTAGTTGTTACAAAATAAATGAATAAAAAGAGTTTAGGGGGTTATAGAAGAAAAATAAAACAAAAGGACTCAAGTGAAAACATTACCTTAAAATCGGGAAAATCCCTTTGGTTTGAGCTCAAAGGCTTCCTTGGGAAGACTTTTGCCCAAAGTGAGGCTTCAAGGAGTAAGAGAGGGATGTGGAGAGACAAAATGGTCAGGGTTTGGCCGAGCCAAAGGCTTTTTAAGTGTGGGTAAGGAGGTAGATGTGGGGGCCTTTTATAAGAGGAGAGGAGGGGCACTCTTGGAAAGTAAAGAAATGTTAATTTATTTTCAAATGGGTTTCGGATTTTAAAGGTCCCACAATGATATAATTCTAGGATAATGTGATAAGGGTTATAAATATACCCACACAATAGGTTTTGGACATGTATAGGTCTTATATTTTACATTATCTTTCCATTTTATTTAAATCGTTTATAAATGAGGTAATCACTACATCATCATGATGTCAGAAATAATTTAATAAATTTAATGTCTAAAAATTATAAAACAAATATCATGATGTAGGAAATATTTTTAGATTTCTAATGAATATTTATAGTCCAAAAGATCATTTATTTGGACAAAATTTAAAATATTTTACTTATATGATACATTCTTTGTCACATTTAACATTCTTTAAAAAATATAAAAATAAAAAGTCACTTTCTCACAAAAGTGATTTCATGGGGCCCCCATGTTTGTCACAAGGCATCCCATGGTTGGCCATGAGACAACCAGTAGAATTAGGACACATGTTGGTGTCATTTTTTTTATTATGATATTATTTTATTATCCTTAACTACCTGATTACTCATTAATCAAGATAATTAAAGATAATTACCGTCGTTACTATTCATAATGTCCAAAAACAAAAGAGTCTTAATTACATAATTTGGACCTTCTGATTCAAAATATATAATCCATTTTACCAAATTCCAAACACATAAATTGCAAAAATTGATTTAAAAATAACTCCCGTTGTCAAAACAAATAGCGGGTTTTTTTGAAACAATATCTATGAAAAGTTTGGCATTAGTTTTTGACCAAATTTAATGTGAAATTAATCCTAAAGACCACCATTGGATTAAATGGTAAAAATATATTCATATTACACATTAAGACCAATTAAAAATATAATCTAACAATATAATTAAATTAAATGAAAAAGTAGTTTTGATGTAAAATGCAGTATATTTCACTATTCATTAAAAAATGAACATTGTCAGAAAAAACCAAAAATTTATCCAATGTAAATTTCCATGTCCCAATCATAATGAATAAGTTTATTTTGAAAAATATAGATTAAAAAATTGTCAAATGATTGATTTAAAAAGGGTATGCCATCAAAAGGCATTAAAACAATATTTTAAAAATATTAGTGTATTCCATTCTTAAGATTGGATTTATTTTCATTTTATGCCTCTAAAACACTATCCAATTCATTAATAGACATAGATAAAAATATCTATTATTCATTACTTACTTGGGATGTTACATCTTTCCCCCATTTAGAAAATTGTGTCCCCGCAATTAATTTACTTATCAAATTAATGGGGGAACTTATCCCTCATTGCATTTTCAGATTCCCATGTTGCCTCTTCCATCATGTGGTTTTTCACAAAACCTTTACCTGATTAATCACCTTATTTCATAACACTTTCTCTCTGTGGTCAAGAATCTGGACCGGTTGTTCCTCATAAGATTGGTTCTCTTCTATCTGAACTACCTCTGGACTCAAAACATGAGATGGATCTGCCATATACTTTCTCAACATCGAAACATGAAAAACATTGTGTACCTGAGATAAACTCGGAGGTAAATCCACTCGGTAATAAACTGATCCAACTCTCTCAAGAATTTCATATGGTCTAATGAACCTTGGACTCATCTTTCCTTTCTTACCAAATCGTATTACACTTTTCCATGGTGATACTTTGAGAAAAACATGATCACCCACCTCAAAAGAGAGATCCTTCCTCCTATTGTCCGCATAACTCTTCTGCCTACTCTGAGCTGTTCTCATGTGTTTCTAAATAAGCTGATCCTTTTCTGCCATCTCTTCTACCAATTATGGTTCCATCAACTTCCTTTCACCCACTTCATCCCAAAAAGCTGGAGTTCGACACCGCTCCCCATATAATTCCTGAAATGGTTCCATCTGTATACTAGAATGAAAACTGTTATTATATGAAAATTTAACCAAAGAAAGATGTTGTTCCCAACTTCTCTGATAATCCATAGAACAAGCTCATAGCATATCCTCTGAGGTCTTAATTGTTCCTTCTGACAGCCCATCTGATTGAGGATGAAATGCTGTACTAAAATTTAAATTCAGTACAGAACGACTTCTGAAGGCCTTTCCAAAAGTTAGAAGTGAACTTGGGATCACGGTCAGATAAAATGGAGAGAGGAACTCTATGTAACCTGACTATCTATTTAAGATACAAACGGGAAAGTAGATCTAGGGAAAAAGTATCTCGTATAGCAAGGAAATGAGCAGATTTGGTCAAGTGATCAACAATAACCCAGATTGCATTATTACCTCGAGATGTCTTCGGTAATCCCACAACAAAGTCCATGGATATATTCTCCCAGTTCACCTCTGACACTGGTAAAGGATGAAGCTTCCCTTTCGGTGACTGCCGCTCTGCTCTAACCTACTGACAAGTCAAACACTTCAAAGTAAAATCAACAATATCTCTTTTTATTCCATCCCACCAGTAATACTCCCGAAGATCTCTATACATCTTAGTACTGCCTAGATGAACTGAAAACGGAGAACTATGAGCTTCACATAACAACTCTTTCTTCAACTTTGAATCACAAGGCACGCACAATCTCTTCCCAAATCTCAAAAGGCAATCATTATCAATGTTGAATTCAGGCAACTTACCTTTCTGAACCAGCTCTACCTTTTTCTGCAACTCACTGTCTTGCTTCTCTGCATGCTTGATTCTATCTGATAGTGATGATCTCACTGATACCTGAAACAAAACAGAAGTACATCTTGCACTAACAACCTATATGCCAAAGTTCATCAAATCATTAACCAAAGGATCTCGTTCCAAACGTAGCATGGTTAATGAAGCATTACTTTTTCGACTCAAATCATCAGCCACTTTGTTTGCTTTTCCTGGATGGTCATGAATTGTACCATCATAGTCTTTAATTAATTCTAGACATCTCCTATGTCTCATGTTCAATTCTTTCTGAGTGAATATATACTTTAAACTTTTGTGATCGGTATATATTTCACACTTTACTCTATACAAATGATGCCACCAAATTTTTAAAGCAAAAACAACAGCAGCTAATTTCAAATCATGTGTAGGGTAATTTACCTCATGAGTTTTCAACTGTCATGAAGAATAAGAAATTACCTGATCATTTTGCATTAGGACACAACCATGTACTTTCAATGAAGCATCCCTGTATATAATAAACTCACCATTCCTGTAAGGTAGTGCCAAAATTGGAGCATTCACCAATCTTCTTTTCAGTTCCTGAAAAAAAATCATCACATTCTTTTGTGCATATAAACTTAACACCCTTCCGAGTTAGCTTATTCATTGGACTAGATAACCGTTAAAGATTTCTAACAAACCTTCGGTAATAGCCTGCCAAACTAAGGAAACTACGAATCTCTGTTACATTTGTGGGTCTTGTCCATTCTTCAACAACATTTGTTTTTGCAGGATCAATAGTTATCCCATCTGTAGAAACAATATGACCAAGGAAAGAAATTTTTTTCAACCAAAACACACACTTTCTGAATTTCCCATACAATTTTTTTTTGTTCAAGGTTTGCAAAATGACCCTTAAATGTCTTTCATGTTCTTCTTTACTTTTAGAAAACACCAAAATATCATCAATGAAAACCACCACAATCTTATCCAAGAACTCATGGAAAATTCTATTCATTAATTCCATGAATATAGAAGGTGCATTGGTTAGCCCAAAAGGCATTACTACAAATTCATAATGGTCATATCTTGTACGAAACGCAGTCTTCGGAACATCTTCTTCCTTTACCTTCAGCTGATGGTACCCCGATATCAGGTCAATCTTTGAAAAAAACTGAGCTCCCTGGAGTTGATCAAAAAAATCATCGATATGAGGCAAAGGATATTTGTTCTTAATAGTGATATTATTCAAGGCACTATAATCAATGCAAAGTCTCATTGAGCCATCTTTCTTTTTAACAAACTAGACAGGAGCACCCCATAGTGACGTGCTAGGTCGAATGAAACCTTTATCTAATAACTCCTACAATTGTTTCTTTAACTCTAAAAGTTCAACTTGAGCCATTCGATAAGGGGGTTTTGAAATTGGCATAGCATCAGGAACTAAGTCAACAGTAAATTCAACTTCTCGATCTGGTATTATTCCAGGGAACTCATCAGGAAAAACATCAAGATACTCATTTTCCACTGGCACATCATTAATCTGAACAGTTCCTTTATTTTCAACAATGTGTGCAAGGTAACATTCATTTCAATCTTTTACAAGTTTCTCAGCCTCTCGATATATTATCAACAGTAAGGGTTAATTCTTGTACACAAACTGAAAGTCTTTCTGAAAAGAAACTTCTTTAGCTCAACAGTGAATCTTAGCATGGTAAATAGAGAGCCAATCCATTCCCCGGATAACATCAAACTCTACTAGAGGTGGAAAAATAAGGTTTGCATGTAGGTTCTTTCCACATATAAGGATAGGAAGATTCTTATAAATTATTTTTGCCTTATCATTTCCCCCAGGTGTTTTTACCACAAGTTCAGGAGTCATTTCGTGAGATTGTATTACCATTTTACTAGAAAAGGTTTCAGAGATGAATGAATTTGTAGACCCTGAATAAAACAACACACTGGAATAATCTGAAAAAACAAAAAAAGTACCTGATAAAACTTCATTTGACGGCCTGGCATCTGCTAAAGTAATTTCAAAGGATTTCACCACCCATTTCTGCTTGTAGTCTAACTGCTTCCCATCACTCAAGCTCTTTGTCGGACACTCGTTTGCACAGTGACCCATCTCATTGCACTTAAAAAATTTCACTAACTGTAAATCAAATTTTATCTTACCTTCACCTTGATCTTTTTCAGTGCAATCACGAGACTTATGTCCCATCTTACCACATCGGTAGCACATTCCAAAATTCAGAAGACATTCCCCATCATGCCTTTTTCCACATTTATCACAAACTGGAAACATAGTTTTCTTACCATCAGACTTTTTTGAAGAATTCTTACCTTTCTCCTGCCACCTCGGCCTCTTCTTCTGTTGGTTGTTATAGAACACTTGATCATCAGCAAACTCCATTTCCACCATATCAGTACATCGAAAAAGCTTTTCATAAATTTTAAACTCACGATAAGCTAATGCCCTTCGATATATTGGATTTCATCCTGAGCAAAAACGATTGATTTTACTATCATGGTCTTGGATAAAATTTGGAGCATACCTTGCCAATCAAGTGAACCTTTATTCATAGGTAGACACTAAGTCTTCCTCTTGCCTCAATTCCAAGAATTTCTTTTCCATCCTAAGTCGAACAGTCTTAGGAAAATACTTCTCAAGAAACATACATTTGAATTCATCCCAGTCAAGAACATTAATCTCATCGGCATCCCTGATATTTTTAACCATAGACCACCACTGATCTGCCTCACCCTCCAAACGGTAAATAGAAAGACTAACATTTGATTGTCTGAACACCCCATGACATCGAAAATCTTCTTCAGTGCTTTAATCCACCCATCTGCTAACACAGTGTCAGATGATCCTCTGAATGATGGGGGATGTTACCTCGTGAAATCTTACACCACTGACAGGTTCCTTTGCGGTTGATCTGGCTGATCTCGTGCATGGATACCACCACCGTTTATCGCTTGAGTCAACTGCACCATTACTGCAACAAATTGTTCAGTTCCAATTCTGACCATCTCAGGATGCTCATTCGGAAGGTTATTTCCTTCTGTATGTCTTCCTAGCACTGCTTCCCTGTTTCCTCTATGGAAAACCATTATGAACAAACATGTATTAGATGAAGCAACATGGTAATCTTCAAATACTATATCACCACAATTTGACCATAAAAAAATATTTTTGGATAATAATTTAATAGAATTCTAACTCCTAAAGTTATCTAAACCGACCTGTGATACCAACTATATGGGACTAGCCTTAAACCTTACATAATCTTGAGTTATTGCAAGATTACACCTTGAGGATCTTTTCAAGTTTATAGTTTTAGAGAATTAGATCATAAAATATGCATTCCATTCCACATTTAAACAAAGTGGTTACATAAAAGATAGTATTCTTTTTTCCCATCAATGGAAACATATTTAAAATAAAACATGGTTTCATTCTTGACATGCCCTTGACACTATCATCATATCATGTACCTTTCCCTTGACCTGTGAAAAACATTTCAAAAAAACCTAGGATAAGCATAAAAATCTCAGTATGAGTTATAAAAATATGGAAAGGAAACATAAGTTCATATATACATAAGAATGAAATCATACTTTAACCATAAAAAATAAGCACTTTAACATAACTCATCAAATCATGAATAAATCATAGAAATCATAAGGCATAAAGGTAACTTGAGGCATTCATAACATTCATACGTATGGAGTAACCTTCTTGGTTACATTTGGAATACCCATCACAGTATATTCCCTAAATATCATCGGAGAAACCTTAACGTTTCACTCCTTCACGTTACCCAATGCATTGGAGAGCTATATCGGGCTCACCCGCCCTTAGTTTATCACGGAACCACCCGTCTTCATAATAATTCCCAAGAACCATAACATAATCGTATCACATAAATCATGCATAAAGGAAACATAACATTTCCACATTTCAATCACAAGAAATCAATACAACAAATTGATATAAAAAAACATTATGAAAACCATTTTCAATTCCAAAATAAAAGAAAAGTCAAACATGGAATTTATTTTTCTTTTAAAAAGATGGTATGTCTTGTAGAGGAAGCCAAAACGCAAACAACGGTCATGGTGACGGAAAAGTCGTTGTTGCCATATACATACGACAAAAACATTATTTTTTTCATTTTGTAAATGCTTCATATAAAAAATATTCCTTCTGAATAAACATAAATGTCAAAGGGGTTTATACACCGTATAACCGAAGGTTGTGTATAAAACAAAATATGCCTCAATGAATGGAGATTGAGACGAAGTCCCATACCGTAGGTCCGACTTGACTCAGTCATTCATTAATCTCCTGAATAATAAACTTGAGTTAATTTCTGCTTTTCTATGAACCTTTTTCATGTTCATTATTCCTTTTATATCACTTATTGCCATGTCATGAACACTACGTAATTATTTAAGTTAATAACGGTCATTTTAACGATCATTGGTACTTGAGTCAAAAATAAGCCCTTTATAATTACAAGTTGCTCATGTATCCAATATATCCAGAATGGTATTCATGATGTAGATATAATATATGTCATTTATATCCAGTACATGCATTCATTTATAATATTAAATAATCATTTAGAGGTAAGAAATAAAATGCACCGTTCATGGAGACGGTAAGCCGTACGTACGCATGAACGCTACATTCATTTATATTTTGTATTTTATAGAATGGAATCATAATGATATAAAGGTATATTATAATTCCAGTGTAATATCGTATATAACATCATAACTCCATCCTTTATATGTCCCAAATGTATTTAACAAATAAAATCACTTTGAGGGGGCGGTAGTCCGCACTTCCTTAAATGAAGATATCGCGTTTACCCATAATGGGAACCATAAAGGTATGCCCAAAATGAAAAATACAGAATCTTAAGGAAAACATAAACATATTATTTATCATATATAAATATAGTTACATCTTAATTGCCACCTTTTAAGGTGTTAAAATAATTTTGAAGAATCATCGTTTCGGGAGGCATAAATTCACCATCCACGGAAACAGTAAGTTCTTTAACCATTAGATGTAGGTGTGTGTAAGTGTAACTCGAATTATTCTTATAAAAACATCCTAGTATATTGAATATACTGTAGTTGTTACAAAAGAAATGAATAAAAAGAGTTTAGGGGGTTAGAGAAGCAAAATAAAACAAAAGAACTCAAATGAATACATTGCCTTAAAATCGGGCAACTCCCTTTGTTTTGAGCTCAAAGGCTTCCTTGGGAAGACTTTTTCCCAAAGTTAGGCTTCAAGGAGTAAGAGAGGGATGTGTAGAGACAAAATGGTCAGGGTTTGGCCGAGAAAAAGGCTTTGTATGTGTGGTTAAGGAGGTAGATTTGGGGGCCTTTTATAAGAGGAGAGGAGGGGCACTCTTGGAAAGTAAAGAAATGTTACTTTATTTTCAATTGGGTTTCGGATTTTAAAGGTCCCACAATGATATAATTCTAGGATAAGGTGATAAGGGTTCTAAATATAACCACCCAATAGGTTTTGGACATGTGTAGGTCTTAGATTTTACATTATCTTTCCATTTTATTTAAATCGTTTATTAATGAGGTAATCGCTGCATCATCATGATGTCATAAATAATTTAATAAATTTAATGTCTAAAAATTATAAAAAAAATATCATGATGTAGGAAATATTTTTATATTTCTAATTAATATTTATAGTCCATAAGATCATTTATGTGGCCAAAATAAAAATATTTTACTTAGATGATACATTCTTTGTCACATTTAACATTCTTTAAAAAATAAAAAGATAAAAAGTCACTTTCTCACAAAAGTGATTTCATGGGGCCCCCATGTTTGGCAAAAGGCGTCCCATGATCGGCCTTGAGACAACCAGTAGAATTAGGACACATGTTGGTGTCATTTGTTTTATTATGATATTATTTTATTATCCTTAACTACCTGATTACTCATTAATCAAGATAATTAAAGATAATTACCGTCGTTACTATTCATAATGTCCAAAAACAAAAGAGTCTTAATTACATAATTTTTACCTTATGATTACAAATATCTAATACATTTTACCAAATTACAAACACATAATTTGCAATAATTGATTTAAAATAACTCCCGTTGTTAATACAAATAGCGGGTTTTTTTGAAACAATATCTATGAAAAGATTGGCATTAGTTTATGACCAAATTTAATGTGAAATTAATCCTAATTACCACCATTGGATTGAATGGTAAAAACATATTCAGATTACACATTAATACCAACTAAAAATACAATCTAAACATATAATTAAATTAAATGAAAAAGCAGTTTTGATGTAAAATGCAGTATATTTCACAATTCATTAAAAAATGAACATTGTCAGAAAAAAACCAAAAATTTATCCAATGTAAATTTCCATGTCCCAATCATAATGAATATGTTTATTTTGACAAATATAGATTATAAAATTTTCAAAATTTTGATTTAAAAAGGGTTTTCCATCAAAAGGCAGTAAAAAAATCTTTTAAAAATATTAGTGTATTCCATGCATAAGATTGGATTTATTTTCATTTTAAGCCTCTAAAACACTATCTAATTCATTAATAGACATAGATAAAAATATATATTATTCATTACTTACTTGGTATGTTACATAATATGATTAATTTCATATTATTCTATAAATGAGACTAGTATTATAAATGTATTGATGTGGTGTGGGACACTATGGAATGTCTAAATATTATTTTCACTGAGAATGTTTTTATGTCAAAAACACTTATTGTTACATATACTACACTATGTAATTATTGGTAAATTCATATTTTCTATTAAATTATGATATTTTATGTGGAATATTATTTATCTTGATAAATTGATATGAGGAATACTTTTGAATTGAAATTATTTGTGTTACAACACATTATATATCCCCTTGATGCATCAATAGGTTTTCGTGAGTCAAATATGACGGCAAAATTAAGTGGGATTCTATATGTGGTTTTAAACCATATTATGAAAGGCCATGACAATATTGGTTTTCATTTTCCTCAGACATGACGTCCAATAATTAATTATTTCCTTCAACACGATTCATTTATTACATAAACAATAAATTTTAGGTTGAAATATAAATTCATTTATTTAATTAACAATTTTTAAATTAAATGACAGGTGTTTCATTTTCTATCCTATAAATATATATTTTTTCTTATATAGTTATTTGAATGGAATGTGTTATCTTTTTTTCCTCGTTCCACATTTATTTGTTCTCCTTGAATTTTTATTTCATACACTTTATAAACCATTTCTATTCATTTAATCTCCCCTTATTATGATTTATTTCACATGTTATAAAGGGTATTCCTTTGAATTATTATTAAGTATTATCATTATTTATATTTTTAGGTTGTATTTTTTATTTATTATTTCCCAATGTGTTATGGGTATCGTGTAGGTAATATATTTTTTCCGAACTACTAAATTGTTCCTTCCTTTTGGAGTTGAATTATGTATAAATTCAAATGTCAAAAAATAATTCAATGGATCCAGGCTTCAGAGTTGGGGAATTATAGTTGGTATCAGAGTTGGTTTAGCAGCAACCATATAACGTAGAATTAGAAAATTTAAATTATAGAATGCAATCCTCAGATAGATTTTGTGTAAGTATAATGGATCGTTCTAGAATTTTGGAAATGTATAGATTATTTGGTAATTCATTGAAATACATAACTATCAAGATACTACATGTGTATGTGGTTTGGCATGGACGTACCTCAGAGTAACCACTTTTAGAAGTTGTATCTTGATGGACTATATGTAACCATGTACACCACAACTGGCCATAATGTAAATATGGTGTGGTATAATTAGTTTATATTTTTAGAATAAATCACATTTTCATTAAAAATTATTATAAAATATTGGATTGTTACTATATACCCAACAAAACCCTATTTATTATTATGAATTTTTTTATAGGAAGACATTATCAATTTAGGATTAGTGTATAACTTATTTTGGGATTATATGTTGTCTTATAAAATGGTATCTTCTAATCTAATATATGTGATCTATTAGAAAAATTTTCTAGAAGGTTTAATAGAAATAATACTCATGGAAAATGTATAGGCTCTCATGATGAGGAAACTAATATAGCTGGTATTAGAAGTAGAAATTTCGTGGAAATATGAGGGTATCTTAATCAAGTTATAACACATAAACTCACCCAGATAGAGCATCCTATTTCACGGTGAAATTTTCGGATGTTGGATATATTTATTTGACAGAAGAACCCATTATTCAGTTGTAATACTGAAACAATGCTGGATTAATAATGGACTAACAATTTATAGAAGGTATTCATTGAATTGGGATGCGGTTAAGAGGAAAAGTTTACACTAGCGATATATAGTCTAAATGGAAATGAAGATAAATTTTGGTCATTGATGAAAATTAAAATGGATGAATAAATAATATAACCCATGGAATGGGGAAATTTTAAATAGAAACTCTTCACTAATTAATTCCATCATGATAAAGAATATGAGATGAATAGAATGTTACATTTTTTAATGAAAATGGAGTAATAAAGTGGTGTGTAGTATGAAGTGACGTTTACAATGTCAACAAGATATGATACGGATTTGGTATGCAACATAGACTATGAGATTGAACAATCCATTGAAGGTATTAGTTTATATATATAAGGCCCCAGTCTTAAACATTACTTATTCTTATGTTACTTCAAGAATACATGTTAAGGATCTTTTCAGGTTTAGAGTTTTAGAGAATTAGATCATAAAACATGCATTATATTCCACATTTAAACAAAGTGGTTACATAAAAGATAGTATTAATTTTTTCCATCAACAGAAACTTATTTAAAATAAAACATGGGTTCCTTCTATACACCTCCTTGACACTATCATCATATCATGTACCTTTCCCTTGACCTGTGAAAAACATTTCAAAAACTTGGGATTAGCATAAAAATATTAGTAAGGGATATAAATATATGGAAAGGAAACATGAGTATATATATACATAAGAGTGAAATCAAACATTACCCATAAAACATAAGCACTTTAACAAACCTCCTCAAATCATGAATAAATCATAGAAATCATAATACATAAAGGTAACTTGAGGCATTCATAACATTCTTACGTAGGGAGTAACCCTCTTGGTTACATTTGGAATACCCATCACAGTATATTCCCTAAATCTCTTTGGAAAAACTTCAACGTTTAACCCCTTCACATTACCCAATGCATTGGAGAGCTATATCGGGCTCAACCTCCCTTAGATTATCACGGAACCACCCGTCTTCACAGTAATTCCCAAGAACCATAACATAATCGTATCACATAAAACATACATAAAGGAAACATAACATTTCCACATCTCATTCACAAGATATCAATATAACACATTGATATAATAAAAACATTATTAAAACCATTTTCACTACCAAAATATTAGAAAATTAAAACATGGTGTTTATTTTTCATTTAAAAAAAAGTATGGCTTGTAGAGGAAGCCGAAACTCAAATAATGGTCACGGCGACGGACAATTCATTGTTGTCGCCTACGTACGAAAAAACATTCCCTTTTTTAGTTTAGTAAAATGCTTCATAAAAAAATATTCCTTTTGGATAAATGTAAAAGACAAAGGGGTTTATACACTGTATAAACGAAGGTTGTGTATAAAACAAAATGTGCCTCAATGAAAGAAGATTGAGAAGAAGTCTCATACCTCGGGTCCGACTTGACTCGATCGCTCTATAATCTCCGGAATTACAAAATTGAGTTAATTTATACTTTCTTAAGAACCTTTTTCAAGTTCATTATTCCTTTTATATCACTTATTACCATGTTATTAACACTTTGTAAATATTTAAGTTAATAACGGTCATTTTAACGATCATTGGTACTTGAATTAAAAATATGCTCTTTATAATTACAAGTTGTTCATGTATCCATTATATCCAGAGTTATAATAATGATTTATATATCATATATATCATAAATTTCTAGTATACACATGCATTTATTATATTACATAATCATTTAGAGGTAAGAAATGAAATGCACCATTCTTGGAGACGGTAAGCCGTGTGTACGCATGAACGCTACATCCATTTCTATTTCATATTTAATGGAATTAAAACATAATGAGACATAATAGTATTATAATTCCATTATTTAATAATATATAATATCATTCAATCTATCCTTTATATGTACCACATATGGTATTAACGAATCACCTCACTTTGAGGGGGCGGTAGTCCGCACTTCCTAAAATGAAGATATCGTGTTCACCCATAATAGAAAACATAAAGGTATGACATAAATGAAAAAATACCAAATCTTAAGAAAAAAATAAACATATTATATATCATATATAAATATAGTGACATCTTAATCGCCACCTTAGAAGGTGTTAAAAGAAGATTGAACAATCATCGTTTCGTGAGGCAGAAATTCGCCATCCACAGAAACAATATGTTCTTTAACCATTATATGTAGGTGTGTGTAATTCTAGCTCAAATCCGTCTTATAACAACATCCTAGTATATGAAATATACTGGTTTTGTTACTGAAGAAATGAATAAAAAGAGTTTAGGGGGTTGGAGAAGCAAAATGAAACATAAGAATACAAGAGAAGTCACTACCTTTAAATCGGGTAACTCTTAATGATTTGAGCTCAATGGTTTCCTTGGGAATCCTTATACCCAAAGTGAGGCTTCTAGGAGTTAGAGAGGGATGTTCAGAGTCAAAATGGGCAGGGGTTTTTGAAGACAAATGCTTTGGAAGTGTGGGTTAGGTGGTAGAGGTGGGGGACTTTTATAAGAGGAGAGGAGGGGCACTCTTGGAAAGTAAAGAAAATAAACTTTGTTATAAAATGATTTTCGGGTCAAAAAGGTCCCACAATTATACATTTCGAGGATAAGGAGATAAGGGTTCGAAATACACCCATCCAATAGGTTTTTGAGAAGTTTAGGTCATATATTTTACATTATATTTTCATTTTATATAAATCGTTAAATAATGTGGTAATCGCTGCATCATCATGGTGCCATAAGTAATTTAATTTATATAATGTCTAAAAATAATAAAAAACTACTATGATATATGAAATCTTTTTATCTTTCCAATGACTATTTATAGTCAAAAATCGGACTAGTATAACCCCATTTAAAAATTGTTTTAGTAAAACAACTCATGTTTGTAACATTTTTATTTTAACATTAAATAAAGAGTTATTAATGTCATTTTCCTACTATAGTGGATCCATGGGGTCCCCAATATGACCCATGGACTGTCTTGGTCTGATATGACACATCCAATATGGGTTGGACATGTTTCTAGGTCATTCCATATTATTAAAATTTTATTTTTACCTTAAACTACACTAATTACCTCTAATCGCGATTAAAAACTTGAAAGTTACTATTCACCAAAAAATGATTTTAATCCCATTGAACCACATTTTACTTCTTAATGACAACCATGTATGTCATATTTTTGAAAATTCAAAACACCGAGATGGTAAAATTTCATTTAAACGAAAAATCAGTTTTTTAAGTACCACTTAGTGGTTTCATTATTCAACAAAAATTGAAGTTTTTCAAAAAAAAATACAAAAACATCACCCTAAGATATATTTGATATTCCGAATTCAAAAATGATGTCTATTTCACAAAATTCAAAACATATAAGTTACATTAATTAATTTAATAATTAATTCCTGCTGTCAGAACAAATAGCGTGTTATTATGAAACAATAAGTACCAAAAGATTGACACTAGTTTAAGTCCAATTTCAAAGTGAAATTAATTCCAATGACCACACTTGGATTAAATGGTAAAAATATATTCCAGTTACACTTTAATACAAATTAAAAATATAATCTAACCATATAATTAATTATATGAAAAAGCAGTTTTGATGTAAAATGCAGTATTTTTCACTATTCATTAAAAAAATGAACATTGTCAGAAAAATACCAAAAAATTATCCAATGTAAATTTCGATGTCCCAATCATAAAGAATATGTTTATTTTGACAAATAGAGATTATAAAATTGTCAAATTTTTGATTTAAAAATGGTTTTCCATCAAAAGGAAGTAAAACAATCTTTTAAAAATATTACTGTATTCCATGATTAAGATTGGATTTAATCTCATTTTAAGCCTCTAAAACACTATCTAATTCATAAATAGACATAGATAAAAATATCTATTATTCATAACTTACTTGGTATGTTACATCCTTCCACCCTTTAGAAAATTATGTCCCCGCAATTTATTTACTTATCGAATAAGTGGGGGTATTTTGCCCTCATTGCATATTCAGATTCCCATGTTGCCTCTTCAATCATGTGGTTTTTTCACAAATCCTTTACCTGATGAATCAACTTATTCTGTAACACTTGATCCCTATGGTCAAGAATCTGGACTAATTTTTCTTCATAAGAGAGATTCTCTACCAAATGAACTACCTCTGGGCTCAAAACATGAGATGGATCTGGCATATACTTTCTCAACATCGAAACATGAAAAACATTGTGTACCTGAGATAAACATAGAGGTAATGCCACTCTGTATGCAACTGATCCAACTCTCTCCAGAATTTCATATGGTCCAATGAACCTTGGACACATCTTTCCTTTCTTACCAAATCGCATCACACTTTTACATGGAGAAACCTTACGAAAAACATGATCACCTACCTTGAAAGATATATCCTTCCTCTGGTTATCCGCTTAACTTTTCTGTCTGCTCTGAGCTGTTCTCATGTGGTTCTGAATCAACTAAACTTTTTCTGCTATCTCTTTTACCATTTCTGGTCCCATCATCTTCCTTTCACCTACTTCATCCCAAAAAGCTGGAGTTCGACACCGTTTACCATATAATTCTTCAAATGGAGCCATCTGTATACTAGAATGAAAACTATTATTATAAGAAAACTTAACCAAAGAAAGATGTTGGTCCCAAAATCCCTGATAATCCATCATACAAGCACGTAGCATATCCTCCAAAGTCTAAATTGTTAGTTTTGATTTCCCTTCTGATTGAGGATGAAAAGATGTACTAAAATTTAATTCAGTACCCAACGACGTCTGAAGGCCTTTCCAAATGTTAGAAGTGAACCTGTGATCACTGTCAGATACAATGGAGAGAGGAACTCCATGTAACCTGACTATATCTTTATGAAACAAATAGGAAATTTGATCTAGTGAAATAGTATCTTGTATGGCAAGCAAATGAGAAGATTTAGTCAAGAGAACAACAATAACCCAGATTTCATTATTACCTCGAGATGTCATCGGTAATCCCACAACAAAGTCCATGGATATATTTTCCCATTTCCACTTTGGAACTGGTAAAGGCTGATGCATCCCATTCAGTAACTGTCGCTCGGCTTTAACTTGTTGACAAGTCAAACACTTCATAGTCAAATCAGAAATATCCCTTTTCATTTCATCCCACAAGTAATACTCATGATGATCTCTATACATCTTAGTACTTCCAGGTTAGACTGAAAACAGAGAACTATGAGCTTCACAAAACAAATCTCTCTTCAACTGTGAATAATACGGCACACACAATCTCTTCCCAAATCTCAAAACAAAATCATTATCAATATTGAATTCAGGCAACTTACCCTTTTGAACCATCTCTACCCTTTTCTACAACTCGTTGTCTTGCTACTGTTCTTTCTTAATTCTATCTGATAGAGAAGATTTCACTGATACCTGAAACAAAACATAAGGACATCATGCACCAACAACTTCTATGCCAATGTTCATCAAATCCTTAACCAAAGGATCATGTTCCAAATGCAACATTGTCAATGAAGCATTACTTTTTTGACTCAAAGCATCAACCACTTTATTTTCTTTTCCCAGATGGTAATGAATTGTACAATCATAATCCTTGATTAATTCTAGCCATCTCCTCTGTCTCATTTTCAATTATTTCTGAGTTAATATATACATTAAACTTTTTTGATCGGTGTATATTTCACACTTTACTCCATACAAATGATGCCTCCAAATTTTTAAAGCAAAAACAACAACAGCTAATTCCAAATCATGTGTAGGGTAATTTACCTCATGAGTTTTCAACTGTTGTGAAGAATAAGCAATTACCTTATCATTCTTCATTAAGATGCAACCAAGTCCTTTCAATTAAGGGTCATTGTAGATTACAAACTCCCCATTCCTAGAAGGTAGTGCAAAAACTGGATCATTCACCAATCATCTTTGCAGTTCCTAAAAACAATCATCACATTCTTTTGTCTAGATAAACATAACAACCTTCCGAGTTATCTTAGTCATTAGACTAGATACCCATGAAAAATTTCTAACAAACCATTGGTAATATCCTACCAAACCAAGAAAGCTACGAATCTCAGTTACATTTGAGGGTCATGGCCATTCATCCACAACCTTTGTTTTGGCAGGATCAACAGTTATCCCATCTTTAGAAACAATATGACCACAGAAAGAAATTTTTTGCAACCAAAACTCACACTTGCTGAATTTACCATACAATTTCTTTTCTTTTAAGGTTTGAAAAATAACCCTTAAATGTCTTTCATGCACCTCTTTCCTTTTATAAAACACCAAAATATCATCAATGAAAACATCCACAAACTTATCCAAGAACTCATGGAAAATTCTATTCATAAGGTCCATGAATACAGCAGGTGAATTGGTTAGCCCAAAAGGCATTACTACAAATTCATAATGGCCATATCTTTTATGAAACACGGTCTTCAGAATATCTGCTTCCTTTACCTTCAACAGATGGTACCTCGATCTCAGGTCAATCTTTGAGAAAGACCAAGCTCCATGGAGCAGATCAAATAAATCATCGATATGAGGCAAAGGATACATATTCTTAATAGTGATATTATTCAAGGCTCTCTAATCAATACAAAGTCTCATAGAACCATCTTTTCTTTTAACAAATAAAACAGGAGAACCCCATGGTGATGTTCTAGGTCGAATGAAACCTTTCTCTAATAAATCTTGCAATTTATCCTTCAACTCTAAAAGTTAAATTTGAGCCATTCAATAAGGGGGTTTAGAAATTGTCTTAGCATCAGGAATTAAGTCTACAGTAAACCTAACTTCCTGATCTGGTATTATTCCAGGAAACTCATCAAGAAAAACATCAGGATACTCATTTACCACTGGCACATCATTAATCTGCACAGTTACTTTGTTTTCAATGATGTGTGTAAGGTAACATTCATTTCAATATTTTAAAAGTTACTCGGCCTCTTGATAAGTTATCAACATTAAGTGTTCATTCTTTTACACGAACTGAAACTATTTCTGAAAAAAATTTATTTAGATCTACAGTCAATCTTATCATGGTAAATAGAGAGCCAATCTGTACCTAGGATAACATCATACTCTACTAGATGTAAAACAATATGGTTTGCAAGTAGGTTCTTTCCACGGATAAGGACAAGAAGATTCTTATAAATTCTTTTTGCCTCAACATTTTCCCCAGGTGTTTTTACCACAAGTTCAGGAGTCATTTCTTGAGATGGTTTTCCCATTTTACTAGAAATGGTTTCAGAGTTGAAAGAATGTGTAGACCCCGAATAAAACAACACACTGGCATAATCTGAAAAAACAAACAAAGTACATGATACAACTTCATTTGATGGCCCAACATCTGCTAAAGTAGTTGAAAGGATTTCACCACCCCTTTCTGCTTGTAGTCTAACTACTTCCCATCACTCGAGCTCTTTGTCAGACACTCATTTTCATAGTGACCCATCTCATTCCACTTAAAACATTTCACTAACTACAAATCAAATTTGTACTTACCATCAACATGATCTTTTTCAGTAAAATCATGAGCCTTATGTCCCATATTACCGCATCGGTATCACTTTCCATAATTTAGAAGAAATTCCCCAGTATGCCTTTTCCCACATTTTATCACAAACTGGAAACTTAGTTTTCTTACCGTCAGACCTTTTTTAAGAATTCTATCCTTTCTCCTAACACCTCAGTTTCTTCTTCTGCTGGTTGTTATAGAACACTTGATCATCGGAAAATTCCATTTCCACCTTCTTAGCACATCGAACATGCATTTCATAACTTTTGAACTCACGAGAAGTTAAATCCCTTCTATATTTTGGATTTAATCCTGAGTAAAATGATTGATTTTACTATCAATGTCTTGGATAAAATTTGGAGCATACGATGCCAATCAAGTGAACCTTTCTTCATAGGAAGCCACTGAGTCTTCCTCTTGCCTCAATTCCAAGAATTGTTTTTCCATCCTATGTCAAATAGCCTTAGGAAAATACTTCTCAAGAAACATACCTTTTATTTCATGCCAGTCGAGAGCATCAATCTCATCAGCGTCCCTGATATTTTTAACCATCGACCACCACTGATATGCTTCACCCTCCAAACGGTAAATAGCAAAACTAACCTTTCGATTGTCTGAACACCCCATGACATTGAACATCTTCTCCAGTGCTTTAATCCTCCCATCAGCTAGCACAGGTTCAGATGAACCTCTGAATGATGGGGGATGTTGCCTCATGAAACCTTCCACCACTGCCATGTTCCTCTGTGGTTTATCTGGCTGATCTCGTGCATGGATACCACCACCATTTATCGCTTGAGTCAACTGCGCCATTACTGCAACAAACTGTTCAGTTCCAATTCCGACCATCTCAGGATGCTGATTCAGAAGGTTATTTCCTTATGTATGCCTTCCTAGCACTGTTTCCCTGTTTCCTCGGCGGAAAACCATTCTGAACAAACACATCTTAGATGAAGCAACATGGTAATCTTCAAATGCTATATCATTTCAATCATACCATAAATTAATTTATAATTTAACAATTTTTTAACTCCTAAAGTTTTCTAAACCGACATCTGAAATAATTTTCATTATTACATTAACATATTTCTTAATGAAGAAGAATTTACACAAAACCATTACCTTGTTTCCTAGTGTATATTATTTCAATTTAGCCTCCAGGTAAAAAACCATAACAAAATTAATAACCTGATTTTTTATACATACTCATTAATATTCCATTTTTATGATCCTCATTATAATTATGTAAAATGAGTAAAATTATTTTTTAGCATATTATGACCATAGGGGGTTATTAACATTTACTATTTTATTCATTTTTAGTAATTTTAAAACATTAATGATAATTTTACATAATGTTATTTAATAATATATCATTTTTTATTATATAATATATAAAATATATTTATTTAATAAATTTATTATTTCTAAAATATTTGTTTTGGTTATGTTATGTGAAAATGGAATTGATAACAACCTATATTCGTAATTTTAACCAATTAAAATTATATTCTAATAATATTTTAAATTATTAATATAATATTCCAATAAAAATATACTAATAATGAATTTTTCACTATGGTATACTAATATTATTATTCATTTCCAATAATCATCCATAATTATATTTTAATGCATTATTTGAGTAGTCTGGCAAATAATACTAAACATGACCATGCATTAACATGAATAGAATGTATATTTAAGGTGGATTTTATTCTAAAATAATTTCATTATGAAAAATTTATAGTAATACTATTTATATGTCTATATAACATGGAACTATATGTAATGTTTTTTTTATAATGTATGAATATATATAAAAAAAATAACAAATTTTCCATGGTGGATGTGGGAGTCCACACCTTTTCATGTTTTTCATTAATATTTTTAAATTTTTGAGAGTTGGCGAAGGTGTATTTTAAATTTAATTTAGAAATTCACTAATACATGACATTTACCATTTTTATTCATCATTACCACAATTGATACTATCCATGAAGGGATGTAAATGACATCACATCATGGACACAGTACTCATCTCTATCACAACCTGTCCCCAGGGCTCGTGTTGTGACTACCCCAAGCCCACATATTGAAGGCTAGGGGTTGGCGACTAGTGTCGAAGTCATCAACCTACACGTGGGAGGAATTTTCCAATATGGGTATGCACACACACCCAACCACATCCCAACATGTTGAAAAGGGAAAACAGGTACCACTAAAACAATTTGAGTGGAAGCACAACTAAAAGTATGGGGGCCAGAATAAAAACTCAACGAAGAACTGAAAACAATAAGGAAAAAAATAAAAATTTAATGGACATCCAAGAAAACCCCACTTGATCATGAGAGTAGAGAATCTACTAGAAGTTGAAGAAGTATGTCATGTCTGCCTGGTCCTACGAGGCCCCTCTTATTCCTAGGTCACCAAGCCCACCATTGTAGCATCCTTTAGTCCCATCTCCCAGAGCAACCATGTCTTAATGTCAGTCTTATGCACTAGACACAACCCGTGAGGGAGAATCCCAGGAAGGGGTAAGTAACAAAGTACTCAGTTGGAACCCCAAATCAAAATGAAATTATTAGACAACAATTCTCAAGTAAAGCACGAAACATCAGAGATCATACAGCGGGTATATTCGGCTGTAGTAATATTAGTATCATTAGTCACATCGTATAACACTTCAAATTCTGAAGAAATTATCTTCTAACAAGTACAGTGGTCCTACCAAGTCACAAGAAGGTGATTCCCACTAACCTTGGACTACTTAGGTACTCCACCCCTATCACATATTGTGGGCCTGTTAAGTCATAGAGAGGTGCTTCCCACTAGTCATGCCCTACTGAGGTACTCGTTCTAATCACGTATCATTGACCTACAGTGTCACATAGAGATGTTTTCCCATCGTGGGTTGGACATGTCCCAAGGAGGTACTTCCAACTGGGCCAAAAGTCAGCAGTCGTTAGGTCTCAGCTAGCCGTAGGGTTCTATACGTAGTGCGCTTAGGAGTACCGCTCCTCACACCCTTATTGACATCATAACTATCAAAAAAAAATCCATAGAGCATTCCGAAATATTCGTCTCATCAAGAGGGTCACAATGCTCCAAATGGATCATCAATCGAATATACAGTGATATAGTTATTGTGGTAAATAGGGGGTTTGTTGCAACGAGACTCGTTCGACCCAGTTGGACCAAACTAACCATCCCAGATCATGGGTCCCATGTACCCTAGTTTATTATGATATACTGAAATCAACCTGGTGTAGGTCAATGTTGGTCTGGTCCGGCCTGGACACTAGCCCAGGCTCGACAGGCCTCGCTGGACCCGGCCGGGTTGGTCGTGGGTTTGGCCCACCGAGTTTCCCTATGACCCGACCTAGTTCAGCCCTACCAAAAGAGGTTGCAGGATCGGCCCACCAGTGTGTTTTTGGCCCTATAGGTTTGAGTGTGTCCCTCTGGGTAGTGGGAATAGCCTGGAGAGTCATCGGTCCGGCCCGGTTCTCCTCGCTGGACATGGCTAAAAGCCACGTCTATTCCCTACCATCGCCCCGCGGGACTCCACAGGGTGCTTCCTTCACCACAGTAAAGTGAACGCGACCCGTCACAAGGGACATGGCTCATTTTTGTGTCATATTCCCTCTAAAACGGTCTACTGATCGCGTCTGCCACCTCCTATCATCAGCTCGACAGGTGGCTTCTCCTGCTGCACTGAGGCCTGGGCCAGCTGTGCCCTTTCATCCAGGGCGTCGTCGTGGTGCGCTGCCTGCCACCCACGGCGGCCCCCGTGGTCTAACACTGGTGCTGGCGCACTGGTGGAATCATCTTTGGACAACTAGGTTTGTACCATTTATATGTTCTTCGTTCCACTTGCACCTATATTTTTCGTGGATCATCCTCTCCACGACAACGACCTCAAAACTACCTTTCCATTGATTAGAAAGATCGGGCATGAAGAGCACCCATGGTGGATTGACTCTGTCATTTTTTGTGTCAGCCTGCACCCTAAGAATTAGAAGTTATAAAACAAGGGAGGTTCGAGGATTTTAATTTGAACAAAAAGGATAATTAAATCCAATATAATGAAACCCAAATGAAGTCACCCTACTGTAAGAACACACGGTATGTGGACTACCCTATTCTTAGGTTAATCTAAATTTGCCATTTTGAAATAAAAAAGGGGAAAAATTAAAATCAAATAACCCCTACTCTTATTATGTTTGATGTTGTTCAATTCATCCATCAGGGGTTAAGATGTTGATGTCACTTCCTAGCTTCGATCTTCGAAAGGCAGTGAAGGTGATGAAGATCCACCGACATTTGTCATTTTTTCTTGGGGTGGAAGTCCATTAGAGTCTCTCCAAAGAATCCTCCAAATTTCTAATACATATTTTCCCAGAGTGTTAAACTATAAATATAATCATGTCATAGAGTTCCCATTATGATGTGATTCCACGTCATTACACGGTTTCATTTCACAGACAATGTTGTTGGTACACGTCATTAAAATAGTGATACGTTGTGTGTTAGACAAGAAATTAATGATCCTTATTTATGTGCATCTTCTCTGCCATGTCATTTCCCCGCAATGTTGAAGTCCTCCACTCAAAAGTGAGAAATAAAATAAAATAATTCTATGAAATTATTTTATTATTTTTCATTAAAAGTCCAACAAAAATAAATTTTCCGCTCAACCCTTGATGGCTATATTAAGACATTTCTTTTCAAATCTCGGTGTTTTGAATTCAATGGTGCCCCAAATTTTTTGATCTAAGAAACAATTTGAAGATGGAAAATCCCAATCCCACATTTACTTGACATACCTTAAAGAAGTTTGAAATACCCTTCTAGGCTTTCCAGACCTCAGAATCATGTGCCAAAAAAATCTACGGTCTCTAAATAATTCCATACAAATAAAAACTATCACACAGAAATTACGAGACATTACATTCTCCCCACCTTAGAGATTTACATACCCAAAATGAATAACAATAACTAAACAAAAGGATGGGGGTACTAAGAATGAATCTGATCCTCCCACTCCCATGTGCTCTCCTAGATATTCTTGTACTATCGTCAAACACACACTAGAGTAATCAACCGCCCACATAGGACCCTCACCTGTTGATCCTCTATCACCACTAGTAACTCGGAAAACGTCACACCATAACCAATTTCCATCTTACCCTGGTTGATGATTTGTGATGCATCAATCACATACATCCTCAACTATGACACATGGGAATCATCATGCACCCGGTGCATCTGTGGGGGAAGAGCTGGGTGGTACGCCACCTCGCCAACTCTGCTCAGGATATGAAATGGTCTCATGAACCTCAAATATAGCTTTTTTTCCCATCCAAATCTTTGTAATCCTTTTCAGTGTGAGACCTGAAGGAACAAATGATATCCATCCTTTAACTACATGGGCCTCTATCTCCTATCAGCATATGACTTATACCTACTATGTTTAGTCCTCATCCATGCCTGGATGATCTACATATTCATGGTGGTATCTTGTACCAACTCTGGTCCGATGAGTGCCGAATCCCCTAGTTCAGTCCATCATATGGGTGATCAGAAATTCCACCCATATAAGGACTCAAACAGTTCCATGAAAATGGAGGAGTGATAACTGTTGTTGTGTGAAATCGCTACAAGTTGAAGGTTTCCCTCTCTACTATGACCAATGTCCTGTACGCAAGCATGATGCATTTCCTCCATGGTCTAGATTGTCCGCTCAATCTTACCATCTATCTGTGGATGAAAATTTATGCTCAAATGTAGTTATTTCCAAAATGCCTCCTTTAAACCCTTCCACAACCGATATGTAAAGTAGGTGTCGCGATCTGAGATGATTGTCGAAGGAACCCCATGAATCCAAATTATCTACTGGATGTAGAGACATCACAAGCCCTATCGTCCAATGCTCTTAGATGGGTAGGAAGTGAGATGACTTGGTGAGTCAGTCAGAGATCACCCAAATTGAGTCATTTCCTCTAGATGTTCATGGTAACCCCGTCACAAAGTCCATTGCGATACTATCCCATTTCTACTCTGGTACCTTGAGTGGCTAAGTCAAGCCTGCTGGAACCTGGTGCTCGGCCTTCACTTGCTAACAAGTGAGGGATCACAAAACGAACTCCTCCACTGCATTCATTATCCCTGGAAACTATAACTAACATTGTAGGTCTTGGTACATCTTATCCACTCTAGAATTTTCTTCCAAGGGAGATGTATGAATCTACCACAACAACTCCTCCTGTAATTCTAGAGGTACTATGGTGCACCCACTGAAAATGATCAAGTGCTCCTCACCTATGAAAAACCCATCAAGAACGTGTCCTGAGGATATTTGAGCACGTTGTCCTCGTAGTCAAGGACCCACAATTGTTCCTCACTGAGTCGCTGTAAGATTGGTAGAGTAAGAGCCATCGAATAAAGGTAAATAACTTCATCATCATCCATGAATTATATCTACATCGCGGATAACTTTTCTTTGCCTCACTCAGTATCTGTAGCTCAGTCGTCCTGATAAGTCTGTCTCCCATAATGTTCCCCTTTCTAGGAATATATACTATTTGATAATCATATTATTTGAGGAACTCTAGCCAATTTTGATGTCTCAGGTTTAAGTCCTTATTGGAAAGATATACCCGAGACTCTTGTGGTCATAGTAAATGGTGAGTCACTCATCTATCAAGTAGTGTCGCCACATATTCAAGGAAAATAACACCAATGCTACTCTAGGTTGTGGATCACGTAGTTCTTCTCATACTCCCTCAATTATTGTGAGCCATTGGAAATCACTGATTTCTCAAGCATAAAGATAGAACTATTCCAAGTCCTTAATGCGTCATAGTTAACTACATACCCAACGCCCTCCTCTATTAGTCTCAAGATGGTGGCACTGGTCAGTCTCTACCTCAGCTTTAGGAAACACTGCTGGAATTTATCCATCCATGTGAAGGGTTTTCCCTTCTCTTTCAATGATGATAAGGGTTTTGATACCCTAGAAATGTTGGCCATGATCCTATAATAGTAATCAACCAACACCAACAAGCTATCAGCCCCAGTCATGCTCATGGGTGGCTCCCAGGAAAGAACAACCTCTATATTCATTGGATCAACAAAAAATCCAACCTCTAAGATGATATGTCCTGAGAAATAGACATCCTGAATCCGAAAAATGAAATATCGAGAGCTTAGCATAATGTTGGTTCTCTTAGAGTGTATCCAGGACTATCATCATGTGTACCACATGCCCCTCCTTGGAAAGTTAGTACACAAAGATGTCAACGATGAAGAACATCATAAACTGGTTGAGGTAGGGCATGAAGATCCTTTTCATGAGTACATTGAACACTTCTGTGGCATTTTTCACACCAATAAAGAAATCTCTAGGAACTCATAGTGGCCATACCGGCATATGAAGGATTTCTTCGGTATATCCGTGTATTGTAACCGAAGCTGTTGATAGCCAGATCTATGTTCTATCATTTAGAACCAATTCAATCCCTTTAACTGGTGTAAGAGGTCATCAATTCTACGCAATGGTTACTTGGTCTTGATAGCCACTGGTTCAAGCACTGGAAGTTGACGCACAACCTCAAAATCCCATCTATATTCATGGAAAAAAGCACCAGGGATGCACATGGTGAAACACTATGTCGTACAAACCCATTATTTAACAAGTCGTCCAGCTGTACCATCTTCTCGTGATGCTCTGCAGAAGCCATCCAATATTCCGATGTGGATATTAGTGCCATCCCATGATACATGTAAATACAAAATTCTACCTTTCTATGAGTTGGTTTCCTTGGAACCACTTCCGGAAAAATATCATCGTACTTGTCCACCGCTATAGAAAAGGATGGACTCCTCTCCTCCACTACACTGAGGGTGAGGGTAGCCAAATGGTGAGTGATCGGTTTCACCCTCATTTGAGGGAGTCTGTCCTATGTTTCAAGGGTTTCCTTCTCATTGGTGAAGGAAAACCTGGTTCTATCACTACAGAAAAACAACATTGTACACCAAAAGCAGTCAATCTGAGCATGGACTATGGATAACCAGTCTATACCCAAGATGACATCTTATAACCTCAAAAATGATACTCAGAGATCCCAACCGAACATCTCTCATCCTAGGGAAAGATCAGAATACTGGAACCATTGTGTAATTGTCGCATCCCCACGAGTATGAGTTTCTAGCAGTAAGGATCGAGCAAACGACTCTACCAAAACCTCTGAGCTCTAACGAGAGCCATATAATTGATGGACTGATTATAACATATGACTATAATTAATGCAGCTAGGGTGTAGAAGGCATATATTGTACCTTGGATCATATCTAGAGAACCATGGTCAAAAGTCTTTAATGCTTGAACTCGAGCTCACCCATGTCTGCCTACTCCCTAGGGTCAGGGTGGACCACCTTGGGGCAGTGGTGGTAACACATTGAATCGTCACCCACTGACTACTGCTCGGCCAGCTTCCCTATCACATCCAGCACATTGTGGACCTCCTTGACCGAACTGCTATTGTTTCCTCTGTAATGTACTAGAATTTTTGTATATTTTTTTAATTATATGGAATCATTTTATATCATTGTTGACGCTCCTTTCGTCACAGAATCTAAAGATCGGAAAAGGGAATATCCGAGCTCAAAGTGATTCATCCTTTGAAGAAAACATCAAAAATCAACAAAGGCAGGAAGAAAGGATCAACAGCAAGTTCACCGCGCAACTTATCTAACTGTCGCGCAAGTGTACTTGCGCGGCGACCTTGGTCGCGCAAGTGACTTGCGCGACCTAAGTGGTAACCGCCCGGGGTCTTCTTTTGCCTATAAATAGACCCTGTGGGCCCCCCATTCGAGAAGATCTTTTTCGAGAAACTCAGATTGAATCTCCCGACGCCCAAGTCTCTTCTCGAAGCTTCCGGAACACTTCTAAGGTAAATTCTTATCTAGAACGGAAGATCTAAAGAGAAGAAGGAAGGCCTAAGTGTTGAAACTCATCAACACTTGCGCGCCGATTTATTCCTTCAATATAACTTGCACGTCCCTTTTCTGTAAGAACCTCAAGAGGATTCTAAAGTGATTAAAAAGGAGTCGTTCAAGTATTCTAATGCTGGTTGAAAATCGCGCAAGTACCCCTCATGTCGAGCAAGTCTACTTGCGCACCCAATACTTGTGCGCCCACGGAAGACGTGCGCGCCTTTCAACACTTGCGCGCCCCTACCTTTTTGGGTGCCCATATTGCCCATTTTACCCCTCTTAAGCCATTACACCTTTCCTTTTCATGATTCAGTCTTCAAGACACTCTTCAAAGCCATTTAAGGCATGATTTCTTGATTTGACTTCCTTATCTGAAAGGAATTATATGGAATATCTCTCAAAACCTAGTGATTTAAATATCCTTATGTCACTAAATATAGAGAGTTCATTCATTCAACCTCATCTTTTAAGATGAGAATACTTAAATTGGGCATCCTCCTCAGGAGTAAGCCCCAATTTCAAACTTGGGCATCCTTCTTAGGAGTAACCCCAAACCTTAATCCCTAACCTGGGTCTCCTTTTCAGGAATAAGACTCAGTCATAATCTTGGGCTTCCTTTTCAGGAGTAAGCCCCAAGACCCCATACTTGGGCATCCTTCTTAGGAGTAAGCCCCAAACCTTAATCCCTAACCTGGGTCTCCTTTTCAGGAATAAGACTCAGTCATAATCTTGGGCTTTCTTTTCAGGAGTAAGCCCCATGTCCCCTAACATGGGTCTCATTTTCAGGAATAAGACTCAGTCATAATCTTGGGCTTCCTTTTCAGGAGTAAGCCCCAAGCCCCCCTTAAATTTCTCTTAACCAGTCCTAATTTACCCTGGATTTGGGTTTCCTTTTCAGGAGTAAACCCCAATCATAAGTCCCCTCCTAACTTGGGCATCCTCCTTAGGAGTAAGCCCCAAGATTAGAGTATTCAAATCTCCATAAAGCACATATACCTTTATGGACCCTGTTCCTGGATTTTCTCCCTAAAATTAAATCCCAATCCTTCATCTATCTGGGCAGTCATACATACCTAAGCCCCAAATAATTTCTTATGATTGCATCTTTCATGGCACAATTGTCTAATTTTTACCAATACCTCTTGTTTCTCACACCGAGCATGACTCACGTGAGCTTAGAGTGTAAAAGTAATTATGACATTCTTCTTTGAGCCATCAATCATAAACATCATACTCCATTACTCGAACTACGTGGGTTCTGATTCCTTTTCCAAAACAAAGGATACATAGGTAGCCCATTTATGGGTTCGATCCCAACTTTGAAATAATCCTTGTCCTTCTGAATGACGATAAACATCAAGTGCCCACTGAGTGGCTTTAAAACCAGCCTGGTCATCATAATGACCAAGAGACTTTTATATAAATGTTTTGAAGGATACCATTGACCAAGAATCTCTAAACAGATATAGATGATTCTCTATTGATGAAGAACCTCGAATACATATAAAATATTCTCTAAATTTCTTGCATATTTAATCATTGATTGTTAAAACTAAAGGAAAACACATTTTATACTTGTTAATGTAATAAGGATTCACGAACATAACTTAAATCTAAAAAGAGAGTCCCGAAGTAGACAATAATTCCCCTAAAAAAGGTGTGACGAGTCCGACCTCCCATCCTCTCGACCAATGCAAATTCCTAAGCCTCATCAGTCCACAAGCTAATGAGCGCCTACCTTTGGAAAGTGGGTCCAAACGGATGTGGAATCATTGGATGTTTCCAGTTCTACGAACAAACCCGCTAGAAACCGATCAGAACGTTTGAATCTCCCGTCCAGGAGGTCATCCCCGAAATCCGTGCGAAACAATCATTTCTATAAAAAAGTCAAAAAACATAAATTTTTCTGCAGACTTACTATGGTCAATGTAAATTCTCTCTTAAGATAATACTGGAGATGTGGATTCTATGGTGCCCTCGGGTTTTTATTCAACGAAATGGTTCAAAAGTAATAAAATTCCGCTCATGTGTTTATTGAATATACCTTAAAATGATTTAGATATTTATTCTAGGAACTCCGGGACTCAGAATCATGCGCTGTCAAATTTTGCGGTCTCAAATTTATTATATATAATTAAAAAATGTATAAAGAAATTATGGGACATTATATTATACACACCATAGATCTTTACATCCCCGAAATCCAAAACAATGGTAAAACAAAAAAAGGATAGTATTGAGCACGTTAGTGTTCAAAAAATTAAATCAAAACCCCTACCTCGAAAACCCATTAGAGATATTCTATGCATTAATGTGGAACGATGTTATTCGTTCTCACCACATGCTTCAAACTATGATGCATGCATGCCGTCCTTCGATTCGTGGTTTATGGGTCTCTCGTTACCGCTCGCTGGAACTAGTTCCGTCCTCCAAGGGTTTGGCATCTAGGCACTCCATCGACTCTTTGTTTCTTGGAGAAGCAGTGTCGGTACCTCCCCCAATGCACTATATTTATATGAGAGTAGGAAGGAATGTAATAATTTGGGAATTAATGGGGTTCATTAATTAGGAACGTTCCTAATTTCCCCAACGTTGTTGTTATTTAAGTCGTAAGGCCAAGAAATTTAACATATTGAAACAATATTGGCCCCATACACTGATTTCCCTTTTAAAATTATGAAATAACGATAAAATAATAAAATAATATAATTTATTTTCTTTAAAAATGTCACAAAACATAAAACTTTTACAAAACATTATGATGGGTCGTGAAAAAGAGGTATCAACGTAGTCATTCTACCGAAGAACCAGGACTCTGATATTTTCACTGTATAAATAGTATTATGTGTTATGAGTGTCGTTATCAGTTTAGGAAATCTAGAGTTGGTGCGGCAGCCAACTTATCTATAGACCAGGATCCTGAATTCTGATTTCCAACTTAGTACACGAAAAAACTAATTTTGTGTGTTATTAATGATTTTTTCTTGTGATTTATTTGAGTCAGCTCATGAGGTATAACTTAATGACTCTGGAACACCTGTTCCTTATTAGGATGCTACCATGTAGACAGAAATCTAGGATTCCTGAGAGAGTATGATATGAAGGACCCCCGAGTGGTGGGGCCTCGGTGCAGGTCCCTCTTTCAGCATTGTCACCTTTAGGTGGTCTACCCACAGAACCACTACCCGTTTGGAAACTGTTTCCACATGGTCCACCAATAGAGAGTGCACACCGACTGAGCGTGCTTCCTGAGATTCATTGGTAGAGGACTAAAAGGTGCCTAGGCGAGACACACTCACATGTGGATAAGAACTAGCTTCAAGAGGTGGTTGAGTTTCTATCTTGCCAGGGCACCATTCGATCAGATGGTGGTCCTACTAGAGAGTCTTTTATGTGGCTCAGCATAATGATGATCGGGTTTAGGTTTCTCGGGTCATAAGAAGAGGTGACTTTATCTATGGAAAATCTTGAGAACCATCCTTATAGAACTTGTTTCTTACCATAAAGATCTCAGGGATGAGTATTCCCGAGAGCTTCTATTTCTTCGGAAGGATGATATGTCGGTATGTGATTATTCATCGAGGTGTACCAACCATCCCAGGTACTCGATAAATATATTACGATAAGTTCTTTAGTGATAGGAACTCCATGCAAGGTGTGTTTAGAGACATCTAATCCAGCACTATTCCTTTATGCATTCCTAATTATGTTAGGGTGCTAGAGAGAACATTTGTGGTTGAGTATTCTTTTGGTGATTAGATGGAACCAGTGAATGTTAATAGTGGGAAATCAGGAATCTATCACCAGTCTCAGACACTTGGGAATGTAAAATGTTTCCGGAAGGGGAATTGATAGGGAAGGATGAGTCTGCAGGGAAATAAACATGGAAGTGGTGCTAGTTCAGAAGCATGAGGTGGTATATATTTCCCAAAGTTACAACCACCACCTCAATGTGGTCCCCACGAGGCTGAGGGAGTTATAGAATAGGGGAAGGGAGTAGCTACATGCGGTCAAGGAGTGTTCTCTAATGGCTCTAGGAATGATTATAGGTATGGTCTGTGTCTTCTACTAGCTGCATTATGAATAGACATAGGTACCAATAATTACTTATTTCCACGAATATTGTTCAATATGTAGAGTTTCCAGTTAAAATGGTGACTTAACCCTTATGTCTGGATATGAATTTGGGAGGAGACTCAAAAAATAACACTTCTGTCGATTGTTTGATCGGACCCTTGAGGCGGGAGTCTCGGTTGGATCCTCTAGGTGGCAGCGTCGCGGACTTAGGAAGTTAGTTTGGGTATGGATTGGACATCAACAGTCATACTCAGTTTGACTGTATTAGGAAAAAAGGTAGTGGTTTATCTTCAACATTGGAATGGGGTTTTCCTTGGTCTGTGAAAATGGAAACACACACCGTATAAGATAATCTCTTGAATAAGAGGGTGCATCTGATCACTCTTGAGTCAGCCTACCTTACCCTCGTGGAAGAGAATGTTTTGAGTCGTTAGTTCTCAATAGGAGTGGAAGAGTTTGGGGAAATATTTCCAAAAGATGATTTTTGGATTACCCATTCGAAGGGAGAGGGACTTCTTATTTTGCTGGGTACAACCAGATATTTGTAACTGACATCTCCAGGGTTGTTTCGACCTTATCAGCTTTGATGAATAAATGTGGGGGAGGAATTCCTGTGGATGGATTAGTGTCAACAGGGATTTCAAGAGCTGAGACAGTGGCTATGACTAGTGTTACCCTTGGAATAGGACTTTGAGATTGTCTATACTCTTGGGAAGGGAAAAGTGGTGGCAGATGCACTCAGCAGGTGGTCTGGTTTATATTTTCTTAGTGAGGTGACAGAGAAGCTAGATAAATTGTAGTTATCTTTGAGGATAGAAATGGAGTAGCTTACCTATAGTCTAGGACTTTCACTCCCCCAATTCGTCAGCTAATTCCAGATTCATAACTTTGGGAATTTGACTTTGAGGCTCGACGTGCTCAGATATCCTCATTACAAGTACCTGATAGATTTTTTGAAGGTGGGTAGCACATAATTCTCTTCATAGAATGCTCCATGATACCAATGATGCTTCAGGAGGAGGTGTTGATGGATATCAATAAATCTCCTTTAACAGTACATCCAAGAGTGGAGAAGATGTACGAGGACCTCCGGCGTCAGTACTTGTGGCCAGGGTTGAAGGAAGCAGTTGACGAACTTGTATCAAGATGCCTCACTTTTACCCATGTAAAGACTACCCAGAGCTTGCCAAAGTCATATTCAGACAGGAGATGAATATCCTTGGAGTTCGAGGAGGGAGACCATGTCTTCCTATGGGTCTCAACCCGATGAGGATTGTGGAGGTGTGGCTGGGAAGGAATGTTATCTATGAGGATTTCAAAACCATGCTAGTTTCTTAGTAAAGTGGGTGAGGTGGCGTACCATCTATCTCTTTCCCCTCATGTTGCGCAAGTCTACTTGTGCGCCCAATACTTGCGCGCCCACCGAAGACTTGCGCGCCTTTCAAGACTTGCGCGCCCCTACTTTTTTGGGTGCCCATCTTGCCCATTTTACCCCTCTTAAGCCATTACACCTTTCCTTTTCAAGATTTAGTCTTCAAGACACTCTCCAATGCCATTTATGGCATGATTTCTTGATTTGACTTCCTTATCTGAAAGGATTCTGTGGAATATCTCTCAAAACCTAGTGATTTAAATATCCTTATGTCACTAAATATAGAGAGTTCATTCATTCAACCTCTTCTTTTAAGATGAGAGAATCCTTAAATTGGGCATCCTCCTCAGGAGTAAGCCCCAATCATAATCCTTTAACTTGGGCATCCTCCTCAGGAGTAAGCCCCAATTTCAAACTAGGGCATCCTTCTTAGGAGTAAGCCCCAAACCTTAATCCCTAACCTGGGTCTCCTTTTCAGGAATAAGACTCAGTCATAATCTTGGGCTTCTTTTTTCGGAGTAAGCCCCAAGTCCCCTAACTTGGTCATCCTTCTTAGGAGTAAGCCCCAAACCTTAATCCCTAACCTGGGTCTCCTTTTCAGGAATAAGACTCAGTCATAATCTTGGGTTTTCTTTTCAGGAGTAATCCCCAAGTCCCCTATCCTGGGTCTCCTTTTCTGGAATAAGACTCATTCATAATCTTGGGCTTCCTTTTCAGGAGTAAGCCCCAAGCCCCCCTTAAATTTCTCTTAACCAGTCCTAATTTACCCTTGATTTGGGTTTCCTTTTCAGGAGTAAACCCCAATCATAAGTCCCCTCCTAACTTGGGCATCCTCCTTAGGAGTAAGCCCCAAGATTAGAGTATTCAAATCTCCATAAAGCACGTATACCTTTATGGACCCTGTTCCTGGATTTTCTCCCTAAAAGTAAGTCCTAAACCTTCATCTATCTGGGCAGTCATACATACCTAAGCCCCAAACAATTTCTTATGATTTCATCTTTCATGGCACAATTGTCTAATTTTTACCAATACCTCTTGTTTCTCACACCGAGGATGACTCACGTGAGCTTAGAGTGTAAAAGTAATTATGACATTCTTCTTTGAGCCATCAATCATAAACATCATACTCCATTACTCGAACTACGTGGCTTCTGATTACTTTTCCAAAACAAAGGATATGTAGGTAGCCCATTTATGGGTTCGATCCCAACTTTGAAATAATCCTTGTCCTTCTGAATGACGATAAACTTCAAGTGCCCCACTGAGGGGCTTTAAAACCAGCCTGGTCATCATAATGACCAAGAGACTTTTATATAAATGTTTTGAAGGATACCATTGACCAAGAATCTCTAAACAGATATAGATGATTCTCTATTGATGAAGAACCTCGAATACATATAAAAGATTCTCTAAATTTCTTGCATATTTAATCATTGATTGTTAAAACTAAAGGAAAGCACATTTTATAATTGGTAATGTAATAAGGATTCACGAACATAACTTAAATCTACAAAGAGAGTCCCGGAGTAGACAATAATTCCCCTCAAAAAGGTGTGATGAGTCCGACCTACCATCCTCTCGACCAATGCAAATTCCTAAGCCTCATCAGTCCACAAGCTAATGAGCGCCTACCTTTGGAAAGTGGGTCCAAACGGATGTGGAATCATTGGATGTTTCTGGTTCTACGAACAAACCCGCTAGAAACCGATCGGAACGTTTGAATCTCCCGTCCAGGAGGTCATCCCCGAAATCCATGCGAAACAAAAATGATGAACCCGACGTGAATCCTTAACCAAGGAAAAGTGATGTTCTTCTTTTTTGTTAGGCCCCTTGGGCCAACAATGCAATCATTGACATGTGCTCATCCAAAAGATGCAGTGGCCGGATTCATCTTGATTATGTCTGTTATATGGAATAGGAACTCTTTTCTCAAGATCCTCTGCAAAATGGCTTTCCTTAAATTCACCCCTGTGAATACTGCTGCTGTGAACACCTATACTGTGAGGACTGCTGCTGTGAAAACCAATGCTGATACTCCTGCTGGAACGTCGTCCACTCTGAGGATGACATCACCAACTCAGTGTCTTCAACGCTGGGTTTCTAATGCACTGGTTAAGAAGTACCGTCGCAATGGTAATATCCCAACTCTGGAGGCCGCTCGTCAAGCCCTCCAAGTTAACTACTCTACCTGGTCATCCGGACAACGGCGGCCAGCGATCAAGAATCAAGCGGTGCTGACTACCGTCTCCAACCGTTTCAGGTCGTTATCCCCGGAACGCAATTTCCATTCATTACCTTACTCTGAGGAAGTGAATGAGCAGGTCCTGGAGGGCCTTAATTCAAAAACACAGGAGCCCTTCTCAAGGGCTCCCATCAACAATCGCTGCCAGACTCGTGCGGTAGTGCGCCCTCAACATGATGAGGGTACCGACTCCAGGCATTCAGCTCAGGATCCTTGAACCCGAGTAGGAAAGATTAACCACCAGAGACGGAATCCGGTTAACAATAGGCAGGTTGTCATCCCTTCCATCTCCGGAGAAGTCCACCAACCTAACTTGGTGTCAAATAACGAGAAGGCACAATCACCTGTCCGTTTTAATTCCGCTGTCCAGCAGACTCGTCTGGCAGCTTCACGTCAATCCCGCCAGGCAATTCCGGCAGAGTACTATAGGCAGGAACATGCACCTGCTTATACATCACCAGTTAGTCAGCAGGCTCGTCTGACTACATATGATGGATCTCGTCAACCGTGTTTGGTGAAGTGTAATCAGCAGGCACATACACCTGCTAATACTAATCAAGCCTACCAACAGTCTCGCTTGGTAGCACACGGAGAAGTCAGTCGGAAAGTCCCGACGAGAAACAGGAGGCAGACTCAACTCTCTGCCTCCACACTTGAGTACTGTCAGGATCCACTGACAGGAAAAGGAGGACAGGAGCAGGCACATACACCTACTCCAAGCCCGGAATGGATGTATATCCCCGTACCGGCGGCTGAAGTCACCAAACATATTTTGTCAATGGTGAAAGAGCAGAAGCAAATTCCTGCTCATATTCTGGATGCTTGCCATGATATCATAACAGCTTCAGCATCATCACAGGGATAGACACATAAATCTATCCCTAGCAGTGGAGTGATACATCATCGATTCACTCCGGAACAGACACACATATCTGTTCCAGTCTAAGAGGGTTATGGGGCATACTCCCCCATATCATACGGACAAACAAGTCAGGCACATACACATGATTTGGGTAGAGATCGTCAGCCTAACCTGACCATCTTTCCTGATCAGGCACATACACCTGCTCAGAGCAATCACATTCATCATCAAGTGGTTTCTAAAGCGAGTAAGAAGGCATCTAAGAAAAAGATTCACCCAACACAGTCAGGAGATCAAAGGCCAATCTATAACCAAGCCTTGCTCGATGCTGAAGTTCTTGAAGACCTCAGACATTTATCTGTCAGAATTCAAGATTCTACTCCCTTAGTTCCCAATAACAGGAACATTAATTCTGATGGTCTTCAACAGACACTTCCTCATGAAGGCTTGCTTCATGAAAGTTCGGTCAATATTGAAGTTTCTTCTTCAGATGAGAACCACAGGAACCCTCTGTGTGGTCAGAAGACCAAGGAGCAAGAGATTTCATCTTTTGCTGTAACCCATCATGACGGTCCTCCTCATGGTGATGAACTTCGCTGCGAAAGTCCTCTCCGTAGTAGTGATTCACGTTGTCTCAAAAATTCTTCAGAAGGCAATGTAGTGACGAGAAAGCCCTCCTATCTCGAGGCACTTGCAAACATAAAACCAGTCATGTCTGATGCTTTACTATCGGCAGGTGAAACTCTTTCTCCATCAGAAGATAGCCTGTGGTTCAGGATATTCTCCGAACCATCCCTGGGTCATTCATCTTCCAACATGAATAGTGATCTCTCTACCAATCTTGTTGAATCTGATGAAGCAACAAGGAAACACCAACTCTGGTCCAAACAGGTAGAAGAATCTTCATTTAATGATAAAGAAGAAGTGCTGAACATGAGGAAAAACTGGCAAAAGGTGAAGTACCAGTCATGTTTTGGCCTTTGGCTGACTCCCAGTACGATATTCCAAAGATGTTGACGGATGATGGAATCCATGATATTCGTCTCAACATATGGAAGACTCTTTGTCAATTGATGAATAAAGTATTATCTTACGGTGATTATAAAAATCATATTAAGATAATAGAAGGGTTACAACGCCAGATTGATTTGGCATCTCTAGCAGTCTCTCGGTATCCGAAGAGTGAAAAGCAACAAAGAACCCTTCAACGTTCATGCCTTGGCACACTAAGAAAATTGAGTCAGTTAATTGCCAATGCTCCATCTGATGTTCATATAAGAGGATGGGGTGTTCATGGAGCACTACATTTCACAGTGCTTTCCGGTCAGCAAAGCCCACCGAAAATGGTCTCATGCAATGTTATTGCCCATGGCCGGCCACAGTCAATGGGCTTTGTTCATAATCAAAATCTTGCTCAAGAACAAGCTTCAACTAGTTCCTCTCAAAATCAAGTATATAGAGGACAAGTTGTTGAATTGCTCCTACATCAAGCAGGCGAGAATATTGCACAAGCCTCTTGTCTGGAGCAAACACGTCATCAAATGATAGAAGTTTCGGAAATCGTCCAACGATCTGTTGAACCAGGTGATAAAAGTGGATACATGTTATTGCATCCAGCTAATTTCAGAACTAAGATTCGCAAGATCAAGAGAGATTTTAAGAAGATCTCAGACATAGCATGTCAAGAGACACCCCATCTTTTCAGACTGGGGACTTCTCTAACCCAACCCTCAGAGTCAACAAATGGGATTCGAGGAGTTGAGCAGAAGCAGCAGGAACATCCCCAGTCCACCGGACTGGGGACTTTTTCAAATCCTCAATCCCTCCCTTAGAGAAAGTCAGTATTCTCTCGATTAGGGAATAATCCTCAAGAGAAACGAAGAGCCAAGCTATCAGGAGATTCTCTCCAAGTGATGGTTCTCCAAGAAATTCCCGAGGGATCAAGTCAACGGAATTCCATGTCTAATCATGGACATGGAAGAAGAAAATATCACAGAAATGATGATAAGAAGGATTCCATGCAATATGCATCCATTAATGTCATCAATGTCGTTGCTGCTGATTCACCAGATGAGGCTCAATCAGAGGGATCAGACGAAGAGGTTCCTGCTCAAGAAGTTGCGCACACAGACCTAAATGAAGAAGGTGTGTGCACACGTAATCAAAGGCTTACCCAAAATCTGGGTATTCCTTCAAGTAACCCACTTCCCCCTCTCCAAAAAGGATACAATACGGGGAAAGGAAAGAATCAAGTTACTTATCACCCTTCCTCTGAAGGAGGTCAATCGCTTTCATTAGAGAAAAGGATTGCACAACAGGAGGAAGAAATGAATGAATTAAGAAGGTTGAATGCAGAACTACTTCAGAAGAGTCTTCTTCTTAATAATGCTCAAGTCTGACAGCCGAAGGAATTTGTTGTAACTAATGAGATGGATCAAGAATATCCTCCTTTATCAGTACACCCACAGAGGTCTAATCCTACGGGTCAAAAGCAACAACAGTTGGCAGCACTACCATCAGTTGCAGCACCAACCACCACATCTGTCCAAGCTCCATTCATTGCACCTTCCCAAAACCAAGTTCAACCTGACGTTTCTCAATAGTTAATAACTACTATTGAGTCATTAACAGCTCGATTAGAAACTATGTAAGGGAAACGAGCGCAAGTTCAACCTGAAAAAAAAGTTTACCCTGAATGGGTAAATTCAATTTCTCCTCCATCCAGTTTTAGAAACCCTATTTTCCCTAATTTCAATGGGTCAGGCGACCCTGAACAACATTTGACGCATTACGTGTCTTGTTGTGATCCTATGATGGGAACTCCAGAGCAGCAAGAAACAGTGAAACTCAGATGCTTCGTATGAACCTTGCAAGGACCAGCTTTTGTCTGGTATACATGCTTGCAATCCCGGTCAGTCATCGGATGGGAGGATCTTCGTCAAAAATTCCTTCTTCAGTTTAGCTCAACTTTTCCAAAAACGACAGTTTTCGATCTTACCTACTGCAAGCAAAGGGAGAATGAAAGAGTCTCTGATTTCATTGCTCGTTGGAAGGGATTAACGTATTCCCTGAGTTTAGCACTCCCTCAGGAGGAATTGTTGCCAATACATGTGGCAAATTTGCGTGACGAATTACGCATGCCATTGATCCCTGTGAAATACACAGGAGGGTTTCGAGACCTTACTTCAATCGCTCAACAGATTGAAGATTCCCTTATACAGGCTAAGGTTAAATCTCGTATAATTCCATCAGCTCCTGGAAAAAGAATGGGTAAAGCAGAAACAACTATAGTTATGCTTAAACAAGCACCTGTACCTATATTTACTTCAAAACCTTCATCTTCTCGAAGGACTCCACCTCCTGAACGCCAACAACAAAGGCCGTTTCGTCCAAATGTTCCAAGAGATCAACGATGAAAACAATTTGAGGATATGAAGAGTAAAACATACTCTTTCCGAAGTGAGCAAGTTCCTGGTTACTTCATTTCAGCTCTGGAAAATAATTTGGTTCAATTACCAGTGCCCAAGAGGCCAAACAAGGAAGGAGATGAAGACCGTCCCAATTATTGTCCTTTTTATCAAATGTTGGGACATCCCATCCAGGAGTGTTTTGTCTTTAAAGACCTCCTGCAAAAGATGGTCGACTTGGGACAAGTCAAATTGAAGGGTTATTCAGCTCATGTAGCGTGTATTACCGCTACAGATCCAGAGGAAGGAGGCGAGTGGCAGGAAGTCAAAAGAAAAACTGCGAAAAAATATGATGATTGGATGGTCAGAAAGACAATCAATCGGACCCATTCCATTTAGCGAACACAATTGAAAAGCCAATTTTTTCTCCTACAAAAGCTGCACTAAAGCCTCCATCAAAAGATAAATCCTCAAAAGGGCAGCGCAATTCAAAGAAGAAAGAGGAATCAGGAGAAGATGAGCATTTATCAAAGCCTAAATTGTCTTTGACTCTAGTAGATTTCAGGCCATCTACTTCAAAGCCACGGGCACCGCCCCATCAAACGGCACAACCTAAACAGGCTAACTAGGTAGAGTCTTTATCAGACAAAGAGTTAATCTTTGGTTCTGTTAATATGATTCAATTAACAGATTCATATTCCAGTCTTGATGAGCCTAAATTCCCTGTATCAAATAAGGGATTCCGAAGAGGTTCTAGAAGTTCAGGATATAGGGGAAGACGTGGATCTTTTCAAAGCCACTACTCTAATTTTACCCCTGCTAGCACTGTATATGCAGCAGAAACTCGTGGTAGAGCCCTTCAGCGAGCTCAAAAAGAACAAGCAAGTTCTTCTGCCAATGGCCAACTCAGTTTTGGCACAGTTATTTTGGAATATCGATAAAGGTTCCATCTTCTTTATCTCAGCAAGTAAATAGATCTAATCAGTCTAATCTTCCAAAACCAAGGATGTTGCCAACTTCAATACAAGATGCATCAGCTTCCAAAACATCTACTTCCAAGGTACCTGCTAAACCGCATATTCCTATTGTGAAACGCAGACCTCTAGATCAAAAGTATGATATATTGAAACACTTGGCCCAAGTACCATCCAAGTTATCAATTTTGGATTCTTTGAATCTGTCAAAAGATCTTCGGGAAGCACTCATCGAAGCTTTGTCAAGTCCTCAGGAGTTTGAAGCTGAAATTGTTGCAGCTGAAATCTATCACATAGAGAATAATCCTGCAGAATTCCATGCAGTGATATCTTTTACTGATAAAGATGAAGATTATGTTGTGCATGGGCACATAAAATCTTTGTAATTATTTGGCAATGTCAATGTTATAGATGTTCGAAGAGCTTTCATTGACAATGGTTCAGGAGTCAACCTCATGCCCATTCGTACACTTCGTCGATTGGGCCTCACGGAATCTGATTTATCTCCTTCTACCATGATGTTTCAAGGATATGATAAAAATGAACAAGAACCACTGGTAGAAGTTACACTCAGAACTCAGTTTAGAGATCTTGTTTCCAATTCGGATTTCATGATTGTTGATCAGGACTCGGCTTTCAATATCTTGCTTGGAAGACCCTGGCTACATCAGCATGCAGCTATTCCGTCATCATACCATCAATGTCTCAAATACTGTTTCGATGGTCAAGTTGGAACATTGTATGGTGATAAGGCCCCGTTCAAGACATGTGAGTCTCAATACATTGAGGCGGAATTTTATCACATGAAGGGAAGAGAAAAATCTACAATGAAGGAAATTACCAAAGTTAATGCTCCATATGGTTTGGAGAAAATTCCAATAAATCCATTTTCACATGTGAGTACAGATTATGTATTACCTATCAGTCAAATTGACAAAATAGGCCCAAGTAAAAATACTCTTATGGAAAGATCCATTATGTCAATTACGGCAATCGAGCTAGACAACATAGGAGAAATTGGTAACTTACCAAGCAGTGATGAAAGCATAAGTTGTGACGTTTTCATTTCGTCTGCTGAAATCCAACAAGTCTATACTTCGCTAATCAGGCCAGAAGAAGTTATTGCAACACCAGAGGTGAACAATGATGTCGATTCTCAATCCATCATCCCCTCTTTATTTCCCAAAGAAGACCCTTTATCATCAATAGGGTCAGAATTGGAAGCTTCTTATTTAAAATGTGAAAATTTTGACATCTCTTATGATCATGAGAATTTCGTTTTTTCATCTACTTTGCAAGTAGAAACGGAAGAAATAACACATGATGAAGAGGAAGAGGAAGATCTTAGAGATGCTCTTCCAGCATTTGAAGAGGGTATCTCTACCACTATGGATGAACTCAGAGAAGTAAATCTGGGTATAGAGAAAGATCCACGCCCCACTTTAATTAGTGCGGCCATGACCCTTGAAGAGAAAGAGATGTATATTTCTTTTCTAAAGCAAAATAAAGATATTTTTTCATGGAATTATACAGAAATTCTTGGGATTGATCCTGATGTTTCTACTCATCATTTGGGTTTGCCAAAAGAACATCGAGGATTCAAGCAAGCCGCGAGAAGAACACACCCAACCTATTCTTCCAAAATTGAGGCTGAAGTGGATAAGCTTATCAAATCTCACTTCATCAGAGAAGTTCAATATCCCAAGTGGTTGGCTAATATTGTCCCTGTAAAGAAGAAGAACGGACAAATTAGGGTTTGCATCGATTTCAGAGATCTTAATCGGTATTGTCCTAAAGATGATTTCCCAGTTCCGATTACAGAACTCATAATTGATGCGACGGCAGGCTATGAAGTACTTTCTATCATGGATGGATATTCTGGATATAATCAGATCCGAATGGCCCCAGAAGATGAGGAATATACAGCCTTCAGAGCTCATCAAGGTGTGTTTTGTTACCGGGTGATGCCCTTTGGTTTAAAGAATGCAGGTGCAACATATCAACGCGCCATGCATCGTATCTTCAAATCTCTTTTAGGGAAGTTTGTTGAATGCTATGTAGATGATTTGGTGGTTAAATCTAAACAACGTTCTAATCACTTGGCTGATTTGGAAGTCATATTCCACAAGCTTCGACAACATAATTTGATGATGAACCCCTTAAAATGTGCTTTTGGGGTAACCTCAGGAAAATTCCTCAGATTTGTTGTACGCCATCGTGGTATTGAAGTCGATCCTGAGAAAACCAAATCAATCCTTGGTATGTCACCTCCTCATAATTTTAAAGAATTAAGAGGACTTCAAGGACACTTAGCCTATATTCGGTGTTTCATCGCCAATTTGGCAGGCAAAAGTTTACCCTTTACCAAATTATTGAAGAAAGGAGTCACTTGCCAGTGGAATGAAGAATGTCAAGAATCATTTTATGTCCTCAAGAAATACCTCTTGAGTCCACCAGTACTCATGCCACCTGTTGAGGGTAGACCTCTTATCCTATATGTGACAGCTTTAGAGCGATCATTGGGTGCCTTTCTCGCTCAAAAGAATGATGCTGGGAATGAAAATAGTCTCTACTATCTTAGTAGAACTATGCATGAAGCAGAAACCTGGTATTCATGTATTGAAAAGTGCTGCCTAGCATTAATCTTTGAAGTTCAGAAACTGAGACACTACCTACAACATCATGAGGTCCAATTGGTATCTCGTAATAATCCGCTCAAATTCATCCTTAGTCGTCCAATGCTTACAGGACGTCTGGGAAGGTGGGCGGTTATTCTACAGCAGTTCGACATTCAGTATGTGTCTCAAAATGCAATTAAGGGTCAAGCTCTGGCTGATTTCCTGGCTGAACATCCTTCAGTAGAAGACATGTATTCAGATATCGAACTCCCTGATGAGGAAGTATTCTCTATTCAAGAGAGTCCTCAAACATGGGAAATGTATTTTGATGGTGCTTCTAGAAGTCCAACAGGGAAGAAAATGGAAAATCCTAAATTCAACAAAGTTGGTTTAGGAATTGTGCTCATTTCTCCAGATAAGGCAGTGTTACCTTATTCCTCTTTGTTGTGGGAAGGTGGTACCAATAATGAAGATGAATACCAAGCTTTCATTATAGGCTTGGAGTTAGCGCTTCAAGCACAAGTGAATCACTTAAAGGTGAAAGGTGACTCAGACCTGGTAATCAAACAAGTCAATGGGGATTATGCCATCAGAAAAGAAGAATTAATCCCTTTGTATGATTAAGTCAGAGAGTTAATGTCAGAATTCCATTCAGAACCGACATTTTCTTATGTCCCAAGATCACAAAATGCTCAAGCTGATGCACTGGCTAATATATCCACAGCTTTAGCAAATCCAAATCGGGACGAGACAACCATCTGTGTTGCCCACCGTCGTGCAATTTCATCTTATGTTCAAGTTAGAACAGAGGAAATTAATGAAATAAGTCCCATTCCTGAACCGTATGGTCATACTACAGGATGGATGTCACCTATCAGGGAATACCTTCAAAATGGAACACTTCCACCTGATAGAGCCGAGAAAGAACAAATTCGGCGACGTGTGATCAATTTTACTCTTTATGACAGCCCAAACCACCTCGAGAAAATTCTTTACAAACGTGGTTTTGATGGAGTTCTCTTCAGATGTATTGATGGTGAAGAGACAATGGCTGTCATAAAAGAAGTGCATGCAGGAGTCTGTGGTGCCCACCAGTCTGTACATAGACTGTCTGATCAAATTCGAAGGCTTGGATACTTTTGGCCTTCAATGATACATTATTGTGTTAATTTCACCAAGAAGTGTCATTCATGCCAATTATATGCCAACTTCATTCATAAACCTCCAGAGTTGCTTCATACAGCTAAATACTCATGGCCATTTTCCATATGGGGAATGGATGTGGTGGGACCTTACCCTTCAGCTACGGCCAAGCAGTTTAAGTACATTTTTACTGCTACTGATTTCTTTTCCAAATGGGCAGAGGCAGTACCTCTCAAAGAAGTCAATTCTAAATGCATTGTTAGCTTCATCAAGTCTAACATCATTACTAGATTTGGTGTCCCTCATACCATATTGACGGACAACTGCACCAACTTCTGTTCTTCTGAGGTAAAGAAATTGTATCAAGAATACAACATTAAGTCCAACCATTCATCTCGATATCATGCAGCGGCTAATGGCCAGATAGAGGCCTTCAACAAGAATCTTTCAAATATACTGCAAAAGATGGTGGGTAAAGATATGAAGTCATGGCCAGATAAACTCTTTCATGCTTTATGGGCTTATCGGACTACCACTGGCAATGCAACGCGGTCAACTCCATATTCATTGGTATATGGAACAGAAGCAGTCTTTCCAATTGAAGTTCAATTTCCCTCACTCAGAATAGCCATTTGTGATCAGTTATCTACATATGAGCAATCCCAAAAGCGGTTGAATGAATTGGAACAGTTATATGAGAAAAGATTGTGCACTTTGCACCACTTGGAAATCTATCAGAATCGAATAGCACGAGCTTTTAACAAAAAAGTTCATCTTCGTTCATTCATTCAGGGAGAATTGGTATTGGTTCTCAGAGCACCAATGATACCATGAAAGAAGCCTCCCAAGCTTGAACCAAAATTGGAAGGACCTTATTCAATACATAAGGTCTACTCCAATGGAGTATATTCTCTAATCTCAGTGGATGGAGAACACATCACGACTCCAACTAATGCCAGATTTCCGAAGAAGTATTTTGTATAAACACAAAATATTGTTCCCAGATCAAAAAACAATCACATTGGTTCATATTTTGTCCGAGATGACATTAAACTATATTATGTCCTATCTACATGACATTAAACTGTACAGAAGGTTCATATTTTGTCCGAGATGACATTAAACTATATTATGTCCTATCTACATGACATTAAACTGTACAGAAGGTTCATATTTTGTCCGAGATGACATTAAACTATATTATGTCCTATCTACATGACATTAAACTATACAGAAGGTTCATATTTTGTCCGATATGACATTAAACTTTATTATGTCCTATCTACATGACATTAAACTGTACAGAAGGTTCATATTTTGTCCGAGATGACATTAAACTATATTATGTCCTATCTACATGAAATTAAACTGTACAGAAGGTTCATATTTTGTCTGAGATGACAATAAAACTATATTGTGTCCTAGAAACATGACATTAAACTATGTGGCACTTCCAACGTCCAGCATGACGATAAACTGTAAAAAGTCCCCAGAACTGATATCCTCGTATTGGTTCACCTTAGTCCTAGCTACATGACTTTAAACTGTACAGCACCAGTTCATCCTTGCTATATGACGTTAAACTATACAGCAATGGTCGAGTATGACTTTAAACTGCAACTTTGTCCCACACGACATTAAACTGTGAAAAAGTTCCCTAAACCGTCCAGCATGACCTTAAACTGCATCATCCCTGGTCCATGTATATGACCATAAACTATTTGCAAATCCTTTATGTCCAGCAAGACGTTAAACTGTGACATCCTAATTACATGATGCTAAACTGTATAGAAAATCCCTCACGTCTGGAAAGACATTAAACTACATAATCTCAAAAGTCCAGTATGACATTAAACTGCACCATTCACGGTCCATGCATATGACCTTAAACTATTCACACATTCGTCCGACATGACGTTAAAATGGTACACTCTTTTGTCCTAACTGCATGACATTTTACTGCACAGTCCCCCTTTCGTCCAATATGACGTTAAACTATTTTATCCCCATCTTCCTAACTACATGACACTAAACTGTACAAAAAATTCTTAATATGTCCTACATGACATTAAACTGTTATTTTGTCCCTGCTACATGACACTAAACTGTGCATCACCAATAGTCCTAACTGTAAGACTTTAAACTACATAGTCCCTTTTTTTTATTATGTCCTACATGACATTAAACTGTGCATCGTTTAGGTTGTTATTACCTCTTGTTTCTCACACCGAGTATGACTCACGTGAGCTTAGAGCGAACATCAACCGTAACACTCCCTTTGGGACACTAACCATGTGTAAGTCCCAACAATATTTTTTTAGATCATTGTCCCCAAGAACAACTTGATCATTAATTCCTTCTTTAATTGAACTACACGGACTTTGATCCTTGCCCTCCAAGCTGGGTATGTAGGCAACCTCCCAGGGTTGAAGCCCAAAAACAATCTCTTCACATCGGTTCACCACCATCTCATATGATGTTGATTCGTGAAACCGCCCCTGGAATCAATATCTTTACATTGATTCACTTTCATCCTTGTTATATGACGTTAAACTATACAACACTTTTGTACGGTATGACAATAAACTACAATATTCTTTGATTTCCTCATTTGAGAAGGAACCATTATTGACATTGATTTTTTTCAATCATGTTTCATTACAAAAGACTACATGCATACATGGTAATGCCTAAACTTTTTATCTTAGGTTAAACCATCATTGCACTAAAGCCCCCTTTCACCCTTCACATGTACGAACCAAATTTGTACAAAGGGTAGTCCTAGAACTACGTGGACTTGATTCCCATCCTTATGGGATACGTAGGAACATTCGAGTATCCCTCGAATCCAGTCCCAAGTCTTTTTGGCCTAACCCCAAATTTCACTTTTTGTCCCTTGGCTGAAAAGTCCCCATGAAAACACACACTGTGTAATCATTATTATGGTCTGAATTCTAAGACCCTAAACTAAGATTTCTCATACTTTCGTCCTGCACGACGTTAAACTGCATTTCAAGAACTACGTATGGCATGATTCTCATTCTTATGAGATACGTAATGAAGTCCAAATTTCAATTCAGGACCCAGCCACAACATGATTATGGTTTTCATTGACCTATGTATCTCTATATATATTGGACAATACCCATCTTTATGTGTTATAATCCTAACCTTAAATATTTTCTGATCTTCAAAACCCTTTTCATGACTTCTAGTCACAAAAATGTCAAACTTCTAAGAATTCTTTTTCTTGACTATGCAGCACGTGCCCGTATGTAGGGATCCGCAAAAAATAGCCTTCCTTAACATATTTGTCCCATATCCTTTTTCATGATCTGAAAGTATTCAAGTCTATGGTTTATTCTTATTCCCTACGTTTGGGCCAGACCTTCGTAGGAATGATGTTCATCCAGTTCTTCGATATTCTTGTTCGGAAATATCTTCTCCATATTCAAGTACCTCTTTCCATACAACAAACTCTATACTTTAGAAAATTTTAATCTCCATAAACTTTCACTGACTTTTAACACTAGGAAAGTAAATTTCTGGGAGTTCTTTTGCCTGACTATGCAGCACGTGCCCATAGGTGGCCTTGCATAAACAGTCCACATAACAGACTTGTCAGCCAAAAGATGCTATTTATTTGACCATGCAGCCAATGCCCATAGGTGGCCCTGCATATTTCAACCCCCTAACGGGTTTTGTTAAATAATAGTAACTTCATTCTTGGAAACTACTTCTTCTAATGCCTTTTAGCTCTTTTTCATATCATTCCTCAGATTCAAATATTCTTAAGCCATATTTTACATTTTTTCTCTCATACTTGAGTATGGTAATATGTTTTCAGATAAATTGTCAAGGAATTGAATCAATTTTAATCTATTTTGGTCAAAGCTATTTCGACCTTAAACATTAGCCCCTTTATATCCAGCATGCATGACTTTAAACTGCCCACAAAAGACAAAGGAACTCTGAATAAAAGTCAAGTTCCAGCTCACTAAATATACATTTTTGTATGATTTAGGTAATATTGAGCAATTAAAAGATTCAAAGTTTGTAGGGTTATTTGTAATAATCCTAGTAGAAATCAAACTATGCTTACTAGGCCCATTGTTTTATGTAAATTTGAAGCAGGTAATGAAAGAATGCAGGTACATATGATTGAAGACAAAAGTGTTTTTCATTGATACACAGGAGATAGAAATACATCCACAGACTTGAGTCTCTTCTCTTTTTCAAGAATTACCGAAGATTGTCAACATAAGTCTTCATTTGATGTATAGCATCCTGAGCCTTATCAGCAGTTACTTGAAGCTCGTGCACTTGACCAGCTTCACTCTTTTCTGCTTGCTGAAGTGCCTTCTTAGAATCTGCGATGGCTTTTATGCCATTCATATGAGTTTCATCCAATGATTTATTAAGCTGATCAAGTTCCCCAGTAACAGCATCTAACTGTTGCTGGAGTTGCACCTGCTGGACGACCTTTTCTTTGATTTTTTGCTTCAGATCCTTCATCTTGGCGGCATAATCAGCTTCATCTTGGGATATCGCAGCCTCAAATTCGCCTATGTTGACTGAAAATTTCACTCTGGTCAAATCTTCACGACTTGTCTGCACTTGCTCCCCCCTGAAAATGATCTGTTTCACCGCAGCATGGATCTTTTCATACCCAAACCCACCAAGTCCCAATATAAAAATTGGGATGACAATCGAGAAATTTTTGATGGTAGCTCTTCTAAAGGCACCCCAGATATGATATTCCATATGTTGTTCCATGCCTTACGTCGTGAAAAGCTAAATGCTTTAAGCATCTCTGGATCTGATTCAATATCATCGTCAGAAGGGGGTATGTAATCTGGAATTAGCACGCTTAAGGAAGTGCCTTGTCCTGCTCTTTCCCCCCTGACTTGTGCTTCTTCACTTTCAATTCCCGTTGGGGCAGAGGCTGAGGCCTCACCTCCGGATCTAGTCATTGTAGTTGATGGTCCTGCATGATTAATTGAAAGGTTTAGTCAGCTTCAAAGGATAACAAAAGCAATAGATTGTCTTGCGAATAAAGTACAATCACAAATATTGTTATCCGTTACCCAAGGATGGTTCAACAACCTGAGAAGACTTTTCCCCATCTTTCCCGGTTTCAACAGGATTTTCAAGATGGGTCTCAGGAGGGTTTATTGGATTTAGCTCTACTTGAGCTAATGTTTCTGCAATGATAGGGTTGACATCAGTGTCCACACCCTCTTCGGGCATTGGCAGTTCAGCAGCTTCTACGGAAGAAACTGCATATTATTTTACATCATGGTTAGAAGTATATTTTTTTAAAGAAAAATTTGGGCGAAGGGTAACACTCATGCCCAAGGTCTTCTAAATCACATGACAACATAGCATGATCATAAAATTCTTCAAAAGACATTCCTTGATTCATCATTTCATCCAATGATACTTCAGAATCTTGATTAGTCTCACCAGAGGGAGCATTTGCTACATCTTCTTGCCGACTTATGTCCTGCAACCCCTGACCCTGGACAGCATCTTCAGTAGTAGGAGGGATACTGGGAATGGATGGTAGCTCTTCTCCAGGAGCAACCAAGTCAGCCTGGGTCTGTGATTGTTCTACATCACCCTCCACGACCATTGAAGGAGGGTCAGTCCCTTCCCTCAAGGGGGAAATTGAAGAAGCCCCTGCAATCCTCAGAAATATGAGTAACCATATGATTATGGGTATAAACTCATGATTGTTCGAAGGACTTACCACTGCTAATGAAACGTTTAGCTATGGATTTCCTCCTTCGTTGCCTTGGCTTCTTTTGTTTTTTCGGAGTATCAGTAGTCTCCCTTATTGGTACTTGGATTGGCGAATGGAAGGCTATGTCCAGTGCCTCATTCATGGCCTGCTGGCCTGGAGATATCTCGCCTGGTTCGCAAGGAGAATCAGCAGTAGCCCTGATAGTAGTACCACCAGGGCTATATTGTGGCGAAGGGACCCCGGTTCCTTTCTTTGCAAGCTGCAAGATGAAGAAAATAACTTCCTTAAGTAACAAAGCTTCAACTGAAATCAAGTTGCAAAGAAAATAAGGAAAGAAAACTTACATCTTCAGGAGCCACGTACTCTTGCCATTCCTTATCTCCAGAACCACCATCCCCCTCAGTGGCACCACGATCAATCATTTCCTTCACCCGCCGGTGATAGGAATCGAATCATCAGTGGCATATATGAGCATTTCCAGCTCTCTGATGTAAGCTCGTACTTCATTTTGGTTATCTCCGTATTGAAGGTTTTTAGAAGCTACAAGATTTCCTATTCCAGGAAGTTGTAGGCCCTCACACAAATCCAGCCAGGCGGTCTCAGTATCACAGTATAAGCTCTGCCATAGCTGAACAACCTCTGATCTTAGATATAAAGGCTGTGAGGAAGGTCCTACAATTTTTGATTTTAATCTCTTTCCAGCTCCTGCAACTACAAATATAGAATAAGAATGTAAGACTTATTACTTTATAAAGTAGCAGTGATTGAAATTTCTACAATGAAATAACTCACCAGGAGTTGATGGAGTGGGTCTTTTAATTCTGGCCGGAGGATTATATCGGGCACGAAACCGCTTTGCTGCCGGTTGTGCCTTATCATCCCCATCGTGATAATCCGATGAATCAGTTCTAGAAGAGGAGTCTGTTGAACCTATTTCAGGTGGAGAAGCGTCACCTTCATGAGGAAGGGTTTATTTCTCTATAGTCCTCTTCATCTTTCCCACTTGATATACTGGGTGATTCAATATCCCTTTAGGGTATGATGCTATCCAGTGTTCGGCATAAAATGTAGTCAGATTATGTGCCGCTTTTTCAACTGGTAGATCAAAAACCGCCCCAGTCTTCTCTCTTGATGTCAGCAACCATAGTTGTCGAGCAACCATCGGATGTTGCTCTAACCTGACATCTACCGGAGGGGATACAACAATCTGTTGCAAACATTTGAATTGGCGTGCAAATCTATATGGAGCATAGGCCTCACATATGATTTCTTCATCAATCCTAGCTACTAACACGCCATCCCTGTAAGCTAGCATGTATGCCCTCAAATCCAAATGGGCTGTCCCATCATCAACAAACCGCACGGATGGCGGACTTCCATAGGGAAAGAAGTTGAATTCCTTAAACATGCTCAGTCTTACTTTCATGTCATAACCATTAACATCTAATGGAGCAATTCCGGAGAATGCTTGCACTGACGGTCTGAAAGAGCTTCCAAGAATTTGTAATCCATTCTGTACATTGTAAGTCCTGAAGTGAGTGGCGATCCATCCCCACAAAACCTGGAATGGTCCCACTATTCTTAAAGGAGATTTACCCTAGAAGACGTGAAGTAAACTCCTGTGAATCTTTGCTAAAATGGGGGTAGCTAACCCAACCATTTTTCCCTCAGCCAACTTTGCCGCAATGACGAAGGTCCCTGGACTAACGCCTCCCTTCGAATCCCTGACTGGCAAGAGATAAACACTGAGCCACATTGCCAAGAAACCCGCCAGACGAGTTTTCTTTGGAATTCTTTGATTCACTTCATATCCCCACTTTTCAAACCCTCCTGCTTCTAGAGTTGGCCAGAATGTGCCAGGAGCTCCTCTCTTCTCAGGTTTTGGACAAGTAGTAGGATGTATGGGCCTGGTATCCTTGGATTTCTTTTTCTTGGATCCTTTTTCTTTTGGCTCCATCCTTTTCTTCTCAGTAAGAAACACATTCATCCATTCTTCCGGATGAATATCTTTTCTAAAATGAGTTAATGAGGTCTCTTAACTCTTGATCCTGTGGAAGATTTTAAATAATTCTCGAGCTAAAGTAGGAGTCTTCTCTGAATCATTCCAAGTCACCGTGGGAGGAATGAATTCATCATACATATCGCCCAAGATTGGGGCTCCTGAAATCTTGTGGACATCCCACAAACTGATACCTACTTCTCCATGAGTCAGATGGAAAGAATTAGTCGCTAGGCTCCAGTGGCTGAGTATCTCTGGCACGAAGTTATCATGTCTGTAAACATATGTTTGCCCAACCCAAACAGCCTCATATATTGCAGCTCTCTTCAGGTCCTCGATAAACTCTGCGCAAGTCTGTCTCTCCCAGTATGCCCACATCCAAGTTGGCTTCACACCTCCCCCAGGACGGAAATCCCAACTTTTCTTCCAGCCTTTGGACTGATCCATCTGAGCATTTCGTAAGATTGAAGGATGAAAATGTGGTTGAAGCTCAGGTGTATGTTTTTTCAGATCTGGTGTGCAAGGGCTATGATGCATCACATAAGCCTTCTCCACTATTCCAGCAGTTAGAAATACTCCTCCACCTGAGATATTTGCTGAAGCAAAATTGGTATAATTCTGAAACCACGAAAATGGAAGATAATTCTTTACATCTGGAATAATGACTTCTTGTAGATGACCATAGCCATACAAAGGTAGATAAGTGCAGTGAGGAATGTTGCGATGATATTTCTTCAGATACATAGCCAAATCTGGAAGAGTACTATCTTTGACAGTATAGTAATCAGGGCCAATGATGTCCATCATATCATCTATCCGCTTGCTAGCCAGTTCATCAATTAATCCAGGACTAAGAGCCATTGAATCTGCACAAGAGTTGAATAAATTAAACTCTTAAATGGGTTTATTTTTTTCATAAAATTTGTGAAAGAATTTGAAAAAAATGGATAAGGCATTAAGGCGCGCAAGTATGGAGATGTCGCGCAAGTGATACATGTGCCGCGCAAGTTTTTGTCGCGCAAAGTATTACCGCGCAAGCCCTATTACCTTGAGAGTAGCGCGGCAGCAAGGAAATAGTGGAAAAAGAGACTTGCGCGGCGAGGAAGACTTGTGCGGTGAGAGCTCGAGAACTTCGGGGTCAGGTGTCATCCACGGCCAAAAGCGGTGTATTTATAGGCCAAGAGGCCTATCTGCGCGCCGTACTCAGAGCGCTTAAGACCTGCGCGATGAAAGCTTGCGCGCCTCCCTCTGGGCACTGAAGACTTGCGCGCCTCCCTTTTCCTTTGGAAGGATTCGATTTCCTCAGAGTCCAATCCTCTTTTTTCTCCGGATCCAACTCTGAGGGGGGACTTTTGTTGACGATCCTTTCGTCACAAAATCTAAAGATCAGAAAAGGGAATATCCGAGCTCAAAGTGATTCATCCTTTGAAGAAAACATCAAAAATCAACAAAGGCAAGAAGAAAGGATCAATAGCAAGTTCACCGCGCAAGTTATCTAACTGTCGCGCAAGTGTACTTGCGCGGCGACCTTGGTCGCGCAAGTGACTTGCGCGACCTAAGTGGTAACCGCCCGGTAACCGCCCGGGGTCTTCTTTTGCCTATAAATAGACCCTGTGGGCCCCCCATTCGAGAAGATCTTTTTCTAGAAACTCGGTTTGAAGCTCCCGACGCCCAAGTCTCTTCTCGAAGCTTCCGGAACACTTCTAAGGTAATTTCTTAACTAGAACGGAAGATCTAAAGAGAAGAAGGAAGGCCTAAGTGTTGAAACTCATCAACACTTACGCGCCGATTTATTCCTTCAATATAACTTGCACGTCCCTTTTCTGGAAGAACCTCAAGAGGATTCTAAAGTGATTAAAAAGGAGTCGTTCAAGTATTCTAATGCTGGTTGAAAATCGCGCAAGTACCCCTCATGTCGCGCAAGTCTACTTGCGCGCCCAATACTTGTGCGCCCACGGAAGACTTGCGCGCCTTCCAAGACTTGCGCGCCCCTACCATTTTGGGTGCCCATATTGCCCATTTTACCCCTCTTAAGCCATTACACCTTTCCTTTTCAAGATTCAGTCTTCAAGACACTCTTCAAAGCCATTTATGGCATGATTTCTTGATTTGACTTCCTTATCTGAAAGGAATTCTGTGGAATATCTATCAAAACCTAGTGATTTAAATATCCTTATGTCACTAAATATAGAGAGTTCATTCATTCAACCTCATCTTTTAAGAGGAGAGAATCCTTAAATTGGGCATCCTCCTCAGGAGTAAGCCCCAATTTCACACTTGGGCATCCTTCTTAGGAGTAAGCCCCAAACCTTAATCCCTAACCTGGGTCTCCTTTTCAGGAATAAGACTCAGTCATAATCTTGGGATTCCTTTTCAGGAGTAATCCCCAAGTCCCCTAACTTGGGCATCCTTCTTAGGAGTAAGCCCCAAACCTTAATCCCTAACCTGGGTCTCCTTTTCAGGAATAAGACTCAGTCATAATCTTGGGCTTCCTTTTCAGGAGTAAGCCCCATGTCCCCTAACCTGGGTCTCATTTTCAGGAATAAGACTCAGTCATAATCTTGGGCTTCCTTTTCAGGAGTAAGCCCCAAGCCCCCCTTAAATTTCTCTTAACCAGTCCTAATTTACCCTTGATTTGGGTTTCCTTTTCAGGAGTAAAACCCAATCATAAGTCCCCTCCTAACTTGGGCATCCTCCTTAGGAGTAAGCCCCGATATTAGAGTATTCAAATCTCCATAAAGCACATATACCTTTATGGACCCTGTTCCTGGATTTTCTCCCTAAAAGTAAATCCTAAACCTTCATCTATCTGGGCAGTCATACATACCTAAGCCCCAAACAATTTCTTATGATTGCATCTTTCATGGCACAATTGTCTAATTTTTACCAATACCTCTTGTTTGTCACACCGAGCATGACTCACGTGAGCTTAGAGTGTAAAAGTAATTATGACATTCTTCTTTGAGCCATCAATCATAAACATCATACTCCATTACTCGAACTACGTGGGTTCTAATTCCTTTTCCAAAACAAAGGATACATAGGTAGCCCATTTATGGGTTCGATCCCAACTTTGAAATAATCCTTGTCCTTCTGAATGACGATAAACTTCAAGTGCCCCACTGAGTGGCTTTAAAACCAGCCTGGTCATCATAATGACCAAGAGACTTTTATATAAAAGTTTTGAAGGATACCATTGACCAAGAATCTCTAAACAGATATAGATGATTCTCTATTGATGAAGAACCTTGAATACATATAAAAGATTCTCTAAATTTCTTGCATATTTAATCATTGATTGTTAAAACTAAAGGAAAGAACATTTTATACTTGGTAATGTAATAAGGATTCACGAACATAACTTAAATCTAAAAAGAGTGTCTCGGAGTAGACAATAATTCCCCTCAAAAAGGTGTGACGAGTCCGACCTCCCATCCTCTCGACCAATGCAAATTCCTAAGCCTCATCAGTCCACAAGCTAATGAGCACCTACCTTTGGAACGTGGGTCCAAACGGATGTGGAATCATTGGATGTTTCCGGTTCTACGAACAAACCCGCTAGAAACCGATCAGAACGTTTGAATCTCCCGTCCAGGAGGTCATCCCCGAAATCCGTGTGAAACAATCATTTCTATAAAAAAGTCAAAAAACATAAATTTTTCTCCAGACTTACTATGGTCAATGTAAGTTCTCTCTTAAGATAATACTGGAGATGTGGATTCTATGGTGCCCTCAGGTTTTTATTCAACGAAATGGTTCAAAAGTTATAAAATTCCGCTCATGTGTTTATTGAATATACCTTAAAATGATTCAGATATTTATTCTAGGAACTCCGGGACTCAGAATCATGCGCTGTCAAATTTTTCGGTCTCAAATTAATTATATATAATTAAAAAATGTATAAGGAAATTATGGGACATTATATTTTCCACACCATAGATCTTTACATCCCCGAAATCCAAAACAATGGTAAAACAAAAAAAGGAGAGTATTGAGCACGTTTGTGTTCAAAAAATTAAATCAAAACCCCTACCTCGAAAACCCATTACAGATATTCTATGCATTAATGTGGAACGATGTTATTCGTTCTCACCACATGATTCAAACTATGATGCTTGCATGCCGTCCTTCGATTCGTGGTTTATGGGTCTCTCGTTACCGCTCGCTGGAAATAGTTCTGTCCTCCAAGGTTTTGGCATCTCGGCACTCCATCGACTCTTTGTTTCTTGGAGAAGCAGTGTCGGTACCTCCCCCAATGCACTATATTTATATGAGAGTAGGAAGGAATGTAATAATTTGGGAATTAATGGGGATCATTAATTAGGAACGTTCCTAATTTCCCCAACGTTGTTGTTATTTACGTCGTAAGGCCAAGAAATTTAACATATTGAAACAATATTGGCCCCATACACTGATTTCCCTTTTAAAATTATGAAATAAAGATAAAATAATATAATTATATAATTTATTTTCTTTAAAAATGTCACAAAACATAAAACTTTTACAAAACATTATGATGGGTCGTGAAAAAGAGGTATCAACGTAGTCATTCTACCGAAGAACCAGGACTCTGATATTTTCACTGTATAAATAGTATTATTTGTTATGAGTGTCGTTCTCAGTTTAGGAAATCTAGAGTTGGTGCAGCAGCCAACTTATCTATAGACCAGGATCCTGAATTCTGATTTCCAACTTAGTACACGAAAAAAATAATTTTGTGTGTTATTGATGATTTTTTCTTGTGATTTATTTGAGTCAGCTCATGAGGTATAACTTAATGACTCTGGAACACATGTTCCTTATTAGGATGCTACCATGTAGACAGAAATCTAGGATTCCTGAGAGAGTATGATATGAAGGACCCCCGAGTGGTGGGGCCTTGGTGCAGGTCCCTCTTTCAGCATTGTCACCTTTAGGTGGTCTACCCACAGAACCACTACCCGTTTGGAAACTATTTCCACATGGTCCACCAATAGAGAGTTCACACCGACTGAGCGTGCATCCTGAGATTCATTGGTAGAGGACTAAAAGGTGCCTAGGCGAGACACACTCACATGTGGATAAGAACTAGCTTCAAGAGGTGGTTGAGTTTCTATCTTTCCAGGGCACCATTCGATCAGATGGTGGTCCTACTAGAGAGTCTTTTATGTGGCTCAGCATAATGATGATTGGGTTTTGGTTTCTCGGGTCATAAAAAGAGGTGACTTTATCTGTGGAAAATCTTGAGAACCATCCTTATAGAAGTTGTTTCTTACCATAAAGATCTCAGGGATGAGTATTCCCGAGAGCTTCTATTTCATCGGAAGGATGATATGTCGGTATGTGATTATTCATCGAGGTGTACCAACCATCCCAGGTACTCGATAAATATATTACGATAAGTTATTTAGTGATAGGACCTCCATGCAAGGTGTGTTTAGAGACATCTAATCCAGCACTATTCCTTTATGCATTCCTATTTATGTTAGGGTGCTAGAGAGAACATTTGTGGTTGAGTATTCTTTTGTTGATTAGATGGAACCAGTGAATGTTAATAGTGGGAAATCAGGAATCTATCACCAGTCTCAGACACTTGGGAATGTAAAATGTTTCCGGAAGGGGAAGTGATAGGGAAGGATGAGTCTGCAGGGAAATAGACATGGAAGTGGTGCTAGTTGAGAAGCATGTGGTGGTATATATTTCCCAAAGTTACAACCACCACCTCAATGTGGTCCCCACGAGGCTGAGGGAGTTATAGAATAGGGGAAGGGAGTAGCTACATGCGGTCAAGGAGTGTTCTATAATGGCTCTAGGAATGATTATAGGTATGGTCTGTGTCTTCTACTAGCTGCATTATGAATAGACATAGGTACCAATAATTACTTATTTCCACAAATATTGTTCAATACGTAGAGTTTCCAGTTAAAATGGTGACTTAACCCTTACGTCTGGATATGACTATGGGAGGAGACTCAAAAAATAACACTTCTTTCGATTGTTTGATCGGACCCTTGATGCGGGAGTCTCGGTTGGATCCTCTAGGTGGCAGCGTCGCGGACTTAGGAAGTTAGTTTGGGTATGGATTGGACATCAACAGTCATACTCAGTTTGACTGTATTAGGAAAAAAGGTAGTGGTTTATCTTCAACATTGGAATGGGGTTTTCATTGGTCTGTGAAAATGGAAACACACACCGTATAAGATAATCTCTTGAATAAGAGGGTGCATCTGATCACTCTTGAGTCAGCCTACCTTACCCTCGTGGCAAAGAATGTTTTGAGTCTTTAGTTCCTAATAGGAGTGGAAGAGTTTTGGGAAATATTTCCAAAAGATGATTTTTGGATTACCCATTCGAAGGGAGAGGGACTTCTTATTTCGCTGGGTACAACCAGATATTTGTAACTGACATCTCTAGGGTTGTTTCGACCTTATCAGCTTTGATGAATAAATGTGGGGGAGGAATTCCTGTGGATGGATTAGTGTCAACAGGGATTTCAAGAGCTGAGACAATGGCTATGACTAGTGTTACCCTTGGAATAGGACTTTGAGATTGTCTATACTCTTGGGAAGGGGAAAGTGGTGGCAGATGCACTCAGCAGGTGGTCTGGTTTATATTTTCTTAGTGAGGTGACAAAGAAGCTAGATAAATTGTAGTTATCTTTGAGGATATAAATGGAGTAGCTTACCTATAGTCTAGGACATTCACTCCCCCAATTCTTTAGCAAATTCCAGATTCATAACTTTGGGAATTTGACTTTGAGGCTCGACATGCTCAGATATCCTCATTACAAGTACCTGATAGATTTTTTGAAGGTGGTTAGCACATAATCCTCTTCATAGAATGCTCCATGATACCAATGATGCTTCAGGAGGAGGTGTTGATGGATATCAATAAATCTCCTTTAACAGTACATCCAAGAGTGGAGAAGATGTATGAGGACCTCCGGCGTCAGTACATGTGGCCAGGGTTGAAGGAAGCAGTTGAAGAACTTGTATCAAGATGCCTCACTTTTACCCATGTGAAGACTACCCAGAGCTTGCCAAAGTCTTATTCAGACAGGAGATGAATATCCTTGGAGTTCGAGGAGGGAGACCATGTCTTCCTATGGGTCTCAACCCGATGAGGATTGTGGAGGTGTGGCTTGGAAGGAATGTTATCTATGAGGATTTCAAAACTATGCTAGTTTCATAGTAGAGTGGGTGAGGTGGCGTACCATCTATCACTTTCCCCTCAGATGCACCATGTGAATAATGTTTTCCACGTGTCACAGCTAAGGGGATGCGTGAATGATCAATCACATGTCATCGACCACAATGTGCTAGAATTTTACGATGGGATGACCATTATGGAGGATCCAGTGGGATAGAGGGTTGACATGAGCGAGTCCTTCATAGATGGTCAGTCCCTGCGATGAATGTTGGGGGGCATAATTTGATCCTCCAAAAGTGAACTTGGGAGTGGGAGGCTCAGATTCATGCTCACTATCCTCTTTTTCTTATTTTCCATTGTCTTGGATTTTGAGGAAGTAAATCCCTAGGGCAGGGAGAATGTATGTCCCGGAATATCCATATAATTTATTATATTATATGGAATTATTTTGAGATCACCAAATTTTATGGATCGTGATTCTGAGGCATGGAGTACAAGAAATGAATTTCTGAATTTTTAGGTATATTCAATAAACTCGTGAGTGGCATTTTCTATCTTTCGAATCGTTGCTTGGATTAAATATATGAGGTCACTGTTGTCTCCGCAGCATCGGTATTTTCTTAAGGGAGACATTATTTTGACCGTAGTAGGTCATGAAAAAATGATAGGTTTGGTGAATTTTTCAATGAAATAAAAAAAATAATTTTATTATTTTATCATTATTTCATAACCTCCATTGGACAAGTGATGTGTGGGGTCAGTTGTGTGTCAAGCCATTAAATATTTGATCATATAATCTAACTAACATCAATGTTGGGGAAATTAAGAAGATTGTTAATTAATAATCCACTTTAACTCCAAACATCATTAGTTTCCCTCCTCCTCTCTTATATATATGGAGCTTTAGGGAAGGTACCGGCATAGCTTTGCCAAGAAATGAAGTGTTGAAGGAGTGTCGAGACTCCAAACCCATGGAGGACAGAACTGATTCCAGCAAGCGGTGATGAGTGACCTAGAAACCCCAAACCAAATGACAATGTGCAAGCAGTGTCATTAGAATCATGTGGTTGGAACAATGATCATTGTTCCACCCTCAAGCATGGATGTTCTCAAATAGGTTTTCAAAGTAGGTTTTTTGATTTTTTTTGTTGAATTTAAGTGATTTTTTTCAACCCCTATTAACCTCCCCCTTGTTTATGAGATAACGGGAAGGGTGCGGGCCAAAAAAAAATGGCCCTAACCCTCTTCCACCATTCATAACATACGCCCACCATGGAAGACCACCAGTGTGGTGACACTAACCTTCTACGAAGGAGGACGTGCACTGATGTAACACCCCGAACCCTCTAGATGGGAACCGGTGAATTACAGGTGATATTAGCATGGTTAGAAGGAATGAAAAATACTGAATAAATGATCATTTTTGTAGTCTTGAAGAAACTAGATACAAAAAAATAATTCAAATTACATTGGAAAGGATATAAAATACATTACATAACAAAAATTGAAAACTGCAACCATAGGAACTCTATAAACGATCACCTCTTCATCACCTGTTGAAGGTAAAAATGAAAGGGGTGAGCTCAAACACTTAGTAAGGGTTACAAATAGAGGAGTCATGAATACAATAATAAGTGAATCATAATCAATCTGACATAATCAATATGGCATGGTGAATAAATGAAAAACTAATTCCATTAATAAACTGAGAATGAAATTGCATCCATAGATTTTGTCATAGTGAAAATCTCATGGATAATAACAACTAATAATGAATAAAGAGAATACTTATAAATTGGACGTCATGTATCTAGCACATAAAACCATAATACCATAAAAACTGTTTAATTCTATCGCTATAAACCTGTCTGATTTTTGGAAACAAACTCGAATGGTTTTTCGCCAACTGATTTGTCCCATGAGACCTACCGATTCATCGAGCGGATGTAGTGGGCCCCACCCACCTCTTCATACAAAGAATTCATTATAAATACATTCAACCTAAGAGCAAAATGAGTTTATATTATCTATATATAATAGAGGATACAGATTCATCAATATTTCCACAGTCAAAACAATATTCAAAATAAATACCGTAAGAGAAATGATATACATCTTAGACAATAATAATACCCCTGATATGAGAATATGGATATTTAAATGGAGTATAATTTCTACTGGAAATTGAACTCAAATTTTAAGTACGTACATCACATATGAAAAAGTTTGTTCACAACATAGAGGAGATTCTTGAACAAAAGTGAGAGAGAGGATCTCTTACAAAGATTGTGTTATTAGAGTGAAGATAAGTAAATGAAATATTTATGTGTGACAATTTAAAATTCAAAAAATATAAGTGGATATACAGTATAAAAAAATATAATGACATTCAAAAATAAACTTGGAACAATTTAAGAAATGAAACGGATGTATAACTCAAAGAATGAAAATTGAGTTAAGTAATCCCTTACAAAGATTTTATCATTAGAGTGAGGATAAGTCAATGAAATATTTATGTGTGAAAAACAGAAGCCCACTCAAAAAAAGTGGATATATATAATAAAACAATCATAGTCCGTTCACACATATTCTTGGAAAGACATAAATAATGACATAGATGTTTAACTCATGAATGGAAATTGCATTAAGATATCCCTTACAATCGGGCTTGTATTTTGGAAAAAAAATTGGAATTTTCTTTTAAAACGGGTAACTATCCATATAATAAAGAAGAATTATGGTTGGTTTAAATATATAGAATACTCACACATAATTTATAAGGAGTACATAACAATACATAATAATTTCATTGAGTAAATTAGGCAACAAATGTAACTCGAATGAAAATGGAAGTTTGGGTGGAAAACCCTTACTTATGCTTGAAGGTGTTCTTGTCTTGTTATTAAAGACCTGAATAAACAAATTAGGATTATTAATTCATAATTTCAGAACCTATAATATATGTAAATTATTTATTATAACACTTTTTATTTCATTCAATTCCTTTTTTATTAGTTACGAGGTTCAATTTTATTGTTCGGGCTCGTTTGATTACTTGGTTTTAAATGATCAGTTCAAATATATTCATGTTAGGATAAATATCTAAGATGGATGTGGTTGTCCAGAAATGAAGTTATACGATATTAGTAAACATACATGAGATTACATGGTTTTAAATTTAATTTGGTTACCTAGAGTGAGGATGAAATATTATATATATAACTTTAGTGACAACCATTTTGGTTAATTGGTGGGTTTGATTACAATGAACATGTATTGATTTATAACATAATACCATTTGTACAAAAGGATTGTAGAAATTAAAATAGGATATATTACAAATATAATAATCTTTTTCAACCAAAAGACAAATTTTTTCATGAACAGAATTGAATATTATTATATAAATTGATAAATCGTTGTCCTTGAATGTGATAAATTAGCACATCTCAAACGGTGATTTCATTTCTTTCAAATAAATGGTGAGGAAATGAGAGAAGGTAATGAAATATACCATTAGAATGAAAACATTATAGTACATGTATGTTTCTAGATTTAGCATACTATTATGGAGAGGAAAGAAACAAAAAGAATAGAACTTATAAGAATTGAAGGAATTGGAAAGAGGAATTTACCTCTTGAGACTTCCTCCTTTGAGAACCTCTTAAGGGAGGAGGTTTGGATTTTTTGAAGAGGCTAAGAGCTTTTGGACATAGGGGTGGATATTGGGGAGAAAATGAGGTAGAATATTGTCCTGTATTGAAGCATGAGTGGTGTGGGAGGAAGAGGGGGTGAGGGTGGTATATATAGTGGAGGGGAGATGAGTTTTCTAAATATTATAATAATTAGTTTATTATTTCTTCTCAAGACAAGGAATAGGGAGTATTATATGATGATGAATTGTAATATGTTCATGTGAGTTAGATATTTGGATTCTTACATCACTCATGATGCGAGGAATAGTTAATTTAAATTATAATGTACTTATACTGTAAATTAATGTATTTTACTACTCACCAAAAATTCACGTATTTCAGAAAAATCCCAAATATTCACCCTAACCATTTTTCGACATGTATAATCCAAAAATAAAGTCCATTTTTCAAAAATAATTTTCAAAATACAATTAATTAAATATTTAATTAAAATTATTATTTAATCGAAAAATATGAACACTTAAAATTTTCATCTTCATTTTTAAGGTTCCTAAGTTCATTTATACACTAAATAGTATGGATACTATTCATAAGAGTCATATTAATATTCATAAGTGTAAGTTACTATTCATAATTGTAAGTTATTATTCATAAGGTTAGGTTAATATTCACCAAAAATTGAGTTATTCTTATCAGACTCCAAATAACATACTGCTTGCAACCATGTATGTCAGATTTTAAAAACTCACATCATAGAAGTGACAAAATTAGGTTTACATGGCTATTTTATAAGAATAGTGGGGTTTTTATATACATAGTGATCTATGAATTCTATAATAAATCTATTTGAATATTCATGGGGTGTTACATTATTCCCACATTCAGAAATTTCATCAACGGAATTTTATTTACTTATTAAAAATGTGAGGGTACCATGGTCATGGTGTCCATCTAGTATCATCATAATCTTGATCACATAAATACAAGGTCTATGCATTGCAACAATGATTTAGAGATCCTTCAAAATCATTTGCTTCCTTTATCTAGATACACCTTGTACAACTTGGGTCATATGGGTGTTCACAGAAAAATAGTTTCGGAAAATAATTGTGTATGATATATAATTTCAAAAGATCTGATAGAACTTGATTTTTATAAAATAGTCGGCCCGATTTTGAGTTGAAACTTTCAATCAATGGTCCTTTTAAAATTTCATAAGTATGTTCTAAAAGACTATATTTCAAAACCAAATATAAATAAGTTATACAAGGGTCTCCTTCTTCAGCACCTTTTTCAAAATCATAATATTAATCAAAATATTGTGATAAGGTAAAATATTTAAAAATTACTTGATAATATTTACATTTCTTGAAAATATGAGAATGTTTAGAAAATAATATTTGATTTAATACAACCCATGATCCACAATGGTATCGAGGTATATTGGAGGTGTTTGATATCTCAAATAATTTCTTACAAGTGAGTTGTATGTTAGAAAATCTTTCAAAATTGTCCGGACATGACATTGTAATAATTATTGCAAATAAGTCATCGGGAAGGGATAAAAACGTCATTTGAGATCCTCTTTCCATTCATAATAGAATTTCCTTGATTTTAAAAGTTATAAAACAAGTATTTAACTTAAAGAATAGACATAGAGACTAACCATATGTTTAATGAAAACTCATAATCCTTAAAGATGTCTACGAGTATTAATTCCCCTTCTTCCATTAGGTTGTATTTATAAATAATTTCACACACTAGATTAAGGTAGGAATAATAATGTATAATCTTAACATAACAAAATACTTATCATAAATTGAGATCGTACACATAGCTAATCCCATAATAAAAAAAGGGTTTCTTTGTAGAATAATTTACATTTCAATCCTTCATAATAAATTGTAAAGAAAATATGAATTATCCTAATAATATACCATGAGAGTGTTGCAACCAAGATTTCATCAAGGCCCACTATCGTGTACCAGGATACCCAGGGTCAAGCCTGAAACTCCTTGTCGGAGTTTTCACTCCTAGTTACATCTTTTCCAGAGCCACCTCTACCTGCTCGTATCTAGAAAGGTATGTTTTTTCTAGAATGATTCACAAAATATATTCCTTACCAAAATACCAGGATATTCTTGTACATTTACCCTCAAATACTACCTTAGGGCTTTGTTCCCTACTATATATTTCCTACTCTAGTTTCCAAGCGTCCTCCAAAACTTACTTTGATACCAATTGTAACACCCCGACCCCACTAGACTAGAGCATGTGCATTACTTGTGATATTGTCATGGTTATAGGTAATGAAAAATCCCAAAGGAATGATCAGATTAGTAGTACTGAAGAAACTAGATACATAGACTTAATTCATGTTATAGTGTAAAAGGTTACAAAATACAATACATAACAAAAATTGTAAACTGCAACCATTGGAACTCAATAAACGATCACTTATTCATCACCTGTTGAAGGTAAAAAGTGAAAGGGGTGAGTTCAAATGCTCATAAAGGATTACAAATAGTGAAATCTTGAATGCAAGAATACGTGAATCATAATCAATCTGACATAATCAATATGGAATGGTGAATAAATGAAAGACTAATGCCATTAATTAACTGAGAATGAAATGACATCCATAGATATTGTCATAGTGAAAACCTAATGGTAAAAATAACTGATAATGAATAAATAGATTTATTATTAATTTGACATCATTTATCTGGAACATGAAACCATTATACCTTAAAAATGGTTTATTTCTATGGGTAGAAACCTGTCTGATTTTTGGAAACAAACTCGAAGGGTTTGTCGCCAACTGATTTGTCCCGTGAGACCTATCGATGCATCGGGGGGTTGTAGTGTGCCCCACCCACCTCTACATCCACATAATTCTTTATAAATAGATTCAACTTATAATAAATATGAATTTACATTATCTGTATAGAATAGAGTATATAGATTCATCAGTATTTCCATAGTCAAAACAACATTCAAAAAAAATACCGTAAGAGAAATGGTATACGGCTTACACAATAATAATATCCTTGATATGAGAATATGGATATTTAAATGGGGTATAATTTTAATTGGAAATTGAACTCAAATGGGTAGTAGTTACACCACATATGAAAGAGTATGTGCACAACATATAAGAGATTATTGAACAAAAGTGAGAGAGAGGATCTCTTACAATGATTGTGTTATTAGAGTGAAGATAAGTAAATGAAATATTTATGTGTGAAAAATGAAAATCCACAAAATATAATTGGATATACAGTATAAAACAATATAATGACATTCAAAAATATTCATGTAACAATGTAACCAATGAAATGGATGTATAACTCAATGAACGATTAATATCTCGAGTGGCAGACTCTATAGAACTCATTCGCACCGGGTGCGATGAATCCAGTGGCTGGCAGTGAGGTGGAGGTTGGAGATAGATAATAAAGAGGCTAATACCTAGTGTTCCTATGTGTATTAGCAACATCAGGTCCTATGTGGATCAACATAAAGTGGTTCTATGTGGATCAGTACCTCACGACCCGATGAGGACCAGCCTTAGGGCAGCCTGTTGTGGTTCGGTGATATACGGATCCTATGGGGGTCAGATCATGTGTGGGACATTTCTGTGATTAGTTACCTATCGATCCTATGTGGTCTAGACTCTGTATGGTCAGCAGTAGTGCCTCTTGACAGAATAAGATGATCTAGATTTTCAACTAATCATCTGTACTTCTATACATAACTGAAAACCTAGTTCTACCTAATACTCTTTTTGTGTTGTGTCTATTTCTTTTTGTTTTATGATTGAGATCATGATTTGTGTTTTTCCTTTTGGAAATTCAGAGAGACCTTTGGGGGGCTCATGGTCCCTAGTGGGTATTTCTATACTCACCACTTCACAGGCTTTACCCGCACCCCATTGTGTCTTGTGCAGATGAAGAGCGGTTGTGCTGGGGATGAGGGAGCTAGGACTAGGCGAGACGCAGAGGATATGGGTGGACACAGACTACTGAGGAGGCGATCTATACCTACCCATTATATAGTATTCTCGGTGGATGATCTGGGGGCTATTTTTCTCTTTTCAGTTGTACTTGTACTTTTCATTTGGGCTTGTATTTCAACCCCCTTTACTATCAGTACACTTTTACTAAAACAGTTTATTTAACAATTGCTTCTTGTGGTGTTCTATGACCATGTGTTTATATTGTTTTAAAGGAAATTCCTTCCCATTTTAGTAAATAATAATTTCTTTTCTAGTCTCCAACCCATAACTTATGGATGGCGGGAATTGGTAGTCATGGAACATTCCATGAGGAATGGGTCGTGATAGCCTCAACAGTCCCTCGACCGTCGGCGGGTTATTTGTATGGCGGGTCGGGCAGTCACGTGATATGTGTCCCTTCCCTCCTCACAAGTAGCAATGCATGGACCCTATCTAACTCCATATGTCCTAGAAGCCCCACAATGCCAACCCTGAGTCCTGGGGTCAGCCTCTGAAAGACCGGGCCCGCCTGGGCCCATGCGTCTATTGTCTGCTGCCTGCCGAAGACTCTGCCGCATGGGGTCTTCCGGTAGCTCTAGCTATAGGTGCCTACTCTTCCAAGAAGATATCCATCAGATGTTCTCCCTCTAGCACACCACACTTGGTAGGGATGATAAGAGACACTATTGAGGCCTTGATATCCCTCCGAAAGTCTCACATCAAAGGCACGAGCCCTAGAGAAATAGTCTCACACCATATCATTGGTGTAACGGGAAAGCTTCGTGAACCACGATGAGTACTCAACCACCATCATGCTATCATGATCTAGGTGAATAAGCTCTTGGATGTTCACAGAGCGCATGGTATGTGGGAAAAACATATCCTAGAAAATTCTCTCGAAGTAACCCATGTGAGGTTCACCTCATTGTGATTCTGGATGGTCAAAATCCACCATCTCCCTACTGAGCTCTGAATAAGTCTTACTACCAAGATCCCCATCTGGTCAAGCAGTGTCCTCACTAAACAGAAGACCCATGTCACATCCTCTAGCCAATCCCCAATGACCTAGGGATATCTCTCCCCCTTGAACCTGGGGGGTCCCTGTCTCTAGAACACATGTTGAGAACTGATCCTATGAACATCTTATGCTGAAACTGCTGATAGAAGATGTGGACCATCGGGTGGTGGAAACATTGGGGCACCACCAGGTGGTTCCATCCCTAAAACAGGTCCCTATACGGATGCCCAGTCCCCAGGTGGTCTATCCTCATGAACTCGTATCGTGATTATGCCTGGTCACATACATGGAATAATCTAGAGATTTATCAAGATGTACCAATGTTAGAAGGTTTTACATAGTGAGATAACTCTTATTAAAAATAATGAGACACTTATGAAACCATTGTTTTCATGCATTGAGCCGAAAACAAAATTCAATGCCATGTTTTATGGATACAGCAGCCGCCACACCAACACTAGACTCCCCGAATCTAAAAGCCGAACTCGCAACACATAACACTGTTTTCCCAAAACAAAACAAGACTTCCGATCTTTGAGGGTGAACTAACCGCCCTATAATACAACTTTTTTAGGACCCATCCTATGGTGCTCATGTCGTGACGACCCCAAGTCCACCTCCTTCGGCCAGGGGCTGGCGACTAGCATCGAAGGCTTCATCCTCCATGAGGGAGGAATTTCTTTAGTACCTGTGTAAACACACACACACCCAGCCACATCCCAACACACTGAAAAGGAAAAACAATTACCACTAAAATAAGCAAAGTGCAAGAACAACTGAAATTATGTGGGCCAGAATACAAACCCAACAATCAAATGAAAATAGCAAGAACAAAAAGGAAACTCTGATGGCCATACATAGTAATCCCCACCTTATCGTGATATTATCGAATCCCCTAGAAGCTAATGTAGTACGTCATGCCCACCTAGTCCAATTGGGACCTGCCTGGTCATAGGACACCAAACCCACCCTCATAGAGACCATTATTCTCATCTCCCTAATCACCATTATCATAAAATCAGTCATCTGCACAAGACAGAACATGTGTGGGAGAATCCCCTGGAGGGGTTTGTAATACAGTACTTATTAGGGACCTCAAAACAGAAGGAAAATACCACACAACAATTATAAAGAAAATCATGAAACACTAGACAGCTCACATTTAGTATATTCTAGCGTAGTAACAGTAGCATCATCAGTCATATCATCGAACACCTCAGCGACTAGAGAACTCCTCCTCTAGTGAGAATAGTTGGCATGTCATGTCACAAAGAGGTTTTTCCTACTAACCTTGGACTACATACGTACTCCTCCCCCATCATGTACCACGGTCTTGAAAAGTCATAGAGATGTGCTTCCCACTAGTCATGGCCTACTAAGGTACTAATCCTAATCATGTATCATGTACCTGCAATGTAACAAAGAGATTCCTCCCACTGTGGTCATTCCTGTCATGAAGAGTTGCTTCAAACATGGCCAAAAGTCATCAGTCATCAGGTCTCAGCCAGTTTTAGGGTTTTTTACATAGTTCGCTTGGGAGAACCACTCCTTAAGCCCCTCATAGCATCTGAAATGTTAATAAAGTCTCTGTAGGTCCTTCCAAAAGATCTACCTTGTCAATAGGGCCCCAATGCTGTTAACAAAATTTCAATGGGACCTACGGTTGGCATGATACATGCATTTTATTAACCTGGGGGCCGATTGCAATGATACCTAATCTGACCCGGTCGGACCGACCCGACCAACCTGCCCCGGGGTCCCACATATCAAGGTTTATTAATGTGGACTCGACCCGACCTGGTGTGGGTCATGTTTGGTCTGTTCTGGCCAGGCCAGTGGGCCAGGACCAATTTGCTTTGCTGGACCCATCCTAGTTCGCCAAGGTTTTAGTCCATCGAGTCGCCTGGTGACCTAACCAAGACCAACCCATCCCGAAGAGAGTGCGGGTGCAGCCCACTATTGTGGGTCTGGCCTTCTTATTATAGGTACATCCTGATGGGGGTTACCGCCCCATATGGTGTGTAAGAAGCAAACACGTCTTCCTCATTGAATGTTGCTGGGAGCCGCGTTCGTTCCCCACCATCGTCGAGAGAGTCACTATGGGGCACCTCCTCCACATTAGTCAAGCAACTGCATCCCGTACTGTGAGGTGTGGCTCGATGCCACCTGTGCATCCCTCTGATGCGGTGAAGTGACCGCATATTTCACCTCCATCCACCAGCTAGGATATCTGCTTCTCTTGAAGTGTCGTAGCATGAACTAGTCGCGGCTTCTGCCAGCCGCGACCTTTCCTTCGACACAATATCATGGCGCATCACCTCCAACCCATGACCGCCACTACAGACCACCGGGTCCACACCTGTGGTGCTATTTTCATTTTTCGTGGGCTAGAATTTTTCGGGGATTTTCCTCTCCACCACGAAGGTCTCAAAACTACCTTTTCATCGATTCAAATGTTTCTCCACAAAGAACACCCTTGACAGAGGGGAGTGGCCCTTGTTAGTGTCTTCTCGGGCCCTCCGCCTTAGTATTTCTAAAACAAGTGAGGTCGTGGGATTTTAATTCCAACCATAAGAATAATTAAATACTAGATAACGAAACGCCAAAGAAGTCACCCTCCCTCAATAACGCATAGTCTGTGGATTAACCTGTTCGTGAGTTCATCTGCATTCTTTATTTTGAAAAAATAATGAGGAATCATTAAAAATTAAATAACTCATATCTATTATGGTGTCTGATGTCACAGTGATCGTCCTCAAGGGGTTACGACGCCGAAGTCGCTTCCCAACTCTGATTTTATAAAGGCATCGAAGTGGATGAAGATATGTCGGCATTCATCATTCTTCACTGGGGTGGAAAGACGTCAGAGGTTCTCTATAAAATCCTTCAAATTTCAAATCCATATTTTCTCAGCGTGTCAAACTATAAATAAGAGAAAGTCATTGTGTTCCCATTATGATACAATGTCGCGTTGTTAAAATGTTTTATTTAAGAAACTACATCTTTTTTATTCTTCATTAAAGTGTTGTTTTGTTGTGAGTTCGACGAGCCATTAATGAGACTCATTGGCACGAATCGTCACTGCCATGTCAGTGCCCGCATTTTCTGCATCCACCACTAAAAAGTATGAAATATGATGAAATTATTAAATTTAATTATTCTATTATTTTTCTTAAAATTTACAAAAAATAACTTTTCCTCTCATCCCTCACTGGCCAAAGATAATTCATTTCTAGGTGAATCCCATTGTTCTGAAATCACTAGTGCCACTAGATTTTTGATTTGAGAAATGGTTCAAAATATTGAATATATCTCTCGCATGTTTACATAATATACCATAAAAAGGTTCAAAATTAAATTTTGGCCTCTTCGAACCACAAAACCATATGTCGTTGAATTTTTTAGTCTTGAAATATTTCTATATAAATAAAAAAATTACATCAAAATTTGGATACATTACAATCATATTGCACTAATGATGCGCTTATGATTTTTAATATTCTATAAAATAATAACTAAGGTGTTTACCATTAATTTTAATAAATAAGTATACTAATGAAACCAAATTAAATATATTTCTATCATAATATTATATTTGGATGAGTAATATTAAAAAGGAAAATTATGAAAGAAATAATACATATATTGGATACTTGTTCATTTCTTACAAATTTATTTGAAAAATAAGGGCTTAGATTTACTATGAATCACTATTAGATTATGTCTTTTGGGATAAGGTTATAGGTATATTAATAGTTCATCGTTTCATGCTTTAAATTAAAGGTGAATTGGATCTTTAAATGGTTAAAATGAAACTCTTTTTAAAAGGAAAAGATGTGTAATGGAAATACTCATAATTTTTCAATAATTTCCTTACTCTATTCTAGGTGTAAAATAAAATAATAATAAAAAAGGGGTATAGGATAATTTGAGGATTATAATCCTATAATAAATTAAATTGGATACATGTTAAGAGTGATTTAATTTTTTTTAACTTTTATCATTTGACATAAATTAACTTTTACCATAGTAATTTAATTTTATCTGTAGTTATTAACATTAGTGAAAAATATTATGATTAGATCCATTTACCTAATTCATACTCTATTTTTTAAAATTATAAAATAATTTCAACACATAATCTTTTTAATGGTGTGGAAGCTTTATTTGGAAATATTCACACTTAATCACATAATTGTTTAATAAAAAATTGTTTTTTAATATTAAAATTTAAATACAAGACATAAATATATTGGATACAAATTATAATGAAAAATATATATTTATTATAGTAAATTAAAATCATGCAGTCACTCAATGAAAAAAATTAAATGTAACCATATAAAAATATAAATATAATTAAATAAAGAATGTGTTTTTTTATTAATGTAACATTTATCACATTTATAAAAAACATTTTCCAGGGTATTTTTATGATAATTGAATATTTTTAAATTCAATTTTTTTTTCATAAATACATTCTTCAATATTTAAATGTTTTTTAATTCTCTTGGACAGTATCACTTATTAATAAAATCCAAAGAAGTATATTTTTCATGAAAACAATAATTTTCGACATAAAATCTATGTTTTAGGAAATAAGTAAAAAATTTTACCTCATAAATTTATTTATGTTAGGAATTAGAGAAATGATATTATTTTATACAAATAAAATTCTTCTATTTTTAACTATATATTTCATGATAAAATTTAAAAAAGGAATATTTCATTTATCAAAAATCACCTTTTTCAATATTAACACCTATTAATTGATAACTTATTAATATCTAGTTGTCTATAATATTACTCATAATTATTGCTTTATTAATAAAATTCTATTATAATTTTTTATCTTTTTTAATTTACTTGTATCATGTGAGAAAATTTATAATTATTATTTTGTATTTTAGAGGGCTCAAAACCACAAGTCGTTACAATATCTAGTGGTGTTTTATTCCTAGGAGATAGGTTTGTATATTGTCAAAATAAGAATAAATGTTATGTGAAATTATGTACTAATAATTTAGAGTACACATCTACCACTCAAGATACAACCCAACTTATGTGGTTGAGAATTCTATTGTAATATCAAAAAATTTAAGAAAAAAATACCACTTATCATTGGATTTTATAATGAAAGTTTTATTAATAATTCAATAAATAACATTCTATATTAAATGTAAAATAATATTTATATAAGATATAACATCATAAATAATTTTTATAAAATATTGTGTTATGGAAAATATTTATTTATACAATGGAGGATGTGTTTGATATTTTTACTAAACCATTGGAAATTGATTGTTTTCTAGGTTTGATGTTGATGATTAGAGTAAAACATAAATCTTATCAAGGATATTCTATAGTGATTGGTTCTACTCAATTATTTACTTCCATCGATAATCATTTTTTAAATAGGGGTGAAATTGGAAATATAAATCCCATTATGTTTACTATCTGGGTTTATCAATAAGGGTAATAGAAAAACTATTATGTGGACTAATACATTGATATATATATATATATAATTTTTGTGGATTTAACTCTTAGAGGTGGTAAATATCCTGATTGTGTTATTAAAACATGAAATACATGAATTCATATATGTATTGGTGTATTTAAATTTATAATTTATTAAAAAAAATAACAAAAAGTAATATTTTTAAAAAATGGATTCCATAAACTAATTTTGTGACTCATAAAAAGGTCTAACTGTTTTGTGTGATCAGTTATAGTAATTTTCCATTTAATGGTATAATGAAGATTTATTATATGTATAATATCGGATAATTCTCAAGTGGCATCTCAAATGATAGTTAGAGGGGTATTAAAATATTATAAAAGTTATCAATTGTTCTCAAAGTTTAGAAGAGAGTATAAAAGGCTTGGAATATTTGAACTCAAATCACAATTTTAGTGGGAGAATGTTATTATTATTCAATATTATCATTACATGAACTGATATTTCTCATTTATTATTAAAATAAATTAATTATTAGTTATTGGAAAAAATATTATTTAAAATTAGAATATGTTCCATGGATTCCAGATAATACAAATTTAGATATTATGTAGCAAAAGATTTTTGGTGATGTTGTTAAGTCCTTGAAGAGATTTTTGAGATATGGATTTCCCTATATCGTTATAAATGTATCTATTGAAGAATTTAATGTATGTATAAATTTAGATGTTATTATTATATTTTATATTATTTTTAATTCATTAATCATATTAAAATTCACATAATTTAAGGGAAAATAATTGTTATTAAGGATTAATGGAAGTGTTAGAAGTGATTTCAGGTCTAATAGAAGAAAATATCAAATTTTTAGTTCCGATATGATCATATAGATGTGTTCAATAATAATTTATGGTTTGTACTATCTTCCATAATGTAAATAAAAATCCACATATGTTTGGGATAACTAATGATTATAAGGATTATACATAAAAATCATAAGGATGGGATAACTAATGGATTTTTATTTTAGGCCTAAGCCTCATTTGGTTATGAAACTAAAGAACATGGTTGAAAAATTCCCTCATATACTTCAGAATTCTCTTCATTAAGAAGATTCATCCCTCAAATGGTTTGGAGATCCCGAACATAAGGATTGTGCATGTACTTATCATGTTCAAAAATCTCATTTTAAGCTTCAGAAACAATCACTCTAAAGTTGCTGGTAGTCCCTAAAATATTTCATTGGGTCTTATATGGTTCAATAGTATTAAAATTATCTATTGTTATATATATTGAAAATAAAAATTTATATATTATATATGTATATTAAAAATATTTCATAAGATGTTATAAAAGATGTTTGTATTTTTAGAGATAACGAAATGGGTTTTGATATACAATTAATGGATGAAAAATGTTATCAGTATAAAGAAGTCATTACTTTGATGGAAGAAAAATATTATCCTTTTTTGATCTATTGGTTTTATTATTTAAAAAAATATCTTGGTTTCATTGAAACTACATCCATGAATCCATGTTAACCATGATAATAATTTTTAAAATAATAATAAAAATAATAATGAAGATAAAGAGTAATTGTTTTAAGAAGTTTAAGGGAGTTAATTTCCTAAATATGAATTTCAAATTTAAAATCAACCATAATTAAAACTTTTTTTGTTTTAATAAATAAATAAAAATAAAATGATTTTCATATCCTGAATTTTATCAGATGAAGGAGAATATAGTGTGAACTATATATTGAGATCCAATGAGAATTAATGATGATAGTATTCAATATAGAGATAAATAATATGTGTTTATAGATTTTATAGATAAAATAAGAGATCATAATTATTATAGGTTGACTAAGAAGATAAATAATCAAAACTACAGCAACCAGAATGATTGTCTAGTTTAATAATATATATACTTATTGTTAAAGAAAAATATCATTTATCCATATAATATTTTATAAAGAATTAATAAATATTCAATTGATATATTGTAACACTAGTACTATAATTTTCCTTGCACATTGTACCTACATGTTTACATTAGTTTTTAATATGATCTTAGAGAAATTTTGATCATGACAAGGATTTAATATTCATTTTAGAAGGTGAACATTGTAAATTTTCATACAACTTGTGTATCTGAATATGGATGTCTATGTGTTGAAAAAAATCACACATTAATTGTTTGAACATGTTTTTTGAAAACATGAAAATTAAAATCTAATGGATATAATGGTTTACTAACTGCTAAATTTTTCTCACATAGAATACATGTCTTTTTATTTTTGATAGATTGTTTTCTTTGACATGAGAATGGATCTTATATAATGATTAAAAATACTAAAGTGGTGAAAAATAATGTTTTTTGCGATGTATGTTACCCAATGTAAACAGTATATAGGTATATACACTATCTCTTGTTATACATGGGGTGCATTAAAAGTGTCCAATTCATCCATCTATTTACTTTTTGTTTTTGTATTCTTATGTTTTTAGGGGTTGTTTGAAGTTGATTCAGGGGTAAACAGATGGATTTGTACCATTATGGGACTCAAAACATCAATGCTTTCTACGTATATTTTATGTTTGGGTACATATAATACCATTATTAGTAAAACATTGTGGATAATTTATATGTTCAATGTATGAAATTCCCATTTATGTGAGTTCTTTATTATTTTCATTCTCCATGTTGTGGGGATGGGTATTTTAGTAGTTTGGTTCATATGGAACACCTAATGAAGTAATTTTTAAAAACATGGGGGAATGTATAATGTTAATGTGGTGGTGTCCATGATATTGGTATCCTAGATGTCTCCCATTTTTGAAATGCGAAAGGATAAAATGGTTTTATAGGAGGCCATGGAGGTTTTGAGTTATTTCTTATTGGGGTTTTTAATTGATGTTGGAAACAATGATAACATTTTATCTACATCATGGAACTATCTACTATATGATTTAAATGGATATATTTTCTTTAAAATTCCATTGTTTATCATTATGGGAGTAGTGATTTAGGTTTCTATGGTGGATATGGGAACAAAAAAACTATGTTGTAGTATAGTTTTATTTTTATAATGACTGAAATTTATGAGAATATAGAGAGGGATATTAAATTTGGAAGGAATTTATCTTGGATCAATCATTATTAGTGGTTTTGTAATCATGAATAAAATTTATATGCCCTAAAAAATGCTTATCTTATTTCATCACAAAATTGAGGTTTGGGAACTGATTTGTTTACTTTCTATTACATTCCATCATAACCTATAAGACTCTAGGAATTCCTTGTTGCTCTATAGTTTCCCATATAGGGTATTAACCACATAAATTTTTATTTAACCCTTCAATGATCCATAGACCCCTATATTTTCATTATCTCATTCAACAAGACATCTTCCTCTACTATGGTTATGGAAGTGAGATATGGGTTTCGTCAATATTTATGTATAAGATGATATTGTCCCATAATTGATAGAATCTAATTAGGATTCTCTTTTTATAGCATTATTATGTAATTTTTCCATGACTATTCAGAACTACGAAGAGGATTCAAGGATTCTGATTTAATATAAAAATAATTTGTTATACTAAAATGTTCTTTATTTTATTGGATGGGTAGTATAGTTTAGGTAACAGAAGATATTGAATTGATCTAATTGATATCATAGGGGAATGTGTAAGAACAAATATTTATCTATAGTAATGTATCTATAATTTGTAAATGAATTCAAAGAAAATATAAAATCATTTGTTAGAAATATAATTGTTAATTATTACCAATTTATATTAATTATTCAATTTTAATTACATCTATATATATCAAAATAAAAATTATATTTACTAGAAGGAGAGATTTAAAATGTAATGTTCCAAATTCATAATTTTGAAACACATGTTTTTTATTTGATACATAATTTTCACATAGATAGTGAAATATCTTCCCAAAAAAATATTTAGGATATTTACTAAAATTTCATAATTAGTTTGTAAATATTTTTTAGTTTATTTATATTCATTTATATTATTTATTGAATCGTAAAAATTACAGTTTTCCGAGTACCGCATCTTTTTATGGAATCTTTATGAAAAATGGACTACCTAAAAATTATTAAAAGTAATTTAAATTGAAATTTTATTATTGAGAAAAATAATTGTTTTAAATTTATTTATATTAATTTAAAAACTTATATTATACATTTGGGATCCTTAATGACATTTTATCGCCGAAGATAATTTTTTATTCATGAAATTTAATTGATTGGTTGGAATTTTCTATTAAATTTTTGAATAATTGAAATGTAAAATAACAATAATTTCATAATATATAAACAAATAATTTCATGTTTTTCAATGAAATTTAAAATTTAATATCATAAACAAAAAAATCAGTACTTTTACAAAATATACCCCCTTTCTCATGAATGAGTAATCACACATTCCACTATTCATCACCATGACAAAGTGATTAAGAAAAAATACCATTCTTTTTCTCCCCAAATATTATCTTGATGGTGTTTCTATGGTTCTATGATATTATTCTCAAACATTAATAAGATAAAATAGAATTTATTTATTTCTAACGCCTTATCTACATTTATTTTTCAATCCTTCAAATATTTATTTTTTTATTGATAAATTTTACCATGCTTCATTTCTATAAAAATATTATAATAATGTGTGATGTTTATAAATATAGTGGAGGAATCTATTATGTGGTATCGAACTCATTTTTATGTCACAATCAATGATAAATTTGATATTTTTATGAAAGTGAGTAATCAAAACCATCAAATTAATTTGATCATTAATTTAAATAAACATAAAAAATAACCAGAGATTATCATTTTTCATATTAGATTTATGATTAATATAAATAGATATAATTATCTTGTTTTTGGTAATTCATTCTATGGAGGTTATACTAATTAGATGAATTATTTTAGTTGAATGATTTTTATGTGCTCAGGTTAGGGGATTAAATCCCTCTATCAATGGTCCATATATTATTATTTTAGCCTTGAAACATTACGAATGGTACTCTTAGTACTACTATGCGAGTACCAATCATTATTTATTTATCCCCTTGATCCCTGTAACTATATGTTTGGTCAGTAAGGATTATCTCATGATCTTTAAAACTTGATAGGAATATGGAATAATGTCACTTACGATAATCATGAGAGAATACTAATATATATTCCTTGAAAATATAAATTTAATTGGAAGAAAAATATAGACAATGTGAACAAAAAAATATATGCATCTCCCCCATGAATAAATAAGGTTTAAATATATACAACATTGCGGTTTTTTATTAATTACTTTTACAACCTCCATTAAACATTTATTAATCCTAGAGTGTAAAACATGCCACAAATAATAATAATAATAATAATAATAATAATTTTGTTATGGAGTTCAACAATTCACAAAATGGAAAATATTATTTTATATTGTGGTATAGTGTAAACGAATAATATGTGAACCTATTCTATTTCTCTTTAGTGTAATTGTGTATAAGTGTAATGATCAATATCAGTATCTAGAAAGACATAATTGTACCAAGGGGATGTTTAATATCGCAATATACAAAACCATATAAAAATTCACACTATATAATAAATTAGTCACACAATCACATTAGTAATGATGTAAACTTATGTAGTCAACATAGATACTCAAAAAAAATATCACTATGAATTACTAAAACGAAATCAATAATATATCATATCTATGAAATTATAATTTAAATTTTCACATCAATCAATGTGAAGAGATACTGAATTTAATAATTAATGATGAGAAAAATCATTCGATGACATATTAATTTATAACATATCAGTAAATTCAAAATGAATATATCCTACCTCACTATGTGTATTTAACATCACAATTTTTTAAATACATAAAAGATAATGAATCATGATATGTATTAACTATAATATTATATAAGAATGATGATTATAGAGTCTTTTAGAGAAAAATCTCCAAAATATTTTTAAACATGTAGAATTCATAGTGGTGGTTATGTCCTCAAAATCATATTCCACACATAATGTGGAGTGGGCCTCAGGAAAGGGCGGCGCAGGTAACATATGGATTTTAAGTGTATCATAACCAATTATATAGATATGTGGAGGCTTGGATAACTCAGAAAAGATGAAGAGGTGTTATCATAAGTGAGGAAACATTGGGAGTCCTTGGATAATATATTCACAAAGTAGGAGACTTGTTTAGAAGTCCATCATGAAGATTAGACGATTCACAGATGTCAGGGGATTTGTGATGGAATGGGAATTGGAAAATATGGTGAAACGACCTTGGAATGTAGACATCATTGGGTAACTAAATACTTGGTGAAGGCTTAATGGTCTGTGAAGACCGAAGTACCCAAGAGGGCCATCTTCCTCAGTGAGGGGAGTTGTACTTTCTCAAAGGAATCCTCACCCACCATATGTGTATAAATTTAGGAACAAGGGGAATGGGGTTTTTTATGCTTCAAAACATTAAATGATTCATTTTCTTGGTTCATGGTTATCATGTACATTCTAATTTGAGAGATCAGATATTGAATGGTTAGAGAAGTCCCCCATTAAAGGTGGAATGGTATAAGAATTTACCGGCCCATGTGTATTGCAATTTTAGGAGGAACATCAAAAAGGAAATGTTGAGCTTATCAAATGGATGCTGATCTATGTGACTCATGGAGTACTCCTTTAGCATTTATCATGGTTGGGGGTATATTGGGGTTTTATAGAGTTCCATCATGGCCCCACATTTTCACGGTGTTGGAGGGATCTCCAAGAAATGAATTCACAAGGAAGACCTTAAATGCTATTTTGGGTATCTTCAATCTATGATTTTCCTCTAACTAGTTATAAAATACTCTACTAACCTCATGGAATGTATTTTAGTACCAAAAATTCCCACCCCCAATTAGAGCCAACATGAATTAGGGGGCCAGATTCAGAGGAAAAATCATTGAAAATCCAAATTCTTTTCTGTCATCCATGACGATCTATCTCTATAATGGATTTCAATGATGGACTAATGATATCCAATAATGCAGAGTGCTCACTAAAGTCAATTGTCTATAAATAGCACAAGGTGCCTCAAAACATACAAATCCTTCACGTGGGGAACAAACATGAGATATTTTCATGACTTCCATTTCCCCCTGATATGTGTTATACACATTCATTCTATTATAATTGAACATCTATGGAACTATCTTCACAAATTGTATTGAGTGAACTAGGCTTTGTGATCGAATATTGACCTTCCAAGGCATGCATAGTACACTAAGGATCCATCATTTTCTACTCTATGAAAGACCATCATGAGTGGTCTCCATGATAGAACTTCATGAGGAAGCCTCATAACTTATCCTAAGTCTTGTCATTGATGGACATTAAAGTTGTTACTCATGAAATAATTGTGGATGAATTTTGATGGGAAGAAATGGAAATCAAAATTATGACCAGTGACTGCATTTGAATCCAATCATACCATGAATCTATACTCGGGAAAATGTCAGATGACCATGAGTATCCCTAATGTTAGAGGGTTTCACTTTATTGCTTCAATCTAAAGGGGATGTATTCATTCTACATTCTAGCATGAATGAACCAACAAATTGGTTCATATGTATAGTGGGGAAGTACTTGTTGGACAAGGCTTCTGACTACCACATCTAAAAGGACCAATCACTCATCACAACTTACCATCTATAAAAACACCTCAATAACATAGATGAAATGAATCTGTAGGATGAGGATTCTACAATAAAACACCAAAAAACAACAATTTAGGAAATAAAAACCCATATAAATGGTGGATTGATAATTGAGCCATGCACCAGGGAAGATACTTCACAACTGAATGGGCATGGTCCTACTAGCTGTTCACATCTTTTATAGATTTCGGGGAAGATCTCAGTAAAGTAGTCAAGTATGAAGTGGAATGGGATTATCAATTCCATGTCTACAATTTGTGGGGGATCGTGCCTGATCTGCCGAGTATATGGTCACCACATACGAACACATTTTATCTTCATCACTAGGAGGATGAGATCGACCTTTGGGACATTCATAATATTTTTAAATTCCCAATCCTAGTGGAGATGAATGATTTGTATAACAAATTTGATATTATATGAGAGTATCATGAGAAACTAGCATTTATGGTGAAGTACATGATGGATCCTATGCATAACACTGCTAGAGGAATGCTGGGGAAGATGAATGTTATTTTTAAAATATTTGTTCATTAAATTTTTATACTGCTGAAGATAAAAGACTTTTGTTGGATAGGTGGTAGTAAAAAAATTGAGGTAAGGGTCCCACACTTATCCTAAGGGATTATAGAATGTGAATGAGGGATCCAACTAGCTGATACCAAAGGATATCCAGTGGCACATATGGGGTTACATCATCCAAAATGTGGCTCAATAAATAGTTAGGTTATCTGAGTTCACTGTGAAACTTATCTATGGGTGGATGCATCTGGAATGGGAAGAACACATGGTGGTGTATATGAGCCCATTTATAGTGGATACACTACTGGAGATGGGTAATTGGGTCAATCATGTGATCCCATTCATGTAAAATAAATATATTGTTCTTTGACATATCTGTGAGGGGAAGACCCCACTATGAATATGTGGACCATTCCATATCCTATATAGTTGGGTGGCTATGTAAATGGGAGGATATGAATTTCCAAAACCCATCTCCCATCTTAAATGGATCCTTTATACTGTGATTATAAATTTCATGGGGATATTCCCATTCAATGTTCTCTTAATGTACGTGATGAGAAACATTGTACTAGACGATCATTTTACCATCCACCCATTTCATTTTCTAATAGAGGCAGTGACTGGTGATGTCATATGGACTATGAAAAAATAGAATATCTTTTTTCCTTCAATGGTAGTGTTATGGTGGTGAGAGACTATTATTTTCCGATCTATAATGTTTCAAGCAATTTTGGGTGCTTATAAAGGCTTACCCTAAAATTTTACATGGGGGTACATCATGAAAACCACCATTCAAGGATGAGGTAGCTCTAGATCATGTACACATTTAAATAAAAAATTATGATGAAAAAAATTAATTCATAAAATGTTGTATATAGGCATAATCATCATTATATGATGATATAGGAAGACACCTATTGGAAATAATGATGAGGTAATGGATCATCAATATGGACTCGGGAAATTGGGGAGCCCTCAAAAGGGATCTACAGGATGACTCCCCAGGATCCTAGGATGTGGTTTCTTCATGTGGAAATTATAGATGATATCATCTATACTAAAGATAGAGAACATTGGATATCAACATGCAGTTCCTCAACCCCAATAAGATATGGAACCACCTCGGTAGGAATGGTATAAAACATATAGGGATCGCTTAAACGAAGTAAAAATTATTTATATCTCAGGCTTGTGGTTCATTTAATGTGACAGAGAAAACTGATTTAGTTTTTTTTGGGAATTGTGTTCTTGATGACATACATGGTGAAGGTACTGTTGGATATGAGATCCCCTCTACAACATTCATTATAGAACTGAATGATATATATCCCCTACATAATTTATTTAAAAAGTACTCTCATGACAACTAAATGTAACTTAGGAATTAGGATGGTGGTAAACTCCTTATCATTAAGTTCCATCACGATTTTTTTACTCAGAGGACCAATCAATCAAGTTGAGTTCTAGGAACCTAGTTATGGCATCGATCAATAATTCTATCACTAGAAAAGGAAATAAAAATTATGATAGTAGTGGTCAAAAACTATAATTTTATATAAACAATTATATATCCATTATTATTCTTTGTATGGAAAATATTTTCTAAACACATGGGGGTACTAATCTCCCTTGATGAACCTAGATTTGATAAGCATGTCAATTTCAGCCCGACCACAGACCTGTAGGATGGGTTCATTTTCCTTTGAGTTTCATGAATCTATGATGCATTACATGTAGACCATGGTGGTCAAAAATGACCTGAGGTTCCATCCCTAGAAGCTCATCATACCACTAGGAAAAATAACAAACCGATGCTTTAGTAAATCCATATACTGTGTGTGTTCTTCTTCAAGTATCTATATGCTAATCATTGTTGGCCTTAGATCTTCCAATGAACTAAGAATAACCTAAAACAATTTATCAATGATGGTGGAGAATACTTACTCAAATATATGAATAGTGTCATCTAAATCTCCTTTATCATCATTGGAAAGGGAATTAGTGAGAAGATATTGTTCATCAAAACTGATAGATTTAGGGGGAGTACGGGTTTCTACATGGGAAATAGTGTAATATTATTTGGGAGAAACCTGCTCTACTAAAACCTTGGAATCATATGTTTTCTTTCAGATTCCATCAGGAATTTGACCATAAGATCCATACATTATGTCAATGTAATAGTGATGGTTTTGTTTGTTATGGTTCAACCCAGATTGGATAAATAAGAAAGATTGAGGTATGCATGTAAAAATGTAACAAAAATACAATTCCTTGAAAGAATAAGGGGGTTCTTGTATCACCCATTGTCATCCTGTCTAGAAATCCATGGTAATAATTTTTTGGTACATTATAATTAGTGATGAATCAATATTTATTCTTATAAAATGAAAATAAACTGCCCATGTCTATCATTGATTCCTTTAACTAGTGAATGATGAGGAAGAATGTGTTATCCATATATATCCATGGGATAGAAGAAACGGAGGAGTTCATAACTTCTACTTAATATTACCATATTTTATTTTCTCTTGTAATAGACCATGTTCGTATAATGGGCCTCACAGTTGGCGAAGGGAGACACATTACATTAAAACATTCCTACTCGACCATTGAGGGAGTACAATAGGTATTGGTGATACGAGGAGGGAACTAAAACATACAGGTGGAGACAGTTGTAACCAACATACACCTAGAAAAACATGAATTTAGTTTTTCTACCAAAATATTTACATGGGTCTTGAAATAGATCCTTCCACACAGTATTCATTCGGTCTTGTTATACCCTTGAATATTTAAGAAATGAGGACCCAAGTATTCTTCTCTGAGACCCAACTTATAGATCATCAGGGCTCATATGAGAATTATCGTAGAACTATTTTCCACTTACTGTGATATACCGCCACATGATTGAACTGTAAATTGATTTAAAATGGGAATATGTAAACCTATATGAGGGTGTATTAATCTTCTTCGGATAAAGAGATGATGTCTTGTCATTCCGACAACTTGACCTCATCTAGATAGAAAGTCATTGTTTTCGCTAACTTACATTCAATGTGGAAGAGAATTCTCAAGGATGATTCAAGATAATCTTGTTCTTTTTATAAAAAAGTAGATCCTTGAGGATTTTTATCTTCTTAGGATTATTGGGGAGGTGCTAAAAACACATTATATATTAGTTCTAGGTGTATCTTTTTTCCAATAGGAGTTCCCTCCATGGAAGTGATCCTGACAAACAATAATTTTTGAACCACTATATTCGGTATGGAGCATCCTTCTTATAATAATAAAAATAAAAATAAATACCACTGGCCAAATATTAGTTTAATATTGATTTTCCAAATGTGGTTGATCTCAAAGTGATTTTCGTTTTTCGACAAGGTCATCTAGCTCAGTTAGAGTGACAGATGATCTGGAAGAGCGAGTAGTATAGATTGTGTCTGTTTAGATCTATGGAACACCTATAATCTAGTCTTAATAGTATTTATGGAATAAATTGATGCACAATACTATGGAACTTGGTGGTTTTACTTTTTTATAATTTTCTTATTCTATGTTAAATTCTAGTGACATCCACATGCCATAGATAATTTTCATCATCCTCAATAACCCAGAAAGGGTCCACTAGCTCAACGGTATTTATTGAGGAATACTCATGGTCATGTATAGAGAAGTATTTGAATAGTTTTTGAACTCTAGTATTGACTCCCATATCTGGAAGATTGAAATAACCTATTTATGATATGACATTGCCACCGATGTAAGACGTTGCATTCCCTTACGTAGTTGGTTCATACTCATCTAAGGCATTGAAGACATAGAGTTTGATGCAGGAATTGAATACAGAGAATTCATAGATAAATAATGACATTTGAGACAACCTTAATGGGAATTGATGACATAATGGGCTTGAAAAAATGTTATGTGTCCAAGAAATATTCATACTTTTGATTCATGTAGTTGTATATTTGTTACCATTCAATGAAAAATTGGTTCTCAATGATAGGATCAATAGATATGTGTGTTACCTATTCCAAAATATCTTATGATATTATGAAATCATTATCCACATGGTAATGGAGTCATTCCATGAAAACATGTCCTTGAATTATGGAAATTCTACAGATCATTTGGCAAGGTTATTGGTCGGAATAATAAGTGAGATGGACCTCATGAGTTTTTCTTCATTATATAAGCTTTAGAATCCTTTTTTATAGGGAATTAAAAAAACATCCATGAATCATGGCCTATTTAATTTATTTTTCATTTACACATGTATGGAAATAGATCTTTTAGATCATGGTTATGATGAAGGGCTAGTGGCTCATAAGGATATAGAGACACATTCTCCTATCTGGGTGGTGCTTCCAACCGATTCTGAGCTTGGAGACGTGGAGCTTACTAATGTTGTTATATATGATGTGTATTTTTTTGGATATTATCCAAAGGTAAAAACTATATTGACTCTTAGGACCCAACCTATATGGAGGTGATAGAATCTTTCATGGAATCTCTTATCACATGAGCTAGAAATGGCATGGGATGCACCTTCTTGGCTTGCAGCAAGGCTTCATTTTTATGTTGAAAATTGTTTAATGATTCATGGAATATACCAAGTGAATTATTAATAATGAGGGTGGAAACTAATTAATTTTTTTATATTTCCCATTCACATATTTATTATCTACTCTTTAATCAGTGGATGATTAATTTTTTCATAAGGATCATCAACCTGAAGATAATGTTCGTGACATGAACATCTAGAAATTTCTTTCAATTGAAGAGTCATCAGTAATTGTATTCCATGTAGTGTGACATATATTGTAAAGAAACTATATGTGGAGGTCTCCCTAACTATTTATGGAAAAAAAAGTAACCAGATGTACCAGAAGAATTCACCACTTCCAATGTCTAAACAAATCATTAGAGCATAGCTAATTTATACTTTTATGGGGTTCCCAACATGATTCCTCATCATGATATGAAGTGGGATTGATGTTGTAGAAGGTCACCCAATCCCATTAAAGGGAGTTAATATTAGATTCTTGAAATATGTGGGTGCTCACATATCATCTAATCATTCTGAATATGACTTTCAATCAATTTGTATTTCCACCACATGAATTTACTAGTCATCGAGGTGAGAAGTGATGGTAGCTAGTTGTTCATACAGGAATGGATACTTATCTCAATGATGATTCATGAGCACCAGGGGATTTAATAGCTCTTTAACATCATATATTGTCTTAGCGGATCACTGAGAGAAATGTAGAGTAGGCTATAGAGTGCCTTAATTAGGACCCCAAGGGATATTCTCCCTATATTTGGATAGGTTTTGTGAAACATATTATGGTCTACTTCAATATTCCCCATTATCCAACCATTTACGATGCATTGAATCACTGATATCAACTAGGGGAATTGAATATTAAGGACTTAGGGTTTCCCATAGTTCCCTCTATTGATGATTTTGGTTCTAATATACTATGTTATGACCTAGGGTGATAATTGAAGGATCATCCTCTATCGTCTTTGTGGAATCAAGTGTATCTAAGGACCCAAGTTTTCCCTTTCCGTTGTTGGGATTCTAGCTTGTCAAAAATTATAAATAGGTTTCTCTAAGGATGTTATTTGACCTTTGTAAGTGAGTGAGGACATCTTTGTGAGGGTCCACCAAATATTGGGCCACATTTTTTGGACAATCCACTTCCTCAAATCTAAATCTGGCATCCTAATCCTTTTTAATCATAAGCACAACCATATTCATTATGAGAATACCTAGGGGAGTAACCTCACTATCGCAAGGAGAACCAGGCTTCATCTTGAGTTGAATTAATTTAAGGGAGTCATACCTTCTCCAACTAAGAATCTTCATGTGTGGGGGAACTTCTTAACAAATTTTGTGGAACAGTGAGATGATCTATATGAATATGTATTCAATGGTCCTATTGTAGTTGTTTGATATAGGATGTTGTACCACATAGAGTACGACTAACTCAGAAATGCTACATTGTTGGAATATCTCATCAATGTTCACCCATATCTTGGTGTAGACCATATTTTGATAATAGAGATGATAATATACCAGCCTGATGGTTTGGAAAAATCATGTAAACTAGCACTGAGTGAGGGATACTAGAATGTCAATGTTGGGATCTAATTTCAGCTAGAACTCTCCGGATAGCGGATTAGTGAAAATATTATACCAAAATATTCCTCGTACATCATTGGGGCCCAGCTCCAAGATGGACCAAGATTTAATTGTTTCTGTACATGGAACAGTGGTGAAAGTGATGTATTGTTATATCATGGTGAACTGGATGGTATAAAATTCAATCCATGAGATAAATAATTGTCATATGATGAATAATCTCTTTGGGGAAGTCCCCACAACATCTGCATGTCCATATAAGACAAAGTACAAACCACTATTTCATGTCAAAGGGTAACAATATACATTAATGGTCCAACTAGGTGGTGATGGTAACAATGCTCCAAAATTACACTCTATTATCTTATGTAGAGGTAGAGAATGGAATTGGATATGAAAAAGATGACTACACTACATGACCGTGTAATGAAGCCAAATAATCCTCCAAATGTATATACTAGATTATGGAATCTAAGATAATGTGGATATCAACCTCTAGGATGGTGAATTTTACCCAACAGGGACCTTTTCTAAGCTCTAAAATAGATGACTAGGAGAAGGATCAATAATAGAGTTCCTTTAGTCTTAATAACCTAAGATAAAAATGGGATTAATGATTACCTAGATCATCAATGATTTTTCATTGGGTTTTAATAAATCATCATTAATCTCTAGGATTACTATTTAGTACAAGAAAATTTTTCAATAGAAGATGTACCATTATAATGGTTGGAATTATAGTGAGGAGGACCACCTTCAGAGTTTTATGGGATACGGGTAGGAGTTCTATATTGATTGATGTTGGAGTGAGGATGAAATCCTCTTGAACTTTTATGATTGTTTGGAGGGCATCCACTTTATATTATGACATCACAATGAAGGCCTTATATTTTTTCTAAGTGAACATGGTGAGGACCTCCTTGTTGATTTTTTTAGAGTAGGGAGGACCTCAAATTTTATAGGTTGTGGCACGGGGAGTAAATTAACAATGGTAAATATGGACATGGGGAGAATATCTATGTTGATAGGTGATATAATTGGGAGAACATAAGTACTAATAATTGATTGAGTGGGGAATACCTCCACTATGGTGGGATCTTGAGTGGGGAGGGCCTCCATTAGAGCTGGGAACAGTAAGATGTTGAACATCGCACTAATGGCTGATGACAATGGGAGACCTTCATATCTGGAACTACAATAATAAGGATGTCTTTAAAATATTATTTTCATGATGTGTATATAGCCTTAAAAATGTATATGTATAGAAACATTGATAGGACATCCATATTGGTTTTGATAGTATGGTGGACCTCTCATATGGCTATAAACTGAAAAAGGTAGGGAATCCATTATGAGTCTAATTATCATAGAATGACACTTGAAGGATGATAGGGATTATAAAGGTTTTTAGATTCAACCCAAACCACATGTTATGATGTTGAGATATCGATACCAAAAGGGTTTCTAGGATTTCAAGCTCTGTGGTAATAAGGATCTAGAGGAGTATGTAGGTAGTAGTAGGGACCACTAGAGTTGTGTAAGATGATGCCCCCTCATAGACATCATATTGGTCTTGGGACCATTTATGGAGTAATTTTGGTCAGACTGGGTCTATAATAATATGGGAATAGTGCACATGTTACTCGGCCTGAAAGACTGGTCCTTGGTGGGATTGATGTGTCCTAGTCTGTGCCCTCCTAGGTGTCTCCAATGCTGTATTCTTTACCGTGGTGAATTGGGCATCCCCAAACCCCTTGGAATATGGGGAGTGAGTATGAGTATTTATCTAGGAAGAGTTCACCAAAGAGGTTCATCATTGGAGAGTGGAGTTGTGTCTCCCGTAGCAGGCCATGGAGGGTCTATTTCGGCAAGGTACAAAGGCTTTCAGGTAATAGAGAGCCATATCAATTTTGGGAATGACCCCCTATTTCTCTTACCATGTTAATGCTGTGCATATCACTAAACATTGGATAATTTAATAGTGTGATTTGGTGTGTGGATTCCTAGTAGTTGATGACAAAGAAGACATAACGGTGGGGGTGGGGTCATGCTGGATTTGTAAATTGATGATTCTATTACCCCAACACCAGAGGGAATTGGGTGATTAGTTTCCTGATTCTTAGTTCATAAAATGAATGATGTTTTATATTTAAATGGAGATATAATAAATTCAATGCACAGTTACCTAGTTTCATCCAAACTTCCATGGTTGGAGAGAGAAAGAGAGGTTTATGCTGAAGATAGTGTAGACCCGAATTCCCAACGTTCAAATGCACAAATTTCATATCAGTTCCACATCATGGACACTGATTTTGTAGTTGGTACCTATAATAGATAACTGGATTCAATTACATTATTAGTTTTTGAGATTATTTCCAATATGTACAATCCCCATAGTCGAAGGGAGATCTATTTTTTTGGTTCACCATTTCTATTTATAATAGTTTCACTATGGCACACAAAAATGAGTTTTATTTTCAATTGATATTTCATTTTTATAGTTCATTCCATTATTCCATAGGTAGGTCGAATCCACCAATTTCTCAGTGATGTATGCCCTTGATCAAAATGGGATGATTTGATGTTGGTTCTTCTGTCCATAGATATCTCTTTAGAATATATTTCCTAGTTCGGGTCTCCCTCATATTTTAATACTTCTTTTTTAAACTCATTTCAAGTGCCATGTCATGTTGGATTCCTATTAATTATTTTTCATTTATTTGGACATTCCATGTATTCCAGATAGGGAATAAACCTTCATCTTGGGGAGTAGTCACATTGGGAATCATAGATATGTCTAGATGGTGGAACATTGACCACCTATATTCTTCTACATTTGATGAAATCTAAAAGAGGAATCTCTATCATGGATCCCAAGGCATCCAATGTCAAAAATGGAGTTTTTGATGCTAGAGGAACATAATATTAGTTTTTCCTCAGTAATATCATGCATAACATAGGTTAGTTGTGTGACAAGTCATGAGTTTAACATCTTGTACATATGGAGAGAGGACTATTAGAATGCCCAGTGGAAGATGATCAAGAATATACATCCCTAGTAGGGATTCCATTTATGGATTATCATATTGACGGTCTAAGAGGAATTTAGAGACTTACATTGTAGGATTTTTTCCTAAATGGAATATATCACACCATAAGGATGATTTGGACACCATTGAAGCTGTATGGGGGAGGTATGCCTGTATTAGGGGAGCACAATAAGATACCATTGGTTGGGATTGATACTCTCTGTGATGCCTCAAGTAACCCATAGGGGATTCTTCCTCCATGAAGGGTATATTCCTTCAGGAATAAAATCCCCTCCTTGGGTGGAGATATTTAAGATCAAGGGGAAATTAGTTTTATGATGATCTAGAACATTTAATGAATCATTATTCATTTGGTTTGTGTAGCTAATGTGATTCCCAATTTTGGAGATCATAAGTCAAATATTCAGGGTATTCATTTGTTAAATGTGGAATGAAGTGAGTAATTATAGGCATAGGGGACTTTTGAATCTAGGTGATATTATTAAAATCAAAAGTGGGTTATGAGAATGTTCAAGGCTATTTCAAACTTTAGGAGAACACTTTGAACATTCATCACAGCCACAAGTCACAATTTTAGTCGTGGTTTGTTTTTCCAATACATTTCTTGTTCGTGTTGAATGTGTGACATCTATATAATGTATTTTTGAGAAAGACCCATAAATTATTTCGTGGCTCCGTTCATGCTTCAATATACCTCCAACTAGTAATAACCTTCTCCACTAACCCCATGGATCATATTATGGCACCAATACTATTGTAATAGAATGTTTTTTCATAAGAATATTCATGTCTAATGGGTGAATATTTACGTTCTCATTACATAGAGTATTTCTTGAAAATCATTTCAATGGTATCTATGTAGGACACCATTTCAACTAGAGGATTGAGACTATATTATCCATTTAGTATACACCCTATACCTAAAATACTTCTTTGGAATTATATAGAATTTTGTTTATATAAAAACAATACTATATCTGGTTGTCAATCCATCATGCTACTTTTTAGGTCAACTAATATATTTTTTAAAAACTAACTAATAATTTAAAAGCACAATGAAATCGATGAAATAAATTTTTGGAATAATATTTTTCTAATGGATTTTATTTATTTTTTTAATATAATTTTATTTTATCCCTTTGTATGTATTATTATCATTAGGTTGATTTAAATTAAATGTTTAACCATGTTTTGATTAAATAATTTCACATAATACACTAATTAATTGTAACATATATGGATTATTCTTACTTAAATTCCATATCTATATGATACTCATAAAAAATCAATAATATAAAATAAAAAACCATGGATAAGGATAAATAAATATGTGGCATAATCATAAGATTTAGATAACAAGTTTATTTTTGGGTAAAAATGAAACAAACAAAAACCATACAGAAAAAACGTTTTCTGTTGTCCTTGAGTGTAGATGTATAATTCCACTGCAATCCAGTTTATTTTGTAAGATAATTTATCCTCAATCCCATATTGAAATAATTACATGCATATGAGATATTAATCATTATTAATATATTACTTTACACACAGGTGAAGTGAATTGAAACAGTGGTTTACATGAATGAAACAACAACCATATAGACAGATACATAACAAGGATAGATGGATGAATTATATACCATATTTCTGAATCAATATTACTATTTTAAAAAATAAAATAATTAAATAAAATAAAACCACACCCACACACAAGTAGGAATAATATACCAATCTTACAATTATGCAAAAAATCAACATCTAAAACAACTTTCTTGTTATTATTTCAATTAAAAATTTATTAAGTTGAAACACGCAGAAATTAATTTGATTAATTATATAATGAAATAACTATTTCATTTTTACCTTAATAGCCAATATTAATGTCCCAATGACTCACATCCCCAATGTTTTTAAATCAAAAAACAAAAAAAATAATATTGAGTAAAAATAAGTATAAAACATTTACATTGAATAAAAATGTTCAGTACTTGGTCAAGTTAACATATATTTTTATATTATATATAGTTTTTTCACATGACATATTACATAAAAATCATGGGTAATAATTTCACCTCATTTTCTATCAATAATTGAAACATATGATAGATAAAAATTATATAAAAATTATATATTTAAGGCACTAACATTATATATTATTTATTAAAAAACATAGGACTTATAGTTCCAAATTTACAAGAAATTAATTTAGTGTTTTATATAATATTAAAACAAATAAACTATATATTAATTTCACTAATTGTCTCCCTAACACATATTTATGAAGTTTAATATAGTAATTAGTTAAATTTTGTATTATGTATAATAAAAATAGGATACACACCCTGTACATGTAGATACATGTTGTGTACTTATCTTCTCCAATTGTACGATATATATGACTAGGGAAAGGGTGTACCTAGTTTCAATCATTTTTATTGTGAACAACATGCATATAAGTCATAAGTAATGTTACTTCATTGTTACCTAAAAACTATAATGTGAATATCATGTAAAAATATACACAATGTGTATTGGATCCGTATTTTCCACCCTGAGAATGCATTAAATACAACACACGAAAGAAAGTTACATGAACTAATATATCGAAAAACATGTTCATGTCTAGCCCGATCAATACATCATGTGAATGTAATGTAGTCTTTCTGTATTTGTTGGAAAAAAATCCAAATTTCTCATGGATCAAGCTGGGGTAGTGTACATGGGTACATGAAACATACCTTTAAACTAAATTTTATGTACTATTATGGTATTTGATAAGAATTATAAGTATATATAGATTGGGATTTCAAATATTTACGACTAAATCATCATTATATGAGTGAAAATGGATAATTTAATAAAATAAATTGAATGTATTATTTAATTAATGGATATTTAAAAATAAACGTAACTTTTAATCATTTAAAATGAAAAAATAATATATAATAATGAATATGAATGCAAAAACTCTAATGACACATGAAGATTCTGATCATTGTGGTGGTTCATTCTGGGAAATATATAACTCAAATTATTTTTTAATTTATTTATAATGCATGATATAATTGAAAAAGTCTCGTCAAGGAAAATGAATTAATTAAACTATTTGTTTACATTTACACATTAACCAATAATAGAGGATCTTTTTCAATGTAAATTTTTAATTATTTTGAATTATATAAAATAACACAATCACGAGAATTATTTAATCAAATATGTGGTAGATTAACAGAAAATATTTTGGAATACATTAATTTTTATTTGATGTTACAGTGATTAAATACCACTAATAGTGGTCTATATATTCAACTTTCGATCTAAAATCATTGTCAATAGTACTTTAGTTACATGCACGATGATACTGATTATCTTCAATTGATCTCATTGATTGCCACAATAATCCTTTTTTCCATAAAGGATGAAATCATTGTATTTCTATCTAGAAATCATGGATGATAAATTTTAATTCACTAATTCTTGAGAGAAACTCTGTAGATTTTTAGGGTTGAGACAAGCCTCCAATGAGGAAGGTGGAATAGTTGAGCATTGAAAACGACCTACCCGATCATAATTGATATAACAATGGATATATGGTTTTAACACAAAGCTATTATAATAATTTACAGATAAAAGGACCATAATCATACATTAATCCTTTAAAATACCACATGAAATGAAAAATAAGAAAATTCATTCTCAAGGTATGTATTAACATTAATGATGATAAATATCATTATATGTCCTAGTAAATTAATATTTTACATTAGCACCAAAACAGTTTAATCTCATCTGCCGTAATATTTGTTGAATTATCAGATAAAAATTTAAACCCAATATTATTTATTCAAAAAATAAATATATTATTATAATATTCATATCCGTGTAATTAAATATTTACATTTAATATTTAAATATTATAATTATAAAAATGTTTTATTCCCTATACTATAGAATAAAATTTATTCAGATAAAAAATTGAATTAGAATATAGTATATATTAATATTTATTCTATGTGTTTTTCCCTCCTGGATTTTTACTTCGCTCTATTAATAAATAATACACATTGTTCACTAACAACATTTAGAAACTTGTAAATATAGGTATGAGAAAGAATGTAATGTAATTATTTCAAAAACCACATGAAATTTACCACATTGTGTATATATACTGAAATTTCACTACATTATTTATTTCATTATTTTCAATATAATGATCCAGGCCACACAACCCAAGGATCAATAGGTTAGTATTTTTTCAGATACTAGTCATGAAATACACTAAGTTAAGCCTAATTTACACAAAATTTATTTTAATATATATAATGTGCTATTGGGTCAATTTAATCCTGTGAAACATCACTTGAAAACATAAGGATAAATATTAAAAGGGTGATATATATATACCAGTATGGGATGATAACAATAAATCATAAAGGAAAATATTAATTATGAGGAATGTGGAATATCATTTTAACATAAAGGTTTAAATAAGATATAATAACAGAGAAAAATTGAATGGGAATATGTTATCCTATGGTGATGAAGTGATATGAATGTGGTAAAAATATAAAACATGATTTCCTAATTATAATAAAATGATATATTAGAGTTTAATATAATAGATTTTTCTGTTGAATGCTCATGCAACATACATGGTATCTCATGAGATGAAACCACTGCTAAATTCATTGAGGGGATACATAATTAAAGGAAACCTCATTATATTCGTAATGTATTTTGGAATATGTTTTCCACATGTTCAAATAAAACATATAACATAATGCATATGAAAATCCAATGAAAATGAAATGAGTTAAATTGTATTTTTAGTGCATAAAAATGGAATTTCATAAATATTCACATAAATGTTGTTATTAAATATTCCATTGATCACAATAAATCAGATAAAAATAAATGGTCGGTAATATAATATTCATGTTAAATGAAGACATATAAAATGTGGATAAGTAGGTTTGGAAATGATCTTTTTAAGTGGGGTCTTAAGAAAAAAGTAATGAGTCTTTAAATATAATTAAAGAAAAATTATTTCCATAAAAACGCCAAAATTGTTTTCCATATACAAATGAACATTTTTTGAAAACAAATAAGTTTAAAATATTTTTATTATTTTCTAAATTGAATGAGGGAATAAATATGGATGTTTTCTATAATTTACCATTCATGGTGAAATAAATTGAGAATTAACCCTTGAAATATTTTATATACCTAACACAGAATGGTTAATTATAGAGTTTATATATAACTATCACATACTTACAATATAAAAAATAAATAAATGTTAAACATAGAGTGAAAATGTGTGTTTTATGGTGAAAATTCATAACATAAAATATGATAGGGTGGTTTACGATATCCAGTACCTCATGTATTTAAAATTATTTGTACAATCATCTAACATTCAGAATATTCAAATTAAATTTATTAAATTCTTATTTGATAACATTTTTAACATATAGTAATATGATTAATTACTATTCTATTCTTTTTGATTAAAATTATTTTTTAAAATATTATAATTTTTTTAATCTCATGAGGGTGTTCTATCAATGGTTCAAAATCCACAATAATTTGTGAACATTAATGGATGTTATTGTAAAATTTCACAATAAATACAAAAATTAATTAAAATTATATTCATTTTTTTCTATAATTATAAATGGATTCAAATATACACATGTTTTTTTATATGGATGTTTCCTATAATATAAATGTTATCATTTCAAGATTAGTTCACTTCTATATTTTAAATGTTCTTAATGAAATTTTTTTTTCCTTCATGAAATTATTATCTATGTTTTTAAAAAGACTAAATATGTTATAATATACATTTTATTATCATTTTTTAACCATTTTTATAAGGTCCCATACTTAATCATTACATAATCTTTATTTTAGTCAACAATTCACAATGAGGATCTTTTCTAGTTTAGATTTTTAGATAATGAGGTCATATATATTATATTAAATATTAAAAAAATACAAATTATACACTTCTATTCATTTTCCATTTTTTTAATAAAATAAAGACTCTAAAAAAATAAACATGCCTAGTTCAATTTTTAGATAGCATGCCTTTTCCTTGATCCCATCCTTAACCCTGTTCAACTTTAAGTCCTATGAAAATAATTTCAAAACATTGGATGACCATAAAAATCTCAGTAAGGGATATAAAATAAGGAATGTAAACATTAACCCCTCAATAAATACAAATCAATGAAACCATAATTTTCAATCATTACATACCTTCTGAAATCATAATATTTACGAATAACACATAGTAATCATTAATCATTATGGTGACATGAGGAATAAATATCATACTTATATTGTATCTATCATAGCTATAGAGCGAGTCACATTTGGAATACCCATCAATGTATATTCCCTAAATATCATTGGAGAAACATTAATGTTCACCTCTGTCAGGTTACCTAATACATTGGAGAGCTATCTCGGGCTCACCCACCATAGGTTTATCATGGAACCCCCATATACATAAAAATTTCCCAAGAACTATGACATAAGAATAACACATAACACAACCAAAAAGTAAATATAATATTTCCACCATTCAATTAAATTTTATCTGTTCAAGATATTGACATAATAAATCATTTTAAATGAGATATTTAAACCATTAAAAAATTATGTTTTTGAATAAATGTGCCTCATACCACATTGAAACTTTTAAAGGAATTAAATTTTAAAAAAAATTATTCCACATAAATAACACCTTAAAACCATTTTTAAAACATGGACATTAATGATAATGATTTAGAAGATTAAATATTTAAAACATTTAAACAACATTTTAGTTAGAGTCCCATTCTAATTGAGAAAATAATTGGGAAAAAATAACTAAATAATAAGAATAAATCAAACTTATAATATCATGAGAATAATGATAATAATGATATAATGTATAAAATTTCATTGTATACACCATATAAAATTGAATTTGTGTATAACAACAAATAAATCTCAATGGAATGAAAATTGATACAAAGTCCCCTGCAAAGATCATATCCTTAGATTAAGGAAAAATCAATGACATAATTATCTATCAAAAATAATAATACACCCAATATAGGTGGATATTTACTGAAAAAAAATCATAGGTTATTCACCTATATTCATAACATGACATAATCTTGATGTAGAAGTTTAACCCAAAGAATTGAAATTTGGTTAATAAGTTTTCTTACAGAAATTTGATAGCCTAACGACGTGACATTAAAATTCAAAAAATGAGTTCATGAGAGAGAAAAGGACATATCATCACATGGAAATAAAATTTAAAGAAATAAGGATATATAATAATAAATCCCAACATAACAAAAATTGAAATTCAAAAGACATAATATAAAAGAAGAATTTGATTATAAGAGACGAGCGAATGGTTCACTTAAAAGATCTTATTGTTAAATTAATGATAAATAAATGATATAATTACGTTTGTAGAATATAAATACACCCAATATAATTTTATATAAATTGTAAAAAAATCATAGGTCATTCTCACATATTTATATCATGACATAATCAATAAGTAGAAGTTCAACCTAGTGAATGGAAATTGGGTAAAGAAGTTCCCTTACCTCATATACAACTTTTCTTTTATGTTCCTTTTTCATCTTGAATAATAAACATAATTTAATTTATACTTAATTAAGAACATTTTTAATTATTATTAATAATTTTATATAACTTATTACCTTTCTATAACTATTTGTTAATTATTTTAGTTTATATCAGACATTTGGTCAATGTTCGGAACTTTAGTCAAACATGAACTTGTTATAATTACAAATTGTCAATGTGGTCAGAATTTAATTATCTCTAATATTATATTCATGATTTAGATATCATATATATCATATATATTAATTGTATATGTATTTATAATATTTAATATCATTTAGAGTTACGAAATGAAACACACTGTTCATGGAGACGGTAAGTCGTACGTACAAATGAACGTTACTTTCATTTCAATTTTATATTTAAAGTAATGAAAACATAATAATACATAGGTATATTATAATTCATGTTTAATATAATATGATATATACATTACATAATTTCTTTAACTCCATCCTTTATATGTTCCATGTATGTCATAAACGAATAATATCACCTTGAGGAGGCAGTAGTCTGCACTTCCTCAAATGAAATTATCGTGTTTACCCAATATGGAAAACATAAATGTATTTATGTAAATAAAAATAACCGAATAATATAGAAAACATAAACATAATATATATCATATATTAATACAGTTCCATCATAATGTCCACCATGAGAGGCGGTTTGAGATATTTGAACAATCACGGTTTCATGAGGCAGTAGGTTTTCATCCACAAAAACTGTATGTTCGTATCAATAAGATGGTGGTGTGTGTACGTTTAGCAAAAATAATTCTAATAACAACAACCTAGTATATTTTGGATGCTTTTTTTCATAAAATAGAGGAATAAAAAGATTTTATGGGGTTGTAGAAGTAAAATAAATGAAAAGAACATAAGATGAGACATTACCTTTAAATAGGGTAACTTCCATTGGTTTGAACCAAAAGGTTTACTTGATGTGACTTCTGCCTAAGGTGAGGCTTATAGGAGGAAAATAGGGATTTATGGAGATTAATTGGGTATAGTTTGTATTAGCCAAGGGTCTTGAGAAATTTGATTAATGGGTTATAAATGGTGTCCTTCTATAAGGGGTATGGGGGGTTCTTTAGGAATTTTTAAAAATGTTATTTTATTATAAACATTTTTTCAGTTTAGAAAAGTCCAAATCATATTTATGTAGAATATAAGATGACCCATGTTCAAAATAAAGTCATCCAATATGAATTTTACATGTTTTGGATATTTTTTTATCATTTTTAATCTTATTTATTTATATATGTTATTAATGAGGTAAACACTGCATCATTATTAAGTCATAAATAATTATATTTATTTGATTTATAAAAATTACAAAAAAAACGTGATGTAAGAAATATTTTATATTATTAATGAATATTTATAGTCTAAGAGATAACTTATATAACCCCATGTAAATATTTATTTACTAAAAGATATTTGTTTATGTCATTTTTTACTTTATATTAAATTAATTAACAAAAAGTGTCATAATCACTCTTAAGTCCCTCCATGGGGTCCAAAAATAGACCCATGTATTTCGATGGTCGTAGATGACTCAACCAATAAGTTTATTACAAGTGTTAAGATAATTTTATATTGTTATGATATTCATTTTATCTAGAATTACCATATTTACCTTTAACCATGGTTAATAAAAGTCAAAAGTTATTATTCACCAAAAAAATATGTAATCTTATTGAACCAAATTTTACTTAATAATAACCACCATGTATGTTGGATTTTCAAAATTCAATTCATAGAAGCGGTAAAATTTAATTTAATGGAAAAGTGTGTTTTTAACTAATACTCAGTATTTTCACTATTCATCAAAAATTGAAGGTTTTGAGAAAAATACCAAAAATTTACCCTATGCTATATTTGATATTAAAAATTAAAAAATAATGTCTATTTTAACAAATTCAAATCATAGATGTTTCATTAATTAATTTAAAATTAATTCCCTTTGTCAAAACAAAATGCATGTTTTTATGAAATAACAAATATCAAATGATTGAAACTCTATTATGTCTAATTTAAATGTGAAATTAATTCCAATGACCAACATTGGATTAAATGGTAAAATTATATTTAATTACACATTAAATCCAATTAAAAATATAATATAACCATATAAATAAATTAGATTAAAAGTCTTTTTTGAAATAAAATACAATATTTTTCACTGTTTATTAAAAAAATGAATTTTATCAGAAATATACCAAAAATGTACTCAAAGTAATTTTTGTTGTCTTTATTCTAAGGAATAATTTTATTTTATCAAATATAACATATAAAAGTGACAAATACTATACTTAAATATGTTTCTATATTAAAACGCGGTAAATCAAACTTTCAAAGAATATTAAACTATTTGTGCTTAAAATTGGATTAATTCACATATTAAGACTCTAATTTGTATTGGATAAATGTAAAAACATTTAACAAACATGTATAATCATATTTTAGTTATTTATTTTCATTCCCACCAATAGAATAGCTATGTGTTAACTACCATTTAAAATACTAATAATATTATATCAATTTTTCAGTATAACTCAATGTTGTATGCAACGTAAGATTTCAAAGAAAGCCATTGTTGTGTAGCAGGTATGACATTGAAAATTGCATCCCCTTTAAATAAAAATTAATATTTAATTTAAAAATCATAATAAATTCAAATATTTTATATTCTTGATTTACATGGGATGTTACTTCCTTCCCCCTTTTGGAAATTGCATCCTCACAATTTTAAAATTTTTCTCATAAACATCATTTAAATTCCCACATACGAAAAAGTGTAAAAAACAACCACTTTAAGAAAACTAAAAGAAATACAAAGGTTACCCAAGATACCCCATACTAGGATTCCATATAGGAAAACATGTATATGGAAGAGAAAACAGAACATCGTGTTCTGATTGAGGGTGATAGAAAACATGGTTATGAAAAGGCTAACAGCCAAAAAATCTCAATAATGTGATGTGATAAATGGTCTTTGATTACCTAGTAGGAAACACAACCCGACAATGTTTTTATTTTATGTTCCTTTCCATAAATTTGAGGAATTTATTTTTGAGTATAACTAAGAACATAAAGAAACACACTTACGTGTCACGTATACTTTCATTATTTACTAAATTTCTACCACAATATCATCATTTATCCAAAAGATGAGTATTCAAAAAGACTTGGTCACATCAAAAGAACAAGAATCAACTTATAGATAATAAAAAGATCTATGAAAGATGAACCATATATTTCCATTGCCTTTAGACATTAACAAAAAACAAAAAGGTCAGTACAAGATCACATAATCTCCAAAAAGGATAATCCTTTTTTGAAATAAATAATACTCTTAATCTCTATAATTCAACAAAAAAATACCAAATGTTCAGAAAATACCATTAAATAAACAATTTTCCTTAAAATTATTCAAAAATAATCCAAACTGTTGGGAACCTGAAACTCAAAATAATTTAATCACATAGTCTTATATTGTAAATCTTAAATTTTATCTCCAAATAACATCAAATAATCATAGAGTCCCATACTGATGTGTAGTTAACCAAATCATATATTCTCTATTTTAGATTAATCATTTCCATAAATAACCCAAATCACTATAGGTATATAATAAAAAAATATATTCTTCCAAGATAAACATTCAACCATTATTCCACAAATGAAATCACATAGAATTCTATTTTTAAGCATATTTTGTTTTCCCAAAATAGATAAAGTATTCCAAAATAACCTTTATCACTTAATCACCAAATCATTTTCATATTATAAGGATATCCATTTTATAAAACAAAGGTTCCCAAAATTATTTTATTCTTGATACATAAAATCATTTAGGTATAAATAATAATTCATATTTATGAGCTTTTTATAAAACTCAAAATAAACTCTACCATGTTTTATCTTCAATGGTTTTCTTATACCTCCCATTTTCAAACCAACTCATTATGACCCCAACACCTTAATTCATGAAGTCTTATATATATTGTCATTTTTTTATTCCACCACCATATGATAAAATAAAAATATCCCCAAAAAAGAAAGACCATCATACCTTGATCATGGTGTGCATATGGTTTCATCATCATCTTGTTCTCATAGGTAGAAGGTCCATGCATTGAAACAATGATTTAGAGATCCTTAAAATCATTTGATTCATTCATCCAAATACACCTTGTACAACTTGGGTCATATTGGTGTTCGCAAAAAACAATTTTGGAAAATAATCATGTATGAAATATAATCTCAAAACATCGGATAAAACTTGATTTTTCTATAATATTCTGACTAAGTTTGAGTTGAAACATTCAATAAGTGGTCATTTTAATATACTATATGTATGTGATGAGAGAATACATTTTAAAATAAAATATAAATATATTGCACAAGGGTCTTCTTCTTCAGCACCTTTTTCAAAATCATAGTAATCTTCAAAACCTTGTGATAAGGTAAAATATTTAAAAATCCCTTGAAAAAATTTAACTTTCTTTAAAATATTAGAATATTATGAAAATAGGATTTGATTAAATACAACCCATGATCCATGATGATATCATTTTATAGTAGAGTTTTTTGATATCTGAAACAATTTCTTACAAGTTAGTTGTATGTTATAAAATGTTTCACAATAATCCGAGCATGACTTTGCAATAATTATTGCAAGTAAGTCATCAGGAAGAGATTGGAATGTCATTTGAGATCCTCCCCTTCCATCTGTAATTGAATTTCCTTGATCTAAAAAAGTAATAAAACATGGATTTAACTAATATATAGACATAGGGACTAACTATGTGGTTAATGAAAACTCTTAATCCCCAAAGCTGTCTAAGCTGACCTTTGATACCAACTACAATGACCCAACCATAAACATTACATAATCTTGAGTTAATTCAAGAATTCACATTCATGATATTTTATGGTTTAGAGTTTTATAGAATTAGCCCATAACTATTATATTACATCTTAAAAAATTATAAATTAGACACTTCTACTCAGTTTCCATTTCTTTCATTAAATAAAAAAATAAAAAAAAGAAACATGTCTAGTTCCATGTTTTAGACAACATGACTTTTCCTTGATCCCATCCTTGACCCTATTCATATTTAAGTCCAATAAAATTAATTTCAAAAAATGTTATGAGCCTAAAAATATCATTAAGGGTTATAAAATAAAGAAAGTAAACAGTAACCCATAAATAATTACATATCAATGAAACCATATTTTTTCAATCATAACATACCTTCGGAAATCATAATTTTGATGTATCACACATAGTAACCGTGAATCGTATAGGTAACATGAGGAATCCATATCATACATAAATTTTATATATCACATCTACAGAGGGAGTCACATTTGGAATACCCATCACAGTATATTCCATAAATCTCTTAGGAGAAACATTAACATTAACCTCGGTTATGTTACCCAATGTATTGGAGAGCTATCTTAGGATCACCCGCCTTAGGTTTATCACGGAACTACCCGTATACATAAACATTTACCAAGAACCATAACATTAACATAACACATAAAACAATATTAAAGGAAATATAACATTTCCACATTTCAATAAAAAGATTTCAATTCAAGATATTGACATAATAAATACAATTTAAAAGAGATATTTCAAACATTTAAAAAGAATATTTTTGAATCCAAGTGTCCCATACGACTTTAAAACATTTAGATGAATTATCATTTAATAAAATTAAAGTTCTCATAAAAAAATATTTAAAACCTTTTTGAAAACATGGGCATTAATGATAATAATTTAGAAGATTAAATATTTAAAACATGTAAAAAATGTTTTAGTTAAATAGTCCCTTTCAACTTTAGAAAATACTTGAATAAAAATAATTAAATAATATCATTAAACAAAACATACAATATCATGAGTATAATAAGACTAATGATATAATATATAAAAGGGTGGTATATAAACTATAAAAAAGTGAATTGGTATATAACAAAAAATAAGTCCCAATGGAATGTAAATTTATACAAAATCCCTTGCAAATATCATATCATTAGATTAAGGAAAAATCAATGACATAATTATGTGTAAAAAATAATAATAAACCCAATATTATTGGATATTAAGTCTAAAACAATCTGAGGTTTTTCACACATATTCATAGCATTCCATAATCCAGACATATATGTTTAACCCAAAAATTGAAATTGGTTAATGTAGTTTTCTTACAGAAATCCGACAGCCAAACAGTGTCACATTAAAATTCAGAAAATGATTTGATGGTATAGAAAAGGACCTCTCATCACATGGAAATTAAATGTACAGAAATAAGGATATAGAAGAACATGTCCCAACATCATAAAATGTAAATTCAATGGATTTAAAATAAAAGAAGCCTTTTATTAGAAGAGAGGAGTGAATGGTTCCCTTAAAAAGATTGTATCATTAAATTAAGGATAAATAAATGACATAATTATGTGTGAAAAATATAAATACAACCAATATAAGTGTATATCAAGTGTAAAAAAACTGTGGTCTCTCACACATACTTATATCATGACATAATGAAGAAGTAGAAGTTCAACCCAATGAATGGAAATTGGGTGATGAAATTCCCTTACCTCGTGTCCAACTTATCCTGTATGTTCCCTGTTCATCCGGAATAATAAACAGAAGTTAATTTATACTTACTTAAGAAATATTTTAATGTTTATTATTCCTTTTATATAACTTATTACCTAGATATAACAATTATTTAATTATTTTAGTTCTTATCGAACATTTGGTCGATGTTCGGAACTTTAGTAAAAAATGAACTTGTTATAATTACAAATTGTCAATGTAGTCAAAATTCCATTATCTCCAGAATTATATTCATGATTTAGATATCATATTTATCATTTATATCCATTTTTATTTATTTATAATATTCCATATCATTTGGAGTTAAGAAATGAAATTCAATGTTCATGGAGACGGTAAGTCGTACGTACGCATGAACGCTAATTTCACTTCTATTTAATATTTAATGAAAAAAAATGATTAATACATAGGTATATTATAAATATAGTATAATATCATGTGATATATATGTTACATAATTTAATTAATTTCATCCTTTATACATTTCATGTATATCATAAATGAATCATGTCACCTTCACGGGGTGGTAGTCTGCACTTCCTCAACTGAAATTATCGTGTTTACCCAATATGGAAACCATAAAGGTATGTTTGTAAATAATAATTACAGAGGAATATAGAAAACATAAACATATTATATATTATATATAAATATAGTTCCATCACAATGGCCACCATGAGAGTCGGTTAATGATATTTGAACAATCATCGTTTCTTGAGGCAGTAGTTCGTCGTCCATAGAAATAGTATGTCTGTATCCATTAGATGGAGGTGTGTGTAAGTGTATCCCAAATTATTCTCATAAAAATTACCTAGTATATTTTGGATACTGTTTTGTTTATAAAATAATGTAATAAAAAGAATTTAGGGGGTTGGAGAAGCAAAATAAAAATAAAATAACTAAAGAGGTGGCATTACCTTTAAATCGGGTAACTCCCTTTGGTTTGAACCAAAAGGTTTACTTAAAGTGCCTTATGTATAAGGTAAAACATCTAGGAGGAAGATAGGGATGCAGGGATGTTAATTAGGAAGATTTTGGACGATCCAAGGGGCTTGAAGAGTGTGACGAATGGGTTAGAAGAGGTGTCCTTTTATAAGGGGGAGGAGGGGCTCTTTAGGAATGTTTGAAAATGTTATATTATTATAAAATTATCCTTGGTTACAAAATGTCCAAAACCCAGTAAAGTAGAATTTAATATGACTCATGTTCTAAATAAAATCATCCAGTAATAATTGAACATGTTTTTCATACTGTTTTAACATTTATAATCTTATATATTTAAATATTTTATTATTGAGTTAAACACCACATCAGTATTGTGTCATAAATAATTTTATTATGTGATGTCTAAAAATAATAAAAAAATACCATGATGCTGGAAATACTTTTACATTTCAAAATAAGATTTATATTTGAGGATATAACTTATATAACCTCATGTGAAAAATAATTTACTTAAAGATATTTGTTTATGTCATTTTTGTTATTACTTTACATTAATTAAAATATTGTGTCATAATCACTCTTAAGTGCCTCCATGGGTTCCCAGAACCTGCCCAATGATGCCCATGGTCGTAAATGAGTCATCCAATAAGGATAAAAGAAGTGTGAAGATAATTTTTTATTATTATAATATTCCTTTTTACTTGAATTACCTTATTTATCTTTAACCGCAGTAAATAAATGTCAAAAGTTACTATTCATCAATAATAATTTCCATCTTATTGAACCACATTTTACTTACTGAAAAAAACTATGTATGTCGTATTTTTGAAATTTAATTCATAGAAATGGTAAAATTTTATTTAAATGAAAAATTATATTTTTTAACTTCTAATCAATATTTTTACAATTCATCAAAAATGATTGCTTTCAAATATATAGAAAAAATTCATCCTAAGCTATATTTGATATTATAAATTCAATATTGATATATATTTTACCAAATTTAAATCATATAAGTTTCATTAATTAATTTAAAATTAATTCCCATTGTCAAAAAAAAGTGTGTTTTTTAGGAAATAATAACTTTCAAAAGATTGACACTTGTTTATGTACAATTTCAATATAAAATTACTTCCAATGACCAAAATAAGAAAAAATGGTAAACATATAATTTAATTACACTATAAAACCAATTAAAAAGGTAATCTAACTATATAAAAAATTTTATTGAAAGGCGGTTTTGAATTAAAATACAATATTTTTTACTATTCATTAAAAAATGAATTTTATCAGAAAAGTACCAAAAATTTTAACAAATTAAATTTTGATGTCTTGGTTGTAAAGAAGAATTTATTTTGTCAAATATAACATTTAAAAGTGAGAAAAAATGATTTAATGAGGGTTCATCATTAAAAGGCAGTAAATCAACATTTTAAAGAATATTAGACTATTTTTGCTTAGAATTGGATTCATTAACCATTAAAGCCTCTAACATTTTATGGATAAATGTAAAAACATTTAAAAAAATGTATAATCATATTTTAGTTGGTTCTGTTTATTCCCACCAATACAACATCTATGTGTCATCTACCATTTAAAATAATAATATTACTATATTATTTTTCAGTATAACTCAATGTTTTGTGCGACGTAAGATTTTAAAGAAACACATTTTTACGTATCGGGTAAGCAATCAAACATAGCATCCGCTTTAAAGTAAAATTAATATTTAATTCAAAAATATTACAAAATTTTAAAATGTTATATTATTTATTTACCTGGGATGTTACAATAATATTATTTATAAAACCATTCATTATGGTGGTGGTGGAAAAAAAATGTTTCCCATGGTGGGATGGAAACAATATAAACATGTGTGACATTTAAATTTATGTGAAGTTTAATAGTGGTTATATAATTGATATTCCATTCATATAATAACATCTTTTTATGTTTTTAATAATTATTTCATTTTAAAACATGTATAAATTATATTTTAGGATGTATAAGATGAAATGATTTTATTAAAAATCAAATGAGTTTATGAACTCCTCATATGGCTGTTAACTCTTAGGATACCCCTTAAATATCCACAAATTTATTTATTGGAAAGACTATAACAATATATAAATGTAAATTATTATTTGTGATATTTTTTGTAGATATTTAGAAAGGTAATGAACAAAGTGTGTGTATAAACATGGGGTGGTGGAGGGTGATATTTATATGGAGAGGATATGTGTTCATTTAAAAATAATATTTATAAGTATAATTTGTCTCATAATATACATACTCAATATTCTTGTGACTATATATTATAATAGGGGAATGTGAGAACAAGATAATGGATTCATACATCTCCTATTATGAAATTAATCATTTATTTATATTATAACATAATATAACATATTGTTTAGTATATTAAAATCATGTTATAATTTTAATAAAAATAAAAGATAAATTACAAAGATAAGTTTAAATATTTAATTTTACAAATGAAAATAATTTTAGGAAAATAAATTAATAAATTAGAAATTTCATATTCAAATAAAATACGTGTTTATTGAAGAAATTTTTTTATCCGATTATCAAATTTATAAAACATAGAAATATTAAAAATGGTTTCTTGAAATTATATTTTCATATTTATAAATACATATATACTGTTATGAAATAATTTAAATAGAGTAATATTTTATCTAGTAAATTTAAAGTCATCATAAAAATATATTTCATATATGTTAAATCATATATATTTTATACAAAATATATTTATTATTTTATTTTGACAAACATTTATATTATCATATATACTACCTTAATTCAATCATATTATGATATGAACTTATTATATTATTTACCAAATATAATTTACTATTTTATAGTTCAATTAACAATGTCTGGCAGTCAGAAAATTATCGCAATGGACTGGTTACTATTCCATTGGTCAGATAATTATCATATCCAAACAGTCATATTACACATGTAAATATATATATATAATAATAATTATCATAAATCATCTTTATCTACATCACTTATATGGGTCCTCATAGTAAGCCTAATAAAATTGATCATGTTTATAATAAATCATATTATTTTTAACACATTTATGGATGGGGTGATATTTAAGGGAGAATTCAGGACTATAGAGTTTTCTATAGTGTTTTCACTATTAAATAGTTTTTCCTAACCAAGGATTAATACATTATAATATAAAAAATTTATTTCATTATGTGAAATGTTTTTATAAATTATAATAGTATTTATTTATATATATTTTGTAAACCATATAAAAATAATCATACTAAAACATGATATCTTTTTATAGTAAAATCATATTTCTATATTTTATAATCTTCCCTCCATAAGAAATTTGAACCTTGAAATTCCATTTAATACATTAAGATAAAAAATGATGGAATATTTTCATTATTAGTTATTCAGTTTCCAAATTCAATTATTCTTAATGTTTTTATTCATCCAAAGTACATTGTGTAGATGTGTTGACTTATTGCACATGACATTAACTCTACATTAAAAGATCATTGATAGATACTACTATAATAGAGGATCATTTTCCAATTATACCACCACTATATTAAGTACATTTAAGTGATTTTATTTTTCCAAAGTGGTATACATGGAAAATGTTAAGCACTTGACAGATGTTTGGAGTGAGTGTTTCTTGATTATCCAGAACTATGATGCGCTTAAGCTTCAAAAGGCACCAATATAAATATGATATAACATTTTATAATTCCAAAACAACGTGACTCGAATATAGTAAGATATTCAAAGGAATATTTTCTCACCATACTCAATCTCTATATATTGTCGATGATTATCAATATAGCTCTTCTGTTGACTTTAGAATATTTTGATGTGTTACCGAATGGTCCTCAATATCTTGGTTATTTATTCAATAATTTTTGGTGAAATAGTATATATTATATATATATATTTGATATATTATTTTTTGAAAATTATTTCCCCATAGAGATTGAAAAAGAGACATCCAAATTATCAATTGAATTTTTGTTTTTTATAAAAACATGAACAAACAAATATGTTGATCCTAGCATCCTTTGACACCCATTGACAATGAACCCAATATATCCTCATGTATATGGATTTTATTTGTTTATTATCCATCAATATATGGTTGACATGTCATAATAAAGATAAAAAATGTTTTTATAGAATATTTTATGATTTTTCCATTATTTGTTTTGTTACATGATTGATCTCGATCAGATGTAATTGATAGTTTAATTATATACAAACTCACCTAATATCTAATGTGTTTTTAATAATAAGATGAGATGTTTCCAAGAAATGCAGCGCTCATTTGTTAAGAAAAAATATCATTGTTACAAAATTTTAAATGTTGAATATTTACTATGATCCCACCACAACAAAGGAAAAATATCATCAGGTATCTAATCATACCATAAGAATGTAGAACCATTGAAACAATTATTTTCAATACCATACAGTGCCGCAATGTCCTCCCTATAGACCTGCATGATAATATATTTCATAGAGAAAATAGAATTCATGAAAATGATCCATCTATTGGTGAGCCTCTGTGAAAAATGAGATGCTCCCATCCTAATGGGAGACACAATAATTGTAGAATCACTTTCAAGAAATATGTTGTTCCATCCTCTATTACGTGCCTGCTCCACTATAGTGATAAATTCAATAATCTCTTCATAAATTGAGTAGAAAAGACCTCATGATCCCTAAAATAATCTAAGGACCTCTCCATCATGGTTCCTAAAACCACATCTTAATCGAAGGTACCTAGATTTCCCCGTGAGGCACCCTTAGAATTGACCTCGATCTACTATAAAAATGTTTCCTACCCTAAGACTTAAAAATTTCCAATCAGGGGACTGAAATTTCCTTTGACACTAACCTATCCAAGTATAGACAAATCATGCACTGAATTGAAAAAATAGTGTTTCTTCGAAGTGAAAACATCACAAAAAGAACCAAGAATCAATGATAGTGCATCACCGACATTGAATGAATACATTTCAAGGATAATATAATTCCAATCTTTTCAAATAATGTGTATCAACTCTACTGAAGCAACATTAAAAATATCCATTAACTACAGAGAAAATAGGAGACTATCCCATCCCATAAAAAATTATCGTATGGAATCTATATGACTATAAATAATTTCAAATATATAAACAATATAATTCCACATTGACGAAGAAGAATCCAAACTATGAAATAAGATATACATATCCTCCTTTTGTTGATGAAAAGAACACAAGTAGAACATAGTGAAATACCACAAGATTTAATATAACATTCAGTTGGTAGCTTCCCATGATCCACCATCCAGACAAGAATGAAGCGATAAGGTCTAATGAGTATCCTTTAAAAATACCCCATCCACTGAACATCAATGTTACAATCTAAGTAGTTCTTCTAGAATAATTTAGAAGAAAAAATAATTATGACAGCATGTTACCATACCAAAAATTCAGCTCTATTATAAAAATAATACAATTGACAGTGTTGCTGATATGACTTGGGAAACCCTCCATACTCTCACGTTTTCCCTTTATAGTAATATCTATATTCAAGTTACTAACCTAATCTAGATGGGATTTAACATGGGGATGAGTAGTCCAATTGACCTTCCAAAATGTAGTACAGAAATTTCTAGAGACCAACCACCTGTAGTTAAAATTAAATGAATCATTAGTGGATTTAAAATAAGGATATACAATGAAATTAATACGACCAAAAATTTCATTATTGAGAAGATTCATAACCATATCCCAAAGAAAGGAAATTTCCTCAAAATCACCATTTAAAAGTCCCCACAGTAATGCAGCCTACAAATAATTATAGATGGATTCAAGGTTCCTAATGCCTAGGACCCACGCACCAGAAGGACTAGAACAAGTGCTCTAGGATACCATTCAAAACATATTATCAGGAATGTTTCCACACTAGATGAAATTCTTGATAGACACATTGATTCCATTTATGGAAGATATGGTTCATTTATACACTATAAAAGAGTAAACGAACTTCAAAATCATAAAATCCTTCACTTGACAAACACAAACACCCATTGAGAGAGATTTACCTTTCCATGTATCAAGTTTCCTTTTGACCTTCTGATGATATACAAGAAGTGGGAGGCTTTTGGTATCCCCCAAAACATGGTAACCCTCAGATAAATAATGGGGAAATCTCCCTCTTGAATACCCAATTTCATGATAATATCATTCTTCCTAGGGATAGAGAAATTTGTTCCTAAATAAAAAAAAAACATACTCTAGATGATCTCCATCCTATAAACCTAATCATAGTTTGGAAGAGCCTTCTTGATATTATTTATGTTTCTTCTATTCGCTTGAGTAAATATTATAATTTCATTAGTATAAAATAAATGAGTTCGAGGAGTTAATCCTCTTCCATCCCTAATACATTTCAAATTCCCATTACTCAAAATAATGGAAGGTAGTATTCTAGGATAATCATCAGCTATAGAAAAAAGGATCAAAATAAGAGTATAACATTTCCATTTACCTCTAGAATAATCAATGTATCCCTCAAGAAAACCAATTAATTAGAACAGATATGTGTGCATACCCAAGAATGGTTTTAACCTAATCAATGAAGACATTTTAAAATATAAACTTATGATGGGTCTTACAAATGCATCCCAAATTCATTGTATCGAATCAATTTCAAACATCATGTTTGAGTGTAATATTTCCACCTATAATATGATTCTTGAGAATGTTGACACATTCTGAGGCATAAATGAGACAATCCGGAATGGTTCTACCCTTAACAAAACCAACCTGATTACGGGAGACAATTCTGCTATAAATTTAAGTCATCATCATATCCAAGATCTTACAAATGATTTTACAGATGGAGTTTACTAAAGAAACTGGCCTGAAAATGAGGATCTCATTGGCGTTTTCCACCTATGGGATAAGGGAACGGAAGTTGGAATTCAAGCCCTTAAGAAGAAACCCACCCATAAAAAATGATTAACATTCCTAAAAAAATCAACTTGGATAATATCTCATAAGGTATAGAATAAGAAGTTTACAAAACAATCTGGACTGGGGGAACTATCATATTTGAGACTAAAGGTGGATTCCTTGATTTAAAACTCCAACATAATAGAGGTAAGATACTGTTTATATTCCTGACAAACAAGTTTGGGAATAATACCATTCCCAGGATCATAAGGTGAAGATGACCATTTATGTGGTCTTTAATGTAAGAGATCACATGCTCAATGATAACCTTCCTATTATCCATAATCTGATCACTATTTTTAATCAACCATTGAGTCTTGAAAAACGTCCTGATTTTTTGAAAAAAAATTAAAAAATTGAATTTCTCCCACCATTTTTCAACAAATTTTCCTTAAATTCCTACCTTTGTATGGAATATATAAGGTTCGATCAACTATTCAACTTTGAGATAATATAAGTTTTCCCAATAAAACCATAAGTGAAGTCATTCATAGTATTCTTATCTTGTATGTGCTATAGATAGCCTTAAATATATGTGATTTAAGCATCAAGTGAACTAAAATTATCTTTTCTCCAAATTTTCAAGGCTCATTTAAGTAGTTTGATATTAATGATACAAGTAAAATCATCCTTCCTATATCCCTTAGAGTTTTAAATATTATCAAAAATTGGATTACAAATAGGATGAGTGAAACAAGATTTTTTGAACCTGAATGGTAATGTTGGCCTTGGATATTTTCCCACAAGATCAACAAATATAGAATGATGATCCGAATTAATTATAGAAAATGTTGTACATGGTATGGATCCCTTGGAATACAAACTAGATTCATTGAAAAAGTCCATATCAAGCCTACTTGCAATATATCTATTCAAAAACGTCTTGTACCAAGTATATTGTACCCCAACCAGATTCCCCTCAATCAGCCCTTTCTAGTCAATATAATATTTGAACTCATAGAAAGAAATAGAATAATTCATAGAACCCATAATCTCATTTGGAGTTATGATATAGTAAAAATCCATAAGAATTATCCAAGGGTTAGTGGTTTCATACTTAATAGATCCAAGATATGTGAAGGAACACATGAAATTATGATAACTATTGTTAAACAATAAAATACCAGATAAGAAGAAATTCATGAAGACCCAAATTCTTTGATATCAGCAATACATCTATTAGAATCAATAAAATGAAAACCCAAATGTTCCATATTTGCCACATTGTTAGTGAAGACTCTCTTAGGTTTTGGAAAACCTATAAGAAGGGTCTTATTAAGTTGAATGAAAAACATTACGGATCTCAAAGTCTCATAATTATAATGTCCCTAGAAATTATAAAATATAATCCTCATTTAAAAATAATACTTGGGATGACCACCCCCTCCTTGAATTCCACTTATTTTTGTTTTCCTGATATAGTAGGACATCCAAACATTCTTTTAGAATATTAATATACTTTAAGAAGATCATTTATACCAGAGTTGTTGGGATCAATTCTTGTTTTGACACACTTTACATTACCGACATCTGGTACACTGATTTCATCTATATTACTCCCCTGCTGGTTTATACCAATACCAGAGTTTTCCATTTCAAAATTAGTGTGTTCTGCTTCACTGATAGATATGTTGGTGTCCTTTAGGTAAAAAATAACGGTATAGTTATCCATCACTATAATAGGATGATCTACTACATTAATAATCATGATGATATATCTTATTAGATCTAATCCATAACAAGATTTCTCCAGTTGCATAGCAATTGGAACTGTTTCCCTGGTGACTATTAGAGCGGTGTGGTCATTAGAATCTGCCTTAATGTTGTATTTACTGGTGGTGAAAAACATGTATTTGGGTAATGAGGTATTGGTGCGGCCTCACCACCTGTGTCCCACAAAACCCCCAACAAGAACCAAGGTGGACATACATGGGCATAGGCTAGTTCCAAATAGGTTAGAGGGGCCCATGAGAGGTTTTAATAGCATATAGTGCATGTTGATATGTGAGGACTCAAACCCAGAACCTCGAGGTCTAGTCGCCACTTCCAGTAACCAACTCAACCATTCATTAAGGGAAAACATGTTGTTGGGTAATGAGGTATTGGGGTGGCCTCCCCAAGTGCACTCCACACATCCCCAACGAGTCCCAAGGTTTCCACCCCTTGGGATTAGGCCAATTCTCAGTGAGGTATAGGGTCCTATGAGAGTATTGTTAGAGTATATTGCATGTATCCTTGTGAGGACTTGAACCTGGATCCTCATGGTCAGGAATCCACTTCCTTTAACTAATTGGACCCTACCCCATGGGCACATCACATATCTAAATTATATCATTTAAAGATTATTGAATAGGGTTCCCTTGAAAATTTATGTTAAATGTGATGTTTTTTTACCACAACACATATAGAATGTTACCCTTTGTTACTATTCAGAATGAAATTTGAAATAATATTTAGTGATGTTATAAAATGTCTATGATGGTATGGGTAATTTTTGAAGCTTCCCTTATACATTTTCAATTATTATTTATCATTACTACACCTCAAACACATTGATGTATATTCCACATTCTCATTCCTTTTATTACCCAACCAATTGTTCTCTTGGAGATCTATAATAATATTTGTGATCCTTGGGCAGACCAAGAAATTTGATATATGAGAATCAGTCAGTAAATCAATCTCTTTTATGGGTATGAGGGTACATATAGTCTTAAACTATGACTCAAATATCCTTATAATCCAACATTTTAATCTGATTATTTTTCATTCCCCATAACCTCAAGCTTACTCTATATCAACACATCATCCCTAATACCATCCTTAATCATCTCTACAAAGGGTTCTTATGAAATAATTTGTGAAAGGTATGATGTGGTTCCTTCTTTTATGATTCCAATATCCATGATTTTCTAGAATAAAATTATTTCATCACAATAAATCCTCTTCAATGATAAGGTTACATGGTCATTTAAACATAGATAATCTTCCACATTATTTTACTACCCATGATGATAGTAGATTGATAAGTCACAATCCATGATAAGATATCACCACCATCATTAGCACATATTGATCTCCTTATCTATTAATTTATACATGGGACTATATTGATCCGTCTATATATCACACATCCATCCATATAGATAAAGTAACATATTCATCAATGAAATGTTTTCTATATCCAAATCTATGTCATTATTCTGATTATCGTACTTTGTGATCTAAATTTTTTTGGAGCCAAAGACTATAAATATATCATTTTGTATGAGAAAAAAACTTATGCCATTTGATGAAGCATAAATATAGACTATAAATAATTCCCATTAGGAGGGTAGTGTGAGTACATGTGAAGTGATTAATCTCTTATTACAATACTTAAATATCTCTTCACATTTATTATTATAGATAAATTTTACACTCATCATAGTTAATATGGTTATTTGGTTTTATAACCATTACATGTATCTACAAAATCATTGATTTTACCCATCAAATCTATGGATACTATATATATTTTCTATAGATTTTAGTTTGTTCTTTTTTGAAACAACCATTGCCTTAAAAGGATCAATATACATTCCTTTAATCTTGATAATAAGGCCCAATATTGATATTTATTTCATCAAAAACTCACATTTACTTTACCATGAATATAAATATTCCTTTCTCAATGACTTTATATATGAATTCAAATAATTACCATGTTCATCAATTATTTTGGGGTAAATGAGTATATCATCATTAAATAATACAAATAGTTTATGGATGTAATCTATAAATATTACATTTATCAAGTCTAGGAATATTTTCCTAGTATTATTGACTAAAAAAGTCATTAATATGAACTCATAGTGTTTGTACATTCTACAAAATGTTGTAGTAGGAATATCACCCTTATTCTCCTATAGTTGATGATATCCAAACATAATATTATATTTATAGAGTTACTGATCCATACTTATCTGATATAACAAGTCATAAGTATTTTGAACAGGATCCTTATGCTTCATTGTGATTTGGTTTCGTTCATAATGATAAATTTAGATGAACATAAACCCATCATACTTATTGAAAAAGAGGACCAGCACACCCTATGGTTATGTTCATTGGAGTATGAATCCATTTTTTAGATTTTAATTTTTTTTCCTTATATAACTCCTCATTTCAATATGGTATATTCATTAGGGAATCATTAATATCATTATATCTCCATGTATATGATCAATTGAATACATAACCTCCTGGTTAGGAGAAAACAAGGGAACCTATCATTGAGTAAATAATAAAATTTCCTTATAAATGGAATGTCTTCAAGAGTCATCCTCTCATTTATCATAATAATTTGAGACTTTTATTCTTACTCATAAGGGAATAAAATCTATTCTTGGGTAATAGATTCCAAAAAAAATCCCCATTATATTCATTTATAAAATTTAAGGATGATTTTTGATATTGAATGTGATATGATTATCACGATAGTTGTTGTGGGGTCTATAAAAATATATTAAATCCATTCCTTTTATAGATTTTAATTACACTAATGATAGTATGATTGGGTTTTTTGTGATATTCATTCTACACATATTTATTGGGGTGGAGTTATATACTTGAGATGTATTAATTATTCCATTTTCTATTTTCAGTGCAAACTAAACCTCCATGTTTAGAGGTAGTGATTGAATAGTCATAGTAAACATACATTGGATCAAATAATTCATATAACTAGAATAAAATAATATATTTACCATTTGTGAATGTATTACCAGCATATCTATCACCACATCAATGGAAAGATCCCCATTAGAAGTTGTTAAAACATAAATTCATCCATACTCTTTATCCATATTTGTTATCGATGTCATTTACCTATGAAAACCCTTTACATTGTGAATTATTTTTGAATAGTTTCCATGTTATTTATAGTTGAAAAGTGTTAAAATAAATATATTTTTAGACAAAAGCTATTTTTTTCTACCACATAGGTAGGATTATTCATCTACCATCTATATTAATTATCTTGATTCACCTCCCATTCACACAGATGACATATAGTAATTCCCTTCTAGCTGTTGTGAGGATTCTTCTTTCCCACACATATGGCATTAAGGATGTTTTATTTTAATTCCTACATAAATATAATCTAAAAATAATCTATAGATAAAATAAATTCTAAACCACCAATATATTGTCTCATGGTACCACTATGAATCGCTAATTTCCTTATAATATTGTTGGCTATATATGAAAATTTCTACATTAATATTGATATCATGAATAAATAATACATTTCATAGATATGACAGTAACCAACTAAGAATAATTCAAGAATACTTTTAGTATCCATGAAAATGTGAAAAGAAAATTAATATAGGATTTTTAGTTTTTCTTTATAATCCCAATAGATTTTTTTTACATTATTCATTAGTCCAATATATTCACTATTTATTTTTAGATGAAGTGTGTGGTGGAAAATTTACTAAAATTTTCCATGAATATATCCTCTATCGAGTATTAAATTTATATTATGGTATTTTTATTATAGATTATTGTCTATGAATTCCCACCATATCCCTCTAGTATATTGATGACCAATGTCAAGTTTGTCTACTCATAGCAATGGAGGAAAAATAATATTTTCTCAAAAAACATTATACATTGCTCTAAAATTTGGGGGTATGAATATACCAGAAAATTATATGGCCTTTTTCACAAAAATGAACTCTAAGAAACATGTTATATCATAGTATAAGGTTGGTGATTTAGAATATTCACTTTATTAATCATAACATGATTTAGTTGTTCCAATACTACAGTGAAGATATTGACTCTTGATCTCATCATATTATTTGTTTTTATAGAGAAATAATCACATTTACCATTATATATATATATATATTTACATGGTCTATTTCACTTTGAAATAATTGTCTTTGGTAAATTAATATTTGGTATGGGAATTCTCATATTAAAAGATTTATAAAAGACACAATATTAATCTGAAATAAATATATATCAAATAGAATAGATATAATAAATTATGAATATCTATGTTAAAATATTGTTATAAATGGTAATTTTTATTTAATTTCTCCAACACATTGTTTTATACACTACTTCATTAGATTTTTGAAATCATTCATAATGTATTGAAAAGATCATGTGAATATTCAAATGAAAATCCTCTAGAGGGTTCAAACTAGTTTCTCAGTAAATCCCACATCCTAGGCCCTAGGTGAAGATCATGTTTATAGAATCCTGCCTTTGTATCACATAATATTTCATTACATTATACAAAACTGAGGATCATTAAGGTTTAGTGTCTTGGAAACCAGAAACATAATACATGAAACAAAAAAACATTCTTCTTAATCCTTTGAAAGGATTATCCTTATGTTCATCCTAGGTTCATTACTGTATCTCATAAACTGGGGACATACATCCAAAAGAAAGGGTGAGTAGAAGGCCCAGTAAGGGAAACAAGAGAAACATTTTAATGTGAACTTGAGATACTTAAATAAGGTCATGAAAAGATATTTTAAGGAATGAGAAAGAAATCATAAGATATATCATGATAAAAATAAAATTTTTCATAACTTGAAGATGTGGCTACAACATTTAATATAGAAAATCATGAACATGTCACCAAGGTCCATCTCTAAGGTGTCATTTGAAAATTACCAAGGTTATTCACCAAGACATCGTGAAAATTGTAATCTCTAGTTGTTATATGATTAACCAATGAATTAGAGTACTATCAGGGCGCACCCTTAAATTTGTCATTATCATCAAGTGATCCACATATATCATCATCAATCATTTAATAAACAACCCATATAGCATAAAATAAATGGGTTTCATTTCATAATCATAACGTTTTAAAAACTACTTTAAAGACATGATCATTGTGTCACTTTAAAACCAACAGAAAAGGATGTTGGGTCTAATGTATGTAAATAACTGAATTTAAAATAGAACAACTTGGTATATATGTGAATACCCCTATATAAGAGAGGGATTTTATTATTCAATTAATAAAATAAATGAACATTATAAAAAGGGAGAGACATTTTGATACGGAAATTCTGCAGCATAACGGCTATGTTACGAAGTTTTAGAAAACATTGAAAAGAGAGGGGACATAGGTAACCCACTCATAAATGATCCATAAAACAGTGGGGAACAGAATATAAAGGATTTAAGAACATGGTAATGGAATTTTAATGAAATACCATTTGAAATGAAAAACATGGAAGGAAGGCAAAAATCAGATTTCTCTTATAAAAATCTTGCAGCCTAACGGCGTCACATAAAATTCATCCAAAAATGAATTTACAAGAACAAATAGGGTCTCTCATCATATGAAAATAAGAGTTAAGTATGATAGATATATAGATCATAGTCCAGCATAATAAAAAGGAACTTGAAAGAGTTGACATGAAACTAGATCTTGAAAATGAGAAAGTTGAAAGAATCCCTTCAAAATTCGGCAGCCTAACGACGCCACTTAAAACATCAAAATACTGAATTGAAGAGATCAAATAGGGCATCTCATCATATGAATATAAGAGTTAAGTATGATAGATACAGAGATAATACCACAACAAAATAAAAAGGAACTTGAAAGGCTTGACATGAAAATAGATCTTTGAAAAATGAGAATGGTGAACGAGTCCCTTAAAAATTCGGCAGCCTAACGACGCCACTTAAAACATCAAAATACATAATTGAGGAGATAAAATAGGGTCTCTCATCATATGAAACTAAGAGTTCAGTATGATAGATATAGAGATCATACTCCAAAAAAATAAAAATTAACTTGAAAGACTTGACATGAAAATAGATCTTTGAAAAATGAGAAAGGTGAACGGGTCCCTTAAAAATTCGGCAGCCTAATAGCACCACTTAAACATTATTAAAACGAATTGATGATATAAAGAGGGGGTATCTCATAATATGAACATTAAAAGGGAAGTAAGAGGAATATAAAATAAAATCCTCTAACATAAGAGCATAGAGCATTAAAGAAATGACATAAAAGAGATTACTTGAAAAGAAAGAGGGAGGTAGGATCTCTTACCTTAAAATGTAACTCTTAAAACTCAATGGTTTTGACTTTGAGGGATTGGTGGCACCTTGGGAGGACTCCTTGGGAGGCAATGAGACCATATATTTGTTGGGGAAGAGTTTGGATTTGAATGTATGATAGGATGGCTTGGTATTTGTAGGGAAAGTGAGGGGACAAGGCATTAATGGCCAAGGGACACCTCATTAGTGGTTTTGGAAAAACCATGGGCTTTCCCATGTTATTTTCCCATGGTATTGGCCACTTGGGACACCTCATACCTTATCTTATTATTCATAAGTCTACCATATAGATTACATACTTAATACATCATTTAAGGATGTCATTAAACACCCGTAACTTAAAAACTGTATTTTCTTTATTCATTGAAAATTCAACTTTCTCAGAAAAATCCAAATATTTTACCTTAACCAAATATCGATACTCTGATTTCAAAAATAAACTCCATTTTATAAAAATAATTTTCTAAATATTATTAATTTAATTTTTAAATAAATACACTATTCACCCAAAATTCATTTATTCAGAAAAAACCACAAAAATTACCCTAACATAATATTGATGCTCTGAGTTCAAAAATGAAATTCATTTTATAAAAATAATTTTCTAAATAATTTTAATTAAATTTTTAATTAAAAAACACTATTCACCTGAACAAACTAATACATGACTAATAATTTATGAAACTGTTATTTAACCATTTTATTGAATCACATTACTTAATCAAGGTGCCTAGATTATATTAATGCTTTATTTAAGTGAGATTACTAATCCATTTGGTCACATCACTAATCCTAAGAATAAAATCACTATTCATAATTTACTATTCATCAAAAATCATGTTGATCTTATTAGACTTTAAATTTCGCACTCAATATAATTGTAGAAGACCATTTTTTAAAAATCATTACACATTTTTAATTATTTAAGGTTTACAAAAACATTTTTTTAAAATATCATTTCTCTAAAATTCACCAAAAATATGCATACTATATTTATCCGGAAATTTGAAAATTCATAAACATCATCATAAGAAGCAATCAAAATTTTTATTTAAAACAAAGGATTACACAAGGTAGTTACGGTCTCCTTACATAGCCCCTTATCACACCAGCATAGGACCTAAGTGTAAGGTGTGATAAGGTGAGAGAATCCGAGGTAGGCTCGACCAACATCGCACGAGTAGTAATTTCTATCAGTTTGAACTTCTCGTGAAGGCGATTCCGTTCTAGCTTCACATGATGATGTTCGGCTTGGGTTTGGTCCAAAGCAAAGCCCAGTGGTGTTACCTCCTTCCCAAGTTCTGTTAGATGGGCTTCGATCGGTCCAAAACTACTGGGTGAGGCCATCAAATCTTCTTTCTATATTAATTAACAAACATCACTTGTATTTAGAGACAAAATTCGCAACATTCAGTTTTAAACGGTCATACTGAATAACAGTCATATAATAGTCAAAACCCAACAGTCTCATTTTAATTATACTCATGTTAAATGAAACAGTTTTATTGAGTATGAAAAATAAAATAACACAAAAAAATTAGGAAACATGATTTATTCAAAATTTTGGGTCGTTACAATCTTCCCCCTTATGAAATTGCGTCCTCACAATTTTTTAAATTTGGGTTTTGAAATTTCATTGAAAGTCTGTCATCGGAAAAAGAGTTGGTAACACTATTACTTTAAAAGATAGAAAAGGAAGTACAAAGGTCACTCAAGTTAACCCATACTAGGATTCCATGTAGGAAAACATGGATATGGAAGAAAAAACAAAGGGTCAAGTTCTGAGGGAGAGTGATAGAAAACATGATTTGGAGAAATTTAACAATAAGACAATCACAAACTTATGATGTGTGTATACGGTCTTTGATTACCCAGTACGAAACATTAACAGACAAAGTTTTTTTTACCTTCCTTTTCGTTGTTTTGAGGAATTCATTTACTACATAGAATAAAAACATAAGGAAATATACCTACCTTCAAGTAGAGTTTCAACATTTAAAAAGTTTCTACCAAAACTAATCTTTTCTCCAAACGATGAGCATTCAAAACTACTTGGCCTCATCAAAGCACAAGAATCATCTTATAGATAATCACATAATCCACCAAATATTAACTATATATTTTATCTATCTTTAAACATTATCCCAAAAATAGAAAGGGTAAGATAAAACAACTCTTCCAAAATAACGAACCCCAGAGGAAGGGAAACTACTTTAAATATTCAATGTTTCACGGTACTACCCAAAGTTCATCATAGTCCATTCTGAAAATAATTGTCCTTAAAAATCCTCAAAATAAACCAAACTAAGACTGAAACCCAAACTCAAGAAGGATTTGATAACATAGTCTTCCAAGGTAAACTTTATCATTCATCTCCAAACAACATCAACCACTCCTAACATCTTATAACAAAAGTAACTAACCTAAACATATTTACCCCAAGATAGGTTAATAATTTCCATAAGTAACCTAAATTACTATAAGTTCACTTTAAATTCATCGATTCTTCAAAATATAATTCAACCATAACTCCTCAAAAAAATACCGTAGTAATCAATTTACCTTGATCAAATTGGGTTCCCAAAATAGTTAATGTCTTCCAAAATAATAAACATCTTTTAATCCTCTAATAACACTTTTTTTAGAATAATATCTTTACTACATTAATATGTGGTATGTAACAATAGATTTTTTCCTTAATGATACATAATCATATTAGGTAGTGACTCGTTGCTCTTAGAAAACATAAAAGGTATGCTCATAGAGCACGACCTAAAATACAACATGACATACACAATTATTGCGAAGATGTTACATGTACATCAGTCATCATGATCCACATCAGCATAGCACATGCATTGTTCCCTTGTCCTTGAAGATTGTTGATGCTCATCATGATTCTCACCCATTCTATGAGAGAATTGACTTGGATAATGTCTAACTTCTCCACATTTATGACATAGAAATGTATAAGGAACATTAGATCGAACCTTATCTCCATTCATCACATTATCCATTTTTTTAAAGCAATTGGCTACTTTACGCCCTATCTTCCCACACTTAAAACATCTCCCGGTTCTTTTATGAAATTCTCCTTGGTGACCCTTTCCACAATTTTTGCACAAAGGAAAATGGGTCTTCTTTCCCTTAACAACTTTATCATATGAACATCCTTGAGACTTTGTCTTCATCTTCCATGATGAATTTGGGAATTCAACTAGGTACCAATTATTAATTGTGATTTTTGATAGCTTGTTTGGCATAATCACAATATGTTCAACTTGATCTTTCGTCATCTCTATCACATCAATAGGGAAGTCATCACATTTACTATCACATTGGTTGTTTGGACATGTTCTTACATTTCCCGCCATAAACTAAGAAAAGATAGTATAATTAGGGGCTTGAATACTTATCCAATAATCATTAAAAGGAAACTTTAAGCATAGAAGGATAAACTTGTAAAAGGAAAGTATACCCTCACCTGTGATCCCCTAGGTTCCAAACTAGGTTATCCATGATCAAATATTCTTATGTGAATCTTTATTTTATTTTATCTTTGTTCCTTTAATAGTGGTTCATACTATGCTTATGAATTTACCAAAGCATATCCCACAGGATTGTCGTAACCAAGAGTGATGCAAGGCCCATTGTTGTGTACCAGTTTCCATTCGAGTCTAGCTCAAAGTGGTGTTTTTGGGTTTTACCCCTATGTACATCTGTGCCAGAGCCGCCTATACCTTCACCTATCCAGACATGGATGTATTTTCTAGGAAACCCCTTAATCAATACTCACCAAAATACCCGGAAGATTTCCTATATTTAAACTTTTCTATAGGATTCTTCCTAAAGTTTTCATATACTAATTTCCACAAATAACTATGCCATCCTATGATACCAATTATAGCATCCCACCTTTTTATCACATAAACATTCATTACATTATACAAAACTGAGGATCTTTAAGGTTTAGTGTCTTGGAAACCAAGAACTTAATATATGAAACAAAAAAACGTTCTTCTTAAACACTTGAATTGCTTATCCTTATTTTTATCCTAGATTCATAACTACATCTCATAACCTGGGGACATACATCCAAAAGAAAGGGTGAGCAGAAGGCCCAGTAAGGGAAACAAGAGAAACATTTTACATGTGAACTTGAGATACTTCAATAAGGTCTTGAAAAGAACTTTAAGGAATGAGAAAGAAATCATGAGATATATCATAATAAAAATAAAATTTTTAATATCTTTAATATGTGGCTAAAATATTAAATATAGAAAATCATGAAAATATCACCAAGGTCCATCCCCAAGCTGTCATTTGAAAATTACCAAGGTTATTCACCAAGATATCGTAAAAATTGTAATCTCTAGTGGTTATATCATTACCCAATGCATTAGAGCTCTATCAGGGCGCACACTTAAGTTTGTCTTTATAATCATGTGAGCCACATATATCATCATAAATCATGTCATAAAAAACCAATATAGAATAAAAGAAATGAATTTCATTTCGTAATCATAACGTTTTAAAAACTACTTTAAAGACATGATCTTCGTGTCACTTTGAAACCCACTGAAAATGAAGGTGGGTCTCATATATGTAAATCCCAGAATTTAAAATATAAAAACTTGGTATATATGTGAATACCCCTATATAAGAGAGGGCTTTGAGTATTCACTTAATAAAATAAAATAACTTTATAAAAAGAGAGATACATTTTGAGACGGAAATTCTGCATCATAACGGCTATGTTACGAGGTTTTAAAAAACATTGAAAAGAGAGGGGACATAGGTCACCCACTCATAAATGATCCATAAAACTATAGGGTAAGAGAATATAAAGGATTTAAGAACATGGTAATTGAATATGAATGGAATACCATTTGTAATAAAAAAACATGGAAGGAAGACAAAAATTAGATTTCTCTTATGAAAATATGACAGCCTATCGGCGTCACTTAAATTTCAACCATAAATGAATTGACAAGATAAAATAGGGTCTATAATTATATGAACATAAGAGTTAAATATTATAGATATATAGATCATACCCCAAAATAATAAAAAGGAACTTGAATGATTTGACATGAAAGTAGATCTTGAAAACGAGAAGGGTGAAATAATCCCTTAAAAATTCGGCAGCCTAACGACGCCACATAAAACTTCTAAATACTGAATTGAATAGATCAAATAGGGTCTCTCATCATATGAACATAATAGTTCAGTATGATATATATAGAGATCATACCCAAACAAAATAATAAGGAACATGAAATACTTGACATGAAAATAGATTTTTGAAAAATGAGAAAGGTGAACGCGTCCCTTAAAATTTCGGCAGCCTAACGGTTCCACTTAAAATATAAAAATACTGAACTGAAAAGATCAAATAGGGTCTATCATCATATTAACATAAGAGTTCAGTATTATAGATATATAGATCACACCCCAACAAAATAAAAAGTAACTTTAATGAATTGACATGAAAATAGATCTTTGAAAAATTAGAAAGGTAAACGAGTCCCTTAAAAATTCGGCAGCCTAACGGCGCCACTTAAACATTATTAAAACGAATTGATGAGAGAAAGAGGGGGTATCTAATCATATGAAAATGAAAAGGGCAGTAAGAGGAATATAAAATAACATCTTCCAACATAAGATCATAGAGCATTAAAGAAATGACATAAAAGAGATTACTTGAAAAGAAAGAGAGAGGTAGGATCCCTTACCTTAAAATGAAACTCTTAAAACACAAAGGGTTGGACCTTGAGGGATTGGGGGTACCTTGGGAGGACTCCTTGGGAGGTAATGAGAACATTGCTTCGTTGGGGAAGAGTTTGGAGTCGAATGGATGAGAGGATGGCTTGGTATTTATAGGGAAAGTGAGGGGACAAGGCACTAATGGCCAAGGGACACCTCATTAATGGTTTTGGAAAAACCATGGGCTTGCCCATTTTATTTGCCCATGGTATTGGCCAATTGGGACACCTAATACTTTATCTTACTATTCATATGTCGACCATATAGATTACATACTTAATATATTATTTAATGATGTCATTAAACACCTGTAACTTAAAAACTATATTTTCACTATTCATTGAAAATTCAACTTTCTCAGAAAAATACCAAAATTTCACCTTAACCAAATATCGATGCTCTGATTTCAAAAATGAACTCCATTTTATAAAAATTATTTTCTAAATATTTTTAATTAAATTTTTAAATAAATATACTATTCACCGAAAATACATTTTTTCAGAAAAATCTCTAAACATTACCTTAACATAATATCGATGCTCTGAGTTCAAAAATGATATCCATTTTATAAAAATAATTGTCTAAATATTTTGTATTAAATTTTTAATTAAAAAACACTATTCACCTGAGAAAACTAATACATTACTAATAATTTATGAAACCGTTATTTAACCATTTTATTGAATCACATTACTTAATAAGGTGCCTAGATTATATTAATGCTTTATTTAAGTGAGATTACTAATCCATTTGGTCACATTACTAATCCTAAGCATAAAATCACTATTCATAATTTACTATTCATCAAAAAATCATGTTGATCTTATTAGACATTAAATTTCGCACTGAACATAATTGTAGAAGGCCATTTTTTGAAAATCATTACACATTTTTAATTACTTAAGGTTTACATAAACATTTTTTTTAAAATATCCTTTCTCTAAAATTCACCAAAAATATGCATACTATATTAATCCGGACATTTGAAAATTCATAAACTTCATCATAAGAAGAAATAAAATTTTTTATTTAAAACAAAGGATTATACAAGGCAGTTACAGTCTCCTTACATAGCCCCTTATCACACCCGCATAGGACCTAAGTGTAAGGTGTGATAAGGTGAGAGAATCTAAGGGAGTTTCGACCAACATCGCAAGAGTAGTAATTTCTATCAGTTTGATCTTCTCGCAAAGGAGATTTCGTTCTAGCTTCACACGATGAAGTTCGTCTTGGGATTGGTCTAGAGAAAAGCCCAATGGTGCTACCTCCTTCCCAAGTTCTATTAGATGGGCTTCGATCAGTCCAAGACTACTGGGTGAGGCCATCAAATCATCTTTCAATATTAATTAACCAAGATCACTTGTATCTAGAGACAAAAGTCGCAACATTCAGTTTTCAATGGTCATACTGACTAACAGTCATATAATAGTCAAAACCCAACAGTCTCATTTTAATTATACTCATGTTAAATGAAACAGTTTTGTTGAGTATGAAAAATAAAATAACAGAAAAAAATTAGGAAACAATATTTATTCAAAATTTCTGGTCGTTACAATGTTATTACCCAACCATTAATTTTTGGGAATATTAAATGTAGGTAGATATTCACTAGAACATCATCCACCTAAAGTAGCAAGATAGGTATTTCATTGGGTAGATTCCTCACACTCCATATGTTTATCATATTTATTATCCTTTCCTATAAATAGGTTTATCCTTAAAGAATTGTCAAATTCATTCTAATAATAATATCCTAGTAAAATTATAACATTAGTCGATACAAACTATAGTGAACTAGATTTTATTACACAATTTATTACATGACATTCAACATAAATATCCATAAATCCCATAAAATGGATCTGTAGGTATAACTGCTTTGGGAGACTACCTATGAGATACATAAAATCAGTCATATGTAATAATATATTTATTATAATATATAGAATGTTATCCTTGTCCACATAAACTTATAAAACTATATACTTTAATCTATGGATATACATAATTGAAATTGTGAGCTATAAATCTCCCATTTGGATCAATAAGAGTAAATAATGAAGATAATTCACACATATGCTGCAACAGGATTATCATGACAATGTAAATGTTGAAATTTTATATAATGACATAGAATCATTGATTGATAAGATGATATTCTATGGAATTAGAATAATAGGAATATTTGAACAACATAAAAACATTACATCATAAGGATTAGTCATGGATATCCTCAAAGAAAACATAACATTGTGTGGTGAACTAACATACATTGTACTATACAAGGTATCTTATAAGACGGAAAAATTAACTAATTCAATAAGAGATGCCAAAATCTATCCCCACCCATAGTATTCATAATACGTACATGAATATGTATGGAACACAATTAAATCACACATAGTAAATAAACACAAATCAAATGAAAAAAATAGGGGCCATATAGTATTTCTGTATAGAATTATAAAATAGAATATCATAAAAATTACCTTAAAATAATGGATTAATGAATTAAAAAAGTATTTTTATCAAGGTAAGAATAATAGATACAGAAAATAAATTCCATGTGAAATGAATACCTTGGTTTAATGGATGAAAATGTTGAGAAATTGAAATCTAATAATGTTTATTAATAAAAATGGTAAGATGTCTTTTTATAATGTATGAGGATAATAATTTATACAAAAATATAATGATAAAAGTTGATTCACACATATAAATGATTGGTTTTAGAAAAACTATAATTTTTTATATTATTAAATGTATTTTCCCCAAAAATGATGTAAGATACAAAAGATCCCTTTAATCAGGTTTTCATAAGGAATGAAATTGAGAAGGAATACTAAAATGTTTATATTTCCTAAAAATGGAATCTAAGGATAAACTCAGTATATATGTGAGGATAATATATGTAAATAATATAAAAAATTACATGAGAATAATAGTGATAAAAAAGGTGTTTGAGATAAGAAATTCATTACATGAAAAAGAAGAGTATCGTTTAGATGTTCTATTACATAGCATCCTTGACTCACGTGGTATGTTTTCAAAACTTCCTAATGAATAAAATTAAATTTATTTAATAATTTATAATAAAATTTATCAATATATTATTTATTATTATTAATTTATTTTTTGCAAAATATACTTTGTTAAGAAATATTTTTTATTCTAAATCACCCAATATTATTTTTTTCCTAATTCCAAAGTCAATTTAGTTTGAGGATAATTATGGAAGCGATTATAAAATGGTAATAAAACTATAGAGGTGAAATTAAATGATATTAATGTCATTAAAAAAGATTAAGTTTTCTCAATTATTGATATTATATATAACATAGTGATGATTTACTTATTATAACTATTGACATTATACAGTTAATTCATTTCTACGAATTCATAGACCACCATGAACTGGATATTCAATATTTAATTAAATGATTATTAATAAATTATAGAAACAAAAATACCTAAAAATATAATAATTATTATCCTATTTTTTCATAATCTTATATATATATGACCAATTATGATGGTAGTGGTGAAAAATGAAACCATTCATCCATGAAGGATAAAAACCAACAAAACCCTAGGAAAAAATTTCATTTTATTAAATATAGAAGAAGGATAGATTATGAATATTTTATTAATATATAATAAATTAGTGTATTAATAATATTTATGTTACTATGAAACATGAATATAACTGTTATAAGGTGGAATTGGACGAAAATAATTAAAAAAACGTCGGTTGAGAGCCTTACCTCATCCATTTGATGTAAAATCTTAGAATACCCCTTAAGACTCCTTAGATTGGTATCTTGGATAAAGTAGAACTATTTGGATGTTGTAAGGATGGTTTGGGAGATATATTTATAGATATTTGGAATGTTAATACCATAGAGTGTGATGAGAACCTGAGTAATGAAGGGTAGTATTTATAAGTGGAGGAGATTATAGTTTTCAAATATAATAGTCATATGTTATTTTCTCAAGAGTATATATAGTTATTATTCGTGATACTATATATATTAATTTTTTTACTTGAGGATGAGATAATTGTTTCATTCAACAACTTGTTTTTCATTAATCAAATATTCAAATTATAATGTAATAAACAACATTTTTTATATTGATTTCAAAAAAAATATTTTTTGAATAAAAAAATAGAAATCGATATTTTTTAGATGATATTATTCCAATAATTAAATCCATTTTATGAGAATAATATTAAATATATGAATTTTTTAAATTAAATTAATTTTTTAATTATTGGAAAAATCATTTATTATTAGTTAATAAAATTAAAACACATAGACGAAAAAACCATGGTTTAATAAAATTATATTATCAGATTTTTAAAGAATACATATTATATAATAAAAATATTATTATTGTGGATTTTTTTAAAACAATTAATTTCGAAAAAAAAATTTATTTTCATGATGATTAGTCGTAAACATTTATTCTGAAATATAATTTTGATTTAATTATTTATAACATTTATTTTGTCATATTATGCACTTTAATATGTTTATATTCTGATATATGTTTATTATTATTTTATGAAATATTATGATAATATATCATTTTCTATTTTTTTGTTCATAATTTCTAGATAACTATTATAATGTTTTTATTACAATTTAGACAGTCAGATACATGTATACCTTTAGTTTTCATGTTTTACATTAGTCCATATATATAACCATTTTACCACATCATCATTCCCATAATCACTTATATGTATTAATATACTTCCATAAATAATTTATATCATATTCTTAATGAGTATATTTCATTTAACAACATCATGGAAGGGTAAAACATCATTAAGGAATTATGGCCTATGGAGTTTACAGTAGTGTTCTAACTATTCATTAGTGTTTATCTCGATATAAAATTTTATTCTGTTATAGAATAAATTATTCTATGATATGTAATGTTCATATAAAATGTTATCGTATTTTTATGTCTGTTTATCATAAAACATTAAAAATTGACATAATGAAACATATGTTATTTATGTAAAAAGAAAAATAAGGCTATTACAGTTTAATATAATTCCACTTTCAGTGTATCTCATAAAGTAGGTTACATACCATTTTCATCAAACAATATTCTCAATTCATCATTTTATTATTTATAAAATGAACTCATTAATACACCATGGATATGAATATTTTTTTCCGGATTAATTTTAGTCAAAAGGTCAAGATATAATATTCCATAAATATTGAAGAGATGAATCCTTCATTGATTTAATTATTAATTTCATATCACTCATGTTGTTTTTTATTTATCATACCTCATCACAAGTATATTTCTTCATTATTTTCATCAATATATCATAGTATGAAATTCGTGATATGTTTGAATAAAATTATAAAACTATATGTATCATTACACAAGCTCATCGACAAAAATATATAATAACACACAACCATATTGAATTCAATCAAATGACTCTATCCTAATATTTTCATATCATGGTGAATACCTTGTGAATACATCACGAGATGATGTATCATATTGTTTTGAGTACTCGCATCTCATAATAAAATTCATCTATTTCTCATTAGATGAGGCCATATGACTAATTGAATATCATTAAGACTATAATCACTACATATTATGGTTCTCAATATTGTATGGAACTACCTATAACCTTTTCAATTTAATATAAAATATAATTATTAAAAATTATGTTTTTATTTTAAATGGTTTTTTTGTAATGTTGGAAACCTCGCCAGTTCCAACCAAAAAAATTTGATACATTGTGAGATTACCAAATTATTGAAATAGAAAATTAAATTATTATAATAAATATCAAAATTTAATTTATACTAAATATAAATTTAACTAATATGTGGTTCATTATTGATAATGTCTTTGAATTGATAAACTATATTCCATCATGTTTGGATATAACCCTCATATATATCTTCCTTTGGTTGAAGACGCTTATCAAAATTAGACATTAATTATTAGTACAATTTCAATAATTATTATTTATGACCAAAAAAATTATTATCTCTTCTATAATAACCACATTATCTGCAAAAGAAAATATAATCAATGCCTCATCCAATATTATATTCTTATTGTGTAGGACAATATCCCATTAATTTTTTTATAGCTCTTCATCCGCTTCCCACTATGTGGCATCTATAGGCTCCAATGGTGTATCATCATTTTAATACTACTATCCAAATATATCATAAGGAACAATCAGATAATATTCTATAATCCCAAATCATACCTGTATATGAGACCGATCTTCCACCAGGTCACTTAACTGATTATGATATTGTTCTATAGAATTGCCACCTTTGGTATTTTCAAATATACACAACATGTTCAAACTCTTATTTTTCACATTCTCATTCATAGTGGGATTACACTCCATATCCAAGGATATTATTTTTTTGGCTGATCATGTATGTATTGGTTTATGTAAGTGAGAGCATTCCATACATCCTTTGGATTTCTTCCTCTTTCTCACAATGAAACTCTGTGAACCCTAACTAATTTATTCCTCTTCTTCCTCCATGTGCTATAAAGTGAGATTTCCTATCCTCAATTACAACTAACATCCATGAGTTAGAAATAGTTTTGTGTCAGGAATCAATCCTTAAGGATATTCATACATTTTTAGTTCTCTCAGCTAGATTTCGTTGTTCTAGACCAAGGCCTACATTCGTCATACCTTCAAAAATATGACTCTAATTAATGGATTAAAAATAATTTCTTGGTTTTGGAATGCCTGATGGATTCACCCAATTCTACAATAGAACTAGAGAGACCAATTTATGATTCACATGAAAATACGTGGCCACATCATCATGAATGATATAAATCCCATTTTGAATAGTTCTTCAATGAAAGAATAAATTTTTATATTTATATCTAGATATTGAGGATCTGTTCCACACATCACCTCAATTAACCCTAAAATATATAGCTAATAAATTCATCAGTCTATATGGATCCATATGACCATTATACAGTGAGGATAATTAGTGAATAATAATATAAATTTTTCATTAACCACTATTCAATTTTAATATAATTATCCTAAGAGTGTATCATAGTGGCACAAACAGAGGTTCATGACATGGAGGATGCTTACATAAACCATATTTATATTGTCAAAATTATATTCCAATTAATATAAAATAACTATAATATTATAGATTGGGGAGGGAGTGGGGATAAATGCATGAAAAATATAAAAATAGAACTATATATAAATAAATGAAACATAAAATGATGTTAGTTATATTGAAGGAATCAATGTTTTCTTCAGAGTTTGTGGTGATTTATACCATTGTTTAAAACAACTCAAAACATTCAATAAAATGATGTCTTCCAAAACTATCAAACCCCATTATCTCTTTTGGATTATCATCTCCCCATACCAAGACATGTGCATATTGGGAAATTTTATTTATAAATTCATCTTGGATACCTCTTCACTGATCATCACAACTCAATTCATCCTCTACCATATGGATATCACAAATATGTAAGGGATGTATAAAGTCTTCATAATATATAAATAAAATCCCCCTATTGATTTGTTTAAATGTATTACCTTTTATATTATTATCTAAAGAAGAGGAACTTGTTTGGTTCTAAAATATTCTATAAAATTTGAATGACCGTTATGAATCATTACCATTAATAATGTAGTATTTGAATGCTGATCACATGGTTATGATAAATATTGTGTTTTAACATGTCCAGTTGACATGTAAAATGTATGTAATTACCTAAACCAGTAGGATTGTACCCTATGAATCCCACTAATTGGATATTTTTAGGGAGATATAATCATTTTTATTTTCACTTTTCCATTCCCAATCTGATATCCAATAACTAAAACATGAGATAAATCATATATGGGAGATGATCAAGACCATTAAGATCACATCCCAAACCATTTTCTTCAAACTACACAATGAATGTTTTAGAGTCACACACCTTATCCTTTGGGTGTTTTCTTCTCTATTAAGGTTATATATATCGAAACCCTAGAAATATGAGAATGTATGTACTTTTCATTATAATAATTAATATTTGTTCATAAAAATATAGTTTCTTTAAAAAAATATTTTGATGTAATAAAACAATGATAGTATTTTGTTAATATTAAAACACTATTAAAAAATTTATTTTGATGAATTAATTTATTTTAAAAATACATAATATATAAACAATTTTTTTGTTAACTTATTATTATAAATTATTTTTTCTCATATAATTTATATCAATTCAAATGCTATTTTTGTAAGGGTTTTGAAGATGTTATTCTCAAAAAATATAACATTTCTTAAAGAATATTAATTTTATTGTTAAATTTGTAATTCAAATATTTTGAAAATTGTATAAATAAAAAAAAATTATTTTCAGAATCAAAACATTGAAATTATCCAATGGGAAAGTTTTAAATTTTTATGACATAGTAGAGTTTTTAGGTAAAAATTCAATATCGAATAAATACACATTGTGTATTATGTCATCAGAATTAGCCAAAAGTGATGTAATAAATATTATAAAAGGTATCCATGAAAAAATTTATTTTTTAATATAAATTATTGTTTTTTATGTTTATTTAATTTATTTTATAAATCAATTATTAATCCTCCGATGATTTTAAAATATTTTAATGATTGAAATGATTTCCTTCAGAGTATGACTCACTTCTACATAAGTAAGGTTATTATTTTTTTAATTTCAGAACATAGATATTTACAGTAATGAATTAACTCTAAATTTTCATAATCCTTGGGAAACCCCATGGTATGGATTTTTTTATGATTATATTATTATATAGTGTCCAAAATCCAGATTTGACAACTAATAAAGAAATCCCAAATCATTTTCTATATAAATCAACCAATTCTCAAAAATCTTTCAACTAAAAATCCATATATCAAATCATAAATCAAACATACTATTTCTATATTCATCACAAGGATCGACCAAGATCTCCTTAATCCCCTTATAATAATGTGTATTCACACACTCATGTAAGGGATCCTCACATTTTCATATTTCTTCATGTTTCTTTACCATCTTATTCTTTCTATTTACAATTCCTAATATTGAAAAATTAATTTTAATGTCCATATTACTTACCATTTTTATCTAAATGATTAGATACACATTTATCTATCAACAACCCATTTTATGGATTATAATGTGCCATTTTTATGTGTGGGAAATTTCACCATGACTTTTCATGCAGAAATAATTGTCTAGTAAATTCCATAAAAATTTATTATCAAGTGTTTTCATCAATGTTGACATGAATTTATATTTAGATGGGACATAAGGATTATGTATTTCATAATACTTGATCATGGAATGATATATTATGATGAATGATTCCATGTTTTTTGATCCATGTGGAACACAGGAGCATGAGAATGAAATAAATGTGATGAGTGCACCTGAAATTATAAATCATAATATTGAAATGGGTATTGCTTTGTCTCATGAGGCATCATATTTGGATAGGGAGTGAACTCCATTCCTCAATGGGACATTTAATATCAAGATGTATTGGAAATTATCCTTCACCTATATTTGTGATGCAATGTTTTACATTTTTTCCACATTTCCAATGTTTTGATAATCATTCTACATCATTCCATATTATTCATGTTCCTTTTATACCCAATTTATATACATGTTTTCCAAACTATATCACTTTGTGACATTCTTAAACCATTTTTGGGATGTATATATTACCCATTTCATAAAAATTTCCCTATGTAATCCCATGTTGTATTAAGGGTCATCATTTTAAGGATGTTTTCAATAATATTGATGAGTTTACTATTTTAAATTGTTATGTAAATTATATAATTACAAAATAATATAGACTTATATATCTTATGGGTTATATTATGTGTATCCTTATGAAAAAAATCATGTGTTAATTTGATATAAATAGAACGGTTTTTATAGTTAGTATCATAGGATGAGATTATTTAGTTATTGGATTATGATTAGCATAATATAGGGAAATAAATATTAATAATATTGTGTATAAGAAAAATATACCTAAATTTTGGTAATAGTATAGTAAGTGGTTTATTAAGAAAACACATCCCTATCTAGATATCAAATGTGAATGTGGTTCTACAATATATGTACCTATGTTTAAAAACTCTGAAAACAAGTGTTGGACATGACTAGGAATAATATTGTACAGGAAAACTGCCCATACATCAAACAGGATTGAAAAAATCAATGGATATGATTTCGTAAATTCAAAGACAATTTAAAAACCATTTTTAAGGTCATAAAAATTCCTATAATAATATAAGTTTGGAAATAGATCATGGGAAACATAGATTGAATCCTAAAAATTAAAAAGTTAAGGAAATTAATGTATTTTATATGGTAACCCAATAAATCCATTAAATTACCATTTAGGTATTTAATAGTTCAAAAATAATCATCCCTATTTTTTTAATTATTCTATTTAAAGGAAAAATATAGTTGGATTTTGGTAAAAAATCAATGTGACAGAGTGGGAAAAATTATTGAAACAAAATCATTAAATATTATCCTTGTACTCTATTACATAAAATGGGAATGGACTTCTTTGTTATCTTCAAAAAATACAATTAATCTATCCGGGAATAATAAGAAAATTTTATAATACATGATCTATACACTTACGAATTTTATAATACCCGTGAATGCTTCACTAGTTGGCTAAAAACTTGTCTAAAAATGCCCCAATGATCTATAACATTGGTATCTATGAGGAAATTGTCGAATGTTCCCTCGAAGTCGAAATAGTGATTGGTGAATCTCAATGCGATCCTGGTGATAACAAGAGTAAATTTTATTTTATTTCTGGCAGTATGATGTATAATCTTAATGCTACCAAGATCATTCAACATCCCACATTTCAAAGGTGAGAATGAATAATCCCACACTTTTCCTAAGGGGAAATATGAAATGATTTATTTTCATGCAGGAAGGTGACCAAGATTGTGATTTCCAAATAGAGAACATAAATAATGAATTGGAATAGATGAGTACTCTAGTTAACCATTAGTTTAATGCTCGTTGAAACAAATTCAAGGAACCATATCACTTTGAAATCCTATCCACTAATCCAATGGTTTTTAATACAACCAATAACCTCGAATGCATGAAGCTATATGTTTTTCAACCACAACCCTTGAGGTTGATATCATAAATGAATTTTTGAAAACTAAGATGGTTATTTAAACAAGAATACAGAATTTAATTTTTTTATTATATATAAACACATTCCTTCATATCAATAAAATTTATTATAACTATTCAAACACAACACCAAATAATGGAAGTAGAGATGTCAGTTATAATAAATAATGGGGAAATTATTACATCCAACAAATATTTTCATATGGATTAAATCACCCTCAAATAAATTCTAATTTATTAGGAATATGAATATATGATTCCTGAAGAATTTTCTGGTCCGGATACTTTCTATGTGGTTAATTTTTAATTAAATCTTGTACATGAAGTGTTACCCTTGTCCAATAACTAAATGGAATGAATTTTGTGGAACTTTTAGATCTGAAAAATTAACTATTGAAGATTCTAGATAAAAGGTTTATATTCTCAACTGTTTCATAATGGGGTTCTCCAATACACTTTGATATGAATTTGTATGGGAAAATCCTCCAATTCATTGATAAAATCATTATCAACATGATCGAGAAAATAATCCACTATCACCTAGCTCGGATTGGTTAATTTTTCAATCAACTACATGTAGCATAAAACATCTCTATGGTGGATCTCTAGTCGGGATATTACCAAGTAAGGGTGAATAATGAACATACCCCCAACACTACTTTTCATTTTAGGATTGAGATCTATGAGTTCATTTTAATTCCAATTATACTCATTAATGTTCCATAAATAATTATGGACTTGATGAATAGAGTATTTAGAGACTATCAAAAAAAATTGTAATTTTTTGTAAATGAAACTATAATATACTACAAATACAAGGAGAAGAAAGAGGATCATCTGAGCACTCTGTTAATGTCCTTGTGAGAGAAAAAGAATTATACAATGTATATCAAATGATAGTAATCATTGAATTATGTCCCATTATTGTGGAATATAATAAAAAATTTGATATTTATAGTCCCCTCAAAATATTTATGATCTTTAAAGATGGAAAAGGCCATAATTCGTAATAGATATCTGTAGTTTCCTTATATTTGCTGGATATTGTTTCCAATTTGTGAATGATTTCTTATAATTATGAAACCCTCAAACCGAGATATATCAGAAGGGAGTAATGTATTCTTGGAATGATGAATGTGAAGAGGGATTCATAGAGTAGAAAAGGAGGCTTATTATTACCCTGATACTCACAAAACCCAAATGTGATTTACATTTTTTGGTATTCAGTGTTTCTTGGAATAAAGTATTAAGATATGTCTTAATAAAAAATGAAAATATTCGAGCCAATTATTCAAGGTTGTTGAATGATAACGAACAGAAATACCAATCACAAGATTTGGAGTAAGTTACAATACTCCATACAAGGAAAATACAGTGTAATTATCTCTTTTGGGATATGTTTGAAATATATACAGATCAAAATTGTATCAAAAATATATTCAAATAGAAATATCTAAATATGTGCCATCAAAGATTGTTAGAGATAGTCAATTACATTGACTATTAATTCCACTAAAATCATGGGAAGGTGAATAAAGTGGTGGATGACCTATGTAAAAAGGTTACAACAATTATACCATTAAATAAAATTGAATGGTATAAAATCTTCTTATATTTTGATGTGATGGACGTGGGAATCATAAAGAATGGAACATCATCATTGCATTTATAAATGATTACACAACCATCCCTTAAATAAATGATAAATGATCCTTATATAAATGATGTTGAAATTCAGAAGGATGTGGAAATTATAATTAAAGGTAAATCAATGGAGTTCAATGTTATTGAACAAGGATTTGTAAGACTTGGGTCATGAACATGTGTGTTATCAAATCATAACATAATTAAGGATATATTGGATGACTCACATAGTCAAACATTCACAATCCAACCTAAAATCACAATGTCTTATTGAGATATCCAAGAACTAAATTTGGTGAATAATATGATGTATGATATCACTGAATATACATCACTATTTCTATTATGTCAGAATTTGAACATGGAAATGATAAAATACAAGGTTATGATACAACCATTACCCATACCAATATTGAAATGGGAAAACATCCCCATGGAAATTGTCACCAGACATCCTAATAAATCTTGGGGAAACAATTCAATCTGGGTTGTGGGGGATCTTCTTACAAATACAACACACATAATTGCGATTTGAGAGGAGTTATCGCTTGATCAAATTTCATGGATAATTACCAGAGTAATTGTGAGGCTACGTGGAGTGACACAATTAGTTATATCTGATCAAGATCCTATATTCACATCTAGGTTATAGAATAGTCACCAAGACACTCTGAATTCTGAGTAAAAGAACAAAATATCTTATCACCCAGAAAATAAGGGCCAATATGACTAGACTATCCATAAAATTGAGGAAATGTTGAGAGCATTCCCAATTTACTTCAATGTAGGATGAGACCAATATATTCTTATGGATGAGTTCTTTTACAATAATATATTCCTCTCGGTCATCCAAATGCCCCTTTATGAATCTTATTATGTGACGAGGTGAAGAAAACCTACATCATGGGTAGATGATGTGGAATATAAACAACTAGGTATTTAAATGTTTGAGGAAATGGTGAAAAGGTTCAGAATATTATAGAAGAACATCAAGGATTATTAAATTTGATAGAAGATATATGGTGACCATCATTTACATGACCTATAATATGATTTTAGAGACATTTTATTCCTTCGCTTATCTATATAGAAGAATATTATGATATTTGGGATGAAGGAAATTCTTAGTACAAGATACATCATCCATTTATAGATCCTCGATCACATTATAGTAGTGGACTATCGACATGAACTCCCTCCTAACGAATCTTAATCATGTGATGTATTCCTTGAATTTAACATGAGAAAGTATATACCAAACCCATCTCATTTACTCAATCTAGATGTAGTACCATTGGTGAATGACCATTCCTGTGAGGAGCAGCTTGTGAAGCTCTCAGATCATAGTGACAATGTTCTATGAAATAAGAAAAAGAACCTTGTATAGTGACTAAGAGAAACTAATAGAATGAATAAGAAACATCGGAGCTGGTGGAAGTGATGATACATAGAAACCCACAGATTCATAGTGTTGGAAATGAATCTTTCATTGGGGAAATTTTTTGAGGTTAGATGATTGTATCGAACTAAACAATTTTAATTAAAATTACCCTTTTGATTTAATTAAATATCTTATTATATAATATGGTTATAAATAAACATCACTCATTTGGAGTTATTTTTCTCTATAAAATCTAATATATAATTAATTGTAATTATCATGGACAATATAGATGTTTAAATGTGATTGCATGATTATTATAAATATAGGGTTTTATCAGTCCCAATAAACACATAAAAATGAAGTGATGGACATAACTAGTAAAATCATAACCTATGAATCTTATTTATTAGAGAATCAAAGGGATATCACATAACTGTGATTTTCCTTCGACCATGACCAAGATGAGACCCCATGACAAAGAAATCAGTGAAACAGTTTATATAATATGTTCAATCAGTTCAAGATCATGAAAAAAATTCTTCATCGAACCAACCCATTAATGTATCACCATAAAACACCTAACCCTTGGAAATAAATTTTTTATTAAAGGGATATGTATCAAGTCCCTTGATATATGAGTATGTACATTATAGTTTATAAAATAATTAATATATATTCATCAAATTATTCTTACATTATAATTTTTTTTATTTTGATACAGTAAAACATTACTATAATTTTTTTAATATTATAATTCAATTATGTAATTTATATTGAGGAATAAATAGATCTTTGAAATAAATAATATGTTGATATAATAATAGTTTTAAATAATATTTAATTAATTTAAATTATCATATAATTTTTGAGGAGGTCGCGACATCGAAGTCCTGGCAGAGGCGAAGGGGACCAGTGCCCCGCATGTCCCGCCTACAGGGATGTAAGGGCATGTGGTACCACTGTTGCAACCGAATGGCTTTCAGCCATTCGGGAAGGGGGAGAGACTCCCCCCCACGCGGGCCACCTAGTTGGGTTTCGTGCCAGCCAGGGAGTCAGAATGGTCCATGGACCAGCGGACCGAGCCCACGACCCATCCGGTAAAGGCCAGGTTGGGTAAGACTCGGGTCCCTATAGGTTCGAGCAGGTCTAGTCTGACTACCCGAGACTAACCAAAATTGAACCCATATTAGCCTAGATACACTTACAAGGTCATATCGTGCAAACCTAATGTCTATTTAACGAACCGTCTGTGGCGCTGAAACCTTGGAAAAATATGGTACTTTTGAGATACTCCACCTGAGTTTTGGAGAATGTTTCAGTATGGACGGGTTGGATCGAACTCAAATCCAACAAGGCCCTCAACCCTAAAATGCATATAACTCACAGACCGGGCATCCGATTGACACACCATCTCTCACGTTGGGACCCTTAAGACATGGAGGTACTTTAGGTTATTGAATTGAAGAAATTTGTGTATTTGAGTCATGATCAATATCTATAGGAGAATATACTACAGAACTTAAGCACACCGGTTGTGGGGAATCTGGTGCCTAGCTGTCAAATGAAGAGGGACCCTATGCAGATCCACATCATAATGACCCTTTGTGGATAAGCAACATAGAGATCCTTTGAATATTAGCATCATAGAAAACTTGTGTAGATCAGCAACATAGATACCATGTGTGGATAATCATCATATCGACCATCTTTGGATTGACATCATAGAAACCCTTTGTGGATCAGCATCAAAGCGACCCTCTGTAGATCATCATCATAACGACCATGTGTTGATCAACATTTTAGAGACCCTATGTGGATCACATGTTTGAGACCTAAAAAGGACCAGCATTAGAGCATCTCATCGTTGATCAGTGTCATATGATGCTATATAGATCCATGATGGAACAACTTCTTCATGGTTCAGTTGTGAACGGAATAAAATGATATAGCTTAAGACTAATCATCTTCATTCCAGATCTCTATGTTGTATACCGAATTTGAGATAAGTATTTTTATTTGTGCTTTGTGATTGAGATCATGGTTTTTGGTTTTTCATTGTGTAATTCTGAGAGACTTTTGGGGGTCTCGGGGTCCCTACTGGGTATTGTTCTACACACCCATAAATAGGCTTCACCCGCACCTTGTTGTGTCTTGTGAAGATGACGAGTATCTTAAATGAGACTATTGGTGCCAAGACCAGGAGGAACAAGGAGGTGTCTGGTTGGCGTTGAGAGTTGTGTATATGAGTTTTACCTACCCTTCAGGTAGGATCATTGGTGTATGATCATAGGAGATATTTTCTATTGTAGTTGTATCTTTTAGTTGGTCTTGTATTCCAGCCACTTTATGTTCCGTACCAACTTTTACTACTATAGTTTTACTTCGTGGTTGAAACATTTTGTGTTTTTGGTCTGTGTGTTCATACATGTTTTGAGGTAAAGCCTTCCCATTTTAGGGAAATGTATTTCAAGTTCATTAACCAACCATAGGCCTATGGAAGGCGGGCTTGGGGCAGTCAAAAAATGAACCTTGGGAGATGATTCATGACAAAGTGGTATCAGAGGAGTCGGGTCCACCGAAAAACTAAGACTCTGATCTTTCCAATAGAGTAATAGTGTTTAGTGTTTCGAGTGTGGTTTTCAGTTCGAGGAGTCCAGTGATGGTGCGATGACTGACATATCCATACACCATGACCTTGAATTATTATTTCCGACTTAGTGTAAGAAAACACTGATTGTGTGTCTTTTGGAAATGTTTTACTTTTGATCTCTGTTGAGACTACTAACAAGGTATAGATTTGTTAACATGGTGCACCTGTTTCTTTTCACGATGCCTCCACATAGACAGCCAGCTACGATTCTAGGTATAATTCAAGATGACCACCCATAGAATGATGAGGCTTTGGTGTAAGGACCTCTTATTGTGACAGCACCTTCGGGTGGTGCACCAGTAGCACCACCACCCATTGAGAGCAGTTTCCACTAGCCTCACTAGTGGGAAGTGCATGTAGACTCAGTGTGTTGCATGATTTCCAGTGGTAGAGGCCTCTGAGGATTAGAGGTGAGATAGATCCCCAAGTAGTTTAGGACTTGATGAAGGTTGTGGAGTGGGTTTTCGGCCTAGTTGGGACACCGATAAATCAAAAGCTGATCTTGGTTTGTGGCCTCTTCCAAGGCACAGTAGGGAGATGGTGGAGCCAGGCACTCCAGATACATGAAGAGGTGACCATCACTTAGATGAACATCGATAGCCTATTATGGTAGAGTTCATTCATGTGACACTACACTTTTTTCATATTAAGATCTATTTCTCTTGCAGTAGGGCAGCCTCATAGTATCCCAGGACTTGGTGAGATACACTATCCTCTCACTACACTCTATTGACATGGTAAGAGACCATTTTTTAAGGCTCAGACCATTGAGAAAGGTCTCCAGAGGGCGATCCGATCATTGATGATATCCCTAAATATCCTAACACAGTTTGGAGTGATTGAGCAAGAATTATTGTTGGAGATATTCTTAGCTGAGTAGCCACCAATAGTGAGAGCCACCATCAGATGACAGGTAACCAAGTCATCTACAGATGGTAGTAGTCAGATGATGTAGAGGTCCAAACGGGCCAGAATTTCCAGGGGACAACCCCAAGAAGATAGGTCAGAGGTGCGTAGATCATGAGGTAGAGTAGGCCAGCAGAGGAGAAGACTTTTCTTCACGTGCGGTGAGAAAGGACACATGGCTCATAACTGGACGACCCACTGTACTGAAATTAAGCATACGGTCGAGGGAATCCTGAGTAAGAGGAATTTATTAAAGCGAGGAGGTCCACATGGTGGTAGACATGGAAGAGGAGTAGGCCGTGTAGAGGGCAGTGGGTGGATATTTTAGGTTCTACCTCCACCTCCTCCTGGTGGTCCACCCCGACCTCAAGGAGGGGGGGAAAATGGACGAGGTTAGCATCAGGTAGCAGAGGCCTATGGCCACGGTGCTATCGAGATGATTTGAGGTATGTTCTATGTCTACTCCTCCCTATTTATAGAACATATAATAATAGTTATCGGTCACACTTTCATTTACCCGTCTCTCGTTTGGAGCTCGAAAATTCTTGTATATCCATTGGCTCAATCCTGACATTTAAAGACTCATACGAGAGAGGATTCAACAATTACACAATGGTGCCGACAGTGTGAGCCTACTCTAGGAGGTGAGATCTTTGGATGGGATCATATAGTAGCAGCATCGAGGCCTGACGGTGTTATATTGGTTGTTGACTTGTAATCCACTATAAATGCTCAGATTAATTGTTTTAGATGCATTGTTCTATTTGTATGTGAAAATGGGATCTTGTTTTCCTTCATTTGAGAGAAGGGAACCTTTTTATATCATGATGAAATTTCTCAGAGGAGGGTGAAGCTGGTCACTCCTCAGTTGTCCAGCCTTACCCTCAGTGCAGTTGATGTGAGGAGTATGGGTTATCCTGTAGTGGTGGACCAGTGTAATGATGTCTTTCCTGATGATGTTCCAGGATTACCACCTCACAGAGAGGTATAATTATACATATACATGTACCTTGGGATGAAAAAGATATCTACACCATCATATTGGATTTCTCCTACATATCTTCATGAGTTGTGGGTATAATTGGAGGATTTGCAGAGGAAGGGGTTCATAAGGCGTAGTGTATCTCCATGGGGATCCACAATTTTGTTCTCCAAGAATGAAGGTGGGAGTATAAGGATTTGAGTTGACTATTGGCACCTGAACCAAGTCACTGTGAAGAACAGTTATCCTTTTTCATTGATTGATGATCTCTTAGACCTACTGAAGGGAGCACGGTGGTTTTTGATGATACCCATCAGATCAGGATATCATCAGTATAGGGTATGAGACAAGGACATACTGAAGACATCCTTCAGATGTCCGTATGGACATTATGAGTTCTTAGTGATGCCCTTTAGCATGACCAATGCCCATACAGTGTTCATGGGGCTCATTAATAGGATCTTTCTTCCTTAACTCAATCTCTTCGTAGTGGTCTAAATTGACGACATCTTGGTGTACTCAGCATCGGAGGGGGAGCATGCCACGCAATTGAAAATTTTTCTGGATACGCTCTGAGAGAACCATCTTTATGGGAATCTCTTGAAGTGGAAATTCTAGATATGGTATGTCCACTTCATGGGGTGCATTATCTCGTAGGCTAGATTTATATTGGATCTTGCAAATATATATGCAGTTCTTTTTTTAGAGCCACCCATGAGTGTGACCGAGTTGCAGAGTTTCTTGGGTTTGGCTGGGTACTACCAGAGATGCATACCTGACTTGTCTAGAGTTTCGACACCCTTTTATTCTATTATAAAGAAGGGAGAACCCTTTCAGTATACAGAGAAACTTCATCAATGTTTTTAGGAGCTAAGCAAGAGCAGAACTATGTTACCCATGAACTTGAGATAGAAACAGTAGTCTTTGCGCTGAAGATGTGGCAACACTTCTTGATAGGAGATTGTTTTAAAGTCTACTAGGATCACAAGAGTCTTATATATATCTTCCCATAGAAGTAAATGAACCTGATAGAACATTGATGTCTAGAGTTCCTCCAGGGAAATGACTTTGAGATATTCTACACTCTTAGGAAGGGGAATGTAGTAGAAGGCATACTCAGTAGGAGGTCCAGTCTATAGTTGTTGAGTGAAGAGATAGAGGAGCTAGTCACGTTGTAGTTATCCTTCAGGGATATTGATGGAGGAGATTACCTTCATTCTATGACAGTTACTCCCCCACTACATCAGCGAGTTAGGGATCCACAACTTGGGGATATAGACTGTGAGGCCCGACATGCTCAGATATCCTCATGATAGACTCTTAATGGATTTTATGATGGTGTGGAGCACTTCTTCCTCTAAAAATTATGCACTATGGTACTAGTGATGCTATAGGAGGAGGTGTTTAGAGAGTTTTATACATCCCATTTGGTGGTACATCCTGGTGTGGAAAATATGTACCAGGACCTCCGGTGTCAGTAATTGTGGCTAGGGATGAATAAAGCATTGGCAAAGCTCACATTGTGATGTCTCACATGTCAACAAGCGAAGGCCGAACATCAGGTACATACATGATTAGCTTATCCACATGAGGTACCATAGTGGAAGTGGGATGGTATCTCCAAGGAATTTTTGATAGGGATACTATGTACGTCCTGGGGCCATGATTCCATCTGGGTGATCATTGATCAACTCACCAAGTTGGCCCACATTCTTCCCATCCGAGAGAAGGGATCAATAGAGAGATTAGGATACCTCTATGTGCAAGTGTTTTTACAGCTTCACGGGGTACCATCGAAGATCGACTTTGATAGTGATTCTCTATTTAAGTCCTGATTGTGGAATGAATTACATGAGGCATTCAAGACTCGCATATTCTTGACAACTGCTTTCCATCCTCAGACATATGCTCAGACGGAGAAGACAATACAGACACTAGAGAACATGCTTCGTTCCTGTTTCCTTGATTTTGTCTACAGTTGGGAGGACAACTTATGACTAGTGGAGTTCACATACAACTGATATCACTCAACCATTGGCAAGGCTCCGTTAGAGGCCTTGTACATGTGACCAGGTAGATCATATCTATGCTGGACAGACCCCGGGGATTCAGTACATAGGGGTCTAGAGTTGGTACAGGCTACCAAGGATAATGTGCAAATCATCCAAGAGAGGATGAATACTATACAGAGCTGGAAAAATTCTTTTGCCGATAGGAGACAAAGACCCTTGGAGTTATAGGAGGGAGACTATTTCTTCTTGCAGATCTCCCCTCAATGAGGATTACATAGGATTTTCTGGGGTAGCATGTTATATCTGAGGTTAATCAGACCTTTCTAGATCCTCAACAGAGTAGATGAGGTGGCATCATCTAGCTCTTCCCGCACAGATGCATCGTGTGCATAATTATTTCCAGGTGTCGCATAAAAAGAGTTATGTGGAAGATCCATTGCACGTTATCGACTGGGTAAATATGTACATTGATGATGGGGAGACATTTTTGGAGTTCTTGGTGTTGATAGAGGATTGACAAGAGCGAGTCCTTTGTGGGTGGTTGATTCCTCTAGTGTGAGTACGTTGGTACCACATGAATCTCTAGGATATCAGATGGGAGTGGTAGGTTCAAATATGTTCTCAGTAACCCCATTTTCCCCTATTTTTGTTGTAGATTTTGGGGATGAAAATACCTAAGGTGGGGAGAATGTAAAACACAAAAAATCCATATAATTTTTTTCATTATTTAGGATTATTATGAGTCTACGAAAATTGACGACACTTGATTCCAAGGTCCGGTGTGCCCAGAATGTAATTTGGAACTTTTTAAAAGGTAAGTTCAGTAAACATTTGGGTGGCGTTTCCTATCGTTCGAACCGGTGCTCAGATTAAAAATCTGAGGAACCATTGAACTCACAACACCAGAATTCTCTTATGGAAGGCTTACCATCGACCGTAGTAGGTCATGTAAAAAAATTAGTTTTACGGGATTTTTAAAGAATAATAAATATCATCAGATTTTTATTTTATTATTCTATCAACATTTGAGCGGTTATGTCAGGACCACTCAGTTTTCAATCCACTTAATGGCTAGAAATTTTTTCTTTGCAACCACACCAGAGAGAGTTATGAGATCCATTCATTATTGAACCTCATTAATCTCTCAGTGAATTAATAACCCTTCCCCCTATATTTAAATGAGGCTCGATCTTGGGTTTTTGAAATGGTACTGAGGAACCTCGGGTGAAGTACCATGAGAACTTCCACCAATGAAGGACGGAGGCTCAAACGACATCGTTTGATGAATCGATCTGGGATCGATGAAGGTCGAAGACTTCATCATTTTTGGATTCTTCTTCCTCAACCGCAACGCCTCTTCCAATTATAAGGTAGGGGTTTTCTATAAATTCTATTGAATTTGGTTCTTTTCCTCATTCATGAAAATAATGTTGAATCATGGACGTATTATAGTTTATCTATATTGAATTAATTTCTAACCTCTTGTTATGATTCTAACATAGAGGGTTTGGGCCAAATGAACAAGGGATAGACCATATTCTACTTTGGTTTTGCCTTTTTCTTCTTGGATGATGTTTAAACTCAATGAAAACATAAATCCGGCAGCCACATAGTCACAACAGCAACCCGGGTGGCCTGTAGGTGTGTTAGGAAGTAAAAAGGACCACCGTAGCTCACTTGGAGGCTCGCAGAAGTTTTTTAGACATGGTGGTGGCAGAGATCGGAACTGGTCGGCCGTAGTGGCAGCAAGAGGCATGTCATTACAAGACATTGTGGGAAAACATGGCATCGAGTCATGATTATAGCAAGGGTGTGTTGACATTGGATGGCCGCGTTGGTGGAAGGCGGTGTTCCATCCTAGGCTACGATGAGGTGGCCACGACATCAATGCTGCGGTGGAGGTGAAGGGAACTCGCACCCCGTGGGTCCTGTTGATAAGGAGGCAGTTCCACATGGCCTTGACATTGTAACTGGATGGAATTATGCTATTTGGGAAGGTAGAGTGACTCCCCCATGCAGGCAACCCAGCAAGGTGCCACCACATCTTGAGTGTCGGGCCGAACCTCAACTCAGCGGGCCAGGTCGGAGTGGGTTGGGTCGGTCCAACCGGATCGGATCAGACCAGGACCATTTGTTGCCTAGATATGCTTAAAAGTATGTATCTTGCAAACCATTCATTCTTGTGACAAATGGTCTATGAAGATAGAATCCTTGGTACACGACGGTCCTTTTCAGATACTCCACCTTACTTTTGATGAATGTTTGAGTACAACTGGGTATGGTCGAACCCGAATCCAACTGAACCTCTACACTAAAATGCCTATAACTCATAGACCACACGTTCGATTGGCGCACAGTATCTTGTGTTAGAACCCTTACGAAATGATAGTATTTTGGGTTATCCCATTGTGGAACTTCAGGGCAGTTGAGGAATGATTTATATTTTAAGGAGAGGATACTACAGAACTTATATGCACCGAGTTCGGGGAAAACTATTGATGGATATTAAATAAAGAGCAACCTTGTATTGATAAACATCATAGAAAACCTCTATTGATCTGCAACATAGAAACCTTCCGTGGATCAACATCATAGAGACCATGTGTGGGCCATAAATATAACGACCTTATCTTAATTAGCATCATAGAGACCCTGTGTGGATCGACATCATAGAAACTCTATGTGGATACACATCATAGTGGGCTTGTGTGGATTAGCATCATAGTGACCCTACGTAGATCAGTATTATAGAGACCCTATGTGGATCTATAGTGAGCGACCTAAAGAGGACTAGCCTTGGAGTGGCCTATCATAGATCAGTAACATACGACCCTCTGTGGATCGAAAATAGGACAACATCTTCGTGGTTCCATTATGAACTGAATAGAATGATGTATCTTAATAATAATAACCACTATTCCGAGTCTCAAAGTTGTATTCATGGCTTGAGCTGAGTCTTTTGCTTTGTGATTTTTGATTGATATCATGTTTTCTAGTTTTCCTTTGTGAAATTCTGAGATACCTTCAGGGGTCTCAGGATCCCTGCTGGATATTATTATACTCACCCTTGCATGGGCTTCACCACCACCATTTTGTGTCTTCTGCAGATGACAAGTAGCTTGGCTAAGACTATGGGAGCCAGGACCAGGTGGTATATGGAGGTTGCTGGTAGACATGGAGTGTTGTGGAGATGATTTGTATCTTCCCTTCACGTAAGATCCTTGGTGGATGATATCTGGATCTATTTTCTGTTGTAGTTGTATCTTTCAATTGGGCTTGTAATCTGTTCCCTTTACTTTCAATATAATCTTTTACTATTGCTTTTTTACTTCATGGTTGCAACTTTTTCTGATACTGGACTCTATGTTCATACAGGTTTTAGGCAATTCCTTCCCGATTTTGGGAAATTCCTTTCTGGAGCTTGATGCCAACCCATGGCCTATGGATGGCGGGCTTTGGGTAGTCACGACATGGGCCTCAGGGGAAGGGTCGTGTCATAGGAGTTAGTATCACATCATAACAACACACAATGATATCAGTATGAATCAAAGTGAATGCTTCATATTTAAAATCATGTTTTAGTAAAAAATCCATCCATCATACTCAAAGACGAGAAATATATTCAGAGTGATTTAATACATTAGGAAAATGATCAATATGTAATATGATATGTGAAGTAATCATCTACACCTCAATATGATTCATGGTGTGACTGGTATGACTATATGATATACTTTTCAATATATAAGGGTAATTTTAGTATAAAATGTACATCACATCCCAAAATAGGATCAAAATATCCATGATTTTTCTATAGAAATTCTATCTAGTATTACTCATTTAATTCACTTATCATTTTTATTTCATAATTACTTAGTTAATTTTCACATAGATAATTATTGAATAAGAACAAGAAATAGTGTGACATGCAAGAATCATCCATAACTCAATCTGATACAAAATGTTCATAGTCTGACTCAGTGTTTGTTTTAAAAATAACACTTTACATTAATTTAATTTTTTATGTTATTACTAACATAATAATTTTTTCATTATATAGGATAAATTTTTATTTGATAAAGGGTTAGGATCCAAATAAAATGGAACATTGATGTTTTTGAATATATGTTGTAATTTATACTTAATTAATTGTATAAACTAATGTCTGAATACATGATAATATTGTTTTTTAATTTATTTTTATATTCAAATTTATATAAATTAAATTATATATTCTAATTTCATGGAGTTTTTGGTGTTGTGAAGTACTATTACGGTAAACTGAAATGGTGCTATAATGTGTTTTTACAGCACACTACAACATGACTATTTATTATCAATTTAAATGGGGATGATAATGGTTTAATTATTAGTGAATCTAGAAGCCCTGAAAAAGAACCAATATAAATGTGCATATACACGTTCTGATAATGAATTCCATTATATTATCTTTTTTAACATTTATATAAGTCTATGTATTTTAATATCTCTCTTGTAGTCAGCGGTTCTCTAGTAATGATAAAGGCTACTTTTAGCATAATTAAAAGATTGTTTTTCATTATGGTGCCCCTACAAATTGACAACCTGTCATATACTTCATTAAATGGTGGATCCTAAGTCACCATTGTAACCCCATTAATAATGACTCCTCTAAGTCACTATTGTTACATTGATTTCCACTACTTCCCTCCACTGCCACACCATCCTATAACCACTATGTCTCTACAACTCACTTCCCACAATCAAATCTTCTCAACAATAGAAACCAAAAAAATAAATGGGAATATAAGAGAATACAGAACACCATCCAGAAAAACCCCCAAAATATAAATAAAAAACTTAATACAAATTAAAAACCCCAAAATGAATCCTTTAGATCTTTCATCCATCATTGGAACCTTACACCAGAGAAAATCAAATTCCTTCTAGAGAAGAAGGATCAAAACACCCCTAAATAAGCCTTGTTCTTCACTTATTCTACACTAACTGATCCTTAATGAATCCACATCATGCATTCCATCAGCCAACTTGTGGATGAATACCACAAGATAGCCGTTTTATCCCCCTTTTTAGGTTGAACCATGGGAACTGCCACCACCTCACTACAAGCACCATCGTGATCTCTACCTCCTAGGACAGAACCCTTCCTCTCTTGATCCTTCACGATCTTTTAACCACTACTATGCATGAACCAAATCCTTCCTCAATTATTCCTCCTATCACACCCCATGATTTTTTATCCCGAACCCTCCCCTAATTTCTTTTATCACCAAAGCCACACCCCCTCCACCTCTAATTTTATTATTTTCACATTATAATAATGATATATATAAAACTATAATAATAATAATAATATTTAATAATAAATATACTTATATATATATATAATATTATGTATATATATTTGTTATTAATATACTATTTTAATATATTTATAGACTAAGAAATACAAATTGAAAAATATATATATTTATTAATAATAATTATTATTTTTCGTGAAATCATTAATTTTAAAAAATTGTATATTGTTTTTTATTATTTTTTGAAGCATGGGGAGAAGATCATGGGAAATTTTGAGGGGAGGCATGGTAAATTGAATAAGGATGGTTGTAATCACATGGAGTTCACTCGAAGCTGGTGAAGGATGTGTAAAAGGATGCTATAGGGATCCTACATCCTCTAGTAATCATTTCACTAATTTGTTGTTTTTTATATGGAGAATAAGAGGACCTATCCTCTTTGTTATTATGTAACCCTATACCTGGGTACCATCTATGATATATATATGGGAACCCATTCATTCATTCATTCTTCTTCTTATTTTTTCATTTAACTATTATATGATTATGTTATTTCCTATAAATATGATCATGAAATTTTTGTATTTTTAATTCAATCATATCATTGTGATCTGTGACTTCCTCACTTTGTATTGTGATCTGTAATATTCAAAAAATTAGATCTATTTGACTAGTTTTGATTTAGGGAGTGAAACATGATGCTTCCTAGAGATGTGATATTCATTGTGATCATATCATTCTAAATCTTATTAATAGATCACGAATTTAAATTAGGGTGATAGATAACACAACCTTTAACAAGAATGGTTTTCTACTATATCACCATGTAACATTTACACTTCTATTCTTATTTACTAGAACAAATATTATGTATTTGGTTATGTGATAAAAAAATATCCACATCATAATTATGGATTCTGATACTTCCTCTCCTAAATTAGTTGGTTGAAGGATTCATTTTACGATCTGGTGGAATTATTGAGCACTAATGAACATTAGTGTTTGAGTGTTCATTTTTTAGGTCAGATAAGTGTGTGATCCATGTTTTTTGTCATGTTTTGTGTAAAGTGAGATTTGATGTTTTAATTCTACTTTATATCTATAAAATAATTTTATAGGTGAATACTACTAAATCAATCCTTGTTCTCACTGATCATTATTTATTGTTTTTCTAATTCCTATATTTTCTAATATATTTTCACCATTTCATAACTCTTGTTATGTTATCCATTACTTTTCAACCACATTCACTATGTTTTTCAATTTCGTTTTTAATTTTTTTTCTTTTAATTTTTCATTAATATTAAAAACATAAAGGTTATTTCCAAATAGTCCACTAGGACACTAGATACAGCTTCCCTGAGAGAGACCTTGAGTTTTCCACTATGTTATATATTTGTTTCTATAAATTTATATTTTACTATACTCAGGATAATCAAAATATCAAATTATGGTTTTTTTTAATTTTTTTTCCTTAAATGATTTTCCCATTTTTCTCAAAAGAAATACTTAAAAAATCAAACAAAGTAAGCGCATTTGAATGAGGAAAAATGGTAATGGTATTTTTTTATTATGACAATATGATTAATTTATATAATATGTTGAGCATTATAATGATATGAAATTGTTATAATTTTGGATAAAAACCCACAAGCTAGAGAGTTATCAAATGCTAAAAAGGCTTTACTCATTAGAAAAAACAACAGTATGAACAACAACTCATCCAAATAAAAAGGCTTTAGTAGGTGAATGATCCTACTAAGAAATATTTACTATAAACTTAGAGATCATGGACTTACACAAACCTTCATAACCATATCAATAGAACCAAAATTTCATGGAATTAATCTTTATATCTACTGTTGATTCACATTCTGGAAATAATTTGAGATGTAAAAAGAAATGAAAAAGAATAAAGAATTAGTTGGACCATTCTGTTGTTCATTTATATTTTTTGTATGGAAAATCCTAAAAATTCAAGAATAAAATTCTATATATGGTATGAAGGGATGATAGGAGATGTATCATGAAAACATTTATGATGGTGGACACTTCTATTATGATCATTATTTCACTTATTTTCAATGTAATGATTTCTATTGTATAGAGTATCATAATCATTTTTTCACTATTTGAAAATTTTCAAAAAGAACAAGAAATCCTTTCCATAACCATAAAAGAAACCACACTAATGTTTTTTCACTGTTTTAAAAGTTCACATAGAAGAAGACAACCTATCCATTACCATAGAGAAAACTAATAATTTTTTTACAAGATAAAATAATTGATTCTATTGAACCAATGTAAAATTTTCATAAAATTATTGATGTCTTAAGACCTTTTCTCACCCAACATAATTTATAAATGAGAGAGTTAGCCGTCATTATGTTTTACCGTCCATTACTCGACAAAATGTTCCCCCCATCTATGGATATAGATATGAATGAATATAAACAATGGGTACTTGAAAATATATAAGTAACCAAATCTAAAAAAAATATAATTTGTTGGTTATTAAGTAACAATTTATATCCTCAATTATAGTTGGTTTGATTCACAAATAATCTAACTATGAACTATCATAATTAAATATCCCTTGGGGGGTTTATCCCAAGATTATCATTTTTTTCCTATTTTAGTTTTTTCCTTGATACTCTTATTCGTAATATATTCTAGTTGTAAAATAATAGTGTGGTAAATTCCATATTTAATCAAATAAAAACCACATAGTAGCTTCACAATGGGGAGACAAGATTTAACGCCAAAGCACATCCTTTGGTTTCCTTAATTTTAAGCATAATCAAAGTAGTTGTAATGTTAAATTATTTACATGTTTTTTTAATTGAATTTAGAATCCATAGTTCATTCATAATGAAAACGTGGGGATTAAAATTTGACATGAAATGAATGATAAGATTCTACCACAGGGGACCAGTTTGCTTTAATGTTTTCATTTGAATAATGTTTTAATGAAGTAATTTTTAATTTTGAACATTTATTATTTAATTCTTATATGAAGTACGTTTGGGGGAATCTCCCATGTTTTTTGGAATATTTGAATCAGTTCATGTTAGCTATTAGCATTTTATAATATAATTAGTTGAAAATTATGTTTAATTCCATTATAAAACATTTTTTCCCTCATTGTATTTAATTTCATTCTAATTATTTTCAATTTTGATAATTTCTCTTTTTCATAAAAAACAATGAATAAAATAATTTGTTTCTTTTTAATTCCTAAAACCATGACATTAATTCAAATGAAATTCAAAATGTTGTTTTTTTCATAGGTTCCCTTTGTGTCCATTTTTTGTTTCTATATATCTCTTTTTCATTGTATGAAAAAAATTTGAAATTCCCTATTACCCAAAAAAAATTATTTACAAAAAAAATCTCAAAATAATTTAATTCATTCTCCCACATTAGGAATCAATAATGGGAAAAATGTCCAATTTTATTCATGTTAGAGTGCGGACATGCTGAGAATATATGTTAATAAATTATAGACACATCCTTTTTACAATTACATTTAATCAAAAAAAATTAACAATTTTTTATAAAAAAGTTTCACATTCATTCTCAACCAATGTTTATTAGGATTAAATTTTCACATTAGGCTTTTCCTACATAGAGGATAATTATATTCCTGTGGTTGAGAATGTCAACGGTTTATTAAATTATTATGTATGTATGATTCATGAGTGTAGTTTCACACTATTATATATATATATATTATTTAGGAACTAAAAAAGAGTGATATAGGATAGTTATTTGTGGAATTTGTATCATGTCTTTAAGAAAATGATAATTTTAACACAAACTTAGGAGTCTAATATTTTGAAAAAAAAATTTGGTAGTCCAATCAAATGGTTAGGTTTTAAGTCCTTTGATAATGGAGTAAAATGGGAAAATAGGATTCCATTGTGAACATATAAGAGTTTATTAACATTGTCTGTGTATTCCATATTAACATATCAAAAAAAGAAGTTTTTCTTAGTTATCTAATGACACAACTGGATGGGTAAAATTTTAAAACAATGAAAAATAAAAGAAAAAAATATTGAAGTACCAAGTAGTTAAAAAAATTTCATAATGGTAGGGGAATTTTTGACCAAAAGTGTCGAAGGGGAAAATTACAAATTTGAATATCATTTTTGTTGTATCAATAAAGATATAAGAATAATTTTTTGAACATTATATAAAAAATAAATTTAGGGTACCTTTTTTACATTTTAATTCCATTTTATCTGACCTAAAATCACTCTTATAATTTTCAGTCAAAATAGAACTGAAATAATATTGTAGGAGGCTTAATATATGGGGCATAAAATCATTAACATTATATTATTCGGTGTGCCCTTAATAAACACTATGTAATTGCTTTTGGATAGAACCACTTTTGAACACATTCATTGAAAATCTTGACCAACCATTGGTTCCATGCATATATATATATAAAATTCTAGACATGATCATTTAGTAGTAATTGTGAAAGATCATGTATTCTATTTTATAATAACAAACCCATGCAATTGGTTATAGAATAAAATGTATTAATATATTAGGGGGTTTGATGTGGATGGTTCAGAATGAACTTTTCATTATATATTTGTTATTTTAATGTAGTTTTTATTAATTTAGTGTATTTTTATTATTATTTTAAAATATAATGATTTTTTATATAAATGTATAAATATTTATTTTTTTGACTTTATTTTATATTGATTATTTTTGTGATATTTTATATTTTAAAATAAATCCATTATTTAATTAATTACTTTTATTTTTTATTACATTGTTCTTGCTAAAATTATAGATAGTTTATTCCATAATTCAATCCTTTTTTTAACATTGTTCTGTTCTTTTCAAAATGAAATTATATTTAGTATTAAATTTAATTAATTTTTTTCATTATTTTATCTATATTTTTTATTTTTGTAATTGATTATTTTTCATATGAGTTATTATTTTAAATTAATTTTCATTTTTAATTTATTAATTTTTTTGGTTAAATTGTGAATTTAAATTTCTTTTTAATTAAATGTATTATTTAAATTCATTTACTTCATTTATTTGTTTTAATGTGAGAATAGTAATTTAACTTATGTTTTATTTTTTTCAATTGTAATAAGTAAAATAATTTATTTCATTGGGTTTTTTCTCAAATGTTTTTACTACTCCAACTCACCTCCTGCCATCACCCACCAGCATTAATTGTCAGCAATGACACTTCTGAGTCATAGATAACACCGCACTACAGTGAATCCAAACCCACCAACATACTCCTACCCCCATCGTTGGAAATGAAAATAGTTAAACCTCATCACCCTCACCCACTGTCAGCCCCAAAATCAACCACCACTATACTAACAACCCAATGAAACCTCCCCTCAATCGTTATTCGCTTCATCCTACCCATCATCAGCCTTCCTCCTTGGCTCAGTGGTATATCATAAAAAACCTACATCTCCACACCTATCATTCCTGCATCCCCATGCCTTTTCCAATAGACTAGAAACCATCACTTTAATTCAATGGTGGTTCCAAATATGTAGTTGGATAGACTTCAGTGTTGAATCCCTTGTGTCACTAATGCAACACCAACCATCTACCCATCACTATTATTCTATATCCTTTTCCAAATACCCATACTCCACAACTCTAGACAAGAAACCAAATCAACTCGTAAGAATTAACGAATAAAATCAGCATCTGTATAATAAAACATTAAACTCCATATGATCCAATCCCACCATAGTTGAAGTAGAAAATTAAATTAAATTGGAAACCCGTAAAATAAAACCTCCATAAATTTCTTACATTTTTTGAAACCATAAACCATGCCAAGTCAAATACTCACCAAAAAAGAAGGATGTAGCCACTATGGGATTACCCTTGATCTTCACTGATGTCATTCAACCTTGAACTCTATAAAGTCAAACCATACATATCGAATACCTAATTGTGGAATAATAACACCAATCCACTGACCATGTGCCATTCTGAGGCCTAACCATTGAAAATTCATAATCCTTGGCCTCGAGAACCACTGTTACCTCTAAAAGCAAGTAGCTAACCATTCCTCTATGGGTCCCACATTATCCATCCACAATTTCTCTAATCAAACTAAACTCATCTCATTTTCCCTACAGCCTCACCTACCAAATCATCAACATCTCGAACCCCTCCCCCTTTTCCTATATTCTATGAATCCACATCCCCCTCCCCTTTTTATTTTCTTATTTAATTTTCATCATATTTATATAAAATAATATATATCATTAATTATTTATAAAAAACAAAAATATATATAATATTAAGTACATATATTTAATATTAATAGAATTAACTACAATATTTATGTAATAGTAAATATAATTAAATAAATAATTTATATATGTATTTGTATATATTTATATATATATATATATATAGTAATACTGATAATGAGAATTTTAGTGGTCTATAATTTTAAATAACTATTTGATGTTTTTTTATGTTGATTGGCATAGGGGAATCTTATCATGGGGATGTGATCCTTGACTACCATCATTGGAAAATCCAAGGGGATGTGTGGGTCATTTCATGTGGATAGTTACACTTACTTAGAGTTCAATCAAATCTAATTAAGGGTGAGTCAATATATTACACCTGAATCCTACTTCTTATAGCTAGAATTTCACTTCATGTATGTTTTTTTTGTAAAATAATAGGACTTCTCATATTTGTTTTTCTATAACACCAAACATTGGAACCTTCTCAGATATATTGATGGGATCCCCTAACTTATTTTTTTTTCTTATATTAATTTACTATTTTTTCGTATTTTTTTATGTAAATATAATCATTATATTTATGTTTTCTAAATTTAATATTGTCTTTATACTATTTGCATTCCTCACTTTGGGTTTTTATCTAGAATCTATACTAATAAAGAACTAATTATTGGGGATCTGTATGGGTAGTGAATCCCGATTGTATCTAGATATCTGATCTTTATTTCAATCATCATGATATTCTCCTCCTTATAAGTATGTGACTGTGAATTAGCGAGAGAGAGAGAGTGAAAACTTTTAGAGGAAAACTTTTCTACTATATCGAATCTATTTTTCTACTCCTTCATCATTTCCTAAAACTGATCTTATGAGGTGGGTTGTATGATCTAAAAATCTCATCAGGATCATTCTGTCTTGTGGGACATCCTCATAAAAATTATTTTTTTAAGGTATTAATTTTTATACCATGTGTAATGGTAGATTAGTAATGAAATTCAGTGTTTGAGGGGTCATTATTTAGGTTTGAGTGGTTTGTGGTCTAAGATATAGATAATGAATTTAGTGAATTGGGTGTTGTTGATTTAATTATTTATTATATCTATTATAAGATGTTGAGGGTCGACCAACTTAGATCAAGCCTTGTTCTAGCAGACATTTAAATATTGTTTTTCTTTTTCCACTATTGGAATTTTGATTTTTCACTGTTTCATCCCTCCTATTGTGTTCTTTATCATTATTTCAACATTATCACTATATATTTAAATTCTAATTTATCTATTTTTATTAATTTATCTTCACATATTAATTACTAAATTTCTTTTATAAATACCACTAGAGAACATGAAACTTCATCCCTGACTCGACGATATCCACAATGATATATAATGGGTTTATAAATGTATCTATGACCACCATAATGACAAGGATGATTTTATCCCTGGAAATACATATATAGGAAGTGTAGTAAGTCCACATACTAAAGTATGGTGTGGTCCTCTTTTTCTGTTTTGGTACTTCCTAGTAGTCAAGCTCTAATGGCGAGTGGGTACTCTATGGGAGTGATTTCTCCCTCCGAGGTAGAGTACAATATCATGGAGCAAGCCCCTCATCTCATATTATTATTATAAATCACATGGTGTTGGGAATCATTGATTCACATTTGAAGAAACATATAGAATATTTTTTATCATTTAATATGTGTAATTGAATACACACTTTATATCTCCTATGGATTTCATTATGATCATGTATAGAAAGGAATGTGTTTCTCTCTTACTGTGGGTATATTTGAATTCTTGTGTATATTTTAAATTATCTATTTTTTTATTCTAAGGACTGTAACTAGGTATGTATATACTCGCCCCTATACAGGCTTTGAATTCACATGTCATGTCTTATGTAGATGATATATAGATCATTGGTGACAATAGTGAATCCTAGGGATACATCGGTGAGTTTACTATATTCGGTGGTCACATTTTGAGATCCGGAGAAAGGTGCTCCCCAACATTACCTTTTCTTGATATTTTCAAATTGGTTTTACATTTCTTGTTGGGCATGAATTTTCAAACATTTTTATTTCTATTTTTTTCATATTATCATTTATTCTCTACCGGTTATTGCATTTATGGTTATTCATGAGATGTTGAAGTAACATATTTCTACACTAAATTTTTTTGTGGATATAGTTGGTTGAATTCATATTTGTATAATATGATAACACCCCCCCCCCCTTAGTATATGACTTATTGTAAATTGTCACAAGACTATAGACTATTGGGGAAAGGGTAGGATATTTGATCCCAGCATTCCAATGGTATGGTTGGCCCCATGGGTCATGTGATGAAAAACCTTTGTATAACTTATTCTTTCCCCTAAAATGTTATTTGATTTTATTTTTCTAGATGGTCATTCCAAATATAGGATTGAAGATCCTTAATCAATTTAGGAGATCCCGAGTCTTGTAATCCTTATTTTTTCGCTTGACACTTTCTTCAATGAAACACCAACTCATACTTCTCCAAAACAACTTACATTCTACATAGTTATTGTCTAAATAAATATTTTGTTAGAACTCCTATATAATTAATAAAAACAAAATTCTACCAAATAATTACATTTAAAAATGTATTCATTCATAACAAAGATAATAAATGGATTTAGAACATAATATTTAATCAAGGTATTTTGTTCATTATGAAAAAATTTCATATTTTATCTTTTTCCATGTCTTATTATTATTATATTTATTTTACTCATGTTATTTACCATGTTTATTTTAAATATTAACACATAATACATTCATTATTTATCAAATATGGGCATTGTACTTAATTAATTAAATTATTAATGTTATTTTAATATTGAAAAAATAAAATAAATTAAATTAATATACATTTGATATGATAAATATGTGATATGACCATGATTATTATCTAATTATTTGTTTATTCATTTCTTAGCAAACAAACAATTTTCCTGAGTGTAAAATTATTTAATATGTACTCAACATGTGTTATAGAGTTCCACCTCTATCATATTTATCACCTTGGATGGTTTCACTTAAATTAAGCAATTAATAGAATGAATGTTCTATGTAGTTTTGTACATAAAATTCATTTACATCTCATATAGGTGAGGGGAAAAATGTGTGTTTACAAAAATGAATCCATGGGAACACAACGACTTATATAATTAAGAGGGAAGAATGAATCACATAAAATAATTATAATTTAAGGATAATAATTCTCCAAAACATTAGAAATAATTAAATTAATATAAACCAAGAACAAACAAAAGTAGACATATGTTCATTATCATCTCCACGAGGGATGAATACTCATTTAAAAATAACTGTATTTTACTTATTTCAATTCACCATTAATTTAGATTAACCATGTATAAGAGGATCCAAATAAATATTTAATTTAACAATAAATTAGATTTTATCATAATATCCATTAAATATTCCTGAGATATTTCAATCTGATGTGATATAATAAAAATTGAAAAAATAATTTTTTATAATAAAGTAAAACATGTAAACATTATTTACTTGCATGTTACCTAGAGAATACCTATCTGAACAACACAATATAATCCATTTTTATATTGTATAATCATGCAAAATAATAGGTAAATAATATGTTACATAATCTTATGTAATCAACTATAAATATATGAAAAATGAAAAAATTGTAAATAATGCTCCATGTAATTTTTTAATGAATTAATATTATATTGTATATAATGAGCTAACTAGAATTTTAGTTAAGAATTTAAAAAAATTAATAATTTAATGTAAAATATAACCTATCAACATTTGACTATTCATAATAAATGATACATTGACACATATTTTTATTTTTTAATGGATTTATTAAATAAATTTAATGTTTATACATTAATAGGTATGATACACGACCATTACAATCCAGCTATATGTTTTGTATGTCACATCCCCTCATTTTTGAAATCAATGCCTTGGGATTTGGTGTGTACATCAGTAAAAAGAATTATTAGGTACCAAATATTTTTGGAAGTTTAATTCCACGTTACCTCTATATTTCATGAATTTTTACCTATATTATCCAAGTAATAAATAAATTTTTCAAATTGACATTGTGATTTACACCAAAAAAATGCATTGAATGGATGATGTGTAAGTTAGTTAAATTTTGGGTGGTCTAGAAAACCAATTTATATTATATCCATAAGAACATGTGATTTTTATTAAATGTATGTTTTTTTTATTTTTTAGTTGGGGTGGCATATCAGTGGTGTACATCATAATATTTTAAAAAATGAACAAGTTTCAAATTTTGGAAATCCACATGAGGTATTTATGATCCAGCTCTTAACATAGATGCTGAAATTGGTGGTGGTAATAGAGGCATGACATGTGAAGGTGGCCTGGAAGGATACAAGACACATTTTCTTGGTCCTAAAATCTATGTAATGGGTCTCACTCTACTAGGATAAAAAGATATATTCTCATTCATAACTAAAAAATTATTTTTCCTTGAACATTTTTTAAATAAAACTACATTTCCAAATAAATTACACAGTGTTTATTCAAGTTTAGTGAAAATAGGTAGATGGTGTGTATCTATATCAAACAATATATATTTTCTTATTCTTTCTAGATAGAATACTCAGAAACTAAATTTATTTTAATTTTATGCTCACCATATATTTTTAATAAAATCTCAATTATATGATTTGGTATTGATGAAGTGATCCTAAAATAAGAATAATTGAATGAATTCTTATAATTGACAATTGGGTTTTAGAAAAGTGAAAATATCAAAAAATTAAATAATTATAAATCATAATGTCATCACATTGATACCACATGAATGTTTTTGACATAGCGAAACATCCTATTACATAATAAAAAACTAATTTTTTTTCTTAATAAATTAAAAACACAAGATTTACAAGACAAAGGTGGTTGAGGACCAATGATTTTATTAAACATTTAAATGAAATTAATTCATGAACTATGAAGAGAAAATATCATTTTCTTATTAAATATATAATTAATTTAATAATTAATAATTACATTGTTCATTGTAATTCATTCCTTATAGATGAGGTTGGTATTCTGAACCCTATTTTTTGGAACAGTCATGGGTATTTGATGATCCAATGATAGAAGCTATCTAGTGATGATCTACATTATATCCATTTGATCGTGAAGCATTTTTAGGGTACTAAATGTTCTGGTGTAGTGGTACCAAAAATCAGGAATCACTATAATTGATATCTACCACAATATATTTTGTGTTTAATGATATTCTCTTTATTTCTACATTTTTTTAGGATGGAATATTATTTTCAATTCACATGTTATTAAGAGAAATCCTTGATATTTTATCGGTATAGACATATCTTTATGGTGGAATGTAAGGGTGTTGTTCACATTTAACACATAACACATTAAAAAAATTATAAAATGGGATTTATATACATCAAAATATATGGTTTAATATTAACAAATCAAACAATGTTAATGGATAATATATTAATAAAGACATATACCTCTTTTATGTAAAATAATAATACTATTATTTATTCCATGGTTTTCTCTTGACATCAAAATGATAGATATTATTTTATAGTATGGTAAATGAATATATATAATCAGAATAAAAACATGATTCCGTCATCCTCCTTAAATTTTACTGTATTCTAATTTAAATATTCATAATATATATTAATTATTCAATTAAAAAAATATATATTTATAATGTTATCAACCTTGTGAATAAATATTTATTTTCAGTATTTTATATCAATAAATAAAATATAAATTATAATATTTATAATAGTGATTAAAACCAATTAGAATTGTATAATGATCAATAGAAACACTATTTGTGTGACCCTCTAGATGTCATTATCAGTGGAATTAGGCATAAATTTGAAAATCCAAATATTAGTGTCTAGAAACCCATAACAAAACCCAAAAGGAAGAAGATAATATCACAATTTCAGATACTAGATAATAATGATCCAAAAATAAAGTAATATCATTACGTATGTATCTCATATAGTATGTTTCAAACCAAATTCATCAACTGATATGATTAAAAAATCATTCTTTTACTTCTCGAATTTAAATCATAAACACACCATGACCATTGATGTCATTTAGATTGACTATTTTCAATCAAAGGGGTTACATGTCTACATACATTATGATGGATGTAAAGAATATTTCGATTTATTATCTAATAAAAATATCACTAATGACACATCAAAACTACAACTCCTCATATCAGGAATATGTCATCATGGTTTTCATTAAGGAGAAAAATGTATGTGATTCATGATATGTGTTCATAAAAATCCAATATTATATAGATTATCAAAAATGCACATAGTATTGAATATTGTGTGATACATAAACACATGGAATTCATATTTATACATCTATCTACATATTCATCCCTCATAGAGATTACCTTGTGTGAACATCATAAGAAGAAGTCTCATACCCATATAAGTACATTCACTAGACGATATACAACATTTGTCTCCAATCATTTGATATCATATGACCATATAACTATGTTTGATAATATCTTTATATCATATTAAGGTTCTCGTTATAAAATTTAACAACATATAGAATTTTAAATTTGATATATACTCTAGGAAATTGATACATTAAAGTTATATAAAATAAAAAATAAATATGTATTATGACAAATAATTCATAGGAATGAATATATATCTAAATATATATATATATATATATATGACAGTTCTAAAACAATGACAAAAATATTATCAATGATATTTTTCCACTCCCTTTCACTATACTACCCCTAATCTGTTATAATGTTCAGTCATTACCTTAAGTATTAAATATATACTTTTTCACATAGTAATGAATGTGATGTTCTCAATACATTAAATCAATATCAAGATACATAAAATTTGATACAATATTTCGATCAGATGAACCTATAGGAAATATCACTAATGATGTTTTGTTAAATATTGAATTGATTTTTGATCGGTGAACAACTAGTGGGTATACCTACACACATGATTGAAAAATCTTGAGGGATATAATATGATTCAATATATGTTTACAAATGACAATAAAAGATTATTTTTTGACATACAAATACTATGATGTTACGCTTCACAACAATATTTTTATCATATTGTTTTAAGAGATCATTCAATTTCATTTTAAATTTCATATTATTTCAATGTGGATTTTGTGATATTCAACTAGATGAGTATTTTCCATTGAATGGGGAAATAATTATTTTATATATATTAATGTTTCCAAAATGTAAAACATTTTTTCACATTTCCATGATTATGTATATTTTTAATTAGGAAACATTTTGATATGTACTACTCATACCTCTAATCATATGACAGATGCATTGAAATTATTGTGTTGTGGGTATGCCTTGGAATTATATTGCACCTTAATGGATGAGTAGGTCTCATGAGACAATTTAGTTTGGTATTTAATATAATATGTATACAATTATGTATTATATATTGTAATAATGAATTTATGATATGTTTATGATACTATAAATTGAAACAACATTTGTGTCCTACACCTCAATCTTGTTCTAAGGACATAGACATTACAATTCTGTTTTTAATACCAACATAGGTTACATAATTTTAATGATACAAAAAAACAATATATATATATACAAAATTAAGTAACTTATATACACATTACTTTTTAGGATTACTATTATATATAATTAATAAAATACCTCTATATACATTAGTCAATGAATTTATCATCAAATATGAATCAATGAATTTTTATATCTCAAATAAATTTCCCACCCATGAAATAATTCAAGAAAAATCTGATATAAGATAATTTAATCATAATATGATGAAAATGAAACCTAAAAAAAGTGACACCAGTATCTTAATAAGTATATATATGTGATATTAAAATCATATGAGAGAATAATATGATTTTCATGACCCGATCCATACCGGAGCTCGAGCCAAAACTACCCCATACTCTCCACCATAGGCAAGGGACTCACTACAAGTACCAAAGGCCCAATGAAATTTGGGGGGGGGGGGTTTGACTAAGAAGCTATACCCACACACAGCCAACCAAATTAATGCGATGTGTATAGGAAAATAAATCAAGATACTAAATTGTAATAAAAAGGAAACCAAACATATATGAATCAACCTCTAAATAGTAAAAGAAATGTAAAGCTAAAAGGGAAAGTGAAAAAAATAAAAACCCAACTGAAAATGTTCCACAACCCGAGAAAAAGTTAAAAAGTAAAAAAATTTAGAGGGTCCCACTCTTAAATCCCATGCTACGACCAATGTATATTATCCAAGAAACATGTATCCCTAAACTTCTCTAATATCATGATCAACATGTCCATCGTCTATAAGTGCACACCAAGTGAGGGAAAATCCCATGTAGGGGTGGGTATAAAAATACATAGTATGATTCCCCAAAGGCTCAAGGGAGTTGAAAGATAGGTACTAAAGAAGGCATAAGTAAGAGACATAATAGAAGCAGCCAGATGTAGAAAGAACAATGTATAATAGAATTTAGTGCATCTCAACCCGAAAAGATTAATGTCACCTCTTCTAAACAAAAGGAGTTTTAAATGGTGAGAAGATGAACTTCTTATCGAGTATTCACTACCTATAGTATGAGAGTATACTTGTCCAACCACAAGAATCTAGAAATGGAATTCACGTGGCATACCACGCATGTCTTCACCTCTCATGGAAGGATAGTAACTAAAACCAAGTGGCAGTAATATAACATGATACAATATATTTTCATAGTCAATGAAACCCAACAAAGAAGTAAGAGGTTTTCCATCTCAAAGAACATCCCAGGAAATGAGTCGCCAACTATTCCAGAAGTAAAAAACGATGCCTAACATCTCACACCTTTTCCCTGAACTACTAGTGATAAGGGATCAAACCATTGCACCTCAATACCATCCCCTCTGGGTAGTATTGACTTGCCTACACAGTTATAGATCATGTCACTAGGATGCATCTTGGTGGGGAAAGCACCCCTCTTTCTCGAGAGTCCAACGGTACATCAAACAAGGTCTTTATATGAAATAGATTGTGTCTCAACATCCCGAACCTTCTGCCTAGCCCTATGGGATGTCTACCCAATACTGAAAATGGTGATCAGCACTACCCATTCGTGCATGAGGGAAAGCCATATAAAGGTAAATAGTGATCACCACTTCCCAACTGAACTAGTGGGAAAGACCTGTAATGATAAATGGTTATCACCACATCCTATCAATGATGGAGGGAACACCCTGTAATGGTAAATGACAGTCACCACTGCCCAACTGCATTAGAGGAAAATCCAAGTGATCACCACTGCCCTACTAATTATGAAGCATCACTATCATCACTCCAATAGGGGATTAAATCCCATCCCAGTTATAGGTAAACCTTAAACTACACTGACCATCTTTATTGGATGGTACGCATCAGGATGCATTGAGGAAACTACACCTCTCGGTAGAACATCATTGCAATCATCGGGCATTTCCTCAGTTAGTCGTCACACCCATAGAATATGAAATCGCATCTCAAAAGCCACTATGAACGTAAACATTGTGTACCACATGGAGAAACTCATAGTATAGGCTAATCGCATGCCAAAATCCATGTTTAGATGATGTAGATATGATATATGGAGAAAATTTAGTGGTATGCGGTGTGTGTGGTGCACACATGATGTCTAACCCCTCATCATTAGTTGGTCATGTACCTATCCATTTTCAGGTACCAAATGGGTCAAAAAGAACCAATAGTGGTGTCAAGGTACTCTTAGAGTACACTACACATTAGTTTGGAATATGATGAGATCACAAACCTCGTTGTTAAGGTGAAGGGTCAATAACATAGGTTCGCTGACACTGATCCTCAAACCTACCTAGAACATTGAATATATCTCTTCATAAATATTATCAACATTCACAAGAGTCAGAGCTGATATAATCTGTGGACTCTCTTCAAAAAATTAGTGATATATTCCACTGATTATCTTATCATGTCCCCACATTTAATGAGATTGTGGAGAAGGCTCCACACATCCAAATAGATCACATCGTTGTGATCGTAGAGGAATAACATGTAGAAACGACAACTCAATCATACAAAAAAGTCCTTCTGATGCAAAAGTTGCAGCTACCAGCATCATACACGATTGTTGCTTCATGGGTTATGCGCCTTAATCCTGATCCACAACACTTGGGTCACACCATTTCAAACCACCTGAAAAAAACAAAGGATTAGATATTCATTTATAAAAAATGGACCACCAGTGAAAGTTGTGTTTATCACCACAAATTCTCGAATGACGCTCGATCACTACCCATCACAAAAATGCTTTCTACCTATGAACAAATTGTACCACTGTAATCCTTGTAGATGAACATGCATGGTAGGATAATTATTTTCCCTGAACCAATATATGAATCATAATTCGAAAAAATGTTATATACCCCCAAAAGTCACCTCATGGGGACCACACCACGGTTCTGCATATAGGTGGGAGGACTTCACCTTGGTAATCCCCACAAAAAAAACACATGGAAATTAGAACTCAAACTCCCCAAATGGATTCCAAATGAAAAAGTGGAATGTCACCATAAAACATGAAAACCAGGCCTAGTGGTTCTTTCCCCTTGTCTTCAATATAAACCCCCAGATGAAGTATCCTAATAATTCTGAACAATGGTCATGGTCATGCATCGACTGAAGGAACATCATTCTAACATCTCATTTATGAGTTAGGTCCGATGCAAGAATCCAGAAATTATAATATTTAATTTATTATTATTTGACATTAGGTGCTTCATTCCAATGGGCAATGAATCCAAAACAATAAAGATCTACATTCTGTCTCAAAAGGTACGTCTCGTGGAGTGGAACCCAAGGTCGTAGATGGGGCATCAATAGGACACACCATTTTAGAAGAAAACATTTTTAAAGGTATTTGGGTCTGATTTGGACCTGGGCTACCAAAACCGTCCCGAACCAACCGTCTGGGCTGGCCCACTGTAGCCAAAACATGGTCCAACGCCTGACCCAACCCGCCTCTATCCCTGGCTTGGCGACCTACCACCTCCACCAGCTGTATCAGCTAGCTAGAACCACAACTTGGGACCCTGCAGCGCACATAATCAAGAACTACTGGTCTCGATCCCTCATTCACCCCTCCTCAGTCACCTCCCAAGTGCATCAATCATTCCTTTCCACACTCCGCAAACCCAATGTTTTCCACCCCTTCCTCACACACATGCACACCCTAGGGCTACATTTTCCTGGACGACACTGTAGCCATCCACGGAGACCAACACATCCAAGCCACCTCGCTTTACCTGAGGCCCATGCTCCCTTCCCTAACCTACATGACCGTCTGAACCCCATGAGGATGATGTCATCCGTGCCTCCTGTCCCCTCCACCCCACGACCCCTTGCAGTCTCCGCACTCCGCCACCAGGGGCTTAGCTCCAGTGGTCCGTTCGACGGACCATCATAACCTCACTAAAGGTCCAATTTATAAATTGAAGGTTGTCTTGGGAACCTCAAGGCCAGATCTTCACCGCACTGTACCTTTCTTGATGATTCATCGAGGATTTGATAGGTCCAAAAAATGAAAACAGAGAACAGTGAAGAACATGACTTCAAAACAGGTATCATGTGATGGCCAAGTTTGTTTTCCATCACCTCGACATCAAACGATGGATTTATGGAAAAAATAGTGGAATATAGAAAAAACATGAAATGGAAATGTAGGGCACGAAATGAAAAAAAAATCATACACTAATCTATCCATTTATCTTTGGTTATTTATTCATGATGCTTCCCTTCAATCCATCAAGGATCTGATGGAGAGTTCTACTAAATCTGTTGATGAATATTGAAGAACTACAAGAGATATTGAGAGATCTTGGTTAGGTAGAGAGATATATAAGGAGATAATTTTGGATAATCCAAATTTTAATCTCTGATGCATTTATTTATATAAAAACACATAAAACCCCCACTAATGATCTGGAATTTTGAGTCCTCCGTGCCCACTCATTTTATGTTGGGCCTACCAAAAATTCCACATTTTTAAATAGAAGTCTTGGATTTCTATTAAGATCCTTCATTTGGATGTTATGAAAAATATGACAGTGATAATAACCATTAAGTCATTATTCTAAAATAATGATTTTCCCCCTCAGTGATGTCTCTCACATTGGCCCTACGCTGCTAAATGTCATAACCCTCCGAGGGTAAACAGAATTTTTTGGACACAAAGGATCTCTAATATTTACGCTATGATCTACCATTTAAGAGATATTACATTCTAAACATGTTTATAATATAAATAGTTTTAGTATTTTTATAAAATTAATTCCCAGCACACTGGACCTTAGATTTTTCATGTCGTCTCAGGGAGAAGCTCCAGAAATATTCCAAAGAATATAAAAAATTATTATAATACAAAAATGAGGTATCTAAATCATTCCCTCATTCATGATTTTTATCCCTAAAATGAAATACTGGGAAACACAACTCGAGATACTCTACACAGACCTGTATCTCCCTTTCCTAGGGAAACATGCATGTTTTTGTATTGGCACAAAAAGGGAACCAAAGGGTAGTTTCATACACATCCGAGACACATGGGGTAATCATGTAGTCACTATAGAAATTAGAGTAATAAAGGCAGTAGAAAAACATTACATAACCTTACACAGTCTCGAACAACTCAATAGAACACATTGAATTGTTAAATTTCTTAGATGAACCTCTATATCACATATCATGACTAGAATCACCGATCATCCCTAGATTAGGTTCTCTTGATTCCCTCCATCATAATATACATTTGGTAAAACAATTAAGGATATCTAGTTATGAAATATTTCATAGTCAATGACTCTTCATAGAAGAGAGTGTATCCATATCCTCAGGGGAAAAGACCACTATTACCAAAACTAGATAGTGATTTGTGTAGTTTAATTCATGGGGTCTCGATCACCACATCCTATACATGATATCTATATTATGAAGACATGATGTTGATAATGGTAGGTACTCATGAACATGGAAGGTGAGTAAACTCATCCAACCGTAAGAGGATAGACACAGAAATAATGTTGCATACCCCACGTTCCATTTCCCCACTTGGAAGGAGAGTATTCTCAAACTGGACACTCAGCCAAACAAACTAGTGGCACGCCAATAAAATGGATTCCAAGCATAAAAAAATCCATTTAAAATTCTAGGACATTATTTGACACTCCATATTACTTCCACTCCCTAAACACACAAGTTAGGGGTCTCATCCACCACACCTCAAAATTATCCACTTTGAGCAGCACATACTGACTCTCACAATTTTTCTCACGTCAAAAAAATGTGTCTCGGTGGAGGAAGGACACTATTTCTCATTCATTATAAGCCACCCTAAAAAAATGGGGTTATCCAACACTCAACGACACCATTGTAAAACCTCAATCATATAGAAATTAGAAAAGTGTATTATACTGAATGTCTAATATGTTCTACGACAGAAGGTAGAAAATCCACAAGGAATACCTCAAATTTTATTGTTCTCTATAGGATTATTGTCATCCAATGGTCATGGTTGTCTGTGGGCCCAACTACCATTTTCTCGTGTTTGAAATGGGCTTCCTGACAGTGGTGAAAGACATAATTACATCATCTACCACATCTAGATCCTCCTTCTCCCATACTAGAACAACCTATCTAGGAACTTCCATGTCCATACCTAGTGGACCTCGGATAATGGTGTTGTCTCTACCATGATAGCCCCACTACAGCCTTCCTGGCATTCTCAGCATGTTTGGTGGGGTTGTATCTTTCTATGTGACCTCGCCCATTACACGTATAACACCATCCCTCCCCAGAATGATCTTGTTCTCTATGATACCTCAGTCCAATATGACTACATGCTAGAGATCCATTCTATGGGGGCCACTTGTGTGGAGATCTTGTTTTCTGACACCTCCCAATTCTTATAGGAATTTCAGCTCTATTGATCCCACTTCCACAACCACTTGTATAACACCTCTCTAAAAAAATTTCTCTACTACACACACATAATCCAGTACCTCTACATATGTAGAGATGAAAAATGGTACTATGATAGTGTATATATCTCTGTGGAGGCTCTTCTCAAAAAGTTATGCTCGGAATTGGTCATCATGAGTCATGTACAGAGAGTAACATGCATGGTCTGAGAACCTACAAGCATTCTCATTCACTATCATCTCTCCCTGCTGATACTACAGGGTCTCTTGAAGTCAAATGAAATTCTGGTAGGAGGGGTAGAACTCCACACAAAACAACTATTAGAGGTCATCTCATGAGAGAACAGACTCATCGAGATACTGTGTAACCATGCTCCAACAATTCCAAGCTACTTTTTGAAAGAGGTTGACTACCAAATAAATCATCTGATCTGTCAGCATTCATACAAGGCTAAAGAGTTGAACTACTAACTATAACCAATCCTCTACTACCTGGGGATCAGGATCACTATGGAAATTCAACGGTATCTTCCACTAGAACTCATAGAGTGTGATCATTATATTCATGTACTCATATTACTCTTATAGGGGTAACTATGGATCCACATGTGGTGGTACTGCATCCCACCCACCTATAGAAAATGAATCACTTGTATGTTCCTAAACTGATGTCCCATAGCTCATTGGATCTTCATCATGAACTAAAGTTGGCCTCATAGCAGGCTATTGTCATGTAGATATCCTAAATATTATCAAGGCGTTCCTTGGTTAGATGAGAATATATACGTATACTAACAAAAAAATGGAGTTGACTCACAATGGATAGTAAAAGACTCAATCCAATGTTGTTCATATACCATTGTTCCCTACAAAATGTGTCTTATGGTGTAGATTCGGCATGCAGTTTATCAGGGTTATGGTGAATGAATACATTGGCCAGCCATACCATCACTAGACTCCCTGACCTGAGAGCCTATCTCGAGACACATTGACACTATTTCCTTAAACCCAACCAAATACTTTTTATGGAACATCTGATCAATGTCCCAAGAAATGAACCACCTCTGATACAACTTTTTCATGAGTCAAACCATACTGGGGCTTGATCCACAACTACCCCAAGATTGCCTCCATAGTCCAGGGGTTGGCGACTAGCTATGTAGGCATAACAAACTCAAGTAGGCATTTTCCACTAAATATATACACACACACAATCCTCCAAGTCAATGAAAAACTACAGTGGAAAATAAATAAAGATACAAAATTACTATAAAAAGGAAACCAAACATATATACATCGAACAGTAAATAGTATAAGAAATGTAATTCTGAAATAGAAAGGGAAAAAATACACACCCAACTAGAAAAGTGCCATAACCCAAAAATGGGTGAAAAATCAAATCATATGGGAGTGTCCCACTCGTGAATCCCACGCTATGACCACCGCACGTGGTCCAAATACCTTGTTTCCCAATGCTTCCCTAATATCATGTTGTAACTTTCTGTCATCTACAAGGGCACACCATGTGTGGGAAAGTCCCAAGTAGGTGTTAGTATAAAAATACTAATTAGAATTCCCCGATTGCTTGAGGTAGTTTCAAGAGAGGTATTGAATATGGGAGAAGCAAGAGATACAATAGAACCAGACAACTATTGATAGAACAAGGTATAATAAAAAGGATTGAATCTCAACCTGACAAGAGTAATGTGAACTCCGCAAAACACAAGGAAATGTTAATGGTGATATGATGAACTTATCATCGAGTCTTAACTACTTATAATAGGGAATTAGACTCATCTAACCACAATAATCTAGACACAGAATGCATGTGGCATACCCCACACATCTTCAACTCTTCATGAAGGACAGCATATAAACCAAAAGAGTGAGTATTGTAACATGATATGATATATGTTCTCAATAAATGAAACCAAAAACGGAGTAATGGGGTATACATCTCAAATAAAAACACAAGATATGAGTCTCCAATAGTTATAGAAGTGACCAGCGATGCCTTGCATACTGAACATCTACCCTGAATTATATTATAATGGGGATCAAATCACTGCACCTTGATATCAACCACTCTGGGTGTCACTGACTTACCCGCATGATTTTAGTTCTCATCACAAGGATAAATCATGTTAAGTAAAGTTCCCCCTTTCTTGAGATTCCAAAGGTATGTAAAACAAGGTATGTATACACTATAGATCATGTCTCAAAGTTGAGGTCCCATTTCCCTGCACTGGAGGAGGTATGCCTGATACTATAAAAAGTGATCACCACTAACCAGCTGCGTTGGAGGTAAAGCCATGTAATGGTAAAAGACAATCACCAATACAGATCCACACTGGAGGGAATGACAAGTAATGGTAAACAGAGATCACCACTACCTAGCCGTATCGGAGGGAATGACAGGTAAAGGTAAACTATGATCACCACTGTCTAGCCACACTGGAGAGATATCATGGTGATCACCACTACCCTAGTGATTTTGAAACATCGTTGTCATCACTTCCATCATCAACCAATTCTAAGATCATCTTTTGGTAAACTCAAATCTATACTTATAATCATTTCTAGATGGTATGTCTTGGGATGTATCTAGGAAGCTACTCCTCTCTAATGAATGTTGTTATAGTCATTGGGTGTTTCCTCCAATTAGGAATCACTCCTAGAGATTAAGCATTGCATCTCCAAAGACACAACAAAGGTATTCATTACATCATATTCAGAGAAACACTTAGGATAGCCTACTCTCATGAAAAAAATCAATGTTTAGAAGATGTAGATATTAGATATTTGAAAAAACATAGTGGTATGTGGTGCTTATGGGGCCCACATGATGTGTGAACCCTTCTTATCTCTTATCCATGTACCTTACCATTCATGGGTACACAAAGGATTGACAAGTACCACTAGAAGTGCCATGGTACCCTTAGAGTACACTACACATTAGTCGGGTAGCTAATGAGCTCAAGAAACTCATCATTAAGCTGAAGGGTCAAAAATATAGGTTTACTAACATGACACCTCAAACAGTCACAGAGAATTGATGTTATAACTTCATAAATATTCATCACTCTCACAAGAGTTAGAGATGACATAAGCTTTGGATTCTCTTTAACATGGTAGAGAGATCTTCTTCTAATTAACCTTTCATGTTTCCACATTTAATGAGATTACGATGAAGGCTATGTACATCCAAAAGTAACACACTATTGTTATCCCTGTGAAAGAACTTGAAAAAACATCTACTCACTCATCCAAAAAGGAAATCCAATGGAGATGTTGTATCTCCCATAGTTATCCATGAGCGGTGCATTGTGGGTCATGCACCTCGATCTAGATCATTGATACTCTGGTCAAACCATAGTGAACCACACCCCAAAACACATCGGATTTTCTATTCATTCATCCCAAAAAACCATTAGTGAAAACGGTGTCATTCACTGCATACGCCTAAACGACGCTTGATCACTAGAAATCAAAAAAATGAATTTCACATATGAATTGATTGAACCAATATGATCCTTGTAGAAAAATATAAAAGGAAGGATATTCATTCTACGAGAATGAACTAATAAAGCAAAAGTCCTAATAATGAAGCATATGACCAAAATACACCTTTTGGGTCCCAATCCTTGGCCTCGAATTTAGGATGGCGGATTGCACCATTGTAATACCCACATACAAACTATTTGAAATTAGTTTTCAAACACCCCAAATGGATGCCTGATGAAAAGTTGGAATCAAAATCTAAATGTGAGAACTGGTCCCAGTGGGACTTACTCCTTGTTATCAACTTAAACAATCATAAGAATAATCTCAAGAAGTCTAAAAATGATCAGGGGCATGATGACGTTGATGGAGTGTCAATCTGACATCCCATTTAGGAGTTATATCTAATGTAAGAATATATATATAATAATAATTAATTTTTTGTTATCTGTCATTAGGTACTTCGTGCGGTTAGGAAATGAAAAAAAACAGAAAGAACTCCAACCCAACACAAAATTCCCTTATCATGGAGTGAGACCCTTGTCCAAAGACAACATGTCAATCGGGTGAACCGTTTAGAAAACACGCCATTTAAATGTATGTTGGTATGATTGGGCCCGTCCCACACAAACTGACTGGATCCAACTACATGGACTGGCCTACCCCGACTGGCCCGGTCCACTGCAACCTACCTGTAGTCCAGTACATGGCTTTTCCCATCGACCTTCCCCCTCATCTAGCTAGATTAGTCAGCCGGCGTCGCCCCTCGAGACCCTCTGCCACACACACCTATGAACTGTGGGTCTCGGTCCCTCGATCTACCCTCCTCAGTCACTGTTTGAGCCCATCCAATATACCTAATAGGGCTTGGTCGGCCTGACATCGTCCGCCGCTGCCTCAAACCCCCACTACCCCTAGTGCTCCACCATTCCGGTCGATGCCACCACCATCCTCGGAGACTACCACCTCACTGCCTCCTAGAACTACCTTATTCCAATGCTCTCGGCCCCACTTGAGCCACATTCTCCCAGCCCAGTCCTACTCCTTCGTCTGATCCCCAAGATGACATTGTACCTTTCCCCTCCTATCCACTCCACTGTGCAACCCTCCACTGCAGATGCACTCACCTACTGTCGTCTTAGCTCTGTTGGTCTGTTCTATAGACCATCATGACCTATTTGGAGGTATGATTTCAAAACCAAAATAAGTTTTTGGAACCTTGGTACAAGAAAGTTACATCTATAGTCCCTTCTCTTTGATTCGTTAGGGATTTGACTCATCTGAGAATTAAAATGAATAATGGAGAAGAACATGACTTCGAAGCGGGGATCAGGTGATGGTCGTGTTCAATTTTCCATCACTTCGATGTTCAAATAAAGGATTTATGGGAAAACAGGAGTGAAATATATAATAAAACATAAAATGGTAATTTAGGGCACAAAATGAAAAAATTCATACCTCAATCCATCTATTTATCATTAGTGATGCAACCACGATGCTTCCACATTGATCCATCAAGGATTAGGCAGAGTTTTCTCCTTAATCCAGAAAAGAACAGTGGAGAACACGTAGATAGGGAGAGTGTGTGTGTCTGTGTGTGTGTGTGTGGGGGGGGGGGTTGATAGAGTAGTATAATTATGTTTAACTCTAATTAAAATCTCTTGAGAATTTATTTATAGGAAAAAACAGAAAACACCCTCTAATGGTCACAACTTATAAACCTCTGCGCTCACTCAGTTTATACAGCCCTTGGGAAAAATTTCCCATTTCAAACTCAACAGAAGTATCATATTTTTATTCCAATCCATTGTTTGGTAGATTTTAAAAAAGGAGTTAGTGATAAAAATTAGTAATTAATTGTTCCAAAATGATGATTTTCCAACGATTGACTTTTCTAATAGCAGCCCTGCACTGCCAAAAGTTAAAACCCTCCTAGGGTAAAAGGCAAATTCCTAACTCAACGATGACCTCATATTTATGATCTGAGATACTATTTATTAGATATTTGATTCCCAACATGTGAATAGTATAAAAAATGCTTCTAATTTTTATAAAATTATTTTTTACATCATTGGGACTTAGAATTGCACGTCGTCTATAGGCCTATCTCTAGAAATATTTATAGAAATAATCAAAAGTCTTGATGCAATAATACGGTCTTGACAATGATCATATGGGTATGATAACATAACCATGTTCATAACCTCAATATAAAATAATCATACATAGAAATGAATATGTCAATACTAAAAAATCATGGAGTTACCAGAATCCTGATTTATAAGGGTCATAAAAAATAAATCATCATTTATGATTCAAGAAAAATGCATGTGGAACCATAATAATATGAAATCATAATCTAGTGAACATATTAATTCACAATCATGTCAATTTATAACCTTTCTAGCATATAATAAATAAATTATACGCACACAACAATATGATTACATAACTATTTTAAATCATGTCTATGTATGTAATAATATTCTATTACGATATATATATATATATAATTTTTGAAAGCATTAAAATGATATAACAGACACAATAAAATTTTAATTATAGTTTATATATATTTATATATGCATGAAATATAAAACATGGAAAAAATATGATTCCATCATCACTTGTTTAAACCATATGAAACTAGTGGTTTGGAATCATATTTCAAAAACAAATCATCACAAAACTTTCCAAGAAGTAATGATGATGATATCATGAGTCTATATCCCCAATGAATCCAAGAAATAAAACAAAAAATTATTCACATATATTAAATAATAATTCTATAAAAGTAACTAAAATAAAATTTTCAAATTATATGAAAACAACCCTTTTCAATTGGTAACTTTTTAGAAACATACATTCATAGAAAAATGGGTGTTGGATATTCTTTCTGAACATTGGAAACATGTAAATGATGCTTCAGGAAGAAGGAAATAAATGATGATAAGAATATATATTCATTATATATATGTTAATTATAATATTTTTATCACATATCATTAAATATTCAAAGGTTATTAATATGAAAAAAATTATAAAATTTTCTTTTTAATGAATTGTAAAGAAATTCAATGGTAGTGAAAGAGATCATTTTTAGTCATTTATATACAATTATACTATAAAAATAATTTAATCAATAATGGATTATAATTTCATATATATAAATATAATATTTATCAACCATAAATAATTTTATATCCATCTAGATGACCTAGTAGTATGAAAAATAAATACATTTTTGGTCGAGATGGTAGTCCATATATATACATACAAAAAAAATTATTTTCTCCTAAAAAAATTTAAATAATGTTATATAATATTTATATTTAAATAATAATAATATTATAAACACAATATATATTTATTAAATCAATCCATATGACATTACACATAAACTGGAAATGAAAAATTAATCACCGCATATTATGAAGGTCGTAGTCCACTCGAATGCATGAGAGATGTTATCAGCTTGAAAAATATGGGAGGGTTTGAAGTTATATAATATTTTATTTCTTAAAAACATAATTAGTTGAATATATATATATATATAAACTTATTCCATCTATATAATAATTAATGAGATCCAGTGATGAAAAATAATATACACCTGTCATGGAAATAGTAGTCTATAAGTCACCAAAATGATGTTTTCATTTCCATTAAGGTGGATTAAATATAGATATTGGTTATTATATAATAAAATTTCATTAATATAATACTTAATATTTCACTATGTTAATATGGTTAAATATTATTTCTAGTTGATATAATAAGAAATAAATTTAATGGATTTAGTGAATGGTACTACCTCTTCAATTAGAAAACCAATTGGATATCGTCACAAAGACCCTTTGGTTTGGAATTTATGAAGAAAATCACTTAATATCATGATTAGGGAATCTTATTTCATATTTGGGTATGGATTAGTCATCATATGTTTCCCATGAAGGTGTGAACATGTGGGTAGAGGAGGAACCCATTTAAAAGTGTGGGGTGTTGAACACTAGTACTTATTCTATACATTAAAATAATATAGTATCGTTTTTATAGAGAAGTGGATCCTAATTGGATAAATAATGAATATGGTACTATATAGGGTTTAAATAAATTTAATCAATATGATATATAAATATTTATAAGTTATATTAACACTTATCAATTTATTTAAACCCCATCGTAACCATTTTAACCTTTATGGTTGTCATGATTTTTACCCCGATTACGTTTCATTATCAACAAAAATGAATTTTAATAATATAAAAAATTTGGAAATAATTATAAAAAATATTATATTACTTTTTTAATATTGACTTTTTATATTTTTATTGAATAAATATTAATATAATTATGGAAGTCACAAAAAACAGTTTTTAAGTAATTGAATATTTTTATCATAAAAATTATTTTATTAAAAAATAATATATAATGTAGATTACCATGAAGTTAATTGTATTAAAATTAATAAATGGATAGTTATTTTAAAATTAAAACAAAATAATATATAAATAATAATTTTGAAACATGATTTAAAAAGAGGAACTGAATATATATTTCCTGAATAAGAAACATTTTTTAGATTTCAAAAACATCATTCATTGATTTATATGTTAAAAATTATATTTTTAATTTCAATATATTTATTATTAAATATAAAATTTTTCTATAATTTGTTTTCATAGATATCCAATTAAATCTTATTTTAAGAAAATTTCCAAAATTTTATTGTATTTGTACAATTGGTATTTTTCACTATTCACCCAAAAATCATCTATTTTAGAAAAATTACAAAATTTTAACATTATAAAATTTTTATATGATGAATTTTAAACTTTTATTTTATTTATTTAATTTTAAATTATGTAGTTTTTGTACATTTAATGTTTAAATAAAAATTAAAAAAATAGAAAAACATCTTTGATGGAATAATGATTTTAACATTTACTAGAACTATATGATTTCATTCTCATTATTAAAAATTGAGTATATTTTTTCTAGGAAATAATAAATATATTTGATTAAGTGAAATTTTTTCCCCATATATTTCTTAATTATTTTACTAATATTCATGTTTTTAAATTAACCAGTTTGGTTATAAAGATCATATTTAAATAATAATAATTTTATACTATATCATCATTCATTTATTATTGGTTCTTTATGTGTCACAATATATAATATTCTATTGGTTATTAAATAATAATTTATTTTATAATATTACTATTTTTAATTCTACCCCCTATAATAATTTTCATCCTTGTAATTTATATCTTGTGTTTGATGGAAAATGGATTACAATATTTTAAGAATAAATTCGAAGCTGTGGATGATAATGCTACCAAATTTGAAAGAAATAATTTTTCATCCAAATCAACCATATATCCTTTTAAATAGGATATTATTTCAATGATATTACTAGGAATATTATCATTTCCTACATATTTCTTCAACTATTTAGGTATAAAAAAAGCATAATTATTAATAGGCTTAAAAAACAATAATTGATTGATTAATTCTATTTTCAATATATAAATTTATATCCATATATTCCTCTGGCTTGAGTTTGTGGAATCATTTTACCATTGAGAAAGTGAATATGAGGGAATATTCATATCTTATTTCTTACCAAAATTCCATCCTTCAATTGTTTTTTGATATGTTCTACACATTTACTTCAATTAATATAAGAAACCATGATGAATGATTTACTATAAAACCCCTATAATATACTTTCAATGGATCAATAAATATAAAAATGTATGAAATAGTATTTCACATATTTCTATACATTAATAAAATAATTAACGGTTAGTACAAGTTATGATAATTTACAAAAAAATACAACAATAATTTCCAATTCAATCATTAACACTAAATGATTATATTATATCATTACATAAATTATTATCCATAAAAAAAATTATGAAATAAGCACGTATAAATTCATAACCCAAAACATTGAATGATTTTATAATATATGTTTTCTAAGAAAACTCAAAATTTATCCCCAAATAACCTTAAAAAAATTCACCAAAAAAATGTATATACCCAATCATATATTGTTTAACATATACAAATAATTTCATAAAATAAGCCACATCACCATGAAACTATTGTATGAACATATATTATTCCTAAATTAAACTCAATACTTATTTCTCGAATTATATTTAATCCTAGAAAATAATATAATGTTTATCATTATCATATAATGTTCTCAATATAGTGAAACTCCAAAAAAAATTTATTAATCACTATATAAGAAAATCTAATTCCAATCTCTTGGTTATATAATTTCAAATTCATAAAATATGACAACCCATGTATACCCATGAACCATAAATACCTCATCATCAAAGAACATATTTTCCTTAATTTTTATTTGTTCCATTAAATGTATTTTTCCAATAAAATTATTCTCAAATAACATCACGCGAAATCACATATTAAAATTAATGGATAAATAAACCTTAGTCATCAATTATATATCCCAAAATTACATTAATCACCTTATTATCCAATCACATAAATATTAATATTTAATTTATTCCTTAAACATACCATCATCCAAAAAATTATCAACACAAATTGGTGCACTTTCCTTGTAATTTATCGTCATATGATATCGTAATAAACTACACTATCATCTTAACCCTACTCGGATACCAATAGAGATAGTTGAAGACCTATACACCCATACCTGGTGCTAAAAATACACTTTAAAATTTGTGCCTTGATACTATGAAATTCAACCTAATATTAACCATTCATAATTAATACATTTGTAGAAACTAATGGGTGAAATATAATCCAATGACTTTTTGGGATTATATTTTTCATGAATTATGAAAAATCAATACATAAATAAATATTTCAATTTCTAGACTAATGTTAAAACATTACATTATACCCTGATTTTCTTACTATGCATGAATACATTAGTATATTAGAAAAACAATCATCTCATATGATGGCCTTATATGTCTATCATATATAACATCAATTTTTTTTACCTATGGAGAATTGAACATAATAAATGGTGCTCTCAAATAATCATTAATAGTAAATATATGGGATATCAATAATAAGTGATAATATTATTATTATAAGGTAATGATAGCATAATCCCGTTCATGACCACAAAATAAAATATTTTTACCTAGAATAACATGGATCATTAGTAAAAAATGACACATCTAGAAGAACAATTTATATTGTTTTCAAATATTAAATAATAATTAACAAGTCATAAAATATTAATGTATCATCATGATAATTTTAAATCACAATCCTATAGATATATATATTTTAAATAATTTCAAAACATAATATTGTGATCGTATATAGCAGTAATAAAACTCACACATAATGAATTGAACATATAAATTTGAATTCATGTCCATTATTATAATAATTGTTTCATGAGATACCGATATCACAATAAACAATGAATTAAAGGGCTATAATGGACCCACTCTTATCATAATGATAATCTATATATATATTCCTGCCATAAGAAATGCTAAAACATTATTGATTACATCATTACTAATTTAACCCAATGAAAATTTATGGATTTCATATAAATCTATTTTAAAAATCATTATAATATATCCCTTAACAGAATATAGATGTTATAATTAGATTATATCCCCCATAGAATAGTAACAATCGTAAATGGATGATTACCTAGATGAATAATATCCTTTAAAATATAATTTTAAACATTCATCATAAATAATTTGCAAGCCACACTTTTTATTTTAGACATTTTTGTAAAATTAAATTAAATGAAAAGTGGGATTATAATTTTCCTTATAAAACCTATGAAAAATGTAATGTAAGAATAATTATGAGGTAAATACATGATGTAATGAATCCCTATTAATTCCATATATGTTTGAATGGAAAATTCCGTTGATACATTTGTATACAGTAAAAAGGGGTTTATAAAAAACCCTCTGAAAAATATTCTATTTAATAAATTTTATGGAGATTTAAAGGCCAGGAAAATGAAATTTTGAAAAACATTATTTATAGATAATGAACAGCAATAAATAATTTTTAATTATACATACATGGAGGATGATTATTCCCAGCATAAAAGTTGAAATATGGTTGACTTTTCATAAAAACATCCATTCAGTATTTTTTGAGTTGAAAATAGTCTAAAAATGGTAATAATACTAGAAAATGTATAAATAACTATAGGATAATTTTTATAAATATTTATAATAAGTTTAAAATATGAAATTTGGTACATATTAAATTGATTCATAAGTTATCCTATCAAAATGGTATTGTGACTTAAACCCTTACTGTAATATCTTGTTACATTAATTAGGTTAGTTTTACCTCGTTCTAAGTTCCCTTATAGTTTTAAAATCCATATATGTGATTTTATGGGATTACTATAGGTTTTAGAATAGGTACATGTCATGTACCTGAGTTAAACGCCATGTACTGGTAGTTGGATTTTTTATAAATATTGATGTTACCTATAACACATTTTGTACATGAGGTTCAAATCGTGTAGGGGTTAAATATTGGATTTTTAACCTAAGGCAATGAGTTTTTCGGCATAAATTTCACAAATCATCCCCCGGGGCCTGTGCCATGGATACCCCTAGCCCGCCTTCCATAGGCCTGGGGCTGGCGACTAGCACTAAAGGCGTAATACTTTAAAACTAGGAAGGCATTGCCTTTATAATTTATAAATTCACTCACAAGCAAGCATATAGCTGGATACATAACACAAAGTAAAGCTATATAAAAAAAGAGTGGTGAATGTAAAAGGGAGCCATAATACAAGCCCAATAGTAAAGTACGAGATACAAAAAGTTAAAGTACAACAGAAGAAAAAGGAAAACAACTAATGGGTCATCCTCTGAGATTCCTACAAGAAGGGTAGGTAAAGATCGCCTCCTCATCACTCCTCGATCGTCTGTCTCCTCCATGTACCAACTCATCGTAAGGTCCACCTCCGAGTAATTTCCAGTCCTGGTACTCCCTTCCTCAGTCAGCGTTGTCGATCGTTTGCACCAAACACAACAAAGTGTGAGCGGAGCCTTTGTAGTGGTGAGTATAACGATACTCAGCAGGGACCCCGAGACCCTCAAGGTCTCACAAAATCCACTAAGGATAAAAAAAAAGTATGAAATCAACAGATAACCCTACATAGTTATATTCCCATACATTTAACTATGTTATCAAACAATCCATCTCAATCATGAGGAGAACACGTAGATTTTGACTCAGCACACACCAGGATTTATTCTAGGGGTATTATCAAGTAACATCCCATGTCACATCATCGAACAACTCGGTTTCGGGAAAACTCCTCCTCTGTCAAGTTTATTAGGCCTACCGCATCACACTGACGTGCTTCCCACTAACATTGGACTAATGAGGTACTCCTCCTGTCCAGTAGCATTGGTCTGCCACATCACATAGAGTCGCTCCCCACTGTGGGTCCGCCGCGTCACATAGAGGCGCTCCCCCACGAGACTTTCTGAGGTACTCCTCTCATTGAGTACTGTGGGTCTACCGCATAACCAAAGAGCTCCCCACCATGGGTATGTCACGTCACCAAGGTGCTCCCCACTAGGCCTGTCAAGTCACTCCGAGTAAAAATAGTCTGCAGTCATCAAGACTCAGCCAGCCACTAGGTCTCTGCACTATGCTCGCTCGTCTACACAAGGATCCTCTACACAAGATACTCTTTTATACTCCAACTACCACTAAGTTCAATGAATAAGTATCTCAAAGTTCTACCATGTCATAGGGGTCTCAATGCAACTGAAGACACCTCAATCGGACGTTCAGTCTGTGAGTTATTAGCCTTTTACTTCTGGGGACCCAGTTGGATTTGTACTCGATCCAACCTGATTGTTCCCCATCTTAATCAAAAACAATGTGGGGTTTCACTCAAGGTACTGACTCGCTCCATGACTTCCAACGCCACTAACGGTTAATCAAATATACTTCTAGTAACAAAGTTACAGACAAAAGAATGTAATTGGGTTATAGTGGGCCCGGGTCTGGTCCGACCCGGTCGAACCGACCCATTGGGTCCGGCCCAGCCTGCAGTGCGACTCGGCCCGTTGGTTCCATCTCAGTAGGCTGTGAGGGTGCCTCAAGGGTGGCTCAGGAGAGGGACACCACAAGGGCGCAAGGAGGCTCGGGTGGGGGCGGCGCGAGACAGCGATGCGGCTTGGCCGCGGAGAGGCGGTCTGGACACGGGGCCGCTGTCCGTCCGCGTGGCGGCAGTCTGGCTGTGGGGAGGTAGCCCGGCCGTGGGGCGGCGATCCGACCGTGGGGAGGTGGACTAACCACGGGGTGTTGTTTCAGCCACGGTTCGGTGGAGCGTTCGTGGGGGGGGGGGGGAGGTCCGGCCGCGGGTTAGTGGATTGGTCGTCGAGCAACGGTTCAGCCATAGGTCGGCGGTTTGGTCACGGGGTTGCAGACTAGCCGCAGGGCAGTGGTTCGACCATGGGGCGGTGGTCTGGCCGTGGGCTGACTCGAAGGCCGCGGGTTGGCAGCGGGGGCCGCGGGGCAGCGCGTCAAGGGCGGTCAGGCCCAGAGCAGCGCGGCGAGGGCGGTTTAGCCTGTGGCAGTGCAGAGCGGTGGCAGCTCGGGAGCGAGTCGGCTCAGCTGCCGATGACGCGGAGCAGCGGCGGCTTGGGCGTGGGTCAGCTAGGTTACGGACAATGCGGAACAGCGGCGGCTCAGGTGCGAAGGCCATGGGCGGCAGCGCTATTGTCTTCGTCACATTAAACACCACAAATAAACACAAGAATTTATAGAAGGGTCGTGCCATGTTAGTTTGGCCCATTCCCTCTACATTAGGGTGGTAGCAAGCAATTTATCATGAACATGCAAAATGAATATCAAATCATGTCCTCCCAGTATTGATTGTTCCTAACCCGTAAAAGAAATAAAAGGGGTATACATGGGAATGGATAAACAAATAGAAAATAAACCCCTACCTATTTCGCTTGATAATTTCGATGAGGTCGCAAGGAATAATACGAATCATTGGGAAAAGATGGATGTCGATGTCGTCGGTGTTTTGCTCAAGTATCGTTTCGTGCGTCGTTAGAGATCTTTTGATGGAATTTGGAGCAGAAAACATTGAAGAAGAGGCGTTCTTCATTGGAGAGATTTTCTCCCAAAGCTCCTCCTCTCCAAAAACGCTTTTGCTAATCCCTTCCCCAATTCCACCGAGGATAAAATAAATATCCAACACAAAAATTAAATAATAACTTAACATTTAACTTTATGTTGTCACATAAAATTAATTGGTAACATAACAATTAATTCTTATATTGACACAAGGATTTAATTGGGGGAGTTGAGAGGTTTCTTCCCCATTTAGAGGGGTCAAGTGGTCCCCACCACCATAAGTTATCATGGGAGGTTAATATTTGGTCGCCCCTATTACCAACTTCCACATGGAGGTTTTAAAAAATAAAAATAAGATCTAAACACCATTATTTTTATTTTATTCTGTCATGAAAACCCCTAAAACTATCATCCACCCTCTAACAACTACTGTCGAGGTGAAAGTATCTTTAAGCGAATACCGGTGTTGTGAGTTCAACGGCACCCCCGAATTTCAATTCCAAGAACCGATTTAAAAATTACAAAACTCCACTTGCACGTTTACTGAACGTACCCAAAAAAAGTTCGGTAAATTATTAAAAATAACCCTTGACCTGTCCCGGTCAAGATTAGGCTCTGCCCAAGTGAAACACACCCCAACGAACCCACCAGTAATCTCATATTTCCAATCTGAGTTACTGTTTAAAATTTATGGATTTTACAATAAGATAATTTTCACTTAATTATTTTAATCACGGCCAAAAACTAACATTCACTGGTGGCCCGGGCCAGCCAAAGTTACTATCTGTGTAAATAAAGCATGCCCACATGAGTTCAGTGGTGGTTTGAGATTTTCAATCTGAGTTATCCTTCGTGAGTTATAAACATTTGAAAAATAAAATAATTTATTTTATTATTTTATTTACGATTATTCCATTTTTGGGTTTTCTCACCGGAGGCCCGCACCTACCAAAATGAAGTCTCTCATATGGTAAACCTGCCATTCTAAACGCAACAGTGCCCTCGTATGTATGATCAGGGAAAATATTTAAGATTTATTCCTCATTTTTAGGAAAACTGCTTACGTGCACTAATTAAAGCATAACAAAACTTCAGCAGATCATTCCAGGCACTCTGGGAATCAGAATCGCGAGCCGTCAGATTTTGCGGTCTAGTAATAATTCCAGATAATTAAAAAGAATTATACAGAATTTCTGGGACATTAAATTCTACCCACATTAGGTCATTACATCCTCAAAATCCAAAATAAAGGAAAAACAACCAAAAGAGGGTACTGAGCACGAATTTGAGCCTCCCGCTCCCATGTGCTCTACTAAAGGTTCTTTTGCATCTAGAAAAGGTGCACCAGAGGTATTGATAGCCCATGAAGGACCCACTACTGTCGATCCTCAATCTCTTCTGAAACCTCCATAAAATTCTCCCCCATAGTCGATGTATAGCTCTCCATGGTCGATGTTGTGAGAAGGTCCGTTCATCTATCTCCTCAGCTAGGATATGTGGAATACGTTATGTACCATCTCCAACTATGGTAGAAGATCCAAGTGGTATTCTACATCGCCTATCCTCTGAAGTATCTGTTAATGACTCATAAACCATGGTTATATCATTCCCCCTAGGAAAAAACCCTACAATCCTCATTGTGGTGTGACCAGTAGGAGGACATGGTCTCCCTCCTCCTGTTGTCAAAAGGACTTTGCCAGCTCTGATCAGTTTTCACTTTCCAAAAAGTGAGGCATCAGGATATGAAATCTGCCACTACTTTCTTCATCCCTGGCCACCAGTACTGATACTGATGGTCCTCGTACATCTTCAGCACACCAGGATGTACCGCTATAGGGGATGTGTGGAACTCCCTCAACACTTCCTCCTGAAGTGACATTGGTACAATGGTATGTCCTCTAAGGAGGAGGATGTGATCCCCACCTTTAGAAAATCTATCAGGTGCCTGTCCTGTGGATATCTAAGCAAGTCGTGCCTCTCAGTCAATTCCCCCAAGCTAGGCTCCCCAACTTGGTGAAGAAGTGGGGTAGTGACAGTCATAGACTGGAGGTAAGCAGCATCATCTCTATCCCCAAAGGATATCTGCAAGGCATCTAGTTACACGAACACCTCACTCAGCAGTTGTAGATCAAACCACCTGCTAAGTGTGTTTGCTACAATGATCCCCTTCCCAGGAGTATAGACTATCTCTAAGTCATGGTCCTGGAGGAACTCAAGACTACGTTGTAATCTCAGGTTCAGGTCCTTCTGAGATAAGTTATACCTGAGGTTCTTGTGATCTGAGTAGACTGTAAAACGTTTTCCCATTAGATAGTGCCGCCACATCTTCAAGGCGAAGACCATTACTGCTAAGTTCATGTCATGATTAGCATAGTTCTTCTCATTCTATATCAGTTTTCGAGAACCATATGTGATCACTACTAGATCCTGCATCATGACACATCCGAGTCTGGTCCCTGATGCGTTGCAGTAGACTACTTACCCTACACCCTCCTCTTGAAGCCTCAAGATGGGGGGAACCAGTCAGCCTCTTCCTCAGCTCCATAAAACTCCACTAACATTTCTCTAACCACACAAAGGGTTTCCCCTTATTTTTCAATGATGATAAAGGTGATGCAACTCTAGAGAAATATGGTTCTAATATCTAGTAGTACCTATGCAAAGAATACATCCCTCTCCCTTTGGGGAGGTAATACTGGAAGCATCGTTTGAAAATATTTCCCCATGCTCCGCCAATCCTATTTGGAACTGAAAACCCAATACTCCTACTACCACAAGGGTATGTCTGGCCGACTCATGAGTGATCGTCTATACCCTCCTATGCATGAGTCCATCCTGTGTTTCCTGGGTTTCCTTTTCACCGACCAAGGGAAACCCCATTCCAATGTTGTAGAGAAATCATAACCTTTTTTCCAAATACATTCAAACTGAGTATCAACTATGGATTCCCAGTCCATACCCAAACTAACATCGTAAGGTCTTGACGCTACCACCAAGAAGATCCAACCAAAATCTCGCCTCAAGGGTCAGATCACACTATCGGCATAAGTCTGATTATAGAGTCTCCTCCTAAAGGTATCTTTCGACGTGAGCATCAAGTCAACAGTTTAACCAGGAACTCTAGTTCTTGGACAAGATTCGTGGAAGGAATGATTGCTGCCTTTGTATATTGATACAGCAGCTGGTAGTAGACACAGACCGTACCTTGAATCATTCCTAGATCCCTTGGGTCACACTCCTTGACAGCATGCAGTTACTCCCTTCCTTTATCCTCCAGCTCCCTAATCCTGGTTGGAACTACAAAGAGGGGGTGGTTATGACATATCAAAATGTACACCACCTCGTGCTGCTCTCCTAGCTCGGATTCTATGTCTACTTCCCTAAAGATTCATCTGTCCCTGACACATCCTCATACCAAAACATCTCACACTTCCATGTCTCTGAGACTATCACCAGTTTCCTGCTTTCCAACTGCTAACATTCTCTGGCTATATCTGCTCAGCCAAACAACATTCAACGACAAAGTTTTTCTCTAGCACCCGAACATAAGTTGGAATGAATATAGGAATAGTTCTATTTTGGATGTCCTTAAACACACCTTGCTAGGATGTCCAATCCCTAAAGCACTAATCGTATCATATTAATAGAGTATTAGGAAAGGTTTTTACACCTTTATGAATACTCAGATACTGACATGTTGTCCTTCCATAGATGTAGACGCTCTAGGGAACTTTCAGCCACCTCCTAAATCCAGTCCTCAGCCTCTTATGGGTCAGGCTCACCTCAAAACCCGAGAGGAATCTGATACTGAATCATGAACAAGGCATGAATCCTATATGTGTCATCTACCTGTACCGCCAGTTGTATATGCTGACCAACAAGTAGTGATATAGCTGACACACTAATCAAAGGTAATATCTCGGGCAATGGTCCACATACTGAAGCCTCATTGCTATGAGGACTATTTTTATGGTCTATCACTAAAAAAGTCTAGTAGCTAAGGTATCCATATGCTCTACTGGTGTCTCAAATATGCGGAAAACACTAGCAACTGCCTCCAGCTAGCCCTCAATTGCGTGTGAATCTGTCTCACCTCGAAACCTCCGAGGCCTCTACCAATGGAACTCATGCAACTCGCTCAGTCGGAGTGCACCATCAGCAAATGAGGCTGGTGGTAAGTACTGTCCAACGAGTGGTGGTGTTGCTGGTACACCACCTGAAGGTTCCAACATAGTAAGATGGCCCTGCATTGGATCCTTGTCACTTGATAACTGTCATCGTGTACTCTCTCGGGAATCCTAGATGTCTGTCTATGCAGCGACATCCTATTAAGGAACAAGTGCGCCACAGAAAAATGTTATACCTGGTGAGTTAAAAGTTATACTTGGTGAGTTTAAAGTTATACCTGGTGAGCTGACTTAAAATATCACAAAGAAAATTATTGGAAACACACACACAATCAGTGTTTTCATGCACTTAGTTGGAAATCATAAGTCAGGGTCCTGGTGTATAGATACGTCAGCCAACGCACCAACACTGGTTTCCCTAAATTAATAACCACACTCACTACACTTAACACTATTGTAGTTAAAAGAAGGATTAGAGTCCTATGTTTTTTGGTAGAACTGACTCCTCTGATACCAAGTTTTCATGACCCGTCCCTCGGGGCCTGTGCCGTGACTACCCAAAGCCCGCCTTCCATAGGCCAGGGGCTAGCTACTAGCACCAACGGTGTAATTCCCTTAAACATGAAAAGCATTGAATTTATAATATGCAAACAAACACACAAGAAATCACACATCTGGATATGTAACACCAAGTAAAATTGTATAAAAAATGAGTGTTGAAAGAAAAAGGGGGCTGGAATACAATCCCAATAGCAAAGTAGAAGAAAATGAACATACAAGTACAACTGAAGAAAATTGAAAACAGTTTCTGGGTTGTCCACCTAGATTCCTACTTGAAGGGTAGGTACAAGGTGCCTCCTCAGCACTCCTCGACCAACCATCTCCTCCGTTTACCGACTCTTCGTAAGGTCCATCTCAGGGTACCATCCAGTCATAGTACACCCATCCTTAATCAGTGATGTCTGTCGTCTGAACCAAACACAATGATGTGAAGGTGTATCCCGTGAAGGGGTGAGTATAACAATACTCAGTAGGGACCCCGAGAACCTCAAGGTCTCACAAAATCCAACAAGGATAATCCAAAAAGTATGAAATCAACAGATAACCCTACTTATGTACATGCCCATACTTACACCTAAGTTCTCAAGTAATCCATCTCAATCATGTGGAAAATAGAGAGATTCTAACTCATCTCACACAAGGATTTATTCTAGGGGTAGTATCATGTAACATCCAGAGTCACATCGTCAAACACCTCGGCAGCTGGAGAAATCCTCCTCTATCAAGTATAGTGGGCCTATCAAGTCACACAGAGGCACTTCCCACTAAACATGGACTACTAAGGTACTCCTCATGTCGAGTACCGTGGGTCTGCCACGTCACACATAGGCGCTCCACACCACGGGTCTACTGCATCACACAGAGGCGCTCCCCCTAGAGCCCTACTGAGGTACTCCTCCTGTCGAGTACAGTGGGTCTGCTGCGTCACCAAGGCACTCCCCACCGTTGGTCTTCTGCGTCACCAAGGCACTCCCCACTGGGCATGTCAATTCACTCTGAGTTGAAACGGTCAGCAGTTGTCAAGTCTCAGCAAGCCACTAGGTCTCCGCACTATGATCGCTCGTCTCAAGGAGGATTTGCTCCACTAGCTACTGGATGATACTCCAACTATCATGAATTCCAAAAAATAAGTATATCAATGGTCTGCCATGTCATAGGGGTCTGAACGCAAAAGACAACGTGTCAATCAGACACTCGGTCTATGAGTTATTAGCTTTTTAGTCCTGGGGTCTCGGTTGGATTTGTGCTCGATCCAACCTGACTATTCTCCATCTTAATCTAAAATACAGTGGGGTATCACTCAAGGGACTGACTCGCTCCATGATTTCCAGCACCACTGATGGTTTGTCAAATGGATGTACCGTGCCAAAGTTATGTCCAAAAGAAAGTAATTGGGCCGTAGTGGGCCCAGGTCTGATCCAACTCGGTCGGACCGACCCAGAGCTACCCATTGGGTCGGGCCCGGAAGGCCGCAAGGGAGCCCTGAGGGAAGCTCGGCTGAGGGACACCACATGGGCATGAGTGGCTTGGCCCTGCACAGGGAAGCTCGGCCATGCCCAGGGCGGCTCAGCCAAGGCCGGTACGAGACCACGGAGCAGCTCGGCCGTGGAGTGGCGGTCCAGTTGTGGGGTGGTGGTTCGGCAGTGGGGAGTAAAACCAGCTGCGGGTGGCAGTCTCGCCGTGGTTCGGGGGTCCGGTCGCAGGGCGGCGGACCCACCGCGGGACGGCGGTTCGACCGCGGGGTGGCAGTTCGACCATGGGGTGGCGGTCCGACCGCGGGTCGGTGCGGAAGATGTGAGGCAGCGCGAAGGCCGTAGGGAGACGATGGTGGCCAAGGGGCAGCGCGAAAAGGGGATGTTTTGCCCAGAGCGGCGTGGCGATGGCCGTTCAGCCCGGGGCGGTGTAGAGCGGCGCCTTGGGCATGGGGTAGATCACATACGGATTGCGCGGAACGGTGGCAGCTCGGGCTCGAAGGTCGCGGGCAGTTGCGCCATTGTCTTCTTCACGTTCAACACCAAAAATCAACACAAGAATTTGTGGAAGGGTTGGTCCATGTTTGTATGGTATGTTCCCTCCACATTAGGGTGGTAGCGAGCAGCTTATCAAGAACATGATCATTGAACTTCAAATCCTATCCTCGCAGTAATGATTGTTCCAAACCCACAAAAAAAATAAAAGGGGTATACATGGGAAGGGACAAATTAATATAAAATAAACTCCTACCTCATTCGCTTGATGATGTCGAAGAGGCTGTAAGGAAGAAGATGAATCGTTTGGAAAAGATGACGTTGGTGTGGTCAGTGTTTTCCCCGATTGTGGGTTTGTGTGACGTTGGAGATACTTTGATGGAGTTTCGAGAATATAACATCAAATAAGTGGCATTCTTCATTGGAGAGATTTTCTCCAAAATCTCATCCTATTCCAAAAATCTTTTTCTAATACCTTCCCCAATTCCAACGAGGAGAAAACAAATAGCAAACACAAAAATTAAATAATAACATAACATTTAATTTTATGTTGTCACCTAAAATTAATTGGTAACATAAAATTTAATTCTTATGTTGACACATATAATTAATTGGTAACTTATCAATTAATTTTATGTAGGCATAAGGAACTTATTGGGGGATTTGAGAGGTTTCCTCCCCATTAAGAGGGGTCGGGTGGTGCCCGCCTCTAAAACTCAAATTTTTTATTTAGGCCTCGGGTGGTCCCCACCACCATAACCTCTCATGGGAGGTTAAGGTTTGGTGGTCCCCACAACCAACATCCACATTGAGGTTTTAACAAATAAAAATAAAATCTAAAAAACTTTATTTTTATTTTATTCATTCATGAAAAACCCAAAAACTAACTTCCACACTCAACCAACTTTCATCGAGGTGAAAGTCTCTTTAAGTGAATATCGGTGTTGTGAGTTCAACAGTGCCCTCATATTTAAATCTTGAGTATCAATTTTAAAGTTACAAAATGCCGCTTGCGCATTTACTGAATGTACCAAAAAAAATTATCAGAAAATTATTAACAATCACCTTTGACCCGCGCCAGTGGAGGTTAGGCTTTGATAAAGTGAAACACGACACAACGAACCTGACGGTACTCTAGGATTTTCAATCCGAGTTACAATTTAAAAGTTATAGATTTTATAATAAAATAATCATCACATAATTATTTTATTAATGGACAAAAACTAACATTCACTGGTGGCATGCACCGTCCAATGTTAGTAACTAATTAAATATAGAATTCCCTCACGAGTTCAACATTGGTCATGAATTTTCAATCTGAGATATTGTTTGTGAGTTATAAGAATTTGAAAAATAAAGTAATTTATTTCATTATTTTATTTACGAGTATGCCATTTTTTGGTTTTCTCATAGGAGTCCTATGCTGTCCAAACATAAGTCACCCCTTGGGTAATTTCCTGACCCATCACCCTAGGGCCCGTGCCATGACTACCCCTTTCCCACCTTCCATAGGCCAGGGGAAGGAGACTAGCACCAAAGAAGTAAATCCCAAAAACATGGAAGGCATTGCCTTTACAAATTATAAACACACAAAACAGAGTAGTTGTATGCAATACACTAACTAAAACTGTATATAAAACAAGTGTAGAAAAGTAAACGGGGAGGGAAATACAAGCCCAACTGTAATGTAGAAGTACAACTGAAAAGGGACAAAAATAGCTGAAAGGTGTAAAGCAGCTCCTGGATCATCTGCCATGGCACTTACCTGAAGGGTAGGTATAAATAGCCTCCACAGCACTCCATGTCCGTCTGTCTCCTCCGTGTACCATCACGCCATGTGGTCCATCTCCGGGTACCATCCAGTACTGGTCTACTTAGCCTCGGTCTGCGTTGTCTGTCGTCTGCAACCAACAAAACGAGATGCGACCATAGCCCGTGCAGGAGTGAGTATAATTATACTCTGTACGGACCCTGATTCCCTCAAGGTCTCACAAAATCCAACAAGGAAAAACCACAAAGTAAGAAATCAACAAGTAATCACACTTAGGTATATTCCCATACATACACCGAAGTTATCAACTAATCCATCTCAATCATGAGGTAAACTCAAAAGTTACTGACTCAACAAAACCAGGATTTTTATTCACATTGTCAAAACCATAGCTACTGGAGAACTCCTCCTCTGTCTAGTACAGTGGGCCTACAACCACAACCAGGCACTACCCACTAACATTGGACTGCTGAGGTACTTCTCCTGTCGAGTACAGTGGGTCTATCGTGCTCACACAGAGGCGCTCCCCACTATGGTTCTGCCACCAACTACCAGGCACACCCTCTAATATCCTGTAGAGGTACTCCTCATATTGAGTACCGTGGTTCTGCCCCCAACTACTAGGCGCTCCTCCGTCGTGGTTCTGCCGCCGACTACTAGGCGCTCCCCACTGGGCTAGTCGAATCACTCCGAGTTGAATCGGTCAACCAGTCGTCAGGTCTCAGCCAGCTATTAGGTCTCTGTACTCCACTTGGTCATCACTAGGAGGGTCCGCTCCACGAGCTATAGGTCAATTCTCCACCTGTCACGATGTTTCATGTAGAAGTACCTCAAAGTTTCTCCACATCATAGGGGTCTCAATGGAACAGACGATGTGTCAATCGGACACCCGGTCGGTGAGTTATAAGCTTTTTAGTCCCAAGGGCCCGGTTGGATTCATGTACAATCCAACCTGACCAAGTGTCAACAACACCCCGAACTCCAGTGGGGTATACTCAAAGGGACCTTCACGCTCTATGAAAAACAGCATCACTGTCGGTTTTTCAAATGGTCGTCTGGTGTCAAAGATATGGCCAAAGGAAGTAATAGTCAGTAGTGGGCCTAGGTTCGGTCTAAACCGGTCGGACCAACTCATCCCAACACCATCTGGGATGCCTGCTCTGGGTAGACCCATTTTGACCTATTGGGTATGGCCCGATCCATTGGGTGGTTCATCCTGTTAGGTTTGGCCCAGTCTGCTGGGCCCGGCCCAGTGGACTGCGAGGTCAGTTCGGCCAAGAGGTCGCCACGTAGGCGGCTCGGTTATGAGGACTGGGCCGGTTCGACCAGCGCTGCGAGGGGCACGGCTTTGGTGACTCGGCCCGGAATGCCGAGACAGTTTGTCCAGTGATGCCATGAGGGATGTCACAATCCGGCTAGGGATGTCGGCACGGCTCAGCCGGGTAGGCCGGGAGGCGGCCTGAGTAGGCCGGCGGGGCGCTGGGCAGGTCGCCGGCAGGGCACGCAGGGCACATGCAGCACGGCAGGGCGGCAGGTAGGGCAGTTGGGTGAACGGGAGGGTGTCGGGTAGGCCGCGCGGGGCGCAGCTTGGCCCGGCGCGGGTTGATGGTGTTTGGACAGGAACACCGGTGTGTCGTGGAGGCAGCACGGTTCATAGAGGCTACAGGTAGCGCAACCTTTGCCGTTTCCACCTTCATTTCCTTGTTACCACTTCTAAGAACACCACAAGAAAGAAAAATCGATGGAGGATGTCGGTCCATGTTAGGTTGGCCCGCATCCTCTGCGTTTAAGGTGGTATCAATTGGTTCATCATGAAAAGAAGAAAAAAACAATTAATTACATCACTTTGCATTGATTCCTTTAATTTGATGATAAAAATATGTAAAGAAAAGAATCTGCATGAAATAACCCCCTACCTGGATTATATGGCGTCAACGGTGAAGTAACATGAATAATACGTAGTCGTCATTCATTATGTCCGCCACACATTTCCACTTCAGAGTTCACACGATGTTTGTAGAAGTGGTTCCAAATTTGTAGGTTTTCGGGGACGATGTCGAAGAAGGATCATCTCTGGCGTTATTTGTTGGAAGAACACGTTCTTCGTTCTTCCTTTGGAGGATCCTCTCTTCTCCCAATAATCCTCCTTCCCAACTTCCACCCAAATGAAAAATGAAAATAATAGAAGAAAGAGTTTATCTATTATTATTTTGGCACAACAGTTAAAATTGAAGAATTAATTTCAGAGGCTCCCCCTAATTAATTCATGGGAGATGGCATGAATTAATTACGGGAGATTGGCACAAATTAAAATTTAGGGGAGTTGGATCCATTAAAGTGGGGGGGGGGTGAAAGAGTTTCTTCTCATTTAATGGGTAGTTTAGGAATCAAGAGGCTCTCCCTCATTACTAATGGAGAGTTGAGAGGTTTTCCTCTCCTTCCATTAATTGGGGGTTACTCCCCGTGAGGTCCCCACCACATTAATCCTCTCATGGGAGATTTAGTTAGGGTGGTCGCCACCACCACAACCTCTCATGATATGTCAAAGTGTGGTGGCCCCACCGCCAACCTCCATGAGGAGGTTTTAACCACCACAAACCAAATGGAAGCTCAAATAAAATAAAGTGTAGCTACTTGTTATTTTTTTAATAAAACCCAAAAACTAACTTTTATTCTCGACAAACTGTCATCGTGGTGAAAGTATTATTGAGGGAATATCGGCGCAGTGAGTTCAACGGTGCCCTCATATTTCAATTCTGAGAACCTGTTCAAAATTTATAAAAACTAGCTCAGGTGTTTACTATACATACCCAAACAAAACATCATAAATTGATTTCGGGCACACCATGACTCAGAATCAAGCGCCGTAAATTTTTGTGGACTCATAAAATCCCCATGTATTTAAAAAAATTCTATAGGATTTATGGGTATTAACATTCTCCCCACCACAGGGATTTATTTCAATGTAAGCTACAACTCGAACTAAGGGAACAAAAGTTGGTACTGAGCATGCATCGGAGCATCCCGCTCTCATGTGCTCTCTTGGAGGTTCCTATGCTGCCAGCGAACACATCCCAAAGATATCGATTGTCCACATAGTTCCCACTCCTATTGATCCTCAATATCCATTGGAACCTCTGTAAAATTCTCCCCATCATCGATGTCCATCTCTCCACGGTTGATGATATGAGAAGGGATGTTCAAGTATCACCTCAACCGAGATACGTGGAAGACGTCGTGACCCTGGTGAAACTGAGGTGGAAGAGATAAGCGGTAATCCACCTCACTAACTCTACTGATGACCTAGAATAGTCTGATGAATCTTAGAGATAACTTGTCACCTCGTCCAAATCTCCTTAGACCTCATCATTGTGAGACCCATAGAAAGACGTGGTCTCCATCCTCAATCTCCAGAGGTCTCCGTCTCCTATCAGTATTCGACTTATGTATACACTGTGAAGTCTTCATCCACTCTTGGATGATCTGCACCTTCTCTATGGTATATAGTACCATCTCTGGTCCCCCCGGTGGTGACTCCCTAGGGTATATCCATCATAGTGGCGATCTTCAAGGTCGATCATACAAGTCCTCAAAAGGTTCCATCCCGATGGTGGAGTGATATCATTTGTTGTAAGAATACTCCACCATAGATAAGTGATCCTCCCAACTGTGACCTAAGTCAAGGACACAATCACGTATCATGTACTCGAGGATCTGTATGGTCTGCTATGTCTGACCATCCATCTGAGGGTGGAATGCAGGGCTCAAACGACACTGTGTCCTGAAAGCCCCCCACAACCCCTTACATAGCCGGGAAGTAAACCATGCATCACGATTGCAGAAAAACTCTAAAACTACATTCTTTATAGCGGCCACCAGTGATGTCGTCAAAGGTCCTAGTACATATTCACCACTCCTGGATGTACCGCTGAAGGGGATGTGTGGAACTCCCTCAACACTTCCTCCTGAAGTGACACTAGTACCACGGTACATCCTGTGAAGAGGATTATGTGCTCCCCACCTTCAAAAAATCCTTCTGGTGCATACCCTATGGATATCTAAGAACTTCATGTCTCGCAGTCATCATCCCCATGTTGAACATCCTGGACTCGCTGATGAAGTGGAGGAGTGATTGTAAGAGACTGAAGGAAAGCTGCTCCATATCTATCCACAAAGGATATATGTAAAGCAGCTAGCTGCTCCATCGCTTCACCTAGAAGCTGTATACCAGATCTCCTTCTCAGTGCATCTGCAATGAAATTCCCCTTTCGAGGAGTATAAACTATCTCGAAGTCATAGTCCTGGAGGCACACAAGCCAACATCTCTATCTCAGGTTTAAGTCCTTTTGAGAGAATATATACCTGAGACTCTTGTGATTAGAGTACACGGTAAAACGTTCACTCATCAGATAGTGTCTCTATATCTTAAAGGTGAATACCACTTCTTCTAACTCTAGGTCATGGGTAGCATAGTTCATCTCATTCCATCTCAGCTGACGATAACCATGAGCGATCACTGCTCACTCCTTCATCAGGACACACAAGAGTGTGGTCCCTGATGCATCGCAGTAGACTATGTACCCTACGCTTTCCTCCGGAAGCCTCAAGATTGGGGCACTAGTTATCCTCTGCATCATCTCCGGAAAGCTCTGCTAGAATCTCTCCGACCACACGAAGTGTTTCCCCTTCTTCGTCAATGCTGATAGTGGTGTTGTAACTCTAGAGAAGTCTGGTATAAACCTCCAGTAGTAACTAGCCAAACCCAAGAAGTTCTATACCTACATCACACTCATGGGTGGCTCCCAAGAAAGTACCACCTCAATATTCACTGGATCCACTCTAACTCTATCCACTAAGATGACATGTCCCAAAATGTGATCCACTGGGACCCAGAACTAAAACTTCTAGATCTTACTATAAATCTGGTTCTCTCAGAGTGTGTCCAGTACTACCTACAAATGGTTGGCATGCTCCTCCTCAGTAGTCAAGTAGATCATAATGTCATTGATGAAGACTACGACAAAAGCGATCAAGGTATTACTGGAAGATCTTGTTCATGAGTCCCATGAACACTGCTGGAGTGTTGGTTTTTCACAAATGTATAAGCAAGAACTCATAGTGGTCGTACCGACATCTTATGGTCATCTTCTGCACATCCTCATCTTCAAGTCTGAGCTGGTGATATCCTGATCTGAGGTCTGTCTTCGAGAACCACCAATCTCCCTTTATCTGATCAAAGAGGTCATAAATCATCGGGAGTGGGTACATGTTCTTCACAGTCACCTGGTTTAGGAGATGGTAGATGACACAAAGCCTCAAGATCCAATCCGCCTTCTTGGAAAATAGAATCAGGGATACCCAGGGAGAAACACTGGGATGGATTAATCCCTTCCCCTTCAAGTCCTCCAATTGTACTCGTAGCTCACGAAGCTCAGTGGGAGCCATCCGATATGTTGGTGTAGATATCGATGTTGTCTCGGGGTACAGGTCAATGTATAAGTCCACATCTATGTGAGCAGGTAGTCCTAGAACATCATCATGGAAAACATCCATGTACTGATCCACCACTACAGGATATCTCAGACTCTCCATATGAACTACTTCAAGGGTAAGGCAAGTCAAATGATGTTTGATTGGCTGCACCCTTCTCCGAGTAAGTTTGTACTGCACTGCAAAGGCTCCCTTCTTGTCGGTGAAGGTAAACCTTGTCCCATCCATGCGGAAACCTCACTTTGCACCTAATACAGTCGATCTGAGCATTGACTGCAGATAATCAGTCCATACCCAAGATGATGTCTAAAGGCCTCGACGCTGCTACGAGGAGATCCTAGCTGAGGCTCTCGCCTCCTAGAGTAAGTTCACACTGCCAGCACCAGTGCGTAATCATCGAGTCTACTCCTGAAGAAGTCTCTAGCCGTAAGGATCGATCCAACAGCTCCATCGGAATCTCCGAGCTCTGAATGAGGGCAGTAGTAATGAAAGAGTGACTGGCACTTGTGTCTATAATAACTACAACTATGGTGGAGTAGCCAAATATCATACCACAAATCATCTCCGGAGCACCATGTTCGTATGCTTCGACTGCCTGAAGCTGATCTCTCACCTGTCCTCTGGCTCCCTGTGGTCGGGGTGGACCTCCGGGTGGTGGTGGCGGTAACACCTCGAATCTTCTTCCACCACTAGCTATATGGAAAGCTCCTCTACCACTTCCTCCCTCTCCATGCGACTGCCTCAATCGAATCTCTATCTCTTCCTAGGTGGTCCTTCGACCGTCTGTTGATCATTAGTACAGTAGGTCAGACAGTCACAAGCCATGTGACCATGCCCACCACATGAGTAACACTGCCCACTCCTGGGAGGTCTGTCCCCACGTAGGGTTCCCCGAACAAATGATTCTGAGTCATGCGATCATCCTCCTATAGGTATAGTCCTCTAGGACCTATGCGCCATCTGTCTACAGCCAGCTATATAAGACTCCACTGTATGTCGACTAGTGGTGGGTCTCACTACTGGAGGCTGGTTAGCAAGGAAACCCTCCACTAAGAGAGCTCGCTCCAACACCCCTGCCTGCGTCGGGATGCTGAGCGAGATCGTCGAAGCTCTAATATCGCACCTGAGCCCCCGATCAAAGGTTCGGTCCCTGAATAATGGGTAGCGTACCATATATGTGGAGTAGTGCGAGAGGTCTGTGAACCTCACTAAGTATTGTTCCACTGCCATGCTACTCTGCTGTAGATGAAGTAGATCTTATACACGCACTACATGTAGAGTGGCTAGGACAAACTCCGCCAAAAACAGGATATCGAAGTCTGCCCATAGTAGAGTCACCTCGTCTAGCACCTGGAGTATCAGGCTCCACCATCTGCCTGCTGCTACCTGAAGGAGAATCAGGGAAAAGATCACAATGAAGTCAGCAGGTGTCCTTACCAATATGAAGACTCTCACCAAAGTATCCATCCAATCCTCAGCTGCCTGCGGCTCCATCTCTCCCCTGAACCTGGGCGGCCTCTAGTGCTAGAACTCATGCAGCGCACTCAAGCCGCGTGTATCGTCTGCTGTAGGGGCTAGTGGCATCGGTGGCCCAACGGGAAGTGGTACCATTGGTGCCTCTATTGGAAGAGGGCCCTGTACCAAGGCCTCGTTTCTTGGTGGGCTATCTGCATGTACTACTCCCGTTACTCTTGTTGGTCTTCCTCAGGGAGGCATCCTGAAAGAAACAGATGCGACACTGTCAAAAGACTATACCTGTTGAGCTGACCTAGTTGATTTAACTTAAAGAAAAACATTTGAAAACACACACACAGTAATTATTTTTGTGCACTGAGTCGGAAATCAGAAGTCAATGTCCTGGTGTATGGATTCATTGGCCGCCCACCAAATCTGGACTACCTGAATTGAAAACCACACTCAGTACCCTTAACAATGTTGCTTCACAGAAAATATCATAGGTATAAGTTATATGGAAGAACTGACATCCTATGATGACAATTTGTCACGACCCATCCCCCCAAGGCCTGTAACGTGACTACCCCAAGCCCACCTTCCATAGGACATGGGCTGATCACTAGCAACAAAGGCATAAATCCCTAAAAATTGAAAGGCATTGCCTTTAAAAATTATAAAAACACACAACAGAGTAGATTGATGCAATAAACTAAGAATAATTGTATACAAAAGGTGTGCTGAAAAGTTAAGGGGGTCAGAAATACAAGCCCAACTGTAAAGTACACATACAACTGAAAAGGGACAAAAATAGCTGAAAGGTGTAAAGCAACTTCTGGATCATCCGCCATGGATCCTACTTGAAGGGAAGGTACAGATATCCTCCATAGCCCTCCATGTCCATATGTCTCCTATGTGTACCATCACGCTGTGTGGTCCACCTTTGAGTATCGTCCAGTCCTAGTCCAATCAGCCTCAATCAGCACTATCTGTCGTCTGCAACCAACACAACGAGGTGCGGGCATAGCCCGTGTAGGGGTGAATATAAAGATTCTTAGTATCGACCTACAGACATTTAATGTCTCACAAAATCCAACATGGATAAAGCACAAAGTAAGAAATCAACATATAACCACACCTAGGTATATTCCCATACATATACCTAAGTTATCAAGTAATCTGTCTCAATCAGGAGGTAAACTCAAAAGTTACTGACTCAGCTCAAACCCTATATTTATTCACATTGTCAAAACCATAACTGCTAGAGAACTCATCTTCCGCCATGTACAGTGGGCCTGATTCCACAACCAGGAACTTCCCTCTAACCTTGGACTTCTTAGCTCTTTATGTCAAGTATCATGGGTCTACCATGCTCACACAGAGGCACTCCCCACTGTGGGTCTGCCGGAAACTACCAGGAACTCCCCCTAATAGCCTGCAGAGGTACTCATGTCAAGTACCGCGGGTCTACCTCCAACTACCAGGTGCTCCTCCGTCATTGTTCTACCACCGAGTACCAGGAAATCCCCACTCGGCTAGTCGAATCACACTGAGTCAAATAGGTCAACCAGTCGTCAGGTCTCAGCAATCAACTAGGTCTTCGTACTCCACTCGGGCGTCTTTGGGAGGGTCCAATTCATGAGCTAAAGTTCAATTCTCTACCTATCATGAAGTCCCACGTAGAAGTATCTCGAATTCCTTCCATGTCATAGGGGTCTCAACGCAACTGTCGGCGCGTCAATCAGACACCTTTTCTGTGAGTTATAAGATTTTTAATCCCAGGGGCCCAATTGGATTCGTGTATGATCCAACCTAACTGTGTCTCAAAACTACCCCAAACTCCAGTGTAGTATAGTCAAATGGATAGTCATGCTGAAATAATACCAGCGCCACTGACGGTTCGTCAAACGGTCGTTCGGTGTCAAAGATATGGCCAAAGGAAGTAACAGTCAGTAGTTGGCCTCGGTCTGGTCCTGCCTGGTCGGACTGACTCAGCCCAACCCAGTCTTGGCCTACCCTATCTCGTTTGACCTAGTTTTACGTGTTGAGTATGAACCGACTCATTTGGTGGGCCTTCCTGTTAGGTTTGTGCTGGTCTTCCGGGTCCGGCCCAGCGGATTGAGAGGGCGCTTTAGCCTGGAGGTCGCGACATAGGCAGCTCAGTCCGGTGGCTGTGGCCGCTTTAGCCAGTTCCGCGAGGGGCATGGCTCAGGTGACTCGGCCTGGGATTTTGAGACAGAATGGCCAACGATGCAGCGAGGGATGCCGTGGGCCGACTCGGGAGGCCGACGTGGCTCGACCGGTTCATTCGGGAGTTAGTGTGTGGCCCAGGGAGGCCGACGGAGCAGCCAGGTAGGTCGGGGGGTGACCTCGATAGGCTGGAAGGTGGAATCGGCAGGCCAACAGGGTGCCGGGTTAACCACGGGCAGGGCGCGTGGGGCACGTCCAGGCCAGTAGGTCTCCGGGTAGGCCACGAGGGGTGCAGGCAGGGGAGCTGGGAGGGCGCGGGCCGGTAGTGTTTGCCTAGGAACACTGGTGTGCTGTGGGGGTGGCGCAGTTCGCGAAGGTTGCCGGTAGTACGACCTTTTCATTTCCACCTTCGTTGCATTGTTTCCACTTCGAAGAACACCATAAGAATGAAAAATTGATGAAGGATGTTGGGCCATGGTAGGTTCTCCCGCATCCTCTGTGTTTAAGGTGGTATCAATTTGTTAATCAAGAAAAGAATATGAACAACAATTAACTACATCACTTTACATCAATACCTTTATTTTGATGATTATCAGAAGAAAATAAAATCATCACATTGCAATAACCCCCTACCTGGATTGACGGGCGTCGATGGTGAAGTCTTGGGAAGAAGACGTAGTCGTCGTTTGTCGCGTCTGCCACACACTTCCACTTCCAAGTTCGCACGATGGTTGTGTAAGTGGATCCACATTGGTAGGTTTCCGGGGAAGAATTCTAAGAAGGATTGTCATCAGCGTTCTTCATTGGAAGAATGTTTTCTTCGTTCTTCATTGGGAGGATTCTCTCTTCTCCCAATAATCCTCCTTCCCAACTTCCACCCAAATGCCAAATGAAAATAATAGAAGAAATAATTTATCTATTATTTTTTTGGATCAAAAATTAAAATTGGAGAATTAATTTAATAGACTCCCCCTAGTTAATTCACCAACGTTGGAACGAATTAAATAGGTGAGATTGGCACAAATTAAAAGTTAATGGAGTTGGCTCCATTAAGGTGGGGTGGGGGTGGTCAAGGAGTTTCTCCCCATTTAAGGGGGAGTTTAGGAATCAAGAGGCTCTACCTCATTAATGATGGAGAGTTGAGAGGATTTCCTCTCCTCCCATTAATAGGGGTTAAGCCCCGTGTGGTCCCCACCACGTTAATCCTCTCATGGGAGGTTAATTTCGGGTGAGCCCCACCACCATAACATCTCATGAGAGGTTAAGGTGCGGGTTCCCACCTCCAACCACCATGAGGAGGTTTCAACCACCACACGCCAAATGGCAGATAAAATAAAATAATGTATAGCTACTCTTTATTTTATTATTATTTTTTAAGAAAACTCAAAAGCTAACTTTTATTTTCGACCAACTGCCATCGAGGTGAAAGTCTTATTATGAGAATAACAATGCTATAATTTAATCAGTGCCCTCAGATTTCAATTCTGATCCCCAGTTCAAAAGTTATAAAAACTCACTCGTATGTTTACTAAACGTACCTGAACAAAACTTCAGAAATTGACTCCAGGCACACCGGGCCTCAGAATCAAGCACCGTTAATTTTTGTGGACTCATAAAATTCCCATGTATTTAAAAAATCCATGGGATTTCAGGGTCTTTATAGGTAAACCTGTCCTCTTTAATGCAACGGTGCCCTCAGATTTCTAATCCGTGAAACCATTTTAGAGTTATTCCAACTTTATCAGGAAAACTGATTATGTGTGCTAATTAAAGCGTAAAAAACTTCCATGGATCATTCCGGGAACTCTGGGCCTTGGAATCATGCGCCGTCAGATTTTTCGATCTTGTAATAATTCTATATAATTAAAAAAAATATACGTAATTTCTGGGACATTAGAGTAAATTATCCATAATGGCCTACACGTCGTTACCAAGGGGTACATGTCTTGACCTAGGCCATGACTAGTTTGATGTCACGTGTTTGGTAGTTTTTATCTATCATTTTCTCCCCAAACATCATGGATCTCATCCAAATAATGTTCTGGGGAATTTTTTAGAGATTCAAAACCTTCCAGATTGATCAGATCCTGGTCAGATCTTCATTGTGTTTGTGGTGTATCTCACCTAGTATGTTTTATTTTTGGTTCTTCCTTTCTTATGATCACAGTAGTGTCATAGCCTTGCATTATCAAGTCCACTTATCTATGATGGATTATTCTTTTTGACTTCTTCTAGATCCATTGTGAGATATTGTTCCGGAGGAATCTTCCATCAATTTTTGGTGTGGTGGGCATCCTTATTTGATGTACATGAGTTTCCTATATTCCATCTACCTTTTTTGTATGGAATTGAATCAATGTTTTCATGTATTTGATTCTATGGTGTCCATTGGTGATTTATGGTTTCATTCTTAGTTTTGGATTCCCTTGTGGTTGTGTAAAACGAAAAAGTTGATGTAGGTGGTTTCATCTCTAGCCTATGACAATGAGCTTGATTGCTATTGCTTAATTAATTTATTTAGAATTGGAATGATTATTTATATTTGTTAAAAAGGCGTTTTATAGATAAATGGGTTTCCCTAGACATTGACAAATGAATTGTAAAATGGTATTGGAGGGTTTTCAAAGAATTAAAATTGGATAGTGAAATTGTGATTATGGGTTACCTTGGGTAAATAGGTGGAAGGATTAGAATGATTCCATCATCCATTTCTTTTTTATTATAAATTTGTTTTTTCTTGGGGATTTATTTTGTTTCATAGTCCTATTGTTCTAGGGGACTGATATTGACAATTGTGGGGGGAGTTCACTCATGGGGTATTCCACTGCATCATAGGCATGTTGTTACAGGGTCAAATTTGTGAACCAGATTATTTTAGAATGAGTAGAATTCTTCCTGGAACTGTAATATTTTTTGGTGTTGTGATACCTATTCATATGGTCCATACTTCTTGGTTTTCTGAGTTTCCCTTGATATGAATGTTGATGATTTTGAAACATGATATGGAAAATATGATTTGAAAAGGACATAACTATCATTGTTTAGAACATTGGAAAAGGGAAATATTTACCATGTTTTCTATAAAACCTCTTACTTCTTATCATGCCATGTTTTATTTTATAAATGATAATAAAATATTTTGTTACATAGAATTTTTATGGAACAACTAGGTGGGATCCTACTGAGCATGTTACCTCACATCCTATGTACTACTTTGATGTGATGTCGACCTTAATATGTATTCCAGTATTGGGAAAGGAAATGCGCCAGAGTGAGGCAGTGAGGTTTGATTCATCTTGGATGGGTAGCTGATGGTGAGAAGGTTGGAGTTCGTCCTGGAAATCATTGGAGTAGTTATTGGTTTTGATTCCACTATAGTTGGACTTGTATTTTAGAGTTTTTAGCTACTTTTACATTTATTTTGATTCTACTATTTTCTTATAGTTGATGAATATATATTTTTTTAGTCTTCCACTATTCATTTCTTCCCTTCAATATGTATGCCATGTGGTTTTTTCATTTGGGAGGAATCATTTCCTTAGTTTTCTCAATCGATGCCATGGTTCTTTTCTCTAGCTCATGGGGACCAGGAATGCCCTTCTGGTGTGTGATAGATCGGTTCGGTGCTGGGATTGATGGTATCCCTGATCAGTTCATTTTAGTTTGGTATCAGAAGAGGTCTGTCCTCAAGAATCATTTTACGGGATGTCTGTTAGATAAGAGATATGATTTTTGGGACTTGAGAGGTATGTTGCGATGAGTGTCTGTCCAGTTATTATCGTAACGAGACTCATGTTACCATGGTGTGTTAGGATATGTGTTTCTAGTGTTGCTTTTTTCTTTTAAAATCATAGTTTCTACTTTTGTGTTTTCTAGTTTGAACTACAATTTGTTTTGTTTCTAATCATTCTAATTTCTCGTTATGCAATATTATGACTTGGAGATGTCTTCTATTGGTTTATTAAGAAGGAGAAGCTATTTCTCCCCAAGGAAATCCAACTATGGATCATAATAACATTGAGGATATCTTATGAGATGTTTTTATTGTCAATCAAGATGCACCACATGTTCAGAACGCATTGGTTGATGTATATCTAAGAGCTAAAAGAGAAAGAGATCGATCACAAGAGTTATTGTGCGAGAAGAATCCATCCAGTAAAGGGACGATGAAACCTCAAGAGTCCGAGGTTTGGTTTGACAGGATCAATAAAATCTTCAACTTCCTAGGGACACCTGATAATATCATGGTGAAGTGCATAGAGTTCTGACTTGAGTGTTCCAGAAAGTGTTGGTTGGACTCTATGGTTTAAAAAAACCAAAATGTGTTCTTGGACTGGAAGGGAGTCAAAAAAATATTCTTTCAATAGTTTTTTCCATAGTCATTTATGTTGGAAATGTCATTGGAGTTCCTATCATTGAAGCAGGGAGAGTGTTATGTGTCAGCCAAAACCATCCTATTTTCTGAGATTGTTCGATTTTATATAGACATGGTATGGAATGTCTAGTTGAAGGTGCTGAAGTAAATGTTGGTACTGCGACTGGACATTAGTTTAAAGGTGTTAATGTTAAATCTTTCTACCTAAGAACAGATATTGGATAGAGAAATGATGGTAGAGATGGAAATTGTCAAGAGCCAACCTTGGTTGACCATAAACCGGTCAGCAGTGTCGGTCTGCGACATGTCCCGAGGGGCGTTCCCAATCTCCATAGGCTGGAAACTAGTTCCAGGAATCAAAATTTAATCTATGTGAATTATTTTTTCTATAAAAGTTAAATAAATAAACAAGAATAAAAAATAATAATAAAACAGAACTCTAGTATTGGAAAAGAAATAAACATTACAACACAACATACCTCCACGTGACCTTCTAGGTCACCTCCCAACCAAAGGCCTACCTTGCTCCAATAATGGGAAACTCAACCAAGAAAACATGAGCAAAGGATACATGCAACCAAAATGATAAAGAATAGGCATGATCATTAAAAATGATCAGTAGGGTTAGCAAGGTAAACCAAAGAATCCAACGTCTTCTTTCCTAAAACCATCCATTACCAGAAGTTTTATATACAAATATAAAAGTAGGGGTTTTACATATTTAAATAAGAAACAAGTTTTTATCATTTAAAAATCCAACATATTAGACATACCATTTCCAAAATAATTTGTCTTTTTATAATTTAAAATAAAAAACAAAAATTACTAATGTTGGGTTAAAGTAGAATAGATAAATAATGCATGCTGGAAATAAACTGGTATAATGGAAAGTGAACAAGCAACAAAAATAATTCATCAACCATGGGTAATCCTAAACATCCCTATAAGACCCCAGGATGTACTCGGTTCCGAACCACAAGTTTGGGAATGGTGAAGCTCTTATGTCTATAACCAACTAGTCTCCCTTGTGGAAAATGAAATCAGCGACACTCTCTATATGGTCTCTATAACTATTAGTGGTTACCAACCCATCTAATCAGGGATGATAATAAACCATCACTCAACCAACTAAAAGACGCTCAAAACCCTATGGTGGTTATAACAATATTGTGTAAGTAGGAGGTCCACACACACATGACTCATCTCACCGTATATATCTACCCCAAACACGGATGTTTCCTATGAATTCACCAAAAAAGGGTTACCTATATTGGAGAGACCCCAAATACACATTCAATCCTTTACAATTAAAAAAATTTCCAATCGGCCCATCACATAACATCTATGTCGAAACCATTTTTCTATAAACATTTAAAACATTGAACATGCACACACAATTTCAAAACACAAACCATTCAAAAAGTTAACACATCCTCACCCATGAGATGGAAGACCCAAATGTGCCTTTACTATTTTTTAACCCACACCAAAATTTTTTTCAAACTAAATGGTTAGACCTTAAAGGACCCATTGAAAATTATTATTTCCAAAAACACATGTTGAGAAAATTTATAAAACATCACTTAAAAACCTCTATATAAGCCACACATGGGGACCAACCTTATTTGAATACTAAAATACATTTAAGAAACTTAGGTTTGTTGTGAAATCTCATTTACAAGATCCATCATCATTTAAGGGAACTTCCATGTGTTCACCTAGTGCACTCATGGATGTGCTGACATCCGATGGCACATTAAAATCCAAATAAAACATTTTAAAACCATTTTTGAAAAACCCACCAATTATCAAAATATCTTCTTCTACCTTCCACCTCATTTTGAAAACATAAAAACAACCCCAACGACATGATATAACTCTTTTTAAGAAATTTTCCATATAACCAACGATCCATATGATGACCCAATCAAACACACACTAAAATTATTTCAAGACATGATTTGAACTCACTTACTCATTTCTAATAAATCATTTAAACAATTAAAAAACACTTCTATGTAGGAAAATAATGATTTTTACCAAATGAACAATCGATATTCACTTTTTAAAGAAAACACACAACAAGGACCTTCCAATATATGTTTTGAAAACATCCACCCAATTTAATAAAATGCCTGCACAATTTATGGAATGTTATCAAGAGACTCAACCAGTTTACCAGAAATTAACAATGATTATGAAAACCATAAATATTACCGGACTTCATTTTTTTAAAATGATAAACTTTAATTTAATCAATAACATAATAGAAAATACCAACCCATGGGCATCATTTTAAAACATCTTCAAACAAATTTCATCAACAAGAATATACTACCCAAAAACTAGTCATAATCATATTTAAGGATGGAATTATATTTAATAATTAATTGAAATAAATAAGTAATTAATGGAATGATTCAAAATGAAAAACATGCAAATTCACCTACCTCAAACCAAACACAGACACAAAAAATCTATGATGGGAGGAAAAACAATCCCTCACGGGCCAACAGCACACAGTTAACAGTGAGAAAAATAGATGACACATAACCCAAGACAGTATTAGAATTTATCCAAATGAAATAAAAACACCAATGTTGAAATTAAATGAAAAATTGAATAAATAAATAAATAAATAAATAAATAAATATACCGAAGCAAGGGGTTTTCTTTGCACAAGGGAAAGGTGGTGGCAGTATGAAAGAGCGAGTTCGTTAGTGTGAGTCGCAAGAGAGAACATGTGGTCCGAGTGCATCACTGGCTGGATAAAGGGAGAGCAGGGGTCGGTCAGTGTAATGGAAAGAAGTGGATGGTCAGAGAAAAAGAAGGAAGGGGTGGTAGGGTGGAACAAAGAGAAGCGATGGGTGTTCAGATATGGGTAGTCTGAGTGGTGAAAATGGAAAAGAAAGGGTGCTCGGTTGGAGGTCATAGGATACCTTACAGGAGGTACAAAAGGCTGGAGGCGAGAGGGACGGGGAACCTGGAGGGCAGATGAGAGTTGGCTGGAGAGATTGTTTGGAGAGGGAGAGGCCGGGAGGGCCGGAGTGAGGTGAGGTAGAGTCTGGTGAGGCTAGTATGGCGAGGAGGGGCAAGCATAGAGGGGTGGCAATGCATGTTGGTGGTAGGGTGAGGGTAGCAGATGATTGGTGGAATTGGGCAGAGAGGCAAGTGGGAATGTGGAACAGACCAGGCGTGAGAGGCATAGGGGTGAAGTGGGTGAGCATGAGGCTGGGGTAGGAGTTCTTGAGGGTAGAGGCCTTGGAGAGTGATAGTATCTTGAGGGGGTGTGAGGCTTGGGGGATGGGGCGGTGCTACGTAGGGATCCAAGGGGGGAGTGAGTGGCAGCGTGCAGTTGATGGGGGAAAGGGGGCTACTGGGTTGCGTCAGGGTTTCCTGTTTTGTTCATTTTACAATAATAATAATAATAATAATATTCATAATAATAATAATAAAATAGTAATAATAATACTAATAATAATATTAACAATATGAATAATAATTATTTAAATAATAATAATAATAAATGTAATAATACTATTAATAATAATAATTAAAATAATAATAATATTAATATTAATAACAATAACAATAATAATAATAATATGATTAATAATAATAATAATAATAACACTGAAAATGATAGTAATAAAAATAAAAATAATAAAATTATTAATAATAAAATTTAATAACAATTAAAATAATAAAAAATATAAAACCTTAGTAATAATAATATTATTAATGAAATAATAAAAATATTATTATTACAATTTATGCTTTTAAACCACTTTATTTACAATAATTTTTTATTTTAATCGTTAGACATTTGTGCGGGCACCAGGGCTAACGATGCAGCTACCTCCCATGATGCTGTGAACACACACTTGTCCGAAACCCATAATAATTATTGAACATCAAAAAAAATTGTCCCATGCTCAAGCCACACGTCGATGAGGTCAACTGAAGCCAATAAATAATAAAATAAAAATAAATTTAAAAGTCGCGATTTGACAATTATACCCATGAAAAACACTTTCTGCCCCCAGAATGTAACTCTGTCGAACAATAGAAAAAACAAGAATTCATGATCGATTGAAACCGAAAGAAACCACAATATAAGAGAATAGGAGAACACGAGTGGGTTCTCCCCACCAAAAGAACTCAAATAGTGTGGATATTTAACATCTAAACACACCACCCTGATATGGGGGGTGGTGACGTGGGAACTCCCAAACGATCCAAACTATCTTATGAAGCACGAGCGAACAAACACCTTCGTTGAAACATGTAACTCTCAACCCAGATAAAAAAACCACAACACTAGAGAAAAAATCTTAACAAAACATAACCCATGACGTGATCTTGAGAATAACCATAAAAATTTATTCATCCAAAGGTATGTACATCTCCAAATGAACACAAATAAAACAAGATCAACCTATACAACGACCAAACATACTTTTATGAAAAAAACTACAACTCAAAAAACTACATCCATAGAAATAGGACTGCTTGGATTATAATAGAACGAGTCCATCATAACATCACAACAAAACTATGAACCAACAGTAACTTCAAGAATTTAACACTAGAAAAACAAGAACGTAATGAATTTAAATTTTGTACTGCAAATACAGATTACAAAACCTAAACTGAGGCTTCACACCACCAGCAACTCCTGACTTTAAGAGAGCTTCACCACAAGACCTGTGGCTAGGTTTCTGATGGTTGATGCATCTACTGCCTCACAGTTTTGCACTGGAATCCTCTAGTAACAACATCTTCTTTAGGTGACACTTCCTTCAAAACTTTTCTAGATTTCTGAAACACCAACAATGATGGCACATCTTCGAAGGGGTGCAATGTGATGTATATTTGTTTCCTAAACATCCAAACTAATTGCACACCATTGAACGGTCCAACGAACTAGATGCCAATACCAATGTAGAGGACTCTTTATTAACATGTCCCTCCAGTACATCCTACTCTCCAGTGTGGATCCTTCATGTGTAACTGTATATGCTGGATTGACATTCACCTACACTCTGGAGGCTAATTCAGTTAAGAACGCCTCAAGAACCATATTTTAAAAAAATGTCCCCTAAATGGGATGACCTTCTACATGATATCATGATGATTACCCCCAATGAAGAGAGAAGTATTATTTAAATCATGTGATGTTACCTCTGAAGAAATGGACATAAGTTCCTAAAAATGGTCAAAATATGTTTTAATTGTCAGTATTACTTGATGAATACCCATTTTCTCGTCTCTTTTCTTCCTCTTCACCTATTTTGGTATAAACCATCTGATGAAAGAGGATTTAATGAGATGACACATCATCTTAACATGTAGTGATGGTGGTTAGAACAACTTTCATTCCCCCAAAGTTGGACCTTCGAACAGACCCAAAATGACAGACACTTTGACAACATTGGTGTTCAAAATACCCTTAAAACACCCTCAACCACTTCAAGCCACTATACAACCTCTAATGGACCTTAATCACCGTGAAGGTAATTCAATGTCTGCGAAGGAGTATAAATAAGAAATTACTTTTCAGAAACCATGGGGACCATTCTTTGTGGAATTTTCTGAACAACATATAAAACACAAAGCTGAAACAGATATCATGTTATGGTACAATTAAATGTAACATTCTGATCCAAAATGACTATCTCAAAAACCAAAAAAATACAAACACAACCCAAAATTGCCTTTTCAAAATCCCGTTTTCATTTTAGATTTCAAAACTACCATCTTTAAGGGCCACTTTACAAATACCAAATCTACTTTTCAAACCACATTCAATATCCCAAATCCATTACCATTTTTAAAATCACATTAGAAAAACAAGATCAAACCATTAATTCCATGAACACAGCCTAGTAATCCCTTGAACAGTTGAATATGTCTACATCTGCTTTCATCCATACACATCAACATGCACATCCCATGCATTCCCTCACATGTGAGAATGTTCGTAAATAGTACCTGAATTTTCACTGAAACCTTTTCTCTAGAAATTACAAGTAAACAACATATTTTTAGACCAAGAGATTTATGTTTTAAAACCCATTTCATGAATATAAATTCATTTAAAATAAACCATTCTTGTTTGAAAACACAACTTTTTTCATTTTCAAAATTGAACTTACACCAACAAGAACCAAGACGACACTCAACATTAATCAAACTACTAGATTGAGGGACTAGTAATCATGATTAACCTCGATACATTCTTCTGGGCCTTGCCTAAAGTAAATGTCAACAGCTAGAAGGAACATAAACCATGTAATCAAACTCCACATGGGTCACTACTCCATTTTTAATCATGATGTAACATTGTATTTCCTCCATTGTCATCCTTAAATCTAAAGCTAACCGTAAAGAAACAAGGTCTCAATTCCTAGAATATCAAAAGCACCTCGAGGTGCGGAATGAGTGAGGGTTCATGGCGTCCTTATCATACCTACCTCCTGAATCTTGAACGTCAAAATCTCAATCTACCAGACCCTCGAAATAACAAGGTTCTCCTTTGATACCATTTTTTTATGAACCAACCTCGGTCAACCCAGAACCAGTCAACTGATCCAGTCCATGACATATCTCGGGGGCATTAACGATCCCCGCTGGCTTCTACCAGTGCTGGGCATCAAAATGTAATCACTGGGAACAATTTGGCTGATAAAAGATAAATAAATAAACAAAGATAAATAAAATAATAAAACTGAACTCTAGCAGCAAAAAATAAATAAACAGAACAACTCAATATACCTCTATGTGACCTTCCAGGTCACCTCCCATCCAATGGCCTACCTTTTTCCAATAATGAGCAATTCATCCAAGAAAACATGATCAATTTAGACCTATAACTAAAATGATAAAAAAAATAGGCATGATCATTAAAACATCTTAGTAGGGTTTCCCAGATAAACTGCAAAACCCAATATTTTCTTTCATGATACCATCCATTGAAAAAGGATGAAATAAAAATATAACAGTAGGGTTTTCACATTTTAAAATAAGAAACTTGTTTTTATCATTTAAAAATACAACACATGTGACATACCATTACCAAAACAATTTTTCTTTTAAAAAAATTTAAAATACCAATGATGGGCTAAAGTTGAACATGTAAACAATGCATGTTGGAAATAAACTGGTACAACAGAAACTAAATAGGAAACAAGAATAATCCACTAACTATGGGTGATCCTAAAGATCCCTAAAATACCCCTAGACGTACTATGTTCGGAACCACCTATCGGTGTATGGTGAAGCTCCTAGGTCTATAACCAATTGGCCATCCTCATAGGAAAAGAAACCAGTGGAACTCCCAATCCCGCCTCAATACCTACCAGTGGGTAATAAACCATCTTATCGAGGCTAATAAGAAACCATCACTCAATCAACTAAATAACTCCCAAGAACCCATGGTTGTAAAAATAATATTGTGTAATTAGGATTCCCTTTCATGTGTGTCTCATCTCACTACACTTGCCTACCCCAAACACAGATGCTTCCTATTCATTCACCCATAAAGGGTTACCCTAGACAAGAGCACCCCCAAATACACATTCAATCATTTCACATTAAACAGTGTGTCATCTGGGCCATCACATCATATCCATGTCGAAACAATTTTTCTAAAAACATTTAAAACTCTGACCAAGAACACCTAATTTCCATAAAGAGAATTCTAGATGTTAACATAGCCTCACCCATTATTTAGAAGAGCCAAACATGCATTTAATATTTATCAACCCACACCAAAAAATGATTCAAACCAAATGGACAGACCGTAAAGGACCCATTAAAAACCATATTTTCGAAAAACACATTAAGCAACACATTATAAAACAACATAAAAAACCATCTTTAGAAACCACCCATGGTCGCTATCTTTATTTAAAGACTAAAATCCATTTAGGAAACTTAGTTTTATAGATAAATATCATTTACAAGTCCCATCTTCAATTTGGGGCACTTCCATGTGTGCACCTACTGCACACATGGATGTGACGACATCCAATGACACACTAAAATCCTTGGAGAACATTTGGAAACCATTTCTAGAAAACCCCCTATTTATCTTGAAACCATGTTATACCATCCAACTCATTTTATAAAACATAAAAAAAATCCAACCCCACCATAGAAATTTTTCTAAAAACATTTTGAAGGGGTCTGGTACGCACAAGGTTGTGGTGGTTGGAGACGGGTGGATCGGGTTCTCCGATGCGAGTCATAAGAGAGATATGTTGGGTCTGGGTGCATCGCTTGCCTGAGAAAGGGAGAGCAGGGGCTATTAAGAGCAAAGCAAATCAGGAGCTGGTAAGAGAAAAGAAAAGAATAAGCTTTTCGGGGTGAAGGAAAGTACGGGGTGGTCAGATAGAACAAAGAGCGGCGAGGGGAGTTCAGATGGGGGTTGACTGGCTGGAAGGCCGGAGGGCAAGGGAACCTAGAGGGAAGATGAGTGATGGCCGGATTGGAAGATGGGATAGGGGGCGGCCGGGAGTGCATATGTGAGGTAAGGGCGAGTGTGGCGAGGCTCATGCAGCGAGGAGGGTGAAGCATAGAGGGGAGATGATGCAGGGTGGCGTCCGGGTGAGGGAAATAGTAGGTTTGAGCAGCTGCACAGATAGGCAAGTGGGGATGGGGAGCAGACTAGGGGCGAGAGGCGGGGGGGGGGGGGGGGTGAAGGGGGTGAGCGCGAGGCTAGGGTAGGAGAAGGTGAGGGCGGAGGCATGTGAATGTGAGGGTAGCGTGAGGGAGTGCGAGACGAGGTCATTGGGGTGGCGCTATGTAGGGAACCAAGGAGAGAGGGGCGACACACTGTAGATAGGGGAAGGGGGGAACAGGTAGCGCTAGGGTTTTCTATTTTTTTTAAATAATAATAATAATAATAATAATAATAATATGAAAAATGTTAATAAAAATAATAATTTTAAAATTAATAATAATATTAAAATTAATAATAATAATAATAATATGAATAATAATAATACTAATAAAAATAATCATAATAATAACACCAAAAATTATTATTATAAAAATAAAAAAAATAAAATCAATAATAACACCTTAGTAAAAATAATGTTATTAACTAAATAATAACATCATTATTATTATAATTTACACATTTATCTAGCTTTATTTACATAATTTTTTTAATCATTATAAATTTGTTGGGGCACCCAGGAAAATGACGCAGCTACTACCCATGGTGCGGTGACCACGCATGGGTCTGAAACCCACAAAAATTATTAAACATAATTTTCTTTACCCGTGCTCAACCTGCACCTCGACGAGGCGAACCAAACCCAGGAAATAAAAAAATAAAAAATAAAAATAAAATTCAAGGTGTGACAGACATGGAAGGCAAGGTCAGTGCTACTCCCTCTTTCCATACAACTAGTGATAGTTTTAGTGGCTTGCATGGGAAGAAAAAGAAGTATATGGACCATCACATGAGTGGTGGAGGTGGATTGTAGTAGAGAGCCTCTTTAGAAACGTCCTTTGTAGCTGGATGTATTCCTCTGACTTTCTACTTGTGCTACAGGGGGTGGGGGTGTCACACAATGCTTTTTAGTCATATGATAGCTAAGTTGTGTAATAGATGTGGGTGTGTGGATCATCATCAACTATTCTATTAGGTTTTGAATACACCTCGTCATGGTCAGGGTCTGTTTTCTCTAAATGACACTGTGGTGCGGTCAGAAGCTTCAAAGTCTATATAGCTCTAGCCAGAGGCCATGGGAGTGATGAATTTACACACAGTTGATGAGTTTCCAATGGATGTTGATGTAGGTTCAACAATATTAAGTGGTATGATCTGTATTGCAGCTTTAGTAACTAGTACTTTATTTGATACTAGTTCCCCCACTTGATTATATCTACATGTTTTGCTGATATTTTTAAACATCCAATGGATCTTATTACCATTACAATGGAGTTGAAGACACTTCATGGATGGTGGAAAGAGTATGGGTTCGATTTCCCTTATTGTTTGTTCACGATAGTCAAGATAGCATTGGTCAGGGATTTTATCATTCATTATATGAATCTATTTGACATCATCATCAGTATGGATTGGTTTTTCACTCATCAAGATGAGGATTATTGTTATTATCTTTGTGTTTCGTATCATGATGCCAATGGGAGCTCTTGTTTGTTTCAAGAGGAGTGGGATCCGAGATATTGTTGTGTATTTCCTTCCCACATAGATCTCATGAGTTTATTGTCTACCATTGTGTGTGAGCATGCTGATTTTTCTTATTTTGGTGATCTACCAGTTGTGGTATGACACTTTATGGATGTTTTCCGAGACAATTTCTCAGGTCCTCCTCTAGAGAGTGATTTATAGTATATGATTGACCTTTTCCCGAGAACACAACCAATATCAATGAATTCATACCATATGGAACCAGCGGAGTTAAAATAAATCAAGATTTAGTTGGATGACTTAATAGAGAAGGGTTTTGTTTTCCATAGTGTTTCGTTGTGGACATCCCTGTACTCTTCACAAAGAAACATGATGGTTCACTTCTATTAAGTGTGGACTATATGATGTTAAATTGGGTAATAGTTAAGAACAAATTTTCATTGCCTCATGTGGATGATTGGTTTGACCAGATGAAGGGAGTAATGTGGGTTTCAAAGATTGATATTTGGTTGTGTTATCATCAACTCAGAGTCTGGGATCCGAATATACCAAAGGAGACCTTCATGAGAAGTTATTTCCATTTAGAATATCATGTGATGTCTATCAGCTTGACTAATGATCCAACAATTACTTTTGTCTTGATTAATCAGATATTCCACCAATATCTTAACGCTTTTGTGGTAGTATTCTTGGATGATATTCTTGTTTATTTAAATTCTGAGCATGAGCATGAGCACCATCTGAGTTTGTTAATTGAAATAACGAGAAATAAAAATTTGTATCGATAGATTTAAAATCTATTTTTTTTTATTTGAGGAGTGAAGTTCTTGGTGAGCATGATTTATATGCATTTATTATCAGTTGATCCAGAGAATGTAAAAGTTGTATTATCCCAGAAGTAACTACAGAATGAATTTGTGATATAAATTTTATTTGGTATTTTTGGGTATAACCGATGGTTTGTTAATGATTTCTCTAATCTATCATCACATTATAATGATCTTACAGTGAATGTGATGAAATTATCATGGGATGAGAAATGCTAGTCTACATTTGATGAAATGGAATGACTTCTGACATGATCACCTATTCTGATCTTACCTGAGCCTGATATGTGGTACATGGTGCTTTGAGATGCATCTGGTGCTGTCTTGGGAAGCGTGATGATGAAGGATGATCATGTGGTAGCATGGCTCTCTTTTCGACTCTGACCGCAAGATAAGAACTACCCCACTGATGATTTAGAGCTTATAGTGGTGATTCATGCACTTAAGTATTGGTGACACTATCTCATTAGGGATAAGTTTACAGTTTTATCTGATCATAAGTGTATGAGTGATATATTTTCATAGAAGGTCATGAATATTTGAAAAATAAATTGGTATAATACCTTCATAATTTTGACTTTAACATTGCATACACCCAAGGTAATGGGAATGTAGTTGCAAAAGCATTATGAAGGAAGGTTCCACCACTGGAAGTAATCGAATCGATGGAGGATTGCAATCTTATGGAGGGGATTCTCTCTGTTTCACATGGATGTTTAAGAGGATGTATCGGGTATGTTTTTCCCAGTTTTTAGTTGTTATCATCCCTCCTAGAATCTATCTTTCATTTTCAACAACAAGATGGAAAGTTTAATAAGATTCATGACTATCATTTTGGTGGGGAGACAATTCCTGGTTGGTCTCCTTCTTTAGATGGAATACTTCACATTGAGAAGTGAGTTGTTTTACCAACACCTATGAGAAATGTTTAATATTGATTGATTGTCATAACTCTTCATGGTCCTTTCATCCAGGAGCTATGAAGATGTATTGTGACATGAGAATATGGTTCTGGTGGCTGGGAATGAAGTGAAACATTGTAGATAATGAGTCACGCCATTACACCTACCAATGGATAAAGGAAGAGAACATGAAACCATCTAGGTATGCTTCATCATCTTCCAATGATGGTTTGGATGTGGGATGAGATGTCCATGTATTTTTTGTAGGGATACCATGGACAACCTGAGGGGAAAATTCATGATTGGTGGTTGTTGATTGGTTGATCAAGTCATCTCATTTCATTCCGATCAGAGATACCAGTAAAGATGAAGATCATGGTAAGCTGTATGTTCTATATATCATGAGGTTATATGGGATTCATTCTACCGTTGTTTCAGATAGGGATCGAAGGATTATCTCAAGATTCAAAACGAGTCTTAAAGATGCAATGAGGACTCAAGTCTAATTTAGAACCTCGTACCATCCATAAAAAAATGGTCATATGAAGTGTGTAATTCAGTTCCTGGAAGATATGGTTCATGCATGTCTCTTGGATGTCGGTGGATTGTGGGATAGCCAAATGTGATTGGTTGAGTTTGTTTACAACAATAGTTACCAGTCATCGATCATAATGGATACTTTTGAGGTGTAGTGTGGTAACCCATGTATATCACCTCATTGGTGGGTAGAGGTGGGAGAAGTTTCTTTGGATGGACCATGTCTGGTGTAGGAGATGTAGACAAAGATTCAGGAGGTTCTGTGATGTATGGTTATAGATGAGAGTCGACAGAAATCGTATGCAGATTGGCAGTGTCGTCCCATAGAGTTTTCCATGGGTGACTGAGTTTTCTTGAATTTTTCACTTCTGTTGGGTAACCATCAACTTAGAAAATAGGGAATGATTGCGCTAAAATATGTTGGACCATTTGAGATCAATGAATGGATTGGGGAAGATTCCTATTAGTTAGGATTACCAGCTTATTTTTAGGGTACTCATGACAATTTACCAACATCTCTTATCAGGAAGTATCACCCTAATTTTGCTCACATTCTGAGTTGGGATGAAATTGAGTTAGGGTCAGATGCTTCGGTTTTAGAGAGAAAAGATGTGATCATTTACTCTCAAGAGAATATAATATGTGGGAAGTCGGTTATGTTGGATAGATTTCTATGGAAACAAGGAACAAATTCTCCTGAGACTAGGGAACGTGAGTCATTTATGATTGAGAAATAGTCATATCACTTTACCAATGTTAAATCTTCTACATGACTTTCTAAGGAAGAAATGTCTTTATAGTGGGGAGTATGTAACATCTTGTTACCTTAATTGGGTATGTTTTCCCTCTTCTAGGTTCCATTATGGTTTTAAAATCCATATATGTGATATTTTGGTTTTACAAAAGGTTTCAGAACAAGTACACGTCATGTTCCAGAGGTAAACGTCGTGTAATGGCTTATGGATTTAGAGAAATAATTATCTGACCTAGTACATATCATGTACGTGAGGTACACATTGTGTACATGTATTACATGAAATGTAGGGGTAAATATTTTGATTTTATCCTGAGTAGAAATTTTTTTTGGCATAAATTATCCAGTATGGCATACACATCATGACATAGGGGTACATGACATGAACCATCTTGTTCCTAGTCTAAATTCACAATTCAGATGTTTTTCACTGTCCTTCTCTCTCCAAACATTGATGATCTCGACCTAATGATGTTTTTGTTCATTATTGAGTGACTCAACACCTTCTAGATTGATTCTATCAACATTGGATCATCATTTCATTTGAGGGGGATCACACATAGTATGTTTTTGTTCTAGTTATTCCATTTTCATAATCATGGTATCACCCTAGACATGCATTTTCAAATCCTCTGATCTAAGATGGATGAATCTTGTTGTCTTCTTCCTGATCTGTAGTGAGATCTCAATCAGTAGGCCTCTTTCCTTTAGTGGTTGTGGTGCGGTGGACATCCTTCTTCAAGGTACATGGGTTTTGTCTCTTCATCTAATGTTTTGTATTTGTACATGAATCAATCTTGTTGTGGATTGGATTCTAGTGTCTTTGTGGGGTGCTTTTTGGTTAGGTTCATGGATTATGATTCTGTTGTGCGAAAGTGAGATCCGAATGTTGAGGTAGGTGGTTCCATCTATAGTTCATGATAATGATGATGTTTTATATTTATTAATAAATCAATTTATGACTTGACCTGATTGTTTGTGTTTGTTAAAAATGTATTTTGAATGATAATTGGTTTTCACTGGATTTTGAAAAATGGATTGTAATATGGTTTTGAAGTGTTTCCAAACCCTTGAAATTGGTTTGTGAAATTGATCATATGGGTTACCTTCGGTACATAGGTTGATGGGTTAGCTTGAGGAAATCATCCATTTCATTGTGATTATAAAGGATGTTTTTCTTGAAGATTTCCTATATTTTATAGGACAATTTTTCTAGGAGATAGATGTTGACATTTGGGTGGGGGTTTACTCATGGGGTATTCCACTACTTCATAGTCCCGATGTTCTAGGATCAGATTTGTGCTCCTGATTAATTTCTTATAAGTATTCCACTACCTAGAAATGTATTATTCATTGGTATTATAATACACATTCTTTTGGTTTATAATACTTGGATTTCTGATTTATCATTGGTATGTATGTTGATGATTGTGAAAAATGATATGAAAAATATGCTTTGAAAGTGATATATCTTATTTTGTTTATAATTGTGGAAAATATAAATGTTTACCATATTTTCTATAAAACCTCTTACTAATTATCATTCCATGATTAATTTAAAAAATTAGCATACAAGATTGTTTTATATAGACTTGTTATGGAACACCTTGTTGGGATCCAATTATGTCTGTTAGCTCACACCCTACGCACTACATTGTGGTTTGTAGAACTTTATTTTTCATTGAGTGTAGGGAAAGGGATGATGTTGCATAAAGGAACTGAGGTTTGTGTTAGCTAAGATGGGTAGTAGATGGTGATATGATTGGAGTTCATCCATGATATCATTGAAGTAGCTATTGGTTTTTAATCCCATGCAGTCAAACTTGTCTTTTGGAGTTTATTGCTACTGTTATTATTGTTTTGTTTATGCTGTTTTCATAAAGTTATGACATATATATATTTTTTTGTATTTTGATATTACATTCATTCCTGGTATATGTATTCCATGTGGTTTCTCATGATGAGAGAAATTGTTCCCTCAGATTTGTTGTTCAATGCTTTGGTTCTTGTCTCCAGGCCATGGGGATTAGGAACGCCCTTCATGTATGTGACAGATCTAGTCGGGTGCCAAGATTGAGGGTAACTTGGGTTGGTTAGTTACACTTACCACATTAGTATCTTTGGAATCATTAACCAATCGATGAAAAAAACATAAAATATAACATAAAAAATTATTATTTTTAAGTGACTTATGAGATAATTTTATTATGGGGATATATATACCAAATATAATGAATAATAATTATATAACATGAAACATGACACAGTGAATGATTTTTGAGATGAAGAAACCTTATAAATTTTATAATAGTTTAAATATGATTAAATCAATGAAGTTATTATGTGAAAAATAATGAAAGAAACACATAAAATAATTGGAAATAAATCCATGAAAATTAATATTCATTTCAATACCAATTTTTACATAACAGATTTATTAAATATGGAATAGAATCTAATAAAAGAAGTTGAGTTAATAAACCACCTACAACAAGTCCTAACTACCTTCATATGTTATCTTCACATCATATATAATATATTTTAACTTATTATCCAAAGGTAAATGAAATAAATTAATACATATCATAACATGTATGATCTAATTATAAATTATATGTACTCATTTGTTAATAATTTATATTTTATGTCATTAATCTAGATGATCAATGTTCTGAATTTTATAAATTTATTAGTTCCACTCTTATGGTCAACAAATAATTTCCATGATTTCATCATCCCCAAATTTTAATAATTAATTATATATATTTATATCATATTTATCTATTATATACAATTTTCGAACTATCCATGAATTTCAGTGAATGAAAAATGTAATACACTCTTACAAGAGGTTGTTGTTCGTACGTATTTCCAGACATGGTTTAAAAAATATATAGAAAAAGTAAAAAAGGGAATATAATATTCCATAATATTATAACCATAATACAATCCTAATTATCTAATATATTCATTATATATATAATTTTTACTATCAATTTAAAGAAAAAATGAAAACTGAATCACATCGCTTTATAGAGATCTTAGTACACAAATATGTGTGATCATGGACATTTTATATCAATGGAAGGGTGGGTTAAATAGTAGATAATATTTTATTTCTATATAATCCTATTAATTTACTAAAAATATAAATAATACCATACTGGATATATATTTAAATAGATGATATTCCATTTTGAAAAAATAAAATAAATTGAACAGGAAGATGAAAACCCGTATATAAGTTTGATAACATTTTCAATTTTTATTAGATTATATGATAAATAGATAATGTTAATACTATTAATTAGTTTTAAATATTGTTATTTTACATAAGTAACTATGTTAGTATAGTTAATAAATATTGTTATGTGGTAGAATATGAACAAACTTAAAAGGATTTATTGGTGATGATAACCTATTTTCTGAGAAACCACCTTTGGATCTATTCTTAAAAACCCTTTTATTTGAATATTAAATAACCCTATTGAACGTTTATATGGATTTTTAGAAGATAGTATTAAAATTTAATGTAGATACATGGGTCTCAAGAACATATGAAGAAGATATGGCATTCCATTTAATATGTTTGGGCAATGGCACTCTTCAATTATTATAATCTTTAAAACTATAAAAGAAACATTTCATGTAATTTTGGATCCAAAATAGCTCAATATTGAATATTTGATATGAGAGGTTATAAATAAATATAACTAATCAGATTTAAACATATCTGTTTTTAATTTTTAAACTTATATCATTAGTTTAATCTCTCTTTAACCCCTCTATAAATTACCATTAAATAAGTCTACCTCAATTATTATTCAATATGAGAAAAACAAAAATTGAACTATTTTATAAATAAAATACCAGAATTAAAAATAATTTATATATATTTTACATTATTATATTTTTTATGGGTAGAAATTAATTTTATCATTGATATGTAAAAAACAAATAAAACTATTTTTAGGGAAATAAATTTTCAATCATAAAAATGATTTTATTGTAAAAACAATTATAATATGTATTTCCCAGTAATTAGATGAATTATATTAAATAAAATATTTATTAAATAAATTTTAATCCAAACTAAAACATAAAGTAGCATTTTGAAAATTTTAGATGAAAACAATAGAATATTATTTTTTGAATATAAACATTAAGTAATTTCCCCAAACATTTGACATATATTTCTATGTATAAGATAATTTTTTATAAATAATTTTTTACATATTTAATATATATATTATTCGAAAAGGTATCATAAACTATGAATTCATTCCTATATATTAATATTTCCTTTATTGTGGTAGTATTTATGAATTCATTATTTTTCAATTCTCACCATTAAAAAATCCATCGTATAATAAAAATACCGTAATAAAATCTAAAAATGATGAATTGAAAAATAAATCTCATATCATTAAATTAAAATTCTCACATTTATAAATATTTCTTGTTAATTAAAATAATAAATATACTAGAATAATTCATTTATGAAAGATGACTCTTTAATTATAAAAACCTTATATGATTCCATCTTAATCATCCAAAATCGAGTACATATTTCATTAAAACCTATAAATAAATTGGAATTAAGGAATTATTTTGAAAATAGATTTCAGAATATAGTTACACCAATTCATACTCTTCAAAACAATGTTAAAATTATAACAGTAATATTTAAATAATAACATTTATATTATATATCACAGTTTGTTTAACATGATGTTGCATGCATCATAAGATATTAAACATATCAAAAATATTTAATATAAATATATTCTATAATATCAAGGTGTTAAAAATATTATTAATTCCAATACCATGATATCAGAATTTTTTATCCTCTCATGTACTCATGATTATTTAGCCCATGGATATAATATTTTTCATGAAATTTATTTATTCAGGATGTATCATATATTCAAATATTATATCTGATTACTTCCACTATATTCTTCCCCAAATAAATGCCTGATCTCACCCTTTTATATATTTTTACATTTTTATACGAATCTAAGAGGATTACTATGTTCAATAAATGTATTTTCAAGGATAAATTATAATTATTTGGATATATATTTTTTAATTTAATGCATATATAATTTTTTATATAGTTTCTTAAGAATACTAACGTATTAAATATATTCATATATGTATATTATAATAGTGGAATAAAATAACCATAAACTTCATGTTACTACGGTTAGGGTGTTACTGTTTTAATTAATAATAGATTAGTAGAATCATTAAGAATAAGGTTTAAAAGAACAAAACATGTGAAAATAACCATATGATAACCCCTTATGATATTATATAAGTATTTCTAAACTACATAACCCAAATATTCAGTAAAAATTGGTAATTATATAGTATGATTTGTAATTGATAGTTTTATTCATAAACTAATCATGTATATACCATTATTTAGAAAAAACTCCTAACAGAAGGAATGAAAATTCTATTAATAATAGTAATCAGAGTACAAATTATCATCCCAATTAAATAAATGAATATAGTATTTAAGATAACAATATTATAAGTATATTAGGTATTTAAACATTGATTATTACCAATATAATTTCCCATATGGGAAAATCTATTTCTCTGGAAAATTATGTAAAAATATTTGACATCTTCATGAGGGAACAACCTAAATACTTCAATGGAACACCAAATACATTAATAGCTGAATACTGGATCTGGTCCCTAGATAAGGTTTATTTATAATTGGGAATGTAGTAAAATGGATTTGGTTATCATGGTTTTATACAATTTAATGTGGAATGTTAATTAACGGAGGTGTTGGATTCAAAACACCATTAAGGATGATGTTGCAAAGAATATTGAATACAATTATTTTCATATGGTATTATTTCAAAAATACCATCTTCATGAAAAATGAGATAACATATAAAAAAATGTATAAATAAATGAAAATAATATGTAGAAGATGTTGCTAATCATTAGTCTAAATTTAAATATATTGAAATACATGTGGAAGACTATGTGTGTAATCTATAGATAAATATATATCACATATGTCAAGGGGTATGTTAAACATTCCAAGGTCATTAGCCTCTCAAAAATATTAATCATATTATAAGATAATGAAAAGTTACATTAATACCAATGATGTTTTTCTAAGAATATTACATTCAATTTTAATTAAGAGAAGAATAGTGTGACTAAATTCCATTTTAAAAACAATTCCCCAAAGAAGAAGATGATAAGGGTATAATTTTAAAATATAAAAAATGTGGGAAGAAAACCCTTGAGTATTTCGTGAATGTATTGATTGTTTGTTACTATTTTGGATATAAGGTACATCATGATCTTGAGTTCATGGAAAGTAACGAATAAAAAATATTATATAGTTTAATTATAGAGAGATAAAATCACTTTTAAAATCAATTTCCTAAGCATCAACATAACCAGTCCCAAATGTGGTCCTAGGAGTAATTTTGAGCCTATGATATCAATAAATCGTAATTTGATGTTCCAAATGATGTAATCATTGGGACATCTAAAAAACTAAAATTTATCTTTTTTTTGATTTTTCATCTATTTACTCTTTTATTGTTGGTCTTGGTGTCCTAGAACCCACTACATTGTACTTTATTCATTAAAAATGCCTTATCACATCTTGATTTTTCTTCTACGTGACAATTCATGTGATAATGTCCTATGGATAGCTGTTGCATTAATGGGTCATAGCGGATCCCTACTATGATGAGAACCCGGAGTGCCATAACATTGTTCTTGAATATATGTTCAATGGCTGGATGATGGTATTTGAGGGACACAAATAATACAGGCCATTAGGGGTGAGGACTCAGAAAACTTTGAGCCACCTTCTCATGGTGTGCGCCCTTGGTAACATCCAAGAGGATATTATGAGAACGAGACCCACCAGTAGGAAATCCACATTTCATAGTGTCTTTGGATTTTCCTATCTACAGATGTGTGTATTGGTCCTTAAACTTTAAGATTATTATTAATGGGTATTACAACTCACGCACTTCTATGTATTGGCAAAAACTGTGATGTCACACTATTCGTAGAAAGGTAGGATATGTTGGGTGCGTCACGAGTAATACCGCATTAATCGATAATGAGATAAAGGATTTTTACCTCCTGTTCCATTACGGAAGTAGATATATCAGGCCCTTTGATGGAATTTATATAGCCTAAATAAATCCATGGCCATGGTAAGGTATGGGCGAGTTCAATTCCATCAAGTCAAAGAAAGAATAGTTGAGCACATGGGTGGATGGAACTAGTATGCAACCTTCTTGATTAGAGATATCGAAAAAATGGATTATATTACATGGTAAGCGTTTATAGGAGGTGACTCGTCATTGCGGCGTTAACTTCTTTCTCTATGGGTGCCTTGGCATATTGCTAGACGCTGAGCTTGGACTTTAGGTAGGCTCCGCCTAATGCCACTGAAAAGAGGCCTAGAGGGTCACTCACTATGTGTGTCCATGTATCTCAGTTAAATTTTAATTTAACAAGTTAAATAAATATTATTCCCGAATGTGGTTTAATAATTATTTAAGGATGCCTGATCGCATTAATTTCGACAATAGTTATTTGAGAGAATATCTTGTGGGAAAAATAATATATTTATTAGCGAGTAATGCAGTTACATTTTTTAAGAAATAAATACCCATTACTCAAGGTCTAATAAATATGGTGGAGAAAAATTGAAATTAAAAGTACACACCGTGTATATTAAATATACACGTCGTGTAGTTTTATGGAAAACAAGTAAATGCCGTGTATTAATTATTACACACCGTGTAGTTTTCCAGTCGGGTTTTTGAGGATATAATATTGTTTTATTGTGAGTGCATGTCAAGTAATTAATAATTCGACATGGGGTTTCAATAAGATTTAATGAAATAAATAAAATTCATAACACGTTGATTTATTGTCATAACTCTGTTAACCTCAAACCCGATTATAAATATCCACACAACCCCAACACTTTTCCAGAGCCATTTATTTGTGCACGACAGATTTGGAATTACTCTCAAGAAAAGAGAGAATTCCCTTTCCACCAAGAACGCCCTCATGTTACGAGAGCGAGATCCTCCACCGGATCATGGCGGTTGAAGGATGACTTCGCAAGCGAAGGCTCTTCCACGCTATCACCCGGAGATCCCTTCGGCGACATCCAGAGATACTTGGTACACATGTGGATCACCGTTAGAGGAATCCTATAGTTGGATTCTACGAAAGAATGATGGATCACAAGATCATGACTGGAGACATCAATGAAGAAAGAATTCCACCAAGGTAATTCTTGTGAATTAATTAAATTAATTATAACCAACATATAATGATCCTATCTCTATGGTTCTAGGATTCCCTCTTATGTTTTGCATTCTTCGTTCTATTCTGAAGATTCGACATTTTATATATTGACAGATCTCGGATTGAACGTTGCTTAACGTTCAAATTAAAGTTGGGAAAACCCACCAACGTGCTTCCACTGCGCCCAGAACCTACAAGTGGTATCAGAGCGGCCATATCATTGATTATAATTATTTCGTTTTTCATTGATGATTTACGCATTTAATAATTTAGTTATTTCAATTCATGTTTAATCGTTCTGGAAATATGAATATCGATATCCATTCCTCCTCCCCCGTTTCTCGTTCACCTCACAGAAACAAATTTTTATTTTAATTTTGATTAAAATAAAATAGAGGAACTCATCTGGAGGAGCCAAACATTTCTGGCCGTACAACACTAGAATACACGGTGTGTATTCGGAAGTACAAGCTGTGTAGTCTAGGTTCAATACATTGATTGATCCACCAAATCAGGCCATGTATTGGATTATTTCTAAGAATTTAAGATGCCTTGTTTTGACCAAAAACAGTTGGCACGCGGTTTCTGGATTATACACCGTGTGGTCCAACAACAAGGGGTGTAGTCCCTTCAGGTTAGGTTTAGGCCGTGAACCCCGTACATGGCTTGCCCGGCTGGAAACCATGTAACAAGGAAACTACACGGCATGTGTCCCACTGTACACGCTGTGTACTCCGAAAATTTCAAAAGTATATTAACAATCCATGTCCCCAGGCATGTACTTCGGATGGACGGTGAAGAAAAAGTACACGCCGTGTAGTCGGAACTACACGTCGCGTACCCACCCAAATTATGCAGATTTATTAAAATTTATTATTATATTATACAAACCCTTGAGACGTGTACCGTGGTGTAGGTGTAAAGCTGAGGCACAACACATGATTGGTGTTTTATATATATGTGCGTAATTTAACATCTTCGTAATAAATGGGAATTCACCGGGTTACCTCCAAGGTACAAGTTACGTACAAGGATAATTTTAAATGAATTTATTTGTTTAAAATTATGATGGATGAGAATCTCAAGGAAATTTAGAAAAAGTATTTAAGATAAAAGGATTGAATAATTAAGGTTAATTAGTTGATTTGTGGGTGATTTATCTTAACAATAACAATTAATGAATTGAATGCTAGTTTTATTTATGCGTAAATATCATTGCATGTATGAATGATCATGAGCTAGAATGAGGCCTTTGTATGTGAATGGTTTATTTTTATTTATTTATTTAAATTAAATTTTTTGGCCTGGGATCCATCACCTCATTAATATGCAGGGCCTGTGCGCCCAAGGATTCTTTTCTGTAAAAACCACTTTTACCCTTGACCTGCATGTGAGATAAATGCATATGTAATGGATGGTGCTCCCAAGCTTGTGGAGGAAGCTTAGTCCAGGATCCAAGGTGAAACCAATCCAAGGAGATACAAAGGTGGATAGGTGGATAGCTGTAAACACAAAACCGAAAGGTTCAAGGTGTTTCTCCCCTAGGTCTTGGGTTAGTTTATCAACCTCTATATAAACTAACCAATAGAAAAGCTCATGATCATACCATTTATTTTATTTCTGTTAGTTGCTTGGTTTATTTATTGTGGGTGTGTTGTCACGATTACACAATTAATGAATTAAACGAACATGCAAGATTGAAGTAAAATAAAACCGGCTTAGATGTGAATATTATCTTTGACATGGTTAATCATTTAAGTAAATCCCACTTAATATTAACAAGCATGTAATAAAAGATAATAAAATAAAAATTTACGTATAAGGATAAAATCCCTCAAAAGAAATATTAAGTCGGTATAGCCTTCCATAATCTTAGTTAGAATCGAACCATAGTTCAAAGTGCATGACCAACCCTAGTTGGGGTGCTTTCTATTATCAGGGAATTCTAATTCAAGGTTTTGAGTTGACTTGACTTGGTTCGAATCAAGGGTTGACTTCCACAGCAGGACTTGGTGTAACCAAGAGGCAAAGGTTGAGGAAATCCAAAATAAAAGGATTTCAGGATTGGGGAGTCCACTCAGCAGATCAAGGAGCTACGAGTTAATGCAGTTGGCATTTGGAATTCCTACCTAAAACCCTTAATGTTGCTTGACCAACCCTAGTTGGGGTAATGCGAAGGGTAATATGGATCTTTTCCACAAGAATATCCAGGAAATAGAATATTCTGAAGTCAATGATGAGGGCTATTGGATTTCAATAAAGTAGTGGGAGACTAATAAGTATTAATTTATTTATTTGTCTCAGTTTTATAATAAAGTACTATACATTTTCTCATCTTAATTTTTAAAAACGAAAAGAAAATGACTTCAAACATCTCATTTCTAACCATACTCGAGAAGGAAAACCATCTCACCAGCACCAATTTCCAAGAGTGGAAGAGCCATTTACGCATCATCCTTCGCCACGAAAGGAAATTATATGTGCTGGGAGAGCCTATTCCAGTTGCGTCTGGGAAAGAGGCCAAGGATAAGGAATTATCTCTCTATATGAAACAAATGGATGATTCTACAGATGTCCAGTGTTTCATGCTATTGGCCATGTCCAATGAGCTCTTAAAGCAACATGAAAACATGGACGTGTATAGCATGACGTCTAACCTTAAGGATCTCTACCAAGAGAAGGAGAGATTTGAGAGGTATGAGATCTCCAATGCTTTTTTTACAACTAATCTTGTAGAGCCTGTGCCAGCTGGGCCTCATGTATTCAAGCTTATTGGCTATATTGAACGCCTGGACATCTTAGGGATTAAATTCCCAGATGAGTTGCGTAAAGATACCATCCTATCATCACTGCCCAATACCTTCACTATCTTCATTGTCAACTATAATATGAGCAGCAACGAGAAGAGTCTATCAGAGCTTCTGACCTTTATTTTCCAGGTAGATAAGGACATGGGGCATGACAAACCCGTGGTCCTTATGGTGAACAAGAAAAGGAAGGACAAGGAAAAGGAGCCAAAGACTCATAAACGGTCTGAATCCTCTGAGCACTGTCCCTCCATGAAGGGGATGATCCAGAGGTAGGGCAAGGAATGGGAGGTAGTGTGTTTTTAATGTGGCAAGCAAGTCCACTGGAATAGGAACTACACCAAGAAGCTTGGGGATGCCAAAGGTGCATTCGTTATCGAGTGTAATCTTTCTATTTCTACACATTGGGTATTAGATACAGCTTGTGGGGATCATATTTGTATTCAAATGCAGAAACCAAGTAGATTTAGAAAGATTGCTAGTGGAGAGGTGGATCTTCGAGCTTCCAATGGCACAAGGCTGGATGCGTTGGGTATTGGCGATTACCACCTCTCATTACCGACTTGAATGATTTTGGTTTTACATAAATTTTATTATGTGCCTAGTGTTACCAAGAACAAAATTTATGTATCTTGTTTGGATATGGATGGATTTATTTTCATGTTTGGAAATAAGGGTTGTCTCTTTTATAAGAACAATGTCTGTTATGGTACAGAACATTTAAATAATGGTTTGTATATATTAAATTACGAAAACCAAGTGTTGGAAATCGATTACAAAAAAACTCAAATGACTCATACATCACCCAGTAGTGGCATCACCGTCATGGTCATGTGAATGAGAAGCACCCGATAGAGCTCTTCCAAGATGGCTATTTAGACTCTATTGAGCTAAAACCACTTGATAGATGTCACACTTGTTTACAAGGAAAAATAACCAAGCCGCATTTTGGTGGATAGGGTGAAAGGGACACAAAGCATCTAGGATTGGTACACACATATGTGTGTGGACAATTTCCAGTAGAAGCTAGAGGTGGATATTCATACTTCATTACTTTTACTGATGATTTGAGTAGATACAGATTTGTCTACTTGATGAAGTATATGTCAGAAGCCTTAGAGAAATTTAAGGAATTCAAGAATGAAGTAGAGAATCATATTGGTAAGAAGATAAAGATGCCTCGATTGGATCGAGGTGGAGAATATTTGAACTAAGAGTTCATCGATATTCTACGGGAGTCTGGGATTCTATAACAGCTCACTCCTCCTTATATAGCATAGTGGATTCGTTTTAGTGAAAGGTGGAACCACACCTTGTTGGACATGGTGAGGTCGATGATGAGTCATGCAGATCTTCCATTATCCTTTTGGAAATATTCATTACAAATTGTAGCATACACGTTAAACCGAGTACCAACTAAGGAAGAAAATGGAATTCCCTCTGAGTTATGGAGTAGAAAGAAACCCATTTTGCCGCATACACGTGTATGGGGATGCGAGGCATTTTTTAAGGCCTTCTCATGCAACAAAATAGCACCACGGGGCATGAAGTGTATCTTTATAGGATATCCAAAGGAAACGAAAGTATATTACCTATATAACCCTCAAGACAAGAAATTGGCTGTCGCCAAAAAGCTGTCTTTCTTGAGAGGGAGCACATCCTCAAGAAGGATTGTGGGAGAAAGATTGACTTCGACGAATTTGATGCTCATGATGCACAAGAGTTGGTTCAGGAGCAAGTTCCACATGTCCCCGTGGAAGAGGTTCCAGAAACACAAGTACTATGTAGGAGCTCAAGAGAGGTAAGGGAACTAGAGAGATATGGATTCCTAGTCACCGATGATGGTGAATCATTATTGTTGGAAAACGATGAACCTCTCTCCTATAAGGAAGAAGTATAAATCACAGAAGATGAAATATGGCTAGAAGCTATGAATTCTGAGATGGATTCCATGTATCAGAACCATGTTTGGGTTCCGGTAGATGAGCCAGTTGATGTAAAGCCTGTTGGATGAAAATGGGTATTCAAGAGAAAGATGGACATGGAAGGTCAAGTTAGAACCTATAAAGCATGGCTAGTGGCTAAAGGATTCAGACAACATCAAGGAATTGACTATGATGAAACCTTCTCGCCAGTTTCCATGTTTAAATCCATAAGAATTATACTTGCCATAATAGCTTACCATGACTACGAGATTTGGTATATGGATGTCAAGACAACATTCCTTAATAGAAACCTTCAAGAAGAAGTCTATATGACCCAACCTGAAGGGTTTGTGACACCAGGTGAAGACAAATGGGTTTGCAAGTAGCAGAAATCCACTTATGGATGGAAGAAAGAATCTAGGTCATGGAACATTTGATTTGATGAAGCCATAAAGGAATTTTCTTTCATTAAGAATGAATGTGAGCCATGTGTTTATAAGCGATTTAATGGGAATGCGGTTGTTATCCTAGTAGTATATGTTGATGAAATATTTTTTTATTGGAAATGACGTACCAGCCTTACAGTCAATTAAGGACTGGTTGAACAAGTGCTTCTCCCTGAAATATTTAGGTGAAGCAGCCTACATTCAAGGGATCAAGATCATTCGTGATTGATCTAAGAGGCTGCTTGGACTAAGTCAGGGTACATACATTGAGCAGATACTAAAGAGATTTAGTATGGAACAATCCAAGAGTGGATTGGTTCCAGTGTCACATGGCTAACATCCTTCTAAGAAAATGTGTCCTTAGACACAATAATAGAAATATAGGATGAGCAAGATCCCAAAAACCTCGGCTATATGATCAATCATGTATGCCATGTTATGTACCGGGATTGATGTTGCCTATGCACTGAGCATGGTAGGAAGATATCAAGCAGATCTAGGAGAACAACATTGAACTGCTGTTAAGAATATCCTTAAGTACCTAAGAAGAACTAAGGATATGTTTCTGTTGTATGGAGGAGACGAGGATCTTGTCGTCAGAGGGTATGATGATTCTGGTTTTCAAACAGATCAGAATGATCTGAATTCGTATTTTGGATATACTTTTTGTCTCAATGGAGGAGTTGTCAGCTGGAAGAGTTCAACACAGCCAATTGTCACCGATTCTACAGCGGAGTCTGAATATATAGCGGCCTGTGATGCAGCAAAGGAAGCTGTCTAGATTCGAAACATTTTCCAGGATCCTGATGTGGTGCCTATCAATAAATATCCCATTACACTGTATTGTGATAATACTGCAGGGGTGGCTCTTAGAAAATAACTGAGGTCACATCAACGGACAAAGCACATACTTCAGAAGTATCACCTCTTGAGGTATTTCTATCAAAGGGGTGAAGTTGTAGTGAGTAGAGTGTCCACAGAAGAGAACGTGATATAACCCATGTCTAAAGGCCTATCTCAGCAGAAGCACGAATATCATGTAAGAGCTAGCGGGTTAAAGGTTGTTAGTAGTTGGCTCTAGTCAAAGTGGGAGTCAGTTGGAGTTGGTGGCCTAGAACCAACTACTTTGTACTTTATTCATTAATAAATGCCTTATCACATCTTGATTTTTCTTCTGCATGACAATGCATGTGATAATGTCCTAAGGATAGCTGTTGCATTAATGGGTCATAGTGGATCCCTGCTACGATGAGAACCCGGAAGTGCCATAACACAGTTCTTGAATATATGTTCTTCGTCCGGATGATGTTATTTGAGGTACACAAATAATATAGGATATTAGGGGCGAGGACTCATAAAACATTGAGGCACCTTCTCATGGTGTGTTCCCTTAGTAATATCCAGGAGTATATTATGAGAACGAGACCCTCCAGTAGGAAATCCACATTTCATAGTGTCATTGGATGTTCCTATCTGCAGATGTGTGTATTGGTCCTTCGACTTTAAGATTATTATTAATGGGTATTACAACTCATGCACTTAGTTGTATTGACGAAAACTGTGATGACACGCTATTTGCAGCAAGGTAGGATATGTTGGTAGAGTCACGAGTAATAAAACATTAATAGATAATGAGAGAAATGATTTGTCCCTTCTGTTCCATAACGGTAGTAGATATCTCAGGACCTTTGATGGAATTGATAGAGCCTAAATAAATCCATGGCCATGGTAAGGTATGGGAGAGTTCAATTCCAGGAAGTCAATGAACGAATAATCGAGCTCATGGGTTGATGGCACTATCATGCAACCCCCTTGATTAGAGATATCGAGACAAAGGGATTATATTACACGGTAAGAGTTAATAAGTGGTGACACATCATTGCTGCATTAACTTCATTCTCTATGGGTGCCTTGGAATGTTGCTAGACATTAACCTTAGACTTTAGGTAGGATCCGCTTAATGCCACTGAGAAATAGGCCGAGAGGGTCACACACTAAGTGTGTCCATGTATCTGAGTTAAATATTAATTTAACAAGTTAAATAAATATTATTCCCGACTGTGGTTTAATAATTATTTAAGGATTCCTGATCGTATTTATTTTAACACTATTTATTTGAGAGAATATTTTGTGGGTGAAATAATATATTTATTAGTGAGTAATGAAGTTACATTTATTTAAGAAATAAATATCCATTACACAAGTTATAATAAATATAGTGGAGAAAAATGGAAAATAAAAGTACACGCCGTGTATATTAAATATACATGCTATGTAGTTTTATGGAAAAAAAAGTACACGCCGTGTATTAATTATTACACGCCGTGTAGTTTTCCAGTCGGGATTTTGAGGATATAATATAGTTTTACTAAATGATATTAATTATAATTAGTGTGGGCGCATGTTATGTAATTAATAATTCGACATGGGGTTTCAATAAGAGTTAATGAAATAAATAAAATGTGTAACACATTTACTTATTTTCATAACTCTATTAAAATCAAACCCTATTATAAATATCCTCACAACCCCAACACTTTTCCAGATCCATTTTGTTGTGCACATCGGATTTTGAATTACTCTCAAGCCAAGAGAGAATTCCCTTTCCACCAAGAACGCCCTCAAGTTATGAGAGTGAGATCCTCCACTGGATCAAGGCGGTTGAAGGCGGACATCGCAAGCGAAGGCTCTTCCACGCTAGAACCTGGAGATCCCTTCGGTGATTTCCAGAGATACGTGGTACACGTGTGGATCACCACTAGAGGAATCCTATACTTGGCTTCTACGATGCAACGATGGATCACAGGATCGTGACAGGAGACATCAATGAAGAAAGAATTCAACCAAGGTAATTCTTGTGAATTAATAAAATTAATTATAACCAACATATTATGATCCTATCTCTATGGTTCTGGGATTCCCTCTTATGTTTTTCATTCTTCATTCTATTCCAAGGATTTGGAATTTTAAATCATGATGGATCTCAGATTGAATGTTGCTTAACGTTAAAATTAAAGTTGGGGAAACCGACCAACACGCTTCCGCTGAGCCCGGAACCTACATTTATATCATGTATGTTTTCTATGAACATTTTATTCTCCTAGTGTACAAGTTATTTTTTCATTAAATATCATTATATAAATATCATAATAAAGATGTTATATTTTTTGTGTCTACTAAAATACATTTAGGAATCTTATATACAAACATTGTTGTAATTCCAATGGTTTAATTGTACACAATCCTTTAGAGGGATTTACTCATAATGTAAAATAGAAATTTTTATTATCACAATTGTAATATTATATTCAATTAGGATGGAATGGAATGAACTATTTTTAGAGGACAAAAAATATTTCATGATTCTTGTCCTAAACCACATCATGTGTTACATCTTTATGAAATTATTTAAGAGGATGAATAGATAATGAAAATGATATCATTAATGTAGATATTGTATATATTATTCATGATTATATTGATGGAATCCACAATTAATGAATAAAATATCTATATGACTATGATATTGAGTTATATATTTATAATATTTATGATTAAAATACCATATATCATCATCTTTAAATAAAATATCGAGTGGAATTAGTGGAATTTAAGAGTCCATTACAACAGTTGTGTGAAATGGGATTTATACATCCTAGTGTTTCTCCATAGGGATAAATTATGATAATTATAAAGAAGAATCATCTGTACATGAGGTTATTTATTGAAAATAGTAAAATATATTCAATTATAATAATGAAAAATTATCCTTTAGGCCACATTAGTGATATGATTACCAATTTCATCTGGATCGATAATTTTCAAAAAATTATCCCCATTATTTTCTTAATATATTTAAATTAAATAAGAATAATGTTCAAATGATTAATTATAAAAATAGAATGGTATTTTTGAGTCCACATTAATTTCATTAAGGTCAATAAATTAACCCTATATGTTTATGGATTTAATAAATTGATAATTCCTTGATTATCTGGAGAAATTTGTAATGCTTTTTTATGTTGATATCTACATATTCCCTATGTTATGTAAAGACCATGGAAATAATTAACAAATCATCCATGGAATATTAAAGGGTACTGAGATATATGTAAATTTTACTAAGTTTGAATTATTGATTAAAATGTTTTTTAATTTCTATATTTTTCCATGGTTGGAATATTCATTAAACCTATAGTGATAAATGTGGATACTAAATGTAACACTATAATAAATATATTTGAGATATTTTGTTGTGTTGGTTTATATTTTTATTATAATTTAATTACTAAATACATTTCCAAATTACTAAATTCATTGTCCTAGGTGAGATATAATAGGGTAAATTCCAAATCTTCAAAGAAATCATAAGAATATTTTATGGAATTAAGGTTCAGATTCATTAATGTGGTGGTATTAGATTTACCACTATGAAAGGAAAAATTTGTAAAATAAAATGATGACTAAAAGAAATGACTAGTATGTTTTATTATAAAAAAATGTTATATTTTTTTATTATGTATAAATTATATTGAAGACACCTGAAAAAAACTATAGAACTCGTGATATTTACATAGAACCTATAATATTTTCATTGAAAATATGGAAGGACTATATTTATGGGAAATTATTAGACATATATTCCTCTAAAAAAATTAAATTATATATTCAAATAAAAAGTTATCAACATGTTACAGAGGATAGGGAAGTAACTAATAATGGAATGTTAATATACAGTCCATTACCATAAATGGGATATAAAAATAGGTGGAAGATATATTGAGTAGGAATGATCATGCATCTTAATCAATGATGAGGATAAACAAAGATCCTGTAAAAAATCAACAAACGCTACTAGTGATCCTATACCATATCATGCACATAGCTAGGACCAATGGAAAATCCTGATCACAGTGGTTTGTAATATTGTTCATAGATTTTAATAATATAAATTATGGAATTATTTCTCCCTCATTTGAGACTTTTTTGAAATTAGAAGAAATGCCCTATTTTTTGTAATGACTATATAGACATTAGATATCGATTCATCAAAAATAAAAAATGAAATAAAAAAAAGTTATAAATATAATAAGAATAAGTTATATCACTCCAAAATATAAAATTGAATAAACAAAAAAATAAATGTGTAATTGGAGGAAATAAAAATATATCAGAAAATAAACTTGAAAAAATTGGGTGATAATATATCCAAAAACATAATAAATTTAATCTGAAATGGTCCAACAACATAATCCATGTTACCGAAAATCCATCACTATAACATAACATTCCCTAGCTCAGACTAAAAGATTAATAAATAAAAGCTATTCAACATTGGTCACCTAAGAGATAACATAATTATAGTTTGAACGTAATTGCTTATATATCGGTTGAGACCCAAAAATTCCCATTAAAATATATCCAGTGATACTTGGTTTCTAATTTTATAATACAACACATAAATTATTTTTTGAACATAATTTATATTATAGATCTTTTTCAAGCTAAATATTGAATAAATAAAGTATCACAGTTAATATAATTTTAATTGAAATACTAGGAAGTGAAACTCTTTTGGAAAAATTGAGGATTATTAGTTATAAAAACAAAAGTTTAAAATCAATTGATAAAATAAATAATTAAATAAAATATTTAAATAAAATCAAAATAATAGTTTTAAATTTGAAATATATTATAATAGTATCTTCATACTCCCCCAAAACATTTCTCAATTTCCTTGTTTAAAACACACAATACATTAATTTTAAAATCAATCATTCCAAACCTTTATAAAAAATATTTTTTTAATCAAAAACCATAGCTAGAAAATCAATTAATAATGTTCAGAGCCATAAAATTAATGAATAAATAATAAAATATTAATGACACAATGGCACAATAAAATCATTATAAAGGGGATAAAAATGATGAAGAAATTAAAGGCCCCAAAATTATTCGTATGTGGATATATGATTAATGGGAAACATACTATGGTCTAATATGATTAATAATGTACCTAGTTTCATTACGTCATGCACTCTAGGGTACCCCTATTTTAAATTTAATGACCCCTCCTAGGAACCATTACAATCTCTAGGAACAAAATAAACTCATAGGATTTCGTAACATTCCTATATCACAATATTACCAATGAAAACATTATTATGAGGACTTATATATATATCTTAAAAATTCATACATAGTGTCCTGTTTAAATAAAAAATATAAGTAAGAATAAAATACATACCAGATGATCATATATGAATAAGTATTTATAACAAATGTTATAAACCCCATCTCACCTCCATCACCCTTTCAATAAGAAAATCATTTTACATACATGAATAACCACTAAAAAATAATCCCTCATATGTATATGATCAATGATGAAGATAATAAAAGGTTGACTCCCCATATTGAGGGAGATCAAAATTCCAGATCAATTCCTTTAAAAATTTTCCAATTAGGGGTTTAAAAACATTTTTGGGATTCCTTGATATAATATTCACATTTAAAGCCATTCTATGAGAAAATATTGACGCATAAATTATGAAAAACATAAAATTAACAAAATAAATTTATTTTTCAATTTTCTTTAAATCACTAAATGAATAATAAATCTCAAAATCCTTATATACAGCCCAACAACCCAATTATTAAATATATCATCTATTTGAATGTTGATAATCTCCATCTAGAATTAAATTTTAATTAAAAACCACATTTAAATTTATATATTCCGTTTAAAAAACCCACTCATAAAATTATAAAAACACTTATAATAAGGCATGCGCATTTCAAAAATTCAATCCATATCAAAACCTCATAAAATCTAGTATAGGTTATTACAATATTTATAATTTAGAAAAAAATCATTTCAAAAGAATCAATAATATCATGTTCTATGATAAAGTATAATTTCATATAAATAATAACCTATTTCAATCAAAAATCGAATGAAACACAAAAACATTGATGGAGAATGACTAACCATGCCAGAAATTGGTTGTACACTCCCTAAACATGTAATAAACAACCATCAAATATGTCATGAACCAAAAATTAAACATACATATTGGTTTTTCGGGGAATGAAACCCTTAATGAAACCATTTGATGAGAATATAAAAAGAGAAAATATTGACAAGGAAGAATATTGCATTAATAATCTGACTTGAAAAAGAGAAGTATAAATTAAGAAATATATGTATAAGGGAGGGATATCTCCCCATGAGTAATTTTATGTTTTATTTAGAATGAGGGATTGGAGAGGAAGTATTTTATCCTTAAAATTTATTATAGAAAAACATATAATTTCTAATTAAAAAACCAGGATGACTACAGAGCTATGATGAAAAGCAATGAAATGCTTACACCAATCATGTCGGAGCCAATGGATGGATCTCCCTTCTGTATTAATGATTTTTATTGTATATTATAACCTGATATGGTTTTAAAAATCATCTACCAAAAATGAAAAAGTTAGTTGATGAAAAATGTAGCACCATCACGTTACCCACTCATACATGTAATTCTTTTTCTTTAATAACCATGTGCCACCACAACAACATAAATGGGAGTCACATACTTTAAACTGTATTCTATTGAAGATGAACCATACAATGTGTTTCTTATCTAGATCATCCATGTACTAAAAAATTTAATTGGAAACCCCCTTTTTTAGATTTCATGCATTAGTTCTCCTTAACCATTCAAACTAAACATGTAATATAGGTAAATTTACAAAATAATAATAATATTAATTCAAATACCTCCAAAAACATAAATTACCTAAAAATAATATTGAATATTAAAATACTAATACCGGGGTGTCAAAATTCTACAAGCCAACCAATTTTCTTCCCCCAAAAGATACAATGTAAAATAAATAGGCAATTTATCCTTTAAATCTCTTAACCTTAATGAATGTACTATTTTGGGTTTGATAAAAAAAATATAAGATTGACCAGAAATTATGTATAAAACCTTATTAGTATGATATGACTATATAAAATTTACATCTTATAAGATGGAACATAAAAAAAGAAAACAATAAAGTAGAAATAAAACAACATGAATGTGATATTAACCTCTAAGTGGTAAGATACTGAGCATTGGTTTCCCCACCTATTAGAATTAACTTGAAATGGTGATGAAATTGATAACAATTCTCATAATGAATAATCATTAAAAACACATAATTCCACAAAATTTCAAGGTAAAACATACGATATAAACCATTAATAAAATATCTCAATCCCAAAAAATGGATCCACAACTCCAATGTGAATCCCAAAACACAAAAACCATAACCTATCTAAATAAACATGAATTAAGATCCTAGAAAATATGTTTATAAGAAAAAACATGGATTTTGTATTGGTATATGTTATTAGGATTATGATAACTTGCGTCTAGGGTCATATAGAAACATATTACGGTGATCCCAATAGATAATCTCAACATGGTTGAATTCAATGTGCAACCACTAACAAATTCAACATCTTAATTATCCATGATTTTACTACAGGATTCATCATACTAATTTAAAATAAAATAATGTCCTACAATATTCCGAAACCAATATGGTAACAAAAAATTGAAGCATAAACATCCTAAGAAACCACCACTCCCAAAATATTAATACAAAGGGTAAAAAAATTGTAAACCAAATAAATATCACTTCCAAACCCTGTCCTCAATAATATTCTGATGAAATAATCCCAAAATAAGCCCTCATCCAAAACTGGATCATGTACAAAAAACCAACCCATATAAATCCATAAGTAAATACTAGTGGTGTTAAAAATATATCATCTTTACAAAAGTGAAATGATATTACAACCACTGATGGAGGAATACACAGGGATCCACAATAGATAATAACATAGATACATGGTCTAAATGAATACCTCCTCCATGAACTGAGATATAGGTGTCACATACCTTCATATCACTCCAATTATAAAATATAGATCATGAAAAAAGGGGAATCTACAATTTTATAGTCTTAGGATATTTATAATAACCATGCACTGATCAGGATAATTCTACAATATATAGTAGAACATTAAGGAATAAAACTATGACATTTTACTCTCCATTAAGTTCTTGGGATGTGCCAACCACTAAGGTTGCCATGAAAAAGGAACAATAGGGGTTTCCACAAATTTTATCATCATATAAATTATTTTCACATAACATTAATACATTTCTAGGAGGTATACATTAAACAAAACAAAAATAAAATATGACTAACTCATTTTTCGAAAAAAATAAATATGACTCATAAGAGCAAGGGACATGTCCTAATATTATATATTTGTAAGGAAACATAAATTAAAAAATTTCATTTCCATTAAAAACCCATATTTTATATGGAATAAAAAATAACATCCTATGAACACATGATACTTTAAAAACATCCAAACACATGAAAATTGTTAGACTTACATAAAGAATCATGAACCACATAAAAAATAACCCAATAAATATTAAAAAACATGTCACTTATTTTAAAAAATTTATACAAAACTCATTTTTCCATCTCAAGATATTTCGTTATTTTTTTAAACATTCCATGAAAATTCACCATTTCTGAACTCAATGTGACATCCCACAAAAACTATATTAACACTTAAATCCAAAAACATATTTTAAATTTTGAAATACACCCATAATGTTTCCATTTTTATTCAAATACACACAAACATTTTTGTGGGAAACATATTTAATGTTACAACACATTCTAGAAATTTCAACAGGCAAGATTTTCTATGGAATTCATCATCAATTTAATTTATTTCAATTTTTCATTTGAAATAACACCCATATAGAAATTTCCTTAGAATAAATTAAAATCTATTACACATAAAAAATCATATTTTAATATAAAAACACATTACATATTTATAAATTAAAACATCCATTAACAAATGAAATAAAAACAAAATACCATCAATAAAAAAATTCCTACAAAAACATTTAAACCCAAAAAAAGTTTTAATTCCTGAAATACATATTTTTCACATAATTTTTTAAAAAAAAATACATATTCCAAATTACATTACAATCCAAAAAAATTCAATCCCATATTTTCAACATATCACAATACCCAACATGATTCATTCTTTATCATTGACTATCACTTATGAATAATAAAAAATAATTGGTTTCAAACTAAAAATGAATGGAATAAAAATATATTCATGAAATGACTACATATTTTTTACTAACATGATCAAATATTTCTATATTTCTAAATATAATACAAAAATAGAGAGCATATTAACTATATGATTTTTAGGCAATGTGATCAAATGTCACACCACTGATTCATTTCTTTTTTTTCATCCTTATGTATTAAATAAAAAACCAATGGAAACTCATATAATACCAATGAAGACCATATAAAAACATATCAACATTAAATCCACCTAAAATAATATTATATAATCTAAATCCCAACTACCCAATGAAATAAAATTGTTATTATGAATGGTGGTGATTAAACAATTACTATTAACCAATATATTCAATCCTAGTGAAAATACTAATATATAATCTATAATAACATATCCAAACAACAATAGTGTATTATTGTGGTCTAGTCTCTCTAAAGAGACCATTAATTGATAACATTTTTAATGAAGTAACCTAAGCTACCACTAATCTTGTATCCCACCTATACCACCAACTGTCTTGGTGGGGGTTATCTATCCTCAGATGTTGGTAGTTCAATTATATTATCATATTCCCATATAAAATTATATAATAAATTTTGTCAATAAACTAATTATGTCATCAAATATATATGAAATTTAAAAACTTATGTTCATATAATGATTCATGAACAGTAATTCTTTTCTAAATTGAATCCAGTGTATAATACCATACATCTAATAAATATGTAAGTTGTTGAAACATACATTAAGAAAAAAGAAATCTATTAATCAATTTAAACAACAATATAATATACAAACTCGTCCCTAGAAACATGAAAATTCCCAAGTTCATAGAATGGATAGAACCATACCCCAACTTTCTATCATGTTTTGAACCATTCATAGTCTCTTTTCTACCAACCCAAAATAGTAAGATAATGGAGGATAAGAACAAATAATAATACATTGTTATGTATTAGTCCATATCACTTAATAAATAGTACCTAGACTTGCTGGCCACAAAGCCTCAAGAATTACTCCTCACATTCCTGAGGCTGATGACAATAATTGGTGATCTACTATGATATAATTGGGAGAAAATACCATTATAATAAAAGTGTCACCATAGTATAGAATGAATAAAAAAATTGTGTAAGAGGTGACACATATAAATCCAGTCTATATAATAATAGTTAATCATATAAACTTCCTAGAATTTAATGGAAAATATTGAGACCACCATCCTCATACTAAGAAAGATTTACTACATTTTTTTTACTGATTCCATCTAAAATTATAGAAATCAGAAAACTCATCAAACGATATAAAAATATGGTATATTATATGTCATAAAAATAGAATCCAATTTTGTTAAATAAATGACGAAATTTTGAAATAGTAATCATTTTCTTTCTAAGGGCCATCCAAAAGAATTGTTGGTTAGAGATTCTGTGCTCATATGAGGGAAATTAATCCATGCCTATGAAGAGATCCTAGAGGGAGAACCCATGTGAGTCTCTCGTGCATGAAGTAGAGAAGAAAATAGAGGAGGAAATGATAATTGTGTTAGTTAAATAATTATACACTAATTCCCTTTAATGATATGTATTTTTTGACCACATTTTTTGGATTACCGTACACTAACAATGTTGTACTACTACATGTGGTGGAAACCCCCCTCACATGGCTAGCACATGGTAAGAAAAATCATGAGTATATAGTATGACCCCATCTGTAATTTTATATAGACATCACTCATGGAAATGATACATCTTTTACATGGTTTCACAAAATATGTGACATAACATACAGACAAAATTGTTTAGTTTAAAATTTTACAATAAATGTTTGAAAACCATGAACATACAATATTTTTTCAAACATCTATGCATTTTGATCTTGATGTACCTGAAAATAAACAAAATGAAGATGAGACATATCACATGATTTTACGCTCATAAATGAAAACCAAACATAAAAGTTATTCCTGATCAATCACATCAAGGCGGATATATGATCGCGTCATTTTTTTAGCCTCTATCCTATGATGTTATCTATCATTGGAACTACATTTTAATTAATATTTCGGAGTCATGGGTCTCCCCTCCAATAATTATTTTCTAAAATAGTGATATTTAACAATTATATTGATTCCCAAAGTATTATTTTCAATATGGAAAAACATGTCACACATGATAACTCTTATATTGGACCCTGATTTGGTTAAAATGGACAAATTCCAATCGACCAAGATTAGACTCATCACGTTAGATTTCAATTAAAAATCATTACCACACATTTTCTCTACCCTCATCTCCACTGATGTGAATTATATGGTTTCTCACTGTTATCATTCAAATGATCATTATAACTCAAATTCAACCATTTATAGTGAAATATTATTCCAAATATTAGGTATATGCGTTGTTGCATTATAAAAATATGATTCCAATGCCCATCAGACAAAAAAACCATTTAATAATTTTGATAATGCTCACTAAATATCATACATGAACCTATAGTTATCATTATACATGTAATATAGTCATACCTAGTACAATATATTAAATGGAATAAAGGGTTAACAATAAACCATTTGACCACTAGTCCAAAGAGTTAATGAGTCTTCACATGAGAGAGTCCACTCATCATACTCCAACATATCACTAAATAGATCAGTATATATATGATAATCATTTAGTTTTATTAGGATGATGTAAATGTATAGGACATGATAATCATTACATATTATGGAATACAATATATTACTATGTAATGATCTCCCAATCCATGCCCCCTTATTAGGGTGTATTTTCCTTGAATCAACCCCTAACAGAATGTCTCATAATGATGTGTGACCTATTCCAACTACAGATCAACCACCACATAAAAAACTAAACATATGACTCATAGAGAATGAAATGACTTTTTGGAGGCTAAATACCACAATGGATATTTAATCACCATGGAATCTATCAATATAATTTAGACTGATCTATTATGAAATTAATAGCATGAAAAAACCTGTGGTATTTTAATTCATAATCATATTTTTTGAAATCCAATGGTAAAAATGATCACTCAAGAGCATCAACATAATTAAAATAATGACTCTCGACATTCATCAATGGTTAAAGACACCACCAAGTAGCTCAACATTGTGATACCTTGCAATAATTGATGTGTCACTTACCCATAAACTATCGAGCTTCATGTTCATTCTAAACCCGAATCAAGGATTAATATACCATTAAAACCTAGAACATATTTTTATATTGAGCATCATATATTATTATAGAAAAATAGTACTAACCATATACATAGAATTTTTAAAAAAAATATTACCATCTCAGGTGGTCCTTTATGAATGCACTCCCACAACATGTAAGTACACACATAAACACATTTGAATAGATTATCCCCACAAGAGGAGGGTATTAGTGTTTATTTTATTATAATGGTAACTCCTATAATTAAACACACTCCATATAGACCCAAACACGATGTATGTATTTGGCCAACACCCTTATATCAAGTTCTACATTATAAGAAAATAAAATAATCCTAGTAAAAGAAAAATCTATTTGGTTTTCATTTGTCACACACGTAGTCATATCTTAAATAGTGATCACTTACTTTATTAGAATCAAGAATAAAAGGAAAACCAAAATTAATAACATGATAAAACACCAAATATTCTTTAGAATACCATGTATATTACTGTGTAGAGTCATATTTCATTTATTACTAAGGTCAAACTACTATGGAGATAACCTATGAATTTATATTTATAGATCAAGGATTAGAATATTACTAGAGAACTCATACCATTCACTATACCATTGTTAAAATGATGACATTGATTATAAAAATGTGTTCTACTATGATAAAAATACAGCACAATAAGAATTACTATAACATACAATTTTATAGTCCCAATTAATCAATCTATTCCAGGGTTCGAATAAGTAACATGAGTAGTAACATGACTGAAGACTTTCTTCTTTCATTTAAAAATATGGGTCAAATTACAAATTAAGTGGATAACCATTACCAAGGCATGTATAACCCACAACAAAGAAGTGTTACATGTTGATCAATATATTTAACAAATATTAACAAATCAAATGATAACTAGTTAATCTTGGTGTATTTATGGAATCCTGTATTTATATTACATAACAATTCATTACATTTTAATAACAAAGGATCTTTACAATATAATGTATTGGAAATCCCGAATATAATACATGAAAACATAAAAAATTATTTTAATACAATTTTAATTCTTCATCATATGTTCATCCTATGTACAGTTATTGCATCTGATAACTTGGAGACATACATCAAAGGAATGGGTGATCTAAAGGCCCAGTAAAAAGAACAAGTGAAACAGTTTACATGTGAACATGTGCGATATCAATAAGAACATATAGATAAAGAGGAATATAATAATAATAATAACATGAAAAATAACTTGAAAATTTTGTTACAACATTTAATTTATATATTCATAAACATATCACTATGGTGCATGTAATGGCCCGAGTTTTTGAGGTCCATTACTTTGTGAAAATCTCATTTTGGGTTTTCTGGTCTGGGAATCACGGTGGTGTACGCCTACCAGTAGCTCGGTCTACCGGTGGCCGTAGCCTACCGGTAGATCGGCCTACCGGTAGCCGCAGACTACCAATAGCTATGTCTATCGGTAGCTCGATCTACCCGTAGCTTCAGCTACCGGTAGCTCGGCCTACCAGTAGCTACAGCCGACCAGTATCTGGGCCTTCCGGTGGCTATAGCCTACCGGTTGCTGTCACCCACCGGTAGCTGAGTGCTACCGGTGGCTCAGGCCTACCCCGCGGGTTATTTCCAGTAGCGCTCCTTTTTGCGCAAATAGGGTTTTAAACCCTATTCTGACTCGTTTAAGCGTGTTTTAAAGACATGTAACATTCATAAGAGTTTTAATTAAATACTTAATCAATTCATGAGTCGGTTTAAACCACTCGACCCCCTTTAATGATGAGTGGAGCCGCGTGGTCAACCGACGACCCCCGCGCCTTACGCGGTTTCATGTTTTCACCTCAACCATCCCCGGATCTTATAAACTAAGGGTTAGTCATGGTTTCTCTTTCCTCGATCATGGCTTTTCACAAACAGCTTCTGGTGCATCGGGCGCGCCACATCGTTCCGTAAAGATCCGCACCCCCGGCCTAAACGTCGATCATCTATCAACAAGTAGGGAATTTCTCCTTTGCCTCTCTCTTTTGTGTATCATGTGGGGTGGGAGTGCTTTCGATTCCGTAGAATTGGATAAACCATACCTATTTAAATATAATGAACGAATTCTATAAAGAAATGAGGGGGGCTATGATCGTTGATGTTGTCTTATATTTTGAGGATGTTTCTTCTATGATCATCTCTCTGAGTTGTGTCGGCTTATGCCTTTTGAAAATTGAGGCCGTTGGTGGTCGTTGTGTGTGCATTAATGAACCCTGGTGAAGTTTTAAGTGGCTTCTTTGTGGTTGTGAACTCTTGCTGTAAAACGTAAATTGATTAATCATGCTGACCCGGCTGAATATATTGAAAACACCAGGATCAGTCCCTTCTGTGCTAACCCCGGTCAAAATGGAATTGAAATCATGGAACGTGTAAAATCTTTTAAATCAGAAAATACAGTCTTGTCCTTGCTTAGTGTTTGTGGAAGTGTTTTTGTGGTTTTCTCTTACGAGTAGATTTCTGGAGATGTGGGAGGGGATAGGATCCCCTGTTCATTTATGCTTTCGGTGGTTATGAAACTAGGGATGGGATCCCCTGTTGCTGTGGCTTCGGTGTTTAGGAGTTTTAAGACCCGATGGTAACTTGTCTATATCACAAACTCGGGGGGGGGATCCTTTGTTGGTGAAGAGAATGTTTAAATTGACGATTGACTGGACTCTTTTCCTTGGTTATGGTTATGGTGTTAGTTGCCCAGTAGTGCATAAACTTATCTGAACATTAACACTGAACGTGAAATAAGAATGGGACAAATGGGTTTGATGGCGAGAGTCATGACTCGGACTTGAGTGCTTTTGTGATTTGTAGGTTGTCTGAAGAAAAACCTATCTTTGGGTGAGTTCTTGTTACCTATATATATATATACTTGTAGCTTTGTGTTTCTTATTCGCACCCCACCGAAGTTGAGAACTGAGTTCCGAACACCCCCATTTCATGGGGAGGGTGTTTTCCCAACACTATTCTTAGTGGCTGGTTATTAGCTCCTTTTCTACTCCCATTCCCAGATAGCCCAAGTATCTTTGGGCATGCTGGAATGGCCTGAGGTCCATTATTATCCCAAGAACCTTCGGGCGTGGTAGTGTGGTGGTTGGCCAGGTGTGTGCGGCAGGTGGTTTCCCAAGTGTCTTCAGGATGAGGCCCAGGTGTCTTCGGGCGTGGCAGTGGATTTTCTAGACCAGGTGTCCTCGGGCGTGGTGGTGGTTGTTCTGGCCTAGGTGTTTACAGGAGTGGTTACGTGTGACATTTATGGCCCAGGTGTGTGAGGGCAGGATTACGGCAGTGGGACTGCGTGTGGTTGTGGCCCATGTGTGTGTGGGTGTGTGTGGGAGTGGGACTTTTGTGAGAATGGCGGGATTGTTCGGATGCATAGGATGTCTCAATAACTATTGGGAAAGTGGAACGAGGTACCCAAACATTGATTTTCTCTTATTATATATATTACATGACTTGAGTTATTTGGGGAGTGTACCTTGGTGAGGCTTGGGTGGATAATTTACCTTGTTAGGTGTTTGGTTTCCTCTTTTTCTCAAGGGACTTTAGTACGTTCCCCCACTTGTACACGGGAGTCTTTGGTTTTCCATACTGAGTGTACTTGTATGCTCACCCTACATATATAAAATTGCTTGAAGGTTTCAAGGAGGACTTCGGGGATTGTGCGGGACCATACTAGCTCGGATCCTTGGAGCAGTTGTAGTTGTCTTTTTTCTTTCTTTGGTACTTACCCTTGTAGACACCTTTTGCACTTTGTGGATTTTAATTTCGAAACTTGCATGTGGGAATGGTTTAATGTTGGATTTACTTTTCTTTTTACCTTGGTGTTGTTGGGTTTTCTTCTTATTATCTCTTGATCCTATAAAAAAAATGGTAATGCCTTCCATTTTTGTGAAATTTCCATACCCTTGGTGCTAGTCGCCACTCCGAGACCTATTGCCGGCGGGTTTCTAGGGTCATTATCTCTCCATAAACTTAAAGAAGGAAGGGCCTGACAATCTGCTGACCCTTCCCTCCTTTTGGTGAAGTCAGGTCGTGAAAGAATGGTATCAGAGGTGATGGTTGAGAGATAGGATGGAGTCTGGAGTTAGCAATAGTGGGGATTTCATGGGATGGTAAGGCAACAGTATTGGGTGACCTTGGCGCATGAATTAGTCCGGGGAAGACCGGCTAGGACATGAGATTTTAGCCCCCCCCCCCCCCCCCCCGTGATCTGATGCAAGGACTTTGGACCTACCAAACGGCCAAGTGAGACCACACTGATTGCAGGGTAGAGACCCTAGGAAAGTACATGCATCATAACGACTTGTGTTCTTGTGTTTCTGGGATATCTTGGGAATTAAGAATAAATTTAAAATTTTATGGATTTTTAAGAACGATATGATGCACTACTTGGGCTTAGGAATTCCTTGTTTACCTTGTAGCTATGACACCTGGAATGCGACCGCGTGTGGTACATGGGATCGAGGCCCCGGAGACTACCTTGTCTGATCGGCAGAGAGCTGATTGAGAGGAAGAGGGCGACTAGTAGAAGAAGACTCTTCGGGCCTTCCAGCGACAGACCCTCGAGTAGTATGAGGGAAGCACCTCTGACATAAAGACAGAAGGCTGGCTAGAGGAGCTAGTGATAGCCTTCGGCCTGATTCGGGCCCCGATCGAGTACTGGGTTCCTCTGGCCGTCAGCCAGATGCGCGGAGCAGCGCATCAGTGGTGGACGCTTTACCTGGGGGAGAGAAGAGATGCTGAGGTGGCATGGGCTGATTTCGAGATGGAGTTCCGGGCAGAATTCCTCTCCTCGGTGGTGAAGGCAGAAAAGAGGCAGGAACTACTCTCCCCCCAGCAGGGAGTATGTCCTTGATGGAGCTAGGGATCAAGTTCAAGGACCTCCTACGTTTTTCTCTGGACCTCTTTCCCGATGAGGTGTCTCGGGCAAGACGTTTGGAGGAGGCGCTCCGACCCTGCCTCCAGTTTCCTATCATCCCCTTTACCCATCCGACCTACTTGGAGGTCCAGAAGATGGCCGAAGTGGTGGAGAGGATGCACGCTCTATGAGGTGTGTCCCGAGAGGGGATCCAGCTAGGACCATCGAAGGGGAAGGCCGTCAGCACCAGGCCTCTCGCGTCAGGGCCCTCCAGGTTCCGACCAGTAAGGAGTTGACCACATTAGTTTCAGTTTCGATTCCCCAGTCCTCTCCCTATTCCCTCGGGACCGGGATCGCGGTGCTTCATCTATGGGAGCCCTGGGCATCTACGGAGTCAGGGCCCCGACCGGGTGCAGTACAGCAGTGGCAGTCATCCCCAGCACCCGCCCCAGTAGCAGTAACAAGGACAGCGAGCTCCCGCTCCTCCGAGGGCAGACGTAGGAGGAGGAGGCCGACCTCAGGGCGCTCCATAGGGACCTCGACCAGGGCATGGTCGGGGAGGTGGCCGGCAGCCGAGGGGCAGGGGAGCTGGGCATGGGCAGTTACACGTCGCCAAGGTAGGAGTTCCAGCAGGGCCAGAGGTTGTTTGAGGTATGATCATTTTGTTTAGCACTCTTTCTTATGCCTTGTTAGAAACTAGAGCTTTGCACTCCTTTGTTGCACCCAGTCTAGCCCGTGCCTTGGGTCTAGATGTCGAGAGACTTCCAGTGCCCCTGGTGTTGATCACACCAGTCAGAGGTCAGACCGACTTTTTGTTCATTTTTCGGGGATGTAGACTGATGATAGGGCCACATCAGTCGGTTAGGGATCTTCTTCTGCTACAGATTCAGCCATACGATGTCATCCTAGGCATCGACTAGCTATTTTCTGTGTGTTCTGTCATCAACTGTTTCCGAAGAAGGGTGGTGTTCTCGGACATAGACGGAAGGCATGTTACCTTCACCGGTGAGACGAGCAGTCAGAAGGGCAACAGGCGAGAGGAACCCCTCCTCTCCTTGACAGCTGAGCTGTCAGCAGAGTCAGTAGATGCTGAGATGGTGGAAGTTCCAGAGATTGTCCATGAGTTTATGGACATCTTTCCTGAGGAGGTGACGACTTACCCCCTCGGCGTGATATCGAGTTCAGGATAGACCTACAGCCCGATGCTCGTCTGATCTTGATGGCTTCTTACCAGATGGCACCTTCAGAGCTACATGGGTTGCAGATCCAGATTGATGATTTGATGAAGAGAGGTTATGTTCGACCGAGTGCAACACCTTGGGTGCTCTGGTCTTGTTTTCAATGAAGGTAGATGGTGGTCTCAGGTTGTGCATAGACTATAGGAGGCTGAATCAGGTGATGATCAAGAATCACTACCCTCTTTAGAGGATATATGATCTTTTCGACCAGCTAAAAGGTCCAGGATGGTTCTCGAATATCGACCTGCATTCAGGGTACCACCAGCTGAGGGTGAAAGAGGGTGACATCCCGAAGACAGCGTTCAGGTGCAGGTATGGACACTTCGAGTTCGTAGTCTTTCCCTTTGGTGTTACGAACGCCCCGGCTGTGTTCATGAGGCTTATGAACTCCATCTTCCAGGAGTACTTGGATCGGTTCGTGGTTGTTTTCATCGACGATATCCTGATCTATTCGACGCCAGAAGAGGACCATGCAGAGCACCTGAGGACAGTTTTAGAGGTCCTCCGATAGCTCCAGCTCTATAGGAAGTTGTCTAAATTCATGTTCTGGACAAGATAAGTGCACTTCCTCGAGCACGTGGTGTCCGAGAAGGGGGTAGTGGTGGACCCATCAAAGGTTGAGGTAGTTGTTTCTTGGGAAAAACCCAGGAATGTGGTGGAAGTACGATGTTTCCTCGGGCTGGCAGGTTACTATCGGAGGTTCATAACCATCTTCTCCCGAGTTGCGGCCCCTTTGACAGCCCTGACCCAGAATGACCTGGTTTCGTGTGGAGTGAGCAGTGCCAGTCAGCCTTAAGCTATCTGAAGGAGAAGTTGGTCAGTGCCCCAGTGCTGAGATTACCAGAATAAGGGGTGGCTAATGAGGTGTTCTGTGATGCTTCAGGACAGGGCATGGGATGTGTGTTGATGCAGTGACAAGGGATGATCTCTTATAGGTCAAGGCATCTGTGTTCCCATGAGCGTAATTACGCCACCCACGACCTGGAGCTTGTAGCGTTCGTTTTTGCGCTGATGTTATGGCGGCACTACCTTATCGGGAACACTTTTTGGTCTTCACGGATCACAAAAGATTGAGTTATATCTTCTCCCAGAGGGACTTAAACTTGCGTCAGTGGAGATGGGTGGAGTTCCTCCAGGATTACAACTTTTATATCTCTTATACTGAGGGAAAGGGAAATGTGGTGGATGCTGCCTTGAGCAGGAGGATGGAGAAGGATGCGGTCCGAGAGTCGGCGGATGCCTAGAAGGCAATGGAGGAGTTGGCCGCCTTACACCTGGATGCAAAGATGGATAGCGGAAGAGGCTGCCTATATCAGATGATAGTACGGTCATCCCTGTTTCATCAAGTGGAGGAGTCTCAGTGGGGAGACCTAGAGTGCGAAGTGATGCGTGACCAAGTTGACCCGGGCAATGCTCCGGAATGATGGACAGAGGATGGTCAGAACTGGATGCTTCTTCAGAAAAGGTTGTTTGACCCGGAGGCAAAGCGCGGCAATGTTCTCAGTGAGTTCCATAACTAATCACTGTAGGTACACCCAAGAGTTTTCAAGATGTACCAGGGTTTGAAGGGGCAGTTTTGGTGGCCCGGAGTTAAGCGAACGGTGGCAGGGTTTGTGGCCAAGTGCTTAGTGTGTCAGCAAGTGAAAGATGAACATCAAATTCCAGGCAGCCTACTGTGGCCTCCAGATGTCCCCGAGTGGAAGTGGGATGACATATCGATGGATTTCGTCATGGGACTACCCAAGGACTAAGGAGGGTATGATGCCATCTGGGTGGTGGTGGACAGGTTGAAGAAATCAGCTCACTTTCTAGTAATCAGGGAGTCGAGTACTGTGGATGCTTTGGCATGAAAGTACGTGTATGAGGTGGTGCGGTTGCATGGAGTTATGAGGTCTATAGTCTCGGATAGGGATGCATGGTTTACCTAACGAGTATGGAGAGGATTGTAGCATGTGTTTGGCACCCAGTTATGCCTTAGCACTGCTTTCCATCCCCAGACGGATGGACAAACCGAGGGCACCATCCAGACCTTGGAGGATATGTTGCGGGCATATATTCTAGACTCAGGAGGATCATGGGTGTAATACTTGCCTCTGGTAGAGTTTTCCTACAATAATATCTACCAATCTACCATTTCCATGGCCCCATTTGAATCTTTGTATGGGAGGCCATGCCGTTCGCTGGTGTGTTGGACCGAAGTAGGAGAGGTAGGCATCCTCGGCCCAGAGGTGGTGCAGAGCATGATAGAGATGGTCCAACTCATACGAGAAAGGATGAATGTGGCCCAGGACTGACAGAAGTCGTATGCTGATACTAGGAGGAGGCCCTCGGAGTTTGAAGTTGGAGACCATGTGTTCCTGAAGGTCTCCCCTCTGCATGGGCAGCGGAGGTTCGGCAAGGGGAGTAAGCTTTCTCCCAGGTTCATCGGACCCTTAGAAGTGTTGCAGCAGGTCAGTGAAGTAGCTTATCAGCTAGCGTTACCACCACCACTACTGAGGATACATGATGTCTTCCATGTGTCCCAGCTCTGTCTGTATCTGCACGACGATTCACACATCCTTGATTGGGGTGATCTGGACATCGACGACTATGTGACCTTTGTGGAGATACCAGTGGTGATCTAGGATCACAAGGAGAAGGTGCTTTGCGGGCGAACCATCCCCTTGGTTTGTGTGTTGTAGAGACAAGGTGGGCTTGAGGAGAGTACGTGGGAGTGGGAAGCATAGATGCGTACCCAGTACCCAGAGTTGTTTTGAGTTTTATTCCTTGTTGTACCTGTTGTGGTAGAACCTTTTGTCTTTTGGCTATGAAATGTACTAGTTTTATTTCCTCTATTTGTGTGTGAAAATCCCGGGAGGAGAGGACCCGACCCCTAATCAAGATGCATTAAGGTGGATGCGATTAAACCCGTGCAGGTGAGTCAGTGCCGCCCAAAGCGGATAATATCATGACATGGGGAAGGAGACTCCCCAACCCACATGCCCAGGCAGTTTGGCATGGTATGTTGCCTGATTCTTGGTAGGGAAATGTTTTAGTTAGCATGGGTTCGCTCCTAAGAGGTATCTTTCAAGGGGGTTGTTCGGACCCTCTCTTCCCTTCTGGTTTGTTTTGATTCTCGTGGATGAGAATCGTTTAAGAGGTATCAGATGTAATGGCCCGGGTTTTTGGGGTCCATTACTTTGTGAAAATCTCGTTTTGGGTTTTTTGGTCTGGGAATCACGGTGGTGTAGGACTACCGGTAGCTCAGTCTACCGGTGGCCATAGCCTACCCATAGCTCTTTCTACCGGTAGCTCGGTCTACCGGTAGCTCCAGCTACATGTAGCTTTATCTACCGGTAGCTCGACCTACCGGTAGCCATAGACTACTAGTAGCTCTGTCTACCAGTAGCTCGGCTTCCGGTAGCTCTGTCTACCGGTAGCTCGGCTTCCGGTAGCTCTGTCTACCGGTAGCTCGGCTACCGGTAGCTGCAGCTACCGGTAGCTCTGTCTACAAGTAGCTCAGCCTACCGGTCACTGCAGCCTACCGGTAGCTCGGCCTACCAGTAGCTGCAGCCTACCGGTATCTCGGCCTACCGGTGGCTGGAGCCTACCGGTAGCTCATCTACCACTAGCTGTCACCCACCGGAAGCTCTCAACTACCGGTGGCTCTGGCCTACCCCGCTGGTTATTTCCAGAAGCGCTCCCTTTTGCGCAAATAGGGTTTTAAACCCAATTATGACTTGTTTAAGTGTGTTTTAAAGACCTGTAACGCGCATAAGAGTTTTAATTAAATACATAATCCATTCATGAGTCAGTTTAAACCACCTGACCCCCCTTTAATGATGAGTGGAGCCACGTGGTCAACCCACGAACCCCGCGCCTTACGCGGTTTCGCGTTTTCACCTCAACCTTCCGTGGATCTTATAAACTAAGGGTTAACCATGGTTTCTCTTTCCTCGATCGTGGCTTTTCACAAACAGCTTCTGGTGCATCGGGCGCGTCTCATCATTCCATAAAGTTCTGTACCCCCAGCCTAAACGTCGATCATCTATCAACAAGTAGGTAATTTCTCCTTTTCCTATCTCTTTTGTTTATCATGCAGGGTGGGCGTGCTTTCGATTCCGTTGAATTGGATAAACCAAACCTAATTAAAGATAATGAACAAATTCTATAAAGAAAGGAGGGGGGGGAAGTGATCATTGATGTTGTCTTATATTTTGATGATGTTTCTTCTATGACCATCCCTCTGAGTTGTGGCGGCTTGCGCCTTCTGAAAATTGAGGCCGTTGGTGGTCGTTGTGTGTGCATTAACGAACCCTGGTGTAGTTTTAAGTGTCTTCTTTGTGGTTGTGAACTCCTGATGTAAAACATAAATTGGTTAATCACGCATACCCGGCTGAATAAATTGAATGCACCAGGATCAATCCCTTATGTGCTAACCCCAGTCAAAATGGAATTGAAATTATTGAACATGTAAAATCTTTTAAATATGAAAATACAGGCTTCGTCGTGATTAGTGTTGGTTGCAGTGTTGGGTGGTTTTCTCTTACGAGGTGATTGTTGGAGATGTGGGAGGGGATGAGATCCCCTGTTCTTTTATGGTTTCGGTGGTTATAAAACTAGGGATGGGATCCCCTGTTGATGTGGCTTCGGTGTTTACGAGTTTTAAGACCCGATGGTTACTTGTCTATATCACAAAATCGGGTGAGATTCTCTGTTGGTGAAGGGAATGTTTAAATTGACTATTGACAGGAATCTTTTCCTTGGTTATGGTTATGGTTTTAGTTTCCCAGTAGTGCATGAACTTATCTGAACATTAACACTGAACGTGAAAAATGAATGGGACAAATGGGTTTGTTGGCGAGAGTCGTGACTCGGACATGAGTGCTGTTGTGATTTGTAGGCTATCTGAAGAAAAACCTAGATTTGGGTGAGTGCTTGTTACCTATATATATATACTTGTAACTTTGTGTTTCTTATTCGCGCCCCACCCAAGTTGATCACTGAGTGCCGAACACCCCCATTTCATGTGGGAGGGTGTTTTTCCCAACACTATTCTTAGTGGCCGGTTATTAGCTCCTTTTCTTCTCCCCTTCCTGGATAGCCTAAGTATCTTCGGGCAGGCTGTAATGGTATGAGGTCCATTATTATCCCAAGAACCATTGGGCGGGGTAGTGTGGTGGTTGGCCAGGTGTGTGCGGAAGGTGGTTTCCCAAATGTCTTCAGGATGAGGCCCAGGTGTCTTCGGGCGTGGTAGTGGATTTATAGACCCGGTGTCTTCGGGCGTGGTGGTGGTTTTTCTGGACTAGGTGTTTGCAGGCATGGTTACGTGTGATAGTTGTGGCCCAGGTGTGTGGGGGCGGGTGTGGCAGTGGGACTGCGGTGAGAATGGCGTGATTGGTCCGATGCGTAGAATATCTCAATAACCAGTAGAAAGTGGAACGGGTTACCCAAAAATCGATGTACACTTATTATATATATTACTTGACTTTCATTATTTGGGGAGTGTACCTTGGTGAGGCTTGGGTGGATAATTTACCTTGTTAGGTGTTTGGTTTACCCTTTTTCTCACGGGACTTTAGTACGTTCCCCCACTTGTGCATGGGAGTCTTTGGTTTTCCATACTGAGTGTACTTGTATGATCACCCTACATATATAAAATTTCTTTCAGGTTTCTAGGAGGACTTTGGGGATCGTGCGGGACCATACTAGCTCAGATCATTGGAGTAGTTGCAGTTGTCGTTTTTATTTCTTTGGTACTTACCCTTGTAGACGCCTTTTGCACTTTGTGGCTTTTACTTTTGAAACATGCATGTGGGAATGGTTTACTATTGGCTTTACTTTTCTTTTTACCTTGGTGTTGTGGGGTTTTCTTATTCTTATCTCTCGATCCTATAAAATAGAAAGGGTAATGCCTTCCATTTGTGTGAAATTTCCATACCCATGGTTCCAGTCACCACTCCGGGACCTGTTGAAGGTTGGTTTCGGGGGTCATTATCTCTCCTTCAACATAAAGAAGGAAGGGCCTGGAAAACTGCTGACCCTTCCCTCCTTTTGGTGAAGTAGGGTCGTGACAGTCTAACCCCAAGGCGTCATAAAAATTATCAAGGTTATTCACCAAGGTTTTATAAAACTTATCATCTCAAGAGAGTAATTTCTTTAGCCAATTCATGGGATCACTATTTGAGAACACCCTTAATTTTTATTTATTTTCATGAGATACACATAGATCATAACCAAACATATCATAAATATCCCAAATAGAATAAATGAAATTTGTTTCATATCAAAATTGTGGCATTTAAAAAAGTTCTTTGAAAGAAGATCATTATAACATTTGTAACCCACGGAATTGGAATAAGAGTTTCATGTATGTCAATTAAAAAATAAAATATATCATTTTTATGAATTTATTTATACCCCTAGAAATTTAATTAGTATGTGTATTCAAATAAATAAATAAGATAATTTCATGAGAAAAACAGCGGGAGATTTTGAAACGAAAATTCTGCAACATAACGACTATACAAATGGTTTTAGAAAACATTAAAAAGATAAGGGAAATGGGTGTCCCATAAATAAATGACTCATAATAGAGTATAAGGACACAATAATATGTAAATAATAAAATGGTATGGATTGGTGAATGATATGAAACATAAATGGGAACTTGAATTGAAAAAAGAGAAGTTGATAATTCCCTTTAGGAAAATTCGGTAGCATAAGTTCATCTCTTAAAATTAAGAAAAAACGAGTAGTTTGGGAGTGGAAAGGGTATGTAATCCTTTGGAAATTAAATTTAAATAAATAATAATATATAATATCATACCCCAACAATGAAAAATTTAATTTAAAATACATATCAAAAGATAAGTGTTTACTAAAAAAGGAGGGTGAATGGTTCCCTTACCTTGAAGAGTAAATTCAAAAGCATGATGGTTGGGACCTTGGGGGATTGAAGGAACCATGGGTGGAATAATTTGGAGGTAAAAAAACATAGATTCATTGAGGAGGATTTTGAAATGAAATTAATGAATGAATGGGTTGGTATTTATAGAAGAAGTGTGGGAATATTTTATTAATTTCCCTTGGAAACCTCATTAGTGGTATTTGCAAAACCATGGGAATTACCATGGTATTTCGCCATATCATTGGCCACTTGGGACTCATAATAAAATTTATTACACTTAAAAATGATTCCATTAATATTACATCATGATTACATCTCTAATGATGCCTTTGAAAACACAAATACTCAAAAATGTGTTTTTACTACACACCGAAAAACAAATCATTTTATAAAAATATCATAAATTCACTCTAACCTAATATTGATGCTCTGAAGTCAAAAATGAACTCCATTTTATGAAAATAATTTTATAATTATGAGATATTTAATTTTTATGTAAAAACACTATTTTACCAAAATAAATACTATTACCTAACTAATAATTTCTGAAAGAGTTATTTACTAATGTTATCTTATCACATTACCAAACAAGGTGCCAATATTATATTTATATATTCTTTAATGACGTTAGTATTTCATTGGTAAAATTCCAATTCATATTGGTAATACTACTATTCATACATTACTATTCACTAAAAATTAAGTTGATCTGAGTAGAGTCTAAATGTAATACTAATCACAACTGTAGAATACCATTTTTTGAAAATCATTACATATGATTAATTATTTAATGTGTTAAAAAATATTTTAAACTTCCATTTTTCCCAAAATTCATCAATAATATAGAATTTATATACATTCATATTATTCTATCTTGACATTTGAAAAAAAATATCACCATAATAAGAAATAAAAATTTTGTTTATAAAAAATTACATAAAGAAACCAAGGCCTCGTTACCTATCCCCTTATAAAACCTATATTGGACCTAAGAGTAAGGTTTGAAATAGTGATGATTCTTGGGGTGGCAAAGAAAACATTTCCTGAGTGCTGATTTCTATCTTCTTGAACATCGCCCATTGGTGATTGTGTTCATGATTCACATGTTGAAGCTCAGCTTGGGATTGGTCCAGATAAAATCCTAGCGACACAACCTCCTTCCCATACTCCGTCGAATGGGCTTCATATGACCCATGTCTACTGGATGAGGCCATCAACTGTTCTTTTTTGTATTAATTAACTATGATCAATTGTGTTTATAAACAATAATCCTAATGATAAGATTACAGTTTCCAACGGTCATACTGGCCAACCATCATATAACAGCCGAATCCCAATGGTATCATTTTAATTAAACTCACTATATTAATTAATATATAGTTTTTTGAGAATAAATTATAATAACACAAAAAAATTCCAGAAACAAATATTATTCAATATTTCATATAGTCACATTCTTCCCCCTTAAATAAATTAGATCTCGCAATTTTCCCATATTATAAATTTATTATAATTAGGAAACAAATAATTATAAATTAAGTTCATGTCTTAAAAATATATTATTCTTTATCAAAAATTACATTTTTTTATAAATCCTTCATAATTATTCATAAAAATCTTGTCATTAACAAAAAATACCCCTCAAGAGTGTTAAACCAGGACTGTCTCAAGTCCCGTTGTCGTATACCATGATACCCCAAGTCAATATTGAAACTCCTTGATGGATTTTTCACTCATAAGTACATCTAGCATGAGCCATATCCACTTGTTCGTATCTAGAGAGGGATTTACTTCTTCAAAAACCACTTACGTAATATTTTACCAAAATAATATGAAGTGTTCCTATATTTAAACTTTTATTTAGGGTTCTCCATTCAGTTTTCATAGCTAAATTTCCCCAGATAACTAGACTATCCTTTGATACCAACTATGGAATCCTTCCTTTATATTACATAAATTTTCAATACATTTTACAAACACATGATCTTTAAAGTCTTGTATCCTGGAAATTAGGAACATAATACATGAAAAATATAACATTCTTATAATACAATTGTAAGACTTCATCATTGGTTCATCATATTTACAATTACTACTTCTCATGTCATGAGATATACATAAATTTAAAGGGTGAACAGACGGCTGAGTAAGGAAAACAAGTGAAAAAATTTACATGTGAACATGAAGGATATCAATAAGAACGTGTAATTAAAGAGGAATAACATAATAATAATAATATTAAAAATAAATTGATAATTTGGGTACATAATTTAATTTCTAAATTAATGAACATATTACTACTATCCAACCCAAAGGTTTTATAAAAATTACATAGATTATTAACCAGGGTATCATAAAACTTGTCATCACTAGAGATTAATTTTTTTACATAATGCATTGGAGCACTACCAGGGAACACCCATAATATATCGTCATTTTCATGTGAGAAACATAGTTCATAACCAAAAATTTCATAGATAACCCAAATAGAATTAAATAAATTTGTTTCACATGAAAATCACGACGTTTTAAAAAATGCATAAAAACTAGATCTTTATGTCATTTATAAGCCATATAAAAAGAATGAGAGTTTCATGTATGTCAATTGAAAAATTAAATAAATCTTGTTTATGTATTTATGAATACCCCTATAAATTAAATAGGTTTGGGTATTCACATAAATAAAATAATATAATTTATTGTGAAAAATATAGAGAGATTTTGAGACAAACTTTTTCAACATAATGTAGTTATCTGTGGAAATTTAGTTATCCTCTCAAAGGATAGTTTAGTTATCTGGGGAAATTTAGCTATGAAAACTGAATGGAGAACCCTAAATAAAAGTTTAAATATAGGAAAACTTCATATTATTTTGGTAAAATATTATGTATGTTGTTTTTGAAGAAGTAAATCCCTCTCTAGATACGATCAAGTGAAAACTATATGGAGAACCCTAAATTTCCACTCTCATAAACCGGTTTTTTAGTTATATGTTAAATTTCCACAGATAACTAACTTTAGGGTTCTCCATTCATTTTTCATAGTGATGTCATTAGGCTGTTAAATTTCCACAGATAAGTAGACTAAATTTCCACAGATAACTAGCTAAATTACTACTCTCATCAACTGATTTTATTTAGGGTTATCCATATCCACTTATGTTGGGGTATGATATTCTCTTATGTTATGGCATTGAGAGGTATGGCGGGAGGCCAGGAATGCGGTAAGCTGGAGGCGGAAGATCCGGAATGAGAGGTAGCTGCGGGAAGGCCAGGCTGGTAGGTTTTGGTGGAGAAGAAATAGTGAATGGAGAAGGAGATTGAGGGAGAAAACGTTTAAAGGAAATAAATTAAAACTTAAAGAAAGAACGAGAATCCAATGAATGTGATGCACACCATTTAATTTGGGATTTACTTGTGTGAAATGGAGGGAGGCTCACCAATTGGAGAGAGATGGTAGTGGTGCGTGACATTGTGTTTTTAGGTAAAATCAATTAAAAATAATAATATTATAATATTATTATTATTTTTGTGGATAATAAACTTTTGTCGACCACAACTTGTTCGTGCGACCTCGGTTTCATGAACCGTCTACGGCAGTGCAACCCAGATTCCGAGATGGACATTCCGAGTCCAATTTTGAAAGTTTTTTTCGGGTTTTTGGATCGGGTACCCAATGTGCTCGAAAAATAATTGATTTAATATTGTTATTAATTCTTTGACCCACCATAACTCATGAGTACGGCGTCCGATTGGCTTGTCGTCAGTGCTGATGTAATACTGTCAATAATAATGTTGATTCAAGTCTAATGTTGGATACTAAATTCTGGTTCGTGGCTCAGGTCCACGAAACACTGAATAATAATAATATTATTATTATTATGGGATTTGTATATGACATATCTCTCTCATACGGTGTCGGAATGATGAACCGTCTGCGATGTCGCAACCTTGGAATTAAGACGGATGTTTCAAGACAAATTTTGGATATTTATGTTGAGGTCGGTGTGCGGGCCCCAGGAGGCCCGGTTCGCGCGTGTTTGTGGTGAAATGTAACATTTTTACTGTCTATCCATTTTGGACAAATGGGTCGTCCATCTAGTGTATTTTTCACAATGGATTGCAATGGTGTGACCGGTTTGGTTAACCGGTGTCTTTTGTGGTACGACCAGGTAGGATCGAACAGAATCCAACTGGGCACTCAGAGCGGAAATAGTTATAACTAGATCTCCGGACGTCCGATTGACGTGCCGTCAACTTTGTTGGATTCCTTTTGGTGAGATATATCTTTTGGTATACTTCACTTGAGTTTTGGATGCAATTGGAGTATGGTCGTGTTGGATTGTACCTGAAATCCAACTGGCCCCTACAACAGAAAAGTCGATAACTTTCAGACCAGACGTTCATTTGACAAAATGTCAACGGCGTTTGTAATCACATTGAGAAATAGTTCCTATGAGTATACCCTATGAGAGTTTGGGGTACAGTTGAGATAAGGTCAGGTTGGTTCGTACACGAAACCAACTGGTCCCCCGAGATGAATAGGCTAATAACTCACATATCGGGCGTCCGATTGACGTGCCGTCTGTTGCATTGAGACTCCTGTGATGAGGCAGTCCTATGAAAGGTTCCCTTAAATTGAAGAGTAACCTCAAAAGCGCGAATTTTGGGATTTTGGGTGGATCGAGGGAACCTTGGGAGGACTCCTGGGGAGGTAAAAATACCATAGATTCATTAAAGAGTAATTTGGAATGAATTTAATAAAGGAATGGGTTAGTATTTATTGCAATATTGAGGTAATATTTTATTAATTTCCCAAGGACACCTCATTAGTGGTTTATTCAAAACAATGGGTTGGACCATGGTATTTTCCCATTGAATTGGACAATTGGGACAAATCATAACATATAATATAATTAAAAAGTATAAAATAAATATTACATCATTATTACATCATTAATGTTGTCTTTAAACACACCGAAACTAAGAAATGCATTTTCTCTATCCATCGAAAAACAAAACATTTTACAAAAACATCATAAATTAACCCTAACCTAATATTGATGCTATGAATTTAAAAATGAACTCCATTTTATGAATATAAAATTCTAAATATTAGATTTTAAATTTTTATGTAAAAAATTATTTACTTAAAAAAATTATAACACTTAACTAATAATTTCTGAAATAATTATTTACCAAAGCTATAATATCACATTACCAAACAAGATGTTATTAGTCACTAAAATTGGATAATATTAATTGTTAATATATTTATATTCATTGTCCCAAAGTCCATAAACATTGTTTTTAGTTCATTATATTCATAGAACTTCATTTCTATTCTTAAATACAATTCATGTTTAAAATAAAAATTTGGGACCAATCATTCATCTGTTTGTGGAGAGCATTATATTTATTTTATGAATTTGATATTTTGGGATATATTTTCTCACTTTTTTTGAAACATTTTATCTTTTAGGTCTGATGGATAAATCCCAATGGAAGATGGATATTTTTGTGCCTGAATGCAGAAAGTTTCTGGAGAAATCCTAATGGACCCAAGGCCCATCAAACAAATGTGGGGCACACATACCAAGACCAATGAAGCTCAAATTTTAAAGTAGAAATATAATAATATAAGGATCATTTTATTAAACTGTTTTCGAAGATAATTTAGAATATTTCAATGAGATATAAGGGGCTGAATTTAGAATTAAAATGCTGGGTCATAGCAGAATGCTTATAAAAGCAGCCCACCATTTTGATCATAACTCCGAAACGGCTAAACCAAATCACCTGAAATTTTGAGATAATCTAGAAGTCCCATGGAATAAGATATTTCCTATATATTACACCTTCATGTTCTTCCATATGAAGTGTCAAACGCACATGTCAAAATGGAGGATGAATCTACCCGGTTTTGTGGTCAACTTTGTAACGTTAATTTCCTATTGATTCTTCACCCTCCTTTTGACTCACTTAATTATTGGGGGGAGAATTTATTGTTGGTGGTGGACATAAGGTTCATAATATTCCTATATAATTAGCTGGTGGTGAATGGAATAATCATCTAATTTTTTTTTGAATCCATGTTTTTCTTTCATCCATTATATTTCTTTCAATTGTAATTTCATGCTTTCAATTTGTAATCGCATCGTCATGTATTCCCATGTATGTTTTTATTTCAAGTTTATTATTTCAATAAAACTTCTTCTTCTTATTCAATTTTAATTTTCCTTTTCTTCACACGCTGATACCATTGAATCAAGGCATGAAATTATTCACACCAGCACTTGTGAATTTCTCACACAACAGTGGAGTGTTCATTTTTATTAATGTTTTCTTCTTCAATTCAACTTATTTAAGACATATTCTCACATACATTGATAGAATTGAATCTATGGAGTGCTAAACATTTATGTTTTTGTCCTAGAGAGTTGCATGCGATGGATTGGATGTTATTTCATGTACATTAATTTTTAAATCTGTTTGTTATTTTATGATTTCCATTCGATGAGTTATGTTCTTCTTTATCTTTTCCAAGTTTAATGATGACACATTTTGAGTGCTATAATGATCTATTTCCTTTGAGTTCTCAGTAATGTGATCCTCAATGTGAATTTGTGATTGGCCTTGGAATTGTGTAGGGATTAAATTGGTGAATGATTTGGGAGAATTATCTCGTTGTTTGGATACGTCTTCAATTAATGACATGAAATTTTTAAGAAAAGAAATGCATCCAATCCACAAATAGAAATAACCTAGGATCAACCCATATTAATTAATTGTTTTAGATCAAGTAAATTTGTTTTTTAAATTGTTCTTTAAATTAAATAATTTGTTATCCAATCAATTCAAACCCGTGTTAGCAACTTCACAGCCCAACCGCCATAAACATGTGTTTCTAAAGGTTACTTCTTCGGTCCTGGTAGATTCGACCCCTACATGTACTACATTGACTGCTTTTACCAGTAGGGTAAATTTGGGTGCAACCAAATTTTTTCCCGTTGTCGGGGACCAAGTAAGTCACCTTAGAACATCTTTCTATTCTCCCTCATTTCTCTTTTCTCATCCCCATTTCCCTTCTATTTTACCCTTTCTATTTTCTTGACTCCTGCAAATTATGATTCCAAATTTATAAATGAATCCAATGGAGTATAATCAACAATATCCCTTCACAAACATAGTATGTAATCAGTTAGAAAATTAAAATTGGGAATCACAAACCTTTTTTAATTACTTGGATCAACCTTTGAATGAATACCCCACACCCAATAACATGAATGATCTTTGTAATGATGAATGTTTAAAATATCAATTTCCAAATCTATCAAGAATGATTGAAATGATAAATAATGAGGAAGTCCAAGATTTTAAAACTACATTCCAACCTAATCCTAAATAAATCATTGAGAAATTGTGTCAACAAGCAGAGAGAATGACTTCTGAGGTTTCATCCAAAAGAGTAGAACATAAAAGCATTGAAATGGTTATGGAACCCATTCCCACTGGGGTGGTATCTTCCTTATCACTAATACAATAATATTATCTTCCAAAAACCTCACATGAATTTATTGAAGAAACAACCAATGGATTTTTGATAATTGAAGATAATAAAGTAATTTTTTATGGGTTCTTAAATCAAGAGGAAATTAATTTTATGGATTCACAGGAGGAAACTTTGTCTTCATGGATTAAGTTTTTGGAATATTTCTCCAATAATAATTTTTTAGAATCACCGATCATTAAACCGTTGGGTGAAATAACAAATACTATGTCTATACCCACTCATGAAATTCAAATGGAAAATTTTTGGGATGAATCATATTTTCAAAAGGAACAAATTCTTTCAAATTATTTTAAATAAGAAACAATTTTTGATTCAAATTATCCTTATTCTTTAGGAAAATTCAATCAAACTAAACTCGATGTTTTAATACTCCATTACCTACTCAATGATCCCTCTATTTATGATTACCATGACCATTTAATTATCATCAATTTTTATCAAGAATAACACCATGTAGGAATTAACCTTGATATATTAGGAAATACTCGAGATAAAACACAATCAACCATTTTAGATATTCCTTGGATTTTACCAATCATTGTAGAAAATAGGATTTCATATGAAACAAATTTCAAAAAAAAAACAATCAATCTCAATCTTGTTGAAGTAGAGAAAGATGGGTTAATTAAAATTTTGAAAGTAGGAATTGGATAAGTTGGGGGGTTTAAGTCAAGCTAACGATGTTAAACAAAAGCGCTGCATGGGAGGCAACCCATGGTTTTCGTGTTTTCTAATTATTTGGGATCATTTTCTTTTTTATATAATAAATTATCATACACTGTTGATCTATTCTTCTTTTATGAGTAAGGATGGGTATGAAAGGGGAGGACCGTATTCATCCATGTCATGCGGTGTGATCCCTTAGTAATACCTTACCTAGAAAATATAAAGAAGACAATGTATCATCAGTTTTTTTTATTTTATTTAGGTTTATGTAGGTTAAAAAAATGAGACTGTTGACATGTTCTTCTTTTATGAGTATGGATGGGTATGAAATGGGAGCACCGTATTAATTTGTGTCACGCGGTGTGATCCCTAAGTAATACCTTACCTATATATTTAAAATAAGACAATGTATCATTAGTTTGATTTAAAAAAAACCTGAAAAACAATAAAAATGATGATACTTGGAATTACATAAATCATTGTGTTATTTGTTTTGTCTTCATTGTCCTTCTTTTATGGTTAATGAACTATTTTTGGTGATAAATGTTTAATCAAGGAGGTGACTACATCCCCAAAGTGATCAAAGGAGTAATCTAGAGCATCATGAACTTCAACTTCAGAAACCAGGTAAATTTGTTCCATGTTTATCATTCTCAATTTCATCTTTAAACTCCTATCCTACCCCTTCTAACTTTTCATTTCTTTAAACACTGGGGACAGTGTTATTCTAAGTTAGGGGGAGATAAAAAATGATATTTTTATTTTGTGAATAAAAACATGCATGAAAATAAAAATTCCATTAACCACAAACATGATAGCACCCATTGATAACTCTAAAATTGGATATCAAATAAAATTTTCATGCCTTGATTCTGATTTTAATTAATGTTTAAGTTCATGAGCATAGTTTTTGGACGGTACGGTTGTCTGATGTGAATTTTCATTGTTTACAATTTCATCCTCTCAATAAAAATGCCACAATGCATGTCTAATGGATCGTGGGTGTAAATTTGAGTTCTTGGGTCCCTTTCATTATAGCATAGGGTTCTGGGGTGACATTTAGATTAATTTGAGTATAATTTTTTTTTACCATATAGAGAAATGTTTTGTCCAAATTTGTGGCGTCCGACACTTGAGGATCTTGACTCCATAGTTTTCTTTCCCAGAGTTAGGCTTTATATCTATATTTTAGATCATGGAATTGATAATATGTGTGGCATCCGACACTTGGGGATCGTGACTCCATAATTGTCTTGCCCAGAGTTAGTATTTTCATATCTATTATGGTTAAAAATATAATAATAATAATTAAATTGGATACTCATCTTAAGGTTTAATGTGTTTCTCACCTAGAGCTTCCATTTTTTCCCTTGAACAATAAAATGCCCCCCCTATCTTTTGTGATGCACAACACTTTATCATGCTTAATTGGAATTGGATGAAATGTGGCGATGAATTTGAACAAAGAAATGGGCTTAGGCTTGTGATATTCTTATGGACCTAGATTTTTTTAAATGATTTTTATGGGTTTCATAATTTTTTTTGGTATGAGATATTTGGGTGAGTAATGGGAATTAAAATGTTTTTGGAAAATTGGATTTGATTTTCATATTTGTAATATGTTTTGCTCGGGACTAGAAAAACTCATTTGGGGGGGGGTGTGATTAGTCACTAAAAGTGGATCATATTCATTGTTAATATCTTTATATTCATTTTCCCAAAGTCCATAAACATTGTTTTTAGTGCATTATATAAATAGAACTTCATTTCTAATCTTAAATCCAATTCATGTTTAAAATGAAAATTTGGGCCCAATAATTCATCTTTTTGTGGACAAAATTATATTTATTTTATGAGTTTGATATTTTGGGATGTAATTAATCACTTTTTTTGGAACATTTTATCTTATATGTCCGATGGATGAATCCCAAGGGAAGAAGGAGATTTTTGCACCTGAATGTAGAAAGTTGCTGGAGAAAGCATAATGGGCCCAAGGCACATCAAACAAATGTGGGGCCCACAAACCAAGCCCAATGACGATAAAATTTTTATAGTAGAAAGATAAACATATAAGGATCATTTTATTCAACTGTTGTCAGAGAGAATTCAGAATATTTAAATGAGATATAAGGGGGTGAAATTCAGAATTAAAATGGTGGGTTATAGCAGAATGCTCATAAAAACATCCCACCATTTAAAACATAACTCCAAAACCGATAAACCAAATCACCTGAAATTTTGAAAGCATCTATATGTCACATGGAAGAAGATATTTCCTATTTATGACACCTTCAGGTTCTGCCGTATGTAATGTCAAACACACATGTCAAAATGGAGGATGAATCTGGCTGGTTTTGTGGTCAACTTTGTAATGTTAATTTCCTTTTGATTCTTCACCCTCCTTTGGTCTATATTAATTGTTGGGGGGGGTGAATTTATTGTTGGGGGTGTACCTAAGGCACATTATATGCCTATATAAAGAGCTGGTGGTGAATGGAATAATCACTTAACGTTTTTCTTTGAATCCATGTTTTTCTTTCATCCATTGTATTTCTTTCAATTGTAATTTCCTGCTTTCAATTTGTAATCGTATTGTCACGTTTCCCCATGAATGTTTACCTTTTGTGTTTATTATTTTAATAAAATTTCTTCTTCTTCAATTTTTATTTTCCTTTTCTTCACATGTTGACACCGTTGAATCATGGTGTGAAATTATTCCTGCCAATATTTGTGAATTTCTCACACAACGGTGGAGTGTTCATTTTTATTAATGTTTTTCTTCTTCAATTCCACTTCATTCAGTCGAATTCTCACTTCCATTGATAGAATAGAATCTATGGAGGGATAAAAATTTATGGTTTGGTCCTAGATAGTTTCATGCGATGGATTGGATGTTATTTCATGTACTTTAATTTTTAAATCTGTTTGTTATTTTAAGATTTCCATTCGATGAGTTATGTTCTTCTTCATCTTTGCCAAGTTTAAAAATGACACATTTTGTGTCCTAGTACGATCAATTTCTTTTGAGTGCTCAGTAATGTGATCCTCAAATGGAATTGGTTATTGGCCTTGGAATTGAGTAGGGATTAAATTGATGAATGATTTGGGAGAATTATTTCATTGTTTGGATACGTCTTCAATTAATGACATGAAATTTTTAAGAAAAGAAATGCATCCAATCCACCAATAGCAACAACCTAGGATCAAACCATATTAATTAATTGTTTTATATCAAGTAAATTTGTTTTTTTAATTGTTATTTAAATTAAATAATTAGTTATCTAATAAATTCGAACCCATGTTAGTAACTTCACAGCCCAACCTCCATAAAACATGTGTTTCCAAAGGTTACTTCTTCGGTCCCTATGGATTCGACCCCTATATGTACTTCAATGACCACTTATACCTATAGGGTAGATTTGGGCACAACCAAGATGCCTAAATTATATTTATACTTTCTTAAGTGATGTTACTTTTCCATTGGTCACATTACTATTCAAACCATGAACTCTTGTGTATAAAAACAATAATAATAATGCTATGATTAATATTTTCGACGGTCATATTGACCAACAATCATATAACAGTAAAAACCCAATGGTATCATTTTAATTATACTCACATCACTAATGAATGGATATAGTTTTATTGAGTATAAAATAAAATACCACACAAAAATTCATGAAACAAATATTATTCAAAATTTTGGGTTGTTATGGTATTTATATAAAAAATGAGTCCTATTAGAGTTAGTGATACAAAAATGAAATGCCTGAATTAGAACTACTCAAAAAAATTAACAGATTCTGAATTACCTCCTTTGGAACCACTTAAACCGGGCTATACCATTAAATGATACATTGGGTTTGGATTCCCTATTTGGATAACCTTGAGAAAACCAATAGGTATGACTAAATATATTGTAATCCACCATCGCATGTCTTGTGTAAAGTATAAAAGCCAATTTTTGGGATTAGTATCCCCATATGTTGTTATTTATTGAAAAAAAGCATGACTATACCAACTTGGGTGTATAGTGATCGAAATCATGTTGCACCCCCTAATAACGACATAGTTTAGGTGAAAAGTTATCAATAATCATTTTAAAAATATAACCCCCTTACCAATCCATTATATAGGTTTTAAGTGGATAATGCTATCTAAAATCAATAGAATACATTTGACACATCTTGGACATTTATAACATTCATAAAAATCGTTATTAACTACTCCAACACATAGAATTTCATTCTAATGAAAATATTATGATTCAAATCATCCAAAAAAATGAATAGTTCAAACTCCATTATAAATTTACATAGTCTACAAAAATGAGATACTATAAATATATTTTCTTGTTCCATGTTGTTTCATTTAAATTATAGTATATGAATCATATATGAATAAAGTATTCCAATATTCCTATACTATTCAATTATTTGATATGAGATCACTTATATTTAGGGCCAATGTAAAAAATTAGCAACTGATTATAAGTTAATAGGTGTAGGGTTCTATAAATATTTCTATTAAAAAATTTTAATTGTCCAATTTGATCAATCTACATAGGTACAATGCCCATATAAATAATCCCCCCCTTTAATGAAATCATCCTTATGGTTTGTTAGTGATCCTCACAAGGAAATCATTAATGTTTATTCACGAATGAATCCTGTATTATTTCATCATTTATGACTCAAATTTCACAAAAATTGGATATTATAATGAATTTCCAATGTCCTAGATGTATGATAAAATTCTTCATTAAAAACCCTTACCATGTGTGGTAAAGCATCCTGAGAACTCCATTACCACATGTTGTTGAACAACTAGATATAGTCATTCGACATGGAATTAAACTATGTAAATTAGAATTAAAAGGATTTTATTTATATTAAGAAGGATATATGGTAATCGAAATAAATATCAAAAACAACATAAACACCCCTTCACCAACCTCTCCTATACTTCCTCAAGGGTCCATATTCCTCATAAAAAAACATATATCCACCACACTGAGGTATAATTCGATTATTTTTTAGAGAACTACCTCATTGGGCCATAATATTTTTGAGAGCCATAATTAATTCAACTAGGGATATATTCCCTATGAAATGCCATCTCAATTAGTTATATTCTATTTGGAACATTTATATAATCTAGAGTTCTTTACTCCCCTCCATATATAACCACAATTTAGTAATTATTCTGTATTCCAATAAAAACATTCTTCTCAGTGGGCGATATTCCTTCTATCGTAACCAAGCTCATACCTCATTCTTGAAAAAAGGTATTTTGATCCTCTATGTCAAGTTAACCTGGGGTTGTAGAGAGTAACTCATCTCAGCTTTATTGCACAATATAAAATGGAACTAGACCACTGTTTTTTGAACTATAGAAAATCTGACTAAAATGAATCATATTTGACAGATGGAACCAAAAAAATATTAGTAGTAGTGTAATATTAGACATGGTTTCTCTAAAATTTCATAATTTTTAGACAATGGTAGAAAAAATCTATCTAATTACTTACACATATGAATGTAATATCTTAGACCCGGTGGCTACGAAATTGAAACCCATTGGATATTTCATGAAATCACTGTATCATCATATATTAATATACACTATATTTTATTAAGATCTCATTCATGATGTGGTTATATTCCTTATGAGGTTGTACCCTATATTTATGCTCCCAAATCATAATGATATAATATCGACATAATGTTGAAATTGGGATCATTTTCCAAACCATGTATATTATGTCTACTTATGTTCATATTGACATATTTTTTATTATTAGGCTTATTTTACTCTCATTTTTGGAATTTTTTTCATTTTTTGTCCTAACAGTTCTATAACACATCACATGGACATGTTCATTGGTGAAAAAATCTATCCTCATTATCGATTATTCTCTGTGTGAAAAAAAGAAAGTTATACGCATTCCTGTGTCTCAAAACAACCATTTCATGGAATATTTTTTCATATAATTTCACTCCATATGTATTCAAAATTCTCGGTATGGGACTTTTTCACATGAACACATTAGAAAAAATTAAAAGGAACACCATTTCCTATTATGTGACACAACATTACATGGATTCTGATTCCTTTTACGAAGATACAAAGATATCCATAATTATGGGAATGATCTGATGTAAAGACCCGAAAATTTCAAGGAAAATTTTATCTTAAATACTTTGTAATTTTACGAGTCTGCAGTTTCTAATGGCACTTGATTTCGAGGCTCGGTGTGCCCAGAATCAATTTCTGATGTTTTTTAAACTTAAATTATCGTGCGTAAAGAGTTTTTCTGAAAAGTGAAATAACTCTTAAACGGTAACTTGTATTGGAAATCCAAGGGCACCATTGCTCTCAAGATGTCGAGTTTACCCTAGGCGCGACTTATGTTTAGTCGGTGCAGGCCTCCTCTGAGAAATCCTAATTTTGGCATAATCATAAATAAAATAATAAAATATGTTATTTTATTTTTCAAAAGCATATATGTCAAAAACAGTAACTTGGATTAAAAATCCATGAACACCGCTGAACTCGTGAGGGTATGCTTTCATTAATAAGATACTAACATGGGTCGGTGAGGGCCACCCGAGAATGTTAGTTTTTGGCCATAAATAAAATAATTAACTATTAATTATTTTATTGTAAAATTCACAACATTTTAACTATAACTCGGATTTGAAATATGAGAGTATCGTTGGGTTCGTTGGGGAATGTTTCACCTAGAAAAAGCCTATCCTTGACCGTAGTGGGTTGAGGGTGACTGGTAATAATTTGATGAACATTTTTTTGGGTACGTTCAATAAACCAATGAGCGGGGTTTTCTATCTTTTGAACTGGTCCTCAGAATTGAAATCCGAGGGCACCGATGAACTCGCAGCGCCAGTAATTGCTTTATGGGACCTTTAACGGAGTTGCGTTTTAAGCGGGTTGAATTTTATTATTTGGGGATTTAGTTTAAAAGAAATAAAATTATTGAACAATTTTATATTAATATCTTGGAAGTTAAACTCTTCAAACTCTGGATAAATGAGAGGTGGGTCCCACACGAGCCCCAACCTCTCAACTTCCTTAACTCTATCTAACCCCCCTTAAACACCTGTCCAATTTAATGTGAGAACTCCCCTTATTATGGAAACCCATCAACTCCCTAAAAATATTCCATCAACGGTTTGAATTACATGGCATGTTATATTATGGAGAGCCTTTTCTTATTATTTTGGGGGTTGGCAATATTAGTGGAGGAAGTCTTGAGAAGACTTATAAGGAAGTGTTCATATTTGACGAAGAACACCAACCATCAACGAAGAATGACTCCACCGTGAAGAACGCAAGGGATTTCTCCAATGGGGTTTCTACATCGGACACACCCTGACGTCAACAGAATAGACGTCCATCTTCCGCGATGCCGCATTCTGCGAATCAATGATCTGCAACGTTAATTATCGAGGTAGTGGGTTTTTGATTAATTATGTTTACGTGATTATTTGCCTTGAGCATGGATGAATATTCTGTTGGGTGTTTATTCGAACTACTAACGCGGTTGGTACGGACTACGAAAAAGTCCAGACCCATTGCCAAATTGTTCTTGATGTGCGGCGGCATGGGGTCGGGTGCGCGGTAACGGGAGGTAGCGCGAGGAGCGGATGGGGGGCCAGGCGATACGGCTGGTTTGAGGCGCACCAGCGCGGGTAGCCATGGGCAGTATAGCGGCGCGGCGGGAGGCCAGGATGGCGGTAAGCCGGAGGCAGAAGATCCGGCGTGAGAGGCAGCCACAGGAAGGACAGGCTGGTAGGCTTTGGTGGAGAAGAAATAGTGAATGGAGAAGGAGATTTGAGGGAGAAAACGATCAAAGGAAATAAATTAAAACTTAAAGAAAGAAAGAGAATCCAATGAATGTGATGCACACTATTTAATTTAGGATTTCCTTGCGTGAAATGGATGGAGGAGCGCCAATTGGAGAGAGAGGGTGGTGGTGCGTGACATTGTGTTTTTTTGAGGTAAAATCAATTAAAAATATTAATATAATAATAATATGATTATTTTTGTGGAAAAAACACTTTTGTCGCCCGTAACTTATTCGCGCGACCTCAGTTTCACGAACCATCTATGGCAGCACAACCCAGATTCTGAGACAGACATTCCAAGTCCAATTTTGAATGTTTTTTTCATGTTTTTGGATCAGGTACACAATGTGCTCGAAAAATAATTGAATTAATATTAATATTAATTATTTGACCCACCATAACTCATGAGTGCGACGTCTGATTGGCTTGCCGTCAGTGGTGATGTAATCCTGTCAATAATACGGTCGATTCAAGTCTAATTTTGGATACTAAATTCTGGTTCGTGGCTCAGGTCCACGAAACACTGAATAATATTATTATTATTATTATTACGAGATTTGTATCTGACATATCTCTATCATACGATGTCGGAATGACGAACCGTCTGCGACGTCGTGACCCTGGAATTAAGACGGATGTTTCAAGACTGATTTTCGATATTTAAGTTGAGCTTGGGGCATGGGCCCCACGAGGCCCGGTTCACGCGTGTTTCGGTGAAATGTAACATTTTACTGGCTATTCATTTTGGAAAAATGGTTAGTCCATCTCGTGTATGTTTCAGTATGGATCGTAATGGTGTGACCGGTTTGGTTAACCGGTGTCTTTTGTGGTACGACCAGGTTGGATCGAACATGAATCCAACCGGGCACTCAGAGCGGAAACAATTAAAAATTGAGATCTTGACGTCCGATTGATGTGCCACAGACTTTGTTGGATTCCATTTGGTGAGATAGATCTTTTGTTATACTTCACATGAGGTTTGTATGCAGTTGGAGTATGGACACGTTGGATTGTACCCAAAATCCAACTATCCCCTACAACAAGAAAGTCGATAACTTTCAGACCGGACGTCCATTGGACAAAATGTCAGCGGCATTGGTAATCATGTTGACAAACAGTCCCTATGAGTATACCCTATGAGAGTTTGGGGTACAAATGAGATACGGTCAGGTTGGTTCATACACGAAACCAACTGGACCCACAGGATGAAAAGGCTAATAACTCACAGACTGAGAATCCATTTAACGCGCCGTCTATTGCGTTGAGATTCCTTTGACGAGGCAATCCTTTTTAATACTTCTTTTTGGGACTTTGTGATACTTGGAGTATCGACCAGTAACTCGCGGAGCAGATCCTCCAGAGACGAGCGTACGGAGTGCAAAGACCTACTAGCTGTGGACCTGACGACTGCTTGACCGATTCGACTTGGAGTGAGTCAAATATCCCAGTGGATGGAGCGCCTAGTATTTGGAGGAAGACCCATGGCAGATGGAGTACCTGGTAGTTGGCAGCATACCCATGATAATCGATAGGAGGAGTGCCTCTGTAGGCTATTAGGGGAACTGCTACTGTGTTTGGGCAACAGACCCATGGCGGGAGAACTACTGTGTTTGGGTGCGGACTTGCGGTACTCGACAGGAGGAGTACCTCAGTAGTCTAAGGATCATGAGTAGTGCTTCAAAGTCATGATAGGGCTACTGTACTTGACATAGGATGAGTTCTCCAATAGTTGTGGTTTCGGTATCATAAATGAAAATCCAGGTTTGACCTGAGTCAATGACCTTTGTGTTTACCTCATGATTGAGATGGGGTACTTGATAACATAGGTACATGTATGGGCATATAACTAAGTAGTGTTTATCTACTGATATCATAGACTTTGTGATTACCTCTCGATTGATATGGGTTACATGATAACTTTGGTATAATTAAGGGATTATACCTAAGTAAGGGTTATCTATTTAGATCCTTCTTTGTGGTTTTCCTTGTTGGATTTAGTGAGACCATGTGGGTATCAGGGTCCCTACTGTGTATTGTTATACTCACCCCTGCACGGGCTATGCCTGCACCTCGTTGTGTTGGATGCAGACGATGGACAACGGTGATAGAGATCGAGTGTACAAGGTCTAGACGGTACCCGGAGGTGGACCTGACGACAAGTCAGTACCCGGAGGTGGACCTCAAGACGAGTCAGTACCCGGAGGTGGACTTCATGACGAGACGTTACTTGGAGGAGGTTGGTGGGTGAGAGCATTGAGGAGGCTATCTGTAGCTACCCTTCAGGTGGGATCGGAGGTGGACGACCTAGGAGCTGCTTCTATCTTCCATCTATTTGTCTTTTCTATTGTACTTTCGTTAAGTTGTAGAAGGACGTTTCAGTTTCTTTTATTCTGGCCCATTTACATTTCATCACTTTCATTTGTACTTAGTGTATTAATTTCTCTTGTACTCTGGTTGTATGTGTTTATGTTTTATAAAGGAAATTCCTTTCCAATTATCAGTATTTACACCTTTGGTGCTAGTCTCCAGCCCCTGGCCTATGGAAGGTGGGTTTGGGGTAGTAATGGAATGGGCCCCAAGGACAGGTCTTGAAAAATTGGTATCAGAGGGAGGTTCTACCACAGAAATCAGAACACTGATCATTCCTTTCTATGAATAAATAGTGTTATGGGTACCAAGTGTGGTCTTCAGTTCAGTGAGTCCAATGTTGGTGCGGCGGCCGATGTATCCATACACCAGGACCCTGACTACTGATTTCCAACTTAGTGCATGAAAACACTGATTGCGTGTGTGTTTCACAAAAGTTTTAATGTTAGCTCAAACTAGGTCATCTCACCAGGTATAAATCATTGACCACGTCACATCTGTTCATGATGACTCCATGAAGACAGTCAGTTGGAGTTTCGACAGAGTACACGATGACGACCCACCTGGCGATGAGGCTCTGGTGCCGGGCCCTCTTTCTATGTTGGCACCTTCGGGTGGTGTAGCAGCTGCATCACCACCCATTGGGCAGAAGATGCCACCAGTCGTACTAGTGGACGATGCACACTAACGGAGCACATTGCATGAGTTCCAGCAGCAGAGGCCTCTAAGGTTACGAGGCGAGGCAGATTCCCTGGCAGAAGTAGACTGGATGGAGGCGATTTCTAGGGTCTTACACCTAGTTTAGAGACTAGTAGAGAAAATGGTGATATTAGCTACTAGTGTTTCCCAGTAATTGACCATGTGGATGGTCTACAAAGTGATGAGGCTTCAGTACATGGACCGATGCCTGAGATAGTACCTTCGGGTAGTGTGCCAGTTATATCACTACCTGTTGGTATACAGTTACAACTAGCGGTACCGGTAGATAACACATGTAGGAATAGTTCCTTTCATGTGTTTCAACATCTGATACCCCTCAGGTTCCGAGGTGTGCCTGACTTACAGTAGGCTGAGGACTGTCTTGAAGTGGTGGATGAGAGTTTTCTAGAGCATATACAGCTTCGGCAGGACGACATTTCAGTAGCTGAGTATTCATCGAGGCATACCGATCATTCCTGGTACTAGATGATTATGATACGATCAGTGATTTAGAGCTCAGACCTCAGAGCGAGGTGTGTTTTCAGGACATTTGAGCCAACACTTTTCCTCTACGCATTCATACTTATGTTAGGGTTCTAGAGAGAACCTTTTTAGTTAAATGTTCTGTGGCTGAGTGAATACAGCCAGTGAATGTTAGCAGTGGGAATGTAGGGAACTGACACCAGTCATAGAGAATTGGGCGCGTAAAATGTTTTATGAAGAGGAAGTGTTAAGGACAGATTAATCTGCAGAGCAACAGACGTGGAAGTAGAGCTATGAGAGCAGCCTGAGGTGGTTTACATTTTGACATGTTACAAACCACACGCCTTTGTAGTCCCCACCAGGCTCAGGGAGCAGGAGGTCAGGGGAAGAGAGTAGCTGTATGCGGTCAAGTAGTGCAACCTAAGGGCTCTAGGAATGATTTGAGGTATGGTCTGTGTCTACTACTAGCTTCTGTAACAACAGACATTGATACAAATCAATCCTTCCTTCCAAGAATCTTGTCCCGGACCTAGAGTTTCCAGTTAAGCTATTGAATTGACCCTCACGTCTGGAGATACCTTTGAGAGGAGGCTGGATAATCACGCTTACACCGACGATGTGATCTGACCCTTGGGTTAAGAGTTTCAGTTGGAACCTCTTGGTGGCAGCGTCGAGGCCTTACGACGTCAGTTTGGGTATGGATTGGGCAACCACAGTTCATACACAGATTGACTGTATTAGGCAAAAAGGTTGTGGTTTACCTACAACATTGGGATGGGTTTTCCTCGGCCAGCAAAAAGGAAACTCCAGGAAGCACATGATGGAATCATGCATAAGTGGGTGCAGTCGATCACTCATGAGTCCACCGGACTTATATTTGTGCCAGACTTTTCCAGAGTTGCTGCACTGCTTTTTTCATTGACGAAGAAGGGGAACCCCTTCATGTGGTCAGAGAGATGCCAATAGAGCTTTTCAGGATCTGAGGCAGAGGTTGACTAGTACACCCATTTTGAGGTTACCAGAGAAGGTTTAGATCATCCAGGAGCGGATGAAGACTATACAGAGCAGACGGAAGACCTATGCTGATAGGAGACAGAGACCACTAGAGTTGGAGGATGGTGATCACGTTTTCTTACGGGTCTCACCTTGACGAGGTCTATGGAGATTTGGTCATGGGAGAAAGTCATCTCCACGATTCTTTGGACCTTTCCAAGTCCTCAGTAGTGTAGTCAAGGTGGCTTACTGCCTAGCCCTTCCACTTCAGTTGCACCGGGTGAACGACGTCATCCATGTATCTTAGCGAGGAGTTGCTTGCATAACATATCTGTCATCATCGACTAGAGGACGAAATTCACCTAGGTTCCAGTAGAGAATGTGGATCAACAAGAACAGGTACTACATGGACAGTCGATTCCTCTTGTGCATGTTCGTTGGTAGCACATGAACCACCAGAAGAGGATATGGGAGCGGGAGGCTTAGATATGTGCTCAATACCCTCTTTTGTTTCCTTAGTTCCTATTGTAGCTTTATGAGGATGTAAATCCCTGAGATGGTATTAATGTAAAGACCCAAAAATTTCAAGGAAAATTTTTTCTTAAATACTTTGGAATTTTATGTGTCCGCAGTTTCTGACGACACTTGATTACGAGGCCCGGTGTGTCCGGAATCAATTTCCAATGTTTTGTTAAGCTTAAATTAACGCGCGTAAGCAGTTTTAATGAAATGTGGAATAACTCTTAATTGGTAACTTTGATTGGAAATACAAGGGCACTGTTACGCTAAGGATAACGGGTTTACCCTAGGTGTGACTTAAGTTTTGTCGGTGCATGCCTCCTTTGAGAAAACCCAATTTTGGCATAATTGTAAATAAAATAATTAAATAAATTATTTTATTTTTCAAAATCTCATAACTCACAAATGGTGCCTCAGATTAAAAATACGAGACCACCACTGAACTCAGGAGGGTATTCTTTCATTAAGCAGATACTAACTTGGGTCGGTGAGGGAATCCAGAGAAAGGTAGTTTTTGGCCATACATAATATAATTAACTAGTAGTTATTTTGTTGTAAAATTTATAACTTTTAAACGGTTACTCAGATTGCAAATCCGAGAGTACGGTTGGGTTCTTTAGGGCGTGTTTCACCTAGGAAGAGCCAAACCTCGACCGCAGTGGGTCGAGGGTGACTGATACTATTTTTATGATTTTTTTCGGGTACATTCAGTAAACGTATGAGCAGGGTTTTCTATATTTTGAACCGGTGCTCGGAATTGAAATTTGATGGCACTGATGAACTCGCAGTGCCGATAATTGATTAAGGGGACCTTTACCGCAGTTTCGTTTTAAGCGGGTTGAATTTTATTATTTGGGGATTTAGTTTAAAATAAATAAAATTGTTGAACAATTTTATTTTTATTTCTTTGAAGTTAAACTCTTCAATGTGTGGATAAATTAGAGGTGGGTCCCACACGAGCCCCAACCTATCAACTTCCTTAACTCTCTCTAACCCCCCTTTAACACATCTCCAATTTAATGTGAAAACTCCCCTTATTATGGCAACACATCACCTCCGTAATTAATATTCAATCAAAGGTTTGAATTACATGGCATGTTATATTATGGAGAGCCTTTTTTTAGAATTTTGGGGGTTGGAAATATTGGGGGAGGAACTCTTAAGAAGACTTAAAAGTAGGTGTTCTTCTTTTACGAAGAACACCAACCTTCAATGAAGAACGACTCCGCCACGAAGAACGCGGGTGATTTCTCCAATGGGGTTTCTACTTTGGACACACCATGATGTCAACAGAATAGACGTCCATCTTCCGCGACGCCACATTCCATGAATCAATGACGTGCGAGGTTAATTACAAAGGTAGGGGTTTTTTAATTTAAGCTTACGTGTTTCTTTCCCTCGAGCATCGAAGAATATTCTTTTGGGTGTTTTTTCGAACTACTAACGCGGTGGGTACAGACTACGAACAAGTCCAGACCCACCACCAACTTGTTCTTGATGTGGGGCGGAATGGGGTAGGGTGCATGGTAACTATAGGTGGAACGAGGAGCGGACGAGGGGCCATGAGATGCAGCTGGTTTGAGGCATGCCGGCCCGGGTAGCCGGGGGCGGCGCGACGACGCGGCGGGAGGCCAGGATGGCGGTAAGCCGGAGGTGGAAGATCCGGCGTGAGAGGCAGCCATGGGAAGGCCAGGATGGTAGGGTTTGGTGTAGAAGAAATTTTGAATGGAGAAGGAGATTAGAGAGATAAAACGTTTAAAGGAAATAAATTTAAACTTAAAGAAAGAAAGAGAATCCAATGTATGTGATGTGCACCATTTAATTAGGGATTCACATGCGTGGAATGGAGGGAGGCGCACCAATTGATGAGAAAGGGTGGTGTGTGTGAAATTGAGTTTTTTGAGGTAAAATCAATTAAAAATAATAAAATAATAATCATGTTGTTATTTTTGTTGATAAAACACATTTTCGACCGCAACTTATTCGTGCGACCTCGGTTTCATGAACCGTCTGCGGCAGTGCAACCCAGATTCGGAGTCGGAAATTTGGAGTCCAATTTTGAATGTTTTTTTGGGTTATTGGATCAGGTACCCAAAGTGATCGAAAAAAAATTGATTTAATAATATTATTAAATATTTTACCCACCATAACTCATGCGTGCGACATCTGATTGTCTTGCCATTAGTGGCAATGTAATCCTGTCAATAATACGTTAAATTCAAGTCTAATGTTGGATACTAAATTCTGGTTCGTGGCTCGGGTCCATGAAACACTGAATAATAATATTATTATTATTATTATGGGACTTGTATCTGACATATCTCTCTCACACGGTGTCGGAATGACGAATTGTCTACGATGTGGAGACCCTGGAATTAAGATGGATGTTTCAAGACCAATATTGGATATTTAAGTTGAGGTCGGGGCGTAGGCCCCACGAGGCCCGGTTCGCGCGTGTTGCGGTGAAATGTAACATTTTCACCAACAATCTTTTTTGGACCAATGTGTAGTACATCTCGTGTATTTTTCGGTATGGATTGCAATGATGTGACTGGTTTGGTTAACCGGTGGCTTTTGTGGTACGACCGGGTTGGATTGAACATGAATCCAACCGGGCCCTCAAACCGGAAACTGTTATAACTTGAGCTCTAGATGTCTAATCGACGTGTCATAGACTTTGTTGGATTCCTTTTGGTGAAACATATCTTGTGGTTTAATTCACCTGAGGTTTGGACATAGTTGGAGTATGACCGAGTTGGATTGTACCCGAAATCCAACTGGTCCCCTGGAACGAAAAAGCCGATATCATTCAGACCTGACGTATGTTTGATGAACCGTCAGTGGCTTCGGTAATCACGTTGAGAAACTGTCCCTATGAGTATGCCCAATTAGAGTTGGGGGTACATTTAAGATATGGTTGGGTTGGTTCGTACACGAAACCAAACGGGCCTCTAGGACGAAAAGGCTAATAACTCACAGACCGGGCGTCCGATTGACGCACTATTTATTGAGTTGAGACTCCTGTGACGAGGCAGAACTTTGTGATACTTATTTGTGGGAATTTGTGATACTTTTAGTATCAACCAGTAGCTCGTGGAGAAGATCCTCCCGGAGAAGAGCTTACGGAGTGTGGAGATGTAGTAGCTATGGACCTAACGACTGCTTGACCGATTCACCTTGGAGTGATTCGACTAGCCCAGTGGACAGAGCGTCTGGTATTTGGTGGCTGGCCCACGGTGGACGGAGTTCCTGGTAGTTGGAAGAAGACCTGCGGTACTCGAGAGGAGGAGTACCTCTGTAGGCTATTAGGGGAGCCACTACTGTGTTTGGGCGGCAAACCCCTGGCGGGGAGCACTACTGTGTTCGGGTGTGGACATGCGGTACTCGAGGGGAGGGGTACCTCAATAGTCTAAGGTTAGTGAGTAGCTTCTCGGAGTCATGATAGGGCTACTATACTCGATAGAGGAGGAGTTCTCTAGCAGTTGTGGTTTTGGTATCATTAATGAAAATCCTAGTTTAAGCCGAGTCAACGACCCTTTTATTACCTCATGATTGAGATGAGTTACTTGACAACTTAGGTACATGTATGGGAATATACCTAAATAGTGGTTATCAGTTGATTTCATAACCTTTGTGACTACCTCTAGATTAAGATGTGTTACTTGATAAGTTAGGTATAAGTATGGGCTTATACCTAAGTAAGGGTTATCTGTTGAGATCCTTCTTTATGGTTATCCTTGATAGATTTAGTGAGACCATGAGGGTCTCAGGGTCCCTACTTAGTATCCTTATACTCACCCCTCCACGGGCTATGCCCGCACCTCGTTGTTCTGGATGCAGATGATGGACATCGCTGACAGAGATCAATTGTACAAGGACTGGATGGTACCCAGAGGTGGACCTCACGACGAGTCAGTACCCGGAGGTGGACCTCATGAGGAGTAAGTACCCAGAGGTGGACTTCACGACAAGACGGTAATTGGAAGAGGTTGGAGGGCGCGAGTATTGAGGAAGATATTTGTACCTACCCTTCAGGTGGAATCCAAGGTGGACGACCCATGAGCAGCTTCTATCTTCCAGCTATTTTTCTTTTCTATTGTACTTTCGTTCAGTTGCAGCTGTACTTTTTAGTTGGGTTTGTATTCCGGCCCATTAACTTTCAAGCACATTCTTTTGTACTTAGTGTATTACTTCATCTTGTACTCTGGTTGGATGTGTCTATGTTTTATAAAGGAAATACCTTCCCAGTTATCGAGATTTATGCCTTTGGTGATAGTCTCCAGCCCCTGGTCTATGGAAGGCGGGTTTGGGGTAGTCACAGCATGAGCCCCGAGGACGGGTCGTGACAGCCCAACACCACATAATTTTTTTCATTAATGGGTATATATAAACTAAAAATCACACGAAAAGTTTTCTTTGAATTAAATTATTATGAAGTAATAAAAAATATATTCGGTATTGTTTTAAAAAAATTCCACATTGATGGATGTTCCAAATAAATCATTAGTTAAGGGGCAATTTTCCATGCATAATTGATATGGATAATGTCTTGAAAATCAATTAAATCTATAAGATAGTCCCGTAGCATAGAAAAATCACTCCTAAAGAGTGTGGTGAGCCTAAACACCCATCCGATGGACTAACATACAATCTAATGAATAACTGGTAAGAAAACATAGTGATTACCTACCTTATTAATGTTCTATTTTAATGATTTAGAAATTATATATTCATTTATGTACAAGAATTCCAAAGTTTCCTAACTGTCATTGAAGAAATGTTTTGTCTAAAACAATCCCAAAGACTCATATGTGGTGTGTAATTATAATTTTTTTTAAAGCACACAGAATTATAGTGTTTCACTTATTAAATTTCATTATATATAAAATTTTAATTGTTCTTTTAAAATATCTAAATTACATTAATGACTAATTGGAAAATGAAATATTTTTTGAAATCTCTTCAAAAAATCATAATATATATGGAAAATAATAAACATCATTTTAATAAAATATTCAAAACAAGAAAAACCTAGAATAAAAAATGATTCCCTAGGTAAGGAAACCAAAAACACCCAATATATATGACTGAAAAAAGAAAGGGATTATATAAAAAACATCCACTACATTAGAACATATTAATCAACTTTAATCCATGAGTATCAAAGAAAAAGCCTTGAGAAATAATTATTTTCCATGTAAGAGTAAATACAAAAAATAAATTTTATTATTCATCCAAGTAACAAAAAAAATTTGAATTAAAATATAAGAGAGAAATCAATGAACCAAAACATAAAAATCATAGGGTTGATACATATCAAACTTCACAGACACACCACAGACACTCTATATAAGAGATATACTACAAATCATTTTATATGAAAAAATAATTATAAAGTCCCTTATAGCCCCCAAGTGAAACCTATTAAAAAAATAAAAATGAATAAATATATTTTTTAATGATAAATTTATTAATATATTAAACTCACTTTTTATTAATCTAGATTTAAGAAAATACGGAGTTATGGTTTAAGGAAAAATTATAAAATTGTTTTCATCCATCACTAGTCTATTTCAGCATCATCTTTTTTAATTTTTTTTATATCAGTTATTTTATAATTATTAGTATTAGTCAATACACATGAAAAATTATAATTTGATCATTGTTAAAAATAGAAAAAACCCAATAAGACAACTTTACTGTGTCAACCTATCCAACATTTATTCTGTTATCAAATAGGTTACCATAACCATAAAAAAATGACACTATAATTGCAATTAATCCACTGGGAGTTAAGTAAAATTTTTATATTATTGTGAATTAAATGTTTTCATTATATAAAATTATAATTTAGTTAAGTAATATGATACTCATACCCTAACCTATCATTCAATGTTTTTCCACCAATTCTAATTTTTTTGGAAATATTTTGTGGATGGTCTTTATAGATTAATTAATGATCAATGAACATTCAATTTCCACATGATCATGAAATTCATATTATATAATATAATATAAATTTATTTATCATCAATGTATAATCATGTTTTAATACATCTATTTTCTATTAAATATTTCATTTTCATGATATTATCCTTTTCCAAATATTACATAAAAAATTCTAATAACATATTCAAAACTGAAACGTGTAATTCCATTTATGCAATAAAAAACAACTATAACAATTCATACTATAAAATTACATGTTTAAATATGAAAACCCTGAAATACATTCTTTAATATCCATAAACGATATGTATTTTAATAAATAAAAAATTTAGTTTGAACCTTCTTATTTTTTCGAAATAACAATATTAATGATTTTTTTTATTAAAATAATGTTAAAAACCCCTCTACCAAATACGATAATGATATATCATATTGGGGTTTAATGTTTTAAAATATTTAAAAGGATACTGTGATGAAATATCTCAATAAATCATGTTTTTTCATTAAAGTCTCCCATTATCCCAAATAATATTTTAAAACTTCATATGTTTAAAATTGGAACCCAAAAAAAATTCATCATAAAATATAACCTTTATTAAGGAAAATATATTACTATGAATTCATATAAAAATAACTAAGACCTATAAAATTTCACTATGAGACATTTATTCCAGACATTATATTCCCAATCAAGCACAAAAACAAACAAACCATGTTTTATCTTTTACACCTTCTTAATAATTTTATATTACCCAACCAAAAAATGATTCCAATTACATAACAAAAATATAACTACTAAAAAAACACACCCAAGGATAAAATATCCCAATATTAATTACACCACAAATCGTATTGATCCCAAACATAATTAAAATGTAAATATAATTTTATCATTATGTTTTTATAAATGTTATGTCTTTGGATAAAGAACATAACTACAAAATAAAATTTTTAATGATCAAATTCTAGTTACCAAATATTACATTATTATATAATTATGGTACATTATTCATCAATCAATCAAAATAAATAACATAAATACACCAATGTGAATTTCTATTTAAAATAATCATTTCATACTAATTTCTAAAAAAATAGAGTAGAACAAAAATTCTATTATCTTATTAGGGAATAAATAGTGTAATTTAATCTTTATCATTATAATAAATATTATTGGAAACTATTAAAAGAATATAAATGCCAAATCTTGAAAATAATCAATATTCATGATATATTCCCTGATTAAATTATATTTAAAAAAAATTATATTTTAAAGAAGTTATCATTTTTTGTGTAATATAAATATTAGATTGAAATGATTTTGATCTTTAATAAATAATATTCACAAGACAAGTTTTTATATGTTTCATTTTATTTTATTTAATATTAAAAATTCACCACCACAAATTATTCATTTTTATGTTTAACATTGTCCATACTCAAGATTATGGTTCTATAGTCGATGAAACCTGACTTAAATGTGCATGAAACATTACATGTATTTTAGAAAAATATTTCGATATTTAATGATCAAAAAAATACTAATTATATAAATATTCATGATTATATAAAAAATCACAGAAGCTTAAATCAATATTTTACAATATTATTACCCATAAAAAATCTAACTATATTTGCCTTACATATTCACATTTTTATTTCAAAAACAAAAAATTTCTTGTTAATATGATTTGATTTATAAAAAATAATTAATTTATCATGAAAAATCTTAATGTATATTTTAGAAATAATGGAATTTCTTTATTAATGTACAAGTTATCAAAATGTAATAGTGTTTGTCTGGAATATTTACTTCACCTTCCCATAATTACAAAATAAATTTTTATAACCCAAAAAGAAAATAAATTCACAATATATAAATATTATATATAATATGTTCAAGGAAACACATGGAATATTACCTTGTATTTAATTAAAATTAGTTTTATGTGTGTATTTAATACAAATCATTACAACATTCCAATAAAGAATATACCAATGGAAACTACTTTTACAAAGTATCTCAAATTTAAGAAATAAAAAATTATTAGAAGTCTTTGAGAATTATTTACTAATGATTATAAACATCATGTTCATAAATAATCATCTAAAAAACTTCAAAATGAAAAATAAAAATCATTTAAAAAAGAACATGTTATATAATGGATGAAAATAACTCATCATTTTTAACATAATTTTAATTAGAGAGTTCATTTCATGAAATATCTATATTTATGTATTCATTAAATTCATGTAATAAAATAATATTGGTAAATACAAAAATTTAAACATTATATCATTATATTCTAATAAAATAAGCAAAATTATGATCTAAAATACAAATTCTAATTCTTATAATGAAAATAATTCATCCACCATAATATGATTTATTCCCCACAAAAGTTATAATCTCTCTTAATAATTTTAGTAGGTTGTCAAATACACCACATTAGGTCAAAGGGGATCCCAAATATATGTTTCAATATTTTATATATGACATATATAAGATTTTTGGCTTCAGTTTTACTACTTCTAAATAAACCCCAATCACTAATTACTTATTCCAAACTCAAATCTCCAACATGTTTCAAAACCATCATCTTTGATAACATTTTTTTCAGAACCCCCCTCCACTGGTACCTATCCTAGGACAAAAATAAGAAGAGTATGTGACCTGAAAGTCCCATCTTCAATAATAAATTTGTTATAAACTAGAACAATGATAATAAAAAAATGGTAGGCATTACACATCATAAAAAATTTAAGTGTAAGAGATAAGTGGATGTCTGAAAATTAACACAAAAACATTTACAAGAAAGAAAATTTATATACCAAAATTATCTAAAATTCAAAAAAATAATATAAAAAATATAATATGTATAGTAAAAAAAATCTAATCACAAATCCATCTACCAAATCCATTTACAGTACACAGACAATAACTTCATCCATTAGTGGGGTATCTAGAAAACACTTCATAAAAAATTCTGGGTTGAAATTATGGGATTATATAGTAGGATGATACCTATAAAAATTTACCATATCTATTAATGTAATATGAGGGATTTAATTTGATTGAAAAGTAAATTTAGCATAAAAAATCATTATCATAAATAATGGGGGTCGATCAAGCACACCAATAAAAAATTGTACCCCAAACCCCCATTCTATATTCAAAACCTCCATATAAAATAACTACGACATCATGGTAATCACACATAAATCTCCCATTAGTATTCATTCCAAATTCCAATTACACAACCATAACCTAAACAATTCCTTCACTTGGACTAGATATTTCTCACCACCCTAACATGTTAGAAGGGCCATTACAAATCAATGATGTTGGGAACAAGTGAGATAATATATCTCTGAGTCTGGTTGGGATATGAAATAATGCAACGACATTAACATACTATAATAAATCATCACTCTATACCACAAAAATTATCCAAATCAAATATTACATTACCAAAATTAAATATATACCAATTCCAACATCCCCCACAACAATATATTTTCTATTCCGTTTTTCTAATAATGAAGATATATGGTTATGCAAACATGAATGAAATAAAACTCATTCACATATCCTTAAATTTTAATTACTAAAATATGATACTTAATTATCTTATATCACCAAAAAAATGCGTACCAATATCAGGAATCATGACTAATTGTTCCATAATCACTATGTTATAATCATAACTACAAGGTATCCTAAACATGTATAGAATCAACCTCGATCCCTAAGTCTCTATGGAATGTCCAAAAAAATTCATTTTAATATCAATAAATAATTGGATTTTTCATGAAAACACATGACAATATTTAATTAATAACACCCTTAATTTTTGTACATACCATCCCAACCCAAAAATATATGTTTTTATTCATAAATTTACTTTGCCCGAGTTTTCGCACGATGTAATTTTAATCAAAGGTTATTTTAAATAAAATATCCACACTATGAGTACATAATAACAATAAATAAAATTTAATATATATAAATAATAAATATCTTACTTATAAAAATGGAATACTAGTTGAGAAATTTTTGGGGAATTGAATAGAAAGAAATGTATAGTATAATAATTATGAAATGAAAATATATATTGGAAAATCATTGTTGTGAAATCAATAACACAAATGAAAAAGATGATTGAAATGTATAATTAAAAATCTAATTATTATAATAATTAATCTTGAAATGTATGTATCATGTAAATAAAAATAATTTAATAAATGTGATGAATATGAATAAATGTCATAGAGATGTACAACAATAATAGTATAATTCTTTCACCATTGAAATTTATAGGGGAAAATAAATCAACACATTGAAATTTCAAAATATTAGTGACACTGAGAAATAAAATGGAATGGGAATGAGAATTTTTTAATATTAATTGAATTAAACAATTTGATAGTATGATAAAATCAAATTTACATAGTGATAGATCACATGAAAATAAGGCTACAAAGTACTATTAAAAATCACTTGTTTTTGAAAATTTATTTTGAAAGAAATAGAAAAATGAATAAAAAATAACAACATTATCATTTAAACATAAATTGATGTAGTAGGAAAATAAAAATAAAAAAACGTTTTGGACAATCATCATCAAAAAATTGATCACACATATTACACTATTGAGTTAATAAATAATTTCATTAGTAGTTAAAACATGAAATTCTTGTAAATTCATTGTTTAATATATGAAAATATTATATAATATTTTTTTCCACATAATTCATTGATGGATTTTAGTAATATGGTATTGATATGATAGATATTTTATCTGATAACCCAGTAATAGTAATCCTTGCATAGAATAATGTAATATAAAAAATTTCACTTTTAAATAAAATATAAATTGAAAACAGGTCTACCGAATGTCATGAAGAAGTACCTATACATATATATATAGGAGAATAAAATATAAGATAATTCCTAAAATAATTGAATCCTATAAATAAAGAATCTTGTAATTTAGAGAAATTAAATTTTTTACACATCAATATAAAAACATAGGAAACATTACAGTATACCCAAAGTATATTCATGTTGTAAATAATATTTATGACACATATCTTATATTAATATGTTGAAATATGTATTCTCAGTTCATGATGCATTTTTTCATTTTTTAAAATTTATTACTAATTTTATAAAATAGATAATAGCAATTGAATGATATTTAGTAGACTACATATTTCAAATCATGGAGTGTATATGAAATATTTATAGAAAATGAATAAAATATGAAAAAAAGATCATGAAATAAAACCACTGAAAACTGGATTATATAGTTCTCAATATACCTAAATAAGAAATATAAAGTTTATATTAAAAATTTAATAAGTAATCATAATTCAATAATACCTTGTTATTTCATTACAAACTATCAATGATATTTTTAGTGATCTTTTTTATGTTTGTCTTCATTGACAGATTCAGATTATTTAAGAAACACAATATTAGTGATGCAACTAAGTTAAAATAACCCAATACTATTATTCTCCTATGAACAATGAAAAAGGTAAATATTATAATACATCGGTAGATATTTTTTTATAAATTTATTTTTAATAATTTTTAAGAAATAATACATGGTTATGTCCAATTATTCAATAGACTAACGATGATCCATAAGAATAATATGACGTTGATTTTATTTATTTATTTATTAAAGATGAGAAAATGAAATCAATAATACCTAACAATCATAATTTTTTTTAAAAAAAGGAGGTCATTTCCTTTCTCAATGATAAAAAAATCATTGTTTTTTAAAGAACAAATTCTAAATCAATCCGATTTATAAAAATTTAAATATATTGATTTCTATCAAATTATATAATTGAAAAATAAAAATTTTAAAGGGTAACATATATTTATGTTTTAAAAAATAATAATAGTATTATCAAATTAGATGCTATGTTTTAATTAATATATATTAAATAATTGAAAACTAGTAGATTGATATAAAATTCATACAATGCATCTGATTTTGAATTTTTTGAGTCATTAATAGGTTGATGGTATTAACACTTACCAATAATATAACCTCAAATAATATCAAAATTAATTAATGTTAGAAAAAATAATTACATTTTCTTGGTAGTAAAAATGAAATAATAATAATGTGAATAAATAACCAACTTAGTTAATTTTAGTAATTAATATTTTACTTAAAAAATATAACCAATATAATATTCATTACAAACAAATAAATTAATGAAGATGTAGAATGTAGTATGAATCATCAATGAGTATGTCCTATATTGACTAAATTAAATCTGATGATGATATTTTAAATAGTCAATTACTATATACAAATTTAAATAAAATTCAAAAGAACAACATTTAAACTTATTTAAATAATGTATAATATTTCGAAATAGAAGTAGTAAATGATATTTTAATATGAATCTTTGAATCATTAATATATTTATTGACAAAACACTGAAAATAAATGAATGGTGATAAATTTAATCAACAAAAAATATTAATAGAAATATTTTTTTTCCTCTATTGAACCACACAAAATAGAAAATATGAATAATTATAAAATATTAAAGATCATAAATAGGGCCACTAAATTATGAAAAGTCTAAATTTATTTTATTTGGACTATTTTACTGAATTCAATTAAAAAATAAAGTAATCAAACCATACAACAAAATATATACAATAAATAAAATGTATAAGGAAACAATATTGTTGAAATTATATTAATTTTCATTATGTATGTGTTCAAATTATTCTAAAAACATTCTAATAGGATGAAAAACCACATATATCCCCTAAATTTTAAATTAATAATTTCCTTTAATCATTTAAAAAATTAATCATTTGATTCACTGGTATGATCAATTCATATAATTTATGAGACAAGAACATCTAGAATAAGATAGAAGTAAACATTATTAGGGAAATATAATTTGAGAGAAATGAATCTTTTAAACTAATAATAATTGATAATGGATAGATAAATGGTAATGGCATGTTCCTTTAAACAGAATCTAAATTTGCAGTAATGATAATTTCTAATTTTAATTATTAAAAAACTATGTATTTTAATGTCAATATATTATATGGGATCCTCTTTTTTAATATTTTAATGTTGTTCTATTATTTGAATGAAATTTAAATTTTTTATAATTTTGAATCATGTAAAGGTTGTTTTTGGAATTCCACTAAACCCTAAAAAGTTGGTTTATTCAATAAATTTTTTGAAACATGGATTACAGATATTTGGTATATGATGGGATGAAAATCATATATACAGGATTCAATGATGATGAATCATTTTCATTCATAGTGTAAAACATATTTTAAAATTGAATATATTTTGTATTACTATTTTATATAGTTTTGTATGAAATATTATTTTTTTATAGCGCCATTGGAGATTACAATCAATCTTTAGAGATGACTATTTCTTAGTTATGTACTCATAGTGTCTAATAATTTTATGTTGTACTAATTTATATTTTTTATGAAATAATGCATGTTTATACATAGAACAAGTTGTTAATATACTATATAAAATTTAAATTTTTTTAGGTAATGTTTTAAAATTCTGTGCATATATAATATATGCATTTTCAGTGTATGAAACATTCTTATTTAAATATTATATGTAATACCATCTTATTCATAATCCATTCAATACAAGTGATTTAATGATAGTAATTGTGAATTACTCTTCCACAAAAAATTTATTATATTAGAGAATACCATATTATATTTATGGAATATAATTTATTTTTGTATTTAAACATTGACATATTTCATAGTACGCACATAGTATACACATAAAATGGGAATACATAGTGAATCAATAAACATTTCGGGGAAAAATAAAATTGTATTGCATCATGTGGTCAAAAAATATATATGTGATAGAGGATACAAATTTTTATAGATAAAGTAATAATACTATATAATCTAAATATTATTGTAAAAATATTTGAATATGTGAAAGAAAATAAATGGGGTATAAGGAAAAATTATGTTTAAATAAAATTGAGGTCACATGTGAAACATATAATAAATATTGAAATATTTGTACACTTATTAGATTCTAAAAATTATTCAATATTTGAATCATAAGATGTATCTGAAAAAACATATATTTATCATAGTGAATAATTTAATCGTTGTTTGGATAAAAAAATAGGAATATTAACATAAAAAAATTATTTCATAATAATAAAATTCAATATATTATTTTGTTTTGCATTAATTACACATATTTAGGTATTTTAATAAAATAATGATAGTCTTTTCCTTAAAAATATTATATGTCATTGATATTATTATTTGATATTTTTTGCATATCTAATGCAATATGTTCGGTAAATGGGTGAATAGGAAAAGTTAAAAGATAAGAAGAAAATATAGTAAGATGTGATCCTGATGAAACATTTTTATTTAGTTATAATTTAGACACCAAATAGACAAATAAATAAAAAAATTAATCAATATAAGTAATTCCATAAATAAAAATAAATATATATTTGAAGTATATCATTAATATTTTTAACAAACTTGTACGAGAATCCAATTTTATATGAAACCATGTAATTTTTTTTATAATCTAACATAATTTTAATTTTATTGTATATTGATATACATTTGTGAAATATGGGAAGTTGAATTATGATAAGGGGTACAATTCAATTAAGATATTCTTGACTACTAACATATTACTCTTAACTTTTAAAAATTTACAGCAAAAAATGCATTCAATATGTACTTAAAAATGTAGTCTTAAAAAATATAAATACCATAACATTGTATCTAAAAAATAATTCATTGTGTACTTGTAAATGCTATCATTAAAATGAATTCATTGTGGACATGAAAATGGAAAAAATTATATTATTCATCAAAAATGAATGTATTGAATATGATGAAAAATTATATCATTCATAAAAAGTTTAGCAAAATTAATATGATTTCATAAAATAAATTTGATGAATATAAATCAACAATGTAAATATTAAATCAAACAAAAAATAAAGACTAAATGTTTTGTAAAAATATATTGATTTCAAAATAGAATAAATCCACCAAAATGTTATAACATCATCAAATGAAATAATGAAACATTAATACTAACTAACCTAATGGAATGGATAATTTGAAATATAATTTGAATAATTATATGTATAGTAATATCATTACAAAAAATTAATATGAAAATTAAAATACAAAAAATTTAATAGCAGAGATAATGTATGTAGAGAATGTATGAAAAATAATATACATTTTTATGACAAAAGAATTAATATCATTGCTAAATCTATCATAGATAGATATAGTAACATGATGATTGGAGTCTTGGTCGGAGTTGTGGATGGAGGATGAGACTAAGGAGGAGTTAGTGGATCTCATGGGAGTTAGAGGAGGTTATGTTCGGGGTGATGATGATAGAGTTAGAGTCTTCACTAGAGACAGATAATAAGAAAGAGGTTGATAGGGGATTCTTATAGGGATAGGGAGATGGTGGCGATGGTAGAGTATCCAGAGGTGGATGAGGAGACGGTAGTTGAGGCAGGAGAGCGTGCTCAAGGAAGAGGTATGAACTCCAGGTGGATATGTTGTATCTGATAAGATGGTGGAATCGAATTTGGGGAAATGTGTAAGGAAATTTGATTTGGAGGGAAAAGAATTAAGGAGGGGAGGGAATATGTGAAGAAAAGAAATTCATATTGTATTTATATAATAGAATATTTTCTCTCACATTATCCATCCAAAACAATTTCAATAATTCCAGACAAACCATAAAACCATATAAAAATATTCAAATTTTCATAATAAGTAACTAAATTTAGTAGAATATCCAATGATTTAGAGGAATAATAAGAAAATCAAAGAAATCACACTAAAAAATACATCCATCTGCATATTATAAAAATTATAAGAATAATTGGGTATAATATTCATGCATTTAAGCCAAATTCATTTGGAAATAATTAACATTTAATGATTTATTTTAATTTCATCCTTTAATATATACACTTCAGCTATGCATGATTCTTATCTAACACATATTTATATTCAAATTCATGGGAATCCCATAACTCTATCAATTAACTATTACATGAAATTACATCACAATTTATAAGATTATTTAAACAATGATCCATATTTATTTAAACCATAAACAATTTCCAATAGATTATATTTAAAATTCTTACCTAGTGAAATTTATATCTTTACTATTAATTATTTATTATCATCCCATGAAACTTGACATCCTATCACTTCATATTCATTTCATATTCTATGAAGCAATATATAGTAAATGTATTCTCTATAGATTTCATCATAGATATAACATTCTAATTTTTTAATCATCCAACCATTAAACAATTGAAACACATTAAAATAGATCCCACTAACTAGTTTCATATTTATTATTTCTCTTTAGTGCAGAACCCTCATCATTCATGTATAATTATCACATGTTAAATTATCTCATCAAAATATTGCATCTATATTATTCAAGAATACCATTGATTATTATATTTTAAGATTTTGAAAATATGTCAAGTCATTCCCCAATTAAATCCTATAATAAATGCATACATTCATTGAAAATGATCATTTAACACTCTAGGGGATCACATAAATAGGAAAAATAATGCCCTTATAAATATTTTAGATTAATGAGGGTTAAATAATAGATATTTATAAGGTTTATGACTCATATTAATTCATAGAATTATTTAATCTACTTTATTTTAATATTTAACTTTAATTAATCATTATAAATTAACATACATCGATAATAGGAATAATAATATTAATAGATAACATAAAACACACACAAACACAAACATATACATATGAATATATGTAAAAATATACAAAAAATAAAATTTTTACCCATTTGTTATTATTATTTAGTTCATCTTTCATAGGGGACTGTGTAGAAATAAAAATCAATACTATAATATTATATATGATAATAGAAAACATTAAAAATAACCAACCTCATGAGAAGCTCCATGAAATGACATAAAAAATAGGCAGAGAAAGAGAAAGTATGAGTAGGTCATACGAATCATTATAAGACATCAAATTTCTGGAAGACGTATTTCAAAATATGAATGGAATGGATGTATTCTTCCAATTTTGTGGGAAGAAATAATAACTCATATGAAGGAGGTGACTTTTTATAATAGACCAAATTGGAACCATTCCATGGATTTTCATGATATTTAAAAAATTATTCATTTATAAGTTCATGTTAATCTACAAATTACTTATTTCCCTCACTTTAACCATTTTAATAGACAGAAGGTAATTAAATAAAACATATCATTTATAATGTTCATAAATCAATTAAAATCCTATGGTTTTTGTTATTATTCCCATTCAATTTATTAAATCATGATGTAAAAAGAATTTTAATTTCTTGTTCAAAAGATAACTACATTAAATAGGGTTTCTCTATGTATAATAAAGTTCTAACTACACTTATAGAGACTAATAGTTCCCTTTCACAATAATTGGTGTACTCATAGACTGGATGATATTTATACATATTCTAGGTTGTTAAACTAGTGTGGGAAACGAACTACCCATGCATTCTAGAAAAAATATAACCATATAAAAGGCTCAATATCATGATATTTTATCTAAAAGTATATGATATTACTGTAATGAGATTCAATATTTAACATAATTTGATATACCATATTGTTATCCTTGTTCAAATCTCACACAAGATTCCCAAATATGAGCTAGGATCAAAGCGCATGCTAGACACCCTTACATGATGTTGGGAGATTTCATTAACCAGTGGACCAAACAATGATAGACTTACAGGATAATGGTATTTTTAAGACATTTCAGAATATAGGGTATCTATATGATATGTATTATGTACCATTACATAGTGAGGGATTTTTGAGTAATGGTCAACATTATAAAAAAAGACCCTCATAAAAGTTAGAAAGTAACATATGTGAAAATGACTTATCCGAAATAATAAAAAAAACTATGGAATATACTATATTAATCAATGAATTTGATATTAAAAAAATTATAAAATTTATATATTAATGTAATGGAAACAAGAATATTAAAAATACATTCTATATTTTCTATATTACATTTTCATGATTCATAATCACTTTTGAAAATTACAAAACCACAAAAATATTTAATGAAATAAATAATTTGAAAAAATTTAATGACTAGGGAAACACCCCCTTGACACCAGAACTCCATAAAATGAAAAAAAGGAATGGGGATAAATTTGAGACATTATATCTATATACACCCATGTAGAACCATGTTGTATAGGGATCTAGTGGATCACTAATGGATGGAATACAAGAGTCATGAAATCAATGACTATGTGTTAGGATGACCGATATTAAAATAAGTAAAGGATGATATATAACTTTTAAATAGTGTAATGAAACAACTACATATATTATTATAGAAGTTGGATGATATCACAAGGCACATTGTCAATATACTGTTAAATACATCTTGAAATAATGATGTTATAAGTGTCAATAATGATCATCTTATCATGTCTTCATATTTCCTAGTTATATGGGAGGATATAATCCATGACTATAAATAAATAAATTTGTGAGACTTTTTAGTAACCATTTTTTAATTGTAAATATTTTTTTTCTTATTTCATATATATATATATATAATACAATAGTCTATAAAAGGAATTGAACACTGAGAAACAATTGGGAACTACAAAAAACCCTTAAATAGATTGGTTGTCTAAGAAGTCCATCCAAACCATAGAGGACATGTTGATGAAATTATTACTTGTTTTACAGGTTATATAGGACTAGTACCTACCTCTAGTATATAATTTATAAAATTAAAATGACTATTCATGGATAAAAAATTTTAACTAATGTTTCATGTATTGATAAAGATTTCATTCTGCAAACTGGTTAGATAATGACAGAGAAATGAGTATACATTTTCCATAAGTCATTGAGGAAATAAAAATGATCATGTGAACTATCAAAAATTATTTCAAAACATCTAATAGTATAAATAATTTATATTTTCAGGAATAGACCTAGGTAAAATATAAATCAATAAACTAAATCAATTTTGACATGGAAAATGGAATTTCCATTCACTATGGGCTTGTGAATAGGTCCAATGCGTTAGGAAATGATCCACAATGAATGTATTTTCCATTATAATTTCCAAAAATAAATGTTTATTATTTTAGTAAAAAACTTTTGGTGTTACATTAAAATCATTAATATAAAAATTCCATTTGGAATAAAATAAATGTTGACTAAAATAGAAAATCAAAAAACAAACCATCTCATTATAATTGAGGGTACACATATCCCACCTGTTACCACTATCTCCGTAGGGCGTAATATCATGGACCACCATTCCCTCATAGTTATGATTTTTCATTTTCATAGATCATATAAAATAAATTATCCATATACATGAAGGCATATGATTGGTTTGAGATACATTTGACCACTGGGATCTCAACAAACCATTATTTATGATATCAATAAACATAAACTGAATCTTCTTCATTTTAAATAAAACAAGTTATATTAATCAATTTAAAATTCATAACAAATCCTTTATATAGAAAGTTTAAACTATTCATGAATATGTATTTCTCTCAAATTGGAATGAATAAACCACTTTATTATCACAATAACGTTTAAATAATTTCCAAAAAAAATCATATTGGTTATATTCCATAAAATTTGTTTGATTTAAGTTCATGGATTACAACAAATGTCAGAAAAATATTGATCTTTATGTGGATATGTCCATAGATATAAGTATTATGAGGAATATGTGTTCATCGTTATTAACATAGTCCCGACCCATGCCAAATTTTGTATCATTTTCATGCTCAATCCATTGTTATGATGTGATAATAGATGCCTAATATGCTTAATGTGGAAAACATAACTAACTACACAAGATCACATGTTCTTTAACAAAATCAATCAATAGGAAATCTTGAATCCCTAATCAGTTTCATCGACCATCATTCAACAATACCTTAATAATGTTTCAAAAATTCCATTTAATTTCAAAATTAAACATTATATGGTATATAAAAAACATTATAAATTCATAAATTTATTTTATTTAAAATACATAAATCATTTCATCTCATCATTTCTCAGAAATCATCATCATTTTCATTCCTAAAATAAATATTTCCATTTAATTCCCCATTCATGAAATGAACCATTTATTTGAAATTATAAAATCAAAAATGATTAGTACAATCCATAAAAATTGAAAATATTTATGAAATAACTCAATTAATTCTTTCAGAATCAATTAGTATTTCATTGTAAAATAAAATAAATAAATTATGATTTCAAATGATTGCAATTTAATTATGAGACCACCCACCATAATTTTTGTATAACCAATCTAAAATAAAGTTATCCATAATTATAGGGATGAACTATAATCAATCACTATTCAGACAACAATAAATAATTCCACAATATATCATTATGAAACACAACTCTATCATGTTAAAAACAATAGATATAACATCAATATCCCTAATAAAATGATAAAATCAATACATGATGGGTGGAAGTTAAGGGAATATAAATAATGAAAATAATCAAGATCATAACATTTAAAATATTATCCAAAACCCAACTAATAGTTAAAAATGACCAAAAAGTGGCATGAATTCTTGAATATCTCAAATTAGTGTCTCTTTGATTGAGAGAATATTCAACAAAAGAAGAAAGATGATATTCAGATGAGTATCTGGTGTGGAAAAATATATTTATAATAGTTTTTCAGTGTTAGTTAGTTTGGGTGCATAGTTTTCAAAACTATTCAACCATTTGTGGATAAAATGCAAAGACAAATGGTTTTAATACATGGTATGAAAGAGAATACGCTAACCATGAAAAACACATCAACCTATATTTTTTTGTTTTAATTCGAGGAAGCATGTTTTTGAGAAAATGTCTTTCAAACAATTAATCCTCATTCATAACTCCGAAAGGTGAATTATTGATTAATTAGTTGACCAAGACCACATTTCTTAATAGTGTTTAAATATATCATAGTCCCCAAACCACTAAAAACATCCCAATATCACCCTAAATGAAATAATAAATGATAAAATGTAATTATGGTAAAAAGAATATGATATAATTACTGGAATGTGGACGTTGGTATGTCATAATTATTGTCACTATAAATTGTTTCCACCACTAGAATTTAAAATTAAAAATTATACTTAAAATTTAGGTGATACAAATTATTTCTCATTACTACTTAACATTCAAATTTATATTTATAATTAATACTTTGATTCTATAGAACCCAGATAAATGGGATATAGTTACCATAGAGAACCATAAATTAAGAGTCAACAATATGAACCAACTATATATCAAATTCTAATAATGTGTCACATCATGGTACTCCCATTCCAATAAATTATATGGTTCTGAAAGAATCATCCTGCATTGTGATACATGATGAATTTCAGGGATCAATGTAATATGAGGTGGTAAATCCAAATGGAAATGAACCTACCACTCCCCTAAACAATATAAAACATTACCATGTATACCAGTGCCAATATTCCCCATTTATTATGAAATTAGGGACCCCACCATAGATATAAATTAAAACACATTCAACAAAAAATAGATATAAATTACATTGATGGAAATTCTCACAAGATTTATACATTCTATATGACTTCAACGATGCTAGTGGAAACATTTGGATCATCACCATAATATCCTAGACTAAACATGGTCACAGAAGAGAGTCATCATCGATCATTAACCAACTATGTGGTGATTTAATAGGCCAACCATTGAAGTTTTTTAAGGTTCCCATTTTAATGGAAAAATTATTGGTATTATTATAGGAAAAATCATGAAATAAAAAATGAAAATTACATGACCCTCAAAAGTCAAGGATCTAAGAAAATAGCATGTCATCCAGATTTGGGTAAATTAGTCTATTTTAGTATTTTTTATTATGAAGGTACACCATGCATAACATAACATATGAAACCTTAAGAAGGTTGATACTACCAAAAAACATGATTTGAATTAGGGACCACTATTATCAGAAATGGTAGATCGATGTACATGAAACATGATAGTCTCTTACTTGTTTAGATTTTCTAGATAATGAATATTGGTGGTTTCATGAATATGACTAAATTTGGCCATTTTTCTCAATCAATTAATCAAAAACTAAATACAAACCATTCCTAAAGTACTTCAAGTAAACCCATTAATAAATTACATTATAAGTTCATCCCACATTCTATTTTGTATATGTTTTTTTTGTTGAAACGATAAAGTATCTAAGGATTCATATTATTCTTTTTAAATGAATTAATATTGAAACCAAATTGTAATTTTATCATTTTATACCTCGACACTAGAATAAACTGCATATATAAGAAAACTACTTCTTTGGTGATAGGTGTACCAACCACTATGAATTATAAAAAAAACCCACATCTAATTCTTCCCTAAGGGAAACAAAACTAGATAATAGTCTCTAAGGAAAAATATGTGATGTGTAGATATTTACGATCCACTGATGATATTTCAACCATATAATGATTTTATAATTACTTGTAATACATTATAAATCTAATTTTAATTAATAACCATGTAACAAAAATATTATTTCAACTATTTTTTGTAAAATCTCAATATCATCATCTTGTATTTATAAATTTATATGAGAAAACACATCCATGAGATTTTGATACAATGATGATTCCTTTATGTCCCCTGATTGGAGCTTCATGTTTGGTGCATCAATTTTTTTGACCATTGTAGGGATGTATGTGTGGTCAAAATCAATATAATGAAAGTTCTCCAGTCATCACCTATGATGGATATTAATTTTTTTGTGAGATTTTATGACTCAACCACATGTGATCATTTTAAATTGTAAAACATTTTCCATGAATTAAGTTTCTCCAACTATTAAGAGAATGAATCAAATATTAGTGTCTAATATCATGTTTGGGATAGTTATTTCCGCGAGCCTAAATATTATATGATCCAAACTACACAACATGATCACACTATATGGGAATGTTGATAAATTGAATTCCATAAGCATCATAATGGTCTATGTATCCCATCGAATCCATTAGAAAATTCTAAAAAATGATCCAAAATAAATGTTTTTTTCAAAATATTGAAGGAAATAATAAATTTTGAATCACACATAAAATTCACTTCATTTTGAGCGATATATGTCAATGGAGAAGACATAGTGTAAATTTCTGTAATGAACATGTAGTGTTACCCTACTCATCACAAAAATCTATAAATATCAAATTCATTCATTTGTTCTTCTCAAGACATGAAGACTTTCACTATTTTAGGATCAAATAAGATACCATGTTTTGAGACCATGTACCCCAATTATATAAACTCTCTAATATATAATTATAATTAATATGGATTTACATAATGTCAATGATTCCCAAATATGTCTAAAAACACACTCAAATGAATCACAAAATGTTGTTTTTAGTTTTATGTAAAACAATTAGTCATCCATAAATTCCTCTAAAAATAGTTATGAAATTGTAAGACAAATATGTTCATCAGTTACACAAAAATATAAGGAGTTTTGGTCATAAAAAATTAATAAAAATATATTCACCGTGGTTATGCATTATCCTCAAAGTAGTCTATATCATAAATCGTCCCCCAGGGCCTGTGTTGTGACTACCCAAATCCCACCTTCCATAGGCAATGCCAAAAGAGTAGCACCAAAAATGAATATCCAAAAAGGTAAGGAATTTTTTGTTTAAAACTGTACTCACACACAAAGAACAAATTACAGAAAGGTAAAAACTAGGTAAACCACAACCTTCACAAGGCAACTATTATGAATACAATAAAAACTGAAAGTAAATGTGAAAGAATACAAACCCAACAAATGAAAACATAAAACAAAGAAAGTACAAGGAATATGATCAGTCATATGATAAATACCCCAACTGAAGGGTAAGTGTAGAGTAGAAACGAAAGCAATAAAAGTATGTCCAACTTTCCTGATCTCATTGGGCACTGCCTGGTCTTATGCTTCTGTGTCCTCTTTAAGGCATCATTCCTCTAAAAAGACACAACACGTGTGGGTGTAGCCTATACAGGGGTGAGTAACACAATACTAAGTAGGTAACCCAATCCACAATGGAAACAACACAAAGAAAAACCATAAAGCATGATATTTTACACATGGTACAAATAAAGTAATGAATGTATGATTATCAATCGTAGAGATAATTTATCTTATACAATTATGGGACTCATCCCTAATGATTAACTGAGGACATCTGTTCTGATAAACCACTTTGGTCACTGAAATGGAGGGGTAATGAGGTTACATGTCTGGAAGACCACTTAGGTCGACCATCAGGCAGACCACTGAGGTTTTTCATATGGAAGACCACTGAGGTCTTCCATTTGGAAGACCACTGAGGTCCCCTTTTTGGAAGACCATAGAGGTCGGTTTTATGGATGACCACATAGCTCGCTCGTCTGGCTGACCACTGAGGTTACTCGTTTGGAAGACCACGAGTTCTCTCATGTGGCTGACCACTGAGGTCACTTATCTGGTTTACCACTAAGGTCTCTCATCTGGGGGACCACTGAGGTCTCTCATCTGGATGAACACTAAGTTCTCTCCACTTTGGAACCACTAGGGTGAGCTTTTAATATCCTTAGAGTCACAACCAGACATAGGATTCACACTCTCTAGAATGCTTGATTTTAGGAGAATCTACTCTGCAATCCCTAGTCATAACCTGACTATCATGGATTCAAACGCAGAGTACTCCCAATGAACAACCTTATCGAGAGGGTCATGATTCTGCAGACAATACATCAACCAGATCCCTGATCTGAGAGTTATTGGAATATAACTAAATAAGGATGGGTTGCATCTCGACCCTGTCTGACTTGGTCGTACCGACCGAACAAACCCTGATTGGGGGTCTCGTATGACCTGACCCATTCTGGCTGATTCGACCCATCTTGGATCAGCATGGTCAAACAAATTCTGACCTGACCCTATGGCCAGGCCTGTCGGCCTTGCTGGATTGAGATCAGTTTGACCATGGTTCTAGCCTACTGGGTCACCCAATGACATATTTCATTAGGCCCGACCCACCCTGGCGGGCCTGTTCAATCGAATGCTCAGACCGCCCAGTGGCTCGGTTCACCCTGTCAGCCCAGCATGCAATGGAGGGCTGACTCCTCTGCACCATAGGACACCCAGCGGTCTGGCTTATGACCCCGACCTAGCCTGAATGGCGGGCTTGTTTCCCTCTCTAGCGATGATGTCCATCCTATTTACACCAAACGTAGATGGTTGAGGACGACCACCTTATTCATAGATGTAGACCCAAATGGACCATGTGCCTCTTGCACAACACGTCCTTTATCGGCGTGTTTCCCTTTAAATGCGGTTGGTTGAGATTGACTGTCTCCTTTAGCACACAGTACCATAGTGACCACATGCCCTACATCGTGTGGCCTGCATCGGCGTATCGCCCCTCGAATTCGTTTCCCAAATGTTGTTGACCTACTGCCACCCCAACTAGCTGCAATCACTGCCGACCCAACGCACCATTAGGGTATGCTACCTCCCACCCAAGACCACTGATGTGGGTCGCCGATAGTGTCTTCCTCAGGCTAACTTGTCCTCTACCGTGGCTTGATTCTTGAACAATTTGCACTCTCAAACATCTCGGGTCACCGCCATACCTTTTACGACCTCTAGTTCACCTCATCATTTGTTCAAGGGTTCAATCATGAAGAACTACCAACACCAAAATAGAACAAACTAGCATTTTTTCTTGTCAGCTTAGATTTTTTCTGGTTAGCAGAAATATAAATCATATACAATTATAAATCACTATGATTTAATATCTCATTTTTATCCCACATATTTAGCCATCCCACATGAATTCTCGAACTACATGTTAACATGTTTGTGAGATAACTCGTGTTTGTAGTTTAAAATAAATATTGGTAAAAAGAAAAAATTTACATAGAATATAACCCCTACCTGGTTTGAGTTAGATCATAGGAAGAATCTGTCACTGAAGGTGGTCTATCAATGAAGGCCATCGATCTTTCATTGAGCGAGAGATCTCTCGAAGAGGAGGGGGAGTGCTCCATGTTATAGATGATCTTCATTCATTGTTCATCAATGGTGATCCTCCAGTGGTTTAGAGTGTTTCCCCCCATGTGTCAATGATGCATCCCTTAGTTACAACAATTAATTGGGAAACACCTTTCCTTTATTACTGTAATTTAGTGTTGTTATGCTATTTCATTAGTTAAACAACATTTTGGTGTTGTTTCATTAAAATTCCATTTATCATCAACAATTTTTAATATTGAAAATAAAATAAAATAATCACATTTTTTATATTTTAATTTTTCATAAAAAGCCTAAAAACTATCTTTCATCCTTGACCCATGATAGTTGAGGTTAAGATTTTCCTAAAGGAAACACACCATCACCAGCTACATGGTTCTGTCCGATTTCCAATCTAAATTATTGTTTAATATTTGTAAGTATTTTAAAATAAAATAATTATTACATAATTATTTTATTTATGGCCAAAACTACGTTCAAGTACTGGATTGTACTGGCCAAAATTAGACCCTTTTAGGGGAATCCTAGTGCTATGATGTCAACGATTCCCTTGGATTTGTAATCTGGGAACCAGTTTAATATATTTAAATACTTGGTCACATGTTTGTTTAATAAAACGAAAAATAGTTAAAAATCATTTATGGGCACTCCGGGCCTCAGAATCATGTGTCGTCTAAGCTCCGGGTCTTAGAATAATCCCATTTAATTTGAAACAAATCATGGAATTCTAGGGTCTTACATTATCCCCACCACATGGATTTACATCCTTGGAAGCCAAAAAGGGTAATCAAACAGAAAGGGGTACTAAGCCTGAATATAATCCTCCCTCTCCAATGTTCTATCCTAGAGATTCTTGTACTTCCAACGAATGTGAACCATATGAATCGACCATCCATGAAGGACGATATCCTATCGATCTGCTATCCCCACCAGGTACTCCATGAATTTCACCCCTTTTTCAATCTCCAGCTCGTCATGGTCAATGACATGAGTAGGGTCATGCACATATCTCCTCAGCAATGATACGTGGAAGATGTCATACATCCTCTCTGAATGTGGTGATGGATCCAAGTTGTATGCCAACACACCAACTCTAAATAGTCTCTAGAAATGTACGATGAACCTCCGAGATGACCTTCCACCATAGAAATAATATATATATCTTGCATCATGGGGAGACCCATAAGAATATGTGGTCCTGCTCCTCCAACACTAAGGGTTTCTATCTCCTATCAGTCTGGGACTTCTGTCAGATATGTTCATTCTTTATCCACTTTTAGAAGACCTACACCTTCTCAATGATAGCTTGTATTATATCTAGACCCATGATTGCTTACTCTCCTAGGTTTGACTAGCTTAATGGTGAACTAAATGGAAATCTATACAGTTCCTCAAATGGTGCCATACCGATTGTGTAGTGATATCTGTTGTTGTAAGAAAAATCCACCAGTAGTAGCTGGTCCTCCAAACCACAATAAAAATAAAGGAAAAAAATAACATATCATGTTTTCTATTGTTTGATTTGCCCACTCTGTATGACCATTAGACTTTGGGTGAAAGGCTATGCTCAATTTCAGCTGTGTCCCAAATGCCTCCTGCAATCCCTTCCACAACTATGATGTATATTGTGCATCACGATCTAGGACTACCATAGATGGCACTCTCTGGAGTCGAACTATCTATTACATGTAGAGGTGTCCCAAGCTCCCTACCAAACCCTTCAATCGAAAGTGTTGGAAGTGGACCAACATGGTGAGTTGGTCTATGATCCCCTATATGGTAATGTGCTCCCTAGATGTACATGGTATGCCCTTTACAAAGTCTATCTATATCCTATCCATCTTCCACTCTGGTATCTCGAGGGGTTGTATCAAACCTACTAGAACCTATTTCTCAAACTTCACTTACTGACAAGTTCGGTGTCTTGAGACAAACTATGCCACTGCCTTCTTCGTTCCCAACCACCAGTACTGACGTCAGAGGTCTTGGTAAATCATTTCCAAAACTGGATATACCGCCAAAGGGGATCTATGGAACACTCTTTACACAACTTCCCATAATGAAACTAGTACAATGGTCTATCCTATGAAAAGAATGACGTGATCCCCACCTTTCGAATATCTATCAGGGGACTACCCTCTGGATATCTGGGTAATAGCAGTCTCATGGCTGGAATCTCCATGTTGTGCCACCCTAACTCACTATAATATTGGAGGGTCAACTAATATTGACTGAAGAAAATATTTCTCCTCTATATCCATAAAGATTATCTGAATCGATTGCAACTGCTATTCGGCCTCATTTAGTAGCTGTGAAGTCAATCTCTTGATGAGATAATCTTCCAACATGGTCTCCTTCCCAAGATTATAGAATATCATGATGACATTGTATTGTAGATAATCTAGCCAAAATATATGTCTCAAATTCAGATCCTTGTGAAAAAATATATACCTGAGACACTTGTGGACAGAGTATATCATGAATCATTTCCCCAAAAGGTACTGTCACTACATCTTTAGTGCAAAGACAACCACTGTCAACTATTGTTCATGAGTCACCATGTTATACTCATGCGGTATCAAATATTTTGAGCCATATGCCATCACTACAAGCCCTACATCAGGACACAACCAAGCCCAGTTCTATATGTGTCACAATACACCACATATTTGGCGCCCTGCTTTGGAAACCGCAAGATAAGAGCACTCGTCAAGCTCTACCTTCGGTGATGAAAGAACTACTAACATCCTTCATTCCACACAAACTATTTTACCTTCTTCATCAAAGATTTCATCGGTGCTGATACACTGGAGAAGTCATGTACAAACCTCCAATAGTACCCATCCAACCCGAGGAAACTCAGCACCACAATAACGGTATATTGTGGTTCCCATGCAAACACCACCTTGAATGTTTCTGAATCCATCACAACTCCAGCATATTATATTACATGTCAAGAATAATTGACATTTCTTATCTAGAACTAAAAATTTGAGAGATTTTCGTAATGGTGGTTCTCCAAGAGTGTGTGTAACACCCTGAGCTCCAACAATACGCTTTTCATTCAATAATGCAATAGCTTGCATTGTATGCAACTTCGAGTTCTAAAACACCGTGACTAATCAAAGTAGCCGTTATGAATAGTAATAACCACTTTTTAAAATTATAGAAATTTTATATTTCAAAATGGACTTCATTTTTGGATTCGGAATATCGAAATTCGCCTATGTTGTAATTTTGGTATTTTTCTGAGAACTTGTAATTTTTTATTAATAATTAAAAATACTTAAAAACAACTTTTTTAATAAAACTAATTTATAGTGATAAATTATACTATTTAGTGGTTTTAAAGTATAATTAGAATATATTTTTACCATTTTATCCAATGGTCATCATTAGAATTAATTTAACATTGAAATTGGACATAAACAATTGCCAATCTTTTGATATAAATTGTTTCTTAAAAACACGCTATTTGTTGTGACAGCGGGAATTAATTATAAAATTAATTAATGCAACTTATATGTTTGGAATTTTTTAAAATATAAATCATTTTTGAATTCGGAATATCAATTATAGCATGGGGTGAAATTTTGTCATTATTCTGAAAAACATCAATTTTTGATGAATAGTGAAACCACTAAGTGGTAGTTAAATAACTGATTTTTCGTTTAAATGAAATATTACCACATCTGTGATTTTATTTTCAAAAATCCGACATACATGGTTGCCATTAAGCAGTAAAATGTGGTTCAATGAGATTAAAATATTTTTTGGTGAATAGTAACTTTTAAGTTCTTAATCGGGATTAGAGGTAATTAGTGTAGTTTAAGGTAAAAATAATGTTTTAATAATATGAGATGAGCTTGAAACATGTCCTAACCTCATTGGATGTGTCATTGACGACCAAAAAAATCCATGGGTCAACTTGGGGACCCCATGGAGCCACTTTAGTTAGAAAATGACATAAATACCTTTTATTTAATGTTAAAGGAAAAAATGACACAAACATGAAATGTTTTACTAAAAAAAATTTTACATGGGGTTATACAAGTCATATTTTTGACTATAAATAGTCATTAGAAAGATAAAAATATTTCCTACCTCATATTTGTTTTTTTATAATTTTTAGACATTAAAGAAATTAAATTATTTATGACATCATGATGATGCAGCGATGACCTCAATATTTAACGATTTAAATAAAATAAAAAGATAATGTGAAATCCAAGGCATACACTTGTCAAAAACCTATTGGATGAGTGTATTTAGAACCCTTATCACCTTATCCTAGAATTATATAGGTGTGGGACCTCTAATATCTGAAACTCATTTTATAATAAAGTGACTTTTCTTTACTTTCCAAGAGTGCCCCTCCTCTCCACTTATAAAAGGCCCACACCTCTACCACCTCATTCACACTTTCAAGCCATTTGGATCTTCCAAACTCTGCCCAAATACACTCCCAACATCCCCCGGTTACTCCTAGAAGCCTCACTTTGGGCAGAACTCTTCCCAAGGAAGCCTTTGGCTCAAATCAAAAAGAGTTACCCGATTTTGAGGTAATGTCTTCTCTAATGTTGTTTTGTTATATTTTTATTCTCCAACCCCCTAAACTCTTTTTATTCATTTCTTTTGTAACAACACCATTATCCTAAATATACTAGGATGTTTTTATAAGAAGGAATCGAGCTACACTTATACACACCAACATCTAATGGTTAATGAACATACAGTTTCTGTGGTTGGTGAATTTCTGCCTCACGAAGCGATGATTGTTCAACACACATATAACACCTTCAAAGGTGGCCATTAATATGTCAATATATTTATATAGGAAATATAATATGGTTATGTTTTACTTATGCTTCAGTATTTCTCATTTATGGCATACTTTATTGTTTCCATTATGGATAAACGCGATATTTTCATTTTAGGAAGTGCGGACTACCGCCCCCTCAAAGTGATTTGAATCGGTAATACCATATGTGGGATTTATAAAGGATGGTTTAAATGATATTATATATGATGTTATACTGGAATTATAATATAACTTTATATATAATTATTATTTCATTCCATTAAATACGAAATAGAAATGAAAGTAGTGTTCATGCGTACGTACGGCTTACCGTCTCCATGAACGGTGCATTTCATTTCATTCCATTAAATACGAAATAGAAATGAAAGTAGTGTTGGGCGTGGACCCATCATGGCCTGTAATTAGTCGAGCAGTCTCAGAATTAGTTATTTTGTTTTCAGAAGCTTGCATAATGTTTTCAAAAAAACACTGGAGTATATTTGAGCAATTTTAAACATAAGTATCTTCTAAAAAAATTACATCGGTAGGTCTCATGAGACAACTAGACGTGGAATTGGCCGAGGCCCTTTCCCAATTTGATTTATGGTTTTGGCCGAGGCCTTAATCATTTTAGACGTCTTGGCCGAGGCCTTGACAAAATGTTTCAGAATGTCTGGCATTATACATTCCCTTATTATGAAAGTGGTTATTGATATTGCATGTGATTATTCGACCAGTAGAATATACATGTGAAGAAGTAAATGGAATTATCTCATTTTACTTTTGCCATATTATGTTTATGTTCATGTTTAAAAGGCTTTTTTTTAGTTATACATTGCCTTAAATGATTATGTTTATTTATAAAAGCTTCCGTAATATTGTTATCCTTACTGAGCATCTGAGCTCACCCCTTTCAATGTTTTATTTTTCCCAGGATGTGAAGAAGTGTATTATGACTGACTTGCAAGAATAGTCAGTGATGATATGAGTGTGGACTAAGGAGCCCATGTTATTGTAGTTTTCATTTTTATGATGAAATGTAATGTTTACGAATGTATCTAGTGTTTACAAGGCTACTAAACTAATCGGTCTTTCCAGACTTGATATTTTGTGATCATGCCAATGTTACGAAGTAATGCACCGACTCGGGGTAGCTGGGGTCGGGGTGTTACAGTTGGTATCAGAGGCAGTTTAGTACTATCCTTGGAAGCTAGATTTAGATAAACTCTGATTAGAGAACATAGCCTGAAGATAGACTTTGAGGATTAGTATACAAGAACTTCCTAGAATTTTGGTATTATAGAGATGTTGTGAGTTTTCCGAGCAATACATCCCTGTCTGGATACGAGCAGGTAGAGGCGGCTCTGGCATAGATGTACCTAGGGGTAAAACCCGAAAACAGCGCTTTGAGCTAGACTCAAACGGGAACTGGTGCACGACAACGGGCCTTGCTGCACTCTTGGTTACGACACTCCCGGGGGATATGCTTAGGATAATTCTCATTTTCTTTACAGACCACTATGAAGGGTTATGATTATATACTTCCTCAAAGAAAACATTCCTTTTTATGATTATGGATTATATCCATAAATAGTTCAATTTATGTAAGTATGGAATTATGTATTTTAATTTATAAATTAATCTAGTTTATGCCATTGTTTAGAAATGGCGCCTAGTGGAAGGAATGTAAACTGTATCAATTCATGCACTCCGTGTAGGGATTTCCCTCCTGCTCAAGATAATTATTGTGGATCTGGAGATACAACTGGTGCTGATCAACTTATTACCGTACTAGGACAACTCACTCAGGTTATGAATAATAACCTTACTCGTATAGATCACCCTGATCCGCAACGTAGAGGATGAATGTTAAACCGCTTCATGAGGCAACAACCACCAATATTTAATGGGGGTACAAATCCGTTAGTAGCTGAGCAATGGATAAACTCCTTAGATAAAATATTCCACGCCTTGGGGAGTAGCGAAAGGGAGAAGGTTATCATGGCAGTTTACCGCCTCACTGGAGATGCCGATCAATGGTGGTCATTGATTCAAAATACAAAGGAAGATGATGACGTATCGAATATGGAATGGAGGGAGTTCAAAGAGATTTTCTTAGAAAAATACTTTCCTCATGACCATCGAGCAGATATGGAAAGGCAATTTCTGAGTCTGAGACAATAGGAGGATGAGAATGTCACAAAGTATGAGGCCAACTTTACAATGATGGTGTGGTATGCTCCAGATTATATACATAACCCAAGAGGTAAGATTGATCGTTTCTTCGATGGGATAAAACCATTTCTCCGTAGTGTTTTAGTATCACAATCTTTCTCAACATACAAAGATATTGTCTCATGTGCTATCAAGACAGAAAAGGAATTCTCTAAGTCTTATGACAACAAAGTAAAGAAAGAGAAGAAGAGAACGGTGGAACAAGAGACAGATAAAGGGAAAATGGGAAAGAAGGATTTTCCAATATGTGATAATTATGGGAAGAATCACCCTGGTACTTGCCTAAAAGGAATGGGAGTTTGTTATAAATGTGGAGAAAAAGGTCACCAGGAGCGTGATTGCAAGGGAATGAAAGAGGCTATCAATGTTGAATGCTACAATTGTAGTGAAATGGGGCATTATGCAAATGAATTTCCTAAGCATCAGGGAAACTTACCTCAGAAAAGGATAAGGGATCAAGGAAAATCTTATGCTGTTACTACAGTTGAAGCGGAATAATTAATGTATTGGTGCTTTTAGACTCATGGATTATATTCTGGTTATTAGAATAATGTGATATATATATAAGGATTGTAATGTAGTACTTGTTGTTTCAGTAAGGTTTTAATATGATGAAGTTAATCATATTTTTGTATGTGACAATAAGAGAAACTTTACTTTGTTTAGGGAATCTAATGTGACAATTGATTTTGGAATTTAAGGACCCTTTAGAGAAAGTCTGGACGAAGGTATTTTGGATAACTATAAAGGTTGGAATGGATTAAGTTGATCTTTGGATAGTATTGTTTAAGGTTAAAACATTTCTGAAGATTATTTTTGGAATATTATAATACCATAGTTTTTGGAAAAGGACAACCTGCAGGGTGGGGCATAACCCGTTGCGTCAGACAAAGTTGTAGGAATCAAACCCACAATCATAGTGTGACAGGCCTTTATTTCCTACCACTATCCTACAAGAAGTCCCTGGTTATTACAAAATAATTTTACTAATCTAAATGGTATGTGTTAACATTTGGATCCTTATACAATTAGGATAAGTATAATATTTTTGAGTTCTATTATCTTTTTGAGTGAAAGATGAGTTGAAGGTTGAAACTATAATTGTCAAGCATAAATATATATATACCTATCTCTTATTCAATGAATAAATTAAATCATAAACTTTAGTAAAGTGATATTAAAACAAAAAATGTGTTATCCTAATACCTTATGTCTTGTTGAACTGATGATATTTTAAATCAACAAAGATTGAAGACTTTGAGGCCCTCAATTTGACAGTTGATTGTGATTGATGACCTCAATCACTCCCTACAAATATTTATGTTTTTTCTCCCATTATATGTCTCTAATTTCCACCAATGTTCTCCTAATCGAGATCATAATTGGGTGGTGACTTTTTCATTTCCCATTCCCTATTATTAAGGCTAAATTTTATTAATCTTATTTCCGATGTGGGTTTTCCACAAAAGTATTTTATATTTTCAACCTTTTATTTTCCAAGAAAAATTTCAAATTGCGAGGACGCAATTTTTTGAAGGAGGGGAGAATGTAACACCCCGAGCTCCCACAATACACTTCTCATTCAATAATGCAATAGCTTGCATTGTACTCAACTTCAAGTTCTAAAACACCGCGACTAATCAGAGTAGCCATTATGAATAGTAATAACCAATTTTTAAAATTATAGAAATATTATATTTCAAAATGGACTTCATTTTTGGATTCGGAATATTGAAATTAGCCTATGTTGTATTTTTGGTATTTTTCTGAGAACTTCTAATTTTTTATGAACAGTTAAAAATACTTAAAAACAACTTTTTTAATCAAAATAATTTATAGTGATAAATTATACTATTTAGTGGTTTTAAAGTATAATTAGAATATATTTTTACCATTTTATCCAATGGTCTTCATTAGAATTAATTTAACATTGAAATTGGACATAAACAATTGCAAATCTTTTGATATAAATTGTTTCTTAAAAACACGCTATTTGTTGTGACAGCGGGAATTAATTATAAAATTAATTAATGAAACTTATATGTTTGGAATTTTGTAAAATAGACATCATTTTTGAATTCGGAATATCAATTATAGCTTAGGGTGAAATTTTGGCATTGTTCTGAAAAACTTCAATTTTTGATGAATAGTGAAACCACTAAGTTGTAGTTAAATAACTGATTTTTCGTTTAAATGAAATATTACCACTTCTGTGATTTGATTTTCAAAAATCCGACATACATGGTTTTCATTAGGAAATAAAATGTGGTTCAATGAGAATAAAATAATTTTTGGGGAATAGTAACTTTTAAGTTCTTAATCGCGATTAGAGGTAATTACTGTAGTTTAAGGTAAAAATAATGTTTTAATAATATGAGATGAGCTTGAAACTTGTCCAAACCTCATTGGATGTGTCATAGTCGACCAAGAAAATCCATGGGTCAACTTGGGGACCCCATGGAGACACTTTAGTTAGAAAATGACATAAATACCTTTTATTTAATGTTAAAGGAAAAAATGACACAAACATGAAATGTTTTACTAAAACAATTTTTACATGGGGTTATACAAGTCATAATTTTGACTATAAATATTCATTAGAAAGATAAAAATATTTCCTACCTCATATTAGTTTTTTTATAATTTTTTGACATTAAATAAAATAAATTATTTATGACATCATGATGATGCAGCGATGACCTCATTATTTAATGATTTAAATAAAATAAAAAGATAATGTTAAATCCAAGGCATAAAATTGTCAAAAACCTATTGGATGAGTAGATATAGAACCCTTATAACCTTAGCCTCTAATTATATAATTGTGGGACCTCTAATTTCCGAAAATCATTTTATAATAAAGTGACTTTTCTTTACTTTCCAAGAGTGCCCCTCCTCTCCACTTATAAAAGGCCCCCACCTCTACCACCTCATTCACACTTTCAAGCCATTTGGATCGGCCAAAATCTTCAAAAATACTCTCCCAACTTCCCCCTCTTACTCCTAGAAGCCTCACTTGGGGAAGAAATCTTCCCAAGGAAGCCTTTGGCTCAAATCAAAAAGAGTTACCCGATTTTTAGGTAATTTCTTCTCTAATGTTGTTTTGTTTTATTTTTCTTCTCCAACCCCCTAAACTCTTTTTATTCATTTATTTTGTAACACAACCAGTATACTAAATATACTAGGATGTTTTTATAAGAAGGATTCGAGCTAAACATACACACACCTACATAAAATGGTTAAAGAACATACGGTTTCTGTGGTTGGCGAATTTCTGCCTCACGAAGCGATGATTGTCCAACACTCATATAACACCTTCAAAGCTGGCCATTAAGATGTCACTATATTTATATAGGATATATAATATGTTTATCTTTTACTTATGCTTCTGTATTTCTCATTTATGGCATACCTTAATGTTTCCATTATGGGTAAACGCGATATTTTCATTTTAGACAGTGCGGACTACCGCCCCCTCAAAGTGATTTGAATCGTTAATACCATATGTGGGATGTATAAAGGATGGAGTAAATGATATTATATATGATTTTATACTGGAATTATAATATAACTTTATATATCATTATGATTTCATTCCATTAAATACGAAATAGAAATGAAAGTAGCGTTCATGCGTACGTACGGCTTATCGTCTCCATGAACGGTGCATTTCATTTCATATCTCTAAATGTTACGTAATATTATAAATGAATGTATGTACTATATATATATGATATATATGATATCTAAATCGTGAATATAATTCTGGATATAATGGATATTTCACCACATGAACAACTTGTAATTATAAGAAGTTTATTTTTGACTCAAGTACCAAAGATCGACAAAATGACCGTTATTAACTTAAATAATTACATAATGTTCATAACATGGTAATAAGTGATATAAAATAAATAATGAACATGAAAAAGGTTTTTAAGTAAATAGAAATTAACTCTAGTTTATTATTTAGGAGGTTAAAGAATGGTCGAGTCAGGACAAGACGCAAGGTAAGGGAACTTCTTAACCCAATTTCCATTCATTGGGTTAATCTCCTACTTTCAAATTATGTCATGATATTATTATGTCTTATTTTGTATTATTTATGTGTACCTATAGTGAATACACATAATAGATCTATTTTATTTTAAAAATGATCTTTTTAGGGACTTCGTCTCAATCTCCTTTCATTGAGACATATTTGGTTTTATACACAACATCCTTTTATACGGTGTATAAACCCCTTTGACTTTTACGTTTATTCAAAAGGAATCTTTTTTATATGATGCGTTTTACTAAAAAACAAAAAGGGAATGTTTTTCTTTCCGTACATATGCAGCGACAACAACTTCTCTGCCACCGTGACCATTATTTGAGTTTCGGATTCCTCTACAAGCCATCTTTTTTTAATGAAAAATAAATACAATGTTTTACTTTCTTTTATTTTGGTATTGAAAATGGTTTTTAAAGAGTTTTTATTATATCAATGTGTTGTATTGATATCTTGTTATTGAAATGTGGAAATGTTATGTTTCCTTTATGCATGTTTTATGTGATATGATTATGTTATGGTTTATGATATGTTTAAACCTATTCATATGAGGAATGTATTGTACTTAATAAGTGACGGGTGGAGCCCGCTATAGGTCCTCGATGCATCAGTAGGTCTCATGAGACAACTAGATGTGGAATTGGCCGAGGCCGTTTCCCAATTTGATTTATGGTTTTGGCCGAGGCCTTAATCATTTTAGACGTCTTGGCCGAGGCCTTGACAAAATGTTTTGGAATGTCTGGCATTATACATTCTGTCATTATGAAAGTGGTTATTGATATTGCATGTGATTATTCGACCAGTAGAATATCCATGTGATGAAGTAAATGGCATTATCTCATTTTACTTTTGCCATATTATGTTGATGTTCATGTTTAAAAGGCTTTTGTTTTAGTTATACATTGCATTAAATGTTTATGTTTATTTATGAAATCTTCCGCAATATTGTTATCCTTACCGAGCATCTGAGCTCACCCCTTTCAATGTTTTATTTTTCCCAGGATGTGAAGAAGTGTATTATGACTGACTTGCAAGAATAGTCAGTGAGGATATGAGTGTGGACTAAGGAGCCCATGTTATTGTAGTTTTCATTTTTATGATGTAATGTAATGTTTACGAATGTATCTAGTGTTTCCAAGGCTACTAAACTAATCGGTCTTTCGAGACTTGATCTTTTGTGATCATGCCAATGTTATGTAATAATGCACCGACTCTAGGTAACTGGGGTCGGGGCGTTACAGTGTGTCTAGAACCATCTTCAGGTGTATCATGTGCTCCTCCATGGATTCTAATACAGTAATATTTCATCAATGAAGACCACTACAACCTGGTCTATGTACGACTTCGAGATCATGTACATGAGTCCCATGAGCACGGTTGGGAAATTATTCAGGACAAATAGCATCACTAAGTACACATAGTGGCTGTATAAACATCTGAAAGTTGCCTTTGAGATGTATTCGTCTCATACTTGAAGCTGGTTATAGCCCAATCTAAGGTCTATCTTCATGAAATATCTTTCCCCCATTAGATGATCAAGAGGTCATCAATCCACGACAGATGATACTTGTTCTTCACTGTCACCTTGTTCAGGAGCAGGAAGTCCACACATAACCTCATGCTTCCATCTGACTTGGAAAAAAACATAAGGGATGCCCATGGAGAAACATTTGGTCTTAGGATACCCCTTCCTCTGCATGTATACCAACTATACCCTCTGCTACTTGAGCTTTTCAAGATCCATATAATATATGGGTATTGATTCAGTATTATATCTGGGTATATATCAATGGAAATGTCTACCCCTCTATAAGGATGTAGTCCTAGAACATCCAATATAAATATTACATAATACTCATCCACCACTGCTGGAGATTTTGAACTCATCATATTCACTACACGATGATAATTCTATCCATCTAATGAGTTATCTACTGCACCCTCCTACATGTGACTCCATTACACACTACAACATGTTGTTCTCTACGACAAAGTAAAAATGGTTCCCGTCTCCATGGAAACACTATATTGTTCACCTAAAATAGTTGATCTGAGCATGAATAGTGATAACCATCCCATACCCTATATGGAATCATAAGGCATCGAAACTTCTACTAGCAGATCCCTGCTGGAGCTATCACCTCTCACAGTAAGATCACACTGTTGGATCCACTTTGTGAATGTCAAATCCTCTCCTGCAAGAGTTTCTAATCGAAAAGATATATCCAACAGCTCGACTAGAATCTCTAAGATCTGAACAAGATTCATGTCATGGAAGGAATAACTTGAACCTATGTCTATTAAAACCATAGCTAGGGTGGAAAATACATAGAACATACCTCTAATTTTCTTAGGGATGTTGGGACCATAGGACTCAATTGCCTAAAGCTGAGCTCGCCACTATTCACCTGCTCATAGAGCACGTAGTGGACCTCCTGTGGGTGGTGGTGGTAGAACCTCATAGAAACTCCAACCCCGTGACACTCATCCCGCTTCCCTGTCACATCCACTTCATACAGGACCTCCCAATTATTGTCTCTTCTACTACCGTGGTGGTACCTCAAATATCTAATGATCTTCATTGCGGTTGGACATGCAGTCATGAGCAATGTGCATGTGCCCGCTACATTCATAGCAATATTTACTCCTGTGAAGACCCATTCTTCCTTGAGAGCCTCATAATGTGGACCCTGTGTCCTGGGGTGGTCTTCTGAATGGTCTGGCTCATTTGGGCCTATGTATCATCTGTCAGCTACCTTCTACCGATAACTCTACCACATGTCACCCGATGATATCTGCCATCATATGTTCCTACTCATTAAGGAATATCTCTACCATTAGAGCACTCTCCAGCACCCTAGACTATGTAGATATGTTGATGGAAATCATCAATGCCATAATCTACCATCTGAGTCCCTGTTCAACGGTATTGTCCCTAATTAAAGGGTCCCACACCATATCTATTGAGTAATGGGAGTGAAATGTGAACATTTAAGAGTACTCATTCACTATCAGGATGCCCTTATATAAGTGATGTAGCTTATATATGCACACTGTGCGTAGAGTCATAGGGAGAACTCCTCCCTGAAGAGTCTATAAATTTTAGAGAAGGTGAGGGTTTCCTCCTCAATAGTTTGGATGGTAAAAATCCACCATCTCCATGAAGATCCCTATGGAAGGCTTTCTTTTATAACCTCTATCTGGTCATGTGGTGCCCTCACGAGGAACAAAAATTGTATCACCACCTCTATCCAATACGCAGAGACTAAAGGATCTATCTCCCCTAATCCTAGGAGGCCTCTATCGCAAGAAATGGTGTAAGGAACTGACCTTACATGCATCCTCTACTAGTAGATCAAGTAGTAATTGCAAATCAATGGGTGGTGGTATCACTGGGAAACCAACAAAAGGTTCTATCTCAGGAAATGATACATGCACCAAAGCCTCGTCGATATTTATACAATCCTCATGATCACACACAGAAATAATGGATGGATATTTGTATGTAGGAATCCTAAAAGAGATCAAGATGAACCATAGTCAAATGATTATACATGGCAAGATGACTCTGACTCAAAAAGATCACGAGAAAACACTCAAAGATTCAGGCAACACATGCTTTCAGGTACCAAGTCAGAAAATGAAATTCACAGTCCTAGTGTATGGATATGTCGGCCACCACACCAACACTGGACTCCCTGGCCTAAAATCCAATCTTGAAGCAGTTGAAACTATTTCCAACATAAGTTCTTTTCATAGAACCAATCTCCCTTCGATACCACATTGTCGTGACCGGTCCCTGATGGCCTGTGTTGTGACTACCCCAAGCCCACATTCCATATGCATGGGGCTGAAGACTAGCACCTAATAAGAATATCCAAAAAGGGAAGACATTTTCCATTAAACCTTTACACACATACAATGCAGATTCTATGGAAAGGTAAACACTATGTAATCCAAAACTATAATAAGTAAACTACTGTGAGTACAATACAAACTGAAATTCAATGGGCCACAATAAAAACACAATAAAGAAAAACTACAAACAAAGAATTTAAAAGGTCTATGATAAGATTTATACTAAAAACTCCACCTGAAGGGTTATTGTAATGTAGGTGATGGAAGCCATAGAAGTATGTCCCACCTGCACGATCTCAATCGGCACCACATGGTCCTCATCTAATGAGTCCTCAATTATGTATTCTGTCATCATCATAGGTCATGACACTTGTGGAAGTATCCCATGTGTGGGTGAGTATAAAAATACTAGGTAGGGACACCAACAAACAATGGAAAGACCACAATGCATAACCTCAAAACAAGACATATCACACAAAGTAAAACTCATTGTATAGAATGTAAGATTGTCATTTATATTGCTGATTTATCTTACACTATAAAGGCACTCATCCATGATGAGTTACTCAGGACTTCTCATATAATGACCAATAAGGTAGCTCTTCTAGATGACCATTGAGGTTAATCATCTATCTGACCACTGGGGTCACTCGTCTGGCCGACCACTAAGGTCACTCGTCTGACAGACAACTACGGTCACTCATCTTGTGGACAACAGAGGTCACTCGTTTGGAAGACCACTAAGGTAGCACTTTTGGTAGACCACTAAGGCCACTATTTTGGTATACCACTGAGGTCTCTCGTCTAGCTAACCACTGAGGTCACTCCTGTGGTAGAACATAAAGATCACTCGTCTAGATTACCACTTTGGTTGCTCGTCTGGCTGACCACTGAGCTCGCTCATCTAGCAGACCACTGAGGATGCTCTTCTGGATGACCACTAAGGTCAGTATGTTTATGAAACACTACGTTAGTCTCATCATATCCTTCATGTAACATCCAATTGCAGGATTACATCTCTCTAGTGCACTTCATTATGGTATAATCTAATCCTCAAGCTAGTAGTCATAACCTCACTTGCACAGAATCTCATTAGTGTATTCCAAAAGGAATATCTCAATGTGAGGGTCTCGATGTTGTTGAAAGATCTTTAATTAGATGATTGGTCTTAGATATATTGGATTTTTAGAAAACATGAGAAAGTTTCCACTTTCCGTAGTCCAATATGGTGGGATAAACCTTATCAACCCGGCAAAAGGGTCCCACATGATCCAACCAATTCTGGGAGACCCAACCCATCCTGGTTGATCCTAGGAAAACCTAGTCTAGCATGGGATAGTGACCATGACTGGGGGCTTTGCTGGACTCGGCCTAGTTCAGCCTTGGTTCCAGCCCACTAGGTCACCCAACAACACAATTTCATCCATCCCAGCCCACACTGGAAGGCATGTTATGTCTGAAGATCAGTCCTCCTGGCTTCCTGGTTCACCACCCCTAACCGACATACAATAGTGGGTAGGAACCTATCCAACACTAGCCCCCCAATAGCCCAGCTCATGACCTCCCAACATGGACTGAATGGCGGGCCTGTTTCACTCTTCCAGGATGCTCGCTGGCCATCCATTTTGAACCACATAGAATCATGAATTGGCTGTGTTCCACCTACATACCATGACCCATGTCAGCATGCCACTTTTAAAAAGAGGTTGTATGATGCCAACCTCCTCCTTCTGAACGTGGTTCCACTTATACGGGTCACCCATTAAATGCGTTACCAAAATGGCGCTGCCCTGCCGTAACACTATGGCACCGGCTGGTCATGGCCTCTGGCAGCCTGCTACACCATTGAGGCCCATGTCCTCCTACATACATCCACCACTGCAGGTAACAAACACTAGTTGCCATCCCCAACACTATGCAGACGGTGTCCTTCACAGGACATTGGGTCCACTTCAATGGTTCAATTCTTGGACCATTCACACCCTCAATCGTCTCATGTCGCCACCATCCCTGCTACGACCTCGAGGTCTGCTCAACATAGGTTTGTGGGATTAGTTAGGAAGAAAACATAAAATCCAAAATGGAATAAACTCCCCATGGTTTGTGTCGGCTTAGATTTTTTTGCATTAGCAGAAACACAAATCATATACTATTATAAATCACTAATATTTGATATCCCCATTTTATCCCACATATTTAGCCATCCCGCATGAACATTAGAACCATAGGTTAATTTGTTTGTGATTTTACCTGCATTCTTCATTTAAAAGAATGAATGGGAAAATGGGATAATTAACATAAAATAAAAACCCCTACCTTTTTATAGTTCTACTACAGGAAGAATCCTTCATTAAAGGTGATCTGTGTACCTGGGTCATTGATCCATCGTGAAGGGATAGATCTCTCTAAGAGGAGGTGGAGTGATCGAAGTTGTTGGTGATCATCGTTCACTAACAGAGATCCTACAGTGGTTTATATTGTTTCTCCCCACATGTCAATGAAAATCCCCTAGGTTGCAACATTAATGGAGGAAACTCCTTTCTGTTACCTTTATGTTTTAGTGCCGTTATGATGATTCATTTATGAAACATCATTTTAGTTTTTTTGAATTAGAATGCAATATCGCTGCAACAATTTTGAATGATCAAAATAAAAAAAAATATGTTTGGTTTATTGTAATTTTTCTTTAAAATTAAAAAAAATAACATTCACCCTCGACCCGCAATGGTCGAGGTTATGCTTCACCTAAGCAAAGCATGTTCTCATGAGCTCAATGATACTCTTGAATTTCAAACTGAGTTTCCATTTAGGATTTATAAGGATCTAAAAATAAAATAATTGTCAATTAATTATTATATTTATAGCCAAAACAACCTTCCACTATCCGCTCACACTGGCCAAAGATAGGACCTTTCTAGGTGAATCTTGGCACTCTTAGTTCAACAGTTACCTCAGATATATAATTCAGGAATTAGTTTAGATGATATAAAAACCTGCTCGCATGAGTATTTAATTATCTATTAAAAATATATTGAAAATCCATTTTGGGAACTCCGGGCCTCAGAATCACATTTATTCTCAGCGCCTAGTCTCAAAATAATCCCATTTAATTTAAAAAAACATGTAATTCTGAGGTATTAGAGTCTATGGGATATTATTCTCCATGACCATATTTTTTGTAGAAACCATAAAAAAATAAATCTTAGAGAACCACATTACCACTTTCATAGAAAAAAAGAAGCATGAATATGGTGAAACCAATTAATATTATTGATAGTTACCCAATTTAGATTCAAGTAATCAACAAACACATAATGGTTTCCATATGAATTCATGGGAAAAAGAAACAATGTTACCCAAGGTGACAGACTAGGTCAAATGAATCTTTTAGCTAAAATGTTTTTCTAAAAAAAATTAAATTACTTCAGTTCATATGGTGGAAGGTGGTAAGAGGCAATGAATACATGATAGTTATATAGAACCAAGTTAAAAAAATCCCCCCCTCTCTCACAATTTTTGAAATTAGAAATGTTCATTTGATATAATTTTTAAAATTATAAATATAATGGATGATGTTCTGTATAAAAGGATTTGAACTCCAGTTTAACAACAAACAATGATATCATCATACCAATTTCTAGAAGTGTATATATGGATCATCATGTTCTCAGGTAATACACTCCCTGAAAAACAAGGTTCTCACTATTAGGGTTAGTAATGCTCACACACTGATGATAATGATCTATCCGAGCATTATATTTATCTCACCAATCTATAACAAAAAATGTCAACTAGGTTTTAATTTTCAAGAAACAAAATGCCTATAATGAACACATTCATTGATAAAGAGAAAGAATATGAGGGGTGTAATTACTATATAATTGACTATATTTTCTCCCTAAATAATATATATAATAAATTGTTTGTTTAACACACATTATATATTTAATATGAAAGATTATTTTTATATATTAATTATTAAATATGACCATTACATTTTATCCATTAAAATAACTCGTATAAATAGAAGTAACCATATCACAAGATCTATATAAAAAATTGTAATATTTATTATTCATTTTATGGACTCTTCCATATTAATCACATTTTACATTGATCATATGGGAGTTATTTTCACTAGATTTTTCCCGACACGATGTCCAAGATGGACTTGGGAAATAATGACATGATTGAAATCACAAGTGGTAAAATTTTATGCTTTTAGAATTCACTATGAAATCCCTATCATCTAAATGAATATCCACTAATAAAACTACCCATTATCATAAAATTAAATCTTATGTAGAGGTAATAAGGTGGGTTGTATGTATAAATTATTATGATATAAACATATAGTCTTCATTTATAGTTTCATATGGGAATATTAATATAAATTTAATTTGAAGAATAAAACATGTTATTCATTGTTCCTATATTAAAGTTATAATATATAACATTTATATATTAATTTGTGTATAAAAAAATTTCAACAATTTATTATATATATTCATATAGAATAAATTTGAAATAGAATTTGATAAAATTTTAGAAATCCATTTATCAATGTGTATTGTTTTACATTATATTTTGGGATTTTATTATAATATTGAATTACAAAATTTTTCAAATTAAATTTGAATATATTAATATAATTTTTTTATTTATCATGGTCATATTATCATATGATAAATTTTTGGGATTTTTATAAAATATTTTATTTTATGTTGTGTAGTGAAAAATAACGTTTTTTGATTTTAGTATTGATTTTATAACATTAAATGGATATATGAGTGACATAAAACATATGAAACAATTTTATATCCAAATATATGATTTTTAAGAAAACAATTATATTTTAAAATATCATTTCAGAATAACAAACAACCAATTGATAATTTAGAATGTATGCAATATTTTCTAAAAAAATTGTTTTTACGAAATATTGCATTATAAATTTAAAATAATTATTTTTTAATTTTATTCAAATAAAATAAAATTTATATTTATAGGAATTGGGTGAAAAGAATAGAATAATTATAATTTTTTTGATATAAAGATTAAAAGGGGGATAACTTCTTCCATTTCCATAGTCCACCATTGTTTTAAATTATTTTTTAAAAACTACTTGAATTTTCAATACATGAATTAATTTAAAGACCTTTGTTTCCCAAGAATCTAATAATTTTCATAATTGCCACAAAGATATGGGCTTTTTCAAGAGAATGTTCAAGGTCTCAACATAAGTATCACTTATTTATTAATGCTTTTTTAATATTTATTTCATTTTAAACCAGAAATAACCATAGAAGCAAAATAAAATCTTCATAATTAGTTTTATTATAAGTTATTATAAAAATTTTAGGAATATTATTTATTCATTTCCATTTAATATGACAAAAATCATCATTATTACTTGTATATAGACTACAGCCTCAACAAAGAAATATTTTCTGTTTTTTATCACCACCACTCATTGATCATATTAATGATGGAAATGATGAATAAATTTAATGTAAATATTTAATATATCAATATAAAATTATTAATTATTATCCACCCACAACCTCTAATTCATTGATTCATATAAATGCTAATAATGCGATCAGAAAATAACCACCCACACAATGAATCATTATTTGTTTCCCTAAATAATATTAATTGTTTTTATTAACATATATTTATATGGTTGAACGTCATAAATATATAATTTTTTTATTTTATTATAATTATATTATATAAAAATACACATATCCTTAATCATACACACTAATAAAGTTAATGTGTTTTCATGATTTGGACAATTTTACCACCTAGTTGAATAATTAGTTAAATTACAACATGGCTGACTATTAAAAAATAATATATGAAATAATAAAAAATAAAAATAAACATATTGAATAATTTATAGAAAGGATTCATCCGTATTTATCTCATTAATTAAGAAAACATCATTTATAGTATGAAAATCAACGAAAAAATTCATTGACGATTTAATCATGTAGTATAAAGATTAATGTATCATAAAAGGGATCTTAAAAATTATATATATTAATAAAAAATAATAAATTTAAATTTATTAACATTTAATGAAGAATTTTTTGTTAAATTTAACACCAACATCGCTCTTATAAAACTAAAACCAAAAGTAAATTTTTTAACACTTGATGTCAGAAAAGGGTAAAAGCTAAATTATATACATAAAAAAATTATTTCAATGTAATATAATAAATAATATTAGGTTGTAATATGTTCCATAAATAGTATATTCAGACCATTATGTTTTTGTCTCTGATTTTTTCAGTGAATTCCACTAAGTGGGAAATAATGTTAGGTTTTCATTATCTCATATTTGAATCAATTCAGATATGTTTATTCTAGAAATAATTTTTAATATTATATAGTTTAATTCTATCCCAAATATTATATTGAATTTTATTTTCATTATACATCATCATATATTTTTTTGTTCCATGATGATTATCTATTGTGGTCTTGATTCCAATAATTCAGAGGCCATAATGGTTATCATCACAACTTATCTTCATCGATTCATATTTTAATTTTTTTCAGCAATTTAATTATTTATATAATATATATAATAACCAATAATTTATATTGAATAAATAAATCATCTAATAAATGGAATTAAGGAAACAATATTTCCTTAATCCTTCCAATTATTTTTGATAAAGAAAATAACTGAACATGTAAAGGGTTTTTCATCACTCATTACACTTCCTTGGGTAATAATAATCCATCATTGTGTATTTTCTTTAACAACTGATATATTTTATAACATAGAAATTTTAGTATATATTATACATTATTTTCTAGGGAAATTATTGTTCACACAGAATTCTTCCTCCATAATTATTTTTTCGGTAAAATGATTTTATATTAAGAATAATTCCCATTATTTGTAATAGATTTCTCTTTAATGTACAAAATTTTACTCCACATCAATATTTCCCTTTTTTTAATGGATACTATATATTATCTCCCCAATTAACATTTTATTAAAATTATATTATTTTAAATAAAATTTATCTTTATCATTATTAATAATTTAAGTTATTGATAAGTTTATTTCCAATTTTTCTAGTAGATTTTTATTCATTCATTATATATGTTTTATCAGCAACTAAAAAATTTGTTTGATAAAATTTATGTCTTTTCCATGCTTCCATTATTAAATATTCCACTTAAGTTAAAAAATTATAAATTAGTTAAACTTAACCATTTTAATTTTATTTCATGGGTATTTTATATATACCTAATTAAAATAATTTTTGCAAATAACTATTTATTTACCTACTCAAAAATGTTCTTTTGAAATTAATTGACACATCATATTTTATAAAAAAGAAATAAGTTGTATTCTAAAATTTTTATATTTTCCTTAATTTGTTTTCACCAAGGATAATCCTCCTTCAAGTGATATATTTATCACTATATATTTTTAATTATATTGGGAATTCTTTTATAGGAAATGAGATTTTGATATAATATAATTTCATAATTTTAGGATATTTTATAGTTTAAGAATCCAATTTTTTTTCCATGGGATACATAAGATATGTTGATATTTTATTTTATGTGTAACATACATGTTTGGATGATAATGGGTTGGTTCATATATAACCAAACAAAGAATTGGTAAATTATTTTATGCCATTATATAGTTAGTAATTGAAATAATGAGTTTTTTACATAGTTCCAGGATTAATTGGGTTTCCCACATTCTAGTAATATAAATAATGAGTTTGTTCATATATGTAATTGAATTATGCAGTTTATCAAACAAATTTTCCTATCCATATGAATTTTAAATTGTTTATAGTTAGACATAATTTTTATTAACATTTATATATTATTTATCATGCGATGTTAATTTTACATGATGCATTTCATTTTCATGTAATTACTTGTATTCATATTCATGCCTTATTTAAAAATTATTGCAAACTTTATTTATGATCCCATGTTTTATGGAAAGTGAAATGTGTAGTGTTCCATACCATAACTTTTTTTCATCGTTAATTAAATTTTAATAATCTTATAATTCATTATAATGTTTTATGAATATCATGAATGGTTTTATGATCATTAATTTGCATCTTTATATCTTACTACTATTATTTGTCATGTTATGTTTTGTGTTACCATTACTAATCATTTGAGCTCATCCCTTCCAAAAGATTAAAATATTAATGTTAATAAGATCATGCAATCATGTTAGATGCCTAGAAAATGGTCTATAGGGGCTTGATTATGTAGAAATGATCATATGTGTAGTAAAATAATAGATTTTCATAGAAAATATTCAAGAGAATAAACCATTATATCCTTGGATTGTCTGACTATAATGAGATGTATTATCCAAAAAATTATATTATTTTTTTATTAAATTCAATTTTATAAATTTTCTATTTAGCTGGTATGATAGGAGGGTTTAGATATTTTCGATATTAATTCAGTTAAATTCGGAAAATAGTAATTTTATTTTTAGAAACAAATTCAGATATTTATGTGGTCAGCTTATATAATGATAGGTAAAACCATGGAAATTAATCTATTTATAGTTTGTAATCATATAATATTTTTAAATTCATGAGTGGATAATTTCCCCAAGCTATAAATGATGATATTAATTCAAAAAGTGGATGTATTTGAGGAACCGATATTACATGGGGTAATTATTTTTAAAAGGGTTAGATGAAAATTGACCCAATATTCACCCTGATTCATGATTATTATTCTAAATAAAACACTCCAAGATTTACACTATTGGTGGATATTATTGGGTGGATCATGTGGTCATTATGAACTAGTATGATGGATTTATTTCTAGTTAGTTTGATAGATTATGTTATAAAATGTGTGTTATCCCAAAAGAATGTATCCTAGGTAAAATGATGATAAAAATAGGACAACATAAAGGATCTTTAGGATCTCATAATAATGTAAAAGATAAATAATATTTATATTTGATTATTTTAATATGATCATACACCAATATTTTCAATTTTTAATTCATTTTATAACTTTTTGATTTTAGTGAGGGATATGATCTAACAAACATGGATTTTATTCCATTTCAAATGAATTAATTTTTAATTCATTAATATTTTACATTAACGAATAATAAAGACATTTTCGATAAATAATTAAAAAGAGGAACCTTTTATCGAAAAAATTCATGATCATCGAGATAATGACCCAAACTAGGTTTTCCAAGACACTATATTAAATTTTCACCATTGAACAAATTATATCTAGGGGTAAATTGGTATTATATAGAGTGATGTATCAAGACCATTTTAGTATGAATGTTTACATTTTATTTTCAGTTATGTAATGATTAAATTAATTATTTTTATTTTTAGTTTTAAATTAACATATAATGATTTTGATAAAAACATGATATTGATGCAATGAGAAAAAATTGTATTTTTGGGAAATATACAGTTTCAAAAAAGTCACTATTTTTGAATAATTCAATTATAATTATATAAATATAATTTTTATAAAATATTATTAAAAAAATATTAATATAAATATATATTCTATGATAATTTTATAAAGTCAAATGTAATTTTTATAAGGGTTGGAAATATGTTATTTTTAAGATACTTATAATATACAATAAATCAGGCCATTTGATTTAAAATTGTAAAAATTTATAAATAAATAATTATTTTTGGAAAATAATTATTATTTTTGAAATCATCAGGTTGAAATTATCCGATGGTGGATTTTCCATAATTTCTAGAGGGAATCATGTTTTTTGGTCAAACATAACCCGGCTATAATTAAATAGTATGTATTATGAACACATAAAATACCAATGTTGCATAATAAACATTATTTAGGGGATCCATGACCGAAAATAAGATTTCCAATATATATAATCTCTTTTTGAGGTTATTTGCTTAAATTTCTATATACTTAATGAGTCCTAAAAAAACTATATGATATATTAATGTTTTAAAATATATTATTTATAAACATGTCTGACTTCCACATCACCAGGGGAAATATTGTAATGAGTTTGGTCATTATCTTTATAAAATAGTCAAAACAAATCATCCATTTCAGCAACCAAGGGAAGAAACCAAGGGAAGATTTTGGTTATAATTAATTTATTATATTGAGTCTGAAACCTATTCTTGGAAATTAATAAAAAATTCCAATAATATTATATATATACATAAACCCTCAAATTCCCGTTATTATTCACTCAAAACACTTGGATCAAAAATTTATTCTTCCCATACCTCTCTATATCCCCCCAAATGTGCCCACAATATTTTAATATGCTACTCAAATTTTTTTTAAAGTACTCTCTCAATGAAAGGGATCATCTCGTAATACTATTTATTCAAGAACCATATTTATAAAATTCCAATTTATTTAAAATTATCCATGTTGTTTTTTGTTATTAAAAATCCCTCTTACTATCCTTATATTTCCTACATGATAATAAATCCCATTCAATCTTATTTACAATTTCCATAAACCATTATTTATACCCTTTATAATACCTAAATTATCTTATGGTTTTCCATTCAATACATTTGTTTACAGATCACATATCCCCATTTACACTCAATGGTATTTGAGTAGTTTTACCTATGATTAATTTATTGTGGAATTACTTATAGAAAATACTCACTCTTTAACAATTATGAAAAAACTTATGAAAGGAATACTTATGTTGTATTTTCACTATGTGAACCTTATTCATGTATGTGATATCAAATTTTTTGATGGAACTATAATTATATTTCTCTCCCCAACATTGGGTAATGTTTTAAACTGATGAAATTTCATGTATGGTGTGTATGAGTTTATCCTATAAACATTATGTCATGCTATCTAGGAGGTAAGCATTATGTTATGGTTATAATTTTTTTATTGTTTTGTTTTGACATTTCTATTATTCCATCATGTTATCATCATATAACATGAATTTATATTCCTTTTAGGGAGTATCATCCCATTTATATCACCATGATATCCCTATTTTATCATATGTGTTCATTGACCATGGTATTATTTTATTATTCCATTAGAGGGATTTATAGATCACTGGTTTACTATATTTGTACCATGTTACCTAATTTAGTTTTAAAATTTGAATAGATTTTAGGATGATTTTGTGATGTTTATAAATATTTTTTTTGTGATAATGTTTAATTTTTATGTTATTTGTACAAATATACCCAAGGACATTATGAATCACCTTCCTTTGGTGTAGTTTTAATTGTACCATCATTATGAATTATTATTTCATAATTATATGTGTTGTAATATTTTTTATTAGGGTAAATTCAAGTAAATATTAGTTATTAGGGTTAGAAATCACTAGTGATTGGCATAGGGATAAGAAAAACACAGGGAATTTCCCTAAATTTATGTAAATTATAGCGTAAGTGGTTTTAATAAAAATACATCCTTGTTTAGATACTACATGTAGATGTGGCTCTGGCATAGTTTTACCAAGGGGTAATAACAATAAAATGGGTTAATTGTTATGGACTTGATCAAAATATGGTACATGAAACTGGGTCACTGTACACACTAGGTGTTACACTCCCAAATGATATACTTTGGTAAATTAAAGTGACTCTTATGGTCCATTTCTATGGGAATAAAAACTACCAAAATTGTTTTTGTTAGGAAATAGATAGTGGATAACATATAATAACACCTATAAATTCATATTATATATAATATGTTATTTAGCCGTTAAATGTTCACAAACTCCTTTAATTTACAATTGTTTGAAAACTATCATCCTTAATCTTGTTTTGGAAGAGGTAAATAATTATGTTCAGAATAAAATATTTAAAGGAATAATTATTATCCATTAATGAACATAAAATTTCATATATAATTATTTTTTTACATATTATTGTGTATCACATATTATTATTATTATTATTAAAACACCACTTTAAAACATAGAAGTCATATTATAAGTGGTGAGGGAAAATCGGAAAATTATTTCTACCCTACAATTTAACAAATCCCCTATAAATATTTGTAGCCAAAATTTTATGTGAACCTTGTTATACTCCTTTTATTATAATTTGATACAATTCAAGGGATGGATTGGATTTTCTTATATACAGTAAACAAAAATTTCCAAGATAAGTAAATCATCCTACATATCAAAAAACAAGCATTGATTATATAGATGATCATGGAAGAGGGTGAACTTCCTTTTGTATCATAATCTCAATAATATAAAACATTTACCTATAACAAATCATTTTAGGAATAGATAATTAACAGTAAATAAAAAATAATAATTGAAGACAATATTACAATGAGGGAATTCAATTATATGTTTCATAAAAAATTTCTTAGTCTTCCTTCTAGACAATAGGTTGCGTTCTCAATAATTATTATTCCTATATAATTTCCGATGTCAATGAATACATATGGAATGGAAATTGTTGAGTCTTATATTTTGAATAAGAAACAATAAGATATTATGGATCAAGGGTTTATATTCCCAAGTTCATCATCATGGGATTCAATAATCCACTTTATGAAGAATAATAACGGGTTAATGTGCCTCGTTATTAATTATCCTGAAATCAAAATATTCATGATAAAAAATCATAATATGACATGGATTTATGACTACTTATATTATCTAATTGAATATATATACTTATCTAAGGTGGATATTTATTTGAGATATCATCATGTATTATAAACGAAGGAGGATATTTCATTGAGTAATTATTGAATATGGTATGAGCATTATGAATTCATATAAATTCTATTTGGACTCAATAATTCTCTATAAATATTCACGTACAAAATAAATAGAGTCTTTTCTGACTACCTTGAATTTTTTTCATATCCTTTATATAATAAATTTTTATCTAGTCCAAATGAATAGAGGAAAATAAATAGAATTTGAATTCTATACCAAATAATATGATAAAGGAAATGTTATTTGTGAGGAATAATAAATTATTGTTCCTTATGGAAAATGTGAATTATAAAGAGAATGTTATAACCATAAATGGAATGTGTGTTGATCCCTAAAACAAATTAGTAATTAGAGTATGGATCAAACCAACCTATGATATAGAAATAAAAAGTATCATTGGATTAAAAGAGTACTATCAATAATTTCTGTGAATGATCTCATAATTTTAAATCACACTAACCATGATAACTTGGAAGGGTTTCATGTTTTTATATACTAATTAATTGGAAGATAGTTTAAAAGAGTTAATGATGAATCTAATCACTGCACCTATGCTGACATTCATCACTAGTGGTGATGGTTTATCAATCTAAATAAATTATTCCACATATTTTTTAGGGTTGGTAGTCCTGAAAGATGAAAACTTCATAGCCTATACATCCCATAAATTAAGTAACCATAAAGAGAACTGCCTAACCCATGATAAAGAATTGGATTTAATGATATTATAAGTAATGATTTGGAGACATTATATCTATGTATAAAATTCAAACATATATACGGATCATAAATGAAATATATATATATTTACACAAAATTATATTAATATGAACCATGTAATGTGGTTAGATGTGATCAATGATTATGATTTTTCATTACATTACCATCCTAGGAAGGCAATCCAAGTGGAAAAAGATTTGACCATAAAGGAAATAATACTCTATCTGTGATGACAATTTCATGTTGTCCAATCTTTTTGGAAATATAGAGAATAAAAATGTGAATAAAAATGGATCATTAACCTACATCGCTTAGTAAAATCAAATAAATCTATTATAGTGGGAATCAAGGATTCCTATAAAGATGATGAGGTGATACAAAAAAGGTAATATTATTGAGTTTATCTTTGTTAATGATGGATTTATATTGTATTTATCCCAGATATGTATATCATCACACCGATAAATCAATTCAAAACTTATAGATGATCATTATAGCTTATCTTGGTCCACTCATCCTGGAAGCACTAATTTAAATAAAGAGTATAAGAAAATATTATGATGGGATAACAAGAAGAGTGATAATTATAATTTTTTATCACAACACTTTGTATGAAAAGAAGATAACAATGAATGGTACATATATAAGGGTATGATGATACCGTTTTCCATACAAGTATGGAAATGTGACTAAAAAGAAATACATTTCATCATAGGGATCCATAAGACCAATGATGTCAATAATGAAATTATGGTGGTTATTAATCACTTTATCATGTTATCATATTTAATTTTTATCAGGTATTTTTTATATCATTTCTATCTCAATTAGATATATTTATAAACTAATTAGTAATATTTTATAGCATTACACTACCAAATATATATAATAATGATCCATGGAAAACATTTATGTCTTTTAGAAGAATTCAATAATCATTTGATATATAGGTAATAATCAAAATTTCATATTATGCTCAAATGGATGGATGGTTTGAAATGACCATTATTTATCTGGAGAATGTTCTAAGATTAGAATCAATTAATTTCAAATGATTTTGTGTTCAAAACCATGATATGTTATACTGCTCATATAATAGTAGATTTTATTCTATAATTCAAAGAGAAAAATATAAGTGTATGACTTGGAGGGGGTATCAGACTCTAAAAATAAGGGATGACATTGAAGAGAAGAATATGATGATACCTAATATTATCCAATATATTTTATGGGGAATTTAAAAAATGATTCATCATATGAAATCCATTCATAGTCAACAGAAAATCTATGACAAAAATATTCAGTAATACCTTCTATTTTGGGTAATAGATGACTATTTCCTTCATATATCACCATGAACAAAGTCCTCATGAATTGGTTGAAGTAAAATATAAATATTTGATACACAATAAATATTTAGATTCTTGATATCATCATAGTGGTGGCCTATAGATAATAACTCCCAAATAACCTATCTTAGCAACATGCTATGTTCCATATATCACTCATCAAGAAGTATATACCAAACACCTCACATGTACGGAATCCATATATTGTGTCATTGGATAATGATCTTTTAGATCATGAGTATCTTGATTGAGATCTTATATTATAGAAGAAAAGTTAAGCAAAACAAGAAAAAAAACATAGTCAAAGTATTGTAGTTTTACCAAAAGTATAAGTAAGTGACATGGGAACCAATATAGGAAATCTAAAATTTATACCATCATAATTTTTACTATTTAAAATGGAAAATTTTATATTGAAATTTTTAAAATGGGTATTATTGTAATGGCCTAACAAATTCTCCCATTTTGAATGAATAATTTTCTAACCAGCTAATATAGTTATAGACAACAAATACCAAAATTTGTTTATTTTGGTCCATTATAAGTTATTTCCTATCAAATTTAAAACATTGTTTCTCATAATAACCATTGATAATATATCTTTTATACATATATCTATACAATTATTATATATTAATGGTTAACATAAATCCAATTGAAATATATGGAAGGGGAGATGACCTCAACCAGTAGGATGATACCCCATGAAGACCATTTATCAAAGATTATGAGAGATATATTATCATTTTCCATTTACAATGAAAAAACCCAAGAAGAGATTCAATAACTAAAGAATTAGGGAAACCATATATGTGGTATATTTAAACTTATCATGATCAAAACCCAAAAAAATGTTATATGAACATCCCAATGAATGTATTTTCTCCCACACCATACACTTTAGTAGTATGCAGGTGTAATATGTGGTTGTATATCTAAAACCTAACATAGTGAATTTTAATTTATGACTTTAAATAAAATAATTATTATATTTACTCCATTATTGATACTTTTTAAATTATTAAATAATGAGTTTGGTAATAAGGTGATCATGATGTGATGAAATAGAAATTGTATATTTTTAAATAATATTGATTTAATGAAGACACTTATTATAATGAAATAAATAAATTCTGAAATAAGTTTTATATTAATAAAATGTTATTATTAATAATATTTATTTTAATATAAATTATAACATAATTTTACCGAGTCAAACATAATTTTTTTAGTGTTAGGAGATTATTATTGTAAAAAATAGAATATTTAAATAAGTGGGAATTTTTTTAAAGGTGAAAATTATTATATTCATATATTAACTTTGAAAAAAAATATTTATTTAAAAAATTTCCTTGTCAACCATATCTAGCCTTGATGTTTTTTTTAAAATTTTCAGACTCAATAATTTTTTAATTAACAATTAATTATGGTATAATTATACAGGATGTATTATGACATCAAACAATCCAAAAGTGATGTCGTAAAATCCTTAAATATTATATATGAACGAAATTATGTATTCCATTAAATTAATTTTGTTACATTATTTTATTAATTTTATAAACCCTCAGTGGATCCTCGAAAACATATATTATATTTTATGGTTTCAAAATCAATTAATTATAAACATGACTAACTTCTACAATAAGGGTAATAATTTAATAATTTTGGTTCATAGAAAAATAAAATATTTAATACCACTACTCTTTGGACAAAACGAAGGAAAAAATCCATAGCATGGTTTTTGTTTTTAATTAATTATCATATAGAATCAAAATCTCATGTTTGGGAATCAATGAATAATTCTCCTAACATTTTCAATATAAAACCACGTAAAAAATATTTAATATTCACTCAAAACCCTTGGATCAAAATTTTTCTCATCCGTCCTCATATATATCTCTCTAATGGTTCAATTGGAACTTAATAAGATCCTCCCAATATTTTAGAAGTTCCCTCTCAATATGAAGGATCCTCTTCGTTTCGTATTTAATCAGGAACCATAATAATATCATTCCATTTGAAATCAATATTTTAATCTTGGGATATGTTTTTTATATATACATATTACATTACTTATGATTCCAAATTTATTATAGGCCACCTTCAATAAGATTCACCTATTTCATTAAAAATAAAGTTGACTCGTTATGCTGCTAAACTTATCCTATTATTTTCCATAAGGAATAATTGTGTAATAAATACCAATCCCCATTTCCACATAAGGTTATTCACACAGTTTTATATTTGAAAATTTCTTTTGTGAGCTCAAATTTCATAACCCACTCTCCATAACTATGGGGTAAAAATCAATTAGTGAAACATTTATATTGTATGACCTATATGGTACTATTTTGTATGTACATGATATCATGGTGATAGGTGGGTCTAAAATCATATATCACTAAAATTCATTGGGTAATGTTTTTTATCTAAATATATTAAATATATGGGGAGATAGACTTTATACCATGAAAAATATGTTATCTTATCATGCCACTTAGCCTTAACTTATGTATAATATGTCATGTTTAATGTTGTCTACAAATTCCAATGTTTTCATTATGTTATCGTTGTATATCAAGAATTGGTGATCATGTTTATGATATCATCCCTTACATGTCACCATGATATGAATATTTACTAATATATATTTTTTATATCATTTTATACATTATTCTTATTACCTTACGAGGATTTATAGTACACCACTTTCATATGTATATCTCCACATTATCCCATGTAGTTCTAGAAGGTTGATTCATTTAATAAACATGTTGTGATGTTTTGAAATAATGATTTTATAATCATGTTTATGTTGTATTTTCATCATAGATTATGAACATATGACACTAGGTCTCATAATCATTTGTGGTGGTATTGAGTTTACATTTATCATTAATTATAGTTATTAAATATATGGATTTTCATATTGACCGAGAAGGAACCGAGTAATATTTTTATGTGAAGGTAAATATAATATTTACATATAACTAAACCAACTAAAAATGTATATAGACTAAATATTATTTTTATTATTTTAAACCAAATATTAAAAAACATGAATAATAATGTAATCATAGTTGAAATCCAGATTACAGAAAAGATTAAAGGATAGAAGTTCAAAAAAATTATAAAAATAGAGAAAATGAATGAATGGTTATTATATAATTTTTTTGAAAAATATAAGATGACTCATGAATATAATTTTTTCAATGGGACTATAAGTTGATTTACATGATGTAAAGGAGGCCATTAGGCATAAAACTGGCAATGAAAAATGAAGTGTTATGTTAAAATTAGGAAATAATATATAACTATTCCTAGGGAGACAGAAATTGTAATGTGTATTATGTGTATGTAATCATGATATATCCATGTTAGTGCCCTAATGTAAGGATTGTTATGGATGGTATGTATATATAACCTCTTAGAATATGGTATAGATGAGGAACCTATGCAATGACTATCAATGAAGCAGATAATGGTTATTATGAGTCAACTAAACCGAATCACAAATTAGTATACATATTCTACTTCTATTATCCCTTTTGTATATAGGATTATTTTTTTTAGTATTATTTACCCACCCATAATTTTTTTATTTTTTGGAAAACATTTAAAGGAATTAATATTATAATATTATAATTTCTTTTTTCAAATTATAATATCCACCCCAGAAAAATTATTTATCATTCATTATAGAATATCAATATAAATTTGGACCCCACATTTTAATGTGGAGTTTGATAAAAATATAAAAAAAACGTGTCTATTTATTTGTGAATGGCCAAGAATGAATTACCAAATTAGAAAACTCAATCTATCAGATGGCCCTTAATAGCTAGTTATGAGATAAAATTTCTTGAAATGGTTTAGGAAAACAAGTTTTTTCTTGTATTCACATTAATAATGTTGATTGTTTCTTGTTAGAGATAATATCATGGGTAATATTAATATTTGGTTCAATTTTATCTATTCCCCATGTGAATTATAATTAAAATTGGGAAGCATAAATTTATTTATGGGGTTTAAATATAATAACCTGAGAATTTACAATATTTACACCTTAATTAAATGATGTAATAAATTTCTTGTATCCAAAACTACATTAAATTAAAATGAATGAAAAAAACCTTGATATATTTTTAATATTAAATATTACTGTTAAAATATATATGTTATTTAGAATATGATAAATGGATGTAATCATGTAACAAGATCAATTAATAATTTAGGATGAAATGGAACGTAGAAGTCCGAGTCTTCTATAAAAAACCAATTGGTATGTGATCAAAAGGGAGGTAGATTCACCAGGATTTTTCCACGACTAAGCCCAATACAAACATGAGGAACTATAAATTGATAAAATTAATAGTGACTGATACTTCTAATATATATATATATATATTGAATATTATCATGTGAAAATTCTATACATTACATTACTATCCCTGATAGAATAATATATGTCCAATGTATTTGGAAACATGAAGTCATAAAAAACATGTTCATAAGAGATATAAATCATTTACCACATATTTATTTACAATTTTCACCCCTAATGGACACATAATTATTGAAATAAATCCGTATACCACTAGGAAATGAAATTGAAGAAAGGGTGAGTTATAGTGCATAATATGAGAAATAAATAGAGATGTAAATGATCACTTAAACATAACAAGAGAATAAGGGTATCATTAATGTAAAAAAACATTTTAAAACAATAACTTTCATAGAAAATATCATTATTACAAGTCATCTCAAAAATCATGGTTGTTCATAAGACATGAACCATAATGGAATCAATGAACATGAGAACGAATAAATTAAAATAGTATAAAATAGATGTTTTGGAATACACATAAACATGTAAAATAATTTTTTAGTCAAGGATCAGTTTTAGTAATATCATATTGTAATGTGTTCACTTTCCATTAAATTATATTATTATTGAACGATCCATCCCATGACTTTATTAGGGATATAGTATCGTATTGAATTAGGTTCACTCTCGATTATAGTCTTTATTATATCATGATATGTCAATCTTTTCCTAGATTATTATAGGGAGATATAGTTATAGTTCGACCTATATCATAAATTAAAATAATATATATGTGTTAAAAAATATTTTTAAACCATTCATCTTCTCATGAACCATTGATGGTAAATGAGTTTCATAAAAATATCACCATTTAATTATAAAATAACTTATAGAAAATAATTATTTTTCAAAAAAGTACATTCATCATATTCCTAAACCATGAATGGAAATAATTAGAATTTAACTTTTAGTTAATATATCGTTTAAATAATCAGTAACATCATTGTCTATTATCATAATTGAAAAGTTTTCAAATGAACAGTTGGAATAAATCATCATGAAAAAAACATTCCCATTTTGGAATCAATTAATTATAATATAAAAATAACCTATATATTATAGATTATAATTTCATTTAATTTAAACTATTATAATTTTAATTTATTATTAAATTCACTAATAATTCTTGATGGTGGGAAATTCTATACTTTTCATTCAAATTTAAATAATGATTACTTTCAAATTCATGGTAAAAATCATAAACTGGGGCATTGAAAAATTAAGTAGAAGGCTTATTAACATTAATTTGATAAAACACATTAATAGATAAAAATTAACTTAAGAATACATAGGATAATATTAATAATATTATCTAATAAAATTTAATGAAAAAATATGCAAGGAATAAAAATTATTTTATTCCCAATAGAGAAATAAAGTCAATTTTTTTTAAAAGTATTTAAGTCACTTGATTTTGTAAATGGTGGAAAAAGTAATGAAAATTATAGTTTTCTATAAATGACCATATTATATTAAAATATATAATATTATAGACAGGTATATCATGAAATTTATTTATCAAAAACTTAATCCTAAAAAATAACAGTAATCAATGAGATTATAGAATAAAACATTACCGTTTTGTTAAAATTGGATCAAAACACAATGAAAGAGAGATAAATAAATTATTTGATAAACCCATAATTTTCGATCGAATAATTATAAAACATATTATTTTTTATTATATAAAATACATAAATTAAACATGTTCATCATATGGCATGTGTCTCATAGAAAAAAATGTGAGAAAAATGTATCTTAACTCAAATTCATATAGCTTTAAATGTTCACTATAATAGTTTATAATAAGTTTTAATATTATATAATTATATAATATAATCATTTAAAAACTTATAATATAATATATTATCACCTTATTACATTTAAATAGTCATTTAATTATAATTAATTATTGAAATAACCATTTAATAGTGTTAACCTTTTTTTTCATGAGAATGTTGGATTGCAAGCTCATATACTTATAAATTGATTGTTGTTCGATAATATATATATATATATATTGTAAATAATTATATAAATTTTTTTTTTCAATATATATACAGTCATCCATGAATGGTTGGGAATGAGAAATCAGTTACACCGTTCATGGAGACGATGACCTACTCATACACATGAATGATGTTTTCACATTTCAACTCATAAAAAAAGAGACATAAATAATAATTCAACCTTATAAAATTATTATAATATAATATTCATAAAAATTATATATTAAATATATTTTTGTTTCCATACATGTGAATGAAAACTCAAAGATAAATCACATCACTTCAAGGATGTGGTAATACTCATGTACGCACGAGCGATTACATCATTTTGACACATATTGTATGGTAAAAATACTGATATGATAATATAATTACCGAATTATAATTTTATCACATATAAAATAATTATATTTTCCATTCCCCATAATAAAAATCCATGAATTATGGTTATGGTTAATGAAAGGTATAACCATGTGTATGAAGTTGTCCACATATACAAACTAATGATACATGCACTCATGGTATGATTGATTAGATGGTGAATAATTGGGGATTCACAATAACAATGGCATTCAAGTATATCGATGATACTACATTTATTATGTTATGATTAGTAACATATATCTATATTATTTTTTATAATAAATAATAATAAATAGGTTTGGTAGATTGATTTCCTCCTTTTGAACATGCCTCCAATAGATCCACTCTTATGGGTAATTAGAACATTCTATTAGGAATAAAAAACCTACATATCATGTATATTAAAGTGAAAAAGTGTTTTTAGAAGGTTTTTGTAGGATGAATGTTAATGGTTGTGTAAATACTAGAAATATTGGAGTTCTATTATATTTGAGGGTAATGAAAGACATCGAATTTTATAAATTATTAAAATATAATAAAGTCATTAGAAAGAAAACATATACTAAATAGAAAGATAATAATATTTGGGAAAATATGTATATAAAATATTTTTTTGAAATTTTTAATTAGAAAATTTACCCATATATCTTGGTTTAACCACCGATAGTGAATTTTTGTTATCCTTAACCGTAGACACATTTTATAATTTTTATACTATTTATTATTAAAATAATAAATGGGGCCTCAAAACCAAATTTTTAAATGATTATAAAAATTATATAATACATTTTAAAAAATTAACTCTCTAAAATTTGAACAAATGACATTTAAAATATACTCACAAAACCGAATGAAAAATGATTTTCACGGAAAAAATGTTTCCATATGTATACACATTTTTATACCCAAAAAAATGATATTTATTAAAATAAGTATAAAAGGAATAATCATAATATAAATGAACAAATATTATTTTTATAACAATTTTTTTTAAAATCATTTTTTTTTCAAATGAAATTATTGTATTAAATAAAAATAAGTATTTTTTCACTATTAATTGAAAATATAATCACTTTTGAAAATTCAAGTAAATTATATATAATATTAGTTTTAAATGATGATTAAAAGTGTAGTTATTCTTTCAATAGTCTTTGTAGAGTTTTTAAAAGTCAATTATATTTATTTCTCACAAAAATTAATAAAAACTAATTTTTGGAAAAATGTACTTCTAAAACCAAAAATGACCTCATTAAATATTGAGTACTTATTTATCATTATATTCTTTTTATACAAATATGTTAATCATATTATCAAAATTACACTATTTTAATGGATGAGATATAATTATATACTATATTATAGTAAATTTAGTTATAGGGTTAAAATTACCACAATCTATTGATGAATTTAATTTTATTTAAAGAGATCTATTTTATAAAATAAGATGGTGTAAAAATCTATCAACCTTATAATTAATTTCACATTCCCAGTGAAAAAATTGAGGATATCTCTATTTCATCACATCCTCAGTATCCCAAATAGCTTAATCAATATTTTGATTCGTCTAGAGAACATTAATGAGGTGAGTAGTCTTTTTCTACAGTACATTATCACTAACATATAAGATTTCAAATAGTTTTTTTTCATATGAAATCTCAATCTATAGTTGTATAACTTTGAGATTAGAAAAGTTTTAGGTTCTTGTATACAATTCATTAGGAGAGATATATTACAACGTTCATGATCTTGATGGAGGTTTAATGGGAGATCAATGTAATAAGAAATCTTTCATACACTCACAATAATCATAGAGGGTCCAATATATAAATAGGCTCATATTTCTCATATTTTTAAATGTTATAACCATATTCCATATTGAAATTCAGAGAATGACCTATCACAAACTGTGGATTTTAATTATTTTAAAAACTGTCAATACAAAATTTCTATCAAATATTAGATTGATTGATGTTATACTAGATTGAAAAAACTTTATATTCCATTTACTATTCTATATAAGTTACCAATTGCATTCATTCAACAAAATAAGACCCATAAAATGGTGTTATATTATTATTTCTATTTAAATATTCATTATGAGACATAGAAATTCTTGATTAATATCCATTTATATATTAAAAATAAACAAAAGGAAGGTTTTGATCCCAACATACTTAGAAAACAATATATTAAGTCTATAACATATCCTATAGGGTTTTAATGGTTCTCTTAGAATGACCTTATATCTGAGGATGATATATAACATTAAAATAGTAAAATACATCATGGTCTTACTAAATACATCACCATAACATAATTTTCAACCTTATATCATGAGTACATCCTTCATGTATATTCTATTAAGTTGATGAATTTAAAATATTATCTCACATATAGTAATTTTGATGACTTCATAAGTTGTTGAAAAACAAACAAAATAAAATTGTATAATTTCTTCATTTTTGGGAGTCCAAAAAAGAAATCCATGGTGGTGTTTTCTTATTTATATTATAGTATTGGAAATGGTCCCATAAAATTCTATCACAAAAAATTAACTGCTTAACATATAAAGAATTGAGGAACTTACTCAGTAACATGTAATTTCTTGTTGTCTCACCAGAAATCATATTTTATATCTCCATATATTTTTTACATTGTATGAATAAAGGGTACAAAATAATGAGCATCATCCTATAGATCCTTCTTCGTCTTCAGAATTGATGGGACCCAATACTTTCCCAATAACAATATAATTCCCCAAAAATTAATATTGAAATCATGAACATTTCCAAAATTATTTATTAGTTCTACATGATCCTTTTGATCCTCCTTTATATTACCTCGATATATGGATTAACACACATTTGCACAAGATATTATTTTATCCATTCCATTAATACTTCCAAATAAATACTCTATAAATATTGAAATATTGGATCTTTTGTGATCTTCATATTAGATAAGCAGTCATGATATGATTGAATCAAATCATTTCCCACCATGATCACTTTCATTGGGTGGTAATGTATTGAACATTAATAAAATATAATAATCTATAACAATATTCTTTGGATAATATTCAGATCCCTATATTTTTATAAATAAATTAAAATTTTATGATATATATATTCAATGTATTTGTATAAAAATATAATGCCTCTATATATGAAATTAACAAATTACTCTGTCTATCTCAAAATCAAGGGTTATGTAATTTTTCCCATGAATCACCCTTTTTCACGAGTAATCATGTATCACCATATAATTCTACCAGATTAAACATATTGGTACCTTATTATATGTGGCATTAAAGATCACACACACTTCTCCAATGCACTGTAGAGGTATCATATGTGAAAAGAATAATTGTTTACAAGACCCTAATTTTTATTACACACTTAACATAATTTATTACATAAAACATTCACTTTATACAACATAGATGATCAATAGGTATAGTATATTTGGGTATTATGAACATTACATAACAAATTAAAACATTGAATACAACATCTTATTGAAAACATTCTTGACATGACCACTACATTCCCTCGTACATAGCATTCCATGGAATAACTTGAGGACATTCATAAGAAAAGGGTGAGCTATAAATCACAGTATGTGAGTAAAAAATTTATAACATGTATAATATAATAAATGGTATTAAATATTCATATCATTGGAGCATAAAATAATCATGAAGTTAATGGCATGATATAACATTATTATCATAACACAGAAATGTCGCAACAACACTAAACATGGAATTTAGAAAGAGCGAAGGCTCTTTCCACATAGATCCTGAGTAAACCATCATTTCACATTAATCATGAGTAGAACCTCATTTCACGTGAATAATAATTAGTCAATACTCATTTCATATTAAATATCATGATACTATACTTACCCAATGCTTTGGAGTGCTTTTAGGGAACACCCATCTTAATAATTTCATTTTAATGAATATCTGTGCCATGTGGATAATTAAACATGGATTCATTAGACATAAAAATTTATCAAAAAATAAAGGTAAGTGTAATTAATACATGATACTCTATACTAAATAATTAAATGTCCATGAATGTTAATACCCTTGATAGAGAAATGAGCGTGGTATTCACTACACAATGTCTTTAGCATGGAACATCACAGTGCAATTTTGGCAGCATAACAGCGTGACCTAAGGATTCATAAAAATAGTTGATGAGGGAGAAAGGGGTGTGTCATCATATTTATATGAAATGGAAATTAATGGAATCATATCGATACATCAGCAATCATATGTAATGGAATTAAGATTCAGAATACAAAATAATTTCTTGAATGTAAATGAGGAGAGAGATATTCTTTACAAAATTTTAGCTGGGTAACGTGTGTACATGGGGGAAATTTAATGAGATAAAAAGGGGTCTATAATCATTAAAAAATAAATAGGAAAGTATGGGGGAGGTGAGAAATCATACCCCAATATTTATAATTGAAAATAAAAGGGAAAAACATTTTAAGGAAACTTGGACATAAATAAAGAAAGTGAGAATCCATTACATGGAAGTGTAATCCCAATGGCTTGGGAGAGGCTTGAAAGAGGCTTCTTGGGGGATTGGGGCCCCTAGGGAGGAATCCAAATAGAAGATGGTAGAGGATGGATGAACTCAAAAGGATTTTAGTTAAGGGTAAATGGGAGCTTGGGTGGGATTATATAGGAAAGGAGAGTGAATTCTTTATTATTTAGGTTTGGGACACCACATATAAAACTAATCAAAATCACAAACCAAACCATGGTTTATGACCATTGTTTTTTTCCAAAGGGTAGTGGAAAAAAATATTTTATAATTCCAACGGCTTATCTTCTTAAAATAATAGGGTTGTATATGTGGAGGTGATTCACACTTTCAAGGAAAACAATTTAAAAAGAAAAAATGTTTTATAAGTCTTCAAGGGTCCACTAAAGCATTGTAAAAAAATAAAAAAAATTCTAAAATCAGATTATTTTAATTTTAAGACATATATTGTACAAACATTATCTTTATAGTATTTTATTACATCACTATTGTGAAATTATGATGTTATAATACACATTAAATTTTTAAACAGTATTTAATTTTTACCAAAAAATTCGACTGTCACAATGGATAATGAAAAATTCACCATTGGATAATTTTGAACATCTATATTCCAAAAATAATATTCATTTTATCTATATAATTTTATAAATATGATAATTTTTTACTTTGAAAATAAAAAATGGCATTTATTGAAAAATCATGGGTTTTGACAAAAAACGACATTCAAACCTTAATAAAAATGACAATTTCATTCATAAAATTATACGAACATTTATATATAATAAACAGTATTTTAATAACAATAATAATATTTTATTATATTATTGTTTATTTTAAAAATCCATCAATTCATCAAAATATATTTTGTAGTTGAATATTAACTAAAAATGCTATATTCTCCTTAAAAACTATTTAAAATGTAAGAATAATTGTAGACCCCGAAAAACGCGTCCCCAAAATTTTCAAAATGCTTCCATACATGATCCAAGATCGTAGTCCATTTCGCAAGCTTCGATTTGGTAGGTCGTAGGGCCCAAACGGAGTTACGGATTAGGAGTTATGGACGTTTGAAGTTGGGCTGGAAATCTGGTTCGCGAAGCCCATTAGCGAAGCCCCCTCCGTGATCGCGGAGCGCCGCCGCGAAGTAATGAGGCGAGAGGCTCCGCGAACCCATTTGACATTTGCGATGCGCCGCGAAGACCCCTCGCGAAGCACTAATGCGAAGCACCGCTACGAAGCACCCGTGCAGCGCGGTCCCGCGAAGCCCCGCCGCGAAGCGCCCCGACCATCGCGGCCTCGCGAAGCTCCAGAGGCGGGGATGCTCCGCGAACGCATTTGACGTTCGCGAGCCGCCGCGAAGCACCAGAGGCGGTGATGCTCCGCGAACGCATTTGACGTTCGCGAGTGCGCCGCGAAGCTCTTGAGGCGATGCGGAAGTTCTGCTTCGCGGCGCCCCTTCCTATAAATACCCAGCTCACCCCCCTTCTCGAAGAGGACGGCCACGGCCACTTCGCCCCTTGGGCGGCCGGGCGGAGCTCCGCATTGCGCCTCCGCGAAGCCATGCTCCGCGAGCAGCTTCCTTCGCGTTGCTGCTCCGCGAGCGGAGGATCCGCGAGTCCATGCTCCGCGAGCCTATGCTCCGCGAGACCAAGCACCGCGAGACCCATCTGCTCCGCGAGACCAAGCTCCGCGAGACCCATTTGCTCCGCGAGACCCATATGCTCCGCGAGACCCATTTTCTCCGCGAGACCCCTTTGCTCCGCGAGAGACCAAGCTCCGCGAGGCCATGCTTCGCGAAGCTACTTCGCGAAGACCCATCCTTCGCGAGGATCCTACCTTCGCGCCCACCGGTCCATACCCCGGGGGCTGCGCCCCCGCACCCCCGCTCGGGGTCAGGGCCGGTCCCTTCGCTACCGTCACAGACCCCCATGAAAAATGGAGAGTCGCACCGCGAACTTTTCGGGCCGGGATGCCGGGATTTTCCATTGCGCCCTTATGCGCTCCCACCTACCACCCATGGAACACCATGATTTGAGATACTCCTCCACACACCATGGAACACCTTGAGTTGACATATTCCTCTTGGTTTCATTCCATGTCGTGAGTTGAGATTCTCATCATCAATTCCCCGGGTACCTTGAGTCGAACCATTCCTCAGGTAACTCCTCCAAACCCAATCACTTGGCTCCTATGCCAGGTTCAACCAGAAAGGGCTGCTTTGCGTAAGTCCCAACACCAACCATTTCTAGGCACCTTCTGCCCAATAGTCCCATCTACATGACTATAAACTGTAGTACACCCTATCTAACAAATGATAGGATGCCTCTTGCCCTATACGAGAGATGCCTCATGCTCTTATCATGAGATGCCAACAGTCCTACCTACATGACTCTAAACTGTAGTATTCTCCCTATCTAACAAATGATAGGATGCCTCTTGCTCCAAGCGAGAGATGCCTCATGCTCCAAGCATGAGATGCTAACAGTCCTTTCTACATGACTATAAACTGTAGTAATCCCTATGTGCCGAACATAGGATGCCTCTTGCTTCTAACGAGAGATGCCTTATGCTCCTAGCATGAGATGCCAATAGTCCTCTCTACATGACTATAAATTGTAGAACTCCCCATCTAACAAATGATAGGATGCCTCTCGCCCTATACGAGAGATGCCTTATGCTCCAAGCATGAGATGCCAATAGTCCTATCTACATGACTATAAACTGTAGTACACCCTATCTAACAAATGATAGGATGTCTCTTTCCCTATACGAGAGATGCCTCATGCTCTTATCATGAGATGCCAATAGTCCTACCTACATGACTCTAAACTGTAGTATTCTCCCTATCTAACAAATGATAGGATGCCCAATTCACTAGTGAGTTGGGATGCCCTCATGGCCAGACATGAGGAAGACATTACGGGCAGCTTCCTAGCATAAGCCCCATTCACCAGTGCCGCTCCATAGCGGCACCCGGGCAGCTTCCTAGCGTAAGCCCCATTCACCAGTGCTACTCCTTAGTGGCACCCGGGCAGCTTCCTAGCGTAAGCCCCATTCACCAGTGCCGCTCCTTAGCGGCACCCGGGCAGCTTCCTAGCGTAAGCCCCATTCACCATTGCCGCTCCATAGTGGCACCCGGGCAGCTTCCTAGCGTAAGTCCCATTCACCAGTGCTGCTCCTTAGCGGCACCCGGGAAGCTTCCTAGCGTAAGCCCCATTCACCATTGCCGCTCCATAGTGGCACCCGGGCAGCTTCCTAGCGTAAGCCCCATTCACCAGTGCTGCTCCTTAGCGGTACCCGGGCAGCTTCCTAGCGTAAGCCCCATTGACCATTGCCGCTCCATAGTGGCACCCGGGCAGCTTCCTAGCGTAAGCCCCATTCACCAGTGCTAATCCTTAGTGGCACCCGGGCAGCTTCCTAGCGTAAGCCCCATTCACCAGTGCTGCTCCTTAGCGGCACCCGGGTAGCTTCCTAGCGTAAGCCCCATTCACTATTGCCACTCCTTAGTGGCACCCGGGCAGCTTCCTAGCATAATCCCCATTCACCAGTGCTGCTCCTTAGCGGCACCCGGGCAGCTTCCTAGCGTAAGCCCCATTCACTACTGCCTCCCCATAGCGGCACACCCGGGCAGCTTCCTAGCGTAAGCCCCATTCACCATTTCCGCTCCTTAGCGGCACCAGGGCAGCTTCTTTGCGTAAGCCCCATTCACCAGTGCCACTCCATAGCGGTACCCGGGCAGCTTCCTAGCGTAAGCCCCATTCACCAGTGCCGCTCCATAGCGGCACCCGGGCAGCTTCCTAGCGTAAGCCCCATTCAGAAGTGCCGCTCCATAGCGGTACCCGGGCAGCATCCTAGCGTAAGCCCCATTCACCATTGCCGCTCCTTAGTGGCACCCGGGCAGCTTCCTAGCGTAAGCCCCATTCACCATTGCTGCTCCTTAGTGGCACCCGGGCAGCTTCTTGCATAAGACCCATTCACCAGTGCCGCTCCTTAGCGGCACCCGGGCAGCTTCCTAGCGTAAGCCCCATTCACTGTTGTGATCCCAATCAGCGGTAAGCCGTTGACATCCCTATCCAGCAGTAAGCCGTTGTGACCCAATCCAGCGGTAAGCCTTTGTGACCCCATTCAGCGGTAAGCCGTTGACATCCCTATCCAGCGGTAAGCCGTTGTGACCCCACCTGAACTATGAGGTCTTTGATCCGTGTCAAGGCATGGTACGTAGGAAGCCTCCACGAGGTTCAAGCCCACCCGTCGCTCATTCACGTCGGGTCTCATTCCAGTCCAGCGGTAAGCCGTTGTGACTCCACCTGAACTACGAGGTCTTTGATTCGTGTCAAGGCATGGTACGTAGGAAGCCTCCACGAGGTTCAAGCCCACCCGTCGCTCATTCACGTCGGGTCTCATTCCAGTCCAGCGGTAAGCCGTTGTGACCCACCTGAACTACGAGGTCTTTGATCCGTGTCAAGGCATGGTACGTAGGAAGCCTCCACGAGGTTCAAGCCCACCCGTCGCTCATTCACGTCGGGTCTCATTCCAGTCCAGCAGTAAGCCGTTGTGACCCACCTGAACTACGAGGTCTTTGATCCGTGTTAAGGCATGGTACGTAGGAAGCCTCCACGAGGTTCAAGCCCACCCGTCGCTCATTCACGTCGGGTCTCATTCCAGTCCAGCGGTAAGCCGTTGTGACTCCACCTGAACTACGAGGTCTTTGATCCGTGTCAAGGCATGGTATGTAGGAAGCCTCCACGAGGTTCAAGCCCACCCGTCGCTCATTCACGTTGGGTCTCATTCCAGTCCAGCGGTAAGCCGTTGTGACTCCACCTGAACTACGAGGTCTTTGATCCGTGTCAAGGCATGTTACGTAGGAAGCCTCCACGAGGTTCAAGCCCACCCGTCGCTCATTCACGTCGGGTCTCATTCCAGTCCAGCGGTAAGCCGTTGTGACTCCACCTGAACTACGAGGTCTTTGATCCGTGTCAAGGCATGGTACGTAGGAAGCCTCCACGAGGTTCAAGCCCACCCGTCGCTCATTCACGTCGGGTCTCATTCCAGTCCAGCGGTAAGACGTTGTGACCCACCTGAACTACGAGGTCTTTGATCCGTGTCAAGGCATGGTACGTAGGAAGCCTCCACGAGGTTCAAGCCCACCCGTCGCTCATTCACGTCGGGTCTCATTCCAGTCCAGCGGTAAGCCGTTGTGACCCACCTGAACTACGAGGTCTTTGATCCGTGTCAAGGCATGGTACGTAGGAAGCCTCCACGAGGTTCAAGCCCACCCGTCGCTCATTCACGTCGGGTCTCATTCCAGTCCAGCGGTAAGCCGTTGTCACCCACCTGAACTATGATGTCTTTGATCCGTGTCAAGGCATGGTATGTAGGAAGCCTCCACGAGGTTCAAGCCCACCCGTCGCTCATTCACGCCGGGTCCCATTCTAGTCCTGCGGTAAGCCGTTGTGACCCTCCTGAACTACGAGGTCTTTGATCCATGTCAAGGCATGGTACGTAGGAAGCCCCCATGAGGTTCAAGCCCACCCGTCGTTTATTCACGTCAGGGTTCACTATCGTCCCGCATGACGTTAAACTATATTCTCCGAACTACGAGGTCTTTGATCCGTGTCAAGGCATGGTACGTAGGAAGCCTCCACAAGGTTCAAGCCCACCAACAGTGGACCAAGGTCTGCTTTCACGTCGGTTCACCGGCGAAACCCCTGAACTACGAGGTCTTTGATCCATGTCAAGGAATGGTACGTAGGAAACCTTCCCAAGGTTCAAGCCCACCATTAGTGGACCCACGGGTCTACTTTCACGTCGGTATGCTGACGATTCTCATCGGACCAAGGTCCACCATCACGTCGGTTTACCGGAACCCTCCCGAACTACGCGGACTTTGATTCCCTGTCACGGGGATACGTAGGAAGCCTCTTCAAGGCTCAAGCCCAACTTCACCGTCGCCCATGCGATGGTCCCATTTCACTCCCCCTCCACTTCACTCATTCATCCATCACCCATCCTGATTCTCACCCGGGCCGCCACATCCCGGTGGAATCATGCCATCCACCTCCTCGCTGCTCCTAGCAGCGCATGGGTCGCTTTCCATGTGTAAGCCCCATCATATCTCCGGGTCGCTGTCCTCTGTGTACACCCCGATTCATCACCCTTTTCCCCTCTAGGGAGTGCACCACCTCGGATCCGTCCTCATTGGGCGTTCTGATCCATCACCTTGGTAAACCTTCCAGGTGTTCCCTCATAGGGATATACCAATCTGGTCCGTCTCTATGGGACGTTCTGATCACCCTCATTCCGTCTCCGCAAGACGTTAAACTCGTGGCCTACCTCGTGATAGACATGAGATGCCTGAGGAAAACCTCGGATGGAACGCCTTTGGTGTAACCGTCTCCGCAAGACGTTAAACTCGCGGCCTACCTCGTGATAAACATGAGATGCCTGAGGAAAACCTCGGATGGAACGCCTTTGGTGTAACCGTCTCTGCTAGACGTTAATCTTGCAACATACCCTGTGCTAAACATAGGAAGCTGAGGAAAACCTCAGATGTACGCCTCGGGTTCTGCACCCTTGAGATGCCCTCTTATGAGGAAGAATACAGGTTCCCCAATGTCCACGCACCCATAGATGCCCCGACATTCCTGATGTTGCCGTCTACTCCGACCGAAGGTCGCTACCATGTCAAGACCCTATGGAAAGTCTTGACGGAAGTAGTGTCATTAACCGGCGTCCATGACAATATGGCACCGGGAATGAGATTCACGAACAACGTATTAAATCTATAAGGGAGACCCGGACTAGGTGACGAGTTCTGAGGAGGAATCCACGGAAGGAAGAACCGACATCCCATCATCCTGTTTCGATCAAGGAGCAGACGTACCTGAACAAGGAACGAATGCCACCCACCTTTGGAAAGCGGGAATGCGGGGCAACAGAGCTGCGCGTCCCCTCCTCACAGACGGATGCGCGCGCCCCGGCGAAAGCGTCAGAAACAATAATAAAATGAATATATATTAATTATTATATACAAAAATAATTCTCCTAATCATAGTGATAAGTAATTGTTATATAAACCCTTATAACACCCACATAAGATAGAAGAGTATGTAGTGTGATGGTGAAAGACTCTTGTGGTGGACCGGATAACATTACTTGGTTAGTAATATCTATCAGCTTCCACTTCTCTCGTAGGCCATTCCGTTTGAGCATTACATGTTGAATCTCGACTTTCCCTTGGTCATGATTGAGTCCTAATGATGCTAACTTCTTTCCAATCTCCAAAAAATGGGCTTCATATGAGGAATGTCTACTAGATGAGGCCATCACTTCCTTTGTCTGAGTAAATTGGATTTGTAAAAGCCCTATATTTATACTAGTAATGTGATCACTGTTCAATGTCTATTTTAGAAATGATCGCAATTATTGATGGTATTTTTAAATTACAAAAACATAAAACCAAAGAAGTTCATATTTTATATAATCCTTTTACATAATAATTCATTTAATTAGACCATGAGGAATTTTCATTAATGAATGTTTGGGTTATTACAATCTTCCCCCTTAAGAAATTGTACCCTAGATATTACTATTTCCCACACTAAAATAGATGTGGGTAACTCTAATTCATAACCTCCTTGGATTCCTAAATTGGTTATATAGAATTTTGGTTTTGCCATAACACCTTGATGAGGGGCATTGCCTTATTTCATAGAACTTCTTGTCAACTATCTAAGACCTTTACTGGTTGCTCCACATAAGAAATGTCATCCTCTATCTACACCACCTATGAGGAGAGTAAATGTGAAGGGTCTGGTATGTACTTTCTTAATAGGGATACAAGAAAGAAATCATGTAATTTGGTCATGGTTTGTGGAAGTGCTAGTTGACTGGCCACGACCCCAATATGACCATGAATCTCGAAGGGGTTGATGTACCTAGGACTTAACTTTCCTCTCTTTCCAAACCACACGACCTTTTCCATAGAGATATTGTTATAAATACAATGTATCCAACATTAAACTCAAGGTCTCATCGACAGATATCTCTATTACTCTTCTGTCGACTCTGGGATTCCTTGATATGCTGCTGAATGGTTTTCACCTTCTCCACCTTTTTAATGGTCAATTATAGTCCTAGAAGCATACTCTCCCAAACTTCATTCCAACACACTGGTGTTCTACACCTTTTCCCATAAAGGGCTTCATATGGTGCCATTCTGATGCTGTTGTGGAAACTATTATTGTAGGATAATTCAACCAAAGGAAGATGTTGATCCCATCCTCCTTTAAATTCCATTTAGCATGATATTAACATGTCATCAACTGTTTGGATAGTCCTCTAATGTTGTCCATCAATTTGAAGATGATAAGCTGTACTAATATTCAAATCAGTATCCAGATCATGTAGAAAACTCTTCCAAAACATATAGTTGAATCTTGGATCTCGATCATATACAATAGATTGTGTTACTCCATGCATCCTTCCCACTTATTTTATGTAAATCCATGCATGTTTATCCAATGAGAAGTCATATTGAATAGCGATAAAGTGAGTTGTCTTGGTAAGACGATACAAAATGAGCCACATAACATTGATTCTTCTTAATGTCCTTAGATATCCAGTGACAAATTCCATGGTAATATATTCCCACATCCATGTTGGTATGGGTAGTAGTTAAATCACCCCTTAGAATTTTGCCTCTCACCCTTCACTTGCTAACATACCAGACACTTTGATGTATATTCTAAAATCTAACTTTTCATATTCTCCAACACAAATTTTTCTCAGAGATCTTGATACATCATTCTACACCCTGGGTGAATAGAAAGGGTTGAGCTATGTGCATCATTCAGAAGATCCTTCTTTAACTCTGGATCGTATGGTATACATAATCGTGACCCAAATATAAAAATTCCATCCTTGTCAAATAAAAAATAATAGGATTTCTCAATTTAGATAGCTTCCACCCTTTTCAGAATTTACACATCTTTTCTTTAAGAATACTTTATTTTCTCCATGAGGGAATATTGAGAAATAATTTGAGAAAAGATTGATGATGTTCCTCAATTAACGATTCCCATTTCCATCCTCTGCAAATCTAATAATATTGGATCCTTTTAAATTCTCATAAATTATAGAATTGCTTGGTCCTTTCTTGATAGAGCATCTACAACCATGTTCACTTTCCTAGGGTGGTAATGGATGGAGAAATCATAGTCTTTGATCAGCTCTAACCATATTTTTTGGCACATGTTCAACTATTTCTGTGTGAATATATGTATTTGAGGCTTTTGTGGTATGTATATATTTCACACTTCTCCCCAAAGAGATAATTCCACTAAATTTCTAAATCGAAGATCACTACAAAGATCTCTTTATCATGTGCTGGATAATTCTACTCATGGTCATTCAATTGTATTGAAGCATATCCAATGAAATTGTCATTTTGCATCAACACATGGCCCATGACCTTCTATGAAGAATCACTGAAAACCAAAAAATGTTTTACACTTGTCGGTAATGTGAGCATAGACGGAGTGATAAAAATCTTTTCAACTCCTTGAATCGTTATTCGCATTATTCACTCCAAGAAAACATTACCCCCATTCCAGTTATCTTGGAAATTGGGTTGGACAATCATAAGAAATTTCTGACAAGTCGTCGATAATATCCAACTAACCCCAAGCAGCTATGGATATCCGTTACCGACGTTGGCCTCATCCATCCTTTTATTACAGCTATCTTAGAGGGATCCATAGATATCCTATTACTTGTGATGATATGACCTAATAATGAGACCTCCTTCAACCATAAATCACACTTTTTGTACTTGTCATAGAGATTCTCCTTCTACTAGGCCTCTAGTACAGTTCTTAGATGATCCTCATGACCCTATTTGTTTTTGCAATATATTTGAATATCTTATATAAAGACTTCCAATTTCTTTAATTAATCTCTAAAGACTCTATTCATAATGTTCATGATGGTTTCTAGAGCATTAGTGACTTCAAAAGACATTACTTTGAATTCATAGTGCTCGTATCTTGTACAAAAAGTATTCTTGGGGATATCATACATCTTCACCCTTACATGATAATATCCCAACTGCAAATCCACCTTGGAGATTTATTGTTCTCTACATAGATGATCGAACAAGTCATCAATTCATGTGAGATGATACTTCTTCTTTATTTTGATTTTGTTAAGCTCACTATAATCAATGAAAAGATGCATTGACCCATCCTTCTTCTTGATGAAGTGGACTGGTGCACCCCATGGTGAAGAACTTGGCCGTATAAACCCTTTATCCAAATTCTATTCTAATTGTTTCTTTATCTCCTCAAAATCCACAACATCCATTTTATATGGGGTCTTGGATATTGGAAATACCCCTGGTATAAGATCAATTGAGAATTCAACATGTTTTATAGGAGGAAGACTATGAAATTACTCAAGAAACACTTCCGAGAATTCCCTCACAATAGGCACATATTCAAGGATGGTTGCCTCCTTAGACTCAATCATCTGAGCTAGATAAGTGTGCTAATAGGGAAATAACATCCACGCTTGAGATGATGGTTCTAAAGAATATTCAACCTCCTCCTTACACTTGTATATAATCGATGGTCGTTTCACCACATGGAGAGTGATTTCCCTATAACAAGAATTTATATTTGATCTATATAATTAAAGCAAATACATTCCAGGAATTGCATCAAATTCCAACGGAGGGAGTGTGAAGAGGTTCACTAGGATGTTCAATAGATAGATTATGACAGGGAAGGGGCTATATTCATGGGATGAAATGATTTCTCCATTTTCTGTACTCACCGATACCTTTATGTCCTATATTTTTGGTGGTGTTGGGATTATTTTTCTAAACATTCGAGATATAAAAGAATCCGTAGAACCAGAATCCAAAAGTATGTTCTCTATTATTGAATGAAAAACTAGTGAACCTATCACCACTTCATTGTTGGGGTTCACTTCAGTGGTAGTGATGGAAGAAGCTCGCCCTTACTTCCTTGGAGGTTTTTGTTTGCCTTCAAGAACCCTTAACATTGGGCACTGATTTTCAGGGTTCCCCGGTTATTTGTAGTTGAATCAATGAACAATGAGTTGAGGGTCAAGCCGAGTGTTATTATCCTCTATCACATCCACATGTTTTTCTTGCCGACATTTAATAGCCATATTCCCTTCTCTGCCACAACTAAAGCATTTTATCGTCCCCTTCAATCAATTTCTGGGGTGTTTTTTCCACACCATTGGAAAGTGGGGTGATTGATTTTCTTACCACTATTGGATTTAAACATCAGAGTACCGTAATTGAATTCCACCTTATGATTCATATCCCCAAGATACCCTTGAGATTTTCTGGTCTCCATTACGACCTTGAGAGCATATCATACAATTTCCTCATAGCTGTTGAAGTCACGGAATGCCATCACTTTCCACAGGCTAGGTTTCATCCCACCAAAGTAGCAGCTAACCATGAATTCAGGGGTAACAAAAAAGTCGAAGGAGTATCATTCAAGACTTGTGATGTGTTTCTCATACGCTTCGAAAGACTCATCATCTTTTTTCATGAGGGAATGTAAGTCCCTTTACATCTTAAGTCAGAGGGTTCGTGGAAAATATTTATCAAAAAACATCTTCTAGAAACCACTTTACTCCAACGACTTGATCTCTCATTTGTCATCATATTTTTAATCAATTTACACCACTGATAAGATTCAACCTCCATTCAATAAGAATCTAGGATAACCTTCTCTTTTTCAGAACATTGAAGGATGAAGAAGATATTTTCAATAGAGTTGATATATTATTCGGTGATTGAGGGATTAGATGATCCATTTAAAGTAGGAGGCTTTTATCTCAATAATCTCTCGATAGAGACTTGTTATTTCTTAGGGGGGGGGGGGTTTAAAATTACTCTTGACCCATGTTTCTATTCATAGATTGAGTTAATAGAGAGAGAATAATGATATGTTTCTCGATTCCCACTCCATTCGGATTGGGAATCTCATTAGCAGAATCATCACATTGATCTTCACATCAGTTGTTAGCCCGAGTCCTCCAATTACCGACCATTGGATGGAATAAAATGAATGTTAGGGGTAACATATTACGGGTAATCCATGGGACAAAATATAATACTTATAAAAAACTTTTATTCCTTAACCGATGAATCTATAAGCTTCAATCTATGGTATTCATGATCTACATTCTAACATATATTCTTAGGGGAATGTTTTTTAATTCCCATAATAAGGGTTAATACTAAGAATGTGAATTTACCAATGAATATCCGCTGTTAGTGTCATAACCAAGAGTGTATTAAGGCCCGTTGTTGTGTACCAAGATACCATGGGTCATGCCCGAAACTCCTTATTGAGGTTTTCACCCCTAGGTACATCTATGCCAGAGCTGCCTCTACCTACTCGTATCCATACAATGATGTATTTACATGGTAAAACACATACTATATACTCAAAAAAACATAGGTATTATTTTTATTAAATCTAGTATTTTCTCTACGTATTTACTATGGATTTCTAATACTAATCCCAAAAATAACTAAACCTATCCACTGATACCAAATATAATAACCCTGCTTTTTATTACGAACATAACATAATTTATTACATAAAACCTCAACATGATTCAAAATAGAAGATCGATAGGGCTAGTGTCTTTTGGGATTATTAACATTACATAACAAATAAAAAAATAGAATGAAACATCTTATTGAAAACTTTCTTCACATGACCACTACATTTCCTCGTACTTAGCATTGCATGGGATAACCTAAGGACATGCATAAGAAAAGGGTGAGCTATAAAGCCCAGTAAGGAATTAAATAAGGTATAACATGAATAATATAATACATGTCAGGAAATAGGAATATCAATGGAGAATAAATGAAACATGAACATAACAAAATGATAAATCTTGATTATTATAACACAGAAATGTGGCAATAACACGTAACATGGAATTTGCATGATCCAAGGACCATTGCAAATGGACCATGAGTAATCTGTCATTGCACCTGAATAATGAGTAAACCCTCATTTCAAATGAATTAGAATGGGTAAATACTAATTGAACATGAAGTATCAGGATAATATACTTTACCCAATGCATTGGATCACTATTAGGGCGCACCCTTCATAATATTTTAATTTAATGCATAAGTGTGCCCATGGATCATTAAACATGGATTCATTAAACAAAAAAATTATCCCAATATAATAGAATATGGAATTAATACACAAAACTATATAATAAATAAGAAAATTATCATAAAGGTGAATACCCTTGATAGTGAAATGAGCATGGTATTCAATAAACAATGTTTTTAGCTTGGAAAATTGCACTGCAATTTCGGCAGAATAATGGCGTTTCATAAGGATTCATAAAAAAGGTTGATGAGATACAAAGAGATATATCATCTTATTTATATTAAATTTATAGTAAAGAGTTCATATAGATACATTTCCAAACATATATAATGGAATTCATATTCACAATACAAAAGAATTTCTTGAAATTAAATGAGGAGAGAGAGATTTATTATGGAATATCAGCATGGTAATGGGTGTACATGGGAGAAATTTAATGAGAAAGAAATGGGACATCAATCATTCAAAAATAAAGAGGTATGAATGGGTGAAATTCAATATCATACCCCAACATTTATAATTGAAAATAAAAGGGCATTTCAATCTTGGACATATATAAAAAAGTGAGAATCCCATAGATGGAAGTGTGATCCCAAAGGCATGAGAGAGGCTTTAGAGAGGATTCATGGGAGATTGGGGTTACATGGAAGGATTATAGAGATATGAGGGTAGTGGTTGGATGAACTGAAAAGGATTTGAGTGAAGAGGAAATGGGATCTTGGGTGGGTTTATATAGGAAAGGAGAGGGATATCTTTATTATTTAGTTTTGGGACACCACATATTAAACTAATCAAAACCACAAGCCAGCCCATAGTTTTTCCCATGGTTTTTCCAAAGGGGAGTGGAAAATAGTATTTTATATGTTAAATGGACTAATTTATTAAAATAATAGGGTTCCTTATTTGGTGGTGATTCACACTCTCAAAGAAAACCATTTAAAAACGCAAAATGTTTTATATGTCTTGAAGGGTCCACTAAAGATTTGTAATATAAAAAAATCTAAAATCATGGTATTTTAATTGTAAACCATATATTGGCCGAACATAATATTTCTAGTATTTTATTACATCACTATTGGGTCATTATGATGTCATAAAACACATTATATATTTAAACAAAATTTTATTTTTACCCAAAAATTCGACTATCTCAGAAAATAATGAAAGTTTCACCGATGGATAATTTCAACATCCCAATTCCAAAAATAATATTAATTTTATCTAAATAATTTTTTAAATATGTTAATATTTACATTGAGTATAAAAACTAATATATATATATAAATCATGGGTTTTGACAAAAACGGCTTTAAAACCTTAGTAAAAATTACAATTGGATTCATAAAATCATACGATCATTTATATTTAATAAAAATTAATTTAATGATAATAATATTTTATTATAATATTATTTAATTAAAAAATACATTAATTCAACAAAATATATTCCTTGTTGAATATTAACTAAATATACTATCTGCACATTAAAAACAACTTACAAAGTAATAATAATAAAATTAATGTATATTATTTTTTATATACAAAAATAATGCACATAATCATAGTGCAAGGGTATTGTTAAATAACCCCTTATAAAACTTGCATAAGAACGAAGATTAAGGTATGCGATGTTGATAAACTCTTGGGATGGCTCATGTAACATAGCTCGGGTAGTAATGTATATCAACTTCCAATTCTATCATAGGTGGTTCAGTTCAAGCTTAACATGTTGAAGCTCGGCTTGGGACTGATCGAGAGTGAATCCCAATGATTCCACCTAATTTCCAAGATCTTAAAAATATGCTTTATATGTGTAAAGTCTACAAGATGAGGTCTTAACTTCCTTTATTTGAGAAAATTGGATTTGTTAAAGCACTATATTTGTACTAATCAGGTGATCATTGTTCAACGACAATATTATAAATGGTAACAATTTATATCAGTAATTTTAAAATCAAAAAACATAAAACCAAAGAATTTCAGAATTTATATAAACATTTTATATAATAAGACATTTAATTAGATCAAGAGGAATTTTCATTAATTAATGTTTGGGTCGTCACACTTTTTCTTTAGATCAATGATTTTTTTTGATATGCATATATCTAAAATAACTTAGCTCCCATATGATTTAAGTTAGTGAGTGAATTACATAGGCAAGAAACATTTTCCACAATTTTTTGATCACATTAAACCAATAAAATAAATATATAAATATATGTCATAGTTCTTATTATGAGACAACTCGCAATCACTTCACACTTTTATGTATAAACATATCTACACACATTTGTGATAATAAGAGCCAAAAAATTGATCTTTTTCTTCCCAAAATTCACATGTAAAATTTTTCATACATATCCTTCTTCCATAGGGTCTTTAGTAAAATCCTTAAGTAATGTCCATACAAATCCATTCTCTCCAAATATATATGAATAATTCCTATAAATTATACCAAAATGTGGTCAAGGTATTCTTTAATGATGATATTAATTTAATTTATATAGATAAATATGGAATTAGTATGACCAAATTGAATAAAAATAAATTAATAGATTTCATTAACTATACATAATAATTTTTTTGGTATATCATCCTCCTTGACCCTCAATTGATGATATACAGATTTAAGGTAAATATTGGAAAACTATTTATCACTAAATGGTTGGTCAAACAAGTCATCAATATGGGAAGGTGATACATGTTCATGATTGTGATCATTTTTAGTTCATGATAATCAATGAATATTTGCAATTATTAATCATTCTTCTAGAAAAAATGTACTGGAGAACACTATGGTGATGAAATTTTTCTAATGATTATATTTTATATATTATCATGGAGTTTCAATTTAAATTTATAAAAAATAATATGGGGAATTCTATTTTTTATCAATAAAATTGGTTTATCACATGGTATGGGTAACGCCCCGACCCCAGTTACCCAGAGTCGGTGCATTAATTACATAACATTGACATGATCACAAGAAAGATCAAATCTCGAAAGACCGATTTGTTTAGTAGCCTTGGAAACACTAGATATATTCATAAGTTTTACATTACATCATAAAAATAAAAAAGAACTACTACAAAAACATATTGTCTCCATAGTCCACACTATTAACCCCTCATAATATCCCTTCAAGTCATTCATAATTTACTTCTTCACATCCTGGGAAAATAAAACATATAAAAGGGGTGATCTCAAATGCCCAGTAAGGATAAAAATATAGCGGAAACTTTCATAAATAAGAATAAACATTTAAGACAATGTATAACTAAAACAAAATACTTTTAAACATTCACTCCAACATAGTATGGCATAAATAAAATGAAATTATGCCATTTACTTATTCACATGGATATTCTACTAATCGAATAATCACATGCAATATTAATAACCACTTTCATAATGATGGAATGCATAATGCCAGACTATCATAACCACATAGCCAAGGCCTCATGCCAAGACTACAAATAAGATTTTGCCAAGGCCTTGTGCCAAGACACTAGTTTGTCTCATGATACCTACCGATCCATCGAGGAGCTATAGCGGGCTCCACCCGTCACATATTAAGTCTAATGAATTCCCATATGAAAAGGTTTAAACATAACATAAACATTCGTATTAAAACTAGCATACGAAATGTAAATACATTCCCCATAAACCATGAATGGTATATAAAAAAAATAGCACATCCATAGTCAAACATATCACAAAACCTTCAATACAATATAAAAGTTTTGTATCATAATATATCATCCTCAAATAAGCGTAAAATCCATTAAAGGATGTTGACATAGATGAAATCAAAACTCTTTTTAAAGAAATATCTCGTTCTATTTTGAAATCATTTAAGAGACATATATTTATAAAATAAAACAATTTCTTTGAAAATATTCTTATAATATTGTAAGGGAAGCTTTGACGATTTTATAACGGCGGAAAATAACCGCACCCTCCGTATAAGTTTAAAAAAACATTCTTATCTTAATTCTGTCGAAAAGGTTAAAAAGCACCTTGTTTGGAAAACGACGGAAAGATTCCCTTATAAACCTCTTATAAAAAGTCAAACAAGGGTATAAATTACTTTAACCCATATTCTTTTAAATATTAAAAATGTTTTGAAATACATTTTGAAGAAACATGGACGTGGATGATAACGAGATCCCAGTAGATTATTACGTATAAACAACCTCGGATAATGAAGAGATTGTGAAATAACCCTTACCAATTTGGTAACTTATGAAACATAAAACCCATGAAAGAGGTATTATACAATGAATATGTAAATACACATAAATTAAAGTGTATTAGACAAATAATAGAATTATGGGAAGTACATACACCACACAAAATGCAATGGTGGCAATATGGCATGAATCTCACGGGAATAAGGAGTGAGATGAAAACACCTTACCTTGTACTTTTCCTTGGTTGGGGTAGGTTAACCTCATGTATAATGGTGAAATAATTGTTATTAAATTATAAAAAAATAATATACATTAATATGATATCATATATGATCTTTTAATATTGATTTGATAATAATATCTTAGTATTATCGTCATTTTGGGTGATAATCGATTCGTTCTTCTTAAATGCCTGGTTACGTAAGACATGTTTGTAATGGATACATTATATCTTATTCATAATCAGAATGATATTAACATTATTTTTAACCCTAAAATGAGAATAATACTTGAATGGTACGATGGAGAATGAATCTTATCGTGTTTGTGGAGACGGTAGTCCGTACGTACGCACGAGCGACAATATCATTCTTTTGATATTAAGATAATATATAAATGGATGTTATATCATATATACAAAATAATTAACATGTTATATTTATTATTTACATGAGTTGCACATCATTATTATACCAATCCAAATAATAATATATTGAATAACAATTACACCACGACGTGGAGACGGTAAGCCGTACGTACGCATCTATGATGACATGTTATTCATAGGGTGGATAGAATACTGAATATGTTTGTACCATATTTATAATAACATCATAGTATATGTGAGATACTGGAGTTATTATTTTAGAATGGTAAGAACAAAGAAAATTTGAAGAAGAAAGGAACTTGAAAAGGGGTGGTGAAAACATTACCTCTTCTTCGGGTTCTTCCTTTTGATTTGATCAAAAGGGCTCCTTAGGTTGGCTTTCAGATCAAACTAAGGCCTCTAGGTTGTAGTTAGGGAAGTTGGGAGAGTATTTGGGCAGAGTTTGGCCGAGCCAAGTGGTTTGAGAGGTGTGAGGAATGAGTAGAAGTGGTCTCCTTTTATAAGGGAGAGGAGGGGCTCTTTAGGAATGAGTGAAAGTATTACTTTATAATATAATTATATTAGGTTTATAATGGTCCAAAAATAATTGAGGTCGAAGATAAGATGACTCATTTTCTAAATAACATCAACCAATAAAAATTGGACAGGTTTTAGATAATATTTTAATCATTATAATCTTATTTATTTAAATGATTTATTAATGAGGTAAACATTGCATCATTATTGTGTCATTAATAATTTAAATTATTTGATGTCTAAAAAATATAAATAAAATATCATTATTTAGGAAATATTTTTATCTTTCTAATGAATATTTCTAATCGAAAATCCAACATGTATAACTCTATGTAAAAATTGTTCTTCTAAAATATGTAAGCTTATGCCATTTTTATTTTTATTTTAACTTTATTAATATAATGTGTCCCTACCACATACAAGTGGCTCTAAGGGGTCCCCAAATCGACCCAAGGATTCCCATGGTCGGGTATGTGTCCACCAATAAGGTTAGGACACGTTTTAGGGTAATTTTGTATTATTATAATATTATTTTTTAACCCTTATTTACTGGATTTACCCTTTAACCAAGGTAAATAAAATATTTACCGCAGTAATTATTCAAAATGTGTAAAAATAAAAGTTACCTATTTATATAATTTGGACATCCTGATTCCAAATATGTAATCCATTTTTCCAAATTCAAAACACATAAGTGGAAGAAATTAATTTAAAATTATTTCCCATTGTTAAAATAAAAAGCGTGTTTTAAGAGATAATAACTATCAAAAGATTGACACTTGTTTATGTCTGGTTTAATTGTGAAATTATGTCCAATGACAAAAATTAAATTAAATGGTAAAAATATATTCTAAATATATTTTAAAACCACTCAAATTCATAATTTATCAATATTAATTATTTTGATTAAAAAAGTTGATTTTAATTAAAATTTAGTAATTTTCACTATTCATCAAAATATAAAAGTTATCCGAAAAGTACCAAAATTTCACCCTAGGCTAATTTCAATATTCCAAATCCAAAAATGAAGTCCATTTTGAAATATAAAATATATATGATTTCAAAATGTATGTATTACTATTCACAATGGCTAGTTTAATTAGTTGTGGTGTGTGTTAGAACTCGAGGTTGCGTACAACACACGCTATCGCATTATTCGAAGGGAAACGTACTGTGGAAGCTTGGGGTGTTACATTCTCCCCACCTTCAAATAATTGCATCCTCGCAATTTCTAGGGTATTACTGCATAAAAAGACTTGGGTGGTTCTTCATCATAAGTTCTTCGGGTTCCCACGTTGCCTCTTCCATCTTATGATTTCTCCACAAAACTTTTACCAGACGCGTCGTCCGGTTTCTCAGTATTTGTTCTCTTGTATCAAGAATCCTGACAGGCTCTTCACAATAAGACAGATCGGGTTCCAGTTCTAATTCCTCATAGGTGAGTACATGCATTGGGTCAGACATGTATTTTCTCAACAGAGATACATGGAACACATCGTGAACTTTGGAGAGACTTGGCGGCATTGCCAATCGGTAAGCTACAGCCCCAATTCGTTCTAGAATTTCGAAAGGTCCGATGTACCTGGGACTCAATTTACCTTTCTTACCAAAACGTATGACTCCCTTCCATGGAGATACCTTCAGGAAAACATGATCACCAACTTGAAATTCCAAATCTTTCATTCAATTATCGGCATAGCTTTTCTGCCTACTTTGAGCTGCTTTAATGTGATTTTGGATTACCTTCACCTTTTCCACCGTTTCCTCCACCAGTTATGGGCCTACAAGTTTTCTTTCACCAACCTCATCCCAATAGGTTGGTGTACGACATCTCTTTCCGTATAATGCTTCATATGGTGCCATCTGAATACTCGAATGGAAGCTATTGTTATAGGAAAATTATACCAGTGGTAAATATTGATCCCACATACCCTGAATGTCAAGTGAGCAAGATCTAAACATGTCTTCTAGGGTTTTAATAGTCCGTTCTGATTGTTCGTCTGTCTGAGGGTGGTATGCAGTGCTCAAATGAAGTTCAGTATCCAGGGATTTCTGAAGACTTTTCCAGAATCTTGAAGTAAAACGGGGATCACGATCAGAAACAATCGATAGGGGTACTCCATGAAGTCTCACAACTTCATTAATATATAGTCTTGCTAGACGTTCCAGGGGTAGATCTTCTCTTATAGCAAGAAAATGTGCTGACTTGGTAAGACGATCAACAATAACCCATATTGCATCATTCCTTCTAGGAGTCTTTGGTAGCCCCATGACAAAGTCCATCGTAATATTGTCCCATTTCCACTCCGGTATGGGAAGAGGTTGCATGACTCCTCTAGGCTGTTTCCTTCCAGCTTTCACTTGTTGAAAAACCATACATCTTGACACAAAATCAGCAATCTCCCTCTTCATGTTGTCCCACCAAAAATGTTCCTTCAATTCTCTATACATTTTGGTGCTCCAAGGGTGTATAGAGAAATTGGAACTATGAGCATCATCCAGTAATTCCCTTTTCAGATCAGGTAAATCGGGAACACAAAGTCTCTTCCCGAATTTCAAAATTCCATCTTCATACACAAAGTCTCTCAATCTCCCATCATTCACAGCTTTAATCTTCTTCTAAAATTCTTCATCATCGATATGAGAACTCTTAATCCTTTCTAGTAAATATGGTTTGGCAACCATTTGAAAAAGCATTGATGTTTCACCTTCCCTGGTTATTCCCTTGTCCATATTCTCTAGATCCATGAAAATTGGATCCCTTTCAATTCTCATCATGTTCAAAACTCCATGGTCTTTTCTTCTCAAAGCATCTTCCACCTTGTTTGCTTTCCCCGGGTGGTAGTGTATTGTGCAATCATAATCCTTGAGTAATTCAAGCCATCTCCTTTGCCTCATGTTGAGTTCTTTTTGTGAGAAAATATACTTCAATCTCTTGTGATCAGTATAAATCACACAATTTTCACCATAGAGGTAGTGTCTCCATATCTTCAAGGAAAAGATCACAGCTGCTAACTCAAGATCATGAGTAGGATAGTTTTGTTCGTGAATTTTTAAATATCGTGATGCATAGGAAATAACTCTATCATTCTGCATAAGGACACAACCAAGTCCTTTCTTTGATGCATCACTATAAATAATGAACCCATCATTCCCCGATGGTAGAGTCAATATAGGAGCATTGACTAATCTTCTCTTCAGTTCTTCGAAACATTCTTCACACTCTTTTGTCCAAACAAATTTAACCCCATTACGTGTGAGCTTCGTTAATGGGTTAGCCAATCGGGCAAAATTCTGCACGAAACGCCGATAATAACCTGCCAAACCAATAAAACTACGTACCTCAGTTATACTCGTAGGTGCTGGCCATTCTCGGATTGCCTTGGTCTTAGAAGGATCAACAGAGATTCCATCTTTAGAGACAATATGACCAAGAAAAGAAATCTCCTGAAGCCAGAATTCACACTTGCTAAACTTCCCATATAATTCATGCCTCCTCAGAGTCTTCAAGATAATGCGCAAGTGATTTTCATGATCTTCGTAGGTTTTGGAGTATACCAAGATATCTTCAATAAATACCACCACAAATTCATCGAGATACTCCTTGAAAACTCTATTCATCAGATCCATGAATAAAGAGGGTGCATTAGTCAATCCAAATGTCATTACGGTAAACTCATAATGCCCGTACCTTGTTCGAAATGTTGTCTTCGGAATGTCTTCCTTCTTCACACACAACTGATGGTATCCAGATCGAAGGTCAATCTTTGAAAAGTATTGATCTCCATGCAGTTGGTCAAATAAATCATCAATACGAGGTAGGGGATACTTGTTCTTTATCGTTATAGCATTGATCTCCCTGTAGTCGATACATAACCTCATAGATCCATCTTTCTTTTTAACAAAAAGAAAAGGGGATACCCATGGAGAAACACTAGGGCGAATAAATCCCTTATTACTCAATTCCTCTAGTTGTTTCTTTAGTACAACTAATTCTACAGTGGCCATTCTATAAGGGGTCTTCGATATAGGCCTTGATCCAGGAATCAAATCAATGGAAAACTCAACTTCTCGTTCTGGAGGATGTCCAGGTAAATCTTCCGGAAATACATCTACAAATTCATTCACAATAGGTACATCCTCTATTTGAACATTCCTTTCCTCACCGACAGTTATTTCATTCTCTTCCTCCCCAATAATTGAATTAAGTTGATCTACTGGGGGTGGATCTAAATAAGAATTAGGTGGTGACGATTCTGCTCTAAAAATAAGGTGTTCCTTATCATTATCATCAAGAATCGTAACCTCTTTCTTCTTACAATAAATCTTCGCATCATAGTCCGAAAGCCAGTCCATACCGAGGATTATATCAAACTCAATCATAGGTATGACGATGAGATCAGCAGATAAAGAAAATTTATGTGCTCTAATGGGGGCTGATTCACAAAACTTTGTTGCAATGATACATCTCTTAGGAGTTTTAACTGACAACTCCCTTATTAAATCAAATTGGAAATATCTAATTTTCTTAGCAAACTGGGAAGATATGAAACAATGCGATGATCCAGAATCAAATAATTCATTTGCTAAACTTGAGGAAACCATTAAATTACCTGCCACCACGTCTTTCGGAGCTTCTACCTCAGCAGTAGTGATAGCATAAGCTTGGCCTTGATCCCTTGGCGTTTTCTGAGGTAAGTTCTCCTGACTCTTAGGACATTCATTTTCATAATTCCCCATCTCCCTATAATTGTAGCACTGAACGTTGGTATCTTCCTTCTTCCCCTTGCAATCACGAGCTTGGTGGCCTTTTTCACCACACTTGTAACAGACTCCCATTCCCTTCAAGCAAGTACCAGGGTGTTTCTTCCCGCATTTACCATAGGATGGATATTCAACCATTCCATTCTTCCCCTTATTTCCATTCTCAGATTTATCAGCAGTTCACTTCTTCTCTTGCTTTTCTTTAAAGTCATAAGACTTAGAGAATTCCTTTTCGGTCTTGATAGCACATGAGACAATGACTTCGTACGATGAAAAGGATTGTGAGACTAATGCTCGATAGAGAAATGGTTTTAACCCATCAAAGAAACGATCAATATTACTTCTTTGGTTACGTATATAATCACCAGCGTACCTTGCTAACCTTGTAAAGTTAGCCTCATACTTTGCGACATTCTCATCCTCCTTCTGTCTCAGACTTAGAAATTGCCTTTCCATATCTGCTCGATGGTCGCGAGGGAAGTATTTTTCTAAAAACAGATCTTTGAACTCCCTCCACTCCATATTTGATACTTCATCAGCTTCCTTCATGTTTTGAATCAATGACCACCATTGATCAGCATCTCCAGTTAGGCGGTAAACTGCCATGATAACTTTTTCCCTTTCACTGCTCCCCAAAGCCTGAAATATTTTCTCTAGGGAATTTATCCACTGCTCGGCTACTAAGGGATTTGTATTCCCATTGAACATTGGTGGTTGTTGCCTCATGAATCGATCTAGCATTAATCCTCCATGCTGCGGATTAGGGTGCTCCATATGGGTAAGGTTATTATTCATAACCTGAGTAAGTTGTCCCAGTATGGTGATTAGCTGATCGGCACCAGTTGCATCACCAGCCCCACTATAATTATCTTGAGCAGGAGGGCAATTCCTACATGGAGTGCGTGCATTGATATGGTTTCCATTTCTTCCACTAGGCTCCATTTCTAAACAATGGCATCAACTAGATCAGTTTATGAATCAAAATACATAATCCCATACTTATAAAACACTCAACATAAATTGAACTATTTATGGATATAATCCATAATCATAAAAATGTTTTATTTGAGGAATTATATACTCATAAACACTTCATAATTATTTGTAAAGAAAATGAGAGTTATCCTAAGCATATCCCCCGGGAGTGTCGTAACCAAGAGTGCAGCAAGGCCCATTGTCGTGCACCAGTTCCCGTTCGAGTCTAGCTCAAAGCGGTGTTTTCGGGTTTTACCCCTAGGTACATCTGTGCCAGAGCCGCCTCTACCTGCTCGTATCCAGACAGGGATGTATTGCTCGGAAAACTCACAAAATCTCTACAATACTAAAATTCTAGGAAGTTCTTCTATACTAATCCTCAAAGTTCATCTTAGGTCTACGTGCTCTAAACAGAGTTTATCTAAATCTAGCTTCCAAGGTTTGTACTAAACTTAATCTGATACAAACTGTAACGCCCCGACCCCAGTTACCCAGAGTCGCTGCATTAATTACATAACATTGGCATGATCACAAGAAAGATCAAATATCGAAAGACCGATTGGTTTAGTAGCCTTGGAAACACTAGATATATTCATAAGTTTTACATTACATCATCAAAATAAAAAAGAACTACTACAACAACATATTGTCTCCATAGTCCACACTATTAACCCCTAATAATATCCCTGCAAGTCATTCATAATTTACTTCTTCACATCCTGGGAAAATAAAACATAGAAAAGGGGTGAGCTCAAATGCCCAGTAAGGATAACAATATAGTGGAAACTTTCATAAATAAGAATAAACATTTAAGGCAATGTATAACTAAAACAAAAGCCTTTTAAACGTTAACTCCAACATAGTATGGCATAAATAAAATGAAATTATGCCATTTACTTATTCACATGGATATTCCACTAATCGAATAATCACATGAAATATCAATAACCACTTTCATAATGATGGAATGCATAATGCCAGACTATCATAACCACATAGCCAAGGCCTCGTGCCAAGACTACAAATAAGATTTTGCCAAGGCCTTGTGCCAAGACACTAGTTTGTCTCATGAGACCTACCGATGCATCGAGGAGCTATAGCGGGCTCCACCCATCACATATTAAGTCCAATGCATTCCCATATGAAATGGTTTAAACATAACATAAACATTCGTATTAAAACTAGAATACGAAATGTAAATACTTTCACCATAAACCATGAATGGTATATAAAAAAATATCACATCCACAGTCAAACATATCACAAAACCTTCAATAAAATATAAAAGTTTTGTATCTTAATATATCATCCTCAAATATGCGTAAAATCCATTAAAGGATGTTGACATAGATGAAATCAAAACTCTTTTTAAAGAAATATCTCTTTCTATTTTGAAATCATTTAAGAGACATATATTTATAAAATAAAACATTTTCTTTGAAAATATTCTTATAAGCTTGTAAGGGAAGCTTTGACGATTTTATAATGGCGGAAAATAACTGCACCCGCCGTATAAGTTAAAAAAAACATTCTTATCTTAATTCTGTCGAAAAGGTTAAAAAGCACCTTGTTTGGAAAACAACGGAAAGATTCCCTTATAAACCTCTTATAAAAAGTCAAACAAGGGTATAAATTACTTTAACACATATTCTTTTAAATATTAAAAATGTTTTGAAATACATTTTGAAGAAACATGGACGTGGATGATAACGAGATCCCAGTAGATTATTACATATAAACAACCTCGGATAATGAAGAGATTGTGAAATAACCCTTACCAATTTGGTAACTTTTGAAACATACAACCCATGAAAGAGGTATCATACAATGAATATGTAAATACACATAAATTAAAGTGTATTACACAAATAATATAATTATGGGAAGTACATACACCACACAAAATGCAATGGTGGCAATATGGCATGAATCTCACGGGAATAAGGAGTGAGATGAAAACACCTTACCTTGTACTTTTCCTTGGTTGGGGTAGGTTAACCTCATGTATAATGGTGAAATAATTGTTATTAAATTATAAAAGAATCATATACATTAATATGATATCATATATGATCTTTTAATATTGATTTGATAATAATATCTTAGTATTATCGTCATTTCGGTTGATAATCGATTCGTTCTTCTTAAATGTTTGGTTACGTAAGACATGTTTGTAATGGATAGATTATATCTTACTCATAATCAGAATGATATAAACATTATTTTTAACCCTAAAATGAGAATAATACTTGAATGGCTACGATGGAGAATGAATCTTATCGTGTTTGTGGAGACGATAGTCCATACGTACGCACGAGCGACAATATCATTCTTTTGATATTAAGATAATATATAAATGGATGTTATATCATATATACAGAATAATTAACATGTTATATTTATTATTTACATGAGTTGCACATCATTATTATACCCATCAAAATAATAATATATTGAATAACAATTACACCACGACGTGGAGACGGTAAGCCGTACGTACGCACGTATGGTGACATGTTATTCAAAGGGTGGATAGAATACTGAATATGGTTGTACCATATTTATAATAACATCACAGTATATGTGAGATACTGGAGTTATTATTTTAGAATGGTAAGAACAAAGAAAAGTGGAAGAAGAAAGGAACTTGAAAAGGGGTGGTGAAAACATTACCTCTTCTCCGGGTTCTTCGTTTTGATTTTATCAAAAGGGCTCCTTAGGTTGGCTTTCTGATCAAAATAAGGCCTCTAGGTTGTAGTGAGGGAAGTTGGGAGAGTATTTGGGCAGAGTTTGTCCGAGCCAAGTGGCTTGAGAGGTGTGAGGAATGAGTAGAAGTGGTCTCCTTTTTAAGGGAGAGGAGGGGCTCTTTAGGAAAGAGTGAAAGTATTACTTTATAATATAATTATATTCGGTTTATAATGGTCCAAAAATCATTGAGGTCGAATATAAGATGACTCATTTTCTAAATAAAATCAACCAATAAGAATTGGAAAGGTTTTAGATAATATTTTAATCATTATAATCTTATTTATTTAAATGATTTATTAATGAGGTAAACATTGCATCATTATTGGGTCATTAATAATTTAAATTATTTGATGTCTAAAAATTAAAAATAAAATATAATTATGTATGAAATCTTTTTAGCTTTCTAATGAATATTTATAATCGAAAATCCAACATGTATAACCCTATGTAAAAATTGTTCTTCTAAAAGATGTATGCTCATGCCATTTTTATTTTTATTTTAACTTTATTAATATAATGTGTCCCTACCACATACAAGTGGCTCTAAGGGGTCCCCAAATCGATCCAAGGATGACCATGGTCGGGTATGTGTCCACCAATAAGGTTAGGACACGTTTTAGGGTAATTTTGTATTATTATAATATTATTTTTTAACCCTTATTTACCGGATTTACCCTTTAACCATGGTAAATAAAATATTTACCGCAGTAATTATTCAAAATGTGTAAAAAAAAGTTACCTATTTACATAATTTTGACATCCTGATTCTAAATATGTAATCCATTTTTCCAAATTCAAAACACAGAAGTGGCAGATATTTAATTTAAAATTATTTCCCGTTGTTAAAATAAAAAGCGTGTTTTTAAGAGATAATAACTATCAAAAGATTGACACTTGTTTATGTCTGGTTTAATTGTGAAATTATGTCCAATGACAAACATTAAATTAAATGGTAAAAATATATTCTAAATATACTCTAAATCCACTCAAATTCATAATTTATCAATTTTAATTATTTTGATTAAAAAAGTTGATTTTATTTAAAATTTAGTAATTTTCACTATTCATCAAAATATAAAAGTTATCCGAAAAGTACCAAAATTTCACCCTAGGCTAATTTCAATATTTCGAATCCAAAAATGAAGTCCATTTTGAAATATAAAATATATATGATTTCAAAAATTAGGTATTACTATTCACAACGGCTAGTTTAATTAGTTGTGGTGTGTGTTAGAACTCGAGGTTGCGTACAACACACGCTATCGCATTATTCGAAGGGAAACGTACCGTGGAAGCTTGGGGTGTTACAGTATGTGTCTTATAAAAACATAATCCATATTATTAGGTTGAAAAATTGGAAAATCATCCAAATGTCATTGAAAAACTCTCTCTTAATAGTCATGTCATCAATGTTGAATTTTTTTTACCTAATATCATTAATGAATTACCATTCTAAATAAGAAACGTGAAACATGTAATTTATGTTACTTTCATTGGATTTTCATATTTTTCATTACACTAATTGAATATCATATGTTAGTTTGTAATATCAGAACTTACTTCCCTTATTTGAATTTTGATATGCGATTTCTATAGTGAAATATAATATGTGCATAAGATACCATCATAATCAACCAGAGTGGGAATATATGTATTTAAAATATTCATATTACCACAATCATAAATTAGAGAAGAATGATATACTTAAGAAGATATCATTTCACTATAACAATTTCTCACTTCTAATTAAACATCTAGTTGTTGATGATATGAATTAAAAATAATTTTTAATTTTCATGATATAATGGAATTAATATGACTAATCTCAAGTAGGTTACCCCAATATTTATTATACATGCTTCCACACCAACATTATCAATATATCTTTCATCCCTTTATGAAACCAAATTGGTTATCATGACTGTCAAGAATCAATATTATGTGTTATTAATCATGAAATACCATTAATATTATATCTAAACAATGAAACATTATTTTAAATTACTTACATTATATTTTTAGTCTTGGTAATACATGATTATAATCTCTTCAAATACTTCACAATATTTTATGAGGAAAATGAGAATTAACCCAATCATACCCCATGGTAGTGTGAAACGAGGTGTGAAATCACGGATCACTCACCATGAACTAGAATGATGATAATGATATTGTCGAAAAAATCCATCCAGGGTTATTAACCTTAGATGATTATATAACAAAACCAAATTCACTTACAATATTCATATTGAAATTATTATTATTGGAAAAGTATAGTTCTTTTTTCCCTCAGATAGGAAATTGTTCTATACATAAAATTTTCTTTTATTTTTTCTCTAACAATTTTTATCATATTTTCCAATGGTAACTCAAAAATTCTCTAATAAGAACTATAAAAATACACACTCTTCATTTAAAAATTTAACATCTTATTATATGAATATTCAATATGTTATTATACGATGAAGACCAAAAGCATATAGGTTTAGAGTATTTATAGAATATATTATATAAAGAATTTGATCATAACAGATAAATATCAAATACAAATTAAATAATCATAATTTGAAACTTACTCAAACCTGTCATAAATAATATATTTTTTAATACCCTATAGAATGGAAACATAAAATAGGAATTGATTTGATGATCAAAAATTGTAAAAAAAAGATATCAATTACCAATTACACGTAATAAATTCATAACTGTATAGTAAATTGAGAATAAAATTTGAATACAATGCCCTGTAAGTCATAGAATACAATATTAATTCATGGAATAATGCATTGTAGTTCATAAGAAATGAACCATAATTGAATCAAATTATATGACCCATGAAAGAATAAAATTATTATTAGATACATTATTTTGGTATACAAATAGACTATGAAATGATTTACTTAGTCTAGTATAACTTCTTGGACTATCATGGTGGATGTATTTCAATCCCCATTCATGTTATTATTATATCATGAGACAACATATTTAACAAATTAAATATAGCGACATATAATTGTAGTCCCACAGTTATTATAACTGAAACTTATTAACATGCGATCCACTTTATAAAAAAATCATGCATCATTTGATAAACTATTGAAAATAAACCAATATAATATACCTTTCTACAATTCATCATATAATTACCCACAAGAATAAAATATTTTTCGTTAACATATTCTAAAAATATATATAATAAATATTAAAAATAAAAAGTATAGTATATTTTTATCATATTAATGATAATGAAAAAGTTACATCATTGTGTATTTCTATAAAATTTAATTATATTTAAATATAATTTAGAAAAAATTTTTTTTAAATTTAATGTTCATTATGGACCACTTATTTAATATCTAAGAATATCCAAATTAATATGGAGTAAATTATCTTTTAAAATAACCTTGGAATCATTTGAAGGAATATCCATCCATTGAGTTGTCATAATGGCTATAAGTTTATATCAGGTTGTAGATGATAAGTCAAATATTCCATTAACATTTTTGGTAAAATCTTAAAAGAACCTCATTAAAAGACAATATATATTCCATTTAAATAATATTTTAAAAGTAAATCATGTGTAAAAATTAATTTAAACACTCATAAATTATTATTTAAAAAATATCTGAAATAATTTTTAAAAAACATGGAAAATGAAGAAAAAAATCTGGATTCTAGAAAAGAGAGAAATAAAGCTAATTTTCAGTATCATGAGTTATTAATGAGTTGAAAATGAATTAAAATTATATATTATTTAGAAATAATCATATAACAATAAAATAAAACTATTCTTAAGAAAATCCAAAATATTCATGTGTTGTTTATCATTAAATGTTTCCTTCAACAGCCTAATAATAAAAAATCTTGGAAAATAGTGAGACTCTACCATAAAATAGTTAAAATAATGGCTATATTTGATTAAAAACATTATAAAGTAGATAAAATTAAATGGATTTTTAAATAACCATAATTATTATTAGAATCTACATAAAATAAATTCATTGTTAGTATATAAACTATATAAGGAAAAAAGTGGTGAATATGGAATTTGTCTCACCAAAGTAAATGGTAGATAAAAATACCTTAACTCAAGTTGAACCATCATAAAATATGATCTGACCAAATCTATAATAAATTTATATTCTTTATAATTATATTAAATAATCAATTACCCACTAATAATATAAAATATTTTACCCATATATCATTTAAATAACCATTTATTATTAATTTCTTATTAAAATGTTCTTTTCTATGTGATAATTGTTTCATTTTTCATTGTTATTTCACTTTGGTAGATTCATTCCATGAACCCTGATATAGGTTACATAATATCTATGATTTTACAAATGAAAAATATTTTAGATATATTAATTATTTATATTTATATATTTAGAGTCACACATAATAGATAGAGATTGAAAACTGAATTACACTATTCATGGTGATGATGATTCATACATAAACTAGAATCATGTTTTCATTTTTTAAATGATTGAATGAAAGAAAGGTGTGTACAAATTAAAACTTATATATTAATGAATTATTAATATATATAATATATATTCATTAAATCTGTCCTTATTACCATCATTTAAAAGTATAATCGGAAAACAAATCACATCACTTCGTGGATGTGGTAGTCTACATGACCACATAAGTGACATCAATTTTTAATGGATTTTAACATAATAAGGTACAAAAGACATTATAATTGTTGATGAATAAATATATCACATATATCATATGTAAAAAATAAAACTATAATTATAAATATATATAAACAATGGTAATTGAAAAATAATTACAACGCTGCATGGAGGTGGTAGATTAAACGTACGAATGATGGATACATTCACATAAATTTGGATGAATAATATGGATAATAATAATGAATTTATAATAATAATAACCTTTCAGTATATTTATGTTAATAAATTTAATATTTAATGATAAATATCATAGAATTTTTGTAGGATTATGAATAATTAATTTGAAATCCATCATGTAGGATGATTACCACTTCTTTGGTAGGTCTCTTTAGATATTTTCCGAGTATTGATAAAATGATTTTTTAATAATACAATCACCTCTATGTATAGGATAAATTACAATAATATATTATTGGGTAGGGTTTGGTTTAGATATATGGATCAATGTGTGGTATAAAATAGAATGTTAGTGTGCCCTATTATAAGTGTGGGAGAAGAAAAACATGGAATTTATTAAATGATTAAAATATTATAAAGTCATCCTAATGGAAAATTCTCCAAAATGAATATATAAATGGATGTGGGATTATGTGATGCCATTATATCCCCATAGAATACAATTTTCCATGTTTAATTAGAAAATTTAACCTTATCTTTTGGTTTAACCACTGATAAACTCGACATAACTTTAATCATGGGGACAAATATTTATTTATTTTACTGTTCATTATGAACATAAATGATGGTGGGATCATTAAAAGAAATTTTAATTATTATTGAAATTATATATATATATATATATATATATATATTAAAAAATTACTTTAAAAGTGTTATAAATAAAATTTTATATAAACTCAAAAATATTGATGAAAATTTGATTTCAGGAAAAAAAATTCATATGTATAGAAATTTTATATACTAATATCCAGAAATAATAATATAAAATTACTATAATTAGATTATTAAAAATTATAAATAATAATTTTTAATATTAAATCCAATGTAAATATATTTATATATTTAAATTATTTAAATAAAATGATTATTTAAAAAAAAATCATTTTTCTCATCATTCATGGAAGAAATAAACAATTCATAACTATCAAGAACTGGCCCTGGTCGACCATGAACCAGTCACCCGAGTCAGTCCGCGGCATGGCCCGAAGGGCATTCCCGATCCCCACAGGCTGACAACTAGTGCCGGGCATCAAAACAAGAAGTTGAGAATGATTTAGCCCAGAAAATAAAAGAAAGATAAATATAAATAAACTAAACAAACGGGTAAACACTAAGAGTGGAAAATAAAATAAAGGCCACCAACTAAACATATCTCCAATGGACCCCATGGGTCACCACCAAACATAAAACCAAGCTCGAGCGATCCAAAACTAAAACCTGAAACTATGAAGATAAGGTAGGCATGAGCACCGAGATGCTCAGTAGGAAATCCAAAATACAACAAATTCCCTATCCCACTACCTTTAATAAGAAATCCAAATCATGATAGTTTAAAAATAATGCATAATAAAGTAATTTTTTTCGCTCCATTAAAATTCAAATAACAACCTTGTATTCCCAAGGACCAAATTTTCTCTTCCCTTTTCAAAATAGGTTTTAAGCATGCATTATCATTTCAAAATTAAATGAGACTAATTTAGATTTAAAAATATGGTTTTCACAAAAGAGGGAACATGCTTGAAACAGATGAATTGAAAATCATATTTCAAGCACCATGAGAAGTCCCTAAGCATCTATTGTTAGTTGGGGACCTAGGATCTTCATGTCTCGATGAAACATGGACTATAAGACTATGACCCTCAGAAAACGTGGCTTAGAAGACCACAACCCTTAGAAAAAATGGCATAGAATAGCACAACCCTCAGTCATTAATATGTTTATTTAGTGTTACAATCTTCGAACTAGCAGTGAAACCGGGTCAAGACACCTTCAGAACAGTAGCCCATAAGTCCTAGTTCTCTCCCACCTAGATACCAAGGTTTCCCATTATGCTCTGTTTCATGTGGTGGTGAGGTTTTTTCAAGCAAACCTATATGTACGACATTTTCTTTTATCCAAAACTCATTCAACCTCTCTCCACTATTCTCCCTCCTTAAGCGCATCCCACTTTTTTTTTCATAAAACATCGCATAAGCCTTTTCATTAGGTACATATCACAAATCACACATTTAACATACACATCATGTTTCTAAAATAATGGGGCATGCCTTATGAGTTATTTTTCACGTTCACTATTCATTTTCAAGGTGCCAAATGGGCCTCATTACTCCACATGAATGATTTTTCTTTAGAAAACATGTTCACCCAAAACACATTTTAGAGATCATTTTGGAACTTATTTAGAAAAAAACGTGTCATTTCATGTGTAGAACAAAATCAGCCAAAAGACCACGCGTCTTTGGAAATACCTATGTTATGTTTGACACATTAAAGAAATCACTTTTCAAGAACCAAAACCATTTACATATATATATATATAAATATTTCATATGAATTTCATTTAGAATAAGAAGATGCACTTTTAATAAAACACTAAGCAATTATGGAAATTCTAATTAAAGATCAGGGTTAAGGGGACCTACATCCAACATGTCGTTATTGGTCGACGACCACTCGAACCGACACTTGGCGCATACACGCACATGCATATATATATATACACCACTAGATACATTGCATATATTTCCCGTGCCATGAGGGAATATGTGAAAAGAGGGAATATATATATATATATATTCCTTACCCTATGCATTTGCATTTAGGATACCTCGACACCCGTGGCCCAATGCTACCATAGCTAGGTCCAACACACTATAGATATCATTTAATAAATTAATAGAACAATTTATGCAACATTTAAAAATTTGCACCACAAAATTTACACCAAATTTACACAAAAGAAACACACCCAAACGATATCAAAACACCACATCAAAATCATTTGTACGTCGTAGCCATGGAAAAACATGATTCGAATAATTTACACTAATAAATAAACCATTTACACTACTTATAAGACATTATAAAAAGGCATAACACGAAATAAAACAACAACACACCCAAAAACCTGTTATAAGTTAAAAATCACATCAAAAAAATATCCAAACAAAAAATCACAGCCCTTGAATCATTTATTAAACCAATTTCATGTGCTATAAAATGACCTGAAATAACACAACATGTGTTACACAATAATGAAACTCAATTTCTGGTAAAAAAACTACTTTGAAAGTTGACATCTTCATCAGTCCTAAAAAATGACTTTTTCACTTCACGATAATCGCTATAAACATTATAACACATAAATAACCTAATTCAGCATGTGAAAAAACCAATCAACACGAGAATACATTACCTCAGAACAAGGCTGATGGTCCGAAATTGAACGAACCGCCTCACCTTCGGCGGCTGTCACCAGAACACATACCAACATGACTCGAGCGGTCTCCTGCACCAACCGAGAACATGAAGAACAACAAATATTCAGGTTAGAACCTAACCCTAGGTTTGGATGAATTTCGTAAGCCGATGGGGAGACCAAATCAAGGTCATAAATCAAAGGAAGAGGGAGCAAAAAGACTTACTGTGTCAATTTGAAGGAGAAAAGAAACGAAACGTGGTGAGATTGGAAAATCAGGGTTGGATCTCAAAGGAGGGGGCTGGCTTACACGATGCTGGGTCCCAATCGGTGGGGTTCGCCATTCAGGTTTGAGGGGGATACGGGAGAGGAGTTCGTGGAGAGGGGATCTCGGAGAGGAGGAGGCCGGCCGGAGGTCCAGGAAGAGGGAGAGTTGATGGCGCACAATGGGAAGGGTGCAGGGACTGACACACTGCAGGTCCGAGAAGGGGGGGGGGGAATAAGAGGGGATGGGGGGGGGTCGGCCGCACGATGAAGGTTTAGATTTGGGTTTTTTCTAATTATATTTATTTAAACAAATAATAATAATTATTATTATTATACATAATAATAAAACCTGAAATGAATAAAAATAAATAAAAACTCAAAAATAAAAAATAAAAAAAATTAAATCACGAAGTGTCAGGTCGGGGTGTGACAATTCTCCCCACCATGACACTTTCTACCCCCAAAAAGTCACAAAAGACTCGGATGTTCAAGGATCGAAATAAGGATGCAATGAATTTAAAAAAACCTCTACCACTTGAGGACTGAACACTCACTTTCCACTCATGAACTAAAACCTCGAGACCTGGACTACCAGGCAAAAGAACCAACAATACAAGACTCACATTTCCAAACACAACCACAACCTGAAACACCCCGACCCCAAACATAGAAATCACAAGGGTACGCTCAAGACCTCCAATGAAAATTTTCTATACAACCCATCGACTGTGCTAAACATCTACATTGATCAGGGTTGGACGGAGTAGGGGAAAAGATTTTCTCCAACAAGAACTCTTTAAAGAATATGTTCTCCACGAATTTGTCCTATGTTGTTCTCCCCACCATATTAAGACTCTATCGGAAAGCTAACTTCCCCAGATCGAGAAAAAGATGAAAACCAATCACGACCGCTAATGCTGGTGTGGCCCCTCAACATTCTGAGTCGCAGCCAACTAGCTTGAGGGAAGACATTGGGGAGACCCATACTGGGTCTACCCACCATATTAGAAACTGATTAGTAAAAAAGAACCCGAATGGGAGCTCTCAATTTAGTTTCAAAAATGAAAATTGAATTACTAATCATGAACCCACAGATACAGGGAAACTTATGACACAGTAAAGGTGGGGTCTACATAGGAGGAACCTGAAACGAACACCGAATCCGAACTCACCACTTCCCCAGGACACAAGCATCCCCAATAGGAAACAACCAAAACCCAAATCCACTTAAGGGGATGCCTAAACATTACATAGTTTATACCCAATGGGACAGACCATGAAAACATCATGAAAGAGGCCACCAAGACCTCCAAAACAAGCTCCCCTCCCAAACAGACAACTAGTTGAAGTAAGAACTTAACTGTCCTATTCCCCAGCATTAAAGATGACAGGTTGGAAGCACATCCCTCGCACCTGGAAAATGCCTGACAGCGTGAAAGGCTTCACTTAGAGTCCTATGGATGGATCTCTTCTGTATTCAAGCGTCAGATATAAGGCCCCAGCCTTAAACCTTACTTAATCTTGAGTTATTACAAGATTACACATTAAGGATCTTTTCAGGTTTAGAGTTTTAGAGAATTAGATAATAAAACATGCATTACATTCCACATATAAACAAAGTGGTTACATAAAGATAGTATTCTTATTTCCCATCAATGGAAACATATTTAAAATAAAACATGGATTCATTCTTGAAACTTCCTTGACACTATCATCATATCATGTACCTTTCCCCAGACCTGTGAAAAACATTTCCAAAAAAACATGGGATGAGCATAAAAAGCACAATATGGGTTATACAAATATGGAAAGAAAACATAAGTTCATATATATATAAGAATGAAATCATAATTTACCCATAAAACATAAGCACTTTAACATACCTCATCAAATTATGAATAAATCAAAGAAATCATAAGACATAAAGGTAACTTGAGGCATTCGTAACATTCTTACGTAGGGAGTAACCCTCTTGTTTATGTTTGGAATACCCATCAAAGTATATTCCCTAAATCTGTTCGGAGAAACCTTAAAGTTTCACTCCTTCATGTTACCCAATGCATTGGAGAGCTATATCGGGATCACCCGCCCTTAGTTTATCACGGAACCACCCGTATTCATAATAATGCCCAAGAACCTCAACATAATCGTATCACATAAAACAAGCATAAAGGAAACATAACATTTCCACCTTTCAATCACAAGATATAAATACAACACATTGATATAAAAACATTATGAAAACCATTTTCAATACCAAAATAATAGAAAAGAAAAACATGGTATTTATTTTTCTTTTAAAAAGAAGGTATGGCTTGTAGAGGAAGCTGGAACTCAAATAATGGTCACGGCAGCGGAGAAGTCATTGTCACTGCATACGTACGACAAAACATTCTATTTTGTCGTTTAGTAAAATGCTTCATATAAAAAAGATTCCTTTTGGATAAACGTAAAAATCAATGGGGTTTGTACACCATATAAAACAAGGTTGTGTATAAAACAAAATATGCCTCAATGAAAGGAGATTGAGATGATGTCCCATACCTCAGGTCCGACTTGACTTGATTGTTCTTTAATGCCCTGAATAATAAACTTGAGTTAATTTATACTTTCTTAAGAACATTTTTCAAGTTCATTATTCTATTTATATAACTAATTTCCATGTCATGAACACTATGTAATTATGTATGTTAATAAGGGTCGTTTTAACGATCATTGGTACTTGAGTCAAAATAAACCCTTTATAATTACAAGTTGTTCATGTATCCATTATATCGAGAATAATAATAATGATGTGTATATCATATATATCATATATATCCAGTATATTTGCGCATTTATAATATTACATAATCATTTCGAGGTAAGAAATGAAATGCACCGTTCATGGAGATGGTAAGCCGTACATACACATGAATGCTACTTTCATTTCTATTTCATATTTTATAGAATGTAATCATAATGATATAATGGTATATTATAATTTCCAGTTTAATATCATATATAATATCATAACTCGATCCTTTATATGTCCCACATATGGTATTAACGAATCAAATCACTTTGAGGGGGAGGTAGTCCGCACTTCCTTAAATAAAGATATCGTGTTTACCCATAATGGAAACCATAAAGGTATGCCCAAAATGAAAAATACATAAGCTTAAGGAAAAAATAAGCATATTATATATCATATATAAATATATTGACATCTTAATGGCCACCTTTGAAGGGTTTAAAAGAATGTTGAACAATCATCATTTCAGGGGACATAAATTCACCATCCACGGAAACAGTATGTTCTTTAACCATTAGATGTAGGTGTGTGTAAATGTAGCTCGAATAATTATTATAACAACATCCTAGTATATTTAAGATACTGTATTTGTTAAAAAAAAAATTAATAAAAAGAGTTTAGGGGGTTGGAGAAGAAAAATAAAACAAAAGGACACAAGTGAAGACATTACAATTAAATCGGGTAACTTTCTTTGATTTGAGCTCAAAGGCTTCCTTGGAAAGGATTCAGCCCAAATTGAGGCTTCAAGGAGTTAGAGAGGGATGTGGAGAGATGAAATGGGCTGAGTTTGGCCGAGCCAAAGTCTTGAGAGGTTTGGGTAAATAGGTAGAGGTGGGGGCCTTTTATAAGAGGAGAGGAGGGGCACTCTTGGAAAGTAAGCAAATGTTACTTTATTTGAAAATGAGTTTCGGATTTAAAAGGTCCCACATTGATATAATTCGTGGATAAGGTGATAAGGGTTCTAAATACACCCATACAATAGGTTTTGGACATATATAGGTCTTAGATATTACATTATCACTCCATTTTATATAAATCGTTAAATAATGAGGTCATCGTTGCCTCATCGTGATGTCATAAATAATTTAATTTATTTAATGTGTAAAATTTATAAAAAAATAATATGATATAGGAAATATATTTAGATTTCCAATGAATACTTATAGTCAAAATTCTGACTTGTATAACCCCATGTAAAAATTGTTTTAGTAAAACATCTCATGTTTGTGTCATTTTTACTTTTTCATTAAATAAAAAGGTATTTATGTCATTTTCCAACCAAAGTGGCTCCGTGGGGTCCCCAAGTTGACCCATGGATTGTCTTGGTCTTCCATGACACATACAATGAAGGTAGGACAAGTTCATAGGTCATTTCATTTTATTAAAACATTATTCTTACATTAAACTACACTAATTACCTCTAATCGCAATTAAAAACTTAATAAGTTACTATTCACCAAAAAATTATTTTAATCCCATTAAACCAAATTTTACTTCTTAATGATAACCATGTATGTCAGATTTTCAAAATTAATAACCCAAAGGTGGAAAAATATCATTTAAACGGAAAATCAGTTTTTATAAGTACCACTTAGTGGTTTCACTATTCATCAAAAATTGAAGTTTTTCAGTAAATTACCAAAAAATCACCCTAAGCTATATTTGATATTCCAAATTCAAAAATGATGTCTATTTTACAAAATTCAAAACATATAAGTTTCATTAAATAATTTAATAATTAATTCCCGCTGCCAAAACAAATAGCGTGTTTTTATGAAACAAAATGTATCAAAAGATTGACACTAGTTTAAGTCCGATTTCAAAGTGAAATTAATTCCATCGACCACTATTGGATTAAATGGTAAAAATATATTCTAATTTCTCATTAAAACCAATTCAAAAGATAATATAATCCTATAAATAAATTAGATTAAAAAGAGGTTTTGAATTAAAATACAACATTTTCACTATTCATTAAAAATTGAACTTTTTCGGAAAAATACCAAAAATTAACCCAAGGTAAATTTCAATGTCCCAATCATAAATAATATGTTTATTTTAAAAAATATAGCTTATAAAATTGTCAAAAGTTTGATTAAAAAAATGGGTTTCCATCAAAAGGTAGAAAAACAATCTTTTAAAAATACTAGTGTATTCAATGCTTATGATGGGATTCATTTATATTTTAAGCCTATAAAATCTATTGGATAAAAGTAAAAACACTTAACAAACATATATAATCATATTTTAGTTATTTCTATTCATTCCTGTCAATACAACGGCTAGGCGTTAACCACCATTTAAAATAATATTATTTTATTATTAGAGTGCAACGTAAGATTTCAAAGGAACTCGTTGTTTCATATTGGGTAAGCCATCAAGCATAGCATTCCATTTAAATTAATATTGACATTTTATTCAAAAATAGGGATAAATATAAAAATGTCATATTCTTTATTAACCTGGGGTGTTAGATCCTTCCCCCCTTTTAGGAATTGCGTCCTCGCAATTTTAAAATTGAGCTTGGAAACATCCTCGAACCTCCCACATCGGAACAAGAGTCGGTAAAACAATCACTTTAAAATAAAGATAGATAAGTACAAAGGTCACCTGAGTTAACCCATACTAGGATTCCATGTAGAAAAATATGGACATGGAGGAGAAAACATAGGGTCATGTTCTGATGGAGAGTGATAGAAAACATGTTTAGGAGAATGTTAACCATAAGAAAATCACAAACTTGTGATGGGTTAATCGGTATTCGATTCCCCAGGAGGAAATGTTAATAGACAAAAGTTTTGTTTTAAGTTACTTTTTATTGAGGAATTTATTCATAAGGAAACTTAATCAATTATCATGTTGACTTTCAACTTTTATTAGATTCCTTACACAAACTCATATTTTCTCCAATAGGCGAGTATTTAGGAAGACTTGTTCACATTAAGAGTACTATAATCAATTTATAGAGAATCACCTAATCCACAATAGAGAACTATATACTTCCCATTTCTTTAGACTCTAACCAAAACCAAAACCAAAAAGGTTAGTACATGATCAGATAATCCAGAAAAAGATAACCCTTTATAAAAATAAAATATATTCTTAATCTCCAAAATTTGTCCAAAAAAACCCAATGTTCAACGAGGACACTTTGATAAACAATTTTTCCATAAAAATTCTTCACACTAAACCAAACTAAGATTGAAACCCAAATATTTGATGGATTTAGTCACATAGTCTTCCAAGATAAATCGTAACATTTATCTCCAAACAACATCAGTTTCTCTTAATGTCTCGTATTGAAAATTAATTAACCTAATAACATATCCTCCATGATTGGTTAATAAATATCCATAGATAACCCAAAATCAACTTACTCTTAATTCATAAAATCATCTAACTAAAAAGAACCAGTCAAACTAACCAGGGACTTCACGTAGTCCAGTGGTAGGCAATAAATACCTGTCGCACTTTGGTTATGGGTTCTATTCCCCCAGGTCTGTCTGACGCGACGGGTTGTCACACGGTCTGCGTGTTGTCCTTTTTATAAAACACCAAAAATAACCCTAACATGTTTTAACCTAAATCGTTTCCTTATACCTTTAATTTTCATCCGAATTCTTTACGATCTCAACATTTTAATTCTTGAAGTCTTATTTCACCCCCATAAGATAAAATAAAACGATTCCCAAAATTAATAACATCATACCGTGATCATCGCATCCACTCGGTTTCATCGTCATCTTGCTCACGTAGGTAGAAGCCCCATGCATTACAAAAATGATTTAGAGATCCTTCAAAATCAATTGCTTCCTCCATCCAAATACACCTCGTACAACATGGGTCATATGGGTGTTCACAGAAAAATAGTTTTGGAAAATAATCATGTATGACATATAATTCCAAAACATCTGATAAAACATGATTTCGATAAAATAGTCGGACCAAAATTGAGTTGAAACTTTCTATTATTGGTCCTTTTAAAATACCATAATTATGTGATGTGAGACTTTATTTTAAAAGCAAATATAAATAGGTTGTGCAAGGGTCTCCTTCCTCAACACCATTTTTAAAATCATAATATGCTTCAAATTCTTGTGATAAGGAAAAATATTTGAAAATACCTTGATAATATTTACCTTTCTTGAAAATATGAGAATATTGTGAAAATAGTATTTTTCTAAAAACAACCCACGATCCACGATGATAACGAGGTATAGTGGAGGTGTTTTATATCTCAAACAACTGCTTGGAAGTGAGTTGTATGATAGAAAAAGTTTCACAATCATCCGAAGATGACTTTGCAATAATTATAGCAAGCATGTCATCAGGAAGAGATAGGAATGTCCTTTGAGATCCTTCTCCTTCCATTCGTAACTGACTTTACTTGACCTGAAAAAAAGTTATAAAACCAGGATTTAACTGAAATAATAGATATAGGGACTAATCATGTGTCTCACAAGAACTCCTAATCCCTAAAGTTGTCTAAACTGACCTCTGATACCAACTATAAGGCCCCAGCCTTAAACATTACTTAATCTTGAGTTATTACAAGATTACACATTGAGGATCTTTTCAGGTTTAGAGTTTTAGAGAATTAGATCATAAAACATTCATTACATTCCAAATATAAACAATGTGGTTACATAAAGATTTTATTCTTCTTTCCCATCAATGGAAACATATTTAAAATAAAACATGGATTCATTCTTGACACTTCCTTGACACTATCATCATATCATGTACCTTTCCCCTGACCTGTGAAAAACATTTCTAAAAAAACATGGGATGGGCATAAAAAGCTCAGTATGGGTTATAAAAATATGGAAAGGAAACATAAGTTCATATATACATAAGAATGAAATCATAGTTTACCCATAAAACATAAGCACTTTAACATACCTCATCAAATTATGAATAAATCATTGAAATCATAAGAGATAAAGGTAACTTGAGACATTCATAACATTCTTACATAGGGAGAAACCCTCTTGGTTACGTTTGGAATACCCACCACAGTATATTCCATAAATCTCTTCGGATAAACCTTAACGTTTCACTCCTTTGCGTTACCCAATGCATTGAAGAGATATATGTAGCTCACCCGCCCTTAGTTTATCACGGAACCACCCGTATTCATAATAATGACAAAAAACCTCAACAAAATCGTATCACATAAAACATGCATAAAGGAAACATAACATTTCCATATTTCAATCACAAGATATAAATACAACACATTGATATAAAAAAATTATGAAAACCATTTTCAATACCAAAATAAAACAAAAGTAAAACATGGTATTTATTTTTCTTTTAAAAAGAAGGTATGGCTTTTAGAGGAAGCCGAAAGTCAAATAATGGTCACGGCGGCGGAGAAGTCATTGTCACCGCATACGTACGACAAAACATTCCATTTTGTCGTTTAGTAAAATTCTTCATATAAAAAATATTCCTTTTGGATAAACGTAAAAATCAAAGGGGTTTATACACCATATAAAAGAAGGTTGTGTATAAAACAAAATATGCCTCAGTGAAAGGAGATTGAGACGAAGTCCCATACCTCAGGACCGACTTAACTCGATCGTTCTTTAATGTCCAGAATAATAAACTTTAGTTAATTTATACTTTCTTAAGAACCATGATCAAGTTCATTATTACATTTATATCACTTATTTCCATGTCATGAACACTATGTAATTATTTATGTTAATAACGATCGTTTTAAGGATCATTGGTACATGAGTCAAAATAAACCCTTTATAATTACAAGTTGTTCATGTATCCATTATATAAAGAATTATAATCATGATTTATATATAATATATATCATATATATCCAGTATATAAGTGCATTTAAAATATTACATAATCATTTAGAGGTAAGAAATGAAATGCACCGTTCATGGAGACGGTAAGACGTACGTACGCATTAACGCAACTTTCATTTCTATTTCGTATTTTATAGAATGGAATCATAATGATATAAAGGTATATTATAATTTCCAGTGTAATATAATATATAATATCATAACTCCATCCTTTATACATCCCACATATGGTATTAACGAATCAAATCACTTTGAGGGGGCGGTAGTCTGCACTTCCTTAAATGAAGATATTGCGTTTACCCATAATAGAAACCATAAAGGTATCCCAAAATGAAAAATACAGAAGCTTAAGGAAAACATAAGCATATTAAATATCATATATAAATATAGTGACATCTTAATGGCCACCTTTTAAGGTGTTAAAATAATGTTGAACAATCATCATTTCGGGAGGCATAAATTCACCATCCACAGAAACAATATGTTCTTTAACCATTAGATGTAGGTGTGTGTAAGTGTAGCTAGAATACATCTTATAACAACATCCTAGTATATTTAAGATACTGGATTTTTACAAAATAAATGAATAAAAAAAATTTAGAGGGTTGGAGAAGCAAAATAAAACAAAAGGACACAAGTGAAGACATTACATTTAAATCGGGTAACTTCCTTTGATTTGAGCTCAAAGGCTTTCTTGGAATGGATTCTTCCCAAAGTGAGGCTTCAAGGAGTTATATAGGGATGTTTAGAGATGAAATGGGCATATGTTGGCTGATCCAAAGGATTTATAGGCGTGGGTAATGATGTAGAGGTGGGGGCCTTTTATAAGAGGAGAAGAGGGGCACTCTTGGAAAGTAAGCAAATGCTACTTTATTTGAAAATGATTTTCGGATTTTAAAGGTCCCAAATTGAAATAATTCGTGGATAAGGTGATAATGGTTATAAATCCACCCATACAATAGGTTTTGGACATGTATACGTCTTAGATATTACATTATATTTCCATTTTATTTAAATCGTTAAATAATGAGGTCATCACCGCATCATATTGATGTCATAAATAATTTAATTTATTTAGTGTCTAAAATTATAAAAAAATACTATGATATAGGAAATATTTTTAGCTTTCTAATGACTATTTATAGTCAAAACTATGACTTGTATATCCCCATGTAAAAATTGTTTTAGTAAAAAATATCATGTTTGTGTCATTTTTACTTTTTCATTAAATAAAAAGGTATTTATGTCATTTTCCATCCAAAGTGGCTCCATGGGGTCCCAAAGTTGACCCATGGATTGTCTTGGTCGGCCATTACACATCCAATGAGGTTAGGACAAGTGTATATGTTATTTAATTTTATTAAAACATTATTCTTACCATAAATTACACTAATTACCTCTAATCGCGAATAAAAACTTTATAAGTTACTATTCACCAAAAAATTATTTTAATCCTATTGAACCAAATGTTACTTCATAATGATATCCATGTATGTCGGATTTTCAAAATTCAAAACAAAAAGGTGGAAAATTTTCATTTAAACGGAAAATCAGTTTTTATAAGTACCACTTAGTGGTTTAACTATTCATCAAAAATTGAAGTTTTTCAAAAAATTAACAAAAATTCACCCTAAGATATATTTGATATTCCGAATTCAAAAATGATGTCTATTTTAAAAAATTCAAAACATATAAGTTTCATTAATTAATTTAATAATTAATTTCCACTGTCAAAACAAATAGCGTGTTTTTATGAAACAAAATGAATCAAAAGAATGACACTAGTTTAAGTCCGATTTCAAAGTGAAATTAATTCAATCGACCACTATTGGATTAAATGGCTAAAATATATTCTTATTTTACTTTAAAACCAATTAAAAAGATAATATAATCATATAAATAAATTAGATTGAAAAGAGGTTTTGAATTAAAATACAACATTTGTCACTATTCATTAAAAATAGAACTTTTTCAGAAAAATACAAAAAAATAACCCATGGTAAATTTCAATGTCCCAATCATAAATAATATGTTTATTTTGAAAAATATAGTTTATAAAATTTTCAGAATTTTGATTAAAAAAAATGGTTTTCCATCAAAAGGTAGTAAAAGAATCTTTTAAAAATACTAGTGTATTCAATGCTTAAGATGGGATTCATTTGTATTTTAAGCCTCTAAAATTTATTGGATAAAAGTAAAAACATTTAACAAACATATATAATCATATTTTAGTTATTTCTATTCATTCCTGTCAATACAACGGCTAGGCGTTAACCACCATTTAAAATAATATTATTTTATTATTAGAGTGAAACGTAAGATTTCAAAGGAACTCGTTGTTGCATATTGGGTAAGCCATCGAGCATAGTGTTCCATTTAAATTAATATTGACAATTTTTTCACAAATAGGGATAAATATAAAAATATCATATTGTTTATTAACCTGGGGTGTTACATCTGATGCCCCGCAGTCAGGAACTAACAACCTCTATCTAAGGCTTCATCTTCTGGAAATGATGCTTACAAAAATCCCGAGATGAACCCAAAAAACCACACCATTGACAATCCATCAGAAGATTATGACGAATGACTTTGAGTGCCCATGTCGACCACATTGGAATCAAATGATGGGGTGGTCTTAGGAATGAGAAACTAGAATTGACGAAATATGCATGCCAAGAACATATTCCTACAGTTCACTCTCTACCCAGGATGGGGAACCTTTCACAAGAACCTTGAAAAAAAAATATTGTAATTTTTCCCAGTACGACACCCTAACTTGCATGGAGAAGGTAGAAATCACCCTTTTCTATCCCAAACATGACCCTTCAATCAAAATCAGGACAACTTTCCCTTGACAACATTTGGAGTTCCTAAAGACCCGAAGAAACACTCGACTTCTTCAAGTTACACCACAACCCCTATCGAATCTCGACCACCACAGAGAAAAAAAGAAACTAGGAAAATATGATAACCTCACCACTCCACTAGGATTCTGGGTAAAAATAACAACTGCAAATGACCCCTCGGGGACATTTGGACATTTCTCGGCAACATACTTTAAACAAGATTCACAAAACCCACCTGATGCACATCACAAAACAAGCCTCTACATTTAACTATAAATCATTAACTCAAACCCAAAACATCATTTCAACCTTGAAACACCTGCTCGAAAATAAGCCTCATCCCATAGGATAATATATCACAAAACCAAACTATATCCAAATAAAATATCAACCTAAATAATACCAAAGAAACCTCACCTTCCAATCCTAAACCCCACTTCCATAAATGGAAATCTCCAAAACCATCCCATTTCAAAACCATATGAACACTAAAAACCTCTTTTTAAAAACCACTCCCCTTTTTAGAATTTCTTAAACAAAAAACCGTCCCAGTACATAACTAATCAAAACATGCCTTTGGAAAACAAAATAGGCCTTGATAACGGAGCACCCACAATTGGTATTCCATGAATCATCACATGTGTACATTCTTGTTACAACTTGGGCACAAATCCATGCATACCAACAACCATCGACATCCAATTACATTAATCCATAAACGTGGTCATCCATAGAAACACCAAAGGTCGAACATATATTTTCCAAATTCTTTTTTCAAGATACATTCGTTTCATACTTCACAAAAATTTCATAATCCCCAATTTTTTTCCAAATCCAATTTCGATATATACTTTACAAAATATTTAATAGATCCTAGAATAGTTCCCCAATGAACATCCATTTTTAAAACAACTCATTGATTTTTTTTGACAAACAAAGAGTTTCATTTTAGAAATCAAATTTCAAAGGACCAATCATCAATTTTTCACCCTGAGAGAAACACCCAACAACCAACTAAAACCCACACCAAGAACATTCCAGAACAACCAATTCATTCAATGAATCAAGATTCCAAATTATCAATTAAACAACTGCAAGACACGGTTTGGTCACACAGTTTGGTCACACGGTTTGGATGACCGTGCACCAACCGGGTGAGCACATAGGGAGTCATTAGAGACGATTGCATGGTATGCACACAACTTTCCATACCATGCACAACATCCATGTACACCTCCAAAATGACCAAAAAAACTCAAAACTAACATAAACATGCAAATAGGACCAAGCTTCCTAAAAACAATGGGGATCCAGACATGGAAGTTGAGGCAAGACCATCTCGAACCACCCTGGACATTTAAGGGTCATTCCGAATAGGTGGTGATCAGGAACCTACCCGCAATTAAGCACTTGGATTCCGACAATTCTAAATCTAAACTACCAGACATACCCAAAGGACATGGGATAAACCTACATCTAATAACATTTTGACATTAACCGGCCCGGGTCGACCTTGAACCAGTCACTCGAGTCAGTCCGAGACATGGGCCCAAGGGCGTTCCCGATCCCCACGGGGTGGAAACTAGTGTCGGGTATCAAAACAAGCAGTTGGAAATTATTTATCCGAGAAAATAAAAGAAATATAAATATAAATAAACTGAACAAATGGGAAAACACTAACAGTAGAAAATAAAATAAAGGTATCCCACTAAACATACCTATAAGTGACCCCATGGGTCACCACCAAACAAAAAACCAAGCTCAATAGATCCAATACTAAAACTTGAAACTGTGAAGATAAGGTAGGAGTGAGCACCAAGATGCTCAATAAGAAAGCCAAAATACAACAAATTCCCTATGCCACTGCCTTTAATAAGAAATCCAACTCATGATAGTTTGAAAATAGGGCATAAAAATAATGTTTTTTTTTCGCTCCTTTCAAATTAAAATAACAAGCATTCATTCCCAAGGAAAAACATTTCTCTTCCATTTTCAAAATAGGTTTTGAGGTTTCATTAACATTTCAAAATTAAAAGAGACTAATTTAGATTTAAAAATATGGTTTTCACAAAAGAGGGAATAAGCTTGAAACAACTGAATTAAAAATCATATCACAAGCACCATTGGAAGTCCCTAAGCAGCTAGTGTTATTTGGGGACCAAGGATCTTAGTGTCTGGGTGAAACGTTTCTTAGAAGTCCCCGACCCCCAGAAAATGTGGCTTAGTAGACCACGACCCTCAGAAGACGTGGCTTAGAAGACCACAACCCTAAGTCATTCATATGTTCAGTTAATGCTTCAATCATCAAACTTGATTTGAATCCTGGTCAAGACACCTCCAGAACACTAGCCCACAAGTCCTAGTTCACCCCCACCTAGATACCTATCTTTCCCATTATGCTATGTTTCATGTGGTGGTGAGGTTTTATCAATCAAACCTATATGTACACCATTTTTTTTATCCAAAAATCATTCAAACTCTCACCATTGTTCTCCCTCCATAAGCGCATCCCCCTTTTAATGTCATAAATCATCACATAAGACTATTCATTAGGTACATGTCAAAAATCACACATTTAACATAAACATCATGTTTCTAAAATAACGGGGCCAGCCTTAAGAGTGATTCTTTCCACATTAACTATTCATTTTTTAGGTGCCAATGGGGCCTCATTACTCTACATGAATGATTTTTCTTTAGAAAACATGTTCACCCAAAACTCATTTCTAAGATCATTTTGGAACTTCTTTGGAAAACAACGTGTCATTTCACTTTTACAACAAAATCGGCCTAAAGACCATGTGTCATTGGAAATACCTAATTTATATTTGAAACATTAAACAAATCACTTTTCAAGAACCAAAACCATTTAAATATATATATATATATATATATATATATATTATTTGTATTTCATGTAGAAGAAGAAGATCGACAATTAATAAAACACTAAGCAATTATGGAAATTCTAATTATAGATTAGGGCACATGGGACCTACCTAAAACATGTTGTTATTAATCGACGACCACTCGAACCGACACTTGGAGCATACACACACATGCATTTATAAATATATATATATATACACCCCTAGCTTCATTTCACATATTCCCCATTCCACGAGGGAATATGTGCAAAGAGGGCATATATATATATATGCCTTACCCTATGCATGTGCATATAGGATACCTCGACACCTGTGGACCAAAGTTATCGTAGCGAGGTACAACCCACTACACATATCGTTTAATAAATTAATAGAACAATTTATGAAACATTTCAAAATTGGCACCAAAAAATTTATACAAAATTTAAACAAAATAAACGAACCCTATCGATATGAAAACGCCACTTCAAAATCATTCGCACGTCCTAACCATGGAAAAACATGATTCTCACCATTTAAAGAAATTAAATAAACTATTTACACCACATATAAAACATTCTAAAAAGTCATAACATGACATAAAACAACAACACACCCGAAAACCTCTTCTAAGGCCAACAGCACACCAAAACAATATCCAAACAAAAAAACGCAGCCCTTGTATCATTTAATAAAAAAATTGAATTTTCTATAAAATGACCTCAAATAACAAAACATGCGTTACACAATAAAGAAACTAAATTTTAGGTAAAAACACTACATTAAAATAGATTGCTTCACCTGTCCTATAAAAAGGGCCTTTTCACTTCGAGATAATCGCTACGAACTTTATTACACATAAATGGTCTAATTCAGCAGGTAAAAAACCAATCAACAGAAGAAAACATTACCTCAGAACAAGGCCAGCAGACCAAAACACAACGAAATGCCTCTCTTACTACGGCGGTTGATGAAACACATACTGACAAGACATGAGAGGACTCTCGTACCATTCTTGAATATGAAGAACACCAAATTTCTAGGTTAGAACCTAACCCTAGGTTCGGCTGAATTTCGTAAGCTGACGGGGAACCAAATCACGGTCATAAATAAAAAGAGGAGGTATCAAAGAGACTTACCGTGTCGATTTGAAGGAGAAAAGCAATGAAACATGTTGAGATTGGAAAATCAGGATTTGATCTCGAAGGAGGGGGCTGGCTCGCTCGAAGCAGGTCTCGGTCGTTGGGGGTTTCCATACGGGTTTGAGGGGGAGCCGGGGGAGGCTATCGTAGAGAGGGGAGCTCAGAGAGGAGGAGGCCGGTTGGAGGTCTAAGGGTAAGGAGAGTTGACGGCATGCAATGGGAAGGGGGACGGGGTCGGTGCACTGCAGGTCCGAGAAGGGGGGCCATGGTATTAGGAGGGGATGGGGGGGGTCAGCCGCGTGGTGCATGATTAGATTAGGATTTATTTCTAATTCAATTTATTTAAATAATTAAAAATAATAATAATAATAATAAGAGATAATAATAAAACCTGTAAATGAATAAAATTAAATAAAAACATAAAAATAAATAAAATCGCGAAGTGTCAGGTCGGGGAGTGATAATTACATTCCTAGAAATTCACTCTACAAATATTTTTACATGATGAATTAAAAATTGTTTTTTTTATTTTTTTTGAAACTAGTAAACATTGTTTATATTATTTACCCATAAGAATAAAAAATTCATTTTAGTGGAAATGGAATTTTATATATCATATAATGACATTGTAAAAATGTGAGTAGCTAATTATCAATACATTTTCTTTATCTAAAGCCATTCTAAATAATTTTAAAATAAATCCAATTTAGTATCTACCATATAATGGTATACTATATTATAGTTCATTAAGACTCATTGTTGAATATATAACTAGTTTTAGCAGAAATTAATTTAATTTAACTATGAATATATTATAAAATCTCAATGGCATAATAAATTTCGTGAAAGAATAGTTTATGATAATATGAAATTTTAAGAAATCCATGTTATCAGAATCACCACTTGTGACAACCACTATTACATATATTACACATAAATCATATATATAGGTCATAAGGGGGTTTTTGAGATGAATTTAGTATGATATCAACATGTAGTTTTTAAATATATAAATAGAATGTGTATTTCAATATAAAATATATTATAATAATTTTTTTATTATATATATAATTAATATTTATAATTATTAATAGATTAATTAATTATCATCTATTCTATATATGTATTCTTTTAAATTAAATATGAAGTAATAGTAGTTATAATTTTAAAAATTTAGTTATAAATATGAACATTTTGTCTTTATAAATTGGTATTTTATTTAATTATTGATTTCAAAAATATAATAAATTTAATTAGTAAAAATTAATTTTTTTTTGTATTTATCTCTGTCATATTATCTTAATAAAATTTTTTGGAAATTTCCTAAATAACTATTTAGGTGAACATTCAAAATACCATATTTTAAAAATTTCTTAAATTTTATAACATCACTTAAATACATAAATAAAACAAAGAATAAGAAAAAATATTCATGATTTTTTTATTAAAGTAATATTATATCTTTTAAAATTTCATGTTAGGACGATACAATTATATTTGATATTTTACATGATAAAAATAATTTTATAAAAAAAATTAAATACATTTACACAACTATATAAAAATTATTTTTTATCAATTGAATATAATGAAATGAATATTAATTTTATTATAACTCGATGAAAATTATTTTATTAGGGACACGTTTTTTTAGTAATATAGATTATATGAACATTGATATATATTACATTCTCTCATAAATAAATTATTTTTCATTGAATAATAGTTTTGTAAATACTGTGTATTTTTAAGATTATGTTAATCACTTTTAATTAGCACGACAATATCATTTTTTTAAAATATATAAAAATGATATAAAACTAATGTAATAATAATCAATGTTATGTAAGTATGATAATAAATAATTTTTAAAATTATAAATTTCTAGATATATATTTTGTCAACAAATTTTTTATTTTGATTTAAACTTATTTTGATCCTATTTAGAAATTACATTAGGATAAATTTAGAAAAAATTATGAACTATCACATATAAATATATTAACATGGTTATAATTATATTTTTAAATAATATTAATGACATGATTAATAATTAATTAATAATATTATGTTTTTAATCCAATACTCTACGGTAGTATAAATTTTTTAAAAATAACATGATATGTATACTTCAAAAAAATGATTCTTACCTTGTAAAAACTAAATTACATGAACTAAAATCCTAATCAAAACTAAATAACATTGTTTTTATAAAACTCTAATATATTTATGAAATATATTTATTTTAATAGTTTTATTTTTTTGATATATTGTGTTTCAGACAACAAAATGTTTTAGACAACCAATGCAATAGATTCCAATTATTATGCGTCAATTATCACATTGTCGTTGGAATTTTGATTATGTATAGTAATAAGTAAATTATAAAAAATAATGTCCAACTATTTATAAAATTAATACTTATTTATGATTTCAATATAATTAAAAACAATATTTATGTGAGAATTAATGTGATATTTTAATGAAAAGTTATTTGTATGTATGGAATGTGTTATTGAATTAATAAACTATAATTAAAAATTATTTGGTAATTATTATAAATAAATATATATATTATATACATTCTAAAAATTATAATATGTTAATGAAATACTTTTCTATGTATATGATAATTATAAATTCAGTTTTTGGCTTAAAATATATTTTTTATCATTTGAAACATTGTTTTTAATCACATTCTATGAAAATCATTTAAAATTAAAGTCTTCCATTTATTTTAATTGAATTATATAATATTAGTAAAATGTTAATAATCATGAGGATAAATTTTTATAAAATAGATTCATTTTTTTAGCTGATATAAATATTAACCATGGTAAAGTTAATCGCCTCAGTAACTAGAAAATCATGTTAATATATATTAAAATATGAGATAAAGTATGAATTGGTATTCCAGTTAATTATCGGATGAAATTAATTTGAACCTTTCCCCTTAGTCTCAAAATATTTGAGTTAGATGGACACTTTTAAATAAAAATTAATTATATATAATTTAAATCAATGAATGTACATGATGGCACTCTTTGTTTTCGAATAATCCATTTTGTGTTCACATAAGGAAAAAAATATTTAATAATAAATATTTATATTATTTTTTATTATTAAATTTAAATTCATTAATGAAATATATTTATAGTTTAATGTTTTTTTATACCTACCATAAATTAATACAAAATGACTAAAAAATATGTATTCAATTATTGGGAAATTAAAATAAATAGTTTTATAAATATTAAATGTGATGTAATTTTAGAATTTTATAGCGTTACAAGAATTTTATAGGTGTTTTTCATATATTTGTTTGTTTTAAATGATTATATTAAAATTAAAAATTTTCATCTGGCCGTTTAATCCAAAATAAATGAATAGTATCAAAATTGGCAATAATGATATTTTATAGAAAATAATTTTTATTAAATTATTATTAAATCATATAATTCATGAAATAAGACAATGTTGATTTGATATCACCAAAAATATAAAAAAATTACATTTATGTCCCAATTATCACCTCATACAAAATACTATAACCAATTAATATTGGTGAAATTGTTACTGTGGTTAAAATTAAAATTAGTATACTAAGTGTCAATAAAAATATTAGGATAATAAATGAAAATGATACAATTATAAATTCCATTTGTTGATGTTATTAAAACCATAATCAATACTTGTTTTTAATACCTATCCATTTCATGAAATTTTTCATGACAATGAATTTATTATAATTTAATATTTTTTAGATATTCTAAAAGTTTCCCTCACTTCAATTATTGAATGGAACATGTTCCATCACTTCATTACACCACATTCATCCTTATTTCTTGATAAAAACCTACAAAATTCCCATTAATAATTTATATCCAATTATAGAGGTTTTTTATTCCCAAAACTAAAATAGTAGAGATCATTGGATGAGATCTAATGGAGCCATCTAAAAAATTGGTAATAGCCATAACTGATCAATTTCATTTCAACACTTCTACACCTCCAATAACACTATTTAATTTATCATAAAATAAATAATTAAGTATCCTAAATATTATTAAATATTATTATTATTAATAAAACATCATTATACACCATCCTTCTCATCAATTGAGAAGTCAATGTATCACTCTTGTGTACGTATGGCTTACCATATCTACATAGCGATGCAATTCACTTTTCTTCACCATATTTTATGGATTGGTATTAGGATTTGATAATGGTTTATATAATATAATTATGAAATAATTATTCTTTCTAATATCATAATATCATATCAATATATAGTCATTCAAATTCATTAGAAAATGATAAATTTGCTCGTGCGTATTTCTGGACCACCGCATCCTTGAAACAATGTGAATAGTTATTCATTTCTTTTTTATATGTATGGTAGCAAAGATTGAATTAATAAAAAATTATTATATTTATATATAGTATAATAATGATTCCTTAATGTTTATTTTTTATTTACCATTGTTTCATTTAATCAAATAATTTTGGAAAAGTGTTCTTGTGTACATATGACCTACCGTCACCACGAATGTTGTAATTAATATTTTATCTATATTTTAGATGGATGATTATTAAAATTTATATAATGAATATATTTTATAATTATATAATGAATAATATTAAAGATATTATTGAATGATGATAAATTTATGAGGACCAGAACTACGAAAGTTAAATACATATGATAAAAGAAACATTTAATATCGATAAATTATAATTTTATTAAGGAAATATTGATAATAGTTGGAGTTTAAATGTTATAATGGGATTATAAATGATATTATAATTATGACAGTTTATTGTTTTCATAGTTATAATAACATTAAATTTATTATAAGGAATTTCAGAGTTCATTCAATGTAATTTGATTTTGAGTTAAGGGTTTTATTTTCCAATATATTTTTTTATCAGGATTGATTATGAAAAATCCTATGATGCTGGAATATTATTATAAAACTATAAATAAATTTATAATTTTTATTATCATATTTTAATTTTATTGAAATACATGTTTCATTTTTTATCTTCCTTATCATACATTCTCATGAAATTAATAATATGTTTTTACAGAAAATCAACTTCATTTCTCTCATCGATCAAAAATCATTTTTTAACATATCCAAATGTGAAATTTTTTTTCAAATTATAGTCTTTAATATATTGACATGATTTTATCAAGTTATTTTTAAAATAGTTTTAAATTTTTAAAAATTTCTTAAAAGGAATATTTTTGGTTGTTTTCCAAATGAGGTATTTTTTGACATTTTATAAAATTTTAAATTTCATATTTTCATTAAAATTTTAAGAAATGAATAAAATTTACTACCTGTATAAACTCGGATTTCATTGAATAATATGACCTAATATTCAGTGGTAATTTTAAAATAATATTTTTATATAATATTATATAAATTTTATATTTTAATGATTTGACATCAAAATGTAATGGTTATTTTCCTCATGATTGTTTTAATTACTTTTTAATTATATTTTAATTCATCAATGGTAATAAAACATAAATTAAATATTCATTTAATATGTTTAAGATCCTATAATAACCTCATTATTATTTCCCAAGATGGATTATTATTATGATTAAAATATGATCATGAAACATATTTCTTTTTAATGGGTTATTATATGTTGAAATGATGAAATATGAAACCCATTTACTCTCCATGGGTTATGGTTTAGTGAAATGTTTTTGAAACCCATTCATTATTATGGATTCTAATATGATGAAATTATTATGATCCTATGTAACACATATTTATAAATCTCCATTCGTGACATGTGGGACAAAAATCCCCCTTAAATGAATTTCGTAATGATTGATATATTACGTGATAAATACAACTAGATTAGGGACTGAAGCTATTTATCAAAGGGAATTAATCAATAATGATAGTCTCGGGAGTGAAACATTAAAACTACAATGGTTTTTTTAGTGACCAAAATCCACAATTATTTTCAGGTAATTTTTTCTTTAACTATTAAGGATTATATTTTATACACTTAAATTTATTAGATATAATTATGTATTATGATAATTTTATAGTCTAATAGATCATTTTATTTGATTCCATCATGATTAATGTCTTGTAAACTACTAGGAATTATTGCATGACTCAAAATTATGATCTATGATATGCATGTTATGTTTTAAAACATTACTCTCATGTTATTATAAATTTTTTCTCATGATAAACTTATATGATAAATGGAACCCCTACTTATCTTTATTGTGTATCAAAGGACATCCTTAATAATGTTCCCTTATATAGTTATGAAGTACCATTTTATTTATAATATTTAAAAGAAGTGTGATATTTATGAATATCTTTGTGATATATGCTATATAGCTATTATAAACCAGTTTTTAATTTTTTTTATTTTCCAAATATAAATGAGTTTTATGATTTTTTCCTGGATTTTTACAATATATATTAAATATTTATATATTTATATGTAATATAAAATTATTAAAATTATGGATTTTTATAGTCTGTTTTATAAAAATTTTTACATAATTTTTTATAAATACTATGAGAAAAAATAAGTAACAACCCTTGGGATAAATCTATGTTTAGAAAAATATCCTAATGTTTTGATTATTATCATTAATTTCCTAGGGAAAACCAAGGTTTCATCAAAGATGGTGCTATAATTTAGAAGTAGAATAATTGGTTTTTATTGTTGATTTTGTGGTTTCAAACAATTATTATTATTAATCACAATATTCTTTTTAGTTTTTGTTAAGGGATGGAAGCTGATGGAATCATGTTAATGCTAAATTCCCTGAAAAATTAAATGATTATACTTCTATGAAACCAAATCTTTTGGGATATATAATTTCAAACATTATTTATATGATAACACAATGTTGAGTTTCCATATATGAAAAGGAGGAAATAATAAACCGTTGATTACCTCATACGATTAGCCTGACCATATTTTAGTGTGTCCACAGTTCCTTTAGTCACTAATCAAAGGATATCTACAATTGAAATTATATTTTGAATTCCTCATTATTTAGAATATGAGATTCCGATTTTGGTTATTTATCATTTAGTATGATAATACGATCAATGGTGTATTTTTAAAATGATCATGAGTGAAATATAAGAAGTTGAATATATGGAGAGGGATGAAATTAAAATCTTATTTTTAACATGTTTTTCTATTGTATTATTCATATGAAAATTGTGAAGTAATTAATTAAGATAATATAGAAGGATTATTAACCAATTACTATATATTAGCAACCATTCACAAGACTATTTAGTTATTATTATAGTATTATCATCCATCATGATTGATAGGTTAATCAATTCATTAGATTCTTAAAAGGAACTCACTGAAGGGGATTATCGATATTGTACTTCTCTAGGTATAAATAAATTGGTTTTATTTTCATTCAATTTGGACATGGATATTGATATTTCCTATCCTTATCATTTATTTTATAAGAGGAGAAATATGGAAAATAATGGAGATTATAAAAACAATACATAGTTGGAGAAGATTATTATTTTATGATCAATGTGTGGAAAGCAAACAGGGGTAACCTATCTTAAGGGAATTGGTAACCTTTTTGTGTTTAGAAAAGAAGGTTATCAAAAATAAAATTTCAAAATAATTGTAAGAAGTTATCTAATGGTGAAAATAAATGGAAATCACTATAGAATGAACCAACCACACTCAATTTTTTTAAATTCAAGGAGTATGGGAATTATACTAACTTGTGACCAAATCCAAGGGTTAATGATGAAGATTGATGTGAACGACCTATAAATTTGAGAGAAAATGGAAATCCCAAGTGATATCTGTTGATGGTGAGGGGTACAATAATGACACTGTGAATGTTGAAATTACCAACCACTGTAGAACTACTAAGGAATTATTAGATTATTTATTAACACATACTTTTAAATATAAATACTTTTCTTAGTGTATCATATAACCACATCAAAAATATTATGTTCAATTAGTACTAGAAAATTTTACTAGTTTAATGATTAAATCCCATGTTTAATATAGTTCGCTTATTAATGTTTTTGGGAATGTGATTCCCAAGAATCATGAAATTTTTCCTCTAGTTTAATTCATTATGATTACAGGTGTGTATTGGATTCTTCAAATAAATCACACAATAATTTTCAAAGAAGGTATGTGACATTTGATATTTTAAACCAACATATGTTCACAAAATAATGTGATGAATAAAATAAAAATCCAATGGAAATTTCATCCATCATACAGAGAATGATTCTTATTCAAATAATGAATTTATATTATATAGTTAGAGGGAAACTCATCATTAAAGATATTCTTATTGTGTGGGATATTATTTATTTAATTATATTAGTGTATACCAGTCTTCTAGTGAACTGTGATGTTTGTTTGTTTTTGATAGATCTAATACCTGATGATATACCTATTTCTGACACTCCATATAAGACATCCCCATTTTAGTTGTATATATGTAAGAATAAGCTATAGGATATTCTTTAAAATTGATTCATTCATCCATTTACATCACCTTAGGGTGAACATATTCATTTTTTTTGGGAAAAATATGAATCAATGTTACTATTTATTGATTATGAAGAGATTAATAATATCACTATCAACAAAAATTATCCTCTAACCAATATTGATTTCTTTCATGATCAATTACATTGATATCAATATTTTAACAAGATTGAATTTTGTTTTTGATATCATTGATCTAGGGCCAAGGAGTATGCACCCAAGAAAAAAATTCATACAATGTATAGAAACTTTGAATATATATTTATTCCACTAGATATTATTAATTCACACTTTATAATCATGATTTTAATAGACATAGTGTTTATATATTACCTTGATCATTATGAAGAATTTTTCTGAGATGAAATTTTTATTTATTAAAGATCATGGAAAAAAATTTAGATCACTTCAAAATGGTTTTATAGAACCTATAGTAGCAGAATATTTAAAAAAAACATACAATGTGTGAATTTTTCCTTCTGAAGTTTTAATTTGTGGCACATATAATCTCAATTCATGCTAAATAAGTAGACCCTTAACAAACCAAATTTATTGAATGATGGGCCATAAAAACCACTCTTGATGAGTTCTATATTATTAATGGTTTTTACCATTATTATCAGTGATTTGTGTATGTGTTTTCATGTATATAAAATAAACTCAAAATGAAAAAATATAAGGGGATTATGTTCCATTATATGGATAAATATTAGAATATTTAAAGGAACTAAATAGAATCCTTTTCAGAGCACCGATCCATAATGTACCATGGCATGGATAAGGGTATTTAATATATAGTGGTTTATCAAAGATGTTTCTAGGATTATTTCTCATGTAGAATTATTTTTTAATAACATCTAAATCACTAAAATTGATGGCCCTTGAGTAAAATTTCCCAACTCTAAATTTAAATTTAGACAATGTACGTTTTCATTAATGATATGGAGTAATTATATCTATCATGATTGGTGTGAAATATATAATTCTCACACAATTCTAATGTATATTTTCACTGAAAAGTGATGAATATGCACCCAATATGATGCTTGGAGCTGATACAGATTAATGAGAACTCAATAAATTATAACCTATGGAATGTGATCAATGCTGAAGAAGTATTATGTCAAATATATATTGTCATATTATCTATGATGAGGATCGCAAAAGGACTGATATTTATTGAATTGAAACGTGTGAAACATGGATTATTGATGGAAGGGGATATATATTATATTTCTAAAATATGTGTTTATCAACCTATCTAATGGATAATAAAATGTTACTGATAGAAGGTATAGAGATTTAAAATAAGGAGATAAATGTTCATAAGTGAAATATTGAATTCTATCGAATAATATTGTCCCTGAATCATGTCTGGCTTCCTTCGATACTTAATTTGACAATGAATTTGATGGATTAAGTTCATTATTCTTCATTATCTACTCATCTTGGCTGTACTATGATGTATATATATTTTACTGGTTATTTATAGTGATATTTCATGATGGGAGATATTTTAATATTTTCTTTTCAGTGCATGGTATGTTCCAATGTTAAGGTTAAGAAAAAAATAAATTTGGGGATGCTACAACAATTACCCAAACTAGAGTGGATGTGTAAAAATAACACCATGGATTTTCTAAATAGAATACGAAAAAATATAAACATGGTAAATCTATATGGATTGTTATTGACCTTTGTTAAATTATATTACTTTTTTATTACATTAGATAATATCTCTTTCTTGATAAAATTACTGATTTTTTCATCAATAAAGTGGTAATATATTTTGGTGTATATCTATCAATTGTATCTGATTTGGATCTATGGTGTACCTCAATGTTTTATAGAAGTCTTGCATAGGATCTACATATAGAGTTATGGTTGAAAACTTCATATCATTCTATGATAGAATGTCTATCAGAGAGGACCCTTCAAAATCTAGAATACCTGTTTAGAGAATTATCTATGGATTGGAAATTCATTTGTGATAAAACCCATCTAGTAGTGTAATTTTCATACCCTAATAACTTTTAATCCAACATTTGTATGACTTATTATAATTACCTCTACGGTAGGAATTTATAAAATCCAATATGATGCAATGAACATGGAGAAAGAAATCTCTTAGGTCTCGACCTAGTTAATGAAATAGAGTAATAGGATAGATTTACTAAAAACACAAAAGATAATCTTATAGTGAATAAAAATGTTAGTCATACTATAATTTGAAATATCTAGATATTAAAGGGGTGATTAGTTATTCCTATGAATATATCCCTAAAAGAGGGTGATGATATTTAAAAGGAAGTAAAATGTAATCCCATTTTATATTATTCATTTTGAGGTTGTGAGTAATATAGGTACAGTAACATATTGATTGTTTCTTTCACAAAACCATTATAAATATCATGAAATGTTCCATGTAACATTTATAAGTAATTAGAAACACGATTTTATATTTTTACTAAACTTAGAGGTTATAGAACTAGGGAATATCATTATTATTAAGAAAAACTAGTAATGATTTTGGATCATAGAGAGAATTTTATATGGTAAAATACTTTAAATTCCCATTTTTTATGAAATATTTATTTTTATATAAATTCATTTATATTATAGCATGTGTTGCACACAACATTAAATTGAAATAAAACCACATAATATTATAAAAATATCATGTTCCCATTACTCCCAATCCATTATATTGATGGGTATTAATAGTAATAACTACCTTATAATGAATATTCAGTCAATACATTTATAAAATAAATTCAAGTTATTATTAATAAAAAAGGATATGTTTTTATAAATAAAATTATTTTAGCATTGAATTTTATATAAATATATTAAATTAATCAATATTGGTGATTGAAATTAATGAAATATTAAATTATTTACTTGACTTTTAAAAAAAACAACAAAATTTTTTCTATGAATAGGTTCATAATAAATCCAGTTTTGTACATATAAATGATTTTTTCAAAAAAACTAGAATTTTTTCAAATTTTTCACATAAATTACAATTAATTTCTTCAATTTATTGGTATTGATGTTGATAAATTAATTATATTTTATAATTTGGATGAAAAAATTGTGTAATTCAACCGCATTTTTTTTCCAATATGTATAGAATGCAAGGTAAAAATTATAAATTCAGTAAAGGGTAATATAACTGAATTTAGGTTATACGTATGTGGTAGGGCCATAATTATTCATCCTAATTAATATTGGTTGAATTAAATTTCAGCATTAATACATAAGCTTAAAAATTAACATATTTTATGGAACAATTTCCATTAAAATTTATTATATATTATTCAAACAAAGGAATGTGTTAAAATGGAAGTCTCCTAGTTTTAAATATCAATTATGTGTGAACATATGGAAAAAAATCGTTATTGTTAGCTTAAATAAGAATATACATTATTATAATGATCTAAAATTAGGTTATTGTATTATTAATAATAATAATGTTTTATGTTCGAAAATCATTTACTATGAAAATTTTTAAAAAATGAAAAATTGTAGTGATTATCATGAACAATTTCCACGAGAAGGTCAAGTTAATGTATCACCTTACTAGAAATTATGTTTCACTTCACCAATTGAAGAAAAAATAATTATCATGAGATAAATGACAAAAATCATCTAATTCATGAGGTAACCACACATTGAATAGTAAAATTACCATGTGTCACATATCAACTTAATGCATGTACAATCAAACAACTATGAAAATCAATGCACCTTACCACTTGAAGGAAACAACCATACTCCGTGAATGAAACCACTTTACGATATGAATAAATAATGTTACCATTCTATGGTACGTGTTAATTATTCATAGTGTATTATAATTATTTTATTTTTATAATATTGTTTATACATGAATACTATTATTACCTCATAAATCCATCAACTATCCACATGTGAAAATGAGATAATGGAATGAAGAGATGAAATGATGATGTTACATTGCTAAATCATCTGACTTTGTCAAGATGACGTGAGATCAGCTTATCATTATTCAATTGAAGACAAATTACAATGTCTAAAATACTGGGGGAGATTCAATTATCCAAATAGTTGTTTCAAATTTTTAAATAATTTTTAATACTATTAAACGATGTATGATTATTATAAAACATATACTACTGGAATAATTTTATTTAATAATAATTAGTTGATCAAGTGGGATAATGGTGGAATACTAAAATTTTTTTTACACACATTGAATAACATAGGTTCATTAAATGAATTTTTATTCTACAAGGAAGACATTATGATGATATTTTTTCTAAAAACATCTGAATAACTTGTTTGGGTCTTTAAAAAAATTAACACTTCTATATAAATCAAAATATAATTTTATCATGTTACAATACACTTTATATCAGTCCATATATTTATATTTCAATCATAGATAATTTTTCAATCTGTGTTTCATATTTCTCTAGTTTTTTATAAAAATACTATCTATATGGATAAAGAGTTAAATGGTTGATATATTCTCATATTAATGTATTATTGTTCCCTAAAATAAAGGGAGTTGTTGTAATATGTGTCATGGTATATTTTTTCTGACACATAGAACAACTGAAGAGAATTTGTTTCTAGAGTGACTTCTGTTCTTTTGTTTTTAAAATCCTATATAATCTAAGGTTCAATTTATTGTTTAATAAACTACTTGGTAGAAGGTTATTTACATGCATAGGGGGTTATGTATCGTCATGAGACCTAACCCCATATTAAATTTATTATATGTATTTTGTTATGTTTTTTTAAACTACAAATTTTTATTTTTTCAAAACTGTATAAAACATTAATTTGATAGTTATTATTATTTTTTGATTATGTAAAATGTTTGATTAATTTAAAAATATTCAATTTAAAATTTCATAATAATATATTTTCACTAATCCATAATACCAATTTTGGGAAACTAATTTAATGTTAATATTTATATATTAATATTATTTTATTTAGCTATACACTTCTATTAAATTGTAGTGTTTTGATTTAAATTGATATAAATAGAGTTTTTTAATGGGAACTCAATACAACACATCATGAGTTACTCAATTTAAATAGTATTTGGATTAATAGGATTTTATATATGTTTATGTCACATAATTGTAGTTTAATGATATTAAAATTTTAACATTTTTAAATTCTATTCTGTCTAGGTTATAATATACAAAAAGGAACTAATACTAATCATGTTACAATTAATATTAAATTTCATATAGAGTGTATGGGTTTTGATCTATGGTCTATAATTTATGATAAATAGGAAAAGGATACAACTATTAGAATATCATGGATTGAATCCATTAAATATTCATATGAAAATCATTGTAAATATATAAATTATTTATATTTTTTGTATGGGATGTTGATTTTAATATGATATATGAATACTCAAATGGATTTCATATTTTAGATAGAGTGGCTTTTTCTCATGAATGAACATATAATTTTTAAAAAAATTATATTATGTGTATAAAATATTTAATATGATACATGAAAGATGAATATTGATGTATATATATTTTCAATTTTCTATAGGTTCAATGAGATTGGGAACATGATGAATGAAATATAAATCCAAAATACTTATAAGGATCAGGTATATAAAAATATTTTGTTTTTATCTAAATGGTTGAGGGGAACACTTGTATCAATAATAAAATAATGTGATATTATTACAATTATAGGAAATGAATATATTGGAAATCTAATAATTTGTGATGATGAAGTGCAATTAAATTAAAATGAAGTGGATGAACTAAATAGAAAATCTTCAGATTTCATAAATACATCATTATAATAAAAATATTATATAGAAATTTAAATCTCAAGTGATAAGGATAATATACATGGATGAGTTATATAAAAATCATTTGAAATAAATTTGGAGTGATTAACAGATAATTCATGTGATTATTATTCTTGTTGATAGAATAATCATGATAGATCCATCATGTGCTTTATGAAAAACATATTAGAAGCACTAAATTATTTTACTGAATCTCTTACTCACATTTCAAATTATCATAATTTTAGACCAAAAAACGATTCTATATATGATCAATTAACGTTTTTTAATGTTAACCAAGGAACAATTATGTATTCTAAAATATATTATTATTAACATTTTAAGACCAATGAAAATATATATACTGAAATGATATTTTCGTTAAATATATTATTATTTAAACATCCTTAATGTGTTAAATTATATTATTATACTATCTAGATAGTGGATAATCCATAAATAATACTATAGAATACTCATGTTTCGAAAACCAAATCAGTGTTAATGGTGGACATGCCACCATGAGGGATAATTCCAAATGAATAATAGTTAGTCATTATTAAATTTGTAACACTGTTAAATTTTAATTTAATTTTTTTCTATTTTAATATGGATTCAAATGTAACATTATTATAATTTATTAATAATGTGATGATGAAATTAATGTTAAATTTGAAAACAAAAACTACATAGTTTTTTCATCAAAAAATTCATTCTAATTTAGATCATTGAGAAATGATAATGTATATGATTTAATATTAGATTAATTACATTCAAAACAATTACCAATTTAAGTTATATTCACAATGAATCTTGGTTTTGGATTAGATGAATTTTCCATTAAAATAATCACTCACTTATAAATATTATTAGGGTAGGATTATTCAGTGATATATTTAGACTATAATTCATTGTTGATAATGTCTGAAACCAATGTCAAAAACTGATACAATAAAAAATTTCTTCAAATACATATAAGTGTCATTCAAAGTATCCACCCCTTGGGTTATATCACATGTATATTTTTTGAATCGATCGAATTTCCTTCTTAAATGGGGAGAACTATGGGGTTTTTCTAGTTTATTACTTTTCATGATATATCTCGGTATTCATTCTACCATAAAAAATTTAATATTATTTCTATTTTTCAAAATATGATAATTATGTATAAATTATTACTGAAAATAAAATTAATAGGTTGATAAGTGACCATTTTCATGAGTTTAAAAATAATTATTTTGAGTCATTCTGATCCCAAAATGGATATAATCATAACTTTTCTTCTACAATAACTCTACAATATAATGGTTATGTATAAAGGATAAATATAATGATTCATGAAATTTCCCAAACAATGCTTTATGAGCATAATCTACCCCTTTATTTTTTTTAATAATATGTGAATAAAACATGTTATATAATTAATAGAGTTTTAGTTAGACCACTCTAGAAATGGACCCCTTATTAAATATGGACAAAAATAATACCAATGGTTAATTACAATATTGTTTTTAGTTATAATGTACTTATTTTAAATAAAAATCTCAATATTTTTAAATTTTCCTTCAAAAAAGTTCAATTAATTTTCCTTGGATGTTCACCTCATAGTAAGTATTATAGAGTGTTTAATAAAAGGACTACAATTGTGGAATTATATGTACATCAGAAAAATGATAAAATAGATACTCATGAGACTAAAAAACGTTTATAAAAACATTAGGATGAACTTTATTATCTGAACATTAATTATAAAACAATTGATAATTATATCAAAACAATTATACAGAACTAATATAGCTTTGATGAAAAAATTGATCCTAAATATGTAATGGTCAATGAGATATATGGATGTTAATTAGATATAACTCTTTCAAAATCATAAAGATCACACCATATATATCATATTTAGATACCTAGATAGAGGAACATAAACTAAATCATCTCTTAGAATTCAAGTTAAACCTCATTATTTCTAATCACATATTTAACCTAAGAACACTTATGATTAAATTAATGGACCATTATGTGTAATTGATATGAAATATGAACAACATAAATATGAAAAACATATAGTCTATAAATAGTGGAAAAACTATACTAGATAAATATTGTCACTAAATGGATGTTTAGAATAAAGGTTATGAATCATTAACTATAATAAGATAAAAAGATATATTGGTTATAAGAGGATAAATTTTCAAATAAGGAAATACATTGGAGAAATCATTTTAATAATACATGTAATTGAATAAATAACAATGATTATTACCCATGCAACACATTTGAATTTTAATATATATCAGTAATGTCCTTGAGCCTAGTAACCCTAAATCTATGTAAAATATTATTACATTATAATAGATACCATATTCAAATTCTAAAGGACCAATATATTTACTAGTTTTTGAAACCAAATTATATAAATGATAATAATTTTACATATTGAATAGAAAATTGAATATAAAACATAACAAAATAAAATTATCAATATCCCTAGAAACACATTCAAAGGATTCCACTTTATAACAAGGAAAATATAAAACAATTAAGGATGAGATCAAATTCTCATTTATGTATTGGTATAGATAAATATATATCTAATAAATATGATGAAAAAATATTAAAGAATAAATAATTGAGAACACATTGTATTTAATCATCTGGATACATAAATAAAAATATTCAATGATAAATAACTGAATACTAATTTTGTTTAAAAAATAAACTAATAATGGAAACCTCCATTTTTTTAATAGTGAAAATATCCTAGATAATAAGAAGTATATTTCAATTAATGAATTTCATTAATAGAGGATATCACGTTTCCTAGAAACATGATATGTTTTTCTATTAAGACCATGAACAAGATTATTTATAACATACTACTATCATGACATTTCACTAGACATCTTAAAATGTATTGGTTATAAGAACATAATGTATATCCAAAATATTTCATCTCATGAGACTATTGATCCATCAATGGGATTATATGAATTTCTCTAAAACCCAGGTAATAACTTTCCAATTCAATCCTTATATATTGAATAAACTATTTTCTCATTAAATATGTCACTCATAAAATATCCTTATTGAGTAAATAATATGGATTTATCAATATTTCAAAATATAATCAAATAATATTTAATGTGAACATCATAAGTAAAATTTTAATATAGATTAAGAAATAATCGCAACCTCCACACAAGAATATTCATATTTTAGAGAAATTTTATGTCAAATGAATAATTATTTCAATAATATGATCCTTTAAAAATAATATTAACAACCATTAGAAATTTTAGATTTCACAGTAACTTTTATCACATGGATAGTTTTTATTCAAGTCCCAATAGATGAGATAATTCAAAATGAAAAAGAAAATAACATTAATAATTAATAATTAATGATATTACATGTTAAATGGGTAGTATATACACCACATAAATTTGAATGGGTGCATAATAACAATTAACTTTCCGTGGAATCTAAACTGAGATGAAAACTCTTACCTCACACCTCCATATGGTTGGACGTTATTTAACACATAATATAACGTTTTTAACCCAGTTATTGACTAAAAAATTATTATTTTAAAATTTAAATTTCATATATAATTATTTTAAAATATATTATCACCCATTTATTAATAATCTGTAATTATTTTTATTGTTTCTGGAAATAATTTCATTGTTTTTAAGTATTCTTTAACTTGTAATTTTTTATTCATAATACATAAATCATTATATAATTATTTATAAAAATTAATTAATGATTAATATATAATATATATTCTATATATATATGTATTTATAGTAATCTACAATAGTTTATTATAGGAAATGAAATACACCATCAATGGTGATTGTAGGTCATATGTATGCATGACCACTATTTCCATTTTCTTATGATGTTAAAAAAAATATAATTAAATGACATAGATTCATATTCTCATTAAAAATGGAATATATATATATATATATATCATATATATAATTTTTCAAAACCCATCCGTAATGAATTCTAAGTCAATTTCAAATGATTCAAATTCTTCGTGAGGTTGTAGTCTGCACTAAACAGAAAAGACATTATCATATTTCTATTGGATATAAAGACAAAATGTATGTGTAATATGATAATTAAACATGATTAAAAACATCATAAATATCATATATATATATATATATTATAATATATAAATATATCATTATTCACAACCTTGAATGTTGGTAATGGAAAAATAAGATACATATGTTCGTGAGGTGGTAGTCCACTGCACACATGAACGATAATTATATAAACTATTTTATAGATGTCTATGTGATTGTATAGTGTATCATTGACATTATTAAATATTTATATATGGAAGTTACAAAGGTTATTTTATCTATTCAATAGTATAAATTGGATGATATTGAGATAAAAATAAAATAAAACAATTTTAGAAGAACATAACCTCTTATTCAGGTTTCCTCCTTTATGTTTCACCAAAAACAAGAAAGGTTGTATTTATTCAATAAATAAGGGATATATGATCATTTTTGGGTATTTTGGGAGTGATTTGAGATTATATGTGATGATCTAAATGGGTTGAGATATTTGATGTTGTGGGGGGGGGGAGTGAGTATGTTTTCTTTATTGAGGAGGAGTTTAATTTTTTATAAATACTAAAATGTATTCACTACCAGGTGGTCAATTTTACCTTAAGTGGATCCATGGTTTATAATCAATGGTGTGTATGGATGATTCAATAGATAAAATCCTCAACTGTATTATATAACTCAATTTTATACATTTTTTCCTTATCATCTATGTTTCCTTATTTTATATTTTTAGTTTCCCATTATGGTAGCTAGTTTCCTAACCTATGCATTTTATCTAATTATACATAAATGAAAATATAAAATATATATAAATTAGAAAAAATTATTAATAATAATTTATATATTTTATATATAAAATATACTATGTTTTTTTTCAAATTAATTCTAACACATGTTCATGTAATGTGGAAATCATCGGTTTAACCATAACTGCATTAATGACGTTTTTTACTTTTTAACATACCATAATGTTTTTAGAATATTAAAATTGATACATTAATATACTATAATTTTCATTAATTAAAATATTAAACATTAATTATAGAATTTATGTTTTTGAGTAGTTTTAAATCTGTTAATAAATAACCATTAAATATAAAACAACAATAACATCCATTTGGACATTAATAAATTAATTTGAATTTAGAAATATCAATAATGTGGTTAAATTCAACTATATTATGTTCATAGATGCGTAACATGATATAATCATATAAAAATTATTGGTACTTAATAATTCATTCAATTTACAAAACATTTAGTATTTTTTTGTCTCATTTATTTTAATTAATTGGTTTCAAAATAATTAGTTTGCAGAATTTTATATTTATTTAATGAAAATAATTCTTCTCTAAAAATAAAATATAAATAATAATGAATGAAAAAAAATTATATTTCAAATAATGATTATAATCACCATAATATAAATAAATTTCCCAAATCATTATTGAAATTAAACATAACAAAATAATTTCTGTTTGTATTTCTATATTTGATAGACTATATGGGTAAATTAGTTCTACATGATTCCCAATAACTCTATAAATTCTATCCTAATAACAGAAGCATCCAGTTAAGTCATTTAAATTGGTTTTTTAAATGATTTGGTTCATATTTAAACCTTATATTATAAGATTAATCAATAATTAAACTCTTTTTCATCTTAATTATTGTTATATATTTTATTAATTTTAAATAAACATTCATGCAAAAAATTACATTTTCATAATTATAAATTATAAATTATAAATATTCCCAAAAAATTAATTCATCTTTCTGAATTGAATTCTATGAAGGGGAATAATTGAAATTAAAATAATTCCTATAAACGTGATGAGAATATGAGTTTTTAAAGTGAATATGATTAATCATCAGAAAGTATTTTATATCCCAATTTATTAATAAATTAACCCCAATGACCTAAATTGAGTTACAGATATATTCATGAGCTATTGTTAATTTAAAACCATTTCATGATATAATTTATAAAAGTAATTTATTTAAACGAAAAGGATTTTTTAATTAAAATGCATTAAATTTCACTTTTCCTCATAAAAATGAATCATCTCAAAAAAATCCGAAAAAAGAACATTATATACTTTTGGTTCTCATATTCATAAAATTATATTTATTGATTACACAAATTTCATATTTGTGGTATAATTTAATTTTAAACATTATGAACCAATTGTGACTAAGCCATCATTTAGGAAAATATAGTTCTTATAAAAAATCATTTTTCTTTTAATTGATAATTATAATTATTTATTATAAATTAGAAACCAATAATTTTGTAAAAAAATTTATTTTTATTTATTCTTTAATCATATTAATACGCTCCATTATTACAGCTAGGTTATAACTACCTTATTAAATAATAATATTGAAAATATTCTTTTATGCATTTAAATTGTGTCTTTCATGTAAGAAAAGAAATTAAAGAAATTAGTCTTTTGTGTATCATAATTTTTCGATGAAATTAAATTTATTCATATATATATATATATATATATTATGATAAATTAGTGTTATATTATCTAATAAGATATGTATTTTCCAATATCCTATTGAATAAATGGTAACTCTATTTGAGTAATCAGGTTGTTACATTTTCAAAACCTTAAATAAGTTACATCATTGCAATTTAAAATGAATCTAGGAAATCCAGTGTTTGATATTTGAAAATTCCTTTTTAAAAAAATTACATTGTAAAATTATTAATAAAAAATCCTCTTAATAAGAGTGATAGAAAAGTTAAAATTTCATCTAGAATAATCACATAAATGGGATTCTAAGTAAGTGAATATAGATGGGAAAGAGAAACATGTATAAGTAAGATAAATCTAATGCTGATGTAATAATGGAGAGTAATTTGTAAAATTGATCAAAATAATGTTGGTTATAGGAAAAACAATGTAGGTGTGGAAAAGTTCATTGATCTTATAAAAATAATTCATTAAGATATATTTTAATCTTAAGGTCCATTCTTAAAAAGTTAATAAATATTTATGAGATAATGTACTTGCTTAATTTCATTCCATTTTATAGGAAAAATAGAATCATTTAATTTTTCATTTATAAATTACCTTTTTATCTCCTACTCTAACAAATAACTATGAAATTGTGAAAACTGATGCACTAATATATGATAATATTTATGTCATACCTTTGATATCTTGTAGTCATTATATCAAAATAATTAGAAAATAGTAATTAATATGAATGAATCCCCATGTAGTGTGGTAATATATAATTATTTAATATATAATACAATGTTCAACATAAAATATTTATAAAATGGTTAACCTTATAACCCTTTGAAATATTAATATCCATAAAATTAGAATTAATTTCTATGAATTTCAAAAATTATCTGATCAAAATTAGAACCATGGTAGTACTTATTATCCAATTTAAATTATCTATAACAACCATTTAATTATCCCAAAATATTTATCCCATCAATAGGAACATAATAAGGATTACATTTCAACCAGTCACGTGTTTTCTTAGAAGATTAACATTCCATTTAATCATTCTTATTGGTCAATGATACTATTCAAAATATACACACGTATTCATAATGGAATCACACTACATCACAATCCATATATATTTTATAATAATAAGATGATAATACCATTAATACAATAGTTTTACAACATATTTTAGGGATAAAATTGCACTCAAATAGTAATCATTCAACTTTAGTTGTTTCAATAGAATATGGTTGACATTAATACCTTTGATTTGTCTAAGGTGTATCCCCTTCATACTTGCATAATTCATTTTTATAGACCCCTATATACAATAGTGTACTAATTGTTCATTGTAATTTTATTTTTTTCCTATGAAATAATGTTCTTTATTACATTTTTAATCACAATTATTGAAAACTACCATTCCCTTCAATAATGTACTAGGTTGATACATTGTAAAATTATCACATGTGAGAAAATTCATCATTATCATCTTCCTATTAACCAATTTTATTTATTACATCCACTTCATCAATGGATTTCCTTATAATACATGACATTTTGAGAATTATTTCTTTATCATGATAAAACATAGAACTATTTCATCATATAGACAATGTTCATGATAGATTAGTTCCCTTCGAAGACATTCCTTATGCTCTTAAATGAATAGGTCTATCATGGACTACGAGTTCCATATATAATCATACATATCAATCCTTGTAAAGGTATATCCATAATAAAAAAATTATTTCAGATTTTTCAATATTCTTGGGAAATTTATCTTAACAATAGTTTTATAATCATGAGGAAAATATTTGATGATGAACGAATCCTTAAAATAATTCAATTCTATGAGTTCTTCTTCCTTATTGTCAATAGTATTATAGATAAAAACCAATATTTATCAACAATGAATTTGAGAAAATACACTTTAATTGGTTCATTTTCCTTTTTACCACATCCCATTGGTATAAATTTCTTCACAAATGATATAATCCAATGATAGAAACCACTGGATTAGTAGTCCCACTATATTATTGGGTGCTTCTGTTTCATAATGTGATCAAATATAATAGAATCACAATATAAAATATGTTTATTAATTCATGAATATTTAAATGGAATACCATGAATAAGTATCTCGAATATATCAATAATTTTACTAATTCAAGTCCTAGATGTATTGGATTCCACGATAGTGAAATCTATATAGTGGTTATAAGTATTGATACCCATTATCCATCCAGATTCCATTTCTTAATAATAGAATATAGTGGATTAGCTCATAAAATAGTGAAGTTAAAATCATAATTTATTACTTCAAATACAGTGTAACAGTAGACATGAATAAAAAACACATTTTTTTATCTTATAATCATAATCATTAGTTAAATTAAGAATAAGATTACCTTCAAATCCATTATAATGGGTTTTAAATAAAATTTGAATTTTTCTAGATGTTTCACATGATTGTTTCTAAGATGGTGCATAATAAAGATTTTTTTGTATGAGGTTACATGTGAATCAATCCTGATGCATTATTCCCAAAGACATTACCCATAGGTATATCTACTCCAGAACCACGTTTACTTATAGTATCATGGGAGGGATATATTTCTAAGAGGATCCACACAATTTATACATTACCAAAACCATATGATGTTAATATTTTATTATCCTCAAATTATTTCTTATGTCTATGTTCCCTAATCAATATTTTACTAAATATAACATCAATGGTTTCTATTACACTTTCAAAATCATAAGTGTAATGACCTCTAACGAGTAACCTGGAGATGGTTCTTTACAATTATTCACATCCTAAAAGACTATTCTTTATAGGTTCTTTTAAACCAAATTATGTACAAGATACCCAATATACATTATAAGTATAATAATTATCATACTAAAAAAAATTCTCAGCATCCGTGAAAACTCATTCAATAGATTCCTCTTCATAAACTATGGATAGGGAAAAAAATAACATTGGTATAAAATCATCATGAAGGGTTTATCATAGTAAAAACATTATGAAAAAAATAATAATATTAATTATATAAATATAAATATATTATGAAACATTATATTTAAGTAAAAAGATAAGGAAATATAAATATGTAATTGTAAATACATACAACTAATGAAATTTAATCAATAATATGATAATGAATTCCATCCATAGAGTTTGTAGGGGTGAATGGTTTTGATAATAATAACAATAATATAATATAGAAAATTATTTATCACCATACATCACATTTCCCATGAACATCATACATTTACCATCAATATCATTTAAGAAAAATTATAACATAATACTATCAATACCATTCAAAAGAGAGCTAAAAAATATTGTTTACCAGAAAGTAGGTTTTTTATAATTAATTACTCTCTTGATACTGCTGATGAATTGAGGAGATTACTTTAAATAGTCCCCATACTATATCGTACATGTCTAGATAATTCCTCATACATGAATGAATTCATTTATATCATGAACAATGTGAACACTGTATATAAAATAGGTATACGGTTTTGGAAATAATCCCATTCAATATATAAGAATATTTATATTTATAAGAAATGTAATGTCCAATGAAAAATGATTACAATATGTGTCTGTTTCAAGAAAATGATTACAATCACAGGGAAAGTAGGATTTCAATGTAACTATTACCACATGGTAATATTCTAGTAAAACCCCTTTAGATGATATTATTTGAATTAAAACAAAAAATAATAGCATGAAAGAAAATTTCATTATATTAAATATCAAATGGGTAACATATACATCACATAAGAGTGAATTGGTTCATGATAACAAATATGACTCAATGGAACATAAATTTTGATTAAATCCTTAACCATACACCTACATTTTAATGACCACTTTTTAACCACATGTAAAACGGTTTTAATAATGTTAATATCTTACAAATAACCATTTTAATTTTATAATATCTTATATCATTCTATTTTACAACTTCATCCCTTTTCTATAATAAATGCTCATTATTATCATTATTTTGGGTAATAAGTACTTTTTTAATTATTTATTAATTTGTTATTTTTAAGTACTCTTAATTGAATCAATATATCATTACCTATATAATTTAAGACACAATTAAAACAAAATATATAATTATTATAAATGTATTTACATTAATCCTTTAAATTTTGTGATTGGAAATTAAATAAACTACTCATAGTGACAGTATGTTGTACGTACATATGAACGCCATTTCTATTTTAATTTATTATTTATAAAATAAAAATAACTAAAAAATATCTACCTTATAATTCAAATGACATAATATAGCTTATAAATCTCATATTATTAAAAAAATATCCTTAATAAAGTCCATGTAATGCGTGAATGATTCACATTTCCTCGTGAGGCGGTAGTGCGGCATACACCCGAGTGATGTTGGCATATTTCGACCCTATAGAAAGCATGATGGTATGTATAATATGATAATTAATGAAGAATAATAAAATCATAAATATAATTTATATTATATATAATATATAAATAAATTATCATTCCATACCATTAACTATGGTAATGGAAAAAACGACATCAGTTCGCATGGTGGTTGTCCACCATAAATAAGAAAAATGATTTCATAACCTATTTGATGGAAGTTTGTTTTTTTATAGGTTGTAACCTTAACATTAAAATATATCACTACATGGATGATAATGAGGTTACTATATTATCTTGTAATAATAATAATGGTATGTGGTGGAGATGAAATTAAAATATAAACACATTTAGATAAACATTACATAAACATCTTGTTCTCTACTTTAGTTTTCACTATTAATTTGAAATGATTGATTTAATCCAAAAAAAAACATCAAGGATGATGTTATGATTGTTTTAGAGTTATTTGGTTAGGTCATGGTTGATAATAATTTATGCAAATTTGTGATGATTAGTGGGGATCATGTGCCTTTTTATAGTTGAGATGGAGAGACATTCATGTAAATACTCAAATGAATTAACATTTGGGATGTCAGTGTTACTGAATTTGGCTCCAAGATTGATAATAAATGGGTATGATGGAACATTGTTCCAACAAAATCCTAAGAAACACAATTATAAAATATGATTTCAACATTTTTTTCCTTAACTCTTCATTTTCCTTTTTTATCATTTTAGTTTTTCACTATGCACTACTGGAAATCTAGAATTTCCCAACGGTTTAGAACCGTTGGGAAAGGCTGCAGAACCGTTGGTATATGTTATACCAACGGTTCTGCAAACCGTGGTGAAGTAAGCCATTGGGAAAGGCTTTTCCCAACGGTTTACACAGAACCGTTGGGATAGGTTAGAAAAAATCAACCTATCCCAACAGTTCTTCCAAACCGTTGGGAAAGGAATTTCCCAATGGTTTGGCCCGTTGGGAAATCAACACATATTTTCCTTTCCCAACGGTTTACAAACCGTTGGGAAAGGTTTTTACCAACGGTTCCATGAACTGTTGGTAAAAACCACCATGTGACAGGGTATCCCAGCGGTTTCAAACCGTTCGGCTAGGTGTTTTTACCAACGGTTCGTTGAACCGTTGGTAAAAACAGCTAATAGAGCCTATGCCAACGGTTTGAAAACCGTTGGCATAGGCTTTGCTGTGCAAATTGCACAGCAGCCTGCAATTTTCACAGCAGGTTTGGTTTTTGGGCATTCACCATCGGTTTCAATTCAATTTTCAATCCAATTATGCCCTCGTTTTCAATTCATTTTTAAATCGAATTATTGTACCTGTAACACATATAATGCATACATATAGAGAACAAACCAACACATACAAATAATGAAAACCAACCAACCAACACATATAATGCATCCTGAAAATATACTCATCCATAATTAAAGTAGAATTCATAACATAATTATTAACATACATAATTCATTTAGAATTCATTTTAAAATTTAGATGTCAATCATATGTGGAATCCGGAATTCAATTCATAATTTGATTGGTTTTTCATATACCATATATTTTTAATAGAAATGATATCCATTTTAAACAAAATACATAAATCTGAAATGATACTGGTCACACCGTGCCTCGGATTGAGGCGAGGTTAACTCGTACACGTCACAAATGAATCATTGATCGTTGTCCTAAAGTATCAACATATTCCGAAATCGTTTGGTCGGTTTTGCGTATGTCAGTTGTTGTTTTCACTTAAAATGAAGTGTTTTTTAAATAAAAGAGAGACACTTTGAATGGTTTCGGCCACACCGCGTCTCGTATTGAGGCGGGGTTAACTCGTACACATCAAAAATGACCCATGGATTGTTGTGCTAAAATATAAACACAATCAGAATGTGTTTGGTTGGTTTTCCGTATGAATTTAAAATGTAGTCCATTTTAAAGAAAAGAGATACACTTAGAGTGGTCTCGGCCAAACCGCGACACGGATTGAGGCGTGGTTGACTCGTACACGTAACATATGACCCATGAATCGTTGTCCTAAATTTTCAATAGATTCCGAATGCGTTTGGTCAGTTTTTCATATGTCAGTTGTTTATTTCACTTATAATCTTGTCCATTTTAAACAAAAGAGACACAGTCAGAGTGGTACCGGCCACACCGCATCTCGGATTTAGATGGGGTTGACTCTTACACGTCTCAAATGACCCATGGATCATTTTCCTAATGTATCGACACAATCCGAATACGTTTGGTCGGTTTTCCGTATGCCAGTTGATGTTTTTCATTTAAAATGAGGTCCTTTTGAAACAAAAGACGGACACTATGAGTGGTGCCGACCACACCGCGTCTCCAATTGAGGCGGGGTTGATTCGTACACGTCACATATGACCCATGGATCGTTCTCCTAAAGTTTAAATGGAAACCGAATGCGTTTGGTCGGTTTTCCGTATGTACTTAAAATGTTGTCCATTTTAAACATAAGAGTGAAACTTAGACTAATCCTGACCACACCGTGACTCAGATTCATCCCGGGTTGGCCTGTACATGTCACATATGACCCATGGATCGTTGTGATAAATTATCAAAAGATTACGAAAGCGTTTGGTCGGTTTTGCGTATGTCAGTTATTCTTTTCATTTATAATCATGTCTATTTTAAACAAAAGAGACGGTGTTAGAGTGGTGTCGGCCACACCGCGTCTCGGATTAAGACGAGGTTGACTTGTACACATCACATATGACTCATGGATCGTTGTGCTAAAGTATCGATAGAATCCGAATGCGTTTGGTCGTTCTTCCGTATGTCAGTTGATGCCTTTCACTTAAAATGACGTCCTTTTGAAACAAATGACAGACACTTTGAGTGGTGTCAGCCGCACCGCATGTCGGATTTAAGCGGGGATGATTCGTACACGTAACATATGACCCATGGATCGTTCTCCTAATGCTTCAACGGAAACCCAATTCGTTTGGTCGTTTTTCCGTATGTACTTAAAATGGTGTCCATTTTAAACAAAAGAGAGTCACTTAGACTTATCCTGGCCACACCGCGACTCAGATTCAGCCCGGGTTGGCTTGTACACGTCACATATGACCCATGGATTGTTGGCATAAATTATGAACAGATTCGGAATGTGTTTGGTTGGTTTTCCGTATTTCAGTTGATGCTTTTCACCTAAAATGACGTCCTTTTGAAACAAAAGACGGACACTTTGAGTGGTGCCAGCCACACCACATCTCCGGATTGAGCTGAAACCACCGTGGGACATTCTAATTATTATTCCTGACGCGTACGCGCAGACGGCATGTCAATCGGACGTGCGGTTTGCGCGGTACGACTCAATATTCGTGTTTTAAGTGATGCGTGCGCTTCATAAACGCGCGTGAGGGGGGTCCAAACGGTCCGAACGAAGTTGTAATGGCCTGAAATCAGACGACAAATACGGGAGAGTGATTTATGAAGTGCTCGAGCAGACGGCACGTCAATCGGACGTGCCGTGTGCCCGCGGTGACCGACAACGTAGTTCTGGTGTCTGAAACGGCCAAAACGGGCGTCCAACGGTCAAATTCATAGCGGACGACCTCATATTGAGCTGAAACCACCGTGAAACATTCTAATTATTATTCGTGGCGTGTACGCGTAGACGGCACGTCAATCGGATGTGCGGTTTGCGCGGTACGACTCAATATTCGTATTTTAAGTGATGCGCGCGCTTCGTAAACGCGCGTGAGGGGGGTCCAAACGGGACGAACAAAGTCGGAATGGCCTGAAATCAGACGAAAAATACGGGTGAGTGATTTCTGAAGTGGTTGAGCAGACGGCACATCAATCGGACGTGCCGTGTGCCCGTGGTGACCGACAACGCAGTTCTGGTGTCATAAACGACCAAAACGGGCGTCCAACGGTCAAATGCATAGCGGACAACCTCGTATTGAGCTAAAACCAACGTGCAACATTCTAATTATTATTCGTGACGTGTACGCGCAGACGGCACGTCAATCAGACGTGTGGTTTGCACGGTACGGCTCAATATTCGTGTTTTAAGTGATGCGCGTGCTTCGTAAACGCGCGTGAGGGTGGTCCAAACGGGCCGAACGATTTCAGAATGGCATGAAATCAGACGAAAAATACAAGTGAGTGATTTATGAAGTGTTCGAGCAAACGGCACGTCAATCGGACGTGCCGTGTGCCCGCGGTGACTGACAACGCAGTTCTGGTGTCATAAACGGCCAAAACGGGCGTCAAACGGTCAAATTCATAGCGAACGACCTCGGATTGACCTGAAACCACCATGCAACATTCTAATTATTATTCGTGACGTGTACGCGCAGACAGAACGCCAATCGGACGTGTGGTTTGCGCAGTACGGCTCAATATTCGTGTTTTAAGTGATGCGCGCGCTTCGTAAACGCGCGTGAGGGGGGTCCAAACGGGCCGAACGAAGTCGGAATGGCCTGAAATCAGACGAAAAATACGGCTGAGTGATTTCTGAAGTGTACGAGCAGACGGCACGTCAATCGGACGTGCCGTGTGCCCGCGGTGACCGACAACGCAGTCCAGGTGTCAGAAACGGCCAAAACGGGCGTCCAACTGTCAAATTCATAGCGGACGACCTCAGATTGAGCTGAAACCACCGTGCAACATTCTAATTATTATTCGTGACGTGTATGCTCAGACGGAACGTCAATCGGACATGTGGTTTGCGCGGTACGGCTCAATATTCGTATTTTAAGTGATGCACGCGCTTCGTAAACGCGCGTGAGGGGGGTCCAAGGGGGAGGGGGGGTTGTCCAGGGTCCAAGAATGAGGGGGGTTGTCCAGGGAGTTCACAAACACACAACCACTAAAAGAAAACAACATCCATAAAAACAGACAATATATAAAAATAACTCAACTCCACTACTATACTACGAGTCTAGATAAAACCAACAACTAGAATAGATTAAACATCAAATCTCAGTAATATAAGTCAAAAATGTAACAGATCAATATGTCCCACATCAGCATCACCATCACCATCATCATCATCATCATCGCCCTCGTCATCATCCTCCTCATCGTCCTCACCCTCCACAACGCCTTCCTCCTCGCCTTCGCCCTCCTCCTCGCCCTCTTCATCTCCCTCCTCTTCTGCATCATACTGCTCGCCATCATCATCTTCAAGCTGGACATTGGCATGACCACCAATGGAACTGTCACCTGGTGCACCATATATAGAATGTATCGACGACATGTATTCATCAATCGCAGGGCTGGCCTCTGCTGGAAGTGTTGGACGTAGAACTTCAATAAATTTCATAAATGCACTGTTTTCCCTAGCAGACTGTTCTGCCGTCTCTGTGGCCCTTTTCTCAGCCTGTTCTACCTGTGCCCTAACTTGCTGTAGCTCGGTGGCACTACAACTCGTACCTGAGGCAGGCCAATACCTCGTCGGGGCTATCCTAGGTCGGCAGCATTCTCTGCCAGAATGATCCTCTCCCAAAAAACATTGTAATTTAGCTATCAATTGTTTTAGAAGAGCTTGAATGAATTTAATAAAACATACAAGTTGTAATGTTCACCAAGTTAGAAATATTGTTTGATTTGGTTTGAATACAGTTCAATTCCAAATTAGAAAATTAAATTCAAATAAAACAGCAACCAATAAACATTGAAAATTCACATAACGGTCAAGTCAGCTAAAACATATTTTTGATCAATACTAAATAAATATGAATATTACCAACCTTAACAACCCAACTCGAGGTAAACCAAAAGAATTGAGAACATGGATGAATGATTCTATATATTTCCAACCACAACATCAGGTTCACAATCAACTCTGACAATTGAGCTATTGGAGTCATCAAAAGAAATAAATGGATTGGTTCCAATGGCAATAGGGACAGTGTCAATTCCATCATCAGCATCATCAAAAATATGTCTTGGAATTACTTCAACTATGACACCAAATTCAGGTTGAAGTTGATCTTTGACATAAAAAACATGTTTAGCCATTGATGCCAACACTTATGGTTCTTCGGTTGCAAGAGTGTGGGTCATATTAATTACTCGAAATCCACAATCATCAATAAATTTTTCATGTCTCGTCATCGAATCAAACCAATGGCATTTCATCATTGTGACTCATCCATGAGAGTAATAATCCAATATTATTATTTTCTCAACGACTCCATAATAACCCACATTTTCAAGTCGTGGTCTACTATGTGATGCACTGGCATAACAATCTGTTGTGGCAGTAACTGTCACGACCCGCCCTCGGGGTCCGTGCCGTGACTACCCCAAGCCCGCCTTCCATAGGCCAGGGGCTGGCGACTAGCACCAAGGCGTAAATTTCGGTAAAAAAAAAGAAGGCATTAGCTTTGAAAAGTAAACAAACACCACAGAGTAAGCAAGCGGAAAGTAAACACTAAACAAAAGTAGAGTACAACTGAAAGTGCGGAAAAGTAAATGGGCCAGTATACAATCCCAAACAGAAAGTAAAGTACAACTCGAAAGGGAAAACAACAACTGAAAAGTAAAAGCCGCTACACCGAGCTGTCCACTGGAAATCCCACCAGAAGGGTGGGTACAGATAGCTCCTCTGCTCCACGGGTCCCGCCGTCCGCTCCGTGCACGTCCCACCCAGTGGTCCACCTCCGGGTACCGTCCCGCTCTGCAAGCCTCAGCTAAGGTCAACGCTGTCCGTCGTCTGCAACCAACACAAAGTAGTGCGGGCAAAGCCCGTGCAGGGGTGAGTATAAGCTACTCAGTAGGGACCCCGAGACCCCTGAAGGTCTCTCAAATCCACAAAGGATAAACCACGAAGAAAGGTACAATCACGAAGTAACAACCGACACTGCTTAGGTATATGCCCATAAATATACCTAAGTCATCAATTTCAAATACGCTCCAACCTCCGAGCCCAAGTACAACTCAGTCCACACAGGAAAGTAACGTATTCCACACAGGAAAGTAAAACGTAATCCACACAGGATTGCACAACACAATCCACACAGGAAAGCAACAGGATTCAGCTCACACAGGTATACTTCTTCAAAGGACGATAAAATGATCTCTGATCCATCTAAGTCGTCGGACCCACGAAGGATCAATAGGTAACTAACCCCCGCAAAGACCCACATAGGATCGGGGCCACACAGGACCTGTAGGCGCTGGTTCACACAGGACCGCTGAGCGCAAGGACCCACACAGGATCGGACCCACACAGGATCGGGCCCACACAGGACCTGTAGCACTGATCCACATAGGATCGCTGAGTGCTGTAGTCGTCGTCGTCGAATCCACACAGGATCTCTGTACTGTCGTCGTCGCAGTCACAGTAGCAGTAGTAGGAGTAGTAGTCACAGTAACAGTCGCAGCCAGCACTAGGGTTCCCGCACACAGCAAGCTCGTTCGGAGGGTCCGCTCCACGAGCCGAGAGGCTGATACATCAACTGTCACAAAGTCCAGAGTTGATGTATCCAAAAGTTCCGTATCGTCAACAGGAACTCAACGCAACAGACGGCGCGTCGATTGGACGCCCGGTCTGAGAGTTATTGGCATTTTCGTCCCCGGGGCCCGGTTGGTTTTTAAGGCAAAACCAACCCGACCGTACTCCACCTACGTCCAAACCTCGGGCGGAGTATGCCAAAGGATCCATCTCACTAAGAGGAACACAACACAGCTGACGGCACGTCAATCGGACGTCCGTAGCTCAAGATATGAGCGTTTCCGCTCCGAAGGCCCGGTTGGTTTCGCGAACGAACCAACCCGGCCGATCTTAAAGTAATCCGAAACCTTAAGTGCGATATACCGAAACGAACTTCTCGATCCAAGGATCGCGTTGCCGCAGACGGTTCGTCGATCGGAGGTCCGTGGCTCATGTTATGACCAAAAGACCGAATCTGATCCGAAACGGGGGGTCCGGGTCCGGGCCGACCCGGCCCGACCCGGGTCCGACCGGGCGGCCGGCCGACGGAGCGGCGGCCTGGCGCCGCACAGAGGCAGTGCGGGGGGAATCAATCCCCCGCTGATTGAAGAGGCGGCGCGGATTTTTAGCCGCGCCTGTTTGCAAACCGCCCCCCCAACGTGGGGGGCTTGATTGGCAGGAAACGGGGGGGGGGGGGGGGGGGCTCCTGCCCCCCACAAGGAAACCGCCCCCCTCATAAATAGGGGGGTTTTGTGAGCTGGTCGGGGGATTAATTTCCCCCAGTTTATTGCCATCCGGCCGGCCAGCTGGCCGGCCGGTTTTCTCCAAGGGGACCGGAAAATCCGGTCCCCTCTTCGGCTTCCGACACCGGCGGCCCGGCCGCCGGTCTTCTCATCCCGCCGCGGCCCGGAACCGGCCGCGGTGTTCGTCGTCTGGCGCGGTGCGACGGCACCGCGCCCCTCCAACGCGCCTTCGTTTCCCCTTGACGCGGCGCGACGGCATCGCGTTCTTGATGATTCTTCCACGGCACGGCGCGACGGCGCCGCGCAATATAAACGCACGATTAACCGCATGGTGCGACGGCACCACGCCACCTTGTTTCCACCCGCAAAGCAATTCAACAAGAACGATGGAGGGGGTTCGGCCGTGTTCATGCGGTCCGGCCCCCTCACGTTAAACAATAACACAACTTAAAAATCCTTACGTTAATCATACATGAACCACGAACAAGGATAATTAAATAACCAAAAATACAACAACCCCTACCATGGTATAAGGTTCGAAGATTTTTCAACGTTCCGCGGAAGATGACGTCGCGGAGGTCGGGCATCGTGGTAGCCGTTCGTCAAATCCTATGACGAAGTGGTGCGTCCGAAGAAGTACGTCATTGAAGAATCTTTGTATGCCGACGAAGGATGTCCGAGGAAGAAGTGGCGTTCCCTTTCGTTGACATAGTAGACGAAGAAGGGAGGAGCGGCGTTCTTCGTCGGAGCTTGAGCGTTCTTCGTCGGAACTTGAGCGTTCTTCGTCAAAGCTTGAAGAAGGAAGAAAAGCTCTCAACATCTCCAAGATGGCTAAAGAGTTCCAACACAACAAAATAAGATAAAGTCTTATTTTATTCACAAAAAGAATTTCAAAGGTTTGAAATTCAAAAAGAGATAACTCCACATTAATTAACATGTTGTCATGTTAATTAAAGAGGGGTTATGGGGGTTTGAGGGAAGATGTAAGGTTTAGGTTTCATGTGGGCCCCACCACACTTAATCCTCTCAAGGGAGGTTAAGTGGGTGTGGTTCCCACACCTAACTTCCTTTGAGAGAAGAAAACCAACAAGTTTAAATAAAAATTTGTAACCCACAATTTTACTTAACTTAATCTAAACCCCCAAAACTAACTCTCAACCCAAAATAAACACAACCTCGAAAAAGGTCTCCTTCAGCAAATATCGGTGCTGCGAGTTCATCGGTGCCCTCGGATTTCAATTCCGAGCACCGGATCAAAAGTTAGAAATTCCCACTCGTTCGTTCACAGAACGTACCTGAGCCAAACTTCAGAAATTGATTCCGGGCACTCCGGGCCTCGGAATCAGGTGCCGTCTGAAACCGCGCTCTTTTAAAATTCTAAAGAAAATTAAGAAAAAATTTCACTTGAATTTTACGGGTCTTTACATTACTCCCACCTCAGGGCTTTACGTCCTCGTGAAGATACATCAAAAACTAGGGAACCAAATAAGGGTACTGAGCACGCATCTGAGCCTCCCGCTCCCATGTGCTCTCCTGGAGATTCCCGTGCTGCCATCTGATGCGCACAAGAGGAATCGATTGCCCACGCATGAACCGCTCCTGTCGATCCTCTATCTCCACCGGAACCTCCGTAAAAGTCACCCCATCGTCAACGTCAAGCTCTCCATGGTCAATGATGTGCGTCGGGTCGTGCACGTATCTCCTCAGCTGAGACACGTGGAAGACGTCGTGCACCTGGTGCAACTGAGGTGGTAGAGCCAGGCGATAAGCCACCTCACCAATCCTGCTGAGGACCTGGAAGGGTCCGATGAAGCGCAGAGATAACTTGCCACCTCAGCCAAATATCTGAATACCACGTCGAGGTGAGATCCGCAAGAAGACGTGGTCGCCATCCTCGAACTCTAGTGGCCTCCGCCTCCTGTCAGCGTATGACTTCTGCCGGCTCTGAGCTGTCCTCATCCGCTCCTGGATGACCTGGACCTTCTCTGTCGTGGCCTGGACCATCTCCGGTCCCACTAGTGCTGACTCCCCAGGGTCTGTCCAGCACAAAGGAGATCTACAAGGTCGGCCGTACAATGCCTCGTACGGTGCCATCCCGATGGTGGAGTGGTAGCTGTTGTTGTACGCGAACTCCACCAAGGGTAGGTGGTCCATCCAGCTACGACCAATGTCGAGGACACATGCACGGAGCATGTCCTCGAGAGTCTGAATGGTCCTCTCCGTCTGACCATCCGTCTGAGGGTGAAAGTCTGTGCTCAGACGTAGCTGCGTCCCGAACGCCTCTTGTAACCCCTTCCATAGCCGGGAAGTAAAGCGAGCATCTCGATCGGAGACGATAGATGATGGCACACCGTGGAGCCGCACAATCTCCTGAACGTAGAGACATCCCAAGTTCTCCACTGAGCCCTGCTCTCTGATGGGTAAGAAGTGTGCCGACTTGGTGAGTCGGTCAACAATCACCCAGAAGGAGTCGTGACCTCTGGAAGTGCGTGGAAGTCCAGTCACGAAGTCCATAGATATGCCGTCCCACTTCCACTCCGGATCCTCCAAGGGCTGTACCAAACCTGCTGGTACCTGATGCTCTGCCTTCACCTGCTGGCAGGTGAGGCATTGAGAAACGAACTCTGCTACATCCTTCTTCATGCCCGGCCACCAGTGCTGTCGTCTGAGGTCCTGGTACATCTTCGCCACTCCAGGATGTACCGCCAAAGGAGAAGTGTGAAACTCTCTCAGCACTTCCTCTCGCAATGCTACTGGTACCATGCTACGTCCTCTGAAAAGGATGTCGTGCTCTGCTCCAAGGGAGAAACCATCAGGTGCCTGTCCCGAGGATATCTGTGCACGCCGTGTCTCACAGTCAGCGTCCCCACGCTGTGCCCCCCTGACTCGCTGCAGTAGTGGAGGAGTGACTGTGAGAGACTGAAGGAAGGCTGCTCCATCTCTATCCACGAAGGATATCTGCAAAGAGGCTAGCTGCTTTGTCGCTTCCTCAAGTAGCTAAATGCCTGTCCTCCTGCTAAGGGCATCGGCTACTACGTTCCCCTTCCCAGGAGTATAGACTATCTCAAAGTCATAGTCCTGGAGGAACTCGATCCATCGCTGCTGTCTCATGTTCAGGTCCTTTTGAGAGAAGATATACCTGAGACTCTGATTATCAGAAAAGACTGTAAAGCGCTCGCCCATCAGATAGTGTCGCCATGTATTCAGAGCGAAGACCACTGCTGCTAACTCCAGGTCATGGGTAGCGTAGTTCTGCTCATGCGGCCTCAACTGACGTGATCCATATGCGATCACTGCCCACTCCTGGATCAGAACACATCCGAGTCCGGTCCCTGATGCATCGCAGTAAACTACGTACCCTACTCCCTCCTCAGGCAACCTCAAGATAGGTGCGCAGGTCAATCTCTGTCTCAGCTCCTGGAAGCTCTGCTGACATCTGTCTGACCATACGAAGGGTTTCCCCTTCTTCATCAAAGCTGTGAGTGATGCCGCAACTCTAGAGAAGTCTGGCACGAATCTCCGATAGTATCCAGCTAGTCCCAAGAAACTCCGAACCTCAGTCACGCTCCTGGGTGGCTCCCAAGCTAACACAGCCTCAGTCTTCGCGGGATCCACTGCAACTCCTGCCTCAGAGATAACGTGTCCCAAGAAGTGGACCTCACGTATCCAGAACTGGCACTTCGAGAGCTTACCATAATGCTGGTGCTATCGGAGTGTGTCTAGAATAACTCGCAAGTGATAGGCGTGCTCCTCCTCTGTCGTAGAGTAAATCAGAATGTCGTCGATGAAGACCATGACAAACCGATCGAGGTATGGCTGAAAGATCCTGTTCATGAGAGCCATGAACACTGCTGGTGCATTGGTTACACCGAAAGGCATAACCAAGAACTCATAGTGGCCATACCGACATCTGAAGGCCGTCTTCTGCACATCCTCGTCTCTGACTCTGAGCTGATGATAGCCTGACATGAGGTCTATGTTCGAGAACCACCGTGCTCCCTTGAGCTGATCGAAGAGGTTGTCAATCCTCGGTAGCGGATACTTGTTCCTCACTGTCACCTGGTTCAGGAGATGATAGTCAACACAAAGTCGGAAGCTCCCGTCCGCCTTCTTGGCGAACAATATCGGGGAAGCCCAGGGTGAAACACTGGGTCGGATGAACCCCTTGTCATGTAAGTCCTCCAACTGTACCCGTAGCTCTCGAAGCTCGGCGGGGGCCATCCGATATGCTGGAGTGGATATCGGGGCTGTCCCGGGGTACAAGTCAATATAAAAGCCTACCTCTCTGCGAGGAGGTAGCCCTGGAACGTCGTCGGAAAAAACGTCCGCAAACTGATCCACCACTGCAGGAAAACCAGGACTCCGCACGTCAACTGCTCCAAGGATAAGGCTAGCCAACTGATGAGTAATGGGCTGTCCTCTCCTCCGCGGAAGTCCATCCTGTGCTGCTAAGGCTCCCTTATCGCCGGTGAAGGTGAACCTGCTCCCGTCGGTGCGTACACATCGCACCTTGCGCCTAAAACAGTCAATCTGTGCATGGACCGTAGATAGCCAATCCATGCCCAAGATGACGTCGTAAGGCCTCGACGCTGCTACAAGAAGATCCCAGCCGAAGCTCTCGCCTCCTAGAGTAAGCTCACACTGCCGGCACCAGTGTGTAATCGTCGAGTCTGCTCCTGTAGGAGTCTCTAGCCATAAGGATCGAGCCAACGACTCTGTCGGAATCTCCGACCTCCGAACAAGGGCAGCGGCTATGAAAGAGTGACTCTCTCCTGTGTCTATAAGAACTGCAGCAAGGGTGGAATAGACACAGATAGTACCTCGAATCATCTCGGGTGCACCGTGGTCATAGGCCACTGCTGCCTGGAGCTGTGCCTGTCTCTGCCCGCCAGCTCCCTGTGGTCGGGGTGGACCTCCTGGTGGTGGTGGTGGCAGAGCCTCAAAGCGTCGCCCACCACCGGCTGCTCGTCCAGCTCCTCTGCCTCGTCCGCCTCCTCTCTGCGGACTGCCACGGTCGACCCTCTGCCTCTGCCTCAGTGGTCCCTCAACCGTCTGCTGCTCCTCGGCACGGTGGGTCGGGCAGTCACGAGCCATGTGGCCCTGCCCGCCGCACGAGTAGCACTGTCTGCCTCTCGAAAGACTGGCTCCTCGCTGTGTGCCCCGCACTGCTGAGCCAGTGTCTTGAGGTTGTCTGCCCGAAGGTCTGGTCTGTCTGGACCCCTGAGTCATCCGTCGACTGCCTGCTGCAGATGACTCTGCCACGTTCCGCCCTGCGGTGGGTCGCTGTGCTGGTGTAGACTCAGCAAGGAAGCTCTCGATCAGAAGGGCCCGCTCCAGTACTCTTGTATGAGTCGGTATGCTGAGGGAGATCAGCGATGCCCGGATCTCGTGTCTCAAACCCTGCTCGAAGGTCCGGGCTCGGAAGAATGGGTCCCGTACCATGTCGGTCGAGTAGCGCGAGAGATCGGTAAATCTCGCCGAGTACTGAGCGACAGTCATGCTTCCCTGCCGCAGCTGAAGAAGCTTCTGGATACACACCGCACGAAGGGTGGTTGGGACGAACTCCGAGTGGAAGAGGCTCTCAAAGTCCGTCCAAAGTAGGGATGCATCATCGTGCACCTGGAGCATCAAGCTCCACCATCGTCCCGCTGCTGCGTGTAGTAGGCTCGCAGCGAGGATCACCATGAGGTCTGATGGTGTCCTCACTAGCCTAAAAACTCGTACTACTGCCTCCAGCTAGTCCTCTGCTGCCTGGGGATCCGTCTCCCCACGAAACCTGGGCGGTCGCTGGCGCTAAAACTCATGCAGTGCGCTGAGGCGACGTGCATCGTCAGCGGCTGCTGCTGGAAGCATCGGGGGCTCGCCAGGTAGAGCTACCGCCGGTGCCACTGCTGACAAAGGGCCCTGCACCGAGGCCTCGTCGCTCGGTGGGCTGTCGTCATGCTCGACTCTCGGAACCCTAGCTGGCTGCCGTCGTGGGGCCATCCTGAAAGGAAACAGGTGCGCCACGGTCAGAACAGTATACCTGGTGAGCTGATATAAGTAATCACAAAGAAAACTTTGAAACACACACGCAATTAATGTTTTCGTGCATTAAGTCAGAAATCAGAATTCAGGGTCCTGGTGTACGGATACGTCGGCCGCCGCACCAACACTGGACTCCCTGGACTGATAACCACACTCAATAAGCTAAACATTATTGCTTCACATAGAAAAGATCAGAGTTCGTGGTAGAACGGAACTCCTCTGATACCAATTTGTCACGACCCGCCCTCGGGGTCCGTGCCGTGACTACCCCAAGCCCGCCTTCCATAGGCCAGGGGCTGGCGACTAGCACCAAGGCGTAAATTCCGGTAAAAAAAAAGAAGACATTGCCTTTGAAAAGTAAACAAACACCACAGAGTAAGCAAGCGGAAAGTAAACACTAAACAAAAGCAGAGTACAACTGAAAGTGTGGAAAAGTAAATGGGCCAGTATACAAACCCAAACTGAAAGTAAAGTACAACTCGAAAGGGAAAACAGCAATTGTAAAGTAAAAGCCGCTACACCGAGCTGTCCACTGGAAATCCCACCTGAAGGGTGGGTACAGATAGCTCCTCTTCTCCACGGGTCCCGCCGTCCGCTCCGTGCACGTCCCGCCCAGTGGTCCACCTCCGGGTACCGTCCCGCTCTGCAAGCCTCAGCTAAGGTCAACGTTGTCCGTCGTCTGCAACCAACACAACGTAGTGCGGGCAAAGCCCGTGCAGGGGTGAGTATAAGCTACTCAGTAGGGACCCCGAGACCCCTGAAGGTCTCTCGAATCCACAAAGGATAAACCACGAAGAAAGGTACAATCACGAAGTAACAACCGACACTGCTTAGGTATATGCCCATACATATACCTAAGACATCAATTTCAAATACGCTCCAACCTCCGAGCCCAAGTACAACTCAGTCCACACAGGAAAGTAACGTATTCCACACAGGAAAGTAAAATGTAATCCACACAGGATTGCACAACACAATCCAAATAGGAAAGCAACAGGATTCAGCTCACACAGGTATCTTTCTTCAGAGGACGATAAAGATGATCTCTGATCCATCTAAGTCGTCGGACCCACGAAGGATCGATAGGTAACTAACCCCCGCAAAGACCCACACAGGATCGGGCCCACACAGGACCTGTAGGCGCTAGTTCACACAGGACCGCTGAGCGCAAGGACCCACACAGGATCGGACCCACACAGGATCGGGCCCACACATGACATGTAGCACTGATCCACGTAGGATCGCTGAGTGCTGTAGTCGTCGTCGTCGTCGAATCCACACAGGATCTTTGTACTGTCGTCGTCGCAGTCAAAGTAGCAGTAGTAGCAGTAGTAGTCACAGTAACAGTCGCATCCAGCAATAGGGTTCCCGCACACAGCAAACTCGTTCGGAGGGTCCGCTCCACGAGCCGAGAGGCTGATACATCAACTGTCACAAAGTCCAGAGTTGATGTATCCAAAAGTTCTGTATCATCAACAGGAACTCAACGCAACAGACGGCGCGTCGATTGGACGCCCGGTCTGAGAGTTATTAGCATTTTCGTCCCCGGGGCCCGGTTGGTTTTTAAGGCAAAACCAACCCGACCATACTCCACCTGCATCCAAACCTCGGGCGGAGTATGCCAAAAGATCCGTCTCACTACGAGGAACACAACACAGCTGACGGCACGTCAATCGGACGTCCGTAGCTCAAGATATGAGCGTTTCCACTCCGAAGGCCCGGTTGGTTTCGTGAACGAACCAACCCGGCCGAACTCAAAGTAATCCGAAACCTTGAGTGCGATATACCGAAACGACCGTCTCGATCCAAGGATCGCGTTTCCGTAGACGGTTCGTCGATCAGAGGTCCGTGGCTCAAGTTATGGCCAAAAGACCGAATCGGATCCGAAACGGGGGGTCCGGGTCCGGGGCGACCCGGCCTGACCCCCCCGGGTTGACCCGAACAGGGTCGACCCGACCCGGGTCCGACCCGGCCCGGCCGGCGGCGCGGCGGCCGCGGCGGCCTGGCGCCGCACGGAGGCAGCGCGGGGGGAATCAATCCCCCGCTGATTGAAGAGGCGGCGTGACTTTTTAGCCGCGCCTGTTTGCAAACCGCCCCCCCACCCCAACGTGGGGGGCTTGATTGGCAGGAAACGGGGGGGGGGCTCCTACCCCCCACAAGGAAACCGCCCCCCTCATAAAGAGGGGGGTTTTGTGAGCTGGTCGGGGGATTAATTTCCCCCGGTTTATTGCCATCCGGCCGGCCAGCTGGCCGACCGGTTTTCTCCAACGGGACCGGAAAATCCGGTCCACTCTTCGGCTTCCGACACCGGCGGCCCAGCCACCGGTCTTCTCATCCCACCGCGGCCCGGAACCGGCCGCGGTGTTCGTCGTCCGGCGCGGTGCGACGGCACCGCGCCCCTCCAACGCGCCTTCGTTTCCCCTTGACGCGGCGCGACAGCGTCGCGTTCTTGATGATTCTTCCACGGCGCGGCGCGACGGCGCCGCACAATATAAACAAACGATTAACCGCGTGGTGCGACGGCACCACACCACCTTGTTTCCACCCGCAAATAAATTCAACAAGAACGATGGAGGGGGTTCGGTCGTGTTCATGCGGTCCGGCCCCCTCACGTTAAACAATAACACAACTTAAAAATCCTTACGTTAATCATGCTTGAACCACGAACAAGGATAATTAAATAACCAAAAATACAACAACCCCTACCTTGGTATAAGGTTCGAAGATTTGTCAATGTTCCGCGGAAGACGACGTCGCGGAGGTCGGGCGTCGCGGTAGCCGTTCGTCAAATCCGCTGACGAAGAGGTGTGCCCAAAGAAGTACGTCGTTGATGAATCTTCGTATGCCGACGAAGGATGTCCGAGGAAGAAGTGGTGTTCCCTTTCGTTGACACGATAGACGAAGAAGGGAGGAGCGGTGTTCTTCGTCGGAGCTTGAGCGTTCTTCGTCAAAGCTTGAAGAAGGAAGAAAAGCTCTCAACCTCTCCAAGATGGCTAAAGAGTTCCAACACATCAAAATAAGATAAAGTCTTATTTTATTCACAAAAAGAATTTCAAAGGTTTGAAATTCAAAAAGAGATAACTCCACATTAATTAACAAGTTGTCATGTTAATTAAAGAGGGGTTAAGGGGGTTTGAGGGAAGATGTAAGGTTTAGGTTTCGTGTGGGCCCCACCACAGTTAATCCTCTCAAGGGAGGTTAAGTGGGTGTGGGTCCCACACCTAACTTCCTTTGAGAGAAGAAAACCAACAAGTTTAAATAAAAATTTGTAACCCACAATTTTTACTTAACTTAATCTAAACCCCCAAAACTAACTCTCAACCCGAAATAAACGCAACCTCGGAAAAGGTCTCCTTAAACGAATATCGGCGCTGCGAGTTCATCGGTGCCCTCGGATTTCAATTCCGAGCACCGGATCAAAAGTTAGAAATTCCCGCTCGTTCGTTCACTGAACGTACCCGAGCCAAACTTCGGAAATTGATTCCGGGCACTCCGGGCCTCGGAATCAGGTGCCGTCTGAAACCGCGCTCTTGTAAAATTCTAAAGAAAATTAAGAAAAAATTTCCCTTGAATTTTACGGGTCTTTACAGTAACCATAATACCATCATGTTGTGTTCTCATGTTTTTGGCTCGTTCAGTGACAATAAATCTGTACCCATTGATTACAATTGATTTACAGTCACGAACCACGGTATTAGGACCAAAAGCCAAAGCTCTTATTTCCTCAGAGACAGAGTCAGCAGACAAACTCAATACCTGCAATATAAATGACAGTTAAACTTATGTAAATATTGAAATAATTAATTTAAACAGTAATATTTTTACCTTCAATTTTAATCAAGCAGAAAACTCTTTGCTATGAAAAGTCTCTCTCCTTCTAAAAGATAAAGAACGATGCTTCCTATTTATCATTGTTTTATGATCCCTGTAGATAAAAAAATATGAATAATTTAACAGATATATATGTAATATATACATATTCAATTTTTTTACCTGATATAGTCATCGAACAAATCATAGTTGAACAAAACTGTGCGATGTGCCATCTCCCGCTCTTCATGGCTTAATGTCTTCAATGTATATGATCCAGGAATTCCTCATGTTTGGGGAAGTGATGGAAAACTGGGTTCAATTTTCTCATATTGTTCTTCTTCATTTCTCATTGGTCTGTTCATTCTTGTAGTAAGATCAGACAAATACATTGAATAGAAATCCATACATTCATGAGCTAATAACCGTTCACGATAGAACCTTCACGATGATTCTTGTTTCGAACATAAGACTTTAATGTGAACATATTTCGTTCAGTTGGATACATCGAACGAAAAGAAACAGGTCCTCCGAGAAGTATTTCAGTTGGAATATGGACAGTCAGATGCAGCATGCATGTTAAAAATGATGGGGGAAATATTTTCTCAAACTCACACAAAATTAATGGGGCATCTGTCAACATTTTTTGCAAGAAAGACTTGGACAACTTCTTAGCACAAAGATCTCTAAACAAATGGCACAACCGAATAACACCCACCCTTACATTAGTGGAGAAAAGATGACGGATTGCTATTGGAAGCAACTCATGCAGTAGAACGTGATAATCATGAGTCTTCAAAGATTTTATCTTCAACTCTCTTCTGTTGACCCATTTAGATATGTTGCTTGAATAGCCATCAGGAACACTAATAGTCTTTAATACTTCCAAAAATTGTTTTTTTCAGTAGGTGTCATCACATAAGAAGCACATGGAAGTTACCATTTATTTTCACTGGTACGCACAGGATGCAATTCTGGTCTGATGCACCAATCCACCAAGTCACGCCGATATCGTAAATCATCTTTTGTATTCCCCTTGACATTTAGAAGAACTGAAAGCAACATTTCACATATATTATTTTCAATATGCATTACGTCTAAGCAATGACGTAGCAAATTGGTTGACCAATAAGGCAAATCAAAAAAGATACTCCTCTTCCTCCAATTGTAACAGGTTTCTGTGGAAACATTCTTTCTCTTTCCAGATTTCATTTGACCCTTCCCAAATGAAAAACTGAAATCTTTCAATTCATTAAGCAGATCAGTTCCAGACATACGCTGAGGTGGATCATCAGTCTCTATAGTATTATCAAATCTTCGATGATTCATTCTATATGGATGATCCTTTGGCAAAAATCATCGATGTCCCATAAAACTGAAACTACAATAATGTTTTAGTCTTATGGATCGTGTATTCTTCATAAAAACTGGACATGACAGTTTTCCCTTCGTGCTCCATCCAGACATCATTGCATAAGCCAGAAAATCATTGATCGTCCACATTAGCGCATCACACATCGGAAATATGTCTTTCGAACATGCATCGTATGTGCGCACACCCACATCCCAAAGAAGTTTCAACTCTTTTATTAAAGGTTGCATGTATACATCAATATCAATGCCGGGATCAGAAGGACTAGATATGAGTATACTCATGAAAGTGAAAGATTTTTTCATACACAACCATGGGGGAAGATTATAAATGTGTATAAAAACTGGCCATGTGATGTGCGAAGTAAGCATCTGCCCAAACGGATTAAAATTGTCGCATGAAAGACCCAACCTCACATTACGCACGTCAGCTGCAAAATCAGGATGTCGAGAATCAAATCTCTGCCATGCAAATCCATCTGCAGGATGAACCAACTCATCATTAGTCTTCTTTCTCTCGGTATCATGCCATCTCATTTTTATTGATATGTCATCAGACATAAAAAGATTCTGGAGTCTGGGGATCAATGGAAAGTGCCACATTACTTTCTATGGAACGCGGGATGGTGTTCTATCCGATTTTGACTTCCAGCTGGATGTGCCACATTTTATACATTCATTTCGTTCAGCGGTTTCTTCCCAGAATAAACTGCAATCTTTTGGGCAAGAATGAATTTTGTTTTTGGAAAATCCAAGTTCTTCAACTAACTTCCATGCCATATAGTGGTTTGAGGGAATATCTGCATCATCTGGAAGTAAATCCTTCAAGAGGGTAAGAATGTAATCGATTGCTCTATTAGAAATCCCATACATTGTTTTTCCATGAAACAATCGGATTAAAAATTCCAGCTTTTTCATTTTATCGCATTATCGATATACTGGAGTCGTGGCAGCATCATTCAATTTTTTCACCCTATCAATATCATCATTTTCACTAGATGCATCAGTTGTCCTCATATCGACGTCTTCTTGAGTCGAAATCCTTTCTTTTTAATGATGATGAATAAACAGAAACCGATCATCTAACAAATTCTCCATTCCAGTCCTTTCATTTCAATCATCACCAATTTGAGATTTCATTTTCTCCCCATTGTGATACCACACAAAGTAGTTTGCTTGAAAACCATTTTTGGTTATGTGGTAGCTGACTTCTTCACGACTCAACCAAGGTCTACCAACACAATTGGAACATGGGCAGTGTATGCGACCACTATCTAAAGCATTGTGAAATGAAAAATCTATAAAGCTCTCCAAATTGTTTTGAAAATCGCTTGAGATACGATCGGTTTCATACATCCAACTTCTGTCCATTCTGTAAAAAAATTCATATAAGTAATTTTGTCATAAACAATTCAATAGTATTGAACATTAATAGAAAATACATTTAAGTAAACGATAAAGGAAGAAAATAATCATGGTATCAACTAGACATGTGAAAAAAACATACTAATGTGTTATTAAAAAAATGTAAAACCAACAAGAACTTAATGTGTTATCACATCAGAGCATGCCTCATCCCATAACCATATTAGTAGGGTACCCTCGTGGACAGCCCCGCCCACCCCCGTGGACAACCCACCCACCCCCGTGGACACCCTCTACCCCCTAGAAAGCCCAACCACCCCCGTTGATAGCCCACCCACCCCCCTCGACACCCCTTCTCCCTATGGACATCCCCCAACCCCTTGGATAGCATTCCCACAACCCTGGAAACCCCTACCCCCTGTGGTCAGCCCACCCACCCCCCTTGGACTGCCCGCCCACCCCTCCTTTGGTGTACCCCTCTCTCTTGGATTTTAATGATCACAATCACTCTCATCGTGTTCTAACTTTTTTTCAAGTGTTTTGATGCTAGGAAAAAAATTGCCCAGGAGTTGGCCCAAGAAGGCTGATAGTGGACTCTCTGAGTCCACCGGCCGGCCGGTGGTCTCTGGCAGAAGCATTGCATTCTGCCAGAGCCACCGGTCAGCCGGTGTTGGCGCACCGGCCAGCCGGTATGGGCACCGGCCAACCGGTGGAACCCAGACAGAAAGCCTGCTCTGTCTGGACCACCAGCCAGCCGGGAGCTCTGCACCGGCCAGCCGGTGGACCACCAGCCAGCTGGTGAGACACCACCGGCCAGCTGGTGTGCCCAGTCAAACTACCGTTGGGCTTTGACCAGACTTGTACTTTTGACCCCCAACGGCTCTGGAAGCCCTCCAACGGCCATATTGAAGTGTTTATGGGTATTTCTCCTATAAAAAAGAAACCATGGATGCCTGGAACATAACCTAATGATATTTTGATGTCTTGACACTCTAACGACAAATATCCAAGGCCTCTTGTGATCCACTGCCATCCTTAAAGCTTGAGCTCCCTCTCCATCAGCCCACCCACCCCCCCTGGACAGCCCGCCCACCCATCCTTGACAGCCCGACCACCCCCGTGGACAGCCCGTCCACCCTTGTGGACAGCCCGCCCACCCCCATACCCACCTGGACACCCCGTACCCCCCCTGGATAGCCCCGCCCACCCTCCCAATCAGCCCACACCCCCTCCCCTGCAACTCCACCACCACCACCTAGACATACCACCCCCTGGAATGTGTAGAAATAACATAAAAATAAATGATATATAGATAGAACAAAATAATCAACCTATGGGTTCACATTAACTACATAATCACACACTTCACTACTACCATAAAACACATAAACCAAACCACCACCACACAAGACGCATAGCATTTCTCACATTCATTTATTAGCCACTTCATTCACACTTACATTGTCCATTCATTTAATGTTAAATTAATTAAATCCATTTACCACACATCCATTTCTATTCCATCTCATTTATTTAATATCTTGTTTTTATGTTTTAACAGCATAATTTATTCCATAGATAACCAAGAAACTAATAAAACCACCACACAACCACTCACCATCTCACAATAACCATCGACACCATGTTACATCGACCAACCATCTCACCAAAACAACCACATATCACAATAAAAATATTGCACATCACAAACCACCGCACAACCAAAACCACCTCACCACATTATACACCACAACTTCATCACAAAACACCTCCACATGACACAACACCACCACACATCATCACTATCATACAACTTCACATGACACATCCATGCCCACTAACCATCACATTACAACCTCACATATCACAAAGCCCAACTGGTCACCTCAATCCCCATAAAACAGCCTACAACATACAACGAAACACAACAAAAAACCCCTCATATTGGAAACATACCCCAACTTCCACAATTTATTTATTCAAGGTCTTTTATTACATTACCCCTTTATTTAGCATGGACATTATAACACACCTGATAATCTAGAGGAAACTAATTAATTGACAAAATATTTATTCATTTCCCTATTTTACACGGTGAAATCAAATCAAAATCCAAACTTAAAACTAAAATATTAGATCAATAACAATAAAAACAAGGTACCATATGTGTATAAATAAAAAAATACTTGATTTGAGATGATTCAAATGGGTTTTCACCTATTCGGATGGGGGATTTGGAGAGCAGCAGAGAGGTGGAGGTGGATTGATAACTTAAAACTAAAATACTAAAGCAATAACAATAAAAATAAGGAAGTATATCTGTATAAATGAAAAGATACCTGATTTCACCTCTTCGGATAGGGGATTTCGCCAGAGGAGAGCGGTGGAGCGGATGAAATTAGGTTCTGTGCGCGAATGGCAGGATTTGGGGGAAATAATTCCCAACAGTTTTAAAGAACCGTTGGGAAAGAGATGTTAAGGACCCCTTTGCCAACGGTTTGAGGAAACCGTTGGCAAAGGGGTGACCCTTTCCCAACGGTTCTCTTGAACCGTTGGCAATAGGTGATTAACACACCCCTTTACCAACAGTTTGAAGAAACCGTTGGCAAAGGGGTGGCTTTTCCCAACGGTTTCAATGAACCGTTGGGAAAGGCTTTATTAGTCCTTCAAGGCCAACAGTTTTAGCAAACCGTTGGTAAAAACCTGTTGGGAAAAACAGCATTTCCAGTAGTGATGGTATCATGTTTTTAAACCTATGTATTTTATCAATTAAGAATAAAATAAAATTTTATATAATTAATAATTTCTACCCACTAATATTAAATATGATATATAATTTATCTAATTATAATCTTATGTCCTATGGAAATTTGTTTTCACACAAACGCAAGTAACATGAAAAAACACCGCTTAAATCGTAATAGCACTAAATGAGTTTTTTAATATTCATTAGTTAATATTGATATTATAATAGAAAAATTCAACTTTATTGGAATAAATTTTACATTTATTATAATTCAAAAATCATTTTATATAGTATATAATTTTTCATAATTTGAAATAAAATAATTAAATCTAATTTATTATAAAAATTATTAATTTTAATTTGGAAAATATTTATTTAATTTGAATAAAAAATTTCAATAAAATCATAGAACAAAAATATTTTATGTTCAATTATTTTTAACAAGATATGTTATTCTATGAAAAGTGTAACATAATAAATAATTCAATTTTCTCTATTTTAAATATTTTTATTATCATTTATTATATTATATCATTAACAAAATAATTATTGTGTCATCATTTCATCTTAATTATAATTAAATAATTCTTCTCATAAAATTAAAGATAAATTATAATGATGGATTAAATATATATTCGTTTCAAAATAAATTTTATAACTAAACCTAGATTGTTTTCCTACCTTTTATAATGAATTACATTAACTAAATGTAAAAAAGGATCATTTTTGTATTTTTTGTTAAATAAAATAAATAAATTGTTAAATTTCATGTAAAATATTCCCAACGTACAAAAATTTCAGGAATGTTCTTTTATTATAAATATGACTATAAAATTTTTGTTTGAGACGTTTTCATTTTTATAGATTATATTCAAATCCTAATCACTATGTAAACCTTTTTTCTCCATAATTACTCAAATTAATTTTAATCACTGCTACTAGTAATTATGGTCAAAAATTAATTTTACCTCATTTGAAATTACCAATTATTATGATTCTAAATATGGAATCCTTTTTTTTAAATTAAATTCATATATATTTAATAATTTAATTTAAAATTATTCCCTCTCATGTATTGGGAATGCTAGTTTTTAATGAGAAAATGTCCAAAACATGGAAATGTATTTATATTTAAATTCAATATGAAATTTTAAAAAATAACATAAATTTAATTAATGAATATATTTTGATGAAATAGTTTTATTTAAAAAAAATTAAATATATAATAAAAAGTTATAAGATATTTAAACAAAAATGAGTGTTTCAATTAAATTAATGTATTTTTCATTATTTTTCAAAAAATAAATCTTATTAGAAGAATAAAAATAAATCTCCCAAGGATAATGTTGGTATGCATATTAAAAAAATTAGTTTTATTTTAAAATTTAATTTTATAAAATAAATTTAAATATTGTTTTTTATATTATGTGTGAAAAACACGACTAAGACATCATTTAGGAAAAGTAAAATTGTTCCTAAAACATTTTTTTGAATTAAATAATTATGATTATTATTTATAATAATTATATTACTAATAAATGTGTGAAAATTAATATGTTGATGTGTTATTTAATAATATTATTACTCACAATTCTAATGGAATGGATATCACTATCATGTTAAATATAAATATCAACAATATACCATTGTCCAGTAAAACATAGTCTTACTTGTTACACAAGATATCAATGAAACTCATTGTTGAGTGTATTATAAGATATCAATGAAATTAAACTAATTCTAAAATAAATATATTTTATGATCATGGAGTGTTGTATTATATATTAATTTAGGATTCTCTTGTCACAAAAAATATTGAATAAAAGCTATTATATTATACTTTTTATGGTGTTACATGATTGTATGGACTTTAAGAGTATATTCCAAATTGAGTATAATATTGATGATATTTTTTTTTGAACAATCCCTGGGATTTTGAAATCGTCATTTTCCAAATATGATTTTTAATTAAAAATAATTATATAGTATAAAATAACTCATATATATTGGTATGATTGGCCTAGATATATTATAATTTATAAATATTTTACTAAAGCGATGGATAACACTAATATATTTATTAATATGATTTGAAAAAGTTTTTTAGACATACAAGTTTACGATGATTATATTATTTTTCTATCATCATGAAATATTTGTATATGAAATTTTGGAAAATGATTCCAGATTAATTTGAAAGATGTTTAAGGGGTGAACTAATACTTATTATTTGTATTCAAATATTTAAAAATAATTTAATTATTATTTTAATTATCTGAATGTAAACAATGATCTTATAAATATTTTTGGTGTACAAAATACTAAAGTAAGTGACACTACCATGTGTTATAGTTTTGTGTTGGATGTCTATGAATCAAATAAATTAGTTAATCAATCCACATACATAGGTATGATTTGAATCCTACTATACTTAACTACTATCTGACCAGATATTATGTTTAGTGGGTGTATGTGTCCTCATTTTCCTGAAATCTCAATGCAACACATCTTTTATCAGTTAAATTTATATTAAAATACATCATGAATAAAAAAAGTAGGATTGTTTTACTCCAAAAGAAATGCATTTTATATATTTAGTTATATATATATATTGGGGTTTATTTTATATATAAATAGAACTTCTATAACATGTTAGTTTTTGGGAATCTCTTTAGTATCATGGTGTAGTATGAATAAGAAATATATGGAATTATCATATGCTAAATCTTATTACATAGATACAGGAAGTTCCAATGAACATGTTCTGTGGATGAAACACATATGTTAGACTATGTAATCAGTTAACATACATCCCAATAAATATTGATAATACAAGCATGATATATATTTCCAAATATCATATAACTCTTTATAGAATAATGAATGTTGATATAAGACACAACTTTTTGAGATATCGTTAATCGAAAGGTTATATATCTCTTGAATTCATAGGTACTAAATATCATCTTTCTGATATATTTACAAATACATAGAATATTAGGAGAATAAAATTTACCATACATGAATTTAGAGTGATAGATTATGTATAAATATTTTAATTTAGTGTTAGTTTTTTATTTTTGTTCTAGATTGCGTTAAATTTTGCTGTTAATTGATTTTGGGAAATAATAGTGAATTATAATTTACAAAGTCACCATGATAACCATGAGTATTATTTGTGTTCATAAGTTCATCAAGCCTACGATGATGATTTATTTGATAATGATATTATATTTATCTACATAGTGACTATGATTAAAATTAAAAGTTGATCATACGGTTAGTATGAATATATCATCAACATTGTGGCCATTCTATGAGAAATCATATCATAAATAACTATTATCATTCCCACTATTCTTGTGTTACATGCACATCCACATTCATCAAACTCTGTATGTCTGTTTTGTTTGAGTTTTCCATTTAAATATTTTTGTGGGATTTAATTTAATTTAATTATTGTTTAAATCAAAAAATTAATTAAATTAGAAATAGAATAATAATTTTAATAGTAATATATATTTTCCGCTATATAGACACTATAAATTTAAGATAATTTATATTGTTTATTTTCAATCATCTTGAACCTATCATATCCTCATCTAAAATATATTTATTTTATATCATATTTTTAAACAATAAGAGATCTATAATCGGATCCAAAGGCTGAGAGAGAGGAATATATAAGAAAACTATTTTCCTATATAGTTTCATACAAAAAAGAGGTCATCGAAGAGTAAATCCAGAATTATTACATATATATATCTAAATAATTTACATCACATTAATCAACTATTTTTAGCGAATAATAAAGGGAAATCTCAATGGATGAATTAAAAAAAACATATAGTTTAGAACACGATTCCAGAACACTGTCAGTATGATATGTTTACTAATAATGGCGTACCCTTCAATCCAAATCATATTGAGGGGTTTTTTAAAAAAAATTGGGTTCATTTTTAATGAAAATTATGATAAAGTAAATTCATGAATTGTTGGGGATATTTTAAAAGCATCATTGAATATGTGGGAAAATTACTTGGAATTCCATGAAATTCAGGGTATGTAGAATAGAAATGTTTATGTCATGTTTATCGTTAACACATTAGGTTTATGAATTAATTTTATGAGCTAACTAGGAATGGGACCCATAGAAGACCCACTATTGTTAATCATAGTGGGGAATGTAGGATTAAGGATAGTAATATTCATCGTGTCATATTCCAAAGGAAATGAGACATTTGTATGTTAAGGAATCATAATATATTATTCATTTTTTAATGAATAATGGAATTCTAATAAATAGTTTTAGATTTTTTTTATGACGTATGGATGGGATATGAAAGGTAGCATTGAGGCCTTTTCTTCACCATATCCTATGTTAATTTCAGTATTGATAGAGTACAAATGAGTAGTTCATTAGGATGGGGATAAAATAATTTATTAAAATAGATTATTACTTCATAAAAATATTTTAAAGTAGATTTGTGTTGAATAGAATAAATGGAAACAATAATGAGTGCATAATATATAGTAACTACATAGACAATTCAATACTATAAAATACCCCCCATACGTAGGGATCAAATAGTTCTTGTTCTTCAACCTATGGATTTTTTTAAGAACTCAGTTGGTGATGTTTTTCTAATTGTAATAAAAGGGATGTATATAAATAATATGAATTTATTATATGAATAATAAAAAGTTATTGATGTATAAAAATAAGGAGAGTCTATATATCTTAATAATGTAACTTATTAATATTATTAAGATGATCCATAATGAGATAAATCATTATGATCTAATGAAGATATATTTAACATTAAATGATATACTTTTATTATCATTACAAATTGAAAACATATACTTGATGCACCTTATTAGTGGATCAGTCCCCAATATAATTTGTATTGGGACCAAAATATCCTAATTTTGATGATATTTGGAAGGAACTTTGATTTATGAAATTGATAAATTAGATAGAATAAAAAAATCATAGTTTCTTGATCTTGTGAAAATTTTAGCAGATTAAAATTATGACGATGCTTTTTTCCTACTATAGATAAGGGCCAGTATATTAGATATAATCTAATTGAGATTTTACCTGATGTAGGTGGTAGTCTTCTTACTAGTGATCCATCTTCTTCTGCTCCTCCATTATCTATTACATCATCATCTTATTTTAGTAAAGAATAATTGGTCATGTTTTAATTAGATATGTTGTAGATACTCAAACACAAATTTGATGACTTTGAAAACTCAATAAACATAGTCAGACAAGAGGATATACTAGAAGATATCAGATTATTTATAAATTATCTCCATGAAAAGATTAATTTTATAGTAAAGGTGATGAATAATTAGATTACATATATGATATATGACATGGATTCTCTCCAAGACTACTGATTAGATATTATGATCTTATTAGGTGATAGGTTCATGAATGTTGTGTTTATTTTATATCTAATGTCTTTTTATCCTCTATTTTAGTAATATAACATCAATAAATTTTTTATGAATTGGATGCATGTTATGTTTGAGTAAGTATATAATAATCATGGAGCTATATTTTATGGGTTTCGGACCCATTCTACTAAGACCAACACTTTTTTTTATAGAATTCCAGAAAAGCTAGTCATGAAAAAAATAACAAATAGGGAATGTAATTATCTTTTATATATGATATAAAAAAGTCATATATAATATGTATTTTAATAACTCTTGATATATATTTTAATATTCCAACACTAACTCAAGACTTTATGTCTCAAGATAAGGAGCTGAAAACAATGAATTCAGTTTTAGAATTATTAATTTTCATTCTACTTGATTTCCTTCATGATCGAGATTATAGTTCTCGAGATATAAGTGAATTATATTTCTTAATGTAATCATAACATAATACCATTTAGAATAGTATAATTTCTCCGTCAGTGATTACATTTTCACATCCTATTACTTCTACTACAATCAATCCTTTTGGCCTAAATATTTACCAATCCCATCAGCAACATAGTCCAATATTCAAGTGTGAAACTATTCAAAATCATACCTCTATATATTCTTTAAATACATTATATACACTGACATATACTTAAAAAGGAAAGGATCTCATCCACATAATAGAAACTATATATCGACTGCAGTCTAATTCATTTTATTATTTATAATAAGGATGTATTATATTCTGTTTGTACATTTCATTATAAAATATATTTTTATATATTAATGACATTCTCTCCTTGTTTCTCTTTTTAAATATTGTGGTTAATTTTTATACTCTAAATAAGGGTAATAATATAAAATTTGGAAAATGTGACAAATTTAAAATTAATAGAATTTAAACCCATTGACTGATTTTAGAAACATGTAACTCATTGATATAAATCCTTTAAAAATATAATAGTGATTCATTCAATTCATCTATCTCCGCATTTAAATATTTTTTATCATAACGAAGAGGTATATTGTTGTCTTAGATCATGAAATAGTTATTTTAATGATCCAAAATCATTTTTTATGTTATTATTAATCATATGTTTTCAATTATGAACTGCTATACAAGGATAAATTTAATAAAATTCTAAATATAGATCATACCGTAGAACCTTAACATTATTACTTTAGAAGACCATATTTCCTTTCTAGAAATTATGTATAACCTTAAAATATGTACAAAAACTACATACAGGGATAAAATTGAATTAATTTTCCTACGTTTTGAGCTAACTACCCATTGATATCTTAAAATATTGTGGGTGAAGAATCACCTTATCCCTTGAACAAGAGATCTATTATGCCAATCAAATCACCATAAAACATTATATAAACCTTAGGCCGCATGAAGAAATCACATTACCATGTCAAGATATCTATAAATATTTCATGAATTAATATATTCATAATATTTTTATAATTTATTTAATGATTAAAGAACAATCCTACCACATAAATTTATCAGCATACAAAATATTAAAAAAATATGGCCACAAAAACATATAAACTAACTGAATAACCATTCTACATTAGCTGACCATGTCTTTATTCCATAATCTAATCATATTATACATTGAGAGATGATATCATACCATGTCTAACGTAGTAAAGGAGTGCAAAAACTATCCAACAACTAGATTTGAATTACTAAATAATGATCTAATACATTTAATTAATTATTAATACACTATACTGTCATCTTATGGGGAAGATTTATTTTATAGGCTTTATTTCATCATATGTATTGATGATGGGATTATAATATATTAATTATCAGGCATAGACTAATTAGGGATCATTGCGTGAGTGACTATGCTTTGGAGATGACTTTACGGCATCATTTTTTCCACTAAATTTCAAAAAAATTCGTGAAAATGAATAATAAATAAAAACATAATGACTATAAAAATATGATATTGAGATTATGCTACAACACAATTTATATATATTTATCTCTTCCTCTTTTAATCATAAAAATTCATTAATGTTGTGTTTTTATATTTCTCAATTTATCAATAAAAACACGATCTGTTATACTAAATGAGAGGATAATTTCAATAATATCAACATCATATATTTTTATTCAAAAAAATAACAGTGTAAAATTTCATCCATGTTATTCTATAGTTTTCTTCGCACATACAATTTTTTGAGATGATTTGTGAATAGAAATTATTGTGTACTTTTGTTTGTAAAGATGATCTAGGTTGTTGATCTATTTATTATTTCATAATCTAAATCGATGTAGTTGAATTCCAAGTGGAGGGTATTATGTATTATGTTGATTCTGATCCCATTTCTTAATTTGGAATGTGTTTTTTAGATTTTTTAATTGAGACTAGAAAATGTTTTTAGTTTTTATAATTGTGTGAAAATCATTACTTTGATATATATTCTAAATTTGATTTTATATAAAGTGTTTGGTTAAGTAACATAGTTTCAAGTGTTTTTGTATTTATTATATTTTTTGACTGAGCCTAAATTCCTATTTTGAGAAATTATTTGAATGGTTAAAAATATATATTAATTCAATTTTTATTAAGAAGACATTTTATTATATGGGAGAATGATGCATCAAATTTTCTGAAGCATAATTTTTGGGATCCATGTTCACCCCATCTAGAGTTACTCACATCAATAAATAGTTATGAATGAATCATAAAAGTAATTTTTTTCCTAATGAAATATAATTAATGATCATAAAATATATATACTTTTGATGCTAAATGCAATTTAATTAAATACATACAAGTTATAGATTTAGTAATTATTGAATTAATAGAAAAATAAAAAAAATATATTTATTTTTTAAATATATATTAATTTGAAATATATAATGTGTTCTATAAAATCTATATAAAAACATGAAATCATTATTACAGAATAAAATACATTTTTTAAATTTTACTCGTTTTGTTTTGAAAATTATTTAGTAAATATAAATAATAATAACAAAATTGACTATAATGATAGTTTAGATGAATAATATTTTTTAAATTGATTAAAAAACATTAAAATGAAAATAATCAAAATGGGGATAAAATATAGTACAATTTTCATTTTAATTCCACCTATAGGTCATTTTGAAGAATTTTTCTATAGAATAGTGTTTTTAAGTTTTAATTATTTGACAAATTCCAAAAGTTCACCTCACATCAATTATAATGGAAACTACCTTCTTTATTTATTGACAAATCATTTTCCTTATAACTCAACCATCCAATCCAAAATTATTTTATCAATTTTACTATCTAAATTTATCAGTACATATTATTTCCTGAAAATAGTTCCTATATCTATTTATATAATTTGTAAAGGAGTCATTTTACTGAAGAGGTAATTTCTCTAACTGATCACATTCTTTTTAAATTCTTCTTCTCCTCCCCCAATTCAATTATATTCATCATTAAATAAAAAATTCAGTATCCTTAATTTTATTATATGTTATCATGATTATGAAATTTATTATACTCCATGTTTGACATCAATTAAGAAGTGATTGTATTGATCATGTGTACATATAACTTATCATCTCCATGTAGATATATAATCCATATATGATCCCTAAATTTTATATAAGGAAATTATAATGGATATAATGCTTACATATTATATTAATGAACAAATAATACTTAAATAATGATAATATCATGTGTAACATCTTATCAACCAATCTTTTTTGGAATGATAATGTCAGTCATGCGTATGTGTGGACAACCTTCCCCACGATGAGATATTGTTAATTTTACAATTATATTTCACTTGTATTGTACTAATTATAGATTTTATGAATATATATGATATATTTTAAACAATAATGAATATATAATGTTTTATTATTATTTATCATTCTTTCATTCCATCATATGAAAAATGGAACCAATGTTCTTGTGTACATACGACCTAGCGTCTCTATGAATGGTGTAATAAATTTTCCTATATCTAATTTTTGTATTAATGATTATAAATATGTATATAAAAAATATATATTATTATTATGAAATTATTAAAATTCTTTAAATTATTGTACCATGAACAAATTATATAGACTACGACTCGAAAACTAAATCATTGTTGGAAAAAATCATTTATCACTATGAATAATGATTTTAATGTCAAATTATAAATAATAATGTGATTAGATTATATAAATGAAAATTCATGTTATGATAGATATATGGTTATGTAATAAATTTAAAATAAATACATATTTATTATAAATGATGTTTCAAAATAAACCATGAATTGGGAGACTTTAGGTATTGTTTTATTCCACGATAGCATCAGTATTCATGATTGTTTTTATTTATTTATTAATTTGAAAATATTTCTATTACATGTCCACAAGTTCTAAAAAGATTTTCTGAATGTATTTTTATATTTGATTAAATGTTTTTAGAACAATTTTTACCAGTGATTTTCTTTTTAAAAAATTCTTTTAAAGGGTGTTTTTTTCATTTTCTAATGAATGATACTTTATTACTTTTAAAAAAGTTCATAATTAATGTTTTTTAGAATATATTGTATGAAATGTTTTTCCTACCACCCTGATACATTAATTATTTGATGATTACATTAAAATCCTAAATTTATGTTATGGTATAAAAAAATTATTTCATAATTCTACTATATTATAAATATAACGATTTGAAAAATTATTGGATAATTTCTTCAAGAATTATTTCATGTGATCTTTCAGAATAATTTTCCATGTATAATATAATTTTTTGATGATTATTATGATTTACTGGGGAAACAATCCTTGGATACAAAAATTATTTTTTATGTGGACAGATTATTTCTATTATGGAATGATTTTTATGTAACATGTTTGTTTTCCATGGGTTATTCCATAATGAAATGTTTATGTATGACATTTCATTTCATCGCTTTTATATGAGAGATGATTTTTTTCCTAATGGAACACATATATATGGTTCTCATTATGTTGTGGTTGGTAAATTTATATCGCTCCAATAAATTGGGTAATGAATGAAATCTCATGAGAATAAAAGTACTCAATTTGGGAGTTTACCTAGTTCAGTAAGGGACCTTGTCAACCATGATTTTCATGGAAGTGAAACGTGACATCTATGGTGGTTTGGGTAATGATCCTAGTTAAATAAGGGGACATGAAAACAATTATATCCTATAATGTGAACCTTTTTTACCATAATGTTTTGGGTTGTGAACCTATTACACTATTATAGTCTCATAAAATTTCCTTGACAACTAACAAAAAATATTTTTTAATTTTTATATGCCATAGTTCTGTGTATAGTGGTAATGTTATTCTCTCATGTGCCATATTCCTTTTTTTGATTTATGTATTATGAAAAACAATTATTTTTTTCCAAGACTCATGATTTTGAAAATTTGTATGAAGGGTATAAATTTTAGATACAATGTTCATGTTTGTACGCCCTTATGTTCATGTTATGTGCTAGAAATTATTGATTTATCCATTATTTACCCTTATTGGACATTATATCTTACCCTTTACATATGTTTCCCTTACCTAGGATAAGAATAATGGCATTATGTACAAATTTTATGATGGGTTCTAATTATGAAGATATAATTGGATGATGATTTATATATTTTTTTAACTAGTTGTTCATATTCCCATATTTCCAATAGAATAATACCAATATGATCCTTAAGTGTGTTTGTGTATTAAAATTAATATTCATATAAAATATCTAATATATATGATTTAAAAACATGTTTTTATGATTTTTTAGTGGATAGGTTTAGTTAACATCCGAAAAATAAAAAGAGAGAACCTTATTGATATGTTTAAGTATATGATAATATCCTATTGTTTTGATAATTATTATAAATAAACCAGGTTTAAAATATAGTGTCATAAAATATTTTGTCATTATTTTGACATAATATCAATTATTTTTCATGATTATGAATTTTCATATGATAATTATTATCTCTCAAACTATTGTTATTATTTTTAGTTATTCGATAGAACCTGAAACAATCGTGTTAATGCTTATGACAATGGAAAATTTAACAATTATCACCCTAATTAGATGAATGTTATGGTCGTTTGAATATAGAATCATGCTACAATGAATCAGACTAATATTGTAAATGATTATAGGAGTGAACAATTTATTGTTGAACCATGCATGATGAATAAACCACATTATTTGAGCAGATCTTCTGATCCCATTTTTTTAGTAATCGATCAACATCAATGTGAATGTATATTATGGTCTTCATTTATCAAGACATGAAATATTTTTCCTAGTTATTTATCTTATACAATATTCAGCAGATAAAAATAGTAATCATATCAAAAATATGAGTCAATAAAATGAAATAGAATATATGGTATCATAAGATTTTAATGGTTGTATCCTTATACTGTACATTATTTCTATTATGCATATGAATGTATAGAATGAGATTATTATGATTTAAAAATAGATTTAGAGTATATTTGTACTTATGAGGTGAATTTTAAATGTCATGTATGAAATTAATATGGCTTAACTATCTTCCTTGAATGTAATAGTGATCGATTATTTGGTGGCCTAAAACCAAGTCATTGAAAGAAATTATCAATAAGTGTTTTCAACACATATGAATATATTTTTTGTTATATTAAGGTTTTTATAGATATTGTTGTTTCCATCATTCACATGGTATTAAAAAAGAAAAACTGTAGAATTTAAATTCAATTCAAAAATTAATACTGATAAGATAATTGTATTTCCTTAATGGTCGATGTGTGGATGAAAACACGAGGGAAATCATCTTAATGGAACTATTAAAATTTTCATGTGTGGAAAGGTATTTAATCAAGAAATTGAATGTTGATGTTATAATAAAAAGATAAACAATGATGTGAATAGAAAAAATAAATCACAGAATGAACCACCCATGATCTGATGTTACAAATTTATGGAGTATTGGTATTATTCCATTCAGTGAATAAATATGACGGTTTTTATTATCATTTTAAATTAATAGTTATTCCCAAATAGAAAGTGATATATATTTAGATAATGAATTCTAAATTTGATTTTAGGAATGGTATGAAAAAACTTACTAATAATATTCACTCTTGTGCAACTAATGTCTTATTTTATTCAGGATCCACCCAACCATTTTTCCCAAAATATTTTTACAATAATTTTTTTATTTTTCCTCAATAATTAGATATTTAGTTAGTTGTAAAAACTAATAAGGACAAAATGGTTGTGTCTCATGTTTATACCTCTTCTACAGTTTCTTTAGTTGAGAATGTTCTTATGGGAAATATTGTGATTATCCTTTTATTTTAATTTTTTGTGAATCTTGGCATGGATTTTATTTCTCTATATGGAACACTTATTAATTTTTGAGTAAGGGAAATAATGTTTCGTAATCTAAATGAAACTAAAATAATTTATTGATTTATGTGTAAATATTAATATATAATACAAATTTATTATATATTTTGGGTCTTAATTACTATAAATAAATTTTATCTATCTCTTATGGTTGTCTAGAAACATGACTTTAAGGATACACATATTATTGAAATGTATATTAATTTTTTTTGTGAATAATTTCATAGTCTTCCATCAAATAATGAAGTTGAATTTCCAATAGAAATTATGTATAGTGTTATTCCAATTTCAAATAATCCTTATCGATTGGCTCCAGTTGATTTTCAGCAATTAAATAATAATCAATAAGATAATCATGATAAGGGATTCTTATTCCGTAGTGTGTCACTATGGTGTAATCTTATTCGTTTAATTTTGAAGAAAAATCGACCAATAAGTCATTACATTGATTATGATGAGTTTTACTAAATTGAAGTCTAGAAAAATTTACTTATCCACCATATTTCATATTTATTTGATCATATATGAAGATCTCAGTATTTTTCAATGATTGATCTTTAATCTGGATATGTGTATTTGAGTGTCAATATGGAGGATATACCAAATATGGCATTCCAAACTCAGTATGGACACTATGAATTTATAGTGATTCATTTTTTCCATACTAATTCACCAATATTAGTAATAAAATTAATTAATAGACTATTTAGGGACTATATTTTTTGGCTTGTGAAATTCGTTAAATACAATATTTTTCCATACTTAAAGAATAAGTAAGATCATGAAGAACACTTGTGTATTATCATTAATAAACTTAATTAGAATATTATTTTTGATTAAAATTCCATGTGTAACATTTGTAATCATAATTATTCAATATTATGTCATATAAACTCAATTAATGGTAAATTAGTGGATCCTTCAATGGAATACGTTATTGATAAATGAAATAGACCAACCATGGTGATTGAAAACAATATTATTATTGGTTTTCTTAACACCCTATTATTTTAAAATATGAATGTAATATTTAATATCATGTATGAAATAGAAAATCAAGAAAAAGGTCAATATTACATCTTGTGAGTTTATCATATATTTATTTAAAAATAACATCAATCTCTTTGATAGATTTAAATAAAAGTAATGCATGGATTGATTGAAAATAATAATCAATCAAAATTTAATTATTTAAATATAATAATTATATACAATATGTTAAAATGGATGGTATGGATAACAATAAATGAATTATGAATATATTTATTAACTAAATATGTATAAATAAAGTTAAATTGTTATATTATTATAGAAATAAAATAATAACCATTTGAAAGATAGTTAATGGTTTCCTAAAATGTAGTATTTTTATGAATTGTTAATTTGTAATTCATTAAGAATTCAATTAATTATTTTTCCAATTTACAAAATATTATTTGAAATAATAAACTAAATATTTGAATTCATAGTATCAAAATTATCAGATGATGTTTTTTAGACAATCTTGAAATGTGTCATTTCTTGATGAATAATGAATAATAATGAATTTGAATTCAAATAAACCATTTTCGTAAAAAATTTGATAAATTTTAATTATATATTGAATTAGTTTTAAACTAATTTTATGTTTTTTATAAATAAATTCATATAATATCTAAAATTTGAAAATTTTTATTTTTGATTTTTGATAAAAAAATCTACAAAATTTTGAACATGTTATCTTCAATAATGTTATTTACCCCCCTAATGTGAGATTAAATTTAAATTTTATTTTCTAAATAATATAAATATTGTTTTCAAAAACATATAAAATAGTTTTAATCATAATAATTTATAATATCTGTTATTGACAACATTAGTTTTGATTAAAATTAATTATGAAAAAAAACAAAATGTAATTATCATGGTTAATGTAAAAATGATTTTATCTGGGTGTTAAACTAAAAATATAGGTGATTAATTTAATATAAAACATTCATGAAATCCATAATATAGAATTTTTTGACCTTATGATGTTTAATTCATGATAATACTTCATTTTGGACACTTGGCAAATCTCATTAATCAGTGTGTACTTTTTGTTCGCAAATATTACAAGTGGTCCACTCATCGCACTTATAAAAGGAAACCACCTATCCTCTCTTATTTACACCTCAACAATGTTTTAATTTTAATAATACTTAAAAATAACTTAAAAGATCTATAATATCTTCCCATATTTGTTTTATAAAACACACCTTCGGTGGGATTTACTGTAGACATAAAGATGATACATGAAGAAGCGCTAATGTTAATCAACGATCATTCTTCATGTCTTCACCACAAATTAAATTCATATTAAACTTATATTATATTCCAATATTAGTATATTAACTATATAGATATGTTTATCAATAATTTTAATTACATAAAACCACCACCACTTCTATATAATTATTTATGAAATCATGATTCATTTTTATGGCAAACTACCTCCTCGCGAACCGATTCATTAGTTTATCAATTACCACCAATCACATTTGGGTGTGATGATGGATATATAGTATATATATATATATATGATATTTATAAAATATTTATACCATTATATTCATTATATCATATATAATGTTTTTTCGTTCCATTCAATCGGAGATATGATAACGCCACTCATGTAAACGACGAACTAACACCTTTTGAATGTGTGTAAATCATCTTTTACCAATGCTTAACAGGGACATTGATAAGGGTAATTTAAATGTATATATAATATATAAATAAAATTATTATGGTATTTATTACATATTTATCATTATTTTGGAAAAATATATTAAATTTCGATTCTTATCATTTCACTCAAGGAATGATGATAATATTGTTCGTGTATATATATATTACCTCCATCACAAAACAATGTGATTCTATTTTCAAAACCACATAACAAGGGTGATATATATTATAATATTTAATGAAATACTATGTTATATATGATATTATTATAATTTTATATGAATAATGTATTACATACCTTGTTTCCATAATGATCATTTGAAAATGGAAACATCACTCATATTTATGTACGACCTACCATCCCAATGATCATAATGTATGCCATTTATAAAACCCAAATTTAATTATATGTATAAAAATTATAATTGATGTGTAATTATGATAATTATTTCAATGTTAGTATTTTGGGGATTATAAAACAATATAATATGCACATGAACAGTATGTTATAGGATTATGAATGAATGGGAAAAGAAGTCAATTAAAAATATAAACATTGAAAATAATGAATGAGTATTGATGAATGAGAGATAAGTTGTTATATAAAGATAAAATATTTTATTACAAATATTAATATGGTTCTTGAAATATTTATTTTTTTAAATCATATATACATTATATTAATTAATTTTCAAGGAAATTTAATCATTATGTTAGGAATTTTTTCTCAATTTAAATTCCATTGAGAAATAATTGTTATTATGAACCAATTAACAATAATGTAGTGTATATACATCCCCTCTGAAATTTGACATCATTATTAATTCATAATTTATGGTACATTATTTTCAATTATAATCATTTTATCCTAGGAGAACTAACTTAAAAATTACCTAGTGGAATATGTTATTAGACAATCTCACGTTATTTTGTGACTGTTAAATTAAGATTGAAATGTCACATTCATGTAAAAAAATTGGACATTAAATTTATCTTAAATATATGTATTCTCCAATTAAGAATATGAAAATTTCCCCAATCATGTATCACATTTACATATAGTTTTTGAATTGAATTGAATTTGATTATCTTGGGAAATATTGATTAATTCATATCATTATATCAATACGAATATTTTTTGATTAGGGACAAAGATTCCGGAAATTAAATTGATTGTTTTGATATATGAAAATTGTTTGGGCAATCAAAAATTTGGTGGGGGGTCTAGTTATTGATAGAAAATCGATGCATTGACTAGACTCATGAGTAAAACAAGTTGGCAAAATCAGATAGTTGTTCACTCTATAGTTTTAAAGAATCTTGATGATAGGTCTTTCTGGTAGAGGTAACATGTTCTTGATACATGATGTATAATATTTAATCATTTTCTTCATCGATAATTTAGTTAATTTTAATATACATGAAAATTTGACAAAATTTAGTTATTTGTGGATTTACTTCATTCTCATATATTTGATCAAATGAAATGTGTGATCATTTTTTTTAACATTTCATATTGATAATGAATTATCTATTCATATAAGGAAATTATGTAAATTGAATTTCTGTTCAGTTATTTATGTTGAAATATTGATTATTATTCATTTTTTCATGATATATTCTAATATATGTAACCCTTACTATTAATTTGAGCTTATACTTATTTTGATTCCATTCCCCAGGATATTAAGAAGATATAATTGAACCTTTTTGCAAGGATTTAGTTCATTTTAATTATTATATACTATTATTTATTTCATTTCTCCCAATTTAAAATGGGTATCACGTAAATATATGATGCTTTAAATATAAAAAACTGATCATTCAATCAATATATTATTCATTGTATCTCTACAGATTTAATAAATTAAGGCTCTGAATCACTGTTACAAAGGTTTGGGTCTTTAAATATAAACAATATATTGTTGAATTTTTTTTAAATATTTATCCTGATTGTATAATATATTCAACAGGTTGAAATGGAAATAAGTTATGACCATATAAATGAAGAATTTAAAGATAATATGAAGGATACTAACATAAGGTTGGTCAATGCACCTATTGTCACAATTCCTTGTAGATGAGAATGGTTTTTGAAGTATATTGAATCATCAATGTAGGGATTGAGATGTATTATAAATAATAGTGACATGGTTATAGATTATTTTTCTGTAAAATTTAAAGTCCATGATAAAATTATCCTATACTTGATTTTGAGTTAGATGCGGTAATGGAATACCATGTCCTTGAATTTTTTATTATTTGTAATTTTATTTATTATTTAAATCTATTAAAATATATTTAATAATTTTATTTATTATTTAGCTGCTCTAGTTTTAAAATTTATTTCTCTAGGTTTTCTATATAGTCACATGATTTATGTGAACCATTCAATGGCCTAGGAGAAATCGTGTGGCTTAGTGTGTTCCCCTATAATGAAAACACAACATGGAACATAGTAGCACTCCACGATAGAGGAACATGTGCAGCTTCCTCCCTTTAGGGAAGAGACAAATATATGGTTGGCGCACAATTTGGGAGACTGCGTGGCCAAACTGCGCGTCCTGCAAGATTTAAAAAAATAAAAAATAAAATAATCTTTTTATTATTTATTTATTATAGATATTTTATATTTTATTATTTTTATTTTTATCATTATAATTATTATAGCGATTATTATTATTACAGAAAAATTTATTACAATAATTATTATAGAATTTATTTTCATTAAACCCTTATTGGGTTCTCTGCCTAGTTATACCCCTTTATTCGATAAATCCATAATGGAGATCCCGATAAGTGCCTCCCCTCATCCTCCCTCCTTCTTCAATCGACCACTACCAATTTATTTTCAATTTATCTATGGTAATATTATCCACCTATTCTATTCATTTCATTCTCTTATTTTTTTTATCCCTTCATTATAATGTAATGTTTATTCCATGACAAACCCTAACCTAAAATTTGTAATTGTTTTGGTTGTTTCCAATTTCATAGGTTTCATGAAGATAGGATATAACAATTTTTACACTTGGAAATCAAAATATATCTGTTTACCATGAGCATCAGGATGGGTTTTTTCCATTCATCAATTTTTCCTAGTTTTTTATTTTTATTTTCAGATATTTTTTTAATTTTTTGTATTTTTCTCTAGTTCTATTTCAATAGCTATTTGTGAGGTTTACCTACACATATATTCGCATTTATAATATATATATACAACAACATTTCAGATGATACCTCATGATGAGTGTAATATACACATTTTAACTAGGGGTATATATATATATATCTATATTTGTTTGTGTAAAAATGTATGTTTTTGTAATCATAAATAGTTGATTCGAGTTACCATCACTAGAGGAAAAATATCTTGAGGATGGTTCCCTATGTATGAGAGTTTAATTTCAATCCCCAAAATTCTTGAGTATATTAAAAGTTCTATTTTCTTATTAGGTGGTAGTTTGATCATGCTATGAAAGTTGATTGTATCATTTAGAGATAATTTTTCATTTTTTAATTAATTCACCTAATATTTCAACATATGTCATTTATGTTCAAACATGTTTTCAACATTACTTGAAAATTTATTGTATCTTAAATTCCAAATCGTATTTAAAAATTTTTTAGCATAGAAGGTCAAAATTCACAAAGCTTTTTTCATAATGTGATGAATCCATATTGGAAATTTTAAATTTATTATGAAATTGAGACCCCCTTCCTCCCTATTAAGGAATTTCCCCATTGAATGGAAATGTGATAAATGTGTGGTTTGAAATTTTTTCATGGTTATGGGATTTTACTCTATTTTTGTTGTCTAGAAATATATTTTACATAAGGTGGGACTCCTAATACGGGATAATGAATTTTATATTTATATATATATAGTTCGATGTCTATGTGAATATTAGTTTAATCAAAATAAAATCCAATTATATTCATAAGAATTCATGGGTAGTTTGAATAGATCCTTACTTATACATTATCCACCAGATTAGAATTTTCATTTAATATTGGACTCAAGTACATAATCTGACTGATTTTGGGATGTTCCCCTAGGATGAGCTAGTGAGGGAATCAATGTGTGTTTGGGACGTGATTGATTACATTCAGATTTTTTTGAGATTTATTATGTGTTATTATTATATATATATTTATGGACTTCTCTACCAGCACCTAAGAACCCATAACAAATGTCTTACATGTACACAACATACCATTCTTTTCTATTGTATTTATAATGTGACACCCCTACATTGGATTAAATAAAAAATAGATATTGCAAAAAATATTTCCATTTATATAATTTCATTTAAATTTATTAATGTTATAGAAACTATTATAGAAAATTTAGTGAAAAAATTAATGTACTTAAAATGGAAATGTAATGCTTTTTTTAGGAATAATGGAGAACCATACATACTATATATAATATTTTAGAACTTGTAGGACCATATTTGTATTTAATGTAATGTAATCGGGGGATTTTTTTGGTCATGACTACTGAGTTTTAATACTCACACCTAAAGATATAACATTTTTATCTTCTTATTCTACTTATAGATCAGACTCAGTCTTTGTGGAGGGACATAGGTTCAGCTATTGATGGTTGCATATGGTGTCACATAGAGGTATGCATGATTTTTTTCCTTTTCATTTGTAATTATGTATTTTTTATAAACAATTACTCATTATTTTTCTATTTTTATTTGTATAAATCATTATTATATGATTATTTTTGGTTCCCAACTCTATTTTCCATCCCCATAGGACCAAGAATTCCTCTTGGGATTTCTTTTGGGAATGCACGGGTGATTGGTTTGGGTTTGACTAGGGTTCGTTCCTAAAAAAATGGTTTTGGTAAAAAATAATGTTATTTTGGATGTATTTTTTATCAGATTTAATATTTTTGGGCCTATATATGTATTTCCTGGTTTTTTTCCTATTCTACACCACTCATGATGAGAACTAAGTTACAATGTGTAGTTGGTTCCCAAATCAATTTTTTTTGTTTTGGGTTTATGCTATTCACTATTGTTGAGTTTGATGATCATGTGTATATTGTAGAATGATATTGAAAATGATATGGTGTGACATTTTTAACATACATGGAATAAAGAACCATGTTCAACATAAGTTCATGACTTAATATGCTTCCAACGGTTATTTCATTCTCATTCTATAGTGTTTTAAACCATGTGGTCAGGTTATACATGACCCCAAGCTACATATTTCATTTATTTGGGTGTGGGTGAATGTTTAGAATAATTTTGGTTGGTTTGAGTGTATTTTTAATGAAAATATATTTTTCAATAGGGGTTTTATAATGAAAAAATGGGTTTTCAAAAGGGAAAATATTCTTTTATAATGTTATTTTTGGTTTTAAAGGGGAATTGGAATTGGTTCTCTAAATTTTGATGTGTTTGTGTTAGAAGTGATTTAATCCCAATAACCTTGAATGATAAATTGAATAAAACATTCTATTTTATGCATAAGAAGGTTTTAGATGTGGAAAACTATTTTCACTTATTTTGGAAGTGGGTGAATTTCAAAATGGTGATTTTTAAAAGAGGGGTATTTTAATTTTATTCATGTTCTTACAGTTTTATTTTGGTCAAAATATTATTTAGTTTTGATATAGTCCTATGATGTATTGGTTTATGATAATTGTATTTGTTTTAAAATGTTAATTGGTCATATTCTTATTACATGTTGATTTGAGTTTGTGTTGTACATTGTCTAGAGATTGCCACTCTGAAAGATGCAGAAGGATTCTAAGGATCCTATTCTATTTGTTTTCCCTAGCCACAAACCTATTGATTGGATGAATCCAGTACCTTCTTAATCATTGAATATTTTCTATATTTTTTTGGTTTCATTATTGATTGTGGAGAGTATTTAGTAATTTGAGAGTATATTAATGCTTTTGGGAACTCCAGAATCTATGGGAGGGAGGTTTGTCTTTGGAATATTTTTGGACAAGTATTGAAAAAGGAAAGGTGAATATTTTCTCCTTGTTGTGAGTAGGGATATATTATGTGATCATAAAGATCAATTTCATACTATTATCAATTATTTATGATGTGAACTAGACAACCATGGAAAATCGTATAGCCTTTATACTAAGTCAAAAGATAATGAAGGGGGTAGGATGAAAATACTAATGGGTTGGTTTTCATTCCTCCATATTTAGCTATCAGTTAGAAGATTCTATTTTTAATAGGTAATCCATCTAGGTATAAAGAATATAAATAATTCATTTTTGAATGCCTCAGGGAAATCTTACAGAAGATGATATTATGGTTTGTTTTTTATAGTAATGTTTTCCCAATGTGTGAAATGTCATAATTGGTGGAACCTATCCTAGGATAATCTATTTTTTCAAAACCATATTCTTATCATAATTTACGATCTGTATTTTTTTCTATTTTGTTCAGTTTTGTAATTCAAAGCCATATTTTTTTATTTCCTCATGGTCTTTTTCACTAGGTGGCCTCTTATGACACCAGATGAGATATTTTCAGCTAGAGATTATTAGCTCCTAACTGTGGTGTAATAGATGCTTCATGATAATGGGGATTCATCCATTATTCTTAGATTAAATCCTTCCATTATGTGTGGGAGTTTAAAATTGTTAGGGACATACATCTAATGTGTTCTCACTGACTTCGGAGTGGAGACAATTAATGATTTACCCTACTGTAATTTTTTTTATTTATGTTCCTTCTCCAATGGTGATTTTGGTTATCTATTTTTTTAAATTGATAAAGTTGTGATTCATGGATGTTAACTCTCAAATGGTCTGTATTAATTTGAATTATTTTTAGTTTTCTGGTGGTACTGATTTGGAGATGCAGGTATCTTGAAAAATTATGAATTATGACTTGGCTACGATCTGTTTTTGTGTTTCTGTGGTTAATCCCTCATTATGTATGTGGGTGGTTTTATTGGGATTTCCCCTTGTGTATCCACATTTATAGTCAGTTTCCTAATGGTGGAGAGACCCACTTTGGGCCTCATTGATGTACTCATTAGAGAAAGACAAGGGTGAAATTTGGTGGTGAAAGGTCACATTATTTTTCATGATTTTACTTGGTGTTGGTCAGTATTGTGCCTTTATTTTGTTCTTTGTTTTGATGGGTGACATTTTTCGGGGGGGAAAAGTGCTAATGGTGTGGGGAATTATCACACCCCAATCTTGAGTATTTAATTATTTTAATTTTTCATTATTTTATTAATTATATAATAATATTTCATCACGTTCTTAAGATATTGGATAATCCAATTTTAAAATTATTAATTGTTTTGTTTCTTTATAGGCCCACAGTTGACACATGGTTATCAAGAACCATTTTCTAGCCTAGAGGAAAACGTCCACCCCAGATAGTGGCTTTGTCTCTACCATATGGCCAGTCACATATTCATTCTCATTCCCCAAATACTCTATGTAACCTACCCCCTTTTGGGTAGTAGCAGTAACAGGGTTAGTGCATAGTCTGGAAGACCATGCAGCAAAATCGAGAAGCATGATAGATTTTAAAAAATTAAATAGTATTATTATATTTATTTTTATAAATTAATGTTTTTTTATTATTTTTATTTTTATTATTATTATTTTTAATCCTTTAGTGGGTTCTCCCCCCGTCAATCCCATTATTCAACCACACCAATAAGGGGATCCTTCCAAGTTCCTCTCCTAACTCCTCCATCCTTCATAAATCAATTATACCATCACATTTTGGTGAATTCATATAATATAAGAATATCCTCTTATCATATTATATTCCTTGAATTTTTTTACCTTCCCATTCATAGGGTGTGCACACTAAGGATGATCCATACCCACAAATTGGTCTTTCATTATTATTTTTATGGTTCCTGAAGTTCATGAGGTCTTCTTATATATAATTTTCGGCATGGTTGTAGAATGGTGTAGATTATCCATGTGTTCGGGATTATTTCGATATTTATGTCCACTGTTCATAATTTTTGAATTAGGGTTTTGTGATTTTGGTGTTCCTGTATTTTTTCTCATATGAGTTGTACACCACCGATTTAGAGGGTGACCTACACACATATGTATATGTTAAGTATTATATATATGAATACACTATTTTAAGATATTTCTTTATGGATTGTGGAAATCAACATTTTTTTAGCATTGTTTATTTATATTTATAAAAATATGAATTCATCTGAGAGTTAAGAGTGGTTTTGAGTTACCATCGTTAGATGTGACATGTTTTCTGTTTAGTTCCCTTTGTTTTATCCCTTAATTTTAATTCCTTGAAATACTGATTATATTCAATGTTATTTATAATTAGTATGTAGTATCATCATTCAATGAATGTTTACCATTGCCTTTGAAAATAGTTTTTCTATTTTTTAAAATTATTTTACATATGAATTTATCAAGTCATCATTCATATATAAACATTTTTTATCCTCATTTAAATATACATGGAATCTGAAATTCTAAATTGGTTTTCTAATTGATTTTTATCTTGGAAGGAATAAATAAATAAGAATTTTTTTTAATTTGTTTATCCCTAGTTGGAACATTCAAATGTTAAATTAAATTGAAAAAACACTCTTAGGGTATTCCTCATTGTGATGGAAATTTTATATATGTGTGTTATGAAATGTGTTCGTAGTGATGGGATTATGCTCTATTTATATGAATTAGAAAGGATATGAACTAGATATAAGGATCAAGAGGTGTTAAAGTGAATTAATTTTTTATGTGAAATTTATATTGTTCATGTTTATGATATTTTAATAAAACCCATATATGTTTATTATGATGTGAATACATAGTTAATTATGATATATAAATAGGTACTCATGTTTTAGTATTTTAGATTAAACACAATCTAGTGGCCTTGAGTAGATAACATAACAAATTTCAGGATGTTCTCCTCATTCGATCCAGTGAAGGTGTCACAATATTTTGGAGAAGTGTTTTATGATACCTAAAATTATTAAAGATTGATTATGTGTTACTATTATAGCTTTTCCAAATCATTCTCAACCATCACATGAGATCCCATGACACCTACGATACCATTATTCTACAATTTTTTTGTAGTATATTTATTATCTATTACCCATTCATTTAATTACTTATTAAAATACATGTTCTAGATCTTATTTTCTATTGAATAATATCATTGAAATATATTCAATCTTCAAAATCGGAATTGTATATTTTAATAGAAAAACTGTTTTATATAAAAAAGCATGATGCTTATTTTGGAATGAATGAGAAAAAAATTAGTTTTTATAAATCTTATTTTTAAATAAGAATAACTATATTTTTATTAAAATGTAAGGATTATTGAATAGTTGATTCAGCCAGACCTAATGAGATTTAATACACATGCCTATATCATTATAACTTTTTTAGCTTCACGTGTTTCTACCAACATAGACATGGCCCCCATGGAGAGACTTTTGTTCAATGGTCGATGGAGACCTATGACATAAAATGTTGGTATGTACAGTTTAATTTATTTTCCACTTCTATAATATTATTAATATTTTTATTTTAATTTATTAATGTTTCAATTTTCTATGGGACAAATTATTCCCAGAAGATTGTTACATATTCTTTTGAGTAGTTACAAGCTCGAAAGGATTCTAAAAATATCTCAGGAATTTTTTTTGTTGAATCGGGTGTGTAGTTCATGGTTGATCATGGTTATTTTGTAAAATTTAATTATTTCATTAATTTTATAGATGAATTATTGTTATGTTTAAAGGATGGACATATATAATAATCATATTAAAGTTACATTTATTTTCCCTAAAAAATAGCAGAACTTAGGCCAAATAAGATTGTTGGAGATCATTAATGATAATGACATCTAATTACATTACCACCTTTGTAAATCAAAAAGGTGGTATATTAATTAATCATAAAGGATAATTCTTGAATACCTATAATGAGGATTACAAAATATCAAATATTTATGGATTTTAAAATGATTGATATAGAAATATTATTTTTAGGGGAGAAATCAAATCTAGATCAAACGAAGGTTCAACAATCTATCCATGTAAAAATTAATGATGCCTAAAAGGAAGATGTAATGCTGAAAAAACGGTGAGAAATGTTCTAGAGATAATCCTTGGTTGTGATGTTGTGATAAGATTCAAGATCAATGTCTGTGTCACACCCATACAAGATTTGATAAAATAATTATTCTATAATTTACATACATTATAATTCTATATTAATCATGGATGTACAATAGTATATTGATACCTGAATGAATATTTATAGTGGGATTTCATGAAAGGATATATTTCAGTTTATATTTCTTATTAATTTAATTTTCAGCAAGTTAAGGATAAGAGAAATTATTCAAAGGGATGTTAAATTCATTAACCGTACATCCGTGGAAATAGAAAAACATCACTATGTATTTTTAATCTCAATAACTAATACACATAAATCTATAATTTAATATGGGTTATAATCAATTGAAATATGTATTAAATACACTTTATTACTTGAATAAAATACATTCATCTTGATCATCACTCTAGAATATATATAAATGAAGTGGTATGATTTTATAGAATATGACATTCCACTGTATCTGTTTGATATTTGAGGATTAAAACAATGCATTGGTGAATTATTTAGAAGTATCTAGATACAGAGTTATGTTTTAGAGATATATATAATCCTCATATAGATATTTTGTATAAGTGGACCACTATAACTCTAGAAAACTTATTAATAGATCTTTATATAGATTTAATAGGAGATTTATATCACAACATTTATTTGGTAAAATTTTATTATGACAAAAACATTCACACCAGAACTTAGATGGATCCATATTAATACATATGTTTTAGAATGTATAGAAATGAAAAATGTCATTATAAAGTGGGAGAAGAAAATATAATGCGGCCTAATCCAGCTGCGGAGTTAGTAATGGAAGTTACATCCATTCGACAACACATAAGATCATCTCATAGTTAATAAAATAATGATAAAGTCATTATATATATATATATATATTGAAGTAGGGGACATGATATTCTTAGCAATATCTCAATATAAGAGAGTGGTGATATTTTTAAATAAGGTAATGCTTATCAGTCCTTTTGAAAATATTGATTGCATCAAGATAACATATTATCAAGTAGAACACACAATGAATATCTCTCATGCTCATGATTTTCATTATTGATATATATTAAGGAAGTAAATGCATGATCCTTAAATTATATAAAACATTTTGTATCTACCGCTTGAGGATGATATTTATTTCAATAATGGCCAATAGATTTTCTTGACCGGAAAGATAATGTTGTACCGAATAGGACCAACAACATGGTTTTATTTTTAAAGAGAAACTAGAAATATGATTAAGGTATGTTGTGTTATAATGATATAATGAGACAGAGGTAACCTCATCTATTTTTATCAGAATGGTGAATTTCAACGGAGAAATTAATTTTATGGACAAAATATTGAACACCTAGTTATTTTTTAGTGGTATCTCTCCATAAATGATTTGATATTTGTGTCAGCTTGTGGTTGACACTATAGTGAGTTTAAATAAACCATGTACACATATTTAAATATAATGAATTATAAATCTATAGTCCGTTATAATTTTAGTTATGAATTATATTTACAAAATAATGAAAAATACACGGTTTATACATTTATAAAATTATTTCATTTTTAAAATAAATATTTTTTGTGAAAAATTTAGTTTAATGCATTCAATGAATTATAATTATGTTAAATTAATCCAAATTGGTAAATTATTTTAGAAATATTTATAATTTCCTTTATTTTTCAAATGATTTAACAATTAAAAAAATATTTTTCTACATGGTGGATAATTGAAAACCAAGTTGTATACCTAGAATTTATTTTTTATAAAAATTTAATTTTTTTTCACATTTTACACACTTAATTTAATAATATATTAATCCAATTATTTTTATTTAATTTTAAATAATGTATTTAGAATGAGGAGGATACAATTTTTTAATTGGTCCCCTTATATTTTTTAATATGAATTGTAATCATGGTTATAGTTTTCAACTTTTAACATGTTTAATCAAGTTAATATAAGTTAAACCAATGTAATAAGAACATTATTACTCCTAATAATTCTTAATGAATAAATTAAATTACACCTCTAACACATAAGTTTACAAAAATTGTTATTTAATGTTTACTTCTCCATTAAAATTACTTATATATTATCTAAAGATAATGATATGAAAAAATGTCACCTTAAAATTTATAAATATTATTTATGTGTTCAATTTGGAATAGAAATTAGTAATGAATGAGTCTTAAAATAAACTTTTACCTCATTAAATTATATACATGATGGTAATATATTTTTATTTTTTTATAATTAAATATTTATCTTAAATACTTATACAATGTCAATGTGTCAACTATTTCATTAGTAGGAAAACTAAACTAAGTAACATTAAAAATATTAAAAGATACCTAATTTGATATATATATAAGGTTATCTATGACTTATATTGAATAATATAAAATTTATAGTACATTATGAGTTATTTAATTAAACTTTTACTTACTTCCATGATATTTGTATTGTCAATGTAATTAATAGTATCAAAATTAAAAATATTGATATTTTTTATGATTAATAATTTATTAAATTATATACAATTTTTAAAAATTATTAAATAATAAAACATATGATAATATATTTTCTAAAATTTAACAGCCTATATAAATTTTTTCAATTTTTTATAGTTTTTCTTAAAAATAGTTTTATTATATATATATTTTTTGAAATATTTCAAAAGTGTGCCTCACGTAAATTATAAAAGGGAACTTTCTACTTCAATTCATTATAGTACATTGAGCCTCCAATCTCAGAAATAATATATAAAAATATATTCTATATTTCTATAAACATAATGTAGATGTTTTCTTACTCTCAATATTCAAATCCAATATCCCACCAAAGGAAATCTATAGAAGATGTTTTTACAAATTGGTAATCACTCTAACCGATCACATTCCTTATCTACTATTGTCCACCTCATCAAAATAAATGGTATTCATCACTTAAATAAAAAATTTAATGTATTTATTATTATAATATGTTAATATGATTTAAAAAAACATATTACACCATATTTTATTTTAAATAATACGTGAATGTATCTCTCGTGCATACATATGTCTTTTCGTCTCCACCTAGCAGTACAATACAATTTTCATCAGAATATTTTATAAATAGTAAATTTAATGAATTTTATGTATATATATTATATTTATGAAATAATTATACCTATATAATGATAATATATTTATACCTTATTATCAACTAATCTTTTGGGAAATGATAACATTGCCTTGCGTACATATGGACTATCATCTCTGTGATATGGTGTGATTTATTTTTCATGAATAGAAATAAGGATTAATTTCAATAATATATATTACATATATTAAAAATATTATTCAATAATGGTATATTATTAATTTCAATTCATTCATTCCATCATATAAAAAATGGAATCAACATTCATGTATACGTACACCGAACAACCTCGAGAAACGCTGTAATTTATTTTTCAATATATAATTTTTGAATGATTTTAAATATTTATATAAATAATATATATTACTATTTATATCGTTATTAGGTTTTCTATAATTATATTAATTTGAAAAATATATAAGGAGCACTACTAGTATACCAAAATATGCTTCAAAATTAGGCAGATATCACCTAGATAAGCTATAAGATTATATAAATAAAAAATAAAATCATATAAAAATATTTTCATGTGTAATAAATGTATGAAAAATATATATTTTTTATACATGTGGTTTATATATAAACATGGAAGGAGGTGACTTGATGTATGGTTCTATATCACAATCACTTCCATATTCATGATTGTTTATGTTTATGTCTCATCTTGAGAAACATTATTCTCCATGACCATGATTTTTACATGATATTTCAAAATCTTTATACTATCATTCGAAAAAAATATTTAAATCAAAATTTCCCATGTTTGAATTTTGAAAAAGTTGTATAAAAGGAATCAGTTTTTTGTTATACAATAAAGGTACATTTCAACCCCCAAATAGAAATACAAAAGGAACTTTTTATGAAATGATATCGCATTAGTGGAATTTCTTGCAATCAGGCTCACATATTTATTTTAATCATAAATTATAATCTTAAATGATTATTTTAAATGAAATGTTTTTTATTTTTATTGAATATATTTGGAAGCAATATTTATTTAAAGATAAAAAGCATATTTTTTTCCTCAATTATTTCAAATGATATTTCAATATCATTTCTGATATAAGGAAAAATTATTTGATGTTAAATATTTTTTACCGGGTTTATAATCCAATGATACCATCATTAGTATTTTTTTGATCGTATATTTGTATGGTGGAATGATGTATATGAAACCAGTTTATTTTCCTTGGTTATGCTATAATGAAAAATCTATGGATCCCATTTCCTTTAATGGATCCTAATATGATTATTTCTTGTTATTATGGAACATAGAATAATTTTTTTCAATATTTTGTTGGAGTGACGTATATAAACATAGAATAGATACCACAAAGAATGATTTCTCATGATATAAATAGTGTTGGAATTAAGAGAGAACCTAGTTCCCTGTTGGACCTTGCCTACATTGATAGACTTTGAAGTCAACCCTGGATACTATTATGGTTTGGTTATTGAAACCCTTCCAATAATATATTCATGTAGAAATAAGTTTTACTATCTAAAAAACTATTTTATATTCTAATGTTTATGCCAAAATTCCATATGTTATTCCCATGTTATTCTCCCATGTCTCACAATCCTTTATGATTTATGTATTACAAAATTATATGATTTAATCCATGATTCTTTATATTTATTATTGATCTTAAATTTATAATTTTTAAATATTATTATCATGTTCTTAATCCCTCATTATCATGTTCTTATTTTGTAATCATTTGTCTCTCTCATATTTAATCGTATTGATCATATGATGTTATCCTTTTATTTCATTACATTTTCTAGTATATGAAGTATAATATTCAGTATTGCTTTTCAAAAAGGGTTCTATTTATCAAGAAATATGGTGGAGATGATTTAAATATAATATAAACTCATTGTTTATGATTCCATGATTCCAAATAAATAATAATATTTTGATCCTAAGGAATATGATTATTTAATGTAATGAATTTTGATCTCAAAATAGGTAATATCTATTTAGGGAAATTTTTTTTCTTAGAGGTACCACTCAAGTGGTCAATGATTTGATTAAATGCCACTATTTTAGGAAGCTATTTGAGATTCTAAGGATAGAATGAGGTAGAATTTTCTTTATATCTATATATCATATAGATGAATATGTTGGGTGAAATTCATTTTAATGTGTGTTGAATATATACAATTATATTTTTATGATATATGACTCTTTGAATATTTTTATTTCATGTGTTACAGACATCAGCATGTTTCTATGAATCCTGAAGCATTACTAAAATATTATGTGTTCGTTTAACCGATGCCATTTTACAGGTTAGTATGAATAGTCAAAATTATATACTAAAAATTTATGGTATAAACATTCATAAAATTAATTAATTATATATCAAATGATTATAAATAAATTTCATTTGGCAATAAACTTGATGGGGTGTTGAAATTTTTTTATTAGCTCCATGTTTTTTATATTAATAAATTAAATTAAAAATTATATATGATTTATTTTAAATATATATTAACATTATTTACATGATAATTGTTTTAAAATTTCAAAATAGTTTTGTCTAAGTATATGATATGAATTGATTCGTTTATTATGGTAAAAAATTTATTTGTTTTTTTAATGTTTTTATCACATTTTGTACTCCCTTATTAAAATTAACTTCTTCCATTTTTATTAATTGAATAAGATAAAATTAATTTCATATTTAGAACAATTAGTTATAAATTTTCTAAATTGTACACTTTTATTTTTCTCCAATATTAATAGCATCCATGTTAAAATTAATCACATTGGTAAAGGGTAAGTCATGTTAATATTGATTTCAGAAAATTAACGACGACATAATTTTTAAATCTAATTAATATATAATTTATATAATTGTGCCATTATAAACATTTAACCTATATTTATTTAATTAGTAAACAATTTTATATGAATATTAATTATATATTATTTAAATCAATGAAATTTTGGAAATGTCACTCTTGTAGTTTTAAATGTCCTCCAAGAATTATCATATTTAGAGAAAGTAGTTATTAAAGAATAATAATAGTTAATTTATTCATAATGAAATTATATTAATGATGTTAATTCAATTTTATTTTTAGGTTTTATATAATTAACTTAAATGCACACAAAACGCCTTAGTAGTATTTATTCAATTAATGGACAAAAAGTAAATGATTTTGAAAATATTATTAGTGATATAATTCATGAAATATATAGTTATACATGAGTTTTATTATTAAATATGAAAAATTAGTGTTGTGTTAAAATAATATATTTTAATTCAAACATTTTCATTTTATCTTTTATGTCAAATAAAATTAATACTCAAAAAATTGATAATAATAATATTTTACAAAATTAATATTTTATTAAATTATTCAAATATAATGAAAAATTTTAAGTAATAAAATATAAATATGATATGTTCAAAAATGTTATAAATTTCCATTTATGATCCGATTTACACATTATATGTCAAAAAATTAAAACCCTTTACTATTGAATTTTTTAACATTCATTAATATTACAATTTTTTGTATAAGTGTTAATGAAAATAATATGGTTGAAGATAAAACAAATATTTTTCTAAATTAAATTTGTTGTTTTTGTTACAAGAATATAAAACCGTAGTTTTTAATTCAATACATTTTTAGGCATTTGGATTGAGAATCAATTTATTATAATTTAATCTTTTGATGAATTCCAAAAAATGGCCCTCACCCCAAATATAAAAGGGAGCCTCCTCCAACAATTAATTAATCCAATTTTTGCCTAATATATTTACCAAAATATAATTATTTTTCCTATAAACATACTATACACATTATAAAGTTATTTTAAATAAATCTACAACTCTAGATCCCATTAGGGGATATCAAATAAAGTCTTTTCAAAGAAAAGGTAATCCCCAAAACTGATAAAAATATTTTTTAATCTTTTTTAACTACCCCAAAAATATGTTTTTTAACATTAATAAAATATAAAATATCAGAAATATAATGAAATATTATTTATTATTGTAGAAAAAACATTATAAAACCTATTCCCATTAAATGAGATGTTAATTTATGGATCAATTGATCGTATGTCTTATCATATGCACATAGCGATACAGTTCATTTTTAATCACTCTATTTTAGGGATGTGTATTATTAGTGTTTTAATGTTTATATATTATATTTATTTATTATTTATACTTATTTATTAATGAATTCATATCCACTTACGTACCTTCCAATACGTTTGATGGTTATAATGTCACTCTTTAGTGTCTGTGGACTACATCCTTTACGAATCAATGTGATTTATTATTCATTTTTATTTTATGTGGATGGTATTAAAGATATATTAAATTAATAATAATATATAAATATATATATTAATGATTCTGGAAAGTATAACTATTATATACCATTATTTCATTACATCCACTATAAAATTCAAACAACGTACATGTGGAAGTACTGTATACTGTCTCCTCGAGTAATTTAATTCAATTTTTGTATCTAAAAATTTATTGAATGAATATAAATATTTATTGAATGAATATATATATTATTTATATAAAAATAATATAATGTGTCTAGCTTATGTAAGATAAATTTATAAGTATTAGAACTGTTGAACTAAAATACTTATGATAAGTGTAACGTTTAACACATGAAAATGTCGATTTAAAAAAACTGTCATTAAAGAAGGTAATAAAAAATTATAGTTGGGAAATATATGATATTATATGTATGAAAAATTTCATTTAAAATAATTATATTTAATTTTAATTTGGTATATAGGATATTATAGAGCTTATGATGCAAGGAGAACTCGAGGTAGGGGTTTTATGTTACAATCACATAGATTATCATGATTGATTACGACTAAGACTATGTTGATGAAATGTTATGATAAAACTCTCAAGAAAGTATAATTTTTTTTCTCATTGTGGTATTTATTTATAATATATAAAGTCCATTAATTTTCCACATTTTAGGTATTGAATCAAGATAAAAAATGTTTTTAAGTGAAATAAAATTAATTTCTCTCTTTGATTGAAAAATATTTTTCAACCATATACACAATTTTTATAAATATTTAAAATAAATATTTTAATATTCTCTTATGATATTAATGTAATTATTATCCATGTTTTAATTTTTATAAAATTTAATAAAGGATTTTGTTGTCATTTTTTAAATGAGTTAATTTTTTTTATTTTAAAAAGGTGTAAAATAAAAATTTTCATTTAACTTATATGATATGAATGTAATTACCCAAATTATTATAGAAAATTTATTTGATCACCAATTTAAATTTTACTACGGTTATTTTAAATATAATAATTTCTATAATATTTTATAAATTTTAATATTTTATTGAAATGATTGAAAATGGGAAATTTTATTTTGATAATGAATGTTTTACTGATATATTAATGGTATTTAAATACATAAAAGAGAAAACCTTAATTTTTCTTGTGATTTACATTGCTAATGATCAATGGATACTATAATTAATATTTATCTAGATTGATTATTTATATGTGGAATATATGTTAGTGAATCTTGTTTCTATTTTATGAGTTATGTTATGATGAGATGATAAAATATAAAACCCACTTATTCTCCCAGGATAAATTTATGAAAAAATGTGTATTAAAGAATTCATTTTCATCGGTTCGTATATGATGAGTGTTTTATGATATTAGGTATTTAATATCTATGAATTTCATTATGTGAGGGTGGAACTTATATATCCCACCAATTAATCTGGAAATGATTGATATCTCATGAGATAAAAATTACTATAATGGGGAGTGAACCCATTTAAGAATGGTAATTTTCACACTATAGTAGTCCTGGGAGAGGACCTTGATTAAAATTATGGTTTGTGGAGAAAAAACAATACACTATTCTAGTTAGGGAATTGAGCATGGAGTTCAAAGGAAATGATTTTATAGGCTTATGTGTATCCCATGAATCCATATCTTTTTCCAATGTTAGGCTCTAATGAATCATTCTAAATTATTACATTTTTTTCATGTACTATATAATAACATTATACTGTTCGTGAATCTAATTTATGATCTATGTTGTGAATAGTTTTGTTTTCAAATGATGTGATCATTTTCACATCATAAGTTTATGATGTTATTATTTTATGATCAGTAAAATCTTCATTTTTATCATTATTAAGGATCGTAGATCACCCATTCATATATTTTCATTGTGAAATTATAACTATGATTTTATGTTTGATATGACTAGTAATGTTTCTAGTTATTAATATCTAATAGGGAGACGATGTATAATTATTAAGAAAAATTTGTTTATATTTATATGTTTTGAAATATTCTAAACCCATATGATTGAAGCATGGATTGTTATATTATGTAATGAATATTCATTTATATATAAGTAATATATATTAATAAAAAATATGGTTCAATATAAATTTCATTCCATTCCATTTATACCTATTACATACCATTCGTTTCCTAGTAAAAGTTTCCCTTCGTTACTTATAAATGATGGATCACTAACACTCTATTAATAATAAACTAATATCTTAAAATTTCCTTAAAAAAACCAAAACATATCTTCTAGAAATAATTTACATAACCTAGTAAACCTATTTATAAAAAATTATCCTCATTAAATCAATTATAATTCCTCTATCAAGAGGATGTTGAAGGTCTCAATGTTGGAATAACATCATTCATTACATTTCATTATAATTAATTAATTTATATATAAAAAATAAAAATATTACAATTTAAAAATAAAATTATATTTTTTGTTTTTATAATAATGGTAAAATAATTATTTATTATCATTCATCTATAATAAATAAAATAATCATTTTTTCTGTGAGTGTGTCTATTTCTTCCTTAATAGTGAAACAATTTCAGTTTTTTCATCATCAACACTATTTTATGGTAATAATTATGGTATTTATGAATAAATATGATTTATATGATTAAATTAATATTATTAAATGAGTAATTACTATCCAAATCCACCACTATAATTTATTGACTAATTGAAATTATAATTATTCATTGTGCTGAAAAACTCTTCCATGACGAATCATTTATTCATTTTTGTTAATGTTACACATTATTTATCCATACATATTCAAATATTTTTCAACATAATAAAAAATATAATTATGATATCAATATGATTCCAATTAAATTATATTGTGTCAAAATAAACCCCTCGTTAATCATACTCACTAAATGAATTAATGTGTTTTCCTGATTTGGTAGATTCAAAATCCTGCTGGAATAATTATATGAATTATATCATGGAATATTAGAAAAAATAATATTCAATATAATATGAATTAAATATTTAAATAATTATTATTTTTGGTTATGGAAAGGAATCATAAATATTTAACACATTAATTTATAAAAACCCCATTATAAGATGAAAATCATAGAAATATGTTTGTTATCGAATTCATATTTGATGATCAAGAATAAAGTAAAAATTAAAGAATATAACGACATCATAATGTTTTATTATTCATGAAATATAGTAATATTAATGAAACTAAAATTATTAATATTTTATGAAAATCTAACACCAACATATCTTCTATGATATTACATTAAATGTTCAAAAATGATAACTCATGATGTGGAATAATAAGAGATAAATAAAAAATATAAATATAGATAATATTGAAAAATAAAAATTATGGATTGTTTTAGGTGTTAATAATGTTCAAAATGTGTGTATTGTGATTGTTTTTTATAAAATTTTATAGTGCGTTCAAGTAATCTTGGAAACAAGGTATGTGTTTAATTGTATGAAATTTTATTCTGTTGAGATATTTCTATTTTATACACCATGTTTAGTTATTAAAAGTGTAAAAAATATTCCATTTTTCTAATTAATCAGGATTTTAATATATTTAATGATTTTTCAGTTTTTTAAAAATTCATTCTCATATTTAGATCTGATTTAATGGATACAATGGTTGTATATATTTCCCTATAATCTTCTATTATTGGATAAAATTGTAAAAACTTAGGAAGAAATTACAATTTATTTTCTGTATATATGAAAACATAATTTAATTTGAAATAATATGTGATTAAATAAATGTTATTTAAAAATCATTATTATATAAATTTATTGATTTAACTTTAATTCAATCATTACATAAGATGTTAGGTATTTTTCATTTCTGAATTCTCTCATTTCCTTTTTCCAATAAAATTTATATTTTTAATGATTTTGATTTCATTAATTATTCCAAATTTTTTTATAGGTAAATAATGTTTCAAAATATATTCTTATTCTTTTATGGAATTATGGTTTCATTGAGATGAATTTTTTATTAATAATTACAATTCCTTTTAACAGACATTCCTTCCATGTCATTTTTTTGCATCCAATAAATCCTTTCATTACCCTAGTGGAATATTAAATTATTTTTTCAATAATGATAATTTAATTCCTCTTATTTAATTTTAAATACAATTTTTATTTATCCTTATGATGATATTATAATTTTAAAATGTTTTTTTTTTCAAAATGATGAAATGGTATCCTATACCTTAAAAACAAAATATTTTTTCATCCAATCCATATTTTTATCGATAAAATAAATTTCATTTTCATAATTCCATTGTTAATGATTATTTTTAAAGTAAATGATCTAAAATTTTATTCAAATATAAATTTTGGAATGTTTTTTCTTTTTTGATACTTTTTTGACATAATTATAATATTTTTTCTATAAATTATTCCCCATCCCTTCTTAATATTTCCCTTTTGAATGTAATTAACACTTCGTATTTTATGAAAATTTAAAAACAATTTTTTGAAATATTTTTCTCACTTTAATCATTCATAAAAGGATTATCTACAAAGATGTAATATTTTGAATACCCAAAAAGTTTATTGGGTTATTTAAAATTTTTTGAAATGATATATTGAAACCAAATGATATCATATGATAATATTATTTGAATGTTTATGAAACCAATTTTCCTCCATAGATTTTTATGATATGATGATGATTAAAATTAAGTGACATAGAAATGTATGGATGATTAATTTTGGTGCCCTATATTTCTCTATAATTAATTTTATTAAGCTTATATCTCATTATATAATAAGTGAGAACATAATTATTTTGTTCACGTTGGCATTTTCATGATGGGTTTTCTCACATATTTGGTGTGGACAAAATGAATTTGATCATATATGAATGGGTATAATGGATTTTTTCACCCATGGTTTTCTATGATCATTGTTGTGAAACATTTTATTGTTATTTTTAATGTTATTTAACATTCCATAGTTATTTGTGACGTTATTAAAATTTTAAAACAATATTACCATTTCAAATAATTACAATTTTTTCATGTTCATTTATTATTATTAAGGTATTCCACACTTTTTTCTTGATAAAATTTTTTACAAATATTGATATGTATTTTGAGATATGTAACATCTTTTATTATTCATTTATGACCTTTTAAGATCATATGAGTATTTACCATGTTAAATGATTGTCATTCTTTGACTTATGGTATTTTATTATGATATTTATGTATTTTTCAAATTTTACATAATGGAATGTAATTTTTTCCACTTACTAATAAACTATGATCACCACATTCTAAGGTTTCAAATCCCTAGGTATGATAACGATTATATTATGTGGTATATCTTGAAATAGTATATAAAAACAGGAACATTGATATAATTTTTACATGTTTGGTAAAATAAGATATCTATGTTTATAATTTTAAAGACAGTAAACCATTCATACCTTGGTTTATTGGGATATTGTGAGGTTTTTATTTAAAATACGCGATTATCTCCATTTTTATGTTATATTCCGAATGTGTGATTTTATGTGTACTAGAAAACATTATCTCTTTTTATCCTAATATGTTTCAAAACTTCCATCACATAAGGAATTTAATACATTATATTATTTAACATATCCATAGTGTGGTGACAGTAAAAATAATGAGAATATCCCATATCAAATAATTAATTCAAAAAATATGTAGAAATAGTAATGGTTCTTATCACAATTATATGACCTGTATAAGTTCAAACCAGAGTATTGCCCACAATGTTATGTTTCTTTATTCTTGATTCATGTTAATATAAATCAATTACTGTTGTTGTATCACACTATGAATCATATCCCCCTTGTAAAAGCAGTCTCGTAACACTATGAGATTTGGTATAAAAGTTGAAAAGTATATTTAATTGACCTGAGAGTTTATATGATCTATATATCTTTAGTGCCATTGTGAATCCATTCTTTTAATTCCCATGTAATTAACATTAAAAAAAGAAATTAATACTTTATATGCTAGTACATTTGATGGAAAAAATTATATTATCATGTACTAAAAATATTATATCTATCATTAGACTCAGGTGACATGGAATTCCCATTAATGGAACCACTGTAACTATAACTGGAAGTCGGATATAACCCATTAAAACAATTTATTTCAATCCATGTCAATTTTTGTTATTAGTGCTCTATCATGGATATCATAATAGGAAGTAATATTAACCATAAATACCTAAGATCAGATATTTAATCAAATAACCTTTTGAAACTTCATAGCCTTTGGGTTATCATTTGAAATCATCATATGTGAAAAAGGATAATGTTAACAAAATGATTTGAATACTAAGTCCCCAAACAATTACATTGGTGAAGAATGCAAAATTCCATTGAATTAGAAAACCAATCAACTATATATATATATATATATATTTAAATTGAAAATTTTCTTTATATCATAACACTCAAATCCCACCCCCTTATTATTTTATAACTATGATATACCACCATATTCTATTAGGACCATAATATTTTATGATGACACATTTCACCATAATGGAGTTTAACACCTTCATGGACTGAAAGAGTCAGTAAATCCAAACAAAACAATAATGTTCCTCCTGAGGAGTATTAATTCCCTAAAAAATGGTGACATATAATGAAGAAATCCCTTGGAATGATCTATACTATCATTACCTCAATGCTCTACCACTATTTCATGAACATGGATAAGTGTGGATCTGTAGTATAGAGTGTGGACCTTGAACACTATTACCTATACAATTCGTTAGTTAAATGAAGGATTCAATTTATGTTTATAATTAACATATACCTAATAAATCATGATCAAAAATATTCTTGGGGAATGGTACCAAACAACATCAATAAAAAACAAGGAATAATTAGTCACCTAACACATGAACATTAACTATATATGCCAAAACTCATTTAGAAAAAATTATTAAATCTCATTTTTGAAAAGTTATATAATTACATAATGTAAATTCCTCAAACATAATTTTATAAAACAAATTGTACACTTTTTCTATATTTGATGAGAAATATAAATGAAGTCTCTCTTATCCAACCCCTTAGGTAATAAAAAATGACACAAATCTATAGAGGCATCAAAATAGAAATCATATATCCTATTAAAGGACATATCATCCTTTGATATCAATTTATAATGAAGAAACCCATGTAAAAAATCATAATAGATATTTAATTGTTATTATTATTAATTGAATAGAGTCCTGAGTTTAAATGTATTAGAAACTAGTATATATTCATCAATAAATTATCAACATGGAATAATTTTTTCCCAAGAATTTGAAATAAAAGGGATTCTTTGGATAATATTATGTAATTGTTGATATAAAAATATATTCCTGATTATAATTTTCCATAAGATATAATATTACATTATCTATAATATAATAAAAAAACTATAACTACTAATTGTAATATATGAAACACATATCCCACCAATTAAAAAAAACTACCCAAGTCTTACTATAAAAAATATCCATAGACTACTATTAATTAATATTTCCATTGACCATAAAAAATAAAGACAATATATTTCCAAAAGAATATATAGGGTGTGAGAAAAAGTATCCAATAGTATGTCATCCAGGTATTCTATAAAAAGCCCATATAAAATAAATCAAATTTACATAATTTTAAATATAACATGTTAACATAATATTTTACCAATCCATAATAAATCTTGATTTACATATAATTTTAATGGAATATATAAAACCTTAATGAATAATAATTTATATCAAATATATATGAGTAAATAACTGAATTAAAAATATAATTTATATATTATTTAGATAAAATTTTAGACTTAAAACCATTGTTATATTCCACCATATTAGTTAGATAAAGGATCAATGATCATATAAAATCACCAGGAAATATGATAATAGGTGTCCAGAAATCCCTTGATCTAAGAACTAGGATGAATAGGAGTCCACCCAATGGAATTAAATCCCATTAATCACCTATTTATATTTCATTATCATCATCAATACATTTATAGGTTAAGATAATACATTCTTAGTAATCCTTTAAAGAACATTCCACCTAACTACCTAAGATCCCATGTTCTTCATTTAAATCAATGAAGGGTAAATTCATTCATCTAAAATCATTTTCATCAATGAAAATATAATAATATATAAATAAATTCTTAAATATTAAATTTTATTTCATAAATTAATACCTTATGGTTTTCATCAGAACTCATGCATTATAGAAACATTAATTCCATTTCAAAACCTTAAATCATTTCAATCCGTCATTTCTCATTAATCATCATCAAATTCATTCATCAAACCATTTTTTCATTTCAAATTCATTTTATATGAACCAAAAATTTATTTTAAATTAAATTATCAATTAGGTTTAACAAACATTACTCCATTTGGAAAAAAATTATTAAATACCTTAGTTCAAGTTTTTGAAATAAAAAAGAAATTAATTTCAACTAATGAAATAAACATTTGTTTTATATTTATTTAAATTTAATTACTAAAAAATACACCATAATCATGATCTTATCAATCACCTAAAATGTGATAAAAAAATATTGCATGATTAAATGATTGAATAAATAAGATTTTGGGAATAAAATCTAAATCCAGGATAGATGTACAAGAAATCCTATTATATCATGTAAAAATCCATGGATCTAGGATAAACATCCTCAACTATGGTTCTATTAAATATGTGAATGGAGGAACTATATAGACAATTAATAAAGTAAATATACAAGAATATACCATGGTGATACTTGGTCCAACACCAAACGATCCATCTAAAACAATCAGATGGAGTAATGAAAATATAAATAATCTATATGAGGTGACTCCTTGGTTGATAAAATATTCCATCGAAAGAGAAAGGAATAAATCTATATGAGTATCTAGTCTTCAAATAGAAGTTTATAATAACTATTACAAGTCACTTGGTTTTGATTCATGGTTTTCAGAAACTCACACCAACCGTGATCTAGATTCCTGTCTACTGGATGTGATAAATGGTTTTACAAAATAACTTGAAAACCATAAAACATCCTTGAAAAACTGCTTACACCCATTTTTTCATGTTTTTAATGGAACGATATGTTGTACGGGAATTTTTTTTCCTCATCATGCACTATACCAAGAAAATATAATCCGATAAATAATGGTTTATTGGTTAGACCCACATCATTTCTATAATCGTGATCAATGCACATATATGCACAATAACCATTTAAATCATAAATAATTCGTCCAAAATATTATAACAAATTATCAAAAAAAAATATATTCAATGAAAATGGATGTAGGAAATAAAATGATATCGTAATGATTATATAAGTATGTATATTTTAACATTGAAGCTATTTCTAGAAAAATACTTATTCATTTCTATTATTATTTAAGAATAAGATATTAATTTTATGTTAAAGAGGACACTTTTTTTGATAGTGTACTTGATGTTCAACAACATTGTTTTCCAAAATCATATGTTGCACAGAACATTGAGTTATAGAGAAAAATAATATAATAATATTATTATTACACTAAATGGTAGCTAATGCCTTGACGTTATATTTTTGGGAATGAACAAAACCAACTAAAATATAACTATACATGTTTTTTTATTTTTTTACATTTATGTAATGAATTTGGGAGGCAAGAAATGAGAATGAATCCAATTTTAAGCATAAAAACAGTAATATATTTAAATGGTCATTTTACCTCATTTTGATGAAGAACCCTTATTAAATATATTTGTTCACATTTATATTTTATTTTTGTCAAAATAAACTTTTAATTTAAAATTGGGACATAAAAATTTACTTGGAATGAGATTTGTGTATTATTATGATAAAATAAACATTTTAATGAATAGTAAAAAATACTGTATTATAATTCATAACAGCAATTTCATTTAATTTATTTATATAGTTATATTTTTGGTGTAATTAGTTTTATAGTTTAATAATATTATTTTTTTATTTTTTAATCCAATTCTTGTCCTTAGAAGTAATTTCACATTTAAATTGGTCATAAACACACATCAATCTTTGGATAGTTTTTACTTCATAAAAACCTGCATTCTGGTTTTGACAACGGGAAATAATTCTAAATTAATTACTAAAATATATAGGCTTTCAATTTCAAAAAATTTATTCCATATTTTGTATCATAGTGCCTAAATTGTGTAAATAGGTACCTTTTTTTGGGCATTATGAATAGTAACTTCAGTAACTATTTTTATTTTCCATGGTTAAAAGTTGAATTAGTTAAATGAGGTAAAAAATAATATATTAATAACATGAAACTACCCGAAGATGTTTCTTAATCACATTTTATAAGATATAGACGAACATGAACATCCTTTGGTTTATTTTTAGACCCCATGGATCCACTTGGGTGTGATTATTACGGGTTATAAAAATTACAATAATGTAAATAGAAATATAACACAAACATGCATCTTTTAACTAAATAAAATATAATATAGGGCCTTATAATTGATATATATGAATATAAATATTCATTATAAAGATAAAAATATTTCATACATCATTTAATTTTATTTATAATGTTTATGCATGAAATAAATAAACTTATTTAGTAAAAAATGATGATGAAGTGAATACCATATTAATGAAATATTAAAATAAATGATATTACATTTATAAAAATAAATTTAATTTGAAAATTTTGATTCATAAAATAATTTTATGGATGAAATTTACATTATATGGATGATTAAATTAATTTTTGTTGAAGAAATCAAGTTGTTAAGACTTTAAAAAAATCAATTAATAAATAGCATCAAAATTGACAAAAATGAATTTTTAAAAGAAAAATAGTTTTATTAAATGATATAACATTCCTAAAAATCCATGATTCTGAAAATTGACATATATAATTTTAAAAATGTCATTAATGACCAAATTTTTTATCTCTTGGAATTTTATAATAACTATAGTTACCATATTTATCAAAATATAAAAAGATATGGTAAGAGTTAATTTTTTTATCAAATGGTTAATACTAAAAGATAAGGTTAATTTTGTGACCTAAACATGTCTAAAACTTATTTTATGAGAGTAAATATACCAATAATCCTCATATTCTAGAAATATATCTCTTTGGAACTATTCCAATTCTAAAATCAATTTTTAATATAATAATATATCAAGAGATTACTAAAGTACCCCACCTCCCTCTTATAAAATGTCACCACCTTTACCAACTCTCTCAAACCTCTAAAAACCCTTGTATAGCCCAACTTCTGGTAAAATAATCTCCCAATATCCATCCTTTACAACAAAAGGCATACCCTTCCTATAAGGCAACTCATGGAATCCTTTGGCCTTAAATAAAAATGGGTTACCTGATTTAGAGGTAACATCTTCTCTCAAGCTACATTTATATATTTTCCTTCTCGAACCCCATAAGGTACATTTTTGCATCCCTATATAACAAAAAAATTATCCTAACTATTTTAGTATGTTTTTATGACAACTTTTCAACCTACATATACACACACCTCAATCCAATGGATACAGAACATATTATTTCTATGTATAGTGAACAAGTGCCTCACGAAACTATGATTGTTTGATTTTTTCGTACCACCTATTATTGTAGAAATTATGATGAAAATGTGTTTATATATGTAATATATTATATTTATATTGCGTATTTTCTTTTTTAAATCTTATTTAAAACATATCTTTATTCATTCCAACATTTGTAAATATGATAATTTCTTTCGAGGAAGTGTGGACTATCACCCCTCAAAATGATATGAATTATTCATTCTATACATGGACCATATAAAGGATGGTTTTATTAAACCTATGAGAAATAATTAAATTAACATAATACTATAATTACAAAATACAATTATACCATTTGATAATTATTCTATTAATATGAAAAACAAATGAAAGTAATATTCATGTGTACATACAGCTTAACATATGCATGAACAATACAATTCATTTCATATCTCCAAATATTCTGAAATTATAAATACATATATACAAAATATATATGATATTTTAATTATGAATATTATTTTGGAGACGATGAATACACCACATGAAAAATTTAAATCAAAATGAGTTCATTTTTTACTCAAGTACTAAATATCAACAAAATGACTGATATGAAATTAATTAATTATTTAATATTTATAAACTAAAAATAAGTAATATAAAATGAATAATAAATGTGAATTAGGTTCTGAGGAAAATATATATTAACCATGTTTTATTATTATTTAATATAATGAATGAATGAGACAAGTTAGATTCGAGGTAATGGACATCGTCTCAATATCCTTTCATTATGGCATATTTTATATAATATAAAACTAATTATTTTATATGATGTATAGTCAAACCCTTGATTTATAATTTTAGTTAAATTTTTTTAAAAAAAATATATCTATGATGCATTGTTATATGTAAAAAAGGAATTTTTTAAACATATGCAGTGAAAACGTCCATTCTACTACCACAACTATTATTTGATATTTGGATTCCTCCACGAGTTGTAATGTTTTTAAAAGTGAAATAAACACCATATACCATTTTAATGTATTCTGGTATTGGAAATGGTTTTGGTAAATGATTGATTAAGTTAATATCTTGGAATGATATCTTTTTATTGCGTTGTGAAGATTTTATTTTTCCATTATGATCATGTTATGTTTTATAATTATATAATAGTACTTAGACATTTTACCGGTGGTTACATGATAATCCAAACATGGGTGGTTATGTGATAAACCAATGATGGTTTGTTCCATGATAAACCATGGATTATTGGTTATGTTATAACCTCCAATGAATTGGGTATGTATGTTATCCCTATGGCTATTAAATTTAGAGATATGATTGAAATTCAACTGTATGGTTATTTCATTTAAGTATGTTAATGTATCATGATACTATTATATGCTATATGTTTCTTTATACAAGATTTATAATAATATTTTGGCGAAGAAATAGTAATAAATGAGCTTATATTCAGTGAATTTTATTTACTACAACTTGAATGTGAGAAGTATTACATTATGATATTGTATTCATTATTTACATGTTTTCGTAAGATTGACAATTTTCATTCATTTGGTATCCCTTACTAAAACTTTTATGCTCATACATTGTTTTGAAATGTTTTTCACTAGAATTAAAGAATAATACATTCACGTATGGGATCAAAAATATTTCATGCTGTTTAAAGATGAATAAACCCATGTTTCCCATTAATTTTTTTTTGTTTTATGAAAAAATTGATATTTAGTAAAATTTTCTACATTTAATATTTATGTTGTTATGTATGAGATATGACCTAATTCTCTATATCTACTAACCATAAAATATCTTCAACGTGAATTAAAGTCAAATTGTTTCTCTATTTGAAGATTATGTAATGTTTACGGATGAGGACTTATAGTAGTATAAGAGGTTAGTTTAGATAAAATTAGAAGTTAAAATATTGTTAGGAGAATATCCATAAAAGATTTTAACTTTATTGTTAAAATGATATATCATTTTTATATTACCACATTGCATCATCTGATATATATTTTTATAATGGTTTTATATAAGGGCAATAGGGCAGCTATGCTGAGAAAGTATACAAATCTAAATAACCTTCCAAATCAACATCCAATGATTGTAATAATTTAATGTAAACATTTATTTATAGTGATGAATTAATTTACTCATATGATAAATGGTGGTGGTGTCCATGCATGAGGACAACCAGACCAACCGTAGAGGAATATGTCGATCTTATAGCATTTCATGAGAAAACACCCCCATCATTCAGAGGATCATCTGACCTAGTGAAAGATGAAGAGGGGATTAATGAAGTATATAAATGTTCTATGTAATGGGGTGTTCAAACAACAAAAAGGGTAGACCGGTTTTTTATTGTTTTTACTTTGGATTTGAATAGTCATGGTCGATGGTTATGAATATAAAGGATAGTTATGATATTGATGATCATGATTGGGATGAATTCAATGATATGTTTCATGTCAAATATTTTCCTATGGAAGATGATATTAGGATGGAAAAATAGTTTTCATATTTGAGGTAGGAGGAAGATTCAATGGTTTCTTGTGAAAAAAAATTCAGTTGACTAGAAAGATATGCTCCATATTTCATATGGGATATAGGTAATAATGTAAATTATTTTTTACTTAGGATTGAATCCAAAATATCTCAATGAATTATATCTTCTCATGTTTTGTTTTATTTGTTTTTGGTTGTGTTTTTAGATGATATTTTTCTATATTATAATATTTGATAGAAACATGAATTTCATAAAATGATTTCGTTTGAAAAAACCTAAAAGAATAGAAACTATATGAAAATATTATTAAGCGCGAATTTTGGTTGAAAAAAATTCATTCGTAGCTCATATTGAGTCAATAGATGGAATAACTGTTGAAAATTCTAAAACAGATGTTATTGAAGAGTTTCCAAAACCTGTGAATATAAATGAGATTCAAAAAATTTTAGATTAGCGGGTTATTTTTGATGGTTTGTTGATGAAATTCTTGGTTATCTGGCCAAATATATAAGATATGAGTAAAGGGAGTTATAGTCATTTGGAATTTATAATGAGATGATTTCTTTCTGGAACTGAAAATAAGATTGGTAAATGCTGCAATTTTGCCCCTCCAGTCCCTAAATGGTGAATTTTTTAACTACATTGATGCAAAATTGAATGGATATGGTTATTTACTAATTTTGGATGATCATGTCATTTATTATGATTCACATAAATTGAAACCTCATGAGTTAAATTACCCTATAAATGATAATAATTAGCTAATGTTTTTTTTCATAAAAAAGTGTTGGAATCAGTTGTGTGGAATAAAGTAAGAAATATATAGAGATAAACAAAGATTGAAGTATATATTCACTTAGAAATAATTAAACATGTGGTAAAGGATATGGATGGAATTAATTAGAGATTATGATTTCACTATTCATTACCACCTATAAAAGGAAAATAAAGATGATGGAGTATTGAGTTGAATGAGTAATGTTGCATTAACGATGACACGTTTCGAATGAGATCCATTGGTTATCGATTTCATGAATTTTGGATTAGATGTTTTTGGTGTAGTGAATTACATTGATTTGTTTCAGGTGGCAATGAAATCACCTATATCATACATAATTAAGAAATCAATGAACGAAGACAATGAGTTTTAGAAAAAATAATAATTAGTTCAGAAGGGGAGGTTACCTAAATTTAACATTGATAATGATTTTTCCTGAGTTTTAGAAAGAGATTTTGTGTGCCTTTTGGTTTATAGATGAATAATGAGTTTCTATGGGAAGATCATAGTTCTATATTTTTAGTTTATCCTAATAGTACTAATATGAACAAATACATTTGGGAGTATTATTGGTGGGATGGAATGAAAAGAGACATTATTGAAATTAATTTGATGTGATTGACATTTCAATATGTTAATAAATAAAAAAAATTACCAAATGGGATGCTTCAGGATTATCCATTGCTCGAGTGGAAATGGGAAAATATATCCATTTATTTTGTAGTGCGTTTACCAAAGGATTCTTGAGGTAACAATGCAATCTATGTTATTGTTGTTAAATTGAATAAATCTCATCATTTTCTTCCAGTTTGATATACTATATCTCTATATCAATATTATAAGTTGTATCATAATTAGATAGATATGTTACACATGGATCCTCTCTCTATTTTATTTGATCATTATCCCAATCTCAATTATAACATTTGTAAAGGACATCCAAAGTCATTTGGTATATAATGAAATTTTAGGATTTCTTTTCATCCCCGATCAGATGGGATTTCAGAATGAAAGACTCATACCATGGTGAATATTTGACATTTTTTTAAATGGAATACTTGTGAATTTAAGATCAACATCATTATTTGGTTGAGTTTTCTTATTATAACAGTTTTTATTTCTAGTATATAGATGTCACCATTTGATGCATTATATGGAATGTGGTGTCGAAATTGATCTTTTAAGGATGATCTAGGTGAAAGGTTATATTTTGGACTAGAATTTGTAAAATATATAGTAGAAAATGTTAAGCTGATTCTAAATTACATTAGGAAAGCATAGATTAGGCAGAAAAGTTATGCGGATAACTTGAGGAAGAATTTTTCATTTGTCCTAGAAGATCATGTCTTTATTAATTATTTTCCATATTAAAGTGTAATGCATTTTGGTATGAAGGAAATTTTGAGTATGAGGATCATTAGACCCAATGAAATCCTAGAGAATGTTTGATTAGATTCAACCATAGTGTATTTACCTCCATTATAATCCAAGGTACACAATGATTTTCATGTTTCAATGTTTTCATATCGATCTCATGTTTTGAGTCTAGAGGTAGTACAGTTGAAAGAGAATATTTCTTTTGACAAACATCCACAACAAATTCATTACTATATAGAGAAATTGTCGCCGAATAAGGTGATTTAACGTGTAACGGTTTTATGAAAAAACTATATGGTTGAAGTGGCAACATGGGAGTCTGAAAATTCTATATTAGAGAAAACCCTCCACTTATTTTATAAGTAAATAAAATTGTGGGGATGGAATTTCATAAAAGGGGGATGATGTAACATCCTAGGTATTTATAGATTAATATATTTTAATATCTATTAATATTTATGAATATGATATTAATATTACTTTAATGATGAAACTTTATAAATTTCACTCTAGATTGGAAACATTCAGTTTCTCCAAAATCATATGTTACACTCAACATTGAGTTATACTGAAAAATAATACAATATTATTATTATTATTATTTTAAATAGTAGTTAATTCCTAGCCGTTATATTTTTAGTAATGAATATATGTGACTAAAAAAAATTTATAAATGTTTTTTAAATGTTTTTACATTTTTCCAATGAATATTATATGCTTAAATTGAGAATTAATAATATTTTAAGCATAAAATACTGTAATATTTTTAAAAGGATTCCTTCCCTTCTTTTGAGGGAGAAACCATTATAAATCTAGTTTTTTCCACGTTTATATGTTATATTTGACAAAATATTCATATTCTTTATAGGTGGGACATAATAATTTTCTTTTTCTGGAATTTTGATATTTTTTTGATAAAATCCATATTTTAATGAATAGTAAAAAGTATTGTATTTTAATTCAAAACTTTCTTTTTGTGTTATTAATATATATAGTAATATTTTCCTTATAATTGGTTCTAAAGTGTAATTATATACTTTTTTTATTATTTTATCTAGTTTTTTTATTAGAAGTAATTCCACATTTTAATTGGACATAAACACATGTCAATCTTTTGATAGGTTTTACTTTATAAAAACATTCTTTCTAGTTTGGACAATAAGAATTGATTGTATATTTATTGCTATAATTTTTGTGTTTTAAATTTAGACAAATGTATTCCATATTTGGAATCATAAGGTCCAAATTGTGTAAATATATACCATTTATTTATTGAAATTGTGAATAGTAACATTAGTAATTATTTTTATTTACCGTGGTTAAAGGGTAAATCAGGTAAATTAGTGAAAAATAAATTATATTATAGTAATATAAAACTTCCAAAACATGTGTCGAAATCATATTGAATAAAATATGGCCGATCATGATCATATTTTGGTTTATATGTTGAACCCAAGGAGCCACATGGGTGTGATAATGACATGTTATAACCATGAATTAAAAGTAAAGAGAAATATAACATAAAAAATTATCTTTTTACTAATATAATTTTAAAATAGGGTAATATAACTGATATCAATGACTATAAGTAGTAATTTGGAATACAAAATGATTTCCACATGATGGTATTTTATTTATATTTTTCATACAATAAATAAATATATAAATTAATTACACAATGATGATGTAGTGATTACCTTATTAAAAAATATTCAAATAAATGATATTAAAAATATTAAAGTAAAATAAATGTGAACATTTTTTTCCACACACGAGTTTTATAGAAGAAATTAACATGTTTGGGATGATTTAATGAATTTAATTGAAGGAATAAAGTATTAGAGACTTTAATAAAAATGAATTAATAAATAGTGTCAAAATTTCATAAATGAGTTTTTAAGACAAGTATTGTTTTATTAAATTACATAGTAGTACTAAATGTCCATGATTCTTTATGATTAAATATATAATGTTACATATTTCATTAATTATCACATTTGGGTTCAATTTTCATTTTATAGTAACTATAGTAAACATATATTCATAATATACAAGAATACATGGTATGAGTTAATGTGTTTTACAAAAGGTTAACATTAAATGATACGGTTAATATTGTGGTATAAAAATTTATAATAACTTTTGTATGAGTGGATTTAGACCCATAATAATCCTATACTATAAATATATCACATTGGAACTATAATATTACTAATAACAATTTATAATAAAATAAAAATTACAGACATTCTTAAAGTGTCGCTCCTCCCTCTTTTAAAAGGACAACACCTCTACCAACTTACTCACACCTCTCATGCCCCTTGTATCATCCATACTTTTATAAAGTTTTATCCCAAAATCCCTCCTATAAACCTAGAATCCTTAACTTAGGAATAAGTCTACTCAATGAATCCTTTTGGCTATAATCAAAATGAGTTACAAGATTTAGAGGTAATATCTTTTCTCATCATCCATTCATTTATTTTATTTATCCAACCTCATAGACTCCCTTTTCAATTATTTTATAATAAAAATAGTATTCTAAATTTATTATTTTGTTTTTATTCTATGTGTTAGATCCAATCTTCTACATACCTCCGTCTAATCGATATATAACACATTGTTTCTGTGTATGGTGAACTAATGCCTCACGAAATTGTGATTGTTCAATTTTATCATACCACTTATCATGGTGTCCATTATGATAAAAAATTATTTATAGGTGATATATATTATACTAATATTATATCTTCTATTATTCAAATTTTATTCATATCGTACCTTTATGCATTCAATAATGTTTAAATATAATAATTTCATTTGAGGTAGTGTAGACTACCACCTCCTAAAAGTGATATGAATCACTCATGATATTAATGGAACAAAAAAATGATGGTTTTATTAATCCTACAAGACCTACATGAATGAAATATAATATTGGTATTGTAATATACCTGTATTTCATTTGATTAAAATTCATTTAAAATAAAAATTAAATGAATGTAGCATTCAAGCACATGTATGACATACCGTCTCTGGGAATGGTAAATCTCAATTATTACCTCTAAATATTATGATATTATAAACATAAATATACCTGATATATATGATATGTAAATCATGAGTAATATTCTGGAGATGATATAATCTGACCACATGGACAATTTATATCAAAACAAGTTCATTTTCTACTTAAGTACCAAGTGTCAACAAAATGACGGATTTTAACTAAACTATTTATATTATTTTTATAACATGATAGTAAGTAATATAAAATAAATAATAAAATTTAAAATTTTTCTTATGAAAGTATAAATTATCCTAGATTTATTATAAAGAAATACAATCAACAAACTAGAAAAGTCAGATTCGAGTTAAGGGACTTCGTCTCTGTATCATTTCATTGAGGATTATTTTGAAAATATACAAATCCTTCTTTTATATGGTGTATAATCAATCCCTTGATTTTCACATTCAAGAAATGGTTTTCAAAATGAATTTTTTTTCTATGAATCATTTTAGTAAACAATAAAGGATTGTTTTTTTAACGCGTGTGGTGATCACGAACTTTTCACCGTAGAAACCATTATTTGGTATTGGGATTCCTCTACAAGTCTAATTTATTTAATAGATAAATAAATACCATATAACATTTTCATGTATTTTTGTATTGACAATGTTTTTGATAAACGATTGATAATATCAATATATTAAAATGACATATTGTGATTTCAATGTGGAAATATTATTTTTCTATAAAGATTCTTTTTTGTGTTGTGAATATATTATGGTACTTGGAAACATGATGGGTGGTTATGTGAAAAATAAAATATCGGTGGGTACATGATAATACAGAAATAGGTGGTTCTGTGATAAACCAAGGATACATGGATACATTATAACTTCCAATCCATTGGGTATGGAAGTCGGACGTATGGCTATTCGATTTATTAATATTAGTGGAAGTCGACCAAATGGTTATTCCATTTAAGTTTGTTTATGACCAACATTACCTTTATATGTTTTATTTTTATTTTAATGGGATTTATGGTAATAATTTTGTTACATACAGGGTATCCAAATTAGCATATATTTAGTGATGTATATTTATTACTTATTATAGGTGAAAATGTAGCTTTATGATAAAGTATTCAGGGTTTACATGTTTCCGCAAGACTAACATTTTTCAATCATTATGTATCCATTTCTGAGATTTTTATGATCATCCCAAATTTAGAAATATTTTCTACAAGACAAAACAAAAAATAGAGTCAATGATGGGATCAAGGAAAAAGTCTTTATATTTGAACATGTAACAAGCCATGTTTCTTTTTTTAAAAAAGTTTTTGTTTTGTGAAAAAATTGGATAGTTTGTAGAAGAGTATACTTGTAGTATTTAAGGTTTTATGTATGAACTATAACCTCATTTTCTAAATCTATAAAGAAAAAATATCCTCAATTTGAATTAAAGTAAAATTGTTGACTTATATCAATAATAGTTATCGTTTAAGGCTGGGGCCTTATATCGATAATTGGAGGAATGACTTGGAATTACATATAGGATATCATATCTTCTTGAATGTATCACCATGGGATGAAGTGATATGGTTTTTTATGGAATGGAACAAAATATTTGAGGAACATTTTTCTTATTAATATTTAGCAGAGAATTAGATGTATTTATTATTATTATTCATTTCCACTAACATGGATTTTGTTTTCTGTATTTTACACTTCATTTATTTTAATTATTTATATTTTTATTATTGAATTTATAGTTGTAATTAATAATTAATAATTTTTTAAAATATTTTTTTAATATTATTTACTCTATTAATAACATGTTATACTGTATATTCATATTTTTAATTTTATTTTTCCATTTTTTTATAATTGCATAAGAATACTTTTGTAATACATTATAATTTATGGAATATTTTTATTAAATTATGGCCATCCCTTAATATAATATTCTATTATTTCATAAAAATAATTTAATGCGTTATAAAAAAAATTTCTATTTATTTAATTTATTCCTTTTTTTGAAATTTTTTATTTTTAATTTTTCTAAATTCAAATTAGAATTTAATTATTAGTGTTTATGTTTTTTTAATTGATTTTCATATTTTTTATTATATATTTTCAGTTTAATTTTCAATGTAATCCTAAGGATATCTAAAATTACGTTTATATACCATATGACTAAGAAAAATTCACATAAGAAACCATGCTTGTAGATAATTTCATGTAAGAATTATTGACATGAATTGGTTTTCCATGAGTCCATATGCAACTTGACACTCCAAAAATATTAATCACATGTAGGCACATAACTGGCCATCACAATAAATTTATAATTGGTCGTATAGAAATTTTTTAAGTATCTATGATCACATAAGAGTCAATTCCAATGATGATCCAAAATTTATAGGTACAAGAATTTAATAATTTTAGATGAATAGAATTATGGTCCATGAAATAGCTATAATCGTTATGTCCCATTGGAGATTTGATACATGAATATATTTTATAGGTACATTCTTCAATATATCTCTTTATATACTTCTCACATTATACAATTATTAACATACCCTATATAATACATTTCATTTAAACCAAGGAAATGTCAACATAAAAAATATTGATATCATGTTTTCAATATGGGTAAACATGAGTGATTTCATTTTAAAATCATATGAAATTAAAAGATAAACATATAGTAAGAATTTTTAACATTATTCACAATTTTCATTCATAAAAAAATCATGGATCAAGACAATGTGCCATTGCATAAATTGTTTCGAAATCATAATTAATGATTCTATAGTGTGACAATAAAATTCCAAAACGAACCATGAACCATGAACCAGAAGTTCAAAATAAATCATGCCAAAAATTATGGCTCCAACATATGCATATATACCATTTCATATATCAGGGTTTTCTTCTGAAAACATGAAGTCATAGTGGATAATATATCAAATCAAATTTTATATATAATAAAAAAATCCATCATCATATAGTAATCATACTGGATTTGGAATAACCACCTCTTTCTCATCATGGAACAAACATCATAATAAGATTTACATATTGGATGAAGCACACTAACTCACATCTAAAAATTATCTACAATGTGTAAAATTTTACCAAAATAATTAAGGGATAAATAATTTTTGAAAAAAATTCCAAATATTGAAATGAGAACATATGTGTAAAATATGATTATAAAAACAATTACCATCATATCATAACCCATGAATAGAAAACATGTTTCATAATCATTTAAAAAATTATTCATATAATTACCCTTGTAAAATAAATGGTTATTATAATCAACTCATAATAATTATAATGAACCATATATAAAGGAAATAAGGATTGAATTATTTTGTGATATTCCTAGTAAATAATAATTTAAATTAAAAGATAGCACCAAAGATTAAAATTCCATTAAAATATGAATAGAATATTTATTTATAAGAATATAATTTTTATTCTGAACTTACTTATTTAAAATATACATATATTTCAAATATTTTATTTGAAAATTGTCCTGGAAAACTGTAATTTAAGCTTTAGATCATTTAGAGATCATAACAAATGTAAATTTTATTCACACTGTGCATGTTAAATAATTATTCCTTTTATTTTATTAGTAAAATGTCTTACGTTCCTTAGTCAAAAAAAAGATAGACGATCCAATTGAAAAAATATATTGAAATCTAAAATGGGGAACAAGTACATTTTTTATAATCAGTGGTGAATAATCCAAAACATTATTGAGATAATTTTGAATAAAATATGGGTTTAGAAGAAAGGTATTCCTGACCGAATAAAAAACAGCATAAATTTTCCATAAAACCTATTCTGTATATTAATTACACAATGAGGGTGAAATTAATTATTAAAAAATATTTCCTAGAAATAAATATATTATTATTAGAATTAAAATTCCTTATATGATAATGATTATTTTATTTCAATAATGTAAATTGAAGCATAAACAATCTCGAATAAAATGGGATTCAGAGCTAAACCCCTCATCACATTTGTAATTTTCTAATCAAAACAACATGAAAGAGAGATTATCATATGTATATGTATATATTGTTAATATTCATAGGATGAATTAAAAAAATACCTAGATGTGAATTATAATGATTATGTAAAAGGAACATGTTTTGAACATGACATGTGTCTCATAGAAAAAAAAGGTAATATGAAAATAAATTTCTTCATGTCTCATCTCTAATTGTGCGTGTCAAATCCTCATTTTTAATATACATATATTTAATTTTTTAGAAAAAATTATAAATATAGAGTTCATAAAATATATTATTAAATTAGATTATTTTCACCAATTTATTAATAAAATGTTTGTTAAAATCATTGATAGAGGTGACAACTACTTCATTTTTCATCGATATTTGGGTTTGATAGTCTCTTAATTTCCAAATTTATCATTATTAAATTATTCAAATAAATATAACCATGATATAAATATTATATTCATTAATCATATATATACATTTTTTAATACATAAAATGTTTAGATATAAAAATTAATTACATTTTTAATGGAGATGGTATGTTTTGTGTACAGATGTTTGTTGATTTGAATTTTAAATGGATGGAATGTAAGAATTTTATTAAATAATAGTCATTTCTAGAACCAATACATTATATAAAATATTGTATATGTTCATTAAATTATTCATTATTAATATATATGTAAAACTAAATAAAAAAAATGTATCACATTTCTTGAGGGACGTAGTAGTCTACACAAGCACATGAATGATATTATCATTTAAAATGGATGAGAATAATGAGTAGAATGGTTCTAAAAAAATAAAAAAAAAATATTTTATGGAAATATAAATCATTATTTTAGAATAGATACCATATATTTATCAATTTTTTAGAAGTAATAAAATTTAATACAAACTATTGTGGTTTACACCTCTTTGTTAAGAAACCATTTTTGTTTTACACAATTAGCATTGAATTTTTGGTCCTCTCAAAATGACATATTCTATGAAATTTGTGGAACTGTGATTAGATGGTATTGTGGAACGTCTTGGATAAATATTATGCTCAAAATATGTCAGTAATATATTCGAGAATCTGAAATTTTATTCATGCTGGTAGGGAACAATTTTTTGAATAGGTAAAGGGGGGGAATCTATTATATAAAATTTAAATCCCATTTAATTTTTTTTAATGAGGAACCCAAAAATTGTATGGTAGGCCTAGTGGAACATATTAATATTTTTTCATGAAAAGGATATTTAAATTGATATAATCTGAATACAAGATGAGTATGATTCAAATCTCTACCATCTCATAAAATATGGAATAATATTTTGTTATTTAATCTCTATTATAGGTTGTTTTATCGTTCATTAACCCTTGTGAAAATTATAATGATAGGTTTTTTAATCTTTATGGTCCATAGAAATAAAAAAAAGTCTTTTGACAAATAAATACACTGGAGATTATATTTTAAACTATATCCCTTTTACATGTACAATAAAATGATTTTAGTGAATTTAAAATCATTTATTAAATTGTTTTTAAACCATATCCCATATACATGGATAAATAAATGATTTTAATGAATTTTAAATTATTTTTTATAGTATAGTATGTTCCCAAATGATATAAAATGGTTCCAAAATGATATGTATTATACTATAACGAATATATTATTTTAATTTAATATTGAAAAATAATGTTTAATAGTTTATATTTAATTTTATTACTTACCTTCTAGTTTAATACATTGGTTAATAAATTTCATAATTTTACATTGTAATGGAATTTTCAAAAATTAGGGGTTATAATTTTCATTATATGATGACTATTTATCGTAAATGGAAAAATATTAAATGTTAAACCATTAATAATATTAATTTCCTTTATAAATGTTTTTATTAATATTATATAATATAATAAATTATATTAATCATAAAATAAAATTAATGTCAACTACAAACTATTCTGATAAATTTTCCTAGAAAATAAATTTAATATTAAATATAATATAACCTCTTAGAAAATAGTTAATATGTTACAATTATCATAAAAACCAATGGGTCACCTTAAATATAGATAACCATATTACTTTTAAATTTTTTTAAATTAATTAACAAATTGTTTACAAATTACATAAGAACTTTTTCTATGTTACATACGAATTTATGGTAATTATTTAATCACTAAAAATTTTAGAATAAATTACCATCATAAAAAATTAATTGATATTTCAAATAACCATTTATGACTAGAAATATGGAGTTTCTATGACACTCAAAAAATATTACAGATATTAAAATAAACGAATGGCCAATTTTTACTTTATCATGTGCATTAATTTTAGAAAGATACGAATAAAATATAAATAAATAATGAAAAAATTAATTATTTTTATTATTATAGGAGAAGTATAATAAGTAGTTTTTTGAGGGTTTGAACTTGTTCTATCAAAAAAAAATTAGCAATAATTAATCCATTTACAATTATAGTGATAATGAAAATTTATAATTGTTACTGTCCATGATGATAAAAAATAAAAGGGTTCTATTGAAAATACTTGTATCTAATTATTATAAGAATATAATATATTTTTTAAGACTCAATTTATATAAGAGGACTAAATTAATTTTATAAATTAAATTCTAAATGTAATGAAAATAGTATTTTATTTCAAAGAAATTCATTTTCGTAATAATTGTTTTATAGAATTTTTTTCAATAAAATATAATCCAATGAAAAAATTGTAATTTTATTTATTTAATAAAACTAATAAAAAATTTTAATTACTTTAAAAAATGGTAATTTCATATATCATGAAACAAAAAAAATTTGTGTTAATAATAATTACTATTTTTTTTCTATTCACAAGAGAAACATTATTTTCTAAAAAATGCTACAAATTTAGTCATTGTTAATTTTGATCACTACATACAATAAAATGATATAATTTATATGAAATAAATTTATTATATTTTACAAAAATTAATTACAGTATAATCCCATAAAATGTAATAAGAATATTTTTTGAATATAACTTATTTTGATGAATAAAATGTCATTACAAAAAAAATTGATTGATTATTTGATAACAATATATCATAAATTTCTTATAGTCTGTGTTCTATATATAGAAATAATTATTTGGTTACATCTATTCATAACTCACCATTCAATGTAAATTTTATAATGGTCGCAAAATAATAATATTTTATGATTCATTTATGTTTGTTGTTTCATATTTTATATTCCATTGAACATAGTATTCTATTAAAAACAGGGGTGTTCAATTCTACTATATTTAATAAATAGTTTCCAATAAATATTAAATAATACTCTTAAATATATTATTTTATATTTTAAAATTGATTTGTTGATGACTAACCTTGTAATTAGGATTAATAAAACATAATCCTAAAATAGGTAAAATTAAACACATAGGACAACTGGAATAAAACATATCAATGTTTCTATATTAGAGAACATTAGTGTGATGTAAATAAAATTACATGGAAGGAAAAAATTATTTCCAAATAATTATGGAGAGTGATATAGATCACTGATCAAAAGAAATATAATTATCATTATAATGATAATGACCACAAACCAACAAAGGCAATGAGTATTAGAAATAGACCATTAATTCATTCAAAATAAATATAATGAATAAAATGTTAAAATATTTTATTCCAAGGTCCTTTCCATATAGTTGTGGAATTTATTTACCATTTTGACTATAAGGATAATGAAATATACTATCTTGATTGGAATAATATATTCTTTTATAAATTTTCCTCCTCATCCTCATCTTTTTCTCTAAATAATTTACATTTATGTGGAAGTTTGTTATGTATCTAAATAACTTTCATCAAATTAAAATTGATCACACAATTAATAACATGATTAACAACTATTACATATATCTTTAATCATTAAAACCACAAAATTTAAATAACATAGTAATTTAATATAAATATATATATCCTTAATTTTAATAAATAATAAATTTACTAGTAATATCCATAATTACACAAAATTATTGACATATATAACTTAACTAATTAATCACTATACATTTAAAAATACCTAAAAACCCTCAACAAAAAATAATTATTCATCCTCAATGGTGATCTTTTTTCCTTTTAGATTACATCATGTTTTTTTATTCTTATGAGATATTTTTCCATTAAAAATGACCTATTAAACCAATGGTTTACATATATATGAACATAATAAAACATCTAACAAAATACCAATAATGACGATGATAAATAACAATATAATATTATAATGTTGTTAACTTCACCACCTATATTTTAACGAATTTAGAGACTATCATAAAAGGAAATCCATATGTACACTATATATATCTCCAAAAATATCTATATGACAGTGAATTACATTTCAACCATAATGATTTTCAATATGACACTATCCAATAGAGCATAAATAGCTTAACATAAAATCATATATTAAGAAAAAATGTTATTTGAACATTAATAATTTATATTTCCAATGTCTGGGAAATGTTCCAGTTCACCTCAAAATACCATAACAAAAAACCTCAATGAAAAAATAAATGATTACAAACATTCCAGTATAATCCTCATATAAAAAAATGGAATAAAATTAACCAAGGATCACATAAATCAATTTTTAATCAAATAATAATTCAATCACAAGGGCATTAGTACTATCTATATTTCTTTATGAATTTCAATAATCTTGTTATCCTTAAAAATTTATCATGATACAAATAAAAAACATTTCCTGGATATCAATAAAATTGAATATATAATTTCAAATCATATGATAAAATGATTTTTTAAACAATCAGTTGATATTCAATGATTCATATATCCATATTAAACACACCAACCCTTTTACATTAATGAATATAATATAATATATCATTCCTTGGTCATTGAGCTCGCTGTTGAATTTTTGAATTATCTGGAATAACTCCCACACTCTCCACAGATAAGAAATTTATCTATAAATGGTCATTAGTATGAAATTAAAATCCATTTATAAAATTATTCATTTTAATTAAATAAATACATTCTCTAAGAATTTCCATTCCACATTGATGTCATATTGATATTCCGCTGATACATTTTCATGAGTGACTCTTCCATCAATATTTACATATAGAATGTTGAATTATATTTCATAAATGGTATATATGATATTCATTATATTAGTTATAATAGTTTCTAAAAAAATCACACAATTTTATATTATTAATCATAAAAAAATATAGTTCAGTAGTATTAATAATAATTTTTGACCTTTGTGGAACTATTTCATTTTTTATCATGATGAAATACATTAAATTTTCTAACACATTATGTGTTAAGATCAATCCTCATGGTTCTATACACATACTAAAAAAATTATATTTTGAGAATCAAGCAACAATAATTAGTTTGAAAAATGATTACATCTAGATAAATTAGTCATTAAATGTCTAGATCCTAAAACATTACATCAAATTATTGTTACCTTAGGTTTATCATAGGATAACCATAGTAATTATTTACTAGAATATATCACAATGGTTCATAAATAAAAGTATAATAAACCCAAATATATCCATCTAGAGTGGGAAACCAGGTTATTATAAAGTAAAAACTCCCCGTGTAGAAGAATAATGGTAACGATGTACTGAATAACTAACTTATAGGAAATTCACACTGGTTGTTTTATTGAAAAAACTACATCAACTAATAATATATGGGAATATATTCATTTTTAGTAATTGCACATATTTTATATATCACTAAAAAATTATGGTGTTATAATATAAATAGAATTACCAGCCGTTCTCGAATCTAACATATCTATTCCTAAAATTTAATCATAGAATAAACCATGATCTAATAAAAAATTTGATGACCAATGGTTTTGATAAAAAAAACATTTTATCATTTTAGATGAATTTCATCACAATCGATACAGGGAAAAAAACATTACTACCTTTAGAGATAATATACATCAATATCTTATTTATGTGCATTAATAAATTAAGCTTATCATGTTATTATCAGTTAGAACCATTATTTACACATTATACATAAATCAATAATTCATGACATAAAGAATGTGAATATAAGAATGATTGATCTCAGATTATCATTAAGGGTAAGCATCAGACATTTAAATTGATTACCGTAATCTATAATACAATAAGAATAATGGTGTAGTACCCCCGGTTTCTAGTATGTAACCACTAAAAGATGTTTATTATAGTCATACTGATTATGGGAAATGGATGTGAGTGTTGGGATAACATTAAATGATGTTTGGAGCCAACAGGGTAGTTGCACGGGCATCGCACGATTTGTCTAACCATGCGGCCAAACCATGCATAGTTTTTCCTTTTGAGGCAGTGGACCCAAATGGTTGGATAATAGTTAGAAGGATTGTGTGACGAAGCTATGTGAGGGTCTTCATAGGCAGTGGCTAATGCATGGTTATCACACTATTTGTCTAACTGTGTGAACTAATATTGCATACACTTAAGTGAGATCCTAATGAAGTGGATCTCACACAGTTTTGCCTCAAAGTGGCTCATTTTCCCTAATATGAGGCCATAACTCAGGATTTGTATTTTCATAAGGGCAAATAAGGTTCCCCATCATTTCCAATGAAATCTGAAGGATTCCCATGGCGAATCAAATATAGATTCTTGAGGTATCTGACCGTTCTACATCGTTCTTGATTTTTTTCTTAGATCAACATAGATATTTTTCTCCTATTCCCTTGGTTTGTTTGATATATGCCCGTTATGGGTATATCTAGGATTGTGGATTCCAAATATGATGATATTTGGATTTTTTCATTGTATGATAAGAGATATAATGCAGGTTCATGAAGATTTGACCCGATTTTCTTGTGCGTTCTAAATTTTTTGGTGTTTTTGGTCAATCCCCTTGACGTAGGAGACTTCTCTCTTGAATCTTATTGCTAGAATTTATTTTTTTAGTTTAATATTGGTTTATTTGAATAGAATTGACTGTGAAAATCATGTTATAAATATTATTTAGTAATGATTTACAGATTAAGTGATATTGTGAAATCTTGGTGAAATGTGGTGAAAAGGGGTTTAGTTTCTTGAATTTTGAAATGATAGTTCTAAATTAAGAATATATGGAATTACGAAATGGTTTATGAAAATGGGGTTTTCAATAATGATGGTTTTTTATTGAAATGGTTTGAAATTGAAATGGTGTAATTGAAATAGTTTTTGATGGAAATTGTTTTTAATAAAAAGGTGTTTTTATTGAATGGGTTGTATTAGCATGGTTGTTGGGCATATATTTAGTGTGTTCATGTTTAATATATAGGTCATGGATGAAATATGAACTTTTGGTCAATGAGAAAGGGTTACTGGCACATGGGAAACAATATCTTGTGATGACATGGTAGATTGAAGAGAAACTGCTCATGAGTATGGAACTGTCATAACGTTGCCTGCATGGTTGATTTCTTGGGTATGTGGAATGGATTTTGTATACCAAACTGGAATATTATGAAATGGTTTTAAAGTGTTATTAGTTATTTTTCTAGAAAAATATCTTTTTGGAATATTTTTTTTCAATTTTAGTTGTATGTTTTTTGTGATGAATGGTTTTGGAAACTTCTATATATTTTTTTATAAACTATTGCTGAGAAATTGGCTTATATAAATGTTTCTAACACTTCAATGCTACTGTCATGAGTAGAGGATTCATTGGGAAAAACCTACTGAGTTTTATAATAACACCATATTTGACACTTTTTTTCTTTTTAGTATGATATATTCTAGGAAAGGGGCAAACATAACGTTTCCCACATTTTTAGCATTACATCATGATTTTGGACCATTGGTAGATTTAGGATCTTGGAGCTTTTAGAGCATGGATTCTTATGGTATTTTGAGAGTCTTGTTTCATTTAACTTTTGTGTACTTGATAATTGGTTTTTATACTAATTTTGTATAAATTTATGTGGTTTTGATATACATGAAGTTGTGGAGTCATCATTCATTTGTTCATGCCTCATATAGTAAATTATTGGTTATTGTTTTTTGGTTTATTTGTTTATTTATCAATGGGTAAATCATCCCACACTTGTATTTGAAACCCTTTGGAATTTATTTTCAACTAGTGGAATCTTGGGGATGTCGCATAAGGCCAAGTAATGAATCATTGTGCTCTCAAGATAATGTGAATTTGGAGGGTCATTAAAAAAGGTATCATTCTGGTCTATCCTTTGTGATACAAATGGGAAAAAATTTAATCATTATTTTTGTTCTTGTAGTTAAAATTCCTTCTTGTCTATCGTTTGTCTTAAAATTTTATATAGGAGGAGTATTGTTGGAATTTTAAATGTATAGAAAAAAAGGATGTAGTTATCCCTTTTATCATCAACATCAAGTCACCAGGGATTTGGGTACATAAGTGTTTAGAGTGAGAGGTATGATTCTGTTGAATTCTACCATTGTACAAGTTTTTTTATATACCGGTGAAAAACATTCCTTCATTTATTCTCATTCTATGCCACTTATTTTTTTTAAACTAGAAATGATACCTCCTATTTTGAAACTACAAACTCCTCTTAGTGAAAGAGAATTTCAAGATATTGTGTGTAGATCTTGTGCAATAACTATTGATGGAGCTGAACTAAAATGGGACTCTTCAAGGCTTGATATGGATTTTTATAATGTAATCATGAGAATAGATTGGATGACAACATTCAAGGCTCTTGTCAACTATTATAGGAGAAATGATAGTTTCATGACTGAGGATGAAATCAAGCATATCACCAAATGAGATAAGACGGTAAAGAATGGAGAAAAGAGCTAGATGGTATAAATGGTGGGAACAATCTCTTACCATTTCGTGGATTTGACTTTCAAATCAATGTAAGATATCGACAAAATTATTTTTCCAGTAGTTCTGAATCACATTCCAAATGTTTTCCCCATGAACATATCAGGGTTTCCACATATAAGGTAAGTGGAGATTTGGATTGATCTTCTTCTGGGGACAAGTCCTATTTCCCTTCTGTCTTATAGGATGGCACCAATAGAGTTCGTCAAATTGAAAGTGTATATAGAGGATTTGGAAATAAAGGGTTTCATTCAACCAAGTATGTCTCTATGGGAAGCACCAGTTTTGTTCATGAATAAAGAATATGTAACTCTTCGGCTATGTGTTGATTATTAAAAGCATAACTAAGTTAAGATAAAGAACATATATCCACTTCCACAGATTTTTGATTTGTTTTATCAATTTAGGGGAGCTTAGTGGTTATCCAAAACTGAATTGCAATCAAGATATCACCAATTGAGAGTTTGTAAGAAGATATTACAAATAAAACATTCAAAAAGAGATATTACCACTATAAATACGTAGTCATGACTTTCAGACTAAACAATGCACCAACAGTATTCACGGACTTGATCAATTAGTCTTTTCTACATTATCTGGATTCCTTTGTTGTGGTGTTTTTTGATGTCATCTTGGTGTATTAAATGTCACGATCTAACCATGAGGAGCACATGGAAACAATTTTACAAATCTTGAGAGAACACTTTTTGGATGAAAAATATTCAAAATATGTTTTTTGGATATAGAATGTACATTTTGATGGACATTTCATTTATGAGAAATGATTTTTTGTTGATCCTAGAAAGATAGAAGATGTATTCACTTAGAATCCATAATGAATGTTTATTAGATACTATGTTTTCTTGGTCTAGCTTGTTACTATCGATACTTTGTATGTGATTTATCATGACTAGCTTCCCCATGATAACTTTGGAAAAGAAGAATACTCTATTTCAATGGATGGAGGAATGAAATAAATCCTTCCAATTATTGAAAGTAAAACTTACATCGACACCTATCGTGATCTTTCTAGAATCATGACATGGGTATGTGGTGTACTTTGATGCTACGAGATCAGGTTTGGGCTATGTTCTCATGAAAGGAGACAATGTGGATTAATATGGGTCAAGGAAGTTGTGGGTGCTTGAGAAGAATTACCCAACACATTATTTTGAGTTAGCTACAATCATCCATGCCTTGAAAACATGGAGACACTATATCTTTGGTGACAAATTAACTATGTTTACGAACCAAAAAAGCTTCAAACACATTTTATCATAATGAGAATAGAATATAAAGAAAAGAGATGGATAGAGTATCTCCAAATGTTTAATTTTGACTTGATATACAAACCAGGGGATGGGAATTCAGTTACAGATTCATTGAGTAGAAAGTCATATGCACATTTGGTGAAAGAAGCTTCCGATGAATGTTAGTTGATATCGGTCTTAGATGACATTCATGTGGAATGTGAAGACTGAGGTGATGTTGTAGTTTCCTTTTCAACTATGCTTATTATTGATTTAGTATAAATGGTCAAAGAGGCACAAACATATAATGCAAAATCTCTGGTGTTGAGTTCAAAACTCAATAGTGGGGAGACTAGTGAAGCATGAAAAAATAAAGGGAGTTCAGATTTGTGTTTCAGAGATCATATTGTTGTACATATTGCTTGAAAAGAACAAATAATTCATGCTTACCTCCATTCAAGATGGGTTGTACATCCATGTACATAGAATATGTATAAGGTGTTGAGGGCAAATTTTTGGTGGAGTGGCATTAAAAAGACGGTGGAAGAGTTTATCCCACGATGCTTAACATACCAGCATGTTAAAGCATGGAATTAGAGACCATGAGAAATGTTATGGTCTTTACTGATCCTTGTGTTGAAATGGGAGAATATAAAAATGAAAATTGTCACATGTATTCCAAGAATAGTCTGGAAACATGATGCCTTTTGGGTGATAGTGGATTGTCTTTTGAAGTCGGTCCATTTCATCTGTATTCATGAAACACATATGCTGGAGGATCTGTCAAAAATCAATATATAATAAATAGTAAATAAGCATGGAGTACCAGTATAAATAGTCTCAGATAGAGATATGAGGTTCAAATCTTTTTTCTGGAAATCCATAAAGAAAGCCCTTCGGACTCAGTTGACTATAACAATGACATATCATCCTCAAATGAATGGGTAATCCATGCGGATGATGAAAACATTGGAAGAAATGTTGTGGGATTGTGTAATGGATTTTGGTATCTCATGGGAACAACAAATAACATTAATGGTGTTATCATAAAATAATAGGTATTAGGACTCAATACATATGTCTCTGTTTGATGCACTATATGGTCAACCTTGTTGTTCTCCACATTGTTGGGTGGAAACAGGTGAATCTTCACTAGTTGGTTAAATCCTTGTCCACGAAACAAGGGAGAAGATCCAGTTGATTACAATGTGGTTGGGGACAACCATGTGTCGTCTGAAATCATATACAAAACACTGTCGAAGACCATTGTCATTAATGGTGGGTGATCTTGTCTTTTTAACTATCTCTCTAAGACTAGCACATCGTCATTTCAGGAAGCATGGAATGTTATCCCCTAGATACATTAGCCCATTAGATTTAGATGAATGGTTTGGTGAGGTGGAGTATCAGCTAGAATTGCCACCATTTTTCATTTTGATGAATAATGTGTCCTATGAACCTTAGTTGAGAAAGTATCATCCATATCCTAACCATGTTATCAGATGGGATCACATCTACCTAGATTCAGATTCATTGTTGATACATATCTTGATACAGATTGTGGATAAGAAAGAGAGAGTCTTCAATGGAAATATCATTAGTCTAGTTCAGGGTTTATAGAATCATGGTCAAATTTAGGAAGGGACTTCGGAATGCGAGAAGGAAAATAATGAGCAATGACCGAAAATCTTTCAAGTCAATGAGGGTTTTCTACATTCTAGGGATGGAAAGACCAATGGTGGGGAGAACGTGGTACCCCCGATTTACGGTTTGTAACCCTTACATGTTGAATCTCATAGTCATAATGTTTAATGGAAATGAATCATAGAGTCTAGAGCACTTTGAATGAAGTTTTTGAGGTAATGGGGAAGTCACAAGGGCGACACATGTTTTGACTAACTATGAGGACAAACTATGTGTAGTTGGTTCTTTTGAGGTAGTGGATCCCACAGGGATGGAGCATGATTAGATAGACCATGCAATGAATCCATGAGAGGGTCTGCCTAGTAGGTGGATAACACACACTTAGTGCACGGTTTGTCTAACTATGCGAACTAACTATGCAGGCACATAAGTGTGATCCTAAGAAAGTGGATCGCAAATGTTTGTGCCTTTAAGTGGTTCGTTTTTCCTTCTATTAAGCCATAACATGATATTTTTCTTCACCTAAGAACTGATAAGGTTCCACCATCATTTCATAGGGGATATAAAGGCTCCCCATGGCGTATTGAAGCCAACTTCTTGAGGTTTGTGGTTGTTCTCCTTCATTCTTGATCAGTTTCATACTTCTACATAGATCGGCTTCTCCTCTTCTCTTGGTTTCTTAATTATATTCCCATTATGGGTATATCGTGGTTGGTGGATTCCAAATTTGATGACATTTGTCTTTTTTTCATTGTATGAGAAGAGATCTACGACAATTTCATGGAGATTCGACCTGGTTTTCTTGTGTGTTCTTATTTCGTTATGGTTTTTGGTCAAAACCATTGAGATAGGAAACTTCTCTCTTCACTCCTCTTCTAGAATTGATTTCATTAGTTTCAAATTGGTTTATTTGAATGTAATTTATTGTGAAAACCATGGTATAAATCTTTATTACTGATTATTTATGGTTTTTGTGAAATTGTGAAATTTGGGTGAATTATTGTGGAAAAGAGTTTAGTTTCATGAATTTAAAATGACAATTTTAAATTTTATATTTCAAGAATTGATAAATGGTCTATGGAAAATCATTTATCAATAAAAAATGTTTTTTATTGGAATGGGTTTACATTGATATGGTGGCATTGAAATGGTTTTTGATGGAAATAGTTGTCAATAAAAATATGTTTTTACTAAAAGGGTTGTTTTGGAATGGATGCTAGGGACATGTGGTGTGTTTTCAACATGAATTTATGAGGCTTGGTTGACATATTTTGTTGTTATCAGTGCCTAAGGGTTAATGGCACATTGGAAACAATTAACTTGTGATGACATAGTAAATCGATGTGAAACCGCAAAAGAGTATGGAACTATCATAATGTGGATTGCATGGAACATTTCATGGGTATGTGGAATGGATTGGGTATGAAAAAATAGGATATTTTGAAATGTTTTTAATGCTTGTTTATTTACTTTTCTGAAAAAAAAACGTGCTGGAAAAATTGGTTTCCATTGTACATGTATTCCTTTGGTGATGAATGGTTTTGGAAACATGTTTATATTGAGTTATAAACTATTTTTGGGAAAAAATTTTATATAATTATTGATAAAGCTTCGGTCCTAGTGTCGTGAGTAAGAAATTAATTTGGGAAAACCAACTATGTTTTATACTCCCCCCTGATTTGGAACTTTGGTGGTATTGTAGTTGCAATATTCTAGGATAAGGGAAAAGGTAACGTTTCATATGTTTATAGCACTACATCGTGATGTTGGGCTGTTGGGTGATTTTGGAGCATGGAGCTTGTAGATCGCGGAGACTTGTGGTATTTTCAGAGTCTTTCTTCATTTATCCATTGCGTACTTGATACTTTGTTTTTCTACTGCTACTGCATACATGGATGTGGTTTTGAGATACATGATGTTGTTGACTAGGGGAATAATGTTTTAAAAAAATTACGCAAATAATATGATTAAAATACAAAATAAATCAATAATTAACTATAACGTAGGATCATAATCATGTTATAAAAGTATAGCATCATTATTTTTCATAGAGACCATTTCATATGTTAATTTTAAATAATGAGACCTAGAAATCATAGTGTAAGAGGTACAAAAACCATTATCACATATCATAACAGATTAGGAATCATCAAATATTTCTCTCAATACATCAGGAATATCATCCCACTTCCCATAATTTATTGGTAATCCCTACATATTTCCCACAGTGGATCTAGTACAGAAGTTCGAATCCCATAATTACCTCCTGAGATATAAAACATTACCCATTGCATTGGAGGACTAAATAATTCTAGGCCCACCCATTAAATAGTGAAAATCTAACATTTATGTTCCAAAAGGTAATAATTATGGAAAATCTCTAGTTTATCATATCCCTTTTAAATAATATGAATTTCACAATCATTTCATAAATTTATCATAACATAATCCACGGATAATAAATGGGTTTGTAAACCTATAATCATAATAATGCATAACCATAAAAATTATGTAATCATTGGATAATATCACCATTAAATCATAATTAACATCAAAGCATAAAAACCTAAATGAAAATGGAATTAAAAGTTCACCATAATATTTATTGGGGAAAATAAACATTTCATTTTAAAATAACTTATTAAAAATAATAATATTATTATTTAATTAATGTAAAAATTTATTCTAAATGATAATGGTTAATTATAAAATGTGTTTCAAATTATTGACTATTCATGATGTCTGGATATTCTAATCCTGCCATGTATGTTAAAACGATGACATATTTTTTATTTTTTCAAAAAAAATCAAAATTTCCCAAATGAAAAAAAATCAGAGGAAGATTACATTGATTATATATATAAATCTAATCTTTTTTAAAAATTACTATTAAAAATAATTTGATAAATTTGACAAAATCATGAAATAATTATTAATGAAATCATGGACATGAAATAAAAATATACATTTTTGACAAGCAAAAGTTAGTCAATTTTCTTGGAAAAATAATTTTTTCGGTAGCTTATGTCTTAAAATTGAGGATAATGAAATAAAAAATTTTATTCCATAAAAATAAAATGATTATGAGGTAAATTAATTTGACGTATCTTATAAGGGTCTTATAATTTCCTCAAAAAAATTAAAACCTAAACAATCCTCAATAAATTAGGATTGATAAGTAAATATCTAACCAAGTTAGTAACTTTCAAATCAAGATATCATCAAATAGAGAAACATATATGAATATTTATATATGGATATATTTAATAATATGAACCATAAAATACATTCGTGATAAGTATATAAAATATATAAGAAAGTGGTGAATATTTCATATATCAGACATAAACTAAGGTTAGAAGAATCCCCTACCTCTAATCTCATCACCCATCATATGAACTAGAACCTCATATATAATAATATTTTATTTACTATATATTAGTTATAGAAAAATAAATAACTAAATAAAAATATCATAATATATATTATTTAGTTATAATATATTTTATCATATGTATTAATAATTATTTTTAAAAATAACATTTCAATGTGATAATTGAATAAATTTATATATATATATCAACTCAGAGATCCCAATATTGATTTATTTGTAATGGTTAAATCATATAAATAATTAATATATTTATATAAATATACTATATATTCATTATATATATACATATTCATTATATGTATATATATAATCTTCCATAATTGGAAGAGATTTTAAAATGAATAACACCATTTATAGAGACTGTAATACATACGTATGCAAGAACAATTTTTTTACATTTCAATCGATACAATGAATGCAAGGTGAAAAATAATTAAACATTAAAACATAATAATTGTTACATATATATATATATATATATAATATTATTATTAACTGATAAATACGAACATTGATGAAAAAAATAGGATTAAAATAATGCACATTGCTTTTCTAAGGTGGTAGTCCACACTTAGAAACGAGTGAGATTATCATTTTGAATACATGAGATGAATTTGGATAGTGGTTGTTCTTTACTCATAATAAAAAATAATTTATAATTCTGATAATTAAGTCAGTATTTTATAATTTTAATCAATTATTTAAAGTTTTTATAATAATAAACAATTCATAAACACTCGTTTACAAGTTATTACTCATAATTGAGAAACCTATTTTGGATTGCACCTTTAAAATTGAAAGGATGGTATTTAAGAATGAAAAAAATATCTATAATTTGGGGGAATAATGGAAGTATGGTATTATTGTGGGGATTTTCTAATATCTAAGGCACAAAATTTACAAGGAAATGATAAGATGAGGTTTGTTTTTATATTTTAAGGGATGGGAACTATTTTAATTACATAGAGTAATCATTTAAAATATTTTTATTTACATTATTGAATCGATATAAAATTATAGAATTTGAATATAATGTTATTATGATTACATATAAAATCATAAAATTAATGTCAGAATATTTTTTGTTATTTTTGCATCATTTAATCTTTGTTTTAGCCATCTGTTTACCCTTCTAACAATTATTGTGATTTCGATGTCTGTTACTCATTAGAGTGAATGAATGTCATAATAAAACGTGTTTTGACCCATAAATAGACCATGAATTATATTTTACTGAATATCTGATGCCCTTGTTCAATTATAGTATTTTTATTAATATTTTATTAGTTAATAAATATTTTAACAAGGTCCCAAAATGATATTTATATAAAAAATATCAATATTTATTTATAATTTAATAAACCAATAGAACCTGTTCTGGTTTAGATATCATTTTAAACAATTTTTTGTATTTTTTAGTATATTTTAACCTTGTCTTTGGTATATATATTTTCATTATTAACGGTTTATCATTTTAAATTTATGTTTATTACTATCTCATAAAATGAAAAAGTATTTTGTTTGACCATTTTTCCTTCAATTTTGTAATCAATAATTAGTATGGTTACTATTTGGAATGAGTAAATTATAGGAGACATATATAACAAAAATGGACCACATGATTCTAAATATAGAATATATTCTTCAATATTCAATATCAATAACTGTATGAAAATAGTTTTAGATAAAATCATAAAAAATAATGAAAACAAAATTTTTTTCCTCAAATAAATTCTTTTAATTATAAAATGTTCCACAAACAGTACAACAATAAAATTGAAAAAATAATTAACAATTTATATATTCATAATTTAATATAAGTATTATTATTTGATATAATTTTTTAATAAACTGGAACATAGTTTATTATTGAAGAAAGTGTAGCATTTTAACAGAAATCAATATTTTTAACACCTCACCAGAATATCAATAATTCTAGAAAAATATATAAAATTTAATATTAGATGATATTTATATGATTATTTGATGAAATAAATTATTGAAATTATTATTATTATTTCTATAAATTATTTATAATATTCATGAATATAAAATAATAAAAACCAATTGTGAAAAAAACATATTTCGATGATTAAAGAAACCATAATAAAAATTCAATTCATATTTTATATGAATTTATAATTTTTTAATTTATTTGAACACTTATATATATTTTATAATTCTGTTTTTTATTCATACCTTCAAATTCAATGACTATTTTTATGACATTCATATAATAAAAATATTTCGTGTTTAATTAAATCATAATGTTCTATGTATTATATGATATTAAAAACATTTTTTTTAATATTGAGTTGTTAAAATAGATGGGGAATCCATCTGACCAAAATATAATTTTAATGTTTTCATGCCTATTTTTCTTCTATGTTTCCTCAAAATGAATTGAAGTTATCACACTAAATGATCACAGTGATCTTGGTTTTAATCTCCATCAAAAAATATTTTCATAGAGTCTTGAATATTTATCCAAATAAATAATTCATAATAAGACATGGGAGATGATAATTGGAAAATATATGTTCATTTAAAAAAAATTTATCATGATGGATGAATCGATGAAGGAGGTGAATCTATTTGATCACATATTGTTTAATAATATGACAATCATGACTGGATGGAGTTAATTTGATTCTCACTGAAGAAAATGTTATATGTTTTTGTGATAAATCAGGGAATTTTGTAGTTTATTAGTCAATAATATATATATTATTAAATACTAATATAGGATGATTCTCATACATGTATCAACGATTTGAATCCTATGTCAGATGTATGTAACTCCTCAAAAACAAGATTCTATATGATATTGATAACCATTCATTAGTGGTTTAATGTGATACTGAGTATTTCTATAACCAAATTTAAGATTTTATGAATAAAATTTCATATATAAATGAAATTGGTAAAATATTTATTTGGGACAATGTGTTGGTTTAGTGTATTTTGGATATTTTATTCTATTTTAGGTGCAATCTGATGATGATTGGTGGAAATACAATTTCTAATTAATCTACAATCACATTTTTTTGTGGATGAATATTTTTTATCAATAAAATTATTGAGGTTTATATGTGAATGTCTCATGTTGTGATTCATCTCTGGTTCAAGAATTATTTTTCAAAAAGTAACTATCATGTTGACACGAAGTTTGAGGTAAAATTTTTTATGTTATATAATCATGAAATAAAATGCATATGAGGATTTCTATAGGTTCCATGATTACCAAGTGATTTTTTTTATAATACGAAGGGTAATATGTGTTTTTTAAGAAATATTACATAATAAAATGATTTTATCAAAGGATGAATAAGCCAGATGTTTTACTAACTAAGAGGCTAAAATAAATTGATCCCATTCTGATGATAGAAAAATGAAATATTTCCTTATGAATGTGGATTTTAAATAAAATGGGCCATGAAGGTTAACAACTTATAAATTTTTTGAATATTCTTGGGATAGATACTAATGATTTAATTTAATGTGAATATCATCCCTGTTCCATCAATACAATTCCATTGAATGTTTTTTATGGGAAAATCTCATTCAGTTAGATGTTCAATTTCAATCATGTGAAGTTGTTCTTAGCAATATAGGATTACATATATATGATACTCATATGATGAATAATGTTAAATATGGTCACAAAAACTATTATTATGATATAACACACAAAATATATATTTAAATTTGGATCTAAAAGAGGGGGGACATGTATGATTGATCTGTCAAGTCCACAATAAGAGTAATTTTTTTTAAAACTGATACTTGATTATTGACTGATATTGATTCATTTGTGAATAAAATGAGAGACCAATGGTATAATGTTAATGTTGAGGGCAAAGACAAATTATTTAGAAAAAACATGAATACTAATTTCTATCATATTTTCTCCCTCTTGAAATCCATTTCATTTTTTTCATGTGATTAACATAAAGTAATAATGTTTTTTGGTAAAAATTCATCTTCGGGGATTAAATTTTTTGGTACATTCCTACATGTATCTGTAATATTTTTGGAAAATTGAATTAAACCACTCATAAATAAATTTTATGGCACCAAAATATTTTAGTGATATTGATTAGATTTCAATATTTTTCAAGACATTATGTTGTTAGATCAATATTTGAAATTGAGTGTTACATGATTCATCCTTGTGAAGATTAAACCTTTAGAGAAGGATATTATCCTAATAATTTCTTTAATTTAAATTTAATTATTAATCTTTAAAATAATAAAATTAGATTAGAAAAGTAATTTTATATTTCTCTTACATTTCCTCATTTTTTGGTATTAGTGCTACTAATATTTTCTAAATTTCATTATTGTCTCATAAACACCAAATTAACATATATCAATGTTTATATTTATTAAATTATAATTCTATTAAAAAATAATAAAACATGTTTTATATTTGTGTTTTCATTAAAATATTATAATTTATTGCTCACCACATTCCCCTATGTATGACTATCTTATCCATATTTATTGTGTGTAGTTTGAGATATAAATAAAAATATTTTGATAGCGGTTACAATTATAACATTCAAATTTTCGCATTGTATCTAGGGGTTGACATTGATATTGTTGGGATTATTTTTAAAAAAAATATAAATAATCTAATATTGAGACTTATTCTTGTTCTCTATTGGAAACTTTTCTATATATCATGTGTTCATTGTCATTAAATTAATTATTAACATATAATAACATGATGGATGTAGTCATTTCAATAAAATTATCTGTTTGAAAATTTTGTCTATCATCAAAATAATTCAAGGTAGTGTGCCTATAATCAAACATTATATTCTAATTACATTGAACAATGTAATGATTACATTAAAGAAGAAATTATGTTCTTAACAAATCATTAACATTTTATAATAAAATTAGAATCTTTGTTGGGTCAAAATCATAAATATTGATTTAAAAGTTTTCAATAAATATATTGAGAACATCACAAGTTAATGATCATATTATTAGAGTAAAAAACATTTTATGTAAGAATATGAAGTTGAATAAAATTACAATGAAAACATTTTATGTGTACTGAAATTTATATTATATTTTAATTTATGGTTGAAATTATAATAGAACAGAAAACTAATTTATTGAATATGAATCTAATGAGTAGAAAATGTATGACATTACCATCATACATAATGATATTAACAAATTGAATATATATATATATGTGTAGTATTTAAAGGAAATGAGTAAGGGGATTTTCAGAATCAAAAAAGAAATAGAGGAGGAATATGCCATTATTACATGAACCAAAAAATTTAAATTAAATTTCATTATAGTAAATGTGAGAAGGAGATATTCGGGTTTGAGGAAAATAAATGAAATGAGGTTTTAATCTCAAAAAATACATTTATTATTAGATTTAAATTTAAAAAATCGAGGGTAAACAACGAATTGTTGTTTTTTGGGATGATTATAATAAATAAGAAGCCAAAGAATCCAAAAACAATTAACTATTCATATTGGGGTTCATCTTTATTTTAAGGGTGTGAAACAGAAAATAATTGAAGGGGTTGATGATGAAAATATTGAAGGAATGATATTTGATAAAAAAATGGGATGTTTATTTTTTATTCAATAGTTCATTCAATAATTATTATTCTAATGGTTGGTCTAATGAAATGTAAGAATGTGTTTAAAAACATGGTGAAAATAGTTTGAATCTATAATTTCATAAATTATTTTTCATGGAAATTAATTATACATTAAGCTCCATGATATTGATTTATCATGTTGTATTTGTTATTGATTTGAGGAATAGATTATACAATGATAATATGATTGAAAATATGTGAGTATGTTGTTAGGTAAAGGAATACATACCTATTTAAAATGACAGTTTAATGATTTATTTTCATCATATGCGGTGTTTTTTGACGCATATCATGGTTTAGGGAAATCTATTATTACAGAACAACATAATATAAGATGTTCCTTTTTTATAATGTAATCCTAATATTATTTGGGTGATGGATATATGTTAAAATATGATATTAGATTATAAGGATAATTACTATTATGTTTTGAATAATCCATAACTAGTTAGAAACCTATTTCGTATCCTATTTATGAATCTTTTGGGTAAACCCCACAATACACCCCTACTCTAGGATCTTTTGTGGCTGAAAATTTGTTTGGATGTTATAATATTAACAACACACCCCATATAGTACCTAGATACCCATTTTCACTTGAATATAATTTCAAAAGTTTCAAATATGAGTTATGGATAGATGTTAATATCCATAATTCTAAGGGTATTTTTGATGATTTATTTTCTATTATTAAACATAAGGATATCATGGTAGCGAATTAATGGTAACATTACCAATATTCTAATAATAAGTGATTTAAAACCAGTTAATGGATGAAATCTTTTTATGTTCCTTTTTCAGAAATATGTGACTTCATTGATAATTTTCTAAAAGTTAAATGGTTTCATTTGATCTTTTTTAAACTATTTATAATGTTGACTATAATTTCAATACAATTGGAAGTCATGATACATACTGAAAACATTTCACATATTCAGAGGAAACACAACGTCTTATTTTTTTTGTTTATTTTATTAATTTTTTTAATAATTATAAAATTATTTTAATATGTGATACATCATCTTACTTGTATTTTAAATTCTTCCAAAAATTAATTTTTGTACATTATTTCATTGAGGTATGAATTTTTAATCCCTCTCACTCTAACTGTTACTATTCTCTTATTGTTAATTTCCAATAATTATGGTATTAATTTTTATTCATTCTTTTCAATCAAGGTTATTTTTATTGGGAGAAAATGTTGAAAATTAAATGTTAGTTAGGTAATAGTTAGTTCAAGCATTAAAAAGTTATTATTACAACTATAATGGTGGTAACATTGTATTTTTTATCATTCAACCATAATAATTTTAATAATGGATTAAATTGATTCATAATTCACTACCAGATAATTTTCATTATAATATTCTATTGATTGTAGATTTTATGCGGTGGGAATAACCTCCAACATCTAAATAATATTAAAATCTAAAATAAATGCTTATTTCATTCTTGAATGTTTTATGTATATCAAATAATTTTAAAATACCATACATTTTTTCCATAAACCATATGATAACTAAATTATATCATCAATAATTTGATTTGAGAATGTTTTTGTTCATGTTGGGATTTATATTAGTGTTTTAGATCTTTCAATTTAGGAATGTCAATTAATATTATATTTTGTAAAAATACATTATTATTTTTTGGAATATTCTATTTGAATTTTATTTTAGTATTTGAAAATACCACTATCCTACTAAAATGAAAATATATTTCTAAAAATTAATAATTGTATTAATTCACCTTTATATTCAAAAATTATTATATTTTTTATTTTAATGTTTGTGGGATGGGACCAAATCGAGATAAACAATAATTCATTGCGAACCAATAAAAAACAACATAGAATTTTTAATTATTTTTTAATCATTAATTATGAATTTTTTTTTAAATTTTCCGATATTGTTATGGTTGTGGGGCCACATTGAGGAGATGAATCATGTTTATCTTACGAATTTAATTTGGAAAATAATTTTTCATTTCATATTGAAAAAATTTTATTCTGATAAATAAATGAAGAAATTTATACAATAATCATAGAATATGAACTGTTTAATTTAAATTTAACTCATAAGATATGAATCATAATGTTTTATGAAATGAAAATCCTAATCCGAGATTAAATTTAAAATATTTATTACTATAACTAGTTAGAGGTTTAATTATTAATTAACGTATTTGTTATTCATAAACATCCATTTGGTATCATATAATTATTAATGAAATCTATTTATGTGAGACAAAATTCCCACAGGTAAATAGATATTTGGATGATTGGTTGTTTAAAAAATTAGGTTTTTTATTCTATTTTATCTTTTCAATTTTTTTTAAAATATTAAAAACAATAACAGAATGTCTATTTAATTTTTATTGGGAATTAACACATTATACATGAGAGAATCCATGAGATGAAATATATTTCAATGTCAATTCATTAGGTAATTATAGTATTCCAAAAGGGAATTCAATTTATATCATTTAATATATAATAAGTGGTTAGGTGATGAAAGAACCCATCATATGTGTTGTGTAATCTGATATGGATTTTATTTCATGCCTTTTTAACTTTATTTTATTTTATTGTACTTTTATTGTCAAAAATATATTTTTATTTAATAATTTAAAATTCCTTTTTATTTGATTTCAAATAATTTAATAATTCAGATTTATGTTATAATTAATCTTAATTTACTAAATTATAGTTTTTTGGTTAGTTTATTATGTCATTATAAATTTATGAATTCCTTTGTTATTATTAATTTCTATATTCTGAAATCATATAATATAAGACATTTAATATTCGTTTTATTTTTTGTTTTTTAAATGAATAATTTTATGTGTTCTAATTTATTTTTTATGTTTATATAAATTTATTCTTTATTTTTGTTGTATTTATTTGATATTCATTTAGCTATATTCTATCGTTAATTTTATTTATTATTTTTGGAGTTTTTTTAAATATTTATCTTAATTTAGTATTTGTTATGATTAAATTTTCAAGTGAAACATCCAAGTGACTTCTAGAATAACATTATTTTATATTCATCACCGAATAATGTTTCCTTGGTTATTTATGTTACCATACATTATGTGATATGGCCACATTAAGTGGCTACAATAAGCAGACATCCAACTTACTGTATGTCACTTAATTTTCAACATGATGAAGTATATATGGTCACTTAATTAAAAAAACCTAGATTTTCAATATAGTCTTATTGATGTTATTGAAGCATCAACTATCATTTAAGTGAACGTTTGTGGGGACTCCATTCTTCAATATGATCATATTAAACTGATAATTCTTTTTTTCTTCCAAGATTATATGAAATTATTTGAACATACCACACCAATTAAATAATAAAAATAATGGTTTTCGTCCACAATTAAAAATAATATTATAATGGATTGACGGTTGATCAAATCTGAGAATTCTAACAATGATTCTGATGTTTGAAAGTTAATTTATTCTAAAGATAGATAATTTTTTTCACCATGATCAATATCCATTTGAATGGAAGGAATGTATATTATCCCAATTTTTTAGGAAGACACCAACCATGGCCATCTGAATGTAATCAAATTTATACTGAAGAATATGTTATATGTGTATAGGATGGATGATGTTTAGAAGACTAAAATTTGGAGGTTATGATCTACATATTTTTTATTATTCTATTTTATCTCTTGAATGAGTTCATGACGATTCCTAATTTAAGATAATATTCTTAAAATGGATTATCAATGATCTGGATGAACACATATATGAGGTTTAATGAATGAACATAAAAATATATATTATTGAATTTGAAATGGACAAAAAAGATTTAATCTATAACTAACTTTTGTGAATACTTCTTCAGTTCCATGAAAATAGTATTTTGTTTAAAAAAACATTGTTCCATGTTTAGGGGTAACCCAATTCCAAGGTATGGAACATTAATTTTCAATTGTTTTAGAAGTGATTTATGATTTTGGTGCATGCATATATTTATATAAAATGATTGAGGTTGGTCTATGTATATCACATGCTATGAGTTTTCATTTGTTAATACATTGATTTGGACACAATATAATACATTTTGAACTGAATTATAAGGTCAATTTTAGCCTAGTTCCATAATGTTTCACCATCATGAATATTTTTTTTATTAGTAATGTGGTTACCTATTCTAGATTCATCATAAGTAGTAGTTAACTAATGTTTGAAATGTTTTTTGATTGATTGAATTGAATTTTTAAGGAGGTATGAGAAAGAATGTATCTATATTGATGGAGCAGGAAAAATATATTGGTTTGATTCTAATGTTAGAGACAAGGAATATTATCATATGAAGAATAATTTTAATGATAAGACGAATATAATGATAAATACTAAGAGATATATGGAATTTATAGGGAAGGATATTTAATATTTAATCACAAAATGATTATCATCCTAGTTCATTATAAATCATTCCAATGAAATGTGCATGTGGGATGGTCACAATCATATAGAATAATTTTAGTTCATTCCATGTGGAGTGGATTATTTAGGGTACTATTTTCTAGGCAGAGTCTTCATATATGTTGACTTGTTCTAAATATTGTGATACTAACTATTCTATTATGTTAGAGAATAAACTATATAATAATATACATATCTGCAATATGGGGACATAAACATTTGATTATTCAACCACGCATCCTTATGACTAAGATGTGTTAATATTGAATCATTATTTCTGGGAGAATCAGATTCTATTAGATATCTTGAGAAGAACATAAACAATGGGAGAAATTACAAGATGATTTGGGTAGAAAATGATTACAACTCATCAGTGCAGAATCACGGCCTCTATATTTTATTTTTCTTTTCGATATATATACATTATTATTGTTACAAGTTTATATTGATATAAAAAAAATTTAAATTAAAAATAACTATAATGAATAAAAAATATTAATTAATTCTTAAATACTATGATATAATATTCTTTAAATAATTTTACAACCATTCATAATTAATTTTATATCGTCATCATCATTCTGAATGATTTAACAATTGAATTATTTTTCAAAAATTATGTTGATGGATAAATATTGTACGTGGAAAGATGAATGATTCTTCCATATTAAGGTTAATCTATTAAATAAATATATATAAATAATCAGTTTTGAGGCAATTGATATTAATTTCACATTATAGGTAAAATTAGTTTTAAAAAACAGTTTAAATTTCCCATTCATATTATCATTATTTTTTCATCCATCTCCCTTGTTTTTTAATTTCATTATTGAATCTCCAGAATAAATAATCATCCATCATATTTTTCATGAATAAAATGGTTTGAAAAAGGAACTTAACTTTTTTTTTTTCATGATATATTGTCATTAAATTCATCCATTAAGTCACTATACCCTTTCATTATGTTAGAACTTATTGAAATTGTCGTAGAATATAATAGGATATAAAAATGATAATTTTATTTCCATGATGACCTCTATTGTTTTAAACCAAGCTATTTATCTATTTTTAGCAATGTATTATGTTTCATAGCATTAAAGTTAAACATTCATGAGCCATATAATTTAATCTTAATTGAATATGGAGTGATCAATCATTAATTGTCCTATAATGTTGAGACTATCTAGATTCTTAACAATAGAAAGAATGTGATATAAAATCATGAAACAAAATTTTTAAATTATTTTTATGAATTATAATATATAAAATGTATCATGGATGAATAATGAATTAATAATGATGAAATACCCTCATTATAATCATTTTTTATGTATAACAAATTTTCAAGGATAATATTATCAAAGCTGAGATTGTCTGAAAAATGGTTCAAATAAGGTATTGTAAAAGGTATTTATTAATGTTTTGTATAAAATGAATAATATATATTTATTTTAATATAATTTTTTATTATTATAAATTTATATTAATCAATGAATTATGATTGAAAACATATGTCTTTGAATAGAAATTAAATTTACTAGAAGTTGATTTATTTTTAATTTTTGGGAAAAAAATATGTTTTAAATACACGTGTTTTTATTGAATACATAAATATGACATAGATAGATAATTGTTTTCATAAAATTTTATTAAATTTTGAAAAAATATGTTCAAATTATTTTTTTCTGATTTTTGGGATTTTATGAAGTGTTTTATTTTTATAATAGATAATCAAAATTATTGATTTTATATGTTCCACAAATTTTATGACCTCATTATGATGAAATAAAGAGTTAAAAATTAATGAAACTACTTATTTGATAAAAAAAAATACATATGGAGAAAAATGGAAAATTTAAAAATATTTAATTAAAATTGGAAACCTATATTTGACATTTTATAACCCAAAATTAATTAAACACTAATAAATAGTATATCTGGTTACTTTCATTTAATTGATTGGTTAGATGAGACTATTTGGTTTTAAATTTATTTAAATGAAATGTAACCCTCCTTTTTAATGATTATACAAAAATATTAATGGGAAACAATTTCATTCAAAAGTAACTGCCCTAAGTGGAAAAAAAATCTAAATTTTAACCTAAAAATCCCATACTCATGTATTCGTACCAATTAATAACCCAATTCATATCCACTCCAAATCCATTGAGCATTAATTTTGACTAATTTATTATCTCAAGAGTCATTCCATGGAGCCAATAAATTTTTAATGTGTTAGTATCAAGCAATTATAGTCTAAAATGTAAGGTAATAGTTCATGACCATATCTATATATTTATTTTGAATATGATTCAATTTAATTTTCACATTCTATGAAAAATTTTAATATGACTCATTATTATAAATTAATTAATATATTTTCAATAAAATATAACCATTCTTTTCGATTAAAATACAATCAATATCAAATATAATGATCATAAATTCCTGAAACCGTACAACAATATAAAATTTTTGTATTATAATTATTGTTTATGTTCTTTAAATGAAATCACTTTTTTGCTTATAGATAAGTGGATGTAGTTTTTTAATCATATTCACCGAAGGTTAATAATCTAGAAAATATATATTTTTTGGATATTTATTAACATGATCTCTATTTTGTGTGTATCTCTCAATCCAAACATTACACCTAGTTTGATACCCATAGAGGATATGATTTGATGAATTGTTCAATATATACTATAATGATTTTTTATTTCGGATTGACATCCATATCACATGGTTGTACAATTTACTACTAATTTATGTTCTACACATCGAAAAGGGTATATTACTTTACATTGTGAATGTCATATAATTTCTAAAATGATCATTGGATATTCAAGATATATAATATTCCATTGAATGTGGAAACAATAAAGTTCCATATATCCATTATTGTTAAATAAAAATCAATTGATTAATTATAATTTCATCGTTTGGATGTACACTCACATCATATGATATATGAATTTGAATTTTTATTTTATTTGTGGGGCCTAGAGTTATATAGATTTCTAGTGCATCAGTAAAACTCAAGAGACATTCTAGTTGGTAATTTTGAATAAACCGTACCCATTTTAGTATGATTTCATGCAACAAGGTCAAGATAATATGTTGATGATGGTTGAAATTATTAATTTCACATCAATCTAACCAATTATTCTTATATATATACATATTTACTATTAGATAATAAATGAATATATAATTTTTTATTAAATATATAATGTTAATTGTATTCTATAAAAAATTGATTGTAATTTGATTACATGTAAATCATAATATTTTAAAATTACTAAAAAAATAAAATTAAATACTAATCAGTTTCTACCTGACTTATGTGTAATAATGTCATATTGAATATCATCCATTGATTATGTCTTAGATGTCAACAGAAATGATGATAAAATTTTAATGACATGATGATATTGATTAATATAACACTACAACTGTAAAATTTTCTATTATTGTACAAATATAATGGTATTGTATGGTGTGAGTACTCATAAAGTTATTATATATGTACTCATAATAGTATGTAACATCAAATATGAGGTATAAAAACACTGCCTATTGTAGGAATTCCTCATGATTTAGGGTCATCAATTATTCTTATATGAAATGATCTGTAATGATCATTATATTTTAATATTATAATTAATGACCATTATGACTCTTACAGAAATATTTATTTTAGGAACTATAAAGATATAGTTTATTTAAGAGTTTTATTTGTTGGGTACATCAGAAGTTATTTTTTGTCAATGAATAATTAATGGAAGGATTTATTGCTTCCATTTTTATGTATTTTTATATATAATACCTCTGATTGTAATAGAACCTTCACATTAAATATTGTGGCTATGGTGTATTGATGTGTTTATTCAAGAGACAGAATTAAAGTTTCATCAACCAGCTAGGATGATGAAATATATGAAAAAACCATGATGAGATACTATTAATTTTTTTTATTACATGGTTATAATTATTATGTAGTCGTCAACATTGAAAATTCATGTTATTAATATTTGGTTCCATAACCAATTGGTGGAGGGTAATCATGTTCTTTGGGCATGCCAGAACAATGACGACAAGAAAAAATTATTGAAGGTCACACTTTGATTTTTCCATTGATCACATTTAAATTTTATATTAATTTAATTATTAGGATAAATCTTATTCTAAAAACTGAGTAATATTGGTATTCCATTTTATCAATAAAAAATATTTATTGGGTAATTAAATAATATATTAATTTTTTTATCCAAGTATTCAATAAATGCATATTATTTTGAACTGAAAATTACTATTTTTAATGATAAATATTAATTTCAAGTTCATTAAAATAATATTTTTTATAAATTATTTTAGAGCACAAACCATAAAATTTAATACTAATAATTTTATTATAATTATGTGAAATTAGGGTTGATTAATATTATAATAATATTTAAGTCATGTTAATCAATTATATAGAATTTATCCTAAACCTTAACTATATAAATAGATGGTTGTGTCTATTTGGTAGGGTTAATTGAGAATTGAGAATTATTTCAAACGATGGATGTCACTATTGATTTCATCATACGACTTTTTATGAATGATAAGATCTCCTTAAATATTAAAGGACCATAGGGAGACAATGAATATTCAAACATGATGACTCGATTGATCATGCAACCACTCAACAATCAATTAGAATCACTTGGAGATTAAAGTGGAAATTATTGATAATTGCACGTGGTATTCTACACTTGGATACTAATAATTCAACAATGTTAAATTAGGAAGGGTTTTTTCTGAAGAGAAACAACATCAATAGTAAAAGTTCCTTTAATAATGTAAACAATTAATTTGAACTAAAAAATTAACTACAATTTTTACCTGTAATGATCCTCTCATAGTTCCGAGTTTTCGTTTTGTCAATATTCACTGGAATTTTTTAAATAGTAATTGTAATCACATGATAGCCAATATTAAAACGTTCATTAAATTTAAAATATGTTATTTATTTATTCCCATTGAGGATATGATATAGTACATGGAACCATACATATATTTTTTCTTTTCATACTATTCATTCCATGTTTATCTATGACAATTTTGACAGTATACTACCACTTTCTGAGTGTCTTACATCACTGAATAATGTTTTTTTTATATTTACCCTTGAAATCATGTGGATTACTATGGGTGATATATTTATTTACAAGGATATATATTAATATATTAATATATTAATATGTTTTATCTTTATTAATATATTTAATATAATATTCATTTAAATACCAAGATGCTTAATACTATAAAAATATTAGATCTTATAATCACCGTATGTTTAATTAATGTTATTTAATAACAACTTACATAATAATTCTTTAGAATAGGTTTTAATAATTGGGTGATTAACAATAATATTACATAGTTCTATATTATTTAATTTGTTTACGGGATATTTGGACTTACTTCGATGAGTTTCTTACTATCATGATGAATCAGTTATTTCTATGATATATTTTTGTGGAATCACCATTTATAAAATTATAATTACATAATGAATTTAAGACATTAATTATTTGAATGATAGATTGTACCTTTTTATCCATGATATATATAGTGATAGAATTGGTTATTATATATTATTTGTATTACTCCGATTTATCTATAATTTCATTAGTAGTGGTTGTATATTGTTATGTATAGTTTTGTTCTGTTAGAATATGTAGGGTACTAAATTTTTTGATTGGATTCTATTATTTTCCTGGGATAATTAGGTCTGTTGTTTTGTGGTTGGGTTTCTAGTGGAATGTCGTGATGATGTTTACATAGATCTATGATTATTTTTTAAGATTTCTATGGTGTTTATTGTAATGGGATGAATAGTGGGTATTGTGATGGTTATTTGTTTATATGTTGAAATTTAAATGATTTATAGTTCCATGTAATATAAATATTACTGGTGAATATGGTAATGGGTTTGAAATAAAACTATATCGGTTTTGGGTTTCTACCACATAGTTAATTCGTAGATTCAATGGGTGGAAATTAATAGTAAATAAATGAATGTAATAATAAATTAAATATGGATTATAATATGGTATTTTTATAAATTAATAGTTTTTTATAAAATTGAAAAATGTGGATGTTTGGGGTAGTTGATTTTTTTTGGAATTTTTGGATGAGTTATGTTATATGGATGATATTGGTTACTATTTTATGGGGGTGATGGTGTTTTAGTTGTATATACCAGTGTTAGAGGCATTTATGATAATCCCATCAGTTGGGTTGTGTCTGTAAACTATAAATGATATATTTTCATTGTTATATTGTACTCACAAAGCCAATGATCACTAAAACAAAACATCCATATCTATTAAATAATTTTATAATGAAAAAATTACATATCACAAGTAACATAATAATCATAAAACATATTTTTTTTTGTCTATGAAGGATAGATTCATAAAATTATATTTACAAGTATTTCATAAAAAAATTCCAACTAAATCTCTATATAATAATTCCCTCTACACAAATTACTAGATACAATTCCCTAAGAAATTTAAAAATAATGGAGTAAGTTTAAAGGGTTAGTCTGGTAAATCTTATTGATATGTTAGAAATGGTTAGATCATTATAACATGAACAAAACAATATCATGGGACAATTATTTGATTAAAAATATATTGAAACCATAATCTTTTTACAATAATAAATGTTATAATGGAATATAATGTGACAATTCTATAAAAATATGATGGAATAAGAATACCATAACAAGTAACAATTATCATAATGGATGGTTAATTCCATTTTTATTTAATTTCAAAATGTTTCACAAACATAATCATATTAAATAATAATGTTTTTAGAAGAATCAATCGTTCCCATGAAATAATGTTCGAACAATGCCAATAATTTCACCAATTCATATTGTGATAAAACCCAATCATGCGTAAAGACTATGTTTTTTAAAAATCATAATAACTTCAATTCATCATGTTGTTATAAACAACAGTCATTATTACACTGTAACATCATTATATCATGAGATAAAAAACATTTATTAGTTGAATTAGAGCACTATAAAGGATCCCACTAATAAAATAATAGTAAACTATTCTTATGTCATCAACATGTAATAAATAATATTTTATATCATGAAAAAAATCAATTAAAAAATGAGTCCTATGAAATTATTAAATACATCACATGAAACAAGATTATGATTATGATTATTTGGAAACAAAATTCTATATTATTAAAAAATATCTTTAATGTATATAGCTATTTATAATGAATATTTCACCATAAAATTTATAAATTGTAGGGATAGAGAATAAAATGGATGTTAAGTTGTAAAAAAGATGTTTTATAAATAATTTTGAAAATTATATTTAAATCAGGAAGTTACGATTTATTTTTAAAAAATTATTTTCCATATTGCGATAGTTAGAATTTTCAAAATGAAACAATATAAAACCAATAATGGATCCTTTGTAGGAAATAAAAAAAATTTTAAAAAATTATGTGGAAGATAAAAAAGTGAAAAAGGTGAATTGAATTTTTTTTCATATATATTTAGGTATTTTTTGATGAATACACACATCAATGAAAAACCTAAAAATATCATTTTTAAAATTAATAAAGGGATATATAAATATTATATAATATGATCCATATTTATCTATTAATATATTATATTTAATCATATTTGGAAGGAATATATATTAACATAGAGGGTAATGTGGCATAATATAGAAAGAGAAACTTTATTAACAATGTTATATTTTTAAGATGAATGAAATCAATTATATAATAATTTATAGATGTTAAAATGTAAATTCCATTGGAATATTATGGAAAAAAATGTATCATAATATTTGTTTTGTTCAAAAAAATCATTAATATTCAAGTTGAAGAATAAATTTTATGGGTATACCAAAGGTAGTTGAGTATAAAAAATTGTATCATTTGATTACTACTAGATAAAATGTCCTTTAAAATCAAGTACAATAAAAATAAAAAACATACTCACAAATTTAATAATATTAATATCAAATTGTAGATTATATAGTATTTATTTTAAATAATTCACTATATATATTATTAATTTATAGTTTATTATCATCAAGAGATGTCATTAATTTGGTTTGCTTCATACAATATTGTTACCGTATATGTTGGATCTAACATATTAATACTATGATCATCATACCATTATTATTGAGGATTGTGGAATAATTTTGATACATTTTTTTATTTTCTTCCACTTTTTCTTGATAGATGGACTTGGTATGTTTTGTGATAATGGAATTTTTGATGAACATGATTTGGTTAACTTGGTCATAACAGTGAGTTAATTTTTGATGATAATATTTTTTAACATTATAATGCCATATTCATACCCTAATTTACTATTTAATATCATATATTAAAAATATTTATCTTTCAACAGTCATTCATGATAGATAATAATGGAATCATTCATGTAGGTGATTCAACTGGACCAAATAATAACAGACTCTAACCTATGAGTGAGTATAAATATAAATGTGATTTTTCTTATTAAAATATATTCATTACCAAAATTTTAATTATATTTTTATATTTTTATTAATTTTACTACTTTTATTATAGGAAATTGTGTGGGTAGGACAGAGTAAAAAATATGTTGTATAAAATACACATGTTGAGGGATTCATTATTCCAATAGTGGGATCCATGGAGATGAATGACTTGAGATATGTGGTTATGACTCATGGCTTTCAAACATGGAAAATAGACATAACAGTAAAAATATAATGTTGTATTCAATATTATATAGATGTTATAGAGTGTTTTGGAATGAGTTAGACTATTCTACTATGATAACGGAATGTGTGGACCATTTTATTGTAAACTTCAGCTAGGTGAAGGATGTAGATGAAGTCACATTGGAGTAAAGTGATTTAAGTAACAAAATGACTGTGATTCAATTTTCCATGAAATAAAAAACAAATAAATATATTATTGAAATAATTTTAAAAATTTTAATTATCGAAAATTCAAGCCACATCATGTAACCCCGTTTTACCATGTTATATATTTACCATTGTAATTATTGGTTTGCTAAAATTATAAAATTAACCCTCCTGCTAAATTTTCAAATGATCATTAATTTGTTTGAATCAAATCATTCAATTTCATAATATAATCATAATTATTTTTTAATTAAACCATATAATTCAAAGAAATGTGTATTATAGAGATATATAATATTATGTATTATTAATGTAATTCCATATAAATTTCTATTTAAATGGGGGTTAATATATTTATATATATTATAATTACATTAAAAAAATATTTGAAATATATAAATTGTATTATTTAGATAATGATTAGACAGATGTCTTAAAACAATTCTTTGAAAATTACATTCCATCTTTTACAATGTTAACAAAAATTTACTTTGGTAAATTATTTTTGTATCTAAAAAATTTAAAATTATCACACATTATTATCATCATGAATAAAAATAAAAAATATATTTTATGAAATTGAATTTTAAAAAATAATTTTAATATTAGAAAATAATGAATGATAATATTTTTTTCAGAAAAATAAATATTTTAATCATAAATATAATTTATTCATAATCTATGTAACATTATGATATTTAGGATAATATTAATGTTACAATATAAACTGAATCCCCTCTTAAAGTCATAGATTACATGATCATGCACATGCCCAAAGTGAATTCCAATTTTCCACCGGTTGATGACTAGCACTGGAGAGTCAAAAATAAATAAGATGAAATGATTTTATCCAATAATAAGAAACACCATGGGACATATATAATACACAATAAATAATTTTACGAATAAAAATTTTAAATAAATTCTATGATAGTGGAAATTAATATACTCAATAGTAAGTAAAATCTATATGTTTAATTAAAATAATAATGCATAAACACAAAAGGAAAACCTACAACTATGTGTGACATAGTGGGAAGACTCACACCATATCCTCACCTACTACCCAACTCATCTGACAGAAAACCATGGTACCATAGTGTGGCCCCATTATATTCCCTACTTTGATAGAATTACAACACTCTATACACTACTAAAGGGGTACGTGGTGTGGGATCTAACAGGATTAGTTGGTTCATACCAAAGTTTTCAATATAAATACTCTAAACAATAATTCATTCACGCTAATATTTATTGAAAAAATGATATCATAAAAAATTGATAGTTTTTACATCAAAACTGTCGTAAAAAATAACTGTTTAATTTTTTCATTTTTCTAATGAAATCTGTAAAATTAGTTTCAAATCATCTCATATCCATTTAAAAATATAGATCTATCATATAAACACACTACATACATTACATATAATATCAAATCCATTGAAGTAACAAAAATCAGTGAAAAACAAAAGTATAAGCACATGTAACATCATGTTAGATATTACACTATGTTAGGATAGAATGTATGAGCGTTGATAACATAGAAAATAACTTTCACATATGGAAATTTGACATATGTATCTAGTTAAGGGAGTAATGAAGTACCCCAACAAGTGAACCACAAAATAGTTCTATCAAGTCCCTAGATAAATGATCTTATTGAGTAGTAGAATATACCATGATAATATATTATTATTATTGGTGAGACTTATTATGATACAATCCACCTATGTACCCAAGATGTTCATGGTGCTGCATTTTCCTAATAATTTCATCAAACCAATTCACCAAATTATTTCTTGAATAAAATTTCATAAAACCATTTCCAAATGCTTTGAAAACCAATCCCATTAATGAAAACTATTGAAAAACATATTATATAAAAAACTTCTATACAAACAAAAAAATTAGTAATATCATACAAGTTCATTTAAGTGAAAAATTTTGAAAAAAAGGGCAAATGTAGATCACCAACACACGATAGAGACCAAACCATAGACATAAAGGATAAAATACCAAATTCAAACAATGGTATCCAACAATAAATAAGAAGAAAAAACCATAAAGAATGACCAAGATCCATTACTAAATATGTTCCTTAAGAACACATTCTCGTCATAGAAAAACCAATAATAAAATGAACCCTATAATGAAATCGCACAACACATCTCAACAGAATCACTAAGAATCATTACATTAGGTGAATAGATTAGTTAATGAAATTTAATGGTGGTACTACAATCAATGAAATGAAGAAGATGAATGGATCACTCACCCAGAGAGATAAAATCAATATAAAATTCTGATCAATCATTGGAAGAATCGATCTGGATAATGCATTGGCTCCCAAACTCATCAGAGAAGGGGTCTAGGAAGAGCATTTAGGGATGTAGAATAATGACTAAAAAATATATCTATTACACACTATAAAATACCAGCTTTTGACCCTAATATGGTTTATAATGAGTTTTCACATAATGTAATCCATTGGGATCAAATACAAAAAAACAAGTCACCTTTAAACAAATCATTTAGTATTACAAAAAATTTAACATTTAAATAAAGTGTAATAGGATCACAATGTGTAAAAGGTTTTTAAAATATTCATTATAGAACATACATGTAATTTAATCTCGTTAAAAGAAATCAATTTCTTCTCAATTATATAAAAACTACTAATTATTTAAAAAAACATTAAACAAACTCATGTTTTCTTCAAAACCTGGGAGTCCCTAAAAATCCATTAACATAATTATACCCAGATTCCATTTATTTAAACAAACAAACAACCCAAAAATTTAGGAAATATTTATTATCATGGTTTCTCCACAATTGAGCTTTTCATGATGTGTATAGTTAATGAGGAAAACCAGAAAAGTGAATGGAAATACCTGAAAGAGGGTAACATGATGTTACAAACTCCCAACCCCATGACTTCCCATTATTGGGTTTTCATGTGTATGAATTATTTCTAGTAATGAGGTGAGTCCATTGGTCCATCATCAATTAATTTATCTCCCAAATATCATGCGAATCTGACATTTTGTGTCATGACCCATCCCCTAGGCTCTATGTCATGATTACCCAAATCCCGACATCCATAGGCTAGGGGTTGGTGACTAGAACTGTAACACCCGAGACTTTTATGTGAAATATTTTGTTTTTATGTTATATAAATCATAAAAGGAATCTTTCAATGTACAAAACACTAGATTGTCTTGATTTACACGCAACCGCAGCCTTCCTCGATAGCTTGTTTCGTACGCAATACCGAGTTTCACTAAACAATGATATGCTATTAAAATATTATTAAAACTAGCCGTTATGAATAGTAATAACCACTCTTTGAAATTTTATAAATTTTATTTTTCAAAATGGACTTCATTTTTGGATTCGTAATATCAAAATTAGCCTAGGGTGAAATTTTGGTATTTTTCTGAAAACTTTCAATTTTTGATGAATAGTGAAACCACTAAGTGGTAGTTAAAAACTGAATTTTTCATAAAAATTAATTTTACTGCTTCTGTGAGTGGAATTTAGAAAATCCAAGAGACATGGTTGATGTCAGTAAGTAAAATGTGGTTCAATGGGATGAAAATAATTTTTTGATGAATAGTAACTTTTTACTTTTTTTTATCACGGTTAAAAGTAAATATGGTAATTAAGGGTAAAAATGATATTATTATTACCCTAACACATGTCCTAATTCTATTGGACAAGTGTAATTCGACCAAAAACAACCTTAGGAATAAAATATGACCATTTAGGAAGACTTGGATTAGATTAGGACATTTATTAATAATTTATTTAAAGAAGGGATAAAATAGTTAAAATCAATGGTTAATAAGTAAATCATTTTCAATATTGGGTTATACATAAGATAAATTCGACTATAAATATTCATTAAAAAGATAAAAAGATTTCATACGTAATGGTATTTTATTTATAGTTTTTAGAAATTATATAAATTAATTTATTTATGACACAACGATGATGCCGTAATTATCTTGTTAATGAAATATTGACATAATTGATTTTATAAATACCCAAATAAATGTAATTTGAAACTTTTTATGAATTAAACTAATTTTCTAGGTTAATATGACATGTTAGTATTGATTTAAGTAACACGGTTCGAACTAATCATTCTGTTATGATTTTCACAATAATCAATTACTAAATAGTGTCAAAATTGACATAAAATAGTTTTTAAAACAAATATTATATTATTAATAGTTATTTAATTCCTAAAAATATAAGTATCGACCAAATGACTTAGATAAGGTTATATATATTAATAATAAACTACTTGGGGTTCTTTTGACTTGATATGGTAAGTTAATTAACCTTATAGTTTAAGAAAAAAAAGACATGGTAAAAGTTAAATTATCTAACTTAAAGTTAAATCTAATTGAAAAGGTCAAAATTGATACCTAAACTTGTAAAAATTATATTGGATGAGAGGATTGCGACCCCTAATCACCTTATCTTCGAAAGATATCAATTTGGAGATATTAAAAACCGAATTTGACTTTATAATAAAATAATATTTTTAGTTATTCCAAAGGTGACCCTCTCCTCCCTTATAAAAGGGCACCTCCTCCCCCTCTTCCTCACACCACATTGAGCCTTCATGCTCGGAAAACACCTGATAATTTATCCTCTCCACTTCCCTAGAAACATCCTAGTGGTTCTGGTATTCTTCAAAGACCTATTTTAGTGCCCTAAAAGGAGGTCTCAAAGAAGCACTTCAAAGAAGAGGTAATGTCCATTACCAATTCTTTCATCTTTATTTATTCTTCCACTTCTTCTCCTTTAGTTTTTTCCTTATAAAGTAATAACATCAGTATCAATAATATACTAATATTTTATTATAAGTATGAAACTACCATATTTCACCATCTATTCATCCTACAGAAAAAGAAATCACTGCACGTGTGTACGTACAGAATACCGTCTCCACGCCATGGTGTAATCTATTTTCCACAACCACCTTACTTGGATGGGTATAAAGGTTCAAATAATGACTATATATGACTATTATAAAGTGATATTGATTCTGAAATAGTATTCATACACTCTAATACAACTCCACGATCATAGGAACGATACCATCACTTGTGCATACGTACGGAATACCGTCTCCACAATGTGATGCAACTCGTTCTACATGATCTTCATTTCATAATGATTATATAAATGAATTTAATGAATGAATATGATATATATTACAAAAATACCATTTTGGAAATTAGGTATCTATAACCTAAAGATAAAAATAAGAATTTATTCGACAAAACATGCATAAGAACAAAAAGTAATAAACACCCGAATAACAAGTAGCAATGAAATAATACTAATAATAAGCTAATAATATGACCATAAATGATATCATAACAATAAGTATTATTCTGGAATAAGTCAATAACATTATTTAAATCATTATACAGGAGGTTCAGACACTTACGAAGCAAATCGGACCTAAGGTAAGGGAAATATCACAATCTCATTTTTATCCGAGATTGTTTATACTTTGGTATTTACTGGGGTTTATTTTATCATCCAAATCCATGTTTCCTCAATATGTAATATTTATATCCTTCTAAAATAGTTCATATACAATTTTACCCTTCGGTGAGTTTTTAGTTAAGGATATGAAAGGAATCTTTTGACGTTTTTCGTACGAGGTACTTTTTGACTTTTCCGACAAAAGTACGAGAAGAATGTTTTTTTAACTTATACGGCATAAATGGATTTTTTAAAACATTATTTCCAAGAAGAATCCTTTACAAGTTTTCAAGTTTATTTTTAATCAAGTTCGTTTAGTTTAAAATTGTATGACATGTTATGAAAGGAAAATGTTTTTGAAGTAGAAAGGATATTTTCCTCAAAAATGGAGTTCAAGTGTTTTATCAAAATTATTTTCCATATAAGATAATAAAGGGTTCTGTTTCTATCCCTATTATTAAATTGATTTGATTATGTTGTGATGGAATTATTTTTATGAATTTTTTTATCTTATATGAATTGTTTTATGATGTCTTGATGTTTAAGATTCCCATTTTTATTACATGGGTAGGCAATGATGTATGATTTATGATTTTGTGGCACACATAAGATTAATATCATTATGAGATGGGTAGGACCTACATCTCCCTCCAATGCATTGGGTAAAGATTTTTTATCTCATGAGATAGACATGGCTGGAATGGTAGGTTATACCGGTTCAATGAAACAGGACTGAAACAAGGAGTGAACTCGGTTCAGAAATGGACTTTGTCCACTAAGATAGTCTTGGAAATGAGTCTTGAATAACAAGAAATGATTATCTATGATTATGTGTGTATGCCACAAAGTTTCATGTTTTATGTTATGATTATTGGGATTACATTTCACTACTATGATTTATCCAATGTTATGATATTATGATCTCTTTTTCATGTTAAGATTTCCAAAATGTTATGTTCTTATGAATATGATGTGATTGATATTTCTTTTGTTTACCCTTACTGAGCATCTGAGCTCACCCTTTTGTATGTTTTCTTTCCCCAGGTCAGGAATAAGGTTATTAAGTAAGATATGCCAAAAAGGACTATAGATATGATGAAATATATGGGAGATAGTATAGACGCTTTATGAACCAGTTGTTTATGTTTCCAAGTTTCTAAAGACACTATACCTATACGGTCCTTTCATGGTTATGTTAAATGTTGTAATAAGTATGCTTCAATTCTGATGTAATAACAATTTATGTAAAGTATGGGTCATTATAGTTGGTATCAGAGGAAAGGTATAGTCCACCTTTGGAAACTATTATGTGAAAGCCTTAGCAAGAACCCTAAGGATAATTCTAAGCATAGAACACTATCTGAGTGTTTTAGAAATGTCGATGAATAACCTAGGATAAGACCTTAAGTGTTAAATTTTAATCTTGATTATGTGGTTTTCCTATTATAATTAATGTTGCTCACACTATTCTTCTTGGTTTTAGTCAATGGCTGGAACCTGAAGGAACCTTGTTAATGTGGAATGCGACGGGCAATGAAATGATTGTCCCCCTATGCAACCAAACGTTATGGGAGCTAGAATGCAAAATCTTGTAGCCATGCTCACACAACTTTCTCAAGCTATGAATCATGTAGGACTTCCAAATGAGCAAAGGAAGGAGCAACATTCTGTTGAATCCTTCATGAGACAGCGTCCACCTTCATTCAGCGGGTCTACGGATCCATTAGTTGCTGAACAATGGATTAGTACTACAGAAAAGATATTTTCAGTTCTTCAATGTTCTGAGCATGATAAAGTCATCTTAGCAGTGTATCATTTGGAAGGTGATGCTGATCAATGGTGGAATCTTATTAAGAATACGAGGCAAAGGGATGAAATTGGGTCCATGTAATGGGACGAGTTCAAGAACTTATTTTTCAATAAGTACATGCCTTGTATTCTACGAACAAAGATGGATAAAGTGTTTCTTGAACTGAAGCAAAAGGATGATGAATATGTTGGTGCCTATGAAGCAAATTTTTCAAGACATGAAAGGTACGCTTCTGGTATTATTATCCAACCTGAGAGTAAGATCGATCGATTCTTTAGTGGCTTAAAATCAAGTCCTCGAAGGGCGTTAGCCATAAGGGACTTCAATAGCTATGAGGAAATCGTTCAATGTGATCTCAAAGTTGAGATGGAGAATGGAGTAACCCATCAGTCATATGGGTTTTATAAGAAGAGGAAAATGGAATTTCAAAAGAAAATATAAAGAGCACACTGAAAAGAATATGAGCTTTCCATTATGCTCAAAGTGTGGAAAAAAAGATGGAGGGAGTTGTCTTAAAGGGACAATTAAATGTTTCTAATGTGGAAAGGAAGGTCATCGGGCATTTGAATGCCGCGATGATGGGAAGAAGATGTCTAATGATGCAAAAAAGGAAGGGATACACATAATGAACCTACTACACTTCATTGTTTCAAGTGCAAGGAGATCGGACATTATGCCAATAAATGCCCTAATCCAAGGGTTGATGATGATGGTCGATGTCAACAAACTCTTACGGCTAAAGACAAAGGAATGTCACATGCAATTTCTATCAGCGATGTGGAGTACGATAACGATGTGGTGAAAGGTACACTTACCATCCACTCTAAAGTTGAAAATGTTTTATTTGATTCTTGATCCACCCAATCCTTTATTTCTGAAGAATTTTCTAAGGATATCACTGTATTACCTCAACAATTTGATGTTGAGTTAGCTGTGACAACCCCTAATGGCACAATAGTCACATAAAAAGTTTATAATTCTTCCCTGATTGAAGTTTGTGGGAATGTGCTTCCTGCAAATCTTGTGATCCTTCCTATAGTGGAATTTGATTTGAATCTTGGCATGGATTGGATTTCTTTATATGGAGCTCATATCAATTGCCAAAGAAGGGAAGTCACATTTCATATTCCAGATCAATCTATGATCATCTATCAATGCAAGGATGAACATAACCTTCCAGTGGAAATTCCTTCTACCTTATGGGTCTTGATTCCACTAAATGAACGTTATTTATCTCAAATGGTTGGTGAGAAACTCAAAATTAAGAATATACCCATTGTACGGGAGTTTGATGATGTCTTTATGGAGGAATTACCGGGTCTTCCACCAAATCATGAAGTTGAGTTTTCAATAGAACTCATTCCGGGTGCTTTGCCTATTTCAAAGACACCTTATAGAATGTCCCCAATTGAGTTGCAAAAATCGAAGAAGAAACTCCTAGATAATCTTGATACGGGGTTCATACACCCTAGTGCATCACCTTGGGGAGCACCTGTTCTGTTTGTTAAGAAGAAAGAAGGATCAATGAGACTCTGCATTGATTATCGAGAACTTAACAATCTCACTATCAAGAACAAATATCCGCTCCCACGCATTGATGACTTATTTGACCAACTACGTGGAGCCCAATACTTTTCCAAGATTGATCATCTTTCAGGGTATCATCAATTAAGGGTAAAAAGGGAGGATATACCAAAGACGGCTTTCCGTACAAGGTATGGACACTATGAATTTATAGTGATGCCATTTGGTCTTACTAATGCCCCTACTATCTTCATGGATCTGATGAGTAGAGTCATTAGAGACTATCATGATCAATTTATGGTAGGCTTTATAGACGATATTCTTGTCTATTCAAAGAGAAAGGAAGAACATGAAGATCACTTGAGAATTATATTGAAGACCCTGAGAAAGGAGAGGCATTATTCAAAATTTACCAAGTGTGAATTTTGGCTTCAAAAAGTTTCATTTTTGGGTCACATTATCTCAAAAGAGGGGATATTTGTGGATCCAGCAAAAATAGAGGTTATCAAAAGATGGTCGAGACCAAAAACAGTAACTAAGATCCGAAGTTTTCTTTGTTTGGATGGATATTATCGACGTTTTGTGAAAGATTTTTCATGATTATCTAATCCACTCACCAAGTTGAATCGGAAAGGAGTTAAGTTTGTCTGGACGGAGGAATGTGAAGAAAATTTCAAGGAGTTGAAAAGAAGGTTATCCAGTGCACCTGTGCTCACATTGCCTTGTAGTGGAGAAAGGTTTGTGATCTACAGTGATCAATCCAAGAAAGGATTGGGGTTTGTTCTTATGCAAAATGATATTGTGACAGCTTATGCCTCACGATAGTTGAAAATACCTGAGTAAAATTACCCAACTCATGATTTGGAGTTAGCTGCGGTAATCTTTACATTAAAGATTTTGAGGCATTATCTTTATGGTGAAAGATGGGATATTTATACTGATCATAAAAGTTTAATGTATATTTTCACACAAAAGGAGCTGAATATGCGCCAAAGAAGACGGTTGGAGATGATTAAGGATTACCACTGCTCAATTCATTAGCACCCTGGGAAAGCAGACTTGGTGGCAGATGCATTAAGTCGACAAGACCATGCTAGTTTATCCATGATGAGGATCACAAAAGATCCAATATTTATGGATTTACAAAGGATGGATCTTGGAATTATAATAGAAGGGGAAAAATCTATCTTTCTCAACTGAATATTCAACCATCTATACATGTGAAGATTAAAGAGGCACAGAAATAAGATGTCGAGTTACAAAAGAAGGTGAGAAATGTTCCTGAATTCATCCTTGATTGTGATGGGATAATAAAGTTCAGGAATCGGGTTTGTGTTCCTCCCATCCCGGAATTAAAAAGGAGCTGCTGGATGAGGTTCATAGTTCTTCATTCTCTATTCATCCTGGAAGCATGAAGATGTATAGGGGCCTGAAAGAGTACTTCTGGTGGGATGGCATAAAAAGAGATGTTGCTGAATATGTCTCTCGATGCTTGGTTTGTTAGCAAGTTAAAGCTGAGAGACAGAAGTCTAAGGGGATGTAAGAACCATTACCCACACCCAAATGGAAATGGGAAAACATCTCTATGGACTTTGTCATAGGACTTCCTAAATCATCCAAAGGAAATAATGCTATCTGGGTCACAGTTGATCGTCTTACCAAGTCTGCAAACTTCATTGCTATTAGAGATGATTTCTCTCTAGATCATCTTGCCAGGATATATGTGAAGGAAGTTGTAAGATTGCATGGAGTACCACTTTTTATTATATCTGATCGGGATCTGAGATTTACATCGAATTTCTGGCGAAGTCTGCAGCATACTCTAGATACAGAGTTGACTTTCAGCACTGCTTATCATCCTCAAACAGACGGTCAGTCTGAGAGAACAATTCAAACTCTAGAAGATATGTTGATAGCATGATCAATGGATTTCAATGGTGGTTGGGATCAACACCTACATTTGGTGTAATTTTCTTATAATAATAGCTTTCACTACAGTATTCAGATGGCTCCTTATGAAGCTCTCTATGGAAAGAAATGCAGGACTCCAACTTGCTGGGATGAAGTTGTGGAAAGAAAGCTATTAGGACCTGATCTCATTGATGAAATGGCAGAAAATGTCAGATCTATTCAACAACACATAAGAGCATCTTAGAGTCAACAGAAAAGTTTTTCCGACAACCGACGAAAAGACCTAGAGTTTGAAGTGGGTGATAATGTGTTCTTACGAATATCTCCCTGGAAGAGGGTCATGAGATTTGTTAAGAAGGTGAAGTTGAGCCCAAGATATATCGGTCCTTTTGAAATACTGGATTGTGTTGGGAAGGTAGCTTACCAATTTGTGCTTCCACCGAATCTCTCTCAAGTTCACGATGTGTTCCATGTATCTCTCCTGAGAAAGTACATACATGATCCTTCACATGTACTTAGCTCAGAAGTTGTACCGCTGGAGCAAGATCTTTCTTATGAAGAACAGCCGATAGAGATTCTGGATCGTAGCGAAAAAGTCCTACGAAGGAAGACCACTCGATTGGTGAATGTTTTATGGAGGAACCACCAATTAGAAGAAGATAAATGGGAGCTTGAGGATATGATGAGGGAGAGGTATCCTCATCTTTTTATTACAAAGTGATGAATTTCGAGGGCGAAATTCATTTTAAGGGGGGTAGAATGTAACACCCGAGACTTTTATGTGAAATATTTTGTTATTATGTTATATAAATCATCAAAGGAATCTTTCACTACACACAACACTAGCTTGGATTTCTTTACACGCAACTGCAGCCTTCCTTGATAGCTTGCGTCGTACACAATACCGAGTTTCACTAAATAATGATATGCTATTAAAATATTATTAAAACTAGCCGTTATGAATAGTAAGAACCACTTTTTGAAATTTTATAAATTTTATTTTTCAAAATGGACTTCATTTTTGGATTCGGAATATCGAAATTATCCTAGGGTGAAAATTTGGTATTTTTCTGAAAACATTCAATTTTCGATGAATAGTGAAACCACTAAGTGGTAGTTAAAAAACTGAATTTTTCATAAAACTTAATTTTACCGCTTCTGTGAGTGGAATTTCGAAAATCCGAGAGACACGGTTGATGTCAGTATGTAAAATGTGGTACAATGAGATGAAAATAATTTTTTGGTGAATAGTAACTTTTTACTTTTTTTACCACGGTTAAAAGTAAATAGGGTAATTAAGGGTAAAAATGATATTATTACTACCCTAACACATGTACTAATTCTATTGGACAAGTTTAATTCGACCAAAAACAGCCTTAGAAATATAATATGACCATTTAGGCCCACTTGGATTAGATTAGGACATTTATTATTAATTTATTTGAAGAAAGGTTAAAATAGTTATAATCAATGTTTAATAAGAAAATCATTTTTAATATAGGGTAATACATAAAATAAAATTGACTATAAATATTCATTAGAAATAAAAAAAAATCTCATACATAATGGTATTTTATTTATAATTTTTAGATATTAAATAAATTAATTTATTTATGACAAAACGATAATGCAGTAATTATCTTTTTAATGAAATATTGACATAATTGACTTATAAATACCTAAATAAAGGTAATTTGAAAATTCGTATGAATTAAAATAATTTTCTAGGTTAATATGAAATGTTATTATTGATTTAAGTAACTTGTTTCGAACTAATAATTCTGTTATGATTTTCACAAAAATCAATTACTAAATAGTGTCAAAATTGACATAAAATAGTTTTTTTAAAAAAATATTATATTATTAATTGTTATTTTATTCCAAAAAATCTAAGGTTCGGCAAAATGACTTATATAAGGTTATATATATTAATAATAAACAACTTGGGGTTCGTTTGGCTTGATACGGTAAGTTAATTAACCTTATAGTGTAAGAAAACAAGAAGACACAGTAAAAGTTAAATTATCTAACATAAAGTTAAATCTAAATAATAAGGATTAAATTGATACCAAAACTTGTCTAAATTATATTGGATGAGAGTCTTTTGACCCCTACCCACCTTATCTTCGAAATATATCTATTTTGAGCTATTAAAAACCGAATTTGACTTTATAATAAAATAATATTTTTAGTTATTCCAAAGGTGCCCCTCTCCTCCCTTATAAAAGGGAACCTCCTCCCCCTCTTCCTCACACCACTATGAGCCCTCAAGCTCGGCTAACCCCTTCCAATTTCTCCTCTCCACATCCCTAGAAACATCCTAGAGGTTCTGGTCTTCTTCAAAGCCCTATTTTAGTGCCCTAAAAGGAGGTCTCAAAGAAGCACTTCAAAGAAGAGGTAATGTCCATTACCAATTCTTTCATCTTTATTTCTTCTTCCACTTATTCTTATTTTGTTGTTTCATTATGAAGTAATAATATTAGTATCACTCATATACTGATATGTTATTATAAGTATGAAACAACCCTATTTCACCATCTATCCATCCTACGGAAAAAGAAATCACCGCGCGTGCGTACATTCGGAATACCGTCTCCATGTTGTGGTCTAATCTATTTTCCACCACCACCTTACTTGGATGGGTATAATGGTGTAAATAATGACTATATATGACTATAATAAATTGATATTGATTCTGAAATATTATAAATACACTCCAATACAACTCCACGATCATAGGAATGATATCATCACTCGTGCGTACGTACGGAATACCCTCTCCAAGATGTGATGCGACTCGTTCTACATGATCTTCATTTCATAATGATTATATAATTGAATTGAATGAATTAATATAATAAATATTACACTAATACCATTCTGGAAATGAGGTATCTATAACCTAAAGCGAAAAATAAGAATTTATTCGACAAAACACGCATAAGAACAAAAAGTAATAAACACCCAGATAACAAGTAGCAATGAAATAATGTTAATAATAATCAAAGAATATGACCATATATGATATCATAACAGTAATTATTATTTTGGAATAAGTCAATAACATTATTTAAATCATTATACAGGTTGTTTGGACACTTACGACGAAAATCGGACCTAAGGTAAGTGAAATATCACAATCTCATTTATATCCGAGATTGTTTATACATTGGTAGTTACTGGGGTTTATTTTATTATCCACATCCATGTTTCATAAATATGTAATGTTTATATCCTTCTAAAGTAGTTTATATCCAATTTTACCCTTCAGTGAGTTTTTAGTAAAGGATATGAAAGGAATATTTTGTCGTTTTTCATACGAGGTACTTTTTTACTTTTCCGACAAAAGTATGAGAAGAATGTTTTTTAACTTATATGACATAAATGGATTTTTTAAAACATTATTCCAAGAAGAATCCTTTACAAGTTTTCAAGTTTATTTTTAATCAACTTTTTTTAGTTTAAATTTTTATGACATGTTAATAAAGGAAAATGTTTTTGAAGTAGAAAGGATATTTTCCTCAAGAATGTAGTTCAAGTGTTTTATCAAAATTATTTTCCATCTATGATAATAAAGGGTTCTATTTCTATCCCTATTATTAAATTGATTTGATTATGTTGTGATGGAATTATTTTTATGAATTCCTTTATCTCATATGAATTGTTTTATGATGTCACGATGTTTAAGATTCCCATTTTTATTACATGGGTTATGAAATGATGTATGATTTATGATATTGTGGCACACCTAAGAATAGTATCATTATGAGATGGGTGGGACCTATATCTCCCTCCAATGAATTGGGTAAAGATTTTATATCTCATGAGATAGACATGGCTGGAACGGTAGGTTATACCAGTTTAGTGAAACAGGACTGAAATGGGGAGTGAACTCGGTTCAGAAATGGACTTTGTCCACTAAGATAGTCTTGGCAATGAGTCTTGACTAACAAGAAATGATTCCCTATGATTATGTGTGTTTCCCACAAAGTTTCATGTTTTATGTTATGATTATTAGGATTAAATTTCACTACTATGATTTATCCCATGTTATGATATTATGATCTCTTTTGCAGGTTAAGATTTCGAAAATGTTATGTTCTTATGAATATGATGTGATTGATATTTCTTTTGTTTACCCTTACTGAGCATTTGAGCTCACCCTTTTATGTTTTATTTTTCCCAAGGATATAAAGAAAGGTTTTAGGTATTGAAAAAGGAAGATCTTTATGGGAGATATTGAAGATCTTTCACCACAATTAGAAGATTATATTCAGAGTTTCCAAAGACACTAAACTATTACGGTCCTTGTGTGTGTGTTTTGGTTATGTACTAAGTATTCCGAAAATGTAATGTAATTTCCATGTACGTCAAGCTTAGGGTCTCTATAAGAACCAAATGTGTATTCCCAAAACTGGGAAGGCATTGCCTTTATAACCTGTAATCACACACAACTAATCACACAACAAGATATGAACTCAGGTAAACTGAATAGTAAACAGAGTGAGTGCAGTAAGTAAAAGGGGCTAGAATACAATCGTAATAGTAAAGGTACAAGTAAAACTGAAATAAAATACAACCTAAATGCAATATAATTGATGAAAGATAGAGAGAGACAACTACTGATCATCCTCTGAGGTTCCTACCTGAAGGGTAGTTCTAGATCGCCTCCTCAGCAATCCACGTCCACCAGTCTCCTCTGAGAATAGACATGCCGTAAGGTCCACCACCAGGTACCGTCCAGTCCTAGTACTCTCATCCTCATTCAGTGTTGTCCGTCATATGCTCCAAAAACTATAAGGTACGGGGATAGCCCGTGCAGGGGTGAGTATAATGATACTCAGTAGGGATCCTGAGACTCGTAAGGTCTCCAGAAATCTACAAAGGATAAACCACAAATAATGAAGTCAACAGAAAACCCTACCTAGGTATATTCCCATACCTATACTTATGTTATCAAGTATACCCATCTCATTCAAGTGGAAAACAGGGTCCAACCCAATAACCCAAAGCTCAACTATTCCACAAATGAAGGAATACCACGTAGGGAAGTACCACACAGGTACTCCAAACAAAAGAATACAACAAATGAATCACTAAAAAGGAATATACCACATAGGTACGGACTCAGATCAAACCAGGTATAACTTAAGTACAATAGTAGAGCTGATTAGATGTAACTACTGAATCACCTTACTCTGTTAAGAGGTTTTGGTACTGACTCACATAGGATTTCTTATTGCTGACCCATATAGGATAGCTACATGGTGACCACAAAGTATCACTCGGTGTTGACCCATACAGGATCACTAGTTGCTGACCCACACAAGATCACTAGTTGCTGACCCACACAAGATCACTTGGTGCTGACCCACACCGGATCATTATTCATTCTTCACGTCACAGCCAGTTACACGGTTCCTACACTATGATCACTTGTCTCCGGGAGGGTCAGCTCTACAAGCCACTGGTCAATACTCCAAATTCAATGATGTATCACGAGAAATGTATCTCAATGGATCTCCACATCATTGGGGTATCAATGCAATAGATAGTGCATCAATCAGACACCCTGCCTTTCAGTTATTAGCCGTTTTGTCCCAAGGGCCCGGTTGGATTCCTACTCGATCCAACCCGACCATTCCCCAACATTTTCCAAATCTATTTTGGGGTATACCAAAGGGACCATCTCACTTCAAGATTTTTGGCACCATAGACGGTTCATGAAACGGATGCCTGGTGCCAAGGAAATGGCCGAAAGTGCATACGAGAGGTTGAAACTAGTCCAGGTCCGGTCCGACTCAGTCAGAACGACCCAACCTGACCCAGCCATAGGCGAACCATTTAGATTCGACCCAGCTCGACCCGATGGGTCCGACTCAGCCCGTGATGGGCTGCTCGACCAACTCTGGGCGGCTCGGCCCACGCTGGGCGGCATGGCCTGGCAGCCCAACCTTGGTAGCGGCCCACAGGGTGGTGAATGGAGTAGAGGCCACATGGGCCGTGAAGGGCCACGGGGTCCACGAAGGCCGTGACAGCCACGAGGGGCCTCAGGGGCCGCATATGCCACGAGGGGTGTAGAGGACACAAGGCTGCCATAGAGGGCCGCTAGACGTCGAGGACACAGGGCTGCTCGATGGCATGGAGGGCCGCATGACGACGAGGCCGTGTGTGGCGTGGAAGGCCGCAGGGCAGCGCAACGAGGATGTGGGCGGCGATGTACACGAAAGGTGGTCCTCCGTGGCTGGCTGTGTGGAACGACCGTGTACAGTGTCTTTGCCGGTCGTTGGCAGGACCTGTCGCCCACCATTGTCACCTTCATCGTGGCCGATGGTGGTGCCGGTCGTGGTTCTCGAGTTCCACTGATGCCAAATGTCGGCACCAGTCGATATCTCTATCACGATGAACACACAAAAAATGAAGAAGGTCGTAGTGGTCGAGCCATATTTGTTTGTCCCACACCCTCTGAAATATAGCGGTACAAATAGGCTCAACAAAAACCTTGAACCAAGAACGTCAAACTCTACAATTTCATACGAATCGTGGATCGACTCATTTTGGTTTATCTGCGTTCGCCATGATTTCCACAATAAAGGAATTTAATCGAGAAATTTCATGAATTCAATAACAAACCCTACCTCATTTGATTGGTTGAATATTGTCTGCTTTTGAGGTGTTTTGGCATTTGTTGATCCAGCAACAATTCTCCTCCAACAACATCGGTGAGGAGAAGAAAAGATGAAGTCAGTGACGATGACATTTCCTTGATCATTGGTTCGTTCATCGTTGAATATCATTCAATAGAGTTTAGAGAAATGTTCGTCGATGGAGAAGAGTTCTTCATTGGAGTTCATACTTGGATAGATTTTTCACATTCCCCCCCTTCTCTTTCGCCAACCTAAAATCCTCTCAATGGAAGAGGTTCCAAAATATTAAAATATGTTTGTCCAATTTAAAAATTATTTCACAAATTATGTTAGCATAATTAATTAAAGTGTGTTGTCTTAATTAATTAATGGGGAGAGTTGGCATAATTAAATAAGGGTGTTGAGTGTTTTTTCTCCATAATGAGGGGTTCGGGTTGTCCCTAACACTATGATTTGAATTGGGGGTTTTAGTAGCTCGGGTGGTCCCCACAACCAAGAATTCAATTTGGAGAATAAAAATCATGTGGTCCCCACCTCCACAATATTCATATGTGAGAGGTTTTAGTTTAGGTGGTCCCAACCATTGCAACATTCACATGGGATGTTTCAAAAAATAAAATAATATGTATATTTATTTTATTTTATTATTTCAAGGAAAAACCCAAAAATTATCTTTCACCTGCAACCAACTCCCATCGAGGTGAAAGTCTCCTGAAGAGAATAATGGCATGATGAATTCAACAGTTCCCTTGGATTTAAATTCCGAGCACCGGTTCAAAAGTTACTAAAAACCCGCTCGCATGTTTAATGATCGTACCTGAAAAAATGTTCAGAATTTCATTTCGGGCACACCGGGCCTCAGAATCACGCGCTATCATTTTTTGATGTGTCGTAAAATTCCCATATATTAAATAAAATACATGGAAATTTGGGGGTATGTTCTCCCTACCTCAGGGATTTGCCTCCAGGTAATCCACAACTCAATCTAGGTAAACATGTGGGGGGTACTGAGCACGTATTTGAGCCTCCTAATCCCATGTGCTATCCTGGAGGTTCCCATGATGGAAGAGAACATGAACCAGAGGTATCGACCATCCACGATAGACCCTCTCATGTCGATCCACAATCTCTATTAGAACCTCCATAAAATTCTCCTCATCATTGATGTCTAGCTCGCTGTGGTCGTTGATTTCAGAAGGGTCATGCACGTATCTCCTCAGCTAGGATACATGGAAGACTTCATGCTCCCAGTGAAACTTTGGTGGAAGAGCTACGTGGTAAGACACCTATCCAACTCTACCAAGGACCTAAAAGGTCCAATGAACCTCGGAGATAACTTGTTGTCTTGGACGAATTTCCAACAACTTCATCGAGGTGAGACCCATAAAAAGACGTGGTCGCCATCCTCGAACTCCAAAGGTGTCCATATCCGGTTGGCATAAGACTTACACCTACTACTTCCTGTAGAAGACTGGAAGCAAGGATCACCATGAGATCAGCTGGTTTTCCTACCATTCGGAAAAATCTCACCACGGCCTCCAGCCAATCCTCTACCACTTGTGGTTATGTCTCTCCCCTAAACCTGGGTGGCCTCTGGTGCTTGAAATCATGCAATGCACTTAAACGTCATGCACCCTCTTCTACTAGGGCAGGTGGAATTGGTGGCCAAATGGTAAATGCTACAACCAATGCCTCTGCTGGTTCCTCTACTGGAATAGGACCCTGCACCAAGGCCTCATCGCTTAGTGGGATATCAGTGCATACTACTCTCGGAACCCTAACTCACTGTCTGCATAAGGGAAACCTGAAATGAAACATGTGCCCCATGGTCAATAATTATAACTGAGTGAGATGTCTCAAAGAGTTCACAAAGAAGACTCTTGAAAACAAACATGAAATCAATTTTTTTGTGTACTGAGTCAAAAATCAGAAGTCAGGGTACTGGTGTATAGATACGTCGCCTGCCGCACAAACATTGAATATCCTTGCCTGATAACCACACTCACTACACTAAACTCTATTTCCGTTAAAAAGATCAGAGTAATATTTTTATAGTAGAACTGAATCCTATGATATGAAATTATCACGACCCCGTCCCCCAGGGCCCATGCTATGACTACCCCAAGACCGAATTCTATAGGCTAGGGGCTGCCGACTATCACCAAAGGTGTATTCCCAAAAACTAGGAAGACATTGCCTTTATATCCTATAAGACCACACAAATAAGCATAGAGAATGATATGATGTCAAGTAAATTGAATAGTAAATTGAGTGAGCGCAATAAGTAAAAGGGGCCTGAGTAAAGCCCAATAGTAAAGGCACGAGCATAACTAAAATATAATACAACTGAAATGCAATAAAACTGAAGAAAGATAGAGAGATATATCTACTGGTCCTACTTCGAGGTTCCTACCTAAAGGGTAGCAACAGACCTCCCTCTCATCACTCCATGTTTTCCAATATCCTATGAGTACTGACACTCCATATGGTCCACCTCTGGGCACTTTCCAGTCCTACTACTCTCAGCCTCGATCAGCACTGTCCGTCGTCTGCACCAAACACAAAAAGGTGTGGGAATAGCTCGTGAAGGGGTGAGTATAACGATTCTCAATAAGGACCTAGAGACACTCATGGTCTCAAAAAATACCCAAGGATAAACCATAAAGCATGAAGTCAACAAAAAACCCTACTTAAGTATATTCCCATACATATACCTATGTTATCAAGTATACCAATCTCAGTTAAGAGGAAACATAGAGTCCAACCCAAAATCCCAAGGTTCAAATGTTACAAAAAGGAAGTAATACCACGTAGGTAATTAAAACACTGGTACTTCACACATAATAATACCACCAAAGTATTACCACAATGGAATGTACCACACAGTTACTAACTCAGCTCACACAAGGTATAACATAGGTATAGTAATTGACAAGATTGGATATAACTACTGAATCATCTTACACTGTTAAGAGGTTCTGCTGCTGACCCACATATGATCTCTAAGTGATAACCCACACAGGATCACTCAGTGTTGACCCACATAGGATTGATAGGTGCTGACGCACACAGGATCGCTCGTTGTTGACCTACACAGGATCTCTAGGTGCTGACCCACACATGATCGCTCCGGGCTGACCCACACAGGATCGTTATTCATTCTTCATGTCACAGGCAGCTACAGGGTTCTTGCACTATGCTTTCTTGTCTCTGGGAGGATCCAATCCACAAGCCACTGGTCGATTCTCCAACTACCATGAAGTCTCGCAAATAAGTATCTCAAAGGACCTCCACATCATAGGGGTCACAACGCAGTAGATGGTGAGTCAATCAATCTCTTGGTCTGTGGGTTATTAGCCTTTTTGTCCCGAGGACCTGGTTAGATTTGTGATCAATCCAACATGACCATTCCCTAACTTTATCCAAAACTCTGGTGGGGTATACAAAAGGGAACGTCTATCTCCATGGTTCCCGGTACTGAAAACAGTTCTAAAAATGGATTTCTGGTGCCAATGATATGGATGAATATGCATTTGGGGGTCGAAACTTGTCTGATTCTGATCTTACCCGGTCGGACCAACCCGACTCGACTAGGCCTGGGCCGACCTTGTTTGGGTCGACCAGGCCCTACCCGATTGGTCCAGTCCGGCCCGTGGGGTGGCCGAGGCCATAGAGGTTGTGAGGACCGCGAGGGGCCACGGGGGTCGTGAAAGCCGCGAGGGGTGCGGAGGATATGTGGGGGCTGTGGAGGGCCGATGGGCGGTGAGGCTTCAGGAGTGAAGAGGGATTTGTAATGGCGATGTCGTGGGAATCACGGTGAGGCTGCAGGGTGGTGTGGTGAGGATTTGGGGTGGCAGTGGCCACAAGCGGCAATCCTCTGTGGCTGTCCGTGCAGATTGGTTGTGCATCATTTCATCGCCGGCAGCAGGATTGACTGGCCAACCTCTATTGTTGCCTTCGTCATAGCTGACCGTGGTGCCAGATGCGGTTCTTGAGTTCCCCAAGTGCCAACCTCCGACCTTGGTCGCCATCTCCATCATGAGGATCACACAAATAATGAATAATAGAAGAGGGGTCGGGATATGTTTTTTTTGGACGCACATGTAGAGTTAGAGTGGTAGAAAGCAGATCAACAAAAGCCTTGAATCAAGAAAGTAAAACCCTATCATTACATACGAATCATGGATTAACTCATTTTGGATGATCCACATTCGCGATGAATTCCACGAACAAGGAATTTAATCAAGAAATTTCATGAATTCAAAACAACCCCTACCTCGTTTGTATGGTTGATGATTATCCAAGGTTGAGACGGTTTGGTGTTTTTCAATCCTGAAACAAGACTACTCCAACAATGTCGGTGAGGAGAGGAAATGATGAAGTTGGTGATGATGGTGTTTCCTTGATCATTGGTTCATTCGTCATTGAAGATCCTTCGACGGAGCTTGGAGTAAATTTCATTGAAGGAGAAGAGTTCTTCATTGGCGTTCTTCATTGGAGAGATTTCTCCATGTTCTCCCCCTTCTCTTCTTCCAACAAAAAATCCTCTCAAATGAAGAGGATCCAACATAATAAAATATGTTTGAAATTTTTTTAAATGATGACCCAAATTAACTTATATTAATTAATTAAGGAGAGTTGGCTTTATTTATTAAAGGGGAGAGTTGGCATAATTAAATTAGGGAGTTGAGAAGTTATTCTCTATAATGATAGGTTCAGGTGGTCTCCACCACCAAGCTTTGAATTATGGGATTTACTAGATCAGGTGGTCCCCACCACTGAGCATTCGATTGGGAGAATAAAACACATGTGGTCCCCACCTCCATAATATTCACAATTGAGAGGTTTTAGTTCAGGTGGTCCCCACCTTTTCCACATCCACATGGGAGGTTTCAACAAATAAAATAAAATGTATGATTATTTTATTTTATTATTTCCACAAAAAACCCAAAAATTATCTTTCACCCTCAACCCACTACCGTTAAGGTGATAGTCTCCTTAAGCGAATTTCAACAATGTGAGTTCAACAGTGCCCTTAGATTTCAATTCCATGTGCCGGTTAAAAATTTATAAAAAATCCACTCGTATGTTTATAGAATGTACCTGAAAAAAAGTTCTGAAATTATTTACGAGCACAAAAGGACTCAGAATCACATGCCATCAATTTTTTTAGTCTCCTAAAATTACCATATATTAAAATAATCACATGGAAATTCTATGTCTTTAAATTTTGTTCCATAGAACTCTGACCAACATGATACTCTTTCCATGAAAATTATGAACTTGATAGTCAATGATCACTTCTATATGTAGAGTAATATAAACATTTTGATCTAACAAAATATATTCCCAAATTAAAATAAGAGAGGGACAAGGATGGTATTTCTTGGTATGTGATATGTGTTAAATATCATGAATTTCTTTTTAATAATAAAATCGAAAATCAACAAGATGACTGTCCAATACTCACAATTACCTCAAATAGTCGAATATAACTTAGAGTTAAATTTTCCTATATCTCAAGATGATTTAGGCCCAGAAAAGGAGATAATATCAAGAAATAATAGATACCTACAAATACTCTAGGAAATAGAACCATTGATCATTATAAAACATAGTTCGACAGTGCATTGTAAATAAATATCGATGTATATCCAGAATCCTCATAGAATTCTCATGAACCAAACTCTATAACACCAATAATCTTCCCATGAATATTCAAATTCAATTAGTGGTCAACATGGTAAACCATACAATGAATTTAATGTATCCATTATATTTAATGAATGATAATTTTTTTTATAATAATACTCAGAAAATTACCGATACATCTCCCACGATCGACCAAAACCAGTGACAAAATAGTGAAGCATATCCGAAAAAATATGAATACCCTGCTCCATCTGACTATAAATATGGTGATGATAAGATTACATATGGCTTCCTTGATTCCCCATCACCTCTTGGGGTCTCCACTATAACCTAGATGTAAAAATACGATAGTTAACTGAAAAGGTAGAAGGTACCTCATTTATCCTAATAATTACTTGCATATATAGCATACCTAGATCTTCCACATTAATGGTGTATTTGGTCAGAAAAAATGATATGATTTTCTCAACTGATAAAAAACCACATAGATATAATTCATCCCTCATATTGACATTGTTAATCCAAAAACAATGACCTTGTATATGTCATCCCAGTTTCAAAATTACACCAAAATAGTATAGTGCAAACAGAAAGGTTTCAAATGACATGTCCTTTTATATTTGAAGGTGTAATAAGAGGAAATAGAAAAAATGTAACATTTTATACCAAACTACTAAAATCACTATCTTATGACATAATAGTTCTTCATAGCTCATATCTGAATGGATAACATGAACCATGAACATAAAAAATGGAAATACCATCCCATATTCTAGGATAAAAAATGAATTCCTAATGCTGTGAATACCATATGAATATAGAGAGTAACCTAAAATTGTCTGCCCAATGTATATCATTCTCAAATTCCTGAAAATTGATCATATAATGGATGAATTAGAAAAATATACTTCATGAGATGTGATGATAACTGAATCATAGTGAAAACTCCACATGAAAATCATCCTAAGAATCCAGATGATATTGAGATAAAATCTCCACAATGATATACTATTCCTTCGACTAAAAAACTACATATGATGGAACATTCATACTAAGACCATCTAAAACAAAATACCTCTTCCATGGGTTATATGTGATATCAAATAAAATATATTATGTTATTCCACACACTACCTATGTAAAATATTCAAATCATTCAAATCAGATATATTCATCAAACTCTTACAGTTACAATATAATGTGAACATATCCTAAAGAATATAACGTTCTTGATACTTGAATGCATGTATAACTATGGAAGCCAATAAATATAGAGCGGGTTAATTTTTCTATTGAAGTAAAATCTAATGAAATCCATAACATACCACATTATCATAATTCATTACAAGAAAATATAAAATAGTGAATGAAGAACCCTAGAAACAAACATATTAATTAATTTTGTGATGAATGATAAATATAGGATCATATGTGAGAAGTAATTTTCGCTCATCGAAGGAAGAGTAACACTTTTAATCCCATATTAATTTAACCCATTTATGAAAAAGGGTGAATTATTAGTATTTAAAAATCCAAACATTGAGGGTTCTCATGATCATTCGTGGATATCTAATAAATGCAAATATTATATACAAATAGTACGACAAATTTATCAAGTTACTAATAGAATATTAAATTAATCATAACTATAAAACTACAGGATCATTATTATAAATTGAAAACATTTCTAGATATTTGTGAAATATATACTTTCTCAAAAAATAAATATTTGGTATATCATAGTTCTAAACATTGTGTTTATGTAAACATGAATGAAGAAAAATCATTTAAGACTATTTATACCTCCACAAAAATACTAACAGATGATCAATAAGAGGATATTGATTCATTTTTATATCCATTACCTAGTTTAACGTTCTATAGTTAATACATAATCAGAGTGAACCATCAACATTTTTGGAAAATTGCACTACTATTATACGACATGAAACAGTATAGTGAAAAAACCATTCACCAACAGATCATCCAGATAACTCTTCGTATCTTATATATTTTCCGGTGTTATATGATAATAAGGTATCAATATCAGTTAAATCTATAGAATATTTTCAATTGAAAAAATTACCTATATATGAAGAGGATGCTCAGATAAATAATACGGGAAAATTTCATGTAAACAATGAAAATGGTGGTAAGATAAATAGTTGAAAAAATCATCATACACAATATATACTGATGAAAAAAAACTCATCAGCTATGTAAAATAAGTTCCTTAATGAAAAAACCATGTATCAAACCCTCCATGAATCACCCATTATATCCCATTAGTTTTAAGTAATGACACATGTTGATGAAAAAAATAAACAGGACTATGTTGAGAAAAAAAATTGCATCCTGATGATGGAATCAAAATTATCATGATTGAGAATAAATGAAATATACACTAAAACATCATGAGATCAGCTGGTTTCCCTACTATTCGGAAAAATCTCACCACGGCCTCCATCCAATCCTCTGCCACTTGTGGTTATGTCTCTCCCCTAAACCTAGGTGGCCTCTGGTGCTGGAAATCATGCAATGCACTTAAACGTCATGCTCCCTCTTCTACTAGGGTAGGTGGAATTGGCGGCCCAATGGTAAATGCTACCACCAATGCCTCTGCTGGTTCCTCTACTGGAATAGGGCCCTGCACCAAGGCCTCGTCGCTCAGTGGGATATCAGTGCATACTACTCTCGGAACCCTAACTCACTGTCTGCATAGAGGAAACCTGAAAAGAAACATGTTCCCCATGGTCAATAATTATAACTGAGTGAGATGGCTCAAATATTTCACAAAGAAGACTCTTGAAAACAAACATAAAATATGTGTTTTTGTGTACTGAGTCAGAAATCAGAAGTCAGGGTATTGGTGTATAGATACATCGCCAACCGCACAAACACTGAATATCCTTGCCTGATAACCACACTCACTACACTAAACAGTATTTCCGTTAAAAAGATCAGAGTCATATGTTTTATAGTAGAACCGAATCCTATGATATGAAATTATCACGACCCTGTCCCCCAGGGCCCATGCTATGACTACCCCAAGACTGAAATCTACAGGCTAGGGGCTGCAGACTAGCACCAAAGGTGTATTCCCAAAAACTGGGAAGACATTGCCTTTATTACCTATAAGACCACACAACTAAGCATAGAGAAAGATATGATGTCAAGTAAATTGAATAGTAAATAGAGTGAGTGCAATAAGTAAAAGGGGCTCGAATACAAGCCCAATAGTAAAGATACGAGCATAACTAAAATACAATACAACTGAAATGCAATAAAACTGAAGAAAGATAGAGAGATATATCTACTGGTCCTCCTTCGAGGTTCCTACCTGAAGGGTAGCAACATACCTCCCTCTCAGCACTCCAAGTTTTCCTGTGTCCTCTGAGTACCAACACTCCATATGGTCCACCTTCGGGCACTGTCCAGTCCTACTACTCTCAGCCTTGATCAGCACTATCTGTCTTCTGCACCAAACACAAAAAGGTGTGGGCATAGCCCGTGCAGGGGTGAGTATAACGATACTCAATAGGGACCTCGAGACCCTCATGGTCTCAAAAAATACCCAAGGATAAACTATAAAGCATGAAGTCAACAAAAAACCCTACATAGGTATATGCCCATACATATACATCTGTTATCAAGTATACCCATCTCAGTTAAGAGGAAACACAGAGTCCAACCCAAAATCCCAAGGTTCAAATGTTACAAAAAGGAAGGAATACCACGTATGTAATGAACACACTGGTACACCACACATAAGAATACAACCAAAGTTTTACCACAATTGAATGTACCACACAGTTACTGACTCAGCACACACCAGGTATAACATAGGTATAGTAATTGAGAAGATTAGATATAACTACTGAATCATCTTACTTTGTTAGGAGGTTCTGCTGCTGACCCACACATGATCGCTCAGTGCTAACCCACACAGGATCGCTAAGTGTTGACCCACATAGGATCGATAGGTGCTGACGCACACATGATCACTCATTTTTGACCTACACTGGATCTCTAGGTGCTAACCCACACATGATCGCTCAGGGCTGACCCACACAGGATCGTTATTCATTCTCCATGTCACATGCAGCTACAGGGTTCTTGCACTACGCTTTCTTATCTCTTGAAGGATCCACTCCACAAGCCACTAGTCGATGCTCAAACTACCATGAAGTCTCGCAAATATGTATCTCAAAGTACCTCCACATCATATGGGTCTCAACGCAATAGACGGTGCGTCAATCAATCTCTTGGTCTGTGGGTTATTAGCCTTTTTGTCCCGAGGACTTGGTTAGATTTGGGCTCAATCCAACATGACCATTCCCTAACATTATCCAAAACTCTAGTGGGTTATACAAAAGGGAACGTCTATCTCAAAGGTTTCCGGTACTGAAAACTGTTCGAAAAATGGATTTCTGGTGCCAATGATATGGATGAATATGTATTTGGGGGGTTGAAACTTGTCTGATTCTGATCTTACCCGGTCGGACCAACCCGAATCGACCAGGCCTGGGCCAACCTAGTTTGGGTCGACCTGGCCCTACTCGATGGGTCCAGTCTGGCCCGTGGGGCGGCAGAGGCCATAGAGGCTGTGAGGACCGCAAGGGGCCACGAGGGTCGTGAAAGCCGCGAGGGGTGCGGTGGATGTGACGAGGATGTGGAGGGCCAATGGGCGGTGAGGCTGTAGGGCCGTAGAAAGATGTGTGATGGCGAGGCCGTGGGAATCACGGCGAAGCTGCGGGGGGGGGGGGGGTGGTGAGGATTTGGGGTGGCAGTGGCCGCAAGTGGCGATCCTCTGTGGCTGTCCGTGCAGATTGGTTGTGCATCATGTCATCGCCGACAGCCGGCTTGACTGGCCAAACTCTATTGTTGCCTTCTTCATAGCTGACCGTGGTGCCAGATACAGTTCTTGAGATCCCCAGGTGCCAACCCCCGACATTGGTCACCATCTCCATCATGATGATCACACAAATAATGAATAATAGAAGAGGGGTCGGGCCATGTTTTTTTTGCACACACCCTCCAAGTTAGAGTGGTAGAAAGAAGCTCAACAAAAACCTTGAATCAAGAAAGTCAAACTATATCATTACATACGAATCATGGATCAAATCATTTTGGTTGATCAAAATTCACGATTAATTCCACAAACAAGGAATTTAATCAAGAAATTTCATGAATTCAAAACAACCCCTACCTCGTTTGTATGGTTGATGATTATCCAAGGTTGAGACGGTTTGTTGTTTTTCTATCCCGAAACAAGTCTACTCCAACAACGTCGGTGAGGAGAGGAAATGATGAAGTTGGTGATGACAGTGTTTCCTTGATCATTGGTTCATTCGTCATTGAATATCATTTGACGGAGTTTGGAGTAAAGTTCGTTGAAGGAGAAGAGTTCTTCATTGGCGTTCTTCATTTGAGAGATTTCTCCATGTTCTCCCCCTTCTCTTTTTCCAACAAAAAATCCTCTCAAAGGAAGAGGATCCAACATAATAAAATATGTTTGAAATTTTTTTAAATGATGGCCCAAATTAAGTTGTCTTAATTAATTAAGGAGAGTTGGCTTAATTTATTAAAGGGGGGAGTTGGCATAATTAATGTAGGGAGTTGAGAAGTTCTTCTCTATAATGATAGGTTCAGGTGGTCCCCACCACCAAGCTTTGAATTACGATATTTACTAGATCGGGTGGTCCCCACCACTGAGAATTCGATTGGGAGAATAAAACTCATGTGGTCCCCACCTCCACAATATTCACAATTGAGATGTTTTAGTTTAAGTGGTCCCCACCTTCTCTACATCCACATGGGAGGTTTCAACAAATATAACAAAATGTATGATTATTTTATTTTATTATTTCCACAAAAAACCCAAAAATTATCTTTCACCCTGAACCCACTACCGTTAAGGTGAAAGTCTACTTAAGCGAATTTCAACAATGTGAGTTCAATAGTGCCCTCAGATTTCAATTTCATGTACCAGTTAAAAATTTATAAAAAACCCACTCGTATGTTTATTGAATGTACCTGAAAAAAATTTCTGAAATTTTTTCCGAGCACAACAGGACTCAGAATCACGTGCCATCAATTTTTTTAGTCTCCTAAAATTACCATATATTAAAATAATCACATGGAAAGTCTATGTATTTAAATTTTGTTCCATAGAACTCTGAAAAACATGATACTATTTCCATAAAAATTATGAACTTGAGAGTCAATGATCACTTCTATATACAGAGTAATAGAAACATTTTGATCTAACACAATATATTCCAAAATTAAAATAAGAGAGGGATAAGGATGTTATTTCCAAGTATGTGATATGTGTTAAATATCATTAATTTCTTTTTAATAATAAAATCAAAAATCAACAAGACGATTGTCTAATACTCACAATTACCTCAAATAGACGAATATAACATAGAGTTAAATTTTCCTATATCTCAAGATGATTTTGGCCCAAAAAAGGAGATAATATCAAGATAAAATAGACACCTAAAAATACTCTAGAAAATAGAACCATAGATCATTATAAAACATAGTCCGACTGTGCATTGTAAATAAATATCGATGTATATCCAGAATCCTCACAGAATTATCATGAACCAAACTCTATAACACCAATAATATTCCCCTGTATATTCAAATTCAATTGGTGATCAACATGGGAAACCATACAATGAATTGAATGTATCCATTATATTTAATGAAAGATAATTTTTTTATAATAAAACTCATCAAATTACCGATACATCTCCCACGATCGACCAAAACCAGTGACAAAATAGTGAAGCATATCCAAAAAATATGAATACCCTACTCTATCTGACTATAAATCTGGGGATGATAAGAATCCCTATGGCTTCCTTGATTCCCCATCACCTCATGGGGACTCCACTATCACCTAGATGTAAACCGAAGTTAGTTAACTGAAAAGGTATAAGGTACCTCATTTATCCTAATAATTACTTGCATATATAGCTTACCTAGATCATCCACATTAATGGTGTATTTGGTCGGAAAAAAGGATATCATTTTCTCAACTGATAAAAACCCACATAGATATAATTCATCCCTCAGATTGACATTGGTAATCCAAAAACAATGACCTTGTATATGTCATCACACTTTCAAAATTACACCAAAATAGTATAGTGCAAACAGAAAGGTTTCAAATTACATGTCCTTTTATATTTGAAGGTGTAATAATAGGAAACAGAAAAAATGTAACATTTTATACCCAACTACTAAAATCACTATCTTATGACATAATAGTTCTTCATAGCTGATATCTAAATGGATAACATGAACCATGAACATAACAAAATTGAAATAGCATCCCATATTCTAGGATAAAAAATGAATTCCTAATGCTGTGAATACCGTATGAATATAGAGACTAACCTAAAATAGTCTGCCCAATTTATATCATTCTCAAATTCCTCAAAATTGATCATATAATGGATGAATTAAAAAAATATACTACATGAGATGTGATGATAACTGAACCGTAGTCATAACTTCATATGGAAATCATCCTAAGAATCCAGATGATATTGAGATAAAATCTCCACAATGATATACTCTTCCTTTAACTAAAAACTACATATGATGGCACTTTCATACTAAGACCATCTAAAACAAAATACCCCTTCCATGGGGTATATGTGATATCAAAGTAAAATATATTATGTTATTCCACACACTACCTATATAAAATATTCAAATCATTCCAATCAGATATATTCATCAAACTCTTACAGTTACAATATAATGTGAACATATCCTAATGAATATAATGTTCTTGATACTTAAATGCATTTATAACTGTGGAAGCCAATAAATATATAGGGGGTTAATTTTTCTAATGAAGTAAAATCTAATTAAATCCATAACATACCACATTATCATAATTCATTACAAAAAAATCTAAAATAGTGAATGAAGAACCCCAGAAACAAACATATTCATTAATTGTATGATTTATGATAAATATAGGATCATATGTGAGAAGTAATTTCCGCTCATCAAAGGAAGACTAACACTTTTAATCCCATATTAATTTAACCCATTTATTTAAAAGGGTGAATTATTAGTATTTAAAAATCCAAACATTGAGGGTTCCAATGATCATTCGTGGATATCTAATAAATGAAAATATTATATACAAATAGTACAACAAATTTATCATGTTACTAATGGAATATTTAATTAATCATAACTATAAAAATACAGGATCATTATTATAAATTGAAAACATTTCTAGATATTTGTGAAATATATAATTTCTCAAAAAATAAATATTTGGTATATCATATTTATAAACTTTGTGTTTATGTAAACAAGAATGAAGAAAAATCATTTAAAACCATTTATACCTCCACAAAAATACAAACAGATGATCCATAAGAGGATATTTATTCATTTTTATATCCATTACCTAGTTTAAATTTCTATAGTTCATACATAATCAGAGTGAACCATCAACATTTTTGGAAAATTGCACTACTATTATACGACATGAAATAGTATAGTGAAAAAACCATTCACCAACAGATCGTCCAGCTGACTCTTCGTATCTTATATATTTTCTGGTGTTATATTATAATAAGGTAACAATATCAGTTAAATCTATAGAATATTTTCAATTGAAAAAATTACTTACATATGAAGAGGATGCTCTGATAAATCATTAGGGAAAATGTCATGTAAACAATGAAAACGGTGGTAAGATAAATAGTTGAAAAAATCGTCATACACAATATATACTGATGAAAAAAAACTCATCAGCTATGCACAATAAGTTCCTTAATTAAAAAAACATGTATCAAACCCTCCATGAATCACCCATTATATCCCATTAGTTTTAAGTAATGACACATGTTGATGACAAAAATAAACAGGAGTACGTTGAGAAAAAAAATTACATCCTGATGATGGAATCAAAATTATCATGATTGAGAATAAATGAAATATACACTAACATTTTATAACAATTAAATAGTGCATATATGGACACAAATACCCATAATCATTCTTCTTCCCATGAGGTGTAACTAACTTCATAAAAATGTCATGATTTCTATTTGATGTTTATGAATATAAAAAACATTGATAGATATGAATTTTTTTGAATCAAACATATCAAAACATTAATGACCCCTAAGGATGAAATAATGTTGGTACCACTCACTAAAAATGGAACCACATCTACCTCCATTGGTAACTCATTGGATGAGAAAATGTGCTTCACCCTTAAAGCATATAGTTGGAGACCATTAGTATTTGAATCCTTTGATTACACTATAATATCTTATTGATATGACAATCCCTTTCTATATTGAGGCATAGAAATATACTAAATAAAATATTACATAGGACCATAATTTACAAAATTATTTCTTATCTTTAACAGTGAAATTAATGAAATTAATTTCTGTCTAATCCTTCTAAACGTATAGAATGTCATAAGAACACTAAAAATTATAATTGAATGTTCTAATGAGGAATTTTGATGAAAACAATTTCTTCCAACCCTATAATAATACTGAAACTTCATCTTCTTTCCCTATCACACCACTTAAGCCTCTATTTTATGGAATTTAAGGGGTAGAATATCATGTTTTTCCTTCCATTTTCATTTCTTCAATTATATACATTTACACTTTCGCTATATAGAAATAATGCTAGAACATAAATATATATGATTTGATACCCTATCAGAAACCATGTGGTTTATTGTGATATGTTAGATTACCATTCATTATTACCTATAGTGATAAAAATAATCTCACTAAACCAATTGGTGTACGCCAACAAAAATCTCTCTCCTTCCAACAATGAAATGAACACCAAAGGATTCACCATCATAAAAAACTAAATGAAAACATCATGAAAATGTGTGTCTTAAATTCCTTCCAGTCCAATCCCCTCATGTCTGTCATCCAATACCATAGTATCCAACTGACCCTTGATAGGACCATCATGTCTAAAAGCTGCACACATTTCATTAACACACTCAGCTGTATCTAAGAAGGTGAAGATCATATCTATAATTTCAAGAATGTCCTACACCTATTGAAGTTTATTTTTTCCATTAAAATATTATGGATTATTGTACATTACCTATTTTGTTTGATCTCGTAATCCTATTGCTATTGGATGTACACAATATTTATATTATGGACATATGGTGTATTCTGGTCAATAGTACGAACTAGTCACACAATCTCCCGGATAAAAATATGATCCATCGATGGATTCCCTTGAGGATAATCAAATGAACCCTCATGAGGAAAACATATAACACTTATTATATTCATAAATATGTATATTAAATAAATGATATGATTAGTCAATAGAACAATCTCACTTCACACTATAAAACCCTTAATAAAAAACTGAGCTAAATATCATCAACCATTGGACGGAGGTGCACATCCTTGTATGCTATTGAAACATTAGTTTATTCATGGTATGAATTGTCTTGGTAGTCAATGTAATATTTCTATAATGTCTAAAAAATCTTATATATATTTAAAAAATTTACCAAGATAAGGATGCTTGAGAACATACCACCTTTCATACCAAATTGTAATTAACTGACCCAAAACCACTTTCAATCTATTAGTCAATCTGATCTACCACAAACATGAACTTTATTCACAATCCCATCTAGATGGATACATATTCCCAGGTATCATAAAACAACCTAAGGGAATGATTTTACCCAAATGTAGAAACTACATGGAATATATATACAACAAAAACTATAATAGAAATGAAATATATTGTATAATTGAAAAAAATTAGATGGAAAACAAAAAAAATGGGGGTAAAAAAAATCCCCAAATATAGATCTAATAATAAATGTCTACAAGATATGAAAACCAACTAATACATGTTATTGTAGGAAGGACATCCGACCTATCACATATAGCTACCCAAAACTCTGGATAAAAAAGTCGCAACCTCACTAGAGATCATTGAATTTCACTACAATAAAAGACATAAAAATTATTAAGCTCTTATAGAAGGGTAAAAAGGAGTGAGTTAATAGGATCAGTAGGGTCTCACCCATGAGTTCCATATAAATTTCCTAAAATATAATCCATGAATTCCCACCCTTAATGAAAAGTATACATGATGAATATTTAATAGATTGTATATTAAAATCATTGAATCCTAATTTAATATAATGTCCCATTTTTAAATTTTTCAAAATAATTATAGTAAATATGTTTCTAATCATTTCATACCCTTCAATAAAAATAGATATATCTGGTCAAATTAAATCATGAATCACATTTAAGATCAAGATCATGGTTTTAAAAACATTATGAGACATCAGTTGAAGAACATGTAAATTCATTCTAGGGATCAAACTAGTTTAGTATATGTTGAGAACTCTTAATTATCCTAGAAAATCTCATATATTCTATGAAACATAACATATGAATTGATTATATATAGTAGAGGAACAACCACATAAATGAACCACCTAACAATTATAAAAATTCAATAGAACGATGAGACTAAATAGTATCATGAATCCCCATGAATATATATATATATATATATATATATCGAATGATGAATTAACAATACGGGGAAAATCGATTATTGCGACGGGTTATTTTCGAGGGAAATAAATATCGTCACAAAAAATCTGACGAAAAGCATATTTGCGATGAGAATATATTCCCATCGCCAATGGTCTGTTATTTGTGACGGAAATATAGGACCCGTCGCAATAGATATGGCAGGATTTGCGTGCCAAAACACGGGAAGAATATTTGCGACGGTCACCTTTTACCCATCCTAACTACCCTGCGGTGGTAAATACTATTTGCGATGGGTAAATCATCCCGTCGCAAAAAACTTTTGTCGGATGGTGTTATTTGTGATGGGGCATGTGGCCAATACTGGTGGCAGTAAACAAGATTTTGCGACGAGGATATCCACCCGTCGCTAATGTTATGTTGGCAGGAAGCTATTTGCGATGGGCCCATCGCAAAAAAACTTTTAACCGCTAACCAAAATTAATGCGGGTGAAGGTATTTGCGACGATATCCCGTCACAAATAAGACCGTCGCAAATAATCTAACCTATATATACCCCCACCCATTTTTTTCCAAAGCATTCAGATCTCTCTTTCTTTCTCTCTTTAACTTCCAGTTCTAAGTAGAAAATTCCCTTTGGTCTAATTTCATCATACGAGAAGAGGAAAGAAGGTTTTAGAAGGCATTAATTACTTCAAAATATCAAAGGTATTTCTATTATTTTATTTTATAAATTATTTTTATTTGTTAAATTATTTTTAATTGTTAATTTTATTTTTAATTATAAATTTTAATATTTTTAATAGAATGTATAGTAGCTATATAGTATAATTAGATGAAGTGGTTAAACCAAATAATCCTTGTCTGGATATGAACAAGTAGAGGCGGCTCTGGCATAGATGTACCTAGGAGTGAAAACTCTGACATGGTGCTTCGAGCTTGAATTGAGGTAACCCGGTACACGATAACGGGCCTTGCTGCACTCTTGGTTTGCCACTCCTGGGAGATGTTTTGGTAATAATAATTAATATTTATATTTAATTAGAAATAATTAGAAATAGTTAATAATTGTATTTAATTAGAAAAAGTTATATTAAAATAGAAATAATTATCAAATTAATTAGAAATAATTAAAATAATAATCAAATAATTAAGAAATAATTATATTTAATTAGATTTAATTGAAATAATTATCCAATAATTAAGAAATAATTAGATTTATTTAATTAGAAATAATTAGAAATAATTAAAATAATTACCAATAGTAATTATTAGGAAATTATAAATAATTAGGAAATTAGAAATAATTATGAAATTATAATTAATTAGGAAATTAGAAACAATTTGGAAATTAGAAACAATTATGGAATTAAAAACAATTAAAATAATTAAGAAAAAATTAAAATAACTAGGAAACAATTAAAATAATTAGGAAACAATTAAAATAATTAGGAAACAATTAATATAACAAGGACACAATTATAATAATTAGGAAACAATTAAAATAATTAGGAAACAATTAAAATAATTAGTAAACAATTAAAATAATTAGGAAACAATTAAAATAATTAGGAAACAATTAAAAAAAATTAGGAAACAATTAAAATAATTATAATAGGCGTCGTCTGACTCGTAGAGGAGCTTGTGGAGAGGCATCATCTTCTAACTCACAGTATCAGAAGCAGCTGCATGCTCAGAGTGAGCTTATAGAGGATTTGCGTCAGGGGAAGGAGTAGATGTGTCAGCAGCATGATGAGGAGATGCATCAATGGCAGGAGCCGATGCGTCAGTAGCATGATGAGGAGAGACATCAATATGAGGAGCAATATCAGGAGTAGATGGAGTATATGCGTCGTCTGACTTGTAGTTTAGGGATTGAGTTTCCTCCACCACCACCTCTAGGTCCTCCAGATTATCCACCCCCAGTGATTTTTTTACATGGAACAAACATTTTAGTTCTTAGATTATTGTAATATTAACTATTTACAATTCCTCTTTCATATTGGTACGAATATTGCATGATTTAATTTTTTTAAATTTTCTTAATATTTTATTACATATTAATTTTATTTTTAATTTCTATTTATTTTATTAATATTAATTTTAATATATTATATTTGTTGTTAATATTGAAATGTTTTTAAGTTTATAAATTTAATAATATTAAAAATATAAATATTATTTTTTCATAAATATATATGTTTATTTTAATAATAATAAAAATATATTAATTTTTTATATTATTAATATTAGTATTATTATTATATAATAATTTATTATTTATATTCATATTTTTTTATATTAATATTTTATAATTATATTATATATATTTTTTATTCTTAAAATTATAATAATATAATTTATTTATATTATTAATATTAATATTATTATTATATACATATTTGAATAATAAATATATTATATTACATTTTTATATTATTAATATTAGTATTATTATATAATATAATATTATTTATATTCATATTATTATTATTTTATATTAATATTTCATAATTATATTATATATATTTTTAATTATATTATAATAATAAAAAAATTTATATTAGTAATATTATTATTATTATTATATAATATTATACTATTTGTGTTAATTATTTTATTTTATTTATCTTTTGTTAGTATTTGAGACGGGGTGTGCCGTCGGTAAATATTTTTTTTCTGTCCCATTTGCGACGGGAAGAATACCCATCATAATAATTATTGATGCGACAGTCCATCGCAAATACCTACGTCACAAATATTTTTTAAATTTCCCATTTGAGAGGGGTTAGTAACCTATCGCAAATACATTTTTTTATATATAAACGTAAAACAATTTACGACGGGGGAAAAATACCGTCGCAGATACTGTTTTTGCGACGGGACCACCGCAAAAACAACTATTTATGATGCCGTTTTCTGCAACGGGTGATTTGCAACGGAGCCCCGTCACAAAAGGTCTTTTTTGACGGGATCCCCTCGCAAATATTCTGTTTTCCTGTAATGTAATAGCCTAACATATTCAGATTCCATGATTAAATCTTCTTCGGAATCTTATTTCACTCAATATTAATTTATTGATGTTAGTATTTGGATTACTCTAGTGAAAACCATTATAACACCACCCCTTTACATGCCATAATAAATAAGGAATATATGAATGAATCTGAATATTCGATGCTATTAATTCATCTTTATATAAATATATTATAATATATTTATCTAATTTGTATAAAACAATTCAGAAAATATTTTAAAATGATTGTAATTAAATAATTTATCATTTTAATAATTATCTTTATAGTAATGAGATCAATATAAATGGTTATTTACATCTGTCAGTACAGAACCTAATGAATGGAAGAAAACTGTAGTACATCATGGAGGTGGGGACATGACCCCAAAACGTGCCCCTCAGCCCACTCAAACCCTTACCAACACACCAACAAAGGTGGTTCATAAACTTGTATTTGGGTAATGCGGTATAGGTTCAGCCTCAAAAAATTCATGCCATACATCCCCATCAAGGCCCAAGATGGATAAACAAGAGATTAGGATAGTTCCCAACACGGTAGAGGGGCCCATGAGAGGTTATAATGGAATATATTTCATGTTCCCTTGCAAGAGACTCGATCCGAGAACCTTAGGGTCTGGACGCCACCTCTATTAACACACTCACCCATACCATATATTCCCAATGATGGTATTATCCCAAGGATCATATATGCCCAATGTTGATATTTGGTTTTATATAAAGACTTTCATTTTTTATTAAATCCGTTCAACATGTTCATTAAATTTCTCACAATAGATATATTAGATTTCTAATTCCTCTTCACACTTCTCGAGTTGCATTCATCATTTTGATATTAATGGTTTACCACAATGATATTTCAATTATTTTTTAGTATATTTATTCACAATAATATTTATTCTAATAGAAAATTATTAATGTTATTTCATATTTTATTCTCATAATATTTAAATTTCCATTATGAAAGGTAGTATTTCATGATTAGAAAAATCTAATGTGTTTCATTTTACTATATCATTTGAAAAATTCTATACAACAATGTATTTATTTAATGGAAATTTACATAGGGAAATAATGTAGTTTAATACAACCATATTAGGTTATCTTTGGAGATGATGAAAGGATTTTGGATTTTGTTATTTTCCATAAACAACAGGGTTTGTATTGGAATGAAAGACTAATTACTTCCTACTCTCAACTCTTCCATATAAGAATGGATTGGCCTATAGTGAATAAATATAATTATAAATTAGTTTCGTGTGTTAGAAATTTCTTATTAATGAAAATAATATATTAATGACGTATTTATGGGTAATAATAAACCCATAGAATTGTTTTAGGGAATTTATCAATGGATAGTATTTTTTAGATGATGGAATGGTATTGAGAAGTGAAAAATGTAATATGGGCCACCACTCTACATGGAATTCCACAAATCCTGGATACATCCCATGTACAACCTGTTCTGGAGAAAAAAACCATGTTATTTGTGGATCTAAATGATGATTTAGGAACATAATAATGAATTTCCACATGAACTAAAACTCGTATTTTTTGTGGTGATGGTATTTTTCATCCCCCTTGAACAAAATCCTTCTTAGGTCATGGGATCCATTCCGGGATATCTCAAATGAAGGCCCCACAAAAAATGACCACCCATCTTAGTATTTGGTTGCAGAAAACCTCTAAAAAATAATGATAGTGATAAAATGGAAGGGTCATGAAAAATGTCAATATAATTTTCAAATGAAATCCTTCACTAGAATCACCGTAAGGACACTATATAGAAATTAAAATTGGGGAGTCCCTTTATAGTAGGCCTTGACTATTTTATGTGTGAATAGATGGAATAATTCCCCTGTCTAATGACATATTCATTTGAAGTAAATAAATTCTTGATGTGTTTTTGTGTTCTATTCCGCAAGAATCCATTATTTAGAAGACCCTCAAAAAATGATTCCATGAGGAGGAATAATCATTTGTGGAATGAAACATTAATTAATGACCCCAATTTAAGGAATAAGTTTCTTTAAAGATGGTCCCTATACAGTCTCCCCCTTATTGGACTGTCCATAGTGGAGGATCCTTTATGACAGCATTTGTGGAAAACATATTGTGGACACCCTTCATGGATGGACCTTATAAGGACCCTTTTCTTATATAATCCTTAGCGGATTTTCTTCCTTGAATGAATATAAGTGTTCAATTTTTTTTTGGTAATCTCCCTCAAAGAAATCCATTTTATGGAATCCATTCATGGAAAATTATTCACAGATGACCCTTCATGAGTGACCCCTTAACAGACCCCCTTCACAGATGTTACTGCATTAAAAGTGTTATGTGTCCATATCTAGCAACATTAAATGTTCCTAAATTAAATCACAAATAATACCATGAAATGATACATTCCTCATGTAACTCTTAATATCCATTAACCTAACCTCTTTCCCTTGTTGAACCATAATGGGACACTCTTGCGTATTTCCGACACAAGCGATTTATGGGAATCATCCTCATAGTTTTTCATACAACATGATGCAAAAAATAGTATAAAATTCCTAACCACTTTATGATAAACTATATGAATGTCATACTATCCAAATTGTGATTAAATATATGAAACTAATCTATATAAAATAATACTAAATTATTCTCTCATAGTACCCACATCATGATAATATAATGTTCATCCATCATCCAAGTAATATGACATTCAATTTTAGTGTACCCAATGATAAACGAAGGATTCCTCCCATGAAAAAAATTATATTCCTTATAAAAAATCATAATATTACTCATTCCATTATCATGAGATTATATCCAACCATTCATATGGTTATCCTCCTATTATTAATCCCCAACCATTAGGGTATCCCACATAGAGTAAACCCCCAGTGTTTCATGTGGGAGGTGACACACTTACACATCATCACCTCATCAAAAAAATATCAGGACAGGTCACCAAATGTGAATATCCTACATTATTAAATAATAAAAATAGATAGGAACATAAAATTCCCCCTTCTCTCTCCCTTTGTTCTCCAATAACCTTTCACATGTGGAAAAAATGGATTGTGTGATCTCCAAATCTACTAATACATCTTGTTTCAAAAAATGGGCATGACTCGGGTCTTCATAAAGGATAACAATGATCATAAAATCCAAATAATTCTAATTTCTGTTGTAATCCATGAAAATTTATAATCCAATCATATCCACACAATGAGGACTCATATACGGTATAATCCATAAACCCATTCCTATAAGTACCCATGCTTATTACATTTAATAATATTTCATTATTTTAATAAATAACATCCTTTAACATTGATTATATTTTAATGATTTGATATTTAGGGAATTGGGACATAATACATTCATAACATTACACATTAATACATTGTGGATACAATAAAATTATTATTCTTTTCTTCCAAATTATAAAACATTACAAATATAACATGATTTTCTTTTAAAAATATCCAACCATTTAACATGGCTTCCTTTGTTGTACTACACATCCTTATAAATTTTAAAAACCATTTAAAAAAATGGTGTGAGCAAAAAAATTTCAATAAGGGATTAGTAAATATGGATAGAACATATTAGTCCACGAATACTTGTAATGTATAAAGACATTTTCAAAAGGCATACCTATCACCCATATATACATTCTTTTTGAAACATTATATTTACAAACTATTCCCACATTACATAAAAACATAAATAGAACCATAATGGTATCTTGGGGAATTACTTACATAATCTTGTAACCCTCTAGGCTGCCTTATAATTTATAACCCTCAAGGCTACCTTAAAATTTGTGTAACCATTGTAGTTACACTTTGAGGAACCATACGTATGAACTAAAAATTACACATAACCAATTCATAGGATATGGATATAGGTCCCACCCTTAATCATAAACAATTCCTATGAACAATAACATTATCATAAAACATGAATAATTGCATAAAAACATTTCGTTCGAATTTTGTTATACAAACATTTAAAAGAGGATTTTTAAAGAAAAGCCCCTTAGATATATCACATAATTGAAGTGAGAATTAATAAAAAGGAATATTTATATAAACTATAAATAAACACAATTAAACATAATATAAACAAAACCCATCACAAATTTTTTTAATACCAGATTAATAACAAAGTAGAATGTAACATAGAAAATGAAAATCTGGTTAAGAATTCCCTTACTTTAGGTTTGTCTTAAATCCTTTATAGATTCATTTTACATGTTTATAATATCTTATGTGAGAATTTTATAACTCCATTTCACACATTAATTGTTAGTATTTTGTTCCTTAAATTATTCATGGTGCGTTAATTAAATCATCATCATTACTTCACTTTTTATTAAGAAAACAACGCAATCCATACAAAAACAAACAGAATACACAGAATCAAACAGCCCATGGGGGTCTTAAGTAGTGCAAACAAAGGGCATCCCTTCTAATCAAATTGACCCTTTTGGGCATCAAATAGAAAAAATCATGCAGCCAGATTGGGTCAGACCCCAGAACATCCAATGAAGCAAGGTGATCCACCACTTGGCTACCCTCACGCCATAGATGACTGATTTCGCTACCATTAGACAGCATACCTTTTCACTTGTTGATAGTATAGAATATGGAACAAGGAGGAGTACAAATTTCATTGAGGGTATCATGAAGAAATTTAGAATTAGTTTCAACCTCAAGAATCTCAATATCCTTCTAAAGGCAGAGGGTAATACCTATCAACATGGATTTGGCTTTTTCCAGGAGGGAGGAGCCATACCCAAACCAAGAGGAAAAATCCATAAAGACCGAGCCCCTCTGGTCCCGCACCATAACGCCTCCACGTAGGGCCCCTGATGAAAAGGTCCTTCCGGAATTGAGGTTGAGCCCTCCCGAGGGCTGAGACCAGCAAACCCGAGAACCTCTAGCAACTATCAACTGGACTCCATGGGATTGAGATCACATCCAGGGAAAGGATGGAGCATCCTGCCAGGAGGGGAAGAGGCAAACCAGATCCAAAAGAATGCATTTCGATCTGCAGATGATGTATCTAACCGAGACATGGGTCCCTTAAAATCTCAGCTTATTTCTATCTTGCCATATCACCCAACAACCAGCATATAATATCATCACTCAAGCTGTTCTCTACAGTCCTCTATCTCCCGAACCATGAAACCATCTCTCCAAGAATGAAAGTCCTGCCAGAGAAGGAACACAAGTCCCTGTATGATCCCCAACTGATCACCATACATCCTGCACCCACTCCCCCACAACGAAAAGGTGATCTATAGTTTCCTCCTGTGAAGCAGCACAAAAAGAACACCTGGAAACCATCAGAATGACACCGTGTTTAACATTATCATCGTCGGGTATGGAATGATGCCTAATCCTTTATAAAAGAAAATTTAATTTATATGGAATCACATTAGACCACAGAATCTTATTACACCCATATGACAACATTGGGTGGCTCCTAATACCTCAAAAAACCCGAGCAGAAAAAGTCCCCAAAGAAGAAGCAGTGAATACGCAGTGATCAGGAGCATGAGAAGGAGTGATGAGATCATATAAGGCCTTTTGCTCCACATCCAACACTATATTAATAAAGCCTGAGTTCTAGATTTCCTCCTGAAAAGAAATGGGAGGAACTGGATTGCTCGGAATACCAACACTTTTTCTGCCTAGTTTTGATGCCAGAAAGAGATGGTACCCCTCCCTATAGTCAATTGCGAATGTTCGCAATGCTCATGGAAAATATTCACCAAATTAGGCCATACCATGGAAACCCTTTCATCCCCCGAGAGTTTTCCATGGAGAAAAGAATGCCTAATTTGGCCCTAAAGAATAGAATGATCCACAATTTCCCACGCCAGTTTTCCCTGCATACCACTGAGACTATCAGCTGGACTCCGTACATTAATACCTCTTTTCCCTAGTAGGCCTGGCCACCTTTCTCCAAGCAGCTCAATGTTTTTTCCATTCCGTTTGAGGATTCCAAATGAAGCCAGATATGAACTTTTCTATGCTAGTAATGACACCCTGTGGAGCTTCAACATTCAAAAGAGCATGAACTAGAATTGCCAAAATCACACTATTAATCAGAGAAATACGCCCTCTGAAGGACAAATATCTATTTTTCCAGTTATGAATTCGGTCCGCAATCATGGAAATAAGGTAGTCAAAATCTCGAATCCAGAGTCTAACAGGGGAAATATGAGCCCTGAGATGGTGCAAGGGAAAACATCCATGTTGCATTGCATTATTACCTTGAAAAATAGATGTTCAACTAGGATAGAATTTAGATGATATGAAAAAAGAGCTTTTCACTTGGTTGATAAGTTGACCACTCCATTGGCAGTACTCCTCCTAAAGCATTTTCAAACCTCCAATAGAATTTTTCCCAGCATTAAGAAACACTTAGGTATCATCAGCAAACATCAGATGAGATATAGCTTTCACTCTCATAGACCTCTTATATAATAGAATCTCCCCATAATGGATGATTTTGAAAATGAGCCTACTGAAAACTTCCTGAGTGAGGACGAAGATACTTGGGGACAGAGTATCCCCTTGGCGAAGGCCACGAGTGGCCTTAAAAAAACCATAAGACTTCCCCAGAAAAGAAACCGCCATCAAGGGGAACTAAAACACCAGAAAATAAGATCGATATTCCAAGAAGAAAAGCCCATATTAGCCAATACCTTATTAATGAAGCCCCACTCCAAACGATCGTAAGCTTTATTCAAATCCAACTTGAGAGAAGAATTAGAATCCCTTATTAAAAAGTTGATATCCCTTATCAGTTCATGAGTAAGGGAAATTTCCCCTTGGATAGATCGACCCCTCACAAAACCGTGCTGCTCCAATGAAATCCACGGTGGAGGATAATCAGATAATCTAGCATTGATCACACTCACAAGGATTTTATATGGGAAGTTTCACATACTCACTAGTCTGTACTGCAAAATGGAAGTGGGACTCCGGTGCTTTGGAATCATCACCATGGTCATAGCACAAGAAACCCTTGGAAGGATACCACCCCTGAAGAAATCTCGGATCCCTGTAATAATATATGACTTCACCACCTCCCAAGAGCCCCTGTAGAATGATCTTGGGAATCTATACGGACAAGGAGCACTATCTGGATGGAGGTTCATCAAGGGTGAGAAGATTTCTATTTCATCTGGGATAGAACTCATCCTCTATTTCTCCTGAGATAAAACATATTTGGGAATCACATTAAAGAAATCATTATCTCTTCCCGGATAACCACTAGGAATATGCACATTAGGACCATCTATAAAATCCTTGAAATAACAGTAATGCATACTTCCAACCACATCTCGGTCATTCGTGTGAGACCCATCGTCCAACAAGATATTGGCCTTAATAGGTCTCATTCTTTCTTTGGTGTAGGAATGGAAAAAAGCATTATTTATATCCCCTTCTCTGAGCCATTTAATCCTGGAAATGTCCCTTGCCAGCCTTTCTTGAGCTAGAAGAAAATCCACAAGATGGTCTTTTTTATAGAAAGCTCCTCGAAGGATTAGTCATTCCAAGATTCTACCAAAATCACTTCAATACTGTCAATTTCCCTAATGAGTCCATCAATTTCATTATCAATCCGGGGTTGCCTTTAGACATTGAAATTAAACGGATCTTAAGGTGAAAAAGTTTATCATGAAGGGAAGTCTAAGCATTCCTCTGACCCTGAGCACTCCACATATCCCGGACCGACTCCTGATAACCTAGCTTAAACACCCATGGATGCTGAACGAAATACCTCTCTCGATGGTCCTCCCTGAGGAAACCAAATCCAAAAGATAGGAATGGCCAGAGATAACTTGAGCTAGATGTCTAACTTTGGAGGAAGATAAAGTAGATATCTCTTCCATATTGTCCATAAATCTATCAAGATGGCTCCATGAACGGTGAGATCCCCTTCTGTTATTGAACCAGGTAAAGTCATCCCCTAAGTAACCCCAATCAGAAAAACCTTTCCCCTCCAAAAATTGATTGAAATACCTGCTGAAATTTCTCTAAAATGGAGCCACGCCTTTCCTCTCATATGAGGAAGCAACAACATTTAAGTCCCCTCCAACAAACCAGGGAGTGTGGCTTGGGTTAAAACCAGTCAGATCACTCCACAACTTTACCCTATGAAGAGGGTCACAACTCTCGTAAACACCTGTCCAGAAGAAAATGGTACCTCATGAGTTCACCATAAATGTGATGAATTAATCCCCAGCATGCACCAACTCCACAGTCATGGATTCATTCCAAAAGAACCAAATATGATTATTGTTTGAGTCATCCTGAAGAAAACCTAATATCTTGATCTTCCACATATAGTCGTGGATCCTTGCATGACTTTGTTTTGGTTCAAAGATAGCCACACCTACAACCTTGTGCTTCCTAATAATAGACACAATAAAATCTTTCTTCACCAAAGCCCCAATACCCCTAGCATTTCAAAGAATAATAGGAATCATTGAAAATTGAGGGTTCTATCTTTGGCCCCAGAACTAGTATCCCACTGGAAATGGGTGATAGCCCTCTCCTTGAGTAACATATGATGTTTTAAGTTTTTGAATGCGTGGGAGATGAGAATAGGTATATTGGTGAATCTTCTATGAACATGATGAAATCCAGAATATATAAGATACTAGATCATTCATTATTCATTTATATGGGTAGGTGAGTAAATAATAAGAATAATAATGAAATACAAAAATAAATGAATGAAAACAAAAGAGTGTGTTTACCTCTTGATCTCTTCTCCTTGAGATCCTTATTATGGCCTTTGATTTTTTTCTTTTGGTGAGACCAGATTCTCTAGGAAGTGGGTAAGAGACTTTAGAGAAGTATTAGGTAGAACATAATTATGGCTCAAGTCTTGAGAGGTGTTGGATGAAGAGGGAAATGAAGGTGTAATTTATAGTGGAGGAGAGGAGGTATTTTACATTATTTTAATCATTATTATAATATTTGTTCTCATGACTATCAATATTCATAATTCATGAGACATAAAATAGTATTAATGGAATTGGAGTTCGAACCAAGTGGTCTTTAATCAATTATTATGTCACATATTTTGTATTTAATAGATAATTTGAATATAAAGTATTTTACCTTATTCCACTATTCATAAAAAATTCATGAATTTTAGAAAAATAAAAAAAAATTACCCTAACCATATTTTGACATCTAGAATTAAAAAATTAGATCCATTTTTTTAAAATAATTTTTTAAATATAATTAGTTTATTTTATAAATAATATCATACATTATTCATAAATTAAGAATTTTATTTCTATAAATGCATTTATATCAGATTGAAAAATTAACCGATATTTCATTCTCATTAAGCCTTAAGAAAATAAAATATCAATAAAATTTACTACTTATTAGGGTCATATTTCTATTCATGTTTCTATTCATAAGGGTATGTTACTATTATCCAAAAATCATGTTGGTTCAATCAGACTCAATGTAACAAACTGAATACAATTGTAAATGACTGTATTTTGAAATTCAATACATAGAAGATGAAAAATTATGTTTAAATTATAGTTATAAATATCTACTAAAAACAAAATTTTCTTGTATTTCAATTTATTATTAAAACATTGGGGTGTTACATTATCATCACCTTCTAGAAATTACATCATCACAATATTTTTTACACATTACAAAAGTGAGGGTATCTTTCCCTCATAGCATTTTACGACTCCCAGGATTCTTTTTCAACCATGTGGTTTCTCCAGAAAACCTCTAAAAGTTTTATTACCATATTCCACAATACTTGTTCCCTATGATAAAGAATAAAAACTGGTTTCTCTTCATAAGAAAGATTCTTTTCTAGTTGAATTGATTCTATGCTCAAGACATGAGATGAGTCTGGAACATACTATCTCAACATCAAAACATGAAAAACATTATATACCTGAAAAAAATCGATGAAAATCCACTCGGTATGCCACTCGTCCAACTTTCTCATGGATTTCAAAAGGATCGATGAATCGCATACTAAGCTTTCCTTTAATACCAAAATGCATCAAACATTTCAAAGGAGATATTTTAAGGAAAAAATGGTCAAATAACTTGAACGATAATTCATTCATTCTATTATATCCATATCTTTTCCGCTTGCTCTGAGATGTCCTCATATGCTTCTAGATCATCATCACATTATCATCCAATTCATCTACTAATTCCGACCAATTCTACTGTATTTCACCGACATCATCCCAAAACGCTGATTCCGACATCGCATCCATTACAATTCCCCAAAAGGTATGAAAGTATACTATAATGAAAATTTTTATTATATGAAAACTCAACTAAAGAAATATATTTATCCCAACTTCCCTGGTAGTCCATTGAACAAGCTCGAAACATATCCTCAAAGTTAGAATCATTCTTTATTACATGCCATTTGATTGAGGATGAAAAGCTATACTAAAATTTAATTTTCTACCAAATGAATTCTGAAGGCCCTACCAAATGTTACAAGTGAACCTGGGAACTCAGTAAAATAAAATGGAAATAGGAACTCCATGTAACCTGGAATTCTATTTGATGTATAGTTGAGAAATCTGATCCTATGACACAGTATCTTGAATAAAAAAATGTGCATATTTAGTCTTCTAATCTACAACAATCCAAATAAAATTATTACCTCTATAAGTCTTAGGTAGTCCCACCATAATTTCCATGGATATATTCTCCCTTTTCCACTATGGCACTGTAAAAGGATAAAACATCCCCTTCAGTAATTTCTAATCTTCTTTAACCTATGGACAAGTCAATCATTTCATAGTAAATTATGTAATATCCCTTTTCATTCCATCCCACCAGTGATACTCCATAAGGTCTCTTTAAGTCATAGTACTGCCAGGATGAACATAAAATGGACAACTATGAGCTTCATACAAAAAATATTCCATTCACATGGAATGACAAGGCACAAACAAAATTTTCCAAATCATAAAACACAATCTTTATCAAGGATAAATTCTTACAACATACCAATTTTTTCCAATTATACATTTTTCTATAGCTGAAAGTCTTCCTTCTACACTTTCTTAATTCTGTCTAATCATAATGACTGCACATAAATCTGAAACAATACATAGGTATTTCTTGCACCAACAACTTCTATGACAAAATTCATTAATTCATTAAACAAAGGTTCATGGTCCAAATGTAACATGGTTAAAGATGAATGATTTTTTCGATGCAAGGCATCCACCACATTGTTTTATTTTCGTGGATGATTATTGATCATGAAATCAAAATAATTTATCAGTTTAATGCATCTTTTCTACCTCATGTTTGATTCTTTTTGAGTGAATATATACTTCACACTTTTATTGTTAGTATTCATTTGACATTCAGCTATATATAAGTGATGCCTCCAAATTTTTATAAAAAAAAATCACAGAAGACAATTCAAAATCTTGTGTGGTTTAATTTAACTCATGAGGTGTCAGTTGTATTAAGGAATAAGAAATTACCTAATGATTTTGGATCAAAACACAACCATTTTCCTTTAATGAAGCATCACTGTAGATGAAAAACTCACAATTTTATGAAGGAAATACCAAAACTAGAGAATTCACCACTCTATTCGTCAGTTCCTGAAAAAAATCATCACGTTTTTCTATCCAAATAAATTTAATGCATTTTCACATTATCTTGGTTAGTGAGACAGATAACCATGCACCATATTTTACAAATCGTCAGTAATAACTTAAAATCTAATAAAACTACAAATCTCAGTATCATTTTTTGGTCTTGGTCATTCATCAACCACCATTGTTTTTCTAGGATAAACTGATATACCATTATTATTTACAATTTTCCCAAGTGAAGAAATATGTTGTACCCAAGATTAAAACCTTTTGAAGATTATATATAGATTCTTTTAAATTAATTTTTGTAAAACAAACCTTGAGAGTTGTTTATGCTCTTCATTACTCTTAGACAAGAACAAAATTTCATCAAGAAACAAACAAAAATCTTATCAAATAATTCATTAAATATTATATTAATAAGATTCATGAATATAAAAGTTGTATTAGTTAACAAAAATGGCATAAAAACAAATTTATAATGCCAATATCATAGTACGAAAAGTTTTTTATGGGTTTCCATCCTCCTTCACCTTTAACTGATGGTATCCTAATCTCAAGTCAATCTGGAAAAAGTATTGAAATCCCTGGAGATGATAAAAAAATTCATCGATATGAGGAATATGATACATGTTTTTAATAGTGATTTTATGGAAATCTATATAATTAACCCAATATATCATGGAACCATCATTCTTTTTAATTAAAAAACTAAAGAACGCAAGGGTAAAGTGTTGAGATGAATGAACCCTTTATCAAAAAAAATCCTACAACTAAATTTTCAATTCATGAAGTTTGATTTGGGCCATACGATATGGGGGTTGTGAAATTGGATTAAAATCAAGAACAAATTCAATATTGAATTTCACTTCCAAATTAGGTATGACACTGGGTAACTCATCAGAAAAAACATCCTAGAATTAATTTACCACTACAACATCATTAATCTAAATAGTTCCCTTATTTTAAACAAAACGAGAAAAATCACTTTCAAATACATATTTAATTTTTTTTTCAACTTCCTAATAAGTTATCAAATCTCTGGGATTGTTATTATATACAAACTGAAACTCTTTCTGAAAAAAATTCCTTTTCTCTACAATCCATCATAACATGATAAACAGAAATCCTATCTATTCCTAGAATAACATCAATATAGACTTCGGGAAAAAACAAGGATTGTAAGTTAATTAATTCCAAAAAGAACAATAGAAATATTCATATAATTCATCCTTCCAATAATATTTCCCATTGGTTTAATAAGAATAAGTTATGGTTACATTTTTTTATGTGATATTTCCAATTCTATAAAAAAATACTTAGAAATAAAGGAATATGTAGACCATGTATAAAAAAATGTTAGAAAAATCTGAGTAAACAAATAGAGTACCTGATACCACTTCATTGGATGGACAGATATCAGCTGACATTAACTCAAATGATCTCACTACACCTTTTTCCTTATAGTATGTTTTCTTTGAATAATTCAATTAAATAATTGGGAATACTTTTCAGAATGAACTACATACTACAATTATATTTTTTGTAGATTTCTTATTATGATTACTCTTAGAATAATTTTATTTTTAATCTCAAACCATATGTCTAAATCTACCACATTGAAATCACTTCCTAGTTTTCATAATATGTTCCCTAGGGTGCTTCTTTCTACACCTTTCACAAACTGGAAACTAGATTTTCTTACCATCATATTTCATTGGCTGATTCTTACCCATACCTTTCCATTTAGAACAATTCTTATCATTGTATCCAAAATGCATGTGATCATTAAAAAAGATAATATCTACCCTCTTAACACATCTGAAAATACTCTCAAAACGTTTGAATTAACAGGAGGCCAACGCCACTCGATACCTAGGATTCTATCTTGAGTAAAAGTTATGGACTTTTCTATCATGATCTAGAATATGATTTGGAGCATAACACGCCAGTCGGTGATGTTTTCTTCATAAAAACCAACTAAATCTTCATCCATTTGAATTAATTCAACGAATTGATTCTCCATTATATGTCACAAAAAATAGGAAAATATCATTCAAGGAAACTAATTTTAAATTCATACCAATATAAGGCATAAATATCTTATTTATCCCTGACATTATTTAACATTGACCACCACTGATCAACATCACCATCAAAATACTAAATTTCAAGACATTCGTTTTTAATATTTAAATATCCCATAACATTAAATATATTATCAAGAGCTATAATCAATCCTTCAGCCGCTACTTAGTGAGAAGATCCATTAAAAGAAGGAGGGTGTTGTCTCATTAAATTTTCCACTATAGACATATTTTTTTGTGGCACATCAAGATGTCCTCTTTCATTGATTCCACCACTATTTATTTTATGTGTTATATGTTCTATTAATATCACAAAAAGCTCAGTTCCAATTTTTCCCATTCAAGACTACAAATTTGGAAGGATATCATCCTATCTGTGCCTCTCCTCTTCAGCATCCATGTTTTTTATGAGGAAATCAATTCCAAACAAACATATCATAGTCAATAAAAAATGGAAATATTTAAATTCTATAATATTTATAATTAACCATATAGTAAAAAAACATTTATGGTAAAATATTAACATCATCATAACGCCTAATGTTATTTAAACAATCCTTTGATATCGGATATAAGGACCCAACAATATTACATTTATAAATCATGAATTTATTCATGAAATAACTTACTTTCACATTGAGGATATTTTCATGTTTAGAGGTTTTGAAAATTGGTACATAAAACATTCATAACATTATACAATAAATCATATAGGATACCATAAAAATAATATTTATTTCTCTGGAAATATAAAACATTTCAAATATAAAGTTTTTTTCTATGGAAAATCATCAACCATTTAAAATGGATTCCTTATTTTTCAAACACATTCTTATAACTCGTGAAAATCATTTAAAAACATGGGATGATAAAAAAATGATTAATAAGGAATAAAAAAATAAGTAAAGAACATATTAGTCAATGATTACTTGTAATGTATGAAAACATTTTCAAAAGGCATATTTGTCACCCATATATACTTTGTGAAACATTATATTTAAAGAAGAATACCAAATTAAATAAGAACATAAATAAAACCATAAAAGTTTCTTGGGGAATTAATTATATAATCTTGTAACCATCTAGGATACCTTATTATTTGTAACCCTCATGACTACCTTACAATTTATGTAACCATCACAGTTACACTTGGAGTAAACATATGGATGACCTCCATATTACAGATACCCAACGCATTAGATGGATATATATTTCCCACCCTTAATCATAAAAAAATCCCTAGAACCAGAATATAATCATACACCATGAATAATTTAATAAAAATATTTTCTTCTGAATTTTGTAAAACATAATTTTAAAAGAGGGTTTTTAATGAAAATATCCTTAAAATATAATATAATTTCAGTGTAAATTAATATAGTTGAAGGAATATTTATATAGAATAAAAAAACACATAATTAAAAATAATATAAACAAGACCAATCACACAAAAATTTTTAATTCCATATGAATAACTAAGTAGAAGGTTAACAAAAAAAATGGAAATTGGGTTAGGAATTCCCATACCCGGGTTTGTATTATTTAAACATTTTTAAACAGATTGTATAATTGTTAAAATATTTTTTTAGTATTTTATTGAAACATTTTCATGTTTATAACATATTATATTATAATTTTATAACATCATTTCACCTGTTAATTGTTATTATTTTGTTCCTTGCATTATTTCGGGTACGTTTTTTACATGATTTCCACGATTGGTTTGTGATAGATGTTCCCATAGATTGGACGTGAAAATATTGAATTGGAATTGAATAGAATTTATATATTTATAGTACCATAAATTATACCATTTATCTTTTTGAATTCTGACATGCGTATGATGAAAAAGGTAAAACATTATTGATATTGTTTAGGTAATTTTGGCAATTCTTCGATCATAAATAACTATTTTTGTTTCGTAAATTTAAAAAATATGAAAAAAATGATTCAAGAATATTATATAATATATAATCTATAAATTGTAATCTGGTTCAACCTTAATAATGGTTTCATTACAAGTCATTAAAAATGTAAAATAAATTTAAATCACATCATCCATGATGTCGTTAAATCGACACATCATGGATAGCATTTCAATTTCGTAAATGAGTGGGAGAGGTGAAGAGGTTTAATGGTGAATCTTTCACGAACATGACGACATAGAGACTATATAAGATACTGGATCATTAATTCCTTTTTTGTAAGGGAAGATGAGGAAATAAGAATAAATATATCTGTATGAAAAAGGGACAATTGATGGAGAACCACATATATATAAAGATCCATCCATTAATTGATAACATCATATACATACATATGGTTCCAAATCCATTATTATTCATAGTGGTTAATTAAATATTGGTGATCCATGAATATATACATACTAATCAAAAATTTATTAGAGAATATATCTTAAATCTATAAGAGAGTCCCATAAAAAATAGTCCCCCCAGGATTTTATGATCGATACATCCAATCATATCAACTAATGCGAGTCATTAAGTTTCATTGACCGTTTTTCCAATTAATGGTTTTCTTTGTAATTTAGGCCCATATTTCATCATTTATATTAGATATGTCATGAATTTTTGACCTCCAAAAACAAAACTCATTGGTGACTATTTGAGGACATCATCCCCATCATCAGTGATTTCACACAACTCACCCTGTTGAAATCATTCATCGAGCACAACTAGTTATCATAAGAGTCAACAATTTAAATGATTTAGTTTTGGTATGCGATTTATTGGATTTTTTGGTTATGATAATGTACGGATAATACATGGGGGTCATTCATTGTTGTAAGAGGTTACAATGTTGATCTCATTCATGTTCATGACAACCAACTATAATAGTTATATATTTGATGAAACTCTATGGTGTTTTAGTTTCATTAAATGTTGTGGAATTTATATAATGATGATGATGTGGTTGTGATATGATTAATGATAATTGTGTGAGATATGTTGTGTTTTGGTTTGATTATAAATTGTATTTGGTGTACAGAGTCATATTCTATTGCGGAATTATAGTGGATTTTTTGGGGAATTAATTTTATGGTTCCTTTTTATAAATTATTCTTAAAATAGGATATTATTTATGGATACAATATTGGGTGACAACGAATTAGTTTGATTGGGATATAGTTTCCCTTATAATTACTTATTAGTTAGTATATTTTATCTAATTGGGGATTAGTATAATTTATCTAAATATTCATAAGAGTTATTGCAAATGAAACTAATGGATATAAATATATCTCTAACTGCATATATATTTAAATCTATTTTTCATGTTTCCAGAAATATTCTGATATTGTGTTGGACCTTTCTACCTTGAAACATGGAGTTATGATAACAAATTCAAAAAATAATATTTTTTTGTAATTTTTTTAGATATTGTGTTTCTATATGATATTTAAATATTATTTTATATTTTTATGGTATTATATTTTTTATTTTCATAGATGTTTACTTTAATTTGCGTTCCTAGAATTTTTATTGGAAGTTCCTACAATTTTCATGTTATATTCTATCAGTTTTAGAATTTAAATCATATACCACATGTGGTGGGCCTCTTGTTCCATAATTTCAATTATAATTATCGAAATGTGGATTCTAATTGGGGATATTTCATGAAAAATAATTTCAGATATGTTAATAAGAGATGTGACAAAGAAAGATATTATCATTGGTGAGGTTTTTTGGGGATTGATCGGGAAACAATGTTTTTCAATCCCAATGTGTGGAATTAAATAGAATATTATCATCTAAATATACAATAAATTTCCCATATAATGTTACACAATGAGCATATGATCAAATCATATAAAAAGTTGTGTAACGATGATTGTGGGGTAAATTACTAAGAGAGTTACATTCAACGAGCTTTTTTGTTAATTTATGTGAATTAGATTGAACATGGTGGAAATTAAAATGAATCTATTAAAATGATATTAAATTAATTCCATTCTATGGGAATTAGAAGTTTTTCAAAAAAAATTGTAGAAGTACCCTTTCGTTACTATGTACATGGGGTATAAGTTGGGAATGTGTAATAAGATGATCTAGTATAACAATGAATGGTTGATCTTGCTGAAGAGTTATTGTCTTAGGTAAATACATCGTGGTTTATCAAGCATCAAATATTATAGAATCATGATATTGTTTTATCCAATTCATGTACTGTTATCTGGTATATATGGATTCATATTTCTTTAATTTTTATTTGTGAGAAAACAATGTTTTGGGTTATAAATGCAGTTAACTATATAGGAGGATCTGCATAATAGATAGATTCTACAACATGGAATGTTGAGGGAGGATGAGGTATTATTGGATGGTTTTAAGATAGTGATTCATATAGTGTTTTTTTAATTATATTCATGTCAATAATGTGGTCTTATTTTATATGACTCTATGGTGGGATACTATGTTTGTGACATCATGGGTTTTTTAATAATGACCTTAATAATATTTACTTTAATATTATATATAAGGAGGATTATTGACCATGGTCAACTTGTGCTTTTTTATTTAGGTTATTCTATATGTGGTTACACTATTTATGTTGCCAACAAATCTATAGCTACCTAAAAAGGAAGCGCTGATCAAGGTGATACTTATATATCCATGATCATCCATGGAGTGGTTTCATCATGAATTACATATTCTTAGAGATTAAAATGGATCAGATTAAAAGTTATGACCATCGTGGTTTTGATATGTTTAGGGATGGCCTTATTTTTTTAAACTTATAGTCCTCTATAGATGGTAGTTCCCATTTATATACCTAGATTTCTATCCATATATCATTTTATTACATATGTCACCTTAGTAATTGATTAATGTTCTGGACTATTATTAGTTATCAAAATGATGTTGATGTGATGTACCATAATAGCTTCAATTTTGGTGTTCGTAGGGGCCATACTGGTACCTGGGAAAATGGTATTTCACACAATTGCGAGTATATAGATTGGTAATAGAAATAAATAATGACATGTACCATCCTCATGTATATATGTATTAGAAGTGTCATAGAGGCAGTCATCAGTTGTGAGGTAGAGGTGTTGTGTGTCATCTATTCAATGCCACAGTGTTTTTTGCATCAGACGAACCAAAAGATTGTCCATGGTTCTATCATTTTATAATATTACATTATTATCAATTTTGTATTTTGGAATATAAAAATCAATAAATCAAATTTTGTTTTTCCACACATTGACGCTCAACGTGGAGTGGTTTTTGTTCCCTTATTGTTGACCATAATAATTCGAGGTTACTATGTTGTTTTTGATATTTTTCATGGTTTTTAGATTTTAATTTACTAGAATTTTTCATTCAGGGATTTTATTTTTTTTATACATTTACATATATATGATTATATTATTATCAAGAACTAGTTTTATTTTCTATAAATCGTAATCAATGTTTTTCAGTGTAAGGTCTCATTCCTTGATATGGAAGTCAAATTTGTGGTGTTAATTCATAGGAATAAAAATTTGGTGGGATTTAATAATTTAGATCTTATTTATTCTCAGACTAAATAGTTATTATTTGGTGTGATAGCGTAACTTGAGGTGGGGTCTTCTGGAATTTTAAATGTTTTTTTGAATTTATTTCTTGATAAGTTTTTGATACAATACCCGTATCACAATATAGATTTTGGAAAAAGGTAACATCCTAGTTCCTCCATGATTTTGATGGATCCTTATTAGATGATACATTTTATTCTATTAGAGTTGAGTATCTGGGTCAATGATGTGACAAAATAGGGATTATCCCCAAATAAGGATTCTTTATGGGATATAAAAAAGTAATTTTAAATGAGTTTTAATGGTGGTTTGAGAATGGATATAAGGAACTATATATTGAATTAGATGATGTCCAATATGTGTTATTCCCTCCTATTTATATATTGATTATTTTGTCAATCATCTGGATCTCATTTGTTTTTTGAATGACTAATCATTAGGAAATGTATAATCAGTGAGAGAGAATGATTAGGTTATCAGAAGTCATGATTTCAATTGTTGGTATGGCAACTTTGTGTTCATAGTCATTATGAAACCCATATATAATTATCCCACAGTTACATGATTTATAGAAAATATATTATTAAATATAGTCCCATGGTATTTTTTGGATTATTATTTTAGACAATCTGGATACATAATAAACAATCATTTATCATGAATTTATCATAATGGATACATTTTTCCACTATATAATGGCCTACATCGTAATTCAAAAGTATTAAAAATCTCCTATAAATTATCCACACATACCATTCTAAAAGACAGATCATGTTTAATACATCTCTACCTAATGGAGGGAAATGATAACATAAGAAGTGTGATCTAAAACACCCATTATTGGAATGAATACTCCATAATAAATTATATAGTAAACCAAAAATGAATACTATGGTTTGAAATAAAGAATAATCATACCATTCAATATAAATGATTACATGATCCTAAAAAAATAAATAGATCTTATAGAAATATATATAATCACATGAATATAAATAGGTGTTTTCTTAATGATATAGTACATGATTCTAGAAAAAATATTATTATTTTCATGTCCTCGTGTAATTACTTCAAATATACCATAATGGCCTTTAGAAAGAAATAATATATATTTGTGAAGAAAAATAGTGAATACCAATGTTATATTGTCTCATGATAACTCTTGATGCATTGACAGGCTATTTCAATCCTCTCCAATCAATAATTTTTTTCAATGCATTCATTATATGAGGGAATAAGAAATTACATAGTACATAATCAAAAAGACTTTATAATCTATTAATATTTTTATTGAAATGAAAATGAAAACTATTTTCAATATTCTTCTAATCCTTAAAAGGAATAACACTCCGTATAAGAATCCATCAGACATAGTTAGTATTGAGTAATGGACATTAATTTAATTAAATACATTTTATAAGAAAAAAATAATATAACCACAAATTATCAAGAGAAATGAGGTCTATGGTTAAATAATAAAAAACCTAATGTTCCCAATGGATCCTCATACATAGTAAGGGATATGTAGTCAACACTTACCTACATATAAATAGTTGATATAAGGATTATCATTATTTACACATTCAATGGAATAATGTGGCTAACTTTTAAAACATACATCAATGGTAATAGTGTTAATATCATTGAATGTACTTGCATCAATTGATTTATAAAAAATAATTAGCGATGAGTAAAATAATTTAATAAAGATATAAATATTAAATAATCAGTAAAAATGGATTTTATGTGGATGAAATGTATATCTATAGATGCATAAGTGGAAAAAATATATTATGTACTCATAGAGTAAAATTAGTCAACATTGAAAAATTTTGTTCAATAATAATAATTATAACTAAATGAATGAAAATTAAGATTTTTAAAAAACATTAAAACATTTTATATTGATGGTAGAATAATGTAAATTGGATTTTATACGACCAAAATTAATATCCATAGATTAAATAAGATATATATTATAATATAATCCTAGGATAGAACATACCAACTTATAATAATAAATTAAAATAAGTACAATCATAACTCAGTGATGAAATATTAAGTAATGAAAACCATTATGACATTGGTAGCACATGATTCACAATGAAAATGAAGTATGGAACTCAATTTAGTATTCTGTATCCCATGAATCACCTGAAAAATATTGTTGAATATTACCATGGAATGTAAATAAAAATAAAAATATATGCATGAAACAAATGTTTCAAATAATATAACTTTTCTAAATGTGTAAGAATTGAAAATAAGAAACCCTTACGTTTAATTATTAATATATGACCAGGATCTAACCTCATATTTTTTAAAAAAAATAATATTTGAAACATATTTCAGTTCTATATTAATACCTATAGATTGTTAGAAAACTGATTTATAATCATTTATTTCAAATATATTAGTTAGTAATATTCTATTTTCATAATCAAATGTTATTATCTTCTATTATTTTTTCAATAATAGTTTCATAATGGTGGAATTGATTCTTATTTATAAATTTTGTGTTCATATATATAGGATCATTATAGGTAGTATAATAAATATTTTATAGTGAGATTTAGTTTTTTAATTTAATTATATTATTATTTGAGTTATTATTAATGATAGAGAAATCAAGGAAAATATTGATTAGAAAATTTTAATGAACAAAAGGGTCTTTCATTAAAAATAACATAAATATTAATAAAAAACCTTCGAAATCCAAAAAACATTCAATAACCATTAATATAATATTAACAATATTAAATTATTTTCCATATTCATAAATGATATGAATTTTTAAAATTACTCATGTCGGTGGTTAAATATACCAAGGCAAGAATAAGTGAAAATCTATGGTAGTGTATAGTAATATAAGTGTTTTTTGGAATATTTCATTAATGACGATGAATTATGATATTATTTATATTTTCCTAACATATTTACCATAATTTAAGGGATATTTATATTTAATAAAATAGTGGATTATAAACTAAATATATCACATTTATAAAGGTTGTAGTCTTCATGAATAGATAAGATGCATTATTGTTTTTCCATGTTTAATGGAAATGGTAGTTAATGGATATTCCTATAAGTCCCCAACCATAAAATATTTCTCAATCATGAGTTAATTTAATAATTTTACTTCAATTAACATTGGGGATATTTTTACTTTAATAATTTTTAAAAATTAGGCCATAAATATTGCATTACAACTCAAATATTACTAGCCAGACAATTATAATCTATCCAATTTTTCACAATAATAAAACTCCTTAAATAAATCATGAATTATATTCTTGATAAAAATATTCTTTAATTCTTCATTTCTCTTAAAATTCCTTATATATTATGAATAACATTTTCAAAAAACACGGGATAAGGATAAAAATCTCAATCGGGGATATAAAATAAGGAAACAAAACATTAGTCCCTGAATACATAAAAAACAATGAAATCATACATTTAACTCATAAAACATAAGCACATTAATATACCACATGAAATCATAATATTTATGAATAACTCATAGAAATAATAAATCATAAATGTATCTTGTGTTATCCATAGCATACTTACATTATAACTTTCAGAGCCACATAGGAAGTCGCATTTAGGGCAACGTTTGGAATACCCATTATAGTATATTACCAAAATTTATAAACATAGTCCTTAACATTTTCCTCCACTATGTTTCCCAATTAATTGGATAGCTATATGAGGCTCACCCACCGATTTTTTTACCATGAAAACACCTGTATACTTATTACATTTAGAGTAACCATAACATTGTCATCAAACAAGAACACACAAAAATGAAAAATAACATTTCTTCATTGCAATCATAAACATAATTTTAAGATATTTATATTATCAATCCACTCTCAAAAAAATTTTAAATATAAATAATCCTAATAATATGTTATTTACTTTTCTTTTCAAAAACATTTTGATCTGTAAGGGAATCTGATATAAAATTATGCTCGTGGCGGCAGAAAGGTCGTTGTTTCCGCATAAGTTAAATAAAACATTGCTTTTTTCCTTTTAGTAAAATGGATCATAATGAAAAGATTCCATTTTAAAGATATTAAATTAAATTAATATTAAAAGGGTTGATTATATAACATATAAAAGAAGTTCGTATATAAATCAAAATATCCCTCAAGGAATGGAAATTGAGACGAAGTCTATTACCTTAAGTCTGACTCATCACATACAATTGTTATGATCCTAAATATTAAATGTTTGTTAATTTACACATAATTGAGAACATTTTTCATGTTTATTATTCCTTTTATATCACTTATTATCATGTAATAATGATTAAAATCTTATTCAAGTTCATATCAGATGTTTTGTCGATATTCGGTTCATGGTAAAAAATGAACTTGTTTTGATGATAATTTTCTATGTGGAAATACATGAATTATCTCCAGAAAATTATTCAAGAAATACATATAATATATATCTATTATATATATATTTATTATAGTCCATAACATTTGTATATAAGAAATTAAATGCATCATCCATGGAGATGGTATGCCATACGTACGCATGAACACTACTTTCATTTCTTTGTCCTATTAATGGAATGTATAATAAGTGATAGATAGTTATATTATAATTAAATTATAATATCTATATTATATATTTTACATATGTTCATTAACTAAATCCTTTATATGTTCCATTTACGTAATGAATGAATCATTTTACTTCAAGAGGGTGGTAGTCCACACTTTCTCAAATGAATTTATCATATTTATCCATTAAAGAAAGAAAAATGGTAGGATGTAAAAAAAATTAAAAAATCATAGGGAAAATAAAAAGAAAAATATATATCATATATAAATATAGTTGCATAATAATGTCCACCATGAGAGATGGTAGGAATAAATTGAACTATCATCATCTCCTCAGAAAGTAGTTCGCCGTACACAGAAATTATATGTTTGTAACCGTTAAATAGAGGTTTGTGTAAGTGTAGGTAAAATAGTTCTAATAAAAACATAATAGTATATTGAGGTTTCGGGGTTTTCAAATAATAATCGAATTAGAAGATCATTGGGAGTGAATAATGATAATAAAAGAAAGGATCTTTTTAGAAGACACTACCTCTAAAATTGGTATCTCCTTCTGATTTGAGCCAAAAAAATTTATTTAATTGAATTATACCCATGTTAAGGATTATAGAAGGAATATAGCAATTTTGGGAGATTATTTTAGCATAATTTGGATTATGCAAGAGTCATAACAGGTGTTATTATGTGGGTGTAGGTGGTGGTCTTTTATAAGGAAGGGGGAATATTAGGACAATGTTGAAATATTTTTTTATTATAAATAGACATTCCAATTTCAATTGTTCCAATGTATTATATGTAGAGTATAATATGATAATGGGTGTAAATAATACCAAACATTTAGGTTTTACAAATTTTTATGTCACAAAATTAACCTTATATTTTAGCATTAACCGTTAGGTAAAAAGATTAACTATTACCATGGCTTCTTGTCTTTGAATAATATATTGTTACTATAGTTACTAAAAATTTTCAAGAGAACCACAAGTTGATTTTTAGTGAAATTATTAACATTATATTATTCCTTTTTCTGAATCATATCTTTTCAGAAATATTATATCATTTAATAAAATACTATTTTTTCTAAAAACTAATTTATGTCATTTTTGACAGTATTTAGTAATTTATTTTTTATGTTATAAAAACAAGATTCCTTCAAAAATCTAATTTAACTCAAATATATCATGTCATAATAATCCATAAAATTATTTAACGGCATAAAATTGATCAAATTCACTTTATTTAAATATTTATAATATCATTTATATGAATTATTAATTAATAAGGAAATCACCACATCATCATTGTGTCATAAAGAATTCTATTTATATAATGTATAAAATTACATATATACCAGGATGTATAAAATAATTTAATCTTAGTAATGGTTATTTATTGTATAGGAAATCCGTTATATAACCCCAAATTAAAGTTTTTTTAGTAAAAATATACATATTTTTGTTATATTTCTATTTACATTATATTAGATTTTATAAAAAGTCATTGTAATATCCATGGGGCTCCATGGGTTCCATAAATCGACCCATGTATGCCCATGGTCTGAAATATCTCATCCAACTAGATTAGGACACATGTTAGGTTAGTTTTATATTATTATATTATTAGTCTTAACCTTATTTACCTAATTTACCCATTAACCATGGTAAATAAAAATAATTACTTATGTTACTATTCATAATGTCAAAAAAAGGTATATATTTACAAAATTTGGACATTATAATTCTGAATATGGAATAAATTTTTTTATATTCAAAAAAAAATTATCATAAATAAATTTAATATTAATTCCCATTGTCAAAACTAGAAATCATGTTTTTTACAAGTAAAAACTGTCAAAAGTCTGTCATGTGTTGATGTCCGATTTCAAAGGGAAATTAGATAAAATTACCAACATTGAATTAAATTATTAAAAATAGTAATCATATTAAACATTAAAATAAATTAAAATTACAATCTAACTATATAAATAAATCAGATGATAAGGTAGTATTATTTAAAATGTCATATTTTTTACTATTCATAAAAAATGAATTTCATTATAAAAATACCAATATTTCAACCAATGTAAATTTTGATGTCCCTATTATAAATAAGAGGTTTATTTTTTCATATATAACATATAAAAGTGAAAAAATATATATAAAAAGGGTTGTCCATCAAAATGTGATAAAACAACCATTTTAAAAATATTATAGTATTTTATGCTTAAAATAGGATTCATTCTCATTTTTATCCACTAAAATTTATTGGATAAATTTAAAAACTTTTTTCACAAATGGATAATCATGTTTTAGTTAGATATATTCATTAACTAAAATACAATGGTTCTGCGTTGACTACCATTTAAAATAATACTAAAATTATAATATTATTTTTCGGTGTAACTCAATGTTCTGTGAAACGTAATATTTTGGCGAAACCTGTTGTTGCATTCCGAGTACGCTATTAGAAAAATTGTCTTCATAAAAATAAAATTAAAACCATATTCAAAACTTTTAATAGATATAAAATAGTAATATTCTATAAATACTTATGTTCCTATATAATTGACCTCTTTTTGAAATTTCAACCCCACAATTTTAGTTACAAATAAAATAATTGGAGGTTTTTATCCATAATAGAATTTTCATATTCCCATGTTTCCTCATCAACCATATATATTTTTAACAATACATTTACATAATTCATCACCTCATTCTACAACACCATCACTCTATGGTAAAGAACTTGTGTTGGTCGTTCCTAATAAGAATTATTGTTTTCCAACTGATCTATCTCTAGACTATAAACATGAGATGGTTCTTGGATATACATTATTAAAATTGAATCATGAAAATAATTGTGTACCTGGGATAATATTTGAAGAAAATACACTCTATGGGAAACTGATCCAACCTTATTGAGTATATCATAGGGTCCAAGGTAAAATGGACTTAGGTTTCCCTTCTAAGAAAAACACATCACAATTTTACCTAGAGAAACATTAAGGAATACATGATCAACTACCTCAAATTAAAGATCCTTCCTTTAGTTATCCGAATAACACTTCTACCTACTCTTTTATATCTTCAAGTGCTTTAAAATAAGCAGAACATTTTCTACCATTTCTTCTACCAATTTTGGTCTCATTATCTTCTTTTCAACTACTGTATTCGAAAAATCTAGAGTTCGACACAGGTTTCCATAAAATTATTCAAATGGTTCCATCTTTATACTAGAATGAATAGTTTTATTATACGAAAACTCAACGAAAAGAACTTTTTAGTCCCAAATTTCCTGGTAATAAATTGAACAATCATGTAGCATATCATCAAATGACTGAATTGATCATTCTGACTACCCATCTGATTTTGGATGACGTGCTGTAGTAAAATTCCATTTAGTACACAACGACTTACAAAACCCATTTTAAAAGTTTAATGTGAACCTAGGATCATGATCCAATAAAATGGTGATGGTAAATCTATATAACCTGACTAACTATATAATATTAAATAGAGAATGTTGATTTAGAGATATATTATCTCAAATAGGAATAAAATGTGATGATTTTTTCAATCGATAAATAATAAACTAGAATCCATTATTACCTCTATAAGTCTTTGGTAATATCACTATGAAATCCATGGAAAAATTTTCCCATTTACACTCAATCACTTGAAATGAATGAAGCATCTCTTTTTGTAACATTCTCTCTACATTAACCTATTTACAAATAAAAAATATTAGGGTAATGTAGATAATATCTCTTTTCATTTTATCCCAGAAATAATACTCCCAAAAATCATTGTACATCTTATTACTGTAAGGACGAAGCGAAAATAGAGAACCATGAGCTTCCCATAACAACACATTATTCAAATGTGAATTATAAGGCACAAATAATCTACATACAAACATCAAAACACAATCTTAGTCAATGTTAAATTCATGAATCCTACACTTCTGAAAAAATTCTATGTTTTTCAACAACACATTTTCTTCCTTCACCACTTTTTTTATTCTATCTACTATAGAATATTGCACTAAATCATGTTTTTTTGATTAATTTCATGCTTAGTCAACTTCTATTCCAATTTTAATCATATAAATAATCAAAGGGTTATGTTTAAAACGTAACATGGTAAATGTAGCATTCATTTTCTGACTCAATGCATCGAACACTTTATTTTATTTTCCAGGATGGTCATGGATCATGGAATCATAATACTTTATTGATTCTATCCACATTCTCTATTTCATGTTCAATTATTTATGAGTAAATATATTCATAAAAATATTACGGTCAATATATATTAAATATGTTTCAAAATATAGATGATGCTTCAATTTTTTAAAGAATACACAACAATAGATAATTGAAAATCTGGTGTAGGTTAATTTAACTAATGAGTTTTCAAGTAACATGAAGCATAATAAATTACTTGATCATTATGAATTAAGAAACAACCATGGAATTTCAGTGAATAATCACTCTAGATAACAAATTCCTCAGGTCTGGAAGGTAGTGCTAAAACTGGAGCATTCACAAATATTCTTTTCAATTCCAAAAAAAATCATCACATTATTTTTTCCAGATGAACATAACTCCTTTTCAAGTGATCATATTCAGTAACCTACATAACCATGAATTTTTTTTATAAAAAAACCTCTGGTAATAAACAACTAAACTAAGAAATCACCAAATATTTGTTATATTTTTTGATCTAATCCTCTCTTAAAAAACTTTTTTTCTAAGGATCAATAGTTATTCCATCTTTAGAAACAATGTGACAATGGAATGAAATTTTTTAAAATGAGAAATCAAACTTTCTAAATTTCCCATAAAATATCTTTTCATTTATGGTTATCATGAAAAACCCTTATATGAATTTTGTTATCCACATTTCATTTAGAATACACAAACATATAATAAATACACAACAACAAAAATCTTATCTGAGAACTCGTAGAAAAATTTATTTATAAGATACATGCACACATGAGTCACATCAGTTGACCCAAAATACATAAAAACTATTTCAGAATGGCTACATCAAGTAAAAAATGTGTTTTTCAGAATTTATGCTTCGTTTACTATCAAATGAGTGTACCCCAACCTCAATTCAATCTTTAATAAATATTGAGCTCACTGGAGATGATAAAAAAATAATCGATATAAGGAAGGAAATAATTGTTCTTAACAGTGATGTTATTCAAAGATATATATGAAATAACAATTCCAATAGAACCATATTTATTTTTAAAAAACATTATAGGTGAACACCATGGTCATGTTCTTGGTCGAATGAAACATTTATCTAAAATATCATACCCTTGTTATTTAACTCTAAAAGTTAAATTTGTGCCATTCGATAAGGGGGTATTGCAATTTTATTAGCATAATGAACCATTTCATCTGTAAATTCATCTTATTGATTTGGTATTATACTAGAGAACTCATTAGAAAAAACATCAAGATACTAATTTACATCTAGAACATGATTAATCAGAAATGTTTCTTTATTTTCAAAAAAATGTGCAAGGTAACATTTAGTTCTAACTATTACTAGTTTCTCATCTTCCTAATATGTTATCAATAGTAAGGTTTCATTACAGTATAAAAAATGAAATTCATTAAGAATGGAAACCTCTTTATCACTGTATTCTAACATAGCATGATATACAGAAATTCATTCCCAAAGAAAAATAACATCAAACACTACTAAAGTCAAAACAATATGGCTTTAGGTATATTATTTCTTCACAAAAAGACATGATGGTTATTATAATTTCTATTTGTCTTATAATTTCCACTTGGACTTTTTACCATAAGATCAAGATTCATTTTCAATATGTAATTCCAAATTTATAAGATAATTTATAATAAAATAAGCAATGTGTAGACCCAAAATCAAACGACACATTGAAAAAATCTGAATAAATAACCAATGTACCTGATACTACTTCATTTGATGGACCAACATATGCAGAGGTAGTTACTAAGGATTTCACCACCCATTTCTAGTTATAGTTTGACATATTTCCATCATTTTATATCTTTGTCAGACACTCATTTAAATAATTACACATTTCATTGTACTTAAAAAATTTAACTGATTGTAAATCAAATTTTGTCTTACCACTACCCTGATCTATTCTAGTGAAATTACAAGCCTTGTTTACCATTTTCTATATTGGTTAAACTTACTATAATTAAAAATAAATTCCCCAATGTGTTTTTTACAATAAAATTCATAAACTGCAAACTTATGTTTCTTAATAACATAATTACTTGAAGAGTTATTACCTTTTGTCTGCCATCTCATCCTCTTATTCTGTTGTTTTCTCAAAGAACGACTAATCATCGATAAACTCCATTTACTCCTTCTCCAGAAATCAAAAATATTTTTCATAAATTTTTATGTAATGAGATACTAATTTCATTATTTAAAATGACATTAATCTAGAGAAAAAAATGATTGATTTTACTATCAAGATATCATATGATTTTTGGATCATAAAATTCTAGTTTAGGGGATTTTTCTTCATAAGAAGCCACTGAGTCATCCTCCTACCACAATTCCAAGAATTATTTTTGAAACTAAAGTCGAACCACCCTAGGGAAATATTTATTGGGAAACATAACACTTATTGCATCCCAATCAAGATAATAAATATCCTCACTATCCTCTATATTTTAACCATTAACCACCATGGATTGGATTCACCATCAAAACGGTAAATAGAAATATTGTCCTTTTTATTTTATGAACACTCTAGGACATTGAACATCTCTTCCAGTGCTTTAATCCAACCTTCAACTATCATTGGGTCATAAGAACCTCTAAATTATAGGGGATGTTGCCTCAATAAATTCTCCACTATCAACATGTTCCTATGTGGTTGATATAGATAATATCGAGAATGGATATCAACACCACTAATTTTCTGACTCAACTACCCCATTACTGTAAAAAAAATGTTCAGTTCTGATTCTGACCATCTCTGGTAACTAATTTGGTAGGCTTTTTCATCTTGATGTTGTCCCATCCTACCTACCATGCTTCCACTGAAAAAGACATTATCAACACAGACATATCATAGACAACCCAACATGGTAAAATTCTAATTATATATATTTTCAACATTATAATAATGTAAAAATAATTTATGGATATATATTCCACTATATCCAAACTCTTAATGTTTTCTAAATCGACATATAATACCAACTATATGTCCCCAACCTTAAATCATTACTTAATCATGATATAGGCCTATAATTTGATTTTAATTTACATTGAGGTTATTATCAAGTTTATATTTTTATAGAATTAGTCCCTAACTATTACATTAAATCTCAAATATTACAAGGTAATTGTTCTACTCAATAAATTATTTCACAAGAATAGAACTACATCAATTAAATAATAATTCATTTCCTGCTAAAAATATTCTTGAATACTTCATTTCTATAATCCACCCTTATACCAAGTGAAAAAATTCATGAAAAATTCAAATGAGCATAAAAGTCTCAACAAAAAAAATAACAAAACAAAATATTATTCCATTAATACATACAAATAAATAAAATCATAACTCTTATCATTAAACATTATCTCTTTAGGATACCTCATCAAATCATTTGATTTATTAATAACTCATTTAATTCATAAATTAGAAGGGAAAATTGTTCTGTCCATAACATACTTATAAGGTATCTTTCACAGCCCCATAGGGAGTAACCTACATGGTTACATTTGATAATACCCATCATAGTATATTCACTAAATCTATTAGGAGAAAATTTAATATTTACCTATATCACATTACCCAATGAATTAGAGAGACATCACGGGCTCCTGAACAATTTTTTAAACATGAAACCACAAGTATGCCTATAAAATACCCAAGATCCATATAATAATAATAAAACACAAACAAGATTAAAGGAAAAACAACATTTCTACATTGAAATCATAAGACACCATTCAAGATATTGATATAATTAATCCATTATCAAATCCATTTTCAATAAAAAATACCTAAAATATATGGCATTTACATTTCATTTCAAAATCATTACAACTTTTAGAAGAATGAAAATCACAAATAATGCATGAAGTAGTGGAAAGGTTATTGTTGACGCGTATGTTAAATTGAAACAATCCATTTGTCATTTAATAAGACACATTGTAAGGAAATGATTCCCATTGATAAATGATAAATGATATTAAAATTTAAATGAGTTTATTATACACCGAATAAAATAAGGTCGTATATAAATCAAAATATGCCTTCGTGAAAGGAGATTGAGACGAAGTACCTTACTTTGATTCTGACTCATCAGGTACGATCTTTTTGTTCCAAAATAATAAACATGAGTTTATTTCTACGTTATTGAGAAATCATTTCATGATTATTTTTTCTTTTATATAACTTATTTTCAAGTTATTAAAATTACATAGTTATTTACATTATTATCAGATGTTTTACCGATATTCAGTACATGAGTCAATAATGAACATGTTCTGATGAAAATTATCCATGTTTCCTATTATCACCAGAAATTTATTCATGATTTAAAAATCATATATATCCAATATATATGTATTCATAATATTCCATAACAATTGGAGAAAAGAAATGAAATGTATCATTCAAGGAGATGGTAGGTTGTACATACGCATGAACACTACATTCATTTCTTTGTCAAATTAAATGAATGAAAACTAAATCATAGGTATGTATATTATAATTTAATTATAATATTTATGTTATATATGTCACCTAGGTTCATTAACTCCATCATTTATATGCTCTATGTATTGAATGAACGATTCATATCACATTGAGGGGGTGGTAGACTTTACACCATCAAATGAAACCATCATATTTACACATTATGTAATGCATAAATGTATGATGTAAATTAAAAAATAATCATAGAAAAAATATTTATATCATATATATCATATATAAATACAGTTCCATTATAATGGCCCTATGATCAGTGGTAGGAGATAATTGAACAATTATTATTTCGTGAGATAGCAGTTCGCCATACACGGAAACTGTATGTTCGTATCCATTAGATGGGAGTGTGTGCATGTGTAGTTCGAATAAATCCTAAGAAAAAAAACATAGTTTATTTATTACACTGGTTTTTTATGTATTATTTCAATCAAAATAACATAGGGAGTGAATAAGGATAATAATGGAAATGATCTTTAGAGAATACATTACCTCTAAAACAGGTAATTCCTTATGATTTGTCCCAAAAGGATTTATTGAATTGCCTTATCCCCATTTTAGGGATTGTAGGAGGAGGGGGGATTTAGAGAGATTATTTAAGAGGAATTTTTATGAGACAGGGTCTTTAGAGGTGTGTGTATGTGGGTAATGGTGTTCTCCTTTTATAAGAGGGAGGAGGGGGAACTTTAAGAATGTCTTGAAATATTATTTTATTATAAATTTAATTTATAATTATGATAAATCCTAAGTAAAATATTACTATGATAAGATAATAATAGGTCCAAATACTCCTAATAAATATGCTTTAGACATTTTAGGTCCCAAAAGTAATCATATCATTTAGATTTTACCACTAGTTAAAAACAGTAATCGTTTCCAAGTCTTCTTGCATTTTCATAATATGTGGTTACTATAGTTATTATAAAATTCCATGAGAAGCACAAGTGGATAATCAATGAAATTGGTAATATTATATAAGTCATTTTTCATAATCATAGATTTTTATTACTATTATATCATTTTATAAAATAGTTTTTGATTTAACAACACATTTTTGATAATATTGACACTGGTTGACAATTGTTTTTTGTTAGAGTAATAAAAAAATTATTCCATCAAAACAAATGCCTTAACTTAAAGATAATATGTAATAATTATAAAAAAATTTCATTTATGGAATAAACGTGTTAAATTAAATTTATCTTAATATTTATCATATCATTTATTTGAATAATTCATTAATAATGTAATCCCTCCAACATCATTGTGTCATAAATAACATTATTACTATTTTACAAAAAAAATTTAAATAAAATACCACGATGTAGAAAATAATTTTATATTTCTAATGAAAATTTTTTGTTGATCAGATCAGTTATATATCCCCACCTTAAAATTCTTCTAGTAAATTGATTCATGTTTATGTTATATTTCTTCTTACTTTAGACTAAATATTATAAAATGTCATTTTCACACCCAAGTGGCTCAATGGGGTCTAATAATATTCCCAAGAATGACCATGGTCGGACATATAACATATTTTTTTTTAAAATTTGGTAGGGTAGTTTTATTTTATTATAATAAATTTTTTTTACACTTAATCAACTAATTTACCCTTTAATAATGGTAATTAAAATAATTACTAACATTAGTATTCACAATGTCTAAAAATAAAAGGAATTTATTTACACAATTTGGACCTTATGATTCAAAAAATGGAATAGATTTTTCCAAACTCAAAACAAATTATTTTTTAGAAAATGATTTAAAATTTTTTCTATTGTTAAAACCAAACAACGTGTTTTGAAGAAGTAAAAACTAAAAAAATGTTGGCATGTATGTCAAATTTCAAAGTGAAATTATTTCCAATAAACAAATTTTGATTAAATGATAAAAAATAATTTAATTTAAATTTAAAACCAATTAAAATTAAAATATAACTATATAAATAAATTAGTTGAAAAGGCAGTATTGAAATAAAATGCAGTATTTTTCACTAATCATTAAAATGTGGATTTCATTAGAAAAAGACCAAAATTTCAAAAAAAAATGTAAATTTTGATGTCCCAATTCTAAAAAAAGATTATATTATCTAATAAAACATATAGAAGTGATAAAACTATATTTAGAAATGGGTTTCCCTCAAAAGGTGGTAAAATACCCTTTTAAAAATATTATAGTATTTTATGATTAAAATTAAATTCATTATCATTTTAGGCCTCCAAAATTTATTGAAAATTTTTAAAAACATTTATCAACCATGTATAATGATATTTTAGTTATTTTTATTTATTCCCTCCAATACAATAACTAGCTGTTAACTACAATTTAAAATAATAATATTTTTATTATATTATTTTTCTTCTAAGCTCAATATTTCGTGCAACGAATGATTTTAGAGAAACATGTTGTTTCATGTTGAGAATTCTATTAGACATAGAATCCTATTTAAATTTAAATTAATATCTTATTTGTAATTATTAATATGTATGAAAAAGTATTATTATATAAATACCTGGGAGCCAATAATCAAATCATAATAATAAAACTTATGTATAAAAATAATAATAAGTTAATTCTATTATAATGAATAAAATAGTTATTATGGTGGTCGAAGAAGAAATATAATAAATTAAATTTAAAATGAGTAACTTCAATTTCATCCACACTCCATGGAAAAATATTTTTCAATAAGGAATAATCCATTATAGGGTAATATTTTGAGATTAATTGGACCACTAATATGTAGATAGTTTCATTTATGATTTATTGGTGAATTTTTTGGAAGAACTAGTTGAAATTTTGTAGGGACATATGTAGTGTGGTCAAGGATCCATTTAAAATTGAAAAACAATGACAGTTTCTTATAAATGAATATTAGTTAAGGGTTAAGAATGATATTAATTAAATTTTAGGTAAGTTAGGTTATGAATTTTTTTAAATGATTTTTTAAACATAAAATATAATAAATTTATTTTATATGGCTTATGTTTCATTATAATTTAATAAAATTTGATCAATTATAAATTACCAATATATATCTTAACAATAATAATTAAAAATAACCATTTCATGTTTTTAAATTAAAACATAAGAGGACCGCTACTAAAAATTTTCAAATTGCCAAATCTTAATTTGAAATTCATTTAAACTAATTATTTTTATATATCTGAGAAAACTGACTATCGAATTTAAGCATAATATATTGGGAAAACAATTTTTTAGGAAAATATATTTTTTAAATTTAAATAATTTATTAATTCATAAATTAATAATTACATGAGTATATATATATTTTATTTATTATTTTAAAAAATATATTAGTTATAATTTAAAATATACAATACTTAGTTTATTGAAGTGAAAAATACAAAACTAATTAAAAATATATTTCTACAAAATACACATTTTACTTTTTCAGTGTTATTTAATATGAAGAATTGGTAACATAATTCAATTATATAATTAATAATAATCACTAAATTTAATATGATGGTCCAAAGTATCAAAAAAATTCATGAAATTAATTTTTTAATTGGTGAAAAAAATTATTTTGAATACAAGAACACAAAATGAGTAGAATAATTATTTTTTGTAAAATATATTTCTCCTATAAATTGGTTTTATTAGTTTTTTAGTATACTATTTGAATATCATTAATTCATTAGTATTAATGTTAAACTGTAATTTTATTTGTAAATATATTTACATTAATGATTACCTATATTTTTACCGACCAAACGAAATTCCAATTTTTTATGGAATTATAATTTTTTTCAGTTCATTTTGATTTGATGTATTATTTGATGAATGATATTGAATACTTTTAGATTTAAAGGAAAATATAATAAAAATAAGTAGTTATTAATTTATCACCCCTTGAATAAAATTAATCCTGATCATATTAATACATAATTAATAAAAAATGTTGACTATATCACTAGATATATAATTAATTCTATGGGTTTTTTAAACCTTATAATATTACAAAATATTAGTAAGAATATATTACAAAGTAACCATAAATTAATATTTTCACATTTCAAATCCATTTGTTCAAAATATTCTTCTAGAGATGGATTGTAACATAAAAGGGTTTCATGATAGATACCATACATAGCTTTTTTTCCATGATGTCATTTCCAAAGAAAATATTAAAACAAAAATGGATATAATTATATTCAGTATGACTAGAATTTGACATGATTTTTACAAATAAAATAGAAAATGCATCCCACTATAGCACATTCATGTCATCATATAATTACTTTCTCTAAAACTATTTAGATTTAAATAATTTTATCTTAAAATTATAATGATAATCATAATAATAACAATACAAATATTATAACTAATACTATAATAATAATCTTCAAATAATAATTGATAGGTATGGTATCAAACATCAAAATAAACATTATCTATGAAATGTCGTATCATTTTTTGTATACCAAAAGTAATGAATCTATACATTTTAATCCAAATTATACATGATCATTTCCTATTAATCTGTCTATATGAAGTGGTTATATATATATATATATATTTATGACCTAAAAATTAATTTTTCTTTATAAATCATTTTTATAGAAAATGTGAGGAATAAAAAACGCAAGAAAATAACTGTGTAAACAAAGAAAAAACTAAAAAAAATTAATGAAAAAAATATTATTATAAATACGCATATACATAATCCCCATTGAAATATGGTTAAATTTTCATATTGGCCTTATTTCATGTGATATTCAAAATTATTATCCATAGATCAACATATCTATATATGTTTATCTATATTGATATTTTTTTCATTGAATCCTCATTCCAAAACTGCATTTTTATTATCCACACCCGTTGATCCCCATTAATATGAACTGAAATTGTTCACACATAAATTTTTTTGAACAACCACATTCAGCGTATTGATATTGAAGGATCCTAATTTAATTTAATCCAAATATATTAGAATGTGATCCAATCATTTTTCGTTTTCCACATCCTCCTTCACTGCTATCCTAGTCAACATTTTGGCAGATGCTAATTTTTGGTCATTTACAGTGACATCATACACCTCTTTGGCCTCATATAGTTTTTTTGAGGTTGAAAGGGCCTCTTTATTAGAATTAAAAAAGAAAAGAAGCAACATAAGAGGAAAAATCCAGTACCAATACACATGAAAGGACATCAACCCATTTTTGAATGGGTAACCATACTATGAAAAGGTAGTATTCCTCCACTACCATGAGGATGTCATCCCCTCTTCAAGGTAATGACTTGTATCCATGGACCATCACCGTGATCATATACAGATTTCTCAACTCCGAAATCAGTCTTCATGTTTTCATATGTTGATACTCTATCACTTTTCTTCACATCATCATCACTACTAACTAAATTATGAATATCAAAAGGGTTATTTTTTATTCCATTTATTTTTGTCTTAGTCTTTAAAGATGGGGAATGTGGACTCCTATAGATCATTATCACCTTGAATAACATAAACTTCATCATATATTTCCACATTTAGGAATTCAAAACTACTTAATTATGTCCTCTTTTAAATTTCATTACATGAGGATATGGATATAACGGGTTTTTATAAATTTGAGTTGTCATTGGGATTCCTTGTCCCCTTTAGGAACTCTAAAACTCATTGACATATGATTACCTTGATTTCTATTCCACAGTCCAAACCAAACTTTCATGGTCCTATCGGGGTCCTACTCTATGTATGTCATAATTTATTGGGGTTCCTTTTTGTAGTTTGTAATTATATTATTAATATTTTTTGAGAATTATAAAAAAATTGATGAATATTATAAAATTTCAATTTAAAAAATTATATTTTTATTGATATATCTAGATACTGACATTGTACTATTAATTAGTAATAAAATTTATTTTTTTCTTTTAGATTAATCATAAACCAGTTAGAGTCATTAGATTTAACCATATTCATGAATTTGGTTAATAAAATACTGATACAGAAAATTAATTTTTTAAACCATTATTATCATCACATTTTAGATAGAATTAAAAATTAATTTTTCAAATTTATTTAAATTGAATTTTTTCAAATATAATCCATTTTTGGAATCCATATATTTAAGATTTTTTAATAAAACTAACTATTTTTTTAATTTTTTAGATTAACATTGGAAAAAATTTATATACCATAGAGAGATAAAATGTGATAGAAGGTTTAAAATAAGATGATAAATTTTAAAATAACCTAATAATGTATAAATATTATTTCATAGGTATATATAGACTATATATAATCTAAAATTTATAAATAGAACACCATGAATCTCATTGTATTGAGTAATAATTAAATATATTTTAATCTGTTAAAACATTAAATGTGTGTCCTCTCTATGACTTATATTGTGATAAATCGTCTTCTGTTTTTTAAATACATCAATACCCCACAAGATCATCCATTTCTTATCCAAATAACTTCCCAAAATCACACCATTGTCATATAATATTTCATTTTATCATAATACAAAGCTTTTGAGTCTAAATGTGTAAACCTATATAGTTTTTCTAGATAAAAGGAAAATAAAGAATCTATGTGACACGTGAGATTGGAGGTAAAGAACACCTTACCATAAAAAACCAATTTTAAATGATCAATATATTTATAATCCAAATATTTTTCTTCGATGGTTTTATTCATCAAATAATTTATTTTGTATATTTATATAGTTTTAAATGATGTACAATTGAAATTTATGGATGATAGTTAATTTCATTCAATGTTTTTTAATATTAATCCTTTTATTTATTTTATATATAATTTTTTGAAATTTTAAAAAATATGAAAAAATGATTATTTTATTTCAAAAAAAATTATATAAAATTATTTTATCATTTTTGTAACAGTTATTTGATGTTTAACATCATTAATAATATTCAATGAATTTACAAATTGATGATGCACATTTCTTTTTTGGTTATTTTATTTTGAAAAATGCGTTTTATGAAATGATATATTTCAATAAAAAATGGTTTTTCATATGGATTAAAATATTTTTTTTGAGTTTGACAATGGATATTCATTATTTTATGTGGTTTCATATTTTTACCACACATTAATTTTTTTAATGTTGGGTGAGCCTTATATAGATCGGAAGATCGGTGAGACCGATATTTCTCTCTAATTCATTTTTTAAGGATTTTTATTATTATATAATTATGTTATACATAACCAAGATTCATTTTTAGTTTTTATTTTTTATTTTTGGGATTTTATGATGATGATTTCCCAAAACCCCTATATGATTTTTTTTTGATTTAAAATGATTTTCAATGAAATATTCTTACTTTAATACATAGAATAATGAACAATTTATTAATGGAATTACCATACCCATTTATGTAAAATTTTATGTTTTTATAAAAAAAATTCACATTTTATCAAATTTTCTATGAATATAACGAGATTAAAGTTTTGAATTTGTTTATTATTTTAATTTTTTTTTCAAAATAGCTTTGTATTAATGATAATTTCATGTGAAATTAAATAATTATTTTAGTTTAATGTTTATTATGTTGAGGGAAACCACTTTTTTATGATCAAATGGTTTTGAAATGGGATATGATGTTTTTTTATTCATTTTTATACAACCCGTGCTCCATGTTTTTTTCTTTATTACATTATTATTTTTAGAATTAGATTATGTGTGAGTGGAATAATTATGATGAAATGTTAAAAAACATGAATAATAGTTATTAATAGAAAAAAATTTCCTTTTAAATGTAATATTTTTATAAAAAAGGGATAATAAAAGGAAGTGTAATGTTTTTAATGGATATGTATGTTATGTAAGAGTTATGAAATAATTCTATATAACCATATAATTTTAATGATATTAAATAATATAACAAAATTACATTTTGATTTGAAATTAGTTTTTTTGTTGTTTTATGATTATGTACTTTTAGTTGTATTAGTTAAAACTTCCAAAAATTTTATGTTTTAGGGAAATGATTGTCTATTTCCTTAAGGGATTTGAATTTATTATTATAATGATATAATGATTGAAAATTACCATCATTATTCATCTAATCTATGTATTTTGAATGGTTTTCTATATAAGAAACAAGGTTGCCGGTATAAATTGGAATCTATAAGACAATATCCATTGAAATCATGAACATGGAATGGTTGGAATTGGAACTAACAGTATTTTTAGGCTTAGCTAACATAGTATATAAACAAAACATGTATCTATGATGAATTTTTTGACACCATTATATAGTAATATATCAATAGTGGATCATTTCATTAAACAACACTCTACAACAGTCATTAGGTCTTAAAACCCTATTATATCTCAATAATTGACTAATGAACAAGATAATGTATTCTAAGTCACGGGTTGTTAAAAAAATTTAATGTTAAATGTCATTTTAACCATTTTGATGTTGAATCCAAATAGTCTTGGAAAATGGTTTATAAAATCAATTAATGGGAAGGGAATTATGAATTGGAATGGAATTTTTTTTATTTTTTTATGAAATATTTTTTATCCAGCTTAACACTGGTTAGAAAATGATTTATAGGAATTGAGGAAAAATGAGGATGATTTAGTAGTATTGTATAAATAAAAAATTTTCGGAATGCGATGATATTCTCAAAATTTTATTTGGGATCATGGGGCTAAAATTCATTTTTCCACTCAGGATTGAAGAAAACATAGGAATGGGAATTTTAATCTCATGAATTTAAATGTTTTGAGAAACATTTTTTATGTGTTGAGAATGTGAAAATGGATTTTTTTTCATTAAACTTTTTCAATAGATACAAGAATAAAAATTTATCCATGTGGATGGTAATAGGGGACATTCCATCAACCATATTCAATTGAAAAAATGTTTTTATTTATATTAAGTGTTGTATAAATAACCATGGTGAATGGCCTATAAAATCATAAAAGTGAATATAATGTGTTGACATTGTACATCATTATCTTTACCATAAATAAAATATCTATAATAATTATCATGATAAAAAGAAATTTTATGACCAAGTTTTTTTTATTTACAATTAAATGGGTATATATATGAATAATTGTATAAATATATGAATAAAATATGGATGTCAACAAGATATCAAACATAATGTTGTGGATAAAAGATTTAGGACTACATGAATATATGTTAAACCATTTAGTGACGTGTATATAGAAACATTAAATTATTATTCAGGATAATTCAATTAATTCATTGATTTAGGTTTTAAAAATTCACTGAATTATGAGATATTTATTGATAAAATGAAAATTTCACATAAAAATAATAATAATAGAGTATTTTATAAAAAAAATTGGGTAGTATAATGAAAAAAGTAATTATAGGAATAATTTAATTTTTATTTGTGATAAGGGTTCACTAGAAAACAAATATGTATTTTATCTTGTGCATTTTAATATTATTAATTTGGAATATATTTCAATTGATCATAATTATATTTATTGAAGGAATAAATGATTTGTTTTTTTAGAAATGGTTTTGGTTTGTGTATAATAAAAAATTCATAACAATGATAACATATACAAAATCTAATAAATGTATTAATGGTTGATATAAATGATGTATTGAACATATTTTTTAGATGAATCTAATTCAAAAATTTGGTTATATTCCTATAGTAAATGAAATTATTGATTTATATTTTTACTAAATTTATTGTATTATACTAGATTATGTGATTGATTTTACCACTGACATAGTTCACGAGGCTATGAAAATATAAATACCAACATATCCAATGGCTCAAGTAGTTCTTATTAAATTGAAATGGTAGTTACCAAATTTTCTAGTTATGTGTATAATTTATACAAACACATCACCCAAATATGCTCAAATTTTATTTGTTCAAAATATTGATAGTTTCATTAATATATGAATTGATTATAGAGAATTGGGTAACATCAGAGTTAGTAATAATACACATTTCCTCAAATCAATGACTTATTTGAGCACATATTGGGTACTAATTAATTTTTAATGTTTGATATTAGGTCTGTCTAAAATTAAATGAATATTAAAGAGGATAAAATTATGATAATTACATTTTATGGAATTTATAGTAATTATGAATATTCTATTATTTAATTTTGGATCAAAATTATCTGAAAATATTCAAATAACCTATAAATAGATTCATTTAATTATTAGTTAAAACTGAAGCTATTTTTATTAATGATGCACAGATATATTATAAATGCTATGATGATGATGAGAAACATTTTAGGGTTATTTTAAAAACCAGAAATGATTTTTTAATTTAATAAATATAAATTTTACTTGTGATTGAGTTTATTAATTGGATATAATTTAAATTTACATGGAATAACTATTGATAATTATAATAATAAAGTGGTTATAGAGTTTCCATTAACAACAAAAATTTTATATATTCCATGTATTCTTCGAAAAGAAGTTTACTAAGGACAATTTATTTTGAAAAATATCTTAATTATTTATCCCACTAAATTTGTTAAAATTAAATGAAATGATATAATTATTAAAATAGGTATATGATAAATTTTTCTAGTAAACGATTAATATATTAGGGAACTATCTATTTTTTGCCTTCCCATTTTGATGTATGTATTTTTTATCTAATGTTATGCTAAATCAATGGGAAATTATTATTTTCTAATTAATAATAACATGATGATTTATTATTCTTAATGAAAATTAATGCCACATGGAAAAATTATTCTACACATTTACATGATCAAGTTGTCATGTTTTTTTCTTCAAAAACATGGATATAACATTCATAGGATGTAAATTTTAATATATATGTTTTATAAATTTATTTCTGTATATGTACACATAGAAATAGTTGAACATGATAAAGAGAATATTTCCATAGGTGAATAAGGAATATGCATAAATGATTCACTACAACAGAATAAAACAAAATCATATACATGATTATTTATTTTGGGTTTTTGATGAATCATCTACTAAGAGTCATTTAGAACATTAGTCATTGGTAAATGATTTTAGGAATGATGTTTTATAAATATTGTTTATAGGGAGTTTTTATATTTTGTTTCATGTGATATTATAGGAATAAATGTAAAATAAAATTAATAATTAACATATAAAATATCATTTTTACAGGAAAATATATAATCTTTCATGAATGGTATAATTCAAGTGTGCAATTTTCATAAGAATGGTGTTACCAAATTTAGATATATTATATGTTTTTCCTATGATTCCCAATAGAGGTGGATATTTTTTAGTGATGACATTATATTTCAATTTTCATTTCACCATATCAATAATAATGTGTATATCGAATTATGGGGAAATTACTGGTATGATAAAAAAAGTTATTTCTTACTTTAATATGAAATTTTGACTTGTCAACAAGAGAAATAATGAAAAGATATAAAAAGTAGATTCCTTATCCCTTTCTATCCTCAAAGGGGAAAGGGGAATATATATATATGTATATTATGGTGGGATTCCTAAATAAATCTCAAAGTAATTATACAATATAGGTTTTTGTTGATCGACCGGATAAACCTAATAAATTTATATTTTTCCACGATAATATGTATTTTTTTCTCCATTGTGATATACATCTGTAACAGATAGTCTTGTTACCCGTATTTCCCATATGAATTGTATTTAGCTATGATTATATGTTGAAATTTAATTTTTTGTAAAATTATTCATAAGCCCTTTAGTACATAATAAAATTATATTACATCTTTTCATCCTCAATATGATAGACACAGATAACAAATTATTTATGAATCATAATACATTCTTTTAACTTATAAATGTAATTACATGGATTTCACAGTAAATATCTTTTACTAGATATGTTTTATTTATAAAAACATTTATCATTCCATTATATAGATTACACCTATTGAGGCATTATATATATGTTGGTTTCAGACTCTATTTTTCTGGGATGATGATATGGAAATAAATTTGACGATAACAAATAACATTATAAGAAATGTTTCAGAAGGTAAAGATGATTCTATAAGATATGATCAAGGACTCTAGTCGGAATAATTTTTTTTTGATAAATAGATTATATAATAGTCATTTTAGATGGGTGATTAGGTTTTTCATAATGTAGCTCAATTGAATAGTGTTATATGTTTTGAAACAAAAAAACTATGTCCATGTCATGTTTTACTAAAATATATGAAATAATGGATAATATTGAATCAATTTTTCACTCGGTGGGTTTTTCAATGAGTTTATAATTTTATGTGATTACTTTCATGTTTTATTATCAATAAAAGATATGCTAGTTGTAACTCATATTTTGAGCTCTGAGGGGGTACATTTATAAGGGAACATTCTATATGAGGAAAAAATTGTTTATGTTGTTGACTATATATAGTAGGTGTCAATGAATAAATTTTTTCACTAGGATATTAATTTTTATAATAATCACCATGATTGATGATGTAACAAGTAAATCAGAAATGATATAATGGAAGAGTACCCCACTTGGGTATATAATAAATAAAATTGTGAGGATTCGATTTCCAAATTGGGGAATAATTTAACAACCATGGAAATATTATTGTTAAATAAATTTTATTATTTAATAACATACAGTAATTATATTTTATAGTTTGATATATAATATAACAATAATTTTTTTTATTTTACAATATAAAAGGAAAAAAATTCCACTCATTTAAATTTATTTACAGATATTATATTTTATCATTTTATAGATTCATATACCAATTTATTAATTTTAATTCTATATAATGGACATAAATTATGATCAAAGAAAGTAAAATTTATGTAATTCTGATTTTTTTAATGTTTTGTATAAAATTTTTTCTTTGGATATCATAGAAAATACTCTTTTTAAGGAAAATGAGATTTATTTTCTTATATATATACAAAGTCATGTTCAATTTATGATTGGTCTTAATATTAAATTAATTTATTTTCAATATTGATAATTAAAAAATTCCACTAAAATCATCTTTATATCTGATGTCGATATAAAAACATTTTTATTCTGGATGGGTAATTTTTTAGATACAATTTTCTATATGGTTTATTTGGTTTTTATGAAAAATAATTTGTAACACATATAAAAAATTAATTTTATAAAATAAAATCTATATTTTGAATCATAATTTCTAAAATTATAAATTATTCCCTATCCATTTTTTGACATTAAAAATAATAACTTTGGTAAAAAGTCATATAACATTGTATGATTAAATATCAGATAATATGGATAAAACATAATAGATATGTATTAAAATTAACTAAAAATATTCCTAATTAATATGGGATGGACCTATTTTGACAGTATATATTCAAATATTTGAAAATGGTTTAGTTGATAGCCATTTTGATTCAGTGATAAATTAATCTATTTTATAATTCAGAAATATTCCTGAAGTTTCATATCCCCCACCTATAAAATGAAACCCCTCTTATCGTTTATACACACATCAAGATTCTCTTATAAAGATAAGAACTAAAAAAAATAACTCAATGTTATACATCCCCATGTATTAGATTCCATGGTTTTCACATAATAACCACCTTATGTGGAAAAATGTGTAGGCATATGAAAGTTTTCATAAGAACATGATGACAAAGATCATAAATGACAATTGAGAATCAAGGTAAACAACAAATTAACATAAAAAATAATTTTAAATGTTTAAATGATATATTTATTGAAATCCATTTTCTATACCCATATTTAAAAATTATTTACTGTTCTATTTTATGGTATTAAATGAAATATGAATGAAATTTTATTTAACTTTATACTTTCCTTCAAGGGTTTTTATAGAAATATTTTTTAAATAGTTTATAAGGAATTATTTATCAATATATATATATATATATATATATATATATGGAAATAAGGAATATTTTATTTTATCATATGTGATGTAAATAATATTTTCCTCCACAATAAATTTTTTTTTATAGATATATTATTTTATAAGATTCAATTAATCCTTAGATGAAAACCCAACACTGCTTTTTTAATGTTTGATTTTTTTTTGAAAATGGGGTTTTAAATAGAATGGATATTTTATTTTCCAAAAATTGTTTTCTTACTGGATCAAATGTATTTTTACAATGAGTTTGAGGATGGAAATTCCTGAATTTATTTTGATTCATTTATGTTAATGTCCTTTGATATTTATTATTAATTACATGTGAGATTGGTATAGCTATAATGATGGGTGATCTGTATATTTTCCATCAATATAATTTGTAATGATTATGATCTGTATATAATTATATCGAAATTAATCAAGTAAAATATTTAATTTTTAATGGTTCATACAAGATTCAAATAAAAATACATCCCAAAAGAAATAACAGACCTTTCCATACATCCTAATATGTTTTAATGGAAATAATTTTATTTCAAAACATAATATAATTATCATAAGTTTTCATTTTATGATTATAAAAATTAAGGGAAAAAATAATGGGTTTTAAAAAAATGTATTCCAAGGGTTCTCATGATTTCAATAAAAGTATTACGATTATGATTATTTGTTTATGTTTTATTATAATTTAATCTATGAAAATATATTGGTAATAATGTGTATTTCATGTGTTTGTAAATGATTATTTGAGATCAATAATATAATTTTAAATAAAAAACTATTTTATAACCTCATGGTTTTAAAATATACTAACATGATTTATTATACATTTTTATTTGTCTCTTACCGAGATTTTGCTTCTAACAACACATATTCAAATGTTTTCAAAGGGTTTATATTACAGAATAAAAAATATGGAGGTCACATTGAAAATTATAAAGACACTTCATTAAATGGAAACTAGTTTTATTTTAATAGTAATATATTCCGAAAAAATATTGACTAGAAGCATCAAACATTTATTATATGGGCTTTAAAAATAATGTTTATGACTTAATTCTCTAAGCCTCTAAACATGAAATGATTTATGAGAATTCAAGAATATCAATTGTTTTTTACAATTATATGATGCATTTTATAAGTATTTTTCCCTTATAGAAAACACCAAGGTCAATATGAGACATATATGTATGATATATCCAGTTTCATGTTATGGTTTTAATTTAAAGGAGACAATAAATATTAGACTTCCAAAATTTATAAATTTTTTCTATAAATTTTCATATATCGAGGGATATTTCTAATGTTCTCATATTGTAATACCAAAATAACATATAGTTTTCAGAAAAAAATTAATGTTAACATTTATATAATCCTATAAATTATGATATACAATTAAATATGATAATTCTTAACTTATCATCCCTTGATGACATTTAAAACTATATAATTTTAGTTAACCGATCATATCTAAACATATAATGTTATCTAATAGTTTAAATTATATGTAAATTTATGAATACTAAATAACATGACTATAATTAAAATATATTTGGAATATATTTTGTTCAAATAATACCATGACCTTTTTGGTTAAAAATTTTATAGAAGTAGTAAACATCATTAACTAATGTATCTCAGATTTTTATCTTCAAATTAATACATTACAATCTATATTATAACCAAATTAATCAATTTAATTCATCCAAATAATTCATGAATTATCAACATATAATATTCTTGTAGAAATATAATTTCTATATCGTTATTCATATACTATAAAAATTTTAACATTATAATGCTGATCTGGAAAATTTTGTAAGAGAAATCATATAAAAAATATATCCTTGAATAATTAATGTATGTGTAATATTAATTGGAATAAACAGTAATCAAATAATACAATATAACTAATCTTTTGAGATTGAAACAAATAAATTGATGAAATAAAAACTATATAATATATATGATAATAATATAATCTTTTATGATGTTATATTTTATAATGACGAACATAATTTCATTACAATCTATACCTCAAAAAAATACATCAAACATACAGTCAAGTCCTCATCCCATAAATTGTAAATAATTTTGTACGGATACAAGTAATATCAAGTTTAAATTCTATAATAAGGATAATTGAGGCATTTAGAGGCTATTTTGAGAGTCAACAATCAACAATGTAGTCTAATTAATTCATAATATGGAGAAATGGAAAAACAATTACAGTATATAAATAAATTTACTTTGTAATCAAAAAATATTTCTATTGAAATGACTGGTATACAGATTGTAAATATTTATCCAATCTACAATCAGAATAACCCACTATGTGAACATACATTAAACTAACACTAAATAGATAAATTTTTATACTATTAATTCAATACATTGGAAAATCAATAAAAATATTTATATCATTATAATACATCTAGAGAGGGATAATGATAATTGTTAAATGTCACATATCTTATTATGGCCTAATTAACCTCACACATTATCATGGCATAGTAGGTAATATTAATCCATATAAAAAGTATATATATACAAATTATCAATATTATCAAATCCAATAGAATGATATGGACATCATTGTGAATATCCAAAAATGGTAATATTCATAGTATAATTTATGATATCCTCATCAATAGAAGAATAATCAATTATTAGTTAGGCATAATTTCATATAATAAGGATATAAATAGGGAAAGAACTATCAAAAAGGATTTCATGATGATGAAACATAAATCCACCAAAATCAAAGTAAAATAGTATTTTATAGAATAATCAGATAAAATAATTCAACATAGAGGAATGGGGTTCAATAATAATCATTTTGAATTAGATAAAGGATATTTAGTTATAAAATAATCTTTAAAACATCATATTTTCAAATAATAATCATTTTTAGTGTATTTTTTAAGAAAATAATTTAAAAATAGTGAAAATATGAAATAAAAAATAATTCAATTACAAGATTGAAAAAAATGTAACAATGAATCTCAAAAGACCAATCATAACTCAATGAATGATAACTGAGCCAAAAAAATCCATTACAACTTCGGTAATAAATGAATCAAATGAAAAATGATGAAAGAAACTCATTTTTATTTATTATCATATGAATAAAATTAAAAATCTTATTGGAAACTTTAATGTGATTTAAATTATATTAAAACCAAATATATATAAAAATTGTTTAGGGAATATAACATATATCATAGTGTATGAATTTCAAACCAAACATAATTACCATTAATCATTCCTAGTTGTGAGTCCTCTAAACTCCAATATAAAAAATCGACAATTGAATAACTATTTTAGAATAATTTTTATTATTATATAATTTTATGAAATTCATTTAGAAAATTTTGATAAATATATATTTTTTAGTTATATTTTATTGTCACCATCATATTTTATTATATTTTATGGTTTTTTATTAATATATTCATAATGGTGGCATGGATTGTTTATTATATATCAAAATTTAACTATTCATAAATTATGATTGGAAATTTAATAGTTTTTAAATAATATTTTTTAATGTTGTAATTTCATTTCTTTAATATTATAGTCATGATTTATGAAGAAAATGTCAGTTATCAGATTTATTTCTTATTTTTTTTACAAAAAAAGGGTTGTACCTTAATAATAATATAAATATTAATATTACTATCACATAACCATAAAAAAACATTTTATCATTAATTTATATTAACATTTTCACTTATTTTTCCATAGTAACGTATTATATGAATTAATAACATTTTACATTTATGATGTTAAACATAAAAACTATAGTATGCAATATTTTATGGGTGAGCATTGGAGTGATGTTGATTATATGGGAATAAAATAAATTATAAAAATGAATAATAATAGTTTATTGACATTTTAAAAGTATAAGTTCATATATTATTATAGATTTATAAATAATAAATTACTAGATTAAGATCAAAATATGGCACTCTCATGGAGGTAGTTGTACACACATACCAACATGAGAAATTTTTTATTTTTATATTTAAAGGAGAAGGATAAATTAGTGTTCAACAGATAATAATAATAAAATTTATATAAATTAATTATAAAATTTTTATTACAATATAATTGATAAAATAGATCCATATTATGCTGATAATGATAGAAATGTGTTGAATTAGAACATGGGTAATTCTAAAATTATTGTCTAATAATTGGAAAAAATACATAAAAAATATTATACCCAAGATGAGTGGATTTATGAATGTTATTAGATTCGTGTTGATTTAGTAAAATTCAAGCCCCACTTTGATGATAATGTTAAAACATATAAATAATGAATACAAATTAACTATCATTGTTATTGAATTAAAAAAATTAATATGAACCATATTATTTAATTTTTGTTGGATAAATCTGAATTTATACCCTATTTAGTCCTATTAGATTTATAAATCTGGGAATATTAAATTTGAAAACTAAAATTTATGATATTGGAAAAAATTCATCTGTAAAGAAAATTTGATATTATATAATACATCATTTTGTTATTATTTTACATCAATTAAGAATTACATATCTATAAATATATATTGTTTTATAATTAAGAATCATATTATATTCATGAATTATATTATAAAAACTTAATTAATATATTTAGTAATTATGCAACTTCTATAAGATCAATTTGTTGAAAATAACTATTTTACTTTTATTATGGTTATTAATCTGTATCCTTGGAAACCTAAATTTAAATATAAATTTCAATTATTACATAATATGAATAACATGATATAATGTAATAAAAAATATTCAACAAAGTTTTTTTCTAGTGACAATAAAAATTAATTTTTATATATCAATGTATAATGATTAAAAATGATTTTATTGGTAAAATATATTTTTAAAAATTAAATTATTTTTTTCTGTTTAAATAATATAATTGAATTTCACTAAATCATTACTATTATAAATGATCATCACAATTGTTGATTCATATATTTAATAACATTATGACCACTATTTTTACTCTCTAAATCAACTACCACGTTATAAGGGTTATATAATCTATTTCAGTTCATTTTGGTTTGGAGTTTCTTGCAAAGAGTGATACTAGAATCAATAGGTTTTAGAAGAAAATATAATATAAATATCAAGGAGAAATTTATTGTTTATTTTATTCCATAAATACCTCATATATTTTAATAGGATGTATAAAATATATTTTCAATGTGTTCCAAATTTTTTTATGGATGTGTTTTTGTACGATATAATCATATATTATAAGTTAGACAAGGATCAGGTTGAGAATCGAAGGGAAGGTTTATAAGTCCTCATACAAAAAAACCTAATGTGATGTTGTAAATTTCAATATTCTACATGAATTGGGTGCATGTTCATTGGTATTTTATTGCCCCATTGGGTAGTGGATTTGGATTATTAATTGATCAATATAGTTGTTTCTTTTGGAACAAAAAATAAAGATAGAGGTTTATTGTTTTCTTGGTTTCAAATGTGTAATGAACATATTTCTTCAAGATGAGGGATGGGAAAACAATTAACCATACCCATCCTTATTCTAGATTATGGGGTGACAATGAACCCGATGCCCGCATTCAATAGAACCTTGAGTGGCGACTAGAAAAAAGGGTATCAAATATCAAAAAAATGGAAAGAATAATATTTTCCAAGGAAAATAGGATCATGATATAAGACGGTAAAAATACCGAAAAACATAATAGTTTTATATAAATGAAACCAAAATTCAACCCATTCATGATTTAAACATAAAATACCACAAATCTACAACACAAACTCTAATGTAAGGTACCAAATTAAATGACTAAGTAGAATCACACCAACTATCCCAATTCTCGAGCCGATAAAGTCTAGAACGGTCCTAAAAGAACTCCTGGAAACATGTACACAATACCACAAACATAGGGTCAGTATACAAGTAAAAACAATAACAAAAATAACACAGCCCATGCACAAGTGGGGGAAACATACTATTTACCTTCTGAGTGACTAGTAGAACCTCAAAGATCCTATAAAAGAGTATAAAATAGCCCAGCCACATTAAGGGACAATAACCATAAAAATAAAGTCTAGTAATGTAGTATTAGTATCACATTGACATTTGGGTACCCCACACCAATTTCCCACTGGTTATCTAGTTATTCCAATGGCTAATGTCTTGATGCTTATAATCTTTCAAAATATAGTCCCATTGCCACAGCCTTTTGTCAAACATTTGTTCGTCAACCACCACTGATATCTGTCCTACAAACAATTGGGCCAAATTCACACCACACATCTTTCTCACAGACACATGGGTCAAAAAAACCGCACCTCTCTTCCCAAAATACCTAGGCCTCATACCAATGATACTTGGGAAATAAACCTGGGCACAAAACACCAACACCTCACACCCACACCACAACCTACCTGAAGGATATTGGGCTATAGTAAACCTCATTCCATTACAGCCTTCCTGGATATGCTTTAGAAGTAGGAAAATGTAAGAGTGTTCCAAAAAGAATTTCGGTAACCATTAATCCATCCTCCCACTAGGATGTCGGGAATTACACCCTCCCCCATGAAATGGGGCTGTCTAGAACATGCTGCCAAACAAGTGTGGGGTATATATAAAAATAATAAGTGACTAAAATGTATAAATATAAGTAATCAAACACTCACCCCAGCCTACTAGTTTGAAATAAACAATCAGGCAACACATAACAACATTTTTTGCTACCCCTATATGCACATCCATATACACAACCACAATAAAACACAAGACTAACACATTTTCATTTAATCACAGGTTATTCATTATTAATAAGTTCACATTAATTCACTCCATCACTATCATGAAATACACTATCAACAACCACTATCAACACAACAGTAAAGTCATGATTCAATCCCACTACACAAACACATCTTAACAACATTGAAGTCCCCCCACCAATTTCTCTCTACATATAAAAAAACAATGGAAGTCCCACATAATACATGTTCATCCATTCCAAAATCATGTAATCTATCATCCAAAGATTCTTTCACACATCTTGAACCACTCCATACAAAAATCCAATAAGAAAACACCACCAAACAACATCCCTACTGTACAAACATTCCATCTCCCAAACACATGACCATTCCATCTATCCACCCTCGTACCAATGACATGTTTACCAAAAGATACATCATAAAACCCAAACTAAGTAAAAAACCCCACCAAACACAACACACATCCACACCATTAAGACAAGGCTATTAATATTTTGAAATAGGTGTTATTTAATTCCACTTTAATTAATATTGGTGACAATCGAACATGTTTGATACCGAGACATCAATTTATTTAACTATGTATTTGTTATTAAGTTTATTTAATGTTACAACCATTTATTAAATCATCAAATATAAAATACATAACACCACAACTATTCATGAAATGACTACCAATAAAAATTATTTTAAGATGTCCTTAGAGACCATAAAGTTCAAAAAAATCATGGATAACAATTAAATAAATATATGTAACATCATCCCCTCCATGTCATTGTTTTATTGACCCTTTTTATCATTTAATCAGCATATTCCCTTCCCCTCTTATTTTACTTATTAAGTGAAAGAATTCAATAATTATTCAGGATGAATCATTAATAAACCCATCCTTCAGGACACAAAAATAAGGAGAGGTCAAAGAATACCTACTTGAGACATTAGGTGGCCAAAACTACAATTTACCCTAAAAAGTGGGGTCATGAGAGAAATTGGAAGGACTCCAAAGTTACTCAATTGATGACTAAAACACAACACGTGACTCCTTGGGGAGGGATAGCTCTAGGCACAACATGAAAAAAAAAATTAGAGGGACTCCACTTTAAAAAACATTATAACCTATATCAGTGGAACAAAAACAGTTTCAGAAGTCATTAACGTGAGATTGTGGTCATGACCACAAGGTTGGAATATATAAAATTTTCCGATGAATTAGGATATTGAAGGTATATTTAATATCCTTTGACACTAAATTAAAAATTCCCATACAAGTCTTTAAACTCGGTTATGTCAAATAAAATTTAATATGGGAGACACTAAAATAACTAGGAGATAATAGAAAAACCTAGAAATTTTAAAAAGGGTGAGCCACCATTTTTTGTGCCACAATTTTTGTCTACCACTAATTCAGTGTTACACCTTTTAGATGTGATGGCATCATAGTTGTAACATCCTAAGATTTCATAGTGTGTTTTTTCTTCAAAATAATTCAATAACTTGCACTACATGCAACATTGAGTTCAATCGCACCATGACATACCAAACAAGCCATTCAAAAGAGCTTATGAAGAGTATTAACTAAATTTTAAACTAATGTATCCTTATAATTTTAGAATCCATATTATGAGTTGCTTAGACATAATGCAAGAACAAATTCATTTTCAGTATTGTACTTTTATCAACTTTTAATAGTGAACCCTTTTTAAATACAATATTTTATTCTTTTTGACTAAATGGGGTCATCGAAAATTTAAAATGAAACATCCCAAGCTTCCACTGTACGTTTTCCTTTGAATAATATAGTATCCTGTGTTGTACGCGACTTTGAGTTTTAACACACACCACAACCGATCAAACTAGCCGTTATTAATAGTAATACCATATTTTTGAAATTTTATCTTTCAAAATGGACTTCATTTTTGGTTTGGAATATCGAATTTAGCCTAAGGTGAAATTTGGGTAATTTTTGTATAACTTTAATATTTTGACGAATAGTGTAACTAACTAAATTTTAATTAAAAACAACATTTTAATCAAAATAATTAATAGTTATAAATAATGAATTTGAGTGGTTTAATAGTATATTTAGAATATATTTTTACCATTTAATACAATTTTGGTCATTGAAGATAATTTTACAATTAAACCGGACATAAACAAGTGTCAATCTTTTGATAGTTATTATCTCTTAAAAACACGCTTTTTGTTTTATAAACGGGAATTAATTTTAAATTAATTTCTTCCACTTCTGTGTTTTGAATTTGGAAAAATGGATTCCATATTTGGAATCAGGATGTTCAATTTGTGTAAATAGGTAAATTTTATTTTTAGTCATTTTGAATAATTACTTCGGTAAATATTTTATTTACCATGGTTAAGGGTAAATCCGGTAAATAAGGGTTAAAAAATAATATTATAATAATACTAAATTACCCTAAAACGTGTGCTAACCTTATTGTTTGATACATGTTATACCATAGGCATATTTGGGTCGATTTTGGGACCCCATGGATCCACTTGTAGGTGATAGGGACACTTTATTTTCATTAAGTTAAAATAAGTACAAAAATGACATAAGCATATATCTTTTAGAAAACCAATATTTACATAGGGTTATATATTTTGGATTTTGGACTATAAATATTCATTATAAAGATAAATAGATTTCATACAAAATGATATTTTATTTATAATTTTTAGAATTAAAATAATTTAATTTATTTATGACACAATGATGATGTAGTAATAACCATAATAGTGACAAATTAAAATAATTGATATTATAAATACCCAAATAAATATAATTTGAGACTTTTAATGAATTTCAATAATTTTCTAGGATAATATTAAATATTATTATTTATTTAATTGAAGTTTTTTGAAATAAAAATTCTGTTATGAGTTTCACAAAAATCAACTATTGAATAGTATCAAAATTGATATAAAAGAGTTTTAAAAACAAATATTATATTATTAATTGATATTAAATTCATAAAAATCTACAGTTCGGCCAAGAGACTTATATCATTATATGTGTATCATTAATGGACCACTTGGGGGTCTCTTGGATGTATATGGTACGTTTATAAAGCATATAATATAAAAATACAAAGAGACATTGTAAAAGTGAAACTAATTAACTTAGAGTTATTACTTCAAGATAAGGTTAATATAGGTACCCAAACCTGTGTAACATCAATTGGTTTAGTGGTTTTAGACCCATCCCCACCTTAAAATTTAAATAATCCACTTTTTATCCATTAGAAACCGAATATAAATTTATTATAAATTAACATTTCTAGCTTTTCCAAAGGTGCCCCTCACCCCTCTTATAAAAGGGAAATCGTCCTTCTCATTTATTAACACCTTCAAAGCCTTTTGGTTAGGCCAAACTCTACCCAAATACTCTCTCAAATTCCCTCACTACAACCTAGTTACCTTAGTTTGATCAGAAATCCATCCTATGGAGCCCTTTTGATCAAATCAAATGGAAGAACCCGAAGAAGAGGTAATGTTTTCACCACCCTTTTTCAAATTCATTTCTTCTTACACATCTTCTTTCTTTGTTATTACCATTCTAAAATAATAACTCCAGTATCTTATATATACTGTGATTTTATTATAAATATGGTACAACCATATTAATTATTCTATCCACCCTTTGAATAACATGTCACCATACGTGCGTACGTATGGCTTACCGTCTCCACATCGTGGTGTAATTGTTATTCAATATATTATTATTTGGAAGAGTATAATAATGATGTCTAACTCATATAAATACTAAATATAACATGATAATGATTATGTATATATAATATACTATCCAATTATATATTATTTTAATATCAAAATAATGATATTGTCGCTCGTGCGTACGTACGGACTACCATCTCCACGAACGCGATGAGATTTATTCTCCATCGTATCCATTAAAGTATAAATATCAATTGATGATTTAAAAATAATGTTTAACTACTTGATATCATTCTAGATATGAATAAGATACAACCTATCCATGACAAAAATGGCTTACGTAACAAAACATATTATAGAAAACGAGTAAGTTAACACCTGAAATGACGATAATACTAAGATATTATTAACAAAGCAATGTTAAAAGATCATATATGATATCATATAAATATATATGATTCTTTTATAATTTAATAACAATTATTTCACCATTATACAGGAGGTTAACCTACCCTCAACCAAGGAAAAGTACAAGGTAAGGGTTTATTTAACAATCTCTTCATTATCGGAGGTTGTTTATACGTAATTATCTACTGGGATCACTTTATCATCCACATCCATGTTCCTTAAAAATGTATTTATAAACATTTTTACTATTTACTAGAAAATGTTTTAAATTCATTTATACCCTTATGTGTTTTTAAAGGAATCTTTCCGTCGTTTTCCAAACAAGGCACTTTTAACCATTTCGACAAATTTAAGGTAAGAATGTTTTTTAACTTATACGGCAGGTGCCGCTATTTACCATCGTTATAAATTTTTCAAAGATTCCCTTACAAGATTATAAGATTATTTTCAAAGTAAATGTTTGATTTTATAATTATGTGACTTTTAAAATGTTTCAAAATGAATATTTTAATAATTTTTAAAAGGTACTCTTTTTCATGATCGTCATTTTAAATTTTTTAAAGATTTATCTTTATAAATCATCTAATTAATGTTCATGTTTTCAAAATGATTTTAAGGATTTATTTATATGGAAATGAATGTTTTTAAATGATATTTCTTTTCAAAAGTTTCAATGTGGTATGGGACACTTTGATTCAAAAATCTCTTTTAAATTACTTCCTTTATAAATGTGTGACTTTTCAATGATTTCGAGAAAAGAGGTATTTATCTCAAATAGTTTTGATTTCATCTATGTCAACATCATTTGATAGATTTTAATCTTATTTGAAGTTGATTTATTATGATATAAAACTTTTTTATTGTATTGAAGGTTTTGTGATATGTTTTACTGTGGATGTGTTATTTTTATACCATTCATGGTTTATGGAGAAAGTATTGACATTTCATATGCTAGTTTTAATACGAATGTGTATGTTATGTTTAAACTTTTTCATATGGGAATGAATTGGACTTAGTAAGTGATGAGTGGAGCCTGCTATAGCTCCTCGATGCATCGGTAGGTCTCATGAGACAAACTAGTGTCTTGGCACAAGGCCTTGGCAAAATCTAATTTGTAGTCTTGGCACGAGGCCTTGGCTATGTGGTTATGATAGTCTGGCATTGTGTATTCCATCATTATGAAAGTGGTAATTGATATTTCATGTGATTATTCGATTAGTAGAATATCCATGTGAATAAGTAAATGGAATTATTTCATTTAATTTTTGTCATACTATGTTGAAGTTAAAGTTTAAAAGGCTTTTGTTTTAAGTTATACATTACCTTAAATGTTTATTCTTATTTATGACTGTTTCCGCTATATTGTTATCCTTACTGGGCATTTGTGCTCACCCCTTTTCTATGTTTTATTTTTTTCCAGGATGTGAAGAAGTAATTTATGAATGACCTGCAGGGATAGTATGTGGGGATATGAGTGTGGGATATAGAGACTATGTTATTGTAGTAGTTTTTCACATTATGATGTAATGTAAAAAATTATGAATATATCTAGTGTTTCCAAGGCTACAAAACCAATCAGTATTTTGAGATTTTAACTTTCTTGTGATCATGCCAATGTTATGTAATAATGCACCGACTCTAGGTAACTGGGGTCGGGGCATTACAGTTGGTATCAGAAGAAGTTTAGTACAAACCTTGGAAGCTAGATTTTGATAAACATTGATTAGAGCACATAGATTTAAGATGGACTTTGAGGATTAGAATAGAAGAACTTCCTATAATTTTGGTATTGTAGAGATTTAGTGAGTTTTCCGAGAAATACATCCCTGTCTAGATACGAGCAGGTAGAGGCGGCTCTGGCACAGATGTACCTAGGGGTAAAACCCGAAAACACCGCTTTGAGCAAGACTCGAACAGGAACCGGTGCATGACAACGGGCCATGCTGCAATCTTGGTTACAACTCTCCCGGGGGATATGCTTAGGATAAATATCATTTTCTTTATAAATCATTATGAAGGGTTTATGAGTTTATACTTCCTCAAAGGTGAAATTTTCAAGGAGTATGGACACTACGCGAACCTATCTCCCAGTCATCAGATTGTGCCTCAAATGATGCTATTAGATAAGAATCATGTAATGATACTACCACCGATGAAGAGGAATTATTAGAGTTCTTGTGTTGATTATGTCATTTGAGTGTTGTATCAACAATTTACTTGTTATAATAATTATGGAGTATATAAGGATTGTACTGTAGTACTATTTCATTAAGGACTTGAGATTGTGTGAAACAATGGAAAGTGACTCAATAGCAGGATACATTTTTAAAAAATATATGGTTGAGAGAATGATAAACCATAATATAGTTCTGATACTGAGGTAGTGATTTTGGAATAATACATGATTGATTTGGATAAATTATATTGGATATTCTTGACTACCTTGAAACTAATTAATGATTTGTATATTCCATCATTTTTGGGGTTTACAACATTTTTGGATTGAATGAGTATATCTATTATTCTATGAGGAATAAGGGATTAGGAATGTAATCAATAAGGTTTTATGAAAATTCAGGATGTTGTAGTGTTTTAAAAGAATACATGATGAAGGTGATCACATGTTATTACACGAAAAAAGGATCTTTATTGTGTTAACCTTCCTTATAAATTTTGGACTGAAGTATTTTGTATAGTTATAGTTTGGATTGTTTTGGATTGCCATAAAAGGACAAACCGGAGGTTGGGCGGCAACCCGTCGTGTCCAGCAAGGCCGCGAGACGTGAACCCACAACCGAAGGGCGATAGGGTGTATCACCGACTACTGACCCACGTGATGTCAGGGATTAATTAATGTGGTTTTTTAAAAGATCTGGTAGATGAATTATAAATTCGTTTTTTTGGAACCCTATACGAATAGGATAAATAGAATATTTTATTTATGTTCTATTATCTTTTAGAGTGAAAGATGAATTTTTGATTGAAATTAGTTAAAGGATGTAACTCTACATGTCAAGAATATATTTTTCTTCTTCTCTTATTCTATGAATAAATTAATTATTATACATTCTTTAAGGAATCCTAAAACCATAAATGTGTTATCCTAATACCCTATGTTTTGTTGAACCGATGGTATTTCAAATCATCATAGATTGATGAATTTAAGGACCTCAATTTTACACATGTTCGTGATTGATGACCTCAATCACTACCTATAAATATTTACGTTTTCCCTCCAATTATATGTCACGAATTTCCACCAATGTTCTCCTAAAAGTGATCATAATTTGTTGGTGACCCTTTCATTTCTCTTTTCCTCATATTATGACTAAATTTTAGTAACCCAATTTCTGATATGAGTTTTCCCACAAATATATTATCTATTTTCAACCATTTATTTTCGAAGAACAATTTCAAATTGCGAGGACGCAATTTATTGGAGGGGAGAATGTAACACCCCAAGATTTCATAGTGTGTTATTTTTTCAAAATAATTCAATAACTTGCACTACATGCAACACAGAGTTCAATCGCACCATGACTTACCAAACTAGCCATTCAAAAGAGGTTATGAATAGTATTACCTAAATTTTAAACTAATATATCCTTATAATTTTAGAATCAATATTATGAGTTTCATAGACATAATGCAAGAACAAATTCGTTTTCAGTATTGCACTTTTATCAACTTTTAATAGCGAACCCTTTTTAAATAAAATATTTTAAACTTTTTGACTAAATGGGGACATCAAAAATTTAAAATGAAACATCCCAAGCTTCCACAGTATGCTTTCCTTTGAATAATACAGTAGCGTTTCTTGTACGCAACTTCGAGTTTTAACACACACCACAACCGATCAATCTAGCCGTTATGAATAGTAATGCCAACTTTTTGAAATTTTATCTCTCAAAATAGACTTCATTTTTGGATTCGGAATATCTAATTTATCCTAAGGTGAAATTTTGGTACTTTTCGGATAACTTTAATATTTTGATGAATAGTGAAAATCACTAAAGTTTAATTGAAAACAACTTTTTTAATCAAAATAATTAAAAGTGATAAATAATGAATTTGAGTGGTTTGAAAGTATATTTAGAATATATTTTTACCATTTAATACAATGTTGGTCATTGGAGATAATTTTACAATTAAACCAGACATAAACAAGTGTCAATCTTTTGATAGTTATTATCTCTTAAAAACACGTTTTTTGTTTTAACAACAGAAATTAATTTTAAATTAATTTCTACCAATTCTTTGTTTTTAATTTGGAAAAATGGATTCCATATTTAGAATAAGGATTTTAAAATTATGTAAATAGGTAACTTTTACTTTTAGACATTTTGAATAATTATTTCGGTAAATATTTTATTTACCATGGTTAAGGGTAAATCCGGTAAATAAGGGTTAAAAAAGAATAGTATAATAATACTAAATTACCCTAAAACATTTCCTAACCTTACTTTTTGATCCATGTTCGACCCCAGTCATCTTTTGGTCGATTTTGGGACCCCATGGATCCACTTGTAGGTGATAGGGACACGTTATTTTAATTAAGTTAAAATAAGTACAAAAATGACATAAGCATATTTCTTTTAGAAACCCAATTTTTACATAGGGTTATATATGTTGGATTTTGTAATATAAATATACATTAGAAATATAAAGAGATTTAATACATAATGATATTTTATTTATAATTTTTAGACTTTAAATAAATTAATTTATCTATGACACAATGATGATGTAGTAATAAACATAATAGTGACAAATTAAAATAATTGATATTATAAATACCCAAATAAATATAATTTGAGACTTTTAATGAATTTAACTAATTTTATAGGATAATATTGCGTATTAGTATTGATTTACATGACTTTTTTCGAAGGAATAATTATGTTATGAGTTTCACAAAAATCAACTATTGAATAGTGTCAAAATTGTAATAAAAGAGTTTTTAAAACAAATATTATATTATTAATTGATATTAAATTCCTAAAAATATAAGGATAGGCCAAGAGACTTATATCATGATAGGTGTATCATTAATGTACCACTTGGGGTATCTTGGATGTATATGTTATGTTTATTAACCATATAATTTTAAAATACAAAGAGACATTGTAAAAGTGAAACTAATTATCTTAGAGTAAATACTTAATGATAAGGTTAATATAAGTACCCAAATCTATCTAAATTCTATTTCTTGAGTGGTTTTCGACCAATACCAACCGTACAATTTAAATAATCCACTTTTGAGCCATTATAAACCGAATATGAATTTATTAGAAATTAACATTTCTAGCTTTTCTAAAGGTGCCCCTCACCCCTCTTATAAAAGGGCCCTCCTACTTCTCATTCCTTCACACCTTTAAAGTCTTTTGGTTCGGCCAAACTCTGACCAAATACTCTCTCAACTTCCCTCACTACAACCTAGAGTCCTTATTTTGATCAGAAAGCCAACCTAGGGAGCCTTTTTGATCAAATCAAAATGAAGAACCCGAAGAAGAGGTAATGTTTTCACCACCCTTTTTCAAATTCATTTCTTCTTCCACTTATTCTTTCTTTGTTATTACCATTGTAAAATAATAACTCCAGTATCTTTTATATAATGTGATGTTATTATAAATACAGTACAACCATATTCATTATTCTATCCACCCTTTGAATAACATGTCACCATACGTGCGTATGTACGGCTTACCGTCTCCACGTCGTGGTGTAATTGTTATTCAATATATTATTATTTGGATGGGTATAATAATGATGTGTAACTCATGTAAATAGTAAATATAACATGATAATTAATCTGTATATATAATATACTATCCAATTATATATTATTTTAATATCAAAATAATGATATTGTCACTCGTGCGTACGTACGGACTACCGTCTCCACGAACGCGATAGGATTCATCCTCCATCGTATCCATTCAAGTAAAATTATCAATTGAAGATTTAAAAATAATTTTTAAGGACTTGATATCATTCTGGATATGAATAAGATACAACCAAACCATGACAAAAATTTCTTACGTAAAAAAACATATAAAAGAAAATGAGTAAGTTAACACCCGAAATGACGATAATACTAAGATATTATTAACAAAGCAATGTTAAAAGATCATATATGATATCATATTAATATATATGATTCTTTTATAATTTAATAAAAATTATTTCACCATTATACAGGAGGTTAACCTACCCTCAACCATGGAAAAGTACAAGGTAAGGGTTTATTTCAAAATCACATCATTATCTGAGGTTGTTTATACGTAATTATCTACTGGGATCTATTTATCAACCACATCCAGGTTCCTTAAAAATGTATTGAATTTTTTTTACTACTTACTAGACAATTTGTTAAAGCCATTTATACCCTTATGTGTTTTGAAATGAATATTACGGTCGTTTTCCAAACAAGGCACTTTTATCCTTTTCGATAAATTTAAGGTAAGAATGTTTTTTTAACTTATACGGCGGGTGCGGCTATTTACCGTCGTTATAAAATTTTCAAAGCTTCCCTTACAAGAATATAAGATTATTTTCAAAGTAAATGATTGATTTTATAATTATGTGAATTTTAAATGATTTCAAAATGAATATTTTTATAATTTTTAAAAGGTGCTCTTTTCCATGATCGTAATTTTAAATGTTTTAAAGATTTATCTTTCTAAATATTTTAATTACTGTTCATGTTTTGAAAATGATTTTCATTATTTATTTATAAGGAAATGAATGTTTTGAAATGATATTTCTTTTCAAAAGTTTCAATGTGTTATGGGACACTTTGATTCAAAAATCTCTTTTAAATTACTTCCTTTATAAATGTGTGACTTTTTAATGATATCAAGAAAAGAGGTATTTATCTCAAATAGTTTTGATTTCATCTATGTCAACATCCTTTGATGGATTTTAAGCTTATTTGAAGTTGATTTATTATGATATAAAACTTTTTTATTGTATTGAAGGTTTTGTGGTATGTTTTACCATGGATGTGTTATTTTTATACCATTCATGGTTTATGGAGAAAGTATTGACATTTCGTATGCTAGTTTTAATACGAATGTTTCTGTTATGTTTAAACTTTTTCATATGGGAATGACTTTGACTTATTAAGTGATGGGTGGAGAGTGCTATAGCTCCTCGATGCATCGGTAGATCTAATGAGACAAACTAGTGTCTTGGCACAAGGCCTTGGCAAAACCTTATTTGTAGTCTTGGCACGAGGCCTTGGCTTTGTGGTTATGATAGTCTGGCATTATGCATTCTATCATTATGAAAGTGGTAATTGATATTTCCTGTGATTATTCGATTAGTAGAATATCCATGTGAATAAATGGCATTATTTCATTTTATTTTTGCCATACTATGTTGAAGTTATCGTTTAAAAGGCTTTTGTTTTAATTTATACATTGCATTAAATGTTTATTCTTATTTATGAAAGTTTCCGCTATATTGTTATCCTTACTGGGCATTTGAGATCACCCCTTTTCAATGTTTTATTTTTTTCCATGATGTGATGAAGTAATTTTTTGAATGACCTATAGGGATAGTATGTGGGGATATGAGTGTGGGATAAGGAGACTTTGTTGTTGTTGTAGTTTTTCACTTTATGATTTAATGTAAAAAATTATGAATATATCTAGTGTTTCCAAGGCTACTAAACCAATCGGACTTTCAAGATTTGATCTTTCTTGTGATCATGCCAATGTTATGTAATAATGCACCGACTCTAGGTAACTGGGGTCGGGGAGTTACAATAGTGCCACTGTTTTGGTGTGCCACCATTTTGGTGACACCATTTCATTGTGCCAGAGTTACGCTACCACCATGTTGGAGAAACCGTTTGGAGAAACTGTATTTTGCGGAAACCCATAAAAGAAACCATTATAAACCCCAATCAAACCAAAATTATTTGATTTTTACAATGGAATGAAATAGGGAAATATGATTCATTACATCAGATAACTCTCAAACTATTCTCTTTGTTAAGAATTTCAAAAGAATCTTTGAAAAAGAGGGGTTTAAACAACCACCCTGTAGGATACATCTATGATAAAAACCAACCCGTGTTGTTTAAAAAATGGATAGAAAACCATGAAATCCAAAGAACACCTCACTAACCAATACTACCCAAAACAACCACAGAAACAACAAATGTCACACTTTCCAGACACATTTATTTTGGATCCCCTTCCTCCTTGTCGATATACTATCCACTATTGGTGGCATTGTCTCAACAGCATGGGTTCAATTGAAACTGCATTAATATATCTTGATTAGGGATCTGGTCCACACCTCCCCACTCTTTTTACATTTTACACACATTCAGATAACATGGAAATAAATCATCTCAAAAAAATGATGACAAGAATTACAACAAATGAAAATAAAAATTAAAAATTGATGTGAAATACTAAGAACAACTCATGGTACATGGAAATAACATGTGCATAATTCATCTAGGTACTCTCCTCGAGTCCACCATAACTCCATAACACACAAACTAGAGGAATGTTCTTTCCAGAAATCACATTCTCCTCATGATCGTCAATTATTTCTGGTCACTCCATAAATGTCACATATTCCTAGAAATCAATATATCTCAAGTAAATTATGCAGGTGTCATCATGTAGATACCGATGAAGCTAAGAGACAAGGATAATTCCGTGGATCCTCTCCAATTGTGGTAGATACACCTACCAATATGCCACCTCTCCACCTCATCCCAACAACATTAAAGGACTGATGAACCTGGGTCAAATCTTGCTCCCTCTACCAAATCTCCACTACCCACATCCAGGGGAAACCTTCAAGAATACAGAGTCCCCATCCTCGAACTCAAAAGGCCATATCCTTGGTTTGGAATATGTCTTATGTCAGTAAAGTGCTACCATCATAATCATAGATATTGGCACCTTCTCTGTAGTACTCGACATCATATATAGGCCAATGATAGCTATCTTCTCAACCTTTGTCAAGCATAAGGGTAAATGACATGACCGTATAGAGCTTCAAACAAATTCATTCCAATGGAAGAGTGGTAGCTATTATTGTAGTAAAACTCTACTGAGGTAAAATGTCACACCCAAGTACCACTGATGTCCAAAACACATGTTAGTAACATGTCCTCCAATGTCTTGATGGTCCTCTCTATCAGTCCACCTTTCTGAGGGTGGAAAGTAAGGTGAAGGTGTAACTGAGTTCAAAGGGGATGATGTAATACCCTACCAACTCATGATGTAAAAAATGTATCATGATATGATAAAATGGATCTTGGAAGTCCATACAGCCACACCACCTCATCCGCATACCTCTCTGCTAAGGTACCCACTGTGCTTTAGTCCAAGATCATTATGGATTAAAATTATATCATCAACATATCCACTACTACCCAAATTTCATCACATTCTACCTATGTATTGGGTAATACGATGATAAAATCCATCGATATGTCTTCCCACATCCACTTGGGAATGTTTAATGGATGAAACAGACCATTGGGAACATGGTGTTCAACATTCACCTATTGACACACTAGGCACCTTCCCACAGACTGCACCATTGTCCGGTTCACCCCAGGCAACCAAAACTACACCCTCAAGCCTCATTACATTTTATAAACTCCCGGACTCACTGTTAGGGGTGATCTATGGAACTCATTAGAACTACCTTCTTCATTTCCACAGGGACAAATAGGTACCCATGGAACAACATCTGATTTTGAATATACTATGGCAATCCAAATGATGCATCACCTTTGAAAACAATATCACTTATCACTTTAGTCTCTGAGTCTCCCCACAAGGGATCCTCTACATATTGTAACATGTAAGACTAAACTATCATCAAAAATAGACAACCTCTGCTTCCATCCAATCTCATGTCCAGTTGGAATGAAGACAACTACTCCATTTCTTTCCAAGAATCCATGGATTCATGAACTACCTACATATATGACTTCATGTTTAATGCATTATCCACCAGGATCCCCTTTATTGATTTGTAATATATCATGAAGTTATATTCCTATAGAATCTCCATGCACATTCGCTACCATAAGATTGAGTCTCATTGGGAGAAGATATACCTCAAGATATTATGATTATAGAAGACCATAAAGGGATCCACGATGAGGTAATTACACCATTATTTCATCGTTAATATGACCACTACATGCTCCCGATCATGCATAGAATAGTTACATTCATGTGGAAATAACTTCTTAGAACCATTATAGATCACTCCATACTACTTCCTCATCACGCATCCCTAGACTAGACTGAAAGTGTCATAGAAAAACTCAAACATCACACATTCCTCTAGCATCATAATCAATTGATAAATGACCAGATTCACCTTCAAGTAGCTAAAATATGCCTGACACTGCTCACTCAACCCAAAAGCCTGGTCTTATCTATTCAAAAATTTCAATGGATCTACAACTCGAGAATGTTGGGTATGAAACTATGATAATTTATCACTGTACATAAGAATCCATGAATCTATGCATCATTATTGGGTGCTTCCCAAGAATCAAGCACTTTTACATTTGATGGGGCCATTTTTATCCCGTTCCAAGACACCAAATGTGAGTGTAAGTGCACCTCTCGCATCCATAACATGCCCATGGACAACTTCCCCAAGATATGGTGGCACCAGAGGACCTCCATGCCTATCATGAAGTTCTCAACGTCATCCTCCTAGAATTTGAGTAAATCATAATATCATTGATGAACACAATGAATAAGAATTCCAGATCTTCTATAAGATAGAGTTCAAGAGACCCATGATCACAGATAGTGCATTTGAATCACACAAGGGCATGGCCAGAAACTCAAATTGTCTATAATAGAACCTAAAAGTAGACTTCATGATTTCACCATCCTTCACCCCAATGGGCGATATCAAGGCCACATATTGATATTATAGAACCAACAACCTCACCTTAAATGGTCAAAAAGATTTTCTATTCTTGATAGAGGGTAATAGTTTTGACTGTTACCTGATTCAATATCTGGTAGTCCATTTACATCCACAGTCCACCATCTTTCATGTTCATGAACAAGACTAGGGCACCCAATGGTGACACACATGGCCAGATAAGACCCTTTTTCATCAGGTCATTAGCATATCTAGAACTACCACAACACAGAAGGTGGAATCCGATATGGAGACATTGAAACCATACACGTACTAGGTATCATGTCTACTCTGTTCTCAATGTCATCTAGAGTGGGTATAGTCACAACCTCTTTGAGGAAAAAATCTTACAAATCCCTAAAAACTCCCAAATCCTCCACCATCTCAGTATGCATCAACCCCTCTGTCCACTTGGATAACATAGAAAGGATATGAACCACATGTTGTTTTCTCTCAGGATGATAACATTTTCCAACAAATTCTACACGCTGCCCATACATATCCGAAAGCATGACTCTCCTCTAGAAGTAGTTGATAATGGAATACATAGAGAACATCCAATTTTTGAAAAGTATTAAATCATTTGGCTGCATCTATAGGATATTAAGATCCTCACTAGAATAATACAGCCCTAACAATAGTCTGCATCCTCATAAAACATCAAAAAGACTGGTATGACCTCCAACTAGTGTGATCATCACTTGGGGAATAGAAAATCTCTCTACATCTAGTCCTAAGGAAAATAATAGACTGGGTGAAACATAGTAGTGTTAATATATAAAAACAATGATTACAAAAGAGTGCTAAACAAACTTATTGATCCTCAAAACCCCCTTTTCCTCATTGGAATTACTGCCTTGGTGGCATGAAACTTCCCACAACCATCTTTTCCACCCCCTCTATTGACTTCCTCCCTAACTACACCCTAGTAATGGTCCCTGAGGATCACATTGAGGTTGGCCTCCTAAAACATTATCTTCTATTAGTGGAGATGGAGCCCCCTCCCCTTACTGTTGGAAAGGGCTAACTGGAAAATACTACTCATAAGGTGGGTGTTCACACTAGCCATCCCTACATTAATGAGTTAAAACTAGGAACTGGCTCTAAATATGTCCAAGGCCAATGCAGACAAAGAACCTCTTTCCCAAATCCATGGGGAATGGGGGGGAACCAAGATATCAAAACTGGAACTACTGAGGCCTACATCCCAGTGGCTAAATCCTAGATGACCCTGACGATGCATACTTGTTACTAATTGAATTCCCCTTCAATGATCTCATTTGGATCTCCTCTTACAATAAACCTCCCATTGATTTCATCCTCTTCACTTCGTCAGCATTCATAAAAACTTCTATGTATGTGGGTAGGGTAAATGGAGTGACGACATACTGAAGAGAAGGTTAGAGTGCCACCTCCAGGTGTCTCACCTGGAACTCCTCACCAGGAAAGAGATCCATATAAAAGATTATGAGATCCATGAAATTGATCCCCAACTCCATCACTGACAAACTCCCCTAATAGAGGAATAACAACCCCTATATCTTCTCATCTTTCATCATCATGAAAATAAACTCTTCCCGAAACTGCATCTCAAAGTCATCCCATGAGACAATAGTTTCCTTAATCTCTCTGAGTTAAAACATCCACCACTAACACATCACTTATCACATCAGTCTAACTTATAGAGGAACCCATCAATCCCTCAAATCGTAGATCAAGGTAATGGTAATTTTCATTTACTCAAGCCACACCTCTATCACTATGTCTAAATTTCTACCCTCATACCTTTCAATGGAATGCCACTGGAAATCATGAAGGTTCCTCTACCACAAGTCATCTTCATCATTTCAATATGGCCTTCACTGATCAACCAATTCATCCTGTAGGGAATCAACTAATAGTACCTCATGTGGGTGATATCAGTGTTCCATATCTAAATAGGAAACTAAGGAACTCCTATGTCAAGGTAGTAGGAAGTTTTCTTTTAAATTTTATTTTAACACTTCACTTAAATTAAACTTCTAAAATGTAATAGAAAAACAAAAACTCATATTATTATGATTAATGTAATTCCCTTATGGGTCTGTACTTAAAAATCATCATAGATATGATTTTTTGATCAGCAGGCATAATATTTTTTCATCGAATCATAATGGCACCAAAATATTATTTCCCATTCAGTCTCCCAATAGCCAAATTTACGAACCATTATGAACTAATATTGTTTCCCCCCATCCCATGATATCCTAATTATTCTTAACTCTAAAATCCATCCAATCACTTAACCTTCACCTCTGATACCATTCATTCCCTACCAACCTACTCACTGATGATATAAGGGACACCAAAGTGTCAGGCCCTTCATTGTCCAAGATGTAGGAGAGACAATGACCCCTATGTCATGCCTTTAATAGGCCCCAAAATGGTGAATATCACCATGGGTATGAAATCTCAAAAAATTGAAGGAATTAACATTTTTATGGAAATCAATATCTGGATAAAAGATGGTAAAATCCCAAACAACAAAAATATTTTATACAAGTCAATCTAAAATCCAACCCATGCGTGATTTAAACATAAACTATAATAAAGGTATAACAGAAACTTCAAAGAAAGGTACGAGATGAAAACAATATGTAGTTTCACATCAATTATCCCGATGCTTGAGATAGTAAAATCTAGCATGTTCCTCAAATCCCTCTTGGAAAGCTGAAAATAATTCTATAAACATAGCATGATCATACATGTTTACCCAGTAGGAAAACTAATACCACCCATGAACAAGTACGGGAAAAATATTAATGCCCATGTGAGAATATAATAGGACCTAAAAGAACCTGTCAAGGAGTATAAACCACCATATCCTCCCAATGTCACACTGACCAAATAATGCAGGTCATTTAAAGTAGATGAATAAGCACATCAACATTGGGGTAAGCTGTACCACATTCCCAATAGTTAGTTTCTCATTCATAACGACTAATGTCTTGTCTCTAAAACTCTTCCAAAATACCGTCCCACATCCATAACCTGCCAACACACACCTGAGCCTAAAAAAATTCAAAAATCATGCCCACAGACATCGAGGCCACAACCATAACACATATCTCAGCCGTAGATACCTAGGAAACAACAACCACACCTCTCACCCGAAAAGACCTAGGACACATCCCGAAGATACCAGGGAAAGTAACATGGCCAAAAAACATCTACGACTATCACCAAATCCATAACCTACCAGAAAGATGATGGTATATAGTAATCCTAAATCCATTATAGATTTCCTAGATATGTTTGAGTGGTAAGAATCAGGATGAGGGTGCGAGGAAGAAAGTCAATAACTAGTCATCCATCCTCCCACTAGGATGCTGGGAAAGACACCCTCCCCCAAGAAATGGGGGTTTTTGGGACATTTTTATCAATAATGGATGTATGCATATTGAAATAAAAACTATACAAAATTTATACATATAGGTAAGAAAACACTCATCCCAACCTGTGACTTCCAAAAAACAATCATCCCACATAGACCCACATTTTCTGCTACCCCTAAATGCACCACCACAAGAGAGCCATAATAAAACACAATAAAAACCCCTTTTAATTTAATAACTATAAAATTCAATATTAAGGACTTCACTGTACTTAATAAATTCACTCCCCTTGAAACCATAATCTAAATCAATTTTCAACACAACAAGAATGTCATGTTGTTGTCCCACAACACAAGCAATGCAAAACCACATTTCAGTCCCACTAACCAATGTAACTCGATGACCACAACACAAAAGGCATTCCAACTACATACAAGTTATTTCATTCCACAATCAATAAATATATTATCCTGAGATTCCTTCACACATCTTGTACCACCCCATATACAATGATAATAACAAAACACCACCAAATAAAGGCCCTGATGCACAAACTTTCCATCCCCCAAACACAAAGTCATTCCCTCTGTCAACCTCTAGTACCCATAACATGATTAACAATAATAACATCCCAAAAATCCTATGAAGTACATAACCCAAAATACACAACACACAACCACAACACTAATCCATGTGTATTCATATTTAGTAAGAGGGATGATTTAATTCCAATTTAAATAAAAGGGGTGATCACGGAACATGTTTGATCCTGGGGAATCCATTTATTTATCCACTTATACGCGATTAAGTATGTTTATAATTACAAACATTTATGAAATCATTACAATAGAATACAGAACACCACTAGTGCGCAATCCAAGACCTCCAACGACCATGTTTTTTTGAAGGTCTTAAATCCCAATCAATTCAAACAAGGTTAATGGATAATTATTAAAATAACATATGTAACATCATTACTTCCCAAATTTTATTTCATGGAACCCTATTATCTTTGGATCGTCATATTACATTCCCTATATTTATTACTTGTTATGGAAAATGATTCAGCCATTCTTCATGAAGAAACACTACTACTCCCAACCCATGTGATTAAAAAATAAATAATGCCAGATGTGTCCCTACATGAAACAAAAGACACCAAAAACTCCTATTTGTGCCAAAACATGGGGTTCACACAAGTAATAAGAAGGAATCATATAGAACTCTATCAATGGCTATGGCACAACACGCGACTCCATAGGGTGGGAGAGATCAAGGAAGAACATTGCAAACATGTTTTGAGGACCTCCACTTTAGAAAATTAAATATCCTATAAAAATGGAACTGAAATGGTCATTGATTTCATTAACATGGGATCATGGTCATGATCATGTGGTTTGAATATATCAAATACCTTGGTACATTAGGATTTTAATGTAATAATTAATATCTCTTGATACTCCGTTAAAAAGTCATAAATTATTTAATCTCTATTTTATTCAAATAAAAAGTACGATTGGGTGAAACTAGGAATACAAGGAGAAACTAGGAAAAATAGAAAATTTGGAAATGGGTAAATCACCATTTCGGTGTACCACCATTTCAGTGTGTCACTGTTTAGTTGTGACACCATTATAGTGACCCTGTTTTGGTGTGCAAAGTCTTGTTGAAACTATTTAGGGAAACTGTATTTTTGGGGAACTCCCGAAACAATACACTACAACCCCATAAAAACCACAAGCATTAGATTTTCTCCAATGAATCGCCTATGAAAATATGTGTCATTATAAATTTTTTTTATAAGACGTTCATGTAATGTTTCTATTTGTTTTCAGTACTTTTGATAGCCTTTACCATAGTGGAATGAAATTTCATTGGATCTAATCAATATTAAATGACATTGGAATATAAATAATTGTTATTGATCCGTAATCCTATACATTATTTTAAATAGTTTATATAGATGTTCACTTTTTCAGTTACATGTATTATCTAGTTTTGAATTTGATCTAGATGTTGTAGAGTATGGTGATCCTATATTGGTTTATGCTGTTTAACTAAATAAGATTTACTATTTATAAATTATATTGAGTTGTAGAAGGTGGTGTTATCTCAATATCTATGGTGGATTTTCCATATTGGTGAATTCTTTTTTGTTATAAAATATAATAAGATCTGATGTATATCATATCGCATAAGGATATAAATTTTTAACAATATATATGGATAAATATATTACATTATTCTATCTTCATCATAATTCAGACCCTAAGTAAAGGTGATTTAATTTAAAATGTACGAATTATAATTTAATTAAGAGATGATATTTATTAGTTTGATGATTCTTATGGAGTGATGAGGTAGCTTATAGTTATTAATCATAATGTAGATGATTTTTGTTGTAGAGTTATAATTTATAAAATGAAAATGTAATCATACATTATTTTGTTGCTGGAGTATTATCAATGGAGTGGATCGGTGTTTGAGGTGATAGTGAATCATGTATCCCATGCTGATTACCCTAAGTGGTGGATTATGGGTTACCAAAACCTGATGTTGTTTAACTGTAAAAAAATTTCTCTTCTAGAAAAGGATCAAGGAGGGAATCAATGATTTTCATAGATCCTCATTGGTATAATAACATGATCTATTGATGATTAATTGGTCCATATAGAGTATAATCTTGTGGATATTGATGCATAATATTGTGATGCTTCGTTTAATAGATTGTAAAGGCATGGAGTCATATTCCATGTTGTTTTTAGCCATTGGAAGTCTCTGAATGGAAGTGGAAGTACATATAATGTTTTTTAGTCATCATGATACCTAGATCCAAATGGATTGTGATTTTATTAATATGATTTTGTCTTAATTTATACATGTGACTCATATCCTTACGACCCAAGATTCAGATGTCATTGTTGTTATGGAATGGTGGTATGTGATGGTTTTGGGTGCAGCAAAACTGTGCAGTGGATGAAGTGATAATAAATAAATCGTATAATATCAACTCACAAGTACCCCAATACATGATCTTTCACATTATTTTTTTAATAATTTATTCGTGTTCAATAAAATGGATTACCTTATCTTAGGTTTGTTTTTTCGCAGTCGATGTCGATATTATGAATTGAACCATTTATATTTCTATCATTGTGATTATGAGGAAGCTTGTGTAGAATCACAATTGTTGTGATCTAAACATTCTACAATGATTACTGATCAGCACCAGTCGATATATATGTACAATTATGGTTAATAAAATGTCATTAATTTTTCATTTGTCATCACATGATCATTGGTCTTGATGAAATCTATCTTGAATTCTCATTCTTGAGTGGAAGTAAAAAAGGTGTGGATAAAGAATTTGTTATGAAAAAAATTTATATATTATTGATTTTGGAAACCCTAAAATATATAAAAATCAAACTATTTATATAGGTAAGGTTTATGTTATTTTTTAAAATTTCATTTTTGAAATTAAACACTATTATAAAAATTAATAAACCTAATGATATATAATAATAAAATAAATATTATTTTGTGGTATTCTCTACCTTGTGAAAACAAAAAATTACAATTACAATTATGTGAAAAATTATTTATCACCAGATGTAGTCTTGGTCCATTCAATCTCCTTGAAATTTCTGGAATATAGAAATAATTATTTTTATTCAAAAATAAATATTTTATTATAATAAAATAAGATAAATATTAATGAAAAATTCAATAAAATAAATAAACATGTTCTTTTCTCATTTAGGTGAATGAATATTTATTTAATTTATTCAGGAAATATATAATTAATTATATAATTCATAAAAATTTATAATAATATTTATTCAATTAATTAAATTCAAATAAAATATAATTGAGATCAAAAAACCACACACCATGTGAATATCTAGGATTATTTCTCATTGATTGTAGGAAATATTTCATATGGTATAATATTACTATCTACAAATGGGTCAAGGAATCCAAGAGAAAAAACGTAATGTTGCAGCATAGAAAACCACATGTGAATGCTCCCTATGTAATTCAATCACATTTTTACAACATATCACAAAGTAGGGTGAACATCTGTATCACTAAATTATATGAATGATATGTGTTTATTTAAATATATGAAAAAACATTTCATTACATCATTTAAATGAAATTTAATTTGATAGAATAATCTTCAATAAAGATGGATGGGAACAATACATCCATGATTTTTCCATTAATGACATGTTAACCATGACACTCACAATGTACCAATGTTTCCCATGATATGATGACACCATGTTTTAACAAATATATCTATATAAGATCATTGTGACATGCATTACTAAAAAAATAAATGTCTAAGGACCATAAAAAATGTTCTTGGATTGTAATATCCTATGACACCAATACATAAATAATTTTCAATGGTGGGTCTCTTCTAAAAATCTTTCGTCTAGAATGTTACCATGTGGGTACATTATTAGATGAAGGTCATGTTCTTATATGATCTTTCACTAAAGAACTATGTACTATGTTTCCCATAATTGCACATTATTGATCCATGGAACATTATTTAGTAATATCTTCATTGAACATCATTGTTCTATTTATAGCATGGAACTATTATGGAATTATCAATGCATCATATATTATATGATATTATTACTTTAAATGAATAAATGAAAATGAAATATATCAAATGAAAAGAATTATTAATATTCAACACATTGAATATACATTTAATAAAATAATAAATATCATCTCATAAGATACCATCTCCAATAAACACTCACTTGGTATAGGGCCAACCACATATTACATTTAATCCTCTAGACATAATATTATAGTCATGTTTCTATAGAGTCATGGATTTATTCAAGTGGAACCACATATTCTTCAAATTACTATACACTGTAACATCACATCCATAAGAAAAATACATCAATATATGATAATTTAGATGTATGTGATTCATCCATTAATGTGACCACAAATCCATTTTAAGATCTAACATCGTATTAGAATAAGAATATTGTGTGTTAGGATATTTATTTTCAGATACCATGTCAGGAACATGAATGATATTTTGCAATAAAAAAACATACATAACTACCACAAAATGAAAAATATAATCATATTATAAAATATAATTTATGAAAATAACATTATTAGAGATGTTAAATAACATTATTCCTCAAATCTATGTGAATATATATCATGTTTGTGACTTCAAGACATGTTGATTAGTTTTGGAAATTTATTTTCCATTTCACATGATGACTAGTTTCTCACATCATCTTTAAAATTCAATGATAACCTTATTATTCAATAGATATTCAAGGATTGTATATAATTTAATAAAATGGTGGTCATCAAGATTATCTTGACATCTTTGTACCACAAATAATGAATAGGAGACATCTAGACTAGTATATATAATAACTTACATTACTGATCTAATTTTAAGATCTATTAAATCCATTCCATTTTGTTTCTTTCCTCATGTCTCTAAGAAATTTTTTCCTAGATCGATGAATTACTTGTTATGATGGAAGAGATACCATCTTGGATGGTTATATAATGAATCTCTTCTATATCTTGTCAATGTATGTACTTTGACTTTGGATGAACAACCACAGGGACCTATGATGATGATAATTGATAATAAGAATATATGATTCCTCTCCCAAGTCCTTCAAATTGAATATTTCATTCAATAATTCTTTTATAGTTTATAATACTGGTATTTAATTTACAATGTGTTGTATGCCATAACCATAAAATATTTTGTAAAATAATAAACTCTAAAAAAATTATTTACACACACATCATACATTTGTTATTTATAAAAAACAATGTTATGACGTAATCAAAACAAATTCACTATGATCATGATATTAAAATTATTCCATAAATTTCTCTTTGAAATATTCATATATTTTAGACCACTTTGGTGTCACAAAACTATCCAGGTGTGGAGTATATAAATCTAATTGATGTTTTTATTTTAGAAGGCTTTTTTGACACACATTTTCCAAATCTCGTAATCATGGAACATCCAAATGGAATGTATAATTATGATTTATTTTATAATTTAAAGTTGTGAAATCAATTGGTCATAGTTACTGAAATGATGTTTTTAATACCTTTTTCAAAAAGTTGTAACTTTTAGGTACATCAAAATCATTCAATTTCCAGTTTCTTCATTAATACCAATTTTAAAACAATATAAATTATATTTATTCATGGGTCTATAAAAATTCAACCTTTTTCAGTTAATGGTATCCATTTTATAATTAATTTCATTTTGTTTAATTATAACATCTATGCTACTTAATTATTCTTTATATGATAGAGGATCATTATTATCAATTAATAATGAGTCAACATCATCGGTGGTTATAAAACAATACGATTAACTGCCTCTAACCTGTCTATTACTTCTATGTCATAATTTTTTCCTTGGAACAATTTCTTCTTCCATGAAGCCTTGTGGAATATATTCATATTCCACATATTTTATATCCAGATCCTAGATTTCATTGAAATTTATATCACTCATAGATTCTCTTATAGATTTAATATTATTTTCACGAAATGTTATATTTCTATCAAACATATCATATTTTAAAAATGATTGTATTTTTAGTATCTACATGTTTCATTATTATATCATATAAATATAGATATTTTCAATGGGATGAGAACTTCTTTCCTAACAATGAACTAATATACTCACCACTCCTAGCTCTTGTTTGTAAGAAAACACTAGTTTCATTACATTCGATAAATGGTATGTTATAAGATCTTTTTATTTATTTGGATCATGGTGTATAACATATTCTATTATTTATTAATCATGTCCCCAAAATGATCACAGATGAATCACATGACTAATCATTGATCTCACCATATCCAATAATGTGTGGTTCTTTATTTTGATTGCACCATTCCCCTGAGGTGAAAAAGGAGGAGTGATTTGAGATTATATCCTAAACTCCAATAAAAAGTTAATTAATTTCTACAAAATATATTCAAAATAAAGGTGGAGAAGTGTTTGATTATCATATAATGAAACTATTTCTTAACTTCACTCATGTATTCCTTGAACTGATAAAATTAACCTGACTTATACTTTATTAATTAAACATATCCATACCTATTGAAATCATCATTAAAATTCATGTTGTATGATTACCCTCCAATTTCCATAATTTGAAATGGTCCACCCTCATCATTATAAATTTATTCAAGAATCTATTTATACCGTTCATGATTCCCACTAAATGGGACTTTGGTCATCTTTCTCGGTTATCATTGGTGGCATACAACAAGTGATTTTAGTTAAAAAAAATATAAATATCCATATTGATGTAATTGAGCCATGATATATTCATTTCAATGTTATATCAAATGATAACAGTGTGTGGTGTATTATTATTCATGTGATGTAATATAATTATCTTTGTCAATACCTAGGTTTGGAAATGAAACAAATACGGGACATTAGTTAAAATGTACTAACCATAAAATTATATATTAATAAAAGAATAAACATTTTGTAATGGGCTGGACCTCTCCGATTAATTTTTTGGTGAAAATGCGATACTAGAGGTGTTCCAGGATGTCTAGGTGACTTGGGGGTGTGTTTGGGTGGACTTTTGATGAATGTTAATGGGTAATAGATTTCGCACGGTTGGCGCACGATTTTCTTAAACCGTGTGGCCAAACCGTGCAAGGCTAGTATTGAGGGCAGTGGCTAACGCACGGTTAGAGCATGGTTTGTCTAACCGTGCAGACTAACTATGAGATGAGGGGTTGTCGAGGTGGAAGCTAACGCACGGTTAGCGCATGGTTTGTTAAACTGTGTGGACTAACCGTGTGGGAACTTAATTGGGGATCTAACTCGTTTTGACTTTAATCACATCGTTTAAGCCCCTAATCAGCCATAACTCAGGATTACCCTTCCTTGGAGGTGGAAGAACCTCTCCCAAGAATTTTGGAGGCGATCTGAAGGCTTGTCTTCGATAATTGAAGTAACTTTCTTGAGGTATGTGATCCTTTTTTTAGTTTGTTAGATCTACGTAGATTTACTCCTCCTTCTCTCTAGGAATCTTAGATCTACACCCATTATGGGTAGATCTATGTGTGTGGATGATGTTTTTGATGAAATTTGGTTTTGTTTGTGTTAGGAGTGGAGATCTAAGGGAGATTCATGTATAATCAACCCTACTTCTTGGGTGTTCACCGACCGTTGTGGTTTCCCTCGAAAACCTTTGAGGAAGGGGATTCATGGCTTCTCTAATTGTTTAGGTGCAATCGTAGAGTTAGCATGATTTATCCCTATGGATCACAATGGGATTGACCTAATTAAATACTTGAACCGGTTTAAAAGAATTTTTTTGGTCACATGTTGTTGCTTTGAACCGTGATAACTGTTTGCCTCTTGTTTTCCTAGATAAGTGTGATATATATGCCTTTCTTGTTAGCATGTTATACTTGACGGAAATTGATAAAGAACGTTAAATTGGAATTAAATGATAACTAAATTGCTATAAATAAAGAGGAATGTAAATGAATCCAGTTTTTTCCGTTGTTGTAGTTGTTCTAATTTGATGTTGATCAAATTTGGCATAGTAATCATGTTTAATCTTCGTTGATAGCATACTGAATTGGTTCATGATATTGGAACCAAAGAATCAAAAATTTTAATTCAAGATGGATTAAATAACTTAATTGAGTTCAATGAAGGGTTCAGAGATACCCTCTCATTGTGAATTAGGGCTAAAATCCCATTTGATGTGATTGTTGGTGTTTGTTGTTTGAAGGCTGGATGCCTTGTTAAAAGTCCAAGAGCCCATTTGTTGTAATGATTGTTTTCCAGCTTATTGTGTTGTGCTGTGACCCTGGAAGGGGTGCTGTGATATCTTGTGTTGTGATGTGACCCTGGAGGGATCTTGTGATATGTGGAGGTTGGGAGGCCTTGTGGTTGTGGCAGCGGATGACTCCTTGAGTGGCGAGATGCATCCGTTTATGCATGTGGGTGTCAGGGAGGACACCAGGGATGATGGAATGGTATGGTTGTGATTGTTGGATGTTGTTGATCCTTGGATGTTTATCTGCTTTACATTTCCCCACTACTCAAGGAAGCTATTATTTCTTCTACTTCTTCTGAAGGAGGTGAAGACACGCGGGGTATTCCACGTGGATTCCGTGTTTAGCCTCTCAAGGGAGAATGGGTCTACTCTCTTGTTATAGGCAGCAACAACTCGACGGGTAGTACGTCTACTCACCGTGTTAAGACCCCTTGTGTTTAGTAGCATATGTTTCTTTTTTAGAATGCCTGGGAATATGGGAAAGTAATTCTGTAATGAATGATTGAAAAAATGATGTTAACCCATGGGTTTGGAGTTTTATGGAACTTAAAGATGATATTGAGAACTATTGAAGGTAAAGTGGTTTTTGAATGTGATTCCATGAAAGTTTATGTGGGTTTTTCATGGTTAATTAATTATGGATGAATTAATTAACATACAGTGGAATTATTCAAAAGGGATGGAGGAAATCTAATGAAGTTCTTTAATTGGTTGTGTGCTTTTAGGATACCTAGTCTTTGAAATAGTATCCCGGAGTCTGAGAGATATTAGCTGCAGTTGAGGGTAAGACTAGGTTATTCCCATAGTGTGGTTGTGAGTAATAATATATTCTGTACTTTTTGTGTTTATATATGTTAATCCACCCTATCAATAAGGTCAACTGACAACCTGGGGATTCTGAGCCCTTGGGGGTGTTTTCCCTAACATTATGGTGGGAGGATGAATGGATGACTACACCCTTTTACCCCGCTCTCTTCTCTTGGTAGATACTAGTGCCATTGGCACAACAGTTAGTTTTCCACATACATGTGTGTTGAGGGATGTAATGGATTGTGTTTATTTGCACACATATATTCTGGATGTAGTATCTTATGGACTACTATAGTTGTAACATGTATAGGCTGTGATGGCTTGAGGATCCTAATGTGGTGTATGGGTTGTAATGGCTTGAAGTACAATAACTGATGTATGATACATGTTATGCGGGTTGTGGTGGCTTCTAGAACCTTTATGGTTACTTTTAGTTATGAGGATGGTGTGGTGCTTAGCCCAGGTGTCTGCGGGAAAGCCTTTGTGGTGCACGAGGTGCAGATTGTGGAGCTTATCTAATGTTTATACGGGCAAGCCTTTGGAGATAGATGCAACAGACGTATGTCATTGGGGAAAAGAGGAAAACTAGTGGGGAATTTGCAGTGGGTTACCCTTGGTATTCTTTACTATATGCTATATTCTTGTATGTGTAACATGGTGGGAGTATCCATGGTGAGTTTGGGAACATTGTATACCTGTTAGGTGACGAGTTAGTTTGACTGTTGTTCACTGTGCTATAGCATGATTTCTTTACGTTTTCACGAGAGGCTTTGGAGAGGATCCTACGGATTTTTCTGGTATACTCACCCTACATATACATAATCTATTTTTTCAGGTCACATGGAGTAGGTTGGAGATCAGGCTGGTTACTACCAGCTTGTGGTTGCAGGAGCTGTTCGGGCTTGTGATCACTGCTGTTTTACATTCATTTGGGTACTTGTAGTTTCCCCTTTCAGTTGTTATACTTTTTTCTTGACATTACATATATTCACTTGGGTTTTCTTTTACATTTCAGTTCTGAGTTGGAGATGGTTGGTGTCTGTCTAATCTCTCTCTTCCGAATGTGTTCTCTTAGAGGGTAATGCCTCCCATTTGTGTGTTTACTATACCCTTGGTGCTAGTCACCAACCCAGGGCCTACTAGAGGTGGGACTCGAAGGTCATTTTATCACTTCTCACATTTCCAGCCCAGAAGGGGTACACTTTGTGGGGACGGGGTCATGATAAAGTGGTATTAGAGGTCTGGTTGAGGGATGGGATGGATTTTGGAGTTAGGCACAAGTGAGGTTGCATGGTTCAGTCGGGAAACATTGTCATTCTTGTTTAGCAAGTGAGGTAAACACTGGAGACCGACTTAGAAATATGGGTTTAGGGACCCCTATGATATGTTGTACGAACCGTTATGTTTACAATGGCTATTAAACAAGGTGATACTAGTTGCATGGTAGAGACCTAGGAAAGGATCATGCATCATTTTTCTTTGTGCCTGTGTTTGAATGGGTAGACCTTGGGATAGGTTAACATAAAAAATGAAAGAAAAAAATTAATTAATTAATATTGTGTCTTCCCTATTCCAGGATTTGGAGCTCTAATGATTTTTTATTTTATAGTTATGGCTCCAGGTTGACGTCCTCGTCAGTTTTGTGTAGATGGTGTCCAGCAGGTTGTCCTAGTGGATCGCCGCAAGGTGGAGGTCGACGATGACGGCCCTTGGAGGAAGCAAATATGAGAGTTTCAGATCCATATTATGCAGAAGTATAAGGGATTCGTTTCAGATTCAGTCACGAATGACTGTTCAGAGAAGGTCGAGATAGGCTTCAGTTTGATCCGTACTCAGAAGGAGCACTTGGTGTCCTCAGTTGTGACGATGCTGCATGGAGAAGTGAGGCAGTGGTGCTCTTGTTCCTAGGGGATCATGAGGAGTCAATGATCTCATGGGAGGAGTTCTGAGACACGTTTAGAGTTGAGTCCCTTTCTTCAACGGCGAAGGTGTCCAGTGGTCAAGAGCTTTTTACCCTTCGTAAAGGGAGCTCCACTGTTTGAGAGTTTGGAATCTGTTTCATGAACCTTCTACGATATGCTTCGGACCTGTTACCAGATGAGAAGGCTAGGGCAAGGTATTTCGAGGAGGTTTTTCATCCAGAGATCCAACGCCATGTCACTCCATTTATGTTAAACACATATCTTGATGTGTTGGTGAGGGCATAGGTTATTGAGAGGACTTTGGCCAGGACCGAATCATCATGAGAGGGGAATTATCATGATTCCTCATGAAGCAAGGCTACGGTCTGGGGTTCCCAGTTTTCAGGGCATAATAGTTTCCATTCTGCTGGGGGTAGGTCCCAGCACTTCACATATCGTTTCTCTAGAGGTAGAAACTCTCTGGCCTATGCCAAGGGACCAGGCACTTGTTTTTCTTGTGGTGGTCATGGTCAACAGCAGCAGGAGTGCCCGACATTTCAGAGCAGTCATCGTGCACCGGGCGCTTCGCTCCATGTTCCTCAATTGAGGCAGTTCCTGCCGAGGTAGCAGCAGCCAGTTGCACCAGCTTTAGATCAGCAGAGGGTAGATTGGGCAGGGAGAGGACAACCCCATGAAGCTCATTGTCCTTATAGAGTAGAGTGTGGCCATAGTGTTGGTCATCATAGGGTCCAGAGAGGCCATGGAGGAGGTCGTGGTTAGTTTCATGCTCTGGCATTGCCAGCACCAGACGAGCCAGATGTGGTTCCAGGTACCCTTTACTTGTTTTCTACCTCAGTGTATGCCTTGTTCGATTTAGGAGAGACACACTTCTTCATATCACCTACCATTGTCCATGATTTGGGACTTGAGGTAGAGAGGCTTCTAGTGCCCTTGGCGTTGACTACACCTGTTGGAGGTCGAGCTAGCTTGTTTGAAATATGTAGAGACTGTGAGTTCTTTTTGGGGAAACACCTCTCTTGGGGAGATTTAATATGTTTAACGATACATCCATGATGCCATCCGCGACATAGAATGGTGATATTTGGTGTAGGATATCATGGATTGATCTAGGAAGAAGTTCATCTTCATCAGTTCGGATGGAGAGCTAGTGGTGTTTGTTGGTGAGAGAGATCCTCAGATGGGTCCTAGGTGCGTTTCATCCTTGTCAACCATGGAGACTGAGATGATGTTGTTTTCTTCAGAGGTCCATCAGTTGGAATTTCCTAGGGTCGTAGATGAGTACAATGCTGTTTTTCTAGAAGATGTTGTAGCCTTACCCCCTTGACGAGAGATCGAGTTTGGGATCGAGCTATAGCCAGGACCATCTCCTATATCTATTTCTCTATATAGGATGGCCCCTTCTGAGTTACAAGAGCTATATATACAGTTTGATGTACTATTGTAGTGTGGTATTTTTCGGCCATGTGTGTCACCATGGGGTGCACCAATCTTGTTCGTGAAGAAGGTTGATGGAAGTTTGTGGTTGTTTGTCGATTATCGTCGCTTAAACCAAGTGACAGTAAAGAACCTCTATCCTCTTCCACGGATCAATGACTTATTCAATCAACTAAAAGGTGGATGTTGGTTCTCAATGATTGACTTGCGGTCAGGATATCATCATATGCGTGTGAAGGATGAAGATATCCTGAAGACTACTTTCCGTTGTCGTCATGGGCATCATGAGTCTGTTGTAATGCCTTTTGGTGTGATGAATGATCTAGCTGTATTAATGGGATTGAAGAATGCTGTGTTCTGTGAGTTTCGGGAAAAGTTCCTGGTTGTTTTCATCGAGGAAATCCCTATGTACTCCACATTCGAAGAGGAGCATGAAGAGCATCTACGAGCTGTTTTGGGAGTTCTTCATCGAAATCAGCTGTTCGAAAAGTTTTTGAATTGCGAGTTTCGGACTCAAGAAGTCCATTTCTTGGGGCATGTTGTGTCCCAACTGGGAGTATCTATAAATCCATCGAAGATAGAAGCAGCTGTGTCTTGGGTAGCCCCCAAGACAATGTCAGAGGTGTGATGTTTTCTTGGTCTCATAGGCTATTACATGAGGTTCGTAGCCAATTTTTCACAGGTTGCGACTCCTTTGATTCCCTTGACTAGGAAAGATCAGGCGCTCATATGGACTGATCAGTGTCAGGCAGCATTCGAGTATCTAAAGGAGTAGTTAGTAAGTGCTCCAATTCTTTGTCTCCCTACTAAGGGAGTTCAGTTTGATGTTTTTTGTGATGCTTCGCATCTGGGGTTAGGTTGCGTCCTCATGTGGCAGAGGTCAGTTGTTTCTTATGGGTCTCGGAAGTTGCGTCCACATGAACGCAACTATTCCACCCATGATCTTGAGTTGGTAGCCATGGTGTTTACTCTGAATATGTGAAGACATTACCTCATTGGTGAATGATTTGTGGTTTTCAATGATCATAATATTTTGAGGTATGTTTTCTCCCAGCATTAATTGAACATGCGGCAGAGTTGGTGGATGAAGTTCCTACAGGAATATGACTTTGAAATATCGTATACACCTGGAAAAGGAAATGTTGTAGCTGATGCGCTGAGCCGAATGCCATGTAGTGATGCTGTGCGTGAATCTGGTGATTCCTGGAGAGTAATGGAAGAACTTTCAGCGTTACAACTTGATATGGGATAAGTTGGCGGTAGAGGTTGTCATTTACAGATGACGGTACATTCATCCCTGATGCAGAGGGTCGAAGAGTCCCAGTTGGGGGATCTTGATGTAGAGGTCTGGAGAGACCAAGTTGTTTGTGGTGAGGCCCCTGATGGTTGTTCTAGGAATGAACCACAAATAGTGTTGTATAAAGGATGGATTTTTGTTCCCATGACGATGTGCATGACGGTTCTGAGAGACATCCATAGTTCACCTCTAGCAGTACATCATGGCGTGACAAAGATGCACCAAAATTTTAGGAGTCACTTTTGGTAGCCTGGGATGAAGCGCATGGTTGCAGAGTTTGTGTCTCGATGTTTAGTCTGCCAGAAAGTGAAGCCCGAACACTGTGTTCCTGGTGTTATTATCCAACCATTAAATATTCCTCAATAGAAGTTGGAGGACATCTCAAAGGACTTTTTTACTGGGTTACCTTGAGCTTTGGGAGGACATGATGATATTTGGGTAGTAGGGATCGTTTAATAAAATCGGCCCTCTTCATATCAATCAAGGAGTCAAGCTTACTGGAAGTTCTTCCTAGGCAGTATCTAGAGGAGGTGGTGAGACTTGATGGAGTCCCAAGGACGATCATTTCAGATTCAGATCCTCGTTTTACCTCCAGGGTGTGGAGGGGTCTCCAAGATGCTTTTGGTTCTCAACTATGCCTTATCACTGCTTTTCACCCTCAAATGGATGGTAAGACAGAGCGAAACATCTACACTCTTGAAGACATGTTACGCTCTTGTGTTTTTGATTTTGGAGGTTCATGGATGATTCACATACCCTTGGTGGAGTTCTCTTACAATAATAGTATTCACTCAACCATCAGTATGGTGCCATTTAAAGCCTTGTATGGCCGGCCTTTCCATTCTCCATTGTACTGGACTGGGGTCGGATAGTCTGCAATTCTCAGATTGGAACTAGTGATGAATACAAAAGAGATGGTTTGGGTGATTCATGAGAGGATGAAGGCAACACAAGATCGTCAGAAATAATATGTCGATCAGAGAAGGATACCCTTAGAGTTTAATGTTGGGGATCATGTGTTTCTGAAGGTGACATCCCGTCATGGGAAGCAATGGTTTGGTCATGGGAGTAAGTTTTCATCCCACTTTTTTGGGGCTTTTGAGGTGTTAGATCATGTTCGAGATGTTGAATACCAAGTAGCACTTCCACCACAGATGAGTCAGATACATGATGTTTTCCATGTATTTCAGCTACATCGTTATCTTCATGGTGACTCCCACATCATCGATTGGGGGGAGATCGATATTGATGATGATTCCACCATTGAGGAGCAACCTGTGGAGATCCAAGACCACAAGGAGAAAGTGTTTCTTAGACGTTCTATCCCCATAGTTCATGTCTTGTGTAAACACGATGGCATGGAAGAGAGTACTTGGGAACGTGAGTCACAAATATGTTCTCATTACCTACAGTTTTTTGATGTTTAACTCTTTTCATGTATTGTAGTAACATTTTTGGTTATGAAACATCCATTTTTATGAGATGGCTCCTTTTGTTGCTTTGCTGGCTTGATCTCTTTGCAGAGGTATCTCGAGGGCTGGTTGTTCAGACCCTGTTTCATTTTTCTCGTTAGATGGGTTTTGGATTCTCAAGGATGAGAATGTTTTGAGAGGTGTCTGATCTAATGGCCCGGAACACTTCGGTCCATTCCATCATGAAAATGCGGTACTTGAGGGGTTCCTGGAAGTCAAGGTGACTTGGGGGTTCATTTGGGTGGACTTTTGAGGAAAGTTAAAGGGTAATAGCCTTTTCACGGTTGGCGCACATTTTTCCTAAACCGTGCGGCCAAACCGTGCAAGGATAGTATTGGAGGAAGTGGCTAATGCAAAGTTAGCACATGGGTATTCAAACCATGCGGACTAACCATGCATAGAGAGATTTTCGAGGCAGAAGATAACACACGGTTAGAGCACAGGTTGTTAGACCGTGCAGACTAACCGTATAGGCACTTAAATTTAGATCCTACAATTGTGGATCTAACTGATTTTGCCTTTAATCACCTCACTTCAGCCCATAATCGGCCATAACTCAGGATTACCCTTCGTTTGAGGTGGAAGAACTTCTCCTAAGCATTTTAGAGGCTATCTAGATGCTTCTCTTCATGAATCGATGTTGGTTTCTCAAGGTTTGTGATCCTTTTGTTTTGTTACTTAGATCTTTGTAGATCTACTCCTCCTTTTCTCTCTGGATCATAGATATACGCCCGTTAGGGGTAGATCTAAGTTTGTGTATGACGTTTGTGATGAGGTTTGGTCTTGGTTGTGTAAGGTGAGGATATCTAATGGGGATTCATGGAGAATCGACCCGGTTTCATGGGCGTTCATCGACTGTTGTGGTTTCCCTTGAAAACCTTTGAGGTAGGGGATTCACGTATTCTCTAATTGTTTATGTGAAATCATAGAGTTTGCATGATTTAGACCTTTGGATCACAATTTAATTGACCTAATTAAATACTTTTACTGGATTAAAATAATTGGTTTGGTCGCATGTTGTTTCTTTGTACCGTGATAACGGTTTTGCTCTTGTTTTGCTAGATAAGTTTGATATATATGCCTTCCTTGTTAGCATGTTGTTTTTGATGAAAATTGATAAAGAACAGAAATCCAGAATTAATTGATAATTAATTGGATAAAGATAAAGAGGTAGGTAAATGAATCTATTTGTTTCCATTGTTGTAGTTGTTCTAATTTTATGTTGATCAAATTTGGCATAGTAAGCATGTTTAATCTTCGGTGATAGCTTACTGAATTGGTTCATGGTGTTGGAACCAACAAATTCAAAATTCTTAATTCTAGATGGATTAAATAACTTAATTGATTTCCATGAAGGGTTCTGAGTTACCCCCTTGTTGTGAATTAGTTCTAAAATCCCATTTGATGTGATTGTTGGTGTTTGTTGCTTGAAGGCTGGATGCCTTGTTAAAGGGCCAAGAGCCCATTTGTTGTAATTATTGTTTTCTTGCTGCTTGTGATGTGTTGTGAACCTGGAAGGGGTGCTGTGATATCTTGTGTTGTGATGTGACTATAGAGGGGTCTTTTGATATGTGGAGGCAGAGAGGCCTTGTGGTTGTGGCAGCGGATGACACCTAGAGTGGCGAGATGCATCGGGTTATGAATGTGTGTGTCAGGGAGGACATCGGGGATGATGTAATGGGATGGTTGTGATTGTTGGATATTGTTGATCCTTGGTTTTTTATCTGCTTTACATTTCCCCACTACTCAAGGCAGTTGGTCTTGCTTACCCTTCTTCCGAAGCATGTAAAGACACGTGGGGTATTCCATGTTCTTTTTGTGTTTAGCCTCTCAAGGGAGAATGGGTCTACGCTCTTGCTATAGGCGGCAAAGACTCGATAGGTAGTACGTCTACTCACCGTGTTGAGCCCCCTTATGTTTGGTAGCATATGATTCTTTTTTAGAATGCCTAGAAATATGGGAAAGTAATTCTATAATGAATGTTTGAATAAATGATGTTAACCTCTGGGGTTCGAGTTTGTTGGAACTTAATGATGAGAATGAGAACTTTTGAAGGGACAGTGTTTTTTTGAATGTGATGCCAAGAAAGTTAATGTTGGTATTTCATGGTTACTTTATGATGGAAGAATTAATTAATGTACTATGGAATTGATAAAAAAAGAATTAATCTAATGATTTTCTTTAATTGGTTGTGTTCTTATAGGATACCTAGTCTTAGAAATAGCAGCCTGAAGTCTGAGAGACGTTAGCTGTAGTTGAGGTTAAGACTAGGTTATTCCCATATTGTGGTTGTGAGTTATAATATATTCTGTACTTTTTGTGTTTCTATATACTACTCCACCATGTTAGTAAGGGAAACTGACACCCCAGGGATTCTGAGCCCTGGGGGGGTGTTTTCCCCACCATTCCAGTGGGAGGATGAATGGCTAACTACCCCATTTGACCTGCTCTATTCTCTTGGTAGATACTAGTGCTTTTGGAACAGCGGTTAGTTTTACCCATTTATGTGTGTCGAGGGCTATAATGGTTTGTGGTTATTTCCATACATATATTCTAGATGTAGTATCCTTTGGAATACTATATGTGTGACGTGTATAGGCTGTGATGGATTGAGGGTCCTTACGCGGTGTATGGACTGTAATGGCTTGAGGTACAATACCCGATGTATGATACTCATTATGCGGGATGTGGTGTCTCCTGAAACCTACCTGGTTACTTTTGGTTATGATGATGGTGTTAAACTTAGCCCAAGTGTCTGCGGGTAATCCTTTGTGCTGCACAAGGTGCAGATTGTGGGGCTTAGCCCAAGTTTATACAGGCAAGCCTTTGGAGAGATATGAACATGATTTATGTCTTTGGGGAAAAGCAGTAATCCAGTGGGGAAGTATTAGCGGGGTACCCTTGATATTTTTTACTATATGCTATAGTATTGTGTGCATTACTTGGTGGGAGTAGCCATGGTGAGGTTGGGAACATAGTATACCTCTTAGGTGATGAGTTAGTTTCACTGTACTTTAGCATGATTTCTTTACTTTTGAATGAGAGGCTTTAGGGAGGATCCTACTGAGTATGCTATTATAATCACCCTACATATACATAAACTATTTTCAGGTCAATTGGAGAAGGTTGGAGATCAGGCTGGTTACTACAAGCTTGTGGTTGCAGGAGCTGTTCGGGCTTGTGATCACTATTGTATTACTCTCTTTTGTGTACTTGTAGTTTCCCCTTTCAGTTGTTGAACTTTTTGCATGACATTACATACATGCACATGGGTTTTCATTTACATTTCAGAGCTGAGTTGGAGTTGGTTGGTGTATGTCTTATCTTTCTCTTCTGCATGTGTTCTCTTTGAGGGTAATGCCTCCCATTTGTGTGTTTACTATACCCTTAGTTCTAGTCGCCAACCCGGGGCCTACTGGAGGTGGGACTCGGGCATCATTATCTCCTTTCTCACATTGTCGGCCCAGGAGGGGTACACTTTGTGGGTAGGGGGTCGTGACACATTTATTCAAAATTTTTAAAATAAATCCATCCATATCTAATCCGGATCAAGAAATAATATTTTTTGATACTAAAGGCATATAATTAAATACCTTAAAAACCAATATCATTATGGTCATGAATGTGAGGTGGTAGTCCTTATAAGCTACACCATAAATTTTTTCTCTAGTTTCTTTTAATAGATATACTTTTCCTAGATATATATTTCCAAATATTATTGAATCAAATATATTAATACTTATGTGAGTAAAAATAGTTGAATCTAATACAAAAATTTCAGAAATAGATCAATAGAACTAAAAAACAAATGCACCTGAAATTTCCTCTTCTTCATTGTACAGATGTAGTTTTTGATCAAATGCCCCATTCATTTCACATGAAAATCATACATCATATTTCTTCGTTCAAGTAATCATTATATTACTATTCATGGAAGTGAATTAATAATATTTTTCATTAAATATATTCTCTTTCCTTATAAAATCACTAACCATATAGAAAAATGTATTTTCCTAAATCCTTTCCTTATCTAAATGGGGATGAAGATTCATTAGATATGGTTGAAAAATATAATTTTGTTGAAGACTAAAACACAAGAAATCAAAATGTTGAAGGGAGTAATTCCAAAATAAGGTTTGTGCCAATTTATTAATTGATTTTTAAACTCAAGAACCTAAAGGCTCTCAATGTATTAATTGAGCATGAATAAGTGAGTCACATATGGGGAACCCTCTCCATGAATTCTATGATCAATAACCATTTAATTCATAAACCATTCTTATATATATACCTCACCAGGTATGGACCAAATTTGTTCTCATGAAATATAAACACATGATTATTTTGACGAGATATCACGAGATCACAAGATATAGAAGAATGATTTAAACATTGAATGTTAACTATATAACTATAATGTTTTTCATAGATGAGGAAATATTAATCACTTACCAATTTTGTAGGTGGATCAATCATTGGGGCTCATTTCATGTAAGATTTTTGTTCATAGTGTTGTGCAACCCAAAAGTGTGTAAAACACCCATAGAGGTTAGGTTAATTTAGGAGGTTATCTTTCTATAATATTTATCTTTATTATAACATAGATGATGAATATTTACATTTATTTGATAATTAAATATAAAAAAATTAGTACTATTATTCATTAAAAATCTGGTGACATATAATATATTAAATGTTTTCATTATATATAACACTATTTCAACGATTCCCAATATACCTCACCATTTATCTCCAATGTAACCATTAATTAACATTATAGAGGCATGCTCTCCATTACATTTCTTAATGAAACATAATTTATGCATGAAAACCATAAGAAATTAATTCGGTATGCACTGTTTCCAACTAACAAAATTAAAACTCCATGATTAGTTGTATTGAATCTTCTATTATGAATAACAAAAATTCATTTTCCAAATACTAACCTCCTAATTATTATTTAATATATTTTGTTTTTTAAATTCATACATGTTCTGTTTAGTAAACCAAAATCTCAAATTAGAACCTTATAATGAAGGTATATGTCCATACATTGTCTATGTACTACCCATAGATCATGGGTTCAATTCCATTTAAGTAATGGAATTACTCATATGAATTAATAATAGGTTAAGGTAATTTTTATATTTATGTACAAAATTTTATCTGTTTTTATCATTTATAAGTATCATTTATATTAACTAGATTTTACATAATTAATTAACGATGTTTTTTATAACATTGATGCATAATCCATTGATGCACATTCCATATTAACATACTTTCTCACGTATTTATGGGATTGTGTTATTGAATACATAAATCTAAAAATAATAATGCATACACAGAAGTAAAAAAAGAAAAGGAAATGAACTTATCCTGAGATTATTTAATTTTTGATTTAATGAAATAAAATTAAATCATCATGAATGTAGGTAAATAACTCCATCATCCAGTCTTTTCCTGATTTTTAACATTCCACCTATATATCCTTGTATCCCCGAATAAGATTAATCATGGTTTCATCATAATCCACCATTACAGAATATAAGATATTCTATTAATTACATGTGTTTATATCCCACAGACATGTGTGGCGAACCAAAAGATAGGTTAATGGGGATTATGTTAAAATCTGTGGACAGGTAGAACCTATAATAATGGAGGCTGTGTTGTTTCATATTCGATCATTTCATTTAATAATAAATAATATAAATCCAATGAAATAATTTATATTAATTAAATAACAACCAGTACATAGGTCTTGGTCACGTTCATGATCCACCATACATAAAATGAATTTGAAAATTAACCAGATAACATCCAATTATTTATTTATTTATTATTATTATGATAAACCTGTAACGACCAAGTGTGTTATAAATGGAAATTCACTTCATATATTTTTTATATAATTAAATTAAATCAAAACATAATGAACTATTATGTACTATGTGGCCTTCAATCATATATTTTCACTTCTGGGATTTCAATTATAAAAAATGACATACGTAGTTGCTATTAGTAAGATACTTGGAGTCCTATAGAAAAAAAATAATTTTGGGTGAATAGTAAACTACCCTTATTAATAGTAACCTACCCTTATGAATAATATATGAATCTTATTAATATAAAATCGTTCAAAAGAATAGTAACCACACCAATGAATGTATAAATAAAATTATGGCATCTTATTAGTTATAATATGACTATAGTAAAATTATTAGTTTTTTAAGACATAAATAATTAATTAATATTGATTGATTAATTAAAAAGATAATTTTTTTCATAAAGGGTGTTCATAAACTAATAATATTATGTATTCTTATTTTACTATAATTTTATAAGACCTTGTGTAATTCATGAAAGCATTATAAAATCAGATATAGTTTTAAAATATTTATTTTTTAAGTAAATTGTTATTTTAATAAAAAAATTAATTAATTATATTTAGAAATTTTTATTGAAAAATGTAGTTTATTTTTGGATTTACACGTTGGAAAATGGTTAGGATGAAATTTTGGAATTTGTCTAAAATACGTGAATTTTTATGAATAGTAAAATATGAGAATTCATGATAAATGCTAAAACCTTAATTTAAACATCATGCTTGAGTTTTGAATGATGTAAATGGACATTAGTTAGAAATCACATGGAAATATTACTATTTCTTATAGTATAATAATTAATATTTCTTTTCTAATAGAAAATAATAAAATAGTGATCAAAATATTAATAAAACTATCTTCCCCCCATTATAAAAACCACCCACACTCCCCTCTTCTCTTCACTAATTTAAAGCCTTTTCTAATCCATAAATTCTGCCCAAATCTCTCCCCATGCTCTACCTCAACATCCATCAGCCCATGTTCTCTATTCGAGCAATTAAATTTTTATTATTTTCAAAAAAGATTTGAGGAGAATGTGAGAAACCAAGAGTGAATGAACCATTACATATCATATTATCCATACACATAACCACATCCTCCATAAGGTTCTTCCTCCGCAATGGATGATTCCCACTCAGAAGCTAGGTTATAGTTTTCCTAGAGATTGGTATATTGATTTTTACACTTTGGTTGTTCCAATAAACTCGCTTCTAGACATATATGGTTGACCACACGATCTTTCCCAAAAGCAAGGACAACCCCTCTTCCCCTCCTAGCGGCAGACCTTGTTATCATTGGTTTTGGTAGGTAAGAATAATCCTTCCTTGTCTTTCTCCTGGATGGGGCTGACATAACTTCTACACATTCTGGTATCCTATTTTTTCCACCTTGCATACTCATACTATAAGAAAGTCTGGCCATGCCATTCACATTATCCTTACCTATATTCCCCCCTTTTCCAATGTTAGTACTTACTTCATTACCATTGAATCCATCATTTTCCAGCAGTAGGGGATGCAGGTTATAGTCAATCGGGGAAAGGCATTGAACCACATTTTCATGGCTGTCAAAAGCTTCCTTTCCCATTGAACCACCCTCAATCACTACCTTATGAACACAAGATTTATTTTGTCTATTATCAACACTGCGACCTTGATTTTAACCCAAGACCTTGTTCTCCATAAAATACAAATACTATCCCTTTAGGAGGATCTCATTAAAGATTTAATAAAGAGGTAAATTCCTCTTTTCCTTTCTTTCATTTTTTTCATGTTCATTTGTTTTGAATTATATCATTACCTCTACTCTTCCAAATGTTATGAAATCTCATTTACCGTACTTATACAAGAATTGTTTTTGTAAATGGAAATATTTATTATCATCACTATTTTACTCTTTTATTATACTAGTAGTAAAGACACAAAGCAAGATGTGTTAATTTACCATATTCAAGGATGATGGGTATTCAATTTCCATTACCATATTCAATTATGGTCATGAAACAATTTTTCTATTTGAACCAGACTAATAAATATTTATTTTAAATAATATATTTTTCTGAAATCCTTTTTCACACATGATGTTAAATAATAATACATAACAAGTAAATTATGAGGAAAATCGAGAGAATTTTTTCAAGTTTTTATCATTACTGTTTTATCTAATGATTCAACATCACTATAAGTAACCAAATTAAATTAATAACAATTTAATATTCTATATGATCACTAATTATGTATAACTAAAATTTTGGACAATATCCTTCATCATAAATGTGTGTTGATACTTGAATATAATTGAACCGATCCATAAAACCAAGGAAACAAACAGAGCAGAACAATGAAATCAAACCTCCAAATCTATAATAAAGGATATGAATGAACTAAAAAATTTTATACTAAATCATTTACATGTAATATAGATTCTAAAATTATTAATTTATGAACCTAATTTCATGTTCACTCTGTGATATATTTTAATCCAACATAGTATTCATAAAATTATTTTCTATTTATTTTGAAAACCTTCTTGGATCAGTACAGGTTCTATGTAATGTGTTTTCCAATCACTATTTTAAAAGATATATTTTATTTTCCATAAACCACATATAAATGTTTTTATGCTAAAATTTAATCAATACAATTATTACATGTTATCAATTCTATTTGACATTACATACCATGATGCATTCATATTTTACCTTATTAATGTCCGTGTATATTTTATATCATTTCTTTCATAGAAACTATTGTGATACATCCATTTGTTATGCTTTCTGACATGATTATGGTACCCAATTACATCCATGGTAACCCTTATGTTTTTGTGATATTTATTATGTATGATTCATATTTGGAAAGCATATTCATGAAAAATTATGATGGGTGAACCTAGATAGTTCTCCATTACATTGGGTAAAGTTGAAACTCATGAGACATTATATGTGATGGTCTTGTAGGTTAGCATGGGATTGTGCAACCATGTGTGATCATCTAGGTAGTTAGACTTGTCTTGTGCTACCATGTGAAATGGTTTTCATAGTTAGCCTTGACCCATGATAAATTCATGTTTTATACTGGGACACGATGTTTATACTATTCCATGTTAATATGTTACGATTACATATGTTACATGACTTTTAATAACATCATGTCATGATTTTAATCCCATGTGGCAATACTTTGTTCTTATGGTTATTCCCTCAGTATAATATTTAGCTCGTACAACTATTTATGTGTTCTCTAGGGTACCCTAAGCATATGTATGAGCACAATAAAAGTTAGATGATCAATTTGAAGATTAAATAAGAAAAATGTTTTATATAGTTCCAGGTTTTAAATTTTATGTACCTTGTATTCCAATACACAATACATTACAATCCGTGTCTTGTAATATAATGTATAATTATTCATAAAATCATGTACGTTAATTTGTAAAATGATAAGGTCTCTATAATTTGTTTTAGAGGATGGTCTAGTTATTTTTGGAGATTAGGACTAGAGAAATTTAGTAAGATCGTTCAGGATGAAACTAATAATAAGAAAACACCACTAACGTTTGGTAGGTAATGAGTTAGTGTTTTATCACTAAAATTCATCCATGTATGGATAAAAATAGGTAGTGTGTGGCTAAGAGCCAGATAGATCTAGGGGTAAAACCCTAAAACAACCCAATGAGCTAGACTCGAACGGAAACTGGTGCATGACAATGAGCCTTGATGCAATCTTGGTTTTACACTCCAGGGGGAAATGCATTAGTAAATTAATGATCTTAGTGAAAACCATTATTAAGGGAATAAACAAAATCCCATAATATTATAAGGAAATAGATCAAGAATAGTATTGATTGATACCTAGAGAATCACTTATTAGGGTATACTTAGCAATTACAAGTTCATATTCTTATGTTCATAGTTTTATTTTTATGCTCAATAGATTAGTATTTATGCCCTCTAATTGTATGCTAGATTTCATAGTTGATGGATGGGAATAGAAGAACATGTTACAACAATCAATGTGATAGGTAAAGTGAATATTTTCCTATTGATATGAATGATATGATTATAATTGGTTCTCAAAATTTCATGTTAGTACTTGATCAACTAGATTAAGTAATAAATAATAACATGAAACCTGTGGAACACCCTCATCTTAAAGAGATAGAGGAAGTCGTCTTCAAAACCTTCATGGGGAAAATGTATCCCATTTTAGGGGATATTGTTATCCTCTACTTGTAGAATATTGGGTGAACTCAATTGAATAGATATTCATTGTGCTCTAGTGCTCAAAGGAAGAGATAATTATACTAGAACACTATATTTTTTTTGGGGAAGCCAATCAGTGGTGGAAACTAATCAAGAATACTAGGCCCCTTGAGGAAATTGATTCCATGTATTTGGAGGAATTCAATAGAATGTTTTCCAGAAAATAATATTTGACAAATATTTTTCCTGAACCCTCTATGTTATGAGGAAAAGGGAGTTCATCAGCCTCAAGAAGAAGGAAGATGAGTCCTTCAGGGGCATATAAAGAAAAAGTCACAAGTCATGCATGGTACTACATTGGATTTGTCTTGAACACTGAAATCAATGTGGATCACTTCCTTAGAAGACTAATGATGGGTCTATGAAATGATATGACAATTTGAGACTTTGACAGTTATGAGGATATACTCCGTTGTTCCCTAAAGGTTGAAATTGAGATTTGGGACTCTCATTAGTATCATTGGCTCGATGAAAATAGTGATAAATGGAATCAAATGTGGGTGGTCCCACAAATAAAATCCATAATTTTAAAAAGTTCGATCATCCCATGTGTAAAAATCATGGGAAGAAGTAACAAGTAAATTGTCTAAAGTGAACTAGGAATTGCTTCAAATGTTGAATGGTGGTATATCTAGCTAAAAACTGCAGATGGTGTGTGCAAAATCCTGCTAATGTGGAATGATAATGGAATGTTAAGATCAACACTGAGCCTGTAATGTAGTGTTACAGCTACAAGGAGCATGGGAATTATATGAATAATTTCTCTAATCCGTGGGTTTATAGATGAAATCAACAACAACCTCTAAGGAAACAAGGAAGGGATTATTCTATCACTATTGATGAGGTGTAGCTAAAAAATGATGTGGTGATAGGTACACAACTTATTCATTAAATAATAGTGAATGTACTATTTTATTCTGGTTATACACATTCTTTCATATCTCCCTTGTTTAGTATAACTTTTCAAACACCCCCCTCAAAATTTGGGGGATATGTTATATGTGAGAATAGTGAATGGTTAAATTTTTCCATTGATGATTTATAACTCCTTAATAATTAATTTTGGTAGAATCAACCTCCCATATAATATATAAATACTTTATTTAGTGGAGTTTGATGTTATCTTTTGTGTGGATTGACAATATTTATATAATGAAAACATAAACTATCAGGAAAGGGAGATCATTATTAACATCTCGAAGGATCCTCCAATTCATAAAAAGTGTAAGGAGGAATATAAATATCATTTAGAATCATTTTATCAACTGTGGATATTAATTACTTATAAGAAATAATGTCTATTTAATATGATTGATACAAAGAATAGAATCATTTTTAAAGACATTACCATCATGGGGGATTACACAAATGTATTCACTGAAGATTTTCCTAGACTTCCTCCTGATCTATAGGTTGAGTTATCAATTGAACTTATTCCAGGATCTCTTCCTATATTAAAGACAGCTTATATATTTGCCACCGTAGAGCTAGATAAGCTGAAGAAGTAGTTATATGAGAATATGGATAAGGGATTTATACACCCGAGTGCTTCGCCATTGGGTTTTCCAGTCCTCTTTGTCAAGAAGTAGGATTGATCAATGCGCCTCAACATTGATTATCATAAGATCAATAAAATCAAGAAAATGAAAAAGTGTCCCCTCTCATAGATTTATGACATGCTCGATCAACTTTGTGTGGCCAATTATTTCTCTAAGGTGTACCTTCGGTCAAGATATCACCAATTAAAGATAAAGAAGGAACTTATTCCCAATATTTCATTTCGAATGAGGTATAGACAATATAAGTACCTAGTGATTCCATTCATACTCACCAATACTCTATCAATTTTCATAGATTTATTAAATAGAGTCTTCGTAGATTTTATCATAGAATTTGTGGTAGTCTTTATTGATGATATTCTGATATGCTCTATGATCAAGGAGGAAAATGAGGAGCATTTGAATACTATGATAAATGCATTGTGAAGGAGTATGTTGTAATAAAAGTACTATAAATGTGAGTTCTGGATGGAGAAAGTATCATTCAAGGGGAATGTAATCACTAGAAAAAGGATATCCATGGTCTCTTCCATGAAAAAGGAAGTTGAATAGTGGCATAGGACAACATTTTTAATGGTGATCCACAGCTTTATAGGTCTATCTGGGTAGTATCGACAATTTTTGTAGAACATTTCATGATTTTAATACCCAATGACATTGCAGACATGGAAGGGAGTGATGTTTTTCCGGGAATGGGAATGTAATGATTTTTTAATGACATGAAATAGAGGCCGATAAATGTGGTAGAACTCACACTCCCATCATGTGGAGAACTCTTTGTGATATATAGTGATTCTTCAAAGAAGTTCATAGGTTGTGTACTGATTCAAAATGATAATGTGATAGCCTACCCCTCATGGTAATTTAAAATCAATGGAAAAAACTATCATGCACATGATCTGAAGTTGGTGGCTGCGATCATTGTGTTAATAATCTAGATACATTATCTATGGGGGGGATAAGTATAAGAAATATACTGATAAAAAGAGTCTCATATATATATTCATGCAAAAAGATCTCAATATGTTCCAGCAAAGATGGATAAAACTTATCATTTATTAGGACTTCTCAGTCCACTACCATCCCGGAAAGGGGAACAAGGTGGAAGATGCTCCATGTAGAAAGGATCCTGTATCTTTATAAATGATGAGAATATAAAAGAATTCGGTCTTCTTATATTTGTAGACTATGGACATGTGAATCATTAAGGGATGCACATCATCAATCCTTTCTCAAATGATTTTATAAACTACCACTCATAGAGAAAATAATGTGTAATCAAAGAAAAGATGTGTAAATTATGAAAAGGTTGGAATCCATGAAATATTGGGAATCCTATGTGTTCATAATTTATGAGGATGGAGTTGTAATAATTGGATCACGATTATGTGTACCATAAGATCCAAATATAAAGAAGGATCTTTTAAATGAATCACATAGCTCAAAATTCACTATCCACCCAGTGAGCACAAAGATGTATTATGATCTCCAAGAGAACTTTTGGTGGGACAATATTAAGAAGCATATTGAAGAGTATAAAACAACATGAATTGTATTTCAACATGTAAACTATGAATGCGAGTAGTCTAATGAGATATTGTGGACACTAACAATACCAACATGGCTGTGGGAGAAAATCACCATGGACATTGTAAATGTACTTTCAAGGAAATCCTTAGGATATAATTCTATATGGGTCATTATGGATCCCCATAAGAAGATGGATCAAATTAGGGAAATTATAGATGACTTCTCTTTGGATCAAATTTCAAGATATATATGTCAAATAGGTGGTATTTCTGCATAGAGTACCACTAACTATTGTTTCTGATAGAGAACCAGTATTCACCTTTAAATACTACAAAAGTCTTTAACATGCTCTAAGAACTGAACTAATCATGATTATGGCCTATTATCCTCAAACTAATGGACTGTCTGAGTGAACTATTAAACCACTATATTACATGATAAGAGCATGTTTTATTGAATTTTAAGGAGGTTGGGATGAAAATTTTATACTGGTTGTAATCTCCTACATCAATAGTCTCCACTCGAGCATCCGAATGGCACCATATGAAGCCCTTTATAGGAAAAGGTGTATAACATCGGCTTGTTGAGATGAATTCTGTGAGCGTAAGCTAATAGGACATGAAATGGTCAACAAAATGGTGGAGAAGGTAAAAAAATTCAACAACACATCATGAAATCCCAAAGTAATCAAATGAGTTATGTAGAAAATCATTGACGAGATGTTGAGTTCAAAGAGGGAGACATTGTATTTATATCGATATCTCCATGGAATAAGGTCATAATGTTTGGGAATAATGTAATTCTATGTCCCTCGTAAATCGGCCCCAATGATATTATTGATCATTTTTAGAGTTTTGGCTAATAGAATACTACATCAACCTATCATGGAAAATTTTCATGATGTTTTTCATGTATCCCTCTTTATGAAGTAGATATCATAACCATCACATGTATTCTCTTTTGTGTTGGTACATTTAGAGAATGATCCATCTTATGAGGAGTAGACTATTAAGATATTGGATCTTAGAGAAAACATTCTATGTAACAAGACTCCTCACCTTTTTAAATAATATGGTAGAACCATAAGTACGAAGAGGCAACATGGGAACTAGTGGAGCACTGAACGAAATGTACCTGCACCTATTTGTTGCTTATAATGCAAAACGAAATTTTGAGTGAGATATATCATAAGCGTGGAATAATATAACGAACAAATGTTTTATCAATGGAAATTTCCTTCTTATAATTTTTTCATATAATTAAACGAAATCATAACACAATGAACTAATATGTACTATGTAACCTTTAAACACAATTTTTTCACTTCTGTGATACGAATTTTTGATATTTGAAAAACACGGTTGTGATCAGTAAGATGTTTGGAGTCCTATAGAACAAAATTAATTTCCGGGGATTAGTAACCTACCCTTATGAATAGTAATATGACCATTATAAAAATAAAATCATCCAAAACAATAGTAACCACAAACATCAATGTATAAATAAAATTTAGGCATCTCATATGTGATGATATGACCATAGTAAAATTATTGTTTTTTATATGTCATATTTAAATAATTAAATGTAATTAATTAATTTAAATGAAAATGTATTTTCTTAATAGTTTTTTTATAATGTAATAAATTTATGTCTTCTTGTTTTATGATAATTTTATAAGGACTTATTTTATTTTTAAATGAATTATAAAACCAGTTATAGTTTTAAACTTTTTATTTTTCATGGATATTATGTTTTTTAATAAAAATTAAATTATTTTTATTTATAAAATTACATTTGAAAACTCGAGTCAATATTTTGATTCTAAAAATTAAAAAATTCATAGGGTTATTTTTTGGGATTTTTCTAAATCACTTGAGTTTTTGATGAATAGTAAATTACGACAATTTACGATAAATACTAAAATCATAATTTTTTCATCATGTTTGAGTAATGAATGATGTGAATGGACATTGATTCAAAATCACATTCACATATTATTATTCTTTAAAAAATCATACTATTTATTGTCTTATGGACAAAAATAATCTAATGATTAAAATATTATGAAAACCCTCCCTTCATTCACTATAAAAACAACTCACACTTCCCTATTTTATTCAATCATATCCAGCCTTGTTACATCCATAAATTCTACAAAAATATATCCCCAAGATCCTCACACACATCAAGTAGAACATGGTATATTCAAAATACCAAATCCATTAACCTTAAGAGGCTCTCAAGAAAGATTAAATCAAGTGGTAAATTCCTCGTTTCTTTTCATTCATTTTCTTTTCAAGTTCATTTGTTTATTTTTCTATCCTTACCTAAGCTCAGAAAAATTTTAGGATAACTAAAGTAACATTAATTTATTTTAATGATTTTATTATTATATAATAGGTTATTATAATATCTCCATTACTTTTATATTATAGTAGTTGTAAAGACACCATTTGAGATGTGTAAATTTACTGTATTCAAGGAAGTTGGGTATACAATTTCTATTAACATATTATATTTAGTAAATGACATCATTTTTATGGTTTAACCAGATTATAAAATATTTATTTCATCTTCTGTTTCGTTTTGTAATCCTTTTTCACACGTGATGTAAAATAATAATACAAAACAAGTTAATTATGAGAAAAATTTCCCAGATTATTTCAAGCATTTATCATTAATGTTTTATATAATGATTCAACATCACTCTATGAAAGCAAATTAAATTTATAACAATGTAATATTTTATATGATCGATAATATTGTATAACCACAATTCCAGACCACCTACTTCAACACACATGTGTTTGCAAACATTTTTATAAGTGAACTAATCATTAAAACCAAGGAAAAAGAAAAACCCCGAAAATGAAATTGAACCTCATAACCAATCAAAAAGGTTATGAATAAACTCATAAAATTTATAATAAATCACATAAATTTAAAATAGGTTCCTGAATTATTAATTAATGAACCCAATTTTAGTATTCATGTCATTATTATCATGTGGAGAACACCATCAGACTTAAGGTAAGGGATCCTCTCAATTTCACTTTTATTCAATAATGTCCAATATGTTATACCCATATATGTATCTTCTATAATGATGTAGTATGTTTCATAACCTCCCAAATACTTCCCTAATTATGTATAATTGATGATAATCCTATTTATCTCTCATTAATCCCTCTTATGTACAGCTGATACAATGTCGATAATTTGTAAGGGGTTCTACCTAAACATCCTTTATTCCTTCAGCTTTCTTCATCATTATTATTACCAAAATGATGTTACCTTATATTATTATGTGAATATTCATAATGTTTAGTACTTATTCAAAAGTTATTTATAAATAACATTTATCATTCTCGTTTTGTGATATTCATGTTTTTAAGTGATTCTTTCATCAAAACTTCTCGATAACCAATCATTCTTTGATGGAACATTCTGAATTATCACCCAATTTCAAGTGCACTATAAATTCTATTTGGATCCACTATTTTCATTATAAAATCATTATTTTAATTATTAATATCACATTGTTTCACTTATGGTTTTACAAAAATCCTTGTTCCCTTCTATATTTTCAAGGTTCTATAGTGTTTTTATTTAAATCGTACAAAATTTATTTATTGAAAATATTACATAAATACTTTTATTACATGTTTTCACATATAATTGGCTTCAAATACCTTGATAAATTATTATTTACCATTATTAATGACCATATATATTTTATCCCCTTTCATTCATTTGAACTTTTATGATACCCTCATTTGTTATTCTATATGACATGATTATGGTACAAAATTCTTTCCATGGGTAACCCATATGTTTATGTATGATTGATTATATTTGATTCTATATGCTAAAAAAATATTCATAAAAACTTAAGATGTTAATGCCATGATAGCACTTCAATGCATTGGGTAATATTGAGTCTTATGGGATGTTATGTATGACGATCTTCAACGCCATGCTCGGCTTTGGCTACAATGTGTGACATTCTTGGTTGTTATCCTTGGCTTGTGCTACCATGTGAAACATTTGTAGATGTTAGCCTTGAGTTTTTCTAATTTCTTGTTTTATGTTGTTTCTACAATACTATGACTCCATGTTTATATTATTATATGTTTATATGATATAATTACCTATGTTATATGATTTTTTATATCATCGTTTCATGCTTTTCATCCAATGAGATAATGCATTGTTATTATGGCTATTTACATTATGGGATATTTAGATTATCCCATTTTCATGTGATTCCATGTGCACCCTATGAAGATGTATGGTAATAATGGAAGTTATAAGATCAATTTGAAGATTAAATAAACAGATCTTTTATTCAGTTCCATGTTATCAATTTTATGTACCTAATCTTCAAATAAAGTAGTTTTTTATGATCCTTGTCTTGTAATCTGATGTATAATTATGCTTAATATAAGGCAATGTTATGTGTTAAAGTCTTGGGTCACTATAAAACAAAATTTAATTAATTGTTAATTAATAATTTTTTTAGTATTTCTTCTTAATGATTAGAACAACTTATATGGAGATACCAATCTATTATTGAATTCATTGATAATAAATGGAATAATTGTTAAATCCCTTCACATTTAACTAGGATAAAGGAAGGGTTATGAAATATGTACCTACTCTAGACTAAATTGCAACTACATTCCTGAAAAACACTATGAATCAATTTCCAATATTTTCAAGATTCAATCCTTGGTCTCTTTAGTGTGTCTTAGTGGAATAGATAATCTGTACTATCTAGAAACATTCCATGTATCTTCTTTGGATGTCAGTCAGTTTTCTTACTAAGTGGATCAACATGTTATTTAGATATAGGGTTTAATTAACTAAATTCCATGTAAACCACTCACACAAACCATTTATATCATGAATGATCCATGTTTTAGTCGCAATGGTATTTAACCATGTATAATGACAATTTTTATTTCCTAATTAATATAGCCAACCCAACTAGACTACACAACATGAACACACATACACATCATGTAATCATAAAATCGTGTGCATGGTTGGTCAGTCAACACAAAATGAACACCTATTATAATTATCTCATGGTTAAACTTTTATCCCACAACACTTATATATATTTTGAATATATTGACACATCGTGTAACTTCAGGTACACATCACTTAACCTTGTCTTATTGGTCATAATTTGGTAGTTCCTATAAGAAACTCTAATAATTTATCATGTATTAATAGTACATTAATAAAAATAATCATCAAACGAGAGTGATTAATATATATAATAAAATTAATTCAAATAAAAATAATTAATAAGTATCATTACACGAAAATCTATCCACAATTTCACATATATCAATAATAAATAAAATAATATTAATTTTAGACATTACCACTCTAATACCACATGACGGATAAAGGTTGTATGGAAGTGAACACTGTGAGATGCGATAATGAAAATATAATTTATTTTCAATTTCTCAAAACCACAAAATAGGATCATTGGTGAAATGTTTATAATTAATTTATTTAAATTGGATGTAATCAATTACCTCATTTTTGGTTTCATTCTTCGTAGTCATTGTCAATTTACTGTAAGACCCATTTATATTTTCATGATTTTCATTGGGAGGATACAGGGGTACTATATCTCTACTGCTTATCCAAATGTGGTCAAATATCTCTAATTAACAACACTCAATCATCAGGTTCAATCACAGATAATCATGTTTAATACATTTTTTGTTTGTGACCTGTTGTTCTTCAATCTTGAAGAAATTTCAGATTCGTTCGCATTCTTGTGTGAAATAGAGAAAGGAGGATATGAGAAAAAATTTATAGTTTGGAAAATTTTTCTATTTTAAATTTAGGATACCAAACCAAATATACGTAACCACCTATTTATAGAGCTTGGGTTTGTGTTAAAATATTAATTTAATTCTATGAAAACTGAGATATAATAATATATCATTCATGGAACCCCATCACATATATTAAATAGATAATTATATTTCCATTAGTGAACAATCATGCATGAATGATACATAATATTTAATAACTACTATGTAATTATTTATCACCAGACATGATCATAGTCCATTCTAACTCCTATATATTTAATGAATAACATAATAATTTTTTTATTAAATAAATATTTCACTGACATACTACTGAATATATATTTATTAAATGTTTAATATAATAAATAAATATATTTTTTATTCATAGTCTCATGAAAAAATAATATATTCATTTATGTCATCCATATTAATTGAATGTAATTTTTCCTTGATCTTTTGATTAATATTAATTCCATCCATTAAATTCAAATATAATTTTATTTATATTAATTGAAACATGTAGTGTGTGGCCCTCTATGTTTTTTTTTCATTGGGAAGGACTTCCTGAAGAAAAACATTACATTCCAATAATGGGATAATTCATCTAATTGAATGACTTCATAACACATCATAAAAAATTAATATGACCTCTCACTATGTAATATAATGAATTTGTTAGAATATCCCAATGTATTGGGTGAACATCAGTTTCCCAAAATATATGATCGATGTATATTTTTAACTAACTGAAATAAACACATTGTTACAGTATGACCATGTAATTTAATGTGACTTTTATTTTAAACTTAAATTATAGAGATATATTCTTCCATAAACATTGAAGGGAAAAATCATTCCTTAACATATTAATTAATGGAATGTTACTCATGACACACTTAACGTATAAAACATCATCACAAATAATTATCATAATATCCTAGGAAATAAATATAATTACAAGTGTTGTAACATGAATTGTTAATACTCTAAATGTCAAAGGACCATCACACAAAATTACAAATAGGAATATTCACAGACACTAAATCATGAATAATTTCAATTAGCAAGTATTATTCTCCATCGTGGATATTACCACGTGTGAACATCATGAGAAGAACCCTCATTTTTATACATATACTCACACCATAATAGCTATGTAAAATGTATTCCATCATAGTACAACATCCTATACCAGAACATTATTTAGGAATATCATTATAGGCCATCAACGTTCTCATCTTAGAGGGGAAATTCTATATACTTATCAATGTGATATAAAGTCTATAAAAGAATTACATTAGATTTATGAATTAAAATGATCAATATGTAATAATAAGTTCTATTAATATTAAATATATTGAGTATTCATGTAATCAAAGTACAAGAAGATGGTTCTAGGAATCCAACATCAATCATATCTAGAAGAGATTGTGTAACATACGGTTGTATTGTGGAACATACTCTCTTATTAAGATATTTATTATACCTCATCATCTTGCGGAGGTCTTAAAATTTCATTTACAGATAAAATAAAAAATACAAAAACATTTAACATATATACAGATGGATAAATAGAGAATTATATTAAATCATTATGATTTATTGTAATCATGAACCGTAGATTTTATTGTATTTTTTGGTAAAATAGAATCCCTTGGTTGAGTCATCCTATTAAAATTGATATCATTCTGTCATTTTAATGTATCATTATGTGGAATTTATATAATCAAAATACATCTCTATTTTTTTTACTATCATTAGTTACCCTATGTCACAAAGGCTAAATTTTTTATAGAGTATTTTAAAGAATATTTAGATGATTTTGAAGTGTATTAAGATTACATAGGACCAATAAAAGATTCATTATAATCATTGTGTATAAAATTAATGTTCATTTTGGGGAACATGTGTTTTTAGGGGTTCCATTAATAATTGGTATTGGATGTTTTGTCATGATAATATGCTTTTTACCCAGTGTATTGACTCATTTGTGGTGTTGGGGAATGTTTGTGAGGAGGCATATTATTCAGTCCTAACAGAAGACATGCAATAGATAAAAGAATTTTTTGGTACGCTTTGTTTATTGACATCATTATGATAAATCCTATGCCATCAATTATGGAGTGTTAATGTAGAGGATTATGAATTGTTTATAGTCCAGTTGATCGATATTCATTATTTGTAGTAAAATCTATAACATAGGATAGTAATTTACTTGGTATTACTTCTATATATGGATTAGGGATTTGTGAAAAGTACATGGATGTGTGAGTCACAAATAAAATATCTATTTCATGAGCTATTTTGATAATTAATATGGTATATTTTTTGAGATAATTAATAAAAATTATTTTTTTTGAAATTTTATATTCATGATTTGTAGTGTGTAATGCAAATGATGTTGTATCTATTGATATTATTATATAATAGATACAGTAATTGTGGTTGGATGATATTTTTTCAAAGAGTATTTCGTTTTGACATTTTGGTGATAGAAATTTTTGGAGATGTATATGATGTAAGGAAAAAATTTGTTGAGTCCATTTTTTATGTTTTTTAAGAATTGGGGGTGTAAAGTGGATATTAAAAGGTGGATTTTTAGTGATTGTTAGATATTTTACTTAATGGAAGACTGAAATTCTGGTTTTCATGGTTGTGGTAGAGTCCATGTTGGTTATTTGATCATTTTGTGTTGGCCATTTTGGATAATTTGGGAGGAAAGGGTATAAAAAAACTGATTTGGGTGATAATTTTGTTTCCATTTCCATTATCATCATTATAGTTATGGTAATTTTAGTGAACATTTTTTATATAGAAATCTAGGATATTATTTATTTCCTTGTGAAATAAGGAGGATTTTATCATTATATGGTGGTGGGAAATTTGAGTGTGGTTTTCTATGGATATTATATTTGGATACATGTAAGAGAAAATTGGATCTATTTTTGGTGATAGAGGTGTTGAGTTCCTGAATATTGTGGTTTTATAGGGATGTCTAAACTATGAGTATGGTGTCTTTAAACCATGGTGTTGACCTTGTAATGATTCAAAAAGATATAATAATTTCTGCACACTATAGAAGAATGTTAGGGGTAGTTATTTTTGAGGTTTCATGAATATTTTGAAGCCCCAAACGTATCTTCCATGTAATACAAAATATTATAGGATGATGTTTTATTCATCTTCCATTTTGGAAAAACAATAATCTCAAATAAACAACAAGACTTTTATTATTTAAATGAAACAATGAAATGATTACATAGCTCCAAAATGGTGAAAACCCCAACTAACCAATAATACCTACTAGAATCCCTATCATAGCCACTAAGAGGACACCTAACACAATAAGCAGACAAAGTAAATATTCTAGATCCTTCGTATCTATTAGAATTAAAAATATCATGGCTAGAACAACAAAAATTTTACCTAAGCATCAGTGGTATGTTGAGAACCATTTTCACCAAGTAGTATTTAAAATTGAACACCCAATTTCATTTATATATAAGGCCTAAAAAATAATTAGACCATTTTCCTTTAGGATACCATTGAGTCTCCAACGGCTATAAGGCATTATAATCATTGGTTATTATGGTGGATTAATTAAATGTTTCTTGGTATATTGAGTTTCCTAGTGTAACGTTTTCATAGAAGTTACAACTATAATCATTTTCCTATAAACTAATTTCGGTTATCCAAAAACCCTCTTTTTTTAAAAGGAATAAAAAGAGAAGTAAGTTCATGGTTTTGGTATGATGAAAAAATAATTAATTTGAAATTGTAATTTGTAAAAATGAAAACAATAACTTTTGATGTATTTTATTTTTTAGCAATATATATTTTATTAAATATATTTCAAATATTTTGAGAAGGTTTTATAAATTTTTTCGTCACTAGGTGTATAAAAACATGGTTCTAACTAAAACAATGTCTTTAATTGTTGTAATACTAGTATAAGATTTTCATAATGATGTATTATGCTTTAATTAATCAAGTTATGTTTTTAAAAGATTAAAATTTATAAAACTATGGAAAATATTGGTTTTAGGGGTTTGTTTAGTTAGAAAATTCAAATTTTTTAAAGAAAAATATATATGTAAACCAATTTTTATATTTAAATAAAATATACATTTACATTGTTAAAATATAGATGTGTACCCCATCTTGCCGTGGTTCACCTTTGGCAACCACTTAAGCCCTTAATGGTATTCTGACCAACAACCCCCTAGAAATGGACCAAGGGCGGTACACATGTAGGGTGCGTTCTAGGACTAGAACACAAAGGGGGCATATTTACCCCTAAAGGGCACAAATATGTGTGTGTGAAAGGAACCAATGCACCACTATGTGGGGTGGCACGACAACAGGTGTGGGCATAGAGCGCAACCGCACAAGATCTCGGTACAGGGAGGTACCAGGAGGGGAGAGGGAGTAATATGGAAATGGTCGGATGCCCTGGGCTTATAAGGGTGATTAGGAACATCCTCCATTTCAATGTAAGATGATGAAAATCAGTCGGGATCAGATATGGTCCTTTAGATCTCACCACGAGGAATGTGGACCATTTGATCATTTCAACCATCTGTCCCTACCAGATGTGGTACATCCTCCACATTTTTATGCGCCGTCCAATCCTCCACGATCTAATCGCATCTGTCCTAGTCATTTTAAACCACCGTGTATTTCTGAGCTGTCTGGTCATCTCCTTAGAAGATCTCAACCATCCATCACTTTTTAAATTCCTTAGACTCGACTCTACTGCTATATCTGTCTTGGTTAATCCTAGTCGTTCTTTATTATTTTTCCACCCTACAGCATCTTCTTCATCTACATGTGCTGCACCAGTGGGTTTTTCCACTATCATTATATATTTCTCACCACCCGTGACACGATTGGCCCCTATTGTCACTCGTTTTCCCAAAAGACTCACCCTCGATAATTTTATAAATCGATCATATATCGTTTTTCAAAAAAGAGACAATAATGATAATTTATATAATATTGTGTATATACAACCCGCATCACCCCTAACGTTGTGGGTCCTCTTCCGATCATGCCTCCAGTGAGCTTCCCCGAGTCTCTCATCCTCCTATGAATCCGGTAAGGGTCTTATATTGTATTTCCATGTTTATGTTTTGGTTTATATATATAGAAGTATATACATATATATATATATAGAGTTAAGAATATGACCAACTTTCCCCTCGTAATCTGGTGAGTTATTGATATTAAATGTATTCATATCCCTCTTTCAAACATGGTTTTCAGTTTTTATTACTTTGATATATATAAATATATATATATGTATCAATGTATATATATAAGAATATATGTATATGTTTTGTAACTGAAACCTTTATATCTTATGAAAAAATTAAATTTAATGAAAACTTGTTTATCAAATATTCCTCATATATACAAAAATGTAAGATTAATTAATGGTTTGGTGTAAGTAGCTAATATACCACATTTATATTTAGTTTTATACTTAAATATATATATAATTAAATTTTGATCCTAAATATAATATACATTTTCCTAGATTGATGTGAAAGAATGGAAAATGTGGTCTTTGAAATATGAATGGGTTTTATACAATTAATTATATACACCCTTGTGTATAAATAGATTTACACAAAACTAAACCCAAATCGTTTAATATTTATGGAGAATTCTTGTGTATAATTTTTAGGTTTTAAACTCCTATATATATATATGTATGAATCACTTATTTTCATAAATATAAAATGAAATTAGGGATGGTTGAATATCATGCTTTTCATTTATAACATTGTGTGTACCCTTGGTATATGATATTCATATGAATACCAGTTATAAATGTAAGGAAATATTTGTGTTTAATACCCCACATGAAATATTTGGATTTACATTAAATAAATTATACATCTAATCCATGATGAATTTTCAAATATGTATTTTATTAATATGATTTTAGAATTTAGGGTTATCATGTTATGTGAAAAAACTTGTATTTAATTTTGTGCATTTACTGTCATAACATACTCTATAATCATCTTATCATACTTTCCATTTATTTCCATTTCCATGCAGCTGATAATATTATTATTTACATAGATATGCATGATTTACATTGTATATAGAAGTTCTAAATAATGTAATCAAACTCAAATGACCTTTGTATGAAATAAGAAATTAAATTGTTTATGGTCGTATGAGACACATTAAATAATACGAGATAATAAATTCAATTATTCAAAGTGGTATGGGACATTTTGTATAATGTTCAATATGAAACCAAGTAAAATATGACACCTATAATGATACCTGATAATTAATTTAATAAATAAATGTGGTATGGGTACATGGATTTAGGGAAATGAAGAATGCATTGGACTTATGTACTATCGGGTGGGGTCCTCTATAGTCGCTCTATGCATAGGTAGTTCTCATGAATAAAACTACAGACTTGGCACATGGCTTTGAAAATTTCATGATTTATGGATTTTGGCTAAAGCTTTAATCAGTAGATGTCTAGATGAGGGATCAACGCAGTCCCCCATATGAACTTCCATCATTATGAATATAAAAATTTTATTAAACAAAAGAATATTCTACAAATAGAATCTTATTGGTTAATGTGATTATGTTTAGGGGAACCAAAATAAGTAAACTATTTTGTATTATTAATTATTCTACAGATAGAGATTAATTATCCAGTGTATGTTTCATTGTCGTAAAGGATGAAATTGAATTTATTATTTTATGCACAACTCTGATCATGTGTTACTCTTATTTTTAAATTCATTACTTGCAGTTTTTACTTGTAATAACATTTAATTATTGAATTTCACTTATTTATTATTCATTATGAGCATTATTATTTTTCAAACATGTATATTTGTAAATTTTTAGTATTTCTGGAAATGTTATCTTATAATTTTTAAAAATTGTCATGTTATGATATATGTGTTACTTCTTTAATTAAGAATGTATTTTATGAATAATTTTAAATTAATGTTTTCAGAAGGTTTTAATTATTATTTTTTGTATATTTTTTAAACCCCTTACTGTGTATTCATATGCTGACCATACGTTTTAAATATGTTTTCTTTTACATATTTGGTAGATTTGTGTCCCTCTATTGGTTGACTGCTTAACCAAGAAATTTTTTATTAGTTTTAAAGGAATTGCAATAATTTTCTCTGATTCTCCATGAACAAACCCAAAATGATCCTCTTGAATGGAACATGATGTGTAATAATTAGCTCTTACTTTATTAAAAAAATTACACGCCTTGTTTTATGTAAAACTGTACCAGTTTCGGGGAAGTCCGGAGTTGGGGAAAGACTGTTGGTATCAGAGAATTGGTTCCGAAAACCCTGGAGAATTATTACAATACTAAAAAATGATAATGTATTACTTAGTATTAGTATGATTTGAATATTAAGGTAGAAGATATGAGTTAAACATAAAATTTTTAATCACTTCCAACCAAGTTGTTGGAGATTATAATTGTCAAGACATGATCCGAAGAATACGAGCCCTATGTGAACATGTGTCTGACTTGTAAACAAATTTAACGGGAGTCAAACTGCCCAAACATCCTTTTTCATTACCAAGGAAACAATATGGTCTTTTACCATTCTAGAAATTCAAAATTTTCCAAATATAAGTAATGAGGAAAATATCATAAATATCTGTTTCTATGTTTCACTTTGGGAGATAACTGCTGAGCTGTAGGTATGTTTTTAGATGCTACATTGGAGGGTGACCAATGAGCAACCTACCTATTCTAAATCATGAGTTTTAGTATGTAAGGGGAACTCAATGAAATTAATATTTTAAATCACGACGTGGTGCATGGGTTTTATAGGGATTTAGTCCACTCTGAAATCTTCGACCTCCACACCTCTCATGCATCTCTATGGAAGGTCGAGTGCTTTAGTCATAGGTTTGAAACTAGCTATTCATAGTTTATCTGGCCCAGGAAATCAAGGAGCTAAATAATACATTAGGAATCCACCTATGGTTTTCAACACCCTACACTCTGTGGTGTTCCTGGTAAAGAGACCTTGGGAGTGACGTATGACCAGTTTTACTAGTCAGTTTTGTATGAGTATTTTTGAATTGTGAAGAAACATTTTGTTAAAGGGGGGATAATGTGATGCCCCAGACTTATCTTCCATGTAATAATCAATATTTTAGGATGGTATATCATTTAAATTCCATATTGGACAAACAATACTTGAAAATAAACAACAAAAAAATATTTATTTAAATAAAACACTGAAATGATATCATTGCTTCAAAATTAATAAAACCCAACTAAAACAAAATACCTACTAGAATCCCTATTAGAGAAACTGGGAGGCCACCTAACACACTAATCAAACCTAGTAAATAGTAAAGATCCTTTAGGTCGGTCAAAATGAAAAACATCATGACAAAAACTGTGAAAATTGTACTAAGAATCAGTGGTATGATGAGCACCATTTTCAACATGTAGTATTATATATAGAACACCCTATTTCATGTATTTCATAGGCTAAAAAATTCATTCTTTACCCTGTAGGTGACCGTTGAGTATCCAATGGCTATAAGACCTTATTTTCATTTTGTATTATGGTGTATTAATTCAAAGTGTCTCGGTATAATGAGTCTTCAAGTTTAATGTGTTCATTGAAGTTACAAGTAAATACATGTTTTTTAATAACTCTTATTTTTTATTAGATAAACCTTGTGTTTTAAATGAAATACCAATAGAATTAAGTTTTTTTTGTACAAAGAAATTTATTTTTAATTTGAAAATGTTCTTTGAACAAATAAAAAAAATAACTTTTTTTGTATTTATTATGTAATTATGTATATTTCAATTTTTTTGAAAAGCGTTTATAAATGATTTCATCCCTAGATGTATAAATAAAATGTTTTAACTAAAACTATGTCTTTGAATTTTATAATACAAGTATACAATTTTATTAATGATGTCTTAAACATTTATTTCTCACATTATGTTTTTAAAACGTTATCATTTATAAAACTATGGGAAATATTGGTTTTATGGCATTGTTTATTTAAAAAATCATATTTTTTAAGAAACCTATATATGTAAACATATTGTTATATTCTAAAAAATGAAATTTTACTTCGTTAAAATATATATGAGTACACCATATAGATGGGGGCCACCTTAGATAGGCACTCAAGGCCTTGATGGGCTTCACACCCCAACCCCTTGTAATGGCCCATGGGAGGTGCGCACGCAGGGTGCAGGATAGGTCTATCACCCACAGAGGCATAGTTACCCATAAGGCCATAAACATGTGTGTGTGCAAGGAACCATCGTTCCACTGTGCGGGGTGGCATAATGGAAGGGGTGGGCGCAGAGCATGCTCATAGAAGATCCCTGTACGAGGTAGTACCGAGAGGTAAGTGGGAGTAATCTTGAAAATTCCAGACACCCCGGAATTATAAGGGTGCTTGGGAACATCCTCTGTTTCGATGTGGGACAACAAAAATCAGTTGGGATCATATCTGGGCCTTAACATCTCACCATGAAGAACATGGGACATTCAATCATCCAGCCATCAATCCCCGGTAGCCATGGTATATCATCAACCTTTTTATGTGTCGTTTGATCTGTCGCTATCTAATCACATCCATCCAAGTCATTTTAAATCACCAAATATATTTGATCTGTTCGATCATCTCATCAGCATATATCCACTACCCATATCATTTTAAATTCTGTAGACTCACCTCCACTACATGATCTCTCTTTTTTAATCCTAGTAGTTCATTATTTTTTGGGTTTTCCCTCCTCATGAAGTCTTCTTCCTCTGCATGCGCTACACTAGTGTATTTTCTCCACATTCTTCATTTGTTTTTCTCCACCCGTGAAACCAGTGGCCCCTGCGGTCATTTTTTTCCACAAAGATCCACCCTCAATTATTTTATAAACCATGTATGTCTTAGTTTTCCTTCATGTATCAATAATGATAATTTATATAATATATTTTGTATACAACTAGTTTCACCCCTAACCTTGAGGGTTCTATTCCTATCAAGCATCTAGCGAGCTTCGCCGAGCCTCTCCTCCTCCTTAAAGTCAGGTAAGGGTCCTCTATTGTCTTTCCATGTTTTGGTTTGGGTTTATATGTAAATACATATATAGTTATATACATTTATATATATAAACAGTTAAGAATATGACCATCTATCCCCTCTTAAGCTGTTGAATTCTTGATCTTAAATGTAATAACAACCCACTATCGAGAAAGGGTTTCAGTTATTATGGGTTATATATATATATGTATCTATGGATATATATATAAGCATATATATATGTCTATGTTTCATAACCTAACCCTTTATATCATATGGAAGAAATGATGTTAATGAACCCATGTTTATCTAATATTCCTCATATACCCAAAACATGTAAGTGTCATTAATGGTTTGGTGTATGTCCCCAATATAAAACATTTATATTCAGTTTTAAATATATTTATATATATATATGTGTGTAAAATTAAATTTGTATCTTAAATATAATTTCGATATTCCGAGATTGTTGTAAATGAATGGTAAATGTGGACTTTGAAATATGAACGGTTTTTATACAAATATTTATATACACCCTTGTTTAAAAACAAATTTACACAACACTAGACCCCAATCATTTAGTAATTATGGAGAAATCATGAGTATAATTTTTGAGTTTTTCTAATCTTACATACATATATATGAATGACTTATATTCATAAATATTAAATGATATAGATATGGTTAAATTTCATGCTTTTAATTTTTAATGTTGTGTGTACCCTTGTGATATGAGATACATATGCATACCAGTTATAAATGTTTGGTCAGCTATGTGTTTAAAACCCCACATGAAATATTTGGTTTACCTTTAAATTAATTATGGATCCAATCCATGATGAATATCCAATATGTATTTTATTAATACGTTTTTTTTTAATTTAGGTTTATCATTTTTTAGTGAAAAAACATGTATTTATTTTTTCCATTTGTTTTCATCACTTTTTTTATAATCTTCTTATAAAAATTTCCATTTATTTCTATTTCCATGTCATTGATAAAATTATTATTAAAACTGATATTCAATATTTACTTTTTATATGAAAATGCTAAATAATTTAATCACAAATAAATGGCATTTTATGGAATAAGAAATTAAATTGATCATAGTGGTATGTGACACATTGAATATTATAAAATAAGAAATAAAATTATTCAAGGGTTGTATGGGATACTTTGAATAATGTGGAATAAGAAACCAAGTAGTATGTGACACATGGAATGATAAGTGAAATGTAATTTAATAAATTAATGTGTTATGAGCACGTTGATTTTGAGAGATGAAGAATGTATTGAACTTATGTACTATCGGGTGGGGTCCTCTTTTTCCCCTCAATGCATAAGTTGGTCTCATGAGACAAACTAAGTTACTAGAACAGGGCCCTGAAAAATTTATGATTTATGGATTTTGGGTGATCCCTTAATAATTAGACATCTTTCCTAAGGCCTTGATGAAGTCCCACATATGCACTTCCATCATTATGACTATGAAAATATAATTAACAAAAAGAATATTTTACTTGTATAATATTATTGGTTAAAGAGATTATGTTTATGAGAATCAAAAGACTAAAATATTATTTCTTATTAATTATTCTGTACTCAAGGATTCATTATCTAATGTATCTTTCACAGTAGTAAAGGATGAATTTGATGTAATTATTTTATACGGATATATGAACATGATTTACCCTTATTTCTAAATTCTATACAAGAATTATCACACGTGATACCCAATAATGTTTTAATTACTCATGCTTTTTATTCTATATGAGCAAGCATATAATTGGAACAATTTTCATTGTACTCTGTTAGTATTTCATGAAATGCGCTCTTGAAATTGTTAGAAAAAATGTAATGTTATGATATATGTGTTTCCGCATTCCTAAAGAAAATATTCTATGAATAATTTTATAGGAATGTTTTAAAAAGGATTTAATTGGTATATTTTTTATATTTCTAAACCCCCTTTTATGGCATTCGAATGCACACCCTACGTTTTGAATATTTTATCTTTAATAGTTTTAGTAGATTTTAGTTAGTATATTTGGTGACTACTTAATGAAGTCATCTATGTTCATTTTTAATGGAATTTTAAAAATTGTACTTGATTCTATAGGACCTACAAAAAAAATATCCCCTTGAATGTAACAGTATGTGTAATGATCATCTCTTCTTTGATGAAAAAAATTACTGACCAAGTTTTATGTAAAACCGCATCAGCTTCAGGGCAGTCCAGAGCTGGGGCATGGAAACTATGTCCTGAACCAACATGATTTGGTATTGGTAATAATTAAATTAATATTTATATATAACTATTTATATATAGGTATATTTGTGGTTTTTTATTATGCGATATCATATAGGGCCCTAACAAGAGGACGCATGGCCATTGATGAATTTTAATTATTGTGGTGAATACCCATAAGGTTTATTTTTTTAAAAGACTTAACAAACCATTGAGTTATGTTTCAATTTGTCTACATGAAACTTTTAACCAATCAAAGAGTTCATTGGTTACCTTTATTTGACCCATGGTTCATTTTAACTAGATGAATTTTGTAGGGATTTATTCATAGGTTCATATTTCTCCTCATATTATATTCTATAATTCATTCACACCACTTCCATATCGTGGACATGATAGTGTAGCTTATAGGGTTTTACTAGAAACTTGTGTAAGGACTATAGGGGGTCATTGGGTTATGAATACAAGGTTGATAATACTTAATTATTCCATTTATAATCTATGTTTCCTTTTTTATATTCATACCAAAGTAGGTGATTTGAGACATCTCCTTTTACATTGTGTGCATTTGGGGATTCAACATGATTATTATTTCATTTTATGGTTATTAACGAAGAAAAAATGGAAGATAATGAATTAAACTAACATAGATAATAGGGTATGGGGTGGATCACATAATATAGAAATGGTTTAATGTTCTTTTATATGTTTATGGGTTGTTTCTATGTTTCCTATATGAGTTTTTTCACTACTATGATGAATTTTTTAGTGATTGAGTTATTCGAATCAAGTTTCATAAAAGGAAAATTTAAGAATCATGGTAACAAATGATTCTGTTAAATATATACTGTTGTGTTACCACCCATGTATGATATATTAAATTTAATATGAATCAATATTATTAAACTGGAATTTTGGAATTTGATTTTTACTATAATTTTTGGATGTCTGTTACCGGTATGATTGTGTTTTCACATTGATTGGTGTGGTGGTGGTGATGGATTGGTTTTTTGATTTTAAATATATAGAAGTGTTGGTATTTGGGTGTTACCACTAGTATATATTTTTTGGAATGAGAGGATTTATCTTTTTATTTCGGGTTTTTGGGTAAATATTTTTGAATTGTTTGATGAAATTAAAGCAGTTGGATGAATATTTCCTGAGAAGGAAGTATTATGATGTATGTCAGAATGGGAGTCAAAGTGATTAAATAAATAGATTGTTGTGTGATATAGGGATGTGTATTTAATGATCAATTTAATGGAATATAAAAATTAATTATAGATATAGAAATGAGCATTATCTACAAATTAATATTTTTTGTGCTTATACATAATTTTTAATCATTCGATTTAATTGTTTGACATTAATAATGGATAAATATACATCTTAATAAATTTTATACGCATGTTTTAAGTGTTAATTATTGAAATGACAATAATATGTGACTAAATGAATAATTATAAATGGTTCGTATGGATATTTATTCTTGATGGTGAGGATAATATTTAATATAGATATTGTCATATTTGATAGTGAACAGTACTGGTTGTATGGCAGTTAGGAATAGTTATGGTAGTTTTGTTTGTTATAGATACATATGATTTGTTGAATTTAGAGAATGTATATGATACATTTTTTTTATTTCAAACTTATCCATACCCAATTTAGGCATCATTATTGATGCTGAATTTTTTTAGTCTCTGGGTGATTTACCAAAACACTGATTTCGGAAGTGGAAACATATAGCTAACAATGGCCTCTTCCTCACTCTCTATTCTAGGTGTGTCATAAAATATTATGAATCAATATATGTATAAGTATGCATCATGTAATTCATTTAGGTTATGTAAGGTGATTTTTTATTACGTAGTTATGGTACTGTGATGATGATATATGGTTAGCCTCATTCATGGTCGGTTGTGGGAATGTGATTGATTCCCTTCATGTTTATTAAAACTAATTTTAATTGAAATATGTGATGACATTTTCATCTGTGGTTGGGAAGTGATATATAGTGCTAGATAAGTTATGATATTGATGGTTTAATGACATGTTTCTTGATTTTGATATGTTATATGTTGTGTTGCATCACGACAACAACAACACCGCAATTTTTTTAATATAGATTTATCAAAAATGATAATTAATTCAATTTTTTATATACACACAAAACTATAATAAAATAAAACATGAAATATAAGAGGAATAATATTATTAAAATTAATGAGTTATAAAAACTATTTTAAATAAAATTGTTGTAATCAGTTAGAAATACCTATAAAATATTAATAAAAACAATTAATGTTTTAAAATAGAGTTATAAAATAAAACAATTTTTTTCATTACATATTGTAAATTAATTTAAATTTAAAATTTATAAATTTTAGAATTTTATTTCTTGAAAACAAATTTAATTTCTGAACTCATCATACGAATATTTTCATATAGATTATCATTGATAAAATTTTTGAATTTTATGATAATTGAGAAAATACTATTTTAACAAAAATTCTATATTTTATGACATTATCATTATATAATAAATAAGTATAATTTTACCTTATAAAATATTCATATAATTATTAAAATTATGAATTTTAGTAATTATAAATATCTCATAAAATATATTATAATTTATAGGCCATAGGTACAATATTATTCAAATACTTGAAAAAAAGTTTTTTATCAAGTATTTGAAATAAAAAAAATTTAAATATTTTTTTTGGAAGGATTTTAATTCCAAAAAACATTAATTTGTTTTATAATCGAAAAATTAATCTCATGTAAGTTAATATTATTTTTATTTAAAAAATAAATAAATTTAAACAAAAATACATTTTTCTAAAACTGTTTTATGCATCTTGTTTATTAATTATGAATTTAATATTTCATAAAAAGATATATTTTTTTCATAAAATTGTTTTCATATTTGATATCATATTGTTAAAATTATTTAATAATTATGATATAAAACATGGTCATTAATTTCAATTATCATGGCTAATAACATTAGTTACTACGATAAAAAAGACTGTATAATGGTTATACTAAGTCAATGTGGCCTAAAAAATTTATAAAAATTTATTGAAAATTTTGTTTACTATAGGTAGATCAGAAAAATTCCACTTATCCAATATATTACACATGAGTATATTATTAACAATTAATATGGACATATCATTATTAAAATATAATGGGTACATACAAAATTAAACTTACGCTTAGTAATTAAAGGGGATGACTTATACTGGTTTCCTCTAAACTTATCCTATAATATTTAATCCTAGATAAATGATATTTATATCCACCTAGAATTAAATTTAAATTTTATAATCCTCATGTCCCTATTTGTTATCCTAGGACTTCCATTTTCATGAATATTTGAAGGAGAAATCATAGGTTCTCAATGCGAATATTTCATACTATGTAGACTTTTATTTTCAATACCATACTTCAGAGACTCCATCATTTTATTCTTTTCATAGTTGTGGATCATTTTAGTTGATGTTTTGGATGATACATAGTAGAAATTTTCAAAATTTTGTATTTTTGGGTGAAACTTGGCATATGCATGTGCACTACATAGTTAGTATAAACCGTGAAGTCATCCCACATACATGTGAAGCCATGACATGAAGTAGATTAAATCTACCAAAAGGTTTGTGAATATTCTCAAAAACTATGAGGGTTTTTCATGCAGTCTTCATACGCTTATAATGTGGATCTCGTACGGTTGGTGGACGAATTGTTAAACTGTGCAGCCAAACCCTACGGTCGTTCCATGTTATAAAAATCATGAAAACCCAATTCTCCCCCTTTGGGATTTAAACCTATTTCATATTCCTCCAACATCATCCAACCTTGACATAATAGGGGACCTTGGAGTACCTCTTCACTTTCTCCCTATCACTAGTGGGTGATTTTATTCCAAACATAATGTAATATACTTTAATTTTTGGCTCATTTCTTACTCTATATCCCGTATTCTCTTGGATTATAATTAGCTAACGCTGGGGTTCTTGTTTGGATGAACACTATATGTTAGGGTTGATTTATTTTTTCTTTGGAATTAGGGGTTGGAGTTTGTTCTTAGTGGCATTTTGTTCCTCCACTTAGAGTTTCCTCAAATTTTCATGCCATTGAAGTAAGTGTTTCTGTCCATTTTCTTTTTAATAAAACGTGTCGACACTAAGTTCATCCAATTGATTTTTATATATGATTCACACTTCTCTAATAATAGTTACTTTATTATGGTGTTTTTGTATTTTTTTTAATTTGTTACAAAGTATTTTTTATGTGATTCTTTTAATGTGGATATGTGTTTCTTTTTTAATTTTTTGTGATGAAATTCTAATAAATATTTAGGGGTAAAATTGGTTGGTTGATTGGTGTTTCCACATTATTTATTTATTAAATTGGTTAAATTATGATTTATGTTTTACATGTAGTAAATTATTTATATATATTTGGAAGACACTATAGGATTCTAAATCATAGATTTCACGCATCAAAAATATGTGAAATTAGTGTATTTGTGATATTTTGCATGAATGTGTTGGGTTTTTTTATCATATGTTGGATTTTGGTGATTCCAATGATGTTTGGGTGGTTTTATTGGATGTTGGATCTACCATATGTGCACTTGGTTCAGAATTATATGTATAATAACATAATTATGGTCCTTTAGATCACTTTTACCTTATTAATTTGCCATATCCCTTTCATCCATTTTTTCATAAAATTGTTCAACAAATTCCCAAATGTGGAATGTGTTTATTCGAGTGATATGAAAATGTAACATTAAATGTGTTCCTTAAATTTTGTCCCATTTGGAAATGAAAAATGTGATGGTTAAAATGGAATTGGTTAATTTCCCATTTTGAATTTGATATGTGTTTGGTTAAATACTTGGTATAATGGCCCAATTCTAAAGTGAATATTGAAGTGTCATATCTATTGGTTTTGGAAATTTAATTTTAATTTTTTGGAAAATTTATTTGAGTTTGTAATGTTAAAGGACCATTTGGCTAGCTCATATGTTTTTATGAAAGGGTTAATTGTTTATATTATGTGATGGCCTGATTGGAATCTTTGAAGATTTGAAATAGATAAATATATTTAGTGGTAACCTCTATATGTGGAATTTCCCATTATGGGTTATCATATTGGTGGTGTTCGTGTTTGGGGTAGGTAAATGAAGTGATGGAAGGTATAACGAATCATGCAAGAGACGACCTCATACATACACAGTATACAATTACCATGGGTTCCTCAGCAACTTATAGAGGTTTAAGAGACGGTTTCAGATCAACCCCAATTATACAAGTTGGTACCCCATTTATTAGCTGAGAGGATAGGGGGGATGTTCGACTAGAATGTTCAGTTTATGGTGGACATCTATTTATTGACTAGGGTGCTTCACTATACGCTGGTAGGTTGTTCCGATCAGAGAACTTCTAAAGATTGATCTATGGATTTTTAAGAAATCCCATCATTACTGTCAATATCATTCTATTATGTTATACTGATTTTAATTCCTTGTTTATTCTACATGTTTATTTCATTGAATATTCTGGTACTATTTTCTGTGGATTTTGGAATGTGATTTAAATCATAAATAGTATCCCATTTCAGAAAATCTATGATATGGTGTGTGTGTGTGTGTGTGAGTGTTTTAAAAAGAATGGAAATATGGTTTATTAAAAATATATTTTTTTTCATTTTTATCAAAATAGTGTTAATTTATTTTTTTGGGAAACTAAATGAATGTATTATATAGTGGTTCTCTACTAATCTGATTAGCTCACACCATATATGTTGAGTCAAATGTTATCTTTTTTAATTCTATATTTTTTTTGGAAATCACAAATGTATATTTAATCGTATCGTACTGACTTTGTCAATCGTATCTCACTGACTCTATCAATCCTATAATCATGGCCCTATCAATCGTACCGTACTGACTCTGTCAATCGTATCGTACTGACTCTGTCAATTGTATCGTACTGACTCTGTCAAATTGTATTCATATATTTTTCTTAAAAGTGTTGTAAAGAATTATCCCCCTTTATAAAACATACTCCACCTTTGTAAACATTCTCCCCCTTTGTGATTTACAAAAGGAAAGGGGTAATCTTGAATAGTCTGAAGGAGTTAGAAAATAAACACAAGAAAATGGATAAAAGAAGTTTCGTTACGATAACAAACAACACTAAACATGAGAAAAAATACAAGTCACTTGTTTTCTCTTTCATTATCCTTTTTGATCAACTCATGAAGAACCGCCTTCATCTTTTTTATCTCCTTCTTGTCTTCAGAAATAATATCACCCTGAGACCTGAGAAGATCTTGTTGGTCTGCAAAAATCTGATCTTGATTCTTGATAGTCTCCTCCTGGACTCTGATTACTTCTTCAAGGGTATCAATTCTGTTATTAAAATTCTTGTTATCTTTGGATAACATAGAATTATGTTTCTTCAAAAAAAACCATTTGATCCTTGAAAAATGAAACCTTAGAGAATTCAGATTGAAAAGCATCCATTCTCTCTTGCAATTCTTTCACTAAATGAACATCAGATCTTTGAGAAGACAAAAGATTCAACCTTTCAACTGTTTCTCTGTCAAGCTTATTGAAAGAAATTGCAAGCTCATTTGGCAACCTTCTTATATCTTCAATTTCTATCTCATGATCATGTATTGAGCTCTCTATTTTGTAAGACCACTTGGTCATATTGTTGCAGGCCTTCTTATGAGCAGCCGAACTTTCTGAAAGAACTTTCAAATCGGCTTCAACTGACAACACTTTCTTTCTTAATTCTTTTATAGAGCCAAACATCTTCTTCTGATTGTTAGTATTAAAATCAATCTTTCCTTCTAGCCTGAGGAAATATGGAATGGTCTTCTCAACCCTTCTCAAAACATGGACAATGTAATCACTCTTCTTGAGAGAGATTGTATGTTCTGAATCAGTATCTTCATCGTACGAAGCCAGTTCATTTGATCGGCTTAAATCTACAACTGGTTGTTTTCCTTTTTCTTTTTCATTCTGCTTTCTTTCTTTTTCCACTTTATCACTAATGAAAACAACTTTGTCAGTGTGAGAGGATTGAGCACCTTTCTTTTCTTGAGGTGAAAATCTATCTGGTGTTCATGCTTGATCGGCATGTGGGGTTTGTTGAACACCTTCACTCAGCTTTTGAACCGATTCCTCCCGACTCTTCTTCGAACTTTGAAGAAATTATAAAAAAAATCTTCTTCCTCTTCTTCCACTTCTTCTATCTCTTCTATAATTTGTTTTCCTTTTTCCTTCTCAGGAAGGCTCTGTACGATAGGCTCTTGATGTACTTCTGTGGTATGTTGAGCACTAGCTTCCTCAACTACTTTCAAGAGATTAGAGATATCAAAGTCTTGAGCTTTTCTTTTCAAAACAGTTTTCTTTTTCTTTTCATCCTTAAGGGTTTCTGCTACCATTAATATTTCTACAAAAGCCTCAGCCAGGTCAAGACCAAACTTTGGATCACCTTCCTATCTCTGTTCCTTATCCTTTCTCCATTTAGATATAACCTCCTTACTGTACCTTGGATTCTTCTTAGGCTTTAAACTGGTTTGCGGATCAGACTTTTGAGTAACACTAGTAGATTGAATTCTTTGGCTGGAATAGGTGCCGATTGATTCTAAGCCGATTCAGCTTCTACATCTCTGACAAAAAGTTTTTAATTCTGATCAAAACAAACATTCAACTTCTTCATAGTACTTTTTCTAATCTAGGAGGGCTTCAAATCTATTGGGTTTCCTTTCAAAGGAATGTTACAAAACATCATAATTTAGAGAATAAATTTTGTAATGATGGCTGGATACATAATCATTTGGGACTTAATCCCTCCTATCTTGACATTCTTAATGGTTTCAAAAACATACCCCATGAGATTTACTTTTCTCATATTTAAATGATATTCAAGAATAAATATATCAAAATCTTTCAGAGTTTCTCTATCCCCTTTCCTTGGGATGAGAAAACCATGCATCCATAAAGTCACAAACCGATAGTCCAGAGAAAGATGAGTCACTTTCCTTTTCTCTTCATTAATAACAAACAAATACTTTACAGCACATTCTATATAAAATGTACCAACTTCCTATGGTAGTTTATGAGAAGGAAAGATTGAATCCCCTTCTATTTGGACATTCAGAAAATGAGCCGCTTGTTTTACAGACATAGACAACTTTCTATCGTACACATCAAAATTGATTGTCATGTCATTATCAAAAGATACGGTTTTATAAAACTGACAAACTTCATCAATGAGAACCGGATCTTGAGAAATAGGTCTTTCAATACACAAATGTTCCCATCCTTGAAACAAAATTATTCTTCTGATTGTGGAATCATAATAATCAAAAAATTCCCGAGAAACTAACCTTTCTCTATTAATGTCTTTCTCTGTAATAGTTTTTGAAGACATTTCGGCAGGAGTGTTTGCAGGGGATTGAGACATAAAGGTAATGCCGATGAACGATCGTACGATGATATAAAACCGGTGGAGCCAAGCTTCGCCTCAAAACCTAAAAAACCAATGTCGGTTTGGGGAGGGGGGGATATTTATAGGCGAAAAAATTGTTGACCATTGATCTTCTACTGTCCGGATTCGAGAAAAAGAGATCAATGGTTAAGTTTTAAAAAGGAAAGAAAAACAAATTAAAGAAATTTGGAAAGTACATGCCAGATAACGTAAGGTAATTGTTGGTTTTAGGATTAAAGAATACACAATCCTACAAAATATGATAAAATAAAACTATCAATCGACAGGCCGATGGAAAACAAAGTCGTTACCATGAACTGACAAGCCTATGGAAAACAATGTCGTTACCATGAAGTGACAAGCCAATGGAAAACAATCTCGTTACCATGAACTGAAAAGCCAATGGAAAACAATCTCATTACCATGAACTGACAGGACGATGGAAAAAAATCTTGTTACCATAATATAGCAAGCCGATGGAAACCAATCTCGTTACCATAAACTGACAAGCCGATGGAAAACAATCTCGTTACCATGAACTGACATGACGATGGAAAACAATGTTGTTACCATGAACTGACAAGACGATAGAAAACAATCCCGTTACCATCATCGGTCAGTACGATGGAAAAGAAATTTATTACCATAATCAGAATGTATGATAGAAAAGAAATTCATTACCATCATCAGTTGATACGATGGAAAAGAAATTTGTTACCATCATTGGTCCATATGATGGAAAAGAAATTCGTTATAATCATTGGTCAATACGATGGAAAAGAAATTCCTTACCATCATCGGTCGATACGATGGAAAAGAAATTCATTACCATCATCAGTCGATACGATGGAAAAGAAATTTATTAACATCATCGGTTGATACGATGGAAAAGAAATTCATTACCATCATCTGTTGATACAATGGAAAAGAAATTCGTTACCATCATCGGTTGATACGATGGAAAAGAAATTCGTTACCATTATCAGTTGAAACTATGGAAAAGAAATAATAATATTGTCAATACGATAAACAGAAAGATAAAAACACATACTAGATGAGTAAATAGTTAAAGAACATAAGATAAAAAGAAAAAAAAAGAAAGAATTGTCCTCCCCCTTTCAAAGGGAGTTAATTAATGTTAGTAGAATTGTAAAACATGAAATAGATATGAAAGATTATTTTAATGTAATCATTCCTAGCTTCTGTTTTATAAATTCAAATCTATCGGATGGTAATGGCTTTGTAAGAATGTCAACAAGTTGTTCTTGTGTTCCGATAAATTGTAAAATAATATCTCCTTTTTGTGTGTGATCCCTAAGAAAGTGATGCCTAACATCTATGTGTTTTTCACAAGAGTGGTGTGCTGGGTTCTTACTAAAAGCTATGGCACTTGTATTATCACAAAGAATTTGAGTTTCAGAGAAACTCAATCCATTGTCAGTGAGTGTGTGCTGCATCCACAATACTTGAGCACAGCAACTTCTAGCTACTACATATTCAGCTTTAGCAGTGGATAGTGCTACTGAGTGTTGCTTCATGGAGGACCAAGAAACCAAGGAATCTCTTATGAAATGACATGTTCCAGATGTACTTTTTCTATCCATTCTACAACAACAAAAGTCAGCATCTGAAAAACTTTTTAAAACAAAATCATTCCCAGAAGAGTAAAAAAGGCCTAAATCCATAGTTCCTTTTAAATACCGAAATATTCTCTTTACGACTTTTAAATGAGACTCTTTTTGATTAGATTGGTATCTTACACATAAGCATACAGAAAACATTAAGTCGGGTCGACTAGCTGTCAAGTATAGCAAACTTCCTATCATACCTCTAAAGATTGTTTGATCTACTGGATTCTCAGTTTCATAATGATCAAGTGTATTTGATGTTCCAATTGGAGTGCTAATACTTTTAGTTTTTTCATATCCATAATTTTTTAGTAAATCTTTTATTTACTTATGTGGAGATATATATGTTCCTTCTGGTTTTTGAGAAATTTGAAAACCTAAAAAGAATGTTAACTCACCCATCATACACATTTCAAACTCAGATTTCATTAAATTTGCAAAAGAATCAGTTAAGGATTTCTGAGTTGATCCAAATATGATGTCATCAACATAGATTTGAACAATCAAAACATTTTTGTTTTCCATTTTTATAAAAAGGGTTGGATCTGCTGTACCTTTTGTATAATTGTTTTGTAAAAGAAATCATGTAAGTCTATCATACCATGATCTAGGGGCTTGTTTAAGACCATATAGAGCCTTGGTAAGTTTGAAAACATGATCAGGATGTTTTAGGTCTTGAAAACCAGGAGGTTGTTCGACAAAAACTTCTTCTTGAACAAAACCATTTAGAAAAGAACATTTGACATCCATTTGAAATAGTTTTAAATTGAAATATACTGCAAAGTCTAATAGAATACGAATTGATTCAAGTCTAGCTACAGGAGAATATGTTTCTTCATAGTCTATTCCCTCTTGTTGATTATAGCCTTTAGCAACAAGTCTTTCTTTATTTCTTACAATGATTCCATTTTCATCACACTTGTTTCTGAAAACCCATTTTACACCAATCACAGTTGTTTATTTCGGTTTATCAACTAAATTCCAGACTTGATTCCTCTCAAATTCATTTAGTTCATCTTGAATTTCTTTGATCCAATAATCATCACCTAAGGCCTCACTTGGGTTTTTGTTTCGAATTGGGAAAGAAAAGGAAGACGTTCTATTTTATTTGTTAAGGAAATTCTGGTCCTTACAGGTTGATTTACATCACCAATGATGTTATCACTAGGATGATTCCTATGAAACAATTGATTTGGTTTTTGTAAAGCCTGTTCATCAATGTATGGTTTAAAATCATCTGAGGTAAATGTTTCTGGAATAATTTCTTGAACATTAACCTCATCAGAGAGATCTTCTAATAATGGTTGATAAACATTTTTAGAAAACACATCTGAGGATGTAGGATTGGGTTGGTTGAAAACAAAAGGATCGGTTTCATCGAATTTTACATGTACTATTTCCTCAATAGTACACGTGTTTTTATTGAAAACTCTATAAGCCTTAGAGGTCGTAGAATAGCCTAGAAAGATTCCTTCAGCAGATTTTGGTGCAAATTTGTGTATATTATCTTTTGTAGTCAGAGTGAATACTTTGCATCCAAAAACATTGAAGTATGAAACTTTAGGTTTTCGGCCAGTCCTTAACTCATAAGGGGTTTTATTAAGAAATGGTCCAGTTAAAACACGATTTATAGTACAACAGGAAGTACTAACAACTTCATCCCAAAAGTGCTTAGCAATTGAGTATTCAATCAACATGGTTCGAGTCATTTCCAGAAGAATACGATTTCATCTTTCAACAACACCATTTTGATGAGGAGTTCATGGAGCTGAGAAATTGTGAGTAATACCTTTCTTACTACAAAAAGTTTCAAAATCTGAATTTTGAAATTCACCACCATGATCACTATGAATAGTTATCAATGCTAGTTTTTTCTCATTTTTAAATTGGGCTCTAAAAGTTTTGATATACTAAAAGGCTTCATATTTCTTTGTGGGAAAGTAGACCCATGTAAATCTAGTAATGTCATCAACTAAAACAAATACATAGTATTTGCCTCCAATGCTTCCAGATTGTGAAGGGCCAAAAAGATCCATATGCACTAGCTGTAATGACTTAGAAGTTGAAACTTCATTCTTTCATTTAATGCTAGTCTTATGTTGCATTCCAAATTGACAAGGATCACAGACTTTTGAGGAATCATATATAAGGTCCGGTAGCCCCTTTACAAGTCTATTCTTTGATAGTTTACTAAGGTTTCTCAGATTACAGTTTCCTAGTCTTTTATGCCATAGCCATTATTGGTCTTTTATTGAACTTAAGTAGGGTATTTTTTAGCTCCAAAGGTCTTCTAAGTTAATAGTGTAAACATTCTCTTGCCTATGGGAAGATATAATGAATTCATCCTTGGAATTGTGAACTAGACACTTATCATTTCTAAAATTCACAAGGTAACCTTCATCACATAATTGACTTATGCTGATGAGATTATGCCTAAGACCCTTAACAAACAAAACATTTGAGATAAGAACTTTTCCATGAAAAACAATATTACCTATACCAACAATCTTCCCTTGTGCATTATCTCCGATGGTAACTTTTCCACCTTTTTTTGATAACCTTTTCAAAGAGATCTTTGTTTCCAGTCATGTGTCGAGAACAACCACTATCCATGTAGCAAACATTCTTATTGGTACCCTTCTCATTTTCTTGAAAATTAAACAATTAGTTTTTCGAAATCCAAACTTGTTTGGATCCAGAAGGGTTAGATACAAGAATTTTAGGAACCCACATTTGTTTTGAAAAATGATCTTTATGAAATCCTAAATATTGAGTTCTGTTAAGAGAACAATCTCTTCTCCAGTGTCCACCACATTGGCACTTAGTAAAAAAGTGGTTTTCTTTGGAACAAAATAGTTATGACTAAAAATAGGACTGGGATAAGTACAACCAAGACCAGAACGATTTCTCAAAGGTCTAATTTGATAATACATCCTGTCAAAGTTTTCCATTCCATGAGTAAAGTTTGACAGACATTTCTTCAAGGATAAAATCTCGGACTTTAGTTTTAAAACCAGATTCTTATTTTCTAAACAATTTTAATTTGAAGTAGAGTTAGGCTCTAAAATATTTTTCTTTGAAATTATAGTTTCAAGATCCTTGGAAAGTCTATACTTATCAGATTTAACTTTCTCAAGGGTTTTTTAAAATAATTTCAAAATCAGATGTTTTCACGTCAAGATCATTAGAATGATCCGATACTTCTTTAGTCAAGATTGAAATTCCTGAATTTGCTTTCTCAATCCTCTTCTTGAGTTTAGAATTTTCATTTTCAAGTAATTTAGAAAATCTAGAAACTTCATCAAAAGAAGGTAATGTATCATCTTCTGATGATGAAGATTCATAATTTTATGATTCATAATATCTATTATTTGTATAATTTGCATTCAACGAGACATTTGTAATAGCTTCAGCATTATGTCCCTTAGCCATGAGTCAATGATCTTCAATTTGTAATATAGCTAAGAGTCCAATATTCCTCTGTCCTGAGGACTCATATTCTGAAGAATCATCTGAAGAATCACTACCACTTGCACTCCAGGTATCATTTTCCATCAATACTTTTTTTGTCTTATAAATCCATTTCTTGTTTCTTTGAGAGTGTTTCTCCTTTCTGTCTTTCCTTTTCAGTAAAAGAAAAATCAGGCCTTATATGTCCTGCTTTCGTACATTCATAACAAGTTACCTCTGAATCTTTCTTATCCTTCATATCTTTCTTTGTGAATCTATATTGGAAGTCTTTATTTCCCATAATCTTGTTCATCCTTTGGGAAAGATTGGCTAACTCATTATCCGAATCATCACAATCACTTAAATCAAATAAAATTTTCATGGATTTGGATCATGTAAGTCTTTCAGGTGTTTAGCTTTAGATGCAATGGCTAAAATTCCATTCCCATTATTCTTCTTGTTGAAATCGTCATCTCTCTTCATTCTTCTCTCATGCTGTAGAAGAGTTCCAAAAAGTTCATCTAGAGAAATCTGGGAAACTTTTCTATTTTCATCAATAGCTGGCTTTTTTGACTCCCATTCATTTGGCATTATATCTATAATTTTATCAACTAGAGCTTCATCATCAAGACCTTTTTCTCCCATAGAATGTAAACTATTGGCAATTGTCATAAACCGTTGTTGCACTTTACATACTGGCTCTCCATAAGGAAAAACAAATCCATGATACTCTGCTCAAAGAATTGCACTCCTTGTTTTTATAACCTTGGATGTCCCAAAATGAGTGACTTCTAATTTCTTCCAAATACAGTTGGCTACTTCACATGAAGATATCCGACTATATGTATTCCTGGTCATAGAGCATAATAAATTATTGCATACCTTGTAATTCAGTTGATATTTTTGCTTCTCTTGGTTAGTGAAAGTAATGACTTCTTTGTCAGGAATTTTGTAACCTCCAGTAAGCATAATAAAATTGTCTACTCCAGTATTGATTACAAAAGTCTTCGTACGATCTCTCCAATACTCATAGTCATTCACATCAAAAATAGGTGGTCTAGAAGGATTCAAATTGTCTATTGACCCAATATTAATTCCTTTCATCTAAAAACAATATCTTTTCCACTCCACACGATAGTGTAGTAAGTTGTTAAAAAAATAGTAATATGAAAGAAATAAAGCTTTTAATACAAATCTGTGGAAAAACTTCATCTGATACCAATTGTTGGATTGAATATATAGATATGTATGTCTATTAGATGGAACAATACAAGAGGGGGGTGAATTGTATTGTTCCATCTAATAGACATACATATCTATATATTCGTTCCAACAGTATATGTACCACTCGATGTTGGTTGACCCTATCTATATTCTTGGTTCCTATTCTTATTTATTTTTTCTAGTTGAGATGTCTCTCTTAGTTGTTCGATCTTGTTGATGGTGGTGAAATTTAGGTCACATGGAGATAATATTGGTAGATTTTTTGCCTTTTTTTGGTTTCTTATTTGATTATTTGTATATTATAACTGAATCAGTTGTATATATTAATATAATACTCATATTTGGGTTCTTATTCTACTTTTTTTTATTTGATACTGGTTATTGGGGAGAAATTTCTCCCACATTTATTTTTTTGATGTCTGAAACTACTTTTTATCTCGTGGGGATCAGGAACACCTTTTGGGCCATGTCGTACACTGGTTCGAGTGTCGGTTTAGATAGAATCCCGACCTAGTTCATGAAGAAATATTATCATAGCTTTTTAATATTATTGGGTGTGTCGGGTAGATTGGAAAATAGAATTCTCATAGACTAATAAGTAGGATATATATTGGTTCCTGACCACCCAGACTCATGGATAGAAATGATTTTCCAATGGTAGTCGAAGAATTTATTCCTTATCTCATCATATATTGTTTTCATATGCGGTATATCAATAGAGGTAATTCAATGTCATGTTGTGATCTCACATGGATTTTGGAATCATGTGAAGTCCAATTTCATCATTCAAGGACCACATAGAGTTATTTCATACATGTTCCATGGAGCACTACAATGTATCCGAGTTAGGTATAGATGATAGATCCTCTTTTAGGTAGTTTTTCTTGAGTGTGTTTTTTGTCAGTATTTGTTGGTGCGAGTAATTTGTTGAAATGAATCTATTTAATGAAAATGAAAATCTATTTCTCTGAAGTGGTTTGGAAAATGGTAAAATGTGTTTTATAAAAAATGGTGTTTTGGAGTGAAAATATGATTATTTATTTTTTAGGGTTTTGGAAATGGAATGATAAGAGTAACCCTCAGTTTTTCTTATAAACATCTGCACGTATGAGGGTATGTGTGTGGAATGTTCATATTGGCATGTATAAATAAAAATAGATGATCATATGTGTGAGTATTCATTAGATTCCATTGGTGGGTGTTTGATATTAGAGTCTTGGAATTGTTTTTATAAATTGAATTTTACGGAATAATATTTTTTCGGAAATTGGGTTTCTTTTATAAGACTTGGTTATTATTGTAAAAAATGGAATTATGTATTAGAAAAATGGTGGTTTTTTATTGTTTCTTTTCATTTTTCAAATATATGTTTGGATTCGTTGCCAGTTTTTATTTCCCACAATGTTCATTCCAATTGTTTTTTGGTATGATGTTGGTTCTAGTTTTTTGTTTCTAAGGGTGTTCATAATATTCTTCCCCAAACGGTCCCTAATGTATCCATTGAGTCATGCATTGTTTTTAGTATTTAGGGAATTTTTCATCCCATCTGAGTTGATTGAGTTCTGTTAATGGTATTGGAGTGGAATGAAGAACTTTAGAAAGATTTTAGGTTTTTGGGAACTCTTGAAGTTGTTTGAGTGTGTGGTATTATGTTTTTGTTTGAAGGTCCATATTTCTATAAATGGGTGATGTTTTCCCCACCATCGATGTATGTTTGGATGAGGTTGGAATTTTTCTTGTATGTTTTCATTCGATCATTTATACCATTGGAGGATAACAGAATTAAAATGTAATTGTTCATTAACATGTAAAATGATGAAACAGAGGTGAAGGACTTTGTTTAAATATCCAATGATATGGATTCCTTTTATTCGGATTTGGAGTCATAGGATATTTTAAAGGAGTCTATTTTTATTAGGGGTATTCATCTAGATATCAAGGTGTGATATTTTACACTATGTATCCCCATTATGAGAAGTTGGTTGATGATGGATTTCTAGCTGTGTTAGTTTTTGGAGTGCAGGAGTTGGAAATATGTGGACCATTGTTGTTCGTGGTGGTTTCCCCTATATAAAGTAGTGTGTTATCAAATAACCTATTCATGATAAATTCACTTTGATAGTTCCATCTTTAATATCATCAGATTGTTCTTCTGTGTTCCTCCAGTGTTGTTGGTTCAGGAATTCATAGTCATCTTGTTGTAATCGTCCAAAAAACATCATATCACTGTGGTTGTGTGGGTAATCTGGATGAGTTTTTCTAAAATATTCTCTTAAAGATGACATTGTTACTGGAGGATTCATAATCCAAACTATGAGCAAGGATATTATTCAGTAATTATGGCTCTAGTCACATGCCTCAGAGTGAATATCACACAGTGTAAGGATTTTTCGGGGTGTGTGAAACATTGTCCCAATTTTTGTTATTCCATAAAGAAATAATGATATTTTATGTTTCTATTTTTTAGTTTTTCATCCACTACAAGATCATCAATAAGTTGTGATAATTATATTAACTGGTTATTTCATAAATGCGGGTGTTTTTTTCCCTAAACCCTAATATGTTAATTCCTGGTATTAGTTATTAGATCATCTCATTTAGAAATGATTGTGTTTTGTTGGAGAAATGGATGGTGTTTCCTGTTAGTTGTTTTGTTTGAATTTCATTTGGTGGGTTTTCTAAAGTATTAGATGTTCAGCTGGTGTTTGAAATGATTGTTGTTTTGGTGGTGGTGTTTGTATCTTTTGATAATGATGCTGGATATGTTAGTGATGCGAGTTCCATAGTTCCCAATTATGGTGATGTTGTTGTGTGCGATTTTGAGTTTCAATTATAGTTGAGTTATTGTGGTGGGGAGAACACCTCATTTTTCCTCTAATTATTATGTTGTTGTTTCTTCTTAACCTATTGGGTGTGGAATATAGAGTGAATATTAACCTTAAGGTTTAATGTTTCTCTCTGTTATTATTTGGCATGGACTCCGGTTTGGGATATCATTCATCATGGTGACATTATGGGGGTAGAAGCTATATTTCATGGTGATAATTTTCACACCTTGACCACATATACACTATTATTTTATTATTTTCATGGCATTAGATAGTTTAGGTTGATGTTCATATAGAGACCCAATCAAAATGTTTGATATTGTGGATGTTTGGGTGAAACATGGTCTTTCTATGGGCACCACATTGTTAGTATAAACTATGTGGTTAGCCTAGATTTTCAGTGTGGAAATTTCATGATATTGGGAAATTATATGGAAATGTTTTTTCACAGTCTCATTAACGTTGTGGATAATTCATGTAGTTAATACCTACATATATAGTGGCTAACGCACGATTAGCGCATGATTTTGTAAAATATGTGGCCAAACCATGGGGTCATTACAGGTCACAAAAATGTTGAAAAAATATATTCTTCTACCTTATAGTTTAATCCCAATTTAGGTTTCTCCCTCCTCCTCTAACCATGATGCATTAGGTGGACCTTGTAGAACCTCATCCCTTTCTCCCAATCTCCCGCATAAGCTACTCCTTCACACTTATGGTATGATCGTTTTAATTTTTGGCTGATTTCCTCCTTCCTCTCCCTTCTTCTCAAGGTATAGTGTTCTCCCATAGTGGGGATCTTTTTTAGAAAAAACCTATATGTTATGGATGATATGAATACTTGTTATTATTTCTATAAAGGGTGTTTGGTTTATTCATGGAGACCTATTCATCCTCATCTGATAGTTTCATCGAATTCACATGTCATTGAGGTACCTGTTTCCATCTATTACCTTTCCAATGCATCATAAGAAATAGTTGGGTGTTTTATATTGATTTTTAAATATAATTCACACTATTATAATAAACATATTTTATAAATTATTTATTTTTTTGATAAAATTTGATGAAATGTGTTTTGAATTGATTCATCGATTATAATTATGTGTATTTTTGTTAAATATGTGTATTGAAATTAAAATCTCAATTTATGGGTAAAATTATGTGGTTAATTGTAGTTTTACCATTTAAATTTTCTTATTAAATATTTTGAATTATTATATTGATTTTACATGTAGGGTAAGGTAATTTTATTAGTGTTTTTAGTTTGTTTCTTTGGATGACTCCCTTGGTTAATAAATCCTAGATTACAGCCTTGTAAATTATGTGAAATTATGTATTTTGTTAATTTTGAATTAATGTGGAGGTTCTTTGAATGGAAATTTTTTTGGTGTTTCAATGGAAGTATGAGGTTGGTGGAAGTCTGACATTATATGTTCAGACATCCATGGATTCTCCAGCTGCACACATGGTTATGATATTAGATGAAGATGGAACTATAGAGCAATTTTACCTTAAAAACCACCAATATCTTCTTAATTAATTTTATTTAAATTCTTAAATATTTTTCCAAATGGGGAAACTATTCATTATAGTTATTTGTAAAGATATCATTGAATTTGTTCCTTATTGTTTGTCTAGTTTGGCATTGAAACATGTTTTCATTAATGATGGAATTGGGTAAAGACTCATTTGAAAATTGAAACTTGTTTCAGTGAATACTTGGTGTAAAGGACCATTTAGAAATCTCATATATTTTTATGAAATAGTTAAATGTCATTAATATTTTATGAACATATTGTCACCTTTGATGATATATATATATATATATAATTTGGAACCTCTATAAGATTGATTCCCATTTATGGGTTATGATATAGTTGGGGTCCATGTTTGAGGTAGGTAATTACTATTATGGTTGGAAAGATGATTCACACATGTGGGGGACTTCTTATAACACAATATAAATTTACCATGGATTATATGGAATATTTTTGAGGTTTAGTGATTGTTTATATTAAATCCTGATTAGATGGGTTTTTACATAGTAGATTACCTAAGAGGCCTGGTGGGATGGGATACTAGACTTGTCAATTCAGGATAGGCTTTTGGTTATTGACTAGGGTGATTCAACATACACTGACATGTGTTTCCTAAGAATGTATGTCTAGGGATCATACTTTGGGAATTTATGAAATCTCATGGTTACTATCTATATCTTATTTTTTATCTTCTACTTCTTTTATTAGATTGTTTATTCTGCCTGTTTATTTCACTTCATATGAGGGTACTATTTGTCGCAGCATTTGTAATGGGATTTAATTTTGAAATAGAAGCCCATTTTATAGAAACATATATGTGTTTTTTGTTTTTTGAAAAGTAATGAAATATTGTTTCTTAAAATTAGAAAACCCTATTTTTTTACATTTATTTCATCCTACTGTTAATGGATTGGATTCAAGAATAGAAAGTATTGATATATTTTTTGGATTACTACTAAGTTGTTTACCTCACACCCTACTTTTACCACTCAGTGTTTCTACACTGAATATGTTTTGTAGATTCAAGTTCATGTTTTGGATTTCTGGTAGAGCTAGATATTGTAGAGGTTTGGTCTTCTGGATGCTGACGACATTGAGGTCACATGTAGACCGTGATGCTAGAAGTTTGGTCTACATTTTTGATTTCATGTTTGTGTAGTTTTATTATATAAATGGAACATTTTTGTATATTTATGTGAGATTAGGTTGTGTTTTGTTATCCCAGTTGTTTAGTTTTGTTTATTTTATACTAGTTATTGAGCTAAAATCATTCCCACTTGTATTAATTTGATATCTGGTAGTGTTTTCAATCCTGTGGGGATCGGTAACACCCTTTGGGCTCTATCGTGGATAGTTTGGGTGTCGGCTTGGATCATATCCCAGCCTAGTTTTTGGAATTTATTATTTATATTTATATTTATATGTTTTATAGTGACCCAATCCTTCTATATAAAACATCACAGGATTTTAAGAAGAATTGTACATCAAATTACAAGATAAGTATCGTTAGGTCTAGTGTCTTGTAATACTAGGTACGTAAAACATAAAACAAGGTCTAATGAAAATTTCCTTATTTAATATCCATAAAGAGCTCTTAACTTCTTTTGAGCCCTTACATCTACATAGGGTACCCTAGGGAACACATGAACAATGGGATGAGGTGAAAATACTAGTATGAGAATGAACATAAGGACACATCTTAAGAACATGAGTTATGAGGCAAGAAATAATGATATCAAAAGAATTGAACATATGAAATTATATCATATAAACATGGGAACATATAAACATGGAATCATATAAATGTGGAATAATCATTAAACATGTCTTTATTAGGGGTCAAGGCTAACCGCCAATCCAGTTTCCCATTTTAGTACAGGTCAGGACTAATTACCAATCCCATTTCACATCACATATCTTGAGACATACCTTTACCCAATGTATTGGAGTGCTATCTAGGAACACCCATTTCAAAATTTTCTGGAATATTTTTTCCACATAAATAATTTTTCCCAAAAAATAATCATCCGTAATCAACCATACATAAACATAAGGGTACCCATGGAAGGAATTAGGTACCACAACTATGGCATAAATCATAACCAATGGGAGTATCATGATAGTGTCTATGAAAGAAAGGGAATAAACATACATAGAAATTCATAAGGTAAAATTTTAATATAACATGGTATGTGATTTCAAACAGGATTGACAATATATAAAAAATGTATTTGAGAAAAATTAGCTTTAAAACATTTTTGTGTTGTGTTAAGAAAAATACTATAGTGATTTCAAAATAGAAAAGAGGGAAATTATTTATATAAAACCAAAAGTGAACCAAGAAGGTTTTAGCAATAATAATACTGATTTTATAAAGGTAATGGTGGATTAAAACAGAATATAGAGTGCACATGAAATTTTTTAATAATTCGGGAAGTTCCCTTTTAAAACAGGTTTGCTTATCAGATTGTTCTATGGATGGAATCTTTTAAAAACATGTATATTCACAAAAGAGATTGATGAATGGGTATTCATAAATGAAATTTTTTAAAAGTAAATATCTTTTATATTTTCATATAAATAGATAATATTACTCCATTTTGATATAAATAAATATAAGTCATCCCGAAAGAACAAAGGAGGTTCGGGTAGAAATCAATACGGTTTATCAGTTTGGTGTCGGGTGTACCTAAGAGGGGTTGATGAGAGAGAAAATGGGTTTCTCATCACTTATAAATCATTAGGGTAGTATGTGGTATGTGAGAAAACTTACCCCATCATTTAGGATTACACATAAAAAGGTATACCATAGAGGACAATCCTATTTAAGAGACAAGTGGAGAGGATCCCTTATCTTAAATTTGTTGGAGTTCTCCACTTGTTATTAAAGAAATGAATAAAAAAATTAGGATTATTAATTAATAATCCCATAACCTTTTCTAAATTTAAATTTTTTTAGTATAATCATTTTAAGTTCACTCATAACCTTTTTTATTTGTTATTATGTTCAATATCATTGTACGGACTCGTTTATATACTTGTTTTTAATGAACATTTCTCTTATATTAATGTATGGATAAACATATCAGATGAAAGTGGTTATCCAAAATTGAATTTATATTCTCTTTCTGAACATTCAGTATATTACATGGTTTTATATTTAATTTGGTTACTTAGAGTGAAGTCGAATTATTATATAAACCAAAGTGACAACCGTTTATGTAAATTGGTCGGTCTGATTAAAAAGAACATGTTTTTTTATAACATAATGCCATTTGTAAAAAAAATTATAGAATTAAAATAGGATTTTTAACATATATATAATCTGGTTCAATCATAAAAAAATGGTTTCATGACCAAATTTAGATATGATATTAGAAATTGATAAACTTTTTCCCTTAAATGTGTTAAATTAGCTCATCTAAAACAGTGCTTTCATTCCTTTAAAAAAAATGCTAGGGAAAGGAGAGAAGATAATGAAATATCCCATTACCATAAAAACAATCAAGTAAATGTATGTTACTGGAGCTATCATAATATTTTTGTGAATTGAGATGAGGAAAGAAACCTAAAGAAAAAAACATAAAATAAAAAAAGGAATTGGAAAGAGGAATTGACCTCTTGAGACTTCCTCCATTGAGAACATCTTAAGTGGAGATGGTTTGTTATTTTTAAGAGGCTATAGGATTTTGGATGTGGGGGAGGATCTTGGGGCGAGATTTGGGTAGAATATTGTCTAGGAACAAGGCTTCATTGGTGTTAAGAGAAGAGGTAAGAATGTGTGGTATTTGTAGTGGAGGGGAGGGGGTTTTTAATAATTTTTTAATCATTACTTTATTATTTTTTCACAAGACAAGAAATATTATGTATTCCATGACCAAGAATGGTAATAAATGCATGTAGCTTCGAACCAAATGGTCTTACATCAGAAGATCATCATCAATGACTCAATTAATCCATTATTTAGCATTTATTGTGAATTGTCGGATTTTATTATTCATAACAAATTCATGTATTTTAGAGAAATCTTAAAAATTAATCCTAACTACTTTATTATGTTTAGAATCCAAAAATTATGTACATTTTTCAAAACTAATTTTCTAAATATGAAAAATTTTATATTTAATCGAAATCATAATTTATTATTAAAATATATTTTTAAAACATTAAGGTACTTATTCAAAAATATATGTATATTGAACATTTAACTTGAATAATATTTATATATTATATTATGTTAGGTTACTATTTATTAAAATATATCCCTATTAATAAGGGTATGTTACTATTCATATGGTTAGTTTACTATATATCAAAAATTATGTTTTTCTTGTCGGACTCTAGATAACATACTGGTCACAACCATGTATGTCAGATTTTCTAAATTCCAAACACAAAAGTGAGAAACCTCTGTTCAAAAGGTCACTTATAACGAGTAGTTCATTATATTGTGTTTTCATTAGATTTTATGACACATTTATGAGAAGGTAGTTTCCATTGAAAAATGATGGGTTGTCACAATCTTCCCCCCATATGAAATTTCTCCCTCGAAATTTTGTTTTACATTCGAAGAAAAAAACAATTAATGGTATTTCTCTTTAATTCCCTCTTCCAGTTCCCATGTATCATCTTTAAAATTCTTGTTCCACCACAAAACAATTACATAGGTGGGTTTTTTTATTGCGTATAACCTTATCTTATCAGTACTGAATCCTTATTACCCACTACTCGTAACAGAGATCGTATTCTAGCTACACAACCTATAAATTCAGTAAATGTGAGAGATCAGGTATGTACTTCTTTAGGAAGGATACATGAATCACATCATGAACGCGAGCCATATTAGGTTGAAGTGAAAGTCGATAGTCCAAGACACCTATGTGGTCCAGGATCTCAATGGGGCCAATATACATTGGGCTTGGATTTCCTTTCATTCAAAATGGCATAACTTTCTTCCATGGTGATAATTGAAGGAATAATTTATCTCAAACATGGATCTGCAAGTCCGTTAGAAGGTTTTTAGTGTAGATATTTTTCTCAATCTAATCAATTATGATGTTTTACAGGATATCTGTAATCTTATATGTCATACCTTGCACAAGATCAGGTCCAAGTAACTTTCATTCTCTAACTTCATTCAAAGAGGTTAGAGTTCTACATCACTTTCCATACAAAGCTTCATACGGAGCCATCTGAATACTCAACTGTAGGCTACTTTTGTATGAAAAATCAACCAATTGGAGATGCTGATCCCATCTTCCTTAGAATTCTAGAGAGAAGGATCTTAACATATTTTCATGCGTATGGATAGTCTTTTCAGATTGGACATCATTTAGGGGATTATAGGTCTTGCTGAAATTTTATTCATTACTCAAATCATGTTGAAGATTCCTTTAGAATTTGGATGTGAACCTTAGATCATGATCATAGACATTTGAGAGTGGAACACCATGCAGTCTGACCACATCCATCACATATATCATTGGAAGTTGTTAAAGTGAGATGTCTTCCTGAATTGAAATAAAATGGGAAGTCATGGTGAGTCGGTCCACCACAACCCATAATGCATTTTTTCCATTGGATGTCTTCAGGAGACCTGTGAAAATGATTATAGTGACATTCTCCCATTTCCACATGGTTATATGAAATGGGTTAATTATCCCTTTAGACTTTTGTCACTCTTCATTAACTTGGTAACATTCCATGCACCATTATATATATTCCAAAATCTTATCCATCATGTTATCCCACCAGGAGTGTGCTCGGAGATCACGATACATATTGGTACTCCCTGTATGGATAGATAATGATGAGCTATGTGCATTGTCTAATAGATCCTTTTTTATTACTTGTGATGAAGGCACATAAATCTGCATTCCAAACCAAATCACACCATCATTATTTATATGGAACTACATCTTATTCACTTCATTTATTGCACTCACCCTTCATTGTACTCTACATCATCGCTTTGTGATTCCTTAATTTCCACTTAAAAGGATAGTTGTGCAATCATTTGGGAAAGGTAGGATTTATCCTCTACCATTTTGATATCTAAATCCATCCTTTGAATATCGGAGAATATAGGGTATTTCTCAATCAATAACATGGATAGACTAGTAGGGTCTACATAGAGCATCATCTACCTAGTTCACCATTCAAGGATTATAGTTAATAGAGAAACCATAATCCTTTATTAGCTCAAACCATATCCTTTGATGCATGTTAAGCTTCTTTTGTATGAATATATACTTTAGGATCTTCTGGTTGGTGTTTATGTCACACTTCTCACCGTAAAGGTACGACCACTAGATTTTCAAGGAAAAAATTGTGGATACTAGTTCTAGATCATGCCTCGGGTAGTTCTTCTAATGTATCTTCAACTTCCGTGAGCCATACGATATCACATTATCATTTTTCATGAGTACACAACCCAAGAATTTCTTTGAAGCATTGCTGAATATCAAAAATTCTTCTCCACTTTTCGGTAATGTTAGTACAAGTGCATTTATTAGCCTTCTCATTATCTCCTTCAATCTTACCTCACATTCTTCTGTCCGAACAATCATTACGCCTTATGTGTCATCATGGTCATTATGTCTGAAAATCACGAATTGTTCTTCACAAATCATCGATAATACCCAGCTAGACCCAAAATGCTACTGATATCTGTTAAAGAAGTTGGATTGGGCCACTCATCAATTTCCTTATTCTTGGAAGGGTCCACATATACCCCTTTTGTGGTGATAACATGCCACATAATGATACTTCCTCCATCCAAAACTCACATTAACATTACTTTCCATAAAATTTCTCCCTTCGAAAAGTATTTAACACAATATTAAAATAAACATCATGATCCTCCTCACTTATGAAGTATACAAGTATATCATCAATAAAGACTACCACAAATTTTTCAAGGAAATATCTAAAGACACAATTCATTAAATCCACGAAAATTGATGGAGCATTAGTGAGTCCAAATATAATCACTATGAACATATAATGTCCATACCTCATTAGAAAAGCAGTCTTGGGAATATCTTCTTTCCTCACCTTTATATATGTTATCCCAACATAAGGTCAACCTTAGAGAAATAAATTTCCACACAATGCTGATCAAACAAGTAATCTATTTTTGTTAGGGGATACTTTTTATTTATCATGATTTTTTTTGAGATCACGATAATTAATGTAGAGGCACATTGATCCACCCTTCATCTTAATTATTTGGACTAGAGCAACCCACAGTGAGGAATTTGGGATATAAAAACCTTCTCCATATTCTCCTGTCACTGCCTTTTCAGTTATTCCAGCTCTATGGTGGCCATTTTGTAATATGTCCTTGATAAAGGCAAAGATCTAAGAATATATTCCTTTTAAAACTCAACCTCTTGGTCAGGAGGAAGACCATGAAACTCTTCAGTGAGTACATCTGTGTAATCCCTCACGATGGGAATGTCTTCAAGCAATATTCTCTCCTTTGTCTCAATCATTGGAGCTATATATGATTTCTAAAAAGGCATAAATATCCATACTTGAGATGAGGATTCTAACGAAGACTCATTTTCCTCCTTATAATTGTAATAAATTGGAGGATGGACTAGGATGTGAATAGTAACCTCCCGCTCCCAATAGTTGATGTTGGCTTTGTATAAAGATAGCCAATAGATTCCCAAGATAGTGTCAAACTATACTAATGGAAGTATAACGAGATATTCGTAGAGGTTCAGTCCACAAATGTTAACCGTAGAGGAGTTATAAACCTTGGAAGCAAAAATTTCCATATTCACTATTATCACAGATAACTTTTCCCCATAATTTTGAGCTGGTGTTTGAATAGTTATAATAAACATGCCTGATATGAAATAATGCATAGAACTAGAATCAAATAGTATGTTCACTATTATTAAATGAATAACTAGAACATCATTCACCACATCGTTTTCCGACACTAGCTCAATTATAGTGATAGAATAAGCCCTTCCTAGTTTCCTTGGAGGTTGTTGTTGATTTCATCCAATAACCCCAGGCTTAGGGAAATTATTCACATAATGCCCATGATCCTTAAAGTTGTAATACTACATTTTTAGATGATTTTTCATCTGAACCTTCCTTTCTTCTTCAAAGTTAGATGTATTTTTCTTATCCCTTCGATAGTTCCTGGCTAGAAGAACAATCTTTCCACATTTGAAGTAATTCATGTTTCCCCTTATACAGTTACCAGGATTATTCTTCCCACAACATTTTAAGGGGAACAATAATTCTTTATTCCATCATAGTATTTGTTTGATAAACCACCCATGTTTTTCTACATTTTCGCTTCATGTTACTGGGCCCACAAGAACTCTAAGAGTATCCACTATCCATTTCAAATCTGAGGGCACAACAGACAATATCCTCACAACTGTCAAAGTCATGAATGGTAAATGATTTTCGTAGACTCTGATTTGGTCTGCTAATGAATCAATCCGGATTGCTTTCAATGTTCATGGAAAATCCCGAGGTGTACCCTTCAATCCTTGTAAAGTTTTATTTATAAGCCTTGATGGAATGACAGTACAACCTTCTCTTCTTCCATGAACTGAAGGATGGATAATATCTTTTCAAAGGAGTCAATCCATTGTTCTGTGAGGAGGGGATAAGAAGATATGCAAATATGGGAGGCCTTTTGGAATGAATGATTCTATGAAAAAATGAAATTTCTTTAAAGGTGGAGGGTATTCCACATGATTCATGTTACTATTCAAAAGCTGATCTGGCTTAACAAGTACTTTCATGATGTTTGGAGCACCTGCTCCCGTTATATCAGGCATATCATTTGGGAAATATTCACATTTCCTATCACATTTTTTATTGGAACATGTTCTTCTAGTTCCCACTATAAACTAATAAGAATAACATACAATTAGATGTCTTGAATACTTAGCTATTGAGCATAAAAAGGAAACTTTGAACACAAATGGATGAACTTATAAAGAGGAAGAACATCATAACTTGTGATTCCTTACGTTCATGGTTATCCTCAATCCATTTCTTGACTTATATTCTTATGGGATTATCCCCCTTAATAATGGTTTGTAATGAGCTCATGATTCTACCCAAAAATATCTCTCAGGAATGTCATAAACAAGTGTTCAGAAAGGCTAGTGGTTGTGAACTAGGATACCCCAGGTCTAGGACAAAAATCCTTATTGGAGTTTTCAATCCTAGGTACATATGTTCCAGATCTACCTCCACCTACTCGTATCCAGAAAGTGATGTATTTTTTTGATTAACCACTTACTCTATATTTACCGAAATTTAGAAATATTTTATTATACTTTATCTCATCCGTAAGCTTCTCACTAAGGGTCTCTATTCCTAATCTCCCAAAATAAGTAGACCACCCTATGATACCAACTATTGCAACCCAAGCCATTTATATATAACATTACATAATTTTACATATAATTATACATCAGAGTAGAATCTAAGGATATTTAAGCCTAGTGTATTGTAAGAATAGATACATAAAACATAAAACATGGGGATAAAAATTTTCATTATTTAATCTCCATAATAAACTCTTAACAACATTTGTGCCCTTAAATCTATATAGGGTTCCATGGGGATCACAGTAACAATAGAATGAGCCGAAAGGCCTAGTAAGGGAATGGACATAAGGATACATCTTAAGAACATGAGTTATGAGGCATGTCATAATGATATTAAAATACTGGAAAATGTGAAATATTATCATATAATCATGGGATAATATAAAAATGGAATCATACTAATGAAGAATAATCATAAAACATGTCTTAAGTATGGGTCAAGGCTAATTTCCAATCTCATTTCCGATTTTAGTACAGGTCAAGGAAAAACGCCAATCCTGTTTCACATCACATCTCATAAAAGATACCTTTACCCAATGCATTAGAGTTCTATATGGGGGAACCCATCTCATAATTTTCATCATTATTCATTCTAAATAAATAATATTATTACAAAAAATAATCATACATAATCAAACATACATCAACATAAGGGTACCCAAGGAATGAATTAGGTACAACAACCATGACCTAAATCATAAACAAATGGAATATCATGAATGTGTCCATTAATGAAAGGGATTGGAACATAAATGGACGTTCATAAGGATAAATTGGCATACATCAGGGTAATTAATTTAATATAGGAGATACATCATATAAAAAATGTATTTTATAACCATTAGCTTTAAATCATTTTAGTGCGGTTTTAAGAAAAATACTTTAGAGAATTTAAAATAGAAAAGAAGACTATAATTTATATAAATCCACAAGTGAGACAAGATGGTATTCATAAAATAATTACTGAATTTATAAAGATAACAGTGGATTAAAAAACTATGATATAGTGCACTTGAAATTGGGTATGAATTCAGTAAATTCCCTTAAAATAGGTTTTCTTATCAGAATGTTCTATGGATGGAATCTTTTAAAAACATGTATATATCCAAAAAAGAGTGATGAATTGGTATTCATAAATTTATTTTTAAAACTAAATATAATTTTAAATATCCACATAAATAGATAAGATAACTCAATTTTGATTTAAATATAGATAAGCCAACCCAAAATAACAAATGAGGTTTGGGTAGAATTCATTACTGTTTATCGGCTTGGTGTCAGGTGTACCTAATAGAGATTGATGAGAGAGAAAAGGGGTTTATAATTACATATAAATCATTAGGGTAGTATGTGGGAGGTTATAAAACATACTCCATCATTTTTTATTACAAATAAAAAGTTATTTCATAGATCAAAAATCATGATTAAGAGAAAAATGGGGAGGATCCCTTACCTTAAATCCATTGGTGTTCTCCACTTATTTTTAATGAACTGAATAACCAAATAAGGCATATTAATTAATAATTCCAGAACCGTTTTTCTATGTAATTGGTTTAGTATAATCATTTTTAGTTTATTCATAACCATTTTTATTGGTTATGAGATTCAATTTAATTGTTCGGGCTCGTTTGTTTACATGGTTTTAATGACCGTTTCGCTTATACTTATGTATGGATTAAAATGTAAGATGAAAGTGGTTTTATAGAATTGAAATTATTTTATATTAGTGAACATCCTTGAGATTAAATTGTTTTAAATTTAATTTGGTTACATAGAGTGATGTAGAATTATTATATAAACCCAAGTGACCACCATTTTTGTTAGTTGGTGGGTTTTATTACAAAGAATCTATTTTTCTTTATTACTTAATTCAATTTGTAAAAAAATAATAAATAATAAAAAATAGATTATATTACATTTATATAATCAGGTTAAACAATAAATAAAATTGTTTCATGAACAGATTTAGAGATGGTAATAGAAATTGATAAAATGTTGTTCTTGAATGTTCTAAATTAGCACATCTCAAATGATGCTTTAATTCCTTCCGAATAAAATGTAGGGAAATGAGAGAAGATAATGAAATATACCATTAGGATGAAAACATTCTAGTACATTTATTTAACTTTATTTATCATACAATTTGGGTGAAGATAGGTGAGTAATGAAACAAAAAGAAAATAATTTATAATAATAGAAAGAATTGGAAAGTGGAATTTACCTCTTGAGACTTCCTCCATTGAAAATCTATTAAGGGGAGAAGTTTGGTATTTTAAAGAGTATAGGGGAATTTGTATGTGGGACATGTACCTGGAATGAGATTTGGGATAAATATTATCAAGGAACCAGGCTTGGGAGGAGTGAATATAGGAGGTAATAATTGGTTGTATTTATAGTAGAGGGGAGGAGGGTTTTAATTATTTTCTAATCATTGGTTTATTATTTCTTCACAAGAAAAGGAATAGTAAGTATTACATGACCAAGAAGAGTAATAAATGTATTTGACTTCGAACCAATTGGGAATACATCAGTTGGTCATCATCAATGACTCAATTAATCCATTATTTATCATTTATTGGGAATTATCATATTTTATTACTCATAAAAAATTCATGTATTTTAGAAAAATATAAAAATTCACCCTATCGATTTTTTGGCGTGCAGAATCCAAAAAAGAAGTCAAAAATTCAAAAATTCTTTTCTATATAGGAATAATTTAATATTTAATTAAAATCCTAATGTATTATTATAAACTAGTTTTAAAAAATTCATTTACTTCTTCTAAAATATTGGTATATGGTACATTTAACTTGAATAATATTTATATATTATGATAGGATAGGTTACTTTTCATTAGGGTATATCACTATTCATAAGGGTATGTCACTACTAATAAGGGTAGGTTATTATTCACCAAAAATTATGTTTTTCTTGTAGGAACCCAAATAACATACTGGTCACGACCGTGTGTGTCATATTTTCAGAATTCCAAACACAGAAGTTACAAACCTATGATTAAAGTTCACTTAGAACGTAGTTGGTCATTATATTGTGTTTTGAATGGATTTTATAACATATTTATGAGATTCGGATTTCAATTGAAAGACATTGGGTCATTATAGTTTTTATATCCAACATTATATATTTGGATTATTATTATTAATATATAATAATGTAATTATATTAATGGATACAACATAATCCAATCATTCCCATCAATTACTAAAAACAAATAAACATTGATAACATGTCAATATGGACTACCACCTCTGTGAAGTGATAAGGTCGGTTCTTCATCACGACCTTTAATGTATAGAAAAATGGTAAATTTGAGGTATTAATGTGTTTAATAATTCAAACATTCAATTCATGAATGTTTATTTATCATATACATTAATTACATCAAGTTTCGTGGTTAATTAAATCAATAATCATCTGTTTGTGAAGACTACCACCTCCATGAATAAATAATTCTATTTATCATCAAAAAATAAGAGGGATGGTCATATGAGTGAAATTATTGAAGTTAAATGATAATTACAGCATGTTTATGATTATATATATATATATATTATATTAACATTATATTAAAACCATTAATTATTTATTAAATAATTATAACAAACCCTCATCTATGTGAGTTTTACAACTTACATGAATAATGTGATAATATTTATTCCCTGGATTATTATGTAATTTTATAAAATGTCACTATAACGTAATAATAAATTATTTATGTGTTTATAAATAGTATTAGTAGTTTATACAATTATTTATCTTATATATTAATAGACCTGTTTTCTATAATTATTGGAATTGAAACCAGTTCATCACAATTTCCATTTTCCTGAACCATATATGAAACACCCCAGGTAAATAAAGAATATGAAATTTTCACATTTATCCATATTTGTGAATAAAATATTAATATAACTTTAAAGTGGATGCTATGCCTGATGGCGTACCCAATAAGCAACAAAATGTTTCTTGGGAATCTTACGTTGCACTCTAATAATAAAATAATATAATTTTAAATTGTAGTCAACGCCTAGCCGTTGTAATGGAGGGAATGAACAAAACTAACTACAAAATGATTTTTTATGTTTGTAAAATATTTTTACTTTTTACAATAAATGTTAAAGGATTAAAAATACGAATGAATCCAATTTTAAGCGAAAACATTATAATATTCTTTAAAAGGTCGATTAACCACCTTTAGATGAAAAACCTCTTTTAAATCCAACTTTTTAAAATTTTATGTTTTATATTTGAAAAAATAAAATTCTTCTTTAGAATCGGGACATCAAAATTTACTTTGTGTAAATTTTTGGTATTTTTCTGATAAAGTTCATTTTTTAATGAATAGTGAAAAATGTTGTATTTTAATTCAAAACCTCTTTTTAATCTAATTTATTTATAGGATTAGATTATCTTTTGAATTGGTTTTAAAGTGAAATTAGAATATATTTTTACCATTTAATCCAATAGTGGTTGTTGGAATTAATTTCATCTTCAAATTGGACTTAAACTAGTGTCAATCTTTTGATACTTATTGTTTTATAAAAACACGCTATTTGCTCTGACAGCAGGAATTAATTATTAAATTAATTAATGTAACTTATATGTTTTATATTTTTTAAAATAGAAATCATTTTTTAATTCGGAATATCAGATATAACTTAGGGGGAATTTTAGGTATTTTTCTGAAAAACTTCAATTTTAGATGAATAGTTAAACCACTAAGTGGTAGTTAAAGAAACAGATTTTTCATTTAAATGAAACTTTGCCACTTCTGTGATTTTATTTTCAAAAATTCGACATATATGGTTGTCATTAATAAGTAAAATTCGGTTCAATGAGGTTAAAATAATTTTTTGTGAATAGTAACTTCTAGGTTTTATTAATCGCGATTAAAGGTAATTAGGGTAATTTAAGGTAAAAATAATGTTTTAATAATATTAAATGACCTAGACACATGTCTTACCCTTATTGTATGTGTCATGGCCGACCATGAAAATCCATGAGTCAACTTGGGGACCCCATGGAGCCACTTTGGTAGGAAAATGACTTAAATAACTTTTTATTAAAAGTTTAAATAAAAATGTCACAAACATGAGTTGTTTTACTAACACAATGTTTAAATGGGGTTATACAAGTCATATTTTTTACTATAAATATTCTTTAAAAATATAAAAAAAATTAAAACATCATGATATTTGTTTTATAATTTTTAGACATTAAATTAATTAATTTATTTGTGACACCGTGATGATGCAGTGATTACCTCATAAATGAACGATTAATTAAAATGAGATGATCGGGTGAAATATAATTCATACACTTGTCACAAACCTATTGTATGGGTGGATTTCTAACCCTTAATACCTTATCCTTTAAATATATCCTTTTGGGACCTTTTAAATCTGAAAAACATTTTATAATAAAGTAATATTTTCTATATTTCCCAGAGTGCCCCTCCTCTCCTCTTATAAATGGCATCCACCTCTACCACCTTACACACACCTCTCAAGCCTTTGGCTCCACCACACCCTGCCCATTTAATCTCTCCACATATCTATCTTCATCATTGAAGCCTCACTTTGAGCAGAATCCTTTCCAAGGAAGCCTTTGAGCTCAAATCAAAGAGAGTTACCCGATTTAAAGGTAATGTCTTCCCTTGTGTTCTTTTGTGTTATTTTGCTTCTCCAAACCACTAAAATCTTTTTATTACCTTTTATTTGTAACAAAACCACTATCTTAAATATACTATGATGTGTTTATAAGAAGTATTTGAGCTAGAAATTCACACACATTCGTCTAATGGTTAAAAAACATACTGTTTCTGTGGATGGCGAATTACTGCCTCACGAAACGATGATTGTTCAATATTTTTTTAACACCTTAAATGGTAGACATTAAGATGTCACTATATTTATATATGATATATAATATGTTTATGTTTTCCTTAAGCTTCTGTATTTTTCAATTATGGCATAGCATTATGGATTCCATTATGGGTAAACGGGATATCTTCATTTTAGGAAGTGCAGACTACCGCCCCCTCAAAGTGATTTTATTCATTAATGCCATATGTGGGATGTATAAAGGATGGAATTAATGGTATTACATATGATATCCTACTGGAATTAAAAAATAACTTTATATAAATATTATTTCATTCCATTGAATACAAAAAAAAAAGAAATGTAAGTAGCGTTCATGCGTACGTACGGCTTACCGTCTCCATGAACGGTACATTTCATTTCATATCTCCAAATGTTATGTACTATTATAAGAACATATATATAATGGATATATATGTAATATATTATCTCTAAATGATAGATATCATTCTAGATTTATAATATATATATATATATATCTCTTATTTTGTTTTAATTCCATTAATATGACAAAAAATGAAAGTAGCGTTCATTCGTACTTACGGCCAACCGTCTCCATGAACAGTGCATTTAATTTTTTTCCCGAATGCTATGGAATAGTATAAAATGATTATATACTGGATATATATTATATTTAAGACATAAATACTATTTTTGATATGATGTACCTATAACTACATGGAAACTTCTTTTCCAACAAGTTCAATTTTTACTCATGTACTGAACAACGAAAAAAACGTCTGATATTAACTCACTTTATTATCCTTCTATTATAATATTTAAATATGTTATATGAACTGAATAAAAATATTTAAAGGAGGTCCTTAATAAATTATTAATTGAAAATATTTTATTATTCAGGAGTTAAAGAACGATCGAGTCTTGTCAGACACGAGGTAAGGGATCCTACTCCTCACATTCTTTTTAAGTATACTCTTCTATGTCATTCCTTTTAAGATCATCTTTCATATGATTGGGATGTTCTTTTAGGATGCCGAATTTTTGTAAGAGATCAAACCTCTCTCTTTCTTTTTGAGTACTCTCTTTTATATCATTTCTTTTAATCTCATATTTATTATGTTTGGGGATGTTCATTTATATTCCTAATACTGTAATTTTTATGTTCATATTATCGGAGACCCTATTTGATCTCATAAATCCATTTTTGGATGTTTTAAGTGGCGTCGTTAGGCTGCCGAGTTTTCATAAGGGATTTTTCATCTCACTTTTATTCATGTGACATTTATGCTACGTTTGCCACTATTTCCTTTTATTGGTGTATGTACATCCCATTATTATACTATTTGTTTAAAATAATTTCATTTATGGGTATTTACATCTTCATTTAATGACCCTTCTTCCATGGGGTGTACGTTTCGAAAGTTACCCAACTTGGTAAGGGGACCTTCCACCCTCCTCTTTTTAAAAGCCTTCTTTTGTAATGTCTTTTAATTCACATACTATTATATTGGTATATGTTCTTATATATCCTTATTTATGTAAATTTTATTTCCAAGTGATGAGATTCCATTTTCTCTCTCATCAACTCATTTTCTAAATTGTAATGTGACGTCATTAGGCTGTCAGATTTCAATAAGGGAACTTCTTAACCCACATTCAATTCTTTGGGTTAATCCTCTACTACATGATTTTATTATGCCAATATTATGTGTGGAATCTCTATGTTTTAATTTCCAGAAACCTTTTTGTTGATATACTATTTCTGCACATAATCATCTAATTGATAAATTCTTACGAACTTGTATGAGAAATAATAACCCAATCTCATTTCATTGAATTAAATACCTATGTCATTGGTTTTGTTTTTCCATGATTATGTGTGAATGAACTCTGATTGTTTCACACTTAATATACACTTATATTGGGTGTATTTATATTTCTCACACATAATTATGTGATAGATTTATCCTTCATTTAAGGATACCATCTTTATAATGGATTTCATCTCAATTTACATTTCCATTGAGACTTCATTGTTGTTATGCACCAATTCACTCTTATATAGTGTGTATACTGTCCATTGACATATTATATCATGAATCCCTTTATTCTCACGATATTATAAAGCTCGGATTAAATTTTATTCCGGAATTATTTGTATTCAAGTGTCTCTCATTTTGTTAAAAACTCTTTAACAAAAATATCATTTTAAATGTTTTAAAGATTCATTATTCTAAATCATTATCATTAGTGTCCATGTTTTCAAAATGGTTTTCAGTATTTATTTATATGGAAATTTATGTTATAAAATTATAATTCCATTAAAATATTCAATGTGGTATGGGACACTTTGATTCAAAAATCTCTTTTAAATGGTTTTTGAAAATGGATTGATTAATTCAATATCTTGGAATTAATTATTGTGATTGAAAATGAAATTTTGATATTAAAATGTTTATATTTTCAATATTTTATGTCTAATGATGGTACTTGTACATTTTATGGGTGGTTACGTGATAAACCATATGACGGGTGGTGCCGTGAATTCCAGGATGGGTGGTAACGTTATAACCTCCAATGCATTGGGTATTGAAGTTGGTCATATGGATATTCCATTAAGTATGTGTGGAAGTCGAACGTATGGTTATTCCATTTAAGTATGTTTATGTCCCAAGTTACCTGTATATGTTATGTGTTCTTTATATGGGTTTTATGGTAATCTTTTGGTTACAAAATGGTAAGTAATGGTCATTTATTCCATGAATATTTTTTACTACTTCATAAAGGTGAAAAGTATTACTTTGGTAAAGTATTCATGGTTTACCTTTTGTTTTGAAAAAACTAATAGTTTTCCTTATTTGTGTATCCTTTACTGGGATTTTTATGCTCATCCCATGTTTTTGAAATGTTTTCAACAGGACTTAAAGGTGAATATGGTCAAGGATATGTTCATGGAAAGACATGCTATCTAAAACATAGAAATAGACATGTTTCTTTTTAAGAGTTTTTTTTATTTTATGGAAACTTAGTAGAAGTGTCTAGTATCTAATCTTTTGAGATGTAATAGTTATGACCTAATTATCTAAAACTCTAAACCTGAAAAGATTCTCTATGTGTATTATTCATTTAATTCACTATTAAGTATGGTTTATGGCTAGGGAATTATAGTTGGTATCAGAGGTCGGTTTAGATAACTTTAGAGGTTAGGGTATTCTCTAAGCATAAGTGACATTACCATAATAGATAGGATTTCAGAAAGACTCCTAGTTTTGATAAAGTGGATGAGTAAGTATATCTTAGTGTTTATCTTCCTCATTAGTAAATGATGGTTTTGTTGATATACTCACACTGACATTTCTGTTTTTAGTGAATGGATGGATCTAGCAGGCACCAAAGTGACAATAGGTTTGCAGGAAATTGTGGTGGTTCTCTGATTAAGAGACTGGATGAAATGGGCGATTCAATGAGGAAACTCGTGGTTGTTCTAAACCAACTATCAAGGATTCATGATAAACCACTTGTACCTCGGTATGTTCTGTAATGAATCATGTATGAGATGACCAATCGATGTGGAAGATCAGGTAATAATTATAAAGGTAACCATTAGGGTTTATATGATCCTTAATTTTGAGGTAATTATGGGTTATTATATGTTATGATGGAAAATGAAAGGCTTGAGATAAACATGAGGTTAAAATATGTTACGATTATTTTTGAAGATTTTATCTCATTTTGGGGAATGTTTTAAGAATTATGTAGTTTTGGAAATAGGAAATCACGTAGACCGTGTGACAACCCGTCGCATCGGACAATGCTGTTGGAATCGAACCCACAACCAAAGTCCGACTGGTATTTATCACCTACCACTTGACAACGTGAAGTCCCTGGTTAGTTTGACTAATTATTTTTAGTTAGATGATTTTAGGAATCATGAGTAAGTTTATTTTGTGTTATCTATGGAAATTATTAACCTATCATGGAGGATGTGTGATTAGGTTAATTACTTTTCAATATGAGACTTTAAGATAAACTGATGTTATTTGGAGATAAATGCTAAATTGTACCTTGGAAGACTATGTCATTAAATCCTTCAAATATTTGGCTTTCAATATTAATTTGGTTTACTTTGAATAATTTTATGGAAAATTTGTTTATCTAATGGTCTTTGTTTACCATTGGGTTTGTTGGAAAAATTTTGGAGATTAAGAATAGATTTTCTTTTTTATAAAGGATTATTCATTTGTGGATGTTGTTCTAAAAATTTTTGGTTTTGGATTTTGTCTAAAGACATAGGAAATATATAGTTCTCTTTTTTGGATTAGGTGATTCTCAAGAAGTTGATTATAGTACTCTTATTGAAAACAAGTCTTCCTAAATACTCTTCTTTTGGAGAAAATATGAGTCTGATTAAGGAATCTAGTAAAAGTTGAAATTCTACATGACAAGTAAGTATGTTTAATTATGATTTAGTTAAGCTCAGAAATAAATTCCTCAATGAAGAGTAACATAAAACAAAAATGTTGTATGTTAACTTTTCCTACTGGGGAATCTAATACCATTTAACCCATCACAAGTTAGTGATTTTCTTATGGTTATCTTTCTCCTAGACATGTTTACAATCACTCTCCCTCAAAACATGAACCTTTGTTTTTTCCTCCATATCCATGTTTTCCTGCATGGAATCCTAGTATGAGTTAACTCGGGTGACCTTTGTACTTCACATTCTTTATTTTAAAGTGATTGTTTTACTGAATCTTGTTCTGATGTTGGATTTTCAATGATGTTTTGAAGCCCAATTTTAAAATTGCGGGGACGCAATTCCCTAAAGGGGGGAAGGATGTAACACCCCAGGTAAATAAAGAATATGACATTTTCACATTTATCCATATTTTTGAATAAAATATTAATATAAAATTAAAGGGGACGCTTTTCTCGATGGCGTACCCAATACGCAACAAAGAGTTTCTTGGGAATCTTACGTTGCAATCTAACAATAAAATAATATTATTTTAAATTGTATTTAACGCCTAGCCGTTGTAATGGTGGGAATGAAAAGAAATAACTAAAAAATGATTATATATGTTTGTCAAATATTTTTACTTTTTACAATAAATGTAATAGGATTAAAAATGCGAATGAATCCAATTTTAATCATAAATATTCTAATATTATTTAAAAGGTCTATTAACCACCTTTTGATGACGAACCTCTTTTAACTACACTTTTTTAAAATTTTATGTGTTATATTTGAAAAAATAAAATTCTTCTTTAGAATCAGGACATCAAAATTTACATTGTGTAAATTTTTGGTATTTTTCCGATAAAGTTCATTTTTTAATGAATAGTGAAAAATGTTATATTTTAATTAAAAACATCTTTTTAATCTAATTTATTTATATGATTATATTATCTTTTGAATTGGTTTTAAAGTGAAATTAGAATATATTTTTACCATTTATTCCAATAGTGGTCGTTGGAATTTAATTAATCTTGAAATTGGACTTAAACTAGTGTCAATCTTTTGATACTTATTGTTTCATAAAACACGCTATTTTCTCTGACAGTGGGAATTAATTATTAAATTAAATAATGTGTCTTATATGTTTTGAATTTTGTAAAATAGAAATCATTTTTTAATTCAGAATATCAAATATAGCTTAGGGGGAATTTTTGGTATTTTTCTATAAAACATCAATTTTAGATGAATAGTGATACCACTAAGTGGTAGTTAAAGAAACTGATTTTTCCTTTTAATGAAACTTTTCCAATTTTGTGATTTGATTTTCAAAAATATACATACATGGTTTTCACTAAGAAGTAAAATGTGGTTCAATGAGATTAAAATAATTTTTGGTGAATAGTAACTTTTAAGTTTTATTAATCACGATTAAAGGTAATTAGTGTAATTTAAAGTAAAAATAATGTTTTAATAATATGAAATGACCTAGAAACATGTCTTACCCTCATTGTATGTGTAATTTCCGATCATGAAAATCCATGGGTCAACTTGGGGACCCCATGGAGCCATGTTGGTATGAAAATGACATAAATAACTTTTTATTTAAATTAAAATAAAAATGTCGCAATCATGAGTTGTTTTACTAAAACAATTTTTAAATTGGGTTATACAAGTCATATTTTTTACTATAAATATTAATTAAAAAGCTAATATGATTTCTAAAATCATGATATTTTTTTATAATTTTTATACATTAAATAAATTAATTTATTTGTGACACCGTGATGATGCAGTGCTTACCTCATAAATGAATGATTTAAATAAAATGAGAAGATAAGAAGAAATATAAGTCTTACATTAGTCACAAACCTATAGGATGGGTGGATTTCGGAACCTTATAACCTTATCCCCAATATATATCCTTTTGGGACCTTTTAAATCTGAAAAACATTTTATAATAAAGTAATATTTTACAACTTTCCATGAGTGCCCCTTCTCTAATCTTATAAAAGGCCCCCACCTCTACCTCCTTACACAGACCTCTCAAGACATTGGCTCGGCCAAACCCTGACCATTTCATCTCTAAAAATCCCTATAATTATCTTTGAAGCCTCACATTTGGCAGAATCCTTTCCAAGGAAGCCTTTTATCTCAAATCAAAGAAAGTAACCCGATTTAAAGGTAATGTCTTCCCTTGTGTTCTTATGTTTTATTTTTCTTCTCCAAACCCCTAAACTCTTTTTATTACTTTTTTTGTAACCAAACCAGTATCTTAAATATAATAATAAGTTGTTATAAGACGGATTCGAGCGACACTTTCACACACCTTCGTCTAATGGTTAAAGAACATACATTTTCTATGGATGGTGGACCACTGCCTCACGAAAGGATGATTGTTCAATATTCTTTTAACACCTTCAATGGTGGCCATTAAGATGTCACTATAATTATATATGATATATAATATTTTTATGTTTTCCTTAATCTTATATATTTTTCATTTTTGGCATACCTTTATTATTTCCATTATGGTTAATGTGATATCGATGTGCGGACTACCGCCCCCTCAAAGTGATTTGATTCGTTAATTCCATATATGGGACATATAAAGGATGGAATTAATGGTGTTACATATGATATCCTAGTGGAATTATAATATAACTTTATATCATTATTATTTCATTCCATTGAATACAAAAAAAAAAGAAATTAAAGTAGCATTCATGCGTACGTACGGCTTACCGTCTCAATGAATGGTACATTTCATTTCTTATCTCCAAATGTTATGCACTATTATAAGTACATATATATAATGGATATATATGTAATATATTATCTCTAAATGATAGATATAATTCTGGAATTATAATATATATATCTCTCATTTTTTAATTACATTAATATGACAAAAAAAAGAAAGTAGCGTTCATGCGTACGTATGGCCTACCGTCTCCATGAACTGTGCTTTTAATTTTTTTCCCAAATGCTATGGAATAGTATAAAATGAATATATACTTGATATATATGATATTTAAAACATAATAACTATTTTGGATATTATTTACCTATAAATACATGGAAAATTCTTTTTCAACAATTTCAATTTTTACTCATGTACCGAACATCGAGAAAAATGTCTGATATGAACTCACTTTATTAAACAATTATTATTACATTATAATATGTGATATGAACTGAATAATAATATATAAAGGAGGTCCTTAATAAATTGTAAATTGGCCAAATTTTATTATTCAGGAGTTTAAAGAATGATCGAGTCATGTCGGACACGAGGTAAGGGATCCTACTCCTCTCGTTCTTTTTAAGTACACTCTTTATGTCATTATTTTTAAGCTCACCTTTTTCATGATTGGAATGTTCTTTTATATTAATACTACTGTAATTGTTATGTTTATATGATGAGATACCCTATTTTCTCTCATAAATCCATTTTGGATGTTTTGAGTGGCGCCGTTAGGCTGCCGAATTTTTGTAAGGGATCCAAACTCTCTCTTTTTTTAAGTACACTCTTTTATGTCATTTCTTTTAAGATCATCTTTCTTATTTTTGGGGATGTTATTTTATATTACTCATACTGTTATTTTTAGGTTCATATTATTAGAGACCCTATTTGATATCATTAATCCATTTTTGGATGTTTGAAGTGGCACTGTTATGCTGCCGAGTTTTCATAAGGGATTTTTAATCTCACTTTTATTTTAGTGACATTTGTGCTACGTTTTCCACTATTTCCTTTGAGTGGTGCATGTACGTCCCATTATTATACTCTTGGTGTAATATAATTTCATTTATGGTTATTTACATCTACATTTTATGACCCTTCTTCCATGGGGTGTACGTTTCGAATGTTACCCAACTCGGTAAGGGGACCTTTCACCCTCCTCTTTTTAAAAGACGTATTTTGTTATGTCTTTTAATTGACATACTATTATATTGGGATATGTTCTTATATATCCGTATATATGTAAATTTTATGTCCAAGTGATGAGATGACATTTTCTCTCTAATCAACTCATTTTCTGAATTTTAATGTGACGTCGTTAGGCTGTCAGATTTCTATAAGGGAACTTCTTAACCCACATTCAATTCTTTGGGTTAAACCTCTACTTCTTGATTTTATTATGCCAATAATATGTGTGGAATATCTATGTTGTAATTTCCAAAAATCATTGTGTAGATATACTATTTCTACACATAATCATCTCATTGATAAATTCTTACAAACTTGTATGGGAAATAATAACCCAATTTCATTTCATTGAATTAAATACTTACGTCATTGGTTTTGTTTTTCCATGATTATGTGTGAATGACCTCTGATTGGTTCACACATAATATCCACTTATATTGGGTGTATTTATACTTCTCACACATAATTATGTGATACATTTATCCCCAATTTATGGGTACCATCTTTATAATGGATTTCATATCAATTTACATTTCCATTGAGACTTCATTGTTGTTATGCACCAATTCACTCTTATATGGTGTGTATACTGTCCTTTGACATATTATATAATGAAGAACTTTATTATGAGGATATTATAAATCTCGGATTAAATGTTATTCCGAAATTATTTGTATTCAAGTGTCTCTCATTTTGTTAAAAAGTATTTAACAAAAATATCATTTTAAATGTTGTAAAGATTCGTTATTCTAAATCTTCATCTTTAATATCCATGTTTTCAAAATGGTTTTTAATATTTATTTATATGGAAATTTATGTTTTAAAATTATAATTCTATTAAGATCTTCAAATTGGTATGGGACACTTTGATTCAAAAATCTTTTTTAAATGGTTTTTGAAAATGGATTGATTAATTCAATATCTTGGAATTACTTATTGTGATTGAAAATGAAATGTTGTTATTAAAATGTTTATATTTTCAATATTTTATGTGTAATGATGGTACTTGGACATTTTATGGGAGGTTACGTGATAAACCATATGACGAGTGGTTCCATGAATTCCAGGATGGGTGGTAACGTTATAACCTCCAATGCATTGGTTATGGAAGTTGGCCGTATGGCTATTCCATTAAGTATGTGTGGAAGTCAAGCGTATGGTTATTCCATTTAAGTATGTTTATGTCCCAAGTTACCTGTATATGATATGTGTTCTTTATATGGGTTTTATGGTAATCTTTTTGTTACAAAAGGGTAAGTAATGGTCATTTATTCCATGATTAGTTTTTACTAATTCATAAAGGTGAAACGGATTACTTTGGTAAAGTATTCATGGTTTAACTTTTGTTTTGAAAAAACTAACAGTTTTTGTTCTTTGTGTATCCTTTACTGGGATTTTTATGCTCATCCCAGGTTTTTGAAATGTTTTCCACAAGACTTAAAGATGAATAGGGTCAAGGATGGGTTCAAGGAAAGACATGCTATCTAAAACATTGAAATAGACATGTTTCTTATAAAGAGTTTTTTTATTTTATGGAAACATAGTAGAAGTGTCTAGTATGTAATCTTCTGATATGTAATAGTTATGACCTAATTTTATTAAACTCTAAACCTGAAAAGATACTCTTTGTGAATTATTCATTTAATTCAGGATTAAGTAAGGTTTAAGGTCGGGCCTTATAATATACATGTATATTATGTAATGATATGGGACGTAATGGTCATTAAAAAACCATTAATACTCAATATTTAATTATAAATTAATTTTAGTCATCAAAATAATATGTGTAATCATCCCCATCATCATGAAAAACATATACAATAAAAAAATTAAAATACCTAAACACCAAATGATGTAAATAAACTATAATCAAGTATCATATTTGTATTATATGGTTATATTACATTAAACTAATAATGACTTAAGGCAAGGGTTTATTTGTCACAAATTGAATTTCTTGAGACATATTTCATATTTTTCCTAATAATGTATATAATATTGTGTGACTTCTTTATATTGGTCTAATTTTATAATATTATTTTAATTTATAGGGATTGAATAGCTATATAATGTTCTTAATTTAAATGGATATTTATTAAATCTGTATAGTGGTTCTTATGGATTTTTCATCCCTATTTATATTTATTGACTAATTTTATGAATTCACTACGTTTTTATATATTATATATATTATATAATTTTTTATTTTTTAATACATTTCTATTAATTTTTGGATATTTTAAAATCCATATATAAGACACATTTTAGGGGTTTTCAATTCCTTTACTAAAAAAACTTACAATATTTTGATAATTCAAATATCTATTTCTATGTTATGAATCCCCATCATGAACATCATTTTATATATTTTTTCTCTGAAAATATGATTTGTTATTCTCAATACTAATTCATTCTATAAAAAATAACACATTTCATTCAAATATTACTCCTCACTTAATTTATTCATCAACAAATTAGAAAACTGTTTAAAATAATAAATAATCCTTCTAAATTAATATCTTTATCAGACATACCATGTTTTAACATTTTTATTATAATTATTTTAATTAGTACTGATATTAAAAGTATAATAAAATATTTTCATATTTCTCGAATGTAAATTTTTTTTTTAAATTATTATTTTTTTGAAATGTAATTTTAATGGAACATGTTTTAGGACCAAGAAAATTAAATATTTGTATATATTAAAAAATTATTTTTTGTATTATAAATCCCCTTATAATATCATTTGATGGAATTTTTTTGGAAATGATTATTTTTAACTGTTTTATCATTATCATGTATATCATTTTATTAATAGAATATAGAAGTTTTTAGGCTTTATAAAAGAGGCATTCACTAAATTTTTTTGACGAAATATATCCAAGGATCCAAAAAAGTTATATTTTATCTATAAAAACATATTTAATGTGATCTATGTAAAATAAGGATGTTTTTATTTCATGAAAAAAATTCATTCCTTGGATTTCAAATGGAATATTATATAAATAGTCTTCATGTAACTAAAATATTTTTTGTTGTTCAATTAAGTGATACCTCAATAATTATTTTTTCATGCAATGATGGAACTCATTTTCTTGTAGTATTATTATTATGAAGATTTGGGTGATATATTGACACATCATTCATTTATAAATTATATATATCTCTATATAAAACAATGGGAATCTAATATTGATGTATGATCCTTTAAGGGAATTAGGGTTGGAGGCCTAATTCACTTTGTTTAGGTGAATTAGGTAGTGATTCAAGGATCACTAAAGAAATCAAGTTGTGATTCCTTTTTCACTTTGGTAATCGAGAAGTTATTACTACTCCGCTATGTTTTATGAACTAGGAATTGACTCCAAATATATTATATTATGGGACTAATAATGTTATGTGTACTCAACTATGTTTTAGAAATCAAGAAGTGATGTCCACTCCACTATATTTATTATAATAATTTCGTGATTCTTTCTACACTATAGAATCGGGTAGTGATGATTGATCTACCATTATATAGTTCACATATAGTGATTCATTCCCTAATATTTTGTTATTTCTATTGAAATTATATGGATACATTTTTTTATTCTAAAATTCAATTAAATATATTTTCTCCACCCATATAATTATTCTCTGTTTATCATTTTTATTATCCCATTATTTAAAACACTTATTCAACTGTATATATTTTTCATTCTAAGTAATAATTTCATAAAATCTTGTGTTATAGGGAACCCTTTTTATTATATGTTTTTTTAATTAGATATTTCTTTATTATTCCAATTATCTATTTTTCATGTGATAAAATGAATGATAAAATGTTATAGGGTTTTATATTATTGAGGGAATGATACACCCCTTATAATATCTCCATTCCTAAGGTTATAGATGTGATTAAAATCTATTTGAGTTCGATAAGGGATTTATTTACCGGATAATTACATAGAATAATTATTTTTTTTAAAATCAATTTCCATAAAACATAGTCCTCAAATACAATAGAATATAATGTTTATGGGATTGATTGATTATTTTGTGATATAATGTTTATATTATAAGAATAATGTAATTAAATGATAAATTAATCTCACATTGTATCTGTTTGATGTGTAAAACATGTATTTTAGGCACTAGATCCATGAGTGTTGTTATGTGGTGCAACAAATAGTCTAATATTAGGGTATATCCATTTTTAGTTTCTAGTTTCTTCATTTTTTGATTCATCATTTTATATAACATAAGTGAATCAAAAAAGGGGAAGCATAAGGGATATATTTACATATTTTCTAACAAGAAAAATGTTTGATACAATATAGATTGTATTGTTCTCATAGAAATTACATCTCTACATAGATAGTATCATTGTGATGTATTTTTGGAGCATGTGTACATCATTATAATAACCTTAATAATTGATTTTCCATAAACAACTCAATCATTACATTAGTGAATAATTATTGAGCCTAAGGATGTATAAAACTTTAGAAACACTTGGTGGATAATATTTTGTTAATAAAAATATCTTTAAAGGTAAATAATAAGGATTTATGATGATAAAAATTTAATCAGAGGATATAGGATAAACCAACGGGGAGAAAAATAATTTGAACAATGAATGAATTTGTTTGAACTTAATGTTAATGTAATAATTTTTAAGAGTAAGACATTTTGTAGTTGAAGTTTTCATAAAATTATCTATTAATAGTTCTCTTATATGGTCAAATTTTAATCAATAATATTGGATCCATTATGTTTTTTAAAGGATATATACTTAATGAATCATGTTAATGAAGGATTATATGGAAAATATGGTAATTTTTCAAATGAAAAACAAAAAATAATAATAATTGGATTGAGAACTCATTTTCTTATGAAAATCCTTCTATTTCCATTGATGATTGTGAATGTGATCATAGTTAAATTATCAATCACATAAAATAAAGTATGTATGTATTTGAACTTAGTATATTGTAATGAAGTTAATGGAATAATTTTTTTCATTAATGTAACAATATTTTACAGAAGAACTCAGGGGAATCTATTAAAGGGATAAAAGAAAATATTCTATATATGTATAAATTTTCGATCAAGATCATTATTATCTATTTGGGATGAAACAATCATCCTACAAAATTAAAATTATAATAGGAACAACTATAATATCATCAAAACATCAAATAATCTAGTGAATATACAATAGGAACAATGAAAATTGGCACAATTATAAATTCTCTTGAAACTAATATTTATATCATCAAATTTATAAAATAATGGATATATAGAATGACTATCTAATACCAACTATTGATGTAAATCATGATAACAATGGAACACTAATCCTTTACTCTATATTTTTTTATGACTTATTGGAATATAGTGTATTATATAAGGGATGATTTATAGGGTTATTAAATCAGAATATATACACATTTTTTATGGAACCTAAATTTAAATATAACTTGAACATTACTTTTGGAAAACTAATTACCCATATAATAAAATAATTTAATGTGTTATAGGATAATCTATTTGTTATCTATACGTAGTAGAAAATTTTTTTAATATGAAAATGATATTTCATAAATATTTTTAATAATGGAATATCACTTGATATTCACTATTTAGGTAACCTATATATCATATTTTCACGTAGTTATGTTGAATAGTATATTATAATGGAGTTTGTAATAACCACTTTTGGAATATTTATATAAACTGACACTATACTCTATATCTTGTATCACATTCAACTAATAACTAAAAGGTGCAGAAAAATATAAGATACATAATACTAATATGATTTAGAAACAATAAACCCCCAGTAAATAATAGGATTTTAATTAGTTATAAATTCCAAAAAACATTATTATGACCATTCAATGTATTATAATGGAATTTTTAAATTATGCAAATTTTATCTAAATGTAATATTATATTCTAAAACTAAATTTATAAATTATAATATTTTGATATGTTAAAATAAATTTTAGTTATTAATTAAACCTTAAAATGTCGAAATTTGATCAATATCAATGACTTTCCTAAAAAAGGTTTTTCATTTGAATAGTGAAAAATAAGGGGTTTGAAAAAAGTTTAAATTATATGATTTTATCATTCTATTCATAAGGAATTGAAATTTTTTAAAAATGTTAATTAAATGTATATATATAATTTTTAAAATAATTTATATTTAAAATTATTTTATACTTGTAAATGATATTTTCTTTTTTAGTTGATATGTATAATTTTCATACAATATTTAAAAAAATAATGATCTGTTAGTTAAATTTTTTATATATATATGGTACAATTAATCTATGATTTTATATTAAAAAATTTTTATTAATAGTTTTATAATCAACAAATTAATTTCATTTATTTAAATAAAATTGACAATTTTATCCAATATATAAATTTTAGGGTCAAAATCATACTTTTTATAAACACTCTTTTTATGTGTTATGTGCATTAATTATGAAAGTAAATGTCATAAATAATAAATATTTTTTTGTGTTAAAATGATTTTAATATTTATAAGTGAGTGTCAAAATATGAAATAAGCACAATTTTAATTTTTTACATTATAATTATTTAATATGGTGAATAAAATTTGTTGACGTATTAAAACTAAAAATGGTGAAAATAATTTTAATAATTGTAGAAGACTAAATTAGATATAAATTCATGCCACTATAATTTGTGATTAGTGGTGACCTCGGAAAATATCCTCCATTATATATATTACACTTATATTCACTTATGAGATGGTATCACTCATAACACTTCCTGATACACTTATCTAATAAAAATTCATTCTAAACCATTCAAATTTTTATACTCTTATAATCCTATAATAAAAAATATACATGTTTCCACATATAAGAGTATTTCTATGAAAAATATAATGTTCTCAATGTGATTATTTCGTACTCATTAGTTTTTTCATTTTAATATTATTCATTTAAACATTTTCTAGAGCCCTTAATATTTTGAAATCAGTATTGAAAATATAATAAAATGGTATTATTTTATTAATGAAACCACTTTTCAATATTTTTCATCAACTAATAGGAAAAAACAACATCTATGATGTGTGTGTGCATAATACTACTTCATGTGGAAAATTTATTCATCATCAATTTTTTAGGAAAGTGAGAAGGATGTGTTTGATGAATAAATATGTATACTAATTATTGATTATTAATTGTAAATAATAATCTAACATTTGGATTCATTCAATATGACTCATTGAGGAATAGTTTTTTTAATTATGTGTGTGTACAGGATAATGAATACATGATTGATAGATATCATTTTTATCACCACCACATAAGGATGTATCTATAAATTAATTTTTCTAAGATAAATTATATTTTTTTATGTGTTTAATATTTGATAATTGTTTATTTTAAAATATTTAAAATAATTTTCAAACTCATTAAATCATTATAAAATTTTCATGCTGGGGACTTATTTTAATCTTACATGAATGATTTTAAGATTATTATAGAATGAATTATTAATTAATTATATATAATTGTAATATAACATAATTATAATTTAAATAATTATTTATATTTTTTTGAAATATTTTATTTATTTTTTAATAGACCACAATTCAATAGTTAAACATGCTGAAATGAGATCATCGCAATTTCATATCTAAGGAACCATGTTAGTTTCTTCCACAAAATTAAATGGTAATTGAGGAAACCATGAATCAAATATTAGTACACATTGAATAATATAATAATTAGTTGTTCTTATCCAGTATGTTAGAATCAAATCTATCATCACGAAACAAATTCATAACAAACAATCATGAAAATCATTACAACCCTAATGAAAATAAACTATATCTATGTAACAGAATTTTGAAAACTATTTATATATAATGTGTATAAAATATAAAAAATTTTAATAAGTATATGAAATTATTAGTTATCATTCTTATTTTATATGAATAGGAAGTTAGGTAACATTCAATAATGAAGGATTTATGGTAATATATTCTTCCTCTCGATTTTAGTTTCATGTTACATATTTCAGAATATGCACCATACTATCTCTGATATGGTGTAATTTCCACATAATGGATATCATTGACCATATTCATGAAATTACTAGTGTATGAATATTGATATAATTATATGTAATTAAATTAATATCAATCCAACGGATATCACAATTTTTTGGTTATTTCTATTTGAAATTTTATTCATTAATATATGATGTGAATTGACAACTCAACATTTCTTCTAGTGAATATAAGTATTTTTAGGTGTTGATTTTATCAAAAACATTCATTCAATTTCATGGATTTAAAAATCTATCTTGAAATCCCTTTTATAGTGATTCCAATTATTATTTTACAAAAGGAATAGAAAATTATGAACATTCAAATATTATTTCTATTATTTATAATTAGTTTTCTTGATCTTCATTATTATATTATTTTATTATTTCTCCATAATTTTTAATAGTGAAATTTCACATTTTCTCTCTAAAATATTAATCATTATTATAAAATATTCATTGCTAATAATTTATTCCCTATTCAAAAATGATCTTATTCAAAATAATTCCCATCCTTAAATAGAAATTACACAAACATCATTTGTATGTTATAATGTGGATTTTTATTTTTTTACTATTGAGTATTTTTTATGAAAATAAATATTTTTTATCTTTTTATGGTAATTAATTCATATTTAAACTTTATTATTTATTTTAAAATGGAAATTTATTTCTTGGGTTTTATTGAATAAAAATTAAATTTTATTTATAAATTATAAATGAATGTTCCTGAAATAGTTTTTCTGTTATAAAAAATTCCTAAAGAGATGTTTTTAGTTGGTTTTTGAATGATTTTTTAGTTATCTTATCAATAGACTGTTATTCATTTTAAGGAAAATTTTTTATGGGTCATTTTATCCTTTAATAAGATGGGTATTGCCTTTTATTATACAATTTTTATACAAGTATCTTAAAATGTAATTTTTCATCTATATCAACATCCTTATTGAGCCGAAAGATAAATTTGGGTTATTAATAAGAAATAATCAAAATTGTATCCCTAGATGTCATATAGAATTTACTGGGAATGATTTTCATGAAACCTACATTATTTTCATTTGATTATTAGATAATTTCTCATGCTTTAATGTTTAATATAATAATGAAACACATATGTTTTTTTATGATTAATATGATTTTAAATGTCTACTTTTCCATCAAATTCATTGGTTAAGGATTTGAATATCATGAGAAAACAATTATAATTGATTATATATGTCACGACCCGCCCTCGGGGTCCGTGCCGTGACTACCCCAAGCCCGCCTTCCATAGGCCAGGGGCTGGCGACTAGCACCAAGGCGTAAATCCCGGTAAAAAGGGAAGGCATTGCCTTTGAAAAGTAAACACACACCACAGAGTAAACAAGCGGAAGTAAACACTAAACAAGCAGAGTACAACTGAAAGTGCGGAAAAGTAAATGGGCCAGAATACAAACCCAAACTGAAAGTAAAGTACAACTCGAAAAGGGAAAAACAGCAACTGTAAAGTAAAAGCCGCTACTCCGAGCTGTCCACCGGAAATCCCACCTGAAGGGTGGGTACAGATAGCTCCTCTGCTCCACGGGTCCCGCCGTCCGCTCCGAGCACGTCCCGCCCAGTGGTCCACCTCCGGGTATCGTCCCGCTCTGCAAGCCTCAGCTAAGGTCAACGCTGTCCGTCGTCTGCAACCAACACAACGAAGTGCGGGCAAAGCCCGTGCAGGGGTGGTTATAAGCTACTCAGTAGGGACCCCGAGACCCCTGAAGGTCTCTCAAATCCACAAAGGATAAACCACGAAGAAAAGTACAATCACGAAGTAACAACCGACACTGCTTAGGTATATGCCCATACATATACCTAAGTCATCAATTCAAATACGCTCCAACCTCCGAGCCCAAGTACAACTCAGTCCACGCAGGAAAGTATACGTATTCCACATAGGAAAGCAAAATATAATCCACACAGGATTGCACAACACAATCCACACAGGAAAACAACAGGATTCAGCTCACACAGGTATACTTCTTCAGAGGACGATAAGATGATCACTGATCCATCTAAGTCGTCAGACCCACGAAGGATCGATAGGTAACTAACCCCCGCAGAAGACCCACACAGGATCGGGCTCACACAGAACCTGTAGGCGCTGGCTCACACAGAACTGCTGAGCGCAAGGACCCACACAGGATCGGGCTCACACAGAACCTGTAGCACTGATCCACGTAGGATCGTTGAGTGCTGTAGTCGTCGTCGTCAAATCCACACAGGATCTCTGTACTGTCGTCGTCAAATCCACACAGGATCTCTGTACTGTCGTCGTCAAATCCACACAGGATCTCTGTACTGTCGTCGTCAAATCCACACAGGATCTCTGTACTGTCGTCGTCGCAGTCACAGTAGCAGAAGAACAGTCGCAGCCAGCACTAGGGTTCCCGCACACAGCAAGCTCGTACGGAGGGTCCGCTCCACGAGCCGAGAGGCTGATACATCAACTGTCACGAAGACCAGAGTTGATGTATCCAAAAGTTCCGTATCGTCAACAGGAACTCAACGCAACAGACGGCGCGTCGATCGGACGCCCGGTCTGAGAGTTATTGGCATTTTCGTCTCCGGGGCCCGGTTGGTTTTTAAGTCAAAACCAACCCGACCGAACTCCACCTGCGTCCAAACCTCGGGCGGAGTATGCCAAAAGATCCGTCTCACTAAGAGGAACACTACGCGACTGACGGCACGTCAATAGGACGTCCGTAGCTCAAGATATGAGCGTTTCCGCTCCGAAGGCCCGGTTGGTTTCGTGAACGAACCAACCCGGCCGAACTCAAAGTAAACCGAAACCTTGAGTGCGATATACCGAAACGACCGTCTCGATCCAAGGATCGCGTTGCCGCAGACGGTTCGTCATTCAGAGGTCCGAGGCTCAAGTTATGAGCCAAAAACCGAATCTGGTCCGAAACGGGGGGTCCGGGTCCGGGCCGACCCGGCCCGACCCCCCCCCCCCCCCCCTGGGCGGCGCGGCGGACGGCGGCGGCGGACGGCGGCAGCGGGCGGCGGCGCGGCGGCGCGGCGGCGGGCCGCGGTGGCGGCGGCGGCGGGCCGCGGTGGCGGCGGCGGCGGGCCGCGGCGGTTGCGGCGGCGGGCCGCGCTGGCGGCGGCGGGCCGCGGCGGCGGGTGCTGGCGCCGCACGGGGAGCCGCACGCGGGGGGCTTGATTGCCCCCGCTTTCTTCTGGCGGCGCGGCTTAGCCGCGCCGATTTAAATTAAACCGCCCCCCTCACATGAGGGGGGCCTGCTTGAGCGGATCCGAGGGGGCAGCCGGCCCCCTCCCTTTAAATTAAAACCGCCCCCCTCTTTAAGAGGGGGGTTTTGCCAGATGGCCGGGGAATTAATTCCCCGGTTCCGGCCGGCCAGCCGGCCGGCCGGTTTTCTCCAATGGGACCGGAAATTTCCGGTCCCCTTCGGCTTCCGACGCCGGCGGCCCGGCCGCCGGTCTCCTCTTCCGCCGCGGCCCGGAACCGGCCGAGGTCTCCTCGTCCAGCCGCGGCCCGGAACCGGCCGCGGTCTTCTCGTCCCGCCGCGGCCAGGAACCGGCCGCGGTCTTCTCGTCCCGCCGCGGCCCGGAACCGGCCGCGGTCTTCTCGTCCCGCCGCGGCCCGGAACCGGCCGCGGTGTTCGTCGTCCGGCGCGGTGCGACGGCACCGCGCCCCTTTCGCCGTGCCATGAATCCTTCCAACGCGGTGCGACGGCGTCGCGTTCTTGAAGACTCTCCTCGGCGTAGCGCGGCGGCGTTGCGGAAAATATAAGCATGTTCATCCGCGTGGTGCGACGGCACCACGCCACTTGCTTCCACCCGCATGAATAAAACGAGAACTAAGGAGGGGGGGTTCGGCCGTGTTCATGCGGTCCGACCCCCCTCACGTTAAATAATAACATAACTAAAGAAAAATCCAAAAGCCTCACGTTTAGTCATGCTAAAATCCATGATTCAAGAATGGAATAAAATAATCAATAAATAACATCCCCTACCTCTGGTTTGAGATTCAAAGAATCTTCTACGTTTCGCGGAAGACGGCGTCGCGGAAGTCGGGCGTCGCGGTCGTCGTTCGTCAAATCCGTTGACGAAGAATTACGTCCGATGCGACACGTTGTTGGCGGATCTTCGTTTGCCGACGAAGAAGGCCCGAGGAGGATGCGGCGTTCCCTCTTGTTGAAACCGAGGACGAAGAAGAGAGGCGTCGTTCTTCGTCGGAGTTTGAGCGTTCTTCGTCAAGATGAACGTTCTTCGTCAAGATGAAGAAGATGGAGGAGGAGCTCTCAAATGAAATCCACACAAGTTGGCTAACAAAATAAAATAAGGTCTCTCCTTATTTTATTTACCAAGCCTAGGAATTCAAAACTTCAAAATTCAAACATAACACTTAATTAATTAACATGACATGTGTAATTAATTTGATGTTAAGTTTACAAACAAATAAGAGGGAGAGAGGGGAGTTTAAGGGGGAAGTTGAGAGGTTTAGGTTCGTGTGGGTCCCACCACACTTAATCCTCTCAAAGTAGGTTAAGTGGGTGTGGGTCCCACCCCCAACTCCTTTTGAGAGGAGTTAACCTACAAAAGTGAAATAAAAAGAATCCACATTTTTTTATTCAACTTTTTATAATTCTCCCAAAAACTAACTTTCGTCCCGCAACAAACGCAACTCCCGAAAGGGTCTCTTTAAGCGAATATCGGTGCTGCGAGTTCATCGGTGCCCTCGGATTTCAATTCCGAGCACCGGATCAAAAGTTAGGAATTTTCGCTCGTTCGTTCACTGAACGTACCCGAGCCAAACTTCGGAAATTAATTCCGGGCACTCCGGGCCTCGGAATCAGGTGCCGTCTGAAACCGCGCTCTTGTAAAATTCTAAAGAAAATTAAGAAAAAATTTTCCTTGAATTTTACGGGTCTTTACAATACTCCCACCTCAGGGCTTTACGTCCCCGTAAAGCTACATCAAAAACTAGGGAAACCAAAAGAGAGTACTTAGCACGCATCTGAGCCTCCCGCTCCCATGTGCTCTCCTGGAGATTCCCGTGCCGCCATCTGTTGCGCACAAGAGGAATCGATCGCCCATGTAGGACCCGCTCCTGGATGACATGGACCTCCTCTGACGTGGCCCGGACCATCTCCGGTTCCACCAGAGCTGCAAGATTTCTCTTTTGCCGAAAAGAGAAATCTGGTCTCATCCCCTGGATGAACCACATTCTTTGCCTAAAACAGTCAATCCTAACATGGATGATACTAATCCATACTAAGGATGACGTCGTAAGGCCTCGACGCTACTACTAAGAGATTCAACCGTTACTCTCGCCTCCAGGGGTTGAGTCACACTGTCGGCATCAGTGTGTGGTAACTGGGTCTCCTCCAGTAGATGTCTCACAAGTGAGGGTCAAGTCAACAGCCAAAACTGGAACCTCTTAGTAACATTACGATAGAGGACAGGAACGAAAACATCACAAGGTATGCGTCTTTTATTATTGCAGCTCGTAATACAAGACGCTACACAAAAGCAACAAGGAACCAGAAGTACAAAGGATGTATCCACTAGTTCTGCTCCTGTCCATCGGCTCCCAGAGCTCCATGATCGAAGGCCTCGGCTGCCTGAAGCTGAGCTCTCCCCTGCGGTCGGGGTGGGCCTCCTGGTGGTGGTGGTGGTAGAGCCTCAAAGCGTCGGCCACCACCAGCTGCTCGTCCAGCTCCTCTGCCTCGTCCGCCTCCTCCCTGCGGACCGCCACGGTCGAACCTCTGCCTCTGCCTAGGTGGTTCCTCAACCGTCTGCTGCTCCTCCGCATGGCGGGTCGGGCAGTCAGGAGCCATGTGGCCTCGCCCGCCGCATGCATAGCACTGTCTTCCACTCGAAAGACTGGCTCCGCGTTGTGTGCCCTGCACTGCTGAGCCAGTGCCCTGAGGTCTGGTCTGTCTGGACCCCTGAGTCATTCGCCGACTGCCAGCTGCAGATGACTCTGCCACGTGTCGTCCTGCGGTGGGTCTTTGTGCTGGTGTAGACTCAGCAAGGAAGCTCTCGATCAGAAGGGCCCGCTCCAGTACTCCTGTCTGAGTCGGTATGCTGAGGGAGATCAGCGATGCCCTGATCTCGTGTCTCAAACCCTGCTCGAAGGTCCGGGCCCGGAAGAATGGGTCCCGTACCATGTCGGTCGAGTAGCGCGAGAGATCGGTAAATCTCGCCGAGTACTGAGCGACCGTCATGCTGCCCTGCCGCAGCTGTAGAAGCTCCTGGATACGCACCGCACGAAGGGTGGCTGGGACGAACTCCGAGCGGAAGATGCTCTCAAAGTCCGTCCAAAGAAGAGATGCCTCATCGTGAACCTGGAGCATCAAGCTCCACCATCGTCCTGCTGCTGCGTGTAGTAGGCTCGCAGCGAGGATCACCATGAGGTCTGCTGGTGTCCTCACTAGCCTAAACACTCGAACCACTGCCTCCAGCCAGTCCTCTGCTGCCTGGGGATCCGTCTCCCCGCGAAACCTGGGCGGTCGCTGGCGCTGAAACTCATGCAGTGCGCTGAGGCGACGTGCATCGTCAGCGGCTGCTGCTGGAAGCATCGGGGGATCGGCGGTTAAAGCTACTGCCGGTGCCACTGCTGACAAAGGGCCCTGCACCGAAGCCTCGTCGCTCGGTGGGCTGTCGTCTCGCTCGACTCTCGGAACCCTAGCTGGCTGCCGTCGTGGGGCCATCCTGAAAAGGAAACAGGTGCGCCACGGTTAGAACAGTATACCTGGTGAGCTGGCACAAGTAATCACAAGGAAAACTTGAGACTTTCATAAAGCAGATCAGTATACCCAGTGAGCTGACACAAGTAATCACAAAGAAAACTTGAAACACACACGCAATCAATGTTTTCGTGCATTAAGTCGGAAATCAGAAGTCAGGGTCCTGGTGTACGGATACGTCGGCCGCCGCACCAACACTGGACTCCCTGGACTGATAACCACACTCAATACGCTAAACATTATTGATTCACATAGAAAAGATCAGAGTTCGCGGTAGAACCGAACTCCTCTGATACCAATTTGTCACGACCCGCCCTCGGGGTCCGTGCCGTGACTACCCCAAGCCCGCCTTCCATAGGCCAGGGGCTGGCGACTAGCACCAAGGCGTAAATCCCGGTAAAAAGGGAAGGCATTGCCTTTGAAAAGTAAACACACACCACAGAGTAAACAAGCGGAAGTAAACACTAAACAAGCAGAGTACAACTGAAAGTGCGGAAAAGTAAATGGGCCAGAATACAAACCCAAACTGAAAGTAAAGTACAACTCGAAAAGGGAAAAACAGCAACTGTAAAGTAAAAGCCGCTACTCCGAGCTGTCCACCAGAAATCCCACCTGAAGGGTGGGTACAGATAGCTCCTCTGCTCCACGGGTCCCGCCGTCCGCTCCGAGCACGTCCCGCCCAGTGGTCCACCTCCGGGTACCGTCCCGCTCTGCAAGCCTCAGCTAAGGTCAACGCTGTCCGTCGTCTGCAACCAACACAACGAAGTGCGGGCAAAGCCCGTGCAGGGGTGAGTATAAGCTACACAGTAGGGACCCCGAGACCCCTGAAGGTCTCTCAAATCCACAAAGGATAAACCACGAAGAAAAGTACAATCACGAAGTAACAACCGACACTGCTTAGGTATATGCCCATACATATACCTAAGTCATCAATTCAAATACGCTCCAACCTCCGAGCCCAAGTACAACTCAGTCCACGCAGGAAAGTATACGTATTCCACATAGGAAAGCAAAATATAATCCACACAGGATTGCACAACACAATCCACACAGGAAAACAACAGGATTCAGCTCACACAGGTATACTTCTTCAGAGGACGATAAGATGATCACTGATCCATCTAAGTCGTCAGACCCACGAAGGATCGATAGGTAACTAACCCCCACAGAAGACCCACACAGGATCGGGCTCACACAGAACCTGTAGGCGCTGGCTCACACAGAACCGCTGAGCGCAAGGACCCACACAGGATCGGGCTCACACAGAACCTGTAGCACTGATCCACGTAGGATCGCTGAGTGCTGTAGTCGTCGTCGTCAAATCCACACAGGATCTCTGTACTGTCGTCGTCAAATCCACACAGGATCTCTGTACTGTCGTCGTCAAATCCACACAGGATCTCTGTACTGTCGTCGTCAAATCCACACAGGATCTCTGTACTGTCGTCGTCGCAGTCACAGTAGCAGAAGAACAGTCGCAGCCAGCACTAGGGTTCCCGCACACAGCAAGCTCGTACGGAGGGTCCGCTCCACGAGCCGAGAGGCTGATACATCAACTGTCACGAAGACCAGAGTTGATGTATCCAAAAGTTCCGTATCGTCAACAGGAACTCAACACAACAGACGGCGCGTCGATCGGACGCCCGGTCTGAGAGTTATTGGCATTTTCGTCTCCGGGGCCCGGTTGGTTTTTAAGGCAAAACCAACCCGACCGAACTCCACCTGCGTCCAAACCTCGGGCGGAGTATGCCAAAAGATCCGTCTCACTAAGAGGAACACTACGCGACTGACGGCACGTCAATAGGACGTCCGTAGCTCAAGATATGAGCGTTTCCGCTCCGAAGGCCCGGTTGGTTTCGTGAACGAACCAACCCGGACGAACTCAAAGTAAACCGAAACCTTGAGTGCGATATAACGAAACGACCGTCTCGATCCAAGGATCGCGTTGCCGCAGACGGTTCGTCATTCGGAGGTCCGAGGCTCAAGTTATGAGCCAAAAACCGAATCTGGTCCGAAACGGGGGGTCCGGGTCCGGGCCGACCCGGCCCGACCCCCCCCCCCCCCCTGGGCGGCGCGGCGGCCGGCGGCGGCGGACGGCGGCGGCGGACGGCGGCGGCGGGCGGCGGCGCGGCGGCGCGGCGGCGGGCCGCGGTGGCGGCGGCGGCGGGCCGCGGTGGCGGCGGCGGCGGGCCGCGGCGGTTGCGGCGGCGGGCCGCGCTGGCGGCGGCGGGCCGCGGCGGCTGGTGCTGGCGCCGCACGGGGAGCCGCACGCGGGGGGCTTGATTGCCCCCGCTTTCTTCTGGCGGCGCGGCTTAGCCGCGCCGATTTAAATTAAACCGCCCCCCTAACATGAGGGGGGCCTGCTTGAGCGGATCCGAGGGGGCAGCCGGCCCCCTCCCTTTAAATTAAAACCGCCCCCCTCTTTAAGAGGGGGGTTTTGCCAGATGGCCGGGGAATTAATTCCCCGGTTCCGGCCGGCCAGCCGGCCGGCCGGTTTTCTCCAACGGGACCGGAAATTTCTGGTCCCCTTCGGCTTCCGACGCCGGCGGCCCGGCCGCCGGTCTCCTCTTCCGCCGCGGCCCGGAACCGGCCGAGGTCTCCTCGTCCCGCCGCGGCCCGGAACCGGCCGCGGTCTTCTCGTCCCGCCGCGGCCCGGAACCGGCCGCGGTCTTCTCGTCCCGCCGCGGCCCGGAACCGGCCGCGGTGTTCGTCGTCCGGCGCGGTGCGACGGCACCGCGCCCCTTTCGCCGTGCCATGAATCCTTCCAACGCGGTGCGACGGCGTCGCGTTCTTGAAGACTCTCCTCGGCGTAGCGCGGCGGCGTTGCGGAAAATTTAAGCATGTTCATCCGCGTGGTGCGACGGCACCACGCCACTTGCTTCCACCCGCATGAATAAAACGAGAACTAAGGAGGGGGGGTTCGGCCGTGTTCATGCGGTCCGACCCCCCTCACGTTAAATAATAACATAACTAAAGAAAAATCCAAAAGCCTCACGTTTAGTCATGCTAAAATCCATGATTCAAGAATGGAATAAAATAATCAATAAATAACATCCCCTACCTCTGGTTTGAGATTCAAAGAATCTTCTACGTTTCGCGGAAGACGGCGTCGCGGAAGTCGGGCGTCGCGGTCGTCGTTCGTCAAATCCGTTGACGAAGAGTTACGTCCGATGCGACACGTTGTTGGCGGATCTTCGTTTGCCGACGAAGAAGGCCCGAGGAGGATGCGGCGTTCCCTCTTGTTGACACCGAGGACGAAGAAGAGAGGCGTCGTTCTTCATCGGAGTTTGAGCGTTCTTCGTCAAGATGAACGTTCTTCGTCAAGATGAAGAAGATGGAGGAGGAGCTCTCAAATGAAATCCACACAAGTTGGCTAACAAAATAAAATAAGGTCTCTCCTTATTTTATTTACCAAGCCTAGGAATTCAAAACTTCAAAATTCAAACATAACACTTAATTAATTAACATGACATGTGTAATTAATTTGATGTTAAGTTTACAAACAAATAAGAGGGAGAGAGGGGAGTTTAAGGGGGAAGTTGAGAGGTTTAGGTTCGTGTGGGTCCCACCACACTTAATCCTCTCAAAGTAGGTTAAGTGGGTGTGGGTCCCACCCCCAACTCCTTTTGAGAGGAGTTAACCTACAAAAGTGAAATAAAAAGAATCCACATTTTTTTATTCAACTTTTTATAATTCTCCCAAAAACTAACTTTCGTCCCGCAACAAACGCAACTCCCGAAAGGGTCTCTTTAAGCGAATATCGGCGCTGCGAGTTCATCGGTGCCCTCGGATTTCAATTCCGAGCACCGGATCAAAAGTTAGGAATTCTTGTTCGTTCGTTCACTGAACGTACCCGAGCCAAACTTCGGAAATTAATTCCGGGCACTCCGGGCCTCGGAATCAGGTGCCGTCTGAAACCGCGCTCTTGTAAAATTCTAAAGAAAATTAAGAAAAAATTTTCCTTGAATTTTACGGGTCTTTACAGTATAGGACTTCTCCAATATGGGATTTTGGTAGTGATACCAAATTTATTATGTTTATAGTAATAATGTAGTTATTTTTTCTATAAAATGGTAATGAAGAAGTTATTTCAACTCTACTATCTGTGCGAAGAGGTGATTATTTCTCCACTATGTTGTTAAAATCTGGAATTGTTCATTTTCTAATATGTTATGTGAATGAGGTAGTGATTTATTCCGTACATTATGTATGGGAATAATTTAGTGATTCTTACTATACTATGAGAATCTAGTAGACATTATTTCTCTACCTCTTTATGGGAAATTTGTAATCATTCATGCTGGAAAATTTTATGATTTCTATGAAATTTCTACTATAGTTTTTTACTATAATGATTCATTTCTCTATCATTATATATATTTACAAATATTATTCTACTCAATCAATCATTTTAATTATCTCACTGTTCAATGCTATTATTTCAATGTATAAATTTTCTCTTTTGAGAATACATGTATTTATATAATGGATTACTAAAAACTCGTATTGTCCCTTCATATTTTTAAAAATATATTACCCTAATTGTGATTTTTCCCCCAGGATTATAATATATATCATTATTATATATTTATAATTTTTAAATTACTAAGAATATGATCTTACCTATTCATATGTTTGAAATCCCCATGATATAATGGTTACTATAACTTATGGTATTTGTATAAAGAATTATAGTATTACAATATTATAGAGAATTATTCACAATTGATATAAGGCCCCAGCCTTAAAACCTTACTTAATCATGAGTTATTACAAGATTACACATTGAGGATCTTTTCAGGTTTATAGTTTTAGAGAATTAGATCATGAAACTTGCATTACATTCCATATTTAGACAAAGTGGTTACATGAAAGACAGTATTCATTCTTCCCATCAACGGAAACATATTTAAAATAAAACATGGATTCTTTCTTGACACATCCTTGACACTGTCATCACATCAAAATGAGTTGATGAGAGATAAAAAGTGCATCTCATCACTTGGACATAAAATTTACATCAATAAGGATATATGAGAACATATCCCAACATAAAAATATGCAAATTAAAAGACCCAACATAAAAAAGTCTTTTAAAAAGAGGAGGGTGAAAGGTTCCCTTACCGACTTGGGTATCTTTCAAAACATACACCCCATGAAAGATGGACAATAGATCATTGATGTAAATACTCATAAACGAATGTATATTAAACAAAGAGTAGAATAATGGGAAGTACATACACCACTAAATGGAATTTGTGGCGAATGTAGCATAAATCTCACGGGAATAAAAGTGAGATGAAAAATCCCTTACGAAAACTCGGCAGCCTAACGACGCCACATAAAACTTCCGAATATGGATTGATGATATCAAATAGAGTATCCCATCATATTACAATAGAATTTACAGCAAGTGTAACATAAAAGAAAATCCCCCAACATTGCAAGGAGGAGTTTAAAAGAAGTGCCATAAAGGAGAGTACTTAAAAAGAAAGAGAGAGGTTAGATCTCTTACGAAAGCTCGGCAGCCTAACGGCGCCACTCAAAACTTCCAAAATGGATTGATGAGAGAGAATAGGGTCTCTCATCACATGAACATAAAAATTACAGTAAATTTAATATAAAATAACATCCCAATCATAAGAAAGATGATCTTAAAATAAATGACATAAAAGAGTGTACTTAAAAAGAAAGAGAGTTGTAGGATCCCTTACCTCGGGTCCGACTTTGACTCGATCGTTCATTAATCTCCTGAATAATAAACTTGAGTTAATTTCTACTTCCTTAAGAACATTTTTTAAGTTAATTATTCCTTTTATATCACTTATTTCCATGTTATAAACAATATGTAATCATTAAGTTAATAATGATTGTTTTGTCGATATTTGGTTCTTAAGTCGAAAGTGGACTTCTTACAATTACATGTTGTTCGTGTGGCCAAATGTTTATTATATCCAGTATTGTATTCATGATTTATATATAATATATGTCATATATATCCAGTACATTCATGCATTTATAACATTACATAATCATTTAGAGGTATGAAATGAAATGCACCGTTCATGGAGACGGTAAGCCGTACGTACGAATGAACGCTACTTTCATTTCTATTTCGTATTTTATATAATGGAATAATAATGATATAAATGTATATTCTAATTCCAGTATAATATCATATATAATATCATAGTTCCATATTTTATACGTCCCACATATGGTATTTAACGAATCAAATCACTTTGAGGGGGCGGTAGTCCGCACTTCCTTAAATGAAGATATCGCGTATACCCATAATGGAAGCCATAAATGAATGCCCAAAATGAAAAAAACAGAAGCTTAAGGAAAACATAAACATATTATATATCATATATAAAAATAGTGACATCATAATGGCCACCTTTGAAGGTGTTAAATGAGTATTGAACAATCATTGTTTCGGGAGGCAGAATTTCACCATCCACGGAAACCATATGTTCTTTAACCTTTTGATGTAGTTGTGTGAGAGTGTAGCTCGAATAAATCTTATTACAACATCCTGGTATATTGAAGATACTGGTGTTGTTACAAAAGAAGTAAATAAAAAGAGTTTAGGGGGTTGGAGAAGAATAATAAAACAAATGAACATGAGAGAATGAATTACCTTTAAAAGTGTAACTCCTATTGATTTGAGCCTAAAGGCTTCCTTTGAAAGGATTTTGCCCAAAGGGAATCCTCTAGGATTAGGAGAGGGATGTGGAGAGAGTAAATGGGCAGGGTTTGGCCGAGCCAAAGGCTTGAGGAGTGTGTGAAATGAGGTAGAGGTGGGGGCCTTTTATAAGAGGAGAGGAGGGGCACTTTTGGAAAGTAAGAAATATTACTTTATTTGAAAATGTGTTTCGGTTTCAAAAGGTCCCAAATTGATATATTTCGTGGATAAGGTTATAATTATTCTAACACCACTCATCCAATTGGTTTTTGACATGTGTAGTTCAAATATGTTACATTATCTTTCCATTTTATTTAAATCGTCAAATAATGATGTCATCACTGCATCATTATTATGTCATAAATAATGTAATTTATTTAATGTCTAAAAATTATAAAAAAATACTATGTTGTAGGAAATATTTTTATCTTTCCAATGACTATTTATAATCAAAATGTTGACCTGTGTACCCCTACCTAAGAATTGTTTTAGTAAAACAACTCATGTTTGTGTCAATTTAATTTTAACATTAAATAAAAAGTTATTTATGTCATTTCCCAACCAAAGTGTCTCCATGGGGTCCCCAAGTTGGCCCATGGCTTGTCTTGGTCGGCCATGACTCATCCAATATGTGTAGGACAAGTGTCATGGTGTTTTCACATTCTTATAATATCATTTTTACCTTAAATTACACTAATTACCTCTAATCGCGATTAAGAACTTAATAAGTTACTATTCACCAAAAAAAATTTATAATCTCATTGAACCACATTTTACTTCTTAATGAAAACCATGTATGTCGGATTTTTGAAATTAAAAACACAATGATGGAAAAATTTCATTTAAACGGAAAATCAGCTTTTATAAGTACCACTTAGTGGTTTCACTATTCATCAAAAATTGAAGTTTTTCAGAAAAATCCCAAAAATTCACCCTAAGCTATATTTGATATTCTGAATTCAAAAATGAAGTCCGTTTTATTTCTTATAAGTCACATTAATTAATTTAATAATTAATTCCCGCTTTCATGACAAATAGTGTGTTTTATGAAACAATAAGTATCAAAAGATTGACACTAGTTTAAGTCTGATTTCAAAGTGAAATTGATTCCAACGACCACTATTAGATTTAATGGTAAAAATATTTTCTAATTTCACATTAAAACCAATTCAAAATATAATCTAATCATATAAATAAATTATATTAAAAAGTGGCTTTGAATTAAAATACAACATTTTACACTATTCATTAAAAAAATGAACTTTATCGGAAAGATACCAAAAATTTACAAAAAGTAAATTTTGATGTCCTGATTCTTAATAAGAGTTTTATTTGGTCCAAAAGAATGTTTAAGAGTGAAAAAAACTATATTTAATGACAGTTCTCCATCAAAAGGTGATAAGTGAACCTTTAGTGAAAACTAGGGCATATACGCCTAAAATTGAATTCTTTCCGTATTTTAAGCCATTATCTTTTATTGTATAAATGTAAAAATATTTAAGAACATATATAATCATATTTTAGTTATTTATATCCATTCCCGCCATTACAACGGCTACATGTTAACTACCATTTAAAATAATATTATTTTATTATTAGAGTGCAACGTAAGATTCCCAAGAAACTCATTGTTGCATGTTGGGTACGCCATCGAGCATAGCGTCCCCTTTAAAGTCATATTAATATTTTATTCACAAATATGGATAAATATAAAAATTTCATATTCCTTATTTACCTGGGGTGTTACATCCTTCCACCCTTTTGGGAATTGTGTCCTCGCAATTTTAAAATTGCGCTTGGAAACATCCTTGAACGTCCCACATCGGAACAAGAGTCAGTAAAACAATGACTTTAAAATAAAGAAAGATAAGCACAGAGGTCACCCGAGTTAACCCATACTAGGATTCTATGTATGAAAATATGGACATGGAGGAGAAAACATAGGGTCATGTTCCGATGGAGAATGATAGAAAACATGTTTAGGAGAAAGTAAACAATAAGAAAATCACAAACTTGTGATGGGTTAAACGGTGTTGGGTTCCCCAGTAGGAAAAGTTAATAGACAAAATTTTTGTATTAAGTTACTTTTTATTGAGGAATTTATTCATAAGGATGCATAATCACTTATCATGTTGACTTTTAACTTTTACTAGATTCCTTAGTCAAACTCATATTTTTTCCAAAAGATGAGTATTTAGGGAGACTTTTTCGCATTAAGAGTACTATAATCAACTTCTAGAGAATCACCTAATCCCCAAAAGAGAACTATATAAATCCCATGTATTTAGGCTTTAACCAAAACGAAAACCAAAAAGGTTAGTACAAGATCAGATAATCTAGAAATGTATAACCCCTTATAAAAAGAAAATCTATTCTTAATCTCCAAAATTTGTCCAACAAAACCCAAAGTTCAACGAGGACCATCCGATATACAATTTGTCCATAAAATTCTTCAAAGTAATCCAATATAAGATTGAAACCCAAATATTTGAAGGATTTAGTCACATAGTATTCCAAGTTAAATCGTAACATTTATCTCCAAACAATATTAGTCGCTCCTAATGTCTCGCATTGAAAAGTAATTATCCTAATCACATATCCTCCAAAATCAACTTACTCTTAATTCATAAAATCATATAACTAAAAAGAATCAGTCAAACTAACCAGGGACTTCACGTAGTCCAGTGGTAGGCGATAAATACCAGTCGCACTTTGGTTGTGGGTTCGATTCCCGCAGCATTGTCCGACGCAACGGGTTGTCACACAGTCTGCGTGTTGTCCTTTTTCCAAAACTGTATAATTCTCAAATCATTACCCAAAAAGGGATAAAATCATCAAAAATAACCATAACATAATTTAACCTCAATTTTATCTCATGCCTTTCACTTCAATCATAACATATGGTAACCCATAATTACCTCAAAAGTAAGGATCATATAAACCCAAATTGTTCTTTATAACTATGTTCACAAAAGAAAGGATAACTATTACTTGAATAAAATTTGCCTATATTAAACATCATGGTTACACATAATATAAAAAGTCTTCTAATGTAACCCCATCATCAATAGAGACTTAATACTCTTAATAATTTCACCCTAACTCTTGAAGCCCTTATATGTTGACATCTTACTCATTCAACATTATTCATGATCCATTATCCATTCCTTTCCAACTTATTCCGAAATACCTCTTTCCTACAAACAAAATCATGAATCATATCCTAAGATTCCAAAATAAGAAAACAATAGTCATGAAATAGTACATACCTTTGATTGGTCATTGTCGGTTTCTTCATCCTCAATTGGAATGGCATTAGGTATTGGTAAACGAATATTGGTACGCTCTTGGTGACCCCATTCAGGAAAATTTTTCATAGGACATGTGTTTGCATAATGACCATGTACACCACATTTAAAACATTCAATTGATCCCTCAGAAAGATCTTCTTTCCATTTCCTCGAGTCAACTGGATGCTTCCTTTTTCCATGGTAGGTTCTTGCTTTATGACCTTCATTTCCACATCTATAGCATATTTCGGTCCCTTTGAAACATTTTCCTAGGTGTTTCATTCCACATCTTTGACACATATGTTTTTGAACACACTTACCTTTATGATTATTACCTGTACTTCCGTAAGGATTTGTTTCTTGCATATATGATGACTTAGAGAAATATCCAAGGTTTAGGTGGTCAATCATGACTCCAGATAGTTGGTTGAGGATAATCAAAAGAGTTCTCATTGCATCTCCCATATCATTCAGTTTCTTGCTCAAAAAACTGTCACAGTTTCCTTCACATCCACTGTTACTTTGGTGCCTGCTAGATCCAGCCATTTACTAAAACCAAAAAGGTCAGTGTGAGTATATCAACAAAACCATCATGTACTAATGAGTAAGATAAACAATAAGATATACTTACTCATTCACTTTATCTAAAACTAAGACTCTTTCTGAAATAATAACCATTATGGTAATGTCACTTATGCTTAAAGAATACCCTAACCTCTAAAGTTATCCAAACCGACCTTTGATACCAACTATAAGGCCCCAGCCTTAAAACCTTACATAATCTTGAGTTATTACAAGATTACACATTGAGGATCTTTTCAGGTTTAGAGTTTTAGAGAATTAGATCATGAAACTTGCATTACATTCCATATTTAGACAAAGTGGTTACATGAAAGACAATATTCATTCTTCCCATCAACGAAATCATATTTAAAATAAAACATGGATTCTTTCATGAAACATTCTTGACACTGTCATCACATCAAAAGGAGTTGATGAGAGATAAAAAGTGTATCTCATCACTTGGACATAAAATTTACATCAATAAGGATATATGAGAACATATCCCAACATAAAAATATGCAAATTAAAAGACCCAACATAAAAAAGTCTTTTAAAAATAGGAGGGTGAAAGGTTCCCTTACCGACTTGGGTATCTTTCAAAACATACACCCCATGAAAGAAGGAAAATAGATCATTTATGTAAATACTCATAAACGAAATTATATTACACAAAGAGTAGAATAATGGGCAGTACATACACCACTCAATGGAATTTGTGGAGAATGTAGCATAAATCTCACGGGAATAAAAGTGAGATGAAAAATCCCTTACGAAAACTCGGCAGCCTAACGGCGCCACATAAAACTTCTGAATATGGATTGATGAGATCAAATAGAGTATCCCATCATATTACAATAGAATTTACAGCAAGTGGAATATAAAAGAAAATCCCCCAACATTTCAAGGAGGAGTTTAAAAGAAGTGACATAAAGGAGAGTACTTAAAAAGAAAGAGAGAGGTTAGATCTCTTACGAAAGTTCGGCAGCCTAACGGCGCCACTCAAAACTTCCAAAATGGATTGATGAGAGAGAATAGGGTCTCTCATCTCATGAACATAAAAATTACAGTAAATGTAATATAAAAGAAAATCCCAATCATAAGAAAGATGAGCTTAAAATAAATGACATAAAAGAGTGTACTTAAAAAGAAAGAGAGTTGTAGGATCCCTTACCTCGGGTCCGACTTTGACTCGATCATTCATTAATCTCCTGAATAATAAACTTGAGTTAATTTCTACTTCCTTAAGATCATTTTTCACGTTCATTATTCCTTTTATATCACTTATTAACATGTTATAAACAATATGTAATCATTAAGTTAATAATGATTGTTTTGTCGATATTTGGTTCTTAAGTCGAAAGTGGACTTCTTACAATTACATGTTGTTCGTGTGGCCAAATGTTTATTATATCCAGTATTGTATTCATGATTTAGATATAATATATGTCATATATATCCAGTACATTCATGCATTTATAACATTACATAATCATTTAGAGGTAAGAAATGAAATGCACCGTTCATGGAGATGGTAAGCCGTACGTACGCATGAACGCTACTTTCATTTCTATTTCGTATTTTATAGAATGGAATAATAATGATATAAATGTATATTATAATTCCAGTATAATATCATATATAATATCATAGTTATATCGTTTATACGTCCCACATATGGTATTTAACGAATCAAATCTCTTTGAGGGGTCGGTAGTCCGCACTTCCTTAAATGAAGATATCGCGTATACCCATAATGGAAGCCATAAAGGTATGCCCAAAATGAAAAAAACATAAGCTTAAGGAAAACATAAAAATATTATATATCATATATAAAAATAGTGACATCATAATGGCCACCTTTGAAGGTGTTAAATGAGTATTGAACAATCATCGTTTCGGGAGGCAGAATTTCACCATCCACGGAAACCGTATGTTCTTTAACCATTTTATGTAGTTGTGTGAGAGTGTAGCTCGAATAAATCTTATTACAACATCCTAGTATATTGAAGATAATTTTTTTGTTACAAAAGAAGTAAATAAAAAGAGTTTAGGGGGTTGTAGAAGCATAATAAAACAAATGAACATGAGAGAATGAATTACCTTTAAAAGTGTAACTCCTTTTGATTTGAGCCTAAAGGCTTCCTTTGATAGGATTCTGCCCAAAAGGGAATCCTCTAGGATGAGGAGAGGGATGTGGAGAGAGTAAATGGGCAGGGGTTGGCCTAGCCAAAGGCTTGAGGAGTGTGTGAAATGAGGTAGAGGTGGGGGCCTTTTATAAGAGGAGGGGAGGGGCACTTTTGGAATGTAAGAAATATTACTTTATTTGAAAATGTGTTTCTGTTTTAAAAGGTCCCACATTGAAATATTTCGTGGATAAGGTGATAAGGCTTCTAAATACACTCATCCAATTGGTTTTGGACATGTGTAGTTCATAGATTTTACATTATCCTTCCATTTTATTTAAATCGTCAAATAATGATGTCATCGCTGCATCATTATTATGTCATAAATAATTTAATTTATTTAATGTCTAAAAATTATAAAAAAAATACTATGATGTAGGAAATCTTTTTATATTTCCAATGACTATTTATAATCAAAATTGGGACCTTTGTAACCCTACCTAAGAATTGTTTTAGTAAAACAACTCATATTTGTGTCAATTTAATTTTAACATTAAATAAAAAGTTATTTATGTCATTTCCAAACCAAAGTGTCTCCATGGGGTCCCCAAGTTGGCCCATGGCTTGTCTTGGTCGGCCATGACTCACCCAATTGGTGTAGGACAAGTTTCATGGTGTTTTCACATTCATATAATATCATTTTTACCTTAAATTACACTAATTACCTCTAATCGCGATTAAGAACTTAATAAGTTACTATTCACCAAAAAAATTTATAATCTCATTGAACCACATTTTACTTCTTAATGACAACCTTGTATGTCGGATTTTTGAAATTCAAAAAACAATGATGGCAAAATTTCATTTAAACGGAAAATCAGCTTTTATAATTACCACTTAGTGGTTTCACTATTCATCAAAATTGAAGTTTTTCAGAAAAATCCCAAAAATTCACCCTAAGCTATATTTGATATTCTGAATTCAAAAATGAAGTTAGTTTTAAAACATATAAGTCACATTAATTAATTTAATAATTAATTCCCATTGTCATGACAAATAACGTTTTTTTATGAAACAATAAGTATCAAAAGATTGACAGTAGTTTAAGTCTGATTTCAAAGTGAAATTGATTCCAACGACCACTATTGGATTTAATGGTAAAAATATTTTCTAATTTCACTTTAAAACAAATTCAAAATATAATCTAATCATATATATAAATTATATAAAAAAGTGGTTTTGAATTAAAATACAACATTTTACACTATTCATTAAAAAAATGAACTTTATCAGAAAGATACCAAAAATTTACACAAAGTAAATTTTGATGTCCCGATTCTTAATAATAGTTTTATTTGGTCCAAAATAATGTTTAAGAGTGAACAAAACCATATTTAATGATTGTTCTCCATCAAAAGGTGATAAGTGAACCTTTAGTGAAAACTAGGGCATAGACGCCTAAAATTGAATTCTTTCCGTATTTTAAGCCTTTATCTTTCATTGTATAAATGTAAAAATATTTAAGAACATATATAATCATATTTTAGTTATTTCAATCCATTCCCGCCATTACAACGACTACATGTTAACTACCATTTAAAATAATATTATTTTATTATTAGAGTGCAACATAAGATTCCCAAGAAACTCGTTGTTGCGTGTTGGGTACGCCATCGAGCATAGCGTCCCCTTTAAAGTCATATTAATATTTTATTCACAAATATGGATAAATATGAAAATGTCATATTCCTTATTTACCTGGGGTGTTACAATTATTGTTAAATTAATTTCTTCTATAGGTACTATTAAAACACAAAAATCATTATTTTTCAAGATTATTTTAATATTGTGTGATATAATTTTAAAATTAAGGAAATTATGTAAAATAATAATATCTCTATGTCATATTGTATCAAGATGGATGATAATGAATTTATTTTTAGTTCTGAATTTAGGAGTGATGGTCTAAGTAAACTCAATTGGTATGAAATCAATTTTATTAATATTAGGGGATGTTTATTTATTTTCAGTCATTTATATTATAAAACATTAGTGAAATCCCAAGATAATACTCTAAGTGAAATTATTTGAAGAGTGTACTAATTTTAATTTTTGGTAACATTGGGATTGAGTGGATGTCCTGGTAATTAAATCCCGACATGGATACATGAATGTAAATGTTGTTGTGTTATATATTTTCGAACTAGATATCAAGATATAAATTTATAGTCATGTCTAAACTCAATCCTATGTCTTGTTCACGCTGATTGGGCCTCAATGTAAAAATCTAGCCAGACACTCCTAATGGATATTATTTTATTAATAACATTCTCCATATAATATTTATGATGAATTTAGTTTTTTATTGGAATAAGTTAATTAATGTCAAAAAAAACAACTTAAATAAACCCAATTGAATCGATAGTGAATTTGGATGAGATGAATGATAATGTATTCATTTCATGGAGTGTAATATTTTCTTGGCATATTTTTCATGTAATTTAAAAAAATATAATGTATGGTGTTAAATTTTAATTATTCTTTTTAAATAAGTTTGGTTGTATTTTGGTATTTTTCTTCATATAATCAATTAGAAAAAGGGTTCATTTGACATTTTGAAGATTTTTCCATTGAGGAAGAAAATAGCATCATAATTGGAGTGAGAGTTATTATGGTATTTCCAAACTAGTTTTCATGAATTATTATTTAAAATATTAATATTATATAATTATCAATTACATTATATTAGAGAATGACGGAGGAATGAATATTAAATATCATTCATGTTAAAAATTTCAAAAAATTATCCAATTTAATTTCTAAAATGAGGAGTAAACTGTTCACAGTGTGTAATGAATGATCATCATTCTAAATATTATTCAGAAAAGATAAAGATATCATCTTATAAAATGAAAGGTAATAAAACTTCAAACATCAAAATGAAACACAAATCAATTTGTGATGTTTATGGTGTTTAGGAATTAAAAATATCTATGGTCCAATATAAGGTGTAATGGTATTATAGGTATAAAAACTTTCTGAACCAATAAAATTATCGAAATACTATTAATTCTCAACATCATAAGTGGATATTAATAAATATAAATCACAAATACACTACTCTATATATGTATATATATTATTATACTATGGTCAATTGTATATAGGTAGTTTCATAGGGGTATTAATTCACCATCATGATAATTTGATTAACGAATATAAATTCCTATTATATTTTATCTGATGTTCATTATTATGATAACATGATATTAAAAAAATTATACATTATTTGTAAGACAATATTTTGATATAATAAATGAATTCATTCTATCAACATGGAGAAATAAATATTTGGAGTAATAAAGTAATATTTAACATCAACCTAAATTATTATATAAATGAAAGGATGAAAATTAACAACATTGAGAATTAACATATATTTTTTGGCACTTTATAGAAAATAATGATTAAAAATTGCCTCAAATGTTTAGATAATAATGAAATGATAGGTATAGCCATATTCTATAAAAAAAATATATTTTCAATGTTTGAATGTTTGATATCTATATATAAATTATATCATTAAATATGTATAAATTATATATAAACATGAATATTTTTATTAATATATGATAAATTAAAATTATGATGATGCAATTTATTTATGTGGGATTTGAAACACTACGAAATATGATATTATATTTTTCTCAAATTTGATACTATTTTTGATATATTGTTTCACAATCACTACCAAACAAAAATTATCTTTGATACATAAGACAAATATTATAAATTAAATATAATAATAATAAAATTTCAAGTAAATTATAATATTATAATAATAGATAAATTCATTAAAAATATGAATTAGAATAAAAAATGTCTTAAAAGATCATTTTTAAATAAAAGTATATTTTCTCTATATATTAATTCATTTAATAAATTATAAAAATTTTAATTTCAATTTGGAAAATATAGTTTCATATATGAATTCATAATATCCAAATTATTGTACGACGTATTTTGTATGTTTTTATAAAATAATTATTTATTATGTGAATACTAAAAATGTATATTTTTACTAATATTAATGATTTTATGAAATTATAACATTATAATAAAGAAACTTAAATTGGTAAAAAAATTATTAATATAGAATTTATCAATGGGTAATATTATTTATTTGAAATATTATTGTTATCATTAAAAATATATTTTCTATTTTTAGAATATTATTTACATTTTATTTCAATTTAAAAAATGTTTTCAATTTTAATAAATTAAATTTTGTTTGGATAAACATTGCTTCAGGTTTATTTTTGAAGAAAAAATAATTTTTATAATAAAGAAAAATATCATGAAAATTTATAAGATTAATAATTTATACCTATACATAAAATTTATGAATATAAATAAAGTTTTTCTAAAACCCATTTTTATACATCATCTCTCCTAATTAGAATTTTTTTTAAAAAAATGAAGAATTATCATTTTATAAAATTATTTTAATAATTAATATGATAAATTTGAAACTATTCAATATGTAATATTAAAATTTTTATCATTAAAAGTAATTATTTAGGTCGAAAACATTAATCATAGTCGTTAATGTAAAAAAGGGGTAATAATAGTATACTATGCATAAAATACCTAAACATTGGAAAAATGCATCCTAGTGTGTATATTTTAAGTGAATTTAACAAATCATCAAATAAATTATTTTAGAATTTTATAGCATATAACGATTCAATTCTTACATATAATTATTGAAATGTAATGTGTATTATTAAAATTACCCTTCTTCTATCATATTATAGTACATCACCAAACCACATCATACAAAATATACCCCTTTTAAAATCAACCTAATGGTCTTCCATATTTAAGAAACTAGAATAATATATCATGTAATTATGACTCAATTTTTAATTATTAATACTAATTTTTCAAATTAGAAGTATTTTTTGGAGTGAAACCTAAAGTACTAAATGTGGTTATTTCTAAAGAGAAGTCATTTCTTCAAAATTTATAACTGAAAAATGTTACCATGAAACAACTATATAATTAGATAAATATTATTTACATGTTCAAATTATATTATATTAATGGATATAATATTATTAAATAATTTCAAACCACTAATAATATAGCACCCCTAGTTTCTGGGTTGTGACATCCAACTATCTTGATCAGGTATGTATTCCACGTTTCCAAATACTCTTTTTGATTAATAGTCTTTAAAAACAATTGTTTAGGGTCTAGTGCAGGTTTTAGGTTGTGTACCTGAAGTACATGATATGTACCTAAAGTATATGACGTATTCCTGATCTAAACTTTGTGAACTTTGGGATGGATTCATGTAATGAAGTGTGGTTCACGCCTTGAGTAGGAACACATTAGGTACCTGAGGCACACCTCCTGTAGTGTTTAAATATTGTTTTCTTAACACGAGGTGTTGATTTTTTCGGAAAACATATCCAACCATTACCTCATGTCATGAACAAGGGGTACACGTCATAAACTGGCCTACGCCCAGCTTAAAGCCATTTTTTGGCAGTTATTATGGGTTTATTCATTCCAGAACTCCTTTCTCTTGGCCATAGACTCTCCCTAGACAATTTCCAAAGGCACACTTTCTTCTGGATCGATCCGATCAACTTTTGATTTTATGTTGCATATGTGATACGTCTCTCTGAGTATTTGTTTTGTTAGATCTACTTATTGTCTTCTCCTGGTTCTATGATATATGCTGATTACATGAAGATATGGGTTTGGGTTTTCCAAATAAGTTGTGATTTGGATTTTTTGCTGTCAACTAATGAAATATATGGTCATTTATTTCAAAAAACATCCCGATTATTGTGAGATTTTATCGTCCTTTGTTCAGTTTCATCAAAAACTTCAAGGTAAGAGGCTTCAATTGCAAATTCTCTTGGAAGAACTAATTGGAATTCTTTTAAATTTAATTTATTGTTATAAATTGTTTTATATTGGTAGTTTTAACAGTTTTTGGAATCCTTGTGGGGTGATTTTTTCTGAAACTTGGAGAATTTGAGAATTTGAATGAGTTTTTTTGGTTCATTGTTTTAAAATATTGATTTTAAAATTTGTATTTTTTGTATTGTGGGAATATGAATTGGAGTATATTTTTTTTATTTAAAAGGGGAATGTTTTATTGAAATGAAATGTTTCACTGTAATTGGGTGAGCATTGGTTTTCAATAAAATTCCATCTTTATGGAAGTGGTTTGTTTTGGTAATGGAATTATATGGCATACATGGCATTGGTGTTATTGCATGCTTTATGGGCCTGGAATAAGGGATGTATACCATTGGATTATAAGGTGGATCACCCTAGATTGGGGGCATCTGTCATTATGAAACAAGGTAATTATATGAGAGATCACTCATGAGTATGGAACTGTCAAATGAAAAATTAATGTGTTGGTGTGGTATGAGATATGTACTGGGCATGGAAAACTAATAAATATAATTTGTTTATAATCCTAAATTACTTATTTTTTGGAATCTAAAGTTCTAAAAATTTGTTTCAAATTATTTTTTCACTTGGTTGTAATTTGGTTTTTAACATTTTTATATTTGGTTATAAACTTTATTGGTAATATATTTTATATAACATATTTTATATAATTTTATAAACATTCTATTATACTGGCATGATTAGGGATATACTTAGGGAAACCCTACCGAGTTTTATACTCACCCATGCTTTGGAAGATTGGTTCTTTTGCAAAGGCTATCTTCCAAGACATCATCAAAGGTAACATTTCACATGTTTTTAGCACTACCTCTTGAGAGTTGGTCTGTTTTCTGATTTTGGATCTCGGATATTGTGAATCATGGAATCTTGTGGTCTCATGAGAGTCTTTGGTTGTCTATCGCCTATTTACTTTGTTACTTGTTTTATCTTCTAATATTGCACACTTTTATGTGGTTTTGAGATACATGAAGATGCTGAGTTGTCTTTCTTTTTTTCATGAATCATTTAGTGAATTGTTTGGTTATTTTTTGTTGGTTATGGAATATTTCATAAAGGTTAAATCATCCCCATATTTATTTTAAACCCTTCGGAATTTATTTCCAGCCTTTGGTGTCTTGGGGATGTGTCTTAAGGACCATTAATGAATAATTTAACTATAAATCCACTAAGAATTAGAGGGAAATTACAAAAGGTATCAACTTGTTCGGTCAATTCCTAACATGTAGTCATCAATGTTCATGGTCTTAGAGTTGGAAATATTTATTATATATTCCTTTGGGTGTAATCTTAAATAGGAGTAGGATGGTTGGAACTTGAATTCTATAGCATAAATGGATATAGATACCTCTATTATGATGCCCTTCACGTTACCAGGGAGTTAGGTCAGTTAGTGTTTTGGAGACACTTCTAGAATGTTTTAAATATCATTATCATGGGTTTATCTAATGATATGACCATGAAAAGAATTTTGGAGGAATGAAATCCCAATAAAAGTATATACATAATTTCTAATAATGATATATGTTATGAGAAATCATTATTTTTGGAAAAAAATTATGAAATTATTTTTCAAATGAATGAAATTGATAAATGAAATGGTTATGGTATATTGAAAAGGGTTTAATTTTCAGAAAATGAAGTCGAATGTATTAAAAAATTCTTGAACATGGAAAAAAGTTGTTTTTTGAAAAATAATTTTGGGATAATTTATTTGATATGATTTGAAATGTTAAAACATCAGTTTTTAGAGAGTGATATTGATGCAGTTTTTTGTTAGATTAGAAAACGACGCCTTGTAGGCTTCATCGAAACCAACCTGAAGAAGCTGCGAAGAATATGGATTCACCTTAACCATGGGTGATCCAAGTGTTGGTTCAGAGTATTATACATGATTTTCAAGATTTGGATACGGGGAACCCGAAAATGCATCAAAGGAATGGGGATCATACCATCTAGTTCATGAATTAGAATCCACCTAACATCTAGGGATATGAAAAAGCGAAAAATATTGAGGTGTTGACAAATAATAGGAATCATATCATTTATTTCATCGACACACCATCAGAGCTCATGGTCATGATGGATACTAATATGCAAGAGTATCTTCCATGGTAGTGGTGGTTCTTAGTGGTGCATGGAAAATTGGATGAAAGACATACATGGGAGGATTTTGAGGAATTGTTCAGTAAACAATTCTACCCTCCCTCGTTCAATATTCATAACATGATAGACTCATTCAGTCCGAAACATGAAAATCAATATGTCATAAAATATGCAGCTAAATTCATGAATTCATTTTACATTTAAGTATAAGTAATGGAAAGTGCATCTTTGATGTAATGCATTTTGAATTTGGAAAAATCCAAGTGGTTCAATTGACGATTTCAGGGATCTTTATTACTAATTATACATAGATGGTGAAGAGAGAGAATTTGGTTGAATGTGATCTCATAGGATCTATTGTAGGTGGTATAATGATATCTATAGGTAATAGTGGGAGCTCAAACACTGGGAGCTTCACTGAAAATGAATAGTAATTTCTAGGGAGGAAGCAGAAATCAGAATTAGATGGCAGGATCTGTGAATCTTCTTCTATTGCCCAATAGAAAACCCTTTTTTATTAATGTGGTTCACTTCACCACATAAAGTGAGAGTGCATTACAAAACATAGATAATGTAATTACTTCTAGTAAATGGGTAATCTTCATTGTTATTTTCAAAGATCTCTAAAAGTCATGTGGTAGAGACACTTCTCAAGCATCGCAAGAATGGCATGCTTTGACAGGGTGATAATAAGAGAATCAGTCCCTTCAGTAGAGTAGTTCTAGGCATGGTGATTATATAAATACAGTGAATCCTCAACCAAGGTAATATTAGAAATCAGACATGGAGAACAATGAAGCGACAAAGCAATTATATGGATCTGAGAAGATAGTTTCCGATGATCAGGTGGGACCATCAACAGTGAGAGGTATGATTAATTTTAATTCTACCCTTTTTAATGATCTATATGACATTTGTGAATCGCATTATTTCAATGCATATTGTGATGTTAATTTTCGTTACTTATTTTTTGAAATGATGTCTTCTATTTAAAACTATAAATTCCTCTTAGGGAAATAGAATTTCAAGCCTTTGTGTGTATAGCATGTTCTATAACTATTGACGGAGTTGAGTTAAAATGGTACTTCTCAGTGATAGACATGTTTGTCTATGACATAAGACAAGGTATGGATTGGTTGACTACATTAAATTCTCACATAGAATGTTATGGATGGATAGTTAGATTCATGATATATTATGGCATCGAGCATCTCTCAAGAGGAGAGAGGATGGTAATAAAAGGTGACAAGAAACTTGTTGGAACCAATGGTGGGAATGATCTATTGTTAGTTTTCAGCATTTACTTTGGAATCAATGGAATAGATCGGGGAAGACGGTTTTAAGGTAGGAATATATCAATTCCTAGATTTATTTCCCATTGACTTCTCAAGGTTACCACCTCTAAGGGAAGTGTATTTTATTTTTTATTTCCTTCCATGGACTAGTCCTATTTCCCTTCCATATTTTAGGGTGGCATTGAAAAAGTTAATGGAATTGAATGTGTAGTTGGAGACTTTAGAAATCCAGGGATTCAATTTGACAAGTACATCTCTATGGGAAATTTTTTTCATGTTCTTGAAGAATGAATATGGAACTGTTTGTCTATGTTTTTATTATCGTATACTGAACTAAGTTAAGATAAAGAACACGTACCCACTTCCACACATTGATGTTTTTTTGATCAATTGTGGGGTGCTCAGTTGTTCTTTAAGATTGACATGCGATCTGGATATCAACATTGGATAGTTTGGAAGGATGATATTATAAAGATAGATTTCAGAAGAAGACATGGTCACAACAAATATGTATTCATGCCTTTCGGTCGGATGATTTCACCGTCAATCATTGTGGATTTGATGAATCATATACTTCAGCGATGTTTTGATTCTTTTATTGTCGTGTTTTTGGAATTCATCTTAGTGAATTCAATGATAATGGATGACCATCAGGAACACCTAGAAGTAATGTTTCAAATTATTGTATATCACCTTTTGTATAAAAAATTAACAAACTGTTCTCTTTAGATACTAGAGGTACACTTTATTGGACATGTCATTTCTGAGAAAGGTATTTATATTGATCAAGATATGTTAGAAGTTGTTGTCTCATTGCAACCACCATAACATTTTTCTAAGATAAGTTTTTTTGGTATTTTTAGCTACAACTGATGCTTTGTTCATCATTTATCATGACTATATTTTCCAAATAAAGCTATGAAAAAGAATCATGCTTCACTCCAATGGATATAGGAATGAAAAAAATCATTCCAAGAGTAGAAATATAATCTTATATCAGCGCCTATCTTTATTTTTAATGAATCAGGATAGGGGTATTTTGTGAACTATGATGCTTTAGGATCAGGTTCGGGTTCAGTTCTCATGGAAAGATACTATGTTGTTCCTTATGGTTCATGGTGATTGAGGGTGAATGGGGAAAATTACCCAACACAATATTTTGAGTTAGCTTCACTCATCCATGATTTTAAAACATGGAGACACTATCTATTTGGTGAGAAATTAACTGTGCATACAGATCATGAAATCTTGAAAAACATTTTCTCACTACGATATTTGAATCTGAGGCATAGGGGATGGATGGAGTATCTCAAGATGGCTGACTTTGTCTTGATATATAAACTATGAAAAAAGAATTTTGTGGTGGTTTCATTGAGTGTATATTCATATGTTCAGTTAGTGAGACATCTCAAAAAAATCCAACAATATTATATGAATAATAATTTTGATATTTCAATTTCAAAATAAAATTTTAGTTTGTAAAATATAATTCATTAAATTTTCAAAAACAAGATTTAAAAAAAATAATCCAATAAATGGAGAATAACATCTTTATATGATAAATAATTCTTTTATTCATAAAATAGTATTTCTTATTTATATATATTTTACAAATAACATAATATGATTCTTTAAAACTATATTTAATATTATATATATAATTAATATAATACAAAATGAGTTATTTGTTATTTATTGGTATAAATAACAAATATTAATTATATTTTAGAACAAAATTAATAAATGTTCTAGATTAATTTATATTTAATTGGTCAATTAATTATATACATATGAATAATTTTTTATAATATAGTTAAAACTATTTATACCCATCATTGTAATGGGCAGGGTGTAGCTTCTCTGTTTAAATAATCATAATAATAAAATTATGTTTCCTAGACCTTCATTGTTGCATGTAATGAAATCTATGTTGTTGTTTTGTATAGCGTAAGAAATCTAGAAATTAAGTTATTTTTAAAAAATAATCCTCATTAAAATATCAGGGTGTTATATAAAGGATCCCATATAATTAGGGGGCTCATCTAAACTTTTGGAAGGGTATTTATAAGACAACTAGGGCACCTTGATAGGGATTCAGATAGGGAACTTTTCATGTATATTCTTGCTCATATGGGTTTGAGTGGAGAGTAATGGGATCTTGGGGTTGTTAATATAGGAAAAGAGTGTGATGCTAATTATTATTTACCAATCATTGTTTTTTCACTCTATACAACAATGTATTCAAATCAAAAAACCATCCCATAGATTTTTTCATTTATTTCCACGAAATAATAGGGGTTTTAAAATATATAATTAAGAAATTAATTTATATAATACTATTGGTGATGTAGAAGTGAGTCATGTTTATAATGAATATATTTTCAAATCCTTAAAATATAATAAATATATTGGAGGACTGATTAAAGATTTATAAAATTGATCAAATAAAATTAAAATAAATTATTTTAAATGTGAAATAAATTTTTCATTTTTGTTAAATTAAATTGAATATATTATATTATGGTTTCTTTATTTTTTGTTCATCATTAACAATGTATATTTATATATTGTTAAATATTAACAAATATTTTGATTGTCTCAAAAAACTGTGACTAAATCATTGATGAAAAACTTTGATATTCTGATTTCAGAAAAAAATATTATCTATTTTAACAAAATAAATATCTATTTTTTATAATTTAATATTTTTAAATATTAATAAATATTTATTGAATATTATTTTTTTCATTGAAAATAACATTTTTTCCCTTTATATAAATTACTATTTTCATTATAACATTATATTATCATTTAGTTTTAATACACAATATTTAAAATCAATATATGAAAATTATTTTTAAAAAAATTCATGAATTCATTTAGTGAGTGTCTTTATTGTATATAAACAATTCCAAGAATAGAATTTGTGTTTCATCAAATCAAAATCTATAATCTGTAAAATAATCATCTACGCAATTAAAAATTAATAAGAAATATGTATAAATATATGTATTGTTTATAAAAAATAATGTAAAAAACTCATACTATTGGGCCTAGATTCATAAAATTTTATTATACCAATTTCTTACATAAGTGTATGTTATGCGATGATTAGATTTTCTTAGGGTTGTTAGGAATAGATGGATTGGGCCATTATTTTGAGGTGCTTTAGCTTCAAACATAAATGGTTTCACTCATGAGTTATTTATTTAATCTCAGCTTAGTCATAGTCAAGGGAAAATCTCAATGATACTATATCCCCCCAAATTATCCATGATATTTGCATCATAGCGTATGATCCAACTGGTGGAGGCCATCACATCATTTATATATTTCAATTTTACCTCATTAAAACCCTTAATATATAAAAATAAAACGATCACTATATGATGACTATGTTATCAACACTTATAGTGGTTAAAAATAATTTAAATATTATGTGATATTACATATAATGTTCTAGAAACCAATATAATTCATGTGATTTCTATAAACTACATTGCATAAACAATGTACATATTCAATTATAAATCGATTTATATTTTTAAAATTTTGAGCCATTAAATTCACCCCTCACTAATAATGTATTCCATGAAAAAAATATTATGGGTAATCTATTTAATTTCTTATTCTACTTCCGTTGTCTCTTCATAAAATTTTAGTTTCACCACATGAATTTGACTTGGCTAGTTTTCCTATTTCATTGAACATTGTCGCTATTATATATGATCATGAATGGCCACTCCACATATGAAAGATCATTCTCAAGGGGTACCAAATTTGGATTTAGTACATGTTATGTTTTTTTCTATATACTTCATTAATAAGTATACATGGAACCCATCATTAATGTAATATGGGTTAGGTGGTAATGCTAGTCAATATGATACTATTTTGATGAAACCCGAGGACTCAAAGGGGAAAATGAATCTAAGAATAATGTATACCTTCTTTTCTAACCTCACATGATTCATACATGGATATATACAATGGATGAATTTACCACAGTCCTCAAACTCTATGTCTCATATAATATTTTCTATTTTAAGTTTAAATCATCATTATGTAGATTTCATATAATGCTCTATAGTTTGATCCATCTCTTCCATCTATTGAACAATATCATGTCAGGCAACCTTCCACACTCCCCCTATAACCTATCATATTTGTGATCAATACAATATTAATAATAGATCCATCTATGGTTCCATTAAAATGATAGAATGAATGTGTTTGTTATATGATAACTCTAATAGGGGATAATATTGATACCAATGTACTTATATATCCTTCTAACATGATATTCAAATTAAATAATCCCCCTCTTCATATTTTCCATTATTATTGATTTATTGTAATATATATACATATTGTTTCATTCTAGATGAATGGAGATGGGTTAACTATTCACATCATGTAGAAGTGCCCTTGTTATAATGGTTATTATGGGAAACAATTCTAGGTTCAACCCTTAAAACTCCATCTTGAAAAATTATGAACCCCCTAATATTCACTACCATCCTTTGTATAAACTTATTGTATTTTTTATCATATTTTATCCATTCAAAAATGAATAGTTGAGAAACTTTTTGATTAGGATAGGATGAAAATTATATTATTTTTTACATATCAATATGTTTCATTAACAATAGTATTGGATCCCTTACGATCCCTATCATGGATATAATTTTCTTATTATTTCTTATCAATGTATCTAACACTTTCATTTCATCCCCATTTGGGGAATGTACTGATCAATCATAATCCTTGATCAACATTAACCATCAACCATTGTTCATACACTATTTTTCTATTAATATATACATGAGGATATTATAATCTATATATATGTCCCACTTCTCCCCAAATAGATTATGTGACAAAATAATTAATAAGATGTTCACTGTATTCAGTTATAGTGCATTCATTTTTTATTTCTCCTCATTGATATTTAACTAGCTACAGTTATAATATATAATTTATTTCATCTTGGATGAGTTCTAAAAATTATCAATTTTCAAACACATCATTGTAGATCAAAAATCATTATCCATTGGTTGGTATTCAATTATTGGGTAATTGAATAGCATCTAAAATATCCATGTGATATTATATTCAAGTTAATCAATCATTTCATACATGAACTCATTCCAAGAAGTATTGGTTTTTGGTATTTGAAATCATGAGATGTTTCTAAAAAATTAATGATTGTATCCATCTTATCCAAGGAAACTACATATTTCCATCAATAATGTTTTCCTTTTCTATATATCATTTTCTTTAGTTTATAATGTATTCATATATATTCCTTTTCTACACATAATATTTCCAATGAATTTAACATTCCATAACCATTAATCACATTTAAAATATATTTCGTATATATTTTCCTTCAATATATTATTTACTATATTATTTATATGATATTGAAGTTCCTCATTGACTTTGGGGTACATGACATGAACTTCAATAATGAATCATATAAATTTATCATAGTATTCTCTAAATACTCTATTTATCATGTAGATGAAGATTTCAGTTGCATTAGTGAGTCCAGATTACATCACTGTGAACTCATAGTGACCATAAAATGTAAAAAAAACATTCTTGGGGATATTTCTATTCCACATTAGTACGTGGAAATGCCTCAAACAAATATTTACCTTGGATAAGTATTAAGGTCTGTACAACTAATCAAATAATTTATAAATCCATTGAAAATGATATATATGGTTTATCAGAACCATCTTGAGTTAAAGATAATAAAAATAGAGGTGAATTGAACCAAACTTATTCTTTACAAAGATGACGATTCATCCACATTTTTATGAATATGGGAATATGAACCTTTTATTTAGATTCTAATTTAGTTTCTAAATTATCATATCAAGTAAAATAGTACCCATTCTATATGTAGTTTTAAATATTGGAAAATCACTAGGTATAAGATCGACTGATAATTGATGATGCTGGCTATGGGGAAGATTAGGGAAGTCATTAGGAAAAATATTATGGAATTATATTATAATGGTTGTGTAATCAGATATGGCATTTTCTCTAGACATAATAATTTGAGATATGTAGTATGGATAAATTATAAATAATATCCATTCTTTCCATAATATTACCATATAATATTCATCATCATTCTACAATTGTATTGAATAAAATGATGATTTTCTATTTAACTGGTGATTTATTTCTGCCATCAATTTTTATTTTTTGAAATAATGAAAAAAAATTCATGCCTGTAATTTTAGGAAATTACACAGTTGGTAGTATCAAAATGGTTTCGATGATGTTAAAACAATAAATATGTATAGGGTATGTGTACTATACCATAGATTCAACAATTTACCCATTTTTTGTTTTCACAGCTAACTCAATAACAATATTTTTAAGTGGGGTCTGAATATTAATATTAAATTTCAGATATATTAATGAATTTATAGAACCCAAATAATAAATGATCATTTGATACTAATGGATGAATAAATACCATACCTATCACCATTTTATTATTGGGAGCCACCTATGAATTTGTTCTAGAATAAACTCATCATTTCATTGTATGCCTTAGAGGGTTCAATTATCGATTATCATTGAAAATTCATGGATTGAGGAATTGTAATACATAATACTTCTAATAGATTAAATTGAATAAAAATAAATCTAGTTGAGGGTTTAATATATAATTCCTTTCTTAAAAAAAATTGGTGGGATTATCCCATTAGAAAATTATATATAGGATCCCTTTCATCACACACCTACATAATTTTCCCTGCCACTTTAGGCACTTTTTGAGATTATTATTCCAACACTTTTGAAAAGTGAGATGATGGTATTTAATTTCACCATTTGAATCCTCAGTCACACTATAATAGAGAATCTATATTTTATACATCATATATATATATATATGAAGACCATGAGATTTCTTTTACTCCATGTCAACATTGAGGGAACATCATACAATTTCCTTATTTCTATAAAAGAAAAAAAATCAATGATGCTAATAAAATCATTATCATCCCACTAAAGTATTGGTCGACCTTTTTATACACAGATAATGAAAAAGAAGAAGGATCTTTGTAAATGTATTATTATTTTCCATTAATATGTCATAATTTAATCTTCATAATTTTCCCTAAGTTATTGGAATTCTATCACAATACTATTTTGAGAAGTGTGAGGAAAGTATTTGACATTTCTTTCCCGAATTCCACATACTCTGTCACTTTTTTATCCTCATAGAGATTAATATTTTTAAGTATCATCCACCTTGTATGAACTTATATTTCTATATGATAATAATATAACATGAACTATTTATTCATTGATAAATGAAGGATAATTAAGATCATTTAAATTTAGTTGTTCTAGAGCTCGATGATTAATGGATTGAATTAGCTTCTAAAGATCAGGGGGACGTGGGCACATAAAGGTATAATTTTCAACATGATATTTATTAGGGGGATCCTGTAATTTGTAACGCCCCAACCCTAGTTACCCAGAGTTTGTGAATTATTACATAACATTGTCATGATCACAAAATATCAAGTCTCGAATGACCGATTAGTTTAGTAGCCTTGGAAACACTAGATACAATCATACAGTTTACATTACATCATAAAGTGAAAACTACAACAACATATTGTCTCCACACTCCTATTCCCTTATATTGTCCCTGTAGGTCATTCATAAAATATTTCTTGACATCCTGGGAAAAATAAAACATAGAAAGGGGTGAGGTCAAATTCCCAGTAAGGATAACAATATAGAGGAAACTTTTATAAATAATCATAAAAATTAAATGAAATGTATAACTAAAACAAAATCATTTTAAACTTGAAATTCAGCATAATATGGAAAAAATAAAATGAAATAATTCCATTTACTTATTCACATGGATATTATACTTGTCGAATAATCACATGAAATATCAATTACCACTTTCATAATGATGGAATGCATAATGCCAGACTATCATAACCACATAGCCAAGGCCTCGTGCCAAGAATACAAATAAGATTTCTTCAAGGCCCTGTGCCAAGACACTAGATTGTCTAATGAGAACTACCGATGCATCGAGGAGCTATAGCGGGCTCCACCTGTCACTTATTAAGTCAAGTGCATATCTCATATGAACAGGTTTAAACATAACATAAATATTTGTATTAAAACTAGCATATGAAATTTCAACACTTTCTCTATAAACCATGAATGGTATAGAGATAACACATCCACAGTCAAACATATCGCAAAACCTTCAATGAAATATGGATGTTTTGTATCACAATAAATCAACTTCAAATATTCTTAAAATCCATCCAAAGATGTTGACATAGATTAAATCAAAACTATTTGAGAGAAATATCTTTTTTTGAAATCATTTGAAAGTCACGTAATTATAAAATAAAAAATTTTATTTGAAAATTTTATTATAATTTGTAAGGTAATATTAAAATATTTTATAACGGAGGAAAATATCCTCACCCGCTGTATAAGTTAAAAAAAGACATTCTTACCTTAATTCTGTCGAAATGGTTAAAAAGGACATTGTTTGGAAAACGACAGAAATATTACTTTATAAACTTATTATAAAAAGTCAACAAGGGTATAAATTACTTTATCCCATAGTCTTTAAAATATTAAAAATTGTTTGAAATACATTTTTAAGAAACATGGATGTGGATGATAAAGTGGTCCGAGTTGATAATTACGTGTAAAAAACGTCAGATAATGATGAGATTGTGAAATAAACCCTAAACTTGTACTTTTCCTTGGTTAAGGGAAGGTTAACCTCTTTTATAATGGTGAAATAATTGTTATTAAATTATACTATAATCATATACATTAATATTATATCATATATTATCTCTTATTATTGATTTGTTAATAATATCTTAGTATTATCGTTGTTTCGGGTGTTAACTTACTCATTTTCCTTTATATGTTTTCGTATGTAAGTCATGTTTTTTATGGATAGGTTTTATCTTATTCATAACCAAAATGATATAAACTCCTTAAAAATTATTTTTAATCATTAAATGATAATTAGTATTGAATGGATATGATGGGGAATGAATCTAATCACGTTCGTGGAGATGGTAGTCTGTACGTACGCATGAGCAACAATATCATTATTTTGATATTAAAATAATATATAATTGGATGGTATATCATATATACAGAATAATTATCATGTTATATTTATTATTACCTTAATTACACATCATTATTATACACATCCAAATAATAATTTATTGAATAACAATTACACCACGACGTGGAGACGGTTAGCCGTACGTACACATGTATGGTGACATGTCATTCAAAGGATGGATAGAATACTGAATATGGTTGTACCATATTTATAATAACATCACAGTATATGTAAAATACCAGATTTATTATTTTAGAATGGGAATAACAAATAAAGAAGAAGTTGAAGAAGAAAGGAACTTGAAATAGGGTGGTGAAAACATTACCTCTTCTTCGGGTTTTTCCTTTGGATTTGATCAGAAGGGATCCATAGGTTGGATTTATGGTCAAACTAAGGCCTCTAATTTTAAGTGTGGGAAGATGAGAGAGTATTTGGGCAGGTTATGGCCATTAAAAAAGGATTTTAATGTGTGAATTAGTGAGAAGGGGGAGTTCCCTCTTATAAGAGGGATGAGGGGCACCGTTAGAAAAGCTAGAAATCTTATTTTAAAATAAATTTATATTCGGTTTATAATGGCTAAAAAGTGGATTAATTAAAGTTTAAGGTGTGTATGGGTCTAAAAACACTCATCCAAGAGGTTTTAGATAGGTTTGGGTCACTAAATTAACCTTATCTTTTAGTTTTAACTCTTTGTTAATTAGTTTTACATTTACCATCTCACATTGTATTTTTATATTATATAGTTAATAAACTTACTATATACATCCAAGAGATGAACAAGTGGTCCATTAATGATACACCTATCTTGATACATGTCCTTTGGCCAAACCTTATATTTTTTGGAATATAATGTAAATTAATAATATAATATTTTTTTTAAAAACTCTTTTATGTCAATTTTGACACTATTGGGTATTTTATTTTTGATAATTTTATAACAGCATTATTAATTAAAAAAAATTTATATAAACAATCCTAATAAGTCATATTAACCTATAAAATTAGTTTAAATCAAAAAAATTCTAAAAATACATTTATTTTGATATTTATAATATAATTTATTTAAATATTTTATTAATTAGGTAATTCCTACATCGCCATTGTGTCATAAAAAAATTAAATTAATTAGTGTCTAAAAATTATAAATAAAATACCATTATGTAGGAAATCTATTTAGATTTCTAATGAATATTTTCAATTGATTTTTCTTATCTATAACCCTATATTAAATTTTTTTTAGTTATTAAACATTGATTTTAAGACTTTTAAATCTTCTTTAAATTAAATAATAATTAATGCCCTAATCTAATCCATGTTGACCTAAATGATAATATTTTTTTCATAAGGTTGTTTATTGTCGAGATAAACATTTCCAATAGAATTAGGACATGTGTTAGGGTAATATTAATATCATTTTTACCCTTAATTACCCTATTTACTATTAACCGTGGTAAATTAAAGTAAAAATTAACTATTCACCAAAAATTATTTTCATCTCATTGAACCACATTTTAGTCCTTGAAAATAACTGTGCCTCTCTGATTTTAGAAATATCACTCACAAAAGTAGTAAAATTATGTTTTATGTAAATTTCCAAATTCTCCTAGGAGGTGGGTAAAAGACTGTGAAAAGTTCAATAAAAATTTTATATATCTAAAATTATTCTAAACTAACTCTAATGAATTTCATTGAACATATATTTGAATTATGTATCTATTTTGACCTTAATAAAATTTAAATAAAATAAATAATTATTTAAATAAAAATTATGTTTTAAACTATAACTCAGTGTTTTTAACTATTCATCAAAAATTGAATGTTTTTAGAAAAATACCAAAATTTCACCCTAGGATAATTTCGATATTCCGAATCCAAAAATGAAGTCCATTTTGAATGATAAAATTTATAAAATTTAAAAAAGTTGGTATCATGATTCATAACGGCTAGTTTGATTGGTTGTGGTGTGTGTGTTAGAACTCGAAGTTGCATACAACACACAATACTTTATTATTCAAAGGGAAGCGTACCATGGAAGTTTGATGTGTTACATTCTACCATCCTTCAAATAATTTCATCCTCGAAATTTCTAGAATACTACCACATGAAAAGACTCGGGTGGTTTTTCATCATAAGTTCCTCGGGTTCCCAGTTGCCTCTTCCATCTTATGGTTTATCCACAAAACCTTATCTAGATGAGTCGTACGGTTTCTCAGTACATGTTCTCTCATATCAAGATTCCTTACATGCTCTTCGCAATAAGATAGATCAGGTTCCAGTTTTACTTCCTCATAGGTGAGTACATGCATTATGTCATGCATTTATTTCCTCAACAGTGATATGTGGAACACATCGTGAACTTTTGAGTGACTCAGAAGCATTTTCAAACGGTAAGCTGTAGATCCAATTCGTTATAGAATTTGGAAATGTCCGATCTACCTAGGACTCAATTTACCCTTATTAAAAAAATGTATAACACCCACCCATGGAGATGCCTTCAAGAAAATATGATCTGTTACCTAAAATTCCAAATCCTTCCATAAGTTATCTGCATAGCTCTTCTGCCTACTTTGACCTGTTATGATGTGGTTTTGGATTGCCTTTACATTTTCCATTGTTTCCTCTACCAGTTCTGGGCCTACATGTTTTCTTTCACCAACATCATCCCAATAGGTTTGTGTGCAACATCTATTTCTGTATAACACTTCATATGGTGCCATCTAAATACTCGAATGGAAGCTATTGTTATAGGAAAATTCTACCAGAGGTAAATATTGATACCACATACCCTTAAAGTCATGTGAGAAAGATCTCAACATGTCTTCTAAGGTTTGAATAGTCCGTTATGATTGTCCGTCTCTTTGAGGGTGGTAGGCAATGCTCAAACGAAGTTCAGTATCCATGGCCTTCTAAAGACTCTTCCAAAATCATGAAGTAAAATGGGGATCACGATCAGAAACAATCGATAGGGGTACTCCATGAAGTCTCACAACATCAATAATATATAGTCTTGCTATACATTCTAGTGCTAGATCTTCTCTTATTTCATGAAAATGTGCTGACTTGGTAAGACGATAAAAAATAAATCATATTGAATCGTTCCTTCTAGGAATCCATGGTAGCCCTATGACAAAGTCCATCATAATATTCTCCCATTTCCACTTCGGTATGGGAAGAGGTTTCATGACTCCTCAAGGCTGTTGCCTTCCAGCTTTCACTTGTTGACAAACCATACATCTTGACACAAAATCATCAATATCCCTCTTCATGTTGTCCCACAAAAAATGTTCCTTCAAATCACAGAACATTTTGGTGCTCCAAGGGTGTATAGAGAAATTGGAGCTTTGAGCATCATCCAACAATTCCCTTTTTAGATCAGGTATATCAGTAACACAAAATATCTTCCCAAATTTCAAAATTCCATCTTCATACACAAATTCTCTCAATATTCCATCATTCGCAGCATTAATCTTTTTTTGAAACTCTTCATCACCGGTATAAGAACTCTTTATCTTTTCTATTGAAGAAGGTTTGGAAACCATTTGAAAAAGTATCGATGTTTCACCTTCCAGGGTAATTACCATATCCATCTTCACTAGATCAATGAAAATAGGATCCCATTCAATTCTAATCATGATCAAAACTACATGATCTTTTCTTCTCAAAGAATCATCCACCTTGTTTTCCTTCCTTGGGTGGTAGTGTATCATGCAATCATAATCCTTGAGTAATTCAAGCCATCTCCATTGCCTCATGTTGAGGTCTTTTTGTGAGAAAATATACTTCAAACTCTTGTGATCAGTATAAATCTCACATTTTTCACCATAGAAGTAGTGTCTCCATATCTTCAGAGAAAAGATCATACCTGATAACTCGAGATCATGAGTAGGATAGTTTTTCTCCATAATTATCAACTATCGTGATTCATAAGAAATAACCATATCATTCTGCATAAGGACACAACCAAGTCCTTTCTTTTATGCATCATTATAAATAACGAACCCATCATTCCCTGATGGTAGAGTCAATATAAGATCATTAGCTAATCTTCTCTTCAGTTATTCGAAACATTCTTCACACACTTTTGTCCAAAAAAATTTAACCCCTTTATGTGTGAGCATTGTTAATGGGTTAGCCAACCAAGCAAAATTCGGGATGAAACATCGATAATAACCTGTTAAACCAATAAAACTATGTATCTCAGTTATACTCATCGGTGCATGCCATTACTGGATTTCCTTGGTCATATAAGGATCAAAAAAGATTCCATCTTAAGAGACAATTGGGCCAAAAAAATAAATCTCTTGAATCTAGAATTCACACTTACTAAACTTCCCATATAATTCATGTCTTCTTGGAGTTTTCAAGATAATGCACAAGTGATTTTCATGATCTTCATAGATTTTGAATTATACCAAGATATCATCAATAAATGGCACCACAAATTCATCAAGATATTCCTTGAAAGCACTATTCATTACATCCATAAATACAGAGGGTGCATTAGTCATCCCAAAAGGCATTACTGTAAACTCGTAATGCTCATACCTAGTTCGAAATGCTACCTTCGAAATGTATTCCTTCTTCACAGACAATTGATGGTATCCAGACCGAAGGTCAACCTTTTAAACGTATTGAACTCCATGCATTTGGTCAAATAAATCATCAATGCGAGGTAGGGGATACTTATTCATTATTGTTATAGCATTGATCTACCTGTAGTCAATACATAACCTCATAGATCCATCTTTCCTTTTAACAAAAAGAATAGGGGCTCCACATGGAGAAGCACTAGGGAGAATAAATACATTATTACTCATTTCCTATAGTTGTTTCTTTAGTTCAACTAATCCCATAGTGGCCATTCTATAAGGGGTCATTGATATAGGCCTTGATCCAGGAATTATGTCAATGGAAAACTCAACTTCTTATTCTAGAGGATGTCTAGGTAAATCATTGGAAAACACATCTAAATATTCTTTCACAATAGGTACATCCTCTATTTTAACATCCATTTCCTCACCTATAGCCATTTTATTATCTTCCTCAGCAATAATTGAATTTAGTTGAGCTACTTGGGGTGGACCTAGATAAGAATTAATTGGTGAAAATTCTACTCTAAAGATAAGGTGTTCCTTATCATCATCATAAAAAATCATAAAACCCTTCTTTTTACAATAAATATTCACATCATGGTCCAAAATCCAGTCAATACCGAGGATTATATCATACTCGATCATAGGTATGACGATGAGATCCGTGGATAAAGAACATTTATGTGATCTAATGGGGACTGATTCAAAAAACATTGTTGCAATGATACTTCCCTTTGGAGTTTTAACTTACAACTCCCCTGTTAAATCAAATTGTAAATATATAATTTTCTTAGAAAACTAGGAAGATATGAAACAATTCGATGATCCAAAATCAAATAATGTATTTACTAAACTTGAGGAAACCATTAAATTACCTTCCACCACGTATTTCGGAGCTTCTACCACTATAGTAGTGATAGAATAAGCTTGGCCTTGATCCCTTGGCCTTTTCTGAGGTATGTTACCCTGACTCATTGGACATTAATTTTCATAATGTCTCATCTCTCTTCAGTTGTAGCATTGAACATTGGTAGCTTCTTTCTTCCCCTTGAAATCACTTGATTGGTGGCCTTTTTTACCACACTTGTAACAGACTCCCATTCCCTTCAAGCATGTACCAGGGTTTTTCTTCCCACATTTACTATAGGATGGATATTCAACTTTTCCCCTCATCCCCTTATTTCCATTCCCATAGTGATCAACAGATCTCTTCTTCTCTTGCTTTTCTTTAAAGTCATAAGACTTAGCGAATTCATTTTCTGTCTTGATAGCACATGATACAATATCTTCGTACGATGAGATGGATTGTGACACTAATGATCGAAGAAGAAATGGGTTTAACCCATCAATGAAACGATCAATATTACTTCTTTGGATACGTATATAATCTCCAGCATACCTTGCTAACCTTGAAATGTTAGCCTCAGAAATGGTGACATTCTCATCCTCCTTTTGTCTCAGACTCAGAAATTTCCTTTCCATATATGCTCAATGGTCGTGAGGAAAGTAATTTTCTATGAAAATATCTTTGAAATCCCTCCATTCCATATTTGATAAATCATCATCTTACTTCGTGTTTTGAATCCATGACCACCATTGATCAGCATCTTCAGTGAGGCGATAAACTACCATGACAACTTTTTCCCTTTCACTACTCCACAAATCCTGAAATATTTTCTCTAGGGGACTTATCCATTCCTCAGATACTAATGGATTTGTACTCCCATTGAATGTTAGTGGTTTCTGCCTCATAAATTTATATAACATTGATCCTCCACGTTGTGGATCAGGGTGCTCCATACGGGTAAGGTTATTATTCATAACCTGAGTGAGTTGTCACAGTGTGGTGATTAGTTGATCAGCACCAGTTGCATCACCAGCTGCACAACAATTATCATGAGAAGGAGAGAAATCCCTACATGGAGTGCGTGCATTGATACAGTTTCCATTTCTTCCACTAGCTGCCTTTTCTAAAAAATGGCATAAACTAGATCATTTTATGAATCAAAATACATAATTCCATACTTGTAAAACACTTAAAATAAATTGAACTATTTATGGATATATTCCATAGTCATAAAAATGTTTTCTTTGAGGAAGTATATAAACATAAACCCTTCATAATTATTTGTAATAAAAATGAGAGTTATCCTAAGCATATCCCCCGGGAGTGTCGTAACCAAGAGTGCATCAAGGCCAGTTGTCGTGCACCAGTTCATGTTCGAGTGTAGCTAAAAGCAGTTCTTTCGGGTTTTAACCCTAGGTACATCTGTGAAAGAGCTGCCTCTACCTTCTCGTATCCAGAAAGGGATGTATTTCTCAGAAAACTCACAAAATTTCTACAATACCAAAATTCTAGGAAGTTCTTATATACTAATCCTCAAAGTCTATCTTAGGTCTATGTGCTCTAATCAAAGTTTACCTAAATATAGATTCCAAGGATTGTACTAAAATTTCTCGGATACTGACTGTAACACCCCGACCCCAGTTACCTAGAGTCTATGCATTATTAAATTACATTGGCATGATCACAAAAGATCACGTCTCGAAAGACTGATTAGTATAGTAGTCTTTAAAACACTAGATACATTCATAAAGTTTATATTACATCATACAGTGAAAACTACAACAACATCTTATCTCCACACTCATATCCCATTATACTATCACTGCAGGTCATTCCTAAAATACTTCTTCACATCCTGGGAAAAATTAAACATAGAAAGGGGTGAGCTCAAATGCCTAGTAAGGATAACAATATAGTGAAAACTTTTATAAATAAGTATAAACATTTAAGGCAATGTATAACAAAAACAAAAGCCTTTTAAACTTTAACTTCAGCATAATATGGAAAAAATAAAATGAAATAATGCCATTAACTTATTCACATGGAAATTCTACTAGTCAAATAATCACATTCAATATCAATAACCACTTTCATAATGATGGAATGCATAATTCCAGACTATCAAAACCACATAGCCAAGGCCTCGTGCAAAGACTACTGATAATATTTTGTCAAGGCCTTGTGAAAAGACACTATTTTGTCTCATGAGAGCTACCGATGCATCGAGGAGCTATAGCGGGCTTCGCCCAAAACTTATTAAGTCCAATGCATTCCTCATATGAACATGTTTAAACATAACATAAATATTCGTATTAAAACTAGCATGTGAAATGTCAATACATTCTCCATAAACCATCAATGGTATAAAAATAACACATCCATAGTCAAACATATCACAAATCCTTCAATACAATATTGAAGTTTTTTATAACAATAAATCAACTTCAAATAAGATTAAAATCAATCAAAGGATGTTGACATAGATGAAATCACAACTATTTGAGAGAAATATCTCTTATTTTTTTGAAATCATTGGAAAGTCACATAATTATAAAATAAAACATTTACTTAGAAAATTTTCTATGATTGTAAGGGAAGATTCAAAGATTTTATAATGGTGTAAAATAGCCACACCCTCCATATAAGTTAAAAAATGACATTCTTACATTAATTATGTCAAAAATGTAAAAAACGACCTTGTTTGGAAAATGACAGAAAGATTCCTTTATAAACTTCTTATAAAAATTCAACAAGGGTATAAATGACATTATCCCGTAGTCTTTAGAATATTAAGAATTATTTGGAAAACATTTTTAAGAAACATGGATGTGGATGATAAAGAGGCCATAGTAGATTATTACATATAAACAACCTCGGATAATGAAGAGATTGTGAAATAATCCCTTACCTCTTACTTTTCCTTGTTTGATTGTAGGTTAACATCTTGTATAATGGTAAAATAACTATTATTAAATTATACAATAACCATATACTTTAATATCATATAATATATGATCTTTTAACATTGATTTGTTAATAATATCTTAGTATTATCGTTGTTTCGGGTGTTAACTTACTCGTTTTCTTTTATATGTTTTGTTACGTAAGCCATGTTTGTTATGTATAGGTTTTATCATATTCATATGCTGAATGATATCAAGTCCTTAAAAATTATTTTTAATCATTAAATGAGAATTAGTCTTGAAAGGATACGATGGGGAATGAATATCATCGCATTTGTGGAGACGGTAGTCCTTACGTACGCACGAGCGACAATATCATTATTTTGATTTAAAATAATATATAATTGGATGGTATAACATATATATAGAATAATTATCATCTTATATTTATTATTTTAATTAATTACGTATCATCATTATACTCATCCAAATAATAATTTATTGAATAACAATTACACCACGACGTGGAGACGGTAAGCCGTACGTACACATGTATGGTGATATGTCATTCAAAGGATGCATATAATACTGAATATGGTTGTACCATATTTATAATAACATCATAGTATATATAAGATACTGGAGTTATTGTTTTATAATGGGAATAACAATGAAAGAAGAAGTTGAAGAAGAAAGGAACTTGAAAGAGGGTGGAGAAAACTTTACCTCTTCTTCGGGTTCTTCCTTTTTATTGGATCAAAAGGGATCCTTAGGTTGGATTTTTGATCAAACATAGGCCTCTATGATTAATTGGTGGAAGTTGAAAGAGTATTTGGGCAGGGGTTGACCGAGCCAAGAGGCTTCTAATGTGTGAATTAGTTAGAACGGCGAGTTCCCTTTTATAAAATGGGTGAGGGGAACCTTTGGAAAAAGATAAAAATATTATTTTATAATAAATTCATATTCGGTTTATAATGGCTAAAAAGTGTATTATTTAAATGTTAAGGTGGGTATGGGTCAAAAAACACTCAACCAATATGTTTTATATAGGTTTGAGTCACTAAATTAACCTTATCGTTTAGTTTTAACTCTTAGTTAATTAGTTTGACATTTACCATATCACTTTGTATTTTTATATTATATAGTTAATAAACGTACTATATACATCCAAGAGACCCCCAAGTTGTCAATTAATGATAAAAATATCATGATACATGTCTTTTGGCCAATCCTTAGATTTTTAGAAATAGAATATAAATTAATAATATAATATTTGTTTGAAAAACTCTATTATGTCAATTTTGACACTATTGGGTATTTTTTTGTGATAATTTCATAACATAATTATTACTTCGAAAAAAATTTATATAAACAATATTAATATGTAATAATAACCTATAAAATTAGTGTAATTCATAAAAAGTCTCAAATTACCTTTATTTTGAAATTTATAATATCAATTATTTTAATATTTTATAAATTAGGTAATTACTGCATCACCATTGTGTCATAAATAAATTAAATTATTTAATGTATAAAAATAATAAATAAAATACTATTATATAGAAAATATTTTTATCTTTCTATTGAATATTTAAAATCTAATTTATCTTATGTATAACCCTATAGTTAAAATGTTTTAGTTATTAAACATTGATTTTAACTCTCTTAACTCTTCTTTAAATTAAATAATAATTAATGTCCTAATCTAATCCAAGTGGACCTAAATGATAATATTTTATTACTAAGGTTGTTTTTGGTCTAGATAAACTTGTACAATAGAATAAGGACATGTGTTAGGAAAATATTAATATTATTTTTACCCCTAAATACCCTATTTACTTTTAACTGTGGTAAATAAAATTAAAAAGTAATGATCCACCAAAAATTATTTTCACCTCATTGAACCACATTTTAATCCTTCATATTAACCGTGTCTATCAGATTTTAGAAATTCCACTCATAGAAGTTGTAAAATTAAGATTTATGTGAATTTCAAAAATCTCCTAGGAGGTGGGTAAAAGACGATGAAAAGTTCAATAAAATTTTTATATATCTATAATTATTCTAAACTAAATCCAATGAATTACATTGAAATTATATAGGTATTATGAATATATGTTGACCTTAAATAAATTTAAATAAAATAAATAATTATTCAGATAAAAATTCGGTTTTAAACTATAACTCAGTGTTTTTTCACTATTCCTCAGAAATTGAAAGTTTTCAGTAAAATACCAAAGCCTCACCTTGGGATAATATCGATATTCAAAATCCAAAAATGAAGTCCATTTTGAAAGATAAAATTTATAAAATTTCAAAAAGAGGGTATTACTATTCAGAACAGCTAGTTTGATTGGTTTTGGTGTGTGTGTTAGAACTCAAGGATGTGTACAACACACCCTACTGTACTATTCAATGTGAAGTGTACTGTGGAAGATTCGGGTGTAACATAATTCATCATGAATCACATTTTTGTTCTTGAAATGATTCAAATGAGAATTTATCATCATGAATTAAATTCCTACTACTCCCATTGCATTTGGAATTTATATTTGGGAAGTCATTTATTTGTTCTTTCCCTTCATTGTTGACTAAATTCCCCTAATTCACAAATAATGTATATAATAATGGAAATAAGTTAGGAATAATCTTTAATATATTAAGGGTATAACCAAGAAAATATAAAAATAAAATGCATATATAAAAAATGACATATATTCCTTCAATTATGAATTTTTATGCTTTAATCCATATAATCCATGATCTATTTTCTAACATAAAATTATATGAACGTTATTTCCCATTGTTAATGATTTGAGATGATCATGAATATTTAGTAATAAATATCCACTAACAGTGTCAAACTGATTTTTATTTAAGGCCTTCTTCATGAACCAGTTCATAATCATGTCAAGCTGAATAAGAAATATTTTGGGTCATTAACCCAAGATACATCTATGCTAGATCTAGATCCGCATTTATTATCCATAAATGGATTCATTTTATTTAAAACCCCTTACTCTATAAATTACCAAAATATTTTGATTTAATTAAATATTTATTATTATTGATAAGTATTTCACTATATTTTCTTAATACCAATCAAAATAATTAAACATACATCGCAATAACAAAAACATTGACAACAAAAAATTTCGTTACACATTTTTTGATGATTTACTACTTTAATGTAGAAATAACACAACCCAAAAGATCAATAAACCTTATTTATTTTTGTAATTAGTTTCATATCACAAAAACTATTTTAATGAATACACTAAAAATATTGAAAATGTCCTTAACATGATTATACTATTCAATAGCTCCTTTAATATTTAATCGGATAACCTATGGAAGAATATAAAAAAGAGGTGGTACATAAAATCATGTAAGGGAATAAAAAATAATTGAATCAAATAATGAATTATATATGACTATATGAACGTCTAATTGATAGATGATACTTTGGAGATTCACAGTCATCAATAATGAGGAATGATATAAAATGATTACATAAAATAAACATCGTAATGCAGTGAAAACATGAAACACAACATCATAAACATATGTCAATGATAACCATAATGCCATGATAAAAAGATGAAAATATGCCAATAATAGATTATATTTACTCCCGAATAGAATTCATGATGTCTCTTGATTCTAAAAAATTACCCAATACATTAAATCACCATCTAGGTGCACCCATCATAATATGTACATGTTCATGAGTTCCGCATATATCATTATTCATAATAGAATATTTCATTAAATTTAGCAACAATATTAATGAGTTTGGTTTACGTACATGAAATTACCCAAAAAATTATGGGTACATGCATTTAGGTGGATATCATTGAGTTTAAATGCCAATGGGTATTCACAATAAATTTTTTTGGAATAGAAAATTCATATAATCATTTTGGTAGTAAAAAGGGGGGAAAATGGTTGGTTGGAGGAATAAATATCATGTTAAGTGTTATCTCGTTAACTGGAATTGTAAATGTATTAATTATTCTTTGTATGAATATATTACATCCTAAAAAATGAATCAAATTAGGTATAACATAATAGAGGTTCCATAATAAAAAAGAGAAGGGGAGGATACCTTACATAGAAAGGCTGACACTACATTATAATGACAAGATTATAAATTGAATTTGGGTACATTGGGAAGGTTATAGAGAGTTTAGGGAAGAATATATCCATGATAAAATGGTTTTTAGTGAAAATATATTGGATCATGTAATGTTTTACATAGTAAAACATAGATAAGTTCATTAGTATTCCCCAAACATAGTTTTTGGAATATATAAAATACATTATTTAATACCATAAACCTTACAATAGATTTTCCCATGGTTTCTATCAATGTGGATGGGTTTTCATTATATTATAATGTCAATAATCAAATTCATTGAAATATTACATTTGTTATGTTCAAGTGGGTAATTTTTACGAACAATTTATTTGAAAACCATAAAATATATCATTGGTTTTAGGAGACTCATTATAGATGTATAAAATTAATAAAATTAATTAATAAATACATTATTTTAATGGGGATATGCGTTTTTATCCAGAAATCCATTTCTTGTAATATATTACATCAATTTATATTCATTATGATGTCATAATACACAATGTATTTAAACACTATATTTTATTTTACCAAAAACATCGATTCATTCCAGTAATAATGAAAAAATTACAGTAGGTTAATTTTTATGTGTTCATTTGAAAATAATATTTACTTTTTTTAATTAAACACATATTATGAGAATTTATAATTTAAAAAAAACAATCTATATTTCTTAAAAAAATTTTTTTCATTGACAGTAACACTTTTATGACACCTATATAAATTAATGTTGACATTTTAAAATTATATTATCAATAATGATTAAAAATATATATAATAATAATAATATTAACATATAATTTTATATTAAAAAAATATCTAATTTATCAAAATATTTTATCGTAATTAGAAGTAAACATTTAGAAAAAAATTGTCTCGTCATACGAAAATATAGTTTGAATATAACTTATTATATAATTATTTATTAATTAATATTAAAAATGTGTAATTATATTGTTTTTTCTATTAAAAAATATATTCAAATTATTACTATTATGGTCTAGATACAAAACTAATTATTATATGAGAAAGTTATTAAAGGGTAAGTTTTGTAGTGGTGAGAGTTTCTTTGGATGGTTAGATATACATGGTTTAGGACATGACCTAAATTATCATAATATTTTAGAATAAATTAATTTGTTTGTGATTTAGTTTCTAATTCTCATATGGAACATGGAAAAGGGTAAATAAATGTGATTATATCTTCCTCATATGATTCTATAAATGGATTCATAGTTTATGATCCTACTTTTTGAGGCCATAACATCTTTTTTCTATGTCAATATTACGTTTTTTAACTCTTAATAGATAAAAATCACATGATCAATATAATATATATATTATCAATATTTATGATTCTTAAAATTATTTTGAATTAAATTTGATATAATTTATAATGTTCCAAAGAATAATGTACTACTTGTGTTCTCTATAAACTAATGTACAAAACGAAGGGACATACATATTTACCACAAAATTTTTTTAATAACTGATCTAGTCGGTATATCAATGGAAAAATATTATTGAGTTTTTATGGTAACATAGAAGAAAATTTTCAATTTTGAGATGTTTTATTTGGTTCAACTGATGATATTATATTATTTTTTAGTGAAAAATAATTTGAAAACAATAATTTAATGTTTTTATAGAAGAAACATATTCAATCATGTAAGAATATTTTATTAAGAATACATATTTTGATTAATAGAGTGGTTAAAATATTAATCATTCTTATTTTTAATTATTATTTTTCTAGGAAATTTGATATGAAAGATCATGACTCAAATGATTTGTAATTTTTCTAAATGATATAGTTCAGTATTGAATTTGGGATACTTTTCTTTGAGTGTAGTATGGATGTTGGGATAATACAAGACGCTTATTTTCTATATTATATAGTTGAAGAAATCTGATGAGAGACATTTTATTGATCTGATTCATATTAGAAATAATTAAAATAACAATATAATTTATTTTTTACTCAAAATATAAAGAATTTATTTCAAATTCATTGAATGATTTAATATTTAATACATGAGAGTATTAAAGTAAAAAGATTGTGAGGAAAATGATATTTCTCTTTTCTTCCTCCACAAACTAACACATAATCTAAGTGGTATGTTTTTCATTTAATGTCTTTCTTATTATAGTTCATGTTCTATGGCGTTACTCATTTCATGTTTGAAAGAATATTGAAATTAAATTACATAGATTAAGGGTTTAATATCATGTTACTAAAAATAATTCGTGAGCTAAATCCAATGGTTCATCTAGTTATATGGGTTATATCACTATCTATAAAATATAATTATATATAATAAATTTTTATCTCTTAATTAGATATACAAGTGATAGGGGAAATTACATGTGACAAGTATATCATCTATATATATTAAGTACAACATTTTAAAAAAAACATTTTATTTTTTATAAGTGTCGTATGAAATAGATAATTAATGAAATGGTCTGGCATATAATCATTGATTATTGATTCCAAGTGAGTATATATTTAAGTAATGAAATGAATAATTCATATAGGAGTTTTTGATTCAAAAATCACATGAACACAATTCTTTTGAGAGTCACTCTCTCTTTATATCATCTAAAATTAATGTAAAATAAATTCAATATCATTATTATAAGGGATCATATAAAACAATTTATTGATTTATAGGTCCAATTGACTACTCTAATGAAATATTACTAATTTTATTTCCAAGAAATATGAATGCAAATTCTGTAAGAAAGATGTATCAACAAAAAAATTTTATTGTCATGATTATTTAATTATATTTAAATCATCTGATGGAATGAATTTTGCAATAATTTTTTTTGATTCCTATATTGAATTTAGACTTGTATAATTGCAAAAAAAAATTAAATCACATAAAAATACATATTGGTTTTAATAATTTCTAATAAAAAATATTTTTAAATTTAAAGTACATTCAATATCACAAAAATGATCTATTGTTATTACAATCCATGTTATAACATGGTCTAATATAGAAAGATTAATTCTATATCATGATAAATGATATCTGATATTTCTACTTTGGATATAGCTATGTCACTATGTTCACAACAAATTATCTTATTACCACATTATAATAATAAAATAAATATTAATTTATATTAATATATATATATACACATAGTGTTAAGAATTACTACTTTTTAAATATCTCTAGTGGTGATATGATGATATTATATTCAATGTTGCAAAGAGAAATGTGAGATAGTATTTAAATAACCATATATTATTATATTAATTGATTTCATTTATGATATATCATTAAAATTTAAACACATAGAGATATTAGACACAATATGTGGGTTATGTTTCTATTATATTCCACTACTGAAATAAATAATAATGATATATGTTATATTATTCATTGAGATATTGGTTTTTTAAATATTGATAAATTTATATTCAATTATAAAATTATTTTTATGCTATAAAATATTTGTATGTTTTAAAAACACAAAATGTATTTTTATAACATTTATGAAATTTTCAACAAATAATATTTTAATTATTCAATTAATTTTATTTAATTAATAAATATTTATATAATATATAAATGAACATTAATTTTTCATTTTAATGTAGTTTTCTATTAACATTACACAAATATTATATTTTTTTGTTAATATTTATTTCATTATGGTATTTAATTGAAATCAATATTTATATACTAATTTTTAAATAATTTAATAGTTTTTTATAAGATAATAAATATTAAAAAAGAATAAAATATAAAATCATTAAAATAATTTTTTTTATTATATATATTAAAAAATATAAATGAGTTCATATATACCATGTAATTATTTAAGGGGTTCATATAAATATTAATTGATTATATTATATTATATAAATATATATTTATAATTATGAAATATAATATATATAATTTTTTATGTATGTTTTATATATTATAGAATTATAATAAAATGTGTTCTTAAATATCATGATTAAATTTAGAAAGTGGTAAATTATTTTACTTATTATATATTTCTAAATTTTCATGACATTTGAATTTATCCCATATCAATATTTTTATGCTATTCTAAAATATATTTTAATTACTTTAATAATACACGATTAAATTATAAAGTGTACTTAATTATAATGATTAAATTTATTTATTCAATCATTCTTTTTTTTTATTTCTAAATGTCAAATATTTTTTACATATGATTTAATCTTATGAAAATATTTTTATTCTAATTTAAATTTTTTTGAATTACTTCTTCATATGCTATACCTTGATTCTAACTTTGTTATTCTATATATAAACTGATATTTAATTTAATTCACTCATAATGGGTGGATTGGGTGACATAATTCAAAATTTAATATATTAGTATCATTAATCATACTTATTTTAAATTTATATAATATTAAAAATTTAAATACAAATTGTGTTATGATCTACAAGTAGTATATGTCTATCCTAAACATCACACTCACCATGCATCGACATATCCTTTTATATTAGTGAGGGTTTACTAAGAGTCTCTCTATAATTTTTATATAGTGATATTTATCTTTTTTTGATTTTAATTCTATATGATAAAGTAATTCATATATAATTTTCATTGGATGAATATTAAATTTTTTAATTATTATAATAAATAATTTTGAGTGATTGGTTTAAAATGTGATTTATTACATAATTATTTATACATGACATGCAAAAATCCACTCAAAATAACAAGTGTGTAGATTCCATCAAATATGAAAACATGTAAACACCTAGATCTTTAATTATGGGTGATTAAAAAAATTTGGTTATCATATCTTATTTTGTATAATAAGTGTAGAATATAGAAGTCTATGATTATATATCCAAGGCTTTTCCACCTATATGTTCCCCTCCTTTAATATAACTTAATCACGTGTTATGTCAATATTTCGAAAATATTTCACATTGAGGATATTTTTATGTTGATAGATTTAGGTAATTAGGAAAAAAGTCATACATAAGAACATAAATATTGTAAATAATTCTCTTCTATTTACTATCTATTTTTTTACAAAAGAAAAAAAATCATAAAATATTGTTTCATTTAATTATTATACATCATAAGATTTTTTAAATCCTATAATTGACATAGTTATTCTTTAAATACAATGAAAATATTTCAAAACACTGGATGATAATAAAATTTTCACTTATGTGGACACAAATAATGAAAACTATAAGTCTTTATAAAACATTCAAAACACAAATACTTTATCATAATTAAATAATTATCACCTTTAAGGTGTTGAAAATAAAAATCACAAAATACAAGATCATTTCATAATTTTTTTCAATAAAATTATTGCCTTAAAACCCATTGAATGAAATATATAAAATATTAATGTAACATTGGACATAATGATGGATAAATTGAACAACCAGATTCTTGACTTCCACACATATCACTAAATTGAATAGCCATATGACAGACTTACAAACCCAATGAATTAGAGGTCATAATGTAACCACACATCCATAGTTTATCACGAAACCACCCATCATTTGTTTAAAATGTAACTTCCCATAATTGGTTTATTAGGTAACCACACATCAAATGTTCTAGTACCATTATATAATCATAACACATAAATGATGTAATTATCAAAAATTAAATCATAATATTTCATTTATAATGATAATTAATAATGTCATGATATTGAAATAGTCAACGCACATTCAAAATCATTTTAAAACCCAAAACACCAAATAATGGAATAAGGTATTTCATTTCCTTTTAACGACATTTAGGCTAATATTGGAATCCTAAAATCAAATAATGGTTATGCTGGTGGAAAAGTTGTTATTGCAAGATTTGTTAAAAAACATTACATCTATCAACTTTAAAAAAAATAAAATATCCTCAGAATAGAATATTCTTTCTGAAAACCTTGGACTGAATAAAAAGTAAAATTGGTTGATTATACACCAAAATAACGAAGGTGATGTATATTATCAAAATATGGTTTTATGAAAGGAGATTGAGATAATGCCCCATACACTGAGTCTGAATCATCACATACAATATTTATATTTGAGAATAATAAAAATAGGTTAATTTATACATTCCATGTAACCTTTTTCATATTTATTATTCCTTTAATATCACTATTTACCTTGTTAAAAAAATTACATAATAATTTAAATTCATATTGGATGTTTAGTCAATAATTGGTACTCAAGTGGAAAATGAACATGTTTTGATAAAAATAGTCTATGTGTTCATTAATTACATCATCTATAGAATATAATTCATTAATTAATAATATATTCTATACATGAATTATAACTTTATATTTAACCATTTATTTATGGTACGAAAAAATAAAAATGTTATAATCATTAAGACGGTAGGTTGTACGTATGCCTGAGTAACATTTTCATTTTTCATTGATCAATATAGAAATAATGTAATTAGTATTATTTATTCCCATAATAATCAATAAATATTTAAAATTACAATAATCATTTAAATATAATTATATATATCATACATGTGACACGGTGAGAGACAATGATTTACATCGCTTCTTGGAAGTGATAGCTCATGAGTACACACGAATGATATTATCGAATTTATGTGACTGAAAAGTAGGAGAATAATTTATATATAATACTCTTATAAGGATAAATTAGTCATTAAAATCATATAAAAACATTAATTCCATCATTATTCCTAGTCTTGAGTCATGGTTATGTAAATCAAATTACATTGCTTTAGGGAGGCGATCATTCACACAAACGCATGAATGATTAATTCTATTACCTTTTTATGAAAGATGATATGGATTTAGGTGATGATATTAACATAATAATATCATAGTATATTTAATATAATATATTTATTATTTAATATAGGAAAAATTATATTTGAAGGAAGTGTAAGAAGAAATAAAATATAAATTCATAAAGAAGCCAATACATCTTCTTCGGTCGATCACTTTTGATGAAAACATAAACACCACTAAGGATGATGTTATACAAATATTATGATAAATATAATGAGTGTAGGGATTATATTACATGTATTGGGAAGATCATGGATGAACATAATGGTATTGTAAGTGTTAGTAATAGATAGAAATGGGAAAAATTTTATAGTAGATGGGAGTAGAACCCTTGGAATTAATACTTGTATTAAATTAATATAAATTTTATTTCAATTACAAAAGGGAAAATTTTTTTATTTCCATTATAGGATGAGTATGGGTCAAAATAAAATCACTCAATGAAAACTATACAGGTTTTAGTCTTTTTTAATCATTATCATTTTGTTTAAACTTCTTTTATCTCTTATAGTTTTATCAAATAATTTATAGTTTGAGAGCTAAAATAATTACCAAATCATGCCAATATACCAATTATTGATTAATTAGTGTCTTTTTTATATTTATATTATATTTTTTGTCAAATATTGGATAATTATAAATATTATAGAATTTTATTACATATTTTATAATTTACATTATGAATTATGTAAATTTATACACTATTCATTACATGCCTTTTTTTAAAAAAAAATATCAACATAATTCCTTTAAAGAAACACCATAAAATCAACCCAAAAATTTCAAATTCATCCATAAAATTCGTTTATGGAATTAAATATTTCAAATTTTATTTATTTTATTTTTATTAATATCATTTATTCATTTTATTCTTTAATAAATCTATTATTACATCATCTTTGTGTCATAATAAGAATAAATTATATAATTTATCGAAAATTTAACATAATTATCATGATTTAAGTAATATTATTATATTTAAAATTACTATTTAAAGTATAATATATCAAATATATAACTCTGTATCAAAATTATTATAGTAATAAGAGACATGATTATCAAATATTTTCCTTTACATTAAATTAAATGTACTAATTGTCATAATAACATCCAAGAGTAATACAAAGGCCAAAATTTATACCCATGGATTTTATAAGTCGAAAATACATCATCCAATAAGATTAGTATAAGTGTTATGGTTTTTTTATATTATTATAATATTATTTTTCAATTAATTAGCCAATTTAACATTAACCGTGGTAAATAAAATACTAATGTTAATATTCACCAAAAATTATTTTGATTCTTTTGGACCAAATAATTCATAATTATTACCACCATGTATGTTGTTATTTTCAAATTCTATTCATATAAGTGGAAATATTTAATTTTAAATTAATCCCATTGTGGAGATGAATAAACTAGGTTTTTATGTAAAATGTTCAAAAGTTGTCAAAAACTTTTCAATCTAATTTAAATATAAATATTCATCCAATAAACTAAATTGGATGAAATTAAAAAAACATATTCTAATTAACAATTAAAACAAATTAAATATATAATATTTCTATATAAATAAATTATATGAAAAAGAAATTTTGAATTAAAAAGGAGTGGTTTTCACTATACATAAAAAATGGTTTTAATTAGAAAAATTTAAAAAATTAATCCAAACTAAATAATGTTGTCCCAATTCCAATTAAGAAGGTTATTTTTTGAAATATAACTTATAAAAGTGTAAAAAACTATATTTAAAATATATTCACCTTCATATGGCGGGAAAACTACATGTTTTTTTAAAATTATGTCTATTATCTGAAAATTTGAATTTGGGATTATATCAAGTCTAGGAAATATATAAGATAAATTTTATAAAATAATTGAATATATTAGAAATATATTACATTAAAAAAATCTATAAAATCTGAATTTATTATTCCATAATCTCAATTATTTTCTTTTATAGTATTTTTTAGAAAAAACCATCCTTTATTTTTATTTTATTATTATTAAATTTCATAATTAATTTGGTAACCAATAAATCATTATTTATACATGTTTGAATCATATTTTTATTATTTATTTAATAACCTTTATTCCAGAAATTCTTAGTGTTATGTGATAACTAAATCATTAAATGATAGTATTAATAATATATTATATTTTAGAATAACTACGTCTTATTTCCAAAGTAAGATTTCACTGAAACACATAGCTTCATTTATAGTATACAATTAGGAATAGCTTCTCATTTTAGGTAAAATTTATATCTAATTCATAAATATTAATTAATATAAATATTTATAATTCAATAATTACCTAAGAAATTTCATCCATCCCTACAATGAAAAATTTAATCCTCTTAATTTTAAATTTGGACTTAGTAACTAATATTTATATTTTCAAAATTATTTCATTGAAATCCCACATTGGAAAAAGAGTCAATAAAAATCACACCATAAATGAAGGAATCATATGTTAAAAGGTATCCTAAGATAACAAATAACATGATTACATGTAGGAAAAACATGTATTTTGATGAAAAACTAACCATCATGTTCTGATAGAGAGAGATAGAAAAAATGATCGGGATAAAGCTAATAATCAGAAAACCACAAATGTGTGATTGGATAATCGGTCATTGATTTCATAGTAGAAAAATTAAATGAATAATTGTTTTTTTCTAAGATAATTTTTATAGATTTCTGGAATTCTTTTACCACATATAATAATAACATAAGGAAATATACTTATTTGAAATATAGTGTTTCTACATCTAAACAAATTCCCCCATAAACTCTACATGTTCTATAAACGATGAGTATTCGAGTGTATTTTCTCAGGCCTTGATCACTAGAGTAATCTTTTAGAGATGGACATTATCCAAAAAATGATTAACTATGTATCTCTACTATATTGAATATTTACCGAACACCAATATGGTTAGGATAAGATAAAATAATTCTCCAAAAATAATAACCCATTTGTAGAAGAAAAAATACTTTTAACCACAAAAATTTATCTGTAATACCCAATGTTCATCATATACCACTCAAAAATAACTATCTTTAAAATTCAAAAAAATAATCCAAAATAAGATTGAAAAAAAAATTCTGATGGATTTATCAAAAACCCTTCGAGGATAAATTTTATCATTTTTCTCGAAATATCATCAACCACTCTTAATATATTATATGAAAACGTAATTGACCCGAATGTCCTGAAAGACTTCTTTTTTATTTTATTATAGATATCCCCCTTGTAAGGGTTATAGGGGAACCCGTAAATAACCCGTTGGACCATGGCACAAGGCCCGACATGACCCACAATATATGACCCGAAGGCCCAGAGGCATACCATGCCCATTACATGACCCGTAGGCCTAGCCCACTAGAACTAACCCTCCCTAGCGTCTTTAATCATTGATCTCCTTAGCTCCTCATCTTTAATTGCTGATTGGAGAGCATTACCCCATACAAAGCTGCACAATGCTTGGTCCCAATGGAGGCTTCCATACCCTCTCATTCTTCCAATCTAGTTAGCTCTACATCTGGTGGCTGCACTCATGTTGCTCTGATCCACTTCTAGGGAATATTTTGTGTGAATTGGATAAATCCATGGTCTACGTGACCCTAAGGCCCTGTGGCCCAAAGGCCTTTGATGACCCGAAGGCCCTGGAGACCCGTATGTCAAAACCGGTGGCGCAAAGTCCAAAATTGGGTGAATAGTTCTGGTTGCGACAGTACCGAATAGTAACTGCTATAATACTGTTACAGTAATGATACCTCATTAGCTCCCAAAATAATCATAACATTATTCCATCAACATGTTTCACTAAAAATTTATATACTAAGTAGGGATATCACATAGGCCAGTGTTAGGTGGAGAACCATTATCTCCCTTTGTCTTTGGGTTCAATTCCAACTGCCATGATGGGTGGGATGGGTTGTCAGCAATCCTATTGGTTGTCATTTTTTCTAATGATTTATAATTATTATAACATCACAAAATTAGATAGATTCTTCAAAATGACCATAAGATATTTAAGCGTTAAATTTTATCTCATACCTTGGATTTTTAAACACAAAATAAAATATAAAATAATTAATACAACATAAATATCATATAAACCAAAAATGTTATTCATACCTTTAAAATTATGTCCACAAAATAAAATACCATTCTAATTAAAATAACATTATCACAAAAGAAACATCAGTGATTCACATAATGGAAAACATTCTTCTAATATAATCCCATCATCAAAGGTGTATTATAAATTTTAAACATTTCATCATGCAACAGTCAACCATTACTCTTGAATCCATTAAATGTATACTTTTTAATCATTTCGAGTGCTTTGTGATCATTTAACAATGATTTCCAATATTATTCCTTCCAAAAAAACATGAACCATGTACTAATATTAAATAATCTCAAAACATGAGACACTAAATACTACATACCTTTCATAGGTCATTTTAAATCATCTCATCTAAAGTTAGACTCAAATTAAGTATTAATAATAAAATATTTATATGGTCCACCTGATCAGATTCACAATCCCTCATCACAGGAAATTGATTTTCCTAATGACCATACACCCCACATTTAAAATAATCAATTGATAACTCAAGAATGGCCTATTTCCCATTCATTAAGTCTATTGAATGCTTTCCTTTTCTTCGGTATATTATTTCTTTATGAACTTTATAACAACATCTATAACGTCCCCTAATACCTTTTAAAAAATTTCAAAGGTGTTTCATTCCAATCCTCGAAATATATGTTATTTCCTATAATAACCTATGTTATTATAACATACCTTTCACAGGGATTCGTTTCACACATATATGATGAATTAGAAAACAAACCAATGTTCTATTGGTTATTCATGACTAGTAAAAGTTGTTTTAGAATAATCATGTGTGTTCTCATTAAAGCACCCATTTGACTCAGTTTCTTATTCAGAGATCCACCAAATTTTTATTCACATAAACTGTTACTTGGGTACAAGCTAGATCTATCCATAAACTAAAATAAAAACATTTAGTATGAGTATATCGACAAAATCATCACATAATATCATATGAGCAAGATAAAATCTAATATATACCTTTTCATTTTTTATCAAAGACATTTAATTTATCTAATAAATCAATTGCTATTTATATTATTCTATAAATTTTATTTATAAACAACTTGTAACTAATCTCTAAATATCTCCCTAACCTATAAATTTTTCTAAACCTCCATCTAATAACCACTATAATGACCCTGACTTACCAACAATAAGGCCCCACCCTTAAACATTACTTAATATTATGTTAAGTCAATTATTTGACATTATCTCACATAGCGAATCCTTATATATTTATATAATTAGAGAATTAGGCCATAACTCATACATTAATCCATATATATTATATTATAGACACTTCTACACACATTACATTTTTCATGAAACAAAATAAAAACATTTTTAAAAACATGGTTTCATTTCTTGTTTAAGAACCATCACTTTTCCTTGATCATGTCATTGAATCTATTTTTATAAATCTTGTTAAATACATTTCAAAACTTGTGATGAGAATAAAATTGATAGTAAGGGATACAAAAATAATAAAAAAATTATTCTTCTGAAATGATGTAAACCATGAAAACGTTATCATAATTTAATACTTTTAACCATTATGAAGTACTCAACATGCTTCCCATAATATAAAATCATTGTATACCTTGTTTTTAATCAAAATATTATCATAAAACCATTGAAATAAATATATAAAATATAAAGATAACATGGTAAATAATATTTATTAAATGGAAAAACCATACGATTGAATTCCAAAGATATAACTATGTGGAATAACCATATGGCTGACACCCATTCTCAATTAATTAGAGGTTAAAACGTAACCACCCATAATTGGTCTATAAAGGAACAACCCATATTTTTTATATAACGTAAACAACCTTATTTGGTATATAAACTAGCAACCTGTCAAATTTCTATGTACCATTATATTATCATAACACATAAAAAATTATAGTAATCAATATTTCACTCATAAAATTTCATTTTCAATGGCAAGATATAATTTCAAGATATTGAAATAGTGAATCCAATTTCAAAATAATTTTTAATAAAAAAACTCCCAAAATAGAAATAAGGTATTTCATTTCCTTTTAAAAACAAAAGGATTGTAGATAAAATATAATATCATATAACAGTTATGGTACTGTAGATTTCTATGTCACCACATACATTAATATAAATCTAATTTTTATTTTGTAAATAATCTAAAACATATCATAAAAAATATTTTGTTTGAAAATAATGTAATGAATTTAATAGAAAAGTGGTTGATTTTACTCCTCGCTCCTACTTTTTTTCTTTTATTTGGTTCCTTTCTTTTCCTGCTCATTACACTACAAAGAGAGGTCTTGTCCCCCATTGATGCCTAATCGGTTCTTCCACTTCTCTTTCCTTCTGGTAATCACATTTCTGACTCCATTTTAGTTTGGTGCCCTAGTTCAATTGGATGGTTTGGGATGTGTTGGATGAATCATTTCAGTGTACCAGGATCTCGACTCGTGTCTGGTATTTACAGTGTTATTTTTCATTGGCATTAATTTCCTTTTCAGTGTTTTGATGATGTGATTCTTTCCTATAGGAGATTTAAAAGGCTGAGGTTAGTGGTTCTGGGTGAGGACATGCTTCTTTATTGAGACACTTCTACTTCAATCTCTCATATTTTCTCTTTTAGCTTATTTATTCCATGATGGTCAACTGGGATGGATTCATGATGCTTTGGGAGGTGATTTTTTTCGTTATTCAATGCTTTTTTTGGTGAGTCATTGGTCGACTTCAATATGTGCTAGGCTATTCCTATTGATTTTTGCAGTTTTCGATGAAATCGGTGGCTTGTTACTGGATTAATGTTCCAATTTCATTTTATGAGGTTTTTGTGGGTGATGATAGCATAGATGAATGTGTCTTAGTTGATGTCATTTTAAGCTCCAGCAGAAGCTGATTATGTATATCAATGATTTTTGGAGTGTCGTGGTAAGTGTTTATCCACAACAGCTTGATTTTATCAGATTTACACGAGGGTTTAGTGGCATGGATGATGGTTTGGCGATGAAAATGATATTATTGGTCTGTCATATTAGGACTTCTTGGAGTTCTTTTCTGGTTACCTTCTCCCGTGTTGTTTGGTCGACATTGATGTTGGTGTGACATGAGGGATGTGATGTCGTATCCGTGGATGCAGGTTGTGTAGCTAAATGTTACAGATCGATATGTGATGATGAATATAATTTTCGGCCTCGTTGATGGTGGTTTTGTTCAAAGGTCATGGTTTGGGTGATGATGTGGAAATGTTTGTGGTTTTCTCTGGTGAAGGAACTTCGTTCCGCCTTGATGAAAACTGTTAATTTTGACGTGGTTTGAGATAATGTCGGTTGGACCTTTTTGGCATGTCAACCTCAATCATTTTCCTAATATCTGCTAGTTTGGATTCACGAAAATGATCGACATTGTTACTCTCTGATGATCAGAGGTGACCACAGTCACGGTGATGCTTTTCCATAGTTCGGATTTTATGGTGTTTCTCGAGGGTGGCCTGTGGATGCGGTCTCATCTCGTAATGGGAACATGGAGGTACTCAGCTCAGGGGTGCCAAATTTTAGATGGTTTTTGTTTGAATTTTGAGTTTTTAATTTTGAAATCATCCAGATGTGGGATGCTAATGGAATGTATGATTACCACTACCATAAAGTGGCTTTCATAAAATTAAAAAAATGGATTTTGAGGTAGAAAATGAAATTTTTATGATGTCAAAAGTCCGTGGGTTAATTAATTAAATATTATAAACAGTAACATTCATAAAAAAAATTATAAATCGATTATACATTTAAATCAAACCATTAATTTATGGTTTAAAAAATGAACAATTTTATTATTATGGAGATGGTAGGTCGTACTTACGCATGACTAACATTTCCATTTTTTAATCATCATTATGGAAATATGAATTTATTGTTTTATCTTTATAAAATGGTCAGTATATAATTATCATCATAATAACCAGATAAATTTAATTATATAAATCATACAATTCACGCGGTGAAAAAAAAAAGATTTACATCGCTTCTTGGAGGTGATAGTTCATAAGTACGAACGAACGATGTTATCATTTTTTTGTGAATTGAACGAAAGAGTATAATTGATTTTTAATTATATTATAATGATAAATATATCATTAAAATCCTAAAAAACATTAATTTCATCATTCTGATCACTATATAGATATATTTATGGAGAACAACTATTTCAATTCGTGGAGGTTATAGTTCACACGTACTAAAAAATGATTATTTACCTTCCCAATTGATGGAAGTGGTGATATATTTAGCGGATGATATTAACATAATAACATCTAATTTTATTTATAATATTGTAGTTATTATATCATCTTGTAAGAAGAATATTTGATGGATGTGTGAGAATAAATAACATAAAAATACTAAAATTAAATGATACCTCTTCTTCGATTAATCACCATTGAGGAACACATTAACACCTATAGGGATGAATTTCTTTATAAACATGGAACTCCATTATTTGGGTAGAGATTCTATAAATGGATTTGGTCAAATCATTTATGATCCAATAAGGTTTTGGAAGTGTGAGTAATTTAGGGGAATGTATGCCTTTTTATAAGAAAGGGGAGGGGAACCCTTGGAATTATAAAATTTAATCAATTAATATAAATTTAATTTAATTATAAAAATAGAAAGAAGTCATATATTTATAATATTGGATGAGTTTGGGTAGAAATAAAAAAATAAAATCAAAATTTTATAAGTTTTAGTATTGTGTTAATCAATATTCTTTTGTTTTAACCCTTTTTAACACTTCTTATTTTAATAAGTTATTTACACATTAAGAGTTAACAAAATTACCAAATAATTATAAATAACCAAATAATGAATAATTAACGTTATTTTTTAGTTATATTATAATTTTGGTAAATTATAAATTTTTTAATATTTTTATACAATTTATTTATATATTTTATAAATAATGGTATGATTTGTTTTTTCAGTTTTGACACTATTCATTAAATGACATTTTAAAAAATTCATAAAAATATGAATACTCAAAAAAGATACGTTAACTCAATCCTGTAATGTCATAATAATCCATAAAATTCATGGACATAATATTATATAAAAAATTATAGTTATTTTAATATTATTAATATCATTTATTTAATTCTTTATTTAATAAATCTGTTACTACATCATCATTATCTCATAATGAAATTAAAATATTTAATTCATAAATATTATAAATAAATTACAATGATTTAGGGAATATTTTTATATTTCTATGGATTATTTGTTCTCTATGATATCACTTATACAACCCAATATGAAATTTGGTTTATTAATAAGAGACATGATTATAACATATTTGACTTTATATTAAATTTAATGTTACAAATGTCATAATCTCAACCAAGTGGCACTAAAAATCAAAATTTCAACCAATGGATTTACATGGTTAAAAATAACTCATCCTGAAATATTTTTACAAGTGTTAGGGTATTTTTATTTTATTATGACATTATTGTCACCATTAATTATCTTATTTAACTTTAACTATGGTAAATATAATAATGACACTATAAAAAAATTGGTTTGATAATATTGGACAACATTATTCATACTAATTAGAACCATGTAAGTAGGTTTTGGAATATTTAGTTCAAATAAGTGGACAAATTAAATTAAAAATTAATCCCATTGATGAAATGGGAAAATGAGGTATTTTAAGTAAAACTTTAAGAAGTTCACAAAGTTTCTCTATTTAATTTCAACATGAAATTGATTCCTATGAAATAAATTCTATGAAATGATAAATAATTAATATACATACATTTTAAAACAAATTTTATCTACAATATATCTATATATATAAATTATATGAAAAAGTTGTTTTGAATTAAAATGAAGTGTTTTTTACTATTCATTAAAAATGAATATAATCATAACGAATAAAAATATTAATCTAAAGTAAATTTTTATAAAATTTTTCCAAAAAAGAATTTTATTTTTTTCAAATAAAACTTATTAAATTATCAAAAATCATATTTAAAATTGGTTGTCTATAAAAAGGTGGAAAACCTATATTTTATAAATAATACTTATATTACCACAAAAATTGATTTTGTTTTTATTTTATATCTACAAAACATATAAGATGAATTTTAAACATTAAAATGAATATATTAATTTTATATTAAATTATTAAAATATATAAAGATGTTTTTTATTATTTTATATACCAACTTATATTTATTTAAATAGTTTCTTTCCATTAAAACACACCCCTTATATTTAATTGGTTTTTATTTAATATTCTAAATAATAAATTTGGTAACCAATGTGTCATTATATAAACACGTCTAAACCATATTTTCATAATTTTGTTCATAGAATCCATTATCTCCATTCTAACAACTGTGAGATAACTAAAATTGAAAATTATAATATTAATAAAATATTATTCATCTGTATAACTCAGTCTTATGCGAAACGTATGATTTCAGAGAAACACATTGTTGTGTATTATCTATGAAAATAGGAATTGAATCCATATTATGTATAATTATTATCTTATTCATAAATATTAAAAATTATTCTATAATTACCTAGGATGTTAGAAGACTTGTTATGATGTTATACTAAGTGTGAAATTTTGGGAACACGTTCTTGGTATAACTTAAATGATATATGTTTTCATGATTAGAGTAGGGGTAATTAATTAAATTAGTTATATATTTTTATTACATCAACCATAGAAGTGTTTAATATGATATTTGTGTATTTTTTGTAACTAAATAGATCTAAAATTGGAGAAAAATTAATTATTAAGACATCATAAAAAAATTAAGACCCTATACCACTAATAATTACACTGTTTGGGGATATCACTATTTTTAGAGACACTAATTAAATTTCTATGTTGAATAAATTTAAAATATTAAAATTAATTAAAAATTTCATTTTTATAGGTTAATGTAATAATAAATAACTCGTTAATCTATCATTGAGATCAATTTTGGAAAATAGAAATTCGAATATTTGTAATTTTCATGATTAGTTTCGGAACATAATAATTTTTGCACGAATGAATATTATCTCATTATTATATCATCCTCTTTTTAAAAAGTATCATACTAATAAATACTAGTAGAATGTGAAACATACCTATACTCTATATAAGGAAAATTTTCTTGATGGATTGACACATATGATTTCATCAATGAATCCAATGTTTTAGAATAAAAATGAGAGCATTGATTTATATGATATGATATATAACCAATAAAAAGTCATTAAGGAAAAATAACGGTACAAAGGTTGTGATGTGTTCATAGAAAAATTCTATTATTGATTTTAGACCAAACAATATTATTCATTCATTCACTCATTAAAAATGTGTATATATATGATATATAATGATTAGGGAAAAATTATAGTGTTGACTAATATATAAACATCAACATGTAATCATTTTTATGTTGATTACATTTTTTTTATTAATCCTAATTTTGATAAAATTTAATGTGAATTTACCTGAACATCTAAATATTTCATATTTTTAGTTATAGGAAATGAGTGCTTTAGATTGAGTCTCCAAAAAGATATTATAAACTATAGATGGTAAAAGACCTATAAAAAAGGATTTTTTAAAGAGTCATATGTCATGAATTCTTCTCTATATACAAATGGATGACATATAATGGAGTTATGACATTTGCATTTTAAAAATATATGATATTGGAAAACTAACATCTATAATACCTAATATGTAAGTGCAATATTTCGACAGAGTGAAATATGGTATTTATGTAAAAAATATTATTAATTTATAAAGGGTATATTGTATTAATAATATATTATAAATGTTTTAATTTTATTTGAGTTCAATATTAGTGATGAAGTGATAAATGAGGATGGTGGTTTTATATTTGATGAACCTATCAAGAGTTTTTAATTGAAAATATTAAATCTATTACCTTCATGAGATTAATGGATTATATTAATGAACAAGTGCTAGGTTCTACATTATTTTTTTTAATCTTTATTTGGATAGAGATATATATTTTTTCTAAATTTTTTTTATATATATATTTTTAAATAATTATAATATGGTTTGAAGTATGGGCTTCATGTTGTTATAATCCAATCTAAAATGTTAAAATGAAAAAATTTAAGGGTAAAATTTTAAATATTTATTTTTATAATACGGAAATATTTATACACATTATGATGTAAATTTTTTTTCTATTTTTAATCCAAATTTTCTTTCCACTCAAGATTCAAAATACATACGACATAATATGTGAAATTGTTTTATATATGACCCCATGATGAGATGTGATTCGTTTTTTCATTACAAAATCAAATTATTGATATATTAATATAGATTTATAGGAGTAACATTATATTTTCTAAATTTATGTTATTATGGATACATAACATGATACTTTCCAACATTTCATAATAATCATTGAAAAATGGAATCTTTACTAATGAGTACGTATAGATTATCATCTCTATAATTGTATCATTGTTCATTTTTTAAATCCTTATTTAATGGATTTATATAATATTACATTCTTACTATAAGGATTATAATAACATAGAAATTATAATTATTGATATGATTTACCAATTACCACTTTTACTATAGACATCATACCAATGTCATTTTGGACTCAAGTAGTTAATATCAACAAAACATCTTACATGACCATAAGTAGTTGTAATAATATAGTTATAAGAAATATATAAGGAATAATAGAAATTGAAACAGTTCACATAAAGTTATAAATTAAACATGGTTTATTATTAATTTTTTTAAATAATGTATATTATGTGCCAAACTGATTGTAATAGACTCTTTAACTATGAATCCTCATCTTAAATGTTTTAAAATTTTATTCTTCTAAATATTTAATTTATATATTTATGATTTTTCAATTAATTAATGATAGTATTTATATGGAAATGTTTTTTTAAAATTTTATTATGATAATTTTTCTCAAATTTTATCAAATAATATATTTTAATTTTTTATGAAAATAAATTTCACTTACAAAAATTCTTCATTTAAAGATCATTTTTCAATGATATTGTTTTTATTAAATATATTGAATGATCATATTTGCAAACAATTATTTGTCTTTAATATATTTAATAATTCATTACAAGTTTATATGGTCACATTCACTTAATTTGTTTCCATTAAATGTTTGTAGTTAAAAAAAATGAGAGATTTCCATATGAAAAGGATTATTTGTTTGAAATTTTTTTTCAATCATTCGTGATTTAAATTTAGGATATATTTATTGGTAATATTTTATGGTCATGGGTGGTTATGTGATAATACAATGATGGGTAGCTATGTGATAAAACAATGACAGTGGGTTATACGAAAAAATAATGATGTGTGCTTCCATGATTAAAGACGGATTAGTGGTTATGTAATATTGACCAATTCATTGTGTACTTTAGAGATATATGTATACAATATTGGTTATTAAAATTATAAAAATAGTCGAGCTACATGATAGCTAAAGGGAGATCCCGGCATACTTATAATAAGGTTTGATACATATTATTGATCATTATTTCTCCCTATATAGTTTATATATAGGGTGATTCCCATTATATCTCTTATATACATTTTCATATGATTATTTTGGATTCTAGTCATATATTTATTTCAATTAAAATGGGTTTTAAAGGGTTTTTTTATGTTATTGGGAAGGTGTTTTAAATATATATATTTTAAGGTTTTAAAGGATTTATTTTAAAAAAACATTTTTTTTCATGGTGTTTTATTTCATAAAATAATGATTGTAATGGTAAGAATTATTTGAGTTTACATTTATTTAACCGAACTAACAATTTCCCTTATATTTATGCCCCCTAATAAGATTTTTTCTCAACCTAATAATTTAAATTCATTTCACTAGGTAAATATTTCATATTTATTAGGAAAATATGAATATCAAATTTAATAAAATTTTTCAGGAAATGAAAAGTTGTTTAATTTTATAAGGGATTCTTTTTTTGTTAACAAAATTGATACTGAATATATGTTTCAAAATATAATATATGGGATTATTGTGTTATAGTTTTCACTAAATATCTTGAATAAATAAACATAATATATCATTATTAATATAAATTTATTTCCCATTTTGAAATTACTTAAATATGTATTCATGAAGGTTGTGTAGATACAGTTGATATCAGAGTAGGTTTGAAATAAAAATAAACATAAGGATGTTTCTATAAATTTTATGGATAACATAATTTGATAATAACATTGAAGTTGATCACATTTTATTTTTAATAGTATTTGCTTATTATTATTTATGAAGTTAAATGTTAATGTAAATAAGGTTATTGTTAGAGACATTTATAATGTAGTTAATTATTGTTTATTACAATTTCGGATGATATCTAAAATGTATGAGATAACCTTTGATGTTTAAAATTTTTGAGGTTATTTATGGGAGTGATTATCACATGTATGGCATTATTTAAATATTATTATAATAATGTTTCTGTAAATGGAAAACATATAGTATGGGGGATAACCCATTGTTTATGGAATGACCATGAGAAATTAACCCATAAATAAAGAGAGAGAAAACTATATCACCTATCAATAGACAATGAGATGTACTGGTTAGTCTAAAATTTTATTTTATTTAAACAATCTACCAGATAAATGAAAATATTATATTGGAAAAATATTTTCTTATAGATAACCATGAAATTTGAAATTTTTATGTGATTACGTGATTAATTCTAATTTTAAGATGTTCAATTTTTTTAACCCTATATGAAAAATTAAATTGAGTACAATGGGATTTTATTTTAGGAATAATGGTTTATTTACATTTTAGAAGCATATAATAGAATTCTATGGGTTTATCAAGAGTTAGTTTTTTTATGGAAGTGGTTAGAATATGATAATGATTATGTGATTCATAAAATTTCATTTATTATATTAGATATTAACAGTGATTGATGTTATTTAGAGATAAATAATAAAAATGACCATTTATGACTTTGTTTTCGGATAATTATTATTTTGGAGTTTACATATTTATCTATAATACATTTGAGGATTTTTTATAATTGTTATGTGTTGAATAATATACATTAATGCTTAGGGTTTTACAATTCAATTTTGGTTATTAAAGTAGTTTTTCAACAGAAAATGGTTTATTATATTTGGAATATTAGATCTTATAGTAACCATTTTGTTTTTTGTTAATTATTTAACATTAGAGTAATATATATATATATTTGATCTATATAAGATGATTCTAGTTCTTTCAGAAGTAAAAATGGCATACTCATAATTTGGGTAAAAGATCAGTTTGTAGTATTAATTTATGAAAGGATGAAACTATCTATATCAAGTATGTATATTAACATTTTTTTCCAATATAGGGAATGAATGCATGTCCTAAACTCTATAAAAAATATATAAAAAAGAACGTTAACTGTTTAGTTTTCTTACAAATAATTTTAAGGCCTTTTAACCCATCATAGAATTATGGTTTTGAAATGTTTAACATTATAATTACATTTTTCTATCTCTCACTCCATCAGAACATGGTAGTTCAATTTCACTTAAATTTCCATGATTTCTTATATGTAATTCTAATATGTGGTATCTTGAGTGAATTTTTTACATTCATTTATTTTTTATGTGGATATTTTATTAATACTTCTTTCGATGTGCAATTTCAAAAAAACTATTTGGAAAAGTAAAAATATTGTTACTGAGATAGTATTAAATATTATGAGGATTCATTTTCAATGGGGTTGATATTGCATCTTTAGCTTTTAAAAGTATAAACTATCTTTGATAACATACAATATTTGCAAACTGATCTTAAATGATCTAAATATTGTTATTATGTTATTGTTATAACCTATTTTTATATTAGATGTTCATAACATGATTAAATAATAAATTTTTAAACTTTTTATAATTTTTTTATTAATGTATAAAATATATTTGATAGGAAAAACATTTGAAAAAATCCAGTTGTGTGCTTGAAACATTTATTACAATAAAATTTATTTTACTACCTTTTAATGGTGCACATGTTCTGAAACTAAATTTTAACAATTTTAAAATTTTAAATGAAAAAATAAACATGAGTTTTGAAATATGTATATAAAAATTTACCTTTGATGATTTTTGGTATTTTTATGAGAAGTTTAAATTTTTGGTGAAAATATAAAAGACTGAATTATAATTATAAATATCTTTTCCTTCTAATTTATTTTTATTTTAAAATAATATTTTAGATAAGTTTAATATTATAATTATTTATACTATAATTCAATAAATAAAATTTATGTCATTGAAATCAATTTCATAAATTAAATTAGATATAAATTCATTTCAATCCGTTGACAATTTTCAAATTGAAAACATGTTTTTGCCCTTTGTGTGTAAGATTAATTTTAAATTAACTTTAACAAATTCATTGAATTGATATTTTAAAACTAGGTTTCATACTTGTATTAAGGATGTAGACATTTAATAAATAGGTCGATATTATTATTTTCAAATATGAATAGTAACATTTATAATTATTTTAACAGTGGTAATGGGTAGATCAGGTAAAAATCAAGTAATAATGTGTAAAAATAGTTTTATTTTCATTATAAGATCGCCCAAAATCATGTAAAAAATTATTTTAGGAGTAAATGGAATATATAATATTCAAATTAATGAATATATCCATTTTGGATTCCTTTAATATGTGTTTATTACAATTATATATTTTCATGAAGAAATGAAAATGATTTGACAATCTTAAACATAATAACAAAAATATTTTTAATTTGGGGTTGTCTAAATAATTCATTCTCCAATAAATAATTACAGATATAATTTATCATGGAAATTATTTTTAACTATTATTAAATAAATAATTATGAAAAAATATTTGAAAATAGTGAGGATATAATTATTATAATTATGAAAATATAAAATAAATGATATTAATAATTTCACAGTGATAAAAATTTGAAATAATTACTTCTATATGATTATATTATATATTAATTTGACATGTATGGTATTTTTAAATTATTATTAAATTTTAATATTATTATTATTTTGATATTTTTGAAAATCGATTAAACGAATAGCCTGAAAATTGAAATTATTAATAATTTAAATAATTAATATTTTATCACTTGATATAAAATACCTAAAAAGTAAAAATTCTGATTAATTTTTTTGAATGTTATAAATTTAATCCTTGATGCATTTTTCATTATTTTTTAATTTTCAATTAATAATAATGAACCTTATTGAGTAAAAATCCATGTTAACACCCTGAGAATTAATGGAGTAAAATAAGATTTAAATCTAAATGATATTATTAATAATGTGACTTAAACTTGACTATATATTTTTAAATTAGATTATTTATAAATGAAATATGAAATATTAAGAATAAATTTGTTTAGATCCACTTTTACTAGAATATTAATTTAATATTTTTAGAAATTTCAAGGGTGCCCCTCCCATCTTATTTAAATGGGTACCCTTATTTATTTCTCTTCACACATAATTAAATATCTAGTTTAGAAAATATATTCTAATATAAATTCATATAATTACATCCCATATTATATAGGTTTTTTTATTAATAACACCACCTATAGTTATCTTAATGTGTTGAGAGAAGAATGATTTATAAAGAAGTTGTGTAATTTTAAATTCAGTGATATTGCTTTACTTCTTCTTCCAACTCCCTCAAACCATCTTAGAAAGCAATTAAAGAATATCTAAAATAGTATCCATATACTAATATTTTATTATGTTGGTTTCAGGATCGATATACCCTATAATTCCATCAAATGGGAAAATAATTCATCATTCATGTTTTTGAAAAACTACATCCTCACAAAATGATATAATTCATTTTCCATCATTGTAGATATATTGATTATAATGATGAAATTAAGGATTATATTTGATATTAATGGAATAATAATTGATATTAAAATATAATATATCATTAACATTATTACCTTTCCTTGAACATAAAAAAGATAATGTGGTTCATGCGTATATGTGACTTGTCAACTCCATGAAGCGATGTGATTATTTTTAAAAAATATATATTAATGATATATATAAGTATTTTGAGTTAATTGATTTGATTATTATGATATGATTATTATTTATTAGGGATAAATTGATCTTTTCCCTCTTTTCATAATGACTACTGAATAATTGAATTGTTACTCATGTGTACGTATGACTTCCTATATCTATGATTGTAACATAGTTAATTTTTCATTAACATAAATAATGAATGTATTTAAAACTATAATTTATGTATAAATAAATTATATTTTTAAAGATTATTTTTTTAGATAATGTAATAATGATCACTTTCACTATAGACGTCATAACAAAGTCATTTTAGGCACAAGTACAGAATATCATCAAAATGTATACTGTGAACTTAAATAATGTTATAATGTAGTAATAAGTGACAAAAAGGAATAATAAACATGTAAAATTTTAAAAATAATTTATAAATTAACTACCTTTTTTATTCTGGAGGATATCTAATGTTTTTGATGTTTCTCACTCAATCTAAGAGACAAATTTTAAAAAAAATACTTAATTTAATTTATTTAATTATTTATTCCTATAAATAATTCTCATTCATGTTCATGTTTTAAAAATTAATTTAATGAATATGTTTATATTTAAATAATTCGTTTAAAACATATATTTTATAATTCCACATATATGTTTTCAGAAATTTATTTTTAATTGTTTTATGAAAATGAAACATTGTAATAATATCATCTTTTAATGTTCCTTTTTTAATAATAATATTATCTTAAATTTAAAAAATTTACCAAAATAATTGATTCCATTTGACATTAAAATTCTAAGACAAAACAATATGTTTATATGGTTACATTTAAATAATGTGTTTTCCATTTTATTTTCTATGTAAATCAAAATACGTAACTTCAAAATCAATGGATTAATTTTTTCAAATAGTTTTTTATGATACAATATTTTGTGATTAATGTTTATGTTATTGTTCATGGGAATTTTTTTATAATAATTGGTGGTTACATGATAATAATTTTTTTTTGGTTACATGAAAAACCAATGATGATATGTTATGGGATAAACCAATCATAGGTGGTTCCATGATGAAACTATGATTGGTGGTTATGTTATAGCCAACAGTTCCATGGGTAATTCATAAATATAAGATAAACATATTTTTTAATCCCTTTATTAAAATCATTAAGCCCCATTATATATCTTGACTGAGAACAATATAGATTATACAATGTTTTGATAACCATTATATTTTATTAGTTATCCTCATATAACTTATAAAAAAGGGTGAGCCCCATTATACCAGTTAACTACATCGGGTAATGATTTTTTTGAAACATAGACATTTAGTTATTTCAATTAAATGGGGTATGAAGGGTTTTTCTATGTTTGTAAAATGGGGTTATTAATATGTTTCTATGGGATATAAATTCAACATTTGAGAAAACAATATATGTGTTTTTTCATGATGTTTGAATTCATGAAACAATGAAGGTAAATGTAAATGTTATATGAGTTTCCTTATTTTTCATTGGATTAATGGGTTTACTTATTTCTGTGTCCATTGTATTTTTTCTCATTCTATGTAGTTAGATTATTTAAATAGGGTAAATGTTCTGTAGTGACGAGGATCAGGTACATATCAATTTTTTTAATATATTTCATTAATCAAAAACGTAATATAAATTAAAATGTTTTTTCTGGGAAAAATTGATACTGAATATATGTGGACACTTGTAATATATGGTTTTAATATGTATTTTTTTTCTTAATCATCTGACACTGTAAAATTTATATTTTTTTTGGAAAATTAATTAATTTATATCTTTAAAATAACTAGAATATGTATTGTTTATGGTTAGTTCATAATAAATAACATGGATTTTTGCCAAAAAATAGGCATATTCCATGGATTAATGGAATATTCCAGGAAATTTATGATTAAAACAATCTTGGGGGTATTTTTGAAATGTACCAAAAAAATACTTAATTGGAAAACATTTAGTTTGGTTTTAAATATCTTGTGTATTTTCAGTTTTTCATTTCCAAATATGGATTTTTAGGATTATTTATGATGATATTTCATTTTGGGATTTTTGATTTGTTTATATAATTGGTCTCCATGGTGTGATAATTAGCTTCATGTCATTGTACATTACAATTTACATTGTTCAGTTTCTCATTTGTGGGTTTCATTGAACTATAGACCCTTTGACATTTATTGTATTCATTTAAAGACTCCATAATGATTCTTAGGAATTAATATTTCATTATGTGATGTTATTTATCACATTTTGAATTTTATTTTGTCTTATCATATTAAAAAATTTATGAATTTGGAAACGATTGAATTTATACTAGACCATAGTGTGGATCTCCAGGATTTTAATGAGATATACCAATTAGGGAATTCCCCTTCACATTCTTGTCATTATTAATTAATTTAAATACTCTCTTAAAAAATAATAATCCCTTTCCAATTCATATGTTATTTCTCAAATCTCCCTAGTTCCATATGAAATATTTGGATCTGATCTGAGGATGTTTGAGCATTGATTTTTGGATTGTAAATCTATGACTTGTGGGATAAAAAACAATTAATCTTCGGATTTATTTTCTTAATATGTATTTTGATCACTCCAAATACATCATCTTAGAGAGTTAAGGATAAATTTTATAATTTTTTCATTTATTATCAGTATTGGACTGATTAGGGGTTTTTCTGATTTTTGATTATGAGGATTTCATTGGGATTTTAACATTCTGATCACCCATATATCATTATTCATAAACAAGAATTCATGGTTTTGTGGTGATAGTTTTGTTTCTACTATGATATATTTGTTATTTATACTATTTAACTATTAAAAACACCTATAATAAAATTTTAGAAATTTAAATAATGTGATGAATATGTTTCTTACAATAAATAATTTCATTTTGTTCACTAATTTTATAGATGTTTAATACATATAAATGCAAGTATTTAATGGAAATTATAGAAGTGTTTTTTTGGTTTTCTAAAATATTAATGTACTTTTTTTGGTTTTTATGAATTTTTTTGGTGTGATCATGGTAGTGGAATGTTTTTTAATTTTTAGGATCTTAGTACATGTTCTATTGTGTGTGATGTGGTTGGTATTCCATGGATGGCACTAGGAGGTGAATTTGTTGATATGGAAATTATGGATGTGCTATTAAGTGATATAGATGTGTTTGAATAATAATCTATGTGATAAATAAATGGGATCCATGGTACTTATAAATGATAATTTCATGAAATTTGTACTTGGTGAAATTAGATTAATATACGGCATTATTATAGTACCCCTCAATGGAAAGGGTGCGCCTCACTTCACTGAGTTCTGATTTAACTTCAAAATATTTTTTACCCTTTCCTCCACCATTACTAGAACCATTGTTGGTGGGGACATCATTCAACTGTCATCGCCCCTCTTTCTGTCATTCTATTGTGATTCAGACCTACAAATTGTGTCTAGGTGTAGGTGATTTAGAAGGATTGGGCCAATTTTAATGGTGGTAGCCCACATATTTCTCCTCCAATATTCTAGTTTTTCAAATCATCATAATTGACCGCATCTTGGTCAGTTGTGATGTGAGTTTTAGGGCATGTTTCGATGCTCTGGAGGAGGTGTGACATCAATCTTAGTATTTTCCTTTTTATAGTTGGGATATTTTTCTCATCGGTTTGGTTCTTGCCTCATTATTTATTTTAGATTATCATTATATTAAGGGATTCAATTATTTTTGGGATATGTCTTTTATTTTTATTTTTGGGTTTTATTGGAATTTTCTTTGGATATTTCATCCCCCTTGGGATGTATTTTGGAACTTGTATCTTACCATGTTTCATGTTCCATATCATTTATCCAGATCAGTTTGGTGCGGTGTTTCTCTAGAGCTTCAAGATATTTTGCGGAAGAAGCTATTGATCACATGGAGGCTAGTCCGCTATTTTTTGTTCTTTGGAATGGATGATGGTTTGTTTGTTGTCTGTGGAACATCATTGACGATGCCTATTTGTCATATATGTTGGAGGTCCTTGAAGAAGTTACATTCTGAATATAATGGTACTTCTTTATTTCAATGATGGTCTCTTACAGTGTTGTTTATTGGTAATGATGGACTTTGAGACACCATTTTCTCTTGATATTAAGTTTATTGATATGTTGAAGAAGAATATGTGGTGTTATCATTTGGTATTGTTTACTAACAGTGGTATGATTTGGTTTTCGATGGTGATGCCTCTCATGACTGGTTCGATGATTGCGATATCGGTGAATAGGACGATGATGTTATCAATGGTTATGATGATGGAAGTGATCTAGATTTGACGTAGTTAGTTGAGGGTACTCATGAACTGAGGACCCCTTCTATGAAGTTTATTTTAAATTTTAAATTTTACACTCTGTTTGTACATACATCGAAACTAAATTCCCAGAATAATATTTTAGTTATTTTCACCCTTAAATTAGACTATTTGATAATAGAAAACCAACTCCATCATTAACTGGTTGAATATATTGACAAACATTAATGTTATAAATGATCTAGTCATTTTTGTAAAAAAATATTACAGATTGAACAAACATGAATGTAATTTTCCTAGTAATATATAAAATTATAGATGAAATGTATAAATGAAAAAAGAGAAACTTGTAAAGTATTTGGGGATATTTTTAATGGTTTTATGATATTTTAAATGGTAGTTGTTGTAATAATGTGGTAGTGGTAGTAAATCTATAGTTATGGGAATTTAAAGTGATGTTTTTGTATGAAAAAAATGCATTGTTGTTTTTTGTGGTTATATTTATATATTATAATTTATTTATGATTTCGAAATTATAACCTTTGATATTTATAATATAACTTTTCTTCCAATTTTATCATCTCTAGATATCTTCACTAATGTGATGGTTGGTGATGGTATGGATGGAGGAATAATCCATCTTACATAGTCTCTATTCTTGACATAGTCTAGGTTGTCAGGGAATGATGTTATGATTAATGGTTTGTGATGGAATAAATTTATAATAAAAATCATGTGATTTGGTGACAATTACATATGCTAGGATATTTATTTGATAAAGGATGTGATACATGGTGTAGGTCACGAATAGTAAAAGTATTGAATGATGATAATGTTATTCATGACTATGAAACATTATTAGGAATACGATATCTTATTTTGTAATGATATGGTGATGTGGTCTTCAATATGTTGATATTATGATGGGGTGGTTATTAGTTTTATATGAGGTACGATTATGTAGATATATTAACTATGTGGAAGAACTATTGAAGTTTTAATTAGGGTGTGAGTGTGATAAACTCATGGGGAAGTGTTTTGAGGTACCATAAATTTTTATTTTCATTATAATATATTATTATAAATTGATGCAATATTCCTTGAGCAATCTATAGTAATGTTGGGTGATATACCTTGTATTTTACGAGTATGTTGGTTTTTTTATCCATTAATCCATTATTATATTTATTGAATATATTCTTATGAGGTAGTGAGGAGGATCATACTATGTATTCATATATACTCACTAATATATATATGTTATCTAAAATTATATAGATATATTGTGGTTAATTTGACAATTTCAGATCAATGATTAGAGCTACATTTTGGGTTATGACAATTTTAGTTTCATATTATATGTCATTAAAGATAATTTCTTTCTGTATGATATTCTTAAAGTACATAATATTAATTTTCATTTTTTTTATAAATTCATTTGTCTGTTTCCTTTTATATATATATATATTTGATTTGTGATGCAATATCCTGTAATTTAAATGTATTATAACCTTCATTCTATTTTCAAACATATATCCTATTTCTGGTAGGAATTATTAGATACTATTATGGTCAATATAAACAAAAGTGGTGATCCAACTATGGATATGTCATGAAATTGTAGCATAAAATATTTGAATGATTTTTTTATGTAGACTATAATTTGTAGGTATTGATGATTAAAAGGATTTGGCAGTAAAATAATGTTAGTCAAATATATTGTTTAATTTATCAAGTGATGAAATATAAGTATATAAAATTATCCACCCAATGATTCAACACAAGATCATTAAACATACTAAATCCATAGGTTATTTAATGATGGGTTGTGTTTGGAGACCATGTATAGGTACATGCATCATGTTTATTTTAACTTATGTATGGATTTTTGGTGATTTTATTAAAATTAAAATTAATTAATTAAAATTATATTAAAATTAATTTTATGCAATCATTTATTGATTTTTAAATTCCTTGTTTATAGATATGGATCCTTGTTATCATCCATTTATGATTCATGATTCCATTGTATAACATGATGATTTAGTTGACTATTAGAGATTATGCATGACCATGAAGGATTTGTATTGGAGGAAGAATCATTATTTAATTTTTAATCCCATAATGGTGAAATATGATTGTACTATCAATTATTTTGAGATGGTGAACTGGTAGTAAGAGATAAAGATAACATTAAATTTGATTAGTGAAAATATTGAGTATTAGGGCGCTGTAAAAATTTTGTAGATGAGAGGTTGTGTGAACCATTGTCGAATGTAATTTCCAAGAAAGAACAAATATACATAGAATTAAAAAGAATTTTATACGTAGAGTTACTTTCATTTATAATGTGGATAGTGAAGTGGTAAAAGTTTTAATCCTTACTACATGATAGCCTTAGTATATAAGTTATTGAGATATTCTAAGTTCATTATCACTTTAAACATGATTATTTCTAAAAGTGGAATCTAACGTGTGGTGTTTAAAATATGAACTATAGGAAAATATTAGATTGTAAAACCATCTAGTTACATTTGATACAAATTTAAATGTGAAAAAACTATATTTATTCAAGAGGATTCATATGCATCCCTGATCTCAATAATTAGTGAGATATAATTTCTAAATGAGGAGAGGGGATGTATTAGGATGATCTAGGATGATAGGAATTTCCTGGTACCAACTAGCTTGTTGTCAATATTAACCATATTCCTAAATATTGTTGGGAACATTTTGTTCTCATGAATATATTGGGTGATATGTGACTTTGTGATTTGTTTTTGAATGTTTTGTTCATAGTCAATTTCAATTCCGAACAAATATCTATTTATAACACTGTTAAAAAGGGATTTTTTGTTTTATACCCTACAACAGTCACCTCAATAGACTTATCAAAAATAAAGTGACTATGATTATTCATAGCCATGGGGGAAATTGAGGTGGAATATGGAATCCATATGATTTATATCATCCTCAGGGACAATGGGATGATAATTGATATAGAAGTGGTCATCCAAATCGAACAAATAAAGTGGAAATACACATTGTCATTTTTTGGCCCCATGGATGTTGATTTTAAAGAATATATTGGTCTTATAAGGTAACGTATAGTTATCCACTACCATAGGTTTTCCCACCATATGAGATTATGGATATTTTAACTTCGTCACTATGAATACCTTGTTATATACATTAGTGATCACGGTATAGGTTCATCCATTTCCATTGGAAATGACAACACAAGATGAAGGATATTCGGGATTTTTTAATTCTATTTGGGGTTTTGACCTAATGATGAGTTTAAATCCTTCACTAGGGTATTTTATTTTTCAATAAATACAACCATATTACTTTATTTTCCACATATAATATTATAATTCCATAATTATAATAATTGATTGATTCATGTAAAGAGTTTAGTTCTCTGATATGTAATGAATGCTAACAGTGTTCATTAGTGATCAAGATCATTTTATGGTACATATATGTTTAGAGCCGTTTATAGATATCATAGTTTACATTGGGTTCTGAATATCGCACAAATTTATAGAATTTATTTACATTTATTGTTAATAAAAAAATTATTTTGATATTTATAGTAATTATTGATTATTCTACAGTTTTTACTAATGTGGAATTCATAAAATGTTCATGTTATGTAACATGTAAAATTTACGACTTACAATGATGTTGTTGAGGCTATACAATTTTCTTGATATAAATTTTTTATGCAACAACTAACTATCACCATTAAATAATTAATATTAAAATAATGAATACCTTTGTTGGAGGATTTAATTTATACAATAATCAGACAATTGAATATAGAATGATCAAATAATTACTTTGTAACACCTACTGAATAAGTGTTCAAATAGAGAAATATTTTCAGTTTTATTAGATTATGAAATCTATAATATTTTACAAGATATATAAATAACTTTATATTATATAAGTATTACGAATCTCCCTAGATAGAGAATATTAAATCCTATAATATAGTATTATAAAAATGTCATCATATGGTGATATTTACCATGTATATAAGAAATATATTTTCATATGATTTGTCGATATATACTTTTTAAAAGTATCACCCCATGAAAAATTATGATGTTATTATACAGAAGGTATCATAATTATTTTATGAGTTATAATTACCCATAGTGAAATAAATTTAGATATTATTTAGGATAAATTATCATAAACCAATATTTTTCATATCAATTATCCCAAATGAATTATTATGAATAGAAAATATTTATTTGAATATCTTGTAGGTAGATAATTACCTGAATGATGTGTTCATAAAAAATCATCAATTGAATTTCCTAAAAAATTTAAGATAGAAACTCATACATGTTTGTAATCCCAAATCTCTAGGAATTATAGAAGCATAGTTCAATAAGGATATTCCATAAGAAATATATAAAATAGTATCAATATTTTTAGATGAATTTGTCCAAAAACCACATTTTATTAATTTTTTTGTCATAATAATCATGATGAAATCAATATTCAATCTCATTATTTAGAAATATATTTTTGTTTTGTGTATAATTTTATGATAATATTAATATTAAAATTATTAAAATGTATTATGAGGAATTTTTCCTATGACGATTTATATTTTTTAATGGATTAAAAATGAATATTCATGTGAGTGGTAAGTTAAAAATATTATTCAACTTTTCCTCCAATATTTTTATCTTCAATATATATATTAATGAATGTGGGTATATTGTGATTTTGTGATTAAAATTTAAAAAAAAATTAGAAATATTATTGTGCCTTTCCATCTAAGAATATTTTTTTTGAAGCTGTAGTATATAGAAAATATTTTTCAATATTTTGGGTTTTCAGATGAAGATGAATCTAAACCATGTCCCGTAGATAATGAAGTGTTAAAAAGAGGTAATTAAATGATGGCTACATGACTATGGTTCATTTTATTTAGGTTAAACATATTGATTGGGGAATGATATAGAATAATATTATAGAGATAAAGGGAGGCTATATTGATGTTTTTTATTTCATTATATCTAAACAATATGAATAGATATTAAAAATAACATGAACTATTTTGAAAATAATAATGGGTTGAGGGTGATTCCTTCCCATCATTAATTGGAATCAAGGGTATTCTACCACAGAAACATTTTTATATGTGACAATGATCAAGGGACAATCTGTCTCAAGGATGATTCTAAACATAACACGGAGTAAGTACCGACATCATGGAAAACTAATGCAAAACTAGATGAGCATTATTTTAAAATTATTTTATTAAATTTTTGGGGTTTATGAGTTGTAAGTTTGATAATATATAAGATATAGAACGTTTATAAGGATTATTTATAGGTGAATGAAATTTAATAAATGTTATAATTTTTAAATTCACCCTCTATGTAGTGTTATATTTCAAGTCACGTAAAGTTGAATTGGATGAAAGAATCATCTATGGATCTATTATTTGATTCATTTATTATTTAATTTTAATTAAAAGTATATGATTTATTAATTTTAATAAAAATTATTTCTATATTTTCATGAACATAATGATACCTAATATTGATCCCCAAAGAATTTAAGTCGTGGAATTATGAACAATTGTACTTCATCCTAGAAAAATATATGCTCCAATGATATTTCTTAGAAATAAAATTATGGAAGATGGTGGAAACAATTATAAAACTATTCATATATATTTTTATAATTTATTTTTGACATGTTTAATGGGAAACATCACTAGTTAAGTGGATTTTATATAAAATTTTATTCATTTGTAACTGATATTTTTATGTTAAGGATGAAAAAATCAAATCAAGGGAAGTAAATATAATGATTTTAAATTGTAGATGAATACAATGTTAATGAATATTTCACATGGGTAAATGATATTTTTATTTATATTAGTGGTTCTGGAGAGACCATGTTATCTTCACTAGTTGAAAAATAAAATAGAATAATCAGGATTTAATTTATTGGCTGGACTCTATTATCGAGGATCAAGAAACTATTTATCTTGATGAGATTCCCAACAAACTCATTACCATTGATATGAATAAATATCATTTCATTATTAAGAATTTGAATTATTAATTTTATTTTGATAAAATAAATATGATCTTGATATTTTAGTAAGAATACCATTAAAATATATCTGCTTAATAATCTCTAGATGATGATTTAAATTTTTTAATCATAGATTTTATCTCCCTCAATATTTGAATGGGCAAATGATTAAATATCAAAAAACCCCTCTTAAATGTTTTAAAAGTATAGAAATCAATAAAGTTTTTAAAGCCTAAAATTAATCAAATTTGTTTAGCTCAAACAATATAAATGAATGGACAATCAAAGAAATGAAAACACTAGGTCAGAAATATAAATATGTAAAAAAATATAGGTATATAAAAATATGTTATTCCTGAATAATTAGGATGACCATGATGTTTACATAATATGGAAATTACAAAAATTATTATAATTAAATAGATTAATATTTTCTTAATTAATTTACAAAATTCCTCACACATTTCATGAATCTTGAGGAAACATAATATACTAAATAAATATAATGTGAGGTTAAATAATGAGAATATTATTAGAGACCATAACATGAAGGGTTTCATAAAAAACTCCATAAAAATTGATGAATCATAATATATTGTTAAAAAATATGGATTAAAAGTCACCTATAATATAGAATAAAAATATAGTCGGTAAATAAAATCCATGAAATTCATTTTTTGCATAATAATAAAATATTATAACATTAAATTATTTAAAACATTCCATGTTGGAATAAGAGTTTTGAAAAACTCAATGAAGATTTCTAGAGGAAGAAAAACCCCTAAAAAGGATGATTGGATATATGTTAAAAACATATCATAGAAAAACACATGAATATATAGAGATGTTATATTTATAAAATAGGTTCCAATTCAACCTAATTATACAAAATCTTATAATATAGTTTCATCTAATTATAAAATTTTAAAAAAAAATAGGGTGATTCATTTGTTAAAAAATTTATAGATAAATTTACATCCATTAAAATTAAAAAAACTATTAAGTCACAATAATAGGATTAATATTCCTAAATAAAGGAAGAAAAAAATATAAAAACATTGATTAACTTAGTGGAAAATATTTCAACAATTATTATTATTACCATTGTAAGCCTAGTTTCAATACTTATTGTTTCTGTAGTGGTGAATTTAGGAAATATTATTGAAACTATTGGTATACCATGTAACTTCCATGTAGAAGGGATTATTTAATGGGGATAAATACCAAAAGAATGAGAAACCATGTAGATATTGAACACAAGGCCCAGATTTTGAATGAACATATTATTAAAAAAAGATTAGAAAATAAAAAGTTTGAAATATTTAATAAGTATGATTGTTATAAAGAGGATTGTAAAATTATAGTTTTATATATGCCACAAATAGACGAATATATGAATAATATTATTAAAAAAAAATTATCTTATAAAAATATAAAAAGAAATTTTTAATGGGTTTATTATTGAAAAATATTACTAGATGATGTTGTGTTAATATTGAAAAAATTTAAATGTCATGAAATATAAATAGTGGGTAATCTTCTCATATATCTAGAGATACTAAGATAATAAATCAACTGAAAACATGATGGATGTGTTTTTACTCTTGTAAATGAAATTTTACATAAAATATAAGTGGTGGGAATATCAAAAATTGATGAAAGTATATTTAAGTATAAATATATTCTGTTTCTCAATGGAAAAAACCAAAATTCACTTAATAGTATTAACAATTGTTATAATTAAAATTAAGTAGATAGAACAAGTGATATGTCCATTTTTATGCCCAAAAAACTGTATAATTATTACCGTGGGTGAATGAGATTGTGGTAATTCATTTAAATAATATACCAATGAAATCCATGATATTTGAGTGATAATGATGAAAATGACTTGTGTCATAAAAAATTTTGTTGTCATGGTCACATAAATATTTGTAAAATATCTGTGAATGAAATCAATAAGTGAGTTTCATAAAATTATGAATGAAAGTAATATTATTTATAAAATATGGGAGAAGGAATTAATGGTCATCAAAATTCAGTGGACGGTAAAGACTCATTCTAATCAACCACATGATGTTATTTATATTAATATATATAGTATAATGAGGAATTTGTTGGAAAATATTATATATACATAAAAATCATCAAAATTGAATTCACATGAACCAATCCTCTAATATTTATTAAATTGATATCAATGTCTATGGAAATATTCAAAAAAATGATAAATTAGTTTGAGAGGGAAAAGTTTATAAATTATAAAATTGAAAAATGATAAGGTAAATGCATTTAAATGTAAAAAATTGGATTCATATATATATATAAGAATGTGACTGTATAAAAATTAATTACACCATACATTCAAAAACAAAATATATTTGTAGATAGGATGAACTAAAGACTAGTTGAAATATAATGTTCTATGATATATCTCCATACATATTCAAAATAATTTACAATGAATTATTTTTTGTATTTGTGTTGAAATTCATAGTTTATTATATCTATGTTAAGAAGAAAAAAAGCATACATATGATTTTTTTACAAATGGATGCATACTATTAAATACATCATGGATTTTAATATACTATAATGAAATTGATAAAAAATAAAATGTTGTGGACATTTTAGGGATGATTTCAATACAAAATATTCATGGTGTATATGACAAGGTTAATGAGTTATAAATTCTAGAGTAAACAACATAAAAAATGTGAAGAATAGTGTTATTTTATAGTGGTTAAAAATATGTTCAATAAAATGGATAGAGGAAATTTTTTCATGTTTTTTAATATAAGAAATCTAATAATCCTCCATGGGAACTAAGGAGTAAATTAGCATTGTTAAAAATGGTGGTAAAAAAACTACACTAAAAAATATCTACTAATGAAGATGAAATAAAATAATTAAAATATTAAAATTTTGAAAATATTGAATTATGTTGAAAAAAATAATTATGAGACTATAATATGTTCCAATTCAATCAAAAAGTAAATAAAGAATAGATAATGAAATACCACTCATCAATGTTGTAGAACTTTAATCACTATCAGATGTTGTTGAACAAAAAAAGTAATATAAATGAATTAATAAAGAGTGAGATCAAATTGAGAATATTGATATGTGGGAATTTTTTCCAATACGAGAAGACATAAATTTCCTAAAACCTAAATGGGTGTTCCATAATAACTTTTATTGAAAGGAATATGTTTTAGGAAACAAATAAATCATTTGAATAGAATAAACATGGGTTGAAGGTGATTGTATTGTAGAAATATTCCCCTAGTTTCAGGAAAAAAAACTATCAGAATGTTCCATAACATTACTTATTATAAGTTAAAAAAATGAAAATAAAATTGTTTTTATGTTATTGCTATTAAATTGGGATGTTTAGGATTTTTTTTTCAACAACATAATTAAATGATTTTTTAAAATAAAATTGTAAAATTTTGTATGATAAAGAAATCACGGTATTGGTAAAATTTAGATCCTAAATCTTTTTATTCCAATCATAATAATTTCTACCTATCCTTAAAAATTTTATGGGAAAATATGAATAATCTTATAAATTAAATATTTACTATAATTTTTTTTCATCTTTAATGATGATGTAATGAAATTTTTAGGAGATGATGATATTACGGTAAAATACTTATTAGTAATGATGAATTGGTTCATTATGATTTCCACATAAGGGTAAATGAATTGTTATCTTCATATAAAAATAATGAAAACTGGAAAATCCATCTCACATTAAAAAATATATATATAATTATTTAATATGCATTTGATTTTTTTTCCAATGGAATTTTTTACAACTATTTTTTATTCTATGAAAATAATTTATTTTCAATGCTGACGAAGGAGTGAATTTAAAATATTTTCAATAATATATTAAATGTTTACTCAATATTACATTATTAGGGAAATTATTATTTTAAGTATTATGTGCTTGGTATCAAATTAATAATGTATAATCTCAAACGACTAATTCTAAGATAATTTTAAGGTAAGATAATTTAACATTAAAATATGGATTTATGTTTAATAATTGTATTATGTTGAATATAAATAGGTTCACAAATGATGATTGGACTACTGATTCTGATGTTAAAAATTAACACTCATAGGGAAACTTTTTAATGACATTAATTTGTGATTCTAGAATAGTAAGAAAAATATATTAGATAAATTTAGTATAATTCAATATGAATATGTTGTTTCTACTCAAGTATACATTCCAATGATAAGGATGAATCTGTAACTTACAAATGTGAGAGTGATGATTGAGAATCCTCTAGAATTTTTTTATGATAATTAATATAAAGTTAATCCTTCTAAAAATACTATTCATCATTCTATATCTATGAACATTTTTATTAAATATCATTTTATCATGAAAATTGATTATGGTGGAGATTTCACTAATGATTACATTTCATCTAAATATTAAATAACTAATTTTTCACCAAATAAATTCCAAAGAAGTTATTTGAAGAAATGAGGATGAAACAATGTGGTACTCCTCTATTAATTAAAAAATAATTTTATTGATATTCTTTAATGTCTTTTTGGATTCTTTTGTCAATGGTGGAGAAAAATTAAAATTATGTGCATTTTTTGAGAATATAAAGCTTGTGTTATCGTAGAAATTTTGAGAAAAGGTTTTCTTATTTACAATTCTATAATAGGAGAATATCTTTGCCAAAAAAATTCATATCACTGATGAATGGAATTCACACAAGATAATTTACCATATAAGATAGTATGGTGTTAGGATATATATAATTGAGAAAGGATACAGTTATATACTGAGTTAGAAAATGATTTGTTTTAATGTGGATAAAAAAATCAATGTGAGAGGTTTTATAATCCATATTTTGTTGATGGATGTTCCAAATCAAACATTTATAAATAAAATTCCTTTGTAATTGAATAAATTTGATATTAGGTAATATAGTTGAATAAAAAACATGAACTACATTGGTTATTTTGTAATGTTAACTATTTGACGATTTAAAATACCATTACTCATAATGGTTGTTGATAATATAGCCATATAAAAATTAAATTATAGATATTATAAATTAAGGGTGATGATAATGTCCAATTACCAATAAGTGTATGATGCGAGAGACTAAATTAAATGAATAATGACTTATAAATCCCATTTATTAGGCATCTATTGGAGATATAATCACGTTGTTTTTCCATTGAAAAATAACAATATGACATTAAACAACTATAAAAAGTGTAAAAATGTTTGTATGATATGTTTAATATTATCTATATTATAGACCAAACCATGTTTTCTATTCCACCCTAGATATATCTCACCATTAGACACCTAATCAATATGGAATTTACTCATGTAAAAAAGTGATATGTACCGATACTATAAAAGCACAACTTTTTATATTTTATTTTTTGAATATAATAGTGACTATATTTATAATGACACAGTAATTAAATATATGGAAGTTACATAACTTTTGGTGAATACATAAAAAATACAAAAACAGATACCCAAAGACCATATTAGATTAGTGTCTTTGGAAACAGTGAAAAAATTCTTATAACTTGTGAATTTTCATCCAAACCTCTTATAAATATCTTCCAAATTATTTTTTCCAACCTAAAAAATTACATTATATCCTAGGGAAAAGAAAATAGAAAAAGGGTGAGCTCAAATTCTATGTAACTATAAACATCGATAACATCTAACAAAACACACAATATGAATGAAGAAACATGAACTTATATTTTGAATATCAAAACATTGAGTCATGAAATAAATCATAGTTTTTTTTAAGGAATAAATCAAAAAGGAAGAAAAACCATGATAAAATTGAATTGGCATAAAGTATGTAATTTTGGAAAACATAAGAACAAAAAATCATTTCCATAAAAGACATGGCTCATTTTAAAGACCATAATAGTGGACAAAGTCCATTAGCGAGCCAGATATAATTATTATTCCAGCTTTGTATTACTAATCCTTTAATACATATTATTCTAGACCTGTATTACTGAACCGAAATTTCTTTCCATTCCAGTCATTTATATCTCACTAGATAAAAATAATTACCCAATGCACTAAAGGCATATATATGTCCCACCTGTCTCATAATAAAATCATTCAAACATTTCCTATAAAAACATGTAACGTTTTATCCTAATCATAACCCAAAGAATAATATAGTTTTATTTAACTTCATTATATCATAAAACAATCCAAACACAATAAAAGTATTTCATAAATAAAATCCCATCATAATATTATTCAACCATAATAATAATAGTGATAATATAATTTGTACAATTTTCAATATTAAATGTAAAATAATTTTGAAAAAACAAATTTAATTAATTCTTGTGGAAAATATCATTTCTTATTCAAAAATGTTTTATTTTCATAAAAAACTACATAATATTTAATGAAATTAATTTTATTGAGAATAAAATTGATATTTTTTACTATAAATTTCATGAAAACAAGTAATTATGAAAGCATAAAAATCTATTCATATGGTAAATTTTAATAAAAAATTTCTTCTCATAATTTTGCTGGAAATGTCAAAAAGTGTCTCGTATGGATGCAGAAAGAATGATTCTATCCAAAATGTGTATTAAAATGAAAAAAATGAGTAATAATGACTATAAATGTCCATAGGTGAATATGAAATCAATTTGATAAATTTTTTTATGAAACATGGACTTGGAAGGTAAATAAACCCTAGAAAACACTTATAAAGTATCTTCAATAATAATGAGATTTCAAAATTATCGATTACCTTTGTGTCATGACTCTATTAATACAAAATATAACATCCTTTATAATAAATATATGTTTATTATAAATTTTTTGAAGAAGAATATTCTGATACATAATATTATATCTGGGTTGATTATTACCGTATATTACCCACTTCTTAATGATCATATATTGAGGTTTTACTTCAGGAAATTTTTACATTATTCATTATATATATCTTAATTTTATATATAATTGCACCTTATATTTAAAACATCATTAAAGAAGTTTGATAATGATATATATATATATATATATATTATCCCATATATGTATTTTTTAATAATATGTAACTAATAGATCTAGAAAATTGAATTCACTCATCATAGAGACGGTAATCTATATGTCCGCATGGACGTTTATCTGTTTTAATTAATGTGTTGAAATAAAGTGTTTAAATTTCAAATGTATATATATATGTATGAATATATATGTATCATTATTCCATTATCAATTTTTATATCATATATTTTCACTAAACCCATCATTAAAACATTCTATGTGGTTTGTGAATGAATCACATTGCATTGAGGGGAATGCAGTCCGCACTTCCTCAAATGTGATAATCCTATAAAAAAATTAAAAGTAAAATGGGGGGAATTTTAAAAATTAATAAGTAATATTAATGAAATATTAAATATAATATAATACCTATAAAAATATATTTTCCACCATAATGTCCACAATGATTGGTGTTAAAGGAGAAACGAACAATCATTATTTTGTAAGGCAATAGTTCTCTGTAACCAGAAATAGTATTTTTGATATTCTTGATATGGATGTGTGTGTAATTTATTGTCTAAAATATGATAAAAACATTATAGTATATTTAGAATACTTGTTTTCTCATACATTAATGGAATAATGAGAGTGAAAGGGTGTATATGGAAAATAAAGGAAAGGGTCTTGAGAGAATACATTACCTTTTAATCAGGTAACTCCCTTTGGATTGTTCCAAAAGTCAACCCTATGTTTCCTTATGGTAATTGTAAATATTATAGGAGGAAGGTAGGTTCGTTTATAGACTATTTTATAATATTTTTTATGAGACAAGGGGCTTTAGACGTGGGAATAAGTTGGTAGATGTGGGGGCCTTTTATAAAAGGGAGGATCAGCACATTAGGAAACTCTAAAACTATTAATTTATTAAAATATCCAACAAAAACCATAATGATAATAAAATTTATAGTTTATATGATAATATTATATAAGGTTCTAATATCATCAACAAATAAATTTGTTTCATGTTATTATATCAATTTAAACACTGTCAATTTAATTTAACACTTTCTTATTCTTTTTCAATTTATCTCGAGTAACAATTATTTCAATATTAAAAGCATGGAATTTTTAATTATATGATGTAAATTAAATAATAAAAAAAATGATACAGATATTTTTCCCCAATATTATAATTATTTTATAATTTTAACAATGTATTATTATTTTTAATAAATTTATAAATCATTGATTTGAGGAAAAAACAATAGTGTCAATTTTTACATTTTTCAATCAACATATTTTTGAAAATATCAAGAAATGATGTTGCCAAAAAAATAATTATTTTATTAAATCCTTATTGGGTCTTGCTGGTCTAGAAAAATAATATAACATATTAATTATCTAAAATTACATTTATTGTAATATTTTTAAAAATAATAATTTATAATATACACTAATAAATTAATTACTACATCAGTTTGTGTAATTAATTAATATAAATATACACTGGGAAAAAATAAAGATAAAATGTTATTATAAAGTTAAATCTAATTGATTTCAAAAGAATAATTATATTATAATTTAGATTATATAAAATTCAAAATTAAAAATGATATACTTATTAAATTTTGAATGTTAATACTTTAACATCACAATAAATAAAATATTATTATTATTAGAATATCTTCTATATAGATCCAAATGGACATTAAAAGGACCATTGGATGATTATACTCAATATATACTTAATAAATAATAATTATTAAAGTATCAGGGTCTTTTTATGGTTATTAGAATTTAATAATAACAGTTTTTATTTATTTCCGATCAATTAATTAATTTGTACATCATCATAGTATTATTATTTAAGGTAATTATGTATTTCCTTAAATTTAAACATAAATTATAATGATAGAGAAAAAAATTTATATTTAAAATTATTATTTATAATAAAATTTATCATTTGTGTAACTTATATAAAAAAATTTTATTTCATAAAATTTGAGTGAGACATATTTAACTTTTTATTCAATAAAATATATTAAATGTCTTATTATCTACCAAGTGGCTTCTAAAGGGTATCATTTTTCCCAATGGTTGATATAGATAGAAAATAACTCATACAATCATTTAAGGAGATGTCTTTAGATAATTTTATAATATTATGTATACCCGAAATTACTTTATTTACCTTTTTACCATATTTATAAAAAAATTAATGTTACTATTCACAATGCCAAAAAATAATATAATGATACTCATATAATTTAGAAATAATTATTCCAAATATTAAATCCATTTCTATTAATTAAAAACATATGTTTTTTAGTTATTAACATAAAAGTAATCCCATTTTTTAAATGAACAACAGGTTTTAAAAGTAACAAAACTGCAAAAGATTGAAATGTGTTTACATTTGAATTCAATTTATAATTTTTTTAAATATCCAACATTATATTAAATTAAAATAATATATTATATATATAAATTAAAATTTTTAGTATTATAATTTTTCTAAATAATTTATTTCAATAAAAAATGTTGTTTTTAATTAAAATTTTGTGTATTTTTACTATTCATTAAAAAAATTAATTTTATAAGAAAAATATCAAAAAATATTGCAAAAAAAATTTATATCATATTTCTTTGTAAAATTATTATTTTCTTAAATATAATTTATAAAAGTACCAAAAAATAATCTTAAAATGGGGGGGGGGGCATCGAAATCCATCAAAACTATATTTTTTTTGAAAATTAATTGTTTTATAAGAGAAATTGAATTTGTTCTTATATATTATCTAGAAACTAGATTAGATGAATTTTAAACATTTTATTTAATATATTACATATATAATTCATTAAAAAATAAATCAAGTGTAAATTTATTATTTTATAAACTCACTAATATGTATTTAAATTGTTTTTAGAAAAATATTTCCTTTATTTTAAAAAGGGTTTTATTTTAATTTATAAATCATTGGATAGAAAATAATTAATTATATATAAATTTTTAAATAATATTTTAATAATCTAGTTAATAATTTTCATACAAGAAATTATATTCCTTAGGTCTTAAGGAAGCCTGAAAATATTTAGTTTTTCTGTTAAACATGGTTTTACGTGATGTGAATTCTATCAAAAGGACTTGAAATTGTGTATGACACATGAGATGAAGAGTATTTTGTATACATCTAGATAAATGGTATTACATATAGTGAAATATTATCTTGTTGTACCTTATAACACAAAAAATAAATGAATTATTAAATAAAAATATTCTCATAAAAATAATAGGATGTTACATTCTACCCCACATAAAAATGCATTTCCCTCTAAAAATTCATATGGTTGATAAAGTGATAAATACTTGAATATCTCATTCATAAATCATAAATCTTAAACACAATGAATAAAACTACATCTTAAAAATTAATATATGGAAAATATTGGTTACCAATGTAAATAATAACTACATATATACTTAATAGAACATAAGTGAATATTTGGAATGGATGAAAAAACATAAGTATTTACAAATATCTCTGATCATAAGAAATTTGAAGATCCTATGAATGTATACCATCAAAAAACATAAAATAACTAATAACTATTCAGGCCATTTATATCATAAAAATGATTATAATAAGAAATCATTTTACATTGAAATTCATTTTTCTAATGTCGATGAATTTTCATGAGAAGATATATTTACGTTATTTTAGTACAATCTCACTATTTGTCATCCCATGCACAATATTCCACTTCATATCTTATTCAATGAAATGATGTTAAATTTTTTATTCGTAATGCATTAGTAGATCATGCACTCCATAAATAGAATGATACCACATTCTACATGACATTATCACAATAAGAAGTTATCAGATGTTATCAAATACGAATAAGTTCACCTATAGTGAGATAATCAATTAATCGAACAAACATCATCTGAAGTTTTTCTTATACTATCCCTTAATGGATAACCATACAATTGTTCTGAAAGTAGAAAATAGAAAACATTAGATAGAGTTTCATTAAATAAACATAAAACATATCCCTCACATTTCGTAATGTATACCTTATTGGTCACATTCAAAACCTGTGAACACCATCACATTGTATTCATTTTAGTCATGGTAATAATCCGAATTACCATATATCCTTATTGACGGTATCCCAATTTAAAATCGATCTGAGAAAACACCAAGCCACCTTTGATCTGATCAAATAGGTCATCGATTCTAAGAAGAGGGTATCGGTTCTCAACCATCATTTGGTTCAGCTTCCAATAATCAGCACAAATCCTCAGTGATCCGTCGGCCTTTTTAGCAAACAACACTAGATATTCACAATGTGAGGTAGTAGGACGAATAATCTCATTACTCACCAATTACACTAAATGAATCTTTAGTTTGTAGAGCTCTTTTTTTCCATTCTGTAAAGGCAAATAGAAACTAGCTCCACTCTTGGAAGTAATTCAATTGTACACACAACATCTTTCTTTGGTGGTAACCTCGATAAGTCTGTAGGAAACACATCCAGAAACTGATCCACACCAAGAGGGAGGATTGGAAATACATTCTCCACAACATATATCATAAGTCATGACACATGGGATATGTGTTCTCCCAACTGCTGGCATAGATTTCCTATACATCCCACTTGAGTATCTCACTCACCACGAAGGACATAAGTGATCCCATCGAGAGATGTGAATGATAACTGACATCGGTAACAATTTATATGAGGTTTATATAATACAAACCAATACATCCATAAGATTAGGTAAAAAACATACATATATAGTATATGAATATCCTACATGAATGGTCATCCAAAATCTTCTAGAGAACATCCCTTACACTGCCTGATGTCCTCAACTCATACCCCTAATGAAGTATTAAGTGAAATTACACCACATGCAGTTTCGACAGTTAAGCCCAAAACAACAATTAACAGAGTAGAAAAAAATGAATTTTTAGAACCAATATCAAATAAATCACTAGAAATCATGGACTCTACAAAAATATACCTCTAACAGTAGAGAGTCCTTCCTCACCACCCTAAGGTGTAGCCTGAACTGCTTGAATATGGCCTTCCCTTTACCCTGGGCTCCATCCAGAGATCCCTATACTTCACTACTCTATTGTTAAGGTTGATCTCACCCCAGTGTTCCACGTCTACTACCTCTACAATTATGGCATGTGAATCTTCTAATACATACTTAATATGGGGTAACCAACCCCTTTATTACACTCGATATTGGCCACTAACCTACATCATTCCCTAATATTCCCATGTTCCAACAGAATCTATGCATGTAGCCTAACCAGCTGTATATTCAGTACTATCCTGGTGGGTGGGGACCCAACTCAAGTTTGTTCCCCGTCTTGCCACAATGCTAATATTAGACAAGGTCCCCACCTTGAGATGTTGGACCCCACTTCTAACTTCTATAAATACATCCACCATACTGAAAGGTTTTAATATGCGACTTCCTGTAATTAGAATCCACACCACTTTCTAACCCTGCTGACGCCACAATTTCACTACTTGAAGATATCTTCAGGGCTCCCTCTGAGATAATATCTTGATCCATTACTTCATCAAACCTTTTCAGAAAAAAATATATACTACTGAGATCTGATCTCGTGTCTCTTCCCATCATGGAAGTTTTTTTCTATGGCTTCCTTGTCTCCCTTCAACATTGGAACAATGTGTCTAAAATCTGTCAGAATAATAGCATATTCCATAACCAACATTCTCCCCAAATTCGACCTTGTAAAATATGCATCCTTCTTCAACCTCATGATTTTTGGGTAGAAGTTCTCGAGAAAATCCCCCTAATTTTTTTTCCACATCACCCCCTCAGCATGCTCTTTCTGAACCATGATGTCCCAACAAATAATTTCTTGATCCCTCTACATATAGGTTGATAACATTACTTACTTCTCAAGGGGATTATGTTGGTTTTCTTGTATAGTCTGGATGGACTCAATACAAAACTCTGCTTCCCTTGGCCCACACTCTCTAGTAATGGTCAGTTGGTGAAGTAGCTAAAACTCTCTGTTCAACTCAAACATGATCGGTGAAACACATCATGAGTATCGTACCATAATCTATATAATATTATCAATATTCATGTAGAAATTATCTTCCATATATCCTAGTATCACCGCATTCTCTTGCTCCACTACCAGAGGAGTTTTCTCGGCAATGTGCTCATGTCACCCAACCAGTAGACATCTTTGCCGTGGAATTTTTCTACAATTCCTAAATTAATCTTTAGAACACAACCATAAAGATTTTATGAGGATAAAGATATGTAGACAAGATTATCACATTCCAAAACCAAATGAGTTCACAAAAAATACCCTAACAAGACCACTCACAACTAGATCACCACCCTTAGAAATCACTTCTAAGGCCATGTCTAACGTGAGTATCCAGTTCACTTGGTTACGAGCCTTATCATTGACTCCAATTAAAAAATGTTTCCTTATTCCAATTTACTCTTATGACATGTTAACCACTTTTACAAATCTATGAAGCACCATTTTCAAATTACTACATGAATTTTCCACTTACCTTTTTACCCATTTATACCATCCCATTAGGCACAATTTCATTACTCTTAAGAAACATATGCACAGTAAAATTTATGTCCCACACACCTATCCCTTATGCGTGCCTACCAAGATGCATGTCTCTTTCCTACATAAGTGTGTATAATGATGCACTTATTCCTAACCTCATTCCATTATAGCAACGACATTAATATCACAATACTGTCAAATCACACAACTTGTGCATCACCCAATATTGAAATATCATAAAATGTAACAACACACAACAATAATGATAATCCCATACAAGTGTGATTTGGGGTTTCCCCTTACAAAAGTTATCTACTCCTATGAAAAAGCTTATTACCAAGGAATGACACTTTCCTAATCTCAAGTATACCATCCACAAATAGTAAGAAAGTGAAAATAACTCCTATAATACCACTTTGTAACATCCATGACCTAGGATTTTCTAACCTAGTTTCCTGAGCCGGGTTGCTACATGACCTCACATGCACCTCCAAATACTCTAGAGTATTCCGACTTGTAGCAAGGTTCTAATAGGTCACATAGAGAGACTATACCCTCATTACCTGAGAAATCAACCACTGATAATGAATTATATAATGGAAACAACCGATAATAATAAAAAGCATACATAACTAACCTATTCCCCAAATAGGGTACAACCATATACATTTGAAAATATTTCACGAAATACTACATTATCATGTGACAAAAAACACAAAATAATGAAAATAATAGGATCCACAAAATGTTCTGGACATCAAGTCCAGAACCTCACCCAGTAAGTCCCCTGTCTAACTCAACTCCCTAGAAAAGGGCCCTTTCCCTTTTCTTAACCTCGATGAAAAAAATATACTTGGGAACCCAACAATGGCCTGTGAAGTGTTTGAGAATAACTCAAGTAGACCACCACTAAGGATGTATACAAAATATCCAGAAAAAGAAGATAGAGTATGCCAGTGATAAATGGTGGCTGGTAAGGTTAAATATTTCATTTTACAATTCAATACTATGTTCATTTAATTTACACTAACATTGAATCTGTAATCACTACTTTGTAATTTCATGATCTAATCAACCATTTTCATGTGTTCAATGGATTAGGAATATTAAATGTTCTCATACATATGTGAATTAAATCAAGACCTATCTCACTATGCATCACATTATAAAAATCTCATAATCATCACCTCAAATCCTCAGTCTGGGTGGAAGGAAATGGTTAGGGGAATAGAACATTATGCCCATACATAACCAATGAATTATGGGGCATATCTAGAACCTCTGTCTAATTCAACCTGTGGGTGTAGAACCTCATGTAGATACCCCCTTCAACCAATCTATGTACACATTCTAATTTTTCATTCTCCACAATCATCTATATCAAAATATATATATTAAAAAATCATTTAAAACATCATTAAATTATCAATAAATAGGAAATTAACATTTTTCCTCAACCCTTTAACACATTTATTATTCATTTTACATAACCCCTTTATCCTCATTCCTATTTTCAATGCCTGTCTCACTAAAAATATTCAACATATAAAGCTAATCCCCTAAAATTTTCCCATAAATCCATTTAACAATTTTTTATGAAAACTAAATAACTTCTTAGTCCATTACACAATCTCAGTGTATTAATAAAACAACAATTTCACATCCTTTAATATTATGAACATATTCATCATGGGCTCTATGTTCTTGCATAAAGGGCTATACACACATAGATAACTCTTTGTATAATAAATTCAAGCCCACCCCATGGGTGGCCCTAGCTTGGTCATTCCATCCTTCTTACATCTCATGGGGATCTAGAAGGATAAAATTAACCATTTAGACATCTACAACAACACCTCTTTTTAAAAGAACCAAGAACTCATCAAAATATGACAAGAATGAAAACCCTACATATTAAAATCTACACAAAAATCAAGGGATGTAACATGTAGATCACATACCATAGATCCATTGTAGAACACACCCTTAAATGAAGCCATATATCCTGATTCAAACAGCTCTTTAATAATTACCCTACATATCACCGAAAAAAAGGGTTTGAGAGCTTCATATGGTTATGGGGAAGAAATGAAAACCCTAAACCAAAATGAAAAGTAAGAGGAAGATTAACCTATCCTGGTTCTTCAATACGCAATTGAAGACTCTCCAAACAGCCCTAATTTGAGGGAGATCAATCCTTGGATGCTCTTGCAGATTTTGGGGGGTCACTATGGCTGGAGAAGGATGAAATAAGGAAAATCCCAATTGTAATAAGAATTTCCATAATGTAATTTTTTAATTTGTTTTTAGAAGTTTACAGGTTGCATAGTTTTTCCCACCTAGTTTTTGAAACTATGTGAAAAACATGGGGATTTATACTTCCCACATTCCCTCTCTCTCATGGTTTTCTAAACCATGCACAGATCGTGCAGATTGCAACTACTCGCTTTGTCTCCCATCGTAGAGTTTCCCATATTGTGTGAAAATAGTGAAGATTGTCCAGAAAGCCAATTTTTCTCCATATTTGACTTGTTGAACCCCTAGAACACACCCGATCCTTTTCAAGGACATGTGAAACAGTTAATTTAACAAAAATTATGACATAAACTAAAACATAAAAAAGAACATACCATATGGAGAAAATTGATATTTTACACATGACATCAATTTAAGATTGATTATATAAATGTATTCCATATTTAAAAATGGACTGTATTATGTTAATATTATTTTTTAATTCTATATCTATAACATATGAAGGATTACCATAACTTCGTTGACAAAAAAATATGAAAATAAGGAATTTCTTACCTGGATAATGAGTAACAATGAAACGTTACTAACCACCGAATGATAACATTTCCATATATAATATCATAAATATTAATATGATTCTCTAATATTTTAATGAAATTAATAATATCAATAATCAGTAGGTTTAGATACATTCTAATGAAATCAGACAAATGGTAATGGATAATTTTTTAATATCATTAATATTTAATATTGTTTATTTATAAATATTTAATGGGGAATTTTTATCATTCGCATAAATGATTCATATGTATTTAATATTATTTATATTATTATATACATTTTAATTTAATTTTTATATGGATTAATTTTTATTAAATTTTATGAATGGAATTTTTTTCTGTTATTCTATATAAGGTACATTTTTACTTTTCCTACTAAGGTGTGAGGAGAATGTATTTTAAATTATACAAAATGGAGAGATCTTTACATTTTCAAAGCACCGTATTTCCATGTATATTACATTAAAATATTTCAGGTTTAATTTTAAATAAATTCTAATCTATTAATATTTCATGACATTTTGATAAAATAAAATGCTTTCAAGGATGAAATATTATTTTTATCAAGAATTAATATCAATTATTTTATCAACATTATTTTCCATATTAGATGATGTTATTCAAATATAGTTATATTTATATCCATATTATTATTATGATATGATTATGTTATAGATTAAATGATATTTTATATGTATCATGTTACTATGCAATGATGATTAAGAAACATATTTTATTTTCTGGGTTATGCTATGATGAATGATTTATGTAATTGTGGATCAAATTAGAATGATTTAATTATGAGATGGGTGGGAACTATATCACCCTACAATTATTAGAGTTATGATTTATATATCATGATATAGGAAATAATGGAATGATAAGTAAATCATGTTTAGTAATACATAGGTATAATGATTTGCAAATATGGTTTAGTAGTATACGACGTGAAGGAGAAGTAATCACAATTTAGTTATGGACATTATCCACAATAATATTCATGAAAATGGGACTTTTCTAATATGAAAATTAAATTATATGCTTATATGTCATCAATAATTCAGTGTTTCAGGACAATTCTATTTTATCATGGTTCATGATCCTTTAGAATTTTATTCCATACATGCCACTAAGATGTATTTCAGTTCTCAAGATTTAAAAAAAATTATATTCATTTTTTACATTCTTATGTTTATGTTCTGTTTTCAGTTATCCATGTATACCAATAATAATAATTTGAGCTGACTCTTTTATGTTTACTTTTCCCAATGATATAATGAATAATTTTAGGTAGGTAAACTAAAGGGAATTATATTTATGATAAATTATGTAGACAATTCACCATGTTATAATAATGCATTCAATGTTTCCAAAGACATTAAACTAATAATTTATTTGGGAATCTATTCGTGTAATGTATTATGTATTCCTAAAATGAAACGCAATTACCATTTAGCTAAATCTTGGGTCATTACATTTTGTATTAAAGTTATGGTTTATTCATCCTTTGGAAACTAGTATTGAAAATCATTATTGATATACCTAGAGAAGTTTCTCTGGATATTTCTTGGGATGTCATATTTGTAAGTCTTTGTATAAGATAAAATCCTTGATTTTATTTTGATAATCATGAATAACCAAGGATTAAAGCTAAGATGTTATAGATTAAAATCACTCCCCCTTGATTATATTATTTTTCTATTATTATTTTGGACTGTCACACTATTCTTTTTGGATATCTTAAAATGGATGGAAACATGAGGAGTCATGTTAATGGAGAATATAATGGACAATGGATTGATATTCATCATGAGAAATCAAATTAAATGTGGACACAATGGTGATGTTTTATTATTATACCTAATCATCAATCTCATAATATGATCAATAATCTCAACATTGGTGAGTTTTGTAACCCACATAATAAGATAATGTTGGAGTTTCATGGTGACCAGATAGGAATGAATATTCTATTTTTCCTGATGTAAATCAAGTGGGAAGATAAATCAAGGAGATTTTTTCAAAGGAACTAGAACATGGGTTGGGTGTGGAAAATATGGAAGCAAAGATAGTATTTTCAAGGGTAATGGTTCAGTTAACAATATGGAAAACCATAATTGTATTCATAAGTCATCAGCGTAGGTTAAATGTTTCATGTTTGTAATGTGTGGGCATTATGAAAATTGATTCCCTAGGGGAAATCTAATGAAGAAAATAATAATGTTCATATGGTTAGTATTAAATGTTACTAAGGATGAAGAGAATATGAATGATATATAAGATAAAAGAGTGTTAAGGAATAAAATGTTGAATCTTGCTCAGTAGTTTAAGAAGATAGTGGAATGATTTCATGTTTATCAATATTAAAGTAGTTTATGTAATTTTATGGAATTATGGAATAAATAATAATTTAAGTATTGATAAAATATTGTTTCCCATTATGTATTTAATATTAAATACTATGTTTTACCGGTAACAATAATATGTGAATCAAATATTTTTTTGGAAAAAAATTGAATTCATGGATAACCCTTAATATCAAATTGATGATGAGAAAATGATATTTGTATAATGATATGTTTGATACGTATAAATAAAAGATATATTAATGGTTTTCATAGAACTAAATACGGATTTTTGGTCACGAGGGTTATTCTATCATGGACAAAGTATAAAACTTTTTGGGAAATATGTAATATATCAAATAATCATTATAATAAGGAATCGTGCATGTTTTGAATAAGGATATATGGTAATTAATGTTATTACCTTAACTCAAGAAAATACATAACTATGGTGATAAAATGTTTGGAATGTGACGAATATGATATACCTTATGATATATGTCATATAAATGTTTTTTTGAGTTAGTGTACACCTTTCTAAGAGTTCATGTTAAGAAATGAGCTCAACACCTAAGAGAAGGAAGGAATAGCTCCACATCACCTGGAGAGGAAGCTAATGCGTGGGAGGATAAAACTGGGAGAAGAAACTAAAATTAAATGAGGGTAAATTTAGTATTTTTTTTCTATTTAAAATAGTAAAAAGGTTGTCTCACACGGTCTAGTTAACCATTCACCAACCCTATGACACCCACTGTCCAAAGGGGTGCCTCACATTATTGTCCAGCACAATTTTCCCAAATTTGTAGAAACCATGTGAATCACCTCTTCTAATAACCACATAGGATCCACATGACCATGTTATCCTCCTTCATGGTCTGTAAAAACATTCAGAAAGCACCTAGAGGGCTACATGGTTTCACCTAGGAGGCCACATGGTTTTTTTGAATCATTTATCCCAGTCTACGTCCCCCCCTAAACATGGGTTTTTGGCCTTCGATGCACCTGAAACCCAAAAAAAACTCCAATAATCTCTATAAAAATTCAAACTCATCTAAAATCAAGGCATTGGATCAAGTAAACTCTTGATTAATGTATTATATCACTCTATGTGGGCATATGAATATTACATTACTTGTTCTATCCTTTTTGTTGTTATGACCTATCATTATATTTAGATCGCAAGACCTACTAATGATTTTGTAATGACAAATTCATCTTTATTTGAAATTGATAAAGGAAAAAATAATAGTGAGATTGTAATATCCCAGATAAATGAAGAATAAGACATATTTCATATTTATTAATATAAGTGAATTAAATATTAATTTTACTTTAAAAGGGTTTCTATGTTTGATAGTGTACCTGATATGCAACAATGAGTTTTTTTTGAAATCTTACGTAGCACACTAATAAGATAATATAATTATTTTTAAATGGTTAGTTAACTCCTAGACGTTTTATTGGTGGGGATGAACAAAACTACCTAAAATATTATTATAAATGACTGTTAAATGTATTTACATTATCCAATAAAAAGTTAGAAGCTTAAAATTTGAATGAATCTATTTTGTAGCATAATTTACATTAAAAGGCCGATTTATCACTTTTTAATGGTGAACCATTTTTAAATATAGTTTGGGTCAAATTAATATATTATATATGACTAAATAAAATCCTTATTTAGAATTGGGACATCAAAATTTACTGTGTGTAAATTTTTGTAATTTTTCTGATAAAGATCATATTTTAATTAATAGTGAAAAATATTGTATTTTAATACAAAAGTGCCTCTTAATCTAATTTATTTATATGGTTATGTTATCTTTTTAATTGGTTTTAAATTGAAATTAAAATATATTTTTTCTATTTAATCCAATGTTGGTCGTTGGAATTAATTTCACTTTGAAATTGGACATAAAAAAGTATCAATCTTTTAATAGTTATTGTTTCTTAAAAACACGCTATTTGTTTTGATAATGGGAATTAATTTAAAAATTAATTAATGAATATTTTATGATTTGAATTTGGAAAAATAGAAATCATTTTTTAATTCAGAATATCAAATATATCTTAGGCTGATTTTATTGTATTTTTCTGAAAAACAACAATTTTTGATGAATAGTGAAACCACTTAGTAGTAGTTAAAAAACTGACCTTTTCATTTAAATGAAATTTTACCACTTCTATTAATTGAATTTCAAAAATATATCATACATTTTTGTTATCAAGAAGTAAAATATGGTTCATTAAGATGAAAATAAATTTTTATGAATAGTAACTTGTGACTTTTATTTACCGCGGTTAATCGTAAATAAGGTAATTCAAGGTTAAAAAAATATTATAATAATTCAAAATTACCTTAACACTTGTCAAAACGTTTTTGGATGATTCTTTTATGACCATGGTCATATTTGGGTCGTTTTTGGGACCACATTGAGCCACATGGGAGTGATAATGACAAATTAGATTATTTAACATAAAGGCAAAAATGACAAAAGAAAATATATTTTAGTAAATAAACATTTATAAGGGGTTATATAAATTATAATTTCGACAATAAATATTCATTATAAAGATAAAATGATTTCCTAAATCAAGGTAATTTTTTTTATAATTTTTAGACATCAAATAAATTAAATTATTTATGACACAATAATGATGGAGTATTTACCTCATTAATACATGATTTAAATAAATAATATTATAATGACTAAAAAATTATCTAAAAAATGTATGATTATAATTGGAAGATTTTATTTGGAATATGAGTTATATTATATTATACTATAATGATTTTTGGAACTTTATAAACCAAATATCATTATATAATAAAATAATATTTTCACACTTTCCTAAGGAGCCCCTCCTCTCCCTTATAAAAGGTGACCATTTCTATCCAATTACTCACACCTCTAAATACATTTGGATCATCCAAACTCTGCCCAATTAAGCTCCCTACATCCATATCCTCCAAATATAAGCCTTACCTTAGGCAAAAAGCACTTCAAGAAGTATTTTCGTTCAAACCAAAAGGAGTCACCAAAATTAAAGGTAATAGTTTCTCTTAAATTGTTTTCATTTATTTTACTTCTTCAACCCCTACACTCTTTTTATTTATTTATTTTGTAATAAAAATAGTATCATAAATATACTAGTATTTTGTTGTGATATGTATTTGAACTAAACTACACACCTCCATCTAATGGGTGAAGAATACAATGTTTATGGGGATGGGAAACTAACGCCTCACGAGACGATGATTGTTCAATTACCTCTTATCGCATCTCATGGTGGCCATTATGATTGAACTTTATTTATATAGGACATATATATTATGTTTATGATTTCTTTAATCTTCTTTAATTACCAATTATATCACATCTTTTGGTTTCCAATGATTGTAAATACGATAATCTTATTTGAGGAAGTGCAGACTACCGCCCCCTCAATGTGATGTGACTCCTTAATGCCTTATGTGGGATGTATAATGGATGGAGTTAATGATATTATATATTATATTATGATTTAATTATAATATAATTATGAATAATAATGTTTTAATTCCATTAAAAAAAGAAATTGAAATGAAAGTAGTGTTCATGCGTACGTTCAGCTTACCGTCTCTATGAACGGTGCATTTCATTTCTTACCTCTAAATGTTATGTATAATTATTAATACATGTATATAATGGATATATATGATATATATGATATCAAAATCATAAATATAATTCTGGATATAATGTTCCATTGACCACATGAACAACATGTGATTATAAGTATCCCATTTTTGACTCAGGTACAAAATATCGACAAAATGGACGTTATTAACTTAAATGACTACATAATGTTTATAACATGGTAATTAGTGATATAAAAGAAATAATAAACATTAAAAAAGTTCTTAAGGAAGTATAAATTAACTTTAGTTTATTATTTATGATATTAAATAACGATCGAGTCAAGTCGGACACAAGGTAAGTGATATCTTATCTCACTTTTAATTCCGTGATATTTCCATTGTTCGTTACTTATTTATCACATGTGGTGTAATGTGTAATGTCATTGATATATATTATATTGATTGTATTTATATTCACGAAATTCTGTGATTCATTTTGTGGTTATTAACTTTTGGTCATACGATTCAATTTGAATACAATGAAGAAATGATTTTTCATCTCACTTTTTATTTCTATGAGATTCATGCTATATTTACAACTATTTCATTTTGTGTGGTGAATTTACTGCCCATGATTGTAATATTTGTGTAATATAATTTCATTTATGATTATTTACATCTTCATTTTTGACCATTCTATCATGTGGCATATGTTTTGTATGTTACCAAATCGGTAAGGGAACCTTTCACCCTCCCCTTTTTAAAAGACTTATTTTTGTTATGTATTTTAATTTACATCTTATTATGTTGGGATATGATCTTCTATATCCTTATTGATGTAAATTTAATGTTAAAGTGATGAGATACCCTTTTTTCTCATTAGCTCATTTTTTTAATTTTAAAGTGACATCGTTAGGCTATAGAATATTTTATAAGGGATCTTCTTAACCAAGTTTCAATTATTTGGGTTCAACTTGTACTTTTTGAATATGTCATCCTATGAATATATGTGAATGGCCTATAACTATTTTACACATAATATACACTTATATTGGGTGTATTTATATTTTTCACACATAATTATGTGATTGATATATTCTTAATCTATGTATACCATCATTATAAGGGATTTCATCTCAATTTAAATTTCCATTGAGATATCATTTTTGTTATGCACAAATTCACTCTTATAGGGTGTATATAATGTACATTGAAATATAATATCCTGAATCCCTTTATTCAAATGATATTATAAAGTTCTAATTAAATTTTATTCTTCAATTATTTGTATTCATGTCTCTCTTTTTGTTAAAAATCTCTTTAACTAAAATATCATTTTAAATGTTTTAAATATTTATTCATCTAAAAGTTTCTCATTAATGTCAATGTTTTCAAAATTTGATTTGGAATTTATTTATATTGACATTAATGTTTTCAAATTATAATTCATTTAAAATCTTCAAAGTGGTATGTGAGACATTGATTCAAAAAGATCTTTTAAATGGTTTTGAAAATGATTCTATAAAACATTGTTTATTTCAATATATTGATTTGATATATTGGAATGTGGAATCATTATCTTTCCTTTATACATGTGTTATTTTTATTGGGAATAATTTATGTATATGGGTGGTTCCTTGATAAACCATGGGTAAGTGAGCCCAAGATAGCTCTCCAATGCATTGGGTAACTTGACGGAGGTAAACTAGATGTTTCTCCTAAGAGATTTTGTCAATATAATGTGATGGGTATTCCAAGAGTAACTCCTTATGTAGCTGGGATAGCTACAATTTATGTTTGATATGGATTCCATAAGTAAACATTATGATTTATGATTTGTGTGTGTTATTCATAAATATTATAATTTCATAAGGTATGTTATTATTGAAAAGTCTGATTTCATTGATTTGTATTTATTAATGGTCTAATGTTTTCCTTCCTTATTTTATAACCCTTACTGATCTTTTTAGGCTCATCCCAAGTTTTTGAAATGTTTTCCACAAGACATAAATATGAATAAGGTCAAGGATGGGATCATGGAAAAGTAATGCTATCAAATACATGGAACTAGACATGTATCTTTTTAAGAGTTTATATTTTATGTAAAAAATGGAAACTGAGTAGTCATGTCTACTTGTAATATTCACATTGTAATGTAATAGTTATGGACTAATTATCTAAAACTCTAAACCTGAAAATATCCTCAATGTGAATTATACATTTAATTCAATATTATGTAATGTTTAAGGCCGAGTCCTTATAGTTGGCATCAGAGGTCGGTTTAGACAACTTTATGGATTAAGAGTTTTCATTAGACAGACGGTTAGTACCAACCTATTAGTTCAGTTAAATAATTGTTTTATAACATTTTCAGTTCAAGTAAATTAAGTTAAATATGGAAGTAGGAGGATCTCAAACAGCATTCCTATCTCTTCCTGATAACATGCTTTTAATAATTAATGCAAAGTCATGTTCGGATGGTTGTGAATCATTTTCAAGCAAACAACTCACATGAAATTAGTTGTTTGTGATATAAAAAACCTCCACTATACCTCATTATCATCGTGGATCATGGGTTGTATTTAGAAAAATCATATTTTCACAATATTCTTATATTTTCAAGAAAGTTAAATATTATCAAGGAATTATCAAATATTTTACCTTATCACAGGATTTTGAAGCATATTATGATTTTAAAAAAGGTGCTGAATAAGGATACCCTTATATAACCTATTTATATTTGATTTTAAAATATATTCTCTCAGTACATACTTATGGTATTTTAAAAGGACCATTAATTGAATGTTTTAACTCAAATTCAGTTCGACTGTTTAATAGAAATCAAGTTTTATCAGATGTTTAGAAATAATATGTCATTCATGATTATTTTCCAATACTATTTTTCTATAAACACCCATATGACCCATGTTGTACAAGGTGTATTTGGATGGAGGAAGCGAATGATTTTGAAGGATCTCTAAATCATTGATGCAATGCATAGACCTTCTACCTACTTGAACAAGATGACAATGAAACCAAATGGAAACCATGATCAAGGTATGATGTTCTTCATTTTGGGGATTGTTTTATTTTATTATATGGTGGTTACGTATGGCTTTAAGAATTAAGATGTTGATATCATAATGAATTTGGATGAAAATGAGAGGTATAAGGAAACCATTGAGGTTAAAACATGTTAGGGTAATTTTTGGGATTTATAAAAAGGAAAACCCATAGGATGGGTCACAACCCGTCGCATCTAGAATGGCTGCCGGAATCGAACCCACAACTGAAGGGTGACAAGGGAGCATCGCCTACCACTAGCCTACTTGATGTCCCTGATTAGTATGACTTATTATTTTAGTAAAATGATTTTATATAATAATAATAAGTTGGTTTTTGGAACTTTTGTTTTATCAAATGGATATACTTTGTATAGAATAATGATTTAGTGATTATGTGATAAAGGTTGTGGAGGAAGACGTTCTCTCTTTTGAGGATACACTATATGCATAAGTAAGATAGAACACTATGGGATTTCAATTGTTGAATAATGGTTGAAATTTTAGTTTGGAAGAATATTTGTTTTTATTATGGAAACAAGATGATTTTATTTATTTATTAAAATTATTAACATATCATGGAGAATATGTGGTTAGGTTAATTACTTTTCAATATGAGACTTTATGAGTAACTGGTGTTACTTGGAGATAAATGTTAAGATGTATATTGGATGTCTATGTAATTAAATACTCATTAGTTTTGTGTTAAAATCACTATTTGGAATAATTTTGATGAAATTTAGGGACAATTGTTTATTGAGTGGGCATTGTTGAACTTTGGGTTTTGTTAGAAAAATATTGGAGATTAAGAGTAGTTTTTCTTTATGTGAAATTCCATCCTTTTGGGGGATTATCTGAACTTATACTAATAATTTTGGTTTTAGTTATTATCTAAAGACATGAGAAATATATAGTTCATCTTTTTTTGATTATGTGATTCTCTCGAAGTTGATTATAGGGCTCTTATTGAGAAAAAAGTCATCCTGAATACTCATCGTTTAGAGAAAATATGAGTTAGTGTTAGAAATGAAGTAAAATATGAATGTCTAAAAGAAAACTATGTATATTTTCTTATGTTTTTTAAAAAAACCTTTTCCTTTAACTTTTCTTATTGGGTAATCAAATATTGTTTATCTTATCACAAGTTTGTGATTTTCGGGTGGTTAACTTTCTCCTAAACATGTTTTCTATCAAACTCCATCAGAACATGATGGTTTTTTTTCTCCTCCATATCCATGTTTTCATGGAATCCTAGTATCTGTTGTCTCAGGTAACATTTCTACTTAAATTACTTTATTTTAAAGTGAAAGTTTTATTGACTCTTTTTTTTATGTGGGGCTTTAAATGAAGTTCCTGAGCACAATTTTAGAATTGCGAGGATGAAATTACCAAAAGGGTGAAGGATGTAACATCCCAGGTAAATGAAGAAGAAGACATAATTTAAATTTATTAATATTTTTTAATTAAATATTAATTTTACATTAAAAGGGTTCCTATGTTTGATAGCATTCCCAATACGCAACAACGAGTTTCTTTGAAATCATACGTAGGACACGAATAATATAATATTAATAATTTGAATGGTTAGTTAACTCCTAGTTTTTGTATTGGTGGGAATGAAAAAAACTGACTATAATATGATTATATATTATTGATAAATGTAATTAAATTATCCAATAAAAATTTAGAGGCTTAAAATGTGAATGAATCAAATTTTAAGCATAATTTACATTAAATGGCCAATTTATCTCCTTTTAATGGAGAACCCTTTTTAAATATAGTTTTGGTCACTTTAATACATTATATATGACCAAATAAAATTCTCTTTTATAATGGGGACATCAAAATTTACTTTGTGTAAATTTTTTTTAATTTTCCCGATAAAGTTAATTTTTAATGAATAATGAAAAATATTGTGTTTTAATTTAAAAGTGACTTTTAATCTAATTTAATTATATTATTATATTATCTTTTTAATTGTATTTAGAGTTATTTTAAAATATATTTTTACCATTTAATCCAATTTTGGTCATTATAATTAATTTCACTTAGAAATTGTATATAAACAAGTATCAATCTTTTGATAGTCATTGTTTCTTAAAAACACGCTATTTGTTTTGATAATATGTAATAATTTTAAAATTAATTAATGACACTTATATGTTTAGAATTTGAAAAAATTGACATCATTTTTTCATTCATAATATCAAATATAACTAAGGCAGAATTTTGGGTATTTTTCTAAAAAACATCAATTTTGGATGAACAGTGAAGCCACTTGGTAGTAGTTAAAAAAACTGAATTTTTCATTTAAATTAAATTCTACCACTTATGTGAATTTAATTTCAAAAATAAAACATAAATGGTTGTTATGAAGAAGAAAATTTTGGTTCATTAAGTTGAATATAATTTTTGGTGAATAGTATCTTTTGACTTTTATTTACCGCGGTTAAAGGTAAATAGGGTAATTCAAGGTTAAAAGAATGTTATAATAATTTAAAATTTCCTTAACACTTGTTAAAACCTTATTGGTTGATTAATCTACTTCCATGGGCAGCTTTGGGTCAATTTTGGTACCCCATTGAGCCGCATGGGAGTGATAATGACAATTTAGATTAATTAACTTAAAGTAAAGGAGAAAATGACAAAAGCAAATATCTTTTAGTAAATTAATTTTAGAAGTGGTTATATAATTTATCTTTTATACTATAAATATTCATTAGAAATATAATAATATTACCTACATCAAGAATTTTTTTTTATATTTAGACATCAAATAAATTAAATTATTTATGAAACAATAATGATGTAGTATTTACATCATTAATAAATGATTTAAATAAATAAGATTATAATGACTAAAAAATTATCCAAAACATGTACAATTCTAATTGGACGATTTTATTTGGAATATGAGTAATCATATATTCGAATATAATTATTTTTGGACCATTAGAAACCGAATATCATTATATGATAAAATAATATTTTCACACTTCCCTAAAGAGCCCCTCCTCTCCCTTATAAAAAAAGACCATTTCTATCCAATTACTCACACCTCTCAAGCCATTTGGGTCGTCCAAAATCTACCCATTTAATCCCCCCTACATCCATCTCCTCCACCTATAAGCATTTCCTTGTACAGAAGGCACTTCATGAATTCCTTTGGTTCAAACCAAAGGAGGTTACCCAAATTAAAGATAATAGTTTCTCTTTAATGGTTTTCTTTTATTTTACTTCTCCTACCCCACAACTCTTTTTATTCCACTATTCTGTATTGACACTAGTATACCCAACATACTATGATTTGTTTCTGATAATTATTTGAACTACACTTACACAAAAATCCATCTAATGGGTGAAGAACATAATGTTTCTATGGATCGAAAACTAACACCTCACGATACGATGATTATTCAATTACCTCTTACCACCTCTCATGGTGGCCATTATGATGAAATTTTATTTATATATGATATATTTATTATGTTTAATATTTCCATATTCTTATATAATTCCCATTTATATCACACCTTTTGGTTTCCATAGTGGGTAAATACGATAATCTCATTTGAGGATGTGCAGACTACCACCCCTCAAAGTGACGTGACTCATTAATGCCTTATGTGGGATGTATAAAGGATGGAGTTAATTATATTATATATGATATTATAAATTAATTATAATATACCTATGTATTATTATGTTTTAATTCCATTAAAATAAGAAATAGAAATGAAAGTATCGTTTATGCGTACGTACGGGTTACGGTCTCCATGAACGGTGCATTTCATTTCTATACTCCTAATGTTATGTACTATTATAAATACATATATATAATGGATATATAAGATATATATGATATCCCAATAATGAATATCATTTTGGATATAATGAAACATTGACCACATGAACAACATGTCCTTATTTGAAGTCCATTTTTTGCTCAAGTACCAAATATCGACAAAATGGATGATATTAACTAAAATGATATCATAATGTTTATAACATGGTAATTGTTGATATAAAAGGAAATATATACTTGAAAAAGGTTATTAAGAAAGTATAATTAACTTTAGTTTATTATTCAGGAGATTAATGAATGATCGAGTCAAGGCAGACAGAACGTAAGGGATTTCTTATCTCACTTTTAATTCCATGAGATTTCCATTGTTCATCACTTATTTATTACATGTGTCGTAATTTGTACCACCATTGATATATATTATCATGATTAGCTTTATATTCATTTTATTCTGTTACTAATTTTGTGGTTATTATCTTTTGTTCATGCGATTCAATTTGAATACAATTAAGTAATGGTTTTTCGTCTCACATTTTATTTCTGTGAGATTCATGCTATATTTCAACTATTTTATTTTGTGTGGTAAATGTACTGCCCATTATTGTACTATTTGTGTAATAAAATATCATTTATGAGTATTTACATCTTTATTGTATGATCATTCTTTCATGTGGCATATGACTTGTACGTTACCAAATCTGTAAGAGAACCTTTCACCATCCTCTTTTTAAAAGACTTCTTTTTTGTTATGTCTTTTAATTTACATCTTATTATATTGGGATATGTTCTTATATATCCTTTTGATGTAAATTTTATGTTCAACTGATGAGATAAACTTATTATCTAATCAACTTATTTTCTTTATTTTAAATTGACGCCATTAGATTGTCGAATTTTTTACAAGGGAACTTCTTACCCCTATTTCAATTCTTTGGGTTCAACTTGTACATCTTGAATATGACATCCTATGAATATGTGTGAATGATATCTGATTATGTTACACTTAATATCCACTTATATTGGTTTTATTTATATTTGCACATAAAATTATGTGATAGATTTACCATTAATTTAAGGATACCATCTTTATAAGGGATTTTATCTCAATTTTCATTTCCATTGAGACTTCATTGTTGTTATAAACCAATTCACTCTTATAGGGTGTATATATAGTACTTTGACATATTATATCATTAATCCCATTATTCTTATGATATTACAATGTTATGATTAAATTTTATTCCCAAATTATATGTATTCAAGTGTATCTCTTTTGGTTAAAAAATTCTTCAACTATAATATCATTTTAAATGTTTTAAATATTTATTCTCCAAAATCTTTCTCATTAATGTATATGATTTCAAAATGGGTTTTAGGATTTATTTATATTAACATTAATGTTTTCAAATAATAATTCATTTAAACGATTCAATGTGGTATGGGACACTTTGATTCAAAATTCATATTTTAAATGGTTATGAAAATGATTTGATAAAACATTTTTAATTTCAATATCTTGATTTGATATATTGGAATGTGGAAATGTTATCTTTCCTTTATACATGTGTTATGGTTACTGGTAATTTTTTATGTATATGGGCTGTTCTATGATAATCCTAGGACAGGTGGGCCTGAGATAGCTCTCCAATGCATTGGATAACGTGATAGAGGTAAACATGATGTTTCTCCTAAGAGATTTAGGGAATATTCTGTGATGGGTATTCCAAGTGTCACTCCCTATATAGTTGTGATAACTACAATTTAAGTTCGATATGGATTCCATAAATAACCTTTATGATTTATGATTAGTGTGTGTTATTAATAAATCTAATAATTTCATAAGGTATGTTATGATGACAGGTATGGTTTCAATTATTTTTATTTATTGATGTTCTAATGTTATCCTTCCTTATTTTATAACCCTTACTGAGATTTTTATTCTCATCCCATGTTTTTGAAATGTTTTCCACATGACTTAATGATGAATAGGGTCATGGATGGGATCTTGGAAAAGTCATGCTATCTAAAACATGGAACTAGATATATTTATTTTTAAGTGTTTTTATTTTATGAAAAAATGGAAACTAAGTAGTCGTGTCTACATGTAATACTCATGTTGTAATGTAATAGTTAAGGCCTAATTCTCTAAAACTCTAAACCTGAAAAGATCCTCAATGTGAATTAACCATTTAATTCAATATTATTTAATGTTTAAGGCTGGGTCCTTGAGAGATGGTACTGAAAACAAGTATGAATATCATATCCTGAAAAGTCTTCAAAATTAGAAATAAGGGACCATGATTTAAAATGATGTCTTGTTATCATCCTTTTTTTAATATCAATCAACTCTTTCGTTCATTATTAGTTAATGATTTTGTGATTGTTAAATCTCACTAGATCACCAAATTTCTTGTGATCTGTGCTATTTATCACTCACTATAATTATGTATGATTTTCCTCCATTTAAAATAATCAAATATGTTATATTAAATAGATATATAGTTATTATTTACTTTGGGAAATATTATTTTCAAACTATTCCTTTTTTAAATGAACGTCGGGTCCTTGCTTTTATGATCTAAGTTTCTGTAAAATAAACATTAATGTAATATGTCTTTCAACAACATATAATACTTTTATGGGAGATGTAAATTTTAAAGGTGGTAGAGTGTAACACCATGAGATTTTATTAGTTAGTTTTTTTAGATTTCATTGATGTATTTAGTCCTACACTACACCAAGATAAGATTGTTATATACTCAACATCAGATTAGCTAGTAGTATACACAACACTATGCATGGATTGAGATAAATCTAATTTCATGTTATTTTGAAATAATTAATTTCACACAAGGCAGGGTATAATTTAACAAATAAATATTATTATATTACCATATATCCTAGTCATTATAATACTATGTATGAACAATATTATCATTCTCCTAAAACAGAATTTAACAGAAAATAAGTTAGGTTATAAATTAATAAAATTTATCTTGATATATTTTATTAATGTATTTTATTGAATATAATATTTAAAAATCATCTTATGTGTTTTATATATATGATATAACAATAAAATAATTATTTGAATAAATGATGTATTTTAAAAAAAATGCAGTATTGCGGCCTCTTAATGGTGCATCGATTTTAAATCTTGTTTTCATGATATTATAAATATTATTCAACAATGTACATATTTTATTTGGAAACAGTATATGAAAATTTACATTTGATGAATTTTTAATATTTTTCTGACAACATTAAGGTTTCGATGAATAATAAAGATATAATAAATTTTAATTTAAAAAATATTTTTCCTTCGAAATAATTAATAAAGAAAAATTATGTTATGGAATTTTTCTAAGGTATAAATAGAATATATTTATATTAGTCAATATAATTTATTTTGATTTACTTAATTTTTCAATTTATTATTATATAAAAACATTTCAATCTTTTGTAATGATTTATCATAAAAACCCTATTTTATCATTCTGAAAATGTGATTAATAATAAATTAATGAACAAAACATATTTGTATGGAATTTAAAAAAATTCTATATTTTTAATCATTATTTCAAAATTATGTTAAAGAATATATTTTATTTATATGCATTATGGACAGTTAATTCAGTAATTTTTATCAATACGGTAAAAAGGTAATCTGAGTAACTAAGACTGAATATAATATATTAAAACTACCATTACACTTGTTGTAATATGTTATTAAGAGACATTGTCGACCTAAACCATCCATGGGTCAAAATTATACCCTTTAGAAGCCACTTGGATTACATTTGTACACTTAATATATTTTATTTAAAGAAATGTTATATATGTATTACTCAAATTTTATCAGATTAATAATTATTAAAATAAGGTTATACAGAATATAAATTCAAATATAAATACTTATTTAAATAATTATACTACTTTCATTATCCTGGTAATTTATTTTTAATATTTAGGAAATTAATTATTACATTAAATTCTTGTTCATTGATGATGCCGAAATTATTTAATTTATATAAGGTAAATAGAATAAATTATATTAAATTTATAATAAATAATAATAGAAAAAAATACATGACCAAATATTATTTTTTTGGTATTGTTCATCCATAATCATCTAATTATCAAGTTACTAACAATTTGGAGGAATATAGAAAATATTTTGACACATATAATATCTTATTTAAAGTGATGCTAAACTTACCATCTTCATTATTAATAAATATAATATTTTAATGTTGGATTATATTGAAGATATATTCGACTAGAAGTATTTCTATGAAATCTAGAATGTTTTTCTATTTCATTGTATTTATTTTCAATTTAATTAAACAAATAAGTATATAAAATGACTACACAAATCTGATGTAGTAATTATTTTATTAATGGAAATATAAAATTAATGTGATTAAGAATATTAATATAAATATTATTTTTAATAACTAATAGTGAAAATTATTTTTCAAGATCACCATGACCCAATATGGATCTAATAAATATTTAATTCAAGGATAACACCTTTTGTTAATATTATTAAGAATTCAAGAAATGAATAGTGTTAAAATTGATAGAAATGATATTTTTTCAAAATATTGGTTTATTAAATGACTTAAAAATCATATTTTTTAAAATATATAATTATTATGATATAGTATAATTTTTTTGAAATTTTCATTTATGATATAATTTATATCAATTAAGAAAATGTTTTAAAATTCTAATATTGAAATATTTGTTACCCTAGTTGAAATGAAATAGAATAACTAATTGTTAAATTGAAATGATTGGGTAGGAATGGATAGAGAATGTCACAACATTTCCCCCAGGGGACTATACCGTGAGATACCCTTATCACACCTCCTCATGGAGAGATGTTGGAAATAAGAACCAAAGGAATAAACCTACATGTGGGAGGCCTTTTCATGGATACATATACACACGTGAACTAAGAAACCAAATCCACAAAGCTGAAAGGTGAATACTAAGTAATCGAGAACCTGAGTACAATAACAATAAAATAGTGAGGGGTAAAATAGGGCTAGTATAAGAGCCCAAAAAAAGAACTAGAAATAGTAAGGTATAATGGGAGTAAAGATAGACATATCTGGAAAATCCCACATGAAATCTACTATTGTTATGCTACGGGAAGCCTATATAGTATGCCATGTCAGCCTGGTCTAACTGGCCCCAGCCTGGTCCACTGTCCTAACATTCGTCGGTCCTGTATCCCAAATCACCTCTATTGAAAAGTCAAATGAATGCACTAGACACAACACATGAAGTTGAATCCCATTCAGGTGTGGGTGACTCAGTACTCAGTTGGGGACCCGAGACACTCGATGGTCTCTCATAAATCCACAAAATAAAACACCACAAAACAACCATGAAGTAAACCACAAAGCGACAACCAAAAATCAGAAACCATAAATTAAGCCACAAATCTAGATACAAAAATTAAACCAAAAAGTTTATTCATAGTCTGATAAAGTCAGTTATATGCCCATACATATACCTAGGTCATACAGATATACTCTTCACATCCAAAAAGAAACATAATGCCCCGACATCAAATCCATTACATGAATTTCCAAATAAGTATCAAAGCATAAATCCACGATCATAAGTATATTCTCCATGTGCTCACTATCCCAGATGGAACCTGCCTTAGAGATATACTCTATCAGGTAAAACTCAACCCTTAAAAATGGTATTCCCAGAAGAATGTGCTCCATCAGGAAAATTTTCTTAGAACTTCCCCTAGTTCATGGAAATAGAGGTATCGTTGTCACGGTCTTGCGCCTGAGGAAATTACATGGGAAACCAAGTTAATTGTCCCACTCCGCAAAATAGTGTTTAGTTGGGGGAACAATTCTCCATTATAACCCATGGTATATCAGTCTCTCCAGTAAGAAGTGTCCCGCACCTTAGTCTCTCGAGGCATCACTAACTTCTACCTTGTTATTGATTACATCATGTGGTGGGGCCAGCATCTTGTAATTGTGTCCTACAGTCGAGGGAGCTCTAAATCCCATGAAGGAACTTCTCCCCATAGCTACTCGGAGACGGGGGTGTACTACTATATAAGTGAGGACCCACACCGTACCTGTTAGGGGAGTACTAATATGGTAGTTTGTTTGTTGTGGGGGACCAGCACTATATTATGTTAAGGGATTACAAACCCAGGCTGAAATAACCATACCCTAGAATGGAAATGGAGTACCAGCACTGATGGAAAATGTGAAAGGCTGACACCCTGAATTGGTAGGAGAGTACAACTCTATAACTAGAGGAGTTGGGCCCTGGAAAAGATGGTGAGTAACAAACTCTATCACAATATCATTTGTGGGGGCCCACACCCCAGTACATCAGGGGAGTACCAAACAAAGGCTAGAGGATCCACGCCCTATCACATCATGGGAGTACTGACCATGCCATAACACTACGTAAGGAGGACCCACACCCCGGGTCGATAAGATAGTACCATCCCCTAACATAGTGGAACCCCACCTTTCCCGGTATAGGATTACTTGACACTATGTGAGTTAAGAATGGGGGACCTACACCATAGTATAATAGGGTAGTACATTAACTACCAAAAAGTTCCAAAAATAAGTTCCCCAAAATCACCCTATGACATAAGGGTTCTAACATGACAGATGACACATCAATCGGACACCTGGTTTGTAAGTTATAAGCATTCTAGTACCGACATCTTGGTTGGATTCGTGTTCGATATAACCCAGAAAAACATCAACATTATCTAGAACTCACATGGAGTAACTAAAAAGTACCTCCTTATCCCAAGGAATTCAGTTCTTTAAACACTTCGTTAACCAGACGTCTAGTTTCCAAGATACATGTGATTTTGTAACCAAGGTGCTGGTTGTGACGGGAACTAGTCCGACCCAGTCAGACCAACTCGACCAGCCTAGTCCAGGGGTCCCACATACCTTGTTTCATTAAGACAGAGTTAACTTGACCTAGTGCGGGATGTGGTCAGTCTAGTCTAGAGGGACCAATGGTCCAGGCCCAATAGGCCATTTTGGACCCAACCTAGTTGAAAGACCATTCTCTTACTGACTATTTCAATCAATATATACCTATCTTCAATTATTTTTACGTTTGATCCATATTTATCAACAATAAATCCATTAGGTTTCTCCATACACAATTATTCATTTTTATATCCACCATGTAATATAGACTTAATATCTAATAGAAATAAATTATATAATAATTGGTATATAATGTAAATAGTGATCCAAATGGCATGAAATATTTATATAGATGAAAATATTTAATAAAAATCATGTCCCTCTATTTGTGTGAACCAATCAACAATAAAATATGTATTTATTTTATCAAAATTACATTTTCATTTGAATTTTTTTGAACTGATTAATTCTAATTGTGTTTATATATTTAGTCCCATGTATAGGATCCCATATCTCTTTTTTTAATATAATTTTGTTCTTCATTAAATACATTAATCTAGTCATTGTACTAAAAAAACCTGTATATTATTCGGGAATTAACTATTGAAAAGAATATAGTCTGACTATCTAATGGAGTTAATCTTCCTCTTCGTACAAATTTATTATGATATCTAATGATATTCCAAATTTTAATAAAAAATCAATTTCATATATTGAATCATTTTTTTTTCAAAACCATGGCCTCATCCCCAGAATTAGTAGAAACAATATCAATATCACATATTTCTACATTATCGTAAAAATTTTAATCAATTTTTTCAAAAAATACATCATTATCATCATTATTCAAAAATTATTATTTGCGATTTTCTAAATTTTTAAAATCATTGTCATTAACATTTCAAATTATCCATTAATAGTTGTGGTTATAGAATATATATGAACTTTTATTTGGTTTATATCTATGAAAATTTACATTATCAACTATCAATTTAATTTTTTTCAAACAATTAATCTCTTATTATTCAATTAGGGTCTAAAAAACACTCTATAATGTTTTTTATTTTAGTTTTTTATGAGGCAATATTTAACATTGAGCCATGTTAAATATTTTCCTAAAAAATTTATGTTGAACAAATATACTAGTTATAATATCAATGATAAATATGTAACATGATCTATCATTCTAGAAAATCATTATTATACCCATATAAATATGGTTATTAAGAATCCTCATATATGTTATTATTTTTTTAGAATATGGTTCAATGAACTCATTCCCTATTCTGTGTGTGTAACGAATTTCTCAACATATTTTTTTGAGAACATTATTTTCATTTTTAGGTCTCATAAAATTTAAAGAATAACTATTTTAATTCTATAAATGCCTATAAAATATTTTAATATTTACCAATTCCTATAATAAATTAGATGTAACAATTATTCATTTCCATCTATAAAATACATTAATTAATGTTACAAAATACTTATCTCGTCTTTTTCACATATTAGTCATTATGTAACATATGTTAGAATAAAAATATTGTAATGCCCTTTCAATTTGAATATCAACTCCTTTATGATTTTTATTAACAAACATTCCATATTGAAATGTTATTTAAAATATAGTAGTTTATTCTTTCAATAATGAAAATTTTATGAAATTCACTTCATTGATTAACTATCTTATTATATTTAGTACATTTTAACCAAGTGTTATATTAATCATTTCATTCTCGGCTTCCATTCTCAAAAATTAGCTAGATTTTTATTCTATAACTACTATCAATTTTAATGGAATATACACCATATTGATATCACTACATTTTATTTTAACCTATCTATATTAGTACTTTTTAATTTGGAAATTCAAAAAAGAATTCATCTTCACAAAATTGTGATGATTTTTTAGATAAAACTTTGACCCATGAATGAATGAATAATATTGGAGTTTGAATAGTTATGGAAATTTCTTTCCACTGTAAAACTATTTATCATTAATGATAATGAATTTAATTTATTATGAGAAACTCTACATAATATTATCTAATTTGTAGGATATTTAAATAACATGAAATTTGAAATTAATGACCAATGACTAGGATCCATGGTTTATAAAATTTTCATTCCTTAGTGAAATCATCTATGACATTTTCTTCTTGGTTCAATTAATTCCTTTTTAAATAACTAAAAAATTCCAAATATTTATTTAATTCAGTGGTTGTTATAGTTTTCCACTAATATAATGTGTTCAGTTCTTGGTCACCCCATCTACAAACAACTATTAATATATAAAAAGATTTATTAACATCATCTATGTTCTCAAAATTTTTAATTTTGTGATGTTTTTATTTCTACTAATTTCACCTTACATAATTCTCTATATTCTATATTGGTAGGGAAATATTTTACCAAAAGTGATAAAAATATTGACTAAACACTCATAAAAATTAATAGTAACAATAAAATCTCATTATGTTATAAAAATACTATTATTTAAATTGTAGTTATGACTACCTCATTTATATACAATCAATGAGTATATCTGACAAAGTATTTTTATAGAACATTTTTTTAACATTTATGGAATGGTATAAATTTTAAATGAATTTTTATTCATTTATATATTATACATCTTTTCTTTTCAATACATTTTTCATCTATATTTGTATAATACTTCCTAGGTTTACAAAAAAACATTTTATTCTTATGATAGGAAGCATCAGAAAGCATTATATAATTATGTTTAATTTCTTTTGGATGAATATATATTATTTTTTGAATATTTTTATGCATTAATCATCTTATTATCTTCAATTTTACAATCATTTTTCATGGAAACGCCACCAATTATGATAATACATTAATTATATTTATGAATCACTTTATCATTTTTATTATAAACCATAATAGTTTTCATTTTTAATTGGTCTTCCAATTCATTACGATGACTTATCTTTGAATACATATCATCAATGATATATCATTTTATCAACATTATTTTTTTATAATTTCTTAATATCCATGACTATAATGTTTTTTGGAAAATGGATTTTTCCTCCATCAATTATTTCAGAAATAATTTAATTTTTATATATTATCATTCCAATATCCTTCTGAAACATATTTTTAATAGGTTATCCTAGGTTTTCTAGAGTATACACCAAATCCGATAATGATATGGAGAGGTAATGTAGAAAATAGAGCATGTATTATATATAAAATACAAGATGTAAAACCATAGTAAGATGCAGAAATATGATATAAAAATAAGATAATCAGAATTTTCTGAATAAATATATTCTAAAATGTCTCGATGTGAAAAATAGGCACCTCCGATCCAACCCAAAATGAAGAAAATGATCGACGTAGAATATGACAGGATAGAATATGGCCTTCTCATTACATGTTTCCTATTAGAAATAATCTACAAATAACAAAGATAAAAAAATATTTTTTGTGAAGAACACACATTTGGATTGAACTGTCGAGTCTATATAATCTCTAATATCAAGACTGAAACAGTTCTAGATTTTAAAAAAGTACCAGTATTAGAAATAAACTTCACAAATAAAATTCAATATTAAATCATTTTCGCATTAAATTTCATAATGGAAATTCATATTCTCAGACCTAAAATATGACATCTATAATTGATTTACATAGGCTGTATTAACCATGCATCATGATTTATGAGTAAAAACAAATATCAATGAAATTACTTTTCTTGGGATGTTTTGAAAAGAAAAAATTAAAATCCTATAAGAAAAAATCCACGATAAAACAATCATGAAATAAATAATGAAAAATAACAGTTCACCTATTATTAGGACATTGCCTATATGAAAATGCATACTATACACTCAAGATCCAAATTAGTCATAACTTTGGATCCAACCATCATCGATTTATACCATTTTCTATTGATATCAAATTGTCCACCTCCTAGTCGTGCCACACATACTCATGCTACCCATCTATCATTCATAATGCACCAAATTTTTCTAATGTGTAATTTTTATAAATAAATTACAAATCAATGCTCAAAATTTTATAATAATTTTTCAAAGCCAATAAAAGCTATTTTGGTGTTTTAAAACCCTTTTTAAAATAAATTAAATATATTTAAAAATCAGTTTAAAAAAGTTTCCATTAAAATAAAACTATTATAACCACATTTTCATTAAAATAAATTTACAAAACAAAGGGAATGTCTAATACTGCTAATAAATTAATAGTATTATTCCATTGAATAAATAAAAAATCCTAAAAAATGTTTAAAACTAGATACCTTCATCAATAGGGTCTATAAAATAAGATATCAGCCTCTGAAAAGAGATGGTGAAACAAACAAATCCATGGATTAATATAAAACAGATTCTAAACACAAATATGAATTAAAAATCTGAAAAACTGTAGCTATAACCAAATACAATTACACTTTGTGAAATCAATAAAAATAATTTATTCGAAGAAACCATATTCTATTTTATTAAAACATGATTTTCGACATTATGTGACATGATGTCCTTACATGTTCTGTGAAAATATTATTTAATGAACCATATTTTGGGCATATGTCATTTTATGAATAAACATAAATTAATCCCCTTAAGTGGTGTTCAAATTTTCCACATATTTTAAAAATCATAGGTTTATGAATCAAATCAAAAAATCATCTCAAGGAGTTATCTAAACTGGGCTGAAGAACAAAAATATTTTTATACATTCAAAATAGTTCTGCATTAATTCATTTAAATTTTAATCCCTTTAATTCATTATCATTTATTATATAGAAATATCTCTATTACAGTGAATCCAATAAATGTACCCATACATGGGTGACTAAAAAAAGAACAAAGTACCTAAAATAGTAATTAGGAGTTATAGTATCATCACTGTAATCACCATCGACCCCAAAATTTACATTGATTCATAAACTCTTAAAATGTGACTTCCAATTTTCCCTCTCTAGTTATTCCACCTCCCACATTTTGTGGATATCACATCTTCATCTCCATAGTATCCATGCCAGATGATTCATTTTATGACATAGTAAATTCTCTAAAAAATCCATAATATTAACTATCTACATAAACAAAGTGGTGTCAATATGAATATCAAGATCCTCCTGTTCAATAACATGAGAAGAATATGTTATATAACACCTGAGTAGGGAAATAATAAACACATCATTCATATATGAAAATGTAGATGGAAATTCAAATTAATATTCCAAATTTCCTTGTTTTCTTATGATCTCAATGGGGATCATAAACAGAAGTGCTAACTTACCCTTCATACCACCTTGAAAAAAAATCCATGAGAAAAACATACCCTACATACCATATAGATGATAACCCATGAGATTAGAAACTCTCATAGAAACAGGATCGCCATAGTCCAACTCAAGTAGTCAGAAAAGGCATTCTTCATAAGTGTTTAGATAACTTTGTGTGTTGATCAACATAAACCAATTCAACTAAACTATCTTCATCGTCTCTTGAACAACACTCTTCCCAACCAAGAACTTCTCCCTCAACTATGAACATCCCAAGGTATATCTAAAAGGCATCACATAAAAATCCAAATTTTGTTCCATAATAATCAAAGAATGATAAATATTGGTTTAGTAAAACATGATTTTAGGAATATTTATTTTCCAAGATCCTAAAAAATAAATCACAATAGCACGAAACATATCCTAAAGATCCTACATATCACAATCTATTTATCCATTAAACTGTAGGTTATAAGACATAATAAATATAATTTTGGAACTTATATCCTCTTTTAATCCTTTATATTAACTAGATAAGAACATTAGGTACCTGTCAGATACAACATTATAGGGAGCCCCATGAAGTCTCACAATCTGTCAAACATAGAAGACCCAAATATATTCCACCTACATCTTCTCAATGATATTTTAGAAATTCCCCAATTTCATTATATGATCACTGATCACTCAAATAGAATCCTTCAACCTAGGAGTCTGAGTAAAGGCAGTGAAATAATAAATGAAAATCTCATCCCTTTCCCATACCAAAAATGGGTAAGGGCTTAAAAACCCAATACTCTCTGGTCTTCTTCCAAAATATTCTGACATGTATGAAACTATTAAAAAATCCACAATCGACAATTACATCACATGCCACCATTATAATAACTCAAGTGGATACAGATATTTGAATACTAATAGTTAATGAACCAATAATAGTAGTTTCAACAATTTTGAAACCCCATCCATAGTGAAAACTAATTTACCATCCTCCAACGGAAGCGCGAATAGGAAATTGGAAACATAGACTAAAAACATAAGAAATACCCACCATGAATACACACAATAATTGTTTTTACATGGTGTATTCCTCCTTATTGAGATTAATTTTATCTTGAAAAGTTGATTCCACTTTTATAAAATCACTAAACAACTTTCTGAAAATACCTTCTACAAAAGTGATCATCATAACAATCAAAATCATTATACAGCATGCCTCAACTAATTCCTTCATGGTTCATTTCAAAAATATTTTTCTCAATGAATTTACGACCACATTTTCTCTTTCAAATTTGTATGCTATATCAAAACCAATATTTTGATGACACTATACACTATGTCTCTTTTACAATATCAAATACCTATGTGTATGAATACATTTCAGTACTTATAATAGAAATACAGTACAAATCACTCCCCAAATTGGTAGTGTCAGTATACACTGAGTGAATGAATTACCACTTCAATAAAAAAATCATGAGTTTGGTAATTATTATAATGAGGGTTTAACTGGAATGATGAATAGGCCACAAACTATTTCCCCCACATTAAGACACATCCATAAACTATAGTAGATGAATAAAAAACAAAATAACCCAAATCCATTTCTAATTGAATAAAAAATAGTTCTGAATGCACCGTCATCTTGATATCATCGACCGACCTCTAACAGTTGTAATTACATTGTTACATTAAAACCATTTGGGTTAATGGAGTACTCAAAGATTAGATATTGGATAATTCCTTAATAGACCTTTTATGGTTACCAACAAAACCCATGTATTTATGCGTCTAGAAATAATAGTGTTGTTAACATGACATGAAGTCATATATAATTTCATGATCTACTGAGAAGTCCTTTTTAGATATCCCATTCCCCATTAATTTCACATATCAAATCAGAAAATAACATTTTCAATTCTTTTCATAAATGTGGTGTTCATTAATGGCTCAAATTATGATATCAATATGGTCTCTACGCTCATCCTCTGGCTTGGTGGAAACAAAAATATCATCCATGATCATGAGATGAAAATATTCAATGAACTAATAAAAAACCATTCAACACATCTATAAAGAAGACAGAATGGAATAAATAAAAACTCAAAATTATCATGTTAGCTCCAAAATGATGTCATCAGTACATCTGCTTAATTGTACCTCAAATGGTAATACCATAATCATAGTATAGTCTTTGAAACCCATATATTCGCACTAGGATTCCCAAAAAGATCATCGATCAAAGGAAAATGATATTTATTCTTAAATTTAAACCAAATTTACATCCAATAAACAATTAAAATTCTGAGGCACTCATATTTGATCTTATAAATGAGATTAGGGAAGTCCCACAATTACATGCTATATAGAATAAATCCTTTATCCTCTATGTTATCAAGCTATGAAATATGTTCAACCAAAATTACAAGATCAATTCATGAATATTTCATAGAAATTAAAATCATACTAGGGTAGAGGTAAAATTTTTAAGTAGAAAAATCTATGAGGTGGTAAACCAGAATAATCATAAAAAATACAGCAGGGTACGTAAAAACCAAAAAATCAATTTAACCAAACAAAAAATGGTATACTGCATCAAAAAAAAACACTATCAACAAACATGAGAAACCCAAGGTAAGAAATTGCATTCCCAACCATTTAAGATCTAGAGTCTCACTCACCTTGAAATAAATGAGTGACCCCATTGGTATATTAAAATTGTACCAGTTAGTGATAGTAGTCTATAATTTCATAAAAATGGTCATACATTACATTCTAATAAATATGATGAAGATGTAATGATGAGTCACCATGATATCCCATTCATCCAAAATGTCATTTTTCATCACCTAACATGGTGGGAACTTGACAGTTTTTATAGATCTAATTCCAAAAGTCATCGGAAAATCAGAAAAATATTACATCTGTTCATAATGAAATTAAAGCAATTCATATAACATTAATGATATAAAATAACGAGTAAAATATATATCAAATAAAGAAACCAGTATATTAGATCTAATAAACATTGAACAATATAATATTTTAAGACATGAGTCATATTTCTCTTGTCGATTCATAGTTAACTATAGACCTAATGTCTTCGACACATGAACACCCCCTTGGTTTGGGGAATCTACCCACCACCCTTGTATTCATTGGTACTATCATTTGAAACATTTTCATAGTGGATTCTACCATACTTACCTAATACACCAATTAAATGTATCACTTTAAAAGACTCAATAATATATAATTATTACTTTTCCAAAAAGACCTCATAAATTTAGGCATGATATGCATTGACTGGAAACAATAATATTAAAAAATATACTATTTTCTTGGTGAGTCTGTTGAAACATGTCCTAGAGGGAAATTACCAGCCATTGATTTAAATTTTTAGGCAAAATATAAACACTAGGAAGAAACTATACCAATTAATAATCCACTGAAACCTGTCTTCCTAGATATATATTTTTTTTATAAAAAGATACATTTTCTACTTCCTTTAAACAGTTAGATAGAACATGAAAATAATCATTAAACTATTATCATGCCTCTTTGTAAATTTATAATTCTATTCCCATAGGAAAAAATTAGAGAAAATATTTGGTGTGAGATGTAACAAAACCCAAAATGGGTAGAATACACAAGAATGGTATTCTCCCGTGTTCTAAGGTCCAAATAAGTGGGTATATTCTATACAAAATTCATTAGGGTAAGCCATTGTTTAAATATATTCTTTAAAGAATAAATATAAGTTCATACCACAACATAGATTTCACATTAGTGTCCCACCTTCCCCTTCCTAGTGCCTACATCATGTACAAAAAACCCCACCTATGAGTCCTCATGAAAATTAAATATTTTGAAGATCCAATCTATAAATCAAGCTACTACTAATATTCATCTGATCCTTTGAAAATACTGAATAATGGTGGATGATTCTTTGAATACTCTGTTCCATGATCAACCCCACATCATGGATTTTTAATAACCATTGTTCCCAAATTATGGATAATGAGGATTAATGATTCTAACAAAGATGGTTACACTAGAATATTTACATACCAAACATAATTTCCTTCATCCTCCCATAGATTTGAAAGATCTATTATTATAGGATTTTCTAATAAACAAGAATATACCACATTAAATCATGATAAAATTATGATATCATATTACAAAATTAAAAACTCAAATTAATACACCAAAATAATAATAATTTAAGGGAATTATGAATTACTTTTAATGATAGGAATTTCATAGTGGATCATGTAAATTTAAATAATCATCCCATATAGTTCATTGAAATGAAATGAAAACCCATGTATCACACCATGTAAAAATCCACGAGCACCCATGTTAAATGACCATTAGTCATGACAGTGAGCTATCCAGTTGCATTTTAAGCACTAACTATAAAATTCTTGATGATCAAAAATATTATCATACAAAAAAATAGAACAAAACTCAATTAATTTTAACAAAAATCAGGATATTCCTTCTTTATAATACCATATTGTATCACATCAACCCTAGTCTATAAGAAAATACACATAATATGAACATGAAATTGTGAGTTAAATCGAGGTAATGGGATAATATTTTATACAATGAAACAATAAATACTACAGGATATTATGTGGGTGAAATAGATACAACCGTGTCCAAAAATACAATTAAAACTAGATAAACTTGAATGTATGAGTAATGAATTGTCAACAAGTCCCTATTTAACCAATAATAAAATCCTAACCTAACCAAAACAAAGTAAATAACCAAATTAGAAGATTTAATTACAGAATATGTCATCCAATTTAACTTTATTATTCAATAATACATATAAATCACCCAACGATAAGGATATGGGTGTGAGAACCACACTATGTATGATACCAACATTGTTTCGATATATGTTCTTATATAGAGACTGTAATGGTTTTCACTTTTCAATCAACAATAGTTTTACAAGGATTTTTATAATATCCATTTTATTTTGAAGTCACATTCCTTTTTGTTATCATATATTAATTTAATATAATATATTAAAGAATAATATAACTATATAATACAAACATAGGAATGAATATCCATTTATAAAGAGGTTTGAATGTAAAACAATATCCATCAAATAAAATATCATGTGATGCTATGTGACACACCCTCATATAAAAACCCATGAACAATAATCCGTAATAAAAAATTATGTGATAAATACCCATAATTGAGAATCCAACTCATATTGGGATAATGATTATATGAATATATGATCTAGAATCCAAATATCCTAAACATGCATAACATTGGATCCAACTGATATCATGTCATTTTATTGTTTATCGATATCCATAAGGTTTACTCCTAGTCATGACACAGATACAAACTCTTCTTATGTCTCATTGGAAATGCAATGAGGGTTCCAATTTTGAAATTTTATAAATTTTTTTCAAAACAATTATCACATTTTCCTATAATCATTTCAAATCCAGTCTAATATTCATTAGTGTTTGAAAACCCAATAAAGAATTAATAAAATCATTATTGAATGAAAACCAAAATTATAATTATTTTCATATACATGAAACCCTTTAAGACTATACATATCATTGAATAAATTAATGAAAAAAAACATTACAATGAGTGTAAGACCATTCATTTAATTAAAAAAATTTATTGAATAATTTAACTCCAAAAATGTATAAAACATGACACCATTGGCAACTGTGACTAGATACTAAGAGATCATCATTCAAAAGATATGCTGGTAGAAAAAAAGTATAAGGATCGATAGAAACACTATCTTATTTAAAATATAATCAAAACTATATCCAAAAACACACCCAAAACAAATTATAAGAAGAAACTCTCACCCACATGGTCATAATACATTAACTATGATGATATATCACTGAGTGAAGTGATATATAAGTGATGGTATCACATAAAATCACGCCTAAGAGATTCAAGCCTGAGGGAGTGTGATGATGTGGATGAATGAAATAATTAATCGTATATTATTTACCTAAAACCTGAAAATAAAATTATTAAATGGAATATAATACCGTTACAAGACATGTTATCCATGAAGATCAAGTCTGCTAAAAAATCCATCATCCTTTTATTAAAAACCCAATTTTTGTCATTAAACGATGTGAACTCATTACAAGGCCTATATAATTTTATATCCATGTACCAAATTCATGGAATCTACTAAGAGATGAGCATAGTTTATTAAATCCCACTACGATACATATAAATCCAAAAAAGACATCATAAGTTATACCTTTAAAAAACTTTAAAAAACATCATGCCGATGTTATTTGAATTCATGGAGTACCCGTCAAATTATATTCTACATTTATATCCAGTCTCAAATAATTAAAATAATCATATATCTCTTAACATTATATCATTTACCATGAAAAGGATTTATATCTTCAAGTATCCTACAAAGTCACCTAATGAAAGATAGTAATAAAATAAAAAATAACAGTGTACCTAAAAATCCTAGTGGGGAATTACAATATTTATATCAATCGTCTTGGTATAGAGTATGGACGATTAATCTTATTTACTAGAAAAAAAACAATATTTTTTGGTCTCATATTGTTAAATCACATTTTCCTTAATTCATAATCTATGGATACATTTAATATATATAAATCTGGTATTTCCTCACCACTATAATTCCCCCCAGTTTAAAAGGATTATTCTTAAAGACATATCAAGAACCTTCTCTTTGGAATTTGATAATATCTTAAACAATACATTGGATTGGGATATATTTTATTCAATAGAAACACATATATTAAAGAATATATTGTTTTCATCGTCAATAAAATCATTTTGTTGTTGATTCATAATGTGTTAATGTCAGATAAGTGATTATTTACAACAATTAAATCATTTAATTAAATGTGTTTCTTTGTACATTTATGCCCCATTTTGAATTTTCTTATCTTCCTAAACAGAATAAAATAAAAAAAATCCAATTTCAAATCATCACTAGAACCAATATGATAAAAATCTATCTTTATTTTCTTATAATCGTTAACAAGAAATTCATTCCAAATCATAAATATAAATTTCAATGTAGATACTTTTCAATTTTTATATGAATTGAAAATGTAGTGTAATTTAGTAGTTGTGATAAAATTAGGATCTTTATATTACATTGGTGAAATCAGGAAATAATATATGCCAAAGATAATTCTCATCAGTTTCCCAACCACATTATAGTATTCAAGAATTCCCCTATATTCACTAAGTACATAAAAATCATATTTACTTGGGTAATGAACTCATCAGAAATTATGTTTTATAATATTCTCACATCATCAAAATGACTTATATAAGGTTATAGATTTAATTATTTGAATATATTGAGACTTTTAAAAAATTTAAGATATTATTTTCTAAACATTCATTCATTTTTGTCATATAATCACATTATATTACTCTATATTTTATTATGTAATAATTATTGAATTTCTCTCTTTCCCATCACTCTATATATTATTTAATTATATAAAGATGATAAATAAATCTATTATGATGTAAAAATATATTTAATAAAAGATTTAATTAGTCTAAGATATAGAATATAATGTTCCATTTGTTCTTTATTTTTATGATATTCTTTTCTATCATTTATTAGAATATCTTTTCTGTTGACTATATTATGATTATCAATTTTAATTTCCCAAAATAGATATTTAAGAAACAAACTTGGGTTGATATCCAATTTTTTCCAAATCAGTAATGTATAAATAAACATTTTAAGGGAGTAAATATGAGTTATTAACATTTATTATTTATACAAAATACCACATTCATTATAAATCAACAATCAGACCCTAAAAAAACCTAAGGTACAAAAAAAATTCATAATTTGTAATTTTGTAATTACGATCTGAAAAAATGTTGATGAATAAGTCCCATGTGTGTAGTTTTTGATATCCCCTACAACCACCTCATAAATATAATATTTTATTATAATGGTGATGCTACAAAAAAGGGAACATAAATAGACATGGAAAAGTGATAGAACAAATGATTCCAAAGTATTACCCATATGCTATGTATTATAATAAAACAAATATTCAAAATGAATTATAAAAATAGAAAAATAATTATCCAATGAAATGAATAAATATGATATCATTTCTCTTTTTTTAACAATAATCTCATTTTTTTGGATTTATCTTAGCCTTATATCATAATTATTGTAGCACTCATATCCATCTATCGAAAACTTAAAATTAATATTAATTGATAACTAAATCATTTATCATGAGGTTATTTTCAAATATTAATCATGGAAAATTACTTCCCAATCCCAATAAAATGTGAAAACCTTTTAAATTGGTCAAATATACATTATAGAAACCACATAATATTGATTCTATAGGAAATTAAATAAATATTATTATTTATACATCCCCCCAATATAATTTAAATATTATATAATTTATTCTTCTAAATATCATGTATCCTTCTTAGATTATTCCTTATATGATTCACCAAAATATCATACATCATTAATTATACATGAGAATGTTCACTAACATGAAACTACTTATGTAAAATTTCATTTTCCATAGACTGAAGACACCTAATGTTTAATCATGTTTAAAAATAATACTTGTATGTTTAATAAATGAATAAAATTAAAGATTTATTAAATTAAACAATTTGTTTCACCTAATAACAAATTTTTATTCTTCCTTGACACCATGAAAAAAAAATTATTATTTTAAATACTCAGGTTAATCATAGTTATCATTACAGTTGTTGTTATATGATATAGATTCCATAATATGTATCCAATATATCATTGGGGTTACTATTATGTATGGTCAATAAAAATCCTATATAATCACAAAAACATTAATGATGATATTACATATCACAAGTTAATTCTTATATATCCTTCAAGTATGAACAAGAGAATTTTTATTAGCATGTGAGAGACATTACACATCATAATAAAATTCATCTTGTACATTTATAATTACATGATAAAAATTACTAATTTATGTGCCTTATTTTTTCTAAAATTCATGAATATAACATTTGATATCTAGAATGCATATATAACCTCAAAATACATTTGAATCATGTTTCAATTATAGTCAACTCATCTCCAAATATTTTTGTCATTATCTATATCCATCTAAAATTCCATGATACTCGAGCACATGTTTTGAAAACAAATACAACACCATCCTCAATGCATTAACTCTCATTTATATTTTTATCAATTATAATTTAGCTTTTTTCCTACACAAATGATAATACCATATTATATATTAACCGTGATTAACCAAATTACAAATATCCATATTTTATTTGATTATAAATATTTTAATAGACTATAAGTAAATTGAAATAGTTAATAACCCACGTATATTAATTTTTAAACTTAGATATATACTGATATTGAACACTTCTTTCATTGATGGTCTCCATATGGTATTTTTTTGGTTTTTTAATAAATATTTTATAATTCCTTGAGAGATAGGTTCAAATAAAATGTTATTTTAACTAATTATTTAGAGAGATTTTTTATAAAATCTAAAAAATATTTTTATATTAGTAAATATGATATATATGAGTGTATATATAATAAAATTTTTTAGTGATTTTTTAATATTAAAAATTTATGTGTAATTTAAAATTATTTTAATATAATAAAAATTTATATAACATTTTCTTCAAGAAATTAAAATATAATGTTTTCAAGATTTTCCATTACGTGTTAATAATATATTCCTAGAATAATATATTTAAATTTATTATTTTTATCGTAATATAATTTCATATGGACGATCATTAATTAATGAATAAATTAATTATATATTTATAGTTGGTAAGTACCATCAACCAACATATATTCTATAATTTGGAAACACTTTCCTCAATGGTTTTCAAACACATTTAATTGGGGTAATATGAATATATATTAAAGTGGGAGAATTTTTCTATAATAATTGATGTTTTAAAATATTATTGAGTCACAAAAACATACAATGTCATGGTAATAATTACAGTTAACATTTTTTTCAATCCCATTAACTTCGATGGATACAAAAACAAATATTTATCAAAATTTATCATTTCACTAAAATTCTTTTTCGATAATAAAATTTCAAATAAATATTTTAATTTAATTTATTAGTGAAATTAAAACATTATAATTATAGTCACATAAGTGAATTTATTATAGAAAAACATTATTTAAATTAATGGTAGTTTAATGATAATGTGTTTTTTATAATAATTATCTCATATTGAAATACTTATTTTTTATATAAATGATGATCATTTCACTAATTTTTTTAGTATGATTATTTATGAAAAATATATATGATCATTGAAATTATGATTATTGGAAATATAATAAATATCATCCAATTCATGGTAAAATATCAATTCAATCATCTTAAATAATATTTCTAATAAAAAATACATTTAAATAATAATATTTTACATTCCAATACTATTTTAGTGGGGAATTTATTGATTAATATAAATAATAATTTGATGTAATTTAAAAAGAAATAATCTTCATAAAATAGTATAAAGATACAATACTTCCTAAAGTATAGTCAAATATATTTTATAATGTAACTGATATGATATTGAATAATTTCATTCATGGTTTTTATAGAACTCAATATTATATTTTAATTATTATTTGTATGACTCTAAATTTTACTATGAGATTATTATTATTATTTATTAAATTTATAAACATACAAGTCATACTCTATATCGTTGAATTACATATTCACTCCAACCATAAATTAATGAAAAACATGAATATATAAATTCAATTATATGAATTTAATGAAATTATTTAATTTTAAATATAAATTTAGATCAGGTAATGGAGTAAAATAATTCAATGGTAATTATACTATCTTCATCGTAAATGAAATGAAAATATAATTGAAATTTTCATCCACATTATTTGATTATTTTAGCTATAAAATAAATTAAATTTTATCAAAAACATTGAACTAACATAATAAGTAAATCATTAATTGTTAATTTTTTTCATAAATATTAGATACAAAATTAATAAAATTATAAATAATTTTTTAATATAATATAAATTTTTAAATTTCATTTCAATTAATAATCATGGAATATGTTTTTAAAAAGAGTTCCAATGTTTTTAGAATATAGTATCCATGATCGAAAATTGTAAAAATAATATTTCATAATTTTTTTCCCAATATAAAAATTAAATGAATATAAAATGAACCATACATTATTAAATTGTAAAGGAAAATTTAAATGATGTCAATGGGTATAAGGACACATCATTGAATCCAAATATTGATTATTAATGAAATCATATTGGGCGATCAATCGTGTTGATGAATTGTTTAGAAAATGTGATAAATACATATTCATGATGGAAATATCTCAATCTAAAAATTGAGATATAGGTAGAACCACCATTATGATTAGATTAGGGAATGTTTCTATGATATTAGTAAGATATGTAATTAATAGTTTTGAAGAAATGGAATGTGTATTTAATAACATGAAATTTTTTTTTTTACATGGAAGTAAGATTGAAAAATAGTTAAGAGGGGATAAATGAAAAATTATTAATGTTATAAAAGATTTATTTCAGAATTAAAATATCAACATAGGGGAAAATATCAAATATGGGGTAATGGTATTTTTATAGTAGTTCAATTAATGGTGATACTAATTCTACTATTCAATTCATCCTATCCCCATGAAAAATGGAATACCCCTTAAAATACATGAATTTTTATGTGGAGTAAAAACCCTTCATATTCTACAATTTTATTCCGAGAGGCACAACATAATAACCCATATATAGTGTTTTTAAATTGTCGGCACAAAACAGAAGCATAATATTCATGTGGAGAAAAAAGTAACATATCCTTTATCTAGACCAAACAAAAAACTAGAAATTACATCAATTATCAAGGCCAAAGAATAAAAGATTCAATTATTCATAATTATCTAACAATAACATATTCTATCATATTGATGGCTAGTATAAGCTGGTCCAAAATTAATTAAATAATACATTACGTTTAATATAGATACATGGAAATAATTAAATAAAACAGTAAAACTTTTGAAATATTATTGATGAGGTAGAAATAGATTAGAATAGTAGATCTCTAACCATTATTATTGAAGATGATGAATCTGTATAATGATAAACATTGTTTCTGTAATTAGATATAAACGATGATTATTTTGAATAAAACATCATTTTCAAAATAAAATATATTATAAAAATGAAATGTGTGTTCATTGAAACATCATTTAAATGGAGAAAAATATCAGTGGGTATATCCACCTATAACTCTAATGTCATCGTAAATAATGAATCATAATTCCCATCATAAAATACATCATGCGGAACTCCTCTTTACATCACCCTTTTACTTCTAAAATCTAATAACAAGGATTTATCACAAAAATAATTAGAGTATTTAACAAATATATAATAAATAGAGTAATTAATATTCTAAGTCATCAACCTTAAATTATAATAACTCTTAAAATTATCCATTAATAATTATCCACAATTAAAAAAATATGTGTTTTAATTTCAATTTCAATTAAATTAATAATCGAGAAAATATATTTTTAGTAGTAAATTATTTATTTTAAAAAATAATATTTTAAAAATCCTATTCTGTATAATTATATTTCAAAATTCTATAGAGAATTTATACATATATATTTTTTCCAGGGAGGAATTTTAATAAACAATAATATTGAATAAATATGAATTCTAAATGAGCATTCGTTCATAGAAAAGAATGTTTCATTACAATTTTTTTTCAAGCACTTTATTTTTTCATAATAATGATTGATGGATTAATGCTAATTATTTCAATATGAATATGTTTTATGTATAAAATGTTTATTAATAAGTAGCATTGAATACGAGTTTCATTTTATTAGTTTATAAGGATAATTTTAATTAAATTATAAACAAGTTTGATAATACAATTTTTAATAAGGATGTTTAAAAATCCTTATAGAATATTTTATTTGTCAAAAAGTAAATTCATATTGATAAACTTTGATTCCTATACGGATAAAATTTAAAAACAATATGGTTGATTTATTAGATGAATAATTCACATTCTAATGATAAAATTAGACTATAAATGATATTTGATGAAATAATTCCAAAAATTTCAAAAACATTATAATATATATTATAAAAATCATTAAATAATTTATTAATAATACAGAAACAATGAAAAAATAATCATAAAATCAATAGTCAATGAATATAATCACAATAAATATCTTCCATTATTTTACAGGTAATAAAATTTAAAAACATAAAACTACTATATTCTAACTCATGTTATAAAAAATAATTAATTATTTTATTATAAAAAACATAAAATATTATAAGTAAACATTCCAAATATTCCATAAAAATCCCCCTTTTTTTGAAATTACAAAATAAAACATTATCTAAAAAAATATACATCTTTCTACAATGGATCTGAAAATTAATTAATAACAAATAAATATATCCACAATAATGAAAAATATATAAATTTAAATTATTTAGAAAACCATTTTTATAATTCCTCTACTTTTTAAAAGTCTCCAACATAAAAATAATAATAAAAAATGATTTAACATAAATATTCCCATATAAGTCAAAATATAAATAACAAAACACAAATAACCATAAAAATAAAAAGGGGATGAATGAAATATCTTCCATTACAAATAATAATAATAATAATAGATTATAATAAAATATCATTAATATTATAGTTAATTTTTTAATTTTAAAAATAGACAAATTAATGTTTAAAATATAAATAATATTTCAACATGGAAAAAAATATTTTAAAATTTCACCCAATTCCAATTAATCACCATTAATTAAATAATTTTAAATATTTTTCAATCTATATATATTTCTATAAATAAATTAGCCCACTCTATAATAATATCTTCATTCTCTAGAAGAAACAAAACAATGAATGAGGATTTTGAAATTAGGTTGTGTTATTCATTGAATTTTAAAATTATTTTCAATCATTCCAAAAAATAATATTTAAAATATATCATTTTATTATTAATACAATTTTTGATATCGTATACATAAAACAACACTGAGATCAAACGGACAATGACATATGAATATATAAATTGTTTATCTATTACAATCCTTTTAAATTGTTAATAATTAATATGTATAATAATATTATTATGTATATATATGTTAATAAATACAAATTTATTGACTTTTTCATGTTAAAAAAGTCTAAAATTTTACGTAAATCCATTCTCTAACTAAATGATATTTTTTCATAATAAAAATGGTTTTTGCCTAAAACTGAATATTATAACGAATTTTAGTAAATTAACTAAAATTTATTGACAAAAATTATAAACTTTTTTGATTCCAAATATAAATATTATCTTTTTCTAATGTTTTGGGAATTTTTAGAAAAAATGAAATTTCAATTAATATTGAAAAATATAAATTTCATTAAAACTGCCATTTATTAACATATAAATAACCTATAATTGTTTCTATTTGCTATAAAATAACCCTTAAATTTTTTTAATAATAAATAATCCACACAATTATATATAAATAATTGTTATACCTAATTTAGGAATAATTTCAAATTTCATAATTTAAAAGCATTTATCTAAAAAACTATTTTTAAGTTAATATTATGTTTTAAACATAAACTAAATTTTTATACACCTATAATTTTAAATAATTAGACCTAAAATTTTCAATTAGGAGTTCTAAATTTTTTAAATTGGCCTCCATTATTTTTTTTATTATAAATAATAACCAATATAAATATATTTCACTATAATAAGGGTAAATCTTGTAATTATTATTAGAAATAATGTGAAAAGGAAAAAAATTTCCCAAATTTTTTTATTAATTTCATTTTACTAATTTTATGGAGTATATTATTCAATATTTTAAATTTTATAATTTCCTTCCATATTATATTAATTATGAAATTTGTATTATTTTATGTAAATATTAGTAACATTTAATCTCTCTTACTTTTAATATCTCCAATATATTATGATAGGGATAAAAAATATAACTTTGGGTTCTATATGGTAATTTAAGGCATAAAATATTTTATATAATGGTCATTTATATTACATTATTAATGATTATATAAATATATATAATTATTTTTTAATATTGACTCAATATTTAATCAATTATAATAAAAAATAAAATAAATTATTAAAAACATGAAATATTTTTTAATAATAATTTTCCATGAATTTAATACAAAAATAATATATTTTTGGAATATTTAAAATTATTATATTCAATTTCCATTTCATTCACAAATTTTTCAAAGTAAATGTAAATTAATTCCTCAAAAAGTCACATTAATAATATATGATGAAAAAATATATATTATAAAATGATATAAAATTATTAAAACCCTGCTTCATCATATAGAATTGTATATGGTTTGATTTATCATCAGTGGTCAATTTAATGAAATTTTTTATATTATAAAATAACATTATAATCTTTTAGAAAGTGAAATTATTGATACCGTCAAAATAACAACAATTTTTAATGGGGGTTAAAATTGAATGATATGGTTCAAATACATTATATAAAGTTATGGAAGATTTATATATTAGATTATCACAATTCATGCTCATATTATATTAAAATTTTGTCATTTCTATACATTTCATATGATATTTAATTTAATAAATGAAATATATTATATAAATCCATGAATTCGCTTCCACTCAATTATAAAAGGGAACATCCCCATGTATCCACAACACACCTAAAAACAATTTTTTGAATCAATAATATCCCAAATAATATATAAAAATTCATTATTCAGAATACCATCTTTAGTGGGATGTTTGTTTTAAGAAAATTAGTTCTTAAAAAGAACATATATTACAATTTATAGATTTATTTAGTTTTAGTTATCCTCTAGCATCATTCAATTAATCTTATACCATTATAAAGTAATAGACACCATAATATTCATTTAATTTGATTTTTATGAAAATTTCATAGAATATATCCATCTACTTCTTCCAGATATTGTAAAATTGATATGTTATTCTTGTGTATAGCGGACTAAAACCTCATGAAAAAATGTAAATAATTTTCCATAACAAAATATCAAAACAGATTAAAATGAAGGTTTTAATAAATATATGTAACATCCCTGAAATAATTATCATACTAGAAATATAACATATGAGATATTTTAATACCATTCCATTCATTTAAAAAATGATAATTTCCAGTGTCCATTTGTGTGGATTAACACACCGAAAAAGTGATTTGGTTCATTTTTCACAGCCACATCACATGGATAATATATATATATATATATTAGTGTGTGTTTTTTGGTATGTATGTGAATATTTTTTGAAAAAATATGATATTAATATTATATAATAATAATTCTCTAATGATAAACTTATACAAACTATATTTCCATTAAATTCATTAATAATGGAAATATTACTCATGAGTATGATTGACCAATCATCTAAGTGATTGAAACTTACTTCCTTTTTCATAAACAATATTCATCGTTTAGTGTCTAGGGATTTTGAATTGGGTTGAAAATATCTTCCTTTTGGAATTTTTTAATTAGTTTCCATGACAATTTCCTTTTCGATCTTCAAAACCCAATTCTGAGTTTTTTTCATCCCAATTATTTATTAATCATATATGATTTCTTCAAATGTTTCATGTGTCTTAGGAGTGGTTTCAGATGTGTAGGAGTCCTGAATAACCATTTTATATATTTCAGGTCATGGTGTACAATTTGGATAAATTGTGCAGACTCAACCACCTAAACGTACATCCCATTTTTAGAATACCACATGGTTTGGAAAACTCACCAAGTTGGTATAAATTGTCATGTGAGGATGAAAATTATATTTTCTGAGGGGTTACATACTGCATGTAGTGATTGGAAAATCTATGCGCAAGTAGCATTTGTATGGTCACATAGGAAACACCTCTCCACTATATCCCACACGATTTCCATAAGGTTAGGAAGTCCATCCAAGCTATCCTTACCACCATTTATATAAGAGAATATATGGTTTTCCTTTCATTTTATCCTTATTTTACAACATTACTCCATTATGGGTCATTCACAATATTAAAGAAACTCTACATTTTCCATCTCAACATAGATTTCATTAAATTTATTTGTCGATGGTTAATTTTGTAACGCATCCGGTGCATTCAAATGTCCGTGGTAATGATCTCCTAACACTTGATTCCCTTATTCGTTTCTCTTTCCCCATTAAACAATCTATCCATTTGAGTAGTTTCTCCCCATAATCATGGAATTTGATGGAGACTCTAATTTCTTACAAATTACTTCAATTTAAAAGGATAATATCGGATGTTCCTATGTCTACGACTCCTAGATATGTTGTTCATTTCTCTCTTATTCTTTTTTATGTCATTTTGGAGCCATGAATTTTAGGTACATTCTTTGGTTGATGAGTGAGAAAATAATGGTTGCTTTTATGTTGATCATGTTTTATTATTGGATTCTATTTGGAAAGACAATACCTTATTCTCTTGTGTATGTCTCGATTAAGGGCCACCCAACAACTGCCTATTTATCCATGGAGTGTTTCATAAATCTAATTGAAACTTTTATTTAATTTGAATATAATTATACATATTTTAAATACATATGTTTTATTTCATGAGATGTTATACATGGGATTGTGATAGTCTCATCCTATGGGATTGAAGTTGAATGTCCATTAAGAATGTGGAGACAAGGGTTTTTTGTTTGTTATTAGACTAGAATACTGAGTGATGATGATCATAGGTTTAGGATATTTGGATGTCAGTTTAAGGTGGTAATGCTAATAGGGTGATTTAATCCTGAATGATATAGGATGGAATTACCAACATACTAGAGATACATGGTCATAGGGTAATTAGTTGCCGACATTGGTGTGGTTTGTATTCTAATTTTGTGATTTCTTCTCACGTGTGATGGAAAAATTTCCAATTTGAGTCATGTGCACATAAGTTGACTAATTGATGATGTGATTTTGAAAACTTTTGTATCTAGGGGACCACTTCAGTGTGGCATAATTATTTTTTGGGGGGTGAATATTATATAAATACAAATAGATGGCGAGGAGCCTTCAAATGATAGTTTTGAGGCGATCAGTTAGGGGATGAGGCACACCTTATTGAGGTCGTTGATCCGGGACTATTTTGGGAGGATGATGATTTCCATTTCCAAGGATATCATATTATGATACACCAAATAGATTTAATTGATTAATGATATCTATATTCTTCTTGATTTCATGCTTCAAGCCAACATGTGATTTCGAGCCGGTGTCCGAGGGTAAATGGTGCTATTGCTTGGGTGTGCCTTTTGGATATCAGTGTCTTAATTTGACAACGTGGTATTGGTTCCCATATGTTTCTAGGTTTTTTCCATAGCAGTGGTCCATGTGGGTTCTCCTAGGATATTTTTCCTTAGGGGGATACCTGGGCATGTCCAAGGATCCTCTCATATCGAGGGATTTCAGCATAGGATGGAGTAGGTGACCACTTTATGGTGGATGTTTAGAATAATAGATCATTATATTGTTTTAAATAATATGAGTTATTTCTTTAAATTAATATTATATTACACCTTATTAAATAATTATGTTTGGTATGAACACATGGGTGGTACATTACTGATACTCATTCTAAAAAAATAGATGGTCCCTTCCAGGTGCATGTAGAATATATGCAGTAACATTCAGGTAATGGTTTAAGATTTTTAGTTGGATCCATGTTGTGTTATCCTGACTAATAGGTAGGGGACCATAAGCTTCCTGTCATATCTTGAAATTCTTCATTATTTTCCTTTTTAGAGTATGTATGCTAATATGTGTATAGCATCTGAGGTTAGCCATGGGTGACCATTCTTCCATATATTGATATATATGACCAGTATTTTATGCATTCTTTATTTTATACATTCATGATTCTTTATTCATCATTACTATTGTGTATTATTGTTAGGATTCCAATATATATGGTAATTGACTATGATTTTGGAAAGATACAGTATAGTTTCAGTCTAATGAGTATTTTCTTTCATTTCATGATTCATATATTTACTGGGACTATTATTCTATAATCCCTTAATGTTATAGTTTCAAAAATATTAATATTTTACACCATCGCTTCTAGTCTAAGGCCTTTGGTGTACATGGAGATGCTCTTATGGCCACTGCCATCCAACCTAATAATATTTCTATGGTGGCTAATCGAGTCAGAGATTCTGCAAATGGTATCATAGATGTTCATGGCTAGGAACTAATAATGTTAATTGACTGCATAATAATGTTATCAACACATTTTTTCATTAATTTTGGTTTTAAAATATATTTAATGTTATACAAAAAGATATTATTTTTTCGAAACAGGGTTCATAACTCATGCTTGTGATCTTACATCCCCACGCATAATGGAAATACACTATTACAATGGTTTGGAATTGATGTTCCATTGGGATCATTTTATAAATAATTTTACATCTACATTTTGTTGTATTCTAAAAATGTGAATTTTTATCTATTATGGAATCTAAATTGGTATCCATTGCCTAGAATTAAAAATAATGATATTTTGGAACATTGGACCGATAGGAAATGTGAATTTTTTTATGATTGATAGGTTTTTATGCCTTTATTAGATAAATGATAGGATGTTTAAGTTGAATATATGAATGTTCATGTTTAAAATATTTTGTTAAAAATGTGATATGTCATGATATTTAAAATTCATGTTCTATGTGATATTGGCCTAGATATTATACAACCAGAAATGTATGTATAGGGATGTTTTTGATGAAAATGTTTGGGAACTTTGTAATTATTTTTTATGAGACATAGTTATTCAATAGGGCTTGGAACATGGAATTTTGATACATGTAAATTTTGATGGAGGGTTAGAAGGCAATGAGGAAGGGATTACATGTGGAATGATTGAGATGGGGAAGAGTAAGTTTAGCGAGTTGACATGTCCACATACTTCTTTCCCTATATGTGTTATATATAATAGTAATCTTGGAAGTCTTTCCATGTTGATGGTATTAACCATGTTCCTTCTATATATCATTGATGGTCTATCAGAATAAAAATGGTGTAGTGTCAAATGGGAATGATCCTATTGATTCTGCGAAGGGTTAGTGATTACATGTGTCGTATGTATAGCCACAAACACAATTATAGGCTCAAGATGCAGTATATTTTGGCCCACCACCATGGTTGACAACATTTGGGATGTGTATTGAAATGAATATAAGATAGATCCTAGTACATGTGATCCATTGTAAAAATTATGGATCTCGGGGTAGAGAAATAAATAAATATATATATATATATATATATATATATTACATGGGATTTCCATCCACAACACAAGCCTCGTTTATAGTGTGAGGTCGATCCACATGCTGCTATGAACTAGATCGATTCCATGAAGTTGATTATAGAGAAACCATAGATGCCTTTACAATGGAGGGTTAATCTTAAGGTCAATATGCTCAAATGATCAGCAATGTAGTATTGGGAGTTGAAGGAGTAGGCATGAATACATGAGGTACTAAAGTGTAATGACTTATAGGCTATGTTATTCGAGTAGTTCATCTCAGTTAAAATAAGGAATGATAGGGATTTGGAGATCATTTTCCTTTTTTATGGTGACATGTCTGTCATGGAATTTGATGCGATGTTCACCAATTAACCAATTTTTTCACCCAGTATGGTGATTGATGAAACCTTGAGGCTGAGGCCCTTCCATGATTTTCTACATCATGCCATCTGGGTTTATATAATTATTTTTAGGTGTATTCATTCTTATAGGCAGTGATCTAGGCCCCCATAGAAGAGGTAAACCTGATTTATAGGTATTATTCTACTTGGTCATTTGTTCCAGGTGATTTAACTTTTGACACTTTGGATAGTGAGAATAAAAAATGAGATAAGTTTCATTTGGGAATTTAGGCATATAACTTGTGAATAATACATTGGAGTGTATCTCTGATGTTTTTTTCCACTTCTAGTAGGTAGGACATGTCTAGACAATGTGATTGTGGCCACCTAAGGAATTCTAGCAATGTTGAAATGTCTAGAATCATTTCAAGTTCTGTTGGTGGCCTTCATAGTATATTTTAAGATAAGGACTATCGAAAATTCAAGTGTCTGAGATTTGACTGGTATAAATAAATGTTGAGGGTAAATGAACACCACAGAATTTGATAGTTGTGGGAGAGCCAATGAGACCATGTAGTGGGATTAGTGGACGGTGTAGCACCGCATAGAGGCCAGAATGTTGTTATACATGAATTAGTCTAGGATCTTGTTATGAAGCTATTGTGGGATGAGAAAGATAGTGATCTGATGAACATCATAGTTAAACAGTTTTCATAAACTTTTTCTTTATTTTTTTGAATGAGATTTTTATGTATTCAAATTTTGGGTTCATGATGGACAATAGTTATATATATATACTAAATATTTTCTAGTAAGGTTTTTGGAACTAGATTCCGGGCATTGATTAAACATATGTATGAAGTATGTTGCACTGGGATCTATGTGTGAATCATTAAATGAATCTTCATTGGGTTTTTTGGAACTAGGGAATTAAGGATATGTCGGTTAAATAAGGTTATCTAGAATTAAGAAATAATTATGATGTGGTACATGATTAAGGGTTATGGAATCATGAATTTTATGATCTTATGTTGAGATGCATGACCTATTTAGTGATATGTGTGACATGGACACATATCATTCACTGATGTGGTGTTATATTATATTAATTGGTTTATATGGTACTGGATTATGTGATGAGATAAAGTTGTAATGATGCATCTCTTGAGGAATTTTAATTATTATAACTAGTATATGGACCACTGTTTTATTTGTGTTTTTGGTCGAGTTGTGGCTGGGGTTGGTTAGTATGTTGGTGGGAATCCTCCGTTAGGTAGTTGACATGATCCCATAATATAGAGATAATACATTTTATTTTTTAAATGATGGATATTTTCAATACAATCCTTGGTTTTTTCATAAAATCATTAGTAAAATCAATGTTTACATGGGAAGATTTTATGGTCCTGAGTTTTTGAATCAGGTTAGAAACCACCAACTTTTTGAATATCTATATTGGTGGGTAGGGCAATTTATTTTTGGATCATCTGAACTCAAATATAAGTATTCCATTAGCCCAATAACTTTTCCTAAACACCATGGAAGTATTGGAATGTTTTAAATGTGTTAAATAGGTTTTCATCTTCTTGGGATGCATGCTGACCTATATTAGATGTTATAGGTCATGGTGCAAGGTTCAGATAAATAGTGTAGCCACTTCAAACTAAGAATGCCGCCTATTTTATAACATCCACTAGGATTGAAATGCCACTTTTTTTAGGGTTCATGAAAATATAAGGAAATTTATATTTTTTAGTGGGATTTAAAAAAACATATGTATGTTTTTGGAAAACCATTCACATGTCAAACAGGTCATGCCACTAGGAACTACACATGCACTGTAGCTCACACAATTTAATGAAAGTTAGGACAAATGTGTGAGCTAAACATTAAGGCCAGTAAATATTGGAATCTATGTTTTTTCGCACTCCTATATTTCATTATTTCTATATATTATACCCTTTATTCCTTTTTTGGAAAATAATAGTAGTGGAAAAACCCTCCCATTTACTTTGCCTCATGTATTTGATCAAACATCCTTATAGTTGGTCTATTTATCAATACATTGGGTGCGTTAGAACCGTATTGATAAGGTTCTCCTCACCCATGATTCCCTTATTACTATTTTTCTCATCATAGACCATTAAAATTCACTGAAACATATTCATTATTTTCAAGTAATATCATAGAAACATAAATTTGTTCAAAATTGAGAAGTGGTAGAGGATAATACAAGATATGACTCCATATAAAACTCCAGGTTAGGGGGTTCATACCATTAATAATGTTTTTCAGACTTATTGCGAGGTGCATCATTGAGCACATTGTTGGGTATATGAGAGGGACCCAAATTATTGATGTTAAATTGATTGTAATACAATATGGGATGTCTTAGGGCAATCAAAAACCTTATTCACTAATGAGAGAATTGGTTAGAGGTCGTCAACCACATGGGAAATAAGAAGGGGGTTTATTTCTTCAAATTTTAAATTTTTTATTTATGCCGTAGTGAATTACATATATTTGAAATTATTATGTCGTATAGAATTAAATGAGATCCATGGGATTATGATGGGCTTGGTCCAAGGAATTTATATGGCATGCCCATTGATATTGAGGCGACATTGGTCATCGGTTTGGGCTTGGACCAATCTTTTGGTTGATGTTGATCAAAAGATAGGGTGTCATTGATGTCAGTATAAGGTGAAAGGAAATAATAGTGCGGGAATCCCTGCGATATTGGATGATAGGGCCATCATACATGAGTATCTTGGTTGGGGGCATGAGGTGCTGATGTTGGTGTTAATTAAGTTCAAATTTTTCGATTTACAATCACTCGTGATGACCAAATAATGGATTGGAGTCTTCATCAATTAGTATGGATCAGTGCTGAAGTGGTTTTGACTACTCATGTTTGTGTAGTCCTCCATTAGTGTTTGTTAAGTATTTTTGTTGTTATTATCATAGATATCAATAAGGAATTTGAGGATCCATCAGATGATAGCATCGAGGCTATCCGTTAGTGGATGGGGATCACCATATTGAGGCCATTTGATATTCAATATTTTTAGAGGATGGAGATATTCATTCCTCATGATGTCATTATATGACCCGATTATGACTTTTCTTCATGGATATATATTCTTGTGCCTTATGACATTGGGATTCGAGCTGATGTGTTCGTTCAAACTGAGGACCAGGGGAGAAAATTTTACTACTTGGTCATCCCTTCGAGATGTCACTGAATAGATTTTGGGAAGATGGTTTTATTTGGAACGAGGAGTCATGATACATTAATTGAGGTGAAAACTATGTTTTCTCCAGGAAAATATTCATCAGGGATATGATGGATTATTGGTTGAGGATCCAATACATAACATAGATTTTGGCATTGTCCAATAAAATTGAATACTTCTGGGTGGCAGTTGAGCACCAGGGAAACATGAATTGATTTAAATTACAATAGATTTTTAATTTATTTAATTTTATATTAAACTGACATAAGCATTTCTATTTGGTATGCACACTTTGGTGGTACGCTAATAAAAATCATTCTCACACCCTACATAAACTATTCAAAATTCATGTAGAGTCTATGGTTTTACTTTTAGGTATGTATTTGGTCTATAAAGAAAGATCGTATATTTTTTACATGTATGAATGGTATGGGAACTTGATTTTTCGGCCTTCTATAGATTTTCAATTTTTTGTCCTTTTTATCATCAACATTTTTAAATGTATGTAGCTACTATGTTCATCCACGGGCGACCCTTCTTCTATATATTGATCTATACAACTAGTAGTAGATGCATATTTTCATTTAATAGTTGCAAGTGAAATGTTACATTTTTTATTGATTATTAATAATATTGTTTATTATGTATCCATTATTTCTTGTGATTGATTGTTCCTTCTTCATTGGTAGGCATGGTTTGATTATCCTGATCATTTTCATCCACGTTATGTTATATATATTTACTCGAATTTATTTTATATCATTCCTTGGGGTCATAGTATCCAAATTATTAATATTTCAAACTGTCTCTACTAGTTTTATGCATTTGGAATACATGGAGGCACGCATAAGGCCCATGGAACCAAACATGATAGCATTTTTTGTACTGCTAATTAGGATAAGGATACTATAGATGGATTTTTTAAATATTAATTTATGTAAAAAAATAATATTTATGGTGTTATTATTATTTTTTATGTAATGGATAGATGATCTCATTGACTACTATTAAAAAGTAGTTATATTGTCACTATGATCTTGATGTCCTAAAAACACCAAAAATGGATTAATTTAATATGTTAATAAATATGTCCTTATAATAAAAAAATGGTTATCCTGTAATTGAAATAACAAATAAATGGATTTTACGATTGATAATAGTGGATATAACTATATTATACAAGATTTAAATGACATACATCGAATTTATGGATTTGAGCTGAGATATATCATCTAAATATCATTTCATTATGGAATGTTTTATTTATATTTAACTAAATTATATTATATATTATGTAATGTCCCAGTTCCAGAAGCCGCCCAGAGATGCCCCGTACTCGGTTGGTGACATGGCCTCAAGCGCATTTCCCCGAATGCCAGAGGCTACCGACTAGCAGCGAGGGCCTTTGGTGTGATAGTGGGGAAACTGTGCTTTCATTGGAAGAGTAACACCCTGAAATATAAACAAAGATACAATAGATGATTAAATAATAACACTATACAAAATAAAACAACAAAATACTGTAGTAATAAATAACTGGAGAACATATATAAATGATGTGAGATACATGTGTCTAGGAAAGAAGCCAAACAAATAACAATGCAAGAATACAAAGAAAATAACAAACCCAAGCAAAAAATAAAATAGATAGATAGATCCTTAGCATCGCAAGCCTCAGCTTGGTCCCATGCTCTCTGGATCCGTAGAAAATCATGTACCTGAAGTAGAAGGAAGCTTTCCCTTATCTATACCTGCAACAATATAATCTGTTTGGGCCCAAAAGCATTGCCCAAATAGGGTATGAGACTAAATCCCAGTAGGCAACCACTACGAGATATGTTCCTAATAGTCAATGAATATATGGACGATAATAAGCATGTAAATGCAGTAACAAGGATTTTTTCAGCAGTAGACAATCCACAGTTTTATTTCATTCAAATTCATATATCATGTAATAGCTAATCACTACAGGTAATCAGAAATAGGCAACCCTCTTGGAAGTACAAACAGCCTATCCCCTCTAATCCTACCTAGTAACACAAGAAACCCTCTGGGAAGCACACACAATCCAGCCCTATGGTTCAGAATTTATAGGATATAACAAATACTCTCTACAGAAGCACTCACAGTCAATTCCCATTATAGTATAATATAATTAATGACTATCAGAGGAAGCACTAATGGTCAATTCCTATTATAGTCTAATATAAATAAAAACTCTTTAAGGGAGCTCATTGAGCCAATAACCCCTATATTAAAATTTTATTAAAGAATCTCTAAGGAAGATCTCTTAGTCAATTCCCGTTATAGTCAGAAATAAGTAAAGACTCTCTGAGGAAGCTCTCATAATCCATTCCCTTTATAGTCAACTACACCAGTTTATCAGAGTCTTGTGTAAGTTAATCGAGCATAGAAATGAAATAATACCAAAGATAACCTCAAGAACTACTTGGATAACCAGTATATAGCATATCATCATGTCAAAACAATAACACCATCCTACAACCACGCATGGAAAAATCCACAAGGAAACCTAACATGCTAAATCGGACAAAACGGTCATAAACAAAGCATGCTAGGGAAATGTAGAGACCCAATTCTTGATGTACATGGATATTACATTTCTATTGAGGAATACTTAATACATAACCAAATCATAAACACAAGGACCGTAATAGATTAGTGTCTTTGGAAGCACTGAAAATAATCTTCTAATCATGGTGAAAGATCTTAAACATCTCCCATAAAGATCTTCCCCTTTTTGTTTTCTTTCCTAAAACCATTCTTTAAATCATGGGGAAAAGAAATGGTATAAATGGTGAGCTCAAATGCTCAGTAAGGGTAAATATAGGGAATATAAAACAATCCATAAACATTCGAATGCATAAACATGAACATAAAATCTAAACATCAAAATCATGAGAAATGATATAAATCTTGGAAGTACACAAAGCGTAGATCATAAGGGGACATTATTCATGATAAACTAGCATGGTAATAAAAAATGTAATTGTGGCATCCATTAAGCACATGTTATGATTTCCATAGTAGCCAAGGCATTGCTGCCAAGACCATCTTAGTGGACAAAGTCCCATTCTGAATTGAGTTCACTCCTCATTCCAGTCCTGTAACACTGAACCAGATTAACTTACCGTTCCAGCCATGTCTATCTCATGAGATAAAAGTATTTACCAAATCCATTGGATGGAGATATAGGTCCCACCCAACTCATAATGAAATCATTCTTACTTGTTCCACAATATAAACAAAAATCATTCATCATAACCCAAAGGATAAAAATGGGTTTTATAAACATCATCCCATTATAATCCATATAAAACAAATGGATATCGTTTCATCATAAGAAAAGTGAAACCATATAAATAATAGAGACATTATACTTGAAACATACACTTATGAAATAATTTCATCTTAGATGGAAAATGGTTTTGAGAAAACACTTGAAATGAATTCTTGAGGGAAATATCCTTTCTTCATCAAAATCATTTTCTTTTCACAAAATTATATGCAATTTTAAAAGAAAAGTATTTTGTTGAAAGTAGTCATAAAATCTTGTATAGTAAGCTTCATGAAAATGATGCGTTATGAAACCGTAAAAATCCATTCACGCCTTATAAGTTAAAAATAATTTTCTTCTCGTACTTTTTTCAGAAAAGTTAAAAAGTACCTCATATGGAAAACAAAAGAATGATTCCTTCCATATAATGTTGTAAAAGTAAATAAAGGGTAATAATTACTTTAAACATACATGGAAGAAAAGTAAACATTTTATGAAAACATTGTGAGAACATATGGACATGGATAATAAACATAACCCTAGTAAATACTTACAAATAAACAATCTCAGATAAGAATGAGATTGGAATAATTATACCTTACCTTATGTCTGATATGCTTCGTATATATCCAAACCTCATCTATAATGATTTAAATAATGTCATTGACTTATTACAGAATCATATTCATTGTCAATATATCATATATGGTTCACCTAGGTATTTATATTAACCGTTCATTTGTCAATTTCATGTTATAGTAGCATTTTGGGTAAAAAAAATTCATTTATCGTACGTGATTGGACTTGATATTATTGATATTATTATTACGTATATCATTATTTACAGACTTCCTGTATGTAAAAAATTGTCTATTTATCATATATATTCAGTATATATATATAATAGATCGATAAATGAAATTAAACACACCATTCATGGAGACGGTAGGTCGTACGTACGCCCGAATGCTGTTTTCTTTTCCTTATTGACTTGAATGGAAGTAAGTAGATGACATATATATATATATATACATAACTCCAGTAGCTTCTATTTTCATATATTTCATTATTATTCATTATATATACTTTATAATCATTCTTTAATGTTTAATATGGACAATCAATCCCATCACGTCGTGGAGACGGTAGTCCGTACGTACGCACGAGCGATGATATCATTCCCATGATCGTTGAATTGTATTGAATAGTATGTAAAATATTTCAGAATCAATATCACTTTAAAATAATCATATATAGTTATTTATTTACTCTATTATACCCATCAAAGTATGGTGGTGGTCGAAAACAGAATACATCGTGGCGTGGAGACGTTATTCTGTGCGTACGCACGCACATTGATTTTGGTGATCATAGGATAGATAGAAGGTGAAATAGGGTTGTGTCATATTTTATATAACATAGAAGTATATAATTAATACTTATGTTATTACTTTATAATGATACAACTAATGAAGAAGAAGTAGAAGAAGAACGAAACTTGAAAAAATCGGAAGAAGATATTACCTCTTCTTCGATGTACCTCCTTTAAGCTTCCTCTTATGGAGGTAGAGTTGGTCATTTGAGAAGACAAGAACTTCCAAAATGTTTCTAGAGAAGTGGATAAGATAAATGTTAAGGGTTTGTTCGAGCTTCAAGGCTCAAAATGGTGTGATGAGAAGAGGGAAGGGGTGCTATTTTAATAAGGGAGGAGAGGGGCACCTTTGGAAAAACATAAAATATTATTTTATAATAAAGTTAAATTCCGTTTATAATAGCAAAAAATTGAATTATTTAGAAGCTAAGGGGGGATGGGTCTAAATAATCTCATAGAACACAATTTAGACAAGTTTAGGTTTCTATTTTATCCTCATCATTTAGATTTAACTTTAAGTTAAATAATTTTACTTTTTCCGTTTCTTCTTGTTTTCTTACACTATAAGGTCAATAAACATAGTATAACAAGTCAAGAGAACCCCAAGTTGTTTATTTTTAATACATATAACCTTATATAAGTCATTTTTCCTAACCATATATTTTTAGAAATAAAATAACAATTAATAATATAATATTTTTTAAAAAAACTATTTTATGTCAATTTTGACACTATTTGGTAATTGATTTTTCTGAAAATCATACAGAATTATTAGTTCTAATAATGATAATTAAATAAATACTAACATGTCATATTAACCTTTAAAATTATTGTAATTCATAAAAAGTCTCAACTTACATTTATTTGGGTATTTATAACATAAATTATGTCAATATTTCATTATTAAGATAATTACTGCATCATCATTGGGTCATAAATAAATTAAATTATTTAATGTCAAAAAACTATAAATAAAATACCATTATGTAGGAAATCGTTTAAAATTATAATTAATATTTATATTCGAATTTATCTTATGTGTAACCCTATATTTAAAATGATTTTGTTATTAAACATTGATTTTAACTATTTCATCTATTCTTTAAATAAAATAATATTAAATGTCCTAATCTAATCCAAGTGGACATCAATGGCCATATTTTATTCCTAAGGTTGTTTTTCGTCGAATTACACTTATCCAATAGAATTAGGACATGTGTTAGGGTAATAATAATTTCATTTTTACATTTAATTATCCGATTTACTTTTAACCGTGGTAAATAAAAGTAAAAAGTTACTATTGAAAAAAATTATTTTCATCTCATTGAACCACATTTTAGTCCTTGATATTATCTGTGTCTTTCAGATTATGGAAATTCCACTCACAAAAGTGGTAAAATTATGTTTTATTTGAATTTCCAAATTCTTCTAGGAGGTGGGTAAAAGACGGGGAAAAGTTCAATAAAAAATTATATATATAAAAAATTATTATAAAATGACTCCAATGAATTATATTGAACTTATATAGGTATTATGTATCAATTTTGACTTAAAATAAATTTAAATAAAATAAATAGTTTTTAAATAAAAAGTCGGTTTTTTAAATATTTACCTAGTGTTTTCAATATTCATTTAAAATTGAATGTTTTCAAAAAAATACCATCAATTCGTCCTAGGCTAATTTTGATATTCCGAATCCAAAAATGAAATCCATTTTGAAAGATAAAATTTTAAAAATTTCAAAAATTTGGTATTACTATTAATAACAGCTAATATTAATAATATTTTAATGGCATATCTTTGATTAGTGAAACATGGTATTGCGTACGACACAAGCTATCGAGGAAGGTCATGATTGCATGTAATGCAACCCAAGTCAGGGTTGTGTGTAGTTCAAGTTTTTTTTTGGTGTAGGATAAAACATAAGACATTAATAAAATTAAAAAGAATATTTTCCATAAAGTCTCAGGGTGTTACAATCTACCCCCCTTAAAATGAATTTCGCCCTCGAAATTCTTTGGGGTTATAAATGGTTTACTATTCGAATGATTATTTAATAGAAACCCACATCATAAAAAAGAATACCAATACCAATCTTTGAAAACTAATGTATAAAACTTAAGGGTTATCCAAATTAACTAATCACTAGGTTTCCACATAGGAGAACATAGGTGAAAATATGGATATGGAGGAGAAATCTAACCATCATGTTCTGATTGATTATGGTAGAGAACATGGCTATGAAAAAGCTAACAATCACAAAGCCATATATTTGTGATGATCTAACATACCATCTGATTCATCGGATATTAGGGCACTATGACAACATTTTTTGTTTTCAAGATTGTTTCCCTAAAATTGAAGAAACCGGAATTAGAATAAATACTTTCTTGATTTTGGTATAGTCTCACCATTGGTCGTTTATTGGGCAATTTCCACTTCATATCATAAATAAATGAAGTTGAATTTTTCATTCATGAAGTGTTAACAGATCATGTGATAGAATGATGGGTCATTCAATCTATCTTAAACAAAAGATTAGAAAAAGTTATCAAAAATACATAAGTCCATATATAGTGAGATTAATCATATATGGTTCCTAAAATAAACATATACCTCATATATAATATTTCATATTATAATAAAACTAATTTCTACTGACCAGGGACTTCATGTAGGCCAGTTGTATGAAATAAAGGCCTGTTGCACTTCGGTTGTGTGTTCGATTCCCACATCCTTGTCCGACGTGACGGGTTTTCACCCGTCCTATAGGTTTTCTTTTTTCTAAAACTACATTATTATTAGATTCCATAAATAATATCGAAAAAAATTATAACCTTAAACAATTTTATCTGATGTCCAACTTAATCCATTCCAACCTTTAAATTTATCAAAAATACTTCTGTCCAATCTCATAGTGTAAAGAAAATGATTACTTGAGAGGTCACATAACAAGTACATGAATATCCTCATTTATCCCCCATATATCATACGATATATCTTGTTGGTCACATATCAAACATTCGAAAGCCACAATCATGTATTCTATTGAAAAATTTATACCCATCTAACCTTAGTGAAAATATGAATTCAGTTAAAAGTTAACACTTTCCACATACCAAAATCCTCAAAATTCTATATACTCAACCCAAGATATCACTTAGTCCTTATATTAATCATGAGCTCATGAATACTATCAAACAATTAAATTTCCCCTTATCCTATCATTATGTTCATATCATCTATTTTCCAAAATATCTGAATCAATTTTCATGGTCACCGGTACCATATTCTTATAGAAAACCACAATGGACCAATACATATATATTTCAAAATTCCATGATACTATAAATGAGATTCCATGATACTAATTTTAAATACCATTACATAAACCCTTAATCATTACACAACACCATTTTCATACTCAACATCACTAATAGTGATCGCATGTGACTTCCGTTTATCATTTTCTGTAAGAGGTTTCTCACGTTGATCATCATTAACCCTTCGATTAGGGAATTGATTAGCATAATGCCCCATCTCCTTGCACTTGAAGAATTGAAGTGTTGGTGGTGCATTCTCTACAGTATTTTCATTATTCAAATAATTAGAAACCCTTTTTCCATTAATTCGACACTCTGCTCCTCGATGACCTTCTTTTCCACACTTAAAAAATTTTCTAGTCCCTTTAAGACAATCTCCACCATGCATCGTTCCACACATTGAGCATAAAGAAACATTCATCTTCTTTTCACCATTATTCTGAGATTTCTGCTTGAACTCCATCATTTGTTTCTTTTCAAAACCATGAGATGGATATGTTACACCAACTTCCAGTTCTACCTTGATAGCACAATGCACAATTTCTTCATAGCTACTGAAGTCTCTTATAGACAATGCCCTTCAAAGACTTGGTTTTAAACCACTGAAAAATCAATCAACTTTACTTTCAGGTTGGATGATAAAGCCAGACGCGTACCTTACAAGTCTTGTAAAATTCTCTTCGTATATACCAACACATTTATCATCCTTTTTCTTAAGCTCATGAAACTTGTTTTCCATCTTTGTGCAAAGAATATGAGGGATGTACTTAATGAAAAACAAGTTCTTGAACTAATCCCATTCAATGGATTCAATTTCATCTTGGGGCCTTGTATTCTTAATTAGAGTCCACCTCTGCTATTCTTCACCTTCTAAATGTTAAACAACTAAAATGACATTTTCATTTTCTAAACAGAAAAGTATTGAAAATATCTTTTCAATGGTACTGATCCATTGTTCAGCAACAAGTGGATCAGAAGACCCATTGAAAGATGTTGGATGTTGCCTCATGAAGGACTCAATAGAATATTATTCCCTTCTCTGATCATTTGGAAATCCAGAATGATTCATAGCTAGTGTAAGTATAGAAATAATATTTTGCACTCCATCTCCCATAATATTTGGTTTCTCGAGAGGACAATCATTGCATTCTCCATTTCACTGATCAGCATGGTTCCTTCTGGTTCTAGACATCGTCTAAAACCCAAAAAGAATAGTGTGAGAGAAAAATTTCATTCTAGAGAAAACAACATAATAAAGGGCGAGTACCTTCAATATATAACATCTTAGGGTTAATTCTAATATTGATACCATAATTCTAGGACTATAACCTATACTTATACTTAACCTTAGGAAATTCCCTTCACATAACTTATAAATGTCTCTAGGGATCTCACTAAAGTTTTTGCATCCTAGTTTCCAAAGGTTAACTAAACCTTTCCTCTGATACCAACGGTAGAGACCCAAAGCTTGACGTACATGGAAATTAGATTACTTTTGCGGAAAACTTAATACATAACGAAAAAAGACACACAAGGACCATAATAGTTTACTGTCTTTGGTAACTCAGACAATAATCATCTAATCGTGGTGAAATATCTTCAACATCTCCCATAAAGATCTTCCAATTTTTATTTTCCTACCTAAAACCATTCTTTAAATCCTAGGGAAAAGAAAAAAAATAAAGGGTGATCTCAAATGCTCAGTAAGGGTAAGTATAGCGAACATAAAACAATCCATAAACATTCGAATGCATAAACTTTAACATAAAATAAAAACATCAAAATCATGAGCAACTACATAATTATTGGAAGTACACAGAGCATAGATCATAAAGGAACATTAGTCATGATAAAATAGCATGGTAATAAAACATGTAATTATGGCATCCATTAAGCACACGTTATGATTTCTATAGTTTCCAAGGCATTGCTGCCAAGACCATCTTAGTGGAAAAAGTTCCATTCAGAATCGAGTTTACTCCTCATTATAGTCCTTAATACTAAACCAGATTAACTTACCATTCCAGCCATGTCTATCTCATGAGATATAAATTTTTACCCAATGCATTGGAGGGAGATATAGGTCCCACCCATCTCATAATGAAATCATTCTTACTTGTGCCACAATATAAACATAAATCATTCATCATAATCCAAAGGATAAAAATGGGTTCCATAAACATCATACCATCATAATCCATATAAAAAAATGGATATCGTTTCATCATAAGAAAAGTTAAACCAAGTAAATCATAGAGACATTATACTTGAAACACACACATATGATATAATCTCATCTTAGATGGAACATGGTTTCGATAAAACACTTGAAATAAATTCTTGAGGAAAATATCCGTTATTCTTCAAAATCATTTTCTTTTCACAAAATTTATTGGTATTTTAAAAGAAAAGTATTTTGTTGAAAATAGTCATAAAATCTTGTAGAGTAGGCCTCATGAAAATGTGGCGTTATGAAATAGTAAAACTCCTTTCATACCGTATAAGATAAAAATAACATTCTTCTCATACTTTTGTCAGAAAAGTCAAAACGTACCTCGTATGGTAAACAAAATAATGATTCCTTCCATACGATGTGGTAAAAGTAAAGAACAGGGTAATAATGACTTTAAACATGCATGGAAGAAACGTAAACATTTTATGAAAATTTTTTGAGAACATATGAACATGGATAATAAAAATAACCCTAATAAATACTTACGAATAAACAATCTCGAATAAGATTGGGATTGGAATGATTATACCTTACCTTATGTCTAATATGCTTTGTATGTATCCGAAAATCCTATATAATTATTTAAATAATGTCATTTACTTATTAAAAAATAATATTCATTGTTATTATATCATATATGGTTCACTTAGTTATTTATATTACCCGTTCATTAGTCAATTCCATGTTAAAGTATCATTTTGGGTAAAATTCTTTCATTTATCGTACATGTTTGGACTTGTTGTTCTTGATATTATTATTACTTATATCATGATTTAAATACTTACATAATGTATAACATTATTTATATATCATATAAATTCAGTATATATATATATATAATAGATAGATAAAAGAAATGAAACACACCGTTCATGGAGACGGTAGGCCGTACGTACTCATGAACGTTGTTTCCTTTCCTTATTGACATGAATGGAAGTAAGTAGATGAAATATATATATATATATATATATTCATAAATACAGTAGATTAATTATGTCATATATTTCATTATTATTCATTATATATTCTATATAATCATTCTTTAATGGTAAACATGGAGAATGAATCTCATCATGTCGTGGAGACGGCAGTCCGTACATACGCACGGGCGATGATATCATTCCCATGATCATGGAATTGTAATGAAGAGTGTGTATAATATTTCAGAATCAATATCAATTTACAATAATCATATATAGTTATTTATTTACACCATTATACTCATCCAAGTAAGGTGGTGGTCGAAAACAGATTACACCATGGCGTGGAGACGGTATTCCGTACGTACGCACGCGTGATGATTTCGTTTTCCGTAGGATGGATAGAATTTGAAATAGGGTTGTTTAATATTTATAATTACATATCAGTATATAATTAATACTGAGGTTATTACTTTATAATGAGACAAATAATGAATAATAAGTAGAAGAAGAAAGAAAGATGAGAAAATCGGAAGAAGAGATTGCCTCTTCTTCGACGCACCTTCTTTCAGCTTCCTCTTATGGAAGTATAGTTGGACTTTTGAGAAGACCATATCTTCCAGAATGTTTCTATTGAAGTGGAGAAGAGAAATGGGCAGGTTTTGGCCGAGCTTCATGCCTCAAAAGGTTGTGAAAAGAAGAGGGAAGTGGTTCCCTTTTTATAAATGAGGAGAGTGGCACCTTTGGAAGATCATAAAATATTATTTTATAATAATGTCATATTCTTTTTATAATAGCTCCGAATTGATTTATTTCAAAGATAAGGTGGGTATGGGTTGAAATCCTCTGATACAATAGAATTTAGACAAGTTTAGGTTTCTATTTTAACCTCATCATTTAGATTTAACTTTAAGTTAAATAATTTTATTTTTACCGTGTCTTGTTTTTTTCTTACACTATATTGTTAATAAACTTATTATAACAAGAAAAAGAAACCCCAAGTCATTTATTATTAATATATATAACCTTATAAAAATGATTTGGGAACCATAGATTTTTAGGAATAAAATAACAATTAATAATATAATATTTGTTTTAAAAACTATTTGATGTCAATTTTGACACTATTTGGTAATTGATTTTTTTGAAAATCATAATAGAATGGTTAGTTCAATAAAAGATAATTAAATAAATACTAACATGTCATATTAACCTATAAAATTATTTTAATTCATAAAAAGTCTCAAATTACATTTATTTGGGTATTTATAACATCAATTATTTCAATATATCATTAATATGATAATTACTGCATCATAATTGTGTCATAAATAAATTAAATTATTTAATGTCTAAAAATTATGAATGAAATACCATTATGTATGAAATCTGTTTAGATTTATAATGAATATTTATAGTCGAATTTATTTTATGTATAACCATATATTGAAAATGTTTTAGTTATTAAACATTGATTTTAACTATTTCAACTATTCTTTAAATAAAATAATATTAAATTCCATAATCTAATCCAAGTGGCCATAAATGGTCATATTTTATTCCTATGGGTTTTTTGGTCTAATTACACTTATAAAATAGATTTATAAAATGTGTTAGTGTAAAAATAATATCATTTTTACCCTTAATTACCTTATTTGCTTTTTACCGTGGTAAATAAAATTAAAAAGTTACTATTCACCAAAAATTATTTTCATCTCATTGAACAACATTTTAGCCCTTGATATTAACAGTTTCTCTCAGATTCTCTAAATTGCACTCACAGAAGCGGTACAATTATGTTTTACGTGAATTTCCAAATTCTCCTAGGAGGTGTGTAAAAGATGGTGAAAAGTTCAATAAAATTTTTATATATCTAAAATTATTATAAAATGACTCCAATGAATTACATTGAACATATATACGTATTATGTATAAATTTTGACCTCAAATAAATTTAAATAAAATAAATAATTATTCGAATAAAAAGTTTGGTTTTTACATAGTAACCTAGTGTTTTCACTATTCATCAGAAATTGAATGTTTTTAGAAAAATAGCAAAAATTCACCCTAGGATAATTTCTATATTCCGAATCCAAAAATGAAGTCCATTTTAAAAGATAAAATTTTCAAAATTTCAACAAGTGGGTATTACTATTCATAACGGGTAGTTTTAATAATATTTTAATAGCATATCGTTGTTTAGTGAAACTCTATATTGTGTACAACGCAAGCTATCAAGGAAGGTCGGGATTGCGTTTAATGCAAGAAATGTCAGGTATGCCTGTAGTGAAAGCTACTTTTGGTCTAGCATACAACAAAAGAGATCAATAAATTAAAAATAATATTTTTCATAAAATCTTGGGGTGTTTCAGGAAACCTCTTCCGAAGCATAAAAAAACACTATTCACAAAAAATTTAACCTCTACTCCTACATACAAGAAAAGCATTAAAACGATAGTGCTAAAACATTAAATCTGCAAAACATTGCTCATGGGTTTTGGGCAGTCTTCACATATATCAAATTGACATTCTTTAGAAAGGCACAAACCACCTACCTCAATAATGTGAGAAAAAATATACTTGAGTCTCAGTTCATGAATCGCCATATAATTCCGAAGATCTACAAAATGTCTAAAAAATTCAATAAAGGATAAATTGTGAAATATGACAAATCAATAAATGAATCTCTAAGAGAAGGAAGATATTACTGAGGTGATCCCAATGCAATCGACGACCGCCTAATCGGAGTTTGACTGCTCTATTGTGGGATTGGAGGAATATTGCGGCAGTACGAGAGGTCTCGGCCGAAAAAATACAAGAATAATATGTTTTTCGTGATTAGATGTGACCCTGGTATGTTTAACGAAACAAATACAGGGCGTGTACTTTTGAAGTACACGGCGTGTACTTTCTGTTTCCGTACTCTGCTTTAAGAGGCCTCCAAGTCATCCCCACATGACCGTGTTTGTGACCATTACACGATCAGCATATGGCCTCCTATGGAAATAGAGTACACGGCGTGTAATCATGTAGTACACGACGTGCACTTTAGAAATTTCCATAATTTCCTGTTTTCTCAAAAATTACCAGAAAATAAAACCATACCTGAAAAAGATGACCCAGGTTCTTACAAACTTCCTCCATTTATGAAATTCGTCCCTGGATTTCCCTAGCAAGGCAGCATAGAAGAAGAAACCCTGAACAGCTCTGACCACTACGATCGTACATCAGCCTCCCTCTCCCATGTCTCATATTGTACTAACCCCTGCTGCTATAGCACTCATACTAGAGGAAAACACAAGCCAGAGAGAACCTTTATACCACGATCAACATTCCATATAGGATGCTCCTCGAATGATGCATCCGATTCCAACTCAACCTCCTTAGGATGGAATACATGAGACATGTTTGAGAAGTAACGTCAAAGCTAAGAAACATGGAAGATGTTGTGCATAGCCCGATACCAATGAGGTGACTGCAATTGTTACGCAACCGGCCCAACTCTCTTTAATAACTCTATCGGCCCGACGTACCTTAGTGAAAGATTTCACTATCTTCTAATCCTTCGGTGCCCCTACCTCAGTGTGACACACAAGAATACCTGATCCCCGACCTCAAACTCCAGAGGTCATCTTTGCTGATCATCATAAGACTTCTGTCAAGACTGTGCAGTATCCATCCTCTTCTGAATCAACTCTATCAGCTCTGTGGTCTCCTGGACAAGACGAGGTCCCAACATAGCTGCCACTCCGGCCTCCAGCCAACATAAGGGTTATCATTATGGACTACTGTACAAAGCCTCATAAGGTGTTATCTGAATAGTTTTTTGAAATCTATTATCTAGGAAAACTCCATAAGAGGTATATGCTTCTCCCAAGAAACTATAAAATCTAGAAAAAATGATCAGATCATGTTGTCAAACACCTAAATCGTATTCTTGGACTAGAAATCCATCTGGGGGTGGTGAGTTGTACTCAGAAGAACCTTTATACCCAATGCCTTAAACAATCCTTGCCTGACCCAAGATGTAAAATGTGCATCCCTGTATGAAACAATGGAGTGTGGAACCCCATGTAGACGTATGTTCTATCGAATGTACAACTGTCCCAGGTCAACAAAACTAAAGGTATCCTTGATCTGAAAGAAGTGAGAAACCTTTGTGAGTCTATCAATGACAACTCATACTACAGCATTCCCTCAAGGCGACCTCAACAACCCTTTCACGAAGTCCATCGTGACATCATTCCACTTCCACTTTAGATTGGGTTACTACTGAAAATCCCTGTTGGACTTTGAAGCTTTTCCTTCACCCAAGGACAAGTTGAACACCTCATGACGAACCCAACAACATCTCTCTTCATACCTGGCATCCAATACTTATCGTGCAGAACCCGATATATCTTGGTGACAACACGATTAACATCCCAAACTGAGGAATGAATGTCCTACATCATGCTCCGGTGTATCTATTTTGAAAACCAAATGTGCCCATGGAAATGAAATATCTCATCCTCGCTTATAGTCCATCCCAGAATAAAGTCTTCTCCTGAAACACTTTCATGTAGAAACAGGCCTTCAGATTATGATAGCTACCTCATTCACACTTTATCATGAAGTGTAGAGATAACAGCTATAGAAGAAAGAAACGTCTACCCCAGTCTGTCATGAACCGCCAAATGCATCTCAGAGAATAGAGCCATAAGCTTCCACTCACTACTGGCCTCCTGAAGTTCCTTTATCTGAGTCCTTATTCTTAGCACATTATCCACTGCGTTGCCTTTACCATGCGTATAGGCAAGATTAAAGTCAAAATAATAATGTTACTCAACCAACCTTCGTTGTCTCAAATTCAAGTCACGCTTTGTGAAGATGTACTTGAGTCTTCTGTGGCTAGTTAAAACCAAAAAATTATCTCCCATAAGATAATGTCTCCAATAACATAAGGCATAAAAAACTACCACGAACTCATGATCATGTGTCTGGTAATTCTTCTCATGTGGCCTCAACTACTGAGATTTGCATGCAACGACTCCTTCTACCTACATAAGCATTGATCCTAGCCCAATACCTGAAGCAACACAGTAAACAATATAGTTTTTTCCCGGCTCTAAAAAACTAGTATTTTTGCTGAATTAATCCTCCCTTTCACCTACTAAAAGTCTGGCGAACATGAATATGACCACAAAAACATTACACCCTTCTTAGTCAAACCCGTCAGTGGTACTGATAAGTGTGAAAAGTCAAGAATGAAATTCTTTTAGTATCCATACATCCCTAGAAAACATCATACATCATAGATGTTCTTCAGCTACTCCTAGGGAACTACTGGCCTCAATTTCTCTGGGTCTACTGACACTCCTGTCTCTGAGATAACATGACCCTTGAAGTGAATTTTTTCCATCTAAAAGTGTAATTTGGAGAGCTTATCATAAACTTGATTCTCTCTCAGTGTACTCAAAACGATATCAAGATGTATGGAACGGTTATGTTGGGTGTGAGAGTAAACCAATATATTGTCCACGAAAACAACCATGATAAAATCCTAGTATGGATGGAACAATAGTTTAATCTGTTCCATGAAAGTTGTAGGCACATTGGTAAGACTGAATGGAATAACTACATACTTGTATTGTCCATTCCTGCTCCGGAAATATGTAAGAGGTATATCAGATGTTCTAACACGCAACTGATGGCAACCGGACCTGAAGTCAATCTTCAAGAACACCTAGTCTCCTCAAATATGATCAAAGTGCTCATCAATACATTGTAAGGGATATCAGTTCATGACTGTCAACTGGTTATGCTTCAAATAATCCACACAAAGTCTAATGGAACAGTCCGCCTTCTTCGCAAATAGGATAGGTGAACCGCACGGAGAAGTAATGGGTTGCATGAATTCATTTTTCTGCAACTCCATTAACTTCCTCTTAAACTCCTGTAACTCAAGTGTAGCCATCCAAAAAGGAGGAATGGAAACTAGTACCGCTCCTGGAATGAGCTAAATCAAAAATTCTACCTCTCGCTCTAGAGGAAAACCTAAAAATCCCTCTATAAAGACATCCCTGAAATGATACAACACTAGGGGAAGGTCTAACATTGAAGTGCCATGGTCATCCATATATATAATAGAAATTTGCGCTATAACACCTCCCAACCCATGATGCTCAAGTCCCGCTCTGCTCATCTGGACATCCCACTAACCCCTGTTAAATATAAATACACTCTCTGGTGATTTGAAACTCACCCTACGATGATAACAGTCGATGAATACTTATATGGGAACAAGCCAGCCCATTCCGAGAATGACATCATAACCTATCATCACTAGGATATAGAAGTCCCAAATAATGTTACACACACCAAAATATAATGGTCACTCCTTTAACTAACTTACACTAGTCGTTATAGTCTCCAAAAGACCGTCTAACGTCAAGGTATCAACATACGAAAACATACAGAGCCCAAGGATCTACACAACAGCAACAGATATAAAGCTATTATAATCCACTTTATCGAAAAGATCATAAGATAAAACTGAGGATACTATGATCATACCTCAAACTGTGGATGGTTCAAGATCCTGTACTTGCAGGGTCAACTTTATTGCAAAAGTCTGGAATGTAATGTGTACTTGTGACCCTGCCTTACCACTACGAGCTAATCCACCCAATAGTCACTGAAAAATCAGAGACTGGATACCATGAAAATGACCTCCACCTTAGCCTCAATGTTCATAAGAACTCTAGTTCCCCGACTGATGAGGAACTGGAGGTGTTGCTCCCGAACAGGGAGTCATTGAGGAACCCCTGTCTGCAGTTAATAGTGAGAATATATGACTGAAACACTAAAGATGACCCATATTTCAACATGATAGGCACTCTATTAGGTCTATTGAGAAATGTGGCCTCATATTCCTAATCTTCCTGCACTGTTATCATACCACATGGATACCAGAAGATGCATCCCGCTGACTCAGATCTCCACATGCAGTATTTCGGCGGTGCTTCCTGCTATCGTTCGGAGAAGCACTAACCTTGGATGCCGAACCACCCTAGCTTAAAGCTCTTGAATCCCACAGATTACGTTCTGTGATTAGCTTCTGGTTGACTAGAGAGGATATCTAAGTCAACTAGAAGATGTTCACATGACACCAGATGTCCTTCATGAGACCATCCTAAAATATCTATGTAAGGAACCACTCATCTCCCGCTAGATAGGGTGTAAAGTGATGCAGCTCGGTGAAGTGAGATAAATACTCCAAAAAAATGAGTACCCTCCTCAAAACTCATGAACTCATTGTATCGATTGTCCCTCAAAGTCTTAGGGTTGAAGTAGTCATAGAAGATACGCTAAAACTCAGCCAATACATATCCTGATGGCATCCCGCCTATGATATCACATGCCAATACCTCTTGGAGGAATCTCGTAGTGTGTACATAGAGATCTTCACCCTCCTCTCTGGAGGTATCTCTAGATGCTTTAAAATCATCAGCATGGCATCAATACATAACTCTGTAGCCTGGGGTCCTCTATCCCCTAAATGGATGGGGGGATGCTGTTTCTGAAAGACGCGCATCAATTCTGCCATCGATAGGGTATGAGGTGGCGACCCATGAAAGGTCTGCATTATCCTCATAATTTCTTCTCTAAACTGTTTGTTAGCACCTATGTCTAGTTTAATGGCTGGTTCCAAGACTGAATGAAATGGAGGATCTGTAAGAAGTCCCTGATCAGCCATATACGATGTCTGATCAACGGCTGGAAACTTGTGTTCAACTGTAGGACGTCTTGGTGGCATGACTCTGCATGGTCAAGAACACACCTTAGATCAATGTTATAAAGGACTGAAAGCTAGAAGTGCAAGAAGGTAATAGAGAATTAACGAATTCTAGATTTACAAAACAAGTATACATGGCTTGTATTTCCATTACACGGAATATACCTGAATTCTTTTCACATGCCTGAGTTCTCTTACACGGCTAAGCCACACAGTTTTCGGTTAAATGAGACTACACGACGTGTTAGTTCAACGAACTTCATATACTAGACGAACATCACCAACTCGTGTTGTTAGTGACATGACCAGCCACATGGCTCAAACTACATTGTGTGTTCCACATGGACACGGCGTGTTTAGTAAAGATAACACCGACCCATGTAGTTAGCCACACAGTCGGACTCTAGGATTTCAATACATGACATGTTCAAGGCTGAAATGATATGTATCTCTTAAGATTTATCCATCCGTGTTGTTAGTCACACAGGTGGACTCAAGGTCAACGCACATGGTATGTACAACCGATAAAGTGCATGTTCCTATAAGAATTTCCATATCTTGGGCCTCTGTGCAGACACAACCTATGAAACTATTAGAGTTTACATGGATTGTACATACAATACAAGACATGCACTAAATAAAAACTGTTTCTTCCCGAATAGAAGAACACATGGCATGTAGTCAAAACTACATGATGTGTATTCTGGGTTTTTCCAGGCAGTAATCCTCAAAAATTACTACAAAGCCCAGAAAAACACTAAAATGAATATTTTAAAGTGCCAAATTCTGATTTTTGCGGGCCCTCACTCCCCACGGATGAAAGTTTTTCATCTTATACATGTTATAAACATGAATACCAATGCAATGATCCACCAAATCCTAGTATATGAGGGCCCATAACACCTCAAAAACAACTTTTTGGCATTCATTACAATAAAACCACAATAATTTAGTACCCGATCAAGAAACACGTATTCTATCAAGGCATCTTTCACAAAAACATTCATATCAAGCATAAAACCTACCACATCAACATGCCATCTATAATTCACCCTAAATGGAATGGCAGGAATGCATGACATGTGATTTCTAACAAGTTCCTATATGATGCATTAGATGGTATACCCTCATCTCATCGGGTTGCAACCAAAATAGAACCTCAATGATATCAAAAATAACAGCACAAGACATGTGAGTCACCCTATGGTGATAATCAAATCAACTATAAAATTGAAAAACCTGAAAACCTACAAAATATGAGGTAGATTTGATTTTCCTTATACATTGTTTAGCCACTCCCAGTCACAGCTTATTACCATGTACCTATTCAATCCAATCCCCGTTTAAGGCTCCAAATAGTTTTTCACGATAAATAATTTCCTCTGATACCACATTGTAACGTATTAGTTCCATAAGACACCTAAAGACACAATGTACCAGGTTCGTCACATGGCCTCAAGCGCATTTCCCCAAAGGCCAGAGGCTGATGACTAGAAGTGAGTGCCTTGGGTGTGATAGCGGGGAATCTATGACCTCATTAGAAGAGTAACACAACAGAAGAGAAACAAATATACAATTGTGGAAGCAATGATAATAACATACAAAAGAAAAAAAACTGAATACTGAAATAATAAATAACTAGAGCACATATATAAATGATGCATGAAACATATTTCTAGGAACTCATCCCAAAAAATCAAAATTCTGGAATACAAAGAAAGCACTAAACCCATGTACAAAAGAAAATAGATAGACAAGTCCTTAGTATCAGAAGCCTCATCTTTGTCCCATGCTCTCCGGCATCACAAAAAATCATGTACCTGAAGTATAATGGAACATTCCCTAATCTAAACCTGCAACAATATAATCTTTTTGGGCCCAAAATCATGGCCCAAATAGTGTGTGCGATTGTATACTAGTTTTAAACCACTATGATACCTGTTCCTAACAATTATTGAATATATGGTAGGTAATAATCAAGTAAATATAGTAACAAATAATTTTTCAGTAGTATCAAATCTACAGTTTCATTGCATTCAAATTCATATATCATGTAATAGCTAATAACTGTAGGTAATCACAAACAGGAAACCCTCTGGGAAGTACACATAGCCTATTTCCTCTGGTCCTACATCATAATATAAGAAATCCTCTGGGAAGCACACATAGTCTACCCCCTAGCTTCATATTTTCAAGGACATAATAGAGACTCTCTGAGAAATCACTCACATTCAATCCCCCTATAGTCGAATATCATTAATGAATCTCTGAGGAAGCTATCCTGGTCAATTAACCTTATAGTCTAATAAAAATAAAGACTCTCTAAGGAAGCTCTCTAAGTCAATTCCTTCTATAGTCAAATGTGATTAAAGACTCTCTAAGGATGCTCTCTTAGTCCATTCCCCTTATAGTTGAATATAAATAAAGACTCTATGAGGAATCTCCCTCTGTCCATTCCCCTTATAGTAAACTACACCAAGTTCTCACGACCATGTGTATGTAATTAGAAAAAAGAAAAGCAATACGACCAAATTAATCCTCAAGAAATTTATAGATAAATGTCTATAACATATCAGCATGTCAGAACAATCACACCATCCTACAACTAGGCATGGGAAGAACAACAAGGCAACCTAATAGGCTGAACAAGACCAAATGGTCAGAAATAAACATTCATGGGAAACCACATCCAAATCATAGAAAACCCAAATTCATAATCAACTTAACCTCTACTCTAGCATAAAAGAATACCAGGAAAATGATATGGCTAAAAAATTAAATCTGCAAAACCCCATTCATGGGTTTTGGGAATTTTCCAATATAACACAGAATTTATACAGAAAGACACAAACCACCTACCTCGGCGTTTAATGATCAATGTACTTGGGTATCAGGGGTTGAATCACCTTATAATGTCGAATATCTATAAAAATTTCTAAAAGAACCAATAGAGTATAACATGAGAAAGAATAGGAATCTGGAAATGAATCTCTAGGAGAATGAAGAGCTTACCGAGGCAATCCCAACACAATTGATGATAGTTAAATCGGAGTTCGGAAGCTCGGTCTGGGGCTCAAAGAAAGATCACAGCTTTATGAGAGGTCTCAGCCAAACAAAAACTAGAATAAGATGTTTATAGATATTAGACGCGACCTCGGTACTTTTAATGAGAAAAAATAAAATACACAGCGTGTACTTTCCGTTTTCGTACTCTACTTTAGGCAGCCTCCAATTCATCCCCACACAACCATTTGTGTGGTAGTTACATATCAACCATATGACCTACTATGATAACATTGTACATGGCATGTACTCATAAAGTACATGGCATGTACTTTGGAAATTTCCAGAAATTCCTCTTTTCTTAAAAACGACCAAAAAAAAATTCCATAAAAAAGAAGACCCATGTTCTTAAATATTTTGTGTATAACCATTTTATATTTTATTTCAATAATCCAAAATTCATTGTGGTATAATTTTGTACAAATAATATTATTTTTTTATTAATTTATTTGAATTGAATTTTACTAAGTGGTAACGGTTTCATAACAAAATTTACTATGATTGTGTCGCAAATATTATTCATTAAAATTATAATTCTTTAATTGTGTTTGAGTTGATTATACATGAATTTATTTTGTATTTATACTTATTTATGGATTTATTTTCTTTTTATAAATAATTGATTAATTGATTAATTCTTGATTCAATAATATGTTATTTACAAGGGTTATCAATATCTAAATATCATTTTCTAGAGATATGATTGATGTTGGGAACCATTATTTCAATAAATAGTTTAAATACTACCTCATTAAATAACTTTTGAATAATAATTAATTTAATTCATATGAATTATAAACCCATATAATATTTTTTTTCTTTCGATGACTTTTTCATTAAAGTTTCCTAAAGTAGTAAACTCTTTATGTTACAATCACCATTCAATTCATTGTCCACATTATTCAAGGATAAATCACTAGTAGTCATATGTTCTTATTTAATTTAAAATATATATAATATATCCATTGAATTTATAAAAGTTTTTTACATGTTTCATTTCCATTTACACTGAATGTAATTAATGAAATAAGAATAATGTTTTTATAACCAATACCGAAATTTTATATTCATTACAATTATAATAATTATTCTTCAATGTCCATATTCTACAATTTTGTTATGAAATCTATTTTCCAATAATAATTGATTTAATAATGCAATTTATCAAAATTGATGTAATTATTTGAAGTGGGTTTAAAATAAATTTTCATAACCATTTTCAAAAGGGGTAATTTTGACTCTTAGTATAAAACATTGAAAATAATAGAAATTTATTATATTTTTTACATGATTTTTTTTGATATGGTCATGAACATTATAATTAAATAATATTTTTTATATTCTACAATTTATATTTTAAAATATATTTTTATCACATTATTTTTCTACTCATTCATAATATAATATTAATTTAAATTTGGAATGTGTATTTTTCTCAAGAATTTTATTAATTTTCAATCTAATATATTTATATTAATCAATGAAAGAAACACATGACATTACTTATTATCCATTTGGGTTATGTCATAATGATTCCATACATATCCTTTCTATTTATTTATTGTTATTATTTTTATGATATTTTCATGGAAGCAGTTTCTCTTCTATAGTTAAATCATTGTATGATAGAACAATTATTATATTTTAATAAATTTTAATATCATTTAAAAATTTCTATTTTTTATTTGAAATGTGATACTATGAATCCATCAATATAATTTCTTTATATGGATTGGGAAGATTTTTTAAAATATATTATAATGAAACATGTTTTTTTCTATGGGTAAGCTATTTAAAAAATAAGGATGGTTGTTTTCAAGTTTGTTATGCTTAAATGTATTTTCTACTAATTTTTATTAATGAATGTTAACTAAAAAATAATTACATGTATTGGTGAGCCTCATATATTTTATGATGTCTCGTGATATAGATTCATCATAAATGAAGGTTGAACATTATATAACGCATTAATACATTGGGTAATTCCCTTTATAATTTGTCGTATGAATTAAAGTGATAAAAAGGGAGGTTTCTCTTATATATTTATTTGGGATTGGTTTATATCCCGAAAAGGTGAATACATATTGTGAATATAAATTTACAAGAAACCAAAAACAGTTCCTTATGAATGATATTGTGTTTTAATTTTTCCATTAATCATTATTGACATCACATGGCTTGTGAATATTAATTCTATGAAAAATGCTTTTTTTAATTTTATTATTGACAGTTTCATGAATAATTCCCCTTTTATTTATAGACATTAATTCTCATATTTATTCTATTCTTATTCTCATAGACTAAATTAAAGTATTAATTATCATTAATATCTTTATTGATTGTTTGATCTCACACTTATTATGTTTACATTGTTTCAACATTATGATTAATGTTAAATGAAATTTTAATGATGATTTTTTATGTGTGAATTATTTTATGGTAGATTATATAGGTGATTATGATGATTTTTTTCCTGTATCAATGTTCATATGAAATGTATAGAATAATTGTGTAAAACTATAAAACAAAATGGTATTTGGGTATGTAAGTGATCTAATTTTGGCTTCAGATTTTTTCTATAATAGAAGTTAATATTTCATTACATTTGTTAGTAAAAAATACTAAAATGAAATGTTTATATTGTTATAACCAAATTTAGGTGTATGAGTGTGTGTATTTATATTTGGAATTATACAAGTGGTTTATATATATTGGGGTACTATAATGTTTTAATGTGATAATAACTCAATAGTTATGCATACAATCATGGGTTAATATGTTTTATAGATGATCATAAGTTAAAATTCAGTGATTAACCCTATAAGGCAATAAGTTATAATATATTAAATTGTTATATGACATCTTGGGAGAAATTTTACTATGTATAATTATATATGACCCATAGGATTAACATGATTTATTAAATCATAAAAATACCATTAATTTGTTTTACATACAAGATAAAAGGTATGAGATAACCGATAATGATTAAAACAAAATTTATATTGAATTTATTCAAATTATTTTGGGAATGACATTATTTATTTATAATAATATCTATGTTGATCTTATGGTTTTACTTGTATAGATTTGGAGATTATTGTTTTATTTCATCATATGAATGTTAAATGAATTTTGGAATTATCATTCTATGTTCTAACCTCTTTGGTTTTGTTTAATGTTTAAATACAAGAGTAATTACTTGATATCCTTTTTTAAATTATATGATGTATTAAAAATTTATTTTAGTTCGTGGGGAATAAAAAATTCATAATTAATACCTATTATTTTTATAAAAAGTTGAAATTATGGTAAAAATAGATAAAAGGAATAAAATATATGTTTCATGTAAAATATTTATGCATGTTCTTAGTCTATACTGAAAATTAATACATCAAATCTCGAAAAGGTATTATGAAAAAAAATTATCACATCACCATCATTTTGGTTCAATGGATTGTCTTTTCATGTCTCTTTGTTTTATATTTTTGAACTTGTTATCATTCTCAAAAACATTCACCATATTTTAATTAATGAATTTTTCCACTCTAAAATTTTACATGAAGATTTAATTTCCACCATGTCCATATATTCATCTCAAATTAATAATCTCTTATTTTTAATCCTTGTTATGTGTAATTCTGGAAGAAAATTTTATTTCCCATTTCAACTATTTATGTGGATGTTTTATTAAATATTTTTGTGACATGAGGTTTCATAAACTGTATTTCCAAATCTTAAATTTTTTATAATCTTGATCAAAATAAAATTATAATGATGAAAATTTTTAAAGGGGTTAGAATAAAATATCTTGTGACGTCCTGAAATGGGTTCTATTACATAATTTCCCTAACTGACCAACCACATTCCCTCAATCATACCTCCTCATATGACTGAGGGTGTCGGCTAGTATAAATGATAGGGTATGCCAGTAATTAGGAGACTATACCCTCTTTTATATGAATAAAAACACCAATGAATGAAAACATCCATAACCAAGGGCAGAAGCTTGGTTGTAGCAGCAGGCCCACAGTACTTGAAGGGGGAGCGCTTGGTTGTAGCAGAAGACCCATGGTGGGAAGCGCTTGGTTGTAGCAGCAGTCCCACAGTACTCGATAGGTGGAGTACTATAGTAGTCCAAGGTTAGTGGGGTGCGCTTGGCTGTAGCGACATGCCCACTCTTCTCGACAGAGGAGGAGTTCTCCAGCAGCTGTGGATTCGACATCATGATTAAATCCTGGTTTGAGTTGAGTCTATGACTATAACAACCAAACATTTTATGGAAAATATTATTTGTAATTTCACTAATGTCTTGTGTTGTAAGCTACACCAAAAGGAGCTTGCACAACACACATCCATGACTTGCCTTTCATTACACGCAATCACGACCTTCCTCGATAGCGTGTGTAGTAGGCAATAACGAGTTTCACTAAACAACAATATGCTATTAAAATATTATTAAAACTAGCCGTTATGAATAGTAATAACCACTTTTTGAAATTTGGTAAATTTTATTTTTCAAAATGGAATTCATTTTTTGATTCGTAATATCGAAATTAGCTTAGGGTGAAATTTTGGTGATTTTCGGATAACTTTCATATTTTGATAAATAGTGAAAAGTACTAAATTTTAATTAAAAACAACTTTTTCAATCGAAATAATTAATAGTGATAAATTATTAGTTTGAGTGGTACGAAAGTATATTTAGAATATATTTTTACAATTTAATACAATGTTGGTCATTGGATGTAATTTCACATTTAAAGCAGACATAAACAAGTGTCAATCTTTTGATAGTTATTATCTCTTAAGAACACGCTATTTGTTTTGACGACGGGAATTAATTTTTAAATTAATTAATGAAACTGATATGTTTTGAATTTGGTAAAATAGATATCATTTTTGAGTTCATAATATCAAATATAGCTTAGGCCTAATTTTTGGTATTTTTCTGAAAACTTTCAATTTTTGATTAATAGTGAAACCACTAAGTGGTGGTTAAAAAAATTGAATTGTTCATAAAACTTAATTTTACCACTTCTGTGAGTGGAATTTCAAAAATATGAGAGACACGGTTGAAGTCAATATGTAAAATGGGGTTCAATGAGATGAAAATAATTTTTTGGTGAATAGTAACTATTTTCTTTTTTTACCACGGTTAAAAATAAATAGGGTAATTAAGGGTAGAAATGATATTATTGTTACCATAACACATGTCCTAATTCTATTGGCCAAGTGTAATTCGACCAAAAACAAACTTAGGAATATAATATGAACATTTAGGCCCACTTGGATTAGATTAGGACATTTATTATTAATTTATTTAAAGAAGTGTTAAAAGAGTTAAAATCAATGTTTATTTACTAAAACATTTTTAATATGGGGTTTTAAATAATATAAATTCGACTATAAATATTCATTAGAATGATAAAAATATTTACTACATAATTATATTTTATTTGTAATTTTTCGACATTATATAATTTAATGTATTTATGACACAACGATGATGCAGTAATTATCTTATTAATGAAATATTGACATAATTGATGTTATAAATACCCAAATAAATATAATTTCAGCATTTTTATGAATCCCACAAATTTTATAGGTTAATATGACATGTTAGTAGTAATTTAATTATATTTTTTCGAACTTATCATTCTGTTATGATTTTCAAAAAAATCAATTACTAAATAGTGTCAAAATTGACATAAAATAGTTTTTAAAACAAATATTATATTTTTAATTATTATTTTATTCCTAAAAATCTGAGGTTCGGCCAAATGACTTAGATAAGTTTATATATATTAATAATAAACAAATTTGGGTTCGTTTGGCTTCTTATAGTATGTTTATTAACCTTATAGTATAAGAACTCAAGAAGACACGGTAAAAGTAAAATTATTTTCCTTGATGTTAAATCTAAATTATAAGGTTAAAATAGGAACCTAAAGTTGTCTAAATTCTATTGTATGAGAGTATTTCGACCCATCCCCACCTTAGCCTCAAAATAAATCAATTTGGAGCTATTTAAAACCGAATATGACTTTATAATAAAATAATATTTTTAGTTTTCCAAAGGAGCCCCTCTCCTCCCTTATAAAAGGGCACCTCCTCCCTCTCTTCCTCACACAACATTGATCCTTCAAGCTCGGCCAACCCCTGCTAAATTCCCGTCTCCACTTCCCTAGAAACATCCTAGAGGTTCTGGTCGTCTTCAAATACCCATTTTAGTGCCCTAAAAGGAGGTCTCAAAGAGGCTCTTCAAAGAAGAGGTTATTTCCGTTACCGATTCTTTCACCTTTATTTCTTCTTCCACTTGTTCTTCTTACATTGTTTCATTATGAAGTAATAACATCAGTATCACTCATATACTGATATGTTATTATAAGTATGAAACAATCCTATTTCACCATCTATCCATCCTACGGAAAACGAAATCACCGCGCGTGCGTACGTACGGAATACCGTCTCCACGCTGTGGTGAAATCTATTTTCCACCACCACTATACTTGGATGGGTATAATGGTGCAAATAATAACTATATAATATTATTTTAAAGTGATATTTATTCTGAAATAGTATACATACACTCCAATACAGTCCCACGATCATGAAAACGATATCATTGCTCGTGCGTACGTACGGACTACCGTCTCCATGACGCGATAGGATTCATTCTCCACTTTAACCATTCATGAATAATTATAAAGTATATGTAATAAGTAATAATTAAATATATTACATAATAATGATACTGTATTTATGTGTATATATATGTATGTCATCTACTTAATTCCGTTCAACTCAATAAGGAAACGAAAACAGCTTTCATGCGTACGTACGGCCTACCGTCTCCATGAACGGTGTATTTCTTTCCATTTACAGATTTATTATATATATGTATATTCTGAATATATAAATATATAAATCATGTTTTATGTTCTGGAATTATGTAATCATGATCTATGTAATCATATGAATAATTACAAGTCAAAACACGGAAAACAAATGAAACAATTTTACCCAAAACGCTCTTTAACATGGAATTTACAAAAGAACGGGTAATATAAAGTCATAAGTGAACCATATATGATATCATAACAATGAATATGATTCTTTAATAAGTCAATGACATTATTTAAATCATTATAAAGGAGGTTCGGACATTTATGAAGCTAATCGGACCTAAGGTAAGGGAAATATCACAATCTCATTTTTATCCGAGATTGTTTATACTTTGGAATTTACTGGGGTGTATTTTATCATCCAAATACATTTTTCCTAAATATGTAATGTTATTTCCATCCTTCTACAATTTTTTAAATCCAATTTTACCCTTCAGTGAGTTTTTAGTAAAAGATATGAAAGGAATCTTTTTTTGTTTTTCGTACGAGGTACTTTTTTACTTTTTCGACAAAAGTACGAGAAAAATGTTTTTTTAACTTATACGACATGAATGTATTTTTTAAACATTATTTACAAGAAGATTCCTTTACAAGTTTTCATGTTGATTTTTAATCAACTTATGTTAGTTTAAAATTGTATGACATGTTAAGAACGGAAAATGTTCTTGAAGAGGAAATGATATTTTCCTAAAGAATGGAGTTCAAGTGTTTTATCAAAATTATTTTCCATCTAACATAATAAAGTGTTTTGTTTTTATCCCTATTTTTACATTGGTTTGATTATTTTATGATGGAATTATTTTTTTATGATGTCTGTTTATCTTATATGGATTATGTTACGATGGCATGATGTTTAAGATTCCCATTTTTATTACATGGGTTTGCAATGATGTATGATTTATGATTTTGTGGCACAAATAAAAATGATATCATTATGAGATGGGTGGGACCTATATCTCCCTCCAATGCATTGGGTAAAGATTTTATATCTCATGAGATAGACATGGATGGAATGGTAGGTTATACCTGTTCAGTGAAACAGGACTGAAACAAGGGTGACTCGGTTCAGAAAGGGACTTTGTCCACTAAGATAGTATTGGCAATGAGTCTTGACTAACAATAAATGATTCTCTTAGATTATGTGTTTATGCCAGAAAGTTTATTGTTTTAAGTTATGATTATTGTGATTTCATTTCACTACTATGATTTATCCCATGTTATGAAATTATGCTCTCTTTTGCAGGTGAAGATTTGAAAAATGTAATGTTCTTATGAATATGATGTGATTGATATTTATTTTTTTACCCTTGATGAGAATTTGAGCTCACCCTTTTATGTTTTCTTTTCCCAATGATATAAAGAATGGTTTTAGGTAAAAAAAAGGAAGATCATTATGGGAGATGTTGAAGATCTTTCACCACGATTAGAAGATTATATTCTGAGTTTCCAAAGACACTAAACTACTACGATCCTTGTGTGTGTGTTTTTGTTATGTACTAAGTATTCCGCAGAAGTAATGTAATGTCCATGTACATCTAGTATCGGGTCTATATAGTTGGTATCAGAGGAAATGTTTAGTCAACCTTTGGAAACTAGGATGCAAAAATGTTAGTGAGATCCCTAGAGATATTTCTAAGGTATGTCTAGGGATGTCCCTAAGGATAAGTATACGTATAGGATATAGTCCTAGAACTATGGTAATGATATTAGATTAAACCAAAGATGTTAGATATTGAAGTTACTCCCCCTTTATTATGATTTTTGCCTCTCACACTATTCTTTTTGGGTTTTAGAAATTGGCTGGAAACAAGATGATTCACGATAATGGAGGATATGATGGATAATGGAATGATATTCTTCATGAGCAACCAAATGAAATGGGATTTGGAAGTCCAATCATCATTATTATGCCAAATCATCAATCTCATAAAATGATCAATAAAGTAAAATTTGGTAAGTTTCCGGACTCGGCTAATAATAGAAATATGGAGTTTCCTGATGATCATAGAGGAAGGAAAGTTCAATTTCCCCTATGTAAATCATGTGGGAAGAGGCATCAAGGAGAATGATTCAAAGGAACTGGAAGATGCTTTGGGAGTGGAAAAGAAGGACACAATTCCAGTAAGTGAAAAGGAAAAGGTTCAGTTAACACCAGGGATAAGGATAATGGTATTTCTACGACATCAACAATGGTTGAATGATTTAAATGTGGAATGTACGGGAATTATGCAAACCAATTCCCTAAGGGAAAGTCTCATGAAGAGAATCAGTATGGTCGTATGGGTAGTATTTATGTGGATGATGATGAAGAGACTACAAATGATATGTGAGATGAAAGAATTGTTGAAGCTTGGTCAATGGTTTAAGAATGTAGTGGAATGATTAAATGTTTATCATGTGTAATGTTGTATAAGTAATCTCATGCTACTATGGAATAAAGAGACATCTATGGATTGTTACACTTTTGTCTTCCCTTGAGTTTTGAAAGTGTATGATTAATGTTACCAGTATCCATGAAAGGTTATTCAGATATTTTTGGAATGTAGATGATATGAGCATAGTGAAGGGATAAGGAGAAAATTAAATGTTTGATAGTATTCATGAGCTCATGACTGATATAAGGAGAAGGTTATATCATGGCTTGAGTATATAGAATTTTTGGATTTTGGTATGTGGAAAGAGTTAACTTTTGTCAGCATTCATGTTTTCACTATGGTTCAATGGGTATTCATTCTACAAGAGAATACATGATTAAGGTATTCACATGTTTGTAATTTGACCAACAAGATATATCTTATGATATTTGGGGGATAAACGATGGCATTCATGTGATTGTTCTGTGACATTTCAGGTAATCATTTTCTTTATACTATGAGCTTGGACCGAAGTATTTTAGACAAGCCTAAAGATTAGAATGGATTATGTTGGACATAAGTTAGGATAAAACGTTTTTCGATATTATTGATGGGATGTTATAGTAATATAGCTTTAGAAAACGGACAACCTACTGGACGGGAAACAGCCCATCGCGTCGGACAAGGCTGTGGGAATCGAACCCACAACCGAAGTGCGACTGGCTTTTATGGCCTACCACTGGCCTACAGGAAGTCCCTGTTTAGTAGAAACTAGTTTTATTATATTAATCAGTATGATATATGAAGTATAAGTCCATTTTAGGAATCATATATGATTAATCTCACTATAGAATGACTTATGTATATTTAATAACTTTTGCTAACATTTTGTTTGAGACAGATGGAATGACCCGTCATTCTATCACATGATCTACTAACACTTCACAAATAACAAATTCAACTTAATTTATTTAAGAGATGAAGTAGAAATTGTTCAAGGCACGAACAACAGTGAGATTGTACCAAAATAAAGTAAGTATTTATTCTAATTCAAATTCTTCAACTTTAGGGAAACGATCTTGAAAACAAAAAAAAGTTGTCCTAGTGCTCTTATATCTGATTAATCAGATGGTACCTTACATCATCATAAATTTATGGATTTTTGATTGTTGGATTTTCCATAGCCATGTTCTCTACCACTCTCCATCAGAACATGATGGTTAGATTTTTCTTCCATATCCATATTTTCACCTATGTGGAAACCCAATGATTAGTTAATTTGGGTAACCGTTACGTTTCATACTTTCATTTTTAAACATTGGTTTTGGTATTCCTTTTTATTATGTGGGTTTCTATTAATGAAACTTTCGAATTGTAAACCATTTATAACCCCAACTAATTTCGAGGGTGAAATTCATTTTAAGGGGGATAGAATGTAACAACCCAAGATTTTATGAAAAATATTATTTTTAATTTCACTAATGTCTTGTGTTTTACGCTACACCAAAAGGAGCTTTCACAACACGCATCCTTGACTTTCCTTGCATTACATGCAATCACGACCTTCCTCGATAGCGTGTGTAGTACGCAATAACGAGTTTCACTAAACAACAATATGCTATTAAAATATTATTAAAACTAGCCATTATGAAAAGTAATAACCACTTTTTGAAATTTTGTAAATTTTATTTTTCAAAATGGAATTCATTTTTGGATTCGTAATATCGATATTAGATTAGGGTGAAATTTTGGTGATTTTCGGATAACATTCATATTTTGATGAATAGTGAAAAGTACTAAATTTTAAATAAAAACAACTTTTTCAATCGAAATAATTAATAGTGATAAATTATTAGTTTGAGTGGTTTGAAAGTATATTTAGAATATATTTTTACAATTTATTACAATGTTGGTCATTGGATGTAATTTCACATTTAAAGCAGACATAAACAAGGGTCAATCTTTTGGTAGTTATTATCTCTTAAGAACACGCTATTTGTTTTGACGACGGGAATTAATTTTTAAATTAATTAATGCAACTGATATGTTTTGAATTTGGTAAAATAGAAATCATTTTTGAGTTCATAATATCAAATATATCTTAGGCCTAATTTTTGGTATTTTTCTAAAAACTTTAAATTTTTGATAAATAGTGAAACCACCAAGTGGTAGTTAAAAAAAACTGAATTGTTTATAAAACTTAATTTTACCGCTTTTGTGAGTGGAATTTCAAAAATCCAAGAGACACGGTTGATGTCTGTAAGTAAAATGGGGTTCAATGAGATGGAAATAATTTTTTGGTGAATAGTAACTTTTTACTTTTTTTTACCACGGTTAAAAGTAAATAGGGTAATTAAGGGTAGAAATTATATTATTATTACCCTAACACATGTCCTAATTCTATTGGACAAGTGTAATTCGACCAAAAACAAACTTAGGAATAAAATATGACCATTTAGGCCCACATAGATTAGATTAGGACATTTATTATTAATTTATTTAAAGAAGGGTTAAAAGAGTTAAATTCAAAGTTTATTTACTAAAACATTTTAAATATGGGGTTATACATAAGATAAATTAGACTATAAATATTAATTATAATGATAAAAAGATTTCCTACATAATTATATTTTATTTGTAATTTTTAGACATTAAATAATTTAATGTATTTATGACACAACGATGATGCATTAATTATCTTATTAATGAAATATTGACATAATAGATTATATAAATACCAAAATAAATATTATATGAGACTTTTTATGAATTACAATAATTTTAAAGATTAATATGACATGTAATTATTTATTTAATTAACTATTTTAGAACTTATCATTCTGTTATGATTTTCACAAAAATCAATTACTAAATAGTGTCAAAATTGACTTAAAATAGTTTTTAAAAAAAATATTATATTATTAATTGTTATTTTATTCCTAAAAATCTAAGTATTAGCCAAATGACATAGATAAGGTTATATATATTAATAATAAACAACTTGGGGATCGTTTGGCTTCTTATAGTATGTTTATTAACCTTATAGTATAAGAACACAAGAAGACACAGTAAAAGTAAAATTATTTTACTTAATGTTAAATCTAAATTATAAGGTTAAAATAGGAACCTAAACTTGTCTAAATTCTATTGGATGAGAGTATTTCGACCCATCCCCACCTTAGCATAGAAATAAATCAATTTGGATCTATTTAAAACAGAATATGACTTTATAATAAAATAATAGTTTTAGTTTTCCAAAGGAGCCCCTCTCCTCCCTTATAAAAGGGAACCTCCTCCCTCTCTTCCTCACACAACATTGAGCCTTCAAGCTCGGCCAATACCTGCCAAATTCCCTTATCCACTTCCCTAGATACATCCTAGAGGTTCTGGTCTTCTTCAAATACCCTTTTTAGTGCCCTAAAAGGAGGTCTCAAAGAGGCGCTTCAAAGAAGAGGTAATTTCCGTTACCGATTCATTGACCTTTATTTCTTCTTCCACCTCTTCTTATTAGGTTGTGTAATTATGAAGTAATAACATAAGTATCACTCATATACTGATATGTTATTATAAGTATGAAACAATCCTATTTCACCATCTATCCATCCTACAGAAAATGAAATCACCGCGCGTGCGTACGTACGGAATACCGTCTCCACGCCGTGGTGAAATCTATTTTCCACCACCACCTTATTTCAATGGGTATAATGGTGTAAATAATAACTATATATTATTATTTTAAAGTTATATTTATTCTGAAATAGTATACATACACTCCAATACAGTCCCACGATCATGAGAATGATATCATCACTCGTGCGTACGTACAGTCTACCGTCTCCACGACACAATGAGATTCATTCTCCACTTTAACCATTCATGAATAATTATAAAATATATTTAATAAGTAATCATGAAATATATGACATAATAATGATACTGGATTTATGTGTATATATATGTATTTCATCTACTTAATTCCGTTCAACTCAATAAGGAAACGAAAACAACGTTCATGCGTACGTACGACCTACCGTCTCCATGAACGGTGTATTTCTTTCCATTTACTGATTTATTATATATATGTATATTCTGAATATATATATATATATATATATCATGTTTTATGTTCTGGAAATAAGTAATCATGATCTAAGTAATAATATGAATAATTACAAGTCAAAACACGGACGACAAATGAAACCATTTTACCCAAAACGCTCTTTAACATGGAATTTACAAAAGAACGGGTAATATAAAGTCATAAGTGAACCATATATGATATCATAACAATGAATATGATTCTGTAATAAGTCAATGACATTATTTAAATCATTATACAGGAGGTTCGGACATTTATGAAGCAAATCGAACCTAAGGTAAGTGAAATATCACAATCTCATTTTTATCCGAGATTGTTTATACTTTGGTATTTAATGGGGTGTATTTTATCATCCAAATCCATGTTTCCTCAATATTTAATGTTATTTCCATCCTCCTACAATTGTTTAAATCCTATTTTACCCTTCGGTGAGTTTTTAGTAAAAGATATGAAAGGAATCTTTTGTTGTTTTTCATACGAGATACTTTTTGACTTTTCCGACAAAAGTACGAGAAGATTGTTTTTTTAAACTTATACCACATGAATGGATTTTTAAAACATTATTTCCAAGAAGCTTCCTTTAGAAGTTTTCATGTTTATTTTTAATCAACTTCTTTTAGATTAAAATTGTATGACATGTTAAGAAAGGAAAATGTTTTTGAAGAAGAAATGATATTTTCCTAAAGAATGGAGTTCAAGTGTTTTATCAAAATTATATTCCATCTATGATAACAAAGTGTTATGCTTTTATCCCTATTTTTCAATTGATTTGATTATGTTATGATGGAATTATTTTTTATGATGTCTGTTTATCTTATATGGATTATGTTATGATGGCATGATGTTTAAGATTCCCATTTTTATTACATGGGTTATGCAATGATGTATGATTTATGATTTTGTGGCACACATAAGAATGGTATCATTATGAGATGGGTGGGACCTATATCTCCCTCCAATGCATTGGGTAAAGATTTTATATCTCTTGAGATAGACATGTCTGGAATGGTAGGTTATACCGGTTCAGTGAAACAGGACTGAAACGAGGGTGACTCGGTTAAGAAAGGGACTTTGTCCACTAAGATAGTCTTGGAAATGAGTCTTGACTAACAAGAAATGATTCTCTAATATTATGTGTGTATGCCACAAAGTTTAATGTTTTATGTTATGATTATTTTGATTTCATTTCACTACTAAGATTTATCCCATGTTATGAAGTTATGCTCTCTTTGGCAGGTTATGATTTTCAAAATGTTATGTTCTTATAAATATGATGTGATTGATATTTATTTTGTTTACCCTTGCTGAGCATCTGAGCTCACCCTTTTATATTTTATTTTCCCCAGGATATAAAGAAAGGTTTTAGGTAAAAAAAAGGGAGATCTTTATGGGAGATGTTTAAGATCTTTCACCATGATTAGAAGATTATATTCCGAATTTCCAAAGACACTAAACTATTACGATCCTTGTGTGTTTGTTTTTGTTATGTACTATGTATTCCGCATAAGTAATGTAGTGTCCATGTACGTCTAGTTTCAGGTCTCTATAATAAACTTTTTGTTTACCTCATCATTGAGATTGGTCACTTGAAAACTTAGGTATATGTATGGGCATATACCTGGGTAATGGTTATCCGTTGAATTCATAATTTTTTTGTTTCCTCATGATTGAGATGGGTTACTTGATAACTTAGGTATATGAATGGGCATATACCTAAGTAGAGGTTATCTATTGAGATATATTTTTTGGTTATCCTTGTTGGATTTAGAGAGAATTTGAGGGTCTCAGGGTCCCTAATAAGAATTTTTATACTCACCCCTGCACGGGCTATGCCCGCACCACATTGTGTTGGTTGTAGACCACGGGCAGTGCTGACAGAGGCTGAGTGTTCGAAGACTAGACGACACCCGGAGGTGGATCTCACGACGGGTCAGTATCAGGAGGTGGAATTCATGATGAGATGTTACTCGAAGGAGGTTGACAGGAAAGAGAATTGTGGGACTATTTGTACCTACCCTTTATGTAGGATCCATGGTGGATGATCTTGGAGATGCGCTATTTGTACCTACCATTCAGGTAGAATCCGTGGTGGACGATCCAGGAGCTACGCTATCTGTACCTACCCTTCATGTAGGATCCAAGGAGGACGACCCAGGAGCTGCTTCCATTCGTCCAACTATTGTCTTTTTTTATTGTACTTTTGTTCAGTTGTAGCTGTACATTTGATTGGGTTTGTATTCTGGCTCGTTTACATTTCAACACTTTCTTTTGTACTTAATGTATTACTTCCTCATGTACTCTGTGGTGTTTTTTTTACTTTATAAAGGCATTCCCTTCCCAGTTATTGGGATTTACGCCTTTGATGCTAGTTTCCAGCCCCTGGCCTATGGAAGGCGGGCTTGGGGTAGTCATGGCATGGGCCCCGAGGACGGGTCGTGACAAATTGGTATCAGAGGAGTTCGGTTCTACTGCATAACTAAGGACTCTAATGTTTTTCTATGTGAATCAATAGTGTTAAGGGTATCGAGTGTGGTCTTCAGTTCATGAAGTCTAGTATTGGTGCGGTGGCCGACGTATCTTTACACCAGGACCCTGACTTCTGATTTCTGACTTTGTGCAAGAAAACACTGATTGCATGCATGTTTCCAAAGTTTTAAAGTCAGCTCAAACCAGGTCAGCTCACCAGGTATAAATCATTGACAGTGTCGCATCAGTTCAGGATATCTCCACACAGAAAATCAGTTGGAGTTTCCAAGAGAGTACTCGATGACGGCTCACCAAGCGATGAGGCTCCAGTGAAGGGCCCTTTTTACTGTGTTGGCACCATCGGGTGGTTTACCAGTAGGACCACCACCTGATGGGCAGCATATGCCACCAGCCACACTAGTGAACTGTGCACGCTGGCAGAGTGCGATGCATGAGTTCTTGTAGTAGTGGCCTCCGAGGTTATGAGGTGAGGCATATTCCCAGATAGCAGAGCACTGGCTGGAGGTGATTTCTAGAGTTTTCCGCCTAGCTGAGGCACCAGTGGAGTGGATGGTAGACTTGGCTACTAGTTTTTTTCAATGAGTGACCATGAGGATGGTCTGTGTAGTGATGAGGCTTTAGTACATAGACCGATGCCTAAGATAGCGCCTTCGGGAAATGTGTCAGATATAAATCACTACATGTTGGTCAGCAATTACAACCAGTGGTACCGTTAGGTGAAACAAGTAGGCTTAATGCCTAACACGTGTTCCAACATCAGATACCCTCAAGTTCCGAGGTGATCTCGACTCACAGGCGGTAGTGGAATGTCTTGAGGAAGTGGCTTAATGTTTTCTAGAGCTTATACAGCTTCGGCAGGATGACAAGTCAGTAGCTGAGTATTCATCAAGGCATACCAAACATTCTGGGTACTCGATGAATACGATTCAGTCAGTTCTATATAGCTCGGACCTCTGAACATGGTGTGTTTAAGGATATCCGAGCCATCACTTTTTCCTCTATGTATTCCTACTCACGTTAGGGTTCTAGAGAGAACTATGTGGTTGAATGTTCTTTGGCTGAACGAATACAACTAGAGAATTTTAGCAGTGGGAAGATGAGAACTGTTGTCAATCTCAGACACTTGGCCATGAAAATGTTTCAAAAAGTTGAAATGTTAAGGACAGATAAATCTACAGAGTAGCAGACGTGGAGACAGAGCTAGGAGAGCATCATGAGGTGGTGTACATATCAACATGTCACAACCACCTGCCTTTGTTGTTCCCTACAGGCCCAGGGAGCTTAACGGCAGGGGAAGAGAGAAGCTGCATGCTGTCAAATATTGTGTGCCAATGTCTCTAAGAATGATTTTTGGGACAGTCTGTGTCCATTACTAGCTGCCATAGTAATAAAAGTTAATACGAATTAATCCTTCCTTCCACAAATCTTGTCCCAGAACTAGAGTTTCTAGTTAAGCCGTTTACTTGATCCTCATGTCTGGATATACCTTGGGAGGAGACTTGATAATCACACTTACACCGAAAGTGAGGTATGACCCACAAGGTGATGGTTTCGGTTGGAATCTCTTGGTGGCAGCGTCTAGTCCTTACGACGTTGGTCTCGGTATGGATTGGATTCACAGTTCATGCTCTGGTTGACTGTATTAAGCAAAGAGGTTGTGGTTTACATACAATGTTGGGACGAGTTTTCCTTTGTCGGCGAAAAGGAAACCCCAGGCAGCACAAGATAAACTCATGTATAGGAGGGTACGACCGATCAATCTTGAGTCGGTCAACCTTACCCTCGTGGCAGCAGGAGTTTTGAGTTTCAGTTCTAATCAGGAAAGGGAGACCTCTAGAGTTCAATGATGATGATCACGACCTTATATGTGTCTCACCTAGATGAGGATTACAAAGATGAGGGCAAGGCGACAAGTAATCTTCGAGTTTCAGCGGACCTTTTTTTCAGGTCCTCAGCAGGGTAGGTGGGGTGGTTTACCGCTTGACCTTTCCACCTCAGTTGCACCAAGTGCATGAAATCATCCAAGTACCTTGGTTGAGGAGATACATGCATGATCCTTCACACATCATTGCCCTCACGGAGTTGGATGTCGATGACAGAGCGACATGCACGAAGGTTCCAGTGGAAATAGAGGATCGAAAAGAGTGGGTCCTACGTGAACGGTCGATTCCACAGGTGTGCTTTCATTGGTAGTACGAGAACCTCCAAGAGAGTACATGGGAGAGGAAGGCTCAGATGTGTGTTCAGTACATTTTGTTTACCTAGTTTGTGTTATAGCTTCACATGGACGTAATTCCCTGAGGTGGGCTTAATGTAAAGATCCAGAAATTTCAAGAATTTTTTTTTTAATTTCATTGAAATTTTTCGAGTCTGTGGTTTCTGAAGGCACTTGATTCCGTGTCTCGGTGTGCCTGAAATCAATTTCCGAAGTTTAGCTCTCATACGTTCAGTGAACGGACGAGCGTGTTTTTCCTAACTTTTGAACTGATGCTTCGAATCAGAATCTGAGGGCACCATTGAAACTGCAACGCCGGTTTTTTCTTAAGAAGACCTTTTCCAGAGTTTCATTTGCACGAGAGCAGTTGTTTATTTTTTAGGTTTAAGACTACACAGAAATAAAAATTGTGATTCTAATTTTTCATTCTTTTAGGTGGTTATGTCCTGTGGATGGAGGTTGGGTGGAACTAACAACCCATGTGGGGTTAATAGTTAGGTGGGGCCCACACAAGCCCCATCCTTTCAACATCCTAAACCCCCTCCTTTGATAAGGTAATGCACCCGAACCCCCCCTTAAAATGAGGTCAACCCTTTCTTTAATCAGTTATGAAATGTCTATTTAATTGGGCGGTTTAGACGATTCAATTAATTCAAATAATTGATTGATTCAATTTTGAATTTTAAAACGTTTGGCATAAGTAATAAAATAAGGAAACCCTTATTTTATTGTTGTTCCTTCGGTTGTGCGGGAGGATTTTGGAGAGAACGGCTCAAAGTCATGAAGTTCTTCCTCAATGAAGAATGCGAAGAACGCCGACCTTCGACGACGGACGACTGTGAGAGACTCATTCCTCGGAGATCGACGACCCGACGTGCATCTCCTCGTTCCATCAGTCCATGTCAAAGGAAGGGAGACACTGTTCCTCCCCGATGCGGTGATCCGCCTTCTTCCACGACATTCAATTCCGCGATGAGCCTTCTTTCAGCAACGCTCAAGGTAGGGGATTATATTCTTTTTGTTCGTGATTACATTCATCATTGATTTATCATCTTTTTGGACCACCTGTTATCACAATAACGGAAGGAGGTCGGACCACACGAACACGGCTGACCCTCCTCCCCCTTTTATGTGTGTTCGTTGCGACTCGAACAAAGTCAGTGCAGTGCAATGACACCGCATGGAAACAAGAAGGAATATGACGAAGGAGCGCGACGCCGTTGAGGCCGAACCAAACTGCGGCCGGAGTCGAGTTTGCAGAGGCGAATCGAAGAGTCCGCAGTTTTTTATTTGACGTGCGGATCGACGGGCATTGATGATGAGAGTCACAAAGCCGATTGGGACCCTTCGCAGTAACCTACGGGTCCCGTGAGGGCCTTAGGCGTAAACGGTAGGCGAATCAGACCACCAGAGCGCGTCCGGTGGTCCGTAGAAGGCGGCGCCGGCACGGCGGCCAGCACCAGCGGGCAGCCCGGAGGTGGAGGCGCCTCGGCATGCCATCGGCAAGAGACGCCATGACTGAAGCCACGAAGGAGGAGGAATCCCACGGCCGTGTAGGATCCAGTGGGGAAGATGCGGTGACCCGTCACACCGCTGGCAGAGGAGCGACCCCCACGTGGTTGCCGCGGTTTCCAAACAGGGGGGGCAGCGCGCCCCCGACCGTTTCATATGCTTGGCCGTTTCGGCCAAGCCGTGCCAGCGCCATGCCAGTCCAAGCCTCGCCTAGGTCGGGCCGCGCTGCGCCCTAATGTGCCAGACCCGGAACCGATTCGGGTCGACACGGTTCGGGCCAACCCCGGGGGGGGGGGGGGGGGGGGTATCGGGCCGGGTCGGACCGGGCCCAAACACCATATTTGCGGACAGTTTCGTTCAAACACCCATATCATGGGCTAAGGACCTCTGATCGACACACTTTCGGTTGCATATCCATCATTCAATTGAGATGGTCGTTTCGGTATATTACACTCAAGGTTTTGGAGAACATTGGGTACAACCGGGTTGGTTTGAACACGAAATTAACCGGGCCCTCGGAGCGGAAACGCTTATAACTTGTGCTCCGGACGTCCGATTGACGTTTCATCAACTTTTTTGGATTCCTCATGATGAGAAGGAACGTTTGGAACAAATATCCTGAGTTTTGGATGCAGTTGGATAGTTTCCAGGTTGGATTGCACCCCGAATCCAATAGGGCCCCTGGAACGGAAAAGCTGATAACTTTCAGACTAGATGTCCGTTTGACGAACCGTCAGCAGTGTTGGTGATCTTGTTGGGAAATGGTTCCTATGAGTATACCCTATGAGATTTCAGGGTATATTTGAGATATGGCCGGGTTGGTTCGTACACGAAACCAACAGGGCCCCTGGGAAGAAAAGGCTAATAACTCACTGACCGGGCGTCCGATTGACGCGATGTCTGTTGCATTGAGACCCATATGACGAGGTGGATCTTTGAGATACATATTCATGGGATTATGAGATACTTAGAGTATCGACCAGTAGCTTGTGGAGTGGGCCCTCTCGGTGACGAACTAGCAGAGTGCATAGACCCAGTAGCTGGCTGAGACTTGACAACTACTGATTGATTGACTCGGTGTGTTTCTGATAGCCTAGTGGGGAGATCTTGGTTGTAGTGGAATACCCACGACGGAGGAGCGTTTGGTTGTAGTGGCAGACCCGTGGTACTCAATAGAAGGAGTACCTCTGTAGGCTATGAGGGGGAGAGCTTGGTTGTAGTGGCAGACCCGTGTTGGGATTCGCTTGGTTGTAGTAGGAGTCCCACAGTACTTGAAGGGGGAGAACTTGGTTGAAGTAGAAGACCCATGGTGGGAAGTGCTTGGTTGTAGAAGCAGGCCCACAGTACTCGATAGGTGGAGTACTTTAGCAGTCCAAGGATAGTGGGGCACACTTGGTTGTAGCAGCATGCCCACTATTCTCGATAGAGGAGGAGTTCACCAGCAGTTGTGGTTTCGACTTCATGATTAAATCCTGGGTTGAGTTGAGTCTATGACCTATGTGTTTACCTCATGATTGAGATGGGTCACTTTACAACATAGGTATATGTATGGGAAAATACTTGGGTAGTGGTTATCCATTGAATTCATAATCATTGTGTTTCCTCATTATTGAGATGGGTTATTTGATAACATAGGTATATGAATGGTGATATACCTAAGTAGAGGTTATCCGTTGAGATCTTCTTTGTGGTTATACTTATTGGATTTAGAGAGACCATGAGGGTATCAGGGGTCCCTATTGAGTATCATTATACTCAACCCTATATGGGCAATTCCCACACCTCGTTGTGTTGGTTGCAGACGACGGGCAGTGTTGACGGAGGCCTAGTGTTTGAAGACTAGACGATACCCGGAGGTGGACCTCACGATGAGTCAGTATCAGGAGGTGGAATTCACAGAGAGACGTTACTCGGAGGAGGTGTACGGGCAAGAGCGTTGTGGGGATATCTGTACCTACCCTTCAGGTAGGATCCATGGTGAACGATCTAGGAGTTACGCTATCTGTACCTACACTTCAGGTAGGATCTGTGGTGGACGATCAAGGAGTTGTGCTATCTGTACCTACCCTTTAGTTAGGATATGTGGTGGATGATCTAGGAGCTGCGCTATCTGTACCTACCCTTCATGTAGGATCCGAGGATGACGATCCAAGAGCTGCTTCCATTCTTCCAGCTACTATCTTTTTCTTTTGGACTTTTGTTCTGTTGTAGCTGTACTTTCGATTAGGTTTGTATTCTGGCCCATTTAATATTCATCACTTTCTTTTGTACTTAGTGTATTACTTCCACTTGTACTATGTGGTTTTTTTTACTTTATAAAGGCAATGTGTTCCCAGTTATCGGGATTTATGCCTTTGGTTCTAGTGTCCAGCCCCTGGCCTATGGAAGGCGGGCTGGGGGTAGTCACGGCATGGGCCCTGAGGACGGGTCGTGACATATCAGACATCTGTATATTTATATAGGTGAATAGAAATTTGGGAAAATCATCTTTTTAGATTTTTTTCTTGATTATTAACAACTTTATGATCGCATTCATCATTTTTCCCTGTTAGTCGATAGCGAAAATCCTTATTCATAATCATTCTACATTTTATTCATTGTGTTTATCAACAATAATCTATTTAATTTGAGTTTGTAATCATATTTATAAATTTATTGTAATAAATTTCTTTGTAACTCAATATATTAAATTTTTTATGTCTAGACGAATAGAAAGGAAAAAAAAACAAATTTCATATATGAAAATGTATTTTTTTTCATACATTGTATTTGGTATTTCATATTTTATTTGTATAAAAATTAATATCTCTGATGCTCCTTGAGTAGATATTATCTATTCAAAAAAATTTATAAAATTTATAAATATTATATTCTTATATTATTTTTTCAATAATATATATAAATATATAAATATGGCATCACTATATTATTAATTTTTCCACTATATATATATATATGTTTGAGAGGCTATTGAGGAAGTCTGGAAGGTCTACACACATCCTTTGTTTTCCATTTCTATTTCTTGTTTTTCTTGGTAAAAATAATTTATCTTCATCATCAAAGAAAAATTTATGGGAAGATTCCATCATAATTGGAATCATAATTTTTTAGGAATTATTTTATAAAATATTATTTATATTGTAGTTCATATATTGTAATGGGAAAGATTAGTTTTTAAAATCCAAATATTATTTCTAGAAATACATTATTATTTCAGTGGAATAAATATTTTTTAATTTTTTATATTATCATATTTATATTTTGAGAACTAGAATATATAATAAAATTAACTTTTTTGTAGATTTCTGTTTTCACAACCCATATGAAGGAATATTTTATGTAAGAAGATAATTTATCTCTTTAAAAAAAGACATGATGTAAATTTATTTTAGACAGAAAAGGATTTAAATTTATGTGTAAAAATGTTTTTTTGTATCCATTAATGACATGTTAGATAGTATACATGACCATAATTTATAATTTTACATGACATTTCATATATTCTAATACAATCCTTTCATTAAATTTCAAATACATATTGATATCGTCTTTGAATTTAGGTATTCATATGGAAGTTTATATTTATCCTAATAGTTTTGGATTCATATGGAAATTGATTTTGACAAATATTAGAAGGTATGAAACAATTGTATTCATTGAAAATAATGTAGTTCCTTTCAAGAGTCGTTAATGGGTGATGGATGAAAATGAAAATCCTAAAAAAACACATTTTCATAAAAATATTCAGCCCTTCGGTATCGAATTAAATGATTAGGAGTGGGTAGTGATTCCATTAACTTAATGTGGTGTTTTATTAAAGGTGAATCTTCTACAGGACACCTGACTTTCATATGGATTATTATATATCATTGTAATCACAAAACACTATTATTAGAAAAATTAATGGAAAAAATCAACGTTTCGTTTCGAATGGATATTTATTCATAAAAAATAAGTGGGATTCATATATGATTTATTTTCATAAGGGATTTTTTAAGTATTATTTTGTTTATTTTTCATATAAAATATCAATATATATTTATAAATGAATTTAATTAGGAAATATATTATTTTATAAGAAAAAATCAACTGAGTTTTATATTTTTTAAAATAAATATTTTTTCACTAGATTTGAATCCCATTATTATGTTGTTTTTTATGATCATCTCAATTTTTAATTGAATTTTGGTATGTACCGTAGTTGAATATTTTTTGAATGGATTTAATTAATGAATTTCCAAGGGTAAATACAATTTCTGATTTTATATATATTTTTTAAAAATCTTAGTTTATATAAGGTATTTTCTTAATCACCCAAAACCTATTCTAGAAAATTTAATTGGTTATTTAACAAGCTACATATTTTTCAGTATTTTTAATTTATAATAAAAAAATGAATATTAAGGTTAATTATAGTAAATATATATTTGATAGTTTTTCATATGATAGTGGATTCAGATGCACGGTCAAGAAAATAGTATAGAATACCCATTTTCATTTGAGGAAAAGACTAAGTGATAGACTTTTTTCGAACATAAAGAAAAATTAAGAATCCATAAGAATATAGAAGGTCCACAAATCTATATTTTTGTAATGTTTCATATCAAAATTCCGAACATCCATAATAATGATGAGAAAATTGTGCGAGTTAAATTTTATTAAGTGGGGTGATTGTGTAAATCCTAATAGTTATAGATTTTATAAAAATAAATAAATTTTAATAAAGTGAATGGTATTTTAAATATTTCATTATATTTTTTGAAAAATAATAATAAATATATATATAAATAATGAAAACTTTTTTAAACTTAATTTTTTTCATTAATCATTGTAAGTTTCAATTATACGTCAGTATAAAAGTTTATAAAAAATTATTTAATTATTAATCATGAATTAATATTTTTATTGAAAAATATATGTTTTTTAAAGAAAATAAATTACTTATTGTAATAATATTTTATCCCATTTAAAATTGATTATTAACTATAATTTTTAAAATTATATTTAATTTTTAATTGTAATTTGTAGAAACTTTGTCGATAAAATATATATTCAGTTGTTTAACCAATTATTTTAATTTAAAATAATAATTAATATATTTTATAAATTATTTTAATATATATGTATATAATATTACTATAGTGTTAATTATATCAATATTAAATTTTTATTTCGAAATTAAGGGTAATATTAAAAAAACTATTAAAGATGATCCATATTATAATTGAATAGAAAAAATTATATATATATATAATATGTTTAAAATATAATGTCAGTATATTTAGGGTTAAATATTTTATTTTCTAATATATATGATTTATTATAATTAAGAATATATGAGTTTGATTAAATTATTTTTAATGAAAAATCATAATAATGAATGTTATTAAACGTTTGACATCGTAAGGGGAAAAAATAAACCATAAGGTTCAACATTGGGTCTTCAACCACAAATGTGTGATCAAGATCAAACTATATTAGAGAATGAACCCGAATGGGAACAATTGAATAAATGGTGGATTTATTATGGTAATAGAATGCTAGAGAGGGACTCAAACACTAAAAATTATATAGAACATGTTTGGTTAAAAATAAATTGTTTTTTTATATTGGAGATCGCATTTTCTTTCTCCTATTGAAATTCAATAATAAAAATATCAAATGTATTTTTTCCCAATATTTCTATAACCTCTATAAAATTAGCATTTAAGGATAATTTTATTCATTTTAATTACATAATCATCATTTAAAATTTTTTCTCACTTTAAGACATATTTATCCCCTTCCCGTAGTCATTCTATATTTTCTTTATCTAGAATTGATAAAAATACTCTATATCCAAATAGTTCAGTATAACAAATATATTTAATGCATTAAATTTTCATCACAATAAATGTATATAATATATGTAATTTGAATGAAAAGCAGTTCTTGAACCAAATAAAAAAGTGAACATTGGAATTTTTTCTTTAGTATAGACTATATTTGGTCTAAAATATTAAATATGTATCAATGAAAAGATTCATATTGGTTATTGAAAATATTTCAGAAAAAACACCACATTTATACATTTTATATTCATTTATGAATTCTTCATATATATATATATATTTTCCATAATATATATATATATATTTAATTTATATATATTTTATGAGGCGAGGCAAGTGAGGCAGTCTATGAACCAGTCTTCCAAGAGATGTTTTTAGCATTTTTTCTTTTCCATTTTCAATGTAATGTCTGTAAGAATTAATTATCTTTATTATCAATGAAAAAATATAAATTAAGTGTCTTTAAAGATATTAATCATAATGTAATGTGGATTATTTTAAAATATTATTTTTGAGAGTTACATTATTTTTGATAGGTAAAATTTTAGTTATCAAAAGATAGTATTATTATTATTAAATCATATTATATGTTAGGAAAGATTTTTTTTTAATTTTTATATATTTTGAATTATATTTTAAAAACTAAAGTAAATATATTTTGGATTATATTTTTGGGTTATTTTTTCAAAATTACCTAATAAAATAGATTTTATTACAAGAAAAAAATTTATTGTATTCAAATTAAGATATTATTAATGATTTCATAAATGATAAAAATTATAATTTTATGGGTAAAAATGATATATATATATATTTCATACATGATAGATTATATATAATTATTAAATATTTTTAATGCAATTTCATTCATTTGAACATAAGGAATTATTTTAATTTCATGTGTTTATGTATATTGTCATTGAATTAATTTATTGTTATATAATAACAAAATTTCCAATAGACATATATATATATTTTCTAAAATTTTATTTTAACAAATAATATATGATATTATAATTTTTTTTTTAATTTTTTAAATAAATTATTTTCTTGATCTTATTAGCTGTTAATGAACGATTTATGAAGGCCTGAAAAAAAAATTAATGAAATTTTGTCACCTTTGTATAGAATTACATCACATGTATTAGGGAGTTATATAAATAACTCAATGGGTATTTAACACAAAAGTGATACAATTTGTGGCCCATATTGTTTGATTTTATGGTTTTCCAAGAATAATTTTAATACATAAATCATATTATTTTTATAATTATTTTAAATGTTAAAGAAATGTATTGTTTTTAAAGGATACTATTTAAGAAAAATTCAAGGTGGTTCCAATGGTATTGATTTTATAATGGTTCTTGAGAAATATTTTCCTATTGATTTATTTGAAATCCCTATAACTATATTTTGGATAGTATTTACTTATCATATAAATTCTATAGTAACATTTTTTCAATGAAGATTCATATTATTTCAATTAAATAATTTATTATTGGTATTAAAAAATATTACTAGGGATTTTTTTCTCATCTCACGTGCTTAATATTTTTTCATAGGGTCCATAGAAGAACTATTAGTTAAAGGATTCCAATATAGAATAGAATCATGTGATGAAAATTTGTAATTTTTTAATTTTTGTATACACCAATTGTTTTTAAGGTATTTTTAAAATCCTCTAAACACTATAGTAAAGAATATATTTTGATGTGAAATCTATTGGTTATTTTTTAGAAACCATATAATAATAACTGTCCTTTTAGTAGTAACATGTCTAGATGTTTAGGATTGGGATATTATAATTAATATCTTATATTATGGTTATAATTTTATAAAATATTTATAGAGTCACAATGTACCTTTTGATTTTATAATGATGTGATTAATAGTATTCATTTTTTGAAAAAATAATGAAATACTTAATTGTGTTGTCTGATGTTTTTGAATTTTTTTTTGATATGTTTATAATGTTTTTGAGAATGGTTTATTATTTTTTGATGATGTTATTATTCTATTAAAAAAATATTAATCCTCCATTAAATGAATGAAATTTTCAATTGTATCGAGTTTGTGTCTTTGGGAATGTGGGTATTGATTAAAGAGAATTAGCATAATAGTTTTTAACTAATTTTATGGCCTCATATTTGAATTTAAGTCATTTATCATTATCATAAGACTTCAATACAAGAAATAATGTTCTAGTGTATGTATTTGAGTTCTAAATATAATATATTTCAATGAATGAAGGTCCTCTTTGATTTAACATATGAATTTTTAGAGTTTATGAATTTGATCTACCCAGTTAAATAATTTTACACTAAGTGAGACCATAATATCATAATGTGTCAAAATTTGAGTCTCTGGAATGGAAAAATTATGATGTTTAAAAAAGGGATAATACCTGAAATAATATTAAATCTGAAAACATCGTATATACAATGTTATTCAAGATGGTTCATGTCATATTTTGAAATTGATAAAAAATATTGATATCAACATAAAATCATAGTTGTAATAACTAAAAATATAGTGTTTAACTTATAATACAGGTTTCCAATTAATGTGCTTGAGATTTTATATATAGGATGTTCTTTGTGATAATGTTGTGATGTTTTTAAAATTCTAAATCTTCTATTTCTTAAGAAATTAATAAAAATAATTTTTTGGGTTTAATTTTTCTTTATGTTATATTCTATTAATTTTTTATTGATTCATTATTTGTATATATAAGTATTTAATAGCCGAAAATATCTAATTGTATCAATAAAATTTCAAAAACGATGATGTGTATCTCATTATATGTTATTCCCTCATGAGTAGGATGACTAACATGGTAAATTATAATCTACATAGAAGGGTGTTTTTTTATCTCATTTAATGATGAAAGAAAATATAATTTACATTAGTTAAATTAATTCATATAATAAATAATGTATTTGGGAAAAAATGAGAATTCTGTAATGATTTGTTTTTTGATATATTATAATTTTTCATGTTTTTATTTTATGGCTAATATGTTTTATAAGGTCAATTTAATCAATTAAATGAAATTTTTTTTGAATATATTTATGTAGGGAATATTGAAATTAATTATAGCATTCAAATAGTTTTATTGAATAATATTAATTTGTGAACTATGTATGAGATATTATTTTAGTAGAAAAAATATGTGTACACTGAAATGTGGAAACATTATCTTGATGATATTTTTTTGATGTTTATATTTTCACTAATTCATGATATTAATAATAAGAAGTAGATTCATACAATATATTAATGATGAGAGAATATATTATTAAATATCATCAAGGGATTATTGATGGATATATAAATCTTCTATTGCTAGAGAAACTGATATTTCAAGAAGACCTATTTCATCATATTCACAAATAATTTTTAATGGAATTATATAATTTGGGTGTCTCAAGTGACCCTAGATAAGAAAAATAGTTCTCTATGAATATAGTATATGATAGAAATTTTTTCTTCTTATAGTGAATAATCCTTGGTTGGGGAGATTGACCAACCGTGACAATTATTTATTTATGATGTTTGGGTACAAACCTTGTCAAAAAAATTATAATGCTGACTATGTCTTTATCTTCTGTATAGATGAGTAGGTACAAGGCTCTTTAAATGAGGGAATCAATACATAACATCTTTCATGGGATAATTTGAAAATTAATTATTTATAAAAATCAGACATTGTTAATTATTTCCAACATATTAGTTGTTATATTATTTTATAAGAACATAAAAAATATTTCATACGGAACTTTGTTTATGTAATCAAGTATATAAAATAGATAATATCAATTCTATGTACAATATATTATTTCTTATGTTTTATGCAAAACATTATCATTGATGGAATGGTAAAATGTTTTCATATAATCAATATGTTTTCTTATTTGTAAGAGAAACCATTATCATTTATATTACATTAATTTTAGAAAAATATTGAAGGAAAATGAAAACAAAAAGAAATACAGAAAATGGTGAAAATAACATAATGATATTATTAGTATCATTTGAAATAATTCCTATAAAAAATATCAATTTTCGAGTAGTGATAAAAATCTAGAAATGTATGAAGGATGTCACAATGGAAATGTGAAATAGAATGATTTTAAATTATAAATATAGAGAAGAATTTATGATGAATAAATATGGAAATAGAATAATTCATTGAAAAATTTTAAACATAGAAAAATAATATTTTTGGTAATAAAAAAATGATTTTGGAAGAAAACATAATAATCTAGAATTGATAATAAACAAATGTAGAATTTTTATAACATGTTAGATCGTATGAAATTTTCTACAGATGATAGAGATGATCCTTAATTTTTATAAATAAATAATATTATAATTACTTCTGAAATGATAAAAATTAATCCTTTCAAGAAAAAGGTAAAAGGCAAAATGGAATTTTAGGCCATGAGAATCTAGAAAACTCAAGAAAATTTTGACACTATGGATTAATTTGACTCAAAATAATATAAGGATGGATGATAATCTCAAATATTCATACATTTATCTAAAATAGATTAAATATTGTAAATACGAAAGGTAAAATAATGTATCATCTTAGGAAATACAAATTAAATGAGAAATTGAATTTTTATATTAATATCCCTATGAATAATGAACCACATAGTAAAAATGATAAAGTTGAGAAAACACAAAAAAATTTGAAATAATATTTTAACGGTATGATCCATAGTAAGATAAATATAAAAGGCTTTTTCAAAAAAATAATTATAGAAACCCAATGATAAAATAATAATTAGTTCTCCAATCATCTGTCTATGAATGTAAGAGTGATTTTAGTGAGAAAATAATTTATTTCATGGATGATGTTAAGAAATGGTTGGAAAAATCAGGTAGTAATGGAGATGGTTTAGCAAAAAATTAGTTTGGACACATGTTGATAAATGAGACTGAATCATTTCTTGTAAACGGAAACAATGAATAATAATGAAAGAGAAATTCATGTAATAATAAATAAATGTCGACTATATAAAATAATGAGTCTAAAACAAAAAATGAAACTCACGTTTATTAGGTCATAATAATATGATAGAAATTAGAAGTACATGATATGATGATAAAATACCTTGATGAATATTTTTCCTTGAATGAATAAAAACTATAGAAGATATAGGTATAATTTCATAATTTTATGAAACAAATCATTAAAATGGATGAGGATTTCCAAAATTCTATTTATCTCATATCTAAATTAGATAAATCATATTATAGGATATGAAAATATACTTTGGTATAAATTTTACTTGGAAATTATGTGTGTAATTATATACAAACTTGTAATTATGGATATAATATTATAATATTGTAATTTTAAGGTAATGAATATACTGAATAATGTACCTTATTTTTTTAATAATTTATGGCATATATATGGTTTTCAATAATAAAAAAATAGAATTTGTTTTCTAATTATGTAATATAATGATGAATTTTAAGATAGTTGTAAAATTTAGAATTTAATAAACTAATAATATCATGTATTCAGAGGGACTATTATTGATTTATAGTGTTTGGTAACAATATCTACACATGAAGGTACATCAAGTCATTTTATGGGGTGGTACATGATGTTTTGAGAACACATCAAGAGTAGATAACAAAAAATACTATATGAAGATATGCTAGAAAGGTAAATTTTTCTAACATGTAGACTAAGAACTTATTTGAATGTCTAGAGGATGTATTTTTTATCTGTGGAAAATTCATACATTATCTAGAAAATTTTATGAAAATATTACATGGATAGATATATTATACTGATAATTGAATTAGAATTCACTAATCCAATGAAGAGAGGGTATAACTTGATACAGTTATAGTAAATCATTTTAACAAAAACCTTGAATATTGAGTGTGGGTGTTCCTCCCACATTTCTAATTTTATAAGAATATTAAATAACATTGAAAAATACCTTGTTAGAGAATATACTTTTCTAAATTATTTATCATTAAATAAAATTTCTTTTTTGTTTTTGTGACAATAAACCTCAAAATAATAGAATCAATATATATTTTTTATTCAAAAGTGTTGAAGAATATTATCTCATGTGTTAGTGAGATTTCTGATGATTGAACTAGGGTTGTTTTTAGGGAGGATAATTCTATCTAAAAGATTATAATGGTTGGAAAGATAAATTTCAATAGAATAAAAACAAATATAAATATGTTTTTGATATGCAATCATGCGAATCCTGATTAAATTAGTATGAGTTATGATAGAATATTATTCTATAAAAGGATTAACCATTTTGGCCAATGGATTTTGAGTTTAATTTTGATTCATAATATTGTGATCAATGTTGTTAAACTAAATAGAGGACATAATTATTTCTATAAAATAATACAACAAGAAAAAATTACTCAAAATACTCGTAAAAAGTAGATATTCCCTCTACCATATATCTTTAGAATTTTTATTTTTATTTCCTCATACCATAACATAGGAAAAATGGTTATTTATATTTTATCTATTTTTTATTGATTTTAGTCGAATAACTTATGTGATGGTACTCAACGCCAAATCAGATAATTTATATATTCAAATATTTTTAATATAAAATGGATAACTAATTTAGGATTCACATTATTAAATAATAATATGAAATTTAATATAATTTCACATCTAAATTTATCTTTCTAATAATTAATTTATGAATAAATTTTATTCACCAAATACACAACTTTATAATAGGATGTAAATAGATAGAATAATAAGATTGATATAACGGGAACTAAAATTATATCTCTAAATAAAATATGACAATATTTTTTATAGATAATTTATGTACTGTAATACACAAATATATAATATTTATATTGAGTCCCATTAATTGTTTTACTACATATGAAATATAGTTCCAAATGAAAAAAAATCATTATACCTTAACTAATTTTGTAGTCAACAATTTATAATAATCCGTGGTTGAAAGTAAGGAAATGTGGAATATTCAGTATACAAAGATATATTTATGGGTTGCATATAAAATATTAGTGACCTTAAATACATGAAATAATCATTTATTTGTCTTTTGTATTTTTTTATATGTACGGATTTTTGAATCCTGTCATATTTATATCATACTATTAATGAATTATTTGACATATCAAATGAAAAACATAGATTTTTAAAATCATAAGAATGAAAAGGTAGATTTGGTTAAAAAACTCATTGATGATATAGATTTTAACCATAAAAATAATAGAGAAGTGGAACATACATTTTTAATTAGTATTTTTATGGAAAATGAATATTGATACAAATATTATTATTAGAGAACAAATATCTCCTATGAAGACATTAAGAATAGTGATTATGGGGAATCTAAAATATCTCATATAACATATTTCAGCATGTATGGTTGTTGAATATACCAATAATTTTTATTTGTTAAATGATTTAAACTCTGAATATGAGTAGACTGAGAGAAAGTCGATTTGGGATATTTTCCTAACTATATAGGATAATAATTCCTTTAGAACTAAATTTTTGTCTAGAAAAAATATCATTGATAAAGGGGAACAATAATGAATAAGTATTATATTATATTCAAATTATATTATCATATGGAATTCATTGACATTGAATAAACCTTTTCAATTATATCACGGACTGGAAAAATTAGAATGTTTTTAGTTTTTGATACACGAAGGTCTTATAATGTGTATCAAATGGATGTAATATCATACTTCTTAATTGGTTATAATAAGGAATATTTTTTTTGAAAATCCAAATGGTATTATTCTATATATTTTTGGGTTTATTTTATGAAAACCATAAAAGGAATTTTTTTAGAAATAATGTCATGTATTCTGTAAGTAAAATATTTATAGATTCTTTAGAGAAATTGAATTCATGAAGGGAATATTGGTAGAAGTTTTATGACAATGATCAAACCATCAATTAATTAATTTCCATTATATATGATGATGATATAATATTATATATTCATAAAGTTACACATTGTAAATACTTACATTTTAAAACTAATGAATATTATGATATACATTTACATAGAGAACTATGAAATATTTTGAGGAATATGTTTCGGGATAACTTATATTCTATTTTTTCCAATGAAAAGTATAGTAATGATATGTAATGGAAGTTTCATACGGACGATTCCAAAGAGGATTAAATAAAAATTTGGGTTATAACCAAACTGTGTGAATGGCATAATATTGAAAATTATTAAAAATATGAATTTATAATTCTAATTTGAATCCTATTGTATTTGATATCCTCATGACTGAACATAGAAATTAATGAGATACATTGTATTATGGTTCGTTGTAAACCTTTGGAATCAAACATGCAAATGGAAAAGTGGATACTAAGATATGTGATGGGAATAATAAATTATTTTCTACATTACAAATACAAGGTAATTTATTGGTATATGTAAGAAAATTCATAGAATGGGATGTTGATTATAAAAATAGAAAAAACACATTCGATTAAACATTATTCTTTAAAGGAGTTATATAAGATACTATAGAAATATGTTAAAAATTGTGACACTTATCATAGTAGAGGAATGATATTTGGAATCCAATCATTCTTGTACACATATATTATGGTTATTGTGATGTTATTAGACAATATCATTTCAAATGAGAATCAATTGAGGAGTTTTTTTATAATAAAGGTCCAACAAATATTTCAAATAACCATATTCAAAATTTCATATCCTTTTATATTGAAATAACGTATCATTTTATTAGATAACGATTGATATTTGGATATATCAAGAATTATTACAATATTACATACAATCAATATACATATATAATTAAAAAAATAAATTCTAAGAGATATTTTATCTATGTTAAAGTATCAACCTCATGTTCAGCCTTACCCTAGCACATTATTAATTTTAGATCATTCCCCACATTAGATTTAAATTATGTTGAAATATGGACAAAATAGTTTCTCAATTCAATGTCATAGGGGTATTGGTCACCGTTGTTTCATCCAATGGTTTTGTTAATGATTAATGGGGAAGTATTTTCAAAATGAGAGTCAACGAATGATTTAGGGGATTCATTTCCAAATGGGAATTACATCTATGAAAAAATGGATAAAATTTGAATAAAATGTCGGGAAAATATCTCTAAAAAAATTTCTCTTCTATGAATATATGGTTCATGAAACATATCATATCAGATTGCCTATGATATTAAGATTAAAATGATAGAATTTGATAAGAAACTAACATATATGTCATTATTTGTATTTATTGGTGATATTTCCAAAAAAATACAAAAGGGTTAAAATGATATAATGTTGGATTTGTTGATTATATGATTAATGGTGTTAATTTTTTATAAACACACATAAAAAAATTACTGAGGAGTTTGAGGATATTAAGTTAATTTATAGATTCTTGGATTTTTTTTGAAAATTTATGGGGAATTTTTTATCTTTATTTGATGATATATTATAATTAAGATGATTTTTTCCAACATGAGAAATTTAAAAAGTATACAATGAAATAAAATATGAACCTATAATAAGATTAACATAATGATACTATTTATATTTCAATTAATGTATGACATAATCACTAAATATATTTCAATGTGAATGAATGTAAACCTTAAACAAAACAATTAATATTCGATAATATTACATAAATCACTGAATGTAAGCCTTTTATATATGTTTATATCCTATTATATTGAATCTAATAATTATTTATCATATTATTATTATCTCACTAGATTAATTATTCCATATTCTGTGAAGTTATACCACTCATTTTAATAAAAAAAATTAGATTCCAATATTTGAATATTCTATAGAATAAAACTTCAATTATTCCATAACAAATATTAAATTTTGAAAAATTATTACATCTATAAATGATACACGTGAAGATTATTGTTGGATTTTAATAAATTATGATTATTATGGATATATATATCTTGATCTGAAATATAATATCTAAAAATATTAAATGTTTCATTGTATAAACACTAGAATTAAGAAATATCAATATATTATATGTGGAATGAATATTATGATGATGATGCATTAATCTAACAATTCAAAATCATCTACATCTAAAGAAGTGATTGTAGAAGAGATGATGAATTATATTTTTAATTAAAATTATTTTTGAAAAATCTCATATGAGTCAAGATTTGTTTAAATCAATATTTATTTATGATATTGATCCGGTTGAATCGTGGAATTTAAAATATTCATGATTAAGTTATTATAATAAATTGTTTTATCTCAAGTAAAAAAGTATAATATTATCCATAATTAATCTTCTTCCAAGGAAATTTTATTCAACAAATCTCAAATAATATATGAAAGAGACAAAATGTGATTTTAGTGATTTTGAATAGGAAGTAAATCAGTGATGAAAAATTTGAATTATAATGATACATTTTTTTGTAACACAAAATGACTTCATGGTTTTTCATTTATGACTATTGATTTTGATAAATGAATTTTAGTAATCATGAAATGAATTCAGAATGAGAATATAAATGTAGACTGGATTTAATTAGTGGTATGTATAAAAAATTATGTATTAAGACATAGTTACATGTAAACATTGTATGATAATTGAATTAAGTGGTTGAAAAAATGTGATTATTTGAAATCTTGTAAAATTCCCTCAATGTCTCTTTATTTGGGTTCATTTAACATTTGTTTATTTTTTTGGAATAAGAAGAAATATATTATGTAAATTCTATATAAAGTGAGTAGTTGTTCTAGAATACCTCTTAAGGTTCATTGAGTGAGATCTAATTTTAATATTTCTAAGGAAATCATTCATTCAATCAGATATATCCCATTATGCTAACATATTTTGAATAAATGTAATGTTAAACTATAGTATCTATAGTGAATCAGAATATTTCGAGAGTGCCTCTTTCCTAGCAATGTAAAAATGTGATTTTCTATTCTATTATTGAATAATATAGAGTTAAATAGACTAAAAGACAATGAAAAGTATTAGTTTTTATAAGAAGGGGACAATCCATGTATGAGATTCATCATATCCCTTATCTGTATATTTTATTAACATTTGAAAATAGTTAGGACTATATATTTTTGTTACTTCAAATTCAATAGTTTCAAATTTAAAATTTTTCAAAAAAGAAATTTTTAAAAAATTATAAATTGATTCATCAGATCCTTTGGAGTAGAATGATTAAAACCTATGAATGTAAAATAAAAAGATAAACTAAAAATTTCACATGAACTTGAAATAAAATAAAATTTTATTCATTCCTACTATATTACACTAAATCACATGATGAATACAAGTGAGAGTGTGAAAAAATATTAGTTTAATTTCATGTTATGAAAATATTAGCAACCAACTTTTCATATTCATATTTAGAGCATTAATATGATCTTTAATGATCACTCGATGTATCCAAAACATTTTATTTTCATTATCATTTAATTTTATTTTTTAAAAATATTGATCAATTTGGTTGGGTGTATGAATTACACTTCTACAAACAAAATTCTTTATTTTATATTTTCAAATTTTTCAATTACAATAATTTTTATACTATTTAACTCACTTCAGGATTTATTCATCTTGATATTCTAATGAACACCATTGAAACTATCTTTATCACCTTTTCCCATCATATATTGAACCATAATAATTATAATTACTATACGAGATAATGACATATCTACAACATTTCCATTTTTCAACTCATCATCTACATTCTCATTATTTTTCATCTAATTATCACAATAAAGAAGAACCCAATGATCATATAAAATTTGTATTCATTAAAATTATGTCGTTCATCAATTGAAACATTCTATATATGAAATTTTCCCCAAATAAATCAATGAACTCTTTAAAAAATTTAACCACTTTCCTAGGGTAATAAAATAAAACTCAAATAATACATAATTTTGTTGAACCTAGGAAACATATGGTTTGTGGTTTAATTTTATCCCATAATAAAGTCATTGTATTAATCATTCAATATTAAATTCATTATAATTATTATTTTTTCTAAACAATTTATCATAATAGGAAAATTTATTTAAAAAACACAAGGATATTTACAAGTGGAAACACTAAAGAATTTTGTTTTTTAATAAAACATAATAATACATTTGGGATTTTTTAATTAACAAAAAACAATGAGTTTTTTCAAAATATTATGATTTATGGGTATATTAATATAATGTATAATTTTTTGATATTAGGGGCTAGTGATTAATTTTATAATTCAAGAGTAAATATCATATTCTTGTTATCAATTCCCATAATGATTCTCAATAAAATATGATTGTTTTGTGGCAATCCAAAATTTGGTTGAACATTTTAATTCCATTAAAAAATTTATTACAAATAATTATTTAAGGGAAAGAAAAAATGTAATCTCAAAATAGATGTGAGGCTAAATAATCATTTTTAAATACATTAATACAGGATACTTCTTTGTTACCATTTTTTTGTAGTGATATAATATAAAGGACTATAGGGCTATTGAATTTAAATGTTTTTAAAATTTTAAACTACTACTATATTTCATTAAATATTATCGCATCAGAAACTATGATGTTGAAAATTATAATTTTTAATATTCATACATTAATTTGACCTTATTACCAATTTTCACATCTCTATATAATTGAGATTAATTTAAAACTAAAAAAGACTAAAATTTCAATCAGAGTCACTAACCTTCAAAACATTATTTTTTATCTCTTGGAAAACCGTTAAAATTATACCATTAATTTTTATCACCTAAAATAAAAACCCAGAACCCTATTTATGATGTGTTTGAAAAATAAAACAATCCTTTTTCTGAACACCAACAATAAAAAACTACCTTAACTTTACGTGAGGAAGGCCCAACTAGGGAATTTATTTTTTATATAGAAAGAATAAGTGAAATATAATTTTATATTTCTAGTATAACATGGTGTATAATGAAAATATTATGCATTACATTGAATATATCTACAATACTAAATAATTAATACAAGAAAACCATTCAAATATTTTTATCGAGTATACCCTATTTTTATTGGTGGATAATCAAGCCTTCATGGTATAGATGAAATTGATTGGGTAAAACCAACAGTTTTTCTGAAATGAGGTATCAAATGTGAATCATTTGTATATAGAACTATGTTAAAATAAAATAGTTCCATTTCATCTGATAATTGTTGATTTCTTCGACCATTATTGATAATAATAACAGTTCTTATATCCTCATTAAATTCCAGTATCTTAAAACACATTGTACATTTATCTTCATAATAGATTTATAATTAAAAATTTATATTTAAATTACCTTGATGCATATATGAAATATAAATATTATTTTATAACAGAACTCATATGAATAAAAAACATATAAATAATAAATATAATAATTAGTACTAAGAAGAATCATCATTTATTCATACAGGTAGCTCATGTATTCCATTAATAATTTATCTCATTAAAAATCAATCCAAACTTTATTTTGAAATATGAATCCCATACTAATAGAGTAAATTGATAAATAGTTAAAATAATAATATTTAATCAAAAATATAATAATTCTAAAATTAAATTTAGAAAAATAATACTTATAAAACATAAGGTTCATTTTCATATAAATATAATTTTGTCATAATTTCTAAAATTTATAAACATTAATGTATAATTATTATTAGATTTGGTAGACAAGAATTTTATGTATGAATGATTTTTGTGTAACAATGAATTTTTCATATTTATATAATTTATTTAAAATTTTATTTTAATGATAATTTTTTGTATAATCATTAATTTTTCATTATTCTCATCAAGCGTTGTTTTATTACATAATAAGGGTACATTACTTAAAAAACAAGGAGAAATTATTGAATATTTTTGTATAAGAATGATTTAAAATAATCTTATTTGGGATATCACTTTTAAAACAAGAACGTCATGCAGATTAAATTAGAAATGTGTAATGGTGTTTTTAAATCATATAGTAATCAGTTATTTTATAAAATAATTTACCTCATATGGAAAAAAATAAATGATTGAAATGGTTGATTTGAAAATTATTTTCAATCAATTATAAAAAATTTGAAAATTTGTTTTCAATAGAATAATATATTAAATAAATAAATGATAACAAGTATGAAAAAAATAAGAAAACAATTAAATAAAGATTAAATCAAAATTTAACATGTTTTATTTTGTTTTGTAAAAAATAAATGAATTAAAAATTATATTCATTTATTGTAACTCATGTTGGGTGGACTTAATAAACTATAAGTTGTAGAATAATAATATGTGAATTTGGAGAAACGATATTGTCTGATAGCTCAAAAAAAACCACACATTTTTGGTAATTTATATCACTAAACATAAAAATAAATAAATTTCCCATCATTTTTTAATAAATGAAAATTATTAATTAATATGTTAACTACTTATCACTTTTAATTAAAAATTAATGAACATTCTCTATTTTATATAATTAAATTTTTTTAAAATATTATCCACTTTTAAAAAATTAATTAAAAAAGAGTTTAAAATTATATTTTTTAATCATAAACTTACTTACTATGTGAAAAAAAATATAAAGATATAAAAGATATTTATAAAAATAATAATAATGGTCTATGTTGAATATCTCCACTAAAAATAAATATTCCAAACCAGAGAGTAAAATTAGCATGAATTAAGGTTAATGATAATTCTGAAATTTTGTTGGTTTGCTCCATAATATTTATAATTTAAAGCATATTTGAACATGATTGAGATCGTTTTAAAAATAAATTTAATGAAAATAGACCCCTTAAGTTTATGGATTATAAATAATTTTAATTTCAACTATATTTAGTTACAAAAAGTAATAATATCTCCTAATGTTTTCATCTTAATCATGTATAAAAAATTATTTAATGAAAATTCTAAAATTACATCATGTAAAAATTATTTTGGAATCATCATAAATAAAATCATTAAAGGAAATTATAATTCAAAAATAATGTTATAAAATTCAATGAATTATATAATGATATTCAATAAATTAGATTAAATAAGATTATTCCAAATATAAACATTTTCAAAATATTAAAATACATCACTAATACAAATAATAAAATAATATATAAATTAAATTTAGATTTATATCTTATTTGATCTATTCTTGTTATAATTTGATCCTTTAAGAACCAAATATAATTATGGTATATATTTTTTAGTTATAAAAGTTTATTTATATAAAAAATTTCATTACCCCAATGATTTTGATCAAATTTCAATGAATAATCATTTTGAATGATAAAAATCAACACATTTAAAATAAGTAACAAATAAAATACAAGATTGTTAATATTCTAAATATATTTTATTGAATAACCTTTGTAAATATTCATTATAATATTTTCTATTTTCCAGTATATTTCATAAAATACCTCATAATGTCATACATTTACATCTCTATACAAAAGTATAATGATTTTTCCTATGTTTTAAAATAATATATTACAAAAATTAATTTTTATTTTGAACAACCTTTTAATATTGAAAATAATAATTTATAACTATAATAATATTTTACAACATTTTCCTTTTTCTTTTTATGATTTATATATTCTTTATTTGTTCAAGAAATATAGTCACTCTTTGATATTGAAATTTATTTATTTCTCTTAATTATTCATCCAAATAAAATTTATTAATATTCATTATTCACAATACATTAAACCTTAAGAATCAATAATTTCATTCTATTTGATTAGAAAAATTTATTTTTTTTGTTAATTTAAAATGAACATCACATATAGTAACAATATTATATTATAATTATTTGAATTTATTTTAAAACACTTTCACACTATGCATATTATTTTTAAAGAAAAGGATAAAATTTGAATCAAAGTAATTATTTTACTTTATTTATCCCATTAATAAAATCATACCTTATTTTCTATAATATTATCAAAAATATTATTAGTAATGTCAATGAGAATATGAATAAAAAAGAATAAATGATTTTTTATTAAGAAATATATTCCCAATTTCATTTTCATATTAACATTTGGTGAAAAATTTGAACATTCAAAATCACTAAATATATAAAAAGTATTCTTTACTTATTCATTAGTTTTTTATTCATTACTATCACAAAATAAGTACTATTTTTTAAATTATCCTTTTACTCAAATCAATTAAGAATTATTTATATTAAAAAACCAACTATTATTATATATTTTAATTTATATTATTTATTAATTCCTTCTGAAATTTATGTAAAAACCTTTCCCAACATTTGTTATACAATTATTTCAATCATTTAGTAGACCTAAAACATTTTTAAAAATAGATTATCTAATAGTAGATTCAAAATAAATACATTTTTAATTTGTACTTATTTATATTCACAATTATTATCAACTTTTTCTCAAATAGAATAAGTGAATGAAATAGTTCATTCAAATTTTATTCATTAATATCAGTATTATCAAAAATTTAATCTTTCATGTAGTTCCACATCTTTGATAAACATGTAAAAAAATATCAACTTCACTTATGTTCTGTAGTTATTCTCAAAAAGAACACATTCCATTAAAAATCATTTTAAACATATGAGGCATATTATTGAATGTTTCATTTTTTCCTTTCTTTAAATCACTATATTCAAACAATAGTTTTCCAAGCATTTATTTTTTAATGCTTTATTATCCATAATGATTACCATTAATATTTAACCACAGTTCTTAATCAGTTATTGATGTGAAAACATGGATATAAAAATTTATATTAATTTTATAATAATGGATATTCATGATTCTATAATGAATCACATAGTTAAATACATCATTAATAGATAATATTTTTGGTTTATATTCGAGTAATTATAATGTTTCTCCCATTTTGATTCAATCATCAATTCAATTCTCCATGAGATAAGCCTTAATTTGATATTTATAATAGATATAATCCCCTTTATTAAAATATGTTTCTTTATTGTAAATATATCCATCATTTGATCATGGATATTATCTATAAAATTATATTTCCCTTATTCATGTTATACAGTAAAATAATGGTTTGATCAAGGAAGAAATACTGAAAAATAAATAATAAAAAATTCATGAATATAATAGTATGATCTAATACAAATTATTTTCCTACATCATGAAAATCCCCTGGGGTGAATATGAATGTCATTTTTTATTTTATTTATTTTTAATATTATATTTATTTTATAGTTGAAATATAATTATAGTGAAAAATAGGAGCATAAAAAACATTTATAATAGTTTGGACTATAGTTATTATACTTATACTTTTCACATCATTAAATCCAAAATATATAAAAAAACCATAAAAAGAATAACATTTCAAGGGGGTTTATATCACTTTACAAATTTAATTTTTCAACAAGGAGAAACAAACCAAAACCTCCACAATAACTATTTATGAAAATGGATCTTATCATGGAACCATTATATTATTTTTGGGCAACAACCAACCCTTCCATAATTGGTATATAAGATCTTGTTGAATATCCCCCATATTACCATTAAAAAGAACTACTAGCGACAAAATTTTTGATCATGTAATTCTTAAACATTCCACCATTTTTTGTTGTAGAATAACAATAGATAAATATTCAAATAGTGATATTATGTAATTATGGTTAAAAAAATTATTTTTAAAATAAAAATAAAGAATGATTGATAGTAAGGTTGGAATTATTTTTAATATGTATAAAAATATCCCTTCATGATATAGATTGATAAATCAATAGAATAACCACCATAATCATAACACAATTGTGTAAAAATAGGATAATTTCTGTAAAAAATAACTTTATAATTATATAATGGTAATGTGTATAGCATCAATATTGATTCATAATTAAATTACAAAAAATTATTATTAATCAATCTTCATTTTCTTCCAATGTATGTAAATATTTGTACTAAATTCCAATCTTAAATAAATCATGATGAATTCATCATTAAATAACCATTATACATCATAAAAATATAAATATTCTAATATATACAAATTCAATAGGGAAATGAATAAATAAATACTAAAAAATTAATTAATGTTTCAAATAATTCACATTAACTCAATTGAATAGTTTCAATAAAACTAGCTTAATTAATATCATTAAATAATTAATATATATTTAATTAATGTGAAAGAATTATTTCTTTTTTAGTATTATTTCTCATAAAGATCATTTTTCATAAACATGATTTTCTCAGAAAAATAATTTTTCAATCAAAATTAATTTTTTCATAAAGAATTTAGTCTATGTATGATTTTAACAAAATGATGTCTCCATTATAATTTGGTGTGTTTTAGTTAAATTCATTTCAAAAAAATTAATTTATTTTTGATCAAACAGTTTTTGTATTAATATCTCTATATGAGAATGATTTTGTAACCTTTATTGGATGAATTCATTTAATACATAGAGATATTTTGAGGAAAAAATTTATATATGGATGAAATTAAAACATAATGAGGAAAGTCATTTAAAAAAACACATAATAGGAAACTTATTTCAGTTTAGGAATCGTCATTTGAAAAATCATATGTATTATTTTATTTTTATGAAAGTCACTTCATTTTTATAAAATTGTAGGAACATAAGGATACATTAAAAAAAAGTTTTCTAATTTTACAAAAAACATTAAAAATTCAGTTTTAAATAATAAAAAATATATAAAAGGATATTATGAATAATTATTTATGAAATAAATAAATAATTAATAAGATGTAAATTAAACATCTTGTTTTTCAATTATAATTAGTTAAATATTCAAATAACAAAATAATCAATTCCAATAAAAGTTAAAGGAGATAAATAAATTTATGATCTTATTATTATTTAAATGAAATGATTGTGGAGTATGAAGTCTCACTAATATATGTAACTATGTTATTAATCTTATAAAAAACACCATGGTAATCCTAAACATATATAAACATATAAAATACATATATTGTAAATTAGGATGATGTCTATTAGAATATATAACATATAATGTAAAATATCATTAATTCCATTATCCTTTACAAATAAATATATATTCTGAAATTGAAAATATTCAATGGTGTGACAAATCATTATATTCTATATAAAATCCAACAACTAAGAATTATCCCTTATAATAATGTAAATAAAAATGATAGAATGTAAGAATTTATTTCGAATGGAATAATAAAATTTTTAAATTTGTAAAATAAAAAATAATTATTTTTATATAAGAAATACATATAATTTTTTCTTTACATAAAATATTATCTTTTCATAAAATGTATTACTATATAGAAATTTTTTATTTATAATTTGGTGATTTATTTAATTGGATTTATTTTCACTGTTATTAAAATTGATAACCATCATCTATATCATTTAAAAAATTATTTAATGTAATTTATTTTCGAGAATTCTCACTATCATATAGATTACTTATTATTTTTAATTAAAAGTTTGTTTTAAATTTATTTTATGTAAAAAGTTTAATAATTTGATTTTAAAATATATTTTATTACAAAACATACAATATTTAATATTATGGAATATTGTTAAAAAAATAATTGTTATATTTTGTTTTTCTATTGTTTTTTATTTCTTTTATTTGTTATCGGTAATTTATTTTTATGTGTTTTTAAATTTTTTATATAATTTTATTATTATAATGATAAATTTTGAATGCTAAAGAAATGTTTTCTACTCATTTAATGAATATAAATAGAAATGAAAAATATATATATTTAAATTTATAAAATTACATTTACTAATGATTAATATTAATCCAATAAGGTCAAATAGTGTAGAATATTTCCTAAAATGGAATAATATATCTCAAAAAGAATAAGGGAAATACAAATAGATTTAATATTTATATTGGTTGTATAGATTGATAAAATTGATTACTAAATGTAGAATTTATAATGAGATGATGAATAAAAAATGTATTATATTTTTTGGTTCATTGATAATTTTAAATTGTTCAATAAAATTATTTATCATTTTTAAAAATTAAAATTGACATGATTATATATTTTTCATTCTTTATTTTATGATGACACAAGTCAAAATTGGTATATAATCCAGGTTATTGGGTTGTCATTTGGTTATATAATGTATTTTATGGTAATAAAACATATATATTTATTGGAAAATATAATAAGTTTTGTTTTCCATAATTAAATTCATTTTAATATTATAAAACTAGTGGGAATTATTTAATTTTATAGTCTATGATGTATTATTTTAAGAAAAATTTATCCATATTTGAAAATTAATCAATAAAATATTTAATTATATAAATGTATTGATCTTAATTATTTTTAGTAGATATAAAATATATTAAACAAATGATTTATTATAGTGAAATATATTACCAGAAAAAATATCAAATTACGATATTTTAATGACAAGTGATATTTGATATTTTAAAACATAAATTATAATTCATTACCATAATAATTGAATATTAAAAATATACTAAAATTAAACAATTATATAAAATATTTAATGTATTACATTGAGTGGGATATAATGATTGGTTGTATTGTGTCACACTAAATACTCTTCATATTGAATTTCTCAAATGCATCTGATAAAATTATCAATGATCATTTTCATAAGATCACATAACATTTTATGACTTAAGTGTGATTATTATTTTTTCATTCAACATTTTTAATTTCATTATATTCAATTAATTTTATGAATTACTCATTCATATTTTTTTATAACAGTAAATATAAAATGAAATATTAAAAAGAAATATTTAAGATGATGAACGTTACACGAGATAATTATTTGGAAATTTGTATCATTCTGATTTTGTTATGAGCATCATAAGTAGTGGTATAACAAATATTATGAAGAAAAATATTGTGCAGATTTAAATGCACTAAGAAATAAAAGTGAAATGGATAAGGGATATATTGATCTACATATATAAAATAGGGAAATGATTATTGTTGAAATATGATAAAAATCCTCCAGTGGGATTATTTTTATAATAATAAATTATTATTATGTACACAATATAATTATAAATTAGAAATCCATTTCTTATATGAATAAAAAATTATTTCTATTATGAATAATAAAATTCATATACATATATCAAATATACTATTTTAACTGAAATATGATTAATGGAATTTAAATGGTAGATATTTAGTCCATATCTCATAAAATCCAAAAATAATATGTTTAATGTTTATTGATTTAATACCATTAAATTTTTTCATTATGTTTTAGGTCACATAATTTTTAAATACATTAAAAAACATTTTAAATATAGATTATTAGAATCATTTTATTAGGAAGTATTTTTTTATGTGAATGTTTAAAATTAGTAAATGTTCAATTTCACAATAATGTAGAAATGTATTAATATATATAAACAAATGTATGTGATGAACTAATCATTCAATATTGTTAAGGTTTTAATACCTAATATCTTTTCAATATTAGTCAATTTAGAAGGTTTATGATTTTTGATGAAAACAGTTAAAAATTTCCATAATGACCACGATATTGGAAAATATATTAAAATAGTATTCATAATATTACTATGATACATTAATTAAACCATGGTTTGTAATGTGTAATGTAATAGTTATTTGAGTATATGATATAATACGTAATTATATCACAACAAACTCATCTAGTTATTATTTATTATTATAGAGTACATAATGTGAGGAATTATAAAATAATTTATATGGTTTAGTTGTTATTGGAAAAAAATTTCCTTTTTTAAATTTTTTTGTTTTATTAATAAATAATATTTATCATACATAACCACATTCTATCTATGGAAATTTTAATTACATCATTAGTGATATAAACTAATAAATTTACAATTTTTTACTTAATATTAATGTAGTGTTGTGATGGAATTTTTTATAATACTGTTACTAAAATTCATATTTATTTAGATATTAAATAAAGGGTAAATAATTTTTCATACAATATAAAATAACTTTATTTAGTTACAAGTTATATAAATTTTAAAAAGAATTTTTATCTGATATTTAGTTTGAGAAAAATATAATTCAAATCTGTTTAATACATCAAATAAATTATTTGTTAATAATATATTTATGGATTTGTATATGGTACAAATATAATGGTTTCAGGATTTTAATGAGACTAGTAATGTATTATAATATAAATAATGGATTAATTAATTGAAATAATCTTCTCAGTGATACAACATCCATTTATAATTATTATATAAAAGTGTTTTATTCTTTTTAGAAAAAATTGGTATGTTTCCATTAAAAGTGGTCTAGTGGGAACTTTTTAATATTTGGGGTATTATATGTAGGTGAAATTATACTTAATTTAAATGAGATAAAACAGTATTTTATTGTTTATAAAATCCATATCATGTAAATATATGTGGGATGAAACATACATATTATGTATGAGGACTTTAATAGATAAATTATATATATATATATATGGTAAAATTTCATTTATTTTTAACAAACTAAAATGACTTAATATTTAGTACTCCATCAAGTGATTTACTAGTATTACTTGGTGAGAATATAAAAATCACTCAGTATTATTTTAATAGTATATAAATGTGATACATTAATGAAATTCCTAATGATTTAATATTAATATTAATCATGTACTCCATTCTTTGTAGATGATTTAATGTATCTTGTTATTTGAGTATAGGTGTTCATTATTAAGGATTTTATGGTGAAAATCCATGTATATGTTTTAGGAATATCCCAATATATATAAGAAGTGTTAATGTTATATATATATATATAATTTGAGGAGTGGAATATATTTTTGTAATGAGATAGAATGATAGTACATTCTAATAAACATACGATAAATTTAAAAAAATTCAATGTGTTTTACTATAAATTTATATGTTATAGCTAAAATAGTTTGAAATATGATACGATGAATTATTCTATTACAAGTGATGGGATAATAGTTTATATATTATGATGTAAAATGTGTTGATGATGAATTTTTTAACCTAAATAGGTCTAATTACTCTTGATTAAAACATTATAGATCTCTATTATGACTATAATAAATGTAATGAACATGCTATGGAACCAATGGCTCCCTAAAGGAAATCACATAATATTTTAATGTTTAATTTCATTAGAGTAATAATTTAGAGGGTACCTATATTGATATTTTTATTGTGTATTGATAATAATGTGCTAAATTATTTTTTATATTTCCATGAATTCAAATAAAAAAGTCCACTTTTTATAGGATTTTGAGTAAACCGTTACATGAACCCAAGTAATATAGGAACAACTTATTGAGTTATATGCCTTAAATTCACAATAAATCAATAACATTTACCGATTACCTAACCTAAATATAAAATTAATAACCAATCCCCAACATCATCATCAATATGACATCACTTAACACCTCAAGGTATTGGTGGCTTGTAGTTTCCTTATATTGTTTCATGGTATGATGTACTTAATTCCATATATATACTTAAATTATAGTTTTTTAAATCAACATGGAGGATTTTACTAATTATAACATTCATCTTAAGGTGGATTCAATATATTATAACTTGTCAGATCCATTGTATAGATCCCATATCATCCAAATTCCTTTAGGAACTATTATCCATTAGCCCAAATTATTGATCGAAAATATAAATATGGGCAATAGTTCCACTAAAATATTACATTTATATTACATTATTCAATGTAATTAAAAAATCTACAATCATGGATTTCAATCTAAGCCTCATATATGCATACATCATGACCTCAACCCTCATGTGAAGCCCTAAATGTAGATAAATTCATTGAAAATAACATTATTATTAGAGAAAAAATTAAGGAATTTATATTCCCTATATATTTTATATATCAGGTATTAGAACTATTGAATTGTGTTTTAAAAAAATTCTAAAATTATTTTATGTGAATTAACTGTTGTGATTCAAAAAATTAATGGGTAATGTCATCCAACAAACTAATTAATCTTGAAAAAAACATGTTAATGTTGAAAAAAACAAAAGGTAACAAAATGGAATTTAATTTATTGTTAATATAATAACTATGTGTATATGTTGAAAATTCAAATATTTATATGTCTCAACAAGTAATGGTAGAATCAATATTTTTTAGTGCATGTTTTTAATATTGAACATTGATTTAATTACATTTAATGTTGTTTTTGTGATCCTCTAAAATTAAATGAGTAGAATATCAATATAAAATTTATATGTGATTTTTTACTGAAAATTAGTTTACATAATATGTTTCTTGGAAATAAAAATTTATATATCTTTATTTTTAATCCATCAATGAGTCCTTCTAATAATTATCGTGAGAAAAATATTTATAAATAAAATAAATAAAATAATAAACATTAATTTACATGGTTCATTAAAATTTATACATCCTTGGTGAGGTAGAAATATTTATACTATTTTTTTGAAAATAAAAATGAATGGTAATAAAACCCAATTTCAACACCAATATTATATTTCAACTCATTAAACAATAGTGTATTTAACTAAATTTGTCCATAATTATCTAGAAAATTCATTAATGTTCTAATTCTACGTGTAGTAAAAGAATATATTTCCTAAAATAATTTTATAAAAAACATTTTCAATAGTAAGAATACATGTAATAAATTGTTTTGGTCAAATAAACTAATGTATATAGGATTGTCATATTATTTTGTGTCATGGAAGGCTACCATAAAATTCTCCAAAAAATATGAACCTTAAAATGAATGACCTATGTGATTCATTCACAATATTATTTATATATTATATATTATTAAACATTACATAGAGGTAATGATAAATATATATCATTATAAATTTTATGAAATTTAGTTTTACTATTTCATCATAATATCATTATAAACAGTCAATGTTGGTCACTTAAAACCCTAATAGTGAATGAATTAGGATACTATACAAAGACACAGTTCGTAGGGAGGTAAATTTTTTTATTTTTAATTGTATATAAATAATAATTAATGATATAAAGTTTTTATGGATTTTTATAATTTATTATATTAAATTTTATTCATACTTAATAATTATATGGTGTTGTATCATATTTATATTAATCCAACCGTAAAATGTTTCATAAAATACCTCCTACGGTACACATGTAACATTAATTTTGTGATAATTTTTAGTTATAAAATATATTATAGTTATTTATATCCTGATAATTTATTCCTATCATTTTTTAAAGATATGATTTCATTAATCATAAATCAATAACAATTGTAGTTATGTGATATATATTTATGCATGTATGTGTGTATGTCTCAATAATATTATAGATTTCTGTACTATCAATCATCTTTTGACTGAATGATCGAGATTTCATGCCCTCATAGGGAGAGAAATATTTATTTCTTCATTCCCTATGTGTGGTGACCAATTTGAATATTCTTGTATCATACACCATCATGTTTGAGGATGTAGAGGTTATGGTTTATTTTTTAATCCCACAATACATATAATACTCATACACATAGAGATATAAATAAAATAATTAACATGTAAAAAATATATTCAACCCATCTAATATTATATTTGGAAATTGTTATAAATTATAGTATAACAAAATCTCATCATGTAATGAATTTACTATCCTTGAAATTGATTAATGTATTATATTTTTTTTACAATGATTTTGTAAATTATATACATTATAATGAATTATATAAAATATGAATGGTTAATTTTTCATAAAATCATAATATGTTTTAAATTTATTTATGTTTTGTGTTACATATTAAATTATTGTTTTTTATTTAAATTATTTTATGTTCACTTTTTTATATCTTATAATTTGTAGATAATATTATATATAAGTATTCAATTTCAAATATATGATAATTAATTCTATATAATTTTTTTATATTTTATATTTAAGGAAAAAAATTCTATCATTTATTTAAGCGGGTTTCATTTTTTAATTTTATTGTAATATCTTTTCACAAATATAATGAACACTAATTTCTTTAGATAATCATTATAATACGACATAAATTTTTCAACATAAATAAATAAATAAAAAGTTTTTATTGCATATTCATGTGGTTATTATTTTCCTATATGAGTTTATCTGGTTTCATATATTGAGGTAATTTAAAATATATATTTTTAGAAAACCAATATATAAATGTATTTTCAATTTATTAGTTCTAAAATATGATTTTTTTCTATTTATTTCAATTGTGTTACATATAATATTTTAGTGTTTTTTTACTTGGGTAATTTCTTGTTATTATTTTTCCGATACTTTTATACAAATGGATGTGTATATAGTTACTCTCATCATTATAAATTATTTTTTAAATAATTTTTATCGTAAAATACATATTAATAATTTACTTCAAAAAACTGATTTGTTTATTATGTTAGTAAAATTAGGTTAAAACAAAATTAGAACACATTAAACAATACTATTTATGTTAACCATTTCTCATATTCCTCCACGAATATTTCATAATATATTTAGTAAATATACATTCTTAACTATCATAATTGAAGAAAGAATGATCTATGTGAATACCAATGTTTTTTCATACCACTATCATGGAAATTGATTGTTTTTTGAGTGTGTTTTCTTTGGTGATATATAGGTTCTAGATAGTTTTTTATAAAATTTTTCTATAAAATTTATATTTTTAATAAATGTAATAGTAATATTTAACATTGTAAAAATTTTTATAAAAAAATTTAATTTTATATAATTTATTATGTTATAAGAGTACTGTTTTAATTAATTCTTAATTATAGAACTAATAAATTATTAATTATAATTTTTCAGATTATATTTTAAAAAATACATAGTTCAATTGTAATTTAGAAATTTTTTATTATGGTTATCCAAATGAAATTTACCATTAACAGAAATCAGGTATAAAAATATTAACTTAAATTCACATAAATACAAATTGGATTAATCTATGAAGTGTACAGCTACATGGCTCACATTTGGATGTCATCCTAGGATATGAAAATTTCATATAGTCTTTTTTTTCATAAATGTGATATATATCTCACATATGGGCTACGATCTAACTTAAATTTGAGTCTCTTCATAATTTTAATGTATTCTTTCGTATAAGGGAAATGTTAAATGATAGAAAGTCTATTGGAAACAGAATGGGATGTCTATAAACATAATGTTAGTGGACATTTCCATTACGGGGCACTGATATTTAAAATGTGTATGATGAAATAACTATAGTACAACCTAATGTACATGTTCATAGAGGGAATTGAGCTAATTGGGTGATATATCAAATTAAGAGAATGACAACACCACATCATATCTCATGCCATAGTGTTTTTCTAAGAAACCAATATAGTTTGTCTTATTTGCCTATATTTTTTGTTTCCCTTGGTGGAATCCAATAACATTTAAGTTGGAGAAGTAATCATTGATTGAGTAAGTGATGTTTCCATTTAAAATACTAGGATATCTGATATCCCTTTTATCATGACCAATACAACCATTATGAATTACCCTACACTGTAATAGTAATCATTTTTTACTTTTTTGAAAATAATTGTTGACCATTCATTTCAATTTCACGTTGTTTCATTTTTATGGATCGGTATATGAATATATGGTGAATTGTAATATATTTTAACAAAAATATAAGTACTAAAATTCTAAAATTCTTGTTCTTAATCCTTATGTGATATAATGATCTTTCTTAATTCTATTTCATTTTTAATCATTATCATTATATCCATATTGGTTACTAGAGCATGTGTGCTTTGATTTTATTTATCCTAATTAATTCATGAGGTTTAATGTGATGTTGACTATATGGTGGAAATCATTGTGGATTTACGGTCCCATAATTTATTATATTGGTGAGGAACTAGTCATCTTTGTTGAGATTGGTAATTTTCATGATTTTCATCATATTTTAAAAACCTTATAACAGATATGTCTCATATTCAACCATGATACCATGTGGGATATAAAATTCATCATTTTATAGATAATTATATTTATTTGTAGGCTATTATAATACCCTTTTAGCTTTTTAACTTCTAATTAATTCATTATTCATTAAATATTTTCTAGTTTGATACAAACACATTAGTCGTTTGATAAAATTCATTAAAGGATAAAAATTTATAGTAATACACACATAATTTATAATCCATCAGATATGGTACATATGACATATTGATTACGAATTTTTTTAGGATGTATTGGATAGGAGAAGAGTTACTCTCACATTTTACATTTCATTTATAAATCATTATAATGGATTTTTTTAGAGACATAGTCTAGGAGAGTTTTTTTTGTTCATCATTATATTATTTTCATTTTATAACTCTTCTCTCAAGCATGGTGTCAATTAATTTAACTCAAGGAATGGAGATATGGTATATATTCTCCTTGTATTAATTGGTTTATGTTTCTACCTTGACATCTATTAGTATCTACGATACATTGATTATATATACATTATTATTATTATATATATTATAATTTCTTTTTTTTATATAATGAAATCCCTCAATAATAAAGAAATGAATTATAATTTTCTTCCTATCACTCGGAGCCCTTGACCATCATGATTGGAATCAGTAGATTTATTTTACTTTTATGCTTTTGATATAAATATATATTGGAAATTTTGAGTAAATATAAAAAATAGATATAGGTAATTTATAATCCTCCACCAGCTTCCATATAATATAAACACACTAATGATTTAAACCATGTAAGTATTGATATTTTACATCAATGTAAGATTATGACAAATTTATTTTCAAATGAATTAGCTTTGAGCTCCATAAATGCACAAAAATTTATTGTCCCACCTCCATTGGTCATATTTATTTATTAATATGGTTTGTTTCGATGGAGTCATAAAAGATCCATCATGAAATCTTATTATGATTCATATGTTTACATTAAATGTAATTTTGATAACATATTTATAATACTGTAAAGGTATTTCATTTGGTATAAATGATATGGACCATAGGGTTATAAAATTTTCACTCTAATTGAATAAATTTTGTTAATTCCAACGAAAAAAAAAATTTCTAGTATGACAGAATAAAGAAAATTATTAATATTGAATAAACAAAGTTAAAATGATATAATAAACATAGTCACACTGATAGACTAAAATCAAGCGTAATGATTGTCTAAAATCAATTATAATGACATATTATACTCTATCCCACTGATATAATAATCAAAGCGACCCTGATGGACTATATTATTCATTCAAATGGAATATATTTTTTTATTCAGATGGATTGTAATTTTTAATTTAGATGGAAATTTATTATTAATATAAATGTACGAGAATTTTTTATTTTGATGGATCAGAATTTATTCAATATCAATGAATAAAAATTAATGTATAAGGTTGATATTCATCAATTTAGATATACTTATAAATCCTATTGAATAAAAAATTATCTTCAAGAACATTTTAAATTACATAAAAATTATATAGTATGAAATCTTAGTTTATAAGAGTTTATGTTTTCATTTTAATAAATAAGGATATAATATTTATAATGTATAATGTTTAAATCGTAAATCCCTGCTTCATTAAAATCAGAAAACACAACATTTGAACAAATAACCATATAAATTTAAAAAGTATACATTCCATTAATTGATTTAAGAACAACATTTTAACATTATACAATAAAAACATCTAACTATTTCCTTATCATCTCCCGCATCTTTGTAACAATATTTTTTTTCAATAAAAATTAATTAATTATTTTTAGTAATAAAATAATGTTTTTAATTTATTAATAGCATCCCCCAAATAATATCTCTTCTAATAAATTCCTTTAATTTGTTTTCCTCTAATATGTTCTCACCCATTGTGATTTTGAAAATGAATATGGTATTCCTACTGTACATGAAATGTTAGAGAAAAAATTCTATGAAATAATATTTCATAAATAAACATTCATCCAAGAATATAAAAACAACATATTACAAATATGATTGGAAAACATTCAGACATAAAATACATATAATTATTTATTCAAAAAATAATACATTAAAATGTTTTATTTTTTCATCATTAATAGTTAATTTAAAATAAATTATTATTTTTTCATTTTTATTGTAAAATAAAATCATCATCCATAATTCGACAAGATTCATCTTTTTCTTAGAAATCGTTGATTCATGTCTTGTATTTTTCTCTTCTTAGACATGAATCCTACAAAATTATTTCTTCAAACTAATTATTTATTCCATATGAATTTTCATTTTTTTCATTTTTTTATTTCAATTTTTAATCATCTTCTTCAATAATAAAAATAATTTTTTAGAAATAATATTTCTTGACATTGAGATTCTGAAAAAAAAAATCATTTGATAAAAATAATTTTAATTTATTAATACATAATATGTTGCTTTTATTGATGAATCCTAAATATCTGATGATGACTTCATAAATTCATAAATTTGATCATCACCAAAAAATAAGTCTTATTTTATATTATTTATCCTACGTAAAATAAACATTATTATTATTCTTTACTCATTAAGAATCAACTTCTATAGTATCATGTTCATATTCATTTTGGAAAATGACTTTATCTAACTAATTCAATGAAACTATATTTTAAAAAATAGTTATACATCATGGAATATTCATGGACCAATATTGAATAATTACCAAAAAATTAATTGAATAAAAACCTTCATTAAAGATTCATTAAAATATATAAATCATTATTCTATACAATGACTTGTTTAAAAGGCTAGAGAGTCATATAAGTCTAATATGTCTTCAGAAACTTAACATATTAGAGGACCATTAATTATTTTTCCTTTTATTTACCTCATTCATTTTCAGTATATAATGCTTTTATATCTTTATCATTCTTATTGTTTTTATACTAGTAATATTACTTCATATGTGATTTTTGTTCTCTAATTACTTTTAAGAACATTAATATTTCAAAAAACCAACTATTTCCAAATATTAGTTGGATTGAGTGGAAATAGGTGAGGACTCAAATTAATTGTGTTCATCATATTAATCTTCTTATTATTCACCTTCATATTTTTGTAGTGATTTAATCAGATCTTCATATAACTATTTGTGAATATATCTATCTAATTTCTCATCACTTATACAGACATTTTTTCTAGGTTTTATCACACTTTCATTGACATCCAAAATATAAATAATATATTTTTAAATACATAAAAGTCCTTTTAAAGATCCATAATATTCTGGTTTTAGTATATTAGACTGAGAAACATCAGTAAATGGATAAAACAATTGAATACTAGAAATGGAATAATTAAAAGTGTTTATTCCTCACTAGGAGTTTGAAAATATTCATGAGATAATCTTAACTCATTATTATTATATTCAAAATTTTATCATCCTCAAAAAAAATTTCTATATTATTTTCTTCTCATCTAAACCTCACAAGTTTTGACATTCATTTTTAAGCTCTAAGTTGTATCAATCACAAACACCATATCACCGTGTTACTTTAAAAATGTTATCATTATTAAATATGTATATTCCTCATTAGAAATTACCTACACTTTTTCCCTCAAATCGTAAGAAAATACCTTCAATTTATCTTTATTCATATAATTTAATTGATCGCCTTTAGAATTGAATGTAGCATTGTCCAATTTAATAACAATTATTTTCAAATTAGAAATAGGGAAATTTTCCATTATTTGAGATGTTTCTTCAATAATAAAGTATAAACTCCATGTTATTTTGAATAAATCATTGAAAATATTTTTAAAATCATGAAATTGACTAACATATTATTGATAAATAATGAAAACAATAAAAAATCTCAATTTCATTGATTTCTCATAATATTTCAATTAATAGAAAAACAAATTTCTGATGATCTAAATTACTAGTATTCAATATGAAGTCCAAAAAAATGATATAGATATCATTCAATGTTTCTATAACACCTTATCTCATGACATTTTAACCTTTATTCTATGTATTTACCACTATTATATCAAATTTTATATGAAAACATTGATAATTTTCTCAAAACTAGTAGATAAAGAAGTCTAATCCTATACAATCTCAATAAATTTATGGTTTTCCAAAAGATTGGGTGTACTAGAAAAGATTATCTTCCCATGGACCATATACCAATTCTACTCCATATTGAATTTTATTCTTTTAATAGTCATCAAAATTATGAAATTTTTCACCTCCATGTCAACTGAATACTAGAAACATATTAGGAAGATAAATCCATCACCATTATAGAACAATAATGATCAATATGATCATTCTCTAAACATTATTTTTCCATTCCTTGAAACACGATAATTGTTTTTATAAAATAATCAATCATATTAACCCAATACATTTCATTGAATCTTTCCTTAAAGGATTCCTTATATTCATTTTACTTAGCATATGTCCACTTAAATGAAAATAAAAGAGATTATTGATTGAATGTGGATGAATATGATAGGTAGTTGCCAAACAATCAAAATCCAAAAGTATTTAAGAGCAAAGGGTTGAGATCAATCTGAGTGTTTTTATGTTCGACTTTTCAACCATTACTTTTCATCTTATTCTTTTAGGAAACGCCTATATAATAGAAATATAATGGAACAAAATAAATCTCATATATGATCTGATTTTAAATATCAATCCACAAAATATTTAAATAATAATTAAAAAATTCTTATTGTGTTTTCATGATAAAACATTTTTTCAAGGAAATTATTTTTTGGAAATGTTTCTCAAAAAACATAAACAATATATATAGTTGTAAATGATAAAAAAAATAATTGAAATAGATTATTTTAAAGATGAATCATTACAAATTACATTGTGAAGTAAAAAATTTGTATTTAATTCAGAATGTATGTTCAGTAATTACTCATCAATAACATTACAAATGTTATATTTTTTAAATATTTTTCATTGTATAAAAATAGAATTTTTTTAGAAAATTAATAAATATATAAATGAAAAGATTGAAAACCAATTATTTTAGAAAAAAAATTTTATTTTAAAAAACCATTATAATAAAAATAAATATATTTAAAGGAAAGAACTATTATATAAAAAAATTGAATTTATAAAACAAATTACAGTATAATTAATGTTTATAATAAAATGAATGATTTTATAAAACTAGTGGTTTTTAAAAAAACATGACATATATACTTCCCATTGTAAATAAGTTCATTATAGTATAAATATTGGTAAAAAGTAAGTTTATATAAATGAGCACTTATTATTGATCATTCCTATATTACGGTTAATATATTATAATCTATCATAATTAAGTTCATTAGTAAATATATCACCTAATTTACCTTGTGTTTCGATGAATTTCAAAATAATATCTCATTTTCACTATATTCTTGGATGTTGGATTTTTTATATCTATGTTCATAGGTTAGGACTGATTAGTTAGGTTTTTACATAATGACATGAATGTTTACATAAACCACAATTTTTGTTTTACTACTATGGTGCTCAAACTCAATGATGATGTGTTACAACAAGAATACTTAAGAAAAACAACATTGTACTGCAATTTTTTTAGATTTAGAGAGAATGGTGCTACAGAATAATATTCCATATAACAAAATGTTAATAAACCCCATCCTAATAATTTAATATTTCAATATAATACCTTTACTATAAAATTTAAATCAATAATGTTATCATCTATAAAAGGTCTAAATCACTTATAGAAGTCTAAAATTACATAATATTTATAGTTCCCATATCAATAAAAATTCATTTTACAACCTTAATATGTGACTATATGTTGATTTTCTTGTTCTAATACACAAAATAATATATAAAATATTAAATTTAGATTAAAATATTTTATGTATATTAAACTACCAATCCATTATCAAAATATCATTTGATCAATTTTTTCACAATTTATTCATAACTATAATATTTCAGTATTGAATTAGAGTATATTTTTTTAGTATTTTCAAATCTGAATGTCATAATATGATATTTTAAATATGAATATTTAGATGTTAAAATTTATTTTTCTTTTTTGAAAAATGAACACCAAAAAAATATACCAAAAAAATAATTATGTTCAATCATGATGATAACTTCAAAAATATATTTCAAAATACATATGAAGTAACGTAGATGTGATTTTTTAGTGGAACAAAATATATTGTATTTAACATATTGATTATCAATTATTGGGTTCTTATAAACCTTTTCAATAAAATATATTTTATCTGCGGCTCCCTTAATACATTTTTTGTAAAAAAAATCAATTTGGCCATCTTATATGGATCTAAGGGCATGTTTCATACCACAATGTACATTGTTATGTTTTAATACATTTTTGTGAAATATTTTTTTTAAATAAATAGGGGTAATTATACATATATTTATTATTGTACATAAAAATAAAAAATATCACACTTAATGTACATTTTAAAAAGTTTGAGTTTATATATTTTACAAATTTTAAAAGAATATGGATATATTCATGTATAAAAAATAGATAATATTTTTTTTAATCCTCAATTAATTTGAATTTATTATAACTTATTACAAAATTTATATATTTATCTCTTTATTTAATTCAATTTTTATTAGGATTATTTTGAAAACAACATCCTACACCAATTATAAAAGTATATTTAGTTTATTTAACCATATTCAAAAATAGATTCCTTTAAAATTATATGAGTTCATATTACATTTAATTGAATAAATATTTTCCACATAAATCCACATCATGAATCTTATGTGGAAATTTTTATAATAATGAATATTGTTAAAATTGATTTCATAAAGATCTTCTATTTATAAAATGTTGATATACGTCGCATATATTATTATTTGTATGAATAATCCTACATATAAAATCAAAATTATGGGATTATAAAATAATGTTCTTTAGTTAGAAGGTGAAATTATTCATCATTTATAAAATCAGAAATATTTTCATTAATTTTTATCAATCAAGAAGAACATTCCTATATTTTTTGAAAATTTTTATTATAAATTACATTTGAATATGTAAAATGTGGTTGTTAAAAAAGATCTTTTTTTATATCTAACATGGATTTTTTCTTCAAAAGTACTTCTGTATTTATTTAATACTATATTTGGCTTACTTAATACATAATAGCGTTTAATTGTTCCATCATTGGATTCTAGATAATTGTTTTTATAAACAACACCACTTTGAATGAACACTTATCATCAAAAAACATTATTGTAAGATTGATGTGACCATATTCAAGTTTAAAATAGATATTGTATTTTATTAATAAACGATATTATTAAAACAAAATTTATCGTATACAAGGAATTACTTTCTACTTAAAACAAAAAAATTCAACTTATTATTCACTTATTATGGTTATTTAATCTCATAAATAGTTATAACAATTCATTCAGCTACACAATTCTTCTATCAAGTTATCATGGCTGTAATGTTATTTTTTTACCACTTTTATTACAAAAGGTTCTAAATCTGAATTTATAAATTCTCCACCATGATCTATCTAAATACTTTTAATGGATATATTTTTTTCATTAGTAATGTGGGGAAAATAATTATCACATAGGAAAATGATTAAAAATATTTTTCTATAAAATAAACCAATTATATATTAAGTATAATCATAAACTAATAAATATATATACTATTTTCCAGGGATACATACAATACTTATATGACCAATTAAATTCATTTCCACTAACAATAAATAATGAAAATTTTAAACTCCAATAATAGATTTTAAACTTGATTTATGTTTCTTTACGGATTTAAATAGTTCACAAACATAAAAGTAATAATTATTATGATCCAACATATCTTTATCAATACGATTCATATATAGATTTAAAATTTTATGAAAAATATTTATCATAATATTCTATTCCATAAATATTATTATACGTAAATATAACTCAGAAAAGGTAGATATTGTCTCTTATTATCTTCTAAGATAGGTTAATAAAATTTTCATTACTATTAGAAGAATGAATAAATTATCCTTTTTGATAATTAATGATAAATTTATCATCATATAATTTAACAAGATACCCCTCATCACATATTTGACTTATGATAATGATTTTTACTAAAGGACTATATAAAATAATTCACTTCTTTATCAATCATGTTATAATAAATAAAATGTTACCTATACTAATAATTTATCAACGAGCTTTTTTAAAATAGGTAATTTTTCCACCATTAATATTAATAATCATATTGATGAAATATTTATTCACAATAATATACTTGGAATAAAAACTATCAATAGACCATATATTTCTTTTGGTACAATTAGTATCTTTCTAATATTAAAATGATCTATACTTTAGAACCAAAATTATTTTTGTTCTAGTCTCATTAGAAAATAAAAATTTCATAATCCCAATCTACCAACAATACCATATCGAAGACAAGATATTTCATTATAAAATTAATAATTATGAAAACATAATTACTTTATTTTATTTTTGGATATTATTTTCTTATAATAACATCAACTTTATAATGTTTTTATAATCGATTACTCATTCAAAAAATTGTGGTTATGAAAAAATGAGTTTTTATTCATATAACCCATTACAAAAACATCTATGTGTTGTTTTATCTTATCAATACATCTTTTCTAAATTTTTTTCCATAAAAAAAATTTATAGTAATTTTCTAAGACATAATTTTTTATAATTTAGTTTCACAAATAGGTTTTTATCATCAATAAAATAGTTACTAGAATGAAGAGTTTCTAATTCTTTTGAAAATTATAAATTTTCAGGATTAGCTATCTATAACTATTTTAAAATACTATCCTTCTAAAAAAATAATTAACTTTGATGAAATATTAAAATAATCTATAGTAGGAATAGATATTCTTCATTTTTCATTGACATTTATTTCCTTAAAGGAATCAATTTTTTTAGAAACATTAAAATTTTTGTTGTCAAAATGATTTGAAAATCATGAAACTTGCTAAAAAATATTTATTGTATTATTCTCTTTTAATGCTGTAGATTCATTATTTATAGATGTAAATTATTCACACATTTACTATTTTTATAATTTATATTTATTTAATTATTATTTATGGACTTAGAATACATCTTATCCATAAAGAAATTATTATTATTTTGAATCTCAATAATGAGACCATTATTATTCTAATCATAACATTCACTATATGGTGAATTTTCATAAAAACGGTCTACTAAAATAAATAAATTTTTATTATTCCCTCATAATTATATTATTCTTATGTTTTTTTATATTATTAGAAATAATTATAGAATTTATATAATTATTTGATATTCTCTTAATATTTTGAAAATTATGTCATATATGACAATCCTTCACAAACTAATAAAATATTACATCAGATGAATATTTCATATAATTTTTTTCATTATGAATTAACAAATTAATATTATGAAAAAAATTATTCTAAAACATTAGTATTCATTTATTGTCCTAATTTCTCATGTTCATTCAGAATTTCATCAAAGGAACTACATTATTTTTCAAACCTAACATTCATTTTCGTCATGGGTTTGCAAGATTATCAACTAATTTGAATTTTTAGAGACCATTAATTTTGATGAATAATAAACTCCAATGATATTCCTTTTAATTTTATCCTCATATATCTTCAGCCTACCCACTTACAAAATTAGAGTTCCTATATGATCATCCAATATCAAATTATATATGCTCATAGTATTATCTATCTGTATACTTTAAGAATTTCATTCTCTATGAATAATTTCAATGATTTTTTCATCTAAAACCACATTTTTATTATAATTATACCCAATAATCATTACACTATTCACAATCATAATTAATCTCTACTTATAATAGAAATATAGTCATCAGGAAGAATAATTATTATATAAAAAACTTTATTAAACATGGGAATTATTTCATTAATCACCTTAGAAGTTTCATATTGGGTAATTTTTAACTATATCTACATAATTTTTTATTCTCTATTATATGATAATTGACTATATATATTTCCCTTTATATTGAATAGAAAAATATTCCACAAACAATAATTTACTATATATTCTGATTTAACTTTTTTCGTAAATCTAGAAAATCCCATTATTGGAATTTTATAACATATAATCAATATAAAAAATTTATCAACTCATGTGTTAATAACATTTAATTAATTATATATTTATTTTATTTATTGTCCAAATCATCAAAATTTGGTAATATACTAGGATTTTAATTCTCAATATTACCAGAACTATGACCCTACAATGAATAAATGAAAAACAATGTATACATAATAAATAATTTATTATTTCTGAATCAACCAAAATTGTAAACCTGAAAACATTCTTCATATATATCAATTTAAGTAAATTTCTTTTCTGAGTAGTTAAACCACTATTTATTCCAATTTATGGATTGGAATGTATATAAAGGATATATAGGGGTTAGTGAATTGTATTTTAAAAACATAAAATAATAATAACACAAATCTATTTATTATGGTTTTCCAGTCTTAGATATCAGATGATGATAAGTATTTTTCTATTGGACAGACATTACTTCTAAAAAATCATATTTTAGTAATTTTTAATAAAAAACTTTTCATATCAATGGAGAGTGGAAATAAAAAACATACTAGATCAATTAAATATAGAGAAAAAAACTATTAATTAATTATTACAATATTTTAAAAATATTTGATACTTATTAAACATATGATTTAAGAAATTTAAAACATCTATAATTGAGTATAAATTTTTTTTATGATAACCATATGATCTGTCATTACACAGTAATAAATCCCTTGATCATAATTATCAGCATCAACCCTATCTTTATATCCTCAAAATCCCTAAATTATCCGTATTATAATTAGTGGTCGTTATATCTAAGGAATACGTCTATTTAAATCTATATTAGACAAAAAAATGATTTCTAATTATTTTATGGACCTAACATGGATTCTATTGAATAAAATTACCCTATTTATTTACAATACATATGTAACATAATTATACATTAGATAATGATTTATAAAATTTAGTTTTAAAATAATCATCAAAGCAATCATAGAATCTACCAATTTTTATATGTACTCACTTAATAGTCATATTCCATTATTCTCAGATTTTGTATCTACCTCCGTGGATGAGATATGACTTAAAATATAATCATTATCTATAAACATTCATTTGATATTATTTTGATATAATTATTAAAATATTATAGAAGTATTCTATCTAATATGTATGATTCGGACCATATGATTATTAATATTCTTATTCTAATGGAATATGTTATGTTTAATAAAATGAAACAATATTTTGATAGTATAATGGACAAAAGTCAGTTTGAAAATAAACAAAAATCTATGAAACTAATAGATTCAACTGAATCACACTAATAGAATAAACATATTCACCCCGATAGATTTACACAGTCAAAATGATGGACTATTTTTAGTCACAAATATAGAGTAAAATAACATAAATCTATAGATTGAACTCATTAACAATGATGATTTTTTTTTATGATGAAAAATGTTTTCTCATTCTTTTTTTTGAAATTGTCCTTCCGATGGACTAGACATTATCATTATGATATACTTGACTTTTACACTTCCATTGATCATACATTACTAATTATGATGAAAAAGAATTTAGTTTGTAAAATATATATTTATCATTTTAGAAATATATATCATTATTGTTGAAAATATAGGATTTTCAAAAACGTTTTAAATGATACGGAGTGTATAAATTTTTCAAAATTTATTTTTAATTAATGTGTGTAGTAATTTTAAAAACTAAGGATCGAATGTGTAGAAATTATATATTTTGACTCAACATGAAAATAATGATGGTTTCCCCTCTTTATTGATATATATGATTTAATAAATAAATTCTATTATTAAATTCTACTCATATTTTTTTATAGTTGGGTAGAAATATTTATTGAATATCAAGAATAATATTAGAAATAAAATAAGGAATAAAATTAATTTTAATGATTATAAAAAAACTGAAATAGTGGAATACCTATAATGAGTGAAAATATTTCCAAAATAATCATTATTAATTAAAACATTAATAATATATAACCATGAATTAAAATTATATGATTTTATGTATTTTATTCAACACTTCTTGTGTCTATAGTTATAAGCATCTGTGGGTAAATGCATTATTATATGATTTGGTCATAAGTTAGTTTTTTGGATGGTATATAACTAAATGATTTATGTTTATTCCCTATTCCTATAGGTTTTCTAGAGACACATATAATCATAAATTAATATGGGTGATAATAAAATTTATCTAATTAATACCTTTTTCTACTAAGAGATTTTATTCCATTCCCTAGATTATCCCTGTAAACATTATTATGAAAGGATAGGATTTATAATTCCATGCAGAATTTTGGATTAGTGATTATATAAAGAAGGAATTTTTCGTGAAAATTATTTCTTAATATTTTAGTAAGTTGTTAGATGAGTGAACATCTAGTTTAAAGGAAATATCAGAATGATGTTGTCTTTGTATATTTGTTATTCATTATATTGTTTTTTAAACTACCATTATGAGGGAGTAAGTGTTCAAATTGTTTGGATTAATAGTTGTAATTTTGTTATGATATCATTATATATTTATATATATATATATTTGGATCTATAGATTTTTTATTTTGTGAAGTGATTTTTTAGGGTAATATATTTTCTTTCTTAAGATATTGTATAATTATGAAAATAATCTGATTCTTTTGATAATTTTGTTGATATAAGATAACCTAATTATATCAATTCATCCACAAATATAGATATAATATTTATAGAAATTCATGTTTCATTAAAAAATGACTGTTAAATAAATTAAATTACTCATTAACATATGGTCAGAAAAATAAATAAAATTATGTGGATTGATACAGGTATTGTTTCTATATTTCGTAAAGACTGAACATAATATTTTTGGTTAGATGATATATGAATATTAATATGGAAATTAATTATATGTAGGATAAATTATAATTTATGATAAATTAAATATTCCTTATTGTTAATTGTACTCCAATTTTTTATTCATATTAATATTGTAATGTTAAATTTATGGGTTTGAACATTCTTTTATATGAAATAGTGATTATTGGTAAATAGTATTTTTATGATAGGGGATAGTTCTACATGGATCGAGCGTGTGTCGTTGATTACATGGTTAAATGGTGGTTTTTGGAGATGCAATATTTGAGGATGAGATAATGGAAATATGGATAATTATTTTGTTTGCATATTTATTACTTCTTAAAAATTGACTGGGGGTGGTCTCCCACTAGATCTCTACCATTTTGAGTTATAATATAGCTAATAAAGTATATCATACATGGAGTTAAAAAATTCTCGATATATATTCAATAAATTACGCACACACACATGAGGACAATAATAGTTCCCTATATTTAGACACATTATAAACAATATCTATATTTTGGAAAAAATTTCAATATCAACCATAATTATCTTACCCTTTAATACTCATAAAATATATTCCATAAGTTAAACCATTCTTGAAAACCTATGGAACCAAAATATAATAGTAGTTAGTCATAGATTCATAGTATGATTAAACCAGTGTGATACATAAGACTATCATGAACATAAGACTGTTATAATTCGATAATAAAAATTTAAAAACATTTAATTCAAATAAAATATTATAATCCTGATTCGTGAAATTAATATTGGAATTTCAAAAGAAATGACCAAAAGAAAAAAAATAACATTCTTAAAGGGGCCATAACATTAAAATAAGACATGCAATTATAGAATAAATATATGTTTACAAAATAAAATTAAAATTATTTGTGGATCACATCCAATTATATCATATTGGAATTTATTCACTCTTGAAACCTCCCTTGTAAATATGGTTCACTAATGAGGGAATCATATTAGAATAATTATCAAGATAAACCAGTGTTAGTCTCGATTTCATCCCAGTCAATATCATGAGATATAAATAATTTCCTAATTCATTTGAGTTTGATATATTCCTCACCTATCACCTAATAAAAATCACAAATATTTTAAACACAATATGCTAAAACATTAATCCTATAATAACCAATGAAATTAAATGTATTTAATAAACATTTTGTTATATACTAACCTATGGAAATGACATGAGTTTTATAATACCTACATCATTTCATCCAAGAATAACTCATTAATAAAAAAAGGTTTCATTACATTTATTTATAGAATAGCCCATGGATGTTGAATAAGATTCCTAAAAATATTGTGAATATTAATATATTATTGAATTAATCATAATAGGATCCTTGGTTCATTTCCACTGCAATATATATGTTGAATAAATGGATTAAATCAAATATTTAAGTTGATTTTAAAAGATAAATCACATGGAAAAATATTTTCAAATTTATAATTTTCCATAAAAAACAAATTTTAAAACAAAAAATTGAAATTGAAATTATTTAATTTTATATGAAAATAAGAATTAAATTTTATAAATTAGGAATGGAAAAATAATTTATAAATATTTCTTGAGGAAAATATAATTTTCCTATTAAAAAAACAATTTAATTCCTAATTCATTGTAAAAATCTATTTAATTAATAATAAACATGAAACTATATAATTTATTCACTAAAAATAATTTAATTATTTTATGAGGAAAATATTCTTTAATTTTGAAATAATTTTATAAAATATAAAATATTTTCAAAATCATCTACACTAAAAATATCTTTTGGATGATATAAACAATGGTTAAAATATTATTTATAATATTTCTTAGGGAAATATGCCTCAAAAAATTTGAATTTAATTTGTTAAAAAATAAATAAATAATATAATTATTATCTTTGAAAATAACATTTAATCCTATAAATTATGATTTAAAATAATTTAAAACATTTTTTGGACAATATCCATTCCATTTTAAATATAATCCTAAAAATATTAGACATTTTCAAACAAATATTCCTCTGAAAATAAACATGGATAATCATACAAAATGTATTAAAACTTGTTTTGGTCATGATGTGTAAAAATTCCATACATTAACTACAAGTTAAAATAGATATTTTATTAACATATTTGTTAAAAGCCTAATGTGAATTGATTAGAAAATAAATCAAAGATTACTATGATTTTCTTATAGGGTATAATATTGGAAAAATTAAATAACAAATAAGTATAATTTTGTCAAAAGAAATTCAATTTTTTTTAAATCATTATTTTCGAAGAAAAACAAAATTTCAATCGAAGAGATAAAGAAAGTAATATTTTATTAAAAACATTATTTTGACTCCTAAGTATTGAAAGAGTGGAAAATTAATGTAAATTCATAATTTTCAATAAATAACAAAATGATAGAATAATAATTTTGTTTTTAAAGAGTTAGATCATAACATTTTATCATTAAATATATAATCATTCGCAATCCCAACAAACGTTGAGATTATAACATAGAAAATATACCACATTGATAACATTGAATTGTAAGACTGATAAACTAATAACATTAATTGAAAAGTACAATATCAGGATAATAAATGGATTCAGGATATTACATATAAAATGGGATGTATATAATCCCCATAAATACGAATGGTGGATAACATAACATATGTCTCAAAGAATGAAAATTATTACAATGATACCTTTCCATGTTGGAATCATTTGAAGAGTTAACCATGTCAAATATAGGACGAAAAATAGATATTAAAATAAAAAAAATCATGTGAGGAGTAATAAAAAAGTTTATGTGTATTATATTCGCAAAATATAAAATACAAGTTATGAATATGGCATGTATCTCCCAAAAGATAAATGTGAGATGGACATCAATGATAGCTTTAGTAATCTTTTGAATCATTAGACCCAATAAAGAATAATATAAAATGAATATAATAATATCATTAATATGATTATATTGATGATATAACTTATAAAATTGTAATTATTTAAACTACAATAAATAAATTCATGTTCATATACATATTTATCAAAAATATAACAGAGAGGCTAGAAATCCATTACTGCCTTAGTATTGAAATCATTCCTAAATGTTAGAAACTAAGATATAATAATTATATGATTATTTTAAAAGTATTATAAACCCTAATTTTACAATTCAATAAATATATGACTTACATATGGACATTTGTAAAAACATCGTTTTTAAAATCTTATGTTCAATAATAACGACATTATTTTTCCTATATATTTTGAATTATTATTTTTATTCATATTACATTGATCATTATTCCATAATTTACAAAATAATAACGATATAATTATAATAATTATACATTAATTTATAATTTCCATTATAATCATGAAATATGAATTTCAAAAATGAATACTGTTTTGATAATTGAGATAATATGTTGTACATATGCATTAGTAAATTTCTATTATTCAATGTTCGTTATGGAAAAAGACAATGGTAAAATATTTTAATTAAAAAGATATAATGATATAAATAATTTCATATTATTTCATTAAATATACTAATAATTTTTATCATTGTGGTGTGATGTTGAAAATAGAGATTCGAATTGCTTCATGAAGGAGGTAGTCCACAAGTACACGAATGATATTATCATCTTTTAGTGAGTTAAAATTTAATAAAAAACTGATATATTATAATTTAATAAAGATAAATATTTATTTAATATCATAATTTTATATTTTATTTCATATATATTCACTAACATTTTCTTTCTAATCTATATTTTAATGCGTTATTCAAAAATGTATCATACCTCTTTGCAAGGTGATAATATTCCATATACATGAGCATCATTATCATGTCCCATATGAAATGGAATGTAAAAAAAATTATATATTTTATAAGGAATAAAGAGGTATAATTAATTTATAATTAGCATATATATTCTTTATAACTATCATCAAACCAAACTAGGGTGTTTTGATAATTTGAAAATTATTGACAAAAGGTCACGAGATGCTTTTCCACTGTACACATGAATGAAGATTTCATAACCCAATTGATTGAGGTTGTGATGGTTTTAGGTAGTTAACATAAAAAATGTTATTTATATTGATTATAATTATATTATTATATTATGGTGGTCTAATAATAATTAATGGTGGTGGAGTAAAAAATAAAATAAAAACAAATGTTGAAAAAAAAACGTTGAATTTATTTTTCTGTAAACAATTAATGTTTTTCACAAAAACCCTTAGTAGGTTTTATTTCTACAAAAAAACAATGTATTTTTGTATAAGATGATAAAATTTTTTAAACTATCTTAATAGTTATTAAATAACAAAAAAAATGTTTTTATGGGGTGAATATGCTACACGATGGGTGTCCATACATAAGTGTTTTGAGTGGAAAACATGTATTTTTTTAAAAGAGAATGATGTACATAAGTTTTTCATAATCCAATAGGATAAACAATTATTTTTTATGAATATATATAAATTTTTTATATAAATATTTGCATCCAATATATTTTATAAAATATTTTAAGTCTTTTTAATCCATATCATTTTAGCATATCCTCTGAATATACCTATTGTTTCTCGAACACCGATAAATAGTTTATACTATTTTCAAAAATTATTTTAGAGAAAAAAATTATTCTTTTTATAAAATATATATATATATTATTTAAATTATATAATCCATTTTTATAAATTGAGTTTTTAGAATTTGACAATTATAATTTAATATTTATCCCACACATGAGTTGAAAAAGCAGGTTTTCATAAGAAAAAATGGTCAAATAATTACATGATTATTATATGAAAATTCAATATAAAAATCATTAAAATGAACAAAATATGATTTTATTATGTATAATTGATCTATTTTTAATTGAAAACTAATATATAATCAAATTTATAATTATAAATAATTTAATTGAAAATGTGGTTTTTAATTAATATTCATAATTTTCCACAATCCTTAGAAAAATAAATTTATCTTAAATTCCCAAAGAATAATGCAATGATAATCTATAAGAAATTATTTTCAAATATATTTTATAATATACTTAAAATTATTTTAAAAATAATTACAAAGACATATGGAAAAACTACTTTAAAAAAATACCTATTAAATCATAAAATTGTATTCATTATTATGCCTTCTGTAAAAACACATAAAATGAATTTTAAATAGCGGAATTAATATATAATATTTAAAATTCAATAAAATAACTCACACGACATGGTTATTAAAATTTATTTGTATTAAATGTTTTTTCATAGAAAATAATTTCAAGATAAATGTTTGCATTATTTTCAATTTTTTATCTTATTAATAATGAATTGGTCTACAAATAATTAATCTATATACATTTTTAACGCAAATATTATCATAATTTTGATTATATTATTCATACATGTAATTATAATGGCTATGTGATAAGTATTATATAATAATATTATAATAATATGAAATATTATATTTGAAATCAATGCTATGTGTACCACTAGTTAGACATTGTGATATATTTACTGAAAAATATCAAAAAGATGATATTTATTTTTTAAAAATATTTCCTAACATCTAATGGTTTAAATTTCTACCCACCATATAATGAAGTTTCATTCAAAATATTCTATCTCTGTTAAAAAAACCGAGAATTCTTTTATCTCATTACATCCTCAGGTTCCCATGTAATGTTCTTATCATGGTGGTTTCACCAAAAAACATTTAACATGTGAGTGGCCTTTATTTTTAGAACTGTTAATGTAAAATCTACAATATACATATATTTTTACTAATATCAAATATATTACTCTACTGGTATGCCCTATGGATTTAATAAATTTGATGGATAAGGTATGCAAATCATAATGTGAGATACATGGAACATGTCACGAATATCAGAGTATTATAGTGGAAGAACAAAATGACAAGCAACTATAATTACATGATCAATTATTTTAAAGGTCCCAAAATACCTATGGTAAAGTTTTCCATTTGTTATTCCTTAATGAAATTCATAGAACTACCCTCTCACAAACTTCAAATTCTCGACCACAAATATTATTAGCAGCACAACATTTATATCATCATTATTCTACACTAATTTTTAGTTTAATATAATTGAAATTATATACCATTGCATTAGTTATCTCAATTAACTATAGATTTAATTCCACATCCTCATTCCAATATGTTTTATTTCTATACATTATTCCGTAAATGTATTTATATGGAGCCACTTAAAATATCGAGTGACAAATAAATTTGAATTAAATCTCAACTAGTGGATGTTTTTTATCCCAACATTACTTTAAATACAAGAAGAGTGATCTTACAATAACCTATAGTGTTTTAATTGTTCTATGAGACTCACAATTCTTCTGTTGATGATAAAAAGTGATATAATTCAATTCCACATCAATATCATTTAATATACAAGGTGAAAATTTAAAAAAAAAATTGGATAATGATAAGATATAATTTAATGTCGAACAATATAAAAATTTGAAACATTTATAATGCATATACATTATATAAAATATAGAGAGAAATTTACACTAATTGGAGTCATGTATTCTCACATGGTAATGTGATATCCCATAACCAATAATTATGTCAACATCAGTGATTAGAAAATATAGAATTTTTACCCCTCTCTGTAATCTTATTAACGTCATTTATAAAAGTATTACACCTCAAATATAACTTTGGAAAAATAATGTACTAAATCAAAGGGTTTTATCTCCAAATTATATTCATATAACATTATTAAAATTGATAAATTCCCATCACATTAATCAAAATTGGGGTTTTATAATACTATGAAAATATGAAAAAAATTAAACACATAAACTAATGATTGGATTCATAAATCCTAAATTTACAATACCTGGAGAAATATATATTTCCTAGAATAACAAAATCCTTAAATGTTTCATGATTCTTATAACCCAAATACCATTTTAAAAGTTAATATACAACCTTGTCATCAAATAGAAATACAAAAACACTTCAATCATTCAAATTCTAATCATTGACATGAAATATTTCCTTTACTAACCAAGAATTTATTTAGCGGTGTAATGTATTGAGTTAGATAATCCCCATCTTACTGACACATAATCCATTGAACATCTAAAAAAGTTTTTACTCAATGGCCTTTTTTCCACATAGATAACTTATTTTCAACCATATGATCCACTATTCTAATTTATTCTTATTACCATATTGATATAAAGGCAATTCAATCTTCATTACAAATTATTCATTACCGTATAAACATTCATAAAATCTAACATTCGTCTTATTTTATGCATTTGGAATCTCACTTATATTCACTTTATTAATCATATATCATCATAGTTAATTATTAAAAATCACAATATCATTAAATCTAATAATAACATAATTTGGATTCACACGGTCACAAAAAATTCAATAAAATTTAATTTTATCATAATTTTGTCTCGTTAAATTCATTGACTAGAATAAAAAATTATTGTGTGAGAAACACTAATCCAAAACCACATAATCATCAACAATAACACCTACTATATCAAAATTATAATTCATTATTTTCAATCATCAATAGATTAGAATTTAGTTATCGTCATTAATTATTTATCACATCAATGATGGTTTAAATATAATTTTTTTATTTTCAATTAATATCTAATAGGAGTATCAGACTAGGTGTTCAAAAAGGTTCATTATCAGGGACTAGGTAATGATCAACTCTAGATAAATTCTCCCTTTTTTGATATATTACCCCTTGGTACCTATATTCTAGATCCCCATATACATGTAATATTTAAAAAGGCTTCTAATTTTTTGAAAATTCAATTTCACTATCTTTATTCAAAATTAATGTACATTCTCCATTTCATTGATTCATCCTTAGTCTTATCCATATTTACATCCATAGAAATATCCTTATAAATATCCCTAGGGTTCTCAGTAATGTTTTATGATCCTATTTTCTAATGGTTAACTAAACATTTCTTACAATACCATGTACAGATAACCATGACTTCCAAATATACATATTTTATCTTTTTATATAAATATTCAATAAATTACACAAAAACATTCCTGAAGACATTTATAGATTAGTGGCTTTGGATTCAGTGTACACAATCTCTTAATTTGGTGAAGGGTCATCAAAATTTGCCATAATTATATTCCTTATTATTACTATTTAAAAAATTTACCTCCATAAATAATTTTTTTCATAACATGTGGAAAAAAATATAATACTGGGTGAGAATATATGGTAGTAATGGTAATCAAAATAGATAAGTAAGAATGACCAGAATTAAAGGGTTTGACAAAATGCTATAAAATTATTAAAACAATGACCTATATTTCAAAGAATATAATAACGAGTAATTTCATAATTATTGGATGTTTATATGAAATAAATAATAAATCATTCAATGGTTTTGAGCTAAGAGAGACTAACATTAGCATAATACATGACATATTTACATGTACATAAGCATTGAAAATAATTTTAATAATAATTTTGGTTCACATCCAAGGATATTATAGGTGTGTTTTTTCACTCCCCAAACTATAGTAAGAGTCATGGTTTACTCCCATGACTATCATAGTTGAAAATGTACCTTATTAATTTTTTTTCTTTCCACATTCAAGGCATGTATACCTCATGAGATTAAAATGTTTACCCAACGTATTGTTGAGATATATAATTCCCAACCACCATGTAATGAAAATAATACATATATGTTTTAAAACATCGTAATAAATTATTCATAACATAAACTAGGACATGAAATGCGTTTTAAAAATCAACATATCATATCCTATGGAAAATAGAAATGTTTCATAATCATTTAATTATTTCATCATAACATAACCCATGGAAAAATAATTCATTTTAATAATAAATTTATCATTGCGTATCATGTAGAATAGAAATGGGGTTCATAAACATATTCTCATCATAAACCATTCGAAGAAAGATAAAAAGATGACCCTTTGTTAAAATCACCTAAAAATCATAAGTTACATCACTACGGTCAATTTATATGGGAAATTTTGTTGAAATAAATCAAATGGACACCTTTTGGAGGATTATAGACTCTCATTATAAATTAAATGTTAATATTAAATAATCAAAAATCAATTTTGACATCTTTCTCATTGAAATTATATATTGAATCTTTAATGTTAAAATTCAAAAATTATTCTAATTATTTATTGATAAAAATAATATTTTCCACATTAGAAAAAAACATTTATGAACATTAAATTTATTCAAAATACTTTTCCTAAAAAAATATCAAAAAATATAAAAGAGTATTTTAATTTTCTTTAAAACCTTTCTTGAGGAAAATATCATTTCAATCTTAAAAACAATTTTCAAAAAAGAGAAAACATTTTCATAATAATATCATTTTAAAATAACCTTTAAAATAAAGAAAGATGGATAATAAAAATATATTATGTATTTTTTTGATGAATATATCATTTCATGCTGTACTAGAATAGTTCTTATAAATAAATAATTCTAAAAATACATGTCCTTATAAATAACATTGAATCATATAAAGGGAGTATTAAATATAATATAATATATATATTGAGGAAAATATTTTTTCCATTTTGAAAATATTCTTCTAAAAAACTAAATTGCATTAATAATCAATCCCATCTAATGCATATTTTTAAAAATATTATTAATGATATAATGATATTTTTTTATTATCGTAGGAAATATTATATATACCCTATGCATTAATATCGAGATTAATTTTACATTTCTGGTTAATGAATAAATAATATTGTTTGGAAAAAGACATAAATATTATTTAAAAATATTATTCAATAAAATTTATAAAATGGGAAAAAAATCATTAAAAATAATTTATTTTCAGTAATCAATAGAGATAATTTTCCCAAATCATCATTTTGGAATAAATGAAAATTTTCGATTGAATAGAAAAAAACTATTTTTCATATATATATTGTTTTGGAATATTTTAAACATAAATAATGATGAATAATGGTAAAATATTTATTATACAGATATAATCATAGTATAATAATCTGAATTATTTTCAGATAGGTATTTCATAATATTTCATTATGGGAATTATAATTATGAGAAATCCCAATAAATGATGAGATAACCACTTAAAAATCATTATAGTATGTAACATTGAATCAAAATACTCATTTGAGATGAAAAATAAATGAAAATTATAATACAAAGTGAACAAATAAATTCTTCATATGTCATGTAAACGGTGTTATATATACTCCTCACAAATAAGATATGTGCAAAACATAACATATGACTCAATGAAGGTAAATTCTGAAAAATATACCTTACTGCTTAGGTATCTTTTCGACCATAAAACCCATGAATGTGAGGTTATAAAATGGATTTGTAAAGACCCTTTATTTCATGACATTTAATGTCAGATAAATTCAATGATTGTATATATACCACATGTATGAAACATGTGTCAAATATGTAAAAAGTTAGATAAGAATCAATTACTACTATAGTAATCTTTTGAATTATGATACAAGATAAAAAATAATAAAAAATGAAAAAAATAACATCATGAAAAGTATTATATTCATGATATATAAGTTAAAATGGGTAGTATGTACACTACAGAAAACATATTAGTTGAGAATTTTTATATTTGTCCCACAAATAGAAGCAATACTTGAAATCCATTATGTCTATTGTATCAACATATTTTGTACATGTGAAAACCTATTCTATTATAAATACATGTTCTTTATAAAACTATTATATTATCATACATATATATATCATGTCATATATGATATACTTATGAAAAAATATTACCCATTTTTTAACAATACACTCTTAAAATCATGTTTCTTGTAACAACTGAATTGTTTTTTATATACGTTTTTACTTCATATTTTTCTTCCTCTTACATTGATAATGTTTCCATAATATCATGAATAATAAAAATTAATTTTTTTAATATTTATACCTAAATTATACATTATGATCTATAATGACTTACAAGTTTGAAAAATCAATTACATTTACATCATGGAAATAGTAGATCATATGTACACATGAGTAACATTTCCATTTATAAATAATAAATATTAAAAGGTGGTAAGTACAATTTTATGACAAAAATGGTAATAATATCGTACAAAAAATTATATTTATTTAAATATTCATAAAAATATCATTTATATTGTTAGTTGATGATATTATAGACTCACATCACATCATAGAGGCTGTAGTTCACATGTGTAAGAATTCAATTATCATCATTCAATGAGTGAAATGGTAATAATGGAAATGATATATTATAATTTTTAATGATAAATATTTCATCAATATCCTTATTATTTCATTTATATAACATATATTCATTATATGTATCCTTATTATTATCCATGTAATGTTTTAGTGAAAATGAATCACATTGCATCACGAGGTGGTAATACGCCGTACACACAAATGACATTGTCATATATTTTATGGAATAGAATGTAAAAAAATATATTTGAATTAATGAATCTATTGGTATAATCGTGTAATAAATATCATATATAAGCTTTAAATATATCATTATACCATTCTGTGAGAGGTGGTAATGGAAAAATGAATGACATCAATTAGCGAGATTATTGACAGTCATACTGTTGAATAATTATTTCATAACCCATTTGATCAAAGTGGTGATGGTTTCAGATCATGTTATTAACATGATAATATATTAATATATATATTATATTTTCATAATTTAAATTATTAATAATAATTTATTGATTTGGAAGCATAAAAAAATTCTTGTTGAAGAATGTTACCTTTTGTTTCGATAACATAAATAAGTGTTCATAAAAATGATTTGAGGATATATTTTATCATAAATAAGGATTATATTATTTGAGGAGGTAATTTATAATGTGATTCTGGGTGGGATTGGATAATCCAATCATTTTTATGAAGATAATATGATAGTAGGGGTGGCATTTTATAATCAAGGTGAGTGGTATACATCTAATTTTAGAAAATAAAATTTTGTACCCATGATTTTGAAATATCACAAGGAATGAAAACAGAGTATTATCAAGAATATGAAATTATATGGTTGAAATATGGTTGTAATATATATCATATGCTAGTTTAAATTCATTTAACCCTTTTATTTTTTTAACCATCTATATACTAATTTTTAACTTAACAACGATAATTAATTTTTTATGATTTGAATATTTATTCTGATTAAAAAAATTATTATTTCCTTATTATATGAAATTAAATATTATTACTCACAATATGGAACTCATATTTCCAAATCAATTTTAAAAAATTCGTAAAATGTATTTTACTACAAATCCAATAATCGCGATGAGAACACTGATTCTCAAAAGAAAAAATGTTAAACAATTTACATAGTTTTTATTACAAAATAATATAATAAATATATTAAAAATTCAAAAATTGGATTAATAGATTTATAATTCATCTAAAATTAAATAATTAAATTTGTAAACTAAAAAATATTTTTATAGTTAATTTAAATAAAAGGGAACATTAAATTAAAAAATCTATATTTTTTACTTTTTATCAATAAATTTATCATTCTAAGATATTTTCAATATTTTACACTAATTTAATTTTGATAAAATGATTAAAAAATATAAATTATTTTTTTAAAACAAATTACAAAAGTATCATTAATTATTCTAAAAATATATGTAAATATATAAAAAAAGAATTTAACAAAATATTCGTTCTTAGCATAAAACATAATTTAATCTTCCATCATTTATAGAAAAAAATAAGATGAATGTTAAAAATATTATGAAAATAAAATATATAAATTGAATTTACATCATTAAAAAAATAATTTTGTTTAAATTAAAGAGTTAAACCATGATTTTTCATAAAATATGATTTTTTGAGAACATTTATCTTTTTTCTAGGATATTTTTTATTTTTATTTTAAATAATTACGTACCAAAAATTTAATTTTATATAAAATTTAAAAACATATATTTTGATAATTTATAAATCTTATTCATACCATGAACTCAATCATCTAGGTGATAACTAGTATATAATAATATGAAATTAATTTTTTAAACACTGTGTTGTGTGTAACATAAGATGTATTCAATGTACATGCGATAAAAAATAACAAACAGATTATGTTATTTTGATAAAAATAATTTGGAAAATATTGTGTTGTTATATGGATGGACCTAGGGTTGAAAGGTAAGTTTGATGATATAATTTTTCTAGGTCCCCAATTTGTAAGAATATAATATCCTGTTATTTTATGCTATTTTCAATGGTAATGTTATAGTTTCAACATAAGGGTTTTCTGTATGGTGGATGAAATTATTGAAAATCCTATTTTTAGAAAAATATATTGTTTGTCGTAGCTTTGTTATAGATATTTTTTTATCACAAAAGAATTAATTATGATTATGTGGTTATTGGTAATACTAATTAATTTGAGGAACATGATATTTCTTGCTAATGTTGATTGAACATAATATTTTCTCCTTGCATTTGTTTCTTTGTCTTCCTTGATATACCTTCCCTAAAATATTGATATTACATAATATCTCATTATCGTGAAATATTATTATTCTGATTACTCTAATGTTATCACCCCACTATGGTTTTCCATTAATTGTTATAAAGGATTATTCATGGTAAATGAGAGGTTTTCTATATAGAATACTAAGTCATATAATAGGAGTTGAATTGAGGCTTAGGAGAATTAACATGAATCAATATAGTTGTATTTAAATCTATTTCATGAATCCATATATGATATAGAAATTTATCTCCTTTATATTTAATAAGATTTCAGTTGGATGGAATATAATTTATTTATTATAGTGTTATATATTTTTTAATTCCTCCCACACATGTGGTTTATACCATTACAACTAGTTGCTATCCAAATAAATATTACTGGGTGAATTCAAGAATCATGTATATCTTTACTACCATCCAAGTATTGGTACTGGTAGAGCGGGTCATTAAGAATAATGTTATAGATAATGGTTGGAAGATAATATAATGTTCGATTCAAAGAATATGTACAGTCTGAATGGTCATTGTAATAATATACATCTATCTAAAATATGATTGTGTTTCATGTAGAGAATATCTATTACGAAATTTATTTTTATGACCTCTATGATATAAAACAACAACCTTAATAAAATACTAAAAATTATTGTATTTAAATTCAATAATTATGAGGTAGAAATTTAAGATTATAACACGTATCATTCTCATATATTTCTTTTTAATCTTAGATAATAATTTATGATCATATTTAATATGCTAACTAATGTTGATGTGTCCTATACATTGAAATCAACATATGTTACCTTTTATTATTATTTTCTTGAAAGATATAATCATTCTAGTTTATAATATTATTAAAAAAATTGATACTTTTAGTCCTCATCATGTCATTTATATATATTTTTACTTTTGATTTCATTCTTGATGAACCTACATTTTATTTATAGAATGTATTGAAAATTTATTTATGTTGATGAAAAATTCCTTTTTTATTCCAATAATTATTATTTTTTCCATGAGTTTTATATTCATGAACATTCCCGTTATAATTTTCATGAATAATGTGTATTATACCATGATTCATGTTAATGAACCTATAAATTGATATCATGTGTTACAATTAAATTTACCGTATGGGTATTTTAAATTTAATATGAATTCGGTGAATTATAAGTTTTCTTACGCAAATTAATTACTGGATTATGTATGTATGTATTAGATTTTACCTCAATTATTTCTATTTAGATTAAAATGATTTTAGATAGTAATTTTCAGTTGAATGTTTTGTACTATGTCACTCATAAACAAAAATATTCACTATGAATTTTATACAAAATATATCAATAATAAATTTAATTTATACCTATAGGTCAGTTTCATAATCTGAAAAAATATTTTAATTACATAAATGTGGTATTAATTAGTTTATTTAATTACAAATAAATATAGAGTAGTGGAGTTATAACTATTGTAATTATTCATATATTAAACACATAAATTATGCATTAATTTTTAAGTGAGATTTTATAATGCATGGTAAAATGGTGAAGTTATTAGTATTAATTGAAGTTTTCATATGGGAATCATGTCTATCCTTAAATAAAAATGTTATTGAAATTTTTATGTATTAATTCATTGATTTTTTATATTTTCTAGTTCTCAAAATTCAAGTTTGTTTTGAATAGCATTTTGGGGTAGAATTGGAATGACCCTTCCCATCAAAACCGTATTTATCCATCCATTATTTGTTATTCCCAATAAATTTTATTCACAAAACCATAAAACCAGAATGCTCTCTTATTCAAGGATTCTCAAGTACCTTATTTCCAATGGTAGATAGTCGTTGGAAAATTTTTTCCAATATCACTCATGTACTCACATTGGTCGATATAAAGGGAGTTCGAGCTCATTGCACCATTTATTGTGGGAAATTTATTACCCAATATATGAATATATTATAGTTGTAAATTATATTCAAATATGTTTATTAAATCCAAAATATCGATTGATTCCTCTTTATATAGACAATATATTGTGAGTATATAAAAGAATTATAATCATTTTTCGGCATATAAGATTCATTATTGATGGAGACATCAATATTTATTCATGATTATCCATTAATTGTTTCATTTAATATAAATATTAGGGATTCTTATGAAATTGATCATGATGTTGATAATTGTATGACTCATTGGGATGTCGTGAATTTATCATCATCTAGAAAGATGAGTGGGTGTTTTGGTCTAGATATTAGTCCCATGAGATATTTCTCTTATTTATCCTTTGGAAATTAATTATAACCAATGAAGACTTATTCCATTAAATGTGAAAATCTCTATCTCAAGATTCTATTATTAATTTATTATAGAATAAAAATTAGAAAACATAAAAAATAGACCCACAAAATATGGGCTATATAAATAGAGATGACCCAATAGGCTATCCCATATTATTAGAGAGAAATAATTTAGGATTGAACCAATTCTATAAGTCATTATGATGCCTTCACTTGGGTCACCATTTCATTGTAAAATATCAATATCATAGATCCCTTCAATCTATGTATATCCATCACAGATTATATGATTAATAAATAATATGCACATTCTAATGAGTTAAATAATATTTCACGGTCATCCTTGATTACAATTGAGATGAACAAAAATCATGCTAGGGTCTGACTCAGCCTCTGCTACTGATGTTTTGAGGGACGTATAAGGAGTTGTCATTGTCCATTTCTCTGAAGCCATCCACTTGATATATTTTTGCGCTAAAACAAAATTTTGAAACCTAGAATCACTGAATCAAAGTTGTACCACACAACACCTCTTCCATTAATATTATTGTTTTCAAACAATCCACCTACCATTATTTTAATCCCATGTATGGTGGTCCCAATATGTCCTACAACCTTTTGGGGTGTAACATTGGAAATACCATAATTGAGAAATTTATTAAATGCATATCTATGAGTCTCAAATAGTACCACACAACATTGATGAATGGTAATAGCTTTGAGCGAATGATCATCAAAAGGTTCATAAATTAAAAAAAACCGAACATTTTTCCATCCGCTATGTTTTTCTTCACCAACCTAATAACCCAATATACATTATTGAATATCTTTCTGAATACCAGGATCTCCACATCATATTTATCCTTCCCATGACACATGATCACCAAAATATGGTTTTTTATCCCATCAATAAAAGACCCCATATCCTTATTGAGGAAGATATATATTACATCCTACCATTTTCTTTGGAAGACCATATTCCATATATTATTGGATATCATAATAAAGAATCCTTTGAATCACTAAGTGAGCACCACCACCATTCTATGTATAATATCATTAGTTTTGAGTAGAAAGCTATTATTTATATATAGAATGTTTTTCTTTTTTCACTAGGATCTCCTCAAACCATATTTTATATACCCATGGACCATTCATGTTATTTTAATTCATTATTCCCTAGAAGAATATAATATTAAAATTTGCAAAAGAATACAATTTATAGAACAATCTATTAGGATTTTCATTCGTGAATATAATATCATGATGACTTTTCTAATGGTGATCAATAGTATATTTGTAAATCCTATTTATCTGATGTATTATATAAATTACACAGATAGGACATAGTACCCCCCAAAAAATATCTTCTCACCACACCAACTATCATCCAAAAAATTTATATCCCCATTACCAAAAGACCATTTTAATATGTTCTTCAATATCTCCAATTGAGTAGTTATGAAACTATTTAGAATAAAAATTCTACCTTTTATGTTGAACCAAAAAATACAATTTTCTTTCAATCTTATCATTCTTCACCATATACCCTAGAGAATGACCCTCAATTATCCCCAAATCTATCATTTCATCTATGAAGTGCCTTATTTCTATAATACTAAATAGGTCATTCTTTGATGAGGACAACAGTGTACAGTTTAAACACATATGACAAAGAGATTAAGGTGTGAATGTCTATTAAATTTCGTTGTGGGACATCCACTGATGTTTCCAAAGGTATCTAAAACGTTTATAACCTTCAATTTTGTATACGATCCTAACATGGATACATAGTAGATAAATATAGGGTGAGTTTTGGGGGATTGTTATAGAACCCTAAGAGGTTTCCAGTGTATCATGTTTGGACATCAATAAAATAACACCTATTACATAATTCTGAGGGATATATATGGAGGAAGACCAAGGGGGTTTACTCATTTGGAATGTATCTTTACAAGGTTCTATAATTGGTTTGGGAATAACATAAATCATGAGGTATAATGAGTGGAAATTAGATTATTTGGAAAATGCCTCAGTCCCAAGACATTTACTTTATAGTAATGTTTTAACGATAATAACAAAAATCTAAGACCATATTATCCATGATGAGTTTGATAAAAAATAGAAAATTTAAAATTTGTAAAACCAAAAATCATCTTCATCCACTAGTGGGAGATGGTGGGTATATTGATGTGATGGGAATTGTATTTTCCCATATCAATTATTTTTCACAAAACTCAAGGGTCGGGGCATATACATTGATATGGATACATCCTGATTAAAATCCCATTTTAGAAAATGTATTTAGTGTCTTGGTCTAAGATTCCAATCTCCACCATCCCTTGGAAAGGGACCCACAATACCATGATAATGTATAACTGAACACACTCTGAGAAAGCCATGTATCTTTATGAAAAATTTAGAAATTCAGTTACTAGAGGAATGTATAATTAAGAATAGTGTGATGGTCCCACCTATTACGATGGGTAACGGAAGGGAATCCAATGAAATATAAATATATAATGTAGCTTAAATATTAATATTCCATATGATCTGATGATACATGTCTATAGAAATTTGAGAGGACTTTTATTGGTCACCATTAGAAGAGGGAGCTATGGAATGAAAATCACCACTATTGGTTGTATCAATCTGTGCTCAAAGTGTGTATTTCATTAGTGGAGATTCTGTGAGATAGTGATGCCTCAAAATGGATTGACCTAGGAGAGGTAGTTGTTTATTTCACATGGTATACCATGGAATGATAGAGATTCTTCAAATATGGTATAAATATGAAATGTAGAGGTTCTTATAATAGTGTATAGTTGGGTGAGTTATATGTTTCTAAAATATGATGGAATTGTGAAATGTAGTGGATCATTATTAATTGTTGAACTTGGTATTCTATATGTGATTCATAGACGATGGATCCAGTTGATCTGGATATTCTGTTGGGTCATCAAAAACCTCAAAAACATCACTTAGGTCAGGATATTACCTAGGCTCAATGGGTTTCATCATGTGTCTTTAGATGACTGTACATCATCTTTCAAGATATTGATTGGTACATTGACCTAGTAGTTTGGATAAGGATAGGGTTGTTCCCTCTCAATGATCATCAAGTTATTGTCCTTGGATAAACCCAATCCCTTGTATGGAATTAGCTTATCCTATGATAAAATGAATGAAAACAGTAAGGCGTTGGAGGAATTGAACCAGAGTCTGAGGAAAACAGAACAACATAGTGTATCTTCGCCTCTCAGTCTTGTCTATTGATTAGACAATGGGTAATATTAATAGTAAATATTAAGGGCTATATGTTATGTTGGAAAATCATTAATCTCTTTCACATAATAGTTTTGTGTAGGACCTTGAATGAAGGTAATATCCACACATGTTGGGCCACACATGAGGGATATGTTCCTGTCAATTAGAGCATAGTTAGGGTGCACACTATTTTACATATGTGACTTATTTTACTACCCACCATTCTTGTACAACTTATGTATTTTTTTTTAAATATTTCCATCCCCATGTATAATTAGAGATAACAAATATCCCCATTAGGATTTGGTCTGATAAAAAAATGTGGATCTTATCTTGATATAATGAGAAATATGGATGATGATAAATTGATCACTCATGAATTTTCATCTTCATTTTTACCCTTAGATTCTATTTGATCATAAATACTTCTAGAGTGAAATAGAGAGACAGAAGTCGAGGTACAATTTTCCACCACACGGGTCAGATGACTAATTCTTTCATGCATGTTGACTTGTAGGTGAGTCATTCCTGTTGATATCATAGGTAACACATGCTATTGGATCATGGTAAAAAAATTATTTTATTATGATATATTTCACATTAAATAATTTTATTTCTATGATACTATGTGTTGAATGAAAAAACGAGCTTAAAAAGACTATGGATCATTATTGAAACATTATGAAACAATTATCTCTTATACATCTAATTCCTGAAAAAAAATAACTATATTATAAAAAATATGTGGTCTATAAGTTATAAAATAATTTGTTTAATATAATAAAAATCAAAATTAATATTTTTAATAAATCAATTTATATATGAGTTTAATGAATTTTATGTCAATATGTTAAATAAAACCCATGGATGATTTATTTTAGTCAATTTTTATTCTATTTAATTGATCAAAAATTTTAAGTATTCACAATTTTTTTTCAATATAGGTAAATAATATGCCTAGTTTAATGTGCAAATAATTATTTCCCATAAAAAATTTTTCTTTTATTTTTTATGAACATACATTTCTATTAAATTCTTACTTTTAAAGGTATCTAATATGGTAAATTTATTTTTATATTTATAATCATGAGGAGACATTTTTTAATTAGGCCCCATTTATTTTTGGTCAATAAGAAGACTAATAACGGCATAATTTTTCACCGTTGTAAATGGTAAATCTGGTTTATATAGGCTATAACTATGTGATAATGAAATAATTATTCATCCTAATTATTATTGTGTAAATGAAATTTGTCCCTTACCCCAAAAGTTCTATATTGACTAATTTAATGGAATAATTTGAGAAGCATATGACTTGTATATATTTGTTAAAATAGAGGGAGTGTTAAAATGTCACACTATTAAAGTTAAATAACATTAATGTGTTCACATATTAAAATAAATTGTTATTAATGAATAGTAATATTAATTTTTTGTGTAATGAAATTATAATCACGAATTAAATATATATATTATTTTTGTGATTTAATATGACCCTAAAGACATATAAAATGATAATACAGTTACAATTCAGTTAAGAAAAATATAAAATAAATATTTTTAAAAATAACTAATGTACAATAATTTCAATTCATTAAGGTGATATAGGAAATTATATGTATGAACATGACATATTTTATATATATTAATATTGTTTTTTATTTGATTTATTTCTTGAGATTTTTAATATATATGTAAAGTATTATATCATAATTGAAAATAATTTTATTATTAAGGGATTTAAATATTATTAAAATATTTAAAAATAAAAAAAATTAAAAAAAAAGTAAAATATATGGTTTAATATTTCTCCTACTATACAATTATAATATATTTAGATGTATTTGGATCTAGAATAGTTTTAATATTTTTATTCTTTTGAGAAATTCCAAAAGTTCCCTCACCTCAAATTATAAATGGGAACGACATACTTCAATGAATTACACCGAATTAATCCTTTTATCCCTTCTATACAATGAAAAAATTATTTATCCACTTCATTAAACTAATTATACATTCTCATCCCCTTTTAATAGTCCAACATTGTAGCCCAATATAAGATATCAATAAGATTCATTAGTATGAAGAGGTCATTGCTCTAACCGAACAATTTTTTACATACTATTCATTAGATTATATAAATATATGGTATTCATCATAAAATAAGAAATTATGTATCATAAATATTCTTAAATCTTATTTCCATTATATTAAAACCATTATAAAATCAATTTCTAATTAAATAATAAATTAATGTCTCCATCATCCATACATATGTCATATAGTATCCATATAGTTGTGTAATTCATTTATCACCACCAACATTCTTAGAAGTGAATTATTATTTGTTTACTATTATATATGGTATTTATTATATAATTTTTTTATAAATAAAATCATATGTATATAATCTTGTCATAATTTTTTTGGAAATGATAATTTTTCTCCTAATATTGTATGGACTACCATATCCATGGTGTGATGTCAATTTTTTCATTTTTATTTCCCATGGATGGTAATAAATATCAATTTTAAGAAAAAAATTTATATATATGTAATAATAATTATTTTTGTTTGTTTTATTATTATTTGCCTCTCACTCTCATTCAAATATATGAATAATGGAATCAACATAAATACATTTGTATGGTCTACTATCTCTATGGATGGTGTAGTTTATTTTATGTCTCAACTATTTATGAAATATTATAAATATGTAAATAATGAAAATATAAAATTTTTATAAGACTATAAACATTTTTAAAATGATTGGACAATGTTCGATGTATAAGGACTATATTACTAAACCAGAACATGATTTTGAAACGAAGCTGTTTTCACTATTAACAATGATTTTAAAAAAATTTCACTAATAAAAGAATGATATGATTCTATAAAAAATTAAGCATGGAATGATTTATATATGGGTTTTTAATAAATATATATTTATTCCATATTTATTATATAGTATTGTTGATCATAAAAAAGGGAAGGGAGACTTGATATTAGTGTTTGTCACCTCACTATATGTAATCTTTCACATTTTCCATATTGACTGCCTATTTTATATGTATGGTATATACTAGACAGTTATATAAGTTACCATGAATCTATTTTTTTCATTTAATTTAAAATATCATTAAAAATTATTATTTTCATAGGGATTATGATTTGAAATATACCCATGTTATAATAGTCCATTTCACAATATAATCACAATTCAACATTGGTTATGTTTTATTCGCTACTAGGGAATATTTCTAATTCATTTACAAAAATTATAATAATTTTTTCAAAGGTATTTTAAATATTTTAACAAATTAAATTAATTTTTTACAATGAATAAATTTTTTCATTACAGTTTGGAAGGCATTTTTCATATTCATCCGAACAAGGTACTTTGTGACTTTTACAACAAAAATACAGAAGGAATATTTTTTTAAAACATATCTTTTTATTGTTTTTGTTTCACCATCATTAAGACATAATTATTATAAGGTGCATTAATATCCATATAGTTCTTTTAAAAGAATATTTTATTCTTTATAGATCGAAATATGTTTTTTACAAAAATATTTCGAAATAGATTGGATATTTTCCACAAGAATTTTTTTAGGTAATCATTAAAAATCAATTTACAGCTCAAATAAAATTATTCAATATCTCATATTCTTTAATAGGGATACTATCATAGTATACCACAAATATTTCTTATCTTATTACCTTATGTTTACAATGGAAGGATGTTTTTAAAACTTTTTTAATTTCCCATAGTATATGCTATGATGATATGGTTATGAAACCGATTTCTTTTAATGGGTTATCATATTATTACATATTTTTATTCCTATGGGACACATATTTATTTTTTTCATTATCAGAATGGTGATATTTTTATCTCCCTCCAATGCATTGGTAAATAATAATATCTCATGGTATAAATAAGGATATAGTAGGGATAAGACTATATTCTACAAGGGACCTTTCCCATCATGGAAATATTCAGTGTGAACGATGACTGCTATTATAGTGCGGGATGTGAACCCAGTCCACTATGATAGTATAGAAAAAATACTTGACTAATATTCAATGGATTTTATTGGACTATTGGAATACCATAATTCTATGTATTCTACATGTTTCATTCTTTTAGGGATTATGATCCCTTCAGATTTGTGTTTTGTAAACTGGAAAGAGTTATTCCATGTATCTGGATTTGGATCATTGATATAAATTCTATAACATTAAAAAATTATGTTAATGTTCTTATGGAATTATGATCATATTATGATTATGTGATCTTTAATATTTACATAGTCTACCCTTACATAGAATACGTCCAATATCTTTGACTGTATTACATTTCCCATGGATATGAATAACTGTATTATATATGATACGTAAAAAATGGTGATATTCTTGAGTAAATAAGAGGGATATGAGGAGATATTTTATGATTTTTTTATAATTCCATTTTTCTAAAGTCACAATCCCATTTTGATAGTCAGATGTATTCATTTAATGTTATGATTATTCATGAAAAATAATGTAATATATATATATGAAACACTAGTTTCTATTGTTGGTATCAGAGTATATGTTTAGTTATAGTTTGGGATCTATGATGAGAAAACATTAAGGGTAAGTTTTAATATATGATAATGTTTTAATATTGCGATAATGTTTATGAATAACCAAGGATAAAAAAATGATTCGTAAAAAAGTCACATTATAGACAACACATACGTGATTTTTTATGATTATAAGAGTTTTCACATTCATAATTGTCTCTTAGAATATGTTTTTTAGTTTCAGAAAATGGTTTGAATATTGAGGAATCATATTAATGTTGAATGTAATGGGAAATGAACTGATTATGCACCTATTCATTTGAATGTTTTGAGATATGTAATGTATAATTTGGAAGTTATTCACATGTAAATTTATGAAGCTATGAATCATTATATGTTTGAAATTGAATAGTGGAGGGGAAAAAATATTGTTGAATCAATCAAAGGAAACACTAATCTTATTTTAGCGGATCTTATGATGCACTAGTGAATTAGGAATGGATCAACACAATGGATAAAATATTTTATTTTATTCATTGTTATACAAATGAAAATTTTTCCCTGTTTATTTATCATTTTTAGGGATAAAATCAAAAATGGTTTAGTTTGATAAATAATACGATGGAAGGGGAAGAAGTTTAATACATGGAAAATGACATGTTTTAGTAGATATTACTAATAAATTAATTCAATTTTATTCTATAAATGAATATTGAGAAGGAATTACTAGTGCTCGAAGAAATGGATGATATATAAAATGATTCTTATGAGGAGTATTTTACATGGATTTCAAGGTATATCTCTTATTTATTTATCATTCCCAGGTAAAAAATTGATCATTTTATTGGTGAACAAAACCCATGTCAACAAAAGGAAGTAGATATAATACACTTTAGTACCTATGAATAAATTGTTCAATGTGGTCTTAAGGTGGAAATCTGTATTGTATTTATGCATAAATATCGTGGTTTAATTAGAAATAATAAATTTAATTCTAATTCAACTCTAAAACAATTGAGATATAATAATGACATTCCCCTTATGATTGATATGTGGAAGGAAACATGGGGGAATTTTTCTTACGAGGACTGGTAAATGATTCAAGGATGAAAGGAAGTACATCATGAAACTAAATATAGAAATGATGTGAAGAAGATAGAAAATGATTTCAATAGAGAAAACCCCCCAATAAAAATAACCTCTCATGCTACAATGTTACGAATTAAAGGAGTATGAGAATTATGAAAATCGGTGCATGAATATGGTGGGATTTTTTTATCATTATCCACAACCTATTAAGCCTAAATACAATTAAAAATTTCATGAGACCATGAATACTGAAGTGGACTATGATAATGAAGTTGTGATAGGTACACATATCAACTACTCAAGAATAGATAATGTAAAATTTTGTTCCGGATCGACAAAAACTAATATTTATACTGAATTTTCTATTGGTATCACAATATCCCCTCAATAATTAAATTATGAGTTATCTATAAAACTTTTTAATCGAACAATGGTCGCATACCAGGTTTATAGTTATAATGTTACTGATGATTTTGGGAAATTTACTAACAAATATTTGTGATTCTTAAAATAGATTAATTTTATTATTGGTATGGCTCGAAGTAATATATATTAAGACCCTATTAATTTTCTATGAATATAATTCTAGTTTTCAGATTTCTAATAATCCAATAATAATTTATCTATTCAATGATGAATATTAAATTATATTGGTGATTTTTTCCATATTGTGTCTCTTAATTCTTATGGTTTAAGGTAATCTATCTCAAATTCCTTGGGGGAATGTCAATATTAATGACACAATATTTGTTTGGGTGTTTCTTAATGACATTCGAGTTAAATTTCTAGTTCATCCAAAAAATCATGAATATTATTTTTCAATCTATGTCATTCTTAGTGATATGCCAATTTCATAGACTCCTTCTATAATGGCCCTAATTGAAAATTAGTAATTTAAAAATTATCATTAGGATAATCAGTATAAGGTATTTATACTCCCTATTTCATTACATTTGGGTTCACATATTCTATATATTAATAATAGATATGGTTCAATGATTCTTTTCATAGATTATCATGAGTAAAAAAATACATTCAAGTGAATTTATCTTATTTACATTGTTTATTAATTATTTTTTGAACTAGGTGGAACTAAATATTTTTGAAATATTTATCATTATTAAAGATATAATTAATTAAGGGCAACAAAGGAGGATATTCCTAAGACAACATTTTTCAAATGTTATGAAAACAATAAATTTATAGTGATACCTTTTAGTGTTAATGATTCCCACACTATCTTCATAGATACCTTTAATTGAGTATATAGTGAGTATATAAATTAATTTGAGGTGTTAATTATATAAAATATTCATGTATATTCTATGAAAAATTTAGAGAATGATGTTCACATTTGAATTTTTTAAGACCCTAAGGAATGATAAACAATATGAAAAATTTAAAATGAGAGTTTTTCATTGAAAGTAACACATTTTGGGGGTTTAAAATATCAATTTCGGCTATATAAATAAATTTTTCAAGAATATATGTTTTTATGAATTGTCAATGACTACCAATGGTGAGTGAAATAAAATGTTTTCTAAGGTTGGATGGATAATATCAGTGTTTTGTGAAATATTTATCATGATTTTATAATGCCTTCAACATTTTTCTGGTAAAGGAGTTTTGATCTAATGGATGGAGGAAAGTGTATTTAATTTATAGGACATGAAAATATGTTTGGAAAATGCATGTGTGCACACTCTACCATGTAGTGGATAATGGTTTGTGACCTATAATGATGAATGAAATAAGGAACTATTATGTGTTCTCAAGTGAAATAATATGGTGATATCTTATTCCACATTCAAATTCAATGTCAATCAGTAGAATTATACAAATCATGATTTGGATTTATCTACCATAGATTTTTCATTCATGATATTAGGGTATTATATATATGGATAAATGTATGACATATATATTAATAAAAAATGTATAAAGTATATTATTACTCAAAAAGAGTAGAACAATAACTAAAAAAGATGGCTATAGATAATTGATTATTTTAACTGCAGAATAAATTACGAACATGTGAAAATTATTAGAGTAGCAAATTCTTTGTGCCAAAAGAATCATACTTGATTATCTTAGATGAGGATCAAAAATATCCTATATTTATGAATTTAAAATTTTTGTATTTTATAATATTAATTGAAGTAGAGAAATAATAACTGGGTCAAATGAATGTAAATCTATATATACTGTGTAGAGTAATGAGGCATAAATGGAATACATAGAACTAAAAAAGAAGTGTAAGAATATTACTGAGTCCAACTATGATTTTTATGAATTTATTTTACATTATGGGTGCATAGAAAGTGTGTGGGTGGGTATACCCAACATTATTTTTTCCATTAAAAAATATAAATTTGAGATTTTTCACTATAATGAAATGTCGGAACATCAAAACAAAAATAAGAAAAAAAAGAAAATAATGGAGTCCCATAACTATAGATAGGAACCTAAAATTTTAGTTATAATCAATTTAATTTAAATAAAATAATTATCTTGATGTAATTCTCTATTCATTGATGTTTCCTATAATAATTAGATGTGATCTATAATTTCATCTTAGGAGACATGTGTAAGATTCTTTTATCGGTGATCCACATGTGCTCTACGTATCTCTGGACATCGCTGATGTTTTCTCCAGGTTCTTGCTTAGAATGTCCTCTTTCTGGCGATGTCCTCTATCGATAACCTCAGGAGCTACTTCCAATGCGTTCTCAATGATCTGTTGGAGGAGAATATATTTTGTAACATCAGATCATTCATCGGTGAAAGGAATTATCTCCTTTCTTGAGATCTTTTTCTAGATCCATTGTGTAGAAACCACAAAGAATTGGTGGGCTAATGAGAATAGTATATTTTATATTTTAATTACATAGAATAATGAAATGAATTAATTACAAAAAATCATTTATTCATTTCATAGAAATATTAGTAAGACCTTATGTCTGATAATAATATTTTACTATTATTATTACTTGACATGCACCCATTGAATTAAACCTAATATTATTTAATTAATTAAATAATATTATTTCTCCCAAATAACCAAAAATCTACACGGCATTTCTATTAATATACATGGTGTGTATATTTGTTTTTCATTTTCTTTATTTCCACCACCACATTTATTATAACATGAATAAAGGCTATTTATTTCTTATGTAAATATCTCTACACTACTCCCTAATAAATATACCTTTTCAACCAAAATATATTTTCTCTAATAAGTAGTGTCGAATTAAATGCGATAAGGTATCCTTGAATAATAATTAATCTAAGATAGAGAATAATCTTTATTTAGCTTGTTAAATAAATATTTGCATGAGATAAATGGACACACTTAATGTGTGACCCACTAGGCCTCTTTCTGAGTGGAATTAGGAATCGCCTAACAGAATTCCAAGGTTAGAGTCTAGAAACATGCCATGGAACCCATATATAATGATGTTAATGCTGCAGTGATGTGTCACCTCATATGAACAATTTTCATGTAATGTAATTCATTTGTCTCAATATCTCGAATCAATTGGGTTACATTTTAGTTCCATTAACCCATGTCCTCAATTATTCTTTCTTTGACTTCTTGGATGTAAATATTCCCATTCCATACAATGTCAATAGATTTATTTATGCTGTATCAATTCCTTCAATAGGCCCATTTTATCAACTTATGTTATGGAATATAATGGAAAAATCCTTTCATGCATTATCTATTAATGCAATATTACTCCTAACACACCCAACACATCCCGCCTTGTTCCGAATAGTCAGACATCACATTTTTTGGTAACACATCTATGTGTGTGAGTTGTAATAACCATTAATAATTATATTAATGTATAAGGACCAACACACACTTCTGCCGATTGGAACATCCAACGACACTATGAAATGTGGATTTCCTTTTGGCATGTCTCGTTATTATAATATCCTCCTGGATATTTATAAGGTTGCATATCATGAGAAGGTGCCATAATGTTTTATGAGTCCTCAACCCTAATGTCATATATTACTTATGTCCCTAAAATATAATCATCTTGCCATATAACATATATTAAGGAATAGTTTTATGGAATTTCCAGGTTGTCATCATAGGAGGTATCCTCTATGACCCTTTTTTGTAACAACTATGATTATGACATTATCACATACATTGTCATGTAGAAGAACAATCAATATGTGATAGTTTTTTATTAATGAATAAAGTAAAATGTAGTTGGTTCTAGGTCACTGACTCAAATATACTCCCACTTTCACTAGAGCCAACTGCTAATAACAATGAAACCGCTATCTCTCACATGATATTCAATCATCTGTTGAGATAGGAATGTAGTCATGTGGTCATCCTTTTTCTCTTTAGTGGACACTATTCTCAGTAAAACTATACACATTTGATATAAATCCCTCAATAGGTGATACTTTTGGAGAATGTTCTTTGGTTGGTGATGTGACTATGGTTGTTTTTCAAGAGCCGCTGCTATAGTATTTTCACAATCCAATGTGATAGGGTGTCTACTTTTGGGCATTACCTCAAGATCTCGAACAATGGTCTGAATCCAAACGGATTTCTTGGATTCATCGTAAGCTACTATATGTTTAGATTCCATTGTAAAATCACAGAAAACAAGCTGCTCTGAACACTTCCAACTCACACCTCCTTTGTTGAGATTGAAAACATATCTAGATTATGATTTAGATCATTCTCATCTGTATGAAAAGCTTCATCGGAATACCCTCTGATGACATGCTCCTCACATCTTCTATACACCATGAACATATCCTTAGTTCTTCTCATATACTGAAGGATAGTCTTAACAGTAGTCCAATGTCGTTCTCCTTGATCTTTTTGATATATTCCTACCATGCTTAGTTCATAGAAAGCATCGATTCGGGTACATAACATGGAATACATGATAGATCCTATAGATGAAGTATATGGGATCTTACACATCATGTCTTTCTCTTATTTTGTTAGAATATACATTTTCATTGAAATATTTAAGCCATGAGACAATGGAACTAATCACCTCTTGGACTTTTTCGTACTAAATCTATTTAGTATCTGGTCAAAGTATGTACTCGGAATTAGATCATGCAGCCTATTGAATATATCATGGTTGATATTGATCCCCAAAATGTTGGATTCTTTCACCTATGTCTTTTATGGAGAATTTTTTTTCAACATTCCCTTAAATTACTGTGAGACTGGTACATCATTTTCAATAAGTAATATGTTGTCAAAATATACTACTAGGATAAAAAATACATTCCCATTAAACCACATTCAAAATCAGGGATCACATTCATTAAAAATGAAAACAAATTACATTATGGATTCATCAAATCAAATTTTTCATGACCTAGAATCATTCATTAATCTATAAATAAATTCTGAAACATGAAATGCCATTTGGATTCTTCTGATTTCAAAAAAAACCTTCTTGTTATATCATATGTACATCATTGTGATGGTTCTTTTCACGTAATTCAATTTTGACATCCATTTTCCAAATATTAAATTCATGGTAAGATGTTATGGAATATATTAATATAATTGAAATATACATGACTAATGGAAAAGAGGTTTCATCATAGTCAATTCCGTGACATTTTCTGAATCCTTTAGCCATTAGACATTCTTTATCGGTGTCAACTTGACCATCCAGGTCCAGATTTCTCATGAATACAAATTTTCATCCAAAATTCTTAACATCAACATGATCCTTGAACAGAACCCGGAATTGGTTCTAATACATATAATCCATCTCAAAACTCATTTTTATACACATCTTGTGACTTTTGAGCTCTCTACTTCTTCCAAGTTATAGATGTGTTCATCAATGTCCAAAAATAATGGATTACTATCCTCTGTGACTGGGAAACAAAATCACTATGGTTCCCTTACAACTCTTAATCATCTACACATTACTTCTGTTTATGGAACCACTTCCATGGGGACCTATGGAACCTGTTCCTGTAGTAACTCCTATGTGTATTGAGCTTCAACATCATCAAAGTCAATCTTTCTCCCACTACCCTTTTTGAAAATGTACTCTCTCTCGAGAGAGAGAGATGGATTGTTTGGTGACAATCACATTCTTTTCAGAATTGTTATATAGGTAATTTATTTTTGATTCCTTTGATTATCATATAATGATACACCTCATGCCTTGGGGTGCAACGTAGTTTCCTAAGAAGGCCCTAAAATGCCTCAAATCACCATACAAGTCAGTGCGACAAAATGCGATTCTTTCCATTCCATAACATAGAGGTCATTCCATTTTCCACATTATTTGGAACTCGGTTTAATGTGTGTGTTGTAGTTTTAATGCATATCCCGAAAAGTATAATGGGAGATCTGAAAAAATAATTGTTGAACTCACCATGTCCAAAAAGGTGTGGTTCTTCCTTTAACTAACTCCATTTCATTATATTGTATAATGATGAGTGAGAAGATATTGAATCCTAGACTCCTATAAAAGGTATATGAAATCCTGGTTATGATATTTTCCACCTAAATCTGATTGAGGCTTCTTTATCATCATACCAAGTTTATTTTCTAGTTAAATCTTAAATTCCTTATGTTTCTACAAGTGATCTAATTTTAAACTCATTAAGTATATATATCTATATCTACTAAAATCATTAGTAAAATAATCCTGTAAAAATATACACCACCTGCCTTTAATAGAAGTGGACCACAAACACCTATGTGTAACAATCTTAGAATCTCTATTTCCCTTTCAACATGTCCAATGAAATTCAGCTTGGTCATTTTTCCTTATAAACAAGTGTGACATCTATCAAGTGGTTTTAGCTTAATATATTCTAAATAACCCTCATGGTAGAGCTTTTTAAAGATCTTCTTGTTTACATAACAAAAATGGTTATTCCACAATTTGTGGTTGTACAAGTCATGTGATCATGAATAGTTATCTATTTCCACCACTTTCATTAAGTAATTTAATACATGTAAACCCTTATTTAATATTTCGATACCATAACATACATTCTTCTTATAAAAGAGACATCCCCAATTTCCGAACGTGAATATAAATCAATCCATGTATAAAAATGATACATAAATCATTTTCATGGTTACAATAGGAAAATAATAATAGTTATGTAAAACCAAAATCATTCCATTTGGAAAAAAGATATGGTAATTTCCTAGGGACAATACCATCAGCCTCACACCATTGATAGCCTGATGATCCACATCTCCTATGGAAATATTTTTAAATCTACTTGGTTTCTACATTTGAATAATGATGTGAGCCCCATATGCTTTATGTAATACACATTGTGTATAAATGGAAAGATTAAACTCGATAACAAATGAAACTTTAGCATCCCCATGTTTCTTAGTACAGTTTCTCTACCAGTGGTCTAGCTGGCCACATGAATAACATAACGTGTCATGTTCATTGACATACCTATAGATTTTCTCTTTATTGGAGGGATGAGGATCATGGGAATCAGACCGTTTATAAATCCTTATCCCCATTTATTTTTCCTTTTCATATTAACTATATGGATTGCGGGTTTTTCACACCTCATGTCCTTATATACATGGCTAATTATGGACAAATGTTCAGATAGATTCTACTCATTATTTATCATGTTGTTATTTATATTAATGCTAGATAATGTCTTCAAATGTGATTATAGGTTGAGATCTATACAAAAATCATTTGGGAACATAACCCCTAAGATGTTCGATCATTCAATGTATCCAATAAGCTTGAATACAAGAGGCCCTTATGGAACATACTCTCTATGTTTAGTTGTAAACTATGCATTATAGATCTCAAATATTTCCTTTCTCACCTTCTCTTGGAAGGGATCCATATGGTGAGACATCATGCTATATGCATCTGTGTTTTAATATTACATCAAGAGCACATTAGAGATGAACGATAACATGAAACATTGGACATTCCTTGCATCATTCATATGATTCATAATGAGGGATAGTTTCTCATCACTGGACTCTTTTCCCAGAATAATTGGAATAGGCTCCTCCAGAACATACAATTTCCTCTTGTGGAGAAGGATGATGCGTAAACGCCTCTACGACTCCTAGAAATTGGTGCTAATGAGAAGGTTTTTATTCTCTATTATGTTTATCAAAAATATGTTTGATGTCATTTTTCATGTCATTTATATATATTCAGATGATCAATGGGTTTAGAACTTTATTATCCTAAACCTGAGAAAAATAAATAAATTAATACTTATTAGTCTCCCACTATTTTATCAAAATTCAATAGCCGTCAACATTTACTGTGGAATATTTTATTGCCTAAATATTCTATAAAAAATGTCCCATATTTCCCTTTTTATTACCTAAACCAGGGTTTTTTAGGAAACATGAATGGTTTAAGCTTTGAATTCCAAATTCCAACTGCCCTAACTCATAGTTCTATGATCCATTAAGTGGACTCCACAAACGTAAATCATTTTCTTTTGGATTTCTTCAATCATTTCCTCTTGGTCTCACCAAGTCCTACTCTGGCAGTCAGCCCTTGATGTGAACCATGTCAAGTAAACCAAAAACAATGAATTAGAATTCCCCTATATTTGAAGGAACCCAAACAAGGTTTGGTCAAGCACTTTGAACTATGGTTTGATTCTAACCAAGATTATGGAAGGCTATACAGACTTTAAATTCCATTGAGAGATTTTATCCTTATAGATAAATTCTTGTTTTATTATATTTCATACTTTCAAATTAATATAAATTGGGGTATACTTTATATAATAACCTTATTTGAGATAATATTTATGCATAAGTCGGACTTATTTTAGTTCCATCATTCATTCTTGTTTAATTCATTCATTGTGTGGTCATAAAAAACAACCATTATAAAAAAACCATGCAACTGGTAAAAATAAAATTAATGGTATGGTCATGAGCTTGTTAAATTGGTCAGTTTATCTATCGACAGATAAACTCACCCAAGACCTAGGAGAGAAACACATTGAACCTTTTGTGTTTGTTCTTACATCATTCAACCTATCTACCTTTGTGTCTACTTGTGATTGGTTTTACCTTGGATCCTAACTTGAGCTACCCCCACTAGCTTCGAAGCTCCATACAATTCATATGTTTTCATATAGCTCATAGGTGAGATGTAAAAACATGTTTTTACATAAAAATCATTCAGCAAGTAGGCCCTACATATTATTAAGGTGAAGGCTCATAGGCAAAAAAAATTACATTATATAAATAAATTAATAAAACCATCTACATACAGTGGTCTCGGTCTAGCTCATGATCACCCATACATTCAATGATAGTTACACATCGATAAAACTACCATTCAATTTATTAATCGTTATTGTTTAATATAATATAAATTTTGAATCAATTAATTAGCTTTAATTATTAAATCATTTTATCTTAAACCAATTTCAAAAATTTCCTTGAGATTCTGTTCCATTATAATTTTTTAGAAAAAAATATTTAAATTATCTTTATACATAACTTATACCATGGAGGGAGTTAGGTGAATTACCATTAATAATAACAAAATTATTAGTAACAAACATTACACATATTTAAAATAAAAATATATATATATAACACCTATCACATGTTGTGACTTAGCTTTATGCTCTTACCATGGTCCACGTCTCAAGGGTTTATATAATATAATAAAAAATATAAATAAATCTGTGTAATTTGGATGAGTACACATCATTTAGTTCTGAATACAGAGTGTGTACTCTCATTGACCATCCAACTGAAGTACACACCTAGGGACATGGCATGTCGATGCACTTTAGAAATCAATAGAGTACAGGGCGTGTACAGTGGCTCACACTCCATGTAGTTCCACATTACATAGTCTCCAGTCGGGAAATCCATTTAAGGGGTACATGGTCCAACACTAACCTAAAAGTACTATAATCCATGTCTAGTGGGACACAATTCGTGTAATTCATAAACCCCATGACACCAATTCCTGATCAACACATAGATTCATTTATGACTTAGATAGACTCCATCACATGGCTTGGTATGGAAGACCAATCCTAGTGTGAGGATCCTAGAAAACATTGAGTGTATTGAGGAATAAACGTCATGTGATCTATTATTGTATGGCTATGAAGATTTGGAACCTTAGATGAGATCCTATATTTTATTTTAATCAATATTAAATGAAAAGATTTATTCTGTATGGTCAATGAGAAATGAAAGAGTAGGAATTGAACATGAGATTCATAATTGCAGAATGAATAAATTTTTTTCAAACAACTAAATTATTAAATTTGTAAATCATCAATGAAAATATAAATAATTATAATCAAATATATGACCTCTCTATTACCTCTTATAAGTTCCAGGTGTTGCATAAGTGAGTGGTTGGGCATAACCAACATTAATTTTTCCATTAACAATGATCAATCCGAGATCCGTCATGATAACAAAACGTCGGAGCATCAGAATATAATGAAGAAAGTAGGAAATGAAGGGAGTCTTTGAACCACATAAAATATCATCATATGTTAGTTATAATTAATTTAATTAAAATACAAGAATTACAATAATGGAATTCACTCTTATTTGATGTTTCCGGTCATGATATGATGTGATTTGTCATTGCGTTGTAGGAGCCAAGTGTAGGATTCCTCTAGAGGTGATCCACACGTGCTCAATATATATCTAGACTTTGACAAATGGATATCTTAGTACTATCTCAGAAGAGACTTCAATTGAGATGTCTGTCTTTTATCTCTTTGAGAGCCTCATCCAAATCGCTCTCCTTGATCTGGTGGAGGAGGATCTTTGTCGTAACTTGAGAGTATTCTTGGAGAAAAGGAATTATCTCTTGTTTTTTAGACCTTTTTTATGATCTGTTGTGCACAAGAAACAATAATGGCTTGCCCAATTAGAATAATATAATTAAGGTTTTAATTAATATGAATAATAAAATTAATTAATTGAATTAAATAATTTATTCATTTAATTTAATTAATATTAAGAACCCATGTCAAATAATAATCGCTGAATATTTTTATTACTTGACATGCACCTAGAGAATTACACCTAAAATTATTTAATTAAATAAATAATATTATTTCTAAAAAATCTGTAGAAAAACTACACAGTATATATATATTAATATATAAGGTTTGTACTTTTGTTCTTCCATTTTTTTAATTCCTCCAACACATATATTAGTTCTTGAATAATGGCGATTTATTTCATATATTAATTTTACTAAATTAATCACTAATAAATATATTATTTCTCCAACAGTATTTTTTATCAAATAACTAGTGTTGAAATAAATGAGATTAGGCAACTTTGGATAATTATTGAACAATAATTGGGAATTATATTTATTAAAATTGTAAAATGAATATTTAATTGAGATACTTGGACACACATAGTGTGTAACAATCTAGACATCATTATTAGTGGCATTAGGTGGAGCCATCCTAATGTCAATGATTAGTATCAAGAAACACGCCATGAAACCCATAAAGAGACAATATAATGGCACAATGACATGTCACATAGTACAAATGCATACTGTGTAATGTAATCAATTTGTTTTTGATATCTCAAATCAAGTGGGTTGCATGCTAGTTCCATCAACCCATGTTCTCGATTATTTGTTCTTTGACTTATAGGAATTGAACATTCTGATTACATATAATGGAAATGGATTTCGTTAGGCTATATCAATTCCATCAATGGGCCGGAGATATCAACTTCCGTTATAGAATAAAAGGGGAAAATCCTCTCACGTATTATAAATTAATTCAGTATTACTCACGATAGACCCTACATGTTTTACCTCACTGCAAAAAATTAATCATCATAGTTTTCATCGACACGTCTATGAGCATGAGTTGTGATAACCATTAATAATAATCCAAAATTCTAAGGACCGATACACACTTCTTCCATAGATAGGTACATCAAATTAGACTATGAAATGTTGATTTCCTACTAGAGGGGATCGTTCTCATAATATCCTCTTGTATATTATAGATGGAGGACACCATGAGATGGTTTCTCAACATTTTATGAGTCATCAACACTAAATATAATGTATTATTTGTTTCCTTCAAATAACATCATACATCCATAGAACATATATTCATGAATATTGTTAAGAAACATTCGGGTTCTCCTTATAGAAGGGATCTTCTATGACTGTTTAGTTTATAAGATATCGTTAGGAAATTATCACATGCATTGTCACGTAGAATAAAAATCAATATGTGATGAGGTATTTATTATTGAATAATGTATAATGTAGTTGGTTCTATGCAACCAAATACATCATTTCAAATGTTTAGGAATATTGAATGTTTCACACACTATACATAATTTTTGATATAGATTTTGGATGAGTCTGATATTTCATCAATATTTTTTGATACTGTAAGTAAAAACATGTATAGATTCTCTAAACGAATTATTTTTGGTGATTTGGAATAAATAGTGCTATTAGAGAGTATATATCATGGTGCATTGTTTGTCACCAATTTATGGATAACAGACATAATCCATAAAAGAGCCTACAATCATTAACAAAAAAATTGAAATTAGAAATCATACCCATGTATTTTCCACTAGACTCCCCAAAAAATTTTAATGAATAAACGCTAAATGGGTTATAATAGAACAAATTTTAATGTAAAAAAAGGGAATTACTATAAAATAATATTTATATCATTATTATATTTCAAAAATAAATATTATGAATGTGTTGAGATATCATATACTACCGTATTCTATTTAATATGATCGTGATTCAATGTAAAACTTGAATTAATTTCCAATCCTCGGAAGGCTATGGATACAAAGTAATGTTTTAGCACTAATATTCTCAATAAAAAATATATTCTATCTAAGAGGACCATCTGAATACTAGATGGCATGTAAATGGAATTATCTATGGATTTAAAAGGTTATCTGTGTCAACACATTCATTTTGTAAAATATTCTTATATAAAAATCATTTACACTAGTATTTATAGGGCTCATTATAAATCACTTTATGTGAAAAAGTATTGAACTCCACAATGATAAATAAAATATATGGGGATCTAATGTAGTTGAATATGTGGAAGTGATTGTTAGATCTATCCCACATCATAAAAGGTCCTCGTAGAGGAAATAAAAAATTTGTCATGACAATAATAAGAATCATATAAGGGTTTGGAGCTAGTGACATGGTATTACTATGAACATCTTCCTTTTGTATAGTAAAAATATTATTTAAATATGGGAAATTTAATCCTTATGTATATCATTCCTTTTGTTATTCGTGATCCTATTGAGATGGAATGCTATCAAAGGGTGTTTCCACTAAATCACCTTGATGTTCATTATATGTTCGATGTATCTTTCTTGATGAGGTACATAGATGATCCTATATGTGTATTATTATACGGGTAAGAGGTTATACCACTAGAGAATAAACTTTCATATGATGAAAACCCTATTGAGATTCTAACTCATTGTGATAATGATCTATGAAACATGACATCTAGCATGGTTAATAATTTTACGTGAAATAACAAATTTAAAGATACTATGTGGTAAAATGCGGCAATTATGAGGCATAGGTATCCTAATATTTTTTAACAATGTGATTAATTTTGTGTGTGAAATATATTTTATGGGGGGTATAATGTCAAACCTTAAAATTTGTATAAAATATTTCTCTTTAAATAATTTTATTTCTTTAATATGATTTGTTGAATGAAAAAAATGAGTTTAAAAAAACTACATAAAATACTTCAGAAATTATGTGTCAATGTTCTCATCAAAATTATATTATTTATTACGAATAGTAATAACAAAATAAGGAAAATAATGTCTATACATTGAAGAAACAAATTCTGGACTTGGATTGAACATAAGAGCTATGTTTCTATAAAAGAATCTCTATTTATAAAATGAATTTTATTAAATTTATTAAATTAAACCATATTGGTGAATTATATTAATTTAATTTAATATTATTCAGTTTTTTTAATACATTTTAAAATATTTTATTATACGTATAAGATACTAATAAATCTATTTTATAACTATAAATTTATTTTTTCATATTTTGCGAAAATATATTAAAATTAATTTCTCTCTATAATATGTATTTTACTAGTTGAAATTACTTACATATTATGAAATAAGAAGACCAGATTTTTTTATTCTTACCATACATGGACAATATGAATAGTGACAGTGGAAAAATTTGTCTACATTGTAATTGGTTAGTATTGTTAATATAGCTTATAACAATGTGATAAGGCCAAAATAATTAATCTTAATTATTATTGGATGAATTTAAATTTTACCATTAACACCTATGTTTAAAATTGACTTCATTAATTTAAAATTGTAATTAAAAATGACATAAATATTATTTCAACCAAAGGATGTGAAAAAATTTCATCCTCATATATATAAATACCATTTCTATGTTCACATAAGGACTGAAACTAGCATTGAATGAATATTGATAACAATTTTGATCCTAATGAAATTAAATCCAATATAATAATTTATTCAAAATTTTGATGAATTAAATAATTTCCTTAAACACATACACAACTCAGATGACATATGTATTCATATAACAAAAAAATAAAATAATTGACAAAAAAAATTTAAATTTTATGTTATCTTAAATATTTAACATGATACATGAATTATATAGATTTCTGTGACTTTTTTAGGATATAATAAAATCGTTGTTTTTAGTTATAATTTTTTCCTTATGTTATTAATAACAAATTAATGATTAAATTAAAAATTGAAAAAAATGATATCTTATTTGATTAATATTTTATTAAATAATTTAAATATTATAAGAAATATTAAAAAATAAAATTTTGGAAAATTATCGTCTAAAGATTCATTAAATATGTATTTATAGGACATATGAGTGAGTTATACTCAATAAAAGACCTCTTATATTATAAGTTTTTGAGAAGCTAACAATGTTACATTGATCTTATATATAAAATCTAACTTCCTCCTTCAATTCTTCAAATCAAATTGAGCCTAATATCTCAAAAATCCTATACCAAATTTTATCTATACATCTTTATCCACATTCTATAAGTTATGTTCTTCTCATAAGTCCAATCCTAGAGCCTTTTTGTGGATATTTAATGAAGAATTTTTGAAGAAGATGTACTCTCTCTAACTTGTCGCTTTATTTTTATACTCATCTTTCCATAATCTAAATATATGACATTTATTGTAAAATATTATCATGAGTATACATAATATTCTGAAATATTATCATTATTTTTAAAACACCATTATTTATCCTCTTTCCCATAAAATAAGTAGTTAACTTGTCACACTTGTGTGAGTTTGTTTTTTTGTATCCATTGGCACATACAATAATTTTTTCAACACAATACATTATGGATGATAATTATGATGTTGTAAATGTTAATATATTATATTAATGTCATAATTATACATTTGGGGGGATAATATCAAGTCTACCAAATTATTGTCCAATCAATTAGGGAATAATAATATCACTTTTGTGTATGTGTTGAGTAACATCACCGTTCATTTATATTTCAAACTTATGATAATGAGGATTAATTTTATGAATATATTTGTTCTATTTGATATATTAATGAATATTAAAAGGTGAATTATTATTTTCCATTGTTTCATTCATTCAGATTAAATATGGAATCATCGTTCTTTTGTAATTATGGATTACTATCTCAATGAATGATGTAATTAATGATTCTGTCTCTACCTTCCATTAATGATTATAAATATGTATAAGAAAATAAATATATTATTTTTATACCATGATTGAAATTAAATATATTCTAGGACCTCATCATATTGTAGGGAATGATATTATAGAAATGAAACATTCTATTATAACGAAGTAGTTATCATATTGAATAATGATTTTAATTACAACTTATAATTATACAATGGAATGGATGTTATAATCTAATATTACATGTTATGAGAGATATTTAGTTATGTAATATATTTATATACAATAATATTCATTATGTAGATGGTTTGAATAAGAAAAAGTAAATGGAAGACCAGAGGGTTGGGTTTCTCATCTCACTTTGACATTTCTGAGACATATGTCATACTCACCACCTATTTTTTTAATAGATTCTACAATTACACTTTGATATATTATATCATTAATATATTTTAATAATGTATCTAAATTACAATTTAATTTTATTTATTTCATTGGCATTATTATTAAATTGATACCCTAGTTGTAATTGTTTATGTCAAAATCTTTTGATTAGTCAATATTATTTATGCTTATGTATCCATTGAGGATTATTTAAATTCCATGGTAATGGGATTTATAAATGTTTTCAAAAATGTTTTTTTAAATCTCTAATAATTGTTTGAGTTCATTTCCTTCCATTTTCCTATTTTTATAGTATATCTTGAAAGGAATCTCGTAGTCATTTTCCAAACATGGTACTTTGGGAATTTTTCAAAGAAACCAAATAGAATAATTTTTAAAATATATGGAATGATTATATTTTCATATTATCATTATTCTATATAGGGTTGAATATTTCCTTACAATAGTAAATTTTATGTTGAAGGAAAATTATTTCTTTTATTACATCACATCATCTAAAATGATTTTTTAAAATTGAAAATTATATTTTAATCCACAATAATTTCAGGTGATCTTTTTAGAACATTTTAAAATTACGATAACTATTATTTATGTTAAATATTCATTAATATGTATTTTTATGGTTTTATAAAAATATTTTTCTTTAACTAGTTGGCTTATATTAATTATTTCATGATGTTTATGAACCCTCTTTCATTTCCATTGATTATCATATGAAAAATTGTATATAAAACCAATTTATTTTAATGGGTTATAATATGATTGATGATTTATGATATTGTGGAACTTATATATATGTTTTTCACTATTTCGTTGTGGGGCGTACATCTCCCTCCAATGAATTGGGTGAAGAATTAATTCTCATGAGATAAACATGACTAGAATAAAGAGTGAACCATGTTAAGTAATGGATTATGTCCACCATGATAGTCTTGGATGTGAACCATGACTATTAAGTATTTTGGGGAGTGAACCCATTCCATAATGATTTTCCAGGAAAAAATATTTTAATTCAAAGGAAAAGATTTTATATTAATATGTGTGTTAAATAATTCTTTATATATCACCAATTTTATCCTCAAACAAACAATGTTCCTTTTTGAGTCTTATGTAATGATCTCCCTTGACATATTTAGTGAGTCTATATTATGATCATTGATATGTCGGTTACAATTTTAATATATATTTTTCACGTATTTATTCCATTATTCTAAAGTCATTATTATTTAATCCTTTATTTACACCTTTTTTAATGTTATAGTGAATCTAAGATCACCGATTTCTTATATTTCCTTAAAATAAGATTTAAATAATGATATAGAGTATGATTTTTCAATAAGGGTTCTAGTTATTATTGAATAAGTGGGACATTACATAGATATTTTATGAACTTGTTTTCTATATTCCCATATTTCCAAAGGCACTATACAAATATGACCATCATGTGTGTTTTTAATAAATATATTCAATATTCATATAGAATTATGTAATATCTATGTATTAAAATTATGTTTTTCTATAATCGTATAGGTGGTTGGGATTCAATAAATATGGATACCCTTCTATATAATCTATCCCCTTTCTAACACCTCTAAATAGCTCTTATCGTGAAAGTATTTCAAATTCCATTTTTTCACATTCAATCATATCCATTTTATACCTTTATTAGGTATATTAAAAAATATAGAATGTGACCTACATGATACAAAATCAGATTGTGACTTGCATGATCCAACTTGATAGTGTAACCAGTGGGAGGACAGTTGGGAGGGTGACCTATGTGAGTCCACGTGTGTGAGATACCATCATAACACCCTTTGAGAAACTAACCATTTCTAGGCCACTAGATTTAGTGTGCTACGTAGTTCCAAAGGAGTTAGTAACCTTTTTGTGTTCATTAAAATTCTATGTTCTATCTCTCTAGAGTGAAAACATAATATTAGTTCCCTTACCTAGTATAGTTTCATCGTGTTTATTATGTGAATTTCAAAATAAATATAATTGGATCATTGATGAACATGATTTTTCATGTGTTAAATAAATGATTGAAATTTTAATTCCATACTAATATGTTACGTTTAACTCTTTCATTGTGGATATATAAAACTACCTGATGATGTACATGTATGTATAAAAATTATGTTACCATATACCACTCTATGACTGTAGAATTATGAATGATGATTTCATCATAAATGAATAATTTTATGTACAAAAGTCTATGATTCAAGAGTACAAAAAATTCCCCACTGCAAAAATATCCTTATATGTGTATTAATCGTTAAATGAATCAAGAACTCATTATGTTTTAGGAATCATAATCATTATGCCCCAAATCTGAAGCCTCACGCCCAAGAATCAGGAATCACTTCTTGGAATAATTCAACCATGTTTCCAGGATAAATAATTAAAAAATGTTGAAGAATTATTGGGACTTCTAGTATGGAGGGGTAGTCAATCCAAAATGGAATTGGGTGTACTAGGTTGTCTAAAACTATTAAAAATATAAAATTCAATTGAAATAAGTTGAGTTATATGAATCTACATGGGTGGTCAAAATATATGTGTATAAGATTTCATGAATCATTCCCAAAGTTGTTGAGCTAATGGATCCCTAAAGATATTTATTTCTAAATTAACAATAATGATTTCAAAATTATCTTATATGATTTCTATAGGATCCCAGTAGAAATAATTTTCAATGAATGTTTTTAATAATTCATCTCACATAAATAAACATGGGATGAAAATGAAGGGTCATTTTCCTCAGCTTACAGATTTTAATTGTTGTACTGAAATTTTTAGAAAAATAACCATTCCCATTGGTTGATATTTATTTCAATTACTGGATAAATGTCATCATGTAGAAACTAGGGTAGGTTCCATGATACATAAACCCACCAATATTCCCTTATTTGGATAACTGGTGAATTCAAGAAATATTCATTCCCATGATGGATCAAGGATACTATACTGGTTAGTATATAGGGTCATTCCTCACATCCCTATGATTATACACCTAAATCTCTTTCAATAGATGTGGTTGAGAACCTTCCTATTGTGGGTCCGTCTATCTAATGATGGTGTGAGGAAGGGAGCATTTTTTTTACAAACTTTTTTAATGGAACTAAATAAGGTTGTATTAAATACATTTTTTTTAAAATTTATTTGGGATTATGGTACATATTTGAAGTGAATAACCACATAGAATATTATGTATAGTTTATTTTTATTGGGGGTTTATGGGAAATCACAATAGATCATATTCCATTCATAGTGGACTTTATGTTCCTAAAGGCATGTTTCAGCGAATCGTTTAGGATTTTTATACTATTAATCCCTTATCTATGAAATATGTGGATTATTTTAAGAAACTTATCATATTATGAGTTTTTATTTTCTACTAATATGGTGATTCGACTATCAGGTAATTTATCAAAAATATCCCAGGTGATGAATAATTAATGTTAGACGTGATTATGTATAGAGAATGTGTCCTGGAATCCCATAATTATAGTCAGATCATATATAAATCATATAGTCCATAATAATTTTCCCACTATTTAAATTTTTAACAACATACTAATGTATCCTCCACCCCCAAAATTTTTTGGATTGAGAATCACTCAATGATTGATCAAAAATTATATATCCCGATAGACTCAGAGGTATCAAAATTCCTTTTATATATACGACTTCCAAATTCATCAATTTAGATAGTATCTAGGTATTAAAATGACAAGATTTCATCCTTCTCTAAAGGGTCATAACAACAAGAATCCCCTGGGCAGAGGCCACACAAACATTTTGATGTTATGAGAAAAGTATAAAGCATGAGTCAGAGAATATTTATTCCAATGATAAAAAATATTAAAAATGATCTTTTACATGGTCACCGAGAAGCATAGATGTTAAAATAAAACCTAAGATCAGCCATGGTGGTATAGTCTTCATCTACAAGATAAAAACTGATAATTCATCCCCAATTATCCCAATATACATTAGAAGACAAAAAGAAACCCAAAGTCATCATATTCAATGTACTCCTCATATCCAACCACATTAACATCATTTTATGTTTAACTAATGGAAATATAATATTTCCATGGAGTATCATGTGATCTTAGGGATTTGTTTGTATTCTTCTATGTTGGTATAAACATCAGGTAGCATGTTCTTATTTAATAACCCTTTAACATTCACATAGAAATTTTTTTTTCTGATGTGGGGAAGTATATTTATGATATTAATATATTGATATTTATGAAATATGATCAATTCCTATCCATGGAAAAGGTAACCAATATAATGGATCCAAGTGATGATACTGTATTAGGTGGACAATCAAAAACCAAATAGAAATGATTCATTTTAGTTTATTTCTGTTAACATTTCATATGTAGTTATTTTAGTATGTATATTATCTTCTATTTCGGATCAAAAATGACTTTTATAATGAGGTATCACCAAAACATGCCTCCATACTATACACATCAATGGGTTCTATGGTCATAGTTGAGGGGTCTACCCATGATCCCTGGAAGATATCATTGGTCAGATATTAATTGGAAATAAGATAGTTGGGGGGCCTTTCCACCTCTAGTTGATGTTTATATGACATTTAATGAACCCTACACAATCTCATTTTAAGAAATTTTAAATTTTAATGTTGTTTCACAATCATATGTGCCACAGCAAATCTCCAAAATTTAATATTATCTACTAACTCACCTAACGTAAATAACTGATACTAATTTCAAATTCTAGGAGATGATTCACATTCATCCCAAAGGGGTTTTGAAAATTATCATTATCGGTATCAGGAGGACATTTTATATGAGGCGTAGACCCATACTTGTGAGCCTATTCCATTAAAATGAAAAGTACAAAGAGATAATTATTTTTCATCCCTATTATTAAAGTGAGGTAATATAATCATGATCATATCATATATATATATATATAAATAAGGTGTCATGTATCTATAAATGAAATATTTTTGTTATGATCTTCCATATATGTTGTGTAGTATTGAGGACCAGGTGTCGACCCATACTAGTCATTTACTCCTCCTTGATGTTGATAACATGAACCAAAAACCATCAGATGGAGGTTTTGGTGATGATATTCTTATAGGAAGTCCTGAAACGGTCATACCTATCATGAAGGTGATACATGTATCCAATGGAAGATCTAATTCGGGTTATGAAAAGTCGGTTTTGGGAATTCTTATGAGTGAGGATTCATTGAGACATGGAAGAACATATAATGGAATATTAATAATGTATGAATTTTTCCAATATTTTTATTTTCATGTCACTGTAATGGATTTTGATATATTTAATAAATAATCTTCTTAATGTTATTTTATCTTACTATATTTTCCAACACATCCCACCTCTTTGTGTTTATTGAAATCTATAAAATATATTTACATGTGTTTCACTATTCATAGAAAACATTAAAAATGGCCTTCTTGAATTGTGTGTTAGGGTCCCAATACTCGTATTGTTGGAGGAGAACAATTTAAGGAGGTTCCAATGAAGTGTATTTTCATGGTCCTTCTAAGAAGGTTCTTGAGATGACTAGGGAGTATTATCCCTCTCTACATATCACAACATTAAAAAAAAGATATAAGATTCCCAGGAAAAATTCAACCATGACAATGATATATAAATGAGTGGGTGATATAAATTATTTTTCTCATACTTTCCTTTTATATTTACTACCTTCCAAAATCAACAAAAAATTACATTATCCCTTTATTGTTTTTAATTTTAGTATATGAACTCGAAATGCATGACTCCCCCTCAACTGAACATAATATATATGGAATGGGTGATATCATTCATCGAAGGACAATAGATGATTATTCCAAATGGAAACTCAATCTGTAGTATATCACTCTTATTTAAATATAATCTATGACAATCCATGATTCTCAAGATGAATTTTAGGTACCCACTGATACTTATGGAAGGAAATCATGGAGTCAGTCTTTAGGATACCTATAGAGTATCTAACTTAAAAATACAATGCTTAAAAATCATGTTTATCATGATGAGGTAAGTTGGACTCTATTATTTCCCAGTCTAATTTATTTTGAAGGAGACATCTCATCGACATTAGAAACTAGATGTGTCATAGTAGATCCTTATAAAAAAATAATACTCCCCAACACTGATGATCTTCGATATATATTAGATCATCCTATTCATAACAATGACATGATATTTTAAGAGTGAATACATAAGTTTGTTGAGAAATACATTCCAAAGTTACACTTCAATCTAGAGTTAGATTCCACCATAGGGGATCTTATGTAACATCATCATGTGATGGAGGAGGTCCCTAATGAGGTTAATGAATCCATTTTCACAATGCTGGAGGCACTCAACCTTGAGGAGGAGGCCAATATTTCCATGATATTTATGAATTTATATGTTTTTCATAATTTTCTAGAGGCCCTCTAACAATTCAGATGTTATGGTGTTCCTCTATTTAAAGTTGATTGTGATACTCTAATTTTAATATGCTCCTTTGACTTATGCTACAATAATGAATGACAAATTTTCAATGGACCATTTATTTATATGTTACAATATTTAAAATAATTATTGATTTAAGATTAATATTAATCTCTTATAAATATTACATTATTTCAATGTTCTGTAAGAAAAATGATAGTAATATGAAGACCCACTATGTTTTTTCATTATATTGTTGGACCTCCAAGAATATAATGCCATTTTGTAGAGTTATATGATTGAATCTAATTTCATTCCCATTGTATCATCTCACTAATAATTTTTCATTATTACGGTATAAGGTTTCCTTCGTGAGAATTAATTCTTTTTGGACTCCCTCTGTAGATTTCAGTCCTACGTAGGCATATACAACTATTTTTATTTTTCATTGTTTATTAGTATTTAAATCATTATATGTGAATTTCAAGATATTAGATAATCATCTATTACCAAGGGCTCCCACCAATATTTTTATAATGGTGATCATTTCATCTCTTTGCATATTAATTTTACTATCTTTCAAGACAAAAAAATGGAACTAGTATTTTAGGATGAAAAAAATTTAAAATGATTTGTCATAGTTATGAATATAATGTTTTTTGATGCACAAGAATGTTTTGAAATTATTTAAGTATGTAAAGGGAGGTTATATGTCATGATCCTTTTAACTATGAAACTAATGATAATATATGGGACATGTAATCTTGTAATGACCGAATATAATGTTATAAAAGTGGATTCTATCTTTATATTTTAAGAGAAACGATGATGAAAGTGGTTTTTATTATGGATGATGTGCCTTCTATTGATAAGACATTTCTAGGAGAATTATTATAGTCTAGAAAGAAGTGTTTCCATATTATTCAAGAATATTTTACCACTGGTATTATATATTACATATTTATGGCCATGGATGGTTTATTTAGATTATAGGAACCACCACATATATCACTGAGATGAAAATCAATCCATATGTGGTTCTTGGTGACCAGGTATCCATATTTACCTAATTCAAATATAGACTAGGAAATTCTTCTTGATATATATCAAGTACTAGAATAATGAGATAATGATTCACTACATGGATTGATGGAATGATAATCAATTCATACATATCACTTTGTTTTGATTTGATGGATGATCAATAACAGAATCTAATTATCCAATAGAAAATTATTAATGAATCAGGATGATTAATTTCATGCGATCACAAAATTTATAATGTAGTTTAGCATATCAAAAAAGGATGTTTGGGGATACAATTTATTTTCCATTATAAATGAACATTGGATTACTGATTTTTTATTTCATAGTGATCTAAACATAATGATCCATCATTTTTTATGCATGGTGATGGAATGATATAAGCTTTATTCCAGGGGATTTTGGATGTGAAATGTGATACAGTAGAGGATTCTAGATAATGACAGCATAAATTTTTTTAAAAGTTTTTTCAAAATTATTTATTTTGGGGATAATTTAGATAGAAGTGTTTTCTCTCATCATTGAAGGTGCCTATTGTTTATTGGGATTTTTTGGATTACATATAAAAATATATATTAGGATGTATATTTAATAGTAACAAAATTGATTCCACTTCTATAATATTTTCTATAACTAATTTTTGAGGAATGCTTATCGATATCCAAATTTCCCCAGATGTAATGTTTGATTTGTATGTAAGTTTCCAAAATATAGAAAGAAATTATTTAGAAAAAATAGAACTATAAAGTGTGAATGATTCATATACATGTTTCACCCACAAGTAAGTATCATAATCATTACATATTAGTAAATTGAGGATGTATCAGGACATAGAATTCTTGTGTTACTTTCAATGTGTTTAAGGTGAGAAAAAAGATAGGCATATTTATGGTGCAGATTCTGCATACTGATCAATATATTGAGGGGAGGATGCATTTTATCCTATTTTTTGAGGTAAAGGATATAGAATATGTTCACCAATACATACCCCAATTTTATGGGAATCAAGCTATTCATATTCAAATGAAATACCATTCCCTATATGGTTCTAACCCTCATATAGAGACTGGTGATTTTTTATGGGATAATTGTTATCTTAGTAGATGGCCAAAAACATGTTCATTTTTTATATCATTCATGTTACATCAACCGTTTAGTTAAATGTCATGAATTAAAAACTTATGGTGTGAATTTTAAAGTATTATATCCTTGAAAATGGTAAAAATTATTTTATCTATTGTGTCACTCTCATGTGGCGATCCCTTATTAAAATTTATAATATCAATTGAGCTATGTTCTCTGTGTGAAACATGGAATAGAACCTGAATTTTTATCTCTGAAGAGTAAATTTATATTAAAGTACATGTTAATTTTAATCATGTGGTGGATATAATATGATTTATGACCCATGAATAGCTACGTATCTCACAGGGATAAGAATAAAACCATATGTTTCTTATAGATAAACATAAAATCAATTGAGATGGATATTAATTATTTATTTTTGTTCCATTTTGTTCAGATTTAAGGTTTATTTTAGTTTTAGCTCAAATAAATAGGCCCATAAATTTTTAAATGACTAATGAAACTGGGATTACAGGGCCAAGGCTGATCTGAAAAATATCAGATGTAATGATAGAAATCATGTACCATGATCATGATGATTCTTAGATCAGGATAAGTGAGATACAACATGTACGCATGGAATGACCACTAAGCATGTATGAAAATATAGTTATATAATTTTTCTTTAATTGCATATAGATATAAAAAATAATCCCCTCAGGATGAATATACATTAATTTGCCAAGCATTTCAGGGTTACATTTGAAAATATGGAGTTCAACATATCATTATTAGTCTAACCAATGGTTTTCTATAATATAATAAAATCTATTACCAAATACCAAAGAATGAATTTGGATATCCAAATTTCACCAGGACATGGTCTATTAGTTGTGGATGGGATGTTTTTGAGACAAAAAAACATTTGGATCGACATTTTCCATGGAGTTTGAAATTCCCATCATAGAACTAGGTTATATGTAGGGTAAGTGATGCATATGATTCTCTGATGGGATACTAAAATAGATAACCTAAATTGTGATATCATGTATGGATTTTTGTCGTATTTCAGAGATTTCATAGAGATGATCCTCCAATTTTTTACTATAGAAGGGCCTATTATAAAGGAATCATGCTTCACTGCATATAATTTATGTATATGAATCGTCCCATAAGATGTTTTCAATGATAAAAATAGGACAACATGTGAAATGAAACAGTTTTGTGTCCCATGCATATATCATTGTCTGTATATAAGAGGGTGATAATTTTACATAAAACTGATGCTATTCCCAATGAATAAGATTTATCCATCACTATGTATCAAATTAATGTGACAATCAAGCAACACATAGTTTTGGAGTAGAGGTGTTGGGGGAGTCCAATATCGTGGATTTTTTTCAACACAAAAATATTCTATAATGTGATGTTTTTGACATTATTAAAAAAATACCTGAATCCCATAGTATTACATCATATGAAAGGATATTGTAATAAAATTTAATGTACTACGACTAAAACAATTTTTTATAAGTTTTAGAGTATTATAGATTGTAATATTTTCTTTTAGTTTTACGTCGTATGACTAGGAATATGATTCAATAAATTTAACATCATGCATCAAAGGAAATAAACAATTATTATATAATAAATATATTAATAATCCTCATGTTTTTTGGTAAATAACATGGTTTATATCTGTATTTATCATGTAATATCCTTTTTTATAGTAGACCTCATTTATTCTACAAGAGATCCCATATATTATCCACAAATTTGGAGGTTTATTAACTAGTATAATCATGTCTGGATGACCCGCACTAGTACTCTTAAGCGGAATATATGGACATTAATATAAAAATTAAAATTTGGTTCTTTTAGATTTTGGTGGAATTCCATTTGATGAAATGTGTATAATTTTTTCATCAACTAACTCTAATTCATGAATACATTAATAGGATTTTTCATATGTTTATAATTTATCACAAATAAAAACATGAAGAGAGGGAAATTAGACCTTAATGGGTTTAACTACTTCTCTAACACATTACATTAAAAATGGGGGCTCCAATATAGTGGTTTAGATTGATGTCTTGTAATCCTAAATGACCCAAAATAAATTATTGTTCCCTCACTTTTTACCATAATACAATATCTTCTAGAGTATGATAGATATGTTCATTCAATGAAAACTGTATTTTCATTATCCAAATCAAGATAGGGAATGAAATTGTTAAATGAGATATTGTAATCCTCATTATTATTTTCTATATCATCCAAAAGGAAATTGGTACCACTATCCATTTTTACTTCATGAGGGAAACAAAATATATTAATGATGTCGACATTAATAAATATGACAATTTTTTTTCAAACATCATTCAGGGATATATATTCATCATATTTGGACAAGAATTTATAAATAGTGAGTATGTACTTCAATTACCTGGCCATGGATGGATGATAATTCCCCACAACATCCATTCCCTTTATAAAAATGGAAGGATTATTTGTCTATGTGTAAAAACTCTAGGTTTAATTGATGAACTTGGTCTGAACATTGCAGGAAAGAAATTTTTTGGTGATTTTTATGACTCATGAAATTGATGGCTTGAAGTATCCATCCCTATAGTTTTGATGGGCAGTATTGAACCTTGAAAAGTGGGCATGCAGTCCCATATATGTAATACTATAATTACAATAATAGTCTGTTCTCCGTCAATTTTCTTAATAAGGACTCTATAGAATCCCCATTTTTTAGGATTTAATAATGTTTTTTTTCAATAAAGAGTAATATGGGCCGCTGTTCATTGATTTTTTTCATGTATATATTTTTTTATTGGAGAAATCCATATAGAATGTATTTTTCAATGGTAATAATCTAATTAGTTACAAGACCATCTGGTACACTGATGGAATTTTTCGCTTTTATTTATTCTATGTCAACATGATATAAAGGTATAATAATTCGTCTGTGTACAATACTAATGATTATTTCATCCCGATCTAAATCTTCTAATGTTATATTCATTTTTTTCTAATGAATCAACCATTTCATTATATGATCATGTGGTCTAATTAAATGTCATAAATAAGGGGAATTATAATACCTTCCCTTGAAAATTGTTATGTAAGGGGATTAGTTTTTCATTTATGATGGAATATTCGTATTGTATCATCATTATTTATAACTATAAGTTTCACTTTACCTACATGGAATCCACTGACATTTGAAGATACACATATAGTCAAGAAAAAAGTCATGATATTATACCGTATTTTTTAAATACATCTAACAATATGAATTTATATAGTGAATTTATGTTATCAGAATATATGATCATGCCCCCAAGAATGAATTTATTGAGATTATGGTCATCCACTCTCTTACCTATTGGGATTAATGATACACCAAAAAATATATATCTTATTTTTAGGGGGGATCTTGCATAGAGGATATATTATCATCATGATAATTAGTAATCGATAAATTTTTTTGAAGAATAATGTCCGAATTATTATTGAATACTCACAGAATTTTTCCAATTTATGATTAATTAAATGAATTCCATCATGTAGCAGGATGACTTCCCATAATTAAAATCTTACTTTAAAAATAGGATGTTTTAGAATATTATTTATCTATTTATAATGATATACTTGTTTGAATTACTAATGTTGTATGTATTTACACCCATTTTTAATCATGAATATCAATTCAAATATGTAAATCTTGATATCTGAATAATGATTTTTGGTATCAAGAATATTTATGTAGAAATAATATAGTTTTAATTCCTTCCCAAAATTCATATTTTGAGTTGGAATAAATCCAAAAATAATTCTAAATATTCAATATAAAAAATGAGTAGGTTTCTCTCAATTAGAAGCATCAAATATAGTGGAATCAAAATATATTTCCTGAGACTATGGAATGTTTTATAATAGTTATTAGTCCACTAATATGTGACCCACATTTTCATTAACCTAGTGGTAGGAAAACACATCCATCCATGGATTGATATAAGTTTTCTAATATAAGCATCATATCCCTATAATCCAATCAACCATTTAATTTTTTTATGTTGTTACATACAGAGAAAATTATTTTTATTATTGGGAAATGCTTTGATACCATTATTGTGTATTATGATACCGAGAAACATTACTAAGGTAACAAAAAAACCTAATATCATGTTATTTATATTATACTATGATTTAAATTTATTTAATATATGGTTACATGATGAAAAAGTGGTTTGAACATCATCAATGTTTAACTAACATTTATTCAGTTTCGAAATCTAATGACCTCCAAAATAGGGATTCATTATGAGTTTCATGGTAAGATGGTACCTAGATCAAGAATTATTCAATAAAAATGGACTTACCAAATATAAATACAGTCGATGTGGAGATCTATAATTGATTTATTCATTATTTATAGGGGAAATCTGGATTTTATTGTACAGAAAATTGTTATCCCTGAATTATTGGCCATGATATTTGGTTATAACAACAATTATTATAATTGTGATCAGTTCCTAGTAAGTAACATTAAAATAATTTCTTCTAAGATATCTAATGTTTATGTAGACCATATTTTTTCCATTATTGTTCATCAATGGGATTATTTTGGATATTAATTTTGAATAACAGAAATCCATAATGTATTTATATGTAATTCAATATTGAATTGCAACATAAATTTATGGGTTATGAGTTAGGTGAATAATTTTGGATAAAATATTCTAACCCTGTTGGATTTAATGAAAGAGTAGGTGGTGAGTTGACACCTAGAGATCAAAAACAAACATTTAAATGTTATTTTGAGAAATTTAATCATAATGATTCTTTGTAAAGGATGTATATACATCTTGTTTATATAAATAGAGGGTCTTTTTGGTCAATATGGTATGTTTCTATAATGTGAACCCATTATATTTGTATGATTTTGTCAATAGTTCAAGAGACTCCTTATTTAAATATGTGATGTGAATTTCTAATATCTGCATCATGCTACATTTCCTCTTCCCCTTCATTTTAAAATTACTCTTACTCATACCACAATGAGGAATTAGGAGATGAAAAATATTTCACATGGTTATTACTTGAGTGAATATTTTGAAATCAAGGATATGGATTAACTTCATTCATCCCAAATAATGATAAGGGGATTCTCTGATTCTCTAGAGGGGTGACACGGTTTGGGAAAAATATATTTTCAATATCTTTGTGAAATGGAACCATTTTCTAATTTAGATATTGATGATATTATCTATTGAATCTCATGGGATTTAATGTGGGAACAAAAAAATAACAATTTACCACATGTTAGATGGTTGCTATCCTTTTTAACGATTTTAGGTTTTTCCTGCCTGAGTGATATTACTTATTTCATTGATTATATACCTTAAACATTACTTATATCAAAAATATCATTGATGGGGTTCGTTTATTATTAATTGATCTATTTGAGGTGATTAATAGAGGTCATTTATATACTATAAATGGCAGTGACCAAATCAACACCATCATCTCTATGATTTTCCCATCCCTACGATAAAATCCAATACCGTTGTATTTTTATTCCCAAGATTAAAATGTGGGGGTTTAACCATGGAAGATTCTAATTTTATCATTAATGTAGTATATAAAGCATTCTTGTTATGATGACGGTATTTTTTATTCAACTAAGGCCTTCCATGAATTATGTGGAAGGATGTGTCTGTTCAAACAAAAATAAATTTGTTGCCAAATAAAAGGTCCCCAGACGTATATCATATCTGGATTTTTCCAATTTGGGTTTTATATCATTTTTCTTAACACATTATCTTACTAGAGGAATGGTGAATATATCCATCACTATATCCCAATAAACAAAACTTTAATCATGTAATGACGTTGATTATTGTTCCATTATTAATGAAATACCTTCAAATATCAATATCATTAATGAATCCAACATATATTAGGGTCTAACATGCCCATAAAACTAGAATAATTATATTTCATCATGAATGTGATAATAATGTTGAATTATACAACATAGTTATATGCCTAATATAAAACATTCATGTAATCCTCATCTTCAATATCTTTAGGGATTCGTAATTCCAGTTAGAGTGATTTTTTGAGATCTATTGATAATCTTAGAGCATCCGTGATCATTAACCCAGTGTCCACATGGGTCATTTTCATTATATTTTTATACTTATCACCTAGAGGTATTTGATTCCTAGTATGTGGATAATAATTCTTAGGATCATTAGGATATTAGTAAAATTATTTTGGTAGATAAACTCGTATAATATAATGTTATTGTGCTTCTATCCAAGGTAAGTTAGTCCGAACATATCTTCCATCATTCCATCGTATATAAGATAATTTTACCTGATATATTTGATCATTATTTATAATAGGGCTAGGGTGACTCTTGGAATATGTATATGAAATTATCTACTACTGTTTTATTCCTACTATAGGTATCTTTAATGAGTTTTAATATGGTATAAAATCCTACCAGGGACATGATAAGAATAATGAGTTCCCAAATGAATATGAATTCTTCTGTCCCATCATCCCTTAAATCCTCTCTATATGGTTCACCAATAAGTTATGGGGAACATTATTTCAAAGAAATATTAATCATCTAATAATTGACTCATGAGGGTATTAAATTAATTTAACCAACTATTATTTATTGGTTTGATGGGGATTCATTCACGCAGATCAAATATTGTGGTAAAATTTTATTTACTGGTTTATGTGTATTATAAAATAGGTGCATAATATATGAGATATTTATTGATGGTTTTGGAATATTTATAGGATATTCATCCTATAAAATAATCATACTTCTCTAGTACTTCCACTTCTTATATGACCCATTCATAGTGGATTGTGTCATTGACTATGTTGGTCATGTTATAGAAAGATAAACTGGGGTGAATTACTAGTTGATTAAATTGTTACTTGAGGATGAAGTAGTTCAATTTATTGTCTTAATTTCAATCCAATCATTGAACATATGAATCACTTTTCTAGAAACAGATTTCTAATTATAATCATCTTATGGGATAGTATTTGAAATCCATGTCACTTGTGTTGGTGGATATTACATCTCCACTATCACATAGTCTTCCATTTTTTCAATGATTTCATAAGATATAAATTATTCAATGATAATGTTACCCAATGTCAAGAGGTATGAGAAATAATTTGGGTTATCATAATGGCCACAATAATCAGACCACTTTGGATTTCACAATATAAATAAGTTCATTTCCAACGTTGTTATTAAGTTTCCCGAGACATTACCATATTTTAACTCATAAAAATTAATCATCTAATCCTCAAATTGATTTTTCCTCTCCCCATTTCCCTAGTCATAATTATGAGTTTATGTTTTTGTTTCTCAATAACTTTTTCATAAATTTATGGTGTGTGAATTATAGTTTCCACAGGCATATGGGATGGGATAGGCATAATAGAAAGAACCACTACATCCCCTATACCATTCCTATGATCTGATAGAATTAATCAGCACATGGCCATGGTTTATAATATGTAAAATTATTGTACATGAAAACAATAAAATGATCCCAAAACCATATTTTATATTTCATAGTGATCATTTTTGTTCACAACATTTCTTAAATATTCTCTATATAAGGGACAAAAAATATCCTTTTGTATATTTATGTCTAGGGAGTAAATAAAACCTTGCCACTAAGAATTGAAATGTTAGACCCTATCATTCTATAATAGTATTTAGTTACATAGGTCATTGATTTTTGGAGTATATTACATTAATCTATATTTAAAGAGAAATTTATGACAATGATCTAAAAATATCATTATTCATGGAGATGGAAGTTTGGTATATGATATAGAATATGTTCGTTGTATTTTTTTATGAAGAACATGAGTTCCACCAAATAATTTAGTGTAGTGTTTCCCATATTGGGCTTGAAAAGGGAAAATAAATGAATCAAGTGCATCACCATGTCCCTATAACTTTTAAATACTAGAAAACTAGGGCACCCAAAGTTAAACATGTTAATGGTAACATATTATAATTCATGGAATGGATTCATTTCTAGTAGAAATGGTTTATTCCAATCATCCATATCATCTAATTGGTCTTACAATGACAAAATAAAATTGATAAGCCCATGGGGGTTGTTTTGATGATCATGGTCTGGAAAAAGTGAAGCTATAGGTAGGTCATGATATTAAGAGTATTCCAAAACAGGTGGTTGACAAATGACATGGATTTAATTTGTTGGTTTACTTATTTTCGTTATATTTGTTATCATAAAGGATGTGATTCTGGGTACCCAATTAAAATTTCTTCTAAAAAATAGTTTTCTAGTATTAGTGTATAGCGGGCGATCTATATCCACTCTCATTGATATGATAAAACATTCTTTAAATTTATTTGTGTGTCATGTTAGAGGCTGAGAAAGAGCACATCATGAAGAATATACCAGGTTTTTAAATTTAATCTATGTATTTATATATTTATCTTATTTAGATCGTAAAAATTCATATAATATTTCAGGATACACTTTTCGAAAATGATTGATTTGACTATTTCATGAAGATTATGGGATGTAGTGATTCTTGTGTATGGATTAGTTGAGGATTCTTATTGGGGTGTTTATTTTGGAAAAATATGAGATTTCCGTAAGTTTTTTTCAATATATTGACTCATTTTATGTACACCATCTTAATTAATTTTAGTGTCGACCATGTGTTAGATGGAAATTCTATCAAATCCCTCACCTTAATTGGAATCATTATCTGAGGTATCCTTAAAAGTGGTTATAATTACATTAAACAATGAATAATGCATTGAAATTTTTATATTTGATGTAGAGGAATAGGGGGTAGATTATACTTATCATATATATAGAGGTACCTTTTATTTATAGGGATATTCTAAAAACTAATACATTTCTTCTATCTATTATTATTACTATACATATTATTATATATATGAGATTCCCACAGAGCTTCTTGGTGATGGGGGAATCTAAAGGAACCATAAAAAAGGACAACATACAATCTATTGATGAAGAGATATGGTTTATTATGGGAATAACATGTAGTAATCATGATTTTGATTCCCTCAGAAATGAAAAAAATACATATTTTCATTGGATATGAGGTTGTTATAAAAATTCTACTAACACTATTCCCTATGTTTGATATTATTAAACTATTGTCACGCATCAATTAGTGTTTTCTGGATTTGAAGGGATATATTGTTTTAAAAATTCCACATCCCTATAAATTGTATATAAATATATATTTTAGGTTTTTATTCTACAAAAAAATTTCTCCTGACAATTATCATTATTTATTTGTAATGAACCCGGTGCAATATACTTTCTTTACATGATCTATTTTATTCTAAGGGAATCAGTGGTATCTGAAAATTCAATACCCTTATGTTTTTAGATTGATATATTTTCTCAATTATAGGTGTAGTATTTCTTCCATAACTCCCTCCCATAATGTTTTATTCCTATTATTATTGTATGAGAATGATTCTTCATAAGGAAAATATCTTTTGTGAGTGAGATTCTCATCTAAGAATCGTCCAAATTCAACAACGTCACACAATTTAACTTCTAGTGGATTATTCTAATTACAGTGAGAGGTGTTATTACATTTTTTTGATCACCAAATCCCCTATAATGGCCATTGGGTATGTCATTATCGATCTATTAATTTAACTAATGCATGTAATTGAGGCATTAATTTTGAACAACCATCCCATGTTTTCCAAATTTTTGGTGTTGTGTAGTTGGAAGGGAATCCAATTAAATATGTAAATTATTATATTATTTTACCATAACATGGTCAATATAAACTTCATAATTAATGAACATAATATTCATGTGAGAAAAAATTATGAAGGTTTTTTACAAATATCATACTGCCATTCATATTGTAGTATCTATAAAATGAACAATCATTAAGTGGTCAAGGGAAAATACATTATGGGAATGTTTTTCTATCAATATAATTATCATATGTAACGTATTCTCATATTATTTAATTGTAGATTCATCCTCTTGATGTTTCTAACATTGGTGTTTCATGGATTTTTTATGTACATAGTGGGTTCAATTGGTATATGTAATGTCATATTGGATTGAATGTGATTTGAAGGAAGTTCAGATAATGATAATAGTCATTCTCTATCATTTTATTGACAAAATAATTTAACTTGTCAATGAAGAGTAATTAGGAATACATTTTCACATTTTAAAAATATCTTCATAATATATGGGGTTTCTAAAAGATTATTCATCTAGGGGAGATCTATCATGATGAAATTATATCTCACTTGGAAAAGGACCTTCATAGTTAATTCCATCATGGGGTGTATTATAATCAACATATGAAATTTCTCTACAAGGGGAATTCATATAGGGTATAACCTATAGAATATATATATAGAATATGATAATAATGGATTTAATTTTTTTTCTCCCTTCCATATAGAAGGAAATCATGGTTCTCATTATGATACAATATTAAATGGTCGATTTGACTATGGAAATGACGTAAACCATCATGGGAAAATGTTATGGGAGGTCTTCATAAACATATAGTAGTATGTTTGGAGGGGTTTCTTCATAATTGAAACAAAAATCCTCATAATTTGTAGAAGAATATTTAAGAAATTAGTCTCCACATATAATCATACAAGGTCCTCATGAACACCAACCCTAACTATAGAATGTACATTAATCCACTACTTATTTTAAAATCCCTTTTGGTGATGATTCTATTTCGATGATCACTTATAGGACACTAGGGATTATTTTTTTCGATAACTATTTTCATATATTGGGGATCTTGTAAGAAGATCATGTGAATTTTGTGTAATTTTATGACATATTTGTAGAAATTTTCATGGGATATATTTATTTCTTAATGTGGACACTGTAATGGACTGGTGACCTCTAATTTTTATGAATATATATGTCTGATTAATTTATTCATTTGTGTTGTTAATTTTACAATGATCATTTGGAATAGATCGTGATTATTCTTATTTTGTAGTGAACCACATAATAAATGATATCATACCCCAATAGTTCTTATAGAGATATTTAACTCACATTTAATCATTTTACCTTCCATCACTATATCATGGAGAGTTTATTGGATGTGCGAAAGAATTTATTTCATTTCAATAATAATAATCAAATTTTTTGACAGATTTAATTGTCTAAAATTGGGATATTCAAACAATAATTATTTTTAGTTTTGATTTAGGCTTCCTTGTTTCCTCCATTTCCTATAATTATATATTGTTAGTCTTAATGTGTGTGGGTGAAGATGTGGGTCTACCCTTGATTTTTTGCCGATATTATCTGACTGGTTTCCCGAAATATATCTAAATTATAATTGAATGTTTATATAAAGAATATGTTATTTAAATATATATTTTATTTATTTTCAATAATCATTGATGGGTTCCTTTAGTTTCCAAAAAACAATGTTGGCATGTTTTTGGTGTATGTGAATTAATTTTTATATGGAAATAGTTATTTTTGAAGATTTTTGTGGTGGGATTCTATGGAAGGAACATGAATATGAATCTATCCCTTGTTTTTTGGGTTCCACCCTTAATGGGAGTCCCTGGGTTATTGGCATTGGATGACCTACATTAGACACCATGTGGTAGAATCTTCATAATACTATGATTTTTTCCCCAAATCATTAATAGAAACATAATGTAGAAATATTCCTTGTAGGGACCACAATATTTTCAAGATGAGGTTTTTCGGAACATCATGATCAGTCTCCCAAATATAAGTGTGGGGTTTTTGGTTGTGTTCCATGTAAAGGCTCTGAAATCATTTTAAATAAAACAGTGTTACATAAAAAGCCTAGATGAAAACTATTACTCAACTGATGTTAGGTGGGGATTGATGAGTTATACGGGTTATATAGTTGCTTATAGAGTCTATAAAACTCCATTGAGGTGGTATTAATGAGTTAATGAATATGAATCTTATTGTTGGAGACACTAGTTTAACAATGGTTTCCCCATGATATATGAGGACACATAATGGGAAGTAGGAAATTCATATGATCATGTGAGATAAATTGTCACCATTGGGTTGAATTGAGTTCCTATTGAAATTTTTTATAATAAATAAAAAACTATGAAATAAGAATGTCCCATTAGTTTTTTAAATCAATAAATGAAAATGTGTATAATTGATTTCATTGTATTCATTTTTTCCCAATTTCATTTTTTTAGAGTTTTAAGGGTTCCTAAAAACATTTTTGTATAGTAATATTTGAAGAGTATTGATGATGGGTTAACTACTTTATTCATTCCCAAAAAACATGTCGAGATATATTCTCATCTTGAGGTGGCGGAGGAATGAACCTTCATTTCAGAAACATATTTCCACATCCATTCCAAGACATTTCTAAAAGGTTTTATTATAGGAACTGTAAACACCAATGAATTCCCTTATTCATGATATCTCGTGAACCTAATCACCAAAGGTTGGTTTTCAATGGAGAATGGTAACAATGACACATATGAACTCAAATTGGTTTATAGGATGGGTGTTTGGTCTAACCACATAATTTTTTGGTGGAATTATAGAATTTTATAGGACTCACTTATATTAATATACATGACCCCTTTATTAAATCCAAAATATGGATGGAGACATAATTATATATACAATCATTTATTATCATGTATTTTCTTCAGAATCATATATATATATATATATTTATGAGTTTTTTCATCAATAAATACATCAAAACATATTAGTGTTTCTTCATTGATGTTATCCTTTTTATATAAATTAGTTATTATTATTTCATTTATCAATTTGATACTTATTTAAATCCACATAGTAGGCAACTCCATAATTAATCATCATTGAGAAAGATAAAGGGTTTTTTTTGTGTTTAGATCGTGCCAAGGTGATTCGATTACTATGTACACTTCTTGAAGAAATCGTAACCCTCATAGATTGGTTCCAATCATCATGCCACATCATTCCTTTTAGGTTCATGTTACATGACCTTACAATGTATTTTATAGTTGTTACAGAAGTTTATATAGGTTAACAGTTCCTAGTCATGTTTGGTGTGGGGATTACACCAAAGTGGCCCAAGGGTCGGATATGGGATGTATCTTCCTAGATTCTATATCATCATATAGGGGATATGAACAAATGAAATTCAGATTGTGTTAGAGATATTAGGTTGAATATTAATGTGGTTTCCAATATATCTAGTTTTTACAAAAATCAAAACCTAAATATTGCATAATGTTGGTACCTACACCTATAGATGAGTCCCAAGGGGTTAAATAATTTAGAATATGTCCTTTTGAGATGGTGAAATGGTTTTAGGTCATTCACCAAGTAGGATTTCTATGTAATGGTAAGTGGAATATCTAAAAATGTACTCTCTATCAAGACACGTATTTATCCTGGAGTTTTAGAGACAATCATTAATATCCAATACCTTGTGAGACATGATCGGTGTAGGAAATAAGGTGAATCCAAAAATCTAGAAAAACAAGTAGTATCCTTCTTTTTCTAGTGAATGAGGATGGGGATATGGATGTGATGAAAATCATATGATCCCATAACCTCTCTGATTTTTATAACATTAGGGATTGGGCATATGAGTCCCTATCAATAGATTAATTTTTATTCATTTTTAGGCTACAGATGCAGCCTCTCATCCTGGTCATCCATTCTCCAACATACATATAACTAACACACTCATTGCCAAGTGAATTTATAACTGTTAACTCTCTATGTATCCCAATTATTATGTAGGATAAATATGGGATATCCATTTCCATGTGAATGTCTAATTTTTAACAATCTATGTATCCCAACTTTTAGTAATGATAATTGTTGGACATTCTTTACTAACATAATTTATAATGGAGAGGGCTATTTTTCTCCATGTAAACATATCATACATTTTTGGATGAATTGTGATAGGTGTTGTATTTTTCCCCCTTGGAAGAGGGATACAGGGAGAGAGGTTACTTAACATTATGGGAATGAAAGATGGATTAATGAGTTACTTTATAAGATATTTCATGGGTGACCTAAATATACCTCTTAAAAGGTGGACTGGGATAAGATAAAGGTTAATAATGGAGGGTTAAATCAGAGAGGTAGAGGTTCTTCATTCATAGAGGTCATGGGTGTGCTAAATATGTCATCTGTAAGGTTGAAATCAGAGAGATAGAGGTGATTCATATTGAGTAGAACTAGGAGAGATATTGGTTCATTGAATGTTTCTGAGCTAGTTGACCTTAATATTTCGTTCAGTGATGGAATACTTGGGAATCAACATTTTTGAAAATCCTTTATCTAGAAGCAAATGATATCATTGGGACTCATTGGATGACTAATGCTAATGTTTTGATCCACTGAAGGATCCCTCTCCCATATATTATTTTTCACTTGGGAGGGATGTCTCCCATCATGGATTTTCATTTTATATTTCTTGGACATCCTCAATAAAATTTACATTACTTATATGAACATAAAATGTTGTCTTAAGCACCACCTATGGATTTTTAGGACTTATGAGATAGACTTGGGAAAGAAGAGCTTCATAAGGTTTCTTCATAATTGTTTTCTCTTTAATGTGGATGACATAATTCATATTTATAGGAAAAAATCATGACCCTAGGTGGAGGATAAATGTAAAAAAGGTATATCCCATATTTGTCTCTTGTATAACCCTCGTGAAGGTATTGGACTCTCATAATGGGTTATTCAAGTGGGGCATGTGCGAGCCTCGTGTTTATCACATGGATTGAATATAGGTAGAATGGGAGGTGGGATCATTGACTCTCCTTATATCATTTACTAATTTTAGAATATTATAATAAATCCTTTCACCCACTTGTAAATTTGGAGTGAAAATGTAAAATAAAAATCCGTTAAAAATATATAATATTCTACTGATTTATTTAATGATGTATTAAAAACCATGCAGTGGAAATATTATACATTGAAATAATGTTAAAATCCTCAGGGTCCCATTTAGTCAACTATTTTATTAATTTGTAAACAATATTTTTTTTCATAACATATTCTAGATTTTATATGTTCCATTGATTTGATTTACCATATATTTCATTTAGGGATTATTAAAATTGATTGATTATCCCTTGATAGCTCATCCTAAAATAATGTATTATGATATTTATTAAACATGGTGTAAGTTTTGTTAGAGATATTAAATGTGATGAAAACATTTCTTTTGGGGATGACATCTAGAAATCTTCTTTCAAAAAAAATTCTGATCCTATATTCCCTACTCAGGATGATGAGAATTATTTTGAATATTAGTATTTTTATAGTGGTTGTTTGGATAGTATCATTTTTTCCCAACATGATGTGATGTTTATTTAGAGGATGAGTTTATTTTTGTTGTGGAACATAACCATTCTGTTTAATATTAAAATTGAAAAAAATAATATTTTATTGTTCTTGAGGCATCTAATGAGGAAATAACAAATAGGAATTTAGGAGGGAATCATTGATGAAATTTTCTCAATACGAAGAACTAATGATTTTTAGCTCACTTTCTAGTCATGAGGCTTTGAAATATATTAATGATGTTGAGTTATACTTTAAGAATGATAAGAATTATGATTTCTCCAAGATTCACCACTAGTTGTATTATTTTGAATTGTGGACCAAATATGGAATGATAAGAACATTGTTATCTGAATAGAATTACTTGGATTATAATTCAAGCAATATTCATTAATTTTTTTTACTGATATATGTACATCCAAATGAAGGATCCTTGAGGGAAATAATGGGGATGAATAGTTTGTATCTATTTTGTAATAATTATAAGAATAATTTTAGTTATATCAACAATTTCATATCTAGTATTGAATATTACATATATATTTTTATGTTTTTCACTGAGTATAATGATTTAGTTATATTTGTTACCACTTTAGATGATTTCATTTGATGTGGTTAATGATTGTAGGAATCACTACTAGAAATATAACCTATACCAACGCTTTTATACCAATAGTTTGTAAAAAACCATTGGTATAGGTCCCCTTTCCCAACGGTTTGGACAAACCGTTGGGAAATCCTAACTTGATGTCACATTTCCCAAGGGTTTGCCAAAACCATTGGGAAAGGTTATGTCTTTCCCAAGGGTTTGGCCAAATAGTTGGGCAAAGTTCAACAGTTCTCAAAACCGTTGGGATAGGCTTTTCCCAATGGTTTTGAGAATCGTTGGGATAGGTGCCCTTATTTTTTATGAGTAAATTTTTCGAATATCATCAAATAAATAAATATATAAATTACTTATATATATATATTTATCCAAATATATTCACAATGTATACTCTAGGATAGTGGTAAAGTCATTGATATATAACGTGGAGGTTGTGGGTTCAAAACTCTGCTGGAACTCTTTTTTATATATTTACATATCCCAATGGTTTCCTCAAACGGTTGTGAAAGGCCTATCCCAACAATTCGGAAACCAATGGTTTGAAAACCGTTGTATAGGTATTTCCCTACGGTTTTCTCCAAACCCTTGGGATAGGTCTTTCCCCACGCCAAATCACACAACAGCACCCCAAACCTTTGGTATTGGCTATACCAACGGTTTGGGGACCTATTCCAATGGTTCCAAACTGTTGGTATATGTAATTTTTCCATTAGTGAATGTAATGAAGGGGTGCGTTAAAATGGTGAATAATTTTCCCATAGACCCATCACTATTTTGTGTAATGATTTAGGGGGATGTTTTATATAGTGAATATTTAGTTATTAAGAAGAAGATAATGATTTTATACTGAATAGTTACAATGTGTATTAGATAGAAGGGTTTCAGTAATTCAAGGGGTTTTGTGTCGTGAAATGTTGATTTTATCCATTAAATTACTATGGGGTAAATTAAATATGGTTTATGAAGTATTTAGGAATCATATGAATCTACATTGGGTAATTTAAATTTTATTGGGTGGGAAATCATTGTTTTGTGTAGTATTTTTAGTACACCAGAATTCATTGAGAGGAATGATCCTATGAGTGTTATGATTTTTTACTTCACATATTTTAAAACGAACCATGTGTATATATAATAATAAATTTCTCAATTATATTAATATTTATGAATAAGATATTATTTTTCTGATAAATATGACACTTTTTTTGATAACATACTCAACATGCAACAATTGATTTCTCCTAAGTCTTATGTTGCACAAAACGTTGAGTTATACCGATAAAATAAAATAATAATATTATTTTATATAGTAGTTAACGCATAAGCATTGTATTGGTAGAAATTAATCATGGTGACTAAAATATTATTATATATGTTTGTTAAATGTCATTACGTTTATTCAATAATTTTTAGAGGGTTAAAATAACAATGAATCTGATTTTAAGCATGAAATACTATATTATTTTTTAATGGTCGATTTTCTTCCTTTTAAAGGGGAACCCTTTTTAAATCTTGTTTTTGTCACCATCATATGTTATATTTTACAAGATAAACTAATTATATAGATTCATGACTGTAAATTTTACTTTGGGTAAAATTTTGGTATTTCTTTTTATAAAGTTAATTATTTAATGAATAGGGAAACATACTTCATTTTAATTCAAAACTGCATTATAATCAAATCAATTTATATGGAAAGATAATATTTTTAATTTGTTTCAGAGTGTAATTATTTTTTATTTTTATAATTTAATCTAATTATGGTTATTGGACGTAATTTTTCATTGAAATTGTACATAAACAAGTGTCAATATTTATATAGTTATTATTTCATGAAAACTCTTTTTTTCACAATGGGTATTAATTTTATATTTATTTCTTAAAAATATGTGTTTTGAATTTGGAAAAATGGATTCCATATTTTTAAATAGAAGGCCCAAATTGTGTAAATGAGTAACTTATATTTTTATACATTGTAAATAATAACATCAATTAATATTTTATTTACTATGCTTAATGGGTAAATGATGAAATATAATGGAGGAAAAATAATATTATAATAATATTAAAGTACAATAACACGTTTCCTAATCCTATTTGATGATATATATTCGACCATGGGCATACGTTGGTCGATTTTGGGACCCATGTAGCCACTTCTGTGAGAAAATGACATTTAATTACTTTTAATTTAATGATAAGGAAAATGTAACATAAACATATATATTTTAGTTAAATAATTTTTATATGTGAATATATAAGTGATATTTTTTTATAAAGATTTATTATAAATATAAAATGATTTCCTACATCAAGATATTTTATTGATAATATTTAGATATCAAAAATATATATATATTTTGACACAATGTTGATGTGATGATTAACTCATTAATGTATGTATTAAATAAATGAGATTATAAATAATAAAATAATTTTTTTGAAATGTTTTATTCCATCAACGAATTTTAGAGATAATTATGACTTTTTATTTTTTAATTAATTATGGTTTTGATAATGAATCAATTTTTTTGTATTTTTTAAAAATTCATTATATGAAAAATATATAAATTGAAATAAATGAGTTTTTAAATCAATTACAAATTAATTATATGATAAAGTAGTCCTCAAAATCTAATATTCGGCCAAATGACATATATATTGAAAAGAATGTCATTAATTATCCATTTTTGGTCTCTTAGATGTTTTATTGTAAATATAATAACCATATAGTTTTAATATACATGATGAAATGGTAAAGGATAAATTAGATAACTAAGGATTAATACTAAACGATAAGGATTAATAAATATACAAAACCTATCTGATTCTTATTAGATGAATTTATATAGACTTATATTCATCTTAGCATCGCATTTAATGAGTTTTTGACCTTTTTAGAATGAAAATTATTTTGTTTAATCACTATAGGTAAACATAAGTAATGTAAAACCTATCTGATTCTTATTAGATGTTGTTTTGAAAAACTAATAGTTTTCCTTCTTTTTTTATCCATAATATAGATTATTATTACCATCCCAATTTTTTGAAATGTTTTAATAGGAAATATTGATGAATAGGGTTAAGGTATGGATCATGGAAAAGTTATTCTCTTTAATCCATGGAACTAAACATGTTGCTTTTTAAATACGTTTTTATGAAAAAAGGTTACTTAGTAGAAGTGTCTACATGTAATATTCATGTTGTTATGTATAAGGTATGACCTAATTTTATAAGGATCTTAACCTGAAAAGATCCTCAATTTGAATTATTCACATAAATAAATATTTTTTAATGGTTAATGATGGGGCCTTAAATTTGGTATCAAATGTCGGTTTAGACAACTTTTGTCATTATGTGTTTTTCTTAATCACATTGCCAGTGTCAATGTAAACTATTTATGTAAAATCTAAATTTTGTAACTCTTTCTGATCAACGAAATCCCATTATAAATAGATGTAGGAGGATCTCAAATGAAATTCATATATATTCATGATTACTTGCTTAGAATAATTATTTCAATGTCATGTTCAGAAGATTCTGAAACATTTTCTTGCATACAAATTAGTTTAAAGTAGTCTTTTGAGATATCAAACACGTCGATTATACCACGATACCATTGTGGATAATGGTTTGTTTTTTATCAAATAATATTTTCACAATATCCTCATATTTTCCTGAAAGGTAAATATTATCAAGGCATTTTCAAATATTCTACCTTGTCTCAAGATTATGAAGCATATAATGTGTTTGAAAAGGGTTCTAAATAAGGAGACCACTACATCACCAATTTTTATTTCCTTTTAAAATATATACTCTTCGAACATAGTTATGGTATTTTTAAAGGATTATTTGTTGAATGTATCAACTCAATCTCGGTCTGAATATTTTATAAAAACAATGTTTTATCATATGTTTTGAAATTATATTTGAGACATGATTATTTTATGAAACTATTTTTCTATAAACACACATACGACTAAAATTTTATGACTTTTATTTAAATAAAATATGTAGATTATTTTGAAGGATCTCTATGTCTTCATTGAAATGCATAAACCATCTATTTACTTGAACAAGATGACGATGAAACTTGGTGGGAACCATGATCAAGGTACAACGTTATTTCTTTGGGAATAGTTTTATTTTATATAGGTAAAAAATGTCAATTTATATAAGACCTCCTGGATTAAGATATTGAGGACATTGTGAGTTGGGATGAAAATGATAGGTATAAGAAAACCATTGATGTTAAATAATGTTATGGTTCTTTTTTGAGTAATTTATCTCATTTTTTAGAATGTTATAAAATTATATAGTTTTTGAAAAAGGAAAAAATGTGTACCGTGTGAAAACCCATTATGTTAGACAAAGCTAAAGAAATCAAACCCATAATCAATGTGTGACTGGGATTAATCACCAATCACTGGCTTATGTGAAGTTGCTGGTTAGTATGACTTATTATTTTTAGTTAAATTATTTTTTGGATCTATAATTAGTTGATTTTGAATATTTTTTTATCTAATGGATATCCTTAGTTATGAAAATAATTTGGTGATTAAGTGATAAATGTTATTTTGGAAGACGTTTTCTCTTCTTGGAACACTATATGCAAATAAAAATTAGAATACTTTGGGATTTCATTTGTGGAGTGATGGATGAAATTTTATTTTGGAAAAATATATGTTTTTATTGTGGTCATATAGCAATTTAGGTGTTTTATCGAAATGATTAACCTATCATAGAATATACATGATTTGGTTAATTACACATCACCATGAGACTTTAATAGTATTCAATGTTATTTAGTGATAAATTTTAATATTTACTATGGATGCCTATGTGGTTAAAAAATTCTGAGTTCTGGGTTTGAATCATAGATATGATTGTATTGAAGAATGTTAGAGAAAATTTTTATTGAATGGTCATTGTCAAACTTTCTATATTGTTTTTCAATTTTGTAGATTAAGGGTAGTATTTTTTTTATAAAAGATTATCCTTTTGTCGAATATCTAATCATGTACTAAATATTTTGGATTTTAAAGCCTAAATACAGGGGAAATATATGGTTTATCTTTTGTGGGTCATGTTATTCTAGAAGAGTGGATTCAATCACATCAGGTTTGACCAAGTCATCTTCAATGCACATCATTTGGAGAAAAGATTATTTTTTGGAAGGAACATATTAAATTATAAAACTCCACTTAAAAATTAAGAATATTTCCTTATATCCTTAGTCAATCTCGTAAATAAATTCTATAACGTTTTGAAAGAGAACATAACACAAAAAAAATTCCATTTACTTTTCATACATGGGAATCAAATACTGTTAAACCCATCACATGTTTGAGGTTTTCAGATTGTTAACTTTTTCTTAATTATGTTTTCTACCACTCTCTATCAAAACATGATGGTTTTTTTCTCTCCCATGTCCATTTTTTCCTATATGTAATCCTATAATGGTTTATATTAGGTGACCTTTTCACTTCTATTTATCTATTTTAAAATGATAGGTTTACAGACTCTTTTTCATTTGAGGGAATTTCAATGAAGATTTGAAGAGTAATTTTAAAATTGCAAAGACACGATTTCCAAAGGGTGGGAAGGATGTAACAACCCTGGTATGTTTATAAAAATATTTTTTTCACTTATTTTAAAATTTATGGATATCATATTAATTTTATTTTAAATATGAAACTTTCTTCTATATAGTACTCAACATGAAACAACATATTTCTGTTTGACTAATGTTGTGAAAAATGTTGAGTTATACAGAAAAATAATAAATTATTTTTATTTTAAATGGTAGTAAACACATTGTTGTTGTATTAGAGGTAATTAACATTGAAAACTAAAATTTTATTATAAAAGTTTGTTAAATATCTTTTCTTTAACCAAAAAAATTTAGCAGCATAAAATAAGAATGAATCCGAATTTATGAATGAAATACTCTATTATTCATTAAAGCACAATTAACCGTATTTTGATTGCAAATCCATTTTAAATCTTTTTTTTCACCATTATATGTTATATTTGAAAAAATAAACATTCTATTTAGAATTAGGACATATAAAATTTACTATGGGTAAAATATGGGTATTTTTCTGATAAAGTTAATTTTTAATGAATAGTAATAAATATTGCATTTTAATTCCAAACTGCCTTTTAATCTATCTTTTTATATGATTATATTATCATTTTTATTTATGTTAAATTGTAAGTATATTATATTTTTACCATTTAATCAATATTTGGTCATTGGCTGTAGTCCCACATTGAAATTAGACATAAACAACGGTCAATCGTTTGATAGTTATTATTACGTAAGAACACGCTTTTTTTATTTTGACAACATGAATTAATTATAAATTAACTTATGAAAATTATTTATTTTAAATTTTGAAAATGGATTCAAAATTTGGAATCACGATATTCAAATTGTGTAAAAAGGCTACTTTTATTTTTAGACATTATGAATAATATATTCCATAAATAATTTATTTACCATGGTTAAAAGGAATATCCGGTAAATAAGGGTGAAAAAATAATACTATAATAATATTAAATTACCCTAACGCATGTCGTAGTACAATTTGAAGACAAATATATAACCATGGGCATCGTTGGGTCTAATTTTCGACCCCATGGAGCAACTTGTGTGTGAGAAAATCATTTAATTACTTTTAATTTTATGTTAAGGATAATGTAACATAAACATATATTGTTTGATAAAAATACTTATATGGGGTTATATAAGTGATATTTACAAGTATAAATTTTCATTAGAATGATAAATATATTTCCTACATCATCATATTTTTTTTATAATTTTTATACCACATATAAATAAATTTATTTATGACCTAGTGATTTTGTAATTATTATCTCATTGATGAATATTTTTAATAAATGAGATTGTAGATATAATTATAAATTTATTTTGAACCTTTTTACAAAATACACAGAATCATGAGATAGTTAAGAAATGATATATTTTAATTAATGTTGTTTTATCTAAATAATCATAGTGTTTTTGTTTTTTAAAAAAATCCATGATATGAATATTATATAAACTAAAAAATATGACTTTTTAAATCAATTAAAATTTATTAAATGTTAAAATAGTTATAAAAATATAGGACTCCATCAGATGAAATATAAGATGTTACAAAGGTCAATAATGAACCATTTTGGGTCTCTTAACATTTTACTATAAATATAATAAACATATAGTATGAATATACAAGAATACATGGTAAAGGAAAAAGTAGATAACTAAGTTTTAAAGTTATAAGATAATGATTATAAAATATCCAAAACCTATCAAATTCTTAATGGATGAATTTATTTAGACATATATTAATCTTTTAATCTAATTTAATAAGTTGTGGACCTTTTGAAACCGAAAATCATTTTATAATAAAATAATACATTCAAACATTCCTAAATTTCCCATCCTCCCTTTTATAAATGAACACCATCTATAACCCATTACTAACACCTCTCAAGCCTCTTTTATCATCCAAAATCTTTTCCAAGAATCTACCAACATCCCTATACTCATATTATAAGCCTTAACATGTGCATAAAACACCTAAATAAAACTTTTTTTTTTCAATCTACAGGTTGTAACCCGAATTACACTAAGTCACACCTCCATCTAATAAGTCACACCTCCATCTAATATATATGAACATTCTGATTCTATGGAAAAAAATCTTTTACCTCATGAAATGATGATTGTTCATTTATCTCCTACCGATTATCATGGTGGACATTGTGATGAAACTATATTTATATATGATATATATTATATTTATATCTTCTATATTATTCTATAATTTTTATTTAAAGCATAACATTATGGTTTTCATGATGTATAATTATGATAAATGAATTTGAAGAAGTGTGGACTACCGCCCCCTCAAAGTGATATGACTCATTCATTCCATACATGGAATTAATAATGGATGTAATTAATGATAATATATAGCCTATATAACATGTATATTATAATGGATTTATAATATACATATTTATAATTTTATTTTTTATTATTTTATTATGAGAATGAAATGAAATTAGCGTTCATGTGTAGGTATGGCCTACTATCTCCATGGATGGTGCATTTAATTTCTAATATCCAAATTCTGTGGACTATTATATATATATATGAGAAATATATTTTTTATTAAAATCAGTAATATTATTTTGGGGATGATGTACTTATAACTAAATGGTTAATTACCATAATAACAAGATTATTTTTTACTCAAGTTCCAATCATCGAAGGAACGTCCAATATGAACTACAATAATTAAATAACTTTTATAACAAGGTAATAAGTTATATAAAATGAATAATATAATTGAAAAATGATAGGAATCAAGTAAAATATTAAATTAATTTTATTTTTCTGGAAATTAAAGAACAAACGAGTCAAGTCGGACATGATTTCAGGTAACTTCAAAACCAGTTTTTATAATTTGGGTAGATCATCTACATTTAAATATTGATGTGATATGATTATGTATGAAATAACATTAAATTCATTATCTTTTTTTTGAATATTATTTATGTGTAATTATAGTGAATACACATAATATATATATTTTATTTAAAAAATGATCTTTTTATGGGACATCGTCTCAATCTAATTTCATTGTGGCATACTTCTATTTGTACATGAATTTATTTTATATGTTGTATAATAAAACCATTTGACATTTAATTTCACCCAAAGGGATTATTTTTTTTATGAATATTTATAGTAAATGACAAAGTGATTCTTTTTATCATATTGCAGCGATAATGAATTTTTTTCACCATTACCATTATCTGGTATCTGGATTATTCTATAAGATTTAATGGTTTTGAAATGATAAAATAAACCCCTTAATCCCTTATGGGTATTTTGGCATTGAAAATGGTTTTGAATGTGGATTTACTATTTCTATATCATGAAATTATTTCATGTGATTGGAAATGAAATTTTATGATTGAAATGTGGATATTTTTAATATTTTATGTGTTATGATTATTTAATGGTACGTGGACTTTTTATTGGTGGTTTCGTGATAAAGAAAATGAATGGTGGTTCCGTGATAAACCATGGATAGGTTGTTAAGTTATAACATCAAATGCATTGGGAATGGAAGTCAGCCATATGGATATACCATTTAGTGATATGTGTGGAAGTTGACTGTATGAATATTCCATTAAAGAATGATTATATCCCAAGTTAACTTTATATGTTATTTGTTCTTTCTATGGGGGTTATAGTAATATTTCGGTTTCAAAAGGGTTAGAAATGATCCTTTGTTTAGTAAAGAGTATTTACTATATCATAAAGGAAAAATGTTTTACTTAGGACAAAGTATTCTTGGTATACATGTTGTTCTGAAAAAAATAACATTTTTTCATTTTTTTTGTATCCTTACTGAGCGTTTTATTCTCATCCCATGTTTTTTAAATGTTTTTCATAGGAAATAATGATGAATAGGGTCAAGGATGCGATCAAGGAATAATCATGATTTTTAAATCCGGGAACTAAATTTGTTTCTTTTTAAATATTTTTTTATGAAATATATGGATACTGAGTAAAAGTGTCTACATGTAATTTTCCGGTTTTTATGTATTAGTTATGACCTAATTATCTATATCTATAAACCTGAAAATATCCTTAATGTGTATTATTCACTAAAATCAAGACTATGTAATATTTAAGGCTGGGGATATACATATTTCCTTGTTTGGGTTTTATAAAATATATACCATGGTGTTATATTATATTTGATAGCTAATTTTATTATTTACTCTTCTAGGAATTTTCATCTTTTCTATGTTTTAATTATATTCTATAGTATGAAAGTTGTTTTAGAGGATTGAAATGAGAATTTAATTTATTTCTCATGACCTATTTCCATTTCATTATTAGTATTATATGTTTATAGTGTTGATTCTTGGTGATCTTTTGGTTATAAAACATATTTTTATTAAATATATTCTAAATTTAGGGTTTAAAAAATTTATAAAAAATTTACTTTGAAATTATTTCGATTTATTTTGTAATATTTGAGATTTTTTAAATGAATTAAAATTTTATTTGAAATTTTATTTTGTATAATTTTGTAATAATTGGATTAATATTATTTTAAGTTAATTTTTTTAGTTTTATTTTTTAAAACTATTTTTTTGTAATGCTAATTTACACTTTTTTCATAAAATAACCCGAAGACCCTAGGTAAATTTAACAAGACATATATTTAAATGTTTATCATAAATTAGATGAGTTTAATACAACCTAGACTAAGAATCATAAATCCACATATCTTTATTTTATATAGACCTAATGGAATATGTAATGGTAATACATACTTTTTTGAGTCTTTAATAAAGTTAATAGGACTCTTTAATAAGGGTAGTGATCCCACATCATGGTATGAAATTTTCTCATGTCATTATAATCTATCAGATGAGGGTAGTGTTCAGTCAATAATGGGCAATTGGAAATAGTTAGGGAAGGAAAACTATTACATGATAAATGATATTTTCATCGGTGAAATCTCATGTATAAAATGGGGATCATAAAATTGGTACAATACATGTGATGTTGCTTGTGTGTGGTGTTAAAATGGAGCAATCTAGGAAATACTAAAAATGTATACTATGAATTTGGCACACCATATCAGATGTCATAGAATATCTCTACACCAGCAAAAGGGTTTGTTGAGATATTCTATAAATAGTACTCAAAAAATTTTATATGTTAATTTTTTTTATTTTTTCTTAATACATGTAGTTTCCTTGGGTACTTTTAGGAAAAATTTATTACACTAATAATTATCATAATCCTATGATAAAGATTTTCTAATCACCATATTTTTTGAGTTGTTTTCAAAATTACATCAAATTTCTTTTTCCCATTAATTATTTAATGAATTATAATAATAAAAATAATGATTTTTTATATATAATAAATGATAGATGAATAATTTGATAGTAATGGGTTATTGAAATCTATTTTGGAGTTATTGGTTCTCAACATGTCTGTACAGTCATTGAAATGATATTTTTTAAAAACATTTTATTTATATAATTTCATTCATTAGTGGAAATAAAAATTATTTATTTATCATGAATTTTCCTCTGTTAACTTATTATACATAACATCATTTTTCTACAAGACTAATTAATTTTATGTCCAATTTTGATTAATTTTATAATGATATATTCATCTCTTGAATTCTTCAAACATTAAGTGTTTTATTTGATTACATAAACTAATTAGTTTTATGATTCAATTCCTAATCCAAAATTAAAATTTAATTTTCCACACATACTAGATAATACATTAATTATGGTAATTATAATTCATTTATCAACCCTAGTGTTGATGAGTTTTGGTCTGCTAGGATGGTTTCTATGAATTTATTAATTTTATTTATAAATCAATCATCCGGATTGGTATTGTGGATGTATTTTAAAAAGGGATGGGTTCTACTATTATATTATATCGTTATCCTTATCTTAATCATTTCTCAGTCCCAAAATTATTGACCTCCATCAAATAAAACATTAATTTTTATACATTTTTCTTATATTGAATAGTTTATATTTCTCACATATCTTGTTTTTATTTCTCCTATATATTATATATATATAAATATTATATTTTTGTAATTTAGTATAACTGTATTGGTAGGATGAATGAAAATTGGTATAATCCCATGAATGGAATTATCTTCATTTTTGTTGGCCTTTACCCTTTATCTATGATATTTCTACCGAATTATTTTATGAAATGTCGAATTATTAGTTTTTATTTTTTGATGAAACATTTTTGGAATATTAAGATCAATATAAGAATGAATATCTAGAAATTAATTAACTACAAATATTATGGAACTAAAAATGAATATATAGAAACTTGTAATAAACTATTCAATTTTCAATGTGAGTGTTGGAATTTGAATTATGACTAATATATAACCTTGATTTAATTGTAAACATTGTTATGTAATGTAGTCAGCAAATTTAATAACGGGAAGTTTGAAAATAATTGTGCATATGTCCCATTATATATTAGTTGGTTTGGTGGGTTTCTTCACTAATTTTGAATTTAATGTTTTCCCTTTATTCTCAATACATATATTTTTGGTATGGTTAATCATCATCTAGAATTTATATGTGGTTCGATTCTATTATTCATATTAATTTTATAAATGTATGAATAATTTCTCTCATCATATTGATTAAATCTATAAAAATGGGTATGAAAGTGATCATTTAAATAATATTTAGAATGAGTGGTCTGGTGATATAGGTATTGTAAGATTATATTAGTTTATACTATTTGATAGGTTTTGTTGTCTATTTTGAAGAGTGGGCTACTTGTTTAGAGGGAGTATTTGTTAGGGATATATTTTAATACTTTTTTTATAATCAATAGGTTTGTGAACAACTATTATGAGAGATTATATGTTTCAATGGAATGGTTTAATTGTGTGAATTGTGTATATGTAACTTGAAATGTCAGTTTAGGAAATTTGGGGAAGAAGTTTTAGATTAATTAGTGATTTTCTTATTTAGGATGACTATATTGATATAAAATAGAATTAATAAATATACAATCCTCCTTAATATAGATTGCAATACATATAGATATTCATGTTGGATAAAAATATATAGATTATATAAAATAATTAGTTTATTCAATTACATTATGTCATAATAATGACATTACAATTAAAAAAATTGGTGGTGATTTTATTAAAACCTACAGAGTTGACTGAAAACTGTTGGATATAATTTAAATGATTATTAATAAGCGAATAAATGATAATGATGATGTTGTACTATTGATTGTCAAAATAAATACTCATTACTATTAATGGTATTTTAATGTATTAATTATTTTTAAATAGAATATGATATTACATCCTTCCACATCACCGTTGAAATATAGAATATCTCAAATTAATTTATCAATGGCACTAATTTATGATATATCTTATGATATTTTGTAAGTTTCATGTGACATGGAATTTTCTAGTAATTAGTAGTGATAGGATGGATGTAATTTATCCATTTTTTTTGTATGGTGTGATGATGATTTGGTTATACAATGGCCACATTATGGTAGGATTCAATGGTGAATTTATTTAGAGGATAATGATTCTAATGTATTTTTTATTCCATTCATATCGATCTTTTATTGAGGGATTCTATAAAATTCTCACTACTTTATTGAGTCTTAAGGATTATATATTGTTAAGTATTTTTGGTGGAATTATATATCAAGATCACTAATTTAATTATATATATTCTTTTTTTATTTACCTTCATATGTAATGGTTATGTTATAATGAGAATGATATGGTTTAATAAAATAGAAAATGAAACTATTCTAACTAAAATTGTAATATATTTCTAATTGTTATGGTATTTTAGATGTGGATATATTTTTAGTGTATGAGATGTCATTATTATTTTCTTGATATACATAGAAATAATGGATTTGGTGATCGTGATTATTTCTTTAAATGGTTGATTATCATTATAGATGATTACATCATTTAATTTCATACTCTCTATACTAACATATATCCTAACACATTTATTTCACTTGATAATTATATTTTTTGATATATGATAATGTTGAAGAATCGCATGTTTTCGACCACTTATATGTTTATTAAGATATTTTTATTTTTATTTTATGTGATAATTGGAGTACTAATGTTCAAGTATCTTGGGTGAATCATAAGATCTACAATAATTAATGATAGTTTTATATGAATTAACATATAAATATTAAACTATATTTCAACTAAAAAAATATGGAATTCATTTCATCAAACATTATTTTGTCATATGTGTATTTTATTTTAGTATTTCATTTCTCTTATAGGGTTATATTTTGTGGGTAATGCCTCCAATATTTTTTACAGATACCCTTGGTTATAGGCACTAACATGAGGTATATCCATTGTGAGATTCTAGGGTAAACCAAATATTCACTACTATATTAGGTAGATTAATAGTGGAGGTGAGTACCACCACATAAAAACCCTAATTAAAGGAATAAATAATAGGAAAGATAACAAGACATGGATCAATATAAGAAAATTAAGAATTAGAATATTAAAAATCAGATTATATATAAAAAATTATAATCGTATGAGTTATATTTATATTTCAGGTAATATAGAACATGAATTATAATGAAAAAAAATAAATATTTTTGAAAATCAGTTCACATAGAATATGAAAAACATTAGAATCATATTAATTCATTCTATATATCAAGGAAAACTAACTAAAATCTTTTTAAATTAATAGATCATCTATTTAATGAATAAAAATATTTTGAGATATAAAAATTTCCTAATATAATTGGATGAAATTATAATTCTTCACTGGACTCTCACGTTATAATATAAACATAATCAAGTATTTCTCAGATAATAGTATCATATCTAAATCATAAACCTTAAATTATCCTATGATAAAATAATATGTTTCATAGGATTCCATAAATAATATTTAAATTAAAAACCATAGTGGTTACCAAATGTATATTGTTATGAAATAACATTGGATATTCAATGATTTAATTTAAAAATAAAACAATATTGTTATTCAAGAGTATAAGTGTAAAAAAAGAAAAATGTATAAGAGACATATATAATATATTATTCATTAATAACCATCGAATCATCGATATGAGTTTAACTTAATAAAGTGGAATTTTTAATATACTCATATAATTAAAATATAATTCAAAATTAAAATAATTTTGAATATATTTTAGAATAATCATTGGAAAATGTTGTATAAATATGCATAAAATATAATCAAAAGGAGGGGTTGAGAATCTAAAAAACATAAGTCATATTTTTTTCATAATGTTTTCAAATCCTATATATTATAATTTGAGTCATAGAAACAAATTTCAAAAGTGAATGAAAATAATCTTTTTTTGTTATTGATCAATAAAAATAATTATATTTTTTTAATTAATTAATTTTTTAAATAATAAATATAGAAATATATTCCTCATAAAAGTGCCTATTTTTTATGATTTCATGGTTTTGATACATTATAATATACGCATTATTAAATTTTCCTCAATAATTCATAAAATATATAAATATATATATTTAATATTTATTAATTTTTTATTCTAACTATACATTATAACAATGATCATTTAATAGGTAAATAGAATCCCAATGGTTGTAGAAAAATGATAATTAATGAGACATGCTAAAAAGATGGAGTGATTGATTATATATATATTTAATAAATTATAATAGTTGTACCATATAATATTGAAATAAATACTTCACATAATATTAAATTAAATTCTTCAGGATGAAAAAAAAATAATACAGACTTCTTAATTAAAAAAATATTTGATAGAGCATGTAAATGATTCCTCTTCATAGAGGGTTATGACTTTTATATTGATCTAATTCCTTTATGGATTTATGATGATTGTAACTACGACAACTATAATGGTTATTTTAGGAGTAGTATGAGGAAATTTGGATGATATTTGGCAATTATATGTTCTTAAGAAGAAATTTTCTAAGGGAATGTGATAAAATATTTATATTTGATGGGGTATGTATATTTAGGTTGTATGATTGAAAAATATATTTTATCAATAAAAATACCATTAATAATTTTATTATTTTAGATGATAAACATGACAACATTAAAAATAAAATATCTTCTGGATTTAAAATATTTTGGACCGTGCATTTTATAGTTTATACTAATTAATCGAAGAAAAAATAATTTTATTAGGTAATAAAATAAATTATTTTAATTATAAAAGAGAATTAAATATATAAATTGATATTATTATTTATACATTTTTTATTTAATTTATTATACATATTTTCGATTGATGTAATTTTTTTTTGAATTTATTTGGTTATTATTACTTCATTACTGTTTCCTAAAATATGTGCTATTTGAGAAAATATATCTCTATTATTCACCTTAAAATTTATGTTTCTCAAGACATAAGTAAAAATCAATTATAAATTATAATAAAAATATTCAAAAAATTAAATTAATTTTATGGATATAATTTTTTAAATTTTAAAATTTTAGTATTTAACTATTAACAGAAAAATAAGGATTTTTTTGAAATATAATAAAATATGATTTATTAAGAAGATACACATATAATTTAGTAGTGTTTGATAATTATTTAACTTGTACCGTAGATTTGAAACAATTATATTTATTTAATTTTTATTATAAATATTATTTATTTTTATTATTTATTTTTATTTTTATCATGTTAACAATTCGATGAAAATATTTTTTTTTTCAAATGGTCAATGTACTTTTTAAAAGTACATATTACTTTATCGATAGAAATATCTGGTTTATACATTGTACTAATAACACTCATTTTACTCCACCACATGAAAATGTACTTATCTCAATGATAGATAGAATTTTTATAAAAAACATTTCATATTTATACACTTTTGACTTCTATTTTATATAATATTTAACATTGTGACATTATTAGATGACCATGGCTTGGGAAAGTTTAAGGTTCAATTAATGTTTCTTATGATCCTTTATTATCAAAATGTTGATTTTTGAATTTATATTAATTTTTAAATTCATATATGTAATTTTTTATATTATTGTAATAATTGTGTTTTGGTTTTTATGTGATCTATATTATATGTTATTCTAAAATATAACACAAATATATTTAGAAGGAATATTTTATAGAAAAATGCCTAGGGTATTTTTTACTATTTACAAATCTCTACCTCAATATTTCTACTATAGAACTTGTTCAATATTAGACGAGGAATATTTATTTAATTGAATTCATAGGTTCCCATGTTCTATATTTATATATATTATTTTTTGAATGTGAATTAAAAATGAGAGTTTCGATATTACATTAAAAATTGTGTCTATAATCTAATATATTAACTAGATTTTACTCATATGAGAGATTATTCTCTATTGTCACTATATCTTCATTTTTTTCATGTCAGGCATCATACAACCACTTTCTATAAAGTTATATATGAAATAAATCATAAACTTAATAATTCTTTGGTCAGAGTTACAGTTGATAGGACACAACTCACATGAGATCAAGAATTTCAAAGGGGATAATATACCTTAATTTTTGCTTTTACATGTTTATAAATTTCATGATTCTAGATTAGGATGTTGTTTAAAATAAAAGATTTATATCTATTATAAAATCTTGGTCTCTTTGATCATTGGTAGATTAGATCTTATTTCAACATTATAGTACATTAATGTGTTGATGAATTGCATGGAAATTATTAGTTATATATCTTCTATGATTGGTTCCTAGTATCATCCATTCACTAACTTCATCATATCACGAAATAATTGAGTATGTCTTATCATATAGAGAATACTATGAGGCTATATGAATACATTATTAGAAAATGTATTTGTATAAGAACACAACCAATGGTTCTAATTGAATATACCCTCCTTTGATTTCCATGATGATATTTGTCAACTTTTATTCAGATGTTTGATTTTCCCCTTTTGATTTTACATTCATATAGGGGTGATATCATAAAAAGAAGAGTTATAAAATATTATATTCTTATGGAATATTCCTCTATATCATTTATGTGTGACTACATTTTCATACATAAATAACCAGCAGTCGTTCCCTAGGAAACCTCATTATATATTTAACATATATCATATTGAGATCATCAAGTGAGGTGTTTTTATTATAGATAAGAAGTGGGTAATCCTTATTAGTCAATCCACTATAACCATTATAGATTTATTTATACTGGATGTAACTATAATACCCACTATATAGTATGTTGTGATGTTATCTCATTTCTATGTTGTTATACGTAATTTTTATTTTATCACCAATGTCTTTTGATACATGTATATATGTTTCCAGCATACCCAGTTCTTTTTTATGCACTCAAAAATCACTTTCCTCATTATATTCCTCCATATTATCTCTTTAATATCACAAAACAACATTGTAATTTCATTATGGGTGGAGATATAAAATTTTTTCCATCACAAAATATTTAATAAATTTTCATTGAACATCCCGTAGAAATACTAGTTATGTATGAATTCACTTATGGACATTAAATATCCCATAGAAATTTAAATAAACATTGTTATGAAAAAATGTAGTGATTTTGATATATAAACATTAAATGTGAAATCCAAGATGACATAAATCTTTTTTCACATTCCTTGAAGGTTATTTCACGTCCCATCCCTAACTAGGCCTCGATCTGCATATACCCTAATCTTGTATTTATAGGTTAGGTTCTCTTGACTATCACTAAAGGCATAAATAACATGAGGAGCCCCTTTGTTTGTAAATGTACAGACACACAAAACCATATCAAGGTAAAACTCTAGAGTAACATGATAAAAATATGAAGTATTATGGGGATACGACAATTATTTTAACACCATTATATAGTATTAGAGTATGACTGAGTAAACAAAAAGGTAACAGAGAAAAATTCACAACCTAAAACAAATATATTCAAGCATATCAAAACTATTTTGTAAAATGTTGAGGGTGTACTTCTATTGATCTCCATGTTTTGACATTAAAATGTGGTTAAAAAATATCATGTATCCATATTCTTCTTTAAAGTCACCACTGTACTATCTTTCATTTTCTTAAAACAAGACATGTGTGGTAAAATTCCATGTGAAGGTGATTATATATATACCCAGTAGAATTCCTCAAAAACAATTTGGGGATAAGTAAGAGATAAAAGATACCCAATAATTTAGTATAAAAAAATATCATTAATCTAGACTAATAAAAAATAGAAGGAGTAACCCCATCCAATAATAGAGAGATCAACATCGTTTTTATATGGACTTCCTGTCATTTAATTTCCACCCATATCAAGAGAGTGAACATATCCAACCTAAAGAAACTATATACAGTATTATAGTTTCCTAAACCACACATCATCGCATCCCAGTGTATGGTTGTAAAAAATCCAATGGTATGTACATGGAAAGGTATATATATTATTAGTAAAAATAATCCCAAATGATATTTAAAGAAGATATCAATTTCACAAGTCAGCCTTGGAAGAAGATTCATAAACTATTCCAAAATTCCATCAATAATTTATATAATATTATGAATATTACTAGAAATAACCATGTAAATTCCAACAGAACATCACTTTTTCTCCCAACCATGAGGGAAAAATATTCAGGTAGGGGGACAACACCCTATTGCATTAGTGGTATTCTACTATTGATGTATTCATAGAGGATATACACCCAAGCTATTGTGGGGGTTCAAGTCTAGAGTCATGAAAACCTGTTCTCTATTAGGAAAAGAATTAAACTCGGTAGTATGAGGAATTTTACCCAAGAAGGGTTGGGATGGGGGTCCACTCTAAATGTCAAGGATGCATTCCGTTATTTGATAGGGGGTTCCACTCTGGTCATTGAAGATGCATTCCCTATCTGATATGTGATTTTCACTCAGACTGTAGAGGACCCTCACCAAAGTTGAGGGTGATTCCAATCTTGTGTTTTAGGAACCACACTATATTATTTTAGGGTATTACGGTCAATTAATCAAAGAGATATGACTTATTTTATTGTGGTTTATAATTACATGACTTGTGACCCAAGTCCAGGTTGATAGGAGGGTTCCACTATATAGTTCATGGACACACAACATAAAATGATATAGGGTTCCAACTTAGTAATCTAAAACACATTCCATATCTCATATGGTGGATCCACAATTTATGAATATGAAGAGGTCATGCACCCAATCTTATGGGGTGATCCACTATAGTGTCTCTAGTGATTATCGTCCTAAACACAATTATTGTCAGAAGTCTCCAAAAATATGTTTCATTCGCATAACACATCACCTTTTATCCTAAGGACCACAACAGGGGGAACCATCATGTTCCATGTAGAAGAACACATTGGCTAAGATAGGTGTGTGCCAAAATCTGAGTTCAAATAAAACAGATATAAATGGTTGACGTTTCCCTAAAGGAACCAAGGCGTACATAGAGTTTTTCCCCCTCCATCACCTGGTTATGTCACTGGAGGTACATGTCTTGAATAACATGTAGAGGAATATGGTGTGTAGGGTATATACATAGAGTTATCATGACACTATGGGTGTCACTCTAGACCATGGTCATGTCCTTGTATCTATCTTGTGGATATGTACACTACTACTTGGTATGCCCCTCCAAAAGGGGTGGAACCCTTGTGATATGGTCATGAATTTTTAGTCTACAACAAGACATGTTCCTCGAAATTTTCTTCATCTCATTTCTATTTCACATGGGAATGGGGTACATTCCATGTATTTATTATACATGGTGTTCCACCCTAATAAATTCCCATAAAAGAATATATTGTATCCACTGGGCTATAAATCATGTCATCATCAAGTTATATGGTGTGTATTAATGATATTCATACTATGTATTATGTACATCCTTCACATTTAATCCTATTGTTCTCTCATCATCCTATCATACAATTTGACCGATATCAGTGGATCATATCATCGATTGTTGTTTTTGGCCTTAATTTGAATGAAAAATATTATTTCCTCATTCTACAGAGTATTAATCATAGACACCATAAATCCTGACAATTTTCCATTAATATGTCAGCCTCCAAACAATGAAACGATCACCACTAACCCAAAAAATAAATATATGGTATTATTTTATTGATCTATCCCTCATACATTGATCTTTTGTTATTCAATGTGTCTAATTAGGTTAAACATAACAAGGAAATGTGGAAACCAGGAATGTGGGTTCAAATCGGTGAAAACATGAAGAAATTTGAGGAGAAAGGAACATGAAAAAGGGTTTAATGTCTGGTTCTGATTTTTTGGGAAAATGATAAAGAAGGGGGATACCCATTTTTGGAAAAACAATGAGTAAAAATGGAAACAGTACATAATTGCCAAGAAAGGATCCTCAATTTTTGTAGATAAATTGAGTGGATTTATAATCTCATCTAATTTAATCAAAATGGGAGTACTCCAAAAATTAATCAGTGTGACTTAGATATTTTATTATTTTCAGAAATGAATGCTTCGTTCTATGATATAAGGATTTTGATGTTTTCATTGCGCATTGATCTTCTCTGAAACATCATTTTTTTCATCGTCTAAAATGATCCACCAATGTAAGGATAAATCATAACATCTTGATAGCCATAGGATAATGAGGATAAAACTTGGAAAATAAACATTTTGGTACTATTATATAAATTTATGTTATGTTACGATAATTGATTAATTAATTAATCCACTGAATGTACCACTGACAAGAATGAAATCCAAATTCAATAAAATGACTTATTTTAGGCCACACCTACGGTAAAAATGCATTCTGTAATAAACTATGGTCTCTTATTTTTGGAATAAGAATCTATTTAACTATTTTCCAATTTTAATTAGGAAAATTTTGGAGACAAATAAAAAATAAATTTAAATTTTTTTAAATATTATTTCTGGGAACTTTTATGCTCGGAAACCCACATCGTCTCTATGAATAACTCATGAAATATATATTGAAATGTTTCATGGGTTTAAAAGGAAAAATACAGATCTCTAAATTATTATATCCTTTGTGATTTGTATCCAACGAAAATAAATAAGAAGCATTATACATTGAACCTACATATATCTCTCCCACTCCTAGGAACTCTTTTACATGTTATCATTATATTAGAAAATGTGATTGAAAGGGGATGGTCTATGCATTTAGTTTCATCTCTTGTAAATAATCAATCACCAAATTGTTCTTTGTAAATGTGAATCCATCCTCGAGTTCTATCTCGCCCTATTTGATGATTTTTTAGGGTCATACACATATCTCATTTTCTATGACACATGGAATATTTTGTGCGCCCACAGCCAAAATGTAGTTATAGGGAGGTGGAATTAAACAACACCAACCCTTTGAAAGACCATGAACAGACCCATGAACCTTAGAGATATCTATCCCTTCTAGCTAAAGCTCATAAATCCTCCTCATGGGAATAATATTAGTATAATATTGTATCCTTGATCAAAATTTAATGCCCTATAATAGCAATATATGTTTGATTTATTCTATCATAAGGACATCCGCAACCTATCACAGATTACTTGGGCCTTCTATATCATCACACACACCAACTCTAGAACCAAAAGAGATGTATCTCAAATTTCTCTCAAGTATACATAATAGCTTATGGGTGTCGATTTTGGGTCCTCAAAAAGTTTAATGAAAATAGTAAATTGGTAGATATTGTTTAAAAAAATTATAAAAAGGGTGAGTGGTCCCCCCATCTACATTAAATGTATAAAATGAAATCCCTTAGAATATCCTCCTACACATGAATATGGAGCTTAGTCTACCCATTCGTATAATATGTTAGATTCTATACTCATTCTCATTTGGTTCTTGAATACCTCATTCTGTCTGCTCGACATTATTCCCTTAAACCACACCTAACAATCACAGAAAATCATTGATGGAACCCCATGTTGGAAAAATATTCCCCATACATACAAATATGCCAATATATTAACAAAAATATTTTCCATGATAGTAAGGAAGTTTTCTCACCCATATGGAATCAGAAACCTTTTCAATTCTTGAAGAAGATGTCAAGAATTCAAAATGTATGGTGTCCCATTTATACTACTTGATCTCATGGGTCTCCAATAAAACTTCCATATTATGATTCTCATACATTACCTATAGACTTGTGAGGAATATACTGGAAAGATAGATATGATATATCTCATTTTGGATCACGAAAAATTCTAATTATGATCTCTAAAATTTGTATCCCTGTTGAAGGTATAGGTAGGGGAAACTTGTGGAACTCTTGAATCACATCCTCCTGTATCATAATTGGAACCACTACCAATTCCTGAAACAATATTACATGATTCCCTCCCTAATTTTATCCCTATGATGAATCCCATCTCCAAGATATAAGGTAATGTAATACCACACAATTGATGCCTCCGAGATTGGATTCACTGTCATGCTTGATATGGACATGATTCATAACCATTGATTGAAAAAAGGTTCTACCCTCCTAGTTCACTAGGTCTAGCTACAATGAGGGATTCTTATCTAATGCCTCGTGTCATAATAGAACATGATATATCCAATTAATGGAATATGATTCTAAATATCTCTTCATGAGAGCATATACAATCTCAAATTAATTGTAATGCATGAAATCTAACTAGTTTTGTTTTCTGATGTTAAAGTATCTCCACAAGAAGAAGTACGTAATATAATGATTTTATGAGTAATCCACAAAGGGATATCCTAGAAATTTATCTTCCCATATCCTAATGGTATATAATTCTACATTGAGCTCTTGGTCGTTTTTCATGTTTTTATTCTAGTGGGGTCACAACTGCCTCAAACTATATGTGTAATTGCATTTTGATATATCAACTCGTAACTGATCCAATTAACATGATTCTAAGACTAGTTGGTGAGGACTGAACAAGTGCAACCAAGTGACCTGAGATAAAATACAAGTGGAGATATATTTTCAGGATACTATATTGTTAATTTTGTAGGTACTATAGTGGGAAATGTAGCAGGTATTGTTCAGTACTGTAGCATCCAGATCTATTCATCCCTATAGGCCATCGAGCCACTAGTTTGGTTTGGGTGTCATGTAAGGCCTTAGGAACACCCAAAAACAATAGGATAGTTATCTACCATGGCCTTTGTGTCACCACATTGTGTTCATACCATCCCAAGGCCTTCAGAACACATGAAAAATGTAGAAGAAACCAGTCAGATTGCAATGGACAAGGCTCCAGATCAGGATTTAGAGAAGGCATATCAACCACAATACAGGTAACTATAATTGGAAGATTGAGATGGTATTGAATTTCCATCAGTACCAGTACTATGTAGCGCTAATCTTGATAGCTAGCTAACTATCCTTGCAGAGGTGGGGTACTGATATCATGACATTTTCCTGGGAGGGGCCGTTGAAACATGACATGTATGAATGATTTCATCTATGACACACTGTTCATATAATTGTTACTTAAGAGTTCAAGCCTTGTGAAGGATCCACCTTACCCTTGAGAGGGGTATTATCAACAATAAATAAAAATTTAAGGTCATGATGATATTAATGAAAATTGATCCATGCGACCATAAATCACAATAAACCATGTTCTACAAGCCCTCCTTTGGTATTCTCAACATAGTAGCACACATTAACATCATAAAAAACTCCTAAAAGGCCCTATTCCATTTTTAATTGTAGATTAAATACTTCTCTTTCCATTATAGGGTGTTCAATGTGAATTATATTCGAGATAATTCCACCAAACACATCTCATAGTGTACCACAAAGTCAAAATAACATCGCACCTCTAACATGGTCTTGGGTGTCTCCCAATAAAATAATGCATTGATCATCATTTGGTTCATGGATAAACCTTTCATAAAGATTACATTCCCCATAAGGTGAACATATTTAATCTAGAACTAGAAAATAAAGAGTTTCCTATAATGAAACTTATCTAGATGAAAATATAGAACTATCCAATAGTAATGTACATTTTCCTCCTTTGATATAGTGTATATTAGAATATTGTTGATGAAGATGACCACAAACAGTTAAAATTATGGATTAAAGTCCTTGTTCGTGAATTCATAAACACAGCAGGATAATCCTTCACATCAATGTTATTCACTATGAAACCATAGTTCCCATTTAAAAAATTATAATTAAAGAATTGAAATATTTTCCTCTCAAACCCTCAAAAGGTGGTATTCTGACCTATGATCGATCATTGAGGACCATACCAGGAATTTCTAGTAGCAAAAGAGTTCATCATTTCTCATCATGGTGTTCTTGTTCTCTCTCATGTCCTAGTTAAATAAATGATACTCTAAATTTTTTTGTAATATCCCATCCCCCATTATCATGAGCAACACTAGGGATGCCCAGAGGGACATAGTGGTCATAATGAAAACCCAATATCGAATGGTCCCCCAACTACAACAACACCACCTGAAGCTTTATAGGTGTTGTATGATATGGAATAATAGATTTTTATGTGGTCTCATAATGCAATTCAATGAAAAAACCTATCTATTACCTCATCATTACTCATAGAACTGCTTTGATTAAAACATCCATATACTCAACCACAACTAAATGAATCTAGATTCATTAAAATCCTGATTCACCTTGGTCCACACTCACTAATTGATTGGTGATTGTTTTTAGCATCTTGCTCACAAAATCCACCAATTCTACCTAGAGGTCTCTATCTCCAATAATAGTTAATCACTTTTAGTCAGCGCTTATGTATCTAACAAATCACAATGACAATAAATTTAGGATCTCACCATGTACAAACAATACATACCAATTATTAGTTTATATGGTTTCATTTGTATGAACAAATGGTCCCACATGAACCTATATACAACATGTTATTTCTCACACTTCTATTAGACAAATGTTATTAAAGATGCAATCCCTATAGGAACTGAAAGACGATAATGAAGGTGGGGACGGAAATGGGAGCTAAAGATATTAAATAATGATAATAGATATTAAGTAATGATTGAATCCTTTTTCCACTAATAATGAAGAATGATTATCATAATCATGAATCATACCTCCAATCATCTCTTGTTATATGTTGAAATAATCCTCTTAAGCCTACACCTATTTGTAGCCTCACTCGCTAGCTCTCGGAGCCTAATGTGGGCCACCTAATTTATCTATTGGAAGGATCACATGGAATAATAGACCAAAAATATATCATCCATATTATTTTATATCTCTACCTACCAAAGGACCACCCCTCCATCACCTGGGACATCCATGATCACAATGATTTCTCTACCATGGAATTATGTTAGCTAGCAGTCTATGCTCCTCAAAACATCGATTTTGGTCGTGACATGATATGTGAAATCAACCATTACCATAATGGAACCAGCCATATCTGATACTCCATTGTGATACATGTTTTCACTATATCGCATGACCATGTTATTGAGTCTGATCCTGGCAATGTATCTCACATTGAGATCATATCATCTATTGTTAGCAAGTTGTTGTAAAACACTCATCCCTATAATGACCATTGATAGATTATACTATTTGTAATCCCTATGATTGAAATATTTTTATCACTAGATCCCACACCAGGGATCCATCATATTAGGGGTTTCATAAGGGAACCATACTCCCATAGATCTATCTGCATATTCCCTTCTCAAACCTCCATTCTTGGAGGTAAACTTCACAGATTTTCGTAGGGATGTATTGGGTAATGTATGCCAACATGGATTCATACACACTCTTGTTCATCCTTTCTTGGTGTAGAACATAAATCTCATAAATCATCCCTAAGTGAATTTAATAGGTGTATTACTCCTCAAGGACATGTTAATGGATGTTTTTCCTTGAGAGTGTTGACTCATTGTGCATCAAGCTAATCATTATCTACCCGTGCCTCTCTAGTCCATGGAATAGGATATATTACATTGTAAACCACCTAATAATTCAATTTCTGTATGTTCCTAATTTCATTGACCAAATAATCCATTTGATCCTATTTTTTAAAGGATCTATTTTACCACGGAACGTCAGGATCCTCTAGAACAAGAACACATGGAGCGTGCTAAGCATTTGAAGATACTCATAATTCTTTTTTAGTATGATCTTTTACTCTAAATGTGGAGGTACTAATGCCTTCCCACCTAGAGGATGAATCTCATGGGATGTATATTGAATTTAGGCCTCATCTTTTATCAGATCATTTCCATGATCCACAATGTATATCAAAGCATGATGTTATCTTGTAGGATTCCAGAATATTATAATATGTACCACAATTAGATGAGAATATAAATATATATATAAATGAATATATGAATAAAAAATTATGTACATAGAATAAATCGTATTGGATTCATTTACCATTTATCCCTACAACTAATGTCTCTGTATAATGAATCGAAAAGTAGGTATTCATGGACATCGTAAATGGACATGTTATCCACCGACATCATCACTGGATTACATGAAATGATAGATGTAGTCAATATATATTGATATTATTCCCATAATACCAACCATATCCTTATAATTGGTCTAATCCAAACAACATCGATATGAATGAACCACTTATGATACCAGTATCTCATGACCCAACCCTAATTATGGAAGGGGATACAATAACCCCACGCATGCCTCTATAGGGAAAGGGATGAACACTATTGTCTATCCCAAAACCAACAGAGGAAAACCTTTGACTATGTACTTATACACACATTCCGCCTACTATCTTGGTAAATTGAAAAGGATAAAGAGTAAAATATGGAAAAAAGATTAGTGACACAACCCTGCATGTAAAACATAAACACATTACAAGAGTATGGTACTGTAAACTAAACAGTGTAGAGGAAAAACACAATCCCAACCTGAAATATTTCAAACCATAATAATACTAGAATGTAAAATTTTTAGAGGGGCTAGATCATGATCTATATATTGTGAGAAATGTATGTTGTCTAATGTATTAGTTGTACCAAATATTCTCTACAGTCACCATTGATCTAACCATCATCTACATAAGACATGATATATTCTTTAAAATACCATGTAGAGGTGAGTGAGTACATACCAAATAGATATCTCCAAAAAAATAAGTGGATTAAGATTTAAAAAATGAATAGTATTATAGTAGATATTGAATATGATGTAACCCAACCCAATGGAATAGATATAATAACCTCTTCTAAGCACAAGGTGACCAAAATAGGGTGTAAATGGACTATACATCGAGTCATTGCGTCCAATATCAAGAGAGTGAACTCATCCTAAAACAAAATTCTATACATGGAAATCATGTGGAAAAACACATGTGTTTTCAAACCCCATGGATGGATAGTAAATAAATCAAATGATTTTGATATGGATAGGTATATCTATTATCAGTCATATGAAGACCCATAGATTGGGAAACAAAATATCCATCTCACATCTTAGCCATGGAATAAGTGTAACCATTATGCCCAAATGTCTATCAATGATTCCCCTAATCTAACATTCCTTCGTAGATGTGATCATGTGAATTTCCCCACATTATCATTGCGTTGAACAACTCTGGGTGTAAAAAATCCATGAAGAAGTCTCACACCCTAATGTGTCAGGGGGGGTTTCACTCTGTATGTATCCATTGAGGATTCATGCCCAATATGATGTGGTTTTCAACTTTTTTGTAACGTGTACTATCAATATATCTGATAGGTGGGTCCCACTCAGAAGGCAGTGGACCTATGCCTACACTCAATGGGGGGTCTAAACTATTGTTTCAAGACCTGTAACTCATTATAGAAGGTGTGTTCCACTTTTTTCATCATGTTTCCATTCCCTGTCCAATATCCATTCTACTGATAAGGAGGAGGACCTACCCCAATATTGATGGGGGGTTCACACTATCGGTTGAGGTCCTTCATCAATGTAATAAAGTGTGTTCCACTATAGACATGAAGTACCCACTACCTATCTAATAGGGGTTTAAATCATATGTTAGTGGACTCACACCCATGTTGATGGGGGGTCCACTATATTGGTCAAGGACATGCACCATTGTGTGATTTGGGATTCCAGTCTAGACATTGAGGACCTAAGAACTATCAAATTGGGGGGGGGGTCCACATTGTAAGAATATATTGATGACCCACCATCATGATGATGGGTTTTCCCACTATAGTGTCTATATTTATCCTCTTCATGATCACTACAATAATTGGAAATTTCTTAAAAAAAGATTTATTCTCATATCACTTCACATCTTATACAAAAATACACCATACATGGAACAACATTTTTGTACATGAAAAAATAATCATGATATGATACTCACTGGAGAAAATAAATGTACAATCATATGATATTTATTAATAAGGATCAATGGGGTAGACTATATGCGAGGGGACCCACATGATGTGTGGTCTCACTCTTTCACTCAGTGATGTCTTTAGAGGTTCATTAATCGCCTACCCTATCTGGGTACATGGTGTTTTTGGTATACAAATTGTGTTCCCATGCCACTTGAGGTTGACCATGTGCTTGGACATGTCTATGTATCTGCCACATGTTTGTGTACTTTAAAACAGGACATACCTCTTCACACTATGTGTCTCCCACGTTCCTTGTCCATGCCTGTGTACTTTATTACATGGAATGTGTTTTTAACTTTTATCTGTCACAAAACATATCCACATGATAAATGGGGAACATAACATTATATCCTTATAATTCCCAAATCTCAGGCCACCACATCCATGGGGATACATGAAATGTATTCATCGCTGTACACATCATATAGTAAGGTTTATCACGGGTTTCAAGATCCACATACCATGATTCGAATACAAAATAACTATCATAGATCACAACTCCAAACCATCCAAAATTTTTGGATCTAGGTGTGGATCATCATTTTGGCCTCTAGTTTCAATAATGAATATCAGATTATATACTCCCTCTTAGGTTCCTCCATATACACCACAAGTCATGAATGTTTCTCCATTGATGATTTAGACTACAATCAATGAAAATTTCACCCATCATCAAAAATAAAAATGGTAATGTGTTCATGTTTCTTGGATACATTCTTCATAGGTCATTTAATCTTTTTTCCAGGGGTCTGATTGGGATGAGTACTTCTAAGAAACATTGAACCGTGATTGTGGGGTCCAACCAATAAAAAATGGGAAGACATTCAGGGAGGAATTTAAAATAACAATGGTTTAATTCAATTTTATTGATTTACTATCAATCAATAAAATGAGGATATCCATGGTTAGAAACCAATAAAATCTACAATTAATTCAATATAATATGGTGTGACAAGAATCTAAATTTTTTTAATATAAATAAACATGATTGATATGATCAATATATTTCTACAATAGTTAGTAAACTACAAAATTATGTGTCCCACTTTTATATTCGATCAATCTTTATCAAATAATTCCTCATCAATGATCAAAACAATTTGTTTTTTTCACTTCACTCTTGTCTACTATGATCAATATTTTAGTAATAATAAGATATGATCTTTCATTATAACAGATATGGATAATCTATTGATGGTATCAATATTATAATGAGAACCTTGGTTAAATATCCATTAATTTATTATTATTAATATTTCAATTAGGATAATTTTTTATTAATTTAGTTATCTAATAAACATTCTTAAAATGGTTGAGATATCTGCATGCCCCATGGTGACCTATTTATGGTCACAAAAATGGTACAAAACGTGGTCTAGAATCAGCAATGGTCTCATATTTATAATATGAGATTCTTTTTTACTATTATAAAAAAAAAATTAATTAACATCATGTACACAATACACAATCTATTTAGTATTTTTATAAAATTATGTTTGTCACTATAGGAATTATAATATCATGTTATCAAAATGTATAGGTTTGGATATTTATATATACACAAATATTTCAAAGTATTGAATTATAATAAACTATGACTCTATAGGTTTTTTTGGATTCTATGACCCATCACGAACCTATGATATTAAATATCTATATGTATCACAATGATGATGTCATTTATGTTAAAAATGAAAAGGTGGAGTGTGATACAAGATAACCTAATCTTAAAAATGTAATTAAAATCTAACTTCTGATAAATATTGTAAATTTTTATGTCATGGAATGATTATCTAAATCAACCCTAAAGAACTAATAACTTTATAGGGTGATACCAGCGGCAATACATTATATTATAGTGGGTGGATCATAATATATTTGAACCCCCAAAATTATATTTTAACATTTTCAACATCTTTTATGTTGGATATTAATGATCCATGGATAGTGTATACTAGACCTACACTCCATTAAATATAATGTATAGCTGGAATGGAATGCAGTGTGATGATTTATGATCCATCCTCTTCCTTGTTAACTACTTGTGGAACTTCTTCTATCTCATATTGTTATGAATAAAGATAGGATGAATGAATTGAATAATCACTAGAATGATAAAGAAATAATTTTTACTTGATGAAAATAAATAGGTTAATTTTTAATTAGTAATATATAATATTGATCATGTTTCTTCATATTCCAATATGGAATGGATATAAATGAATAAATATAAAAATTAATAAAAATAAGGAGTATTGTTAAATAATATTTAATAATATCAAAATAATAATTTTATATAAGATTATCTCCATGAGTTGTATCTGGTTCAATCAATGTCTCTACGGTGAGTGCATCTTGATTTTAGATCATACAGGATGAAGAAATTTAGTAAAGATGCTCCATAATCACATAAATTTCCTAATAATGGGTGTATTCTTCATTCACATGTTCTAGAACTACTTCTATCAAAGTCATGGGAAGATCATGTAGATCCTCAAATACATTCCATATTTCTAAAATATCTAGTTGATCTACCATATGTATCTCAAAATAAAATTATTCCATAGCATGGATCCAGTCTATATCATCATTGCCTCTAAGGATTTTCTTATTAAAATAGTTGGGATATTGAACTCCACACATATAGGATCATATTCATGTAATACCATATAAAAATATGCAATGACCAGTTGCTCATATTCTAGTTTATGTTTAGGTTTCACAGGGGATACATTGATGGTCAATGTTATTCAATCAATTTCTAATTTAAGAACATTAACCATATTTTTGTTATAATATTTTAGTTTTTTCCAATTTTTTACTATATTTTCTCAATGGGACTTATTCAAAGGTTTAGTGAGAAAATGAGGATAGATAATCTTCTGTCTTGGACACTTCATCATAAAATTATGGGAATTAATATAATATATCAATAAATTTACGTGGAAAATCTATGAACCACTAGTTATTAGTGGGTATCATTATGATCATGTATATTTTTTTTATTTGAACAATAAAATGATATTTTAAAATGAAAAAACCATTTAATGATAGATTGAGAATATAAAAAAATAAAATTGCCTTTCTTGTTTTTTTATGGGTTCGATCACTATCCTTATTGGTTTTAAAATATGTTTAAAATTTTAATCATGAAATATAAAACATTAATTTTACTTCATATATTTTGTGGCCTAAAATCTATAATTCCTTTAAAGATCACAATTGAACCACTTTTGGTAATCATGGTTAATGACACATCTAAATAAATAGTGTGACATCTCTTATAATCAGGGTTAATAGAACTCAATCCAAGGTCATCTAATACACTGAATGGATTAACTCCATATTATGAAGTTTTTCAATATTTTATAAGGGAAGAATATTTTTATGCAATGAATATAATTTTGTTGTAGTATAGTTCAATAGTAGAAAACTGCCATAAATTTTCCATTTACTCATTATCACTACAAAATTAACATAACATATTAATTAATGAGAATAATGAAATGAGAACACCAAAAACCACCCCTAGGTAGGCCTGAAGATAGCACATAATCATTTAGTGTAAAATTTCACTATGAAATGAATGATAATAAATAATAAAACATGGAAATAAATAAATAATGAATAATATTGGGGAGAAATATATAGATAGAGAGATAAAAATAATAATAATAAACTAAAAATAATATACAAAGAAGAGGATTAGAAAATTAAAAACATTAAATGATAAAAAATGTATGAAGAAGAACATAAAATAAATGAAAATATTTGGAATAATGAGGAAGTTAAATTAGTAGAGTGGAATATGAAAAAGAATAAGATATGAATGGTAGATCACATTAAATTAATATATATAAGAATGAATTCTATTTATTAAATGATAAAATTACATATGATTTAAAACTAAAACTAAAATAAAATAAAATGACAAAATTATGATGTAATGAAGTTGTTTTGGACTTTTAAAATAACTTTCCACTTTGTGTGTGTGACTGCCAAACAACATGGATGTGTCCTTATTTTCATTGGATATTGATGATCCCTCATCCTCCTCACCATGTTCAATGAAGATTTTTATATCACATGGTTAAGTGTTTATCTTTAAAAAATTTCTCCCACTAAACACAAGAGATATTAAATATCATGGAATTCTAATTACTATAGAAATATCATCATGGTTAAAAATTTTGATGTTGCGAATGCATGAGATGTGTTGAGAATGAGATTTGGACATGGAAGAGGCTTGGGATCAGGTTGTGGTAGTGCATATCATACATCTCCTTTTTTATCACCCCCAATTGTATCCAAGGTGGATAAAGGAATCTTAAATTGGTTATGAAGGAGTTATTTTGAGGGTTCTAGGGTGATTCATGTTGATCATGGGTGGAAACATTGGTGGTATATTTAGTTTGATAATTCCAGTGGGGCAGATATTGAGTTCTTTGATTAAAATAGGTGTTCACTGGCGACGTCGAAGTTTGAAACATGTTGTACGTTGAACCTAAGTTATTGGATCAAGAAAATGAAATTAAATGAAATTGTTTCCTTGATAAAAATTTCCATGAATCTACCCAAACCACCACACCAACCCATTATTTTGAAATAATAGATATGTTCTCATGCCATTAAAATTCCCCCATCATGGCGAAAAATTCACCAACAAGAACCTTCACGTCATCTGAATTATACATCCATGTCATCAGAGGGATATATCTAAGAACCTAATTATAATGTCATGACCCGTCCCTGGGGGGCTTGCCGTGACTACGCCAAGCCCGCCTTATATAGTCCAGGGGCATGAAACTAGCACCAATGGAGTAAATACCAATAAAAGGGAGGGCATTGACATTATATAAGAAAAAATCCGACCGAGTACGCAAGCTAAAGTAAACACTGAGTACAAAAGTAAGTGATGGAATGTAAATGGGCTAGAATAAAAACCCAACTAAAAGTAAAGTACAACTGTATAGCAGTAGGAAAATAAAGCAGCAACACCGAGCCATCCACTGGAAATCCCACCTAATGGTTGGGTACAGATAGTCTCCTCAACTCCTCGGATCCAGCCATCTGCTCCATGTACGTCATGTCCTATGATCCACCACCAGGTACCGTCCAGCTCCATGAGACACCACCTCGATCAGAATTGTCCGTCGTCTGCATCCAACACAACATAGTGCAACATAACCCATGCATGGGTGTGTATTCAATACTCAGTATGGACCCCGAGACTCCTGAAGGTCTCCCAAAATCCACTAAGGATAAACCACAAAGGAAAGATACAATCACGATGTATCAACCAAATTTACATTGGTATATGCACATACATATACCTAAGTCATCAATTCTAGTTGTGCTCCAACTCAAGAGCCCAAGATCAATCCATTCCACAGAGGAAGGTACAACCCAATACACACAGGAAAGCACAACCCAATCCACACAGGATAGCAAGTCAATCATATCAAACATAATGAATGAAAGTGAAGACTCATCTCACACAGGTATACAACTCACGAAGTGGGGTGGAGATGATTATATGTAGCCTATGAATCATCTACTCTTCCAAAACCACGTAGGATCCAAGTACAGAAGTCGTCGCTGCCAAACCCACTTAGGATCCTAGTATAGTAACCATCACTACCGAACCCACATAGGATCCAAGTACAGTCATCCTCTATGCTGAACCCACGTAGGATTCAAGTACATTCATCCTCGCTGCCGAACCCATGTAGGATCCAAGTACATTTTTCCTCACAGCCGAACCCACTTAGTATACAAGTACAGTCGTCATTGTCATCGCATTCGCAACTAGCTCGAGGGTTCCCGCACACAGCATACTCGATTCCAGGAGGGTCTGCTCCTCGAGTCAAGAGGTGTGGATACATCAACCTTCACAATGACTAGAGTTAATGTATCTCATAGCTCTGTCCCACGTCATAGGGGATAACCATGAAAAACGTTCCCAAGTCCCGGAGAACAAGACATCCAAGTCATTTTCCTATGGTACACGACATGTAGGTAATCAATACAATCCGTCTTATCAGTTACTGGGTACTGCCCATGTGTAACGGCCCGTGTCATGGGGATGGTCGTTTAAAAAGTAAGTACATGTCATGTGGTATGGTTACATGTCGTGTCGTCAGTCCACGGGTACTGTACATGTACCACAGACCATGTCGAAGGGCTATTCATGTAAAAAGTACGTACACGAAATGTGGTATGGTTACACGTCGTGTCTTCAGTCCACGGGTACAGTCCGTGCACCACAGCCCGTGTCGAAGGGCTATTCATGTAGAAAGTAAGTACATGTCGTGTGGTATGGTTACACGACGTGTCTTCAGTCCACGTGTATTGTCCATGTACCACAGCCTGTGTCGAATGGATGTTTATGTAAAAACTAAGTACACAGAGTGTGGTATGGTTAGACGCCGTGTCCAAACATCTGGGGTTGGCTCCATGTATGTTAGCCATGCCAGGCTGTGTGGTTTTGCTCGTGTCCATGTATTTTCAGAATACACACTGTGCCTATTTGTTGTATGGTTCTGCCCATGACTGTGTATCACCCATATTACACACTGAGCCTCACGAAGCGGCTTATACCTTTCAATGAAGGTAATACACACCGTGCCCCGTGGACTTGTATTTCTATCTATGTCCTTGTATTTCCCTTGAATACACGCCATGTCCATCGAAGACTCCTCTATCAAACTTTGTGGACAGTATAGGCTATGTGACCGGTGTCACACGCCGTGTGTCACTTCTTCTGATGTCTATTACTTCTTCCATTGAACACTTGTACTACACGGTGTGTGCTTTGGCAGGACACACAGTGTATTCTATAATTTTTCCAGAAATGAAAGCTCTGGCCAGTACGCCACCCGAGTCATCTGTCCTTTGTACCGAGGATCCATTTGCAAGAAAACATCCATTCCTAGGTCATCTCGATGTTTCGGGTCCATTTATGATGATTCCGGGCATCCGATTGGCTCCGAAAACTTGACTTGATTCACCGCTCAAGAAATATTGGAGAACACCATACAACAAGAACAGTAGAGGAATCAGACCATGTTAGTTTGGTCCGGTTCCTTCCACATTAGTTTGATAGCAATGGTTTAGAGAGAAGAAATAACATGGAAGGGAAAAACAACATTTCTCATTAATAAACACACCCCTTCCTCAATTCAAGAAGGTTGATCGCTTGATGGAGGAGGGAGATGCTTTTGTTGTTCCATTGATGTTTCCGCGGAAAGACGGCGTCGGTTTGTCAACATCAAGAAGAAAGAAGTTGAGGTTGGCACCAGCGTTCTTGGCGTTCTACGATGAGGAATATGATGTTCTTCCAGAGAAAAGAGATCTCTCCCCAAATGTATCCACACAATAATCCTAAAACCTCTAATAAAATAAGACATACTCATATTTTATTATAACATGCCATGCATTTGAATTTTAAAAATCAAACACATAACATAATTGATTAAGTGTGTTGGCATGATTAAAGAGTAGATAGGGGAGAGTTACAAATTAATGGGGGTGTTTCCAACTTTAAGAGGGGTTAGAAGAGTTAAAGGAATTTGAATGGGTGGGCCTCATGTGGGCCCCACCTCACAAATATCCTAAAAAGAGGAGTTAGAATCTAGTGGGTCCCACCCCAACTCCCATACATAGGATAAAACCACTTAGGTTAGAAGAAACATTTGTTCCACAAATTTTATTTACTTCATATTTAATCCACAATTTTAATCAAATCCTCCCGAGAAAACACACCTTCGGAAAAGGTCCTCTTATGAAAATAAAGCCATTATGGTTCCATCGGGGCCCTCAGATTTCAATTCCGAGCACCGGTTCAAAAGTTAGAAAAAACCCGCTCGTTCGTTCACAGAACGTACCCAAGCTAAACATCAAAAATTGATTCCGGGCACTCCGGGCCTCGGAATCAGGTGCCGTCAGAAATTTCATACTCATAAAATCCCAATGAATTTATGAAAAAAAATTCAATGAAATTTGTGGGACACTAAATTACTCCCACCTCAGGGATTTACGCCCCCGTAAAGATATATCCCAAACTAGGGGGAAAATGAGGGTACTATGCACGCATCTGAGCCTCCCACTCCCACGTGCTCTCCTAGAGGTTCTCGTGCTGCCACCTGATTTTCACAAGAGGAATCCACCATCCACGTAAGACCTGATCCTGTAAATCCTTGATCTCCACTGAGACCTCCAAAAAAGTCACCCCGTCATCGATTTCCAGCTACCTGTGATCAATGATATGCATCGGGTCGTGCATGTATCTCATCAATTGAGATACGTGAAATATGTTGAGCACCCGGTGCAACTGAGGTGGATGAGCCAGGCGATAAGACACCTCACATATCTTACTAAGAACCTGGAATGGTCCGATGAGGCATGGAGATAACTTGATGCCCCGACCAAATCTTTGTAATACACATCGAGATGAGAATCATAATAAAACGTGGTCGTTATCCTTGAACTCTTGTTGTATCTGCCTCTAGTCAGCATAGGACTTATGTCTGCTCTGGGCAGTCCTCATCTGCTCCTAGATGATCTGCACCTTCTCGGTCATGGCCTGGACCATCTCTGGTCCAACATGTGCTGACTCCCCAGGGTCTGTCCAGCACAGAGGTGATTTTCATGGTTGGTCGTACAATGCCTCGTTTGGTGCCATGCCGATGGTGGAGTGGTAGCTGATGTTGTACGAAAACGCAAAAAAGGGTAGGTGATCCTCCAAGCTATGAACAATGTCAAGGACACATGCGTGGAGCATTTCCTCGAGAGTCTGAATGGTCCTCTCCATCTGGCCATCAGTATGATGGTGAAAGGTAGTGCTCTGGCGTAGCTACGTCCCAAATGCCTCCTGCAACCCCTTAAAAGTAGGGACGTAAATAGAGCATATCGATTGGAGACGATAGTCGATGGCACACCGTGAAGATGTACGATCTCCTGAACGTAGAGGTTTCCCAAGCTCTCCATTGAACCCTTCTCTCAGATAGGTCGAAATTGGGCTGACTTGGTGAGTTGGTCTACAATCACCAAAATGGAGTCGTGTCCTCTGGAAGTACGTGGATGCCCAGTCACGAAATCCATAGTTATCTCTTCTCACTTGTACTCTGGGACCTCCAAGGGTTGTACCAAGCCTGCTGGTACCTGGTGCTCTGCTTTCACCTACTGGTAGGTGTGGCATCGTGAAACGAACTCTTCCACAGCCTTCTTCATACCCAGCCACCAGTGATGTTGTTTGAGATCCTGGTACATATTCTCCACTCCTGGATTTACCACTAAAGGGGATGTGTGAAACTCTCTCAGCACCTCATCCTGTAATGCAACTGGTACCATGGTATGTCCTCTGAAAAGGACGATGTGCTCTCCTCCTACAGAGAATCCATCAGTTGCATGTTTTGAGGATATCTGTGTACATCATGTCTCATAGTCAATGTCCCCACATTGTGCCTCTCTGACCCACTGATGATGTGGAGGAGTGACGGTGAGCGACTATAGAAAGGCTGCCCCATCTCAATCCCTGAAGGATATCTGCAACGCGGCTAGCTGCTCCATCTCCTCTCCTAGTAGCTGGATTCCCGACCTCCTACTGAGAGCAATAGCTAATATGTTCCCCTTCCCAGGAGTATTGACTATCTCAAATTTATAGTCCTGGAGGAACTCTAGCCATCACCATTGTCTAAGGTGAAAGTCCTTCTATGATAAGATGTACCTGAGACTCTGGTTGTCCAAGTAGACTGTAAAGCGCTCTCCCATAAGATAGTGCCGCAACATCATCAAGGCGAAGACTACTGCTGCTAACTCCAGGTCATGGGTAGTGTAATTCTGCTTGTACTGCATCAAATTCCGTGATCCATAGACGATCAATTCCTTCTCCTGCATCAGGACACACCCGAGTCCGATCCCTGATAAATCGCAGAACACTACGTACCCTACACCCTCCTCTGGTAGCCTCATGATGGGTATAGTGGTCAATCTCTGTCTCAGATCCAGGAAGCTCTGTTGACATCTATCTAACCACATGAAGGGCTTCCCCTTCTTTGTTAAAGCTAAGAGTGGTGATGCAACTCTGGAGAAGTCTGGCACAAATCTTCCATAGTACCCAGCCTAACCTAGGAAACTGCACACCTCCGTCACACTCCTGGGAGGCTATCAAGCTAGGACTGCCTCAATCTTCGCCAGATCCACCGCAACTCCCACCTCAGAGATGAAGTGACCCAAGAAGTGGACCTCTCGAATCTAGAAATTACACATTGATATATTACCATAAATCCGGTGCTCTTGGAGTGTGTCTATTACAACTCGCAAGTGGTAGGCGTGTTCCTCCTCAGCAGGCGACTAAATCAATATGTCGTCGATGAAAACTGCAAAAAATAGATCGAGGTAAGGCTAGAAGATCCTGTTCTTGAGACTCATAAAAACTTATGGAGATTTGGTTACGCCGAAAGGCATAACCATGAACTCATAGTGGTCATACCGACACCTGAAGGATGTCTTCTTCACATCCTCATCTCGAACTCTGAGCTGATGATAGCCCGACCTAAGGACTATCTTCAAGAACCAGTGTGCTCCCTCGAGCTGATGGAAGAGGTCATCTATCCTCATATGTGGATACTTGTTCTTCAAGGGCACCTGGTTTAGGCGACAGTAGTCAACACACAGTCGCATACTCCCATCCGCCTTCTTGGTGAACAAAATCGGGGAATCCCAGGGTGAAACACTGGGTCGAATGAATCCCTTTCCCTGCAAGTCCACCAGTTTACCCGCAACTCACGAAGCTCAGCGGGAGCCATCCGACATGCTGGTGTAGATATCGGTGTTATCCTACGTTACATGTCAATATATAAGTCTACCTCTCTACGAGGAGGTAGTCCTGGAATTTTGTCAGGAAAAACGTCTGCATACTAATCCACCACTATAAGAAAACTCAGACTCCACACATCAACTGATCCTTGGATGAGACTAGCCAACTTATTTGTGATCGACTGTCCTCTCCTCTACATAAGTCTATCATGTGCTTCAAATGCTCACTTCTCACCAGTGAAGGTGAACCTGCTCCCATCGGTGCAAACGGATCGAACCTTGCGCCTAATACAATCGATCTTAGCATGGACCATAGATAACCAATCCATGACCAAGATGGCATCGTATGGCATCGACGCCGCAACAAGAAGATACCATATGAATCACTCTCCTCCTAGAGTAATCTGACACTGCCGACACCAGTGTGTAATCATCGATTCTTCTCCTGTAGGAGTTTCTATCCGTTAGGATTGAACCAACGGCTCCCTCAGAATCTCTAAGCTCTGAACAAGGGCAGTGGAATGCAAATAAATACTCGCTCATTTGTCTATAAGAACTGCAGAAAGGGTGGAGTAGATAGATATAGTACCTCGAATCATCTTAGGAGCACCGTGGTTGTAAGCATCCACTTTGTGAAGCTGATCCTGCCTCTATCTGCCAGCTCCCTATGGTCGGGGTGGACCTCCTGGTGGTGGTGGTGGTGGTAGAGCCTCAAAGTGTCGCCCACCACCCGCTGCTCAGCTAGCTCCTCTGCCTCATCTGCCTGCTCCATGCGGACCTCCCTGGTCAAACCTATGCCTCTGCCTAGGTGGTCCCTCAACCATCTGCTGCTCCTCTTCTCGGTGGGTCGGACAGTCCCAAGCCATGTGGCACTGCCTGCCGCATGCATAGAACTGTCTGCCTCTCAGATGACTAACTCTACTGTGTGGGCCTCACACCTCCAAACCAGTGTCTTGAGGTCATCCACCTGATGGTCTGGTCCGCTTGGTCTCCTGTGACATCTGTAGACTTCTCGCTACAGAAGACTCCACTACGTGTCGCCCTGTGGTAGGTCTCGCTGCTGGTGTATGCTCAGCTAGAAATCTCTCTACAAGAAGGGCTCGCTCTAGTACTTCTGCATGTGTCGGGATGCTAAGAGAGATCATCGATGCCCTGATCTCATGCCTCAGTCCCATCTCGATGTTCTGGGTTTGGACGAATGGGTCTCATAACATGTCTATGGAGTTTCACGAGAGATCGGTAAATCTCACAGAGTACTAGGATATTGGCATGCTGCCCTTCCGTAGCCGTAGTAGCTCTTGAATGTGCACCGCACGATGGGTGGCCGGAACGAAATCCGAGTGGAAGAGGCTCTCGATGTTCGTCCAATGATAAGATTCCCCGTCGTGCACCTGGAGCATCAGGCTCCACCATCTACCTGATGTCGCATGCAGGAGACTTTCCACAAGGATCACCATAAGATCTTCTGGTGTCCCTACCAACATAAAGACTCAAACTACAGACTCCATCCCATCCTCGGATGCATGAGGGTTCATCTCCCCAGGGAACTTGGGTGGTATCTGACGCAGAAACTCATGCAGTGCACTCAGGCAACGTTCAATCTCACCTGCTTGGCCTGGTGGCATCAGTGGCATGGCGGGTATAGGTACCGTGAGTGCCTCTACTGTAATGGTGCCCTGTACTGAGGCCTCGTCCCTCGGTGGGCTTCCATCTCGAACAAAGCTCGGTACCCTAGCTGGCTGCCATCGTAGGGCCACCATGAAAAGAAACAGGTGTTCCATGGTAAATACAGTATACTTGGAGAGCTAACGCAAAGTAATCACAAAGAAAACTTTTCAAACATAGATGCAATCAATGTTTCTATGCATTGAGACGGAAATTATAAGTCAGTGTCCTGGTGTTTGGATACGTCGGTCGCCGCACCAACACTGGACTCCCTAGACTAATAACCACAATCAATACCATTAACACTATTGCTTCACGTAGATGAAATTATCAAAGTCCAGAGTTATGCGGTAAAACCGACTCCTCTGATTCCAATTTGTCACAACCCATCCTCGGGGCCAAAGTCGTGACTACCCCAAGCCCGTCTTCCATAGGCCAGGGGCTGGCGACTAGCATCGAAGACATAAATCCTGATAAAAGGGAAGTCATTGCGTTTATATAAGAAAACAAACACCACAGATCACGCAAGCTGAAGTAAACACTGAGTACAAAAGTAAGTGCTGGAAAGTAAATGCGCCAGAATAAAAACCCAACTGAAAGTAAAGTACAAAGAAATAGAAAGTACAGTAGAAGGAAAGTAAAGCAACGACACTATGTTTTCCACTAGAAATCCCACCTTAAGGGTGGGTACAGATAGTCTCCTCAGCTCCTCGGATCCAGCCGTCAGCTCCGTGTACGTCTCGTCTAGTGATCCACCACTCGGTACCGTCTAGCTCTATGAGCCTCCACCTCGATCAGCACTTTCTGTCTTCTACATCCAACACAAAATAGTGAGGGCATAGCCAATGCAGGGGTGAGTAATGATAATTTGTAGGGACCTCGAGACTCCCTATGGTCTCCCAGAATCCAAGAAGTATAAACCACAAAGGAAAGATAAAATCATGAAATATCAACCAACATTACTTAGGAATAAGCCCATACATATACCTAAGTCATCAATTCCAGTTCTGCTCCAACTCACGATCCCAATATCAACCTAGTCCACACATGAAGGTACAACCCTATCCACACAGGAAAGAACAACCCAATCCACACAGGATAACAAGTCAATCATATTGATGATAATGATTGAAAGTCATGACTCATCTCACACATGTATACTACTCACGAAGAGGGGTGGAGATGATTATATGTATCCTCTGAATCATCTCCTTTGCCGAACCCACATAGGATCCAAGTACAGAAGTCGTCGCTGTCCACCCCATGTAGGATCCTAGTACAGTAACCATCATGGCTGAACCCACGTAGTATCCAAGTACAGTCGTCCTCACTGCCGAACCCACGTACGATCCAAGTACAGTCATCCCCACTGCCGAATCCACATAGGATCCATGTACAGTTTTCCTCACTGCCGAACCCACGTAGGATCCACGTAATGTCATCATCGTCATCATAGTCACAGCCAGATCTCGGGTTCCCGCACCCAGCACACTCGATTCCTGGAGGGTCCACTCCTTGAGTCTAAAGGGGTGGATACATCGACCTTTACGATGACTGGAGTTAATATATCCCATAGTTATGTCCCCCATCATAGGGGAAAACAAATAAAAACGTCCCTAATTCACGGGGAACAAGACAACCAAGCCATTTTACTATGGTACCTGGAGTGTACGCCATCAAAACTCACCGTGTCATCAGAAACCGGGTACTGCCCATGTGAAATGACCCGTGTCATGGGTCTGGTTGTGTAAAAATTAAGTACACAGTGTGTGGTATGGTCACCCGCTGTGTCTTCAGTCCACGGGTACTATCAGTGGACAACAACCTGTGTTGATGTGTTGTTCGTGTAAAAAGTAAGTACACGGCGTGTCGTATGGTTACACGCCATGTCTTCAGTCCACGAGTATTGTCCATGTACCACATCCTGTGTCGATGGTCTGTTCGTGTAAAAATTAAGTACATTGTGTGTGGTATGGTTACACGTCATGTCTTCAGTCCATGGGTACTGTCCGTGTACCACAACCTATGTCGAAGGGATTTTCATGTAAAGAGTATGTACACAGAGTGTGGTATGGTTACACACTGTGTCCAAACTTCTAGGGTCGGCTCCATGTACGCTGGCCATGCCTGGCCATGTGGTTCTGCCCGTGTCAATGTATTTCCAGAATACACGTCGTGCCACTTGGCCGTATGGTTCTTCCCGTGACCATGTATGACCCATATTTCACACTGAGCTTCGTGAAGCTCCTTTTACCTTTCAATGAATGTACTACACGTCATGCCTTGTGGCCGATTATTTTTGTCTGTGTCTGTGTATTTCCCATGAATACACGCCTTGTCCGTCGATGTCTTCTCTGTCAAACTGTGTGGACAATACACGCCGTGTGACCGGTGTCACATGCCGTGTGTCACTTCTTCTGATGTTTGTTACTTCTGCTGCTGAATGCTTGTACTACACGACATGTACTATGGAAGTATAAGCCGTGTATTATGGAATTTTTAAAAAATGACACCTCTGGAAATCACTCCTCCCAAGGTGTACGCCCTTTGTTCCAATGATCCGTTTGCTACAAAACTCCAATTCCAAGGTTATCCCGATGTTCCGAGGCCGTTTCGGATGTTTTTGGGCCTCCGATCGGCTCTTAAAACATTCCATGATTAACAGCTCAAGAACTGTTAGAGTACACCATTAAACAAGAACGGAAGAGGAATCAGACCATTTTAGATTGTGTTGGTTCCTTTCTTATTAGTTTGATAGAAATGGTTTAGAGAGAACCAATAATATGGAAGGGAAAAACAACATTTCTCCTTCATAAACACACCCCTACCTCAATTCATGAAGGTTGATCTCTTGAAAGAGGATGGAGATGCTTTCGTTGTTCTTTTGATGTTGCCACGGAAAGACTGCGTCGCTTCGTCAATGTCGAGAAGAAAGAATCTGAGGTTGGCACCAGCGTTCATGGCATTCATCGATGAGGAAGATAACGTTCTTCCAGAGAAAAGAGCTCTCTCCCCCAATGTCTCTACTCAAAAAATCCTAAAACCCCAAATTAAATAAGACTTACTATTATTTTATTATAACTTTCCATGAATTTCAATTTTAAAAATCAAACACATAACATATTTGATTAGGTGTGTTGGCATGATTAAAGAGGATAAAGGGGAGAGTTACAAATTAATGGGGTGTTGCCAACTTTATGAGGGGTTAGATGAGTTAAAGGAATATGAAGGGGTGGGGCTCGTATGGGCCCCACCTAACAAATATGCAAACAAGAGGAGTTTGGATCTAGTGGGTCCCACCCAAACTCCCATTCTTAGGATAAAACCACATAGGTTAGAAGTAAAATTTGTTCCACAAATTTTATTTACATCACATTTAATCCTCTATTTTTAACAACTCCTCTCGGGAAAATGCACATTCGGAAAAAGTCCTCCTAAGAAAATACCGCCATTGTGGTTTCATCGGTGCCCTTAGATTTTGATTCTGAGCACCAGTTCGAAATTTAGAAAAAACCCGCTCTTTCATTCACTATATGTACCCAAGCTAAACATCAGAAATTGATTCCGGGCACTTCGGGCCTCGGAATCCGGTGCCATCAGAAACTGTGTACTCGTAAAATCCCAATGAATTTAAGAAAAAAACTTTCCTAAAAATTGATGTGTATTTACTTATAAGAGATAATATGGGATCCTATAATTACTCAGAATAATTGTATACATATATTTGGAAGACCATAAATAAATTATGGTTTGAATACTCATGATGGATAGAACAGAGTTTGATTGATGTATTTACCATCCCCTATTCCGTCAATATCATCCAATGAAGTCTAAAATTCACATATTCGAATACTAATAGTAGAGGATGAAACAAATTTCATTCCCTCACCATTTCTTCCTCCATTATTATATATCCTAATGAAAACACACCTAATATATGTTTGGATTACAAAACATCGACGGGGGTGCTTATCATGATATATTTTAGTCACTCCACTAATAGATCTTATATTCCTAACATTAAAAAGAAGGGTTATATACATCTATAGTAAAAGTCAATTAAAATCTAGAAGTATAGAAGGAAGGGAATGCATGAATGTGTAATAAACTGTATCGATTAATCTGTCCCAATCATTGGTGGTTTTTTCAGCAACCCCTCAAGTTTCATTGTCGTCCTTCATTTTTTTCACTATATTTTTTGATGGAAATCTTTCGTAAGTGTAATATATGTCTCTATCCAATATCAAGATACTCTTCCCCATAATATAAATAATAGTATTGAAATGGATGTTGGAGGGTACCCGGATATATCCACGTCATGTGATGTGCAATATATATTTAAAAAATACTCCCAATTAATTGATATTAGTTATATTATCATACTATATTTCTACTTCTTAGTCTGAACATAACCAGATGATTCTATTTCAAATTGTAAATGGGACCCATATCCCATTATCAGTACTTGTTTTCAAGTCCTCATTGTCATGAAAAGAGGTTGTTCAATAAAATATTGTTTCTTCATGTGATGATTTTGAATGTATATCCTATGAATGATATGTAAAATATCTTCAATTAAATATACTAGTGGAGTATGAGTTTGGGATAATTTATTTTTTAGAGCTTCATTAGCATCATCGCCATATTTGGACTATAACCTAACACAACTCATTACATACCCAAATGCTTTGAAAAACTCTACCCAGGGGACCCCTATTATCAACAACCCCTATTTGGAACATTGAGATACAATCATAAGAATACCAAGTTCTCAAACCATGGGATACAACTGATGTAGGTAAATAAATTACATAATGGATACAACAAAATCCATTTATGACCCAATGTTTTGAAGGCACTATTGGATTTTTATAGTCAACCATTCATATTCTGGGAAATAATTTTGTGTTTTCATTACATTAATTATAAATAAATTCTGTTGGGGAATATTCTTCACAAATAACCTCTCTGTTAGTCCATGTTGTGTTCACAATATATCTAAAAGAAATCATATATTATCATAGTTCACCATTACTATTTTCATTGTTAGTGATTGTTTCATTGGGTGGATCCCCAATGGTGAAGAAGATGAATTATCTCTATAGGTTTTTATTCATCAAATCCTTTCAACACATTATAGTGAAATTTTGGATAATGGATACGACTTGAATGAATAGTTAAAATAATCCTCTTGAAACCTATATTTTCTTTATAAAAATGTATGAATTTATGCATGACATAATCTACACCCACTACACTATAAATGGACGTGAAATCGTGATGGGGGGTTGTATCCTATTACACATGAGTTACTCACCAACGGATCCTTTCCATGAAGTTAGTTTCTACACCTATATGATTCCCCTATACTAACACGAATTCCACAATGAATGCCCTTATCTTCACATCACAATTATACCCATAGATAAAAAATATAGATATTAAACCACCTTGCTAGAATCACAGATAGAAGGGTTTTGGTGGTAATGTTCCACTTAACTGTGAACCCTCATATATAATATTATCCATGCTTTGTAATATTCCAACACAAATGAGGTACGCCATTTTTTCTAATTCGGGATATCAAATTTGGTGGTGGAATCTTGGAACTTCTCTTTTGGCTCTAGGAAAATATTCATCTGTGTCACCAAATAAAAATTATACCTTGGTAAAGAGTCAACTTCTAAATATACAAGGATATATAAAGTTACTTTTGATTCAAAACATATATTCTGTCAACATCATCATACATTGGTTTTTATTTAATGAACTCTTCAGACATCTTCATTAGAATGTGCATTTCTGAGATTCTATAAAAGTAAAATAATCTATTTTATACTTCTCCATTTTTAAAATGGAATGTATTTTCTTATGGGATGCATTAGCTGACCATCTTGGGAATGATATCCAAGTAATTTTAAACATATTTTTTGTTTAGATATATTGTTCCATTGATGATAAACACTTTTAATTAGTCATTAAATTTTATATATGTATGGAACACCAAGTACACCCACACCATCTTTTGTTTAAATCCACATCCATATCAGAGGTCCCGGTTTTCCTTATATAATTTTTATTGAACTTTATGCATCACATAAAATATATGAATAACTATATGGACCTGACTCAATATTGTGAGGATTCAAATCTATAGAATAAATAATTTTCTGTATGACATGATCATAGGGTTCCATTTCATAATTTATATATATTCCCTCAGAGGAGATATTATCTATTGTGAAATTACATTATGCATGGAACCAATAATGTGCAAGGTAATTATGCATAATTAAGATGAGTATATATCTCAAGAGTCTTTGTTCATAAATAGGTAGTTGATTACTCTCAGGGTATTCTTGATTTTTCTTCATAAAATGTTTTATATGTCCAAAAGTTTGGCGTCATTAAATTTTTAAAAATAAAGGAAAATTATACCCACTGTCCCCTTGATGCATGAACAAAATTGTTCATATGAGATTCTAACTGTTTGATAAGTAATTAAAAAATGATAATAAATAATGTGAATCTTTATTTTATTAAATATTAAAAATATTCAAATTGTAATATTTTATGATGATGATGTATATGACTAAGAGTTTATCAAGATATTTATTTAGATCACCTCATGTAGAGGACTCATTGAGGTCACATTGCAGATGTTCTTCATTGTGGTTGCCTCATGAAACATCCCTATCCTAGTAACTTCAATTATAAATTTCACATTATCCACATACCCAGTAAAAGTGAAGAAGGAATATGTCCATGATTATCATGAATAGGGATGTAATATGGAAAAAATATTTTAAGAGATAATAATTATTTCTTGTATTATGGAGATATTAATGTATGCACATGTAACTATGTGAACTACATGGACAATAACCCTAATCGACCCACCATGTAAGATAAAAATTTGCTACAATCTAATACAGGCCATCAATTTATGTCTAACTTGTCTGATACACAAAACATAATTATATCCAATTCCAAAACTAAATGTACATTATCACATTTTCTAACGAATTATGAATATTTGAATGCCAATAATTATATCTTCTAATATATTAGAATTTCCATGTCTAATTAGATCTGATCTTGAGGGGTTGGAGAAATTTTTGACACTCTTATTTTACATGAGGGTGAGAAGTTCTATTGGAAAATAAATAATGTAATGTATATGTGAATGGAATCATGTTTTTCATTCATTAACCTATACAGTCCTACACATGATATAACCTTCACACCCATTATAATCATGCTAGTTGAACAGTCATTTCCATATACATTTTTAGGTCCATCAATTTTTGGCTAAAACCCTCTAGAGGGAGATCCCATATTTGTGTCCTATATAAACCACATTGTTCACCTAATTTCTCAGTTTTTCTAAATAATAACACCAATGTATCCACATTTGACATGATTAAAATATAGATGTCTCTGAATAAAGATCTTCTATCCATGTACCTTTACCCAAGATCTAAAATCACCAATTGTAATTCTACCTACCCCAAAATAAGAGGGAATTATTGATATTCAATGGATTAGAGTTCCTAAAAGGCCTAAAAAGAAAAATGTATACATGAAGTCTAAAAAACAGTTGTTTTTATGAAATAATGTTTTAAATAATTTCTATTCTTCAGTAGCATGATTTTCACTTAATAATGTGTTTAAACAAATGATGATATGCCCTTATTAAATGATTATTAAAATAGCCTAGATGTTAGGATAACATGAATAATTATAATTAATTTATTCAAATTCATTGTGATTTCATTGGCTATAAATAATTTAAGAAAAATATAAATCAAATAGATATTTTTATTAATTATATATATATGTTATATACTTAATAAAATATTTTTTATATTCATCTAATTGATATTTTAGTCATAGGGTATGAATAAAACCCTATTTGTTGTATATAAACCTATTTTTAATAGTTTAAATTTAGATCTTTGAATGGTGGAACCCTTTTAAATTATTTCTTTGACACATTAATAATTTTATATATGAAAATATAAATATGTTATTTTTATGCTTAGTTTAAAATTTTACTTTGGATAAATTTCTAGTAATTTTCCGACAACATTTATATTTTTATTAAAAGTGAGAATACGCTAAATTTTAATTAAAAACTACTTCTTTAATCAAAATAATATATGTGGATAAAATATAATATTTAATGTTTTTAAATTATAAATAAAATATATTTTTGTCATTTAATATAATTTATTTCATTAGTTTAATTTTTCATTGAATTAATAGGTAAAAAACATTTTAATATTTTTGAAATGTTTTAACTTTTAATGCACATTTTTCACATTTCATCAACATGAGTAATTTTAAATTAATTAATAAAAAAATCAGTGATTTTAATTTTCAAAAAAGGAATCTATATATAGATTCATTAGGTCAATATTATGTTAATAAGATACTTTTCAGATTGGGAATTATGAATAATAACTTTGGTAATTATAATTATTACCCAGGTTAAAGGAAAATCAGATAATTAATTGTAAAAATAATATTATAATATAACCATAACACTTGTAAAAGTCTTATTGTATGACTATATTGGATCATTATCATATATTTTTTAAAATTAAGTCACACTATGGAAACTTACCTATGAAAATGACTTGAATTTAATACAAACTCATGTATGTGATAAAATGTCACAAACTCATTTTATATAAAGATATTAAATTTTATATATGGGTAACTATGAGATTATATTTACTATATATATTCTAGAATTATAAATTAGATACGTACATAATAAAATTATATTTATAATTTTATATGTTAAATAATTACCATTAATGATCAAATAATAGTGATGTAAAAATTATTTTGTTAATATAAATATCCAATGGAATGTTTAAAAAATATTAAAATATATATCATATTAAATAATTAAAGTGATCAACAAATTTTCCATGTTACCATGGAATGTTATGTGTTCATTTAATATTTTTTTCGAATTTATCTTTTTTTAAGATTTTATTTACATTCTGATAAATGAATAGTGTCTTAATTGACAATATTAAATGTTTATAAAAAATATCAATTTTTTAAATTTTATAAAAATAATAAAAAATTAAAAAATTACAATGTAATATTTATAAGATCTAAAATTTCATTAAATACCAATTAATGGTCTATTAACTCAAATATAAGTAAATATTTATAAGCATTAAATATTTAGATTTTTATTCCCATAATTAAAATTGAATATAACAACAAAGTCTCAATTAAAAAGATATTATTTAAATTTCACAATAATGTGACCATAATTTATTGGCTGATGATATTAAAATCATATCTTCTCAAATATTCTAATTTTCCAATTTTTTTAGGACTTTTGGTGGTGTTTTTATTTATGATAAACTATTCTTCATGTAGTTTTTAAAAGTTTCCATCACCTTAATTATAAAAGGAAACATTCTCCATAAACTCTTCACTTCATTTGAGGACTTAAATATTGACCATCCCCTACCCTATTTAATTATCAACATCCCTATTTACATATTATATGTTCTGTTCATCTTGAAATACCAACTCTAGTTATCTAATATGAGATTTAGAGGTGGAACATTGTAAAGACCCGGCCCCAGTTACCCAGAGATGGTGCATTATTACATAACATTGGCATGGTCACAAAAGATCATGTATTTGAATTCCGATTAGTTTAATAGTCTTGGAAACACAAGATACATTCATAAAGTTTACATTACATCATAAAGTGTAAACTACAACAACATCTTGTCTCAACACTCATATCCCCTTATACTATCCCTGCAGGTCATTCATTAAATACTTCTCCACATCCTTGAAAAAATAAAACATAGAAAGGGGTGAGCTCAAATTCCTAGTAAGGATAACAATATAGCATAAACTTTTATAAATTATAATAAACATTTAAGGCAATGTATAACTAAAACAAAATCCTTTTAAACTTTAACTTTACCATAAAATGGAAAAAAATAAAATGAAATAATTCCATTTACTTATTCACATGGATATTCTACTAGTAAAGTAATCTCATGTAATATCAATAACCACTTTTATAATAATGGAATGCATAATGCCAGACTATCATAACCACATATCCAATGCCTCGTGCCATGACTACAAATAAGATTTTGTCAAGGCCTTGTGCCAAGACACTAGTTTGCCTCATGAGGCCTACTGATGCATCGAGGAGCTATATCGGGCTCCACCCGTCACATATTAAGTCCAATACATTCCTCATATGAACAGGTTTAAATATAACCAAAAAATTCATATTATATATAGCATAATAAATTTCCATAAATTCTCCATAAACCATGAATGGTATAAAAATAACACATCCACAGTCAAACATATCACAAAACCTTCAATAAAATATAAAAGTTTTGTGTCATAATAAATAAACTTCAAATAAGCATTAAATCAATCAATGAATGTTGACATAGATGAAATCAATACTATTTGAGAGAAATATTTTTTTTTGAAATCATTTTAAAGTCCCATAATTATAAAATAAAACATTTACTTTGAATATATTCTTATAATCTTGTAAGAGAAGCTTTAATGACTTTATAACGGTGGAAAATAGCAGCACCCTCTATATAAGTTAAAAAAAGACATTCATACCTTAATTCTGTCAAAAAAGGTTAAAAAGGACCTTGTTTGGAAAAAGACAAAAAGATTCCATTATAAAAATTTTATGAAAATTCAACAAGGGTATAAATTACATTATCGCATAGTCTTTAAAATAATAAAAATTATCTTAAATACATTTTTAAGAAACATGGATGTGGATGATAAAGAGGTCATAGTAGATAATTACGTATAAATAACCTCATATAATGAAGATATTGTGAAATAAACCCTTACCATGTACTTTTCCTTAGTAGATGGTATTATAACCTCCTGTATAATAGTAAAAACATTGTTATAAAATTATACAAGAACCATATACATAATTATGATATCATATTTGATCTTTTAATAATGCTTTGTTAATAATATTTTAGTATCATCGTCGTTTCGGGTGTTAACTTACTCGTTTTCTTTTATATGTTTTGTTAGATAAGTCATGATTGTTATTAATAGGATGAATCTTAATAATATCCAGAATGGTAAAAAGTCCTTGATTATTATTTTTAATAATCAAATGAGAATTAGACTGGAATGGATACAATGGGAAATGAATCATATCGCGTTCGTGGAGACGGTAGTCCGTACGCATGCACGAGCGACAATATCACTCTTTTGATATAAAAATAGTATATAATTGCATACTATATCATATATAACGAATCATTATGATGTTATATTTATTATTTACATGAATTACATATCATTATTATACCCATACAAATAATAATGTTTTGAATTACAATTACACCACGATGTGGAGACGGTATGTCATACACACACACGTATGGTGACATGTCATTCAAAGGATGGATAGAATACTGAATATGGTTGTACCATTTCAATAATAACATCACAGTATATATTAGATATTGGAGTCATTATTTTATAATTGGAATAACAAATGAAGAAGAAGTGGATGAAGAAAGGAACTTGAAAGAGGGTGGTGAAAACATTACCTTTTCTTTGGGTTCTTCCTTTTGATTTGAACAAAGGGGCTCCTTAAGTTGGCTTTCTGATCAAACAAAGGCCTCTAGGTTGAATTGAGGGAAGTTGAGAAAGTATTTTGGCAAGTTTTTCCCAAGACAAAAGGATTTTAATATGTGAATTAGTGATAAGGGTGAGTTTCCTTTTATAAGAGGGGTGAAGCGCACCGTTGGAAAAGATAGAAATATTATTTTATAATAAATTAATATTCTGTTTCTAATGGCTCAAAAGTAGATTATTTAAAGGTTAATGTGGTTATAGGTCTAACACCACTCAACCAATTGATTTTAGATAGGTTTTGGTCATTATATTAACATTATCTTTTAGTTTTAACTCTTAGTTAATTAGATGGACATTTACCGTGTCACATTGTATTTGTATATTATATAGTTAATAAACATACCATATACATTCTAGAGACCCCAAGTGGTCCATTAATTGTACACCTATCATGATATAAGTCTCTTAGTCGATACTTAGATTCTTAGGAATTAAATATCAATTAATAATATAATATTTTTTTAGAAACATTTTTATGTCAATTTTGTCACTATTGAATAATTGTTTTTTGTTAAATTCTTAACAACATTATTAATTAAAACCAAATTAATTTAAGAAATAATATAATACCATATTAACCAATTAAATTCATGGAGGTCATAAAAACTTTCAAATTATATTTATTTTAACATTTATAATACCAATTATTTGATTCATTCATTAATTAGGAAAATACTGCATCCTTATCGTGTCATAAATAATATTAACTATTAAACGTCTAAAAATTATAAATAAAATAACATTATGTAGGGAATATTTTTTGATTTCTAATTATTTTTTATAGTCGAAACTCCAAAATATATAACCCTGTGTAAAAATTGTTTTTCTAAAAGATATATGCTTATGTCATTTTTATATTTATTTTAACTTAATTAATATAAAGTGTCCTTATCACTTACAAGTGGATCCATGGGGTCCCAAAACTGACCAAAATATGCCCATGGTCGTAGATGTATCAACCAATAAGATTAGAACACGTTTTAGGTTAATTAATTATTATTATAATATTTTTTTCACCCTTATTTGCCGGATTTACCCTTTAACCATGGTAAATAAATTATTTACCGAAGTAATTATTCAAAATGTCTAAAAATAAAAGTTACCTATTTACACATTTTGGACATCCTGATTCCAAATATGGAATCCTTTTTTCCAAATTCAAAACAAATAAGTGTTAGAAATAAATTTAAAATTAATTCCCATTTGTTAAAATAAAAAATGTGTTTTTTCGAGAAAATAACTATCAAAAGATTGACACTTGTTTATGTCCGGTTTAATTGTAAAATTATGTCCAATGACCAAAATTTTATTAAATGTTAAAAATTTATTCTAAATATACTTTAAAACCACTCAAATTAATAATTTATCACTATTAAATATTTCGATTCAAAAAGTTTTTTTTAATAAAAATTTAGTAATTTTCACTATTCATAAAAATATAAAATTTATCCGAAAAGTACCAAAATTTTACCCTAGGCTAATTTCGATATTATTAATCCACAAATGAAGTCCATTTTGAGAGGGAAAATTTATAAAATTTCAAAAAGTGGGTATTACTATTCATAAGGGCTAGTTTGATTGGTTGTGGCGTGTGTTAGAACTCGAAGTTGCATACAACACACGCTATTGTATTATTCAAAGAGAAGCATACCGTGGATAGTTGGGGTGTTACATTCTCCCCTCCATAAAAAAATTTTGTACTTGAAATTTCTAGAATTCTACTGTACGAAAAGACTTGGGTGGTTCTTCATCATAAGTTCTGTTGGTTCCCACGTTGACTCTTCCATCTTATGGTTCCTCCATATAACATTTACCAGACTAGTTGTCCAGTTTCTCAGCACTTTCTCTCTTATATCAAAAATATTGAAAGGATCTCCACAATAAGACAGATCGATTTCCACTTCTAATTCCTCATAAGTGAGTACATACGTTGGGTCAGGCATTTATTTTCTCAACAGTGATACGTGGAACACATCGTGAACTTTGGAGAAACTTGGATGCATTCCAAATGGTAAGCTACAGAACCAATTCATTCTAGAATTTCTAATGGTCCTATGTACCTGGGACTCAATTTAACTTTCTTTCTGAAATGTATAACTCCCTTCCATGGAGATACATTCAAGAAAACATGATCTCCTACATGAAATTCCAAATCCTTCCTTCGGTTATCGGCATAGCTCTTCAGCCTAAATTGAGCTGCATTGATGTGGTTATGGATTACCTTTACCTTTTCCATTGTTTCCTCCACTAGTTATGGGCCTACATGTTTTCTTTCAGCAACATCATCCCAATAGGTTGGTGTGTGGCATCTCTTTCCGTATAACAGTTCATATAGTGTCATCTGAATACTTGAATGGAAGTTATTGTCATAGGAAAATTCTACCAGAGGTAAAAATTGATCCCACAAACCCTGAAAGTCTATTGAGAAAGATCTCAACATGTATTCTAAGGTTTGAATTGTCCTTTCTTATTTTCCATCTATTTTAGGGTGGTAGGAAGTGCTCAAATGATGTTCAGTATCCATGGAATTCTGACGACTCTTCCAAAATCCTTAATTAAAACGGGGATCACGATCAGAAACAATTGATAGGGGTACTCCATGAAGTCTCACAACATCATTAATATATATTATTACTAGACGTTTGAGTGGTAAATCTTCTCTTATAGCAAGAAAATGTGCTGATTTGGTAAGAAGATCAAAAATATCCCATATTGCATCATTCCTTCTTGGAGTATATGGTAGCCCCATGACAAAGACCATCGTAATATTATCCAATTTCCACTATGGCATGGGAAGAGGTTGAAATACTCTTCAAGGCTATTGCCTTCCAGCTTTCACTTGTTGACAAACCATGCACCGTGACACAAAATCAGCAATCTCCCTCTTCATGTTGTCCCACCAAAAATGTTCCTTCAAATATCTATAAATTTTGGTGCTCTCAGGGTGTATAGAGAAATTCTAACTGTGAGCATCATCCAACAATTCCCTTTTTATATCAGGTATATCAGGAACACAATGTCTCTTCCCAATTTTCAAAATTCCATATTCATACACAAAGTCTCTAAATCTTCCATCATTCACAGCTTTAATATTCTTTTTAAACTCTTCATCACCAGTCTGAGAACTATTTATCCTTTCTAGTAATGATGGTTTGGAAACCATTTGAAAAAGTATCGATGTTTCACCTTCCATGGTAATTCCCATATCCATCTTTAGTAGATCAATGAAAATAGGATCCATTTCAATTCTCATTATGTTCAATAATCCATGATCTTTTCTGCTCAAAGCATTTACCACCTTGTTTGGCATCCCTAGGTGGTAGTGTATCGTGCAATCATAATTCTTGAGTAATTCAAGCCATCTCCTTTTCCACATGTTGAGTTCTTTTTATGAGAAAAAATACTGCATACTCTTGTGATCAGTATAAATCTCACATTTTTCACCATAGAGGGAGTGTCTCCATATCATCAATGAAATGATCAGAGCTGCTAACTCGAGTTCATGAGTAGGAAATTTTTTCTCATGAATTTTCAACTGTCGTGATGCATAAGAAATAACCCTATCATTCTGCATAATGATACAACCAAGTCCTTTCTTCGATGCATCACTATAAATAACGAACCCATCATTCCCCGATGTTAGAGTCAATATAGGAGAATTGACTAATATTATCTTTAGATTATCGAAACATTCTTCACACTATTTTTTCCAATCAAATTTAACCCCTTTAAGTTTGTGCTTTGTTAATGGGTAGCCAACCGGGAAAAATTCTGGATGAAACGACGATAATAGCCTGCTATACCAATAAAACTATGTACCTAAGTTATACTCGTCGGTGAAGGTCATTCTTGGATTGCCTTAGTCTTAAAAGAATCAACATAGATTCCATCTTCATAGACAATATGGCCGAGAAATGATGTCTCCTGAAGCCATAATTCACACTTACTAAACTTCCCATATAATTTATGTCTTCTCAGAGTATTCACGATAATGCACAAGTGATTTTCATGATCTTCAAAGCTTTTGGAGTATACCAAGATATCATCAATAAATAACACCACAAATTCATCTAGATATTCCTTGAAAACTCTATTCATTTGATCCATGAATACAGAGGGCGCATTAGTCAGCCCAAGTGGAATTACTGTATACTCGTAATGCCCATACCTGGTTCGAAATGCGGTCTTCGGAATGTCTTCCTTCCTCACACACAACTGATGGTATCCAGACCGAAGGTCAATCTTTTAAAAGTATTGAGATCCATGAAGTTGGTCAAATAAATCATTAATGCGAGGTTGGGGATACTTGTTCTTTATTATTATAGCATTGATCTCCCTGAAGTCGATACATAACATCATAGATCCATATTTCTTTTTAACAAAAAGAAGAGGGGATCCCCATGGAGAAACAATAGGGAGAATAAATCCCTTATTACTGAATTCCACTAGTGGTTTCTTTTGTTCAACTAATTCCACAGTGGCCATTCTATAAAGGGTCTTCGATATAGGTCTTGATCTAGGAATTAAAACAATGGGAAACATAACGTCTCGTTCTAGAGGATGTCCAGGTAAATCTTCTAGAAACACATCTACATATTCTTTTACAATAGTTACATCCTCTATTTTAACAAACCTTTCCTAACCCACAGCGATTTCATTCTATTCCTCCCCAATAATTAAATTTAGTTGAGCTACTGGGGTTGGATCTAGATAAGAATTAGGTGGTGAAGATTTTGCTCTAATGATATGGTGTTCCTTATCGTCATCATCAAAAATCGTAACCTCCTTATTCTAACAATAAGTCTTCACATCATGGTCTGAAATCCAATCCATACCGAGGAATATATCAAACTAAATCATAGGTATGACGATGAGATCATCGGATAAAGAAAGTTTTTGTGCTTTTTGGGGACTGATTCACAAAACTTTGTTGCAAAAATACTTCCCTTTGCAGTTTTAACTAACAACTCCCTTGTTAAATAAAATTGGAAATATCTAATTTTCGTAAAAAACTGGGAAGATATGAAACAATGCGATGATATAGAATCAAATAATGCATTTGTTAAACATGAGGAAACCATTAAATTAGCTGCCACCACATCTTTCAGAGCTTCTACCTCAGCAGTAGTGATAGCATAAGGCTGGCCTTGATCCCTTTTCCTTTTTTGAGGTATGTTCCCCTGATGCCTAGGACATTCATTTTCATAATGTCCCATCTCCCTGCAATTGTAGCATTGGACATTGGTATCTTCCATCTTCACCTTGCAATCACGAGCTTGGTGGCCTTTTTCACCACACTTGTAATAGACTATCATTCCCATCAATAAAGTACGAGGGTGTTTCTTCCCACATTTACTGTAGGATGGATATTCAAATTTTCCCTTCTTCCCATTATTTCCATTCCCAGAGTGATATGCAGATCTATTCTTCTCTTACTTTTATTGAAAGTCATAAGACTTAGAGAATACTTTTTCTGTTTTGATAGAACATGAGACAATGTCTTCGTACGACGAGAAGGAATCTGAGACTAATTATCAAAGGATAAATGGTTTTAACCAATCAAAGAAATGATAAATCTTAATTATTGGGTTGCATATACAATCTCCAATATACCTTGATAACCTTGTAATGTTATCCCCATACGTTGCGACATTCTCATCTTCCTTTTGTCTCAGACATAGAAATTGCCTTTCCATATTTGCTTGATTGTCAGAGGAAATTATTTTTCTAATAAAATCTCTTTGAACTCCCTCCATTCCATATTTGAACTTCAGCATCTTCCTTCGTGTTTTGAATCAACAACCACCATTGATCAATATCTCCAGTGAGGCGATAAACTGCCGTGACAAATTTTTCCCTTTCACTACTCTCCAAAGCCTGAAATATTTTATCTAGGGAACTAATCCATTTCTTAGCTACTAATGAATTTTTATTCCCAATGAATGTTAGCAGTTTCTACCTCATGAAGAGATCTAACATTGATCCTCCACACTATGGATTGGGGTGCTCCATACGGGTAAGGATATTATTCATAACCTGAGTGAGTTGTCCCAGTATGGTGATAAGCTGATCAACAACAGTTGTATCACCAACTCCACTATAATTTTTTTTGAGAAGGTGGGAAATCCCTACATGGAATGCATGCATTGATACAGTTTCCATTTTTTCCAATAGGCACCATTTCTAAACAATGGCGTAAACTAGATCAGTTTATGTATCAAAATACATAATTCCATACTTATAAAACACTAACATAAATTTAACTATTTATGGACGTAATCCATAATCAAAAAATGTTTTCTTTGTGGAATTATATACTATTAAATCCTTAATAATCATTTATAAATAAAATTAATGTTATTATAAGCATATCCCTTGAGAGTGTCGTAACCAAGAGTGTAGAAAGGGCCGTTGTCGTTCACCAGTTCCCATTCGATTCTAGCTCAAAGAAGTGTTTTCGGGTTTTACCCCTAGGTACATATGTTCCAGAGCTGCCTCTACCTGCTCCTATCCAGAAAAGGATGTATTTCTCAGAAAACTCACAAAATATCTACAATACCAAAATTGTTTAAAGTTCTTCTATACTAATCCTCAAATTCCATCATAGATCTATGTTCTCTAATCAGAGTTTATCTAAATCTAGCTTCCAAGGTTTGTACTAAACATCCATTAATACCAACTGTAATGCCCCGACCCCAGTTACCCAAAGTCTATGCATTATTACATAATATTGGCATGATCACAAAAGGTCATGTATCAAAAGAATGATTAGTTAAGTAGTCTAGGAAACACTAGATACATTCATAAAGTTTACATTACATCCTAAAGTGAAAACAACAACAACATATTGTCTCTAGACTCATATCCCCTTATACTATCCCTGCAGGTCATTCATAAAATACTTCTTCACATCCTGGAAAAAATAAAACATAGAAAGGGGTGAGCTCAAATGGCCAGTAAGGATAACAATATAGCGGAATGTTTTATAAATAAGCATAAACATTTAAGGCAATGTATAACTAAAACAAAAGCCTTTTAAACATGAACATCAACATAATATGGTAAAAATATAATGAGATAATTCCATCTAATTATTCACATGGATATTATAATAGTCGAATAATCACATTCAATATCAATAACCACTTTCATAATGATGAAATGAAAAATATGAGACTATCATAACAACATATCTTAGGCCTCGTGCCAAGAATACAAATAAGATTTTGTCAAGGCCATGTTCCAAGACACTATTATTCCTCATGAGACCTACCGATGCATCAATGAGTTATAGTGGGCTCCACCTGTCACATATTAAGCCCAATGCATTCCTCATAGGAATAGGTTTAAACATAATATAAACATTCATATTAACATTAACATACGAAATGTCAATAGTTTATCCATAAACCATGAATTGTATAAAAATAACACATCCATAGTCAAACATATCACAAAACCTTCAATACAATATGGAATTTTTTATCATAATAAATAAACCTCAAATTAGTTTAAAATCCATCAACGGATGTTGGTATAGATGAAATCAAAACTATTTGAGAGAAATATCTCTTTTTTTGAAATCATTTAATACTCACATAATTATAAAATTAAACATTTACTTTGAAAATATTCTTATACACTTTTAAGGGAAGATTTGATGATTTTATAATGGCCGAAAATAGTAGCACATGCCATATAAGTTAAAAAAACATTCTTACCTTTATTCTATCAAAAAAGGTAAAAAGGACCTTGTTTGTAAAACTTAAAATAATTACTTAATAAAATTAATATAAAATTTCAAAAAGGGTATAAATTAATTTATAATATAGACTTTAAAATAGTAATAATGATTTGAAATACATTTTTAATAAACATGGATGTGGATGATAAAGAGGTCCCAGTATGTAATTATGTATAAATAGCCTTGGATAATGAAGAGAATGTGAAATAAATCCTTACCTTGTACTTTTCCTTAGTCGATGTTATGTTAACCTCATTTATAATAGTTAAAATATTGTTATTATATTATTCATGAACCATATATATAATTATTATATCATATATTATCTTATAATAATGCTTTGTTAATAGTATTTTAGTATCATCGTCGTTTCGGGTGTTAACTTACACGTTTTCTTTTATATGTTTTGTTACATAAATCGTGACTGTTTTGGATAGGTTATATATTATTCATATCCAGGGTGATATCAAGTCCTTAAATTTATTTTTAATCATCAAATGAGAATTATACTTGAATGGATACGATGTGGAATGAATCTAATCCCATTCCTGGAGACGGTAGTTCATACGTACGCACGAGCAACAGTATCACACTTTTGATATTAAAATAATATATAATTTGATATTATATCATATATACAGAATAATTATCATGATATATTTATTATTTACTTGAATTACACATCATTATTATACCCATCCAAATAATAATGTTTTTAATAACAATTACACCACGACGTGGAGACGGTAAGCCGTAGGTACGCATGTATGGTGACATGTCATTCAAAGGATGGATAGAATATTGAATATGGTTGTACTAGGTTTATAATAACATCACAGTATATATAATATACTAGAGTTATTAATTTATAATTTTTAATAACAAATAATGAAGTAGTGGAAGAAGAAAGGAACTTGAAAGAGGGTGGTGAAAACATTACCTCTTCTTCAGGTTCTTTTTTTATTTGATCAAAAGGGATCCTTAGGTTTTCTTTATGATCAAATTAAGGACTCTAGGTTAAATTGATGGAAGTTGAGAGAGTATTTGGGCAGGGTGTGGCCAAGCCAAAATGATTTTATTGTGTGAAATAGTGAGAAGGGGGAGAGCCCTTTTATAAGAGGGGTGAGGGGATCCTTTGGAAAAGCGAGAAATATTATTTTATAAGAAATTCATATTCGGTTTATAATGGCTCAAAAGTGTATTATTTAAAGGATAAGGTGGGGATAGGTCTAAAACCACTCAAAATATAAATTTTAGTCAGGTTTTGGTCATTATATTAACCTTATCGCTTTGTTTTAACTCTTAGTTAATTAGATTGACATTTACCATGTCACTTTGTATTTTTATATTATACAGTTATTAAACATACCATATACATACAAGAGACCCCCAAGTGGTCCAATAATGATAAAAATATCATGATATAAGTTTTTTTGCCGAACCATAGATTTCTTGGAATTGAATATAAATTAATAATATAATATTTGTTTTAAAATCTCTTTTATGTCAATTTTGACACTATTCAAAGGTGGATTTTTGTTAAATTCATAAAAACTTTATTAATTCAAACCAAATTCATCTAATATATAATATAATGTCATATTAACCAATAAAATTCAGGGATGTCATAAAAACATTAAAATTATATTTATTTTAACTTTTATAATACCAATTATTTGATTTTTTCATTAATAACGGAGATACTGCATTATTATTGTGTCATAAATAATATTAATTATTAAAAGTCTAAAAATTATAAATAAAATAGAATTATTTATTAAATCTTATTATCTTGAAAATTAATATTTATATTTGAAAATACAACATATATAACCCTATTTAAAAACTATTTTTCAAAAATATATATTCTCATGTAAGTTTTGTATTTATTTTAACTTAATTAATATAAAGTGTCCTTATCACATACAAGTGGATCCAGGAGGTCAGAAAATCGACCAAAAGATGCCTATGGTCGTAAATGTATCAACCAATAAGGTTAGGACATGTTTTAGGGTAATTTATTATTATTATAATATTAGTTTTTACCATTATTTATCGGATTTACCCTTTAACCATGGTAAATAAAATATTTACCGAAGAAATTATTCAAAATGTCTAAAAAAAGTTACCAATTTACACAATTTGGAAACCATGATTCCAAATATGGAATCCATTTTTTCAAATTCAAAACACATAAGTGGCAGAAATTAAATTAAAATTAATTCTTATTGTTAAAACAAAAAACGTGTTTTTAAGAGATAATAACTATCAAAAGATTGACACTTGTTTATGTTCGTTTTAATTGTGAAATTATTTACAATGAAGAACATTGTATTAAATGTGAAAACTATATTCTAAATATACTTTAAAAACATTGAAATTTATAATTTATTACTCTTAATTATTTCGAATAAAAAAAGTTGTTTTTAATTAAAATTTAGTAAATTTCACTATTCATCAAAATATAAATGTTATCCGAAAAGTACCAAAATTTCACCCTAAGCTAATTTTGATATTCCGAATCCAAAAATGAAGTCCATTATGAGAGGTAAAGTTTATAAAATTTAAAAAAGTGGGTATTACTATTCATAACGGCTAGTTTTATTGGTTGCGGCATGTGTTAGAACTCGAAGTTGCGTACAACAGACGCTACTGTATTATTCAATGAGAAGCGTACCGTGGAATCTTGGGGTGTTACACACTTCAAATAAGAGATAATATATTCTACTGATTCATTCAAACTTAATTATTTTTCTATATCCTCTTAATTACTTGCTTTCTTATAATTTAATAACAGAGGAATCACTCATATATTTATTTTTTATTATAAACATGAATCAATCATATTCTACCTTCTTCCAATAGTATGAAAAATGAAATCAATATATGTGTGTATGTACAACTTACCGTCTCCACACTGTGGTGTAATCAATGTTCACCTCCACCTTAAATAGATGGGTATAATGATGGAATTAATAAATATATATGATTGATATAAAATTATTTTTATTTTAATATAATACACACCATTTACTTAAATAGCATTCATAAATTATGGGAACGATATCATCGCTCATGCTTACGTACTGCTTACCGCTTGGATGGTGCGATGTGATTCTTTCAAAATAATCATCATTTAACCATGATTATATACATGAATTTAATGAATAAATATGATATATACTATACTCATATAATTTTTTAAGTGATATACCTCTAACCTAAAAATATGAATATGATCTTATTTGTCAACACATGCATAAGAACATAAAGTATTTAATACCCGAATAATTACTAATAATGAAATATTATTATAAAATGGATGAAAATAAGATCATAAATGTTATCATATAAATTTTTTTGATTATTAAATAAATCATTAAAAATATTTTAATCATTATACATGAGTTTCAGATACATATAAAGCACATTGGATCCAAGGTAGGGTATGACATTACAAATCTCTTTTTTATCTGAGATTGATTAAACAAAATTTATTTATTGTGGTATATTTATAATAAAAATCCATGTTTCCTCAATAAGTTTTTCAAAATATTCTTTTATTTTTATATTTGTTTAATTTCAATTTCACACAATGGTATAGTTTTACTAAATGGTATGAATGGAATATTTTTTCATTTTATGTACATGTTATTTTTGACTTTTTAGAAAAAATATAAAAATATTGTTCTTTATCATGCATGGAATGAATATATTTTTATGATTTAATAATTCATTATTTCAAGTAATCCTCACCTACAAGCATAAATGGTTGTTTTAACATAAAATTATTTTATCTAAAAAATTTTTGCATTTTGACGAAGGGAAACATTCTTGAGTAAGAAATGATATTTTCCTAACGAATTAATTTCAAGTGTTTTCTCAAAATTATTTTCCATATATTTTGAAACTTTACAATTTGGGTTATATATCAATCGCTATTATTAATATGATTTTATTATTTTTATGATGCAATTTTATCCATTTTTTATGTCAATTATAATGGAATGATGTTTAATAACACAATTTTATTTCATAGTTTATGATATGGTGAATGATTTTAGGGTTTTGTGAAGCCATAAGAATGGTCTCATAGTGAGATTAGTGGGACCTATATCTCCCTCAAATTAATTGGAAATTATTTTATATCTCATGATATAGTGATGAATTATACAATAAGTAAATCTAGTTCAGTAATAAATGGATGGAATAAGGAGTGAACTCAGTTATGTTTTAAACCTTGTATGTAATGATGGTCTTGAAAATGAGCCATGACGAATATTCAATTTTTTAATAATCTTTTATATGTATTCCATGAAATTTTTAGTTTTATGATATGAATCTTGGGATTATATTAAACTATTAGGATTTACCCTATGACATTATATTCTGATATTGTATATACAAGATAAGATTTCCAAATGATATTTTCTTATAATTAGAATATGATTGATGTTTTCCGTGTTTACCCTTAATGATAATTTTAGAACACCCATTTATATGATTCTTTTCCCAAGGTCATGATGAAGGTTATTACTAAGATATTTCAAAATGTAGTCTACTTATAACGAAATTAGGTGGAGAAAATGTGGATACTTTATCAACCAGTTTTTTATGATTCCTTGTTTCCAAATGCACTAAAACTATTCAATCCTATCATGTATTTTGTTATGTTATATAATAAATATTCTTCAATGTTGATGTAATGTCTACATGTAATGTATGAGCCATTATAGTTTCTATTTGGGGGAATTTATAGTTACCCATGGCAAACTAGAATGATAGAACCATAGTAATAACCCCGAGGATATGTTTAAGAATAGATTTGAATCCTTTACTACTAATGTAGAGATGTTCATGAATAACCTAAGATAAAACATAAAGTGTCTTAAATTATAATTTTATTCTAAATTATGCAATTTTCAAATTGTGATTAGTGTTTCTCACACTATTCATTTTTATTTTAGTCAATGAATATAACCAAAAGGAACCTCATTAATTATGAATGTGAAGAGAAATATAATGATATTCCCCATGAGAAACCAAATTTTATGGGAGCTCGAATGCAAAATCTTGAATCCATGACCAGATAACATTCGCAAGCAATGAATCATGATGGAATTCAATATGATCAGAGGAGGGAATAAAATTCTATTGAGTCCTTCATGATATATTATCCACCTTTATTCAGTGGATCTTCTAATCCATCAGGGGCGGGACAATGGATCACTACAACTAAAAAGATATTTTTAGTTTTAAAATGTTGGGAACATGTTAAATTTATCGTATAATTATATCATTTGGAAGGCATAGCTTATCAATGGTGTAATAATATCATGAATAAGAGGTCAAAATATGAAATTGAGTCAATGGAATCAGAGGAGTTCAATAAATTATTTTTGGATAAGTACTTTCCCCATATTCATTGAAAAAAATATGTATAAGGAGTTCCTTGAATATATTAAAAATTATGATGAATCTATTGGTTTCTATGAGAAAACGTTTAGAATATATGCAAGGTATGCTTCTAGAATTATTATCCATCCTCAGAGTAAAATTGATCAATTATTTAGTGGTTGAAAATGAAGTTTCTAATGGTAATTATCCTTAATGTACTTCAATAGCTATGTGGAAATTTTTTTACATGCTCTCATGGTTGATATAGAGATTGTAGTAACCCATCAGTCATATGGTTTTGACAAGAAGAGAAAATTGGAATTCAAAGGAAAATTTAATGACCAAATTGAAGAGAATATAAGTTTTCTCTTATGGTCAATGTGTGGAAACAAACATGGAATGAATTTTCATAAAGGGACAAGTAAATTGGTTAGGTGTGGTAAAAGAGGTCATAAGGTATTTGAATATTTAAGTGATGGAATAAATATTTATAATTATTAAATCCAAGAAAAGGCTACACAGAATGCACCTTTTAAATGCCAATGTTACAAGTGCAACGAAATGGGGAATTATTCAATCAGTGCCAAAAATTAAGGGATATTTATTATGATTGACGTCAAAGATACTTTAAGGCCATTGAAAAAAAATAATATCACATGAAATCACTGTTGGTGATGTGGAGTACAATAATTAAGTGGTGATAGGTACATTTACCATCTACTCTAAAGTAGAAAATATTTTATTTGATTCTGGATCCACCCATTCTTTTATTTCAAAATAATTTTTATGGGTATATTTTTATTCCCTCTTCAATTATAGGTTGAGTTATATGTGACAACTCTTAATTTAATAGCAGTTGCATAAAATGTTTATAATTCTTCTATGGTTGATTTTTTTGGAAAACTTTTTCCAGAAAATATTTTGATCATTCCTACCGTCGAATTTGTTGTGAACAATGGCATTGATTGGATTTCTATATATTGGGATCATATCTATTTCAAAGTAATAGACGTCAGATTTCATATTCCAGATCAATCTATGATCCTATACCAATGAAATTATGAATATAACCTTCCAGTCAAAATTTCTTCTATCTTATGGATCTTTATTCTTATAAAAGATTGTTATTTATCTCAAAAAGTTGGGGTGATGTTCATGATTTATAATACTCCGATTGTACGGGTTTTTTGTGATGACTTTCTAGAAGAATTAATAGGTATTACCCAAAATTTTGATTTTGAGTTTTAAATAGAACCCATACTAGGTGATATAGAAATTTAGAATTCACCTTCTAGAATGGCCCCAATTGGGATAAAGGAATTCAAGAAGATTCTCCAAGAGAATATTGACACTGGATTCATTCACCCTAGTGTGTCAACATGTGAAGCACTTATTCTATTTATTAAGAAGAAATATGGATCAATAAGACTCGAACATGATTATCTAGAATATAACAAGATCACTATCAATAAAATTTATCGTCTTCCCTGCATTGATGAATTGTTTGACCATCTATACAGAGCTCAATAATTTTCCATGTTTTATCTTTATTCAGGATATCTTCAATTAATGGTCAAAATGAGGAAATAGAGTTGATGAAATTCCATTAAATGAATGCACAAAATTAATTTACATTGATTCCTTTTTGTCATATTAACGCCCCTGATATTATTATGGATCTGATTAATAGGGTCTTTATAGACAATATTGATCAGTTTTTAGTAGTTATTATAGACTATATTATTATATATTTAACGAGAGTGGAAGAACATTAAGGTTCCATGATAATTGTACTGAAGACACTGAGAAAGGAGAAGATTTATGACAATTTTACCAATTGTGAATTTTGGCTATAGAAAGGATCATGTTTTGTTCATATAATCTCAAGATATGAGATATATATGGATCTAGAAAAAAACAGATTATTGAAAGATGGTGGAGACCAACAACGTTAACTAAGTTATGATGTTTTCTTCCATTGTCTAGATATTATCAATGTTTTTTGAATTATTTTTCACAATTATTTAATCCTCTCACCATGTTTACTCAGAAATTAGTTAACTCTATTTGGATGGTGGAATGTGAAAAGACATTCAATGACCTAAAATAAGTTCAACAAGTGCACCTATGATCACGTTTCCTTTTAGTAAAGAATAGTTTCTAATCTGTAGTTATATGTCGATGAAGGTACTGGAATGTGTTATCTTGTAAAAATATCTTCTAATAGATTATGCCTCATGGCCGTTGAAAATTCATGAAGAAAATTTCCATCTCATTATTTTGAGTTAGTTATGTTAATTATTGCATTAAAGATATCAAGGAGTTATAATTATGTTTAATGGTGTGATATTTATACAATTAAAAAAAGTTTAAATTATATTTTCACACAAAGGGAGCTAAATATGATCCAATGAATATAGTAGGATTTTGTTAATGATTTCAACTTCTCAAATCATTACCACCATGGGAAAGAGAACAAGGTGGAAGATGCTTTGAGTCAAAAATACCATGCTAGAATACCCATGATGTGGATGATGAAAGGTCGAATATTTATGTATTTTCAAGGGATATATTTTTAAATTTTAATGGAAGTGGAGAAATTTTATCTTTCTCAAATGAATGTTCAACCATCTATACATGTGAAGATTAAAGAGGAAAATAAGGAATATGTAGAGTTAAAAAAGAAGGTGAGAAATGTTACTGAATTCATCCTTGAATGTGATGAAATAATAATGATCAGGATTTAGGTTCGTATTCCTACCATACAATAATTAAAGAATGAGATATTGGATGAGGATTACTGTTCTTCATTCTCTATTCACCATAGATGATAAATTATGTAATGGGATCGAAAAGAGTCCTTCTGGTAAGATGCCATTAAAATAGATGCGCCAAATATGTATCTCGATGAATGTTTCTTCCGAATATTATTGTTTAGATACAGAATTATATGGGGTTGTTACCAATATTACCCATACCAGAATTGAAATGGGAAAACATTACTTTGGACTTTGTCATTATACATCCCAAAATATCCAAATGCAATAATCCCATCTGGGTTATAGTTTATCACCTTACGAAGTCGTGAAACATCATTGCTATTAGAGAGGATTTATCTCTTGATCATATTTCATGGATATATGTAATGGAAGTGGAATGATATCCTGGAAAACCACTTTCCATTATATCTGATTGGGATCTGAGGTTTACCTAGATGTTTTGGCGAACTCTTCATCATGCTCTGGATATAGAGTTAGGTTTCAACACTGTTTATCATCCTCAAATAGATGATCTGTCTAGGAGGAGAATTCAAACACTGGGAGACATGCTTAGATCATTCTCTATAGATTTTAGAGGTGGTTGCGATCAAAAACTACCATTTTTGGAATTTTCAAACAATAATTCCATACACTTTAGTATTTAGATTTATCCTTATAAGGCCATATATATAAATATGTGATGAATTATAACACTGCTGGGTTGAATTTCGACAACGAAGGCTAATAGGTCCAGATTATTTTGATGAAATAGAAGAAATTGTCAGATATATTCAAAAACACATAACAGTAGCACAAAGATCAAAAAAATTGATGTTTATAGAAAAATAAAATACCTAATGTTTGATGTTTTTGATAACCTGTTCGTTTGAATTTCTCCCTGGAAAGTGTAATGTGATTTGGAATGAAGGGAAAGTTGAGACCTAGGTGTATCATTCCGTTCGAAATTCTAGATCATGTTGGGAAGGTAGCTTACCGATTCTCACTTACACCAAATATTTCTCATTTAATGATGTGTTCCATGAATCTATCCTAGAATATTATATACCTAATGCTTCACATGTACTATGTTCAGAAGTCATATCCCTAGAGCAAAATCATTCTTTATAAGAACTACTGATAGAGATTATAGATTATAGTGAAATATTTCAACAAAAAAAACATTACTGGTTAAGTATTTATGGAGGAACCACCTATTTTAAGAGGCTACATGGAAACAAGAGGATATGATTAATGATATTTCTCCTTATCTATTTGTTTCTATGTGACAAATTTTGAGGGACAAATTCAGTTTAGGGGAAGTAGAATGAAACACCAAGATGATTTTATGAAATATTTTGTTTAAATATTTTTTATTTCTTAATATCATGATTTAAAGACAATATTGAGTTTACATTAATCATTATATTCCCTTATTATATAACTAATGTTATATCCAATCCATAAGGATATCGGGAATAATTATAACTCATTATGAAAATGCACTGTGCATTTATTGGATATAAATTGATTATGAAAAATATAAATAAATTATATATTTTTATTAATTAGATATATATATGTGTTATATGCATATAAATTTTTTTATATTCATATAATGGATATATTAGTCATAAGGTATGAATAAAGCCCTATTTTATGTATACAAACATATTATTTAAATATTTTAATTTTATACCTTTGAATGGTAAACTTATTTTGAATTATGATTTTGACACATTAATAATTTTAATATTAAAAAATAAACATCTTATTTTGATTTGGGATATTTAAATTTACTTTTTATTAAATTATGATATTTTTCTGAAAACATTCATGTTTTGATAAATATGAAAAATATGATAAATTTTAATTAAAAACAAATTTTTTCATCCAGATACTTTATATGGTTAAAATAAAATATTTAAAGGTTTTAAAGTGTAAATGGAATATATTTTTATCATTCAATATAATTCATGTCATTATAATTTATATTACAATTAATTCATAGGTAAAAACATTTCAATCTTCTAGAATGTTATAAATTTTAAAAATCTCTTTCTCATTTCAACAAGAGGATTAATTTTAAATTAATTACTGTAACATTTATATTATTAATTTTTAAAAGTGGATTTCATATTTAGAATATTTTAGCTCTAAATTATGTTAATATAATACTTTTAATTTTTGGATTTTGGCATAGAATCAATGGTAGTTATATTTATTACACTGGATAAAGGTGAATCCGTTAATCAAGGGTAATAATAATGTTTTAAAATAACCATTAAAACATTAAAATTAGTATTGGATGAATAAATTATATCCTTGTCATCCAGTTTTCGAAATATAATCATATTATGGCCACTTACCTATAAATATGACATGAATGTAATAAAAACTAATGAATGTGACAAAATGTCACAATCTCATTTTATATAAGTATATTAATTTTAATATATGATTTACTAGGAGATAATATCCACGATAGGTAGTCTCTAGAAATATATAACAATTACCTACAACATAGAAATATATTTATAATTTTTATAGATAATTTACTACTATTAATGATGACACAATAGTGATGTAAAAATTATTCTATTAATATAAATAACAAATAAATGGTTTTAATAATATTATAATAATTATCATATGAACTAATTAATGTGGTGAACTAATTTTTTAGGTGACTATGTCATGTAAGGATTCTATTAAATATTTTTTTGGAATTAATATTTTGTGAGGAATTTATTTAATGTAAAAAATTTAATTATTTCAAAATTGACACTATTTATATTTTATAAAAATAAATTTTTATTAAATTTTTTAAAAATCATAAAAATATATAAAAATTAATAAAAAAATTTATAAGATATTAAATGTCATAATAAACAAATTTATGGTCAATTAACACAATATTCGTATATATTTATAACCATTAATCATTTATAATGTTATTACCATGAATAAAATTAAATAGAATAATGAAGGGTTATTTTAAACGAAATGGTTTAAATTGAAAAAACAACTTGTCCAAAACATACTGGCTGATGATATAGCAACCCTATCTCATATCATATTCTAAATTTCTACATTTTGGTTTTTTGGGTAGTTTTTTATATTATTATTGAATATTATTTATGGAGTTTTCAAAAGTGCCCCTCACCTCATTTATAAAAAGTAACATCCTCCCTCCCTAAATCACATTAGTTTAGTCATTCATGCCTGGCCATCAACTGACATGTTCTCATTTACTGATTCTTTCCATCATATTTCATATTATACTTCCTCTTAAATAGTTTTTTCATTATAATTTAATCAAATCAGATACAATCATATACTTATATGTTATTATAAACATGAAATAACAATTTTCCACTTTCTAACCATCCTGTGATAAATGAAATAACCATGCGTGTGTACGTATAGATTACCGTCTTTATGTCGTGGTGTAATCCAATTTTTGCCACCACCTTACATGGATGAGAATGCTGATCGAATTATGAAATATATATGACTGATATAAAATTATTTTTATTCTACGATACTATACAACATTCATATCAATACCATTCAAGCATTATGGGAATGATAACATCACTCGTGCTTAAGTTGGACTTACCGTCTCCATAGTGTGATGTTACTCATTCTACGTAATATTCATTCCACCATGACTTTATAAATGAAATCAACTAATAAATATGATATATAGTATAATAATATCATTATTTAAGTGCTATAACTATATTATAAAAATAGAAATAAGAACATATCTGATAAAACATGCATAGGAACATAATGAAGTTAATACCAGAATAACGAGTAACACTGAAATGTTATTAACAAATTGATGAAAATATGATCGTAAATTTTATCATAATAATTAGTATGATTCTAGAATAAATCATTTAAATTATTTAAATCATTTTACATGAGTTTTAGACATACATGATGCATATCAGACTTAAGGTAATGGATAACTTCACAAAACTTATTTTTATATGAGATTGTTTATTAGAAAGTATTTATTACGGTATATTTATCATCAACGTCTATGATTTCTAAATAGGTATTCCAAAATATTCTTTTTATTCTTCTAGAATTTTTAAAATTCAATATTACCCATTGGTAAATTTTTAATAAATTGTATGAATGTAATCTTTTGTCGTTTTTGGTATGAGGTCCTTTTGGAATTTTCTATAAAATGTATGAGAATAGTATTTTCTTAACATGTATTTAATGAATGGATTTTCTTCTATAATATTGCCATATTTCCTTGAAGATTCCACTAAAACCTTATAAGGTTATCTTAACATAAAATTATTTCTTCTAAACTTTTGTTGAATTTTGAGAAAGGAAAACATTTATAAAGATGAAAGGGTAATTTCCTCATGAAATAGTTTAAATGGTTTTCTAAAAATTAATTTCCATCTATGATGAAGGTATTTAATTAGGGTCATATTTCTATGCCTTTTATCACTATTATATAATTTTGTTAATGATGAAATTTGATCCATTTATTTTATATCAATTATTATAGAATTATATTTTAGAAAACCATTTTATTTCCTCGGATATGATACAGTGACTGTTCATATATTTTGGTGGAACACATAATAATGGTATAATTATTAGATGGATGGGACTTATATATCCATCCAATGTATTGGGTAATGATTTATATCTCATGTGACATAAATTACTAGAATGGAAAGTAATTCAAATTCAATAATTCATGACAAAAATGTGGAGTGAACTACGTTCTGTAATGGAAATTGACCACTATGATGGTCTAGGAAATGAGTCTTGACTAATATGAAATGGTTTTCTATGTTACTGCATGTGTTCCATGAAATATCATGACTGATGTAATGAATATTGGGACTAAATTTCACTTTTATGATTTATCTGATGACATGATATTCTGATATTTTATATACATGATAAGATTTGCAAATTTTGGGTTCTTATGATTCTAATATTATTTATAGTTCCGTTGTATACCCTTACGGAGCAGTTGAGCTCACCCATGAACATGTTTATTTTCCCATGGTTATGAATAAGGGTATTAAGTATGTTATATCAAAAAGGATTATAGTTATGAAAAAATAAGTTAGGGACGATGTGGATGTTTTATGAACCTATTGTTGATATTTCCGAGTCTCTGAAGACACTAAACATATTCAGTCCCAGCTTGGTTTTTGTTAATATTTTTAATAATTGTTCATAAATGTTGAAGTAATATCTTCATGTAATGTGTGGGTAGTTATAGGAATAAACACTTCCTCTTATAGATGAATTATTTGAGGAATGTACCATTCCATGGAGAAAACATATGTGACACCCTTATAGAGGAACATTAATAGACCCATGTAGTTTATAGTATTTCCCACACATGTTTTCTTATAGTGGTTCACCTTCAACCATGTTTTACTAGGTATCAAAAAAATAAAGCATCCCAGAATGATTTAGTACCACCTGTATGAGGAATCCACCAACTAACCCTTGTATCACCTCAAGGAGGTAGCCTCATTGATTTCCTAGGTATCACCGAAGAGAAGAAATATCATAATTTCCAAGAAATCACCTTGGTGAGGTACCATCTATATTTCATGGAGATAACCTAGATGATGCCTTCCTTTGAGCCCCATTTCACACCTCCAATAATTGGAACCATTCTTTCATGTTCCACTGTCTCAGGGGGCCAATCCCAGACCTCTTCGAAGGACTACAAACATGAATGAAATGATCCTTGGGCTCCCTAGTGTGTACATTTAATAATAAAATATATTTGTAATTTAAATAACTCATTTAATATAACTTCTATATAGGGGGTACGATGTGTCCAGGGGGTGGGTGGGCTGTCCACAGGAGTGGGTGGGCTGTCAACAGGGGGTGGCAATCCACGGGGGTACGTGGTGTCCAGGGGGTGGTGGGGCTAACCACAGGTGTTGCTTGGATGTCTAGGGAGAGGGGGTGTCTAGGGGGTGGGTGTGTTGTCTAGTGGGTGGGGTCTATCCATTGTTGTGGGTAGGGATATCCATGGGTACACAGTGTGTCTAGAGGGTGGGTGGGGCTGTCCAGGGGGTACGGGGTGTCTAACGGGTGGGCGGACTATACACGGGTGGGGGGGGGGGTTGTCTAGGTGTAGGGGTATCCAAGTGGTGGGTAGGCTATCCATGGGGGTGGGGGTATGTCGACAACGGTGGTGGGCTTGTCTAGGGGTAGGGGGTTTCTATGGGTGGGCGGGCTTCCACGGGGTTTGGCGGGCTTCTACATGGGTGTGGGATGTCTAGGAGGGATGGGGTGTCCAGGGGGTAGGAGAGTCTTGGGGTGGGGGTGTTCAAAGGTGGGCCGGCTGTACATGGGGTTGGGGGAATTACAGTTGGTCGAGGGTGTCCAGTGGGTGGGAAGGTTGTCCAAAAGTGTGGCAGGGTTGTCCAAGAGGTAAAAAGTGTTTGGGGGGTGGGAAATCTATGAACGTGGGTGACAAGGCTGTTCAATGGGGTAGGGGTGTTGGTCCTGTCCACTAGGGTGGAGGGGCTGCCTAAGGGGGTAGGTTGTCTAGGGGTTTGGGTGGGATATCCACAAGGGTGGGGGGGCTCTCCAGGGGGGTACAGGTTGTCTTGGGGGAGGGGTGTCCAGGGGGATGGGGGTGCCTGGGGGTGGGGGTGGCCTGGGGGGTATGATGTGTCCTAGGGGGTGGGCAGGCTATCCATGGGGGAGGAAGGGATGTCCAGTGGGTATGGGGTGTCTATGGGGTGGGAGGGCTATCCACGGGGGTGGGGAGCTTTACAAGGGGGTAGGGGGTGTCTGGGTGATGTCCAAAGCGGTTGGGTATGATTCCACGGGGGGTGGGGGTGTCCAATGGGTGGAGGCTATCTTGGGGGTTAGCGGCTATTCAAGGGGGTCAGGGGTGTCCAAGGGGGTGCTTGTGTCTAAGGGGTGGGGGTTTCAAGGGGGTGGGTGGTCTGTCCATGGGGGACGAGGATGTCCAGGGGTACGGGTTGTCCATTGGGGTGGGGCTATCCATGTGGGTGTGACTGAGATCTATGAGATTTAATTGGGTTGTCATTGATGTTATGAAAAACAAACTATGGGTGTTAAGTATTAGAATAGTATATTTTAGTAAAAATCCAATTAGGTAGGAATGGTGACTTGATTACATGATGGTATCATGTTTAAAATTAGGAAAATGTAGGTAAATTGGATTCTAAATGTCTCCCACAACCTTCCAAGGATATATTCTTTCTAGAAAAATATGTTTTTGGAGAAATAATTCTTCTTATATAGTTCATGTCACATTTAGATCAGGTTATGCCTTGCTGATGAAGATTACGAGACATGAACCAAAACGAAAAAGGCCTAAGACCTATCCAAATCTCTAGAATTGATGACTTCTCAGGGCTTATTAGAGAATTGTGGAAGTGATGAATTCTCACCTACATATCCCCCCTCCCAGCCTCACCCACAAAAGACCACAAAAGACTCCCCCTGAACAACCCCCCCTCCCATCCACCCACTCCTCAACCCCCCCCCCCACTGCACCCCCCAGCTACACCCCCCACATTCAATGCCCCTCCCCCCAACCCCCACCTCACACACTAATAGAATCCCACCGACCCAACCCCCCCCCCCCCCCCCACACACACCTACACAGCCCCCTCCCCCCACCACCACATGTACACCCACCCAAAAATTCACACCCCAAAAGACTACCACCTGCCCAGCTCACCCCCAAAACCTTCACAATCCCCCCCCCCCACCCCACCCACGTACACCGCCCTCAACCTACACCCCCCCCCCCCCACTTGCAAAGCCCCTCCCCCAACACCACCTGCACAACACCCCACCCCCACCTCACCCCCACCATACTCTGCCCCCACTACACACCCCACCTACACACCCCCTTCACCTACTATACATACCCCCCACCCCACCAAAACACACCCACCAGCACACCCCTCCCCCCACCCACTGCACCCCCCCACTGAACACCCACTAACTGTACCCCCACATAAAAATAAATTTGATTCACACATGATAGTTGAAATGTAGAAAAAAATAGAAAGAAAATCAAATTGATGTTGTTGGGTATAGCATACCTCACATACCTCGGTTATATCCCAAATAAAAACAAAATACAATAAAATAGATGTAAATCATTAAACCAATGGTACGATTACAGATTTGAAGTGTAGAACAAAACAATTTTTTTATTGAAGATGGTTTTGGGGGAATGATTTTCTGACTGAGAGAGAATTTAGGTATTGGCTTTTGGCCTGCAATCGTATGGACGGGGGATTGGGTCCACTGTTAATTTAGGGAAAAACAATCACAACAGTTAAAAAAAAATTTGGGAGATCCATTCAAAAACTAACATACCCTATCGGTTTTATCAACCTGTTGGGTAAAAGTCATCTAAAACGCATATATCCCAAAAATTTTATTAAACCATTGGGTAAAAGTCATCACAAAATTTCTATTCCAAGGGTTTAGTCAAACTGTTGTGTAACGACCCTTCCACACCCCTATACCAATGGTTTATGTAAACCATTAGAAAACATTTGTTATTATATATTCCATTTACAGTAGTAGAGAATATCCGAACTTAGATCTACTGATAGGGTTACATTAGAGAAACTCACTAGGAGGAGAAACCAAAATGAGAAGAGAAATCCAGATGGTGGTGGGTGTTGAAGCGGGTCTAGGAGAACATTAGGATATTTTCGATGTTTTGAATTATAATCACCACCACCCCAAGGTGGTCGATTCTAGCCTCTGTAAACTGGAAGATAGGAGGTGGTAGTAGATGCATGCAGTCGATCAATGTGACCAAGTGCTATATGAATTATTAGAGGTTATAATGTGTTTGTTTTATAAATTAGTTTCAGTATCGATATACACATGTGCTATTTATTCCATTCTCTCCAAATATCTTTTTAGAGACCTAGATATTCCATTTTAATCATTGACTCGACCCTACTTCTTAGAAAGACATAATGATGATGAATCAGTTATTATAAATATATGATGACATTGTGTCCAGACCCTTGGTGGAAAAATTTTGGTTTTAATCATCTTGATGGTACTGTTGATTCCATATGACATAATTCATGGTATAGACTGGTTATCTACATTCCATGCTCAAATTGACAATATTATGAGAAGGTTGTGGTGTTTCAGTAGAAATGGAACAACGTAATCATTTTTAGTTAATTTTTTTCCATGGAATTATAGGATGGACTCATGTGTTGAAAGTTGCAGTTGATTACTCATAAGTTGGACAACCTCAACCTCAGTGCAACAGATGTTTTGAGCTTCTAGTTTTCATTGTTGGTGGAAGAATCTATGGATGTATTCCCTAATAATGTTCTAGGACTACCACCCCATCAGGAGGTAGAATTCAACAATGATTTACACCATGATTTGGAAACGACATCTACGCCAACAAATCAAATGGCTACCATAAAGCTCTATTAAATGAGGGTGTACATGGTGTTCTTGTAGTGGAAGGGATTCATGGGACCCAGTGTTTGACCCGTATAATCCCCAGTATTGATCTATAAAAAATATTATGGGAGACAGGAATTTTTTTGGACTATAGTCCCTTGAACTCTTGATCATGAAAAAAAGTATCAATTACCATGGATTGATGAACTCTTCGATCAATTGTCTGGAGACAATGGATCTCAAAGGTTAACCTTTAATAAGCCTATAAACAAAAATTAGTATAGGATGAGTATATACTTAAGATGGACTTCAAATGTCATTACAGTCACTATAAGTACAATGTGATCCCCATTTAGCATGATGAGCACCTCATATGTGTTAATGAGATTCATAAACCAGATATTTAGGCCTTATTTAGGCTAGTTCATTGTTTCCTTCATTGATGATATAATGTTTTACTCAACTTCTATAGAGGATCCCATGTGTTACTTATGGAAGGTTAAAAAAACTCTAAGATCACCATATTTATGTGAAACTCATAAATCTCTAGTTATGGATTGAGTCATTCAAAATTCTAGGACACGATATCTCAATAGATGGAGTGGAAGTCGAGAAACTAAAATTTGAGGTATTGTTAGCAAGGGATCCACCATGGACCATTATAGTGGTGTAGTGATTCTTCAGGCTAGCAACATATTTTCTGTGATTTTTATTTCATTTTATAGGGTATCAGCATAAATGTCAGCTTTGAATTTAAAGGGGAAACATTTAATTTGGATAGAGAAGATCTAGCATGATTTTCATCAATTGATTCAGAGTTTTATAAGCTCTACAATAATGAGATTTCCTTAGGAGGGTGTCATGTATTGACTGCCTATGGTTTATTCCAGTTGAGAAAACATGAGAAGAACAATGTGATACATAATTTTTATTTAGTATTGAAATTATTTTCATGGAATATGTGGCAACACTAGCTTATGGGTGAGAAATTTATCATCTCATCCAATCAAAAGAGTGTTAATTATATATTTTAGTAGAAGTATCCGATATTGAGAAAGAGGAGATGGATAGAGTCCTTACAGGATAATGCCATCAACATTTTCAATAGTCATGGGATGAGGAATGTGGTGGCAAATGAAATCTGAATGAGATCTAGTTCACAGTTTTTGAACAAGGCCTCAGAGTAGTTGACATCATTATAGTTATCTTTATTGTATAGATATAGATATAATTACCTCCACTTGATGGTTTTCACCCTATACCATCATAGAACGTCTTATAAGAACATCTTTGGGATACTAACTGCAATACCCTACGTTATTAGATGTCCACTCGACATGCTCTCGATGAATATTCTAAAAATTGGGAGCACATTGTTCTTTTTAATGGATTCATAGTAGTACCAGTGGTGTTTCTATGAGTAGAGTATATGGGGGTTTCATAAATTCCCTTTGGTGGTAAATATCAGTATAGTGAAAATGTACTATGACCTATGACATTAGTTATGGTGTATAGGGATAAATAAATCAATGGGAGAGTTAATTTATTGACACCTTACTTTTCATTAATAGAATGTTGAGCCCCATGTTCAATTTGGTTTAGTTCGATCCCTTGAGGTGATGGAATATAAGTGGGGTGGAATCATGAAGGAATTTGTATTGGGTTTACCATATGCTTCAATGGGAGACGATTACATTTCGGTTATTATTTAATGATAAACCATGTTGGAAAAAATCCTAGCTATTCGAGAGCAATGTTTTGTATAGATCATGGTAATCCCCTATGTTATGGAGATAAATAGACTCCATGGAGTTTCATCGATGATAGTATTAGATTATGATTCTAATTTTACATCCTAATTTTGGAAGGGATTAAATGAGGTGTTATGTGACTTATTTCCCCATGAGCACTACATTTCACCCATCGAAGGATGATCGTACTAAGCAGACAATTCTGGTTCTGGAGGATATGTTTTATTCCTTCATGGGGAACATTAGTTATAGTTGGGAGGATCACATACCACTAATGGAGGTAACATACAAAAATATCTACCTTTCCACCATTTTTATGGAACAATTCAAGGAATTATATTAATCATTGTGTAGGACACCAATTTTCTAGACATTACCTAGAGAGTGGAAAATTATGATCTTGGAGTTGGTGTGTGCTACTAAAGAGAAGGTGAAGATCATCCAGTGGTGGATAAAGGCTACCTAAAATCATCAGAAGCCTTCTGTTGACTTGTGGTAGAGGCCATTGAATTTTGAGTAAGGAGGTAATGTATTCTAATGAGTCTCACCGTGATGAGGATTAAAATTATTTGGTTAGGGTGGAAAATTTTCCATAAGTTCTATCATTCCTTTTCTAATATATTATAGAGTTTTGAGGAGGAATACTACAAAGATCCACCTCCGTAGTTAGATAGGGTTCATGATGTATTCTACATGTCACAACTAAGGAGGAACATGCATGAGAAACCTCACATAATTGAAAGGGGTGATCTAGAAATTGAGAATTTATTGATTTTTTCCATATACCCAGTGGAAATCAAGGATACACATGATAGGATACATCATGGGTGAGTGATTCCTTTATATCAAGTCTATAGTAGCACATGAATCTATAAGAGAGTACCAGGGAATGGGATGCTCGTATATTTTCTTAGTACCCTCATCATTTTTAGTAGCGTTGTATTATATTTTCATGTATGTAATAGACCAAGGTGTGGAGAATTTCATGACTTGTATTTTACATGTATTATATTTAAAATTATATGGCCTAAATTGGAGACAAGGCACTGAGACGGCATGAAATTGTGAGACCCATTGTGCCCAAAATAAATGTTATAAATATATAATATTATATTAAATAGTGCACACATGTAGTTTCCGAGAAAAGTGGAATAAATTCTAAATAAGTTCCAAATTTGAAATCTAATGGCTCCATTGCATTTAGAGATTATGTGTTACCCTAGGTGTTTACTTGCACCAGTCGGTGTGGTTTGACTGTGAAAATTACTTCCACACATTTTGAATGAATAAAATAAAATAAGGATTTATTTTATATTATTTTTTTCATCAACTCTGTGATGAAATGATGCTTACTCTTTTAATTAAGACATTAGGTAGGGATCAAGGGTTAGTATCCTCACACTATAATTCATTGTAGTCTTTGTAAAAGAACCCTAGAGAATTTTCTCGGTGAAAAAATGGAGATTGGATCAAAGATCGTTCTTTATGGAACTCACCAATGGTAATCAATCATCAATAGAGAATAATCCAATTAAAATGTAGGAAGTATTATTTGGAATTTTTTCCCTATTCATGAATTCAAATCTGAATATGGACAAACAATTGAATAGGTTGATCCATCGTTGCATCATTCATTGTGGGATGGGTTATACATTGTGGAATTTATGGGGAATGATTATTGAAATTTTTTTATCATTATTATGGGAACATATAGAGTCTAGAATGAACAATAATAAAGTCTTATTCCTCATATTTTCTCCTTATGGTTATCTCTACTCCATTTCCTACATTTTTTATTTGTTTAGTGTCGAATTTATGAATGAATGATCTTTGATACATAGTTTGATGCTGTAGTGATCCTATAATGAATATCCGACCTCAAGATGACCTAATGGAGGTGAGGCGACGGTGGTGATTCAAAAATAAGAGTGAATAGAACGAAATAGTTTTTCAACTGGTTTGCATCAGAATCAAATTAATCATTTTATCTGGCCGATTAAATTCCTGACACACCTCGATTCAATTTTATGGTGTTGAAACGACCCATGATATAATATTTTGGGTTGATCATGCCCCCAGAATGAGATCCAGATCATCTTCCAATGAACACATTAGAAGAACCCAACATTCTAGAAAAACCTAATGAACACAATGTGTAACTCAGTGTTAAATAGAGTGTTCCCACTATGGAGAATAGTTTAATGTTTTAGGGAATATATTAAATATAACATTACATGTGACCCTAGTCACATGAAATTTAGGTACTCCCATGTTACACGGCATGTATCTCCGTAGATACGTGGAAAAGTGATGGAATGCAGTAGTTAACTATAAGGAATGTACCACACGACATGACTTGGTCTTGGAAAGTACACAGACTACCCAATGTACTAGTACATAGGAAGAGACTTTTGGGTTGATACCATGTACTGTCACATGACCAGAGTACATGAGTTGACACCGAATATAATGACACGACATGTGGATCATTCTATAGGTTGTGTACCAATCTTCTACATGACATGTTATAACAACACATTTCATTGTAAAAAGGTACTACCTAATGTTATGGGAAACATTGTGTGACCATAATACATGTCATGTATGCCTTTGTACATTTCTGGATTCTCTTTTCCACAATTTCATTAACAAATTTAATTAGGGACTATGCCCCTAATCATTTCTCGAAAGCTTGGGGAAAATTGTTTCATACTCATATGAGTATGACCCCATATATAGGACTTCCTAGAGAGACTTTTTGGTATCCCCTAGTGGCACAGAAGCTAGATCCTCCATCCATTCTTAGTTATATATGTAGATTCCATGGTATTGGAATCACCAACTTCACTAGGTGTCAATCCTCTACATAGCAGTTTATCCCATATGTAGTTATTGGTAGCACCCTATGGCCGTAGTTCTGATCATCATTTGTGGTATCTTTTTACCTTTGGATCTATCATTATATCTCTCTTGTGGTGTTCCCATTGAACTGTATATCTTAGATTGATATAACCATTGTTATCAGACTCAAGAGTGTGTTCTCCCAAATGTGTTCTTCATGGAGTCTTGAAGCTTGATCCCAAGAATTTGTATGTTTGATTTGTGACTTACCTATAGACTATGTGTGTTGGATTGACTATATCATAATATTCTTGTTATATATGTCATATAAATATACTCTGTAGATCTGACCTTACTTTCCATTGTATAGTGCATTATTATTTCAATGAGTCTCAATAATAATGGTTATACTCACCCATGAATGAGATTTTCCAACATGTGTCATGTCTTGTATAGATAACAAACCATTTAAAGGATTCCTAGGTGGAGTAGGGAAAAAAATTCCTTGTTACATGATAAATGTTGTGGTGTGTTCTTACAACTATAGAAAGTAGTCCCATTATCGAATTTCTATATATTTTACTTCTAGTTAAAGTCTTATTTTGGTGGCCATGTATTTGTACCAATTTTCCTTTACATTACATTTATATAATACTATGTTGTATTGGATATAGTGGTATGTATCCATTGTTTACATAATGTTTTTTATAATTCAATATTTTGTGGGATTGGAGAGGTGTGTGTTTGTGTACAGGTACATAGAAAATTCCTCACATGTTAGTGATCTTTCTATATGGTTCTAGTTTACATCCTCAGCCTATTGGAAGTAGGATACTCGAGTCATGACATGGACCCCATCGGGGCAGGTTGGGAATATAAGTCTATTTCAAAATAAATTATGATATTTATTATATTATTATAATTCCTGAAATAAAAAATTGATACATGCTCCCCATAATGATATTTGAAAATTTTTAACGATATTCATGTGTTCCTATGACTAATTGTTTCCATTATTGAAACATATTTCTTTTTTTTGAAAAAAAATTATTTTTGGATTTAAAAAAAATTAATGCACTAACTTTATAACTATTACATAAATATTATTATGTAAATGAATAAATGATTATGATTTTGACCATAGATATCCTACCCATCTCATTTTGGTCATATATATCAAATATTATCTAAATGTCGGTTTTGAACTGAAATGACATATAAATGTTATATAATTATGTAATGAATGATATGAATGATATAATAACCATGGGAAATTTTTTATGTATGAATACTAATTAACTTATTTTTATCATTCAGAAATATAAAGAACGTACAAGGAGTGTCAAACTCAAGGGAAGAGAAATTATTTTTAGAACCCCCTTTAATATTTCCTCATTCATCCATTTTTACAAAATAAAAAATATATATTTTTCAAATATATAGAATTATTGTAATTTACCACCATTTAGATTCTACATTAATTCGATGTTTCCATTACAATTTTCCATGGTAAATTTCAAGCAAAATGGGTTAATTATTATCTATGGAAGGTTCAGAAATGAATAAAATTTTTCTAAAAAAGAATGATATTTTCTACTCATTATACCTTTTTCTAGAGAAACTTTAAAAATAAAAACCGTTGGATTAATATTTCACATTATTTTTAAAAATCAAAATTGTTGTTTTATTTTAAAATATAGAATGACAATGGATTTTCATGTTGCACTATCCATTACTTTTTAAATGGAATCAATTATAAGATATCATGTTATAATCAATGAAAAACAAACACTATAATTTTCATTATATTTTTTATTAATTTTTTTTTAGAAAAATTATATTTTGATATCTATAATATTTCTCGAAGAAGTCTAAAATATTTTTTCACGGGTTTTATTCATGAAAATGTCATTTAACATTGATTATGAATGGGTGATCTAAATTATAGGCCAATCATAATCCAAATATAGTTTATACAATGGGTGTTCCCATGTAGTAATCTGTTCAAAGACTATAGATTATATAATTGTTGTTCCCAATAGGGCCCTAATGAATTGTTAAATGATTATATTATCTTGAAAATTATATTTGATGTTGGACATTAGGTTATTCACATTATATGGGTTTTGTAATGTTTTTATGATGATGATGTCCCTATAGATGTACTTGAGAATTAAATTTTGAAAATGTTTTTTGAAGGAAATATTTTATTTCAAAACATATGATTATAATCGTTTCATTTTAAATATAATGTTCATTATTTTAAAAATTTATGTTTTTTGGAAATGGTTTCTTTTCCTCATGTCCTTTAATGATATTTGTATGATCATCCCATGTTTTAATTTTTTATATAGGGGATTATGGATGGGCAAAGGAAATGAAGAGCTCATGTTGAATGTCATGATAATTTTTAACAGAAATTCATTTTTTTAATGTTTAACACTATTAGAAAATGGATTCTAAGTCAAACCAACCTCTTCATAATATATCAGTTTGTTATATAATAGTTCATACCTTAATCACTAATTTTATTAACTAAAAATATCTTATTGAATGTTAGAAAGAAACATATCTTTTCATGAAACTAAAAAAATTTTTATTTATGTACGATTACATAAAGCTAACATCAATGTAGGGTTTAAATTTTTTTTAGATTTTGTTGTTTTCATTTGAGGTATTCTTATGAGTTATAGATACCATAATTTGTTAAAATGATTAATTTTGATAATAAATTAATAGTCCTTGAAACCCATGATGTAGTTTAAAGTTATGTATTTGAGGATATTAATTTCATTTTTATATATTTTATTTAGAAATTAAAACAAATTTGGTATAATCTATATGATTGTTAGTTTATTATGGAATTTCTATGGGTACTTTTTCTAACAGTGAATGTTAAAAATAAAAATGAAATAATTCATTTATTGACATAAGGATTTTTATTTTTATAGGCTAATGTTCTTTTATCAATATTAATGTGAACCATATTTGATGTAGCAAATTATTTAATCATCACCAATATGAAATATTATTATTCAAATGATTTTGAAATATTTTTGAACTTCAAAATGATCTGTAACAAAATATTTTATCTATAAAATTCCATTTCATCCTTACAAAATTTATATAGAACATGGATTAAATTTTATATTATTCTAAAATATCAATTTAGAAATATCAATACAATAGGGATATAAAAATTATGTATTTTCTATTTCTTTTGTAGAGATATGAGAACTATTCTAGAATATAAATGGGATATTGAAAGAATAAATTATGAAACTAAATTCAGGATTTATGGTTGTAATTATTTTTATTATTTCAATTTAATAAACATGACTAATTTTATATTGATAAAATCATATATATATATATATATATTATTTTGTTTATAAGAAATTATTAACAAGGAATTAGACAAAAATCATGAGTAAATGTTTTAAAAATAATTTAAGTAATTAATTTATAAATCAATGATATTATGACATATTAAAAATAGATTGATAAATAAAAAAACTACCTATGTAATATTATATAGTGTGTTTTTCCTAATTTCGTATCATATGTTATATATACATGATACATTTTTATGTGGTGCCATAAAAATGTGAATTTTTTTTCGAGAAATGTATTCATAATTGATAAATTTTTGAACAACATGTAACCATTAATATAACCATGATAAAAGGATAATTTTATAAGAAATAATTTAATCTTGGTTCATGTAATATGGAAGGTATTGGTTGAATTTGGCATTTATAAGATCCTTGGTTTTTTTTAATTTTTGGTTATTCTATTTTTTTGTATGAAAAATAAAGCACTTCACATAACTATAATTGATATAAAACTCTTTAATTTTTAATATATTAATGTTATATTGATTACGTTTATCAAATTTCACATAATATCATAGGGAATATATATTTGTTTTAAAAAGAAATTCCATGAGTATGGTCAACAAATAGGTATATCCAGAATGTATGTAAGGCCTGAACCCACAATAGAAGGATGAAAATGATTCATTGCCTCCATGTATCCTATGTGAAATCTTTACAAGTTTTATATATATATATATATATATATTATTTGATAGATAATTCATGTTTTCATATTTATAAAACATTTTTTCTCATGTAGATAAGAATGGGAGTGGAAATTTTATTTGATAGTAAGTGATTAAAGTTTTTAATAAAGAGATCCCTATAATTATGGAAACTTATTTGATTATAATAAATAGATTAATATGGGATTTTATATAGGGAATAAATATTGAATTATCTATTAAAGGAATAAATTGTTTTATTGATTATTTTGGTTGATTTAGTTTATTCATGAAAATGATTTAAAAATCATGGATATTATATAATTAGGTAATATAATTTTTTAATAATATGTTAATTGAACTTGATTTTATATAGATATAAATTAAAAAATAGTCATGGTAGATGGTGTGATAGAATCAATATTATTTTTTTGTTTCAATATTAATCTAGATTAATTTTGATCATTTTGTAGGATACTAATTCATTGAATTATTTATGATTTACATTTTGTATCACTATTGATTTTATAATAATCAAAGTAGTTAGTCTTGGTTTGTTGGATTATTAATTTATGGATTATCATACTTTACGCTATAATATTCAATTTTGGGTAATTTATAAATATATTAGGAATATTATTTTCTCTGTGATATTATTTTATTACTTAAAAAATTATTTTTTTTCTTCTTGCATGAAAAATTAAACATTAATACTTACTATTTAGATAAATATAGTGAGTTTTTTGAGGTATTTTATTAGAGGATGAAATTATTTTATTCATGTAAGAATATTTAGTCATGTTATTTGAGTAGGATGTAAAATAGTCCCTATAAATATGGAAATGATTTTTTAATGATGAATCATATATGTTTACTTTCTCGATTGAGAAATCAATAGTATTTTCTCACATCACGGATTTATGATTTTGAAAATTTTAGCTCTCTCATTACCATGATCTCTATCACGAATTATATTTACTTTATTTTTATTTTTTTCTTCCATATCCATGGTTTTACTTATCACTTATGTTTTCCTACATTGAAGATGAAAATGTGATATTCCAAATGACCATCATACTTCTCTATCTCTCTTTCCAAATGAAATATTTATTCACCTTTTTTAAAAAATTTGTTTTCAATAGAGGTATTTTTAAAAGAAAAAACCGGAATAAAAAACCCATGATTAAAAGTCAATGATTAAATTTACTAAATGGGTGTGAATTTAATACTCCACTATTTAAAAAACTCATTATCTTACAAGATACTCGAAATGATGATTAAACATATATAAAATATCATTATTTAAATGTTATTATTATAACATAGTTATAAAATTTGAGTGTATGAATACAAATTTGCAATTTAAGAAAATATATTCTAGGAATAAACTTTTCTAATGTATTTATTAATTCTTATTAAATTAGAACATTATTTCTAGTAAATTTATTTTATTCATCAACACATAATTTTCCTCAAAATGATTTTTTTGGGAGTGAATAATATAATTTAATTTTTTAACATTCATAAATTTTCATTAAAAATTTAACTGGAATTTTTAAATAACAAAATTAAAAAATATATTTGAATGGATTTTTTATAATATTAAAAAATAATAATTTTTCAATGAATGGTTAAAATAATACATATTAATGAAAAATATATGATGTTCTAATGTATTTGTAAATAAATTTTTTTTATTATTTTTAAATTTTCATTAGATATTGTTTATTTAATATTATCCAATTATTGTTTTATAAATGCATTCTATAGATAAATTTTAGATTATGAAATTTTATATTTATTATCATAATGTTTCTAAAAAACTAATTTTCAATGAATTTTTTTACATTGATTTAAAATTAAATTATTCCACTTTTGATTTTTCAATTTTTATATTTATATTATATATTTATAATTAGAAGGTTTGAATTTGGTAAATAGGTCCCTTATATTTTTTCAATATTAATATAAACCATTGTAATTTTGTTAAGACATTAATGGGTATCTATGGTATTTAAGAATAAAAAATTATATGATATTGATGATAAAAGTACCCTAAAATAATATATTTTATTACATGATTTTAACTCTACCAAAATCACTAGTATGTCGAATATAGGAAATTTTTTATCTAATTGGATGTGATTATAGAATTTGTAATATTTTAAATAGTGAAATGTAAAAATTGTCACACTCTTGTTTTTAATAACTATAATAATTTCACATAGAGTCCCCACAAGAATTTGTGTGGATATAAATATAATATTCAGATTAATATAATTTTTCATCACTATGGTAATTTATTTTATTTTTATTATATGAAATTATTACCTACAATGCTTTCATTGTACTAATGTAGTATTTATTAAATTAAGGAATAAATCAAATAATGATTGTAAAAATATTAAAAATGTTATAAATTGAGGTAAATAATGTGATGGATATGTATTATAGATTTCAATAGAATTTTAGGGATATAATAAAATTATTCTTTTATTAATTCTTGTTTTATTGATTTTGTCAAAATCAACCTAATGAATAGTTCAAAATATCCACATTAATGATATTTTATAATGAATAATATTATATTAAAAGATATAAAATTACGAAAATTATCAGATTCATAAAGATGATTAACAAATGGTTAATAATATCATCCGTGATCTATTTAGGCTACTATTTATAAATTTATATTGACTATATTGACCATAAATGTGTAAATATCCTTATTGTATTAATAATCATAGAAAAACGGTTTGCATGGTGTTAAACCATATGATATGGGTAATAATGTGACCTAAAAGTTATCAAAATTTATTATATTATATTATTTACACCCATACTCATCATATCATACAATTTAAATAGTTTTCTTACATCTGGAATTTAATAGAAATTAATATAAATTTAATATTTTGAGAAATGGCATGAATTCGCTAACCCTCTCTTATAAAAGGGAACAACCACTTCACAGCTCTACACGCTTCAAGAACCATATTGTCCATAAAAAATATATTAAAATACATCCAAACATACTCTATTAATTTATATAGGCCATAATTGTTTAAGAATAAAATTATTAGAGTTATTCAGGGGGATGAAAATGATTGTTTACTAAATAATAATTATAGCATTTAATTTAATATTTTAATTGTTATTTTTACATCCACCTCATTAAAAAGTCCAAAAAATGATAAAATATTCATATAGTATTCTTAAATATACTATTATTTATTATGTTGTTTGATTATCTAATATCCATATCAAAAATACATCAAATGGGAATGGAATCCATTTTTTTGTGTACAACACAATCCCAACGAACGAATAGTTGTGATTTGTTTTCCATAACCACGTTTAATGTCTTATGATAGAAAAAGAATTAATTTATGTATACGATATTAATTAAATATAATTAATTATTAAAAAATAATTTGAAATATACATTCTTAATATTATATTCACTAAAAATGCTAATGTCATTCACATGAACCTATAGACTACCACCTACATGAATTAATGTGATTTTATTTTCATCTCCCCATGACATTGATAATATATATTATAATATTTATGATATAATATGATTTTTATTATATAATTCCCATTATAGATATATAACATATTACTTATATTTTTCACATTGATCACTAAAAAATGGAAATGTTACTCGTGCATAAGTATCGCATACTATTTCATTGATTGCATTATATATAATTTTTCAAAACCTAATTTAATTGTTATTTATAAAAAAATTATATATATAATGTGATAATTATCTCAATAATATTATTCTTGATATAATTAAATGTTTACCTCATTGACCATAGTTACCCTAATAAATTTATACCTGATTAATATATCACATATTAGCTAAAAAATAAACATGAACATAAATTATTAATTAATTTCTTATATAGTGATACCAAGTTATGTGAATGAAATTATAAACATGAAATTTTTTCTTAATAATGTCAAAACTAGCATTTGTTTATAATTTAGGATTATAAATGACATACGTGATTAGTTGGACTCAATGTTAGGAGATTTATTTTAAAAATAAAGTTCTCAATCTCCTCTTCCAACATAATTTTCCAAGTTGAAAATAATTTATTTCTTAAATATACAACATGAAAATAATATAAAAACACATGATGCCTAAATTATTATATTTTTGCATTTTAAATTAACACGTTGCATTTAAAAAATATTTTTTCGTTAATAAATTTTATGAAAATATGTTTTAATAAATTAATTTTAAAAGAGAATCATATTTTTTTATCTTTTCACTTTATTCAAATAATTTTCAAAAATTTCTTTTCTTATATAATGTTTTAATGTCATCAAAATAAATCAAAATTAATTTTTTATTTAAATTTATACATCAACAATGACATTTAATTCTACCATTTCTATTATTTTATATTTATTTCCCTCTTTATGGTTTCTTGTTTTACTCAAATAAAACACACATTCCCCATTTCATGATATTTTTGGGTTGAAAATGTTTTTAAGGAATAAATTGTGTATTTATATAAGAAATTATTTTAACAATCAGATAAAATTTTCATTAAATGGATTTATTACTGATATGGTCCTTGTAAATTGTTTACAATGCGTTGATCACAATTATTGATCAAAAGTAAGCTCAATAAATATTATTAAATGGGTGTTTCTAGATAGTATTCTTTCATCCCATTATAGAATATACAATGGTTTTTACTAGATATCTCCATAAATAATTGGGTAATTATTATGATCATTTGTAAATAATAATGTATATAGTTCATTTATTTATTCAAATTGTATGAGTTTTATAAGGGTCCTGTGTTGATGATGTCCCGATTCGCTAACATGATATTATATAAACAATAAGGAATTTTAATTTAAATAATTTATATAAAAAATTAATAAAATAATCATTTATAATGAAAAATAAGGAAATTCTTTCATAATTTTGTGACCACAATTTTTTAATGGGGTTTAATGTTGTTATTATGCTAATAGTTATCTTTTCCTTATGTCATATACATGGCTTTTTGTGTTCATACAATATTTCAAAAAAATAATAGGGATTAAGGATAGGTAAAAACAAACTATTAATGATGAATTTCATGTTTATTTTTTTATAAAAATTAATTAGGTTTTAATTTACATTTTTAATACTTTGAAAAAATGGATACTAAGTTGATGTATCCTCTTTCAAATATATAGGTTTGTTACATAATTTTTATTACCAAAATCACTAATTCTCATTTACTAAAATTTCATTGTGAATGTCAAATAGTGAAATCCAATTTATAGAAACCATAATGTATTATGATTATGGCATGGTCCTTATATATTTTTTTTAAATGTGGGTGTAGAGAACATTTTAGATTAGTATTTTCTTTGTGAGGTTCTCTTAAGATTTATAGAAATCATCATTGGGTTTCATGTATAATATTGATTATATGATTAAATAATTATAAACAATTTTTTAACTTTTTTCATGTATTTGTATACATTATTGATATTTCTTGAGATTTTATTTAAATGTTTAATCATATTCTGTATAAATGATATTTAGGTAAGGCATTATGAGGTTTTTAATGGTATTATATTTAAAAAGACCATTTTAAAGTTAACAGGAAATAACTCATTTCATGTAATAATGATGTTATTATCTAAATATTAAATAACATTCATTAATATGGAAGGATTCATATCACAATAAACGTTCATATACCTAGAAAATGATTTAATAATAACATTCTTCTGAAGGTTTTTTTCAAATTAATTTTAATGCTTTTTAAACATCCAAAATCTCTTCTGAATAGATTTTTTACCTATGGAATTACGTTTTACTTCACAAAAATCTATATTGATGATGGAGGGCATTATTTTTAAATTTAAAAAAACTTTTTATATTTTACTATCTATATGGGAAGTACCACCAAGAACATGACTATTACTTTTCTAGATATAAGGTGTTAATATTGGATAATATAGGGAAATTAATATCATAAATGGAGACACTGATGTCTAGATTTATTTTGAGAATTTTTTACATATCTTCAATTTTAGGAAAATTATTCAATTATTATTGAAAAACATAGTAAATATTTAATATGTTTTCTATTATGGAATAATTTATTAAGGAAAAATAAAACAATGTGTGGTTGTTGGGTTAAGAATGACGTAGTGTGAATATATCCTTTTCACCTATTTTTTAATATATAAAACATATCATGAGAAATCAAGAATCACCTATGTAATTTTTTATTGTATAATTATTTTTCCCAATTTGCTGAATATGATGTTATATAAAGTCGATTCCTTATAAATGTGGTGTTATGAAATTATTATATTAATTTACAGACATTTATTTAGTTTTGATAAAGTAGTGTGGTACATGTAACCATTTTTTGTCTTATGAAATGTCTTATTTGAATACGATTTCCTTTATATTTAGTGTATAATAAGTATAATGTTGTTTTTATTTTCTGATGTTTATATAATAATTGATTATTTGGAATTTATGGGTTATTGGTTTCTTTTTGGATGTAAAATGAATGGTTATAGGTAACTATTGAAGATGACAAATTTTTTTAATATTTAGTATATTATAGGAACTTTTAATATGTTTATCAAATTTTCTTGATTGTTATACTGATTATTTTGTTTACTATAATTGATAACATGTGGGCTCGGTAACAACCCATCGCATTTGGCATGTCCATATGCCTTGAACCCATAACAGAAGGGAGATATGGGTGAGACTCCTAATACTAACCTATATGACGTCCATGTGAGTATGATATTTTTTCATAACAATTAAAATATGTTAGGTAAATCATATTTTCATTTTGGGAATATATTTTAAATTTGAGATAATCATGGGATTGGAAAATTATTTGGTGACTATGTGATTATTATTATTTCAATGGATGATCTCTATAAGATTTATAAACTAATATGATTAAGGTAAATAGAATAATATAGAATTTTATTTGAGGACTAATGATTAAATAATTCATTGAATGAATATATATTTTTATTTTGGATTTATGGTTATTAATGTTATTTAAGGAAATGATTAGCATATCATTGGATATTATATAATTATCACACCAAATTTTGGAATGATACTTTAATAGTTAGTGATTTTATTTAGAGATAATGTTTAAATTAATATTTGAAGATGATGGGATCGAATAATTCTTATTTTTGGGATTATCTATTACTCGTATATATTTTTGATAAATTTTAGGGAATTTATTTATTAACTAATATATTATCAGTGTTGGTTATTAATAAGTAATTTTGTAGAACTGATGTTTTTGTTCTTTGATTGATTTTTTATTCAATTTATGATTATCATACCATGCGATATTTATATTTTTATTCTTAAATTAAAATTTTTTAATTGAAATTTTTTTATTATATAATCTATTATTTTAATTTTTAATCGTTTTCTTCATTGATTAATGAATGAACAAATCATCTTGAATACACTTTATTTAGCTAAAAAGAATGTTTTGTCATTGAAATTATTAAAGATCGAAATTATTAATTTCATGTAAGATTAATTTGGGGGTGAGTTTAATATCCAAATATATTATATATAATTATTTTATCATTCTATACACACAACACTAATCTTAAACTATCAATAAAAAATATTTTTCAATTATGACCAATATTATTATACCATCAAAATGGGAGTTATAAATAAGAATATAAAATCTATGAAATATATAATTTTATTATATTATTATTATCTATTAAATAATTCATTCTAAATAAGAAATCAATTATAATAAACCCAATTTTCTCAAAAAAAAATCAATAATTATTTTTAATGATATTTGTTAAAAAAATATTATAATAAATTTTAGAAAATTTATCTAATTAATCGATGTTAAATTATTAAACAATCAACAATAAATTTTGATAAAAATAATTATTTATAATTTAAATAAAATTTTTATTTTCAATGACTTGTGAATACTAATTACTTTTACTGAATACTTCATTTTAATATAATATATATATAATGTAAAACTATATTTATGATTATTTTTAAAATGTAGTTATTTTTTTAAAACTCAATTTCTTTATTTTTAATAAATTTTATACTAGAACATATCATAAAGGAATTATTTATCTAGAAGGATACTTTACAAAAAAAATTGTCTTTCGGTGTGTTTCAAAAACTAATGGTTAAATAAAATTCATCAATTTCCTTGTTTTTACAGTTTAAAAATTGAAAGTTTATTTTGAGTTATAGTTTCCAAATTTTCTAAATAAGTCCCCTGTATTTTTTTCAATATGAATCATAACTAATGTATGTTTTCCATATGGTAAAGACTAAATAGAGTAATCAATGATTACAAGTGACATTATAATTAAAATTAAATTACAATATACATTAAATAAATTACATTGATTGATTATTTATCATTTATTATTATTTTCAGGTCAAATATATCTTCTTTTTTTATTTTATTATTAGATTATGTTATTTATAAAATTTTAATTAATAAAAATTAAAAAAATATCACTTTTATTATTAATAATTATAATATTTTTATCACAAATTATACAATAGAATAAAATATATTCCTTTTATTTTTATCATAGATATAATTTTTATGTTTGTAATTATTATTTATTTCTAAATATTTGTTATTAAAAAAATATGTTAAATACATATAAAACACTAAAGTATTAATTATTCAATTAATGAAACAATAAATGAAATGATATTAAGTATAACATTTAATATAATTAGTCATTAATATTGTTATAGATTAATTTTCTAACTTTTTATAACATGTTAGGGATATATTAATATTTTCTTAAAAAATTACATCTTAAATTTATGTTTTTAAAATCTATTTAATGAATAGTTCATTAAATTATCATTAATGATAATTTTTAATGATTAATATTATATTAATCGTTATAAATTTTTCAAATATATAATATAATGAAATTTTATTATTATGTGATTAATAACACCATACATGGTCTATTAAAAGGAAATTATCTTTGAGTTTTGAGAATAGAGAGAGCGAAAGAACTTCTCTCTCAAATCTATAATGGCATTATTGTTTGATATAGGATCTTTATTTGATTCTCATCATTGATTCGTTCAATCATGATCCAGATTATAATTTCAAGAATTATCATCCCTTAATCACGGGTAATGGTTCATCAGATCATGTAGATCTCCCTGCTCTGCGACAAAAGGGGGTTTCTTTTGATGAAGCTCTTTCTTGCTCCTCTAATCTCCGTGAAAAAGGTATGTCTTGATAATTTAATATTAGTAGACATGAAAATGGTTGATTCTTTGTTCTTGCGGATCCCGATGCTTTGAAACAAAATTTTGATCTTTGTATGTTTTCAATTCTTGGCCACACTATTAATTAAAAGGGGGATATAACCTAGTCCTGCATTGATCATAAAATTATGAACTCTCATTATTGGGGCTTTAGTAGGTGGAAATTATTTCATATTGGAAGGGGATTTTTTCACATAATACTTCAATGAGGGGATGATTTTAATAGAGCTTGGGACTTTGTTAGTCTTCATCCTAAACTCAGAACATTGAGAATGTTTGAATGGGATGTTAATTACAATCCCTTAAATCTTAAGAAAATCAATGCTCAGATTTGGATCAAATTTCATGGATTGAATTGGATATATTGGCATTCTAAGATCATTAATGATCATACCTCATGCATTGGTACTCCTATGAGAATGGATCTGAAAACATTGGAGGGAGATCTTGGATATTTTTTAAGAATCCTTATTTATGTTAATTTGGAAATCATAAGGCTAGACAATATCTTTTTTATTGTTAAGGCAAATAATATTAATGTGAATGTGGAGTATGAATGGCTTCCCCATTTTTGTGACGTCTGCAAGATTGCTGGCCACTCTGCTGTTAATAATAGGATGCCTTATAATAATGTGAATGATGTACCTAATAAAAAGGATTAAAAAGACGGTAACTAGTATAAAAAGGAAAATAAGGTATTTTGGAAAAAGGAGGGTCTATAAAACGATATACATAGCTCTTCCTATGTTACAGTGCCTGATAGGAAATCCTCGGTAGATATCGTTGAAGATTTTGAACAAGTTACGATTTTTTATCTACCTAGTCCTCCTGCTAGGATTGGTCATGAGTTGGATGAAATTTTTTTGACGAAGGAAATGGAAGATAGTATTTTTCACCTTCTGGTTTCTTTACAAGAAAAAGAATAGCCTCTACAAGATGACAATAATCCAACATTTACAGATTCAGTTTCGATTAAAATTTCACATATCAATTGTATAGATCTGGTTATTAGGGTTCATCTAGCGGTATTACTGCTTTTCATTAGACCTTGATTGAGGCTACTATTTCATCTAATGCATGTTCTTCATTATAGGAAGTGTGGATTGGTGTTCATGCTTCATACAATATATTTCCTGTAATATAGGAAGTGGATCACGTTTCAACTATTGTTACTATTGAAGTACAACCTACTGAAATCAAGGATCCTGATTTTTTGATTGTTGGTTTTGGGTTTTAGGTAGTGGGTCTTGATGTCCCTGCTTCATCCAAAATAGTTTCTGCAACAGAGGAAGTGATGTTTGAGGATAATTTTTCAAATGCCGATAATGCCGAAATGAAATTTGTTGTGATTGTAGCTCCTAATTCATTTAGGGGTTATATTTATTTATATATTTTGGTGGCTCATGTTTCATCGCGTGGTCTTTTTTAAATTCATGATGTTTGATCCATTAATCCAATTGGAAAAGTTAACATCATCACTTTGAATATTAATGATCTTTTACAAGGGTTTTCCAGTCCTAATAGAATGATTAGAAGGCCTCATTTTACAGGAAAATGAAAAAATATAGGGGTCAAAAAAGGGGGACTCCGTCCTGGTCATAGATTAAAATGAACCTCTTGTTCTGGAACTACCTGGGATTTGAAAATCATTAAAATATTTGGTCTCTTATGTTATTCATTCAAAATCATAGACCTTTTGTTATTGTTATGTCTGAGCATAAAAGGGTGTTTTACCCTAGTATTTCTTATTTTGAAAAGATGGGTTTTTACCTTGTGGAATTTAACATTGTTCAATCAGAGGTTAACATATTATTGGTTATAGATCATTGTTCATTTATTGATATTTATCTTCTTACTAATAGTTAACAACATGTCACTATTTCATTCTTTTTTCATGGTCTACAAAATTTCTGCACTTTTATTTATGCCTATTTTTATTATCAGGATTGAAGTAATTTTTAGGTGGACCTTGCTTCTCTTAAAACTATCAACTCTGGAATGTGGATCATTCTTGGAGATATCAATGATATCACGTTCTCTGATGAGAAAATAAGATCCCTAATTAACCTCATCTATTCAAGAGACAACAAACTTTGTATTAATGTTAATGGGTTAATGGAAGTTAACCTTCTGGTGATAAGTACCCTTGGTACAAGAAAGTTTTGGATAGAGTTGTTGCTAACAGAATAGATAGGGCTTTTGTTAATGAATATTTTATTGATTTCTGGGGATCCATTTCCTTTTTGACACTTTCTAGAATTAATTTTGATCATCATCCTTTCTTGTGTTGCCTTGTGGGCAAGGATTCCAAGCCACCTTGCTTTTAGATTTAATAAATCTTGGTCCAATCATCATTAATTCATGAAAACATTTGAACAATGATAGAATTATTTGAATGGTAGGGAGAATGATTTGGCATGTGTCATAAAACATAAAACTATTAAATGAGCTCTATAGTTATGGAGTAATGTTCGTTTTAGTTTTCTTTACTCTGAAATTTTTTCTCTTGAGGAATTTATTCAACACATACTGGAGAGAAACTCTTCTAATTATTTCACATATGATGTCATAGTGGAGACTCATCTTGTTTCAAAGATTAATAACCTCTTGGATTTCAATGATGTTTTGCAACACATTATTCCTAGGGTGAATTATCTAAGAGATAGTGATAGAAATTTGAATTTTTTTAACTCCTTGCATAGAATTTTGTGGTTTCTGATGCCTCTCTCTTTAATCATAAATGGGAATTCTTTTTTTGATATCAGGAAGGATCTCTCTGAACTTGTAGTAAATTACATTAAGGATATCTTCAATGGTCAATCCCCTCATGCTAATGCTATGGGGAGTATTATTGGGAATATTTTTAGAAAATTGGATAATTTAATGCTCACACCTATTCCATTGTACTTTGAAATCAGGGAGTAGTCTTTAGTCTAATGCTTGATAAATCTCCTGGTCCTGATGGTTTTAGTAATTTTTTCTTCCAAAATCAATGTAATATTATTCATGTTTATGTTTGTAGGTTGGTTCCTCAGTTTTTTAATGTTGTTTTCCTCCGCCAAGGGTTGAATGTTGAGTTCATTATTCACATTCCAAAGGTGGAAAACTCTAATGAGATTCAACTTTTTTCAGAAGTTTCCATGGTTAACAAATTTTGTAAAATTATTTTCAAAATCATGTCCATGAGGTTATCTTTTATTTCTAGTAAGATTATTACCTCTAATCAGTTTTTCTTCATAAAGGAGAGGTCTATTCATTATTTCCTCATTACATCTTCGAAGTGTGTCAATATTCATATAAAATCCACATGGGGTGGTAAAATTGCTCTCAAACACAATTCCTAGAAATATATTGATACTATAAATTGTAATATCATTTTTATTGTTCTTCATTCATTTGGTTTTCATGATGTCTTCATTAATTGGTTTAAAACCATTTTTCAGTCTGCTCGCATTTCTATTCTTGTTAATGTTTATCCTGAGGGTTTTTTTTTTGCATCTTTTAGAGGGGTCAAGCAGGGGGGGACCCTCTTTTTTTCTATTACTTTTTCTATGAGGATGATTATATTAGTAGATTACTTTCTATTATGTCTAGAAATGGGAAACTAATGTCTATCTATAATGGTAGAGGTTTGGATGCTCTTAATCATTAGTTGTATGAAGATGATAATATTCTCTTCACTAAATGGGATAAGAGAAATATTAAAAACACTAAGTGAGACTTATTATATTATAAAAAATTTTCAGGTCATGAAATCAATTGGAATAAATATTCCATCTAAATTGGTAGGAATTTCTCCAATTCTAGGATGATGTATATTGTTAGGGAATTGTGAATTCAGGAGGGAGAACTTCTCATAACATATTTGGGCATTCCTATATTTTGGGGGAGTCCAAAAGCATGTTAGTTTTCTTCAATTATTAGTAATATTATTAGGAATCTTGCAACTTAGAAGGGGAAATCACTTTTTTTGGCTGGTAGTGTTTTCTTGGTCAAGGCTGTGATTATTTCTATGTTTCTTTATTCATTCATTGTCTATAAGTGACCAGTATCTCTCTTCATGATCATTAATGCTTCTATCAAAAAATTCATTTGGAATGGTACCTTTCAATATAGGAAATTATCCATTGTTACATGGAACAGTTGTAATATTCCATATGATGCTGGGGGTCTCAGTATCAAAAATCCTATTCTGTCCAATGATTCTTTTTAGGCATCATTTATTGGGATTTTATTCAATAGTAATTATGAGTCTCTTGGATTCCTCAAAAATAAATTCAAGGATTGAATCCAAAATGTTGCTTTTAATCACATGGATTCATTTGTTTGGACTGCTTTGATATCCACTTTCCCTTTTATTGATGTGCATGCCAGATGTCTGGTTTCAATGCATTAATCTTTATACTTTTGGAAGGACAATTGGATTGGTTTTTTCCTTTTAGAAGATATGATTTGTAATGATCATAATCTAGATTAGGATTCCACAATTAAGGATCAACTGAATAGAATGGGGAATCTCCCAATTCATATTTTTTAATACTGTTTGAGATTGTAGTTTTTCTAACTGAGAGGATTTATGGGTCTGCAAACCTGTTGTCAATGGTTTTTTTCTTCTCAAAAATTCTACGGACATTCCTTATCATGTAACAAAGATTTTAAGAGGATGAGTAAGCTTCACATGACCATTATAAGGCCTTCTCAGTCGGTTTTGGCATGGAGACTGGCTAATAGTAAGATTCCAATAGATTGTTTCCTTCAACATTGTGGTACCTCTATTTGAACTATATGGGTGCTTTGCAATTAGTATAGGTAAGATACTTATCATTTGTTTCATTACTGCGTAACTTCTTCATCCATTTGGAATATCGTTTTTTATATATTTGATATATCGTTTCCTTGTGTGTCTTCTATCCGGGATTTTTACAAGGCTGACATTCAATTGTGCTTTCTCCACAACTGTTAGATCTATTTCAGGTTTCCACTCTAGAGATTCTTAATATCATTTGGTCTACTCAGAATAAGGCAATTCATGACACTTTGCACTTTTTCAATCAGTGGTGCCATTTCATCCATACTTTTGGTTCTGTGTGAGGCAAGAATTCTAAAGAAGCCTTATTGCTTAAAATCAGTCCATGACTGGTCAATTTTAAACAGGATTGGTGTAAAGGGGAACTTTCATCCTCAACATGTTATATTTGAAGTATTATGGAATAATCCATTTGTTGGATAGATAAAAGATAATACTTATGGATATTCTAGAGGTATCCTAGGGCCTTCTGGATAAAGTTTTGTTTATAGGAATAATAGAGGAGATGTACATGAATATTTTCATGATTCTTGTGGTATACCTTCTTCTCTTAAGTTTAAAAATTATTGGAATCATTGTTACGGTGGTGTAAGCCAATGATCGTGGTTAGAATAATTTATCCTTTGATAGTGAATCATCAGTGGTTGTGTCCACCATTAGGATGGGTCGATCTCATTTGGTTTGGAGGCTAACTAATCATTGGTGAAAATTATTGGATACACTTTTCTCCCATAATCATATCATCCCACACATTTACAGGGAATCCAATTCTGTTGTTGATGGTCTTGAAAATTAGGGCATTAATGGAATAGACTTTTCTTGGTTTGACCAGGCTCCTAAAGATCTCAAACCTTTTCTGAAAAGGTATCGTGAGAAATATACTTTTTTTAGACTTGTATAAGATGTTCTCTCAGTGTTGGATGCATGTTAAAGGTTTTTCTGGTATGGGTATTATTCTACTCATTATTTTTGTGACTGGATAGGAATGGAGATGTTTCCTTGCATTTCTGGGTCTGGTTTGAGGGAATGCTTTGAGGTCTAGCTTGAGCAGCATGCTGGATGTTTCTTAGTCAGGAATGGTACTCTTTTGACCTATTTTCTCTTGAAGGATAAATTTTTCCCTGACATGCATAGGGCTGTAATGGCTATGTTTTATATATTTTTCTGTATGGTTTTATTATTTTAATTTAATTATGGACCGGGATCACTTGGGTCCTATTTCATTATAAAAAAGGCCATTATCAATTTATAGGGACTATATTTACCTGCATTTTTTAATTCCCCTATTGTAATTGTAATTTAAAAATTTCTTAATGAGGGGTTCAACCAAATGATAATGGTAAATATATTATAGACACTAGTTCAAAAATTAATTTCTGACAATCCATTTATCCATAAACATCTATTAATACAAGTAAATAAATTTGAGTAATTTCTTTTAAATATTAATTTATAGTAATTTAATATTTTTTTAAACTCATAGAGTGTCCATTCTCCCTCTTATACAAGGGAACAACCCCTACAGTCATATAGTAGCATAATAAAAAGTTTCTATTCGTTAAAAAACAAAATAATTTCCCAATATCATTAATCACATTATATAGATCTTAATTGGGTTATAATATAAACAAAATATTGCTTAATGTTGGAATAATATGTGGTTTCCAAAATGAGGTACAATGTTTAACCCAAATATTTAGTGTTATTTTATTATCTTAATCATTAAAATATCCATCATCCATGATAAAATAATAACACAAATACTATCCATCTATTTATATGTTATTTTAATAATTTAATATTTTTTATCGTTCTCAAATTCCCTTCAAATGGAAAGTGAATTATTTGTTCATGTGTTACTTAGATTAGTACCTCACAAACTATTATGATTCATTTTCCCTGACCGACTCTTTAGAATATGTAAAATGATTGAATTAAAGTTTATATATGATTAAAATGACATATATATAATTAATAAATGAAAATATATCATAAAATATCTTACATTAATATTCAATGAAAAATTATAACAGAGATCGTGTATAAAATGGGTACAGCCACATCTGTAAAGTGATGTGATTCTTTTTTCATCACCAGATAACATTGATGATATATATATTTATATTTCAATAAAAATAATGATATATATTATATTAATACCATTTTTAGTGACGAAATAATACTTATATTCTTTCTATAATTATTATCAAAAAGTATAAACATTAGTAATCCATATATATATATCCTGTCATATCCATGGTTGTAACACAGTTCATTTTCATAAAATTATTTAATTGTATAATTTTAATTATAATAGGTCTATAAAAGTTATAATTATGACAGTAATGTTATTGAATATATTTTTAACTTATTTAATCGTAGACTATAGTAAACCTACTGATGTCATTTCGCATCTCTTTTTCTAATATTGTCAAAACCATTAATGTGACATTAATGATTGTTCCACGAAGAATATAGTATAATACATCCAACCAGTACATTACTGTTATATCTCATTTCAATTTATCTATATATAGAAGCCCCCCATTATCTTTTAAAGGAACTAGTATGTGAAAAATTCCTATAATTCTGTCTATAGAAGCCGCACAAGCTTTTATTCATAGAATAATACATCTAACTAGTACATGACTATTCTACGAAAAATATAGGCCACTAAAATCACCCATATCTCAATGGGTGTCTCATACTAGACAATGATAGTCAAAATATACTAAATAGATTACAATAATTATTATGATCCACCTTCACCTACAACAATAATTAGATGTTTATGATGGAATTATTTGATATATTGTGATATAGATATGTTAGATCTCATTTCCAATTATAAAATGGATTTTAATACCCAAATTAAACCATATCCTTAATATGAATCAATATGTGTAACATAAAAATTATCTGGTACTTGCTCTAATGTTATTCCGTTATAATTATCCCTATTTCTTTGTGATCAATATGAGAATACCATGATGTAAATTACTACATTTATAGGTAAATGACTCAAATAACATTTCTATCATAAATATTAATATCATTTTTTATCTATATAAATAATTATAAGACACAATATAATCTAAAAGAATAACCTAAATTGTAATGGTTATCTTAATCTTTGTAAACATCTCTATTTTAATTTAATTATTTAAATAACACCTTGTAATATTTAAAAGGTAACTGATTCCTATATACCGAATTCAAATAATGACACTATTAACTAAAAATAAAAAAATTAAATTCAATACAAAACCAATTAAAAAGAATACAATAATATATATTCATTCAAGGGGTAAGTAATAATATTTTTATTTATTAATAATTATTTTTAGATTAGGATGATGCCATAATTTTTCATTGAAATTATCTACTATAAAATATTATATCACTACATAACCATCAAAAAATAGAGGTTAGTTTCTAAAATTATCAAATATAACATAAATTTTTTATCAAATTCTATTTTTAATGTTATATAAATTGGAACTGAGGCTCTATTATATTAAAATAATTTCAATGTATTCAAATGAATCAATATAATCAAAGAGTTGGGCCTCATTTCAATATTACTTGGTTGCATCAGAATGTTTCTATTAGGATAATTTCATACCCCATAGAATAAAGGAAAAAATTTAGATTTATATAGTTTCATATCCTCAAATTTATGGTAAATTGAACTTTAGTCTATCATTATGGATCAATACATGAAATATTGCTTTATTAAACATCTTCTCAAACACTTTTGTTTGACATTGTTCAATTTATTTCCTATTCTATCCCCTAACCAATTACTCCCTCAGTTGATTTAATATGATAAATTTCATATCCATTTTATCAATTTAAAATTAATTAAAAGGCATAAAATTATATATCATCATTCAATTGTATTGAATTTTCATTTTAAATCGAGTTCCCCTAAAATTTCATTAATTATTTTTCTTTAGTTAAAATACAATAATACATATAATGCGTGGATTTCCACACTAATATAATCATAATATCTTTAGGTAAATAAGAATAGTTTGTACACACTCTTGTTTATTTTCATATAGACACTAAGGAATCACCAAGGTCATGATTTCATATAATAACATTGGTATTTCATGTGAATTTTTTTAATTATAATAACTATGAAATAATATATTTAGATGATCCTTCAGATAATTAGTGTTCACTAAACATCCCTACAATAGAAATATCTGCTTACTACAGCTAAATATTTCCATTACATTTCATTGAGTGAGACCTCACTCCAACAACATAAGAATTATTGATATTATTATTCTATATACCCAACGTATCCAATGATATATTTCTATTTTATGGAAATTATACTTCTATTCATTAATTTTATTTATAATATTAAACATGGGATGTGAGATGTTTATGATGTCGGAATAATGTAACACTCTGATATTTTGAGATTTAATTGAATTAATTCTAACTATATGATAATATACATTTCATGAATCATATAACATTTGTTGTTCCCTACACCATCTTAGTCCTTTGTTACACTCTACACAAATATTATCTTGTGCTAAAATGAATAATGACTTGTCTTACATTACAAACATCATTGACTTTGTATAAATAAAAATCTAATAATATAATTATTTTAAAGTGATAATTATAAAATTGACATTAAATATATAAATATTAATTATAAAAACTAATTTTAATATATTTAATAATATACTAATATAAATAAAACATATTTATAAAAAAACATATAAATAATACTATTCCAGGAAGGGTTACTAAATAATATTTTCACAAATGACATGCTTTTTATGTCCTTCGATAAACAAAAATAAAGGAAATTTTATATATATTTCAAAATTTAGTTTTATAAAATAAAATATATTTTTTGTGATTCAAAATTTGAAATTTATCTGGGGATGAGTTTTTGTGTTTTTAATAGAAACATCATTTTTGGAAAACTACTAAAATGTGCTACTTTTTAATTCAAATCATTAGTTTCATCTCATTTATTAATATTGTAAAATTATAATTTTTTTGTTGTTTATATTTTTAATTGTATTAATTTTATATAATTTAAGATATTTTAGGTCACTGGGACCATTTTTATATTAAATGGGTATATCGAAACACATCAATGTTTTATACATTTATGGTTATAAAATGTTGTCGTGACACATCTATTATATTAATTTTATATTAATTTTTGGAGTTTATTTGATAAGAATATTCACAAATGGATTTCATATTTATAATCATAATAATTCTTAATCTCTAATAAGATCAAAATAGTCATTGAAAAAAATAATTAATTAATGTAATTAAAATTAAATACACCAATTGAGGTAAAAATTATTTTACTTAATGGTTAATCATTAATTTATGGGTCTTCAAAACCAAGACACATTTCTAAAAGATATTTACAATAATATTTTGCCATAGTAAAATATTGGATTGATGAGTGAAATTACTAGGGAAATGTGATGTAATGGATAAGTATCAGTAGTATTTAAAATTTTTATATTTACAAGAATTCCACTAATCCTCTACTATTAAAATGGAACTTATCCCCATTAAATATTATAACCTATCAGGAACAAAGTTTCTATAAAATCCTACCCAAATTTTCCATAAGAAATTTTCTCAGTTGATTCCTATAATAATACCTTTTGGATGAAATCCATCCCAGGAAACCCTTTGAAGTCAAGCAAAAGGAGTTTCCCAAAGTAGATGTAACATTTATAAACACACTATCTTGTTTTATTTTTATTCTCCCCACCCTCCATTAATTATATTATATGATTATATTATAACTAAAGTATCCTAAATATAATAATATTTATTTATCATAGGGTTTTAATGATACCTACCTGCAAATCCATCAAATGGGAAATGAACATAATGTCCATTTGTACAGCCTCATGAAACAATATATTTATTTCATTTACCACCACCCATGGTTTGGAAAATTAATGTGAAATATATATATATATATATGATATTGATTATATTTATGATTTATTTATTCTTCTATAATTATTATATAAAATATTCATTCAATAATTAAATTTTGTTAAAATACAATAACTTTTCTGGTGGACCTGTAGACTACCTCCTTAACAAGGAAATGAGATTTAATCAAAATTTACATGGAATATCTTAAGGATGTTTCATTGAAATTATTTGATATATTTGAAATACTAATTCTACTATAATGATAATATATATATATATATATTCATATATTTAATTTAAATTTTTCTATCAATTTTAATATAGAATTGAATCAATGTTCATGTATACATAGGTCCTACCCTCTTCAGTAATGATGTATTCCATTTCATATTTCTACATTTTATAAATTATTATAAATACATATATAAAGATTATATATGATGATAAAATAATTAAATTATTTAATTATTTATATCATGATCTATGTGATATGATCATAAATAACATGTCAAAACATATAAAATAATAAAGAAATCATATATTATACGAAAGAAATAGTTTATATTATTTTATTAATAAATGGGAACATGTAAATTCAAAATCATATCATATGTGGTATTATATATAATAAATTAGTTCTATGGATGATTTAAAATTAAATAATATTTATTTAACATGATGTATGAACATGTATGAATAATGTTAATACATAAAGTGAGTGTTTTTTCATGTCAATTTTATTTCTGGGAGATATACGGTATATCCAGCACATATTATTTTTGTATGGTTTATATTCATCCCTATTACAAGTTATAACAATAATTTTATTTATTTTGTAACATTAAAATAGTTTCCTTAAGTTATTATATCACGTATCACACCATTCAAAAGTATCTATAGTGCTATGGGAATTTATAGACATTCATTTATTTATGGGAGACTTATTCCATATTCACCTCTCATTACTTTCTGGCTGTGTATATAAATCCAAATATTATAAAAAATTATTATTAAAATAAAATTTAATGTTATATAGATATAAATTTCATAATATCCATTTCATGAAGTTTACAGTTTATAAGTTACATAAATATTATGGTAATTTATCTTTCATTTTTTCTTCTTAGAGAGACATATTATGTTATGTAACTATATTTTTTTAAACTAAATATATTATAAGACCTAGAACATTAGAAATATATAAACATGAGTTAATTCAAGAATTTAAATTGGAGATATTTTTTAGTTTAGTGTTTCTGATAATTAGTCAACACTCTTACAATGTAGACCACTACATTAAAGTGGACACCTATATAAAGTGTCCATTTTTCCACAAAAGGAAACCATAAAAAGCATTACTTCATTACGAAACACATTTTTTATACTTTCAATATGGAAAAAAAATTTATCATTAAAACTATTGATAAATTTTAGAATCATTTTAAAACATGGGATGAGAACACAAATCAAAGAAATGGATTGAAAATATGAAAATAAATGGTTAGTCCACAAAAATGTTAAAATGATGAAAACATTTTCACGATGTCATTATTTTCATCCATAAAACATAAACTCTTAATCATAACATATGAAATCACAATATTACAATAGAAATTCATAGATAATCAATTATAAAGGAATCATATGGTATCCATATCATTTCTACTTTAATATTTCGTGGCTACATTGGATGTAATATCATGGTGATGTTTGGAATACCAATTATTGTATATTCCCTAAATATCATTGTAGAAACAAAACTTGTTAACTCATTCCCATTACCAAATAAATTGGTGAGAAATCATGGGTACACAAACCCTCTATTTATCATATAACAACACGTATTCATAAAATATTTCCAAGAGATAAAACATACGCACAACACATAAATAATACATTATATAATAGCATATTCTCCACCTATAAATTACATTTTATTTTTGCAAATCCACCAAAAAAATATATGAAAAAACATTATTTTCAAATATAACTATAATCATGTAATTTAGAAATCAAAAAATTAAATTGAAATCAATGGGAAAAATTCGGCTGATGACGTATATGTTAAAAACCATTTAATGTTATTGAAACAATTGATCCATTTTCAAAAAAGAATTAATTTCTTTAAAAAATACTGTTGAATCAAAATTTCTCATACCAAATTTAATCTTAGGAAAGTAATTTATATTTTAAAACATTTGGGTCCATATAAATTAATCCTTAAAACCATTTTTAATACATATACATTAATTATATTGAATTATAAGAATAAATCATCAAATCATTTAAAATGATGTTTTCATTTAAGAGTCTTGTAACATTGAGTGAAAATAAACATATATAGTATTTATATTCCTGAATAATAAAGATAAGTTAATTTATACTTTATTATGATCCTTTATTCTTATTATTATTACCTATATCTCACTTACTACAATGTTATAAAAATAAAATAATTATTTAATATTGTATTGCAATATTTTGTCAAATTAAATTTTTTGTTCTTCATTTGAAGGTTTATTCAATTTATGATTATCATACATTGTATTAACTAATATTATTTGTTAATTTATAATTTCATAAGGAAAAATTTATTATTATCTAATATTTTATTTTATTTTTTGAATGGTTTTTTTATTAATTATTGAATGAAAAAATCGTCTTAAATCGACATCATTTGGATAAAAAGATAATTTTATGTTTGAAGTTGATTAATGTTCAAAATTATTCATTTAAATTAATAAAATTTCCTTAAGTAATTTTAAATTAATAAAAATAAATCATAAACATTAGGAAAAGAATTTTCAAGCAAAAAAAAATTCAGTTAGTTGTCTGATAGGGATAGCAATGGAATTTTAATCAGTCAAACATTTATGGTTTTCTAATGGTTAAGATTCCCATCAATATGTTCTCAATCACTCTCTATCAACAATTAATGGTTATTATTTTTCTCATATGCATTGTATCACATAAAACTTGTGTTCTCTTACTAGGAAACATTGTGTTTGATATTCCAAATGAACATTGTACTTCCATTTCCCACATTTCCTAAAGGAATATTTATTAGCCTTTTTTACAATGTGTGCCTTTTGTAAATGTATTACTATAATTCTAGCATTGGTAACCAAACCTACTTTCCTATATATTTGATTAAATTAATTTGGGGTTGAGTTTAGTATCCAAATATATTATATATAATTATTGTATCATACAAGATACACAACACTATGTTTAAAGAATCAAAAAAAATTATTTTTCAATTATGTCCATTATTATCACACCATTCAATTAGTAGTTATAAATATGACTAAAAATATATAAAATTTATAGTAATATAATGACATAATTATCTATTAATTAATTCATTGTAAATAATAAATCAATTATAATGAAACACATTTCACAAAAATGATTTTTAAGAAATTACTTTTATTGATTTTTGTTAGAAAAAAATAGAATTTCTTCATATAAATTTCAGAAAAATATATCTAATTAATGGATGTTAATTTATTAAATAATAAAATATAAATTATGTTAGAATGAATTTTTTGAAATTTTCTAAAAACATTGTTTTTTCAATGACTTTTGAGAAATACTTATATATATTGAAGACTACATTTTATTTTAAAATATATAAAATGTAAATTATTTTAATTAATATTATTAAAATTAAATTACTTAATTTTTTAAAAAAAACCCAATTTTTTATTTGACATTAACATTATACCCAATTTTTTTCATAATGGAATATTTTACTTTGAAGGTTAATTTTTAGAAAAATCGTCATTAATTATGTTTTTGAAATTAATGATTAATTAGAAATCATCAAATTCATTGTTTTTAATATTTAAATATATATTCACAATTTTGATATAGAGATTTCAAATTTCATGATTAGGTCTCCTATATTTTTGGACAATATGAATTATAACAGTATTATGTTTTCCCCATGGTAAAATATAAATATATTAATTAAGGTTTACAAATGATATTATAAGGACTGTGAAATTAATTTATAGATTGATTAAATTATATTTATTGATTATTTATTATTTTTATCCTCCATATGAAAAATATATCTCTATTTTTATGGAATTATGTTATTTATTAAATTATAATTAATTAGAATATAAAAATGTATCACTCATTTTTTAATAACTATAATATTTTTTATCAGACTTCATACATGCGGATAGGATCTATTATTAAAGTTTTTATCATAGATAAAAAATTATATACAAAGTGATGTTATTCCATTTTCATCACCACATCACATTGATGATAAATATCTTTATATTTTAATAATATGTTTGATATATATTATATTATTACCATTTTTAATGATAAAATAACACCTATATTATTTTCATATTTATTATTGAAATTTTTAAACAACACTAATGCCTATATATGGCCTATAATATCCATGGTTGTAACACATTTCATTTCTCATAAATATTTAATGGTAGAATTTTATATATAATGGCCTATAGAGGTTAACATTATGTCATAAATATTATTAAAACTATTTTTAACTTATTTAATAATTGACCACAGTGAACAAACTGATGTTGTTTCCCACATATTAATACAATACGGTAAAAACCATTAATGTGAACACAAAAGATTAATTGATTATATATGATATTATAATAATTTATATAATAATAATAACAAGCATTAATAAACTCATAATAATTTCAATAACTAATCTCTGTTCATTATTCTTGTTGATAATGAATATACATGTTCAGTCTAACTAGGGGTATATAAATTTATTTTATAAATAATCATTAAAAAAATTTCTTTTGTCCCATTTTAAAAAAGATAGAAGGAAATTATTATTTTTTCATATACTTAATTATCTGAATTTACTATCATTATAAAACATAAATTTGCTATATTTTATTTTTAAATTTCCTAGGGTTATTTTTAATTTTAATGGTTTATCTATTTTGTGGGTAGTTTTTTATATTTCAAGAATACTGTGTTTTAATGGAAATGCTATTTTATACACTTTTAAATGTTTTTCAATTCTTTTTAAACATTAAATACTTTAAATATTAAGTATTTTTATTGTAGAAAAATAAAAATAAATGTCCTCTCTTAACATATATCTACATAATATATTTTTTATAGATTGTAGACATTATTGGATGTCTGGATTCCTCTATAGGTTTTCATGTATTCATCAAAAAAAATCACAATTTCATAATTTCTAGGAATTTTGGTAATAAAATTTTGTTTTAATAAAAATGGTTATTTCTATATATTGAATAAATTTTTATACAGATTAGAAAATTTTTTTCAATGATTTTATTCATGATAGTTTCCATGTGATTTTTTTATGTAATGTTGTGCCCCATATCCCACGAGATAGCCCTATATAGATTATATGATGATTTCACCCATATAGCTCTCGGTGATCCCATTATAGTTTATATAACGGGTTTTCCTAGATTGGGATCTAATGAATTGTTGATGTATTATTTACAATATAATGTTATGTTTGATTTTTCTTATATTTCTAATTTGATTATAAGGGTTTTGTAAAATATTTATGATGATGATAATCTAATGAAACCGAAATTATTTTATATGAATTTTGTTTATTACTCAATTAAATAAATTTCTTAAAAAGGAATGATAATGATACTTATTAAGTAATTTTAAATTTGTCTGGATGAATTTTAAAAAAAATGATCTTTATTGGATTTTATGTCTTTTATAAGAAAAACATGTTTATATTTTGTATTTTACTTTTTGATATTTTTATGATGAACCCTTGCTTTAATTTTTCTAATGGTCATAATGTTGGTTAATGGAATATAATATTTTAAGTTAAATTCGTTTATAAAAATTTAAAATAATATATTTTTATAAATTTTTATAATATTATGAAAACATTGCTATAGGGTAAATGTGTCTAAATTGTAATATATAGGGTTGATATGTTATAGTTACAACCTAACTTCCAAATTCTATATGCCAAATAAGTCATTAAGATTATAAGAAAGTGAAATAATATTTAAATTATGTAAAATAAATGACAATTATGCGATGGTCCTTACATTCTTAGAACCACACCCAATAGTGGATCAAAGTATTATTATATGAAACCTATATCAGTGCACCATCATTGAAATCAATTTATATTCCTTGAGTTTTATATAGAAATATATATATATGAATATATAATGTTTTCATATATTGGTATCCCTCAACAATGGAATACCTTCATAGAGGATGAAGGAAATTACATCACATCAAAGATTTCATATTTTCTCCCTAATTAGAATCAGTATACCATGAATTTATACTAACCAAAACCCACTCCCAATCAACATATAATTTAACATTTATCCAAATAATGTACCCACAATCTATTTCCTCATATTGATAAGGTCCTCATAGAATACAATTGAGAATTACATCAGGTAATATGTATTCACCATTTCAATAATTGAATGATTAATGATATTGAAAATATTATGGAAAATAATTCTCACTTATCCGGAAATCATAGGCAGAAACCTCATTATATATTTATATTAAAAAAAGTAAAATGTAAATTTTTCTCTATTCAATAATGTTAATAAAATATATGGCTGAATATTCCCTGAAACTCTCAGGAAGGAACTAGTAAAAGAAACTATACTATAATTCCATCCATAGAAACAAAAAAATATTTTATTCATTGAATAATATATCCAAATAGGAAATGATTGTTCCATGAAGAATATAAGCCACTAAAATAACCCTTATCTATATGGGTGTCCCATGATAGGAAATGGTAGTCGAAATATACTCAATATATTACATTAATTCTTATGATCAACTGTCACCTATTACGATAAGTGTATGTTTTTTATCGAATTATTAGATATATTGTGATATAGATCTGTTATCTCTCAGTTCCTAGTTTGAAATGTATTGTAATACCCAAAGAAAACCATATTCTTAATATATATCAATATGTGGAACATAATCAATTTGTGGTACTATCTTACATTTCTTTCTATCATACTCCTCCATATTTATTAGTTATCAATATGAGAATTCCATTATCTAGATCAATACATTGATACATAAATACCTAAAATTACATTAATATCATATATTTTAATATCAATTTTCACCTATATTAATAATTGGAACACATAAATTAACATAAAATCACGACTTAATATGTATGTACCAAAATAAAATAATGACATTATAAACTAAAAAAAATAAAAACACCCAATAAAAAAGGAATAAAAATGTATATAATATTATTGCTTCATTCTAGGGTTAGGTAATAGTATTTTCATTTACGAATATTGAATCATAGATTAGGATGATGCCAAAAATTTTCATTGATATTATTTACTATAAAATTTTATATCACCACATAACCAAAAAAAGATAGAGGATAGTTTCTAAAATCATCATATATAACATTAAATTTTTATCAAATGTTATTTTTAATGTTATAAATAGTGTAACAGAAGTTCTATCATGTTATTATTTTATAAATGTATTCTAAAGGAACAATGTAATCAATGAGTTGAGCCTCATTACAATATTATTTGGTTGCATCAGAAAATTTATACTAGGATAATTTCATAGCCTTATAGAATAAAGGAAAAATTTGATAATTCCATAATTCAATGTATAAAATATTGTGTTAAATGGATATTTAGTATAACATTATAGATAAATACATGAATGATAATTTCTTTAAACATATTACCAGACAATATTATTTGACATAGTTCAACATGTTTTTCCTCCTCTATCCACTAACCCATTACACCCTTAGTTGATGTAACAAGATAAATTCCATCTCCTTATCATTTTCCAATTCATTATCAAAGATAAAAGTATATATCCTCATCAAATTATATATAATTTTCTGTTTAAATAATGTTTCCCTGAAATTTCATTGATTATATTTCTCTAGGGGTAATATAGGAATACTAATAATGAATCAATTTACACATTAATATAATCGTAATGGGTTTTTGTAAATGGGAATATTTTGTACACACTCTTGTTTATTTTGATATACACACTACGGAATATCCTAGGTCATGATTTCATACAATTACACTAGTACTTGATGTGAATTATTTTAATTGTAATAACAAAGACATATTATATTTATATGATCCCTGAGAGACTTAGTGTTCAAAAAACCTCACTGAAATAGGACTATCATCTTACTATAGCTCAATAGTTTTATTCCATTATATTGAGTTGGCACCTAGTCCTACAGTATAAGAATTATTATTATTATTCAATATTTCAAAAAAATCCATTATTATATTTCTATTTCATGAAAATTATTAATTTATTCATTAAATCGATAAATAATATTTCACATCGGATGTGATGCCTTTATGGAGTAGGAATACAGTAACACCCTAAGAATTTGTGAATTTTTTTTAATTAATTATTACAATATGATAATTTAAAATTCAAGAAATGTAGAATATTTAGTATTCCCTACACCATTTTAGTCCTTTGTTACACTCTATACTGAGATAATCATACACTAAAAAGAATGATCACTTGTCTGGTACTATATGAAACATTGATATTACATAAATAAAATTTTAATCATATAATTAATTTAATGACATTGTTATAAATTCACAATAAAAATAATATTAGTAATTATAAAAAATAATTTTTATATATTATTTGTACTATAATAATATAAATAAAGCTTATTGATAAAAAAATATATAAATCTTTGTAGTCTATGATGGGTTACAAAATACTAATTTCTCTAATGATATTACTTTTATGTCTATGAAGAAACAATAATAAAATATATTTTAGAAACATTTGAAAATTTAGTTTGATAAAATAGTATTTGTTTGAATTCAAAATTTGAAATTTATCTTTGGAATCTTCTTTCGTGTTTTTAATAGGAACAAAATTATTGGGAAACTTCTAAAATGTATTACTTATTAATTCAAATAATCATTTACATGTCATTTATTAATATTGTAAAAGTATATTTTTCATGGTTTTAAGGTTTAATTATATAAATTTTAATATATTTTAGGTAATTTGGACCAATTTTATAATCAATGGTTATATAAAATAATTCAATGATTCATACATTTATGCTTGAAAAAAGTTTTGTGACACATCTGATGTATTAATTTTATTTAGTTTTTGAGCTTATATGATAAGAATATTCACAAATATATTTAATATTTATAATAATTATAATTTATAATCACTACAAATATAAACATAGTCATTGAAAAAAATAATTAATTAATGTAATTAAAAATAAATCATTAGATTAATGTAAAATTACTTTACATAATGGTAAAACATTAGTTTATGGGTCTTCATAACCTATACACATTTCTAAAATAAATTTATAAAAACATTTTAACATAGATAAATATTGGATTGATGAGTGAAATTACTAGAGACACGTGATGTAAAGGATACATACCAGTAGTGTTTACATTTTTTTACATGAATTGCACTCGTCATCAACTATTAAAAGGGAACTCATCCCCATTACAAATTTACACTTACCAAGAACATTGTCTCTAAAAAATACTACACAATTATCCCTTGAAATTATCTCCATTTATCCTATAATCCTCCTTTAGGATGAAATACATGCAAATCACCCCTTTGATGACAAGTAAGTAGAGTTTCCCAAAGAATATGTTACAATAGTCCAAGTGTTATTTTTTTCATATTCTCGACACAATCCATTGATTGTATTATATTATTATATTATATACATTTTACCCTAAATATACTAATTTGTTTTTAATCTATGATTTTTACCAACACCAACCCAAACATCCATCAAATGGGAAATTAACATATTGTTTGTGTGTACAGTGGAATACAACCTCATGAAACAATGTATTTATTTCCTTCACCACCACCCATGGTATTGAAAATTGATGTGAAAAACTATTTATATAAAATATTTTATATTTAAAATTTATTTATTCATATATAAATATTATATAAAATATTCCTTCAAAAATTATATTTTGTAAAAATAGAATATCTTTGTTTGTGGACCTGTAGTCTACCACATTGTCAATGCAATGAGATTTATTTACATTTTACATGGAATGTGTTATGTATGGTTTATTAAAATTTTATTATATATATATATTTCAAATTATAATATAATGATAACATATATATATTTGTATATTTAATATAAATTTATCTATCAATTTGACAATAGAATGGAAATAATGTTCATGTACACATATGTCCTACCGTCTTAAATAATGGTGTATTCCATTTTAAATTTCAAGATATCATATATAATTATAAATAAAAATATAAAAATTAAATATGATATTAAAAAAAATAAATTCTTTAATTCTTTATATCATGATCAATGAAATATGATCATAAATAACATGTAAAAACTATTAAAATATTTAATAAATCATATATTATAAGAAGCAAATATTTAACATTATATTTTCAATAAACGGGTAATTTAAAGCCAAAATTATATAATATATGGTATTATATATAATAATATGTTATTTGGATGAATTAAAATTAATTAATATTTATTTGTACATTATGATTGATCAAGTATGAATAATGTTAACACAAAAGGTGAGGGTTTTTCCTTCTCATTTTTATTTCTTAGAGATATATGCTATATCAACCACATATTCTTATTATATGGTTTATATACATCTTTATTACATGATATAACAATAAATTTATTTACTTATTATCATTAAAAACCATATTATGTTATTATTTCATGTATCTCACCCATAAAAAGTATCTATATAAGTATGGGGATTTATATACTCAGATATATTTATGTGAGAATTATTACTTTTTGGTCTCTCATTTCTTTTGTGTGTTAAATATACATCAAAATATTTTATTAAATTAGTATTACATTTAAATTTAATTTTATACATATATATACATTTCATAATATCTATTTCGCGATGATGGCATTTTATAAGTTACATAATATGTGAGGTAATTTTTTTTCAATTATCATTCTTAGAGAAACATTTTATGTTATATAGATAAATTTTTTAATGGAATATATTACAAGAAATACTCATTTTTAAATATATAAAATTTAGTTAATGCAATATTTTACATTGGGGATATATTGAATTTAGTGTTTCTGATAATTAGGAAAAACTCAAACAATGTAGGCCGATACATTATAATGGACACTTATGCTGAGTATCGATTTTTTCACCAATGGAAACCCTAAAAACATGACTTCGTTTCAAAATACATTTTTGATACAATCTACATAAAAAACAATTTATCAATATTAATATTAATAGAATATAAAATCATTTTAAAACAAGGTCTAAGAACAAAAATCAATGAAAATGATATAAAATAATAAAATACTCTCTTAGTACTTAAAAATTAACTACTCATGAAAACAATCTCACAGAATGATTATTTTCATCCATAAAACATAAAATCATAATAATACCTCTGGAAAATCTAGTATTCAAATAAAACTACATAGATCATAAATTATAAAGGTATCATGTGGTATCCATATCATTTTTGCATTTCATATTTTTTCGTAACATAGGATGTAAGCATAATGGTGATGTTTGGAATAACCATTATAGTATATTCCTTAAATATCATTAGAGAAACACAACTATTTTACTCATTCCCAATACCAAATTAATTGGGTAGTAATAATGGGTACACATATCCGCTGTTTATCACACAATAAACTATATTCATAAAATATTCCCAAGAACCAAAACATAATAACAACACATAAATCATGCATAAAATAATAGTATCTTTTCCACATTGAAAAAACATTTCATATTTACAAATCCTAAAACACATAAAAGAGAAAATATTATTTTAAAATATAACTGTAATCAAGTAATTTAAAACTCAAAAAATTTAATTGAATCCAAAAAGAGAAATTTGGCTAATGATGTATATGTTAACAATCATTCAATGTTATTGAAAATATCAATTCATTTTCAAAACAAAATTATTTTTTTAAAAAAAAATACTATTGAATCAAAATTTCTCATTCCAAATTGAATCTTTTTAAAGTAATTTAATTTTAAAAAAAAAATCTTGTCTGTATAAATTAATCCTCACATACAATTTTAAAACATGGGAATTAATTTGATTTATTTATAAGAAAAAGTCATTAAAGCATTTAAAAAGTTGTTTTAGTTAAATAGTATATTACCATTGAGTGAAAATAATCATTTACAGTAATTATATTCCTAAATAATAAAATTAGGTTTATTTATACATTATTTAGATCCTTTATTATTATTATTATTCAATATATATCACTTATTACAGTGTTATAACAATTAAATAATTATTTAATGTCATATTAGAATTTTTTGTCGATATTTGGTACATGAGTAAAAAATGAACTGGGTATAATGTCATTAGACCATTTGATCATATGTTTATTATCTCCATAATAATATTCATGAAATAATAATTACATTGATATATCAATTATTCCATATACTGAATCATTAAATATGAGAATGGAAAATGATAAACGTTACCAATATGGAGATGGTAAGCCATACATACACATGAGTAAGAGTTTCATTTTTCAATGATAATTATGGAAAGAAGGTATGAATAATGTTATCATTACATATCTACCATAAAATAATTAATATATTATTAATAATTTTAATATACTTTTATATATCATAGATGTTTTGTGCTGAATTAAAATTAATCACATCACATTGGGGAGTAGAAAATTCACATTTACACACGAACAATTTTATAATTTGTATGTTTATGGAATGTAAAACAATAATTGATATATTATTATCTCATTATTTAAATTGTTTCATTAATTTCGCATTTGAACATTAATTACATCATTATAACCAATCTTGAGAGACGATAATGATAAATGAACTATATATGTTTGCGGGATGGTAGTCCCTCAAACACACAAATAGAAACTTCAGTTCTCATTCAATGAAATTGGAGAAGTATTTATGTTATTATATGTAAATAATAATATCTCTATATATTTAGTATATTGGAGTCTTTATCTCATCATGGTTGGATAATATTTGAAGGAAATAGAAAAAGGAATAAAATTGAAACACATAATTATAGATCTCACATTTCATTGAAAGGATCACATTTGATTTACACCTTAAGAATGAAATGGAGGGTTTAATGCCTAATATAAGGCCTCTTGAATGTTGGGGTGGTATTAAAAGATTTTTTCAAGGTATAAATCCCTGACCAAAAGGTTTTTTGAATTATATGGAATTGATATGATTGTGTTCCCATTATAAGAGAGGGGTGGGTCACTCTTGGAATTATAAAAAGTATTCAATTAATAAAATTTCAATTTATATTAAATATGGATAAAAATTGATATATTTATAATATACAATGATTGTGATTCAAAATTAAATCATCCAATGAGAATTATAAATGTTTGATTTTTTTAGTCCACGTATTTTTTTTACCCCATTAAATCTTAATGTCTTATTATGTAATTTAAAATTTGAGGGTTAAAATAAATACCATAACATTTGAAAAGACAAATGAGGGAGTCATTAATTAAAATGGTAAACTTATCTCAAATAGTTTACTAAATAATATAATTTCTAAAAAAATAACATTAAAAAAGGAATATTATATTCTGAAATATCTATAGTGTCAAATTTGACACAATTTAATAGTTTACTTTAAAAAAATATCATAACAGCAATATAATCTCAAAAAACCCCCATTAAATCATCAAAAACATGTTAAATTCATATATATATATATATATTATGGAAACAATTTTGTCAACATATATTTATTTTTGTAATTATAATATAATTTATTTGATTCATTCAGTAAATAATAAATTATTGTATCACCATTGTGTCGCTATTTATTTTAAATATATATTTTATAAGAAATATATATGTATTAATATGATGTAGTTAATATTATTATATCTCTATTTACTATTTTATAGTCAATGATATCACTTATATAACCCCATATAAAATTATTGTTATTTTTTAATAAGATACAAGATTATGACATCTTAGACTTTACCTTAAATAAAATGTTATAAATGACGTAATAACACCCAAGTGGCTTCCATCACAAATAATTTCAACACAAGGATATTATTTATTTAAAATAACAATTCCAATAAGATTATGAAAAGTGTTATGGTATCTTTATAAAATTTATAATAATATTTTAACCTTTAATTATATGATTTACCATTTACTCTATCCATAAAAATAATTACTGTTGTTACTATTAATAATAAACAAAAATATAATTAAGATAGTTACATAATTTGAACCTTATAATTACAAATATGGAATAATTTTTCAAAATTGGAAACACATAATGGGAATATATTAATTAAAAATTAATCTTGTTGATGGAATGATATAACATGGTTTCAAAGTAAAACATTTTGACGTTCACATACTTGTTATATCCAATTTAAATGTAAAATTAATTCCAATGACCATATTTTTATTAAGTTATAAAAATTTAATTGAATTATTCCATAAAACCAATTAAAATATTAATATTTTAATAGAAATAAACTACATGAAATATTAGATTGAATTAGAATTCATTATTTTTTACTATTCATTAAAAAATGAATATTTTCATAAAAATAACCAAATTTTATCCAATGTAAAATTTAATTCCACACATCCAAATGATTTGATGATTTTTAATATATAAATTATTATATTTAAATAAATACTTCTTTCAAAATCGTTTCTTAATCAAATGCATGTAAAAATATATTTTCTAAAAAAAATATCTTTTATGAATAAAATTGAATTTTTTCTTTTATGATGTAATGAAAACATGTAATATTAATTTTAGTAAATAATTATAATATTATATTTAATAATTATAAACCAAAAAGACTAATTTTATTATTTATAAATTACACCTCAATAAATTTTATTATTTATTTAGAAAAATATTTCATTTTATTTTTAAAGTGGTTTTACATTTACAAAATAATTAGTTCTCTTAAAAAATTTTATTCATATATAAAACATATTTTCATATTTCAATTAATACTATTAATAAAATCCTTTTAAATATCTATGTTAAAATTTAATATTTAAATTATAATATTTTATTTTTCCCATAAGCTCGATATAGTATATCATGTACGCTATTGAACATATTTTTTGAATTTAAAAAAACTCATTAAGTTACATTCTCCCACTATTTTTGGAATTGATTCTTCTGGATTTGAATTCAAGGTCGGTTACTAAGGTATGAATTTTCAAAATAACTTTATTTCAATCCATCATCTAAAAATAATTAGTAAAACTACCACATTAAAATAAATTATGGAATGTATTAATGTCACATAATATAACACATATTAGGGTTATTTTTCAAAAAACATTTATATGGATGTGATAAATAACTATCACATTATAATGGAGAGTGATTGTGAATGTTTTTGGGAGAAATTTAACAATAAAAAACCAGAAATATTTTAGGTGATAAATGGTCATTGATTTTATAATAGGAAATATAAACAAATAACCTTTTTATGATCTTTTTATAGAGTTTTAGAATTCATAGACTACCTTGACTAGTATAATAATGAGATATACATAATTTAGATGTATATTTTCTCTAATTGATCAATTTTTTTCAAAAATTCATATTTTTCAAGATGATTCTTTATTCTTGAATCAACATCTAAAGAACCACAAAATCCAAAAAATATTACCTATCTATTCATCCTATTTTGAAACATTGACCAATACCAAATATTTCCTTATAATATCATATAATTTCCAAAATATAATAAATATTGAAATTATATTTATTTATTTTAATATCAACAATTTAGAAATAATATGGATTTTTTAACATAGATCATTCAATTTTCCTTATGATTTTTTCAAAAATATTCTAGTTAACTAAAACCAAAAATTTACCTGATCAAATATTCATCAAATAGAAATGTTATAATTTGTGTCAATATAACATCAATATCTCTTAATTCCATAAGACTTTAATTTTAAAAATCCCATAATCTCTTAAATATGAAAACTGTTTTCATAAATAAGATGATGAACCCTACTTCAACAATTAAGTCAAATATTCTTCTAAAATATAATTAAAATTTTACTTATCATTTAAAATCTCATAGAATATCAATTACAATAATCATGTGAACTTCAAAAAATAGTGAAAAACTTCTAGAATATCATTTAAACATTAATCCAAAAATTTATTTGCAATACAAAAGATATCCTTCTTATAAAATACAGGTTCTTAAAATCTATTTATTCTTAATCAATAAACTAATTTATCAAAAAAATCCTACTAACCTGGGAAATCATATAGATAAGTTGTAAGTGATTCACTCTTGTATCCCTATAGTTGTGTTTTTTTATTTCTACAGCCTTCCCTTCATGACATATTTTGACCCATTGTACATGTTTTCCATTTTAAAATACTATATAATTCCGAAAATTTGATACATGCCTCAAAAAATTCAAAGCATATTTTGACCATAATTTTTTTCTTTTTCTATTAATTTTTCATCAAAAAATATAATAACAAATAATTAAATAAAAGGTTAATGTATCCAAAAACACCATTAGGTGCCATATAATTTTGTAACATAATGAATAAAAATTAATTTTAAGATAGTAAACAGATAATCAACCTTAAAATTATAGATATTTGATGATATCCCTAACTATTTAAAAACAACCAAATATTAAATGTTTTCTAAACCCACCACTAATACAAGTTATAATGAAACAATCTTAAATTTAAAATTATTTGGAGTTATTACAAGATTAACATTGAGTATATTTTCAGGTTAGAGTTTCCGAAGATTTAGACAAAATAATTACATATATATACCCATAAATTACATGTGTAAACTTATACTTAATATCCATTTCTTCCACCAATGTAAACCCTTAAAACGTGAATTATTTTTAAGACACATCATTGATACATTCATCAAGGAATCATCTTTATCTAAAAAGTACTAAAAAAGTGAAAAAATTTTAAAACATGAGATTAGAAAAAAACACTTCAAGGGATAGAATATAATTAAATAATCTGTTTATTGATGAATATTTTTCTTTCAAGAAAACAATTTATAAAATCTTTATTATTACTGATTAATCATAAAAATTGTTCTTTATCTCATGAAATAATAATACTTATATAAGACTACATGAAAATATTAAATCATATTATTAACATTTTACATCGATATCATTCATATATTTTAGCTTTTGCAGCTACATAGGGAGTAACCTTCATGGTGATGTTTGTAATACCAATCACAGTACTTTCCCGAAATCTCTTAGGGGAAACCAAAATTGTTAACTTTATCTCATTACCTAATTCCTTGGAGAGTTATCATGGAATTATCTACCCTTGGTTTATGAACAAAACACTAATACAACCCAACAATTCGCAGGAACCAAAACATAACCACAATACATAATTCATGTAAAAAAGAAAATTAAATTTCCCATTTTGAAATCACATTTCATTTTTAAAAATTCACACACAAATAAATGAATAAAATATATTTGAAAATACATTTTTATATTTTTATATTAAAAATAATGAATTAATGAGACATTAAATACAAATACTAGGTTCAGTTATTATATGATAAAAATTATTCAAATTTATTTAAACAATCAAACCATTTTTAAATCAAAATTAATACATTTAAAAAAAATAAATTTAAATCAATGTTTCCCATACCACATGGAAACATTTTAAATAAAATAAAATTTTAATAAAATTATGTGCATATAATTATATCAATGAACCCATTTTTTATAAATGTAAATTAATTTGAATGATTTATATGAGTAAATCATTAGAACATTTAAAATGAAGTTTTAGTAAAACAGTTCCTTATCGTTGATTTTGAATGATCATTTAGAACATTTGTAAAAATAAATAATAACCATAGATAAATTTATACTTGATTTAAAACATTTATATTTTTTATTATTATGTTTATATCACTATTATAGTGTTATAACCATTACTTAATTATTTAAGTTCATATTCGACATTTTTTTGATATTCGAAACTTTATTCAAAAAAGAACTTATTATAATTTCAATATTTCATATTTTCAATATTAAATTATTTTTAGAATAATACTATTTAAATAATAATCTAATTGATATATCAATTATACCTTTATATCCATTCATTAAATATGGACATGAAAAATGAACAACATTATAATCACAAAGACATTAGCCCGCACGTAAACTTGAGTAATTGTTTTATTTAGGAATGGACATTATAATAATGATGTAATTGTATTTTAAAAATTACGTAGTAATAATAACATAATTAAAATCATAATAATCATTTAAAAATTATTTTATATATGATATTAGTTTTTTTGTGATTAAAAGGCATCAAATAGATTTGTAGAAGTAATAGTTCACAGTTATTACCAAATGACATTATCATTTTTATGTGCATGAAAAGTAAGAAAATAATTGAAATAATATTCAACTATAATGATATATGTTCCATTACTATAAAAAATTAATATTAATTCCATAATTTTATCTATTCCTTAGAGTTGTTAACCCAAATTGAACTATATCGATTCACGAGGCGGTAGTATGTTTTATACATAAATGGAAAATTCATTTTCCATTTGAATAAATTAGATATAGATTTACATAATGATATAAACATGATAACATCTAAATATATTTATGACAATTGATTTATTATATCATCATGTTTGGATATTATTTTAAGGAAATTGAAGAAGAAATAAAATAGAGTCATTTAATTAAAAACATTACCTTTCCATCAAACAGTCACCATTGATTAATGACTCAACACCTCAAAGGGGGTTTTATACCTAAAATAAGGCCCTTAATATGTGGATATATCTTCTAAGAAATTGTTTTCAGTAGATTTTTCTGAGTATAAATGTTATGATGGTTATAGAATAGAGATGATTGAGTGCCCTTTCATATGACAGGGTAGGGGAACTCTTAGAAAGAAAAAAGTTTATAAATAATGTAAATTAATTTTCTATTATAAATGGGTTAGAATTTATTTATTAATAATATATGATAATTTTAAGTTAAAATAAAATAATATGATAAAAATTATAGATGATTGAATATTTTTTATAATTCCATATATTTTTAAGGTTTTTTAATCTTTTTGTTTTATTTAGTAATTTACAATTTGAGAGTAAAAATAATTACCATAACAAACTTAATGTCAAATTAATGATTAATTAATTATATTTTATACTTATATAATTTTTTGGCACATTATTTTATTTTTATAAATATTATAAATTTTTAAAAAATATTTATATTTTAATTTTCCAATTGTTTTAATTTTTACAACATTCATTACTAGACTTTTATAAATTATCATAATAATAAGATTAGTTTGAACGGACTATATAAAATAATCCCCAAAATGTTATATTAGTCAATACAATTCGTGAATGAAATTAATTATTTCAAAATATAATTATTTTAATATTAATAATATCATTCATTTTATTATTTCCTAATTATGAAATTACCCCATTTTTATTATGTCACTTTTTAATTTAATTATTTATTTTGTAAAAATTATAAATAAACTACCATGATTTGTTAATATTTATATCTATATATAGAATATTTATAGTTAAAGAAATCTTTTATAGTACCATATATCAAAAAAAATTAAAAATAATAGACATGATTATGACTTATTGGTCATTACATTAAATAAAATGTTATAATGTCATAATACCTCCCATGTGTCTTTAAAAGGGACTAAATTTTAAAAAGGATTTTTTTGGTTGAGAATAACAAATAAAATAATATTATTACAATTTTTATTGTAGTTTAATAGTGTTTATAAAATTATATTAACCTGTAATTAACTGATTTACACATAATCATTGTAATAAAACTAATTACTAATTTTACTATTCATAATGTAATAAAATTAAATATATAAATAATTTGAAGAATACTATTCAAAATATGGAATCTGTTCATTTAAATTAAAAAAAATTATATTGATAGAAATTAACTAAAAATTAATCTCATCGACCAAATGAGAAAATTCTATTTTTAAATTTAATTGCTCAAAATTTCACATAGATTTATATCTAATTACAAGATGAAATTTTCTCCAATTAATTAAATTAAATTAAATTATAATAAATTAATCTAATAAAACCTTAAATAATGTAAGTTTCTAATCTATCTAAATCAATAAATTAGATGAAAATGATATTTTTAATTAAAAAGTAGTATTTTTCACAATTCATTAAAAAGTAAATATTATCAGAAAAATACCAAAAAAGTATAAAATATAAAATTGGATGTCCAATTTAAAAATATGATGTTTATTTATTTTCAAATAAATATTTTTAAATTTACAAAAACTATATTAATTTTGGTACTCTATCTAAAGGCTTTAAATGCATTTTTTTAATAAATATTCATTTTATGGAGAAAATATAATTTGCTCTTATATCATTCCTAGAATACATATATGATGTATTTTAAACATTATATTGAATTTGATATTTCATTTATATAATACATTAAGATTTATTTTATTAATTGAAAAACTCACTTTTCCAAATTATCTTAGTTTTTTAGAAAAACATTTCCTTTTATTTGAAAACACATTTTCCATTTATCTATAATTAATTACTCACCAAGAATTATTTAAATGTGTAAAATAATATTTTCATAATTCAATTAATAACATTAATTCCCTAAATTTTTATATATAGCCTATAAGGTAACATTTAAAAAATAATACTAATTTGATGTGGTCTATATTGTATGCTATCGAACATATTGGTTCCATTTAGAAAACTAATGATTTTTTTTATATACTTCCCTTATAAATGTTATAAAATGAATAAAAATTTTGTAAGTATATTTTATGGTCCATGCTATTTTATTTTTCCAGGACGAATAGGATTCAATGTTACCGTAGTAGTAAGAGTTTATTATTATAGCCTTATAATTTTTTGGGATTTTTTATTACAATATTTCTAATGATAAAATATTATGATCCATAGCTCATGAATTACCATTAATTTTATCATCATATTTTGTTAATGATGTATTCATATGTTGGTAATTATTTTCCACTCCAGGGTACTTATTATAATTGATAATATGTTTTTAAACATATATGACATTATTTCTCTATTTTAATAGAAAGTTGTTTTAATCAAATAACATTTTTTATAACCATATGTTTAAAAGTATTTTTGTAGTTACATTTTATCTCATTTTCACAGAAAATTATCATAGAAATTTTTTATTTTTCAAAAACTGTTTCAAATTGTGTTCAAATAATTCTTTATATGATTTCAATGTTATATTTAGTTAATATATTTGAAAAAAAATTATATATTCCATAAAAATTTTACAAGGTTATATTAAAAGTATATTGTTCCAAAGGTTTTGATGTTTTAAAAATAATTCTTAAAAAAAATTTAATTTCCTAAACATTTTTTAATTGATCATTTGGAAATTAATTTTTATATAATATTGAATTCATTATTATTGTTTATACTTTATTAATAATCTGATCCTAGGGAACCAATATAATTAAATTATTGAATGGTAAATGATTATAATGACAGTTCTCTTATTAGACCCATTTATCAACCATGGTATATACAATGATAAAATTGTTATGAATCCTACTTCTATTCATAGGTTTTTCTATGATGAAATGATTATAAAACTACTCCCTTTACCACATGTTATGATATGATTTAGAGTTCCTAATAAAAAAATCATTTATGTGTTATTATATAATGTTCATGAAAACCAACACTTGTTATGGGTCCTCATAGGTTTAACATTTTATTTATTTTTTGTTACTTGGATATATGATTTTAGTATGTGATAGGGGGACTTATATATCCCTATAATGAATTGTGTAATGATAGATAAATTATGTGTAAATATATTATGCATGAACCATGTTTAATGTCAAAACTTTTATGAGTGAACCTTATAACTTTTTCACCATGTCATTTATGAACTTGATTACATGTCCAAAATCTTATGGATATACCTAGTTGTGTGTCCATATGTTTCTGTCTGAACCAAATTACATGTTTACAATGTTATGTGTCAACCTTATGAGATGTTGAAAATGTTATTAATGGAACTCTTTAAAGGTCAATACGTTAATATTTGTATCTAATTAAACATTCAAAACTTTATTTTTGAAACTGATTACATGATCACAATGATATTTGTGGACCTGGTAGTATTTCCATTTTTTATTTAACCAGATTTAATCTTCACAATTTTATGTGTTATCTTAAATAATTGTTTACAATTATATGCATAGAACTATAAGCATATCTATATGAATATACGAGGGAATAACTAAGGTTGGTAGGGAGTCAGGAAGGGGAACTACATCAATGCATGGCTAGCATGGTGTAATGGACCTTTAAGAAGCTAAAAATGGGAAATTTTATTTTTTTTTGATATTTATTAAATTCATCTTATGTGAAAAATATGAAGTCAAGTGTGATTTATAATATATAATATATATTCAAGCATCATGACTAGAAATATAGGTTCACATGCGTTATATATACCTATTATTCTATAGAATAGTATTTCATTAATTAAATGCTTGGATTTGTTATATCTGTTCTGGATAGATTGGTTTGTATAATATATATGTGTTTCCAAGCTATGTGATATACCTTTATTGGATGTAATTATTTTAAAAAATCATGATTTTCTGTTATAATATTATATATATATATATATATTATTTTTGTGACTAACATGTAGGGATGGAAATAAAAGTTAGTTCTATGAGGGATATAACTTGGGATAAGGGTAGCCCAAATAGAAAATCATGGTTAGATTCATATACTAGTATTGAAAACAAGTGTGTTAGACCATGGAATGGTTATTTTTTATCATAATTTGTTTTTAAATTTTCCTTAAGTGAGTTCCTTCATTTAGAAAAAGATTTATCCTCGACATAGTCTTATGGAACTACATGAGAGAAAGGTCTAAAGACATCCGTATGAAAGGTAGCTTTTGTATTACCATAGTATGTGTAGGAGAATGAAACTCTAATTTTTCCAGAACTATTTATGTTGTATAGGTAGTAGGGTTGCTTCAACCAGAAGTCGTTCACCTTGAGTCAATCTTAGGCATATGCGTTTAGAGTTCTTCTTGAATATTTCACTATTTTAAATTATATAATTATTCATTGTTATGTAGTAAGAGGATCCCCCATGATGCTAATTAATTGGTTGATATATTTTTTTGATAAAAAAGTATTTAATATTAAGGATCAAAAAATTATGTAGATATTTAGTTCAAGAAAACCTTACAACCATTTAAATCACCATATATCATATGATGCCAATCATGCTAATGGAGCTCCAGGAACAACTATATGACTTGTAGAGGAAGGGATTTATCAGAACCAATACATCACCATAGGTTGAAAATATTTTTTCCACTAATAACTTGTATGAGGTTCTTCAATAATACATTGTGTAATGGAATATAAAATATGTGATGGGGAAGTACCAATATGCATTTACCTAGATAAATTTTCATTCCAACAAACTATGGGGATACCATTGTTTATACGTGATTGATCTTCAGTCAGGCCACCACCACATATGAGTTAGGGAGTAGGAAATTATGATGATGTAATTTATTTGTAGATATAGACCATAAGAATACATGGTGATTATCTTTAGGTTATTGAATCCACCAACAATTTTTATTTCCCTTAAGAAAAAAATCATTAATCCATATTTGGACTCATGTATCATGGTATGATTACTCCTAGTGGGGTGTGACAATGATATGTGGATATGATAATAGTTTTTCATGATAATCTTGTACCACTTCCTCTACTTGATACCTTGTGGATTATGAGTAAATGTGTGACGACCGGGACATAAATTCCACATAATGGTGCCCCTTTTCTCAGTGGGACACATGGCCTCAGGTGCATCATCCCAAATTCCAAAGGCTACCGACTAACAGTGAGGGCCTAGGGTCTATCCATTGGAAGAAAATGACCTCATTAGCATATTGTAGCATAGTGGAAGACATATAAATAAATATCAGAATACAAATGCTGAAATAGATAAAAAACAATAACAAAACTGTATCAATTGAAATACTGATAATCTTATTTCATGTCATAATACAATAGGAAAACATTGATACAAGAAAGAAAAAATAACATGTTCTACAAGGTAAAACAAAACAGAGTCTATTCCTAGCTTCTCAAGATCTTACTTCATTATCTTCCTTCAAACTACATCCTATCAGAACAAAATCAAGTATTAGAAGCCACATACTTCAAATGGTCAATACCTAAAACCATATAATATACTTTGGTAACCAATCAACACCTAGAGAGGTTGTGAGATAAATCTCAGTGTGCCACCACAAATGGTGTCTATGTCTCCAACCCATGTAATGGACAATAGAAGTGTGATGTCATGCATATATAATGTAAAGGAGGTAATAAAATATAACTAAAAACCCAGTACCATCATCAACCATCGGTTGTTATCTGAACATGTAAGAAGTTAATTAATTAATAAATTTCCATTTAATGTTAATAGGTCACGTGAGGAAAATCAAACACTGGAATAACCTTGGGTATATTATATGTAGTGATAGTCCCATGATGTAACGAGGCAACCATGGAATGATATCCAGTGACGGACTTCCATGTAAAAACGAAGGTAACTTAAACTCATGAAAATATAACTCAGTAGTATCTGAGTCTTGCTTTGGGGTAAGAGTGTAATCCATGGAATGTAATCCAAGTAATTTGAAAAAATGATACCTAAAGAGTCCTAGGTGATTGAGAATGGTAAATCGTGGCTAAGCAAAGACATGTGCCCAATGGTATTTCACTGTGGCATCGACTAGTCAATGTTAGATCCAAGGATTGTATCTGAGGTATCATGTCATAAAGAAAGGGACCCAAAAAAGTATAATGGGAATCTAAGTAATAAACCCAAAACAGAGTCTATTTGGGTATCATCCTATGAAAACAATAACTTTGAATGAGAATGTGGTTCCCGAGACCAAAGTTGTTCTCCTCTCAGAATCTATGGTGATCTCAAGTTAGTAAATTCCAATTTGATATTGTAATCATTTAATAATTCATTTGGTTCAATTATTTCCTTTGATTAGTGTGGATAGGTCATATATATTTTAAACCATCGGTCTTAGCCTAATATTCAATTATTGTAGATAGGAAAAGTTTCATTGAAACAATTTGATCATGTATTAGTTATCCATTAAGGCATAATCCATTTTTTGAGGTTCACTCTACTACCTTCCATCAAAATAGAATGGTGTGTAACAGACATGTAACCTTTATTCAAACTATTTTAATAAGGCCAAGTTATATAATTAGTACACATTCCAATTTAGATTACATATTTCACATTTAATAAACATTTTTATGCATTTAGCTTTTATTGGTCAGGTAATTAGCATATATGGTACAATCCATTATGAAATCCTCAGCAATAAAAACTTTATTTATGATTAATGACTCACCATTATAAACATCAAGTAAAGGCACACCCGAGTGGTGGCATAAATATTTCAAAACACTAATAACCCAATTAATGTATAATCCTTAACATTACACAGATTTATTTATGTGTGAAGCCACTAAAAACTTATAGAATAATTGGAAATAACATAACGATATGATTATAATAAGTATTATAATGAAATTTTAATTTATGAAACTGTTTTCAATGAAACTAGTGGGCCCCACAGTGACATTTAAAAACCCTGAACTTTAAGGGAAAGTTATAGACTACCCACCTTAGGTTTGTATGGTCATCCTTTTTTGGTATCAGCCCTTGAATTACAACATTTCAGAGTAGATCTACGAAATGGTGAAAATTTTTCACATGGAGATATCATAGTCGATAAAGAATGAGAAAAAGAAAGACTAAAAATGAATCGATTACATACTGTTGTGCATCCAATGTGACGAACATAAGATCGATCTGATCCTGGAAGAAGGTGATCTCTTGATTCTAAGTTAGGATATTGAAAAAGCTCCAAAATGAGAGTAGTCTAGGTCAATCCCTCTAAAAATGGATTATGGAGGAAGGGGTTGTCTTAATAAATCATGAAGGGCATTTTAGATATTTTACATAGGTTGTTAGCATGCACACAGTTTGTTTGAATGGTTTGTCAACCCATGGGAAAATCGTGCAAGATGGTTTTTCCAGAACCTAAGAAAAAGGGGCATTCACCTAGTTTTTCGACATGTCCATGCACTAACCGTGCAAGGTGCCTCTGTCTGAAAAAACACAATCTTCATGGTTAGGCAATCAGTGCGCTAACTGTGCACAAATGGTGTGACTTATATAATTTTCTCAATAATCTGTGTTATCAGCACCAGACAATCCCCATACACCCTCATGATATTAGCTAACTCATTTCACATCTATATAATTTCCAAGGAAATGATTTATACCAAACATTAAAGGATCCATACCTATGTGAAAAAAGTGTTTTTACAGTATTCCCCCCTTAAATGAACTCCCCCCCTGAGTTCTCCTTCCAATTGTATGGAAGCACTGTCTGAGAATAAATCTGGACACTGAGCACATAAATCGGCTTCCCTATCCCATGTATCATTCTGTACTCAGTTGGGCTTCGATAGTACTCATACGAGAGGGGCAGATATTCCTAAGACGTCATTCATGGTTTAGTCAATGATTCATAATGGGTGTTCCTCAAAAGTAACAACTACATCTAACTCAACTTCCTCAGGATCAAAATTATGAGATGGTTCCTCATGATAATGGGGAAGCTATGAAACATGAAAGACATCGTGTATCACATTGTACCTCTGAGGTACTAGAAACCGATAAGCTAGCATCCCAACTCTCTCTATAATCTTTAATAGCCTGATTTAATGAGGAGATAACTTACCCAACTATCATAACCCTCTATTCCTAGACTGAGTGATACCCGAAGAAAAACATGATCCCCAACTGAGATATCAAGAGGTAATCATCAGAGATTAGTATATGATTTTTATCTAGACTAGGTAGTATTTTTACACCTCTTAGTTAGTTGGACCTATTCTGAAGTCTCCTAAATGAGACAAGGACCTAGATGGGATACATCAGTGCATCTAGCAAGAAAAAAGGTCAATGGAATATCCTACCATATAAGGCCTCAAAAGGATCCATCTGAATCATCTCCTAGAAACTCTTATTATATAAGAACTCGAGGAGAGGGACATTCTTCTCCCAAGAACCTCCAAAATCATGGATTCATGCTCTGAGAATTTCCTCTATAACCTATATTGCCTATTCCGATTTTCCATGGTCTGATGGTGAAAAGTTGTGATTTGATGCACCTGAGTCCCCAATTCATTCTGCAAAACCAACAAGAACCGTTTTGTGAAATGATTAATCCTATCTGAAATGATTGTATGTGGAACCCCAAGTAGTCATATAATCTCACAAACATACAGACTTCCCAATTAATCAACATAGAAAGTATCCTGAATTTTAATGAAGTGGGATGATTTCATTAATCAGCCATTGACTACCCATATTACATCTCTACCCCTCAGAAACATAAGTAATCCGATTACAAAATATAAAGAGATATTATCCTATCTCAATTTCAGGACTGGAAGTGGCTATTGTAAGCCTATAGTTCTCCAGTTCTCTACCTTCACTTGCTAAAAGGTGCAAAACCTTGTGATGAAGTCTTCAGTCTGACATTTTATCCCATGCCACCAATATTAGCATCACATATATCAATACATCTTAGATATTCCTAGATTAAATTCCCACTAGGATGCATGGGAATGATTTAGAAATTCATCTGTCATATCTGCAGGAACCCAGTTACGTCCACGCAGATGTAGGACATCATCTCTATCCATAGACCAATCTGGTGGTGGGTTATCTCCTGATATACTCTCACCGAGAACCAAATCTTCAGGATATGAGAACATCTAACTCATCACCTTATCATTGACGTAAGAGATAATTGTAAAGTACGAGAGGTATGAATGATCATTACTGTCATGAAACACCATATGATGTTATAAAAGAGGTCCACTAATTTCCATTCATTGCGGGATTCATTTATGGCATGTGTTTGTTTTTTCTGACTCATTTCATCTGCAACCACATTTCCCTTTATAGGCATATATGCAAGTTCAAAATCAATGGATTGTATATATTCGACCCATTATTATTTTCAGAGGTCCATGTCACACTGAAAAAAGATATACATGATGATTTTATGATCTGTATACCTAATAAAGTGATCACCCAAGAGATAATGTCTCAATAAACGTAATTCATGGACAACTAATGTTAGCTCTAGAACGTGTGTTGGATAATTTCTCTCATTAGTCCTCAACTACAGAGATCCATAAAAAATAAATTTTTTTCCCACATCAAAACTTCTCCTAGGCCAATTCATAAGGCATCAAATATGAATATATAACCCTTACCTAGATCTTGAATAATCAAAGTAGGTGTTGATACAAGGAACCCTTTCAACACTTGAAAGTATTTCTCACATGATTCTGATCATGTAAACATGACACCCTTCTTTGTAATTCCATTAAGAGGTGAAAATAAATGATAAAAGTCTTGTATAAAAATCCTGTAAGATCTGGAGAGCCCTAAGAAACTCCTAATATCAAACATGTTCTTAGGCTACTCCCAGTAGACTACAACACTAATGTTATTAGGTTCATAAAATACTCCTAATTATGAAATTATATGGTCCAAGAAGTGGACCTTGTCAATCCATAAATCTAATTTAACAAGCTTGGAATAACTTTGATGCTCACTGAGGGTACCCAGAATGAATTAAAGATATTTTGTATGGTCATTACAAGTGAAAAAATACAACAATATGTCATCCAGAAAGATCACAACAAAAGAGTCCTAGTAGGAATGAAACCCCCTATTCAGCAAATCCATGAAAATGGTAGGCGCATTCGTAAGACCTAATGACATAACAAGATAGACATACAGACCATACCTTCTATGAAAATCGGTATGAGTTATATCTGATCTTATGACTCTTACCTTATGATAACACGATAACATGATGTTCTTAGAGAACACCTTTTCTCATCAAATTAGGTTAATGAGATCATATATTCCAGGAAGTGGATATTAGTTCGTGATTATATGATGGTTTAACCTTTAGAAATCTAAGAATAAACCAAGAGTTTCATCCTCTTTATTAGAAAAAAGTACAGGTAAACTTCAGGAGGATGTACTAGGCTGTATATAGAATTTAGCCTCCTGGTCATATGTCTTCTTCTTGATCTCCTAAGGCTCAATAGGTGAAATATTGTATGGGGGAATGGACACTAAATCTGCTCCTAGGACATGCTCTATTGTAAACTCTACCTCTCTCTAAGGAGGTAATGTAGAAAATTATTATCGATAGACTTCCCTAAAATGATCACCTAAATGAGGGAAATTGTTTTCATGAAAAGCATAATCCTCCATAAAAATATTTCCAATCTATGAGGTCACTCCACCTATCCCATGATGATTATGTTCTGGTCTCCCATCCTGGAAATCCAACTCACCCTTAATAAGATAAGTGTTTCCTTCTTGTGATGTAAATGAAACCCTTCAGTGATAAAAGTCTACATAGGCATGATAGTGGACCAACCTGTTCATCTTGTGAATGACATCGAAGCCGATCATCTCGAGAAAAAAATTACTCTATATGAGATGCTAAATTTCTACCTCAAGGGGGAAGTCCCTCCACTGGCATATTCCCTCCACCATTATTTTCAATGGTGCATCAGGATTTATTAACCCATAGTGATACTATATTTTGAGTCTATGATTTTCCACAATGGATACATAAATAAAAGAGTTTGATTAACCCATATAAAAGATATGTTAGATAATATTAAAGGATACAAGAATAGTACATCATATTGTAGATGGTCATAAAACCCGATCCCAAGTATCAGCTATATGGCATGAAACTGACCTAAACAGATGGACTACCATGATCATGATTGCTCTGTTTGAGCTGATAGTGACCAAGGATCGAATAACCATGGCCTGGACATCCTACTTGGACAATCCTATCTTTGAAACTCTAACTCCCCGCCAGACATGGTGTAAAATAACTTGCTCTGGAATATGGAGATGAAGTTGATCCTTTTCCACTCAAACCTAGTGGACAAGTCCCAGAAAATCACTAAAAATGACGCATATGCCCACAAGCCCGACAGAACATAGTGTCTCTATAAAATTGGAGATTCTTATGCCCTGGTTTTCCAAACTAAGAAAACACTATAGAGCTATCAAACAGGATACTCTCACTACCGCTACCCAGATGATAAACATCAAAGGAATGATTTTTACCACAGGAAGAACTACTTCCCTGACATAACACTAATCCCTTACACCCAGCACCTGCACTATCCCTCATGTTATGCTCAGTGATATGGGCAGGATAAACTATTACAGAGAAGGTAGGAAAGAGAAAGACATTGACCTATGTTTGGATGGCGTATTGTATCCCATCTTCAAAACATCTATAACATGAAATATCATCACAATCTAGAATTGGTCCAAAGCACTATAAAATAGTAAAATATGATGAATATTCCATAACTAAAATATAACCCCACTGAAGAAGCATGAAAAATCAATCACTGTCAGCTCTCAGTGACTGAGGAAATAACTAATCATATAAGGAAGTCTGGAAGCCAACGCATAACATGCCCTCACGATGTCCATCATGGGTAACAACATTCCACCAATGCATGGATGAATCCCTAAGAACATATGTAGAATGCATGAACCTCTTATTTTTTGGTGTTTCACGATGCTCAACGATGGATAGTATGGATTCTATCCAAGACTCATCAGCCTTATAACTTCCATCCCATAAAAATGTAGAAGGATGATGCTCTTTGAAGTTATGGGTTTGATCTGCCATCTTAGTTACAACCCATGGAGAAACAATCATAAACTACATCATACATAAGGAAATATCACAGACTTGGAAATTAGTTCCCTAATTAAGTTCAAAAGGCAGTGCCACATGTGGCACTCCAAGAGGTAATATTGGCAGTTTAGGGCCCACCATGTCTGGAGCATGGTCGTCACCGCCCTCCTGGTGAATGACACAAGGATGTCATAGAGACATTGGTTTTCAAATTCCAAGAACACATCTTATAACATGAATATAAATTTATATATATCATCACAAATGGATGATGAACATAAGAATACTCACTAACCAAGTATACTATCCAAACAACTCGCTTAATCATCCAGGTATCATTGAGTGCTCAACTATATGTTTAATGTCATTTTGCAGTTAATTCCTATGTTTGGTGAATTACATTTCATAACAAGACATGGTGGTATAATGATCTACAGCCAAATTAATTTTTAATTTTATGATTCACATTATAATGGAAAATCATTTCTGATGAATTAGTTACCATACACCTATCACCAAAAATGACACCCATTTACGTATAGCATAACGTCTTGACTCGGTAAATTAATTATTCCAAACCATGAGGACCCATTCACCTCATAAATTGAGATATGAAATCACTCAATCAAAGACAATGTAATACAATTACAAGAATCTTTAAAAACATCACACATCAATCTTAGGCACATTATGAAATGCAATGTACTAAAATGAATGTATATGACATGGAAATCAGCATGTCATGTGAATTCAATGTTCCTAAGAGGATGCATGTAGCAATACATCATTCCCTCATAACATTAGGACAAGGATGAAATAACTTAAAAAGAGTAATAATAAATAACCCCACATAACAATTGATCCACCCAATTGGGAAAAAAATATTAAATGTAAAAAATATTATAACAATTTCATTTTTTATAACTTGGATTTTACCCCACACATGGGTTCGGTATGACCAAGAACAAATTATGACAAAGTACCAAGTGTTACTATTCTTTAATATATTGTCTCCAAATAGTAAATAATAAAAATTAACCACATATGATACCACAATGTGATGAATTAGACTCAGATGCCACTTAACGGTCCCCCGAGCCTTGTGGGCCACAGGACCTCAAGCACATATTCCCGAATTATAGATTCTTCCAACATGCATCAAGGCCCTAGGGTGTGTTCATGAGAATTCTATTCCCTCAAAAGCATAGTGTACCTTAGTGGAAGAGATATAAATAAATAGAAGAAGCAAACTGATACAATAGATAATTAAGAGTAACAATAATTATATCAACTAGAACATTTATGATTTAATGACAGGTCACTAGGAAAATAAAAGGTATGGATTCAATAAAATAAGTATAACATGTTCCACAAGGTGAAAGAAAAAAACGTTTAATCCAAGCATTCTACGATACTACTCAGTAATCTTCCATCAAGCTCTATCTTATCAGTAAAAAATCGTCTATCATAAGATCCATGATTCCCTTTTTCGATTCCTACAACCATGTAATCTACTCAAAGTACCAAACGGTTCCTGGAAAGTGTGTCTATATAATTTAGAACATGTAATGGAATATATAATTGTGCATGAATCCGTATATAATGTAAATAAGGAAGTACAATATTACTAAAAAAACATGTACCTGCTTCATCCCTCAGCTGGTGTCTCAACATGTAACCAGTTCATTAATTAATTAATTATAATTTAATGAAAATAGATCACCTAAGGCATGGAAAACATTGACATAACCTTTTTATAGTATATGTAGTGATGGTCCCAAGACGTAACAAGGAAACCAGAAAATGATATCCAGTGAGGGAGTTCAAGGGTTAAAAAAAAGGTAACATAAACTCATGGAACACAAATTCAGTAGTATCTGAGTCTATCTTAGGGGTAAAGGTGTAATACAAGGAGCTCAATAGAATGAATTCCATAATAAGGCACTTACCTAGTCCATGGTGATCGACCAAGGTTGAATGGGGAAATCCAATGACATGGGCCCTATGGGATTTCACAATGGAACCTACTAGTCAATAATGAATCTAATAGTGTATCTAAGGTATCTTCTAAAAAATAAAGGGTCCAAATAGTAGTATACTGGGGATCCAAGGAATAGGCTTGAACTGGATTCTATGTGGGTATCTCCCTAATCAAACCATATCCTTTATTCGGAATCGCTTTCTCAATACCCCAGGTATTATCCTCCCAGAATCTAATGTGAGCTCGAGTAAGTCCATTATTATTTGATATTATAATAATGTAATTTTTCATTTGGTTCAATTATTACCTTACATTAGTGTGGATAGGTCATTTAGTGTTGAAACCATCGGTCCAAGACATGTCATCCATTAGTGTGGATAGGATAGGTATTGTCGCAACCATTTAATGAAAAATTAGTTAGCCATTAAGGAATAATCAATTATTGAGGTTCACTCTACTAACATCCGTCAACATTGAAAGGGGTGCTATGGACATATATACTTTATTAAATCTCTTTTAATAAGGCCAAGTTATATACTTAGTATAATTTCCATTTCAAATTTCATACTTCACATTTAATCAGAATTTGTAAGCACATAACTTATAAGGGTAATATAGTGAGAATATATGGTACATTATATTATAAAAATCTCAATAATAACAATCCATTTATGATAAAAGACTGAATTTTATATTGGTCAAGTAATGGGACACCCGAAAGGTGGCTCCAACGTGTCCAAACACTAATAAACCAATTAAGTAATAACCCTAAACATGGGACGGATTAAGTTGATTTTGAAACCACTAAAAACTAATCACATAATTATAAAGAGAAAAACCATAAAATTCTATCAAGTATAATAATGGCATGTTAATTTATTAAATGGTATTTAACAACACTTGTGGGCCCTACAAAAACATTTCAAAAACCACGAAAACTAGGTATGAGTTATAGATAACCCACCTTAGGGTTGTATGTTCCACCCCCTCTGGTATCGACCCTTGATTATCCTTGCATTGGAGTAGATCTATAAAAAGGTGAAAATGTACACATGGAGATATCTAAGTCAAGAGATAAAGGGAATAAGAATGTATAATGAGGACTCATGTACTTAACATTGTGCATCCATCATGATAAATAGAAGCTCGATCAGATGTCAGATGAATTAGATTACTTTATTCTATGTTTTGAGCCTCAAAATGCACCAAAATGAAAGGGAGCTAGGCCAATACTACATAAAATTAGATTAAGGAGGAAGGGGTTGGATTAAAAGATCATTAAGAGTTTTTTATACATTTGACATAGCTTTTTAGACTTCGCATGGTATGTCCGAGAGGTTTTTCAAGCAGTGCGAAAGTCGTCGGAGATGGTAATACCCAAACCATGGAAAAATGGGAATTCGCACAGTTTGTCTGCATGGCTGTGTGCCAACCCTATGAGGTTCCACTGTTAGAAAAAACTCAATCCTAACAATTAGGAAAATTGTGTACACACCATGCACAAACAATGTGAATTGGCATATTTTCCCAAAACGAGGTGTTCTAAGCTCCAAACAATCCCCAGACACCCTCAGAACCATAGTTGAATCTTATGGGATTTATATAAGGTTTATGTTAATGATTTAGAAAGGACATTAAAGGATCCTTACCTGAGTAAAAAATATGGTTCTTACAAGATTAACATTATTGATTCATTGTGGATTATGAGTGTTAATTAATGACCAGTGTATTCTGGATATGTTATAAAAACTCATTTCCTTTTTGATTCCAAGTATTACCAGATTACTTGTGGATTTATGGTGGGTTGTTTCCCCTCAGTTCCTTTTGTAATAATATTTAATCTCTAAGATTAATTTGTATTTTTTGGATATATATTTCAAAAAAATGTATTTTCTATCATGAATCCAAATTAGGTAAGGGTGGGGGGTTTTATTGGCTTTATTAGGGCACGATAGCTCAGTTTCGGATTCAGTTATAATATGGTTGAAATTTTTTTTTATTATGTCATACTAATGTATATATCAGAAAATTTGGTTAAGGATTATTTTTTGGGGTCCTATTGAGACTTTTAATCACACAATTATTTGGAATTTTGATGCAATTTTATAAATAATGAGAGATCATGAAAAGGGAAAGGGACTAGTGGTATATGGATGATGGAAGGAGAATGGATCTAGTAGCAGATGGGGATGGAATCTGGAATATCTTTTTTTTAATATATACATTATCTTTATAATTAATTATAGACATAATTTTAGCTTATGGGAGATTGTTTATTTTTACGAAATGTATAACATATTTAACTTTCTATTTTTTAATATGATTATTTATTATATTTTTAATGTTTATTATTGATTCAATGACATAATATTGATGATATATTCTAGTCATTGATGGAATCAAACTGTCCCTGCTAGATTGTATCCTCTTTCATACAGGGAGATGTGCTTGAGTTCATGTGGAATTCTAGATCAGACCTAGTGATTCAGGATAAGATTTTACATGATTTAAGGGATACCAATCAATAGTGATATCCGTTTTTATATTTACAATAATTTGACTCCTCGTTCACTATAGAAATCACAGTCACCCCCTCACTCCCTAAGAACTCTAATGAAATTTGTCTCAGCCAATGATTAAAAAAACTCTTCCCATCATCCATCCCATCATTATAGAAAACATTAATTGTTCATAAATACTACATAAGATGACCATTGTTGAATTCCAAGGAGAGGTACCATAGGAATATGTATCATTCATCCACATTAGCTTTTGTTTTTTTTTCATTATCAAACCGTCAATTTTTATTATTCTAGGGTTATATAATAATCTATTTATAATATATAAAATATGATTTTAATTAATCTAATGGTTCAATAGAAACCTACAAACATAACTTTAAAATGATTAACAAACATACCATTCATGTGTATGGTAAATTAATGCATAATGTTTGACATCACAAATTTATTTTCAAGACCATTTAATAAATGTTTAAAATTTTTCTGTAGATTCATTTCTAATTAAGCCAAATAATTTTTTTCATAGGTCATGGGGGTGTATCAAGGGAAAATCTGTTATTGGGACCCTGCCATCAAATAAAATATCTAATTCATTTTCCCATATTACATCAGTGAAACATAATCAACATTGACATTCATATTGAAAAACTAAAAATATAAATTATTAATAAATAACCTAATAAAATAAACATAACTATAAATCATCCATAATATTCTGGTAAATATTAATAAAATTGTACATAATCAGTCAAAATTATCATAAAAGTCCAAAAAAATTTATAAAGTGGATATAAATTAAAAAACTTCTAGTGGATCATAATAAAAATAAATGGGTGATGTCATCGATACATAGAAATACAATGTATATTTCATTAAAAAAAATTGACAAAAATATTATGTGAACTTTTAAAATAAATTTTTAACACAAAAAAATATTAAAATATTTTAAAAATTCATTTAATTTTATAATATATTGAAATATTTTTAAATAATAATTCCAAAATTATGTGATCATGATGATGGAACACTATGTTCACACCAACAATATTAAAACACATATTACTTTCACAATAACGATAAAAGTAAAATAGTGCCTTATTTTGAATAATATTAGATTATTCCTTTTAATTATATTTATATGTTAATAATAATTGAAAACAAAGTAAATAATTAATTTTATAGGGATAAAAAAGTTGAAACTGTTTTTTGGAAGTATTAATTTTATTGAAATAATGAATTATGAATGAAGAGTGAAATGAAGTGGGATGTTATTAAAAATATTTCCCAAATATTTTAATTACCAATACATGGAAAGTAGTAATATTTCATTAAAATTTTCTTTAATAGTCATTTGATATTAAATTATATTATATTTATTATATAAATATAATATAATTCCCCAAGAAAACCATAAATGAAAATAATCTTGAAAAATGATGTATTGTAAAATTAACATTATCAACTATTTTTTCTTTTGAATATTAATCCATATGAAAGAAATAATTGTTATTGAATAATTTAATTTCATGAAGATACATTGATTCGTCAAATAAAATAACAAAAGGGTAATAATATACACCATACAGTTGAATAATTGGTGAATATTTAATATGTATCATGGACGTAGAAGTGGGATAAAAAACCCTTAACTCATGTTGTACTCCCTTATTATGTGTCAAAACCAACATTATAATAAATATATATTTATTATAACTTTATTTAAATACAATAATAAAATAATTTTTACCTTAATAGATTTATTTATTTTATTTTATTACGTATTTATTAAGAATTCTACGATAAAATATCTATTTTTAGTGATTGTTTCTTTGTTTTTCATGTTTGTTTTAGTTTTTTAATTTTTTATTTCTTTATTCGAACATGTTTGTATAATCTAAATAATTTTATTGATGATATATATATCATATATATTCATTAAATATTTAATTATGGTAATATATTATATATATAAATATAAATTGGTTTATACCATTCAATGAGAAGGTAAGTTGTACGTATGTGTGGATCCTAATTCCTTTTTTTCAATGGATGGAATGAAAGGGAAATTAATATTATTTAAAAATTAAAAAATAATAATTAAGTTACATATATAAAATAAAGTAATAAAAAACCATATTATCATCCATGTAAAAATAAAATTTAAAACATTTGGCATCGCTTTATGGAGGCTGTAGTCCACACATACACATGGGCGAAATTAATAAATTCAAAAGGATTTTAAGTAATGGTTTTATATGTCATTTTATATTTAAATAAGTATATATATAACCTAAATATCAAATATATTTGAAAATTTTGACCTTACGACCTTCTATCTAAATTTTAAGAGAAAAATAAATTTTATACCTTCGTGAGGTGGTAGTTATCCTTACACACAAGCAACAATATCATATCCCCAATGCAGTGTAAATTAATAAGATATATAATATATTCAATAATAAATATGTATATTAATTTCATCAATATCATCCATATAATCTATATCCATCATTATATGAATATTTTAATGTTGGTGATGAATAATTATTTACATCGGTTTTTGAGTCAGTAATCAACTGTACCCATGATCAACTGTTTCGTTTACAAGATGATTTAACTAGATATGTATATAGGTTATTCCATTAACAAATAAATATAAATATAAATATATATTATTTTGTTTTTATATTATCATATAGGACGAATATTTAAATGAGTTAAAAGAATATGTATTAACAAAACACATTGTTAAAAACGATACATAATATTTATAAAACCACTTTAGGTTTCACCTAAAGCCTCAACATATGTGAATTGATATCAAAAAAAGGTTAATAGGATGTGGGATGAGTTATATAACTCCCACCTTAGGGTTGTACGATCCTCCTCCTCCGGTATCGGCCCTTGATTTTCCTCAGATTAGAGTAGATCTAAGATAAGGTGAAAAATGTTCACATGGAGATATATAGATCTGGAGAGAAAGAGAAAATGAATGTATAAAGAGGACTCCTTTAATTACCATTGCGAAACCATTATGATTAAAAGATGCTCGATCAGATTCCAGTCAAAGTAGACCTCTTTATTCCATGTTTGGATCCTACAAATGCTCCATAATGAGAGAGAACTAGACCAATCCTACATAAAATTAGATTAGGTAGAAAGGGGTTGGCTTAATATATCATTAAGATCATTTTAGACATTTAAACAAGGTTTTTGGACTCCACACAATATGTCCCTCCCATTTTTCGAACTGTGCGCAAGTTGTGAGAGATGGTTATGCCCGAACCATGGAAAAGGGGGAATTCACATGGTTTGTCTACATAGTCATTATCCAACCCTGTAAGGTGCCATGATTTGAAAAAACACAATCCTCAGAGTTAGTAAAACTATCTGATAACTGGGACCAAACCGTGTGACTTGCCATATTTTCCCAAAAAGATGTGTTCTGAGCTCCAAAAATGCCCCAGACACCCTCATAACCATAGCTAACTCTTTTGGCATCTATATATGGTCTATGTAAATAATTTAGACTGAACATTAAAGGATACATATCTGAGTAAAAAATTGGGTTCTTACAAGATGGAAAATATTTATTTATTGTGGATAATGAGTTTTACATGATGACTTTTGTATTTTGGGTATGTTACAAAAACTCATTGCCTTTTTGATTCCATGTATTACCTGATTAATTGTGGATTTATGGTTTCTTTTTCCCCCAATTACTTTGGTATTATTATTGAATCTCCAAGATTCATTTTTATTTTGTGGATATATATTGAAAAACAATGCATTTTATATCAATGAAGCCGAATTAGCTAAGGCTGGGGGTTTTTATTGGCTTGGTTAGGGAACAGTAGTTCAGTTTTGGATTCTGTGTTAATATGGTTGTCACCAATTTTTTTATTATTTCATACAAATATATAAATTAGAAAACAAGGTTATGGTTTCTTTGGTGGTGTCCTATTGAGTCTTTTACTCACAAAATACTTGGTAATTTTGATGCAATTTTATATTTAATGATATATCGGGAGAAGTGAAAGGGCCATGTTGTTTATAGATAATGGGAGGAGGATTGGGATAGTAACATATGGGGATGTACTCTGGAATATCCTTTGTTTATTTATATACATTATCATTATATTGAATTGTAGAAATAATTTCCACATATGTGAGAAAGATTATTTTTACTAAATGTATAACATATTTAATTTTCTATATGTTTAATCTGATTATTTATTATATTTTTATAGTTTATGATGTATTTGATGACATAATGTTGATGGTATATTCTACTCATTGATGAAATCAAAACATAACTGCTTGATGGTATCCTCTTATGTATGGGGAGATGTGGTTGAGTTCATGTGGAATTATAGATCAGACCTGGTGATTCAGGTTAATATTTTACATGAAGTAAGATATACTGATCTATAATGACTAACTTCCTATATTTAGAAGAATTTTACGCCTCGTCTACTATAAAAATCACACTCAACCCCTTACTCTATAACAACTCTAATGAAATTTTTCTCAGCCAAAGCATTAAAAACCTCCTCCCATCATCAATCCCATCATTCTAGAAGACTTCAATTATTTATAAATACAAGCTAATATGAGCATTAGTGAAATCCAAGAGTAGGTTTCATTAGAAGAGATAAAATCCTTTCACATTAACTTTTGTTTTATTTTCATTATCAAACCCCTCAATTATTATTATTCTATGGTTACATAATCAAATATTTATAATATATAAAATATGATTTTATTTAATCAAATTGTTCACCAAAAGCATACACACACAACCATAAAATGATTAAAAACTTACCATTCATGTGTATAGATAATTAATGCATAATTTCAGAAATCATAAATTTATTTTCTAGAGAATTAATTAAATGTTTAAAAAATTTCGGTAGATGCATGTCTAATTAGGCCAAATAATTTTTTTCATAGGTCATGTGGATGCATCAAGGGGAAATCTATTATTGGGACCCAACCATCACATAACATTTCTAGTTCATTCCCCATATTAAATTGGTGAAACATATTCATCATGGATATTCATATTGAAAATCTAAAATATCAATTATTATTACATAACCCAATAAAATAAAAAAAACTATAAATCATATATAATATTATGTGAAATATTAATAAAATTGTACACACCCAGTCAAAATGATCTTAAAACACCCAAAAACTATATAAAGTGGATATTAATAAAACATTTTTCTAGTGGATCATAATAACAATAAATGGGTGATGTCTATGATACATATAAATACAATATATATATTTCATTAAAAACCTTTTTTAAAAACATATTTTATGCTCTTTTCAAATAAATTTTTAACAGAAATCCATAACAGAATATTTTAAAAATTCATTTAATTTGAAAATATATTTTTTAATATTTTTAAATAATAATTCAAAAATTGAGTTCTCATGACGATGGAACATTATGTTCACAACAATAACATTAAAACACATATTACTTTCACAATAACGATAGAAGGAAAATGTGCATTATTTTGAATAATATAGAAAAATTCCTTGTAATTTTTTTCAATATATTCATAATAATAGACAATTATGTTAATAATTCATTTTAATATAGATAAAAAAATTGATAAAATTATTTGGATGCATCTATTTTATTGAAAAATGAATTATGACTAAAGAGTGAAATGACGTGGTATATTATTAAAAATATTTCCCAAATTTTTAAGTTACCAATTTGTGGAAAATAGTAATATTTCATGAAAATGTTCATTTTTGGACATATGATATGAAAATATATTAGATTTATTATAGAAATATAAAATTATTCCACAACAAAATCATAAATGAAAATAATCTTGAAAATGATGTATTGTGAAATAAACAATAAAAATTATTGAATCTTTTGAATAATAATCCACATGAAATAAATAATAGATAATGAATAATTAAATTTCATGAAGTTAGATTGATTTATTAATTAAAATATCAAAAGGGTAATAATATACACCACATAGTCGAATAATTGGTTAATATTTAATATGTATCATGGATGTAGATGTGAGATGAAAAACCTTTACCTCATGTTGTACTCCCTTATAATATGTCCAAACCACCATTATAGTAAACATAGATTTATTATATTTTTATTGAAAAATAATAATAATATATTTTTTACCTTATAAGATTTATTTATTTTATTTTATCACCCATTTATTAAGAATTATATGAAAAAATATCTATTTTCTGTGATAATGTTTTTTGATTTTCATGTTTGTTCTAGTTTTTTTATTTTGTTTTAGTTTATTCAAACATGGTTGAATCATCTAAATAATATTATTTTTGATATATATATAACTCAAATATGTTCATTAAATATTTAATTATTGTAATATATAATATTTATAGATATCAAATGGTTTATACCATTAAAAGAGAAGGTAAGTTTTATGTATGTGTGGTCTTGATTCCATTTTTTCAATTTATAGAATGAAAGGAAAATTAATATTAATTCAAATAATAATAATAATAATGTTACATATATAAAATAAATTAATAATAACCCATATTTACATCTATATAAAAATAAAATTAAAAATATTTGGCATCGCTTTTTGGAGGATGTAGTCCACATGTACACATGGACGAGATTAATAAATTAAAAAGGATTTTTTGTAAGGATGTTATATGTGATGTTATATTTAAATAAGTATATATATAACCTAACTATCAAATATATTTGACAATTTAGACCTTAAAACCATATATCTAATGTTTAAGAAAAAATTAAAATTACTGTTCCGTGAGGTGGTAGTTATCCTTACCCACAAGCAACACTATCATATCCCCCTTGTAGTGTAAATTAAGATGCTGTATAATATATTATAATTAGATATGTATAATAATATCATATATATCATTCATATAGTCTATATCCATCATTATATATATATTCTAATGTTGGGGATGAAATATTGTTTACATCGGTTTCTGAGTCAATAATCAACTATACCCATGATCAACTGGTTCATTTACAAGATGATGTAACTAGATATGGATATAGATTGTTTAATTGATGAAAATATAAATATATAGGCTATTATTTTGGTTTTATATTATCATATATTTGGAATATTTAAATTAGTTACAATAATATGTATTAATAAAACACATTGTTAAAAAATATTCATAATATTTAGGAAACCACATTAGGATTCACCTAAAGCCTCAATATATGTGAAATTTTGATAAACAAAGGATTAAAGGATGTGGGATGAGTTATAGAACACCCACTATAGGGTTGTATGATACTCCTCCTCCCGTATTGGCCCTTGATTTTCCTCGGATTGGAGTAGATCTAAGATAAGGTGAAAAATGTTCACATGGAGATATCTAGGTAGTGAGAGAAAGAGAAGAAGAATGTCTAACGAGGAATCATGTAATTACCGTTGCACATCAATCATGACAAATAGAAGCTCGATCAGATGCAATACGAAGTAGATATATTTATTCAAAGATTGGATCCTCAAAATGCTCCAAAATTAGAGAGAACTAGTCCAATCCTACATAAAATCATATTAGGTTGGAAGGGGTTGGTTTAATATATCATTAATAGAATTTTAGACATTTAACATAGTTTTTTAGACTCCGCACAGTATGTTCGTGTGATTTGTCAAACTATGTGCAAGTCGTGAGAGATGGTATAGCCCGAACCTTGGAAAAATTGTCATTTGCACGGTTTGTCTGCATGGTCATGCACTGACCCTGTGAGGTGCCACTATTTGAAAAACCACAATCCGCATAGTTAGTCAAACTATGTGCTAACTTTGACCAAACCTTGTGACTTGGCCTATTTTTTTAAAAAGAGGTGTTCTGAGCTCTAAACAATCCCCAGACACCCTCAAAACCATAGCTAACTCTTTTGGCATCTATATATTGTCTAAGTAAATGATTTAGACTAACCATTAAAGGATCCATACCTGATTAAAAAATAGGGTTCTTACAAGATGGACAATATTGATTCATTTTGGATAAAGTGTTTTACTTGATGACTTGTGCATTTTGGGTATGTTACAAAACTAATTGCCTTTCTTACTCCATGTATTACCTGATTACTTGTGGATTTATGGTGGGTTATTTTCCTGAGATTCCTTTGGTATTATTATTGACTCACCAAGAGTCAATTTTTTTATTTTTTGGGGATATATATTGAAAAACAATTCATTTTCTCTCATGATGCCAAATTAGGTAAGGATGGGGGGTTTTATTGTCTTGGTTAGGAAACAATAGTTAAAATTTGGATTCTGTGTTAATATGGTTGTCACAAATATTTTTTTATGTCATACAAATGTATAAATTATAAAATCGGGTTAAGTTTTCTTTTGTGGTGTCCTATTAAGTATTTTATTCACGTAATACATGGGAATTTTGATGTAATTTTAGATTTAATGATAGACTGGGAGTAGGGAAAGGGCCATATGGTTTATAGACGATGGGGGAGCATTGGGATAGTAACATATGGGGATGGACTCTGGAATATCCTTTTTTTATTTATATACATTAACTTTATAATTTATTGTAGACAAAATTTCCCCTTATGGGTGATAGATTATTTTTACTATATGTATAACATATTTAATTTTCTATATGTTTAATCTTATTATTTATTATATTTTTATTGTTGATTATTTATTAAATTACATATTATTGTTGGTATATTCTACTCATTGATGTAATCTGAACATCTTTACTAGATGGTATCCTTTGGCGTATGGGGATATGTGCTTGAGTTCATGTGGAATTCGGGATCAGACCTCGTGATTCGGGTTATGATTTTACATGATGTAAGGGATACCAATCAATAATGATTATGTTTTTATATTTACATGAATTTTAATCCTCACCTACTACAAAAATCACACTCAACCCCTTACTCTTTAACAACTTTAATGAAATTTTTCTCATCCAAAGCTCCAAAAACCTTCTCCCAGCATCTATCCCATCATTCTAGAAGACTCCAATTGTTCATAAATACTACCAAAGATGAACTTTTTTCAAATCAATGAAGAGGTACCATTGTAACAGGTAAAATCCTCCAACATTAATATTTTTTTCATTTTAATTATCAATGAAATTAAATTATTCCTTTATATTATTTTATTATTTTTCAGGATAAATCCAAAAAATTACTTTTTTAAAAAACTTTCCATCTTAAATTATGTTATTTATAGGAAAATCCCTACTTTCTAAATTCAAAAATTCCCTCATCTTTTTGATACGAGCATTGGTTTAACAGTTAGAAAATCACAATCATGCATTTACTAATCGTACCGTAAAAGATTTCAAAAGTTAACTTTCAACCTTGGCACATGCCAGTTGAGGTTAGGCTATGCCAAAAGAAAAAACACCCCCATGAGATTAGCAGTACTCTCGCATTTTCCATTCGAGTTACCGTTTAGGAGTTTTAAAGATGTAAAAATAAATTAATTGTAAATTAATTATTTTATTTGTGGCTAAAAACAAACATCCAATGTTGGCTACACTAGCCAATATCAGGGTTTCCTAAATAAATAATAACTTCATGAGTTCTACAGTGGTCAAAGATTTTAAATATGATTCACCATTCATGATTTATAAGAATTAGAAAAATGAAATAATTTTTTTAGGTTATTCCATATTTGAGTTTTGTCACTAGAGGCAGGAACCAACAAAAATTAAGTCACGCCAATGGTAAACCCACTATCCTGAACACAATGGTGCCCTCTGAAATCTTATCCAAGAAACCATGTAGTAGTTATTCCACTTTTTCAAGAAAACCTCTCATGTATGCTATTTAAAGATTAACATTTTTCGACGAATAATTCAGGGAACTCCAGGCCTCAAGAATCATGTTATTTTCAGAGCATATAGTCTCGAAATAATTCAATATATATATTAATGAAATTACAAAAAAAAATTGGACATTACATTCTCCCCACCATACATCTTAACATTCTAGAGGGCCAAAATAAATGGAAATCGAACAAATAGGGGGTACTGAGCATGAATCTGGGCCACCTACTCCCATGTACTCTCCTAGAGTTTGTTGCGTTCACTACTACAAAATAAGCCCTTTATCAGAAAGGGCCTTTAACAGCTCTATAAAAAGCGTTGTTAAAGCAGGTGAAGATAAAGGGGGGGAGGGGGGTCCCCTTTATCAGCGCTAAAAAAAGCGCTGATAAAGACCCCTTTTATCAGCGCTAAAAAAAGTGCTGATAAAAGTGGTCTTTTATGAGCGCTAAAAAAGCGCTTATAAAAGTACCCCTTTATAAGTTCTTTTAGAAAATCGCTGATAAAAGTTAGAAAAATTAAAAAAATTAAAAAAATATTAAAAAAAATACAAAAAATTACAAAAATCATCCCAATCGGGGGGGGAGGCTTTTATAGAGCATGCTCCCCCCTTTTAACAACACTTTTTAGCCCCTCCAGCACCTACACGCAACCCTTCCTCCCTTTATCTGTGCTAGCCCCCCACATCCACCCCCATGTGCGTGCCTCTGCCTCCGGCAGGTTTTGAACTCGAGACCTCCCCCCTGCACCCCTAAGCCCTTACCAATACTCTATTCTGATTTCTTTTCTATTTTATGATATCTATATATATATAGTTATATTTATTCGTATAGAAATATATATTTATATTAATATATATATACATATAGTTTTATTAATATATATATATAATGATATTAATATATATGTAGTTATATTAATATATATCTATATTTATAAATATATATAGTTATATTTATTCATATAGTAATATATATTTATATAAATATATATAGTTATATTAATATATCTATATGTAGTTATATTAATATATATCTCTATTTATATATATATTTAGTTATATTTATTCGTATAGTAATATATATTTATATTAACATATATATATATATAGTTATATGAATATATATTTATAGAGATATTAATATATATATTTATAGTGATATTAATATATATATATATATAGTAATATTAATATATATGTTGTTATATTAATATATATATATATATATAGCTAGATTTATATATATATATAGTTATATTAATATAAAGTAGTCATATATATATTCATATATTGGTATTTTAAATAAAATAAATATTAGTTATTATATAGATACAGATAATATATTATATATGTAAATTTTTTTAATTATATATTTTAAAATTTAAATTTTTAGATGTGAATATATAAAAAAATATGTACATATTGTTTTATAATTGATTATAAATAGCAGTGCATTATAAAAAATGATAAAATTTAAAATACATAATATTAATATGAATGTAATACTTGTAATAAATTCAGTCCCCAGATGAAAAAAGCCAATAATACCCTCTTAAACAAGGCTGAAAATCCACAAAATGTTAAAAAATCAGGGTACTCGGACTAAAAACTCAGTTTTGGAGGCCTTCTGGGCCTCTTTTGGCCTCTAAAATCCCTTAATCAGGGATACCCCGGTTAGGATGACGTAGAGATCATCGTAGTCTTTGATTTGATATGTGTTACAGCTCAAATAGACACACAGATCAAATTTTATGGTCGTTTGAAATTTGAGGTGCGTTTTCAACTTATTTTGGATCTTTTTTTAATTTTTTAATTTTTTGTAGTCTTCAAATTGTTATTAAATGACTATTACTCCATACTTATTAGCAACGTATTAATTAAATATCTTTTTTTTATTTTTTAAGAATCCATTTTTACTAAATATCTTATATATTAAGTATTAAGTGTAAATGTACATTTATACTTATCTAAAATAGATTTATAAATTATATATTATATTTCTATCAATGTAACTATATTTATATAATAATATATTAATTTTTTTTGAATTCGACCCTTTATCAGCACTTTTAAAAAAAGCACTGATAAAGCCCCCCCCCCCTTATCAACGCTACTAAAAAAGCACTGATAAAGGGGGTCCCATTATCAGTGCTAAAAATGCGCTGATAAATAGGGGGCCTTTATCACCGCTAAAAAAAAGTGCTGATAAAGGGGAACGTTTATCAGTGCTTTTTTTAGTGCTGATAAAGGCACCCTTTATCAGCTCTTTTTTGAGCGCTGCTAAAGCCCCCCCCCCCTTATCAGTTCTTTTTCGTTAGTGCTGATAAAGGGGGGGGGGCTGGGAGAAACTGTTTTTGTGGTAGTTGTTGCAACCAAACACGCAATAGAGGAATCAACCATCCATGAAGGACCCTCTCCTATTGATCCTCTCTCTCCACCATGTACTTCCCAAATGTATCCAAATCATCAATGTCCAGCATGAACCTATTAATCAAGTGTGATGGATCATGCATATACCACTTCTGCTGCAACACATCAAAAAAATAATGCACTCAGTGCATTTTGGGTGATGAGCTAGCTGGTAAGCCACATCACCAACTCCACTCTGAAACTGAAATATTTGGATATGTCTTGGAGATACCTTGTAGCCCCGACCAAAATTCCACAATCCTCATCATGGTGAGACCCCAAGGAAAACAATGTCTCTCTCTCCAAACTCCAAGGGACATTGTCTCCTGGAAATATGTACTCATGTTGTAGGTTTTAGTACATCTTTACTATACTAGGACGTACCACTAAATGAGATATATGAAACTCCCTCAAGACCTCCTCCTATAATGTAACTGGTACCACAATGTGTCCTCTGAAAATGATGATGTGCTCCCCATCTATTGAAAATCCAACAGAATCTTGTCCCGATGATAACTGAGCACGTCAGGCCTCGCATTCAACATCAATGAACTGTGACTCCTATACTCACTAAAAGAGTGTGGGAGTGAAACTCATTGTCTAATGGCAGAATAATCCATCATCATCGATGAAGGATATATGCATTTCTTCCAGCTGCTATGTTGCCTCACTCAGCAGCTATAAACAAGACCTCATGTTGAGCATGTTTTCCACCAGGTTCCCTTTCCTAGGAGTAAAGATTACCATAATAACATAGACCTGAAATTGTGTAAAGAAGTTCCCTTATAATAAATTAAGTGTAAACCAATCAGATATCATTTGCACATATTCATAGGATGACATATTCAAGAATTACAAGTTGACCCCAAAGAATTTAAATTGGGTTAAGAAGTTCCCCTATAAGAAATTAGACAACATAATGGCATCACTTTAAAATTCAGAAAATGAGTTGATGAGATAAAAATAGTATCTCATCACTTGAACATAAAATTTATATCAATAAGGATATATAAGAACATATCCCATCATAATGAGATGTAAATTAAAAGACATAACATAAAAGATGTCTTTTCAAAAGAGGAGGGTGAAAGGATTCCTTACCGATTTGGTAACATACAAAACATACTCCACAAGAAATAATGGTCATACAATGAATATGTAAATTCTCATAAATGAATGTATATTAAACAAATAGTACAATAATGGGCAGTACATTCACCACACAAAAGTAAATAGTTGAAAATATAGCATGAATCTCATAGAAATAAAATGTGATATGAAAAACCATTACTTCATTGTCTTCAAATTGAATCGTATGACCAAATGATAATAACCACAAAATGAATCACAGAATACCATGAATATAAAGCTAATCCTGATAATATATATCAATTTAATTACACATTACACCACATGTAATAAATAAGTGATTAACAGTGGAAATCTCATAGAATTAAAAGTGAGATAAGAAATCCCTTACCTTGTGTCCGACATGACTCAATCATTCTTTAGACTCATGAATAAAAAACTAAAGTTAATTTCTACTTGATTAAGAAAAATTTTCGAGCTTATTATTACTTTTATATCAGTAATTACCATGTTATAAACATTCTGTAATCTTTTATGTTAATAACGTCCATTTTGTCGATATTTGGTACTTGAGTCAAAAATGATATTCTTATAATCACTTGTTGTTCATGTGGTCAATGTTTCATTTTATCCAGAATGATATTCATGATTTGGATATCATATATATCATATATATATATAGTATATATATGAATTTATAATAGTACATAACATTTGGAGGTATGAAATTAAATGCACCGTTCATGGAGACGGTAAGCCGTACCTACGCATGAACGCTATTTTCATTTATATTTATAATTTTAGTGAAATTAAAACATAATGAATCATAGGTATATTATAATTACAGTATAATATCATATATAATGTAATTAACTGCATCCTTTATACAACCCATATAAGGCATTAACGAGTCACATCACTTTGAGGGGGCGGCAGTCCGCATTTCTTCAAATGTGATTATCGTATTTACCCACTTTGGAAATCAAAATGTGTGATATAATTGGGAATTAAAGAATCATAAGGGAATAATAAAATTAATGTATATATCATATATAAATACAGTTCCAACATAATGGCCACCATGAGAGGCAGTAAGAGGTGATTGAATATTCATCGTCTCGTGAGGCGTTAGTTTGTCATCCACAGAAACATTATGTTTTTCACCCATTAGATGAAGGTGTGTGTAATTGTAGTTCAAATAATTATCGGAAAAACGTCATAGTATTTTGAGGATACTGGTGATGTTACAAAATAATGGAATAAAAAGAGTTTAGGTTTTGGAGAATTAAAATAAAAGAAAAAAATTTAAGAGAAACGGTTACCTTTAATTTGTGTAACTCCCTTTGGTTTGAACCAAAGTACTTCATGAAGTGACTTATGCCTAAGGTAAGGCTTCTAGGTGTAGGAGACAGATTTATGGAGCTTAATTGGGTAGATTTTGGACAATCCAAATGTCTTGAGAGTTGTGAGGAATTGGATATAAATGGTCTCCTTTTATAAGGGAGAGGAAGGGATCTTTTGCAATGTGTGGAAATGTTATTTTATTATATAATGATATTCGATTTCTAAAGGTCCAAAAATCATTATAGTCGAATATAAGATTACGCACGTTCGAAATAAAATCATCCAATTATAATTGAAAAAGTTTTGGATAATATTTTAATAATTATAATCTTATTTATTTAAATCATTTATTAATGAGGAAAATACCGCATCATTATTGTGTCATAAATAATTTAATTTAGTTGATGTCTAAAAATTATACAAATAAAACCATGATGTAGGAAATATTTTTATATTTATAATTAATATTTATATCCAAAATGATAATTTATATAACCACTTCTAATAATTAATTTACTAAAAGATATTTTCTTTTGTCACTTTTGCCTTTACTTTAAGTTAATTAATCTAAATTGTCATTATCACTCCCAAGTGGCTCAATAGAGTCCAAAAATCGACCCAAATATTCCCATGGACATAAATAACTCAACTAAAATGGTTTGGACAAGTGTTAATGTAATTTTGAATTATTATAATATTCTTTTAACCTTGAATTACTCTATTTACCTTTAACCGCGGTAAATAAAAGTCAAAAGTTACTATTCAACAAAAATTGTTTTAATCATAATGAACCAAATATTAATTCATGATAAAAAATATGTATGTCAGATTTTTTAAATTTAATTCACAGAAGTGGTAAAATTTCATTTAAATGAAAATGTCAGTTTTTTAACTACAACTAAGTGGTTTCACTATTAATCAAAAATTGATGTTTTTCAGAAAAATACCAAAAATTCAGCCTATGATATATTTGATATTATGAATTAAAAAATGATGTCTATTTTTTCAAATTCCAAACATAGAAGTGGCATTAATTAATTTTAAATTTAATTCCCATTATCAAAACAAATAGCGTGTTTTTAAGAAACAATAACTATCAAAAGATTGATCCTTGTTTATGTCCAATTTCAAAGTGAAATTAATTCCAATTACCAAAATTGGATTAAATGGTAAAAATATATTTTAATTTCACTTTAAAATCAATTAAAAAGATAATCTAACCATATAAATAAATTGTATTAAAAGGCACTTTTGAATTAAAATAAAATATTTTTCAGTATTCATTAAAAAATGAACATTATCGGAAAAATTAAAAAATTTACACAAAGTAAATTTTGATGTCCTCATTTTAAAGAAGGATTTTATTTGGTCATATTAGAGAATCCCGCCTTTTTATCACATAAAAATTCATCACATTTTACAAAACCGAGGATCTTTAAGGTTTAGTGTCTTGGAAACCAGGAACATAAAACATGAAAACATAAGACATTATTCTTAAACACTTGAAAGGATTCTCCTCGTGTTCATCCTAGGTTCATTAATGCATCTCATAAGCTGGGGACATACATCAAAAGAATGGGTGAGTAGAAGGCCTAGTAAGAAAAACAAGAGAAGCAATTTACATGTGAACACGAGATACTTCAATAAGGTCATGAAAAGAACATTAAGGCATGAGAAAGAAATCATGAGATATATCATAATAAAAATAACATTTTTCATAACTAGAAGTTGTGGATACAACATTTAATATTGAAAATCATTTCATTTCACCAAGGTCTATCCCCACGGTGTCATTAAAAATTACCAAGGTTATTCACCAAGGTATCAGTCTAAAAGGTCATCTCTAGAGATTAAGTCTTTACCCAATGCATTGGAGCGCTATCATGGCACACCCTTAAATTTGCCTTTATTATAATGTGAGACACATATATAATCATTAATCATTTCATAAAAAACCCATATAGCATAAAAGAAATTGGTTTCATTTCATAATCATAACTTTTTTAAAACTGTATTAAAGACATGATCTTTATGTCACATTAAACCCACAGAAAGCGAAAGTGGGTTTCATGTATGTAAATCCCAGAATTTAACATAGAAAATTTTGATATATATGTGAGTACCCCTGTATAAATAATATCTTTGAGTATTTACTTAATAACATAAAATAATTTTGAGAAAAAGAGTGAGGCATTTTGAGACAAAAATTCCGCAGCACAATGGCTACGTTACAGGGTTTTAGAAAACGATGAAAAGAGAGGGTACATGGGTCAAACGTTCATAAATGACCCATTAAACAGTATTGGGACATAATATAAGGGATTTAATAACATGGTAATGAAATTTTAAAATATACCATATGAAATGAAGAACATGAAAGGAAGACAAAAATAAGATTTCTCTTATGAAAATTCGGTAGCCTAATGGCGTCATGTAAACATCAACAAAAATGAATTGTCGAGATCAAATAGGGTCCATCATAATATGAATATGAAATTAAGTATGATAGATATAGAGATCAAACCCCAAAATAATAAAAAGGAACATGAACGACTTGATATGAAAGTAGAACTTTGAAAAATGAGAAGGGTGAATGAATCCCTTAAAAATTCGGCAGCCTAACAGCGCCACTTAAAACTTGAAAATACTAAATTGAATAGATCAAATAGGTTCTCTCATAATATGAACATTGGATTTCAGTATTAAAGATATATAGATCATACCCCAACAAAAAAAGGGACTTTCAAGAATTTTCATGGAATTAGAACTTTGAAAAAGGAGAAAGGTGAAAGAACAACTTAAAAATTGGGCAGCCTAACGACGCCACATAAAACATCAAAATAATGAATTGAAGAGATAAAATGGGGTATCTCATAATATTATCATAAAATATCTATATTATAGATATCGAGATCATACCCCAACATAATAAAAGGAATGTGAAAGACTTTACATGAAAATAGATCTTGAAAAATGAGAAGGGATAATGAATCTGTTACAAAAAGTTCGGCAGCCTAACGGCGCCACTTAGACATTCATAAAACGAAATAATGACAGTAGGAGGGGATCTATAATTATATGAACATTAAAAGGGAAGTATGGGGAATATAAGAGAACATCATTTATCAGAAGAACATTGAGCATAAAAGAAATTACATAAAAGAGATTACTTAAAAAGAAAGAGAGAGGTCGGATCCCTTACCTTAAAACGTAACTCTTAAAACTCAAAGGTTAGGACCTTGAGGGCTTGGGGGATCCGTTGGAGGACTCCTTGGGAGTTAATGAGACCATAACATCTTTGGGGGGGAGTGGGGAGTCGAATAGATGAGAGGATTGCTTGGTATTTATAGGGAAAATGAGGGGACAAGGCATTAATGATCAAGGAACACATCTTTGGTGGTTTTCGGAAAAACCATGGGCATGCCCATGGTATTTTCCCATGGTATTGGACACTTGGGAAACCTCATACCTTATCATACTATTAATAAGTCCACCATATTGATTAAATACATAATACATCATTTAGTGATGTCATTAAACACTCGTAACTTAAAAACTGTATTCTCACTATTCATCGAAAATACAACTTTCTCGGAAAAATCCCAAAATTTCACCTTAACCAAATATAGATGGTCGGATTTCAAAAATGAACTCCATTTTATAAAAATAATTTTCTAAATATTTTGAATTTAATTTTTAAATAAATATACTATTCATCGAAAATTCATTTTTTTCAGAAACATCCCCAAAAATTACTTTAACATAATATCGATGCTCTGAGTTCAAAAATGAATTCCATTTTATAAAAATAATTTTCTAATTTTTATTAATTTAATTTTTAATTAAAAAAATATTCACCACACAAAAGCAAATAGTGGTAAATATAGCATGAATCTCACCGAAATAAAAATTGAGATGAAAAACCATTACTTAGTTGTATTCAAATTCAATCGTATGACCAAAAGTTAATAATCAAAAAATGAATCAAATTATAACATTAATATAAAGTTAATAATTATAATATATATCAAGGGATGTACACATTACACCACATGTAATAAATAAGTGACGAACAATGGAAATATCACTGAATTAATAGTGAGATAAGAAATCCCTTACTTTGTGTCTGACTTGACTCGATCATTCGTTAATATCCTGAATAATAATGTAAAGTTAATTTCTACTTGATTAAGAATATTTTTCATGTTTAATATTCCTTTCGTATCAATAATTATCATTTTAAAAACATTATTTAATCATTTATATTAATAACATCCATTTTGTCGATATTTGGTACTTGAGTCAAAAATGGACTTCTTATAATCACATGTAATTCATCTGGTAAATGGTTCATTATATCCAAGAAGATATTAATGATTTGTATATCATATATATCATATATATATCCATTATATACATGTATTTATAATAGTACATAACATTTGGAGGTAAGAACGGAAATGCACCGTTCATGGAGACGGTAAGTCGTACGTATGCATGAACGCTACTTCAATTTATATTTCTTATGTTAATGGAATTAAAACATAATGATACATAGTTATATTATAATTACAGTATAATATCATATATAATATCATTAAATCCATCCTTTAAACATCTCACATAAGTCATTAACAAGTCACATCACTTTGAGGGGGCGGTAGTATGCACTTCCTCAAATGAGAGTATCGTATTTACCCACAATGGAAACCAAAAGTTTTGCTATAAATGGGAATTAAAGAAGCATGAGGAAATAATAAAAATAATATATATATCATATGTAAATACTTTTCCATAATAATGGCCAACATGAGAGGCGGTAAGAGGTAGTTGAACAATAATCATCTCGTGAGGCATTAGTTTGCCATCAAGTGAAACATTATGTTATTCACCCATTAGATGGAGGTGTCTGTAAGTGTGGTTAAAATACTTATCATAACAACATCCTAGTATATTTAGGATACTGGTGTTGTTACAATATAAAGTAATAAAAAGAGTTTAGGCGTTTGAGAAGTAAATTAAAAGAAAACAATTTAAGAGAAACTGTTACCTTTAATTTGGGTATCTCCCTTTGGTTTGAACCAAAGGACTTCTTAAAGTGCCTTCTGCCTAAGGTAAGGCTTCTACATGGAGAATAGGGATTCAAGGAGCTTAATTGGGTAGAGTTTCGACTAGCCAAATGGCTTGAGAGGTGTGAATAATTAGTTAGAAATGGTCTCCTTTTATAAGGGAGATGAGGGGCTCTTTAGGAATGTGTGAAAATATTATATTATTATATAATAATATTCAGTTTATAAAGGTCCGAAAATTATTATAGTCAAAGATAAGATGACTCATATTCGAAATAAAATCATCCAATTAGAATTGGATATGTTTTGGATAATAGTTTAATCATTATAATCTTATTTATTTAAATCATATATTAATGAGGTAAATACTGCATCATTATTGTGTCATTAATAATTTAATTTATTTGATGTCAAAAAATTAAAAAAAATACCATGATTTAGGAAATATTTTTATCCTTCTAATTAATATTTATAGTGTAAAATATAATTTATATATCCCCTTATAAAAATTAATTTACTAAAAGATATTTTGTTTTGTCATTTTAGTCTTTACATTAAGTTAATTAATCTAAATTGTCATTATCTCTCCCATGTCGCTCAATGGGGTCCCAAAATTGATCCAATTATGCCCATGGTCGTAAATGACTCAAAAAATAAGGTTTGGATTGGTGTTAATTTAATTTTTAATTATTATAATAATCTTTTAACCTTGAATTACCCTATTTACCTTTAACCGCGGTAAATAAAAGTCAAAATTTACTATTCATCAAAAAAATCTTTTAATCTTAATAAACCACATTTTACTTCTTGATAAAAACCACGTATTCCAGATTTTTAGAAATTCAATTCACAGAAGTGGTAAAATTTCATTTAAATGAAATAGTCATCTTTTTTAACTACAACTAAGTGGTTTCAAAATTCATCAAAAATTGAAGATTTTCAGCAAAACACAAAAAATTCAGAGCTATATTTGATATCATGAATTCAAAAATGAGGTATTTTCTTCCAAATTCATATCATATAAGTGGAATTAATTAATTTTAAAATTAATTCTTATTATCAAAACAAAAATCATGTTTTTAAGAAACAATATCTATCATAATATTGATACTTATTTATGTCCAATTTCAAAGTGAAGTTAATTCCAATGACCGACATTGGATTAAATGGTAGAAATATATTTAATTTAACCTCAAAACCAATTAAAAATATAATCTAAAAATATAAATAAATTAGATTAAAAGGATCTTTTTAATTAAAATACAATATTTATCACTATTAATTAAAAAAATGAACTTTATCGGAAAAATTACAGAAATTTACACAAAGTAAATTTTTCTATACCCATTCTAATGAAGGGTTCTATTTGGTCATATATAATTTATTAATGTGACCAAAACTATATTTAAAAAGGGTTTGCCATTAAAATGCGATAAATTGGCCTTTTAATGTAAATTATTCTTATAATTAGATTCATTCACCTTTTAAGCCTCTAACTTTTTATTGGATAATGTAAATACATTTAAGAATAATGTACAATAATATTGTAGTCATTTTTGTTCAATCCTTCCAATACAACGACTAGGAGTTAACTAACCATTTATAATAATAATAATATATTCTTAGTTTGCTACGTAAGATTTCAATGAAACTCGTTGTTTCATATCAGGTATGCTATCAAATATTGAAACCATTTTAATGTAAAATTAATAATTAAATCAAAAATATTAATAAATATGAAATATTTCTTATTCTTCATTTACCTGGGATGTTACACTGATAGTCCCCAAGACAACCAAACACCGGAACATGGAAATGCAATGGAATAAGAAGGTCTAGGCCATTACATTAGATACCTCTCAAACTATTCTCATCCTCAAGAATTTGAGGATAAACCCAAATAAAAGAGAGGGGTTCAACAACCACCTCTCAAGATACCACTCTCTAACAAACCAACCTACTGTTGTTAGAAAATCGGAACAAACGTTGATGCCTAGGAACACATATCCCTTATCTATCTCATGAACTACTACGGATGCACCAGTGTGATCCTCCTATAAGAATGCACTAAAACATATTAAGGCATCACTATCCAGATATATGGATTAGGGAGTCCCTTTCCCCATGTCAAGATACTATCTGATTTGGGTGGAACTGACCCCCCTGTACGGGTGTAATCGCATCCAACTTAATGAATCTCAACTAGGGACCATGTGCTCCCCTCCCCATGGTAAGGAATTTTCACACACACTTAGAGAACAACTATCATGGTTAACAAGATCAAGCACTATATCACAGTCATGTATAAGACAAAGAGAATACAAAACTCAAAACAACTCTAGGTACTGGATACACATATATTCCTCATATTTCTAGGCACTCTCTTCAAGGCCACTATGCCTCCACAACACATAAACCAAGGAAATGGTTCATCCATTACGAACCTTCTACTCATGATCGTCAATACTCACTTGTCTCTCCACAAAATAGCATCTTCATCAAAATCATGCTCCCACAATCAAGGACGTGTGAAAAATCATGTAGATTTTGATAGAGCTAAGACACCTAGAAGACTTCATGGACCCTCAGTAGCGGTGGTGGTAGCGCCAGCTTATAAGCCACGTCTCTGATCTGCCGCAACACCTAGAAGGGTATGATGAACCTATGAGAAAGCTTACTCCCCCTACCGAACCACTATATCCCAAGTGGAGAGGATACTTTTAAGAACATGTTGTACCCAACATCAAACTCCATGGTTCTCCTCCAATTGGAGGAATACAACTTATAGTGGTCCTAGGCTGCCTTCATCCTCTCATTTACAAGCTGGACCTTCTCCGTCTTGATCTTCACCACCACTGGGCCAACAACACCTGCTTCCCCAACCTATATCCAGCACATGGGTGAATGACACGGTCTTTCATACAACGGTTAGAATAGATCCATTTCAAGGGTAATCTTATTAATATTTTTGTAGGAATACCCTACCAGAGTAAAGTGTCTTACCCACAATCTCTCAAAGTCCAAAATGCTTTCCCATAGCATCTCCACCAAATTCTAGATGGTGCACTCTGTCTGCCCATCCGTATGAGGGTGGAAAGTAGCGATGAGGAATGGTTGTGTTCGAAAAGCTTATTGCAATCATTTCTAGACTCAAGAGGTAAACTGTGTACCCAGTCCAAGACTTTATACATCAAAACTCAATTAAAATGCACCACCTCTTCCATGTACCTCTATGCTTAGGAACAAACCTCACTCGACTCCTTGACTGTCAAGAAGTGAGATAATTTCATCAGACAGTCCACCACTACCCAGATAGCATCACAACCTCCAAGAACCCTTGGTTGTATCATGGCAAAAGCCATTGATATGTCATCCATCATCCACTCTAGGACACTTAAAGGCTTCAATAGACATCCCGGAACATGGATCTCGTCCTTTAACAGTTTTCACACGAGGGACATGACCACAAACTCTTCAACTGGTGGTTTTACCCCAAACCACCAAAAACAACTACTCAGGACTTGGTACATCATGTAAAATTCTAGGTGTGCTACCATGGGTGAGTTATGGATCTCAGCAAGAACATGATTGTGTATCATCTCTGATACAATTAAAATCCTATGGAAAATCCTTTGATTATGACTATCATATGACCATCCATTCGGATCATTTCCCTTGATAATGTGGTTGGGCATCACTTCACCCTAAAAGACACCCTACTGAGACTCATCTACTTATTCTACCATGGAAGACAGCATCGTCATCTACAACAGGCAGCCCCTACTATCCTCCACCCTTGCTTCATGGTGAAAGGATAGAAAATCCTCCATTAATTCCAAAGCATATGCTGGCCCTTTAAACACATCCTTCTAGGACTTCCTACTTAGAGAATCAGCCGCCACATTCCCCTTTCCGGAGTTGTAGGAGATCTCAAAATCCAAGTCTTGACAAAACTCCATCCAGCTAAAATGAATTATGTTTGGGTATTTTTTGGAAAATACAGACCTCAATCTCTTCTAATCTATGAATACCACAAAGTGTTCCCTGATGAGGTAATTCCTCCAAAACATCAATGAAAACAAAACCGTTACAATCTCTATATTGTTGGTGGTATAGTTAATTTCATGAGGAAGTAACTGCCTCGATCCATAATAGATCACTCCTCATTGTTGCATTAGTATAAACCCCAACACTAGTTTGGATGAATCCCAGAACACTTCAAACATTACCCCACCCTCTGTAAACCTTAGCACTGGGGTGCGGACCAACTTCCCATTTACATAATAGAATGCTTTCTAGCATTCCTCACTCCATAAAATTGTCTATCCATTCATGGTCAATGCTGTTAATGGTGCAAACACATTGGAAAGGTTGGAAAAAAACATATGGTAAAAACCTTCAAGAATATCAGAACTATGAATTTCTTCCAAATTCTTGGATGCTTCCCAATTAAAAACACCTCAAACTTTTACTGGTCCATTTCTACTTCCTATTTAGATGACACATATCCAATGAAGTGCACCTATCACGTCAAGAACATGCACTTGGAAAATTTCCCGTTTAGATGGTACTGTCAGAGGACCTTTAAAACAATACTCAGATGTTTGACATGATACTCCTCTAATCAGGAGTAGATCACGATGTCATCAATAAACATGAATATGAACTGGTCCAAATACTTGTGGTACATAGAGTTCATGAGACCCATGAAAATGTTTGGTGCGTTCATAATGCCAAACAACATCACTAGGAACTAAAAGATCCCATATCTGCACATGAATGATGTCTTCGAGATGTCACCCTCCTTCACCCTCAACTAATGATATCTTGGTCGTAGGTCAATCTTAGAGAACCATCATTCCCCCTTAAACTGATCAAAAAGATCATTGATATAGGTAAAGGGTAACAGTTCTTGAACACCAACTAATTCAGAATACGGTAGTCTATATGCAGCTTGAGGCCATTGTCTACATTCATTGTGAAAAATACTAGAGCACCCCATGGTGACAATCTAGGTTGGATAAAACACATCTTTATCAAGTCATCGACTTAAATACAAAACTCAAGCAACTCCGAAGGTGAAAAATAATAGGGATCTATCATAATCAAATAGGAACCAGGTTGTATGTCTATTCCAAACACCACATCACGTTGAGGGGGTAGAGTCACAACCTATTTAGGGAAGACATCTAGGAACTCACTCACAATCCCTGGGACTTCTACCAACTCTGTATCGTCTGGCTCCATAAACATTTTATCTATGAAGAAAATAAGGTGCTCCACTTGTCGGATACCCTCCTAGAAACCCCATTCGCCAATGAATATTACACGTTGGTCTCCCATATCAGAAAATATGACCCTTCTCTAGATGAAGTTGATAATGGTTAACACTAGGAACAACCATTCGATTCCAAAAACAGAATAATACAGGTGAATCACTTTAAAAGGAAGGTCCCCACTAGACTGATGTGGCCCCAAAATCAGTCTACATCCCCAAAAAACATATGAAAAGATGATATGGCCTCCGAACAACATTCTCAATTACAGTGGAATTGGATGTCTCTCTGTGCCTAGGCCAAGATAATGGGCTATATAAGGTGAAACAAACAAGTGAAAATCTAATGAATAAAACAAGGCACATTAAAGAGTACTAATCAATCTGATCGTACATTGACTGACACTTAGCCTTACTTGAACTGATGCATCTAAAGTGTGAAATCGCACAAGACGAGCTTTTCTGCACCTTGGTTGTCAGCTGCCACCTTAGCCACACCCTAGTTGAGGTCCCTGAGGAGTTCCTTGAGGTCAGCCTCCTCCTACAATGTCTGCTCTCAGAGGAGCAGGAGCTTGCAATCCCTATTGCTTCTACTGAATATGCCTGGTTGGAAAGTGTTGCAGTTAAGGTGGGAGATGAACATTCCCACCTACACATTACTGCACCTGATCCAGAAACTAATTTATAAGATTCCCACTACTTCTACAGATTAAGCATCTCAATACTAGGCCAATAGAGAAAGGGTGAGGACCGGGAGATCGAGACTGGAATTTTTGGTGCCTACTCCCCACTGGACGAAACCTGGATAGCCATGATGCTGGAGTTATACTGCTAATGGACTTACCCTTATATGAGCTCATCTAGATACCCTTATTTGGCACACCATCAAGCTTGTTCATCCTCTCCACAACTTTATCCCTCTTAGGAACCACCATGTCCAAGACGCTACCCTCGCACATCCCGATGGTCTGACAATGAATGTCCTGAAGAATCTTTTACCACTGGTCGTCCTCCTAATCTCGATCAGCCCTATGATGATCCGAAAAATAAACCTATGGTTCTGAAACCCATGTACTACATAGGGTCATCATTCGAGTTCCATATGTTCAATGTAAACAAGGAATAGAAAATCCTGAGTATTGTAGATGATTTATTTTAAATATTCATATATTTTTTAATCATTTTAAATTTCCAAAACACCCATAACATAGAAGAAAAATATTCATTATGATTCATGTATCTTTTATATTGTATCTACTATGAAATTAGTGTAGCCTCAATAGTTCATTCGGTATAACCAAAGTCCTTACATCCAATCACTGAGGGGGGGTCTAAAATCTTTTGTCCTAGCTGGTCTCCCTAGACTACTTTTAACACTATTATTCCCTAAAATTGTTTCCCTACCATCCAAATAAATACTCAATGTACCTAACTCTAAACTCCATCATATCTCTCAACCATCACCATTAATACCATTGTTTAAGGACCCCCCTTTACCAAGAAGAGGGAAGGGACAAAAACTACCAGAATCTTGGTTCGTCATGTTTAAGGATAGATAATGACCCTTAAGTCTAGAATTCAATATGAACCAGAGTGGATAATTGCACCAAGGGTATATAATAACACGTATATGGATGGGATTACCATTTTAATTGAAAATTATTTGGAGATAAGATTGTAAATCACAATGAACTCGAAAACTAAAAGTATGGGTAAAGACAAAAATCAATTCCCGCATGCATGTTCAAACAATAATGCTATAAAAAAGAAAACTCTAGAGGAATATACCAAAAGAAACAACAATTGACAAAATTTCTGAGCTAATACGGTGTTACAATGTCCTCAATTTCCTCTTGCGATCCTAAATGTAGTTTCATATATGTAGCATGAGTATATAGGTATACTCAATAGGTAAAACCCAAATATCTCATGCACAAGTGGAGAGGAATTATAATTCTCATGGAAAAGAGAGGTAACCAAATAACCTAGCAAGGAAACTATCGAACCATCCACACCAATGAACACTCCCTAAATAACCAAAGTTAGGTAAAGTAATAGTAATAGTACATCGATATTTAGATACACCAAACCGCTTTCCAACTGTTTATTGGCCACCACAACCACACATCCCACATGAACGCACTAGGGCCCCCACAACCATACGTAACCACACCCGAAGACACTTTGGAAACATACATGCCTAGAAAAACCTGGGCTAGCCACCAAAACAAACCATGCATAATGTGTCTTCGGATATAATAGGACTTATTCAATCATATCCTACCCTAACAGTCACGGGCTACTCAGGAGAGGGAGAATAAATGAGACAAAAATATCCAGCCATAAAAATGTTGGGAAAACACCCTCCCCCATGAAATGGGGGAGTTCAGCCTGAACTTCTCAACATGGGTGGGGTGTGAATAAGAAACACAAGAACTAAATTTATACATATAAGTAAACAAGTACTTATCCTAACCTAATGGTTATGAAGCTAGCCTATACACAAACACCCTTATTACTATTCATTCGTGCACAAAACACAATTGCTAAAACCCGGACACATCCAGTTTCTTGAAAACAATTCTCCATTGAACCCATTAATGTTTTCATGTTCATGTGATTTAGTTAGAAATAATTATCCACTATTGGGAAACTAACAGGAACATCAACAAGTTAAAATATCTCTAGACTAAAGAAGTAAATAGCCAAACATCAATTTATTCATTCACAACTGATTCTCTTGTAAAGTCACTACAACAAAAGGGATCCATGAGATCCCTCATTGTACTAGAATCAAACCAAATCCCAACATACAAGAACCGATCTACAAGCCAACAAATGAACAATGGGATATCCCATCCCCATCCACAACACCCTACCGGAAGCAACCACACAAAATGATGTTTTCAGATTTGTTCAGAAAATTCATTGGGTTCTTTTCTGTCATTTTGTTAACAAGGGTGATCAAACAAGGATTTGTATTCAATGGGAATCTGTTTTATCCACCAACATTATGTGATTAACTAGTTACCATGCTACATCCATTCCGTCAGAATATTATATATAAAAACATAGGTTCCATAGGGCCCAATTAAAGACCACCAATGGACACTATTTTTAGTTGGTATAAGCCCATACAATTCACAAAATATGAATGAAAATAAAAGAATACAATATCATAATCATCAAACACAACCCTTCATTCTTTAGAAACCATTAAATTTCATCATTATGGTTTGGGTTCATTCAAAACATGTGGAAACATTATCATAACCACCCCTCATGATACACAGAAAAGAGAGATGAAGGAAAACCAAACATGGATGATCAATGATTGTTGTTTTTATCCTCGCGCAAAGAACCTGGAATGTATGACTTGTAGAAAACTCCAAGGCTACATGGGTGATCTAGAAGGTCTGTAGCATGGTGCACAATTTATTTGTGGGAGAGGGAATCCAAAAATACCAAGAGAGTGAATATAAAAGGAGATATGATCTCGAATTAAGAAATTTGCCAAATCCCAATTTCAGGGAGACCATTTCGAAGTATATAAAAGAGGGATCGTGGCTCGAGCCTGGGTTTGGGCAGTTTCACACATTAGGATTAATTGGAATTTAATAATTGTCCTCAGAGATGGTGGATATACTAGTTGTGAGTTAAAGGGTTTCCTTTAAACTGAGAAAAACACATAACATGGGTGAAACTGTAAAACCCGACAAGTTGTTATGCCAAGGAAAGAAAAGTCCACATGTTTTGATAAGTCATGGGTCATCAAATTAATGGAGTTTTCAAGGATATTTCATTGTTTTTAAATATCTTAAAAGGGGTTTCGAAATGCTTTTACATCAACAGATACGTCAAAGGGAAAAAATTGAAGGTCCTGGATAAACTGAGAAGGACCCGCCATAAGGTGAGTCGCTATCACCCTAGAACTATCACCATGGCACCGTCACACTGACACCATCACCCAAGCACTAAAGCCTATTTTTTATATGGATGAACCATCGGTTACACAGACCCCCATTGGTGCCACTGCCGCTAAGCGGTGCCACTAATGCCCATGGGTTCCACTGCTGTTGATCACTTCCACCAATTCCTAGTGGTGACACTGGCTCCCATCAATGCCACAGACATCCATCGGTGCCACTGACTCCCCTTGGTTACACCAATACCCATCAGTGCCATCATTCGTAAAATCTTGAAATTTGGAAAACTACATAATGAGTCACTGATGGTCCCTAAGACACCCCAAACACTAGTACCTAGAAAATTAACCGACAAGAAAGGTCAAATCCATGACATGAATATTCTAGGGTGGTAAAAATAAAATCATAAGCGACATCATATAACTCCTAAGTTAAAGGTGAAATCCTCCTATAATGAGTACAGTGGGCCTACCAAGTCATGAATAAGTGCTTCCCACTAACCTTGGAATACTTAGGTAAATATACCCACCTCGTACCATGGGCTAGCTATGCCACAGATATGTTCTTCCCACCATGGGCCTACAATGTCCTATATATGTTCTTCCATCCAAGGTCTTGAAATTTCATAGATAAGATCTTCCCACTGAGCCATTATCGAGTCATCTGGAGTCGAAAGTCAATAGACCTCAGGTCTCATCTAACCACAGGGTTCCGTACGTAGTGCATCTGGGTGTAGTTATCCTAAATCAAGTCATCACATATCAACACCCATAAATGGATCCATATATAATTCCAAAATATCTTCCACGTTAAGAGGGTCCCAATGCCACAATCATCTCATCAATTAGACATGATGTTTACAAGATACATGATTTTTAGTTAAAATGACCCAGTTGGAATCTATTTTTATCCAACCCAAGAATATGATAATCCCCTCAAAATAATTCTTAGAGTGTCTCTGAATGACAACTTACTATCATGGGTCCTCATGCCGTGGATGGCATGTTAATCGGACACCTGGTTTGCGTGTTATAAGAATTTTAGTAACAGGGGGACTGTTATGTCTGGGCCATGTACGAATGGTCAGACCTACCCGACCAACCCAAAAAGGGGGCCCCACATACCCCAGTTTAAAATCGATCAACTAATCAAAACCTAGTTCTGGTCCTGGATGGTCTAGTCTATTCTACCAAATGGAACTGGCCCAAAGATCCTCACTACACCCGGCCTGGTTTGGACGAGGGTCTAGCCTGTTGAGTCATCTGGTGATCCGATCTTGTCCAGCCTAACACGAAGGGCGCGGGTCTGTCCTACCAATGTGGGTCTGGCCTTATGATATGGGTCCAGCCTACATGTGTGGGATCGGACTCTTGGTGAGAGTTCGGTTCATCAGTACGGGTATGTCCCGTCCATGCTGGTGTAGCCCATTGGTGTAGGTCTAGACCGCTAGGCACAAGACTGGCATGATGGATGAAAAACTGGCCCAACCCATAGGGGGATCAGCCCGCCAGCCTAAGGCCCAACCGCATGAGGTGGCCAGGCTGTGCCGCCTAAATAGGACACAAAATCTATGCCGCATCTGATCCCCTCTACCCACAGGACACATCGGGCCCTCCACCTCCAGCCATGGTCCACATACCATAGCTCATCCAGCAAAACTATGTGGCCTGGATGATGGCCACTCTCCTCCACACGGCACCCTACCTGGATCTATATCCTCTGTTTTCAAGGGCTAGGGGCCATAGTTTCAAGTCGTCGCGGTGCACTGGTACGCCCAACCATCGGTGTGGTTGGCAGTCCATTGTCTTGCTGACTAACATGCGGTTGGCGCATACTGCTATCCTCGGCGCGGTGGTAGATCCTTTTTAAGACCAACAAATGTGCACAGGTGGTCCTTTCGTTAAACTGCATGCGTCTAAGACCTCCAAAGTTCATCTTCTTCATTAGTAAGGCCTTAAATAACACTTATCATCTGTTGGAAAAGGTGACCATCATGAACACACAATAGGAGGCGCTCGGGCCTTGTTTTTCTCGGCCAAGGACCACCACATTAGAATTTCAAAATAAAGGGGGTGTGTCAACGAATTTTTTTTTATCATAGATGAATAATATTAATCCTAGATAATGAAAACCCCAATAGTATTACCCTCCCTCATACACACATGAAGCACTAGTCAACAAGATCATAGGTTGATTCACATTCATCAGAAATATAAATGAACGTGGAATATCATAAAAAATCCAATAAAATCATATCCTTATTGATGTTCGATGCCGTAGAAATAATTCTTGTGGTTTCAAGGTGCTGATGTCGGATTCAGCTCCATTCTTCATTGTTTGTTGAAGTATATGGAGTCTTTCTTGTTTTCCTCATCGTTCTTCATTAGATAGGATATTTGTTGGTGTTTCATAAAACAATCCTCCATGTTTAATTCCCAAACCCCACACATTTGATTATTTCACAAAAACTAAAAGCACAATGATGCTACCACCATTAATAATTATCATTATAATAGCCTCATTTAACGAGCCACATATAATGATCCATTAGGGTAATAATATAACAGTTTCAAAAGATCCACCATTTACCCTTCATTAATGCTCCTCGTCACCACCTCGTCGCTGAACCACAATGTCACCATACGCCACACAACAGTGATAAAAGAAACTAAATTATTCATTTATATTATTTTATTATTTTTCAGGAGAAATCCAAAAAATTACTTTTTTTGAAATCTTTCTGGCTCAAATTATGTAATTTCTAGGTGAATCCCTGCTTTCTAAATTCATCCATTCCCTCATATTTTTGATACGAGCATTTGTTTAATAGTTTGAAAATCCCACTCATGTGTTTACTAATCATACCCTAAAAATTTTCAAAAGTTAACTTTCATCCTTGACACACGCCAATTGAGGTTAGGCTATGCCTAAGGAAAACACACCCCCACAAGTTAAGCACTATACTCAGATTTTCCATTCGAGTTACCATTAAGGAGTTATAAGGATGTGAAAATAAATTAATTGTGACTTAATTATTTTATTTGCGGCTAAAAACAAGCTTCCAATGTTGGATGCACCATCCAATATTAGGGTTTACTAAAAAAATAATACCTTCATGAGTTATACAGTGGTCTCCGATTTTAAATCTGATTCACCATTGGTGAGTTATAAGAATTCGAAAAATTAAATAATTTTTTTAGGTTATTCCATATATGGGTTTTGTCACTAGAGGCAGGCACCAACAAAAATTAAGTAACGCCAATGGTAAACCCACCATCCAGAACACATTGGCTCCCTCTGAATTCTTATCAAAGAAACCATGTAGTAGTTATTCCACTTTTTCAAGAAAATCTCTCATGTATGCAATTTAAAGATGAAAATTTTTCGACGAATCATTCAGGGAACTCCAGGCCTCAGAATCATGTTTTTTCAGTGAATATAGCCTCTAAATAATTCAATATATATATTAAAGAAATTACAAAAAATTTGAGACATTTTATTCTCCCCACCATACATCTTAAAATCCCAAATGGCCAAACGAAAGGGAAATCGAACAAATGGGGGGTACTAAGCATGAATCTGAGCCTCCTACTCCCATGTACTCTCCTAGAGGTTTTTGTTATCACTACTACAAATACGCTCTTTATCAGCGCTAAAAAGGGCCTTTAACAGTGCTAGGAAAAGCGCTGTTAAAGCCGGTGAAGATAAAGGGGGGGTCCCCTTTATCATAAATCATAAAAAGCGTTGATAAAGACCCCTTTTATTAGCGCTAAAAAAAGAGCTGATAAAAGGGGTCTTTTATGAGCACTAAAAAAGGCGCTGATAAAAGTACCCATTTATCAGCGCTTTTAAAAAGGCGATGATAAAAGTTAAAAAAATTAAAAAAAAATTACAAAAATTAAAAAAAAAATTAAAAAAAATTAAAAAAAACAAAAAAAACATGCCAATCGGGGGGGCTTTTATAAGGCTTGATCCCACCTTTTAACAACACTTTTAGCCCCTCCAGTGCCCGCACGCACCCCATCCACCCTTTATCAGCGCTAGCCCCCCACATCCACCCCCTTGCGCGCGCCTCTGCCTCCAGCAGGTTTTGAACTCGAGACCTCCCCCTGCACGCCTAAGCCCTTACCAATACTTTATTTTAATTTTTTTCCTATTTCATGATACATATATATATAGTTATATTTATTCGTATAGTAATATATATTTATATTAATATATATATAATGATATTAATATATATATATATAGTTATATTAATTTATATCTCTATTTATATATATATATAGTAATATTTATTCATATAGTAATATATATTTATATTAATATATATATATATATATAGTTATATTAATATATCTATATATAGTTATATTAATATATATCTCTCTATATATATATATTTAGTTTTATTTATTCGTATAGTAATATATATTTATATTAATATACATATATATATATAGTTATATGAATATATATATTTATAGAGATATTAATATATATATTTATAGTGATATTAATACATATATATATATAGTAATATTAATATATATATATAGCCAGATTAATATATATATAGTTATATTAATATATAGTAGTTATATAAATATTCATATATTGGTATTTTAAATAAAATAAATATTAGTTATTATTTAGATAGAGCTAATATATTTTATATGTAAATACTTGTAAATATTTATTTTAAAATTTAAATTTTTAGGTGTGAATATATAAAAAATTTGTACATATAGTTTTATATATCATTATAAATTTAAGTGCATTATAAAAAATGATAAAATTTCAAATACAAAATATCAATATGAATGTAATACCTTGGAATAAATTTAGTCCCCACCAAAAAAATTCCAATAATACCCACTTAAACAAGGCTGAAAATCCACAAAATGTTAAAAAATTGGGGTACCCCGACTAAAAACTCAGATTTAGAGGCCTTCTAGGCCTCTTTTGTCCTCCAACACCCCTTAACTAAGGCTAGCCTGGTCAGGATGATGTATAGTTAATCGCAGGCTTCGATTTGATATGTGCTAGAGCTCAAACGGACAAACAGATCAAAAGTTATGGCCTTTTGAAGTTTGAGTTGCGTTTTTAAATTATTTGGGATCTTTTTTTAATTTTTTTAATTTTTTAGTCGTCAAATTGTTATTAAATTATTATTACTCCATAATAATTAGAAAATTATTAATTAAAAATATTTTTTTAATTTTTTAAGAATCTATTTTCACTAAATATCTTATATATTAAGTATATTAAGTGTAAATGTACATTTATACTTATCTAAAATATATTTATAAATTATATATTATATTTATATCAATATAAATATATTTATATATTAATATATTATTATTTTTTTAATTTTTTTTCAATTCGACCATTTATCAGCGCTACTAAACAAGCGCTGATAAAGGGGGTCCCATTATCAGCGCTAAAAAAAGCGCTGATAAAACGTGGGCCTTTATCAGCGCTAAAAAAGTACTGATAAAGGGGTCCTTTTATCAGCGCTTTTTTAGGGCTGATAAAGGCCCACGTTTTATCAGCGCTATTTTTAGCGCTGATAATGGGATCCCCTTTATCAGCGCTTTTTCATTAGCGCTGATAAAGGGGTGGCTGGGAAAAACTATTTTTGTGGTAGTTGTCACCACCAAACATGCAATAGAGGAATCAACCATTCATGAAGGACCCTCTCCTATTGATCCTCTCTCTCTCCACCAGGTGTTTCAAAAATGTTTCCAAATCATCAATGTCCCGCATGAACCTATTAATCAAGTGTGATGGATCATGCATATACCTCTTTTGCTGCAACACATCAAAAAAATCATACACTCGGTGCATCTGTGGGTGATGAGCTAGTTGGTACGCAACATCACAAACTCCACTCCGAAACTGAAATATTTGGATATGTCTTGGAGATACCTTGTTGCCCCGACCAAAAGTCAACAATCCTCATCGGGGTGAGACCCCAAGGAAAACATGGTCTCTCTCCCAAAACTCCCAGGGACTTTGTCTCCTGGAAACATGTACTGATTTTGGAGGTCTTAGTACATCTTTGCTACACTAAGACGTACCACTAAAGGGGATATATGAAACTCCCTCAAGACCTCCTCCCATAATGTCACTGGTATGAAAATGTGTCCTCTGAAAATGATGTTGTGCTCCCCATCTATTCAAAATCCAACAGCATCTTGTCCCGATGATAACTAAGCATGTCGGGCCTCACATTCAATATCAGTGAACTGTGACTCCCTTACTCACTACAAGAGTGTGGGAGTGATAGTCATTGTCTAATGGTAGAATAATCTATCATCATCTATGAAGGATATCTGCATTTCTTCAAGCTACTATGTTGCCTCACTCAGCAGCTGTAAACAAGACCTCATGTTGAGCATGTTTGCCACCAGGTTCCCTTTCCTAGGAGTAAAGATTATCACAATAACCTAGACTTGACATAACTCTAGGCATCCCCACTATCTCAACCGCTAAAAATCCTATGTTCACTAATCCATCCATGAAAAAGGCTACCTCTTTTATCTGATTGATATGACCATCAACCCGTTGTTAGGAGGTACTCATTATCTAGATCCAATTGGTTAATGTGGCGGTAATCCACACATAACATCAAACTCTTGGTTTAACTAAGCCATTTTTCTACATGTCCCCCACCCACTCCCCTACTTTTGAAGCTCTAAAAAATCCCTCTGATATACATATGCATATATCACTTCCATCTTAGGTTGTAGACCAATGCATAATTCCATCCCCCTATAGGGAGGTAACCCTTGAAAAATCAATTGAAGGGACGTTCCTATATTCCACCGTTACTATTGATAACTAAAAATACAAAACATCAAATACCACAAGGGAAATGTTGGCTGACTCAAGATTGATGAGCATAACCCTCTTATTAATGAGTTTATCCCATGCTTCCTGGGTTTACCTTTTTTAACCAATGAAGGAAAACCCAATTCCATATTTTCATATATACCACATCCTTTTTCCTAAAACAGATAATCCAGCATGAATAGCTGATGACCATCCCTTACCCAAACTAAAATCATAAGGCCTTGATGCTTCCACCAAGAGGATACAACTAAAACATTCTCCTCATGGGTCATATCACACCATTAGCATAAGTGTGATTATGGAGTCTCATCCAATAGTTATCTCTATATTTAAGGATAATTTCAATGGTTTAATTTAAAATTATAGGTGTTGAACAATATTATTTACTATAAGGAATGTTTATCACATGTGTCTATTAATACAAATTCCAGTAGTCGACCCATTCCATACCTTGAATCATTCATTGAGCCCATAGGTCACACTCCTTGACCGCATGCAGCTACTACCTTTCCCTATCCTCCTGTTATAACCTCAATTCATGAATCTCCGTAGGATTAATTTGATATGCTTATGTGGATTTTAGTGTCTTCCCAAGGTACAAATCAATGAATAAGATTAAATATTAACGTAGAGGTAATCATGAAACATATTCAAAGGATATGTCATTATACTCTACTATCACTAAGTATCTTGAGGACTCAATACATTCACGGATCTAAGGGTCTAACTATCCAACTGAATAAGAATAGGTGACACCCTCCTCTTACCAAGTCAATCATGAGCTACATGGATTTCCCCAATTCTGATAAAGGGAAACCTAGATCCATCTCCTATAATGAACCACGTCATATTCCTAATACAATCAATCCATGTATGAACGATACAAGTCCATACGAATAAATATGTCATAAATCCTCGATTAACTACAAATTTCTCCTCTAATACCCTAAAACATGAATGGTGGGACATCCCCACATGAGATGTCCCTTTCACGACATGAATAAAAATTCTTTCTCTTCATGAAACTAGCATGTTCCCTTCAATGAACCCAATAGTTTTGTAGCTTACATTGCGCACATGTACTCCATAGGTCCTACTAACCCTACATCTCTGGTGATCGATGTGTCTGATGCTCGTGACACACATCAAAACCAAGTTCCGCATCCCTAAGTGCCAAAAGATTCATCCATGACTCGGTCTGGAAAGTTGCATCCAACTAAGCCACTGGAGGTGTGCCTACTGGCTGATCAAAGAGTGGTAGAGAAAATAATATACCACATGGTGGGTCCATCTATAGCTGTGGTCCCTAAACATACTCCTCGTCGCTAGGAGGACTATCCATAAGACCACATATATGGATTCTGGATGGTCATCCACATGGAGGCATACTAAGATAGATCATGATGTACCATAAGACATATTACACATCAAACCTCCCCTTCCATTTTTACTGTAGTCACACTACCGCCCCAACAACAACCTTATGGGCCACTAAAACCACACATCCCACCCATAGACACCTAAGACACACAACCACGCATCCCACCCGCGGACACCTGGGCCACAAAAACCATATGTAACGACGTCCGAAAACACCTATGCCAGGACAACTGCTGCCACACCCGAAGACATGTAGTACCCATCCTAAAGACACTTGGGAAACCAACATTCATGCACACACCAGTGCCAAGCACCACAATATACCCATCCCAAAGATACCTAGGCTATAATGGACCTCAGGACATCACATCCTACCGGAAGAGTCATTTGATACCCAAGATAGGGACATTAAAAGAGAAAATAACCAGCCACCCATAAAAATGTTGAAAACAACACCCTCACCCATGAAATAGGGGAGTTCTGCACGAAGGGATCCACATGGGTGGGGTGCTAATAAGAAACATAAGAAAAAAATTCATAAATATAGGTAAACAATCACACATCCCAACTTAAGGGTTCTGAAACCACCATATACAAAAAACACCATCACTACTATTCATTAAAGCACAAAACACAAAACCACAACTCAAGAACAAGCTATTTCTAGAAAAAAAATTCCCCATTGAACATATTATTGTTTTCAGGTTCATGTGATTTTGTTAGAAATAATTCTCCACAACTGGGAAACTAACATAAACATACACAAGTCAAAACAACATTGGACTAAAGAAGGAAACAACCAAAATAGAAATTTATGTATTCACACATTGTTCTCTTGTAAAGTTAAAACAAGAAAAGGGATCAACGAGATCCCTAAAAGTACTAGAACCAAACCAATACCCAACATAAGAGAACATATACACAATCCAATAGCTGAACAATGGGAGATTCCATCCCCATCCACATCACTCCACATGCAGCAACCACATACAATAATGATTACAGATTTGTTCAGACTATTCATTGGGTTCCACTATTCAGTTTGGTTAACATTGGTGATCACACATAGATTCTTATTCACTTGGAATACATTTTATCAACCAAATGTACATGATTAACCAGTTTCCATGGTATAGCCATCAGTTATAACATTATTCGAAAAAATAAACGGATATTAGTTTGCAAGTATGGACCACCAATAACAACTATTCTTAGAGGGAATAAGCCCATAAAATTCACAGCATAAGAAGTAAAATAAAATATTATAACAATAAAATCATCAAACACACCCCTTCATTTCATTATAAACCATTTATTGTCTTTGTTATGGTTCTCCTTCATCAGCACACTAAGGAATCATTATCATACCCACCCCGCATCATACATAGTACAGAGAGACGATGAAAAACCCTAATTGGATGATCAACGAACATATTTTTTCTCCTTTCACCATGAACTGAGAATGTTTGACATGCAAGAAACTCCAATGGTCCACAGGTGAGATGGAAGGGCTCTTGCACGACACATGATTCATCTGTGGGAGAGGGACTACAAATTAACCAAGAGAGAGTAAAAGGAAAATAAGAGATGATATCAGCATATGAAAAATGATAGATCCTAAAATTAAGGGGATCATTCTAAAGTACAAAATAGTCATATCGTGGATCTAGCACGTGGTTGGGTAGTTTCACACATTGGGATTAATTTTATTTAATAATTATCCTCATAGATGATTGAGATAATAACATTTAGTGAAAGGGTTTCCTTTAAATGTAGGAAAATGCTTAATATGGGTGAAATTGTAAAAAATGACAAGGTGTGACACCGAGGAAAGAAAAGGCCACGTTTTTTGATAAATCAAGGGTCTCCCAAATAATGGGGGGTTTAAAACATCCCTCACTAGCTTTAAATTTATTTTAAAGGGGTATCGAAATGCTTTTACGTGAAAGGATACATCATTGGGGAAAAACTAGAAGGCCTTGAAAAAACAGAGAAGGACTCACCATTAGGTGAGTTACTATCACCCTACCATCGTCTCCCAATCAACGTATACTTAGAACCAATCCTTATTGGTGATATGGATGACCCATCACTTCCATCAATAAAGATTGGTGCCACTGATGGCCCTTGGTGCCACTGATGCTCATCGGTGCCAGTGACTCTCCTAGGTTCCACCATTGTCCATCAGGGCCACCGAAGCCCATCAGTACTACTGACTCCCATCGGTTCCACTGACATCCTTCGGCACCACTAACACTCGTCAGTTCCATCGATTGTTATTAGTTCCACTGATCCCCATCAGTTTCATCGACTCCCATGATTTCCATCATTCATCTAATCCTAAAATTAGGAAAACGCTTTACTGTGTCACTGATTATAAGGACCCGGCATTAAACATTACATAATATTGAATTAAATGGATAATTAACATCAAGGATCCTTTCAGGTTTAGAGTTTTAGAGAATTAGGCCAAAACTATTACATTGAAACTTGAATATTACAAGTAGACACGACTACTCCGTTTCCATTTTTTCATAAAATAAAAACTCTTAAAAAGAAACATGTCCAGTTCCATGTTTTAGATAGAATGACATTTTGTTGATCCCATCATTGACTCTATTCATCTTTATGTCATGTGGAAAATATTTCTAAAACTTGGGATGAGAATAAAAATCTCATTAAGGGATATGAAATAAGGAAGGAAAAAATTAGCCCATCAACAAATACAAATCAATGAAACCATACTTTTCAATCATAACATACCTTATGAAATCATACGATTTATGATTAAAACACACAAATAATAAATCATAAAGGTTACATATGGCATCCAGATAAAACTTACATTGTAGCTATCACAACTACATAGGGAGTTACACATGGAATACCTGTCACTGTATATTACCTAAATCTATTAGGAGAAACATCACGTTTACCTCTGACATGTTACCCAATGCATTGGAGAGCTATCTCGGGCTAACCCGCCCTAGATTTATCACAGAACCACCCATATATATAAAAAATTCCCAATAACCATAACACTGGTATAAAGGAAAGATAAAGTTTAGACATTCCAATATATCAAATCATGCTACTGAAATAAACAGTGTTTTATCAAATCATTTTCAAAACCATTTAGAAAGTGGTTTTTGAATCAAAGGGGCCCATACCAGTTTGTAGCATTTAAATGAATTATAAATTGAAAAAATTAATTTCCATATAAATAAATCTGAAAAACCATTTTGAAAACATGTACATTAATGAGAAACATTTAGAATAATAAATCATTAAAACATTTAAAACTATATTTTAGTTAAAGAGTTTTTTATCAAAAAGAGAGACACTTGAATACAAATGATTGAAAAATAACATTTACTCAGAACATTATAATATCTTGATAATAAATGGATTCATGATATAATATCTCAATGTACAGTATATGAACCCTATAAGAGTGAATTTATGCATAACAACAATGAAGACTCAATGGAAATGAAAATTGAGATGAAACCCCTTATAAAGATGGTATCCTTAAATTACGGATAAATCAATCACATAATTATTTGTGGAAAATATAAATACACCCAATATAAGTGTATATTATGTGTCAAACAATCAGATTTAATTTACACATATTCATAGGATGACATAGTCAATAATTACAAGTTGAACCCAAAGAATTTAAATTGGGTTAAGAAGTTCCCTAGTAAAAAATTTGATAGCCTAGCGGCGTCACATTAAAATTCAGAAAATGAGTTGATGAGATAAAAATAGTATCTCATCACTTGAACATAAAATTTACATCAATAAGGATATAGAAGAACATATCTCAACATAATAGGATTTAAATCAAAATACGTAACAAAAAAGAAGTCATTTAAAAAGAGGAGGGTGAAAGGTTTCCTTACCGATTTGGTAACATAAAAAACATATGCCACCTGAAAGAATGATCATACAATAAATATGTAAATTCTCATAAATGAAATTATATTATACAAATAGTACAATCATGGCCAGTACATTCACCACACAAAAGGAAATAGTTGCAAATATAGCATGAATCTCACAGAAATAAAAAGTGAGATGAAAAACCATTACTTCATTGTATTCAAATTGAATTGTATGACCAAAAGATAATAACCACAAAATGAATCACAGATTACCATGAATATAAACCTAATCATGATAATATATATCAATGTAAGTACACATTACACCACATGTAATAAATAAGTGAAGAACATTGGAAATCTCATTGAATTAAAAGTGAGATATGAAATCCCTTACCTTGTGTCCGACATGACTCGATCGTTATTTAGACTCCTGAATAATATACTAAAGTTAATTTCTACTTTCTTAAGAACATTTTTGAAGTTTATTATTCCTTTTATATAACTAATTACCATGTTATAAACATTCTATAATCATTTAAGTTAATAACGTCCATTTTGTCGATATTTGGTACTTGAGTCAAAAATGGACTTCTTATAATCACATGTTGTTCATGTGGTCAATGGGTCATTAAATCCAGAATGATATTCATGATTTTTATATCATATATATCATATATATATCCAGTATATACATGAATTTATAATAGTACATAACATTTGGAGGTATGAAATGAAATGCACCATTCATGGAGACGGTAAGTCGTACCTACGCTTGAACGCTACTTTCATTTCTATTTATAATTTCAGTTGAATTAAAACATAATTAAACATAGGTATATTATAATTACAGTATAATATCATATATAATATCATTAACTCCATCCTTTATGCAACCCTCATAAGGAATTAACGAGTCCCATCACTTTGAGGGGGTGGTAGTCCGTATTTCCTCAAATTATATTATCGCCTTTACCCAATATGGAAATCAAAAGGTGTGATATAAATGGGAATTATAGAAGAATAAGTGTAACACCCCAGGTAAATAAAGAATATGAAATTTTCACATTTATCTATATTTTTGAATAAAATATTAATATAACTTTAAAGGGGATGCTATGCTCGATGGCGTACCCAATACGCAACAACGAGTTTCTTGGGAATCTTACATTGCACTCTAATAATAAAATAATATTATTTTAAATTGTAGTTAACGCCTAGATGTTGTAATGGTGGGAATGAATAGAACTAACTAAAAATTGATTATATATGTTGGTCAAAATTTTTTACATTTTACAATAAATGTTAGAGGATTAAAAATAAGAATGAATCCAATTTTAAGCGTAAACATTCTAATATTCTTTAAAAGATCGATTAACCGCCTTTTGATGACGAACCTATTTTAAATCCACTTTTTCACAATATTATGTGTTATATTTGATAAAATTAAATTCTTCTTTAGAATTGGGACATCAAAATATTCTTTGTGTAATTTTTTGGTATTTTTTCGATAATGTTCATTTTTAATGAATAGTGAAAAATGTTGAATTTTAATTCAAATCATCTTTTTAATTAAATTTATTTATATGATTATATTATCTTTTGAATTGGTTTAAAGGTGAAATTAGAATATATTTTTACTATTTAATCCAATAGTGGTCGTTGAAATTAATTTCTTCTTGAAATTGGACTTAAACTAGTGTCAATCTTTTTATACTTATTGTTTCATAAAAGCATGCTTTTTGCCCTGACAGCGGGAATTAATTATTAAATTAATTAATGTAACTTATATGTTTTAAATTTTTTAAAATAGACATCATTTTTGAATTTGAAATATCAAATATAGCCTATGGTGAATTTTTGTTAATTTTTTGAAAAACTTCAATTTTTGATGAATAATGAAACCACTAAGTGGTAGTTAAAGAAACTGATTTTTCGTTTAAATGAAACTTTAACACTTATGTGATTTGAATTTAAAAAATCTGACATACATGGTTGTCATTAAGAAGTAAAATGTGGTTCAATGTGATTAAAATAATTTTTTGGTGAATAGTAACTTTTAAGTTTAGTAATCGCGATTATAGGTAATTAGTGTAATTTAAGGTAAAAATAATATTTTAATAATATGAAATGACCTAGAAACATGTCCTACCCTCATTATATGTGTTATTTCCGACCAATACAATCCATGGGTCAACTTGGGGACCCCATGGAGACACTTTGGTTTGAAAATGACATTAATACCTTTTTATTTAATGTTAAAATTAAAATGTCACAAACATGTGTTGTTTTACTAAAACAATTTTTATATGGGGTTATACAAGTCATATTTTTTTCTATAAATATTCATTAGAAATCTAAATAGATTTCATATATCATGATATATTTTTTTATAATTTTTAGACACTAAATAAATTAAATTATTTTTGACACCATGATGATGCAGCGATTACCTCATTATTTAACGATATATATAAAATGAAAAGATAATGTAAAATATAAGAAATAAACTAGTCACAAAAATATTTTATGGGGGATTTCGAAACCTTATCACCTTATCCTTGAAATATATTCTTTTCGGACCTTTAAAATCTGAAAATCATCTTATAATAAAGTAATATTTTATAACTTTCCAAGAGTGCCCCTCCTTTCCTCTTATAAAAGGCCCCCACCACTACCACCTTACACACACCTCTCAAGCATTTGGCTCGGAAAAACCCAGACCATTTCATCTATCCACATCCCTATCTTCATCATTGAAGCCTCACTTTGGGAAGATTACTTTCCAAGGAATCCTTTGATTTCAAATCAAAGAGAGTTACCCTATTTAAAGGTTATTGCTTCCCTTGTGTTCTTTTGTTTTATTTTTCTTCTCCAAACCCCTAAACTCTTTTTATTAATTTTTTTTTGTAAAAAAAACATTATCATAAATATACTTTGATGTTGTTTTAATAAGTATTCGAGATACACTTTTACACACCTCCATCTAATGGTTAAAGAACATACTATTTCTGTGGATGGCGAATTACTACCTCACGAAACAATGATTGTTCAATATTATTTTAACACCTTCAAAGGTGGTCATTAAGATGACACTATATTTATATAGGATATATGATATGTTTATGTTTTCCTTATTCTTATTTATTTTTCATTTATTAAATACCTTTATGGTTTCCATTATGGGTAAACGCGATATCTTCATTTTAGGAAGTGCGGACTACCACCCCCTCAAAGTGATTTGATTCGTTAATGGAATATGTGGGACATATAAAGGATGGAATTAATGGTATTACATCTAATATCCTATAGGAATTATAATGTTAATTTAAAACATTATTATTTAATTCCATTTAATATAAAAGAAAAATAAATGAAAGTAGCGTTCATGCGTACGTACGGCTTACCGTCTTCATGAACGGTACATTTCATTTCTTATCTCCAAATGTTAGGTACTCTTATAAGTACATATATATAATGTATATATATGTAATATATTACATCTAAATGAAGGATATGATTCTGGAATTATAATATATATATCTCTCATTTTTTTAATTCCATTAATATGACAAAAAAATGAAAGTAGCGTTCATGCATACGTACGGCCTACCGTCTCCATGAATAGTGCTTTTAATTTTTTTTCTCCAAATGTTATGTAGTAGTATAAAATAAATATTTACTGGATATATATGATATTTAAGTCATTAAGACTATTCTAGAGATGATTTACTCATAACTACATAGACAATCATTTTCAATCAAGTTCATTTTTGACTCATGTACTAAACATCGACAAAAACGACTGATATGAACTCACATTATTAACCAATTATTATAACAATATAATATATGATATAAACTGAATAATATTATTTAAACGATTTCTTTATGAAATTATAAATTTACCAATGTTTATTATTCAAGAATATAAAGAAACGAACAAGGCAAGTCAGATTTGAGGTAAGGGATCCTACCTCTCTCTTTCTTTTTAAGCACTATCTTTTATGTCATTACGTTTAAGCTCATCTTTATTATGCTTGGGGATATTATTTTATATTCCTATTACTGTAATTTATATTTTCAAATTATTAGAGACTCCATTTGATCTCATCAGTCCATTTTTGGATGTTTTATGTGGCACCGTTAGGCTGCCGAGTTTTCGTAAGGAATTTTTCATCTCACTTTTATTCCTGTGAGATTTATGCTACATGTGCCACCATTTCCATTGAGTGGTGTACGTACATCCCATTATTATAATCCTTGTGTAATATAATTTCATTTATGGGTATTTAAATATTCATTTTATGACTCTTCTTAATTGGGGTGTATGTTTCAAAATTTACCCAAATCGTTAAGGGAACCTTTCACCCTCCTCTTTTTAAAAAGTCTTCTTTTGTTATATCTTTTAAATTACATCTTCTTATGTTGGGATTTGTTATTATATATCCTTATTGATGTAAATTTTATTTTCAATTTATGAGATACCCTTTTTATCTATTATCAACTCATTTTCTGAATTTTGAAGTGATGCCGTTAGGTTGTTGAATTTTTGCAAGGGAACTTCTTAACCCAATTTTGATTATTTAGGATAAACTTGTACCCTTTGAATATGTTGTTCTATGAATATCTGTGAATAACATATGACTGTTTTACACTAAATATCCACTTATATTTGGTGTATTCATTTGTCACACATAATTATCTAATTGATTTATCCTTAATCAAAGGATACCGTCTTTGTATGGGACTTCGTCTCAATCTCCTTTCATTGAGGCATATTTCGTTTTATAAAAAACTATCTTTTATATGGTGTATAAACCCCTTTTACTTTTAATTTTAGACAAAATGAAATATTTTTCTATGAAGTGTTTTACTAAATGGCAAAAATGAATGTTTCTTTTAACATATGTGGTGACAACGACCTTTTTCGCCGCCATGAGTATTATTTGGGATTTGGCTTCCTCAACAAGCCCTAATGTCTTATAAAATGAAATAAATACCATATACTATTTTATGTATTTTGGTATTGAAAATGGTTTTTATAATGGATTTTTTATATCAATATATTTATGTGATATATTGTGATCAAAGTGTGGAAATTTTTTCTTTCCTTTATATTTGTTTTATGTATTATGATTTTATAATGGTACTTGGACATTTGACGGGTGGTTACATGATAAACCATATGACAGGTGGTGCCGTGAATACCAGGACAGGTGGTTACGTTATAACCTCCAATGCATTGGGTATGGAAGTCGATCGTATGGCTATTCCATTAAGTATGTGTGGATGTCGATCGTATGGTTATTCCATTTAAGTATGTTTATGTCCCAAGTTACCTTTATATGTTATGTGATCTTTATATGGGTTTTATGGTAATCTTTTGGTTACATAAGGGTACGTAATTAACTTTTATTCAGTGAAGAGTTTTTACTACTTCCTAAAGGTGAAAAGTATTACTTTGATAAAGTATACATGGTTTACTTGTTGTTTTGAAAAACTAACAGTTTTCGTTCTTTGTGTATCCTTTACTGAGTGTTTTATTCTCATCCCAAGTTTTTAAAATTTTATCCATAGGAATTAAAGATGAATATGGTCAAGGATGGGATCAAGGAAATACATGCTATCTAAAACATGGAACTAGACTTGTTTCATTTTATGTATTTTATTTTATTTCATGGAAACTTAGTAGAAGTGACTACTATGTAATCATTCGAGATGTAAAAGCTATGACATAATTCTCTAAAACTCTAAACCCGAAAAGGTCCTCAATGTAAATTATTCATTTAATTCAATATTAATTAAGGTATAAGTTCAGGGCCTTATAGTTGGAATCAGAGGCCAGTTTAGATAACTTTAGAGGTTAGGGTATTCTTTAAGCATAAGTGACATCACCATAATGGTTAGGATTTAAGAAATAGTCCTAGTTTTAGATAAATTGAATGAGTAAGTATATCTTAGTGTTTATCATCCATATTAGTACATGATGGTTTTGTTGATATACTGACATTGACATTTCTGTTTTTAGTGAATGGATGGATCTAGCGGGCACCAAAGTGACTATAGGTTTGAAGGAAACTATTGTGGTTCTCCGATTAAGAGACTGGATGAAATGGGGGATTCAATGAGGAAACTCGTGGTTGTTCTAAACTAACTATCAAGGAGTCATGATCTTCCACTCGTACCATGGTATGTTCTCTAATGCATCATGTACGAGATGACCAATCGATGTGGATGTTCAGGTAATAATTATAAAGGTAACCATTAGGGTTTATATGATCCTTACTTTTGAGGGAATTATGGGTTGTTATATATTATGATGGAAAATGAAAGGCATGAGATAAAATTGAGGTTAAAATATGTTTTGATTATTTTTGAAGATTTTATCTCATTTTGGGTAATGATTTAAGATTTATATAGTTTTGGAAAAAGGAAAACACGCAGACCATGTGACAACCCGTTGCGTCGGACAAAGCTGTGGGAGTCAAACCCACAACCAAAGTGCGACTGGTATTTATCGACTACCACTGGACTACGTGAAGTCCCTGGTTAGTTTGATTAATTCGTTTTAGTTAGATGATTTTAGGAATCAAGACTATGTTTATTTTGGGTTATCTAAGGAAATTATTAACCTATCATGGAGGATATGTGATTAGGTTAATTACGTTTCAATATGAGAATTTAAGAGAAACTGATTCTATTTGGAGATAAAAGTTAATTTGTACGTTGGAAGACTATGTGATCAAATCCTTCAAATATTTGGGTTTCAATCTTAGTTTGGATTACTTTGAAGAATTTTATGGACAATTGTTTACCGAATGGTCTTATTTGAGCTTTGGGTTTTTTTTGGAAAAAATTTGGAGATTAAGAATGGATTTTCTTTTAATAAAGGATTATAATTTTGTGGATTATCTGATCTCATACTAACAATTTTGGGTTTGAATTTTGTCTAAAGTCATGGGAAATATATATTTCTCTTTTCTGGATTAGGTGATTCTCATGAAGTTGATTATAGTACTCTTAAGGTGAACAAGTCTTCCTAAATACTCGTCTTTTGGAGAAAATATTAGTTTGATTGAGGAATCTAGTAAAAATTGAAAGTCTACGTGACAAGTAAATATGTTTCATTATGATTTAGTTAAGCTCAAAAATAAATTCCTCAATGAAGAGTAGCTTAAAACAAAAATGTTTTCTGTTATCTTTTCCTACTAGGGAAACAAGTACAGTTTAACCCATCACAAGTTTTTGATTTTCTTATGGTTAACATTCTCCTAGACATGTTTACTATAACTCTCCCTCAGAACATGACCCTATGTTTTTTTCCTCTATGTCCATATTTTCCTACATGGAATCCCAGTATGGGTTATCTCGGGTGACATTTGTACTTCATTTTCTTTATTTTAAAGTTATTGTTTTATTGACTCTTGTTCCAATGTGGAATTTTCAATGAAGTTTCCAAGCCCAATTTTAAAATTGCTAGGACGCAATTCCCAAAAAGGGGAAGGTTGTAACACCCAAGGTAAATAAAGAATATGACATTTTCACATTTATCCATATTTTTGGATAAAATATTAATATATCTTTAAAGGGGACACTATGCTCGATGGCATACCTAATACGTAACAACGAGTTACTTGGGAATCGTACGTTGCACTATAACAATAAAATAATATTATTTTCAATTGTAGTTAATGCCTAGCCGTTGTAACGGCAGGAATGAATAGAAATAACTACAAAATGATTATATATTATTGTCTAATATTTTTCCTTTTTACAATAAATGTTAGAGGATTAAAAATGAAAATGAATCCAATTTTTAGCATAAACATTCTAATATTCTTTAAAAGGTCGATTAACCGCCTTTTGATGACGAACCCCTTTTAAATCCACTTTTTGAAAATTTTATGTGTTATATTTGATGAAATAAAATTCTTCTTTATAATCGGTACATCAAAATTTACTTTGGGTAAATTTTTGGTATTTTTCCGATAATGTTCATTTTTTAATAAATAGTGAAAAATGTTGTATTTTAATTCAAATCCTATTTTTAAATTAATTTATTTATATTATAAGATTATCTTTTGAATTGGTTTCAATTCTAAATTAGAATATATTTTTACCATTTAATCCAATAGTGGTCGTTGGAATTAATTTCATCTTGAAATTGGACTTAAACTAGTGTCAATCTTTTTATACTTATTGTTTCATAAAAACACGCTATTTGCTCTAACAGCGGGAATTAATTATTAAAATAATTAATTTAACTTATATGTTTTGAATTTTTTAAAATAGACATCATTTTTTAATTCATAATATCAAATATATCCTAAGGTTAATTTTTGGTAATTTTCTGAAAAACTTCAATTTTTGATGAATAGTGAAACCACTAAGTGGTAGTTAAAAAACTGATTTTTCATTTAAATGAAACTTAACCCCTTCTGTGATTCAAATTAAAAAAATACAACATACATGGTTGTAATTAAGAAGTAAAATGTGGTTCAATGGGATTAAAATAATTTTTTTGTGAATAGTAACTTTTATGTTTATTAATCGCGATTAGAGTTAATTAGTGTAATTTAAGGTAAAAATAATGTATTAATAATATGAAATGACCTAGACACATGTCCTACCATAATTGTATGTGTCATGACTGACCAAGAGAATCCATGGGTCAACTTCGGGACCCCATGGAGCCACTTTGGTTGGAAAATGACATTAATACCTTTTTATTTAATGTTAAAATTAAAATGTCACAAACATGTGTGGTTTTACTAAAACAATTATTTTATTGGGTTATACAAGTCATATTTTTTAGTATAAATATTCATTATAAAGATAAAAATATTTCCTACATCATGATATTTGTTTTATAATTTGTATACACTACATAAATTAAATTATTTATGACACCATGATGATGCAGTGATTACCACATTATTTAACGATTTAAATAAAATGAAAAGATAATGTAAAATATAAGACATAAACTTGTCACAAACCTATTGGATGGGTGGATTTAGAAAAATTATCACCTTATCCTAGAAATATATTCTTTTGGGACCTTTAAAATCCGAAAATCATTTTATAATAAAGTAATATTTTATAACTTTCCAAGAGTACCCCTCATTTTCTATTATAAAAGGCCCCCACCTCTACCACCTTACACACACCTCTCAATCCATTGGCTCGGCCAACCCCAATCCATTTCATCTCTCCACATCACTCTCTTCATCATTGGAGCCTAACTTTGGGCAGATTACTTTCCAAGGAAGCCTTTGAGCTCAAATCAAAGAGAGTTACCCGATTTAAAGGTAATGTCTTCCCTTGTGTTCTTTTGTTTCATTTTTCTTCTCCAAACCCCTAAACTCTTTTCATTACATTCTTTGTAACAACACCATTATCTTAAATATACTAGGATTTTTATTTTATAAGGATTCGAGCTACACTTTTACACACCTCCGTCTAATGGTTAAGAACATACTGTTTCTGTGGATGTCGAATTACTGCCTCACGAAACGATGATTGTTCAATATTATTTTAACACCTTCAAAGGTGGCAATTAAGATGTAACTATATTTATATATGATATATAATATGTTAATTTTTTCTTTAATCTTATGTATTTTTCATTTATGGCATACCTTTATGGTTTCCATTATGGGTAAACACGATATCTTCATTTTAGGAAGTGCGGACTACCGCCCCTTCAAAGTGATTTGATTCGTTAATGCCATTTTTGGGATGTATAAAGGATGGAATTAATGGAATTACATATGATATCCTACTGGAATTATAATATACATATATATAATTATTATCTAACTCCGTGGAATAGAAAAGAAAAATAAATGTAAGTAGCGTTCATGCGTACGTACGGCTTACCGTCTCCATTAATGGTACATTTCACATCTTATCTCCAAATGTTATGTACTATTATAAGTACATATATATAATGTATATATATGTAATATATTACATCTATATGATGGATATTTTTCTGGAATTATAATATTTATATCTCTCATTTTGTTTTAATTCTATTAATATGACAAAAAAATGAAAGTAGCATCCATGCATACGTACGGCCTACCGTCTCCATGAATGGTGCTTTTAATTGTTTTTATCTACAAATGTTATGGAGTAGTATAAAATAAATATTTAATTGATATATATGATATTTAAATAGTTACTACTATTCTGGAGATGATTAACTCATAACTGCATGGACAATCATTTTCAAACAAGTTCATTTTTGACACATGTACCAAACATCGACAAAAACGTCTGATATGAACACACATTATTAACCAATTATTATAACATTATAATATGTGATATAAACTGAATAATAATATTTAAAAGATTTCCTTAAGAAATTATAAATTGACCAATGTTTATTATTCAGGAATATAAAGAAACGAAGAAGACAAGTCAGACTTGAGGTAAGGGATCCTACCTCTCTCTTTCTTTTTAAGCACCCTCTTTTATGTCATTACCTTTAAGCTCATATTTCTTGTGTTTGTGGATGTTCTTTTATATTCCACTTACTGTAAGTTTTATGTTCATATGATTAGAGAATCTATTTGATCTCATCAATCCATTTATGGATGTTTTAAGTGGCGCTGTTAGGCTATTGAGTTTTGGTAAGGGATTTTCATCTCACTTTTATTCCCATGAGATTAATGCTACATGTGACAACATTTCCTTTGAGTGGTGTATGTACTTCTCATTATTATACTCCTTGTGTAATATAATTTCATTTATGGGTATTTACATATTCATTGTATGACCTTCTTCAATGGGGTGTACGTTTCGAAAGTTACCTAAGTCGGTAAGGGAACCTTTCACCCTCCTCTTTTTAAAAAGACTTCTTTTGGTATGTTTTTTAAATTACATCTTCATATGTTGGGATATGTTCTTCTATATCCTTATTGATGTAAATTTTATGTCCATTTGATGAGATACCCTTTTTATCTATCATCAACTCATTTTTTGAATTTTGAAGTGACGTCGTTAGGTTGTCGAATTTTTGCAAGGGAACTTCTTAACCCAATTTTGATTCTTTGGGATAAACGTGTACTCTTTGAATATGTCGTTCTATAAATATGTTGGAATAACATCTGATTTTTTTAAACTTAATATCCACTTATAATTGGTGTATTAATTTTTCACACATAATTATGTAATTGATTTATCCTTAATCCAAGGATACCGTCTTTGTATGGGACTTCATCTCAATCTCCTTTCATTGAGGCATATTTAATTTTATACACAACTATCTTTTATACGGTGTATAAACCCCTTTGAATTTTACTTTTAGATAAAAGGAAATATTTTTCAATGAAGCTTTTCGCTAAAAAATAAAAAGGAATGTTTGTTTTAACGTACGCGGTGACAACGACCTTTTCCGCTGCCGCGAGTATTATTTGGTCTTTGGCTTCCCTAATAAGCCGTGATGTTTTTTAAAATGAAATAAACACCATATACTCTTTTATGTATTTTGGTATTGAAAATGGTTTTTATAATGGATTTTTTATGTCAATATATTTATTTGATATATTGTGATCAATGTTTGGAAATGTTTTCTTTCCATTGTATTTGTTTTATGTCTTATGATTTTATAATGGTACTTGGACATTTGACGGGTGGTTACGTGATAAACCATATGAAAGGTGGTGCCGTGAATACCAGGATGGGTGGTTACGTTATAACCTCTAATGCATTGGGTATGGAAGTCGGCCGTATTGCTATTCCATTAAGTATGTGTGGAAGTCGACCGTATGGTTATATCATTTAAGTATGTTTTTGTCCCATGTTTCCTTTATATGTAATGTGATCTTTATATGGGTTTTATGGTAATCTTTTGGTTACAGAAGGGTAAGTAATGAACTTTAATTTAGGGAAGAGTTTTTACTACTTCATAATGGTGAAAAGTATTACTTTGATTAAGTATACATGGTTTACTTGTTGTTTTGAAAAACTAACAGTTTTCATTCTTTGTGTATCCCTTACTGAGCTTTTTATGCTCATCCCAAGTTTTTGAAATTTTTTCCACAAGACATAAAGAGGAATAGGGTCGAGGATGGGATCAAGGAAAGACATGGTATCTAATCCATGGAACTAGACATGTTTCTTTTTAAGTGTTTTTTTATTTTTTGGAAACTTAGTAGAAGTGTCTACTATGTAATCATTCGAGATGTAATAGTTATGACCTAATTCTCTAAATCTCTAAACCTGAAAAGATCCTCAATGTGAATTATTCATTTAATTCAATATTAAGTATGGTTTAAGGTCGGGGCATTATAGTTGGTATCAGAGGTCGGTTTAGATAACTTTACAGGTTAGGGTATTCTTTAAGCATATGTGACATTACCATAATGGTTAGGATTTCAGAATGATTCCTAGTTTTAGATAAAGTGAATGCGTAAGTATATCTTAGTGTTTCTATACCTCATTAGTACATGATGGTTTTGTTGATATACTGACACTGACATTTCTATTTTTAGTGAATGGATGGATCTAGCAGGCACCAAAATGACAATAGTTTTGAAGGAAACTGTGGTGTTCTTCTGATTAAGAGACTGGATGAAATGGGGGATTCAATGAGGAATCTCGTGGTTGTTCTAAACCAACTATCAAGGAGTCATGATCAACCACTTGTACCTAGGTATGTTCTGTAATGCATCATGTACGAGATGACCAATCGATGTCAAAGTTCAGGTAATAATTATAAAGGTAACCATTAGGGTTTATATGATCCATAATTTTTAGGTAATTATGGGTTGTTATATACTATGATGGAAAATGAAAGGCATGAGATAAAATTGAGTTTAAAATATTTTATGATTATTTTTGAATATTTTATCTCGTTTTGGGGAATCATTTAAGAATTATATAGTTTTGGAAAAAGGACAACACGCAAACCGTGTGACAACCCGTCACATCGGGCATTACTGTGGGAATCGAACCCACAACCAAAGTGCGACTGGTATTTATCGCCTACCACTGGACTACATGAAGTCCCTGGTTAGTTTGACTAATTATTTTCAGTTAGATGATTTTAGGAATCAAGAGTAAGTTTATTTTGGGTTATCTATGGAAATGATTAACCTATCATGGAGGATATGGGATTAGGTTAATTACTTTTCAATATGAGAATTTAAGAGGAACTGATGTTATTTGGAGATAAAAGTTAATTTGTACCTTGGAAGACCATGTGATTAAATCCTTCAAATATTTGGTTCTCAATCTTAGTTTGGATTACATTGAAGAATTTTATGGACAATTGTTTATCGAATGGTCTTCGTTGAACTTTGGGTTTATTTTGGACAAATTTTGGAGATTAATAATTGATTTTCTTTTTATAAAGGATTATACTTCTGTGGTTTATCTGATATCATACTAACAATTTTGGTTTTGGATTTTGTCTAAAGACATGGGAAATATATAGTTCTCTTTTGGGGATTAGGTGATTCTCAATAATTTGATTATAGTACTCTTAATACGAACAAGTCTTCCTAAATACTCATCTTTTGGAGAAAATATGAGTTTGAATAAGGAATCTAGTAAAAATTAAAAGTCTACGTGACAAGTAAGTATGTTTCATTATGATTTAGTTTAGCTCAAAAATAAATTCCGCAATGAAGAGTAACTTAAAACAAAAATGTTTTCTGTTATCTTTTCCTACTGGGGAATCAAATACCGTTTAACCCATAACAAGTTTGTGATTTTCTTATGGTTAACTTTCTCTTAGACATGTTTACTATCAAGCTCCCTCAGAACATTACCCTTTGTTTTTTTTCCTCCATGTCTACAATTTCATAATTGGAATCCTAGTATGGGTTAACTTGGGTGACCTTTTTACTTATCATTCTTTATTTTAAAGTGATTGTTTTACTGACTCTTGTTCCGATGAGGTATTTTCAATGAAGTTTCCAAGTCCAATTTTAAAATTGCGAGGACGCAATCTCCAAAAGGGGGGAAGGATGTAACACCCCAGGTAAATAAAAAATATGACATCTTCCCATTTATCCATATTTGTGATTAAAATATTAATATAACTTTAAAGGGGACGCTATGATCGATGGCATACCCAATACGCAACAACGAGTTTCTTGGGAATCTTACATTGCACTCTAATAATAAAATAATATTATTTTCAATTGTAGTTAACGCCTAGCCATAGTAATGGAGGGAATGAATAGAACTAACTACAAAATGATTATATATTTTTTTCAAATATTTTTACGTTTTATAATAAATGTTTGAGGATTAAATATGCGAATGAATCCAATTTTAAGCGTAAACATTATAATATTCTTTAAAAGGTCGATTAACCACCTTTTGATGACGAACCTCTTTTAAATCCACTTTATTAAAATTTTATGTGTTATATTTGATAAAATAAAATTATTCTTTATAATCGGAAATCAAAATTTACTTTGTCTAAATTTTTGGTATTTTTCCGATAATGTTCATTTTTTAATGAATAGTGAAAAATGTTGTATTTTAATTCAAATCCTCTTTTTAATATAATTTATTTATATAATTAGATTATCTTTTGAATTGGTTTAAAAGTGAAATTAGAATATATATTTTCTATTTAATCCAATAGTGGTCGTTGGAATTAATTTCATCTTGAAATTGGACTTAAACTAGTGTCAATCTTTTGATACTTATTATTTCATAAAAACACGCTATTTCCTCTGACAGCGGGAATTAATTATTAAATTAATTAATGTAACTTATTTGTTTTGAATTTTGTTAAATAGAAATCATTTTTTAATTCGGAATATCAAATATAGCCTAGGGTGAATTTTTGGTAATTTTCTGAAAAACCTCAATTTTTTATGAATAGTGAAACCACTAAGTGGTATTTAAAGAAACTGATTTTTCGTTTAAATGAAACTTTACCACTTCTGTGATTTGAATTTAAAAAATCTTACATACATGGTTGTCATTAAGAAGTATATTGTGGTTCAATGGGATTAAAATAATTTTTTGGTGAATAGTAACTTTTATGTTTATTAATCGCGATTAGAGGTAATTAGTGTGATTTAAGATAAAAATAATGTTTTAATAATATTAAATGACATAGAAACATGTCCTACACTTATTGGATGTGTCATGGACTACCCCAAAAATCTATGTGTCATCTTGGGGATTCCATGGAGCAACTTTGGTTGGAAAATGACATTAATACCTTTTTATTTAATGTTAAAATTAAAATGTCCCACACATTTGTTGTTTTACTAAAACAATTTTTATATGGGGATATACAAGTCATATTTTTGACTATAAATATTCATTAGAAATCTAAAAAAAATTTCCTACATCATGATATTTGTTTTATAATTTTTAGTCACTAAATAAATTAAATTATTTATGACACCATGATGATGCAGCGATTACCACATTATTTAACGATTTAAATAAAATGAAAAGATAATGTAAAATCTAAGACCTGAAATTTTCACAAACCAATTTTATGGGTGGATTTTGAAACCTTATCACCTTATCCTCTAAAAATATTATTTTGGGACCTTTAAAATCCGAAAATCATTTTATAATAAAGTAATATTTTATAAATTTCCAAGAGTGCCCCTCCTTTTCTCTTATAAAAGGCCCCCACCTCTACCACCTTAAACACACCTATAAAGCCTTTGGCTTAGCCGGCCCCAAACCATTTCATCTCTCCACATCTGTCTTTTCATCATTGAATCCTCACTTTGGGTATAAGCCTTTCCAAGGAAGATTTTTTGCTCAAATCAAAGAGAATTACCCGATTTAAAGGTAATGTCTTCCCTTGTGTTCTTCTATTTTATTTTTCTTCTCCAAACCCCTAAACACTTTTTATTACTTTTTTTGTAACAAAACCAGTATATTAAATATACTATGATGTTCTTATAATAAGGATTTGAGGATTTGAGATACACTTTTACACACCTCCATCTAATTGTTAAAGAACATATTGTTTCTGTGGATGGAGAATTACTACCTCACAAAACGATGATTGTTCAATATTATATTAACACCTTCAAATTTGGCCATTAAGATGTCACTATATTTATATATGATATATAATATGTTTATTTTTTCCTTTATCTTCTTTATTTTTCATTTATGGCATACCATTATGGTTTTCATTATTGGTAAACGCGATATCTTCATTTTAGGATGTGCGGACTACCGCCCCCTCAAAGTGATTTGATTCGTTAATGCCATATGTGGGGCATATAAAGGATGAAACTAATAGTATTACATATGATATCCTACTGGAATTATAATATTCCTTTATATCATTATTATTTAATTCCATTGAATACAAAATAAAAATAAATGAAAGTATTGTTCATGCGTACGTACAGTTTACCGTCTCCATGAACGGTACATTTCATTTCTTATCTCCAAATGTTATGTACTATTATATGTACATATATATAATGGATATAGATGTAATATATTACATCTAAATGAAGGATATCATTCTGGAATTATAATATATATCTCTCTCATTTTGTTTAAATTCCATTAATATGACAAAATAATGAAAGCAGCGTTCATACGTACGTACGGCCTACCATCTCCATGAACGGTGATTTTAATTTTTTTTATCTCCAAATGTTATGGAGTAGTATAAAATAAATATTTACTCAATATATATGATATTTAAATCATTAATACTATTCTGGAGATGATTTACTCATTACTACATGGATAATCATTTTCAAACAAGTTCATTTTTGACTCATGTACCAAACATCGACAAAAACGTCTGATATGAACTCACATTATTATCAAATTATTATAACATTATAATATGTGATATAAACTGAATAATAATAAATAAATTATTTCCTTAATAAATTATAAATTGACCAATGTTTATTATTCATAAATATAAAGAAACGTACAAGACAAGTCAGACTTGAGGTAAGGGATCCTACCTCTCTCTTTCTTTTTAAGCACTCTCTTTTATGTCATTACCTTTAAGCTCATCTTTCTTATGTTTGGGGATGTTATTTTTTATTCCTCTTACTGTAATTTTTATCTTCATGTGATGATAGACTCTATTTGATCTCATCAATCCATTTTTGGAAGATTAAAGTGGTGTCGTTAGGCTGTCGAGTTTTCGTAAGGGATTTTTCATCTGACTTTTATTCCCGTGAGATTTATGCAACATGTGCCACCATTTCCATTGAGTGGTGTATGTACTTCCCATTTTTATAATACATGTGTAATATAATTTCATTATGGGTATTTATATATTCATTGTATGACCCTTCTTCCATGGGGTGTACGTTTCAAAAGTTACCCAAGTTAGTAAGGGAACCTTTCACCCTCCTCTTTCTAAAAAGACTTCATTTGTTATGTCTTTTAAATTACATCTTCTTATGTTGGGATATGTTCTTCTATATCCTTATTTATGTAAATTTTATGTCCATGTGACGAGATACCCTTTTTATCGATCATCAACTCATTTTATGAATTTTGAAGTGACGACATTATGCTGTCGAATCACTTCTGGAAATGTTGTTTTTCACAACGGGTGTTTACCAACGGTTTGATAAAACTGTTGGGCATGAAGGATTAAGAAAGCCTTTCCCAACGGTTCACTAAAACCGTTGGGAAAAGCCACCCCTGCCAACGGTTTCTTTAAACCGTTGGTAAAGGGGTGTGTTAATCACCCTTTTGCCAACGGTTCTGTTGAACCGTTGGGAAAGGGTCACCCCTTTGCCAACGGTTTGAGAAACCATTGGTAAAGGGGTCCTTAGCCTCTCTTTCCCAACGGTTCTTAAAAACCGTTGGGAATTATTTCCCCCAAATCCAGCCGCGGGGCTGCTCTCCCCCATTCGTACAGAAACCTAATTTCATCCGCTCCACCGGTCTCCTCTCGCGAAATCCCCTATACGAAGAGGTGAAAACCATCTGAAATCAGGTATCTTTTCATTTATACACATATACTTCCTTATTTTTATTGTTATTGATTTAGTATTTTAGTTTTAAGTTATCAATCCACCTCCATCTCTCTACTACTCTCCAAATCCCCCATCCGAATAGGTGAAAACCCATTTGAATCATCTCAAATCAAGTAATTTTTTGTTTATAAACATATGGTCCCTTGTCTGTATTATTTTTATTGTTATTTCTCTAGTATTTTAGTTTTAAGTTATGAATCCAGCTGCAGCTCTCTGCTACTCTCGAACACCCCCATTGGAATAGGTGAAAACCCATCTGAATCGTCTCAAATCAGGTAATTGTTTCTTTATACACATATGGTACCTTTTTTTTATTGTTATTGATCTAATATTTTAGTTTTAAGTTTGTATTTTGATGTGATTTCACCATGTAAAATAGCGAAATGAATAAATATTTTGTTAATTAATTAGTTTCTCCTGGAATATCAGTTGTGTTATAATGTCCATGCTAAATAAAGGGGTAATGTAATAAAAGAGCTTGAATAAATAAATTGTGGAAATTGGGGTATATTGTCTCTATGAGAGGTTTTTTGTTGTGTTTCATTGTATGTTGTAGGCTGTTTTATGGGGATTGAGGTGACCAGTTGGGCTTTGTGATATGTGGGGTTGTATTGTGATGGTTAGTGGGCATGGATGTGTCATGTGAAGTTGTATGATAGTGATGATGTGTGGTGGTGTTGTGTCATGTGGAGGTGTTGTGTGATGAAGTTGTGGTGTATAATGTGGTGAGGTGGTTTTGGTTGTGCGGTGGTTTGTGATGTGCAATATTTTTATTGTGATATGTGGTTGTTTTGGTGAGATGGTTGGTCGATGTAACATGGTGTCGATGGTTATTGTGAGATGGCGAGTTGTTGTGTGGTGGTTTTATTAGTTTCCTGGTTATCTATGGAATAAATTATGTTGTTAAAACAAAAAAACAATATATTAAATAAATTTGATGGAATAGAAATGGATGTGTGGTAAATGGATTTAATTAATTAAACATTAAATGAATGGACAATGTAAGTGTGAATGAAGTGGCTTATAATGAATGTGAGAAATGCTATGCGTCTTGTGTGGTGGTGGTGTGGTTTATGTGTTTTATGGTAATAGTGAAGTGTGTGATTATGTAGTTAATGTGAAACCATAGGTTGAGTATTTTGTGCTATCTATATATCATGTATTTTCATATTATTTTTACACATTCCAGGGGGGTGGTATGTCTAGGTGGTGGTGGTTGGTTGCAGGGGAGGGGGTGTGGGCTGTTTGGGAGGGTGGGCGGGGCTATCCAGGGTGTACGGGGGTGTCAAGGGGGGTACGGGGTGGGCGGGCTGTCCACAAGGGTGGACGGGCTTCCACGGGGGTGGCCGGCTGTCAAGGAGGGGTGGGAGGGCTGTCCAGGGGGGGTGGGGGCTGGCCACGGGGGGTAGGGTGTCCAGGGGTGGGTGGGCTATCCAAGGGGGTGGGGGGCTGTCCATAGGGAGAAGGGTGTCAAGGGGGCTGGGTGGCTATCCACGGGTTGGATGGGTTGTCTAGGGGTAGGGGGTGTCCACGGGGGTGGTGGGTTGTCCACGGGGGTGGGCGGGGCTGTCCACGGGGGTGGAAAGGCTGTCCATACGGGTGGGCGGGCTGTCCAGGGGGTGTGGGATGTCCGGTGGGTCTAGGTTTGGTGTCCTGGTGGGGGAGGGGTGTGTGGGGGTGTCCAGGGGGTGGTATGTCTAGGTGGTGGTGGTTAGGTTGCAGGGGAGGGGGTGTAGGCTGTTTAGGAGGGTGTGTGGGGCTATCCCGGGGGGGTACGGGGTGTCCAGGGGGTACGGTGGATTGTCTGATGTTTCTCTAATGATCAAGGACGGAATTTTTGGAGGACATCACAAGTCCTAACTGGTTGATCCTAGAAGCAATTTCATGATCATGGATGTAATGCCTACAGGGAATCTCTTGATTTTGGTGATCTTCTCCATTTTCATCAAAAGACATGTTTGACACACTGGGAGGGAAACTCTAGAGTCAGTGTGACATGTCTTGAAGGGTAATTTATGTCCATAGTGACATGATTTGAGGACATCACACGACCTAGTTGGTGTGCCTGGAGGGTGTTAAGGGAGCCATCTAACATTCCTGACATTTAATATGAGACTGAGATAATATGTATTGATTCCCCTATATAGAAGGAGATACATATCTATTGGAAAACATTAAGTCTTTATGGTGAGAATTAAAGGCTTTTCATTACAAGGGTGGCATATTCATGGGTGCCATCTGATTTTATTTGACATGTCAAGGGGACATCAAATGATCAAAATAGGTTTCCAATGGAATGCATTGTGAACATGATGAAATTTCCTAGTGGAATAAAATTTCATAGGTGATGCATGTTATGAACATTAGGGTCAACATATATTTCCTTCACCTTAGTCTACCATATTTTAGTATTTCATCCATCCTTTTATCCTAAATTCCATAGATTTATACATTATTTTATTATATTATGTCTCAAATTATCTAAAATATGTGTTTGATGTTCTTCACGTGACCTATCCTAATTCCTTCTCATAATCTATAGTGATCATGGGAAGATCTCATGCATGATTCATGATCACTCAAATTATTCTGCAGATCATACATAATGGAAGCCTTAAAGGATGTGAGATGATTATATCTATGAAATCTTCTCAGGTACCTAGTGAGGAACTGCATATTAATTCAAAAAGGTAAATTGCATATGAGGATACCCTACTAATATGGCAATGGGATGAGGCATGCTCTGATGTGATAACACATTAAGTTCTTGTTGGTTTTACATTTTTTCAATAACACATTAGTATGTTTTTTTCATATGTGTAGTTGATACCATGATTATTTTCTTCCTTTATCATTTACTTAAATGTATTTTCTATTGAAGTTCAATCCTATTGAATTGTTTATGACAAAATGAATTATATGAATTCTTTTTACAGAATGGACAGAAGTTGGATGTATGAAACCAATCGTATCTCAAGAGATTTTCAAAACAATTTGGAGAGCTTTATTGATTTTGCATTTCACAATGCTTCAGATAGTGGTCGCATACACTGCCCATATTCCAATTGTGTTGGTAGACCTTGGTTGATTCGTGAAGAAGTCAGCTACCACATAACAAAAAATGGTTTTCAAGCAAACTACTTTGTGTGGTATCACAATGGGGAGAAAATGAAATCTCAAATTGTTGATGATCGAAATGAAAGGACTGGAATGGAGAATTTGTTAGATGACCGGTTTCCGTTTATTCGTCATCCTGAAAAAGAAAGGATTTCGACTCAAGAAGACGTCGATATGAGGACAACTGATGCATCTATTTAAAATGATGATATTGATAGGGTGAAAAAATTGAATGATGCTGCCACGAATCCAGTATATCGACAATGCGATAAAATGAAAAATATGGAATTTTTAATCCGATTGTTTCATGGAAAAACCATTTATGGGATTTCTAATACAGCAATCGATTACATTCTTACCCTCTTGAAGGATTTACTTCAAGATGATGCAGATATTCCCTCAAACCACTATATGGCATGGAAGTTAGTTGAAGAACTTGGATTTTCCAGAAACAAAATTCATGCTTCCCCGAAAGATTACAGTTTATTCTGGGAAGAAACCGTTGAACGAAATTAATGTATAAAATGTGGCACATCCCGCTGGAAGTCAAAATCTGGTGGAACACCATCCCGCGTTCCACAGAAATTAATGTGGCACTTTCCATTGATTCCCAGACTCTAGAATATTTTTATGTCTGATGACAAATCAATAAAAATGAGATGGCATCTTTTTATGTCTGATGACATATCAATAAAAATGAGATGGCATGATACCGAGAGAAAGAAGACTAATGATGAGTTGGTTCATCCTGCAGATGGATTTGCATGGCAGAGATTTGATGCTCGACATCCTGATTTTGCAGCTGACGTGTGTAATGTGAGGCTGGGTCTTTCATGCGACGGTTTTAATCCATTTGGGCAGATGCTTACTTCGCACAGCACATGGCCTGTTTTTATACACATTTATAATCATCCCCCATGGTTGTGTATGAAAAAATCTTTCACTTTCATGAGTATACTCATATCTGGTCCTTCGGATCCCAACATTGATATTGATGTATACATGGTACCTTTAATAAAAGAGTTGAAACTTCTATGGGATGTGGGTGTGCGCACATACGATGCATGTTCAAAAGACATATTTCAGATGCGTGCTGCGCTTATGTGGATGATCAATGATTTTCTGGCTTATTCAATGATGTCTGGATGGAGCATGAAGGGAAAACTGTCATGTCCAGTTTGTATAAAGAATACACGATCTAGAAGACTGAAACATCGTTGTAGTTTCAGTTTTATGGGACATCGACGATTTTTTCCAAAGGATCATCCATATAGAATGAATCGTCGAAGATTTGATAATACTATAGAGACCGATGATCCACCTCAGCGTATGTCTGGAACTGATGTGCTTAATGAATTTAAAGATTTCAGTTTTTCGTTCAGGAAGGGTCAAATGAAATCTGGAAAGAGAAAGAATGTTTCCACAAAAACCTGTTACAATTGGAGGAAGAGGAGTATCTTTTTTGATTTGCCTTATTGGTCAACCAATTTGCTACGTCATTTCCTAAACGTAATGCATATTGAAAATAATATATGTGAAATGTTGCTTTCAGTTCTTCTTAATGTCAAGGGGAAGACAAAATATGATTTACGATCTCGACGTGACTTGGTGGATTAGGGACTCAGACCAGAATTGCATCCTGTGCGTATCAGTGAAAATAAATGGAAACTTCCATGTGCTTCTTATGTGATGACACCTACTGAAAAAAAACAATTTTTAGAAGTATTAGAGACTATTAGAGTTCCTGATTTCTATTCAAGCAACATATCTAAACGGGTCAACAGAAGAGAGTTGAAGCTAAAATCTTTGAAGACTCATGATTATCACGTTCTACTACATGAGTTGCTTCCAATAGCAATCTGTCATCTTTTGTCCAATAATGTAAGTGTGGGTGTTATTCGGTTGTGCCATTTGTTTAGAGATATTTTTGATAAGAAGTTTTCCAAGTCATTCTTGCAAAAAATGTTGACAGATGCCCCATTAATTTTTTGTGAGTTGGAGAAAATATTTCCCCCATCATTTTTCACATACATGCTGCATCTGACTGTCCATATTCCAACTGAAATACTTCTCGGAGGAACTATTTCTTTTCATTGGATGTATCCAACAGAAAGAAATATGTTCACATTAAAGTCTTATGTTCGAAACATGAATCATCCCGAAGGTTCTATCGTGAACAGTTACTTAGCTCAAGAATGTATGGATTTCTGTTCAATGTATTTGTCTGATCTTACTACAAGAATGAACAGACCAATGAGAAATAAAGAAGAAAAATATGAGCAAATTGAACCCAGTTTTCCATCACTTCCTCAAACAGGAGGAATTCCTGGATCATATACATTGAAGACATTAAGCCATGAAGAGCGGGAGATGGCATATCGCACAATTTTGTTCAACTGTGATTTGTTCGATGACTATATCAGGTAACAAAATTGAATATGTATATCTTACATATATATCTGTTAAACTATTCATATTTTTTTATCTACAGGGAACATAAAACAATGATAAATAGGAAGCATCGTTCTTTATCTTTGAGAAGGAGAGAGACTTTGCATAGCAAAGAGTTTTCTTCTTGGTTAAAATTGAAGGTAAAAATATTACTCTTTAAATTAATTATTTTAATATTTACTTAAGTTTAACTATCATTTATATTGCAGGTATTGAGTTTGTCTGCTGACTCTGTCTCTGAGGAAATAAGAGCTTTGGCTTTTGGTCCTAATACCGTGGTTCGTGACTGTAAATCAATTGTTTTCAATGGGTATAGATTTATTGTCACTGAACGAGCCAAAAACATGAGAACACAACATGATGGTATTATGGTTACTACCACAACAGATTGTTATGCCAGTGCATCAGATAGTAGACCACGACTTGAAAATGTGGGTTATTATGGAATCGTTGAGAAAATAATAATATTGGATTATTACTCTCATGGACGAGTCACAATGATGAAATGCCATTGGTTTGATTCGATGATGAGACATGGCACATTTATTGATGATTGTGGATTTCGAGTAATTAATATGACCCGCACTCTTGCTACCGAAGAACCATATGTGTTGGCATCAATGGCTAAAAAAGTTTTTTATGTCAATGATCAACTTCAACCTGATTTTGGTGTCATAGTTGATGTAATTCCAAGACATATTTTTGTTGATGCTGATGATGGAATTGACAATGTCCCTATTGCCATTAGAACCAATCCATTTATTTATTTTGATGACTCCAATAGCTCAATTGTCAGAGTTTATTGTGAACCTGAAGTTGTGGTTGGAAATATATAGAATCATTCATCCATGTGCTCAACTCTTTTGGTTTACCTCGAGTTGGGTTGTTAAGGTTGGTAATATTCATATTTATTTAGTATTGATCACAAATATGTTTTAGCTGACTTGACCATTATGTGAATTTTTAATGTTTATTGGTTGCTGTTTTAGTTGAATTTCATTTTCTAATTTGGAATTGAACTGTATTCAAACCAAATCAAACAATATTTCTAACATGGTGAACATTACAAATTGTATGTTTTATTAAATTCATTCAAGCTCTTCTAAAACAATTGATAGCTAAATTACCAATGAATCCTCTCATTCCCTCATATATTTAGTTTTTTGGTTTACACATTAATTTTCTTTCTCTAATTAATTACATGTATGTTTTCAAATTTAGGAAATGCAGCCAATTGAAGAGAGACGAAGAAAAAAAATGGTGGAGAACAATCGTCGGATGGAGGAGATGGGCATTCCACCATTAGTGCCTATAGTGAGTACTTTATTTCAAATATATATATATATATATTTATAGAATATATAGTGTCATGTGATTAATTTTTTTTGTAAACTTTTTTGTAGGATCCACCATTACGTCGACAGTTATTAGACGAGGAGCCTAGTACTGGTCCTAGTACTCAGGCCGGTGGTACGAGGAGGGTTCGTACCAGAGGTGGACGTAGAGCTGCGCGTGCCCGACTAGACCCTGCCCCTCCCATTGACATTTCAGCCTTCCCACATTCTGATCCCGGTTTGACGTTAGGGACACACGGGGTATTTAGGCCTCCCATGTTTTCGCTAACTTCTGCATCTTCTGCCCCATCATTTTCACATCCCATGATGATTCCCACTCCCCAGTCAGCATCAGGTCATACAACTGTTACATCTTCTTTTCCTTCTACTTCTGTCTCTTCGAGCTTTTATATTCTATCGTCTTCGACTCATGTTCCACTAGAGGGTGTTCCATCAGGTTCTGTGGATCCGGCGCCACTCATTGATCAGACTAGCGCATGTATATTTATAAAACCCTAACAAATTTTTATAGAAATATTTATTTTCATTATAACTTGTTTTGATAAAATATTTGTTTTTCTTTCATGACTGGTACATCTACTGACAGGAGGGGGGGTGGGGCCGTACATGCATGCATTCGGTGTGGAACCATCGCACACAGGTTATGGTGGAATATAATGAAGACAATCAGATGGTTGAGAAAACATGACAGCAATGTCGGAGTTTTCTAGCGACGCTTGCCAAATACTCCGACATCATTCCCGTCAGCCCGCTGTTGTGGAGACATTTTCCACATGAGGTCAAAGATAGAGCTTGCACAGATATATGGGTAAAAAAATCTGTTGTATTTAATGCCATGAATTATTTTTGTTTTTATATGAATTAATATTTTGATTTCAGCTTCGATTTAATTTTACTGATTGTGAGGGTGCACGACTGGAACGTCTAAAGGATTTAGGCGAGCATTGGAGAGCCTACAAGAATGAGCTGTATATTGGCTGGCGTGCTAGAGTTGTCACTGAGTTAGAGGCGGTACCAGTCGTGGATGATTGTCCTATAGATCAGTATCGTCAGATGATTACTCATTGGATGAGTACCTAGTTTGAGGTATGAATTACATTTGAGGTATTTAAATAACAACTTTCAAGTTTTTCATTAATATTATCCTTTGCATTATCGAATTTTATTTAGGAATCATCTGGAAAAAATAAAAAAACATTGATGCAAAAAAATACCTCCATACACTAGGACGCACGACGATGTCGGATCATGAGAGGCAGCTGGTATGACAATTGTTTATAAGTTTTCTTTACGACTTACATTTTCTTTTGTTTCCTCAATTATTTAATCATTTGCTAAAGTTTTTATATAACTTTTGTTTTCAATGTCATTGTAGAGGCAAGTACAAAATATTGAAGGATGTGTGCCTCGAGCAAAACTGTTTTGCTCGAATAGATGAAAAAAGGATGGAAGTGCTGTCAACGAAGTGACTCAGCAGCAACTTGTAAGTTTTAATCTGTTGATTTTATATTTTTATATCTATTTCGTAACTTAATAATATATTTATATTTGTAACAGGATGCTTTAGAGGCCCTCGATGCCCAAGAAGCAGACAATTTTGGGCCATCTGATCACTTACATCAGGTGTTGGGAGAGGATCATTCTGGCAGAGTACACTGCCGACCTAGGATAGCCCCGACGAGGTATTGGCCTGCCTCAGGTATGTGTTGTAGTGCCACCGAGCTGCAGCAAGTTAGGGCACATGCAGAACAGGCTAAGAAAAGGGCCACAGAGATGGCAGAACAGTTTTCTAGGGAAAACAGTGCATTTATGAAATTTATTGAAGTTCTACATCCAACACTTCCAGCAGAGGCCAGCCCAGCGATTGATAAATACATGTCGTCGATACATTCTATATATGGTGCACCAGGTGGCAGTTCTAGTGGTGGTCAGGCCGATGTCCAGCTTGAAGATGATGATGGCGAGGAGTCCGATTCGGAAGAGGAGGGAGATGAGGAGGGCGAGGAGGAGGGCGAAGGCGAGGAGGAAGGCGCTGTGGAGGGTGGGGACGATGAGGAGGACGATGACGAGGGTGATGATGATGATGATGATGGTGATGCTGATGCTGATGTGGGACATATTGATCCGTTACATTTTTGACTTATATTACTGAGATTTGATGTTTAATCTATTCTAGTTCTTGGTTTTATCTAGACTCGTAGTATAGTATTGGAGTTGAGTTATTTTTATATATTGTCTGTTTTTATGGATGTTGTTGTCTTTTAGTGGTTGTGTGTTTGAGAACTCCCTGGACAACCCCCCTCATTCTTGGACCCTGGACAACCCCCCCTCCCCCTTGGACCCCGAACACCCCCTAAACACCCCCCGGACAGCCCCGCGGATAGCCCCCTGGACAGCCCCCCGTACAGCCCCCAACCCTCCACCCTGGACCCCGGATAGCCCCCCGGACAGCCCCCTGGACAACCCCCCCCACCCTCCCCCTTGGACCACGGACAACCCCCCAAACACCCCCCGGACAGCCCCCTGAACAACCCCGGACAACCCCCTGAACAACCCCTGAACAACCCCTGAACAACCCCCTGAACAACCCCCGGACAGCCCCCTCAACAACCCCGGACAACCCCCTTAACAACCCCCAAACACCCCCCCCCCCCGGACAGACCCCGCACAAACCCCCCACCCTCCTCCTTGGTCCGCGGATAGCCCCCCGGACACCCACCGGACAGCCCCCCCGGACAGCCCCCGCGGACAGCCCCCCGTACAGCCCCCCACCCTCCACCCTGGACCCCGGATAGCCCCCGCGGACAACTCCCCACCCCCCCCCCCCCCCCTTGGACCCCGGACAACCCCTCAAACACCCCCCGGACATCCCCATTAACAACCCCAGACAACCCCCTAAACAACCCCTGAACAACCCCTGAACAACCCCTGAACAACCCACGGACAGCCCCCTGAACAACCCCAGACAAACCCCTGAACAACCCCCAAAACACCCCCCGGACAGACCCCGCACAGCCCCCCCACCCTCCTCCTTGGTCCCCGGACAGCCCCCCGGACACCCACCGGACAGCCCCCCCAGACAGCCCCTCCACCTTCCTTAATTTCAGTAGCTCTGAAATGTTTCATAGCACGATCAACTAAAATCTAATCCATAATAAATATGATATAAAAATATTCTATATGAATTTCCATAAGATTTTAAGTGAAAACAAAAAGTGACATACGAAAAAATGACCAAACGCATTCGAAATGTGTTGATGCTTTAGGACAACGATCCATGGGTCATATGTGACCTGTAAGAATCAATCCCGCCTCAATCCGAGGTGCGGTGTGGTCGAAACAACTCAAAGTGTATGTCTTTTGTTTCAAAAGGACATCATTTTAAGTGAAAAACATCAACTGGCATACGGAAAACCGGCCAAACGCATTCGGATTGTGTTGATACTTTAAGACAACGATCCATGGGTCATTTGAGATGCGTACGAGTCAACCCCGCCTAAATCCGAGATGCGGTGTGGTCGGGACCACTCTAAGTGACTTTCTTTTGTTTAAACTGGACAGTATTTTAAGTCTATACGGAAAACCGACCAAATGCCATCAGTTTCTGTTGAAACTTTAGGAGAACGATCCATGGGTCATATGTGACGTGTACGAGTCAACGCCACCTCAATCCAAGGCGCGGTGTGGCCGAAACCACTCAAAGTGTCTCTATTTTTTTTAAAATGGACTTCATTTTTAGTGAAAACAAAAAATGACATACAGAAAACCGACCAAACGCATTCGGTTTCTGTTGAAACATTATGAGAACGATCCATGGGTCATATGTGACGTGTACGAGTCAACGCCACCTCAATCCAAGGCACGATGTGGCCGACACCACTCAAAGTGTCTCTATTTTGTTTAAAATGGACAATATTTTGGCCGCTTATGACACCAGAACTGCGTTGTCGGTCACCGCGGGCACATAGCACGTCCGATTGACGTTCCGTCTGCGCGTACACGTCACGAATAATAATTAGAATGTTGCACGGTGGTTTCAGGTCAATCTGAGGTCGTCTGCTATGAATTTGACTGTTGGACGCCCGTTTTGGCCGTATATGACACCAGAACTGCGTTGTCGGTCACCGCGGGCACAATGCACGTCCGATTAACGTTCCGTCTACTCGACCACTTCATAAATCACTCTCCGGTATTTTTCATCTGATTTCAGGCCATTCCGACTTCGTTCGGCCCGTTTGGACCCCCCTCACGCGTGTTTACGAAGCGCGCGCATCACTTAAAACATGAATATTGAGCCGTACCGCGCAAACCGCACGTCCGATTGACATTCCGTCTACGCGTACATGTCACGAATAATAATTAGAATGTTTCACGGTGATTTTAGGTCAATCTGAGGTCGTCCGCTATGAATTTGACCGTTGGACGCCCGTTTTGGCCGTTTATGACACCAGAACTGCGTTGTCGGTCACCGCGGGCACACGACACGTCCGATTGACGTGCCGTCTTCTCAAACACTTCACAAATCACTCTCCCGTATTTGTCGTCTGATTTCAGGCCATTCCGACTTCGTTCGGCCCATTTGGACCCCCCTCACGCGCGTTTGTGAAGCGCGAGCATCACTTAAAACATGAATATTGAGCCGTACCACACAAACTGCACGTCCGATTGACGTGCCGTCTGCGCGTAATGTCACAAATAATAATTATGATGTTTCACGGTGGTTTCAGGTCAATCAGAGGTCGTCCGCTATGAATTTGACCATTGGACGCCCGTTTTGGCCGTTTATGACACCAGAACTGCGTTGTCTGTCACCGCGGGCACACGGCTGGTCCAATTGATGTGACTTCTACTCGACCACTTTATAAATCACTCAGCCGTATTTTCCGTCTGATTTTTGGCCATTCCGAAATCGTTCGGCCCATTTGGACCACCCTCACGCGAGTTTACGAAGCACGCGCATCACATAAAACACGAATATTGAGCCGTACCGCGCAAACCGCATGTCTGATTGATGTGCCGTCTACGCATACATGTCACGAATAATAATTAGAATGTTTCACAGTGGTTTCAGCTCAATCTGAGGTCATCCGCTATGAATTTGACCGTTTGACGCCCGTTTTGGCCGTTTATCACACCAGAACTGCGTAGTCGGTCACCGCGGGCATATGGCACGTCCAATTGACATGTTGTCTGCTCGAACACTTCAGAAATCACTCACCCGTATTTTTCTTCTAATTTCAGGCCATTCCGACTTCGTTCGGCCCGTTTGGACCCCCCTCACGCGCGTTTACAAAGCACGCACATCACTTAAAATACGAATATTGAGTCGTATCGCGCAAACCGCACGTCCGATTGACGTTCCGTCTGCGCGTACACGTCACGAATAATAATTAGAATGTTGCACGGTGGTTTCAGGTCAATCCGAGGTCGTCCGCTATGAATTTGACCGTTGGACGCCCGTTTTGGCCGTTTATGACACCAGAACTGCGTTGTCGGTCACCGCGGGCACACGGCACATCCGATTGACGTGCCGTCTGCTCGACCACTTCATAAATCACTCTCCCGTATTTTTTGTCTGATTTCAGGCCATTCCAACTTCATTCGGACCATTTGGACCCCCCCCCCCCTCACGCGCGTTTACGAAGCACGCGCATCACTTAAAACATGAATATTGAGTCGTACCGCGCAAACCGCACATCCGATTGATGTGCCGTCTATGCGAACAGGTCACGAATAATAATTAGAATGTTGCACGGTGGTTGCAGGTCAATCCGAGGTCGTCCGCTATGAATTTGACCGTTGGACGCCCGTTTTGGCCGTTTATGACACTAGAACTGCATTGTCGGTCACCGCGGGCACACAGCACATCCGATTGACGTGTGGTCTACTCGACCACTTCATAAATCACTCTACCGTATTTGTCGCTTGATTTCAGGCCATTCCGACTTCGTTCGGCCCGTTTGGACCCCCCTCATGCGCATTTACGAAGCCTGCGCATCACTTAAAACACGAATATTGAGCCGTACCACGCAAACCGCACGTCCTATTGACGTTCCGTCTACGCGTAAATGTCAAGAATAATAATTAGATTGTTGCACGGTGGTTTCAAGTCAATCTGAGGTCGTCCGCTATGAATTTGACCGTTGGACGCCCGTTTTGGCCGTTTATGACACCAGAAGTGCGTTGTCAGTCCCCGAGGGCACACGGCACGTCCGATTGACGTGCCGTCTGCTCGAACACTTCATAAATCACTCAACCGTATTTTTTGTCTGATTTCAGGCCATTCCGAAATCGTTCGGCCCATTTGGACCACCCTCACGCGTGTTTACGAAGCGTGTGCATCACTTAAAACACGAATATTGATCCGAACCATGCAAACCGCATGTCCGATTGATGTGCCGTCTGCGCGTACATGTCACAAATAATAATTAGAATGTTTCACGGTGGTTTCAGCTCAATCCGAGGTCGTCCGCAATGAATTTGACTATTTGACGCCCGTTTTGGCCGTTTATGACACCAGAACTGCGTTGTCGGTCACCGCGGGCACATGGCAAGTCCAATTGACGTGTTGTCTACTCGACCTCTTCATAAATCACTCTCCCGTATTTTTCGTCTGATTTCAGGCCATTCCGACTTCGTTCGGCCCATTTGGACCCCCCTCACGCGCGTTTACGAAGCGCGCGCATCACTTAAAATACGAATATTGAGCCGTACCACGCAAACCGCACGTCCGATTGACGTGTCGTCTGCGCGTACACGTCACGAATAATAATTAGAATGTTTCACGGTTGTTTCAGCTCAATCTGAGGTTGTCCGCTATGAATTTGATCGTTGGACGCCCGTTTTGGCCGTTTATGACACCAGAACTGCGTTGTCGGTCACCGCGGGCACACGGCACGTTCGATTGATGTGCCATCTGCTCGACCACTTCATAAATCCATCTCCCGTATTTTTCGTCTGATTTCAGGCCATTCCAACTTTTTTCAGCCCATTTGGACCCCCCTCACACGCGTTTACGAAGCGCGCATCACTTAAAACACGAATATTGAGTCGTACCGTTCAAACCGCACGTCCGATTGACGTGCCATCTACGCGTACACGTCACGAATAATAATTAGAATGTTGCACGGTGGTTTCAGCTCAATCCAGAGACATGGTGTGGCCGGCACCACTCAAAGTGTCCGTCTTTTGTTTCAAAAGGACGTCATTTTAAGTGAAAAGCATCAACTGGCATACGGAAAACCGACCAAACGCATTCCGAATCTGTTGATAATTTATCCCAACAATCCATGGGTCATATGTGACGTGTACGAGCCAACCTGGGATGAATTTGAGTCGCGGTGTGGCCAGGATAAGTCTATGTGACTCTCTTTTGTTTAAAATGGACACCATTTTAAGTACATACGGAAAAACGACCAAATAGATTCGGTTTCCATTGAAACATTAGGAGAACGATCCATGGGTCATTTGGGACGTGTACGAATCATCCCCGCCTCAATCTGACATGCGGTGCAGCTGACACCACTCAAAGTGTCCGCCTTTTGTTTCAAAAGGACGTCATTTTAAGTGAAAGGCATCAACTGACATACGGAAGAACGACCAAACGCATTCGGATTCTATCGATACTTAAACACAATGATCCATGAGTCATATGTGACCTGTAAATGTCAACCCCGTCTTAATCCGAGAAGCGGTGTAGCCGACACCGCTCTAACTCTGTCTCTTTTGTTTAAAATGGACATGATTATAAATGAGAAGAACAACTGGCATAAGCAAAACCGACCAAACAAATTCGTAATCTTTTAATAATTTATCACAATGATCCATGGGTCATATGTGACATGTACGAGCCAGCCCGGGATGAATCTGTGTCGCGGTGTGGTCAGGATTAGTCTAAGTGTCACTCTTTTGGTTAAAATGGACAACATTTTAAGTACATACGGAAAACCGACCAAACGCATTCAGTTTCCATTTAAACTTTAGGAGAACGATCCATGGGTCATATGTGACGCGTACGAATCAACCCCGCCTCAATTGGAGACACGGTGTGGTCGGCACCACTCATTGTTTCCATCTTTTGTTTCAAAATGACGTCATTTTAAGTGAAAAACATCAACTACCATACGGAAAACCGACCAAACGCATTCGGATTGTGTCGATAATTTAGCACAACGATACATGGGTCAAATGTGATGTGTACGAGTCAACCCTGCCTCAATCTGAGGTGCGGTGTGGCCGGTATCACTTCCGGTGTATGTATTTTGTTTAAAATGGACATCATTTGAGGTAAAAATATATGGTATAGAAAAAACCGATCAAATTATGAATTGAATTTCGGATTCCACATATAATTGTCATCTAAATTTTAAATTGAATTCTATATGTATTATGTACGTTTATAATTACATTATGAATTCTAATTTAATTGTCATCTAAGTGTCGTCGGGACCACTCTAAGTGACTTTCTGTTGTTTAAAATGGACAACATTTTAAGTACGTACGGAAAACTGACCAAACGCATTCGGTTTCCATTGAAACTTTAGGAGAATGATCGATGGGTTATATGTGATGTGTAAGAGTCAACGCCACCTCAATCTGAGGCGTGGTGTGGCCGGTACAACTCAAATTGTATGTATTTTGTTTCAAAAGTACATCATTTTAAGTGAAAAACATCAACTGACATACGGAAAACCGGCCAAATGCATTCGGATTGTGTTGATACTTTAGGAAAATGATACATGGGTAATTTGAGACGTGTAAGAGTCAACCCCGTCTAAATCTGAGATGCGGTGTGGCCGGTACCACTCTGCCTGTGTCTCTTTTGATTAAAATGGACAAGATTATACGTGAAATAAAAAACTGACATATGAAAAACTGACCAAACGCATTCGGAATCTATTGAAAATTTAGTACAACGATTCATGGGTCATATGTTACGTGTACGAGTCAACCACGCCTCAATCCGAGTCGCGATTTGGCCGAGACCACTCTAAGTGTATCTATTTTCTTTAAAATGGACTACATTTTCAATTCATACGGAAAACCAACCAAACGCATTCTGATTGTGTTTATATTTTAGCACAACAATCCATGGGTCATTTGTGATGCGTACGAGTTAACCCCGCGTCAATACAAGGCGCGATGTGGCCGACACCATTCAATGTGTCACTCTTTTATTTAAAAAACACTTCATTTTAAGTGAAAACAACAACTGACATACAGAAAACCGACCAAATGATTTCGGAATATGTTGATACTTTAGGACAACGATCAATGAGTCATTTGTGACGTGTACGAGTTAACCTCGCCTCAATCCGAGGTACAGTGTGACTAGTATCATTCTAGATGTATGTATTTTGTTTAAAATGGATATCATTTCTATTAAAAATATATCGTATATGAAAAACCAATCAAATTATGAATTGAATTCCGGATTCCACATATGATTGTCATCTAAATTTTAAAATGAATTCTAAATTAATTATGTATGTTTATAATTATGTTATGAATTCTACTTTAATTATGGATGTGTATATTTTCAGGATGCATTATATGTGTTGGTTGGTTGGATTGCATTATTTGTATGTGTTGGTTTGTTCTCTATATGTATGCATTATATGTGTTATAGGTACAACAATTGGATTGAAAAATGAATTGAAAACGAGGGCATAATTGGATTGAAAATTTAATTGAAACCGAGGGTGAATGCCCAAAAACCAGACCTGCTATGCAAATTGCAGGCTGCTGTGCAATTTCCACAGCAAAGCCTATGCCAACGGTTTGAAAACCGTTCGCATAGGCTCTATGTAGCTGTTTTTACCAATGGTTCAAGGAACCGTTGGTAAAAACACTCAATCCGAAAGGTTTGAAACCATTGGGATATCCTGTTGAATGGTTGTTTTTACCAACGGTTCATAGAACCGTTGGTAAAAACCATTCCCAACGGTTTGTAAACCGTTGGGAAAGAAAATTCTATGTTGAATTCCCAATGGGCCAAACCGTTGGGAAAGGCCTTTCCCAATGGTTTGGCAGAACCGTTGGGATAGGTTGTTTTTTTCTAACCTACCCCAACGGTTCTCTGTAAACCGTTGGGAAAAGCCTTTCCCAACGGCTTAATTCCCCACGGTTTGCAGAACCGTTGGTATAACATATACCAACGGTTCTGCAGCCTTTCCCAACGGTTCTAAACCATTGGGAAATGCTGGATTTCCAGTAGTGAATTTTTGCAAGGGAACTTCTTAACCCAATTTTGATTCTTTGGGATATACTTGAACTCTTTGAATATGACGTTCTATGAATATGTGTGAATAACATCTGATTGTTTTACACTTAATATCCTCTTATATTTTGTGTATTCATTTGTCACACATAATTATGTAATTGATTTATCCTTAATCCAAGGATACCGTCTTTGTATGGGACTTCATCTCAATCTCCTTTCATTGAGGCATATTTCGTTTTATACAGAACTATCTTTTATACGGTATATAAACCCCTTTGACTTTTACTTTTAGACAAAAGGAAGTATTTTTCGATGAAGCGTTTTACCAATGAAAAAAAAGAATGTTTCTTTTATCGTATGCGGTGACAACGACCTTTTCCGCCGTCGTGAGTATTATTTGGTCATTGGCTTCCTCAACAAGCTGTGATGTTTTTAAAAATGAAATAAATACCATATACTATTTTATGTATTTTGGTATTGAAAATCATTTTTATAATGGATTTGTTATGTCAATATATTTAAGTGATATATTATGATCAAAGTGAGGAAATGTTTTTTTCCATTATATTTGTTTTATGTATTTTGATTTTATAATGGTACTTGGACATTTTACGGGTGGTTACATGGTAAACCAAATGACGGGTGGTGCCGTGAATACCAAGACGGGTGGTTATGTTATAACCTCCAATGGATTGGGTATGGTAGTCGGCCGTATGACTATTCCATTAAGTATGTGTGGATTTCGACCGTATGGTTATTCCATTTAAGTATATTTATTTGCCAAGTTACCTTTATATGTTATGTGATCTTTATATGGGTTTTATGGTAATGTTTTGGTTACATAAGGGTAAGTAATGAAATTTTATTCAGGGAAGAGTTATTAATGCTTCATAAAGGTGAAAAGTATTACATTGATTAAGTATACATGGATTACTTTTTGTTTTGAAAAACTAATAGTTTTCATTCTTTGTGTAACCCTTACTGAGCTTTTTATGCTCATCCCATGTTTCTGAAATGCTTTCCACGGGACTTAAAGATGAATAGGGTCAAGGATGGGATCAAGGAAAGGCATGCTATCTAAAACATGGAACTAGACATGTATCTTTTTAAGTGTTTTTTTATTTTTTATAAACATAGATGAAGTGTCCACTATGTAATCTTTTGAGATATAATAGTTATGACATAATTCTCTAAAACTCTAAACCTCTAAAGATCCTCAATGTTAATTATTTATTTAATTCAATATTATGTAAGGTTTAAGGTCGGGGACTTATAATAAGGGAATCATAAAAATAATATATATACCATATATAAATATAGTTCCAACATAATGGCCACCAAGAGAGGTGATAAGACGTAATTGAACAATCATCATCTCATGAGGCGTTAGTTTGTCATCCACAGAAACATTATGTTCTTCATCCATTAGATGGAGGTGTGTGTAAGTGTAGTTCAAATACATATCATAAAAACATCATTGTAAATTAAGGATACTGGTTTTGTTACAAAATAAAGGTATAAAAAGATTTTAGGGGTTGGAGAAGTAAAATAAAAGAAAAAAATTTAAGAGAAATTGTTACCTTTAATTTGGGTAACTCCCTTTGGTTTGAACCAAAGGACTTCATGAAGTGACTTCTGACTAAGGTAAGTCTTCTAGGTGGAGGATATAGATTTAGGGAGCTTAATTGGGAAGATTTTGGACGATCCAAATGGATTGATATGTGTAAGGAATTGGATAGAAATGGTATCCTTTTATAAGGGAGTGGAAGGGATCTTTAGGAAAGTGTGGAAATATTATTTTATTTATAATGATATTCATTTTCTAATGGTACAAAAATCATTATAGATGAATATAAGATTACAAAAATAAGAAATAAAATCTTCCAATTAGAATTGGAAAAGTTTTGGATAATATTTTAATCATTATAATCTTATTTATTTAAATCATTTATTAATTAGGCAAATACTACATCATTATTGTGTCATAAATAATTTAATATTTGATGTCTAAAAATTATAAAAATAATACCATGATTTAGGTAAGAATATTATATTTATAATTAATATTTATATTCGAAATGATAATTTATATAACCCCTTATAAAAATTAATTTACTAAATGGTATTTTCTTTTGTCACTTTTGCCTTTACATTAAGTTAATTAATCTGAATTGTCATTATCACTCCCAAGTGGCTCCATGGGGTCCCAAAACCTACCCAATTATGCCCATGGTCGTAAATGACTCTACTAATAAGGTTTGGACAAGTGTTAATGTAATTTTGAATTATTTTAATATTCTTTTAACCTTGAATTACCCTATTTACCTTTAACCGCGGTAAATAAAAGTCAAAAGTTACTATTCACCAAAAATTGTTTTCATCTTAATGAACCAAATTTTACTTCATGATAAAAACTATGTAAGTCGGATTTTTTAAATTCAATTCACAGAAGTGGTAAAATTTTCATTTAAATGAAAACATATGTTTTTTAACTACAACTTAGTGGTTTCACTATTCATCAAAAATTGATGTTTTTCAGAAAAATACAAAAAATTCAGCCTATACTATATTTGATATTAAGAATTAAAAAATGATGTCTATTTTCCCAAATTCAAAACATATATGTGGAATTAATTAAATTTAAAATTAATTCCTGTTATCAAAACAAATAGTGTGTTTTTAAGAAATAATAACTATCAAAATATTGATACTTGTTTATGTCCAATTTCAAAGTGAAATTAATTCCATTGACCAAAATTGGATAAAATTGTAAAAATATATTTTAAATTCACTTTAAACCCAATTATAAAGATAATATAACCATATAAATAAATTATATTAAAAGGCACTTTTGAATTAAAATACAAAATGTTTCACTATTCATTATAAAAAGAACATTATCGGAAAAATTACAAAAAATTACACAATGTAAATTTTGATGCCTTTATTCTAAAGAAGGATTGTATTTGGTCATATAGAATGTATTAAAGTGACCAATATTATATTTAAAAAGGGTTCTCCATTAAAAGGTGATAAATCGGCCTTTTAATGTAAATTATGCTTAAAATTAGATTCATTCACATTTTAAGCCTCTAACATTTTATTGGATAATGTAAATACATTTAAAAATCATGTATAATAATATTGTAGTTAGTTTTATTCATTCCCTCCAATACAATGACTAGGAGTTAACTAACCATTTAAAAATAAAATAGTATATTATTAGTGTGCTACGTAAGATTTCGAAGAAACACGTTGATGTGTATCGGATAAACTATCAAACATAGAAACCCTTATAAAGTTAAATTAATATTTAATTCAAAAATATCAATATATATGAAATATGTATTATTCTTCATTTACCTGGGATGTTACATCCTTCCCCCCTTTTGTGAATTGCATCCTCACAATTTTAAAATTGTGCTCAGGAACTTCGTTGAATGCCCCAAATCGAAAAAAAGAGTCAATAAAACTATCACTTTAAACTAAAGTAAGATAAGTACAATGGATACCTGAGACAAAAGATACTAGGATTCCATGAAAACATAGATATGGAGGGGAAAACAAACCATCATGTTCTGATGGAGAGTGAGTGAAAACATGTTTAGGAGAAATGTAACCACCAGAAAATCATAAACATGTGATGGGTTAAAAAGAATTTGATTCCCCAAAAGGAAAAGCTAACGGACAAGGTTTTTATTTAAAAACATAAGGAAATATACTTACTTGTCATGTAGACAATCATCTTTTACTATATTTTAAACAGAAACTCATATTTTCTCCAAATGATGAGTATTCAGGATGCCTTTTTTCCCATTAAGAGCGCTATAATCAACTTCTAGAGAATCAAATAATCCAAAAAATATGAACTATGTATTTACCATGTTTTTAGATATTAACTAAAACCAAAAAGCATAGAATAAGATCAGAAAATCCCCCAAAAGAAAAACTTTTTCATAAATAAAAACTTCTCTTAATCCCTAAAATTTGACTAACAAAACCAAAAGTTCAACAAAGACTATTCAATAAACAATTGACCCTTAAATTCTTCAAATGCAATCCAAACTATGATTGTAACCGAAATCTCATGAGGATTGAATTACATAGACTTCCAATATTCGTCTTAACATTTATCTCCAAGTAACACCAGTTACTCATCAAGTCTCATATTGAAAATTAATTAACCTAATCACATATTCTCCATGATAGGTTAATCATTTTCATAAATAAATCAAATCATCATGTGTCCATAATAAAAAATATATATTATTCCAAACTAAAATTTTAACCATTTTTCCTCAATTGACATTCCATAGTATTCTATCTTACTTAGGCATATATTGTTACCTCAAAAGAGATATTGTCTTCCTCCGCAACCTTTATCACTTAATCAGTAAATCATTTTTCTATACAATGTATATCGATTTGATAAAACATAAGTTCCAAAAATCAACTTATTCTTATTATATAAAATCATTTTACTAAAACAATAAGTCATACAAACTAGGGAATTCAAGTAGGCTAGTGGTAGGCGATGCTCCCTTGTCTCCTTTCGGATGTGGGTTCGATTCCGGTAGCCTTTATAGATGTGATGGGTTGTCACCCATTCTACGGGTTGTCTTTTTTATAAAACTCATAAATAACCATAACATGTTTTAACCTCAATGGTTTCCTTATACCTCTCATTTTCATCCAAATTCATTATGATGTCAATATCTTAATTCTTGACGTATTACTTCTCCACCATACAATAAAATAAAACAATCCCAAAAATTTTGAACATCATACCTTTATCATTGTGTTCATTTGGTTTCATTGTCATATTGTTCACGTAGGTAGAATGTACATGCATGGAATAAATGATTTAGAGATCCTTCAAAATCCTTTGCTTCCTCCATCCAAATACACCTTATAAAACATGGGTCATATGGGTGTTCACAGACAAATAGTTTTGCAAAATAATCATGTATGACATATAATTTCAAAACATCTGATAAAACATGATTTCAATAAAACAGGAAAACTGAATTTGAGTTGAAAAATTCAATTAATGGTCCTTTTAAAATACCATAAGTATGTGCTGAGAGACTATATTTTAAAATCAAATATAAATAGGTTGTTTAAGGGTCTCCTTCTTCAGCACCATTTTTAAAATCATAATATGCTTCAAAATCGTTTGATAAGGTCAAATATAAAAAATAACTAGATAATATTTAACTTTCTTGAAAATATGAGAATATTGTGAAAATAGGATTTTTCTAAACATAACCCATGATCCACGATGATAACGAGGTATAGTGGAGTTTTTTTATATCCAAAACAACTTCTTAAAAGTGAGTTGTATGCTAGAAAAAGTTTCAAAGTCATCCGAACATGACATTGAGGTAATTATTGCAAGCATGTCATCATGAAGAGATAGGAATGTCATTTGAGATCCTCCACCTTCCATTTGTGACTGAATTTCCATGATCTGAAAAAGTTGTCAAACAAGGATTTAACTGAAATAATATTTAGGGACTAACCATATGTCTAACGAAAATTCTGAATCCCTAAAGTTTTCTAAACTGACCTATGATACCAAATATAAGGACCCAACCTTAAACATTACATAATATTGAATTAAATTGATAATTCACATTTTGGATCTATTCAGGTTTATAGTTTTAGAGAATTATACCATAACTATTACATTACAACTTGAATATTACAAGTAGACATGACTACTCAGTTTCCATTTTTTTTCATAAAATAATAACTCATAAAAAGAAACATGTCTAGTTCCATGTTTTAGATAGCATGACTTTCCCTTGATCCTATACTTAACCCTATTCATCTTTAATTCATGTGGAATACATTTCAAAAACTTGGTATGACCATAAAAAGCTTAGTACGGGTTATAAAATAAGGAAGGAAAACATTAGCCAATCAAGAAATACAAGTCATTGAAACCGTACTTTTCAATCATAACATACAATATACAATAATATTATTTATGAATAACACACACAAATCATAAATCATATAGGTTACTTATGGAATCCATATAAAACTTATATTGTATATGTCATAGCTACTTAGGGAGTTACCCTTGGAATACCCATCACAGTATACGCCCTAAATATATTAGGAGAAACATCAGGTTTACCTCCGTCACATTACCCAATGAATTGGAGAGATATCTCAGGCTCACTCGCCCTAGGTTAATCACGGAAGCAACCATATACATAAACAATTCCCAATGACCATAACACATGTATAATGGAAAGATAACGTTTCCACATTCCAATATTGTCAAGATATTGAAATAAAAAATGTTTTATCAAATCATTTTCAAAACCATTTAAAAAGAGATTTTATAATCAATGTGTCTCATACCACTTTGAAGATTTTAAATGAATTATCATTTAAAAACATTAATGTCCATATAAATAAATCCTAAAACCCATTTGGAAAACATAGACATTAATGAGAAACATTTAGAAGAATAAATCATTAAAACATTTAACATGATTTTTAGTTAAAGAGTTTTTTAACAAAAAGAGAGAAACTTGAATACAAAAAATTGAGGAATAACATTTAATCAGAACATTATAATATCATGTGAATAAAGGGAATAAAGATATAATATGTCAAAGTACAGTATATACACCCTATACGAATGAATTGGTGCATAAAAACAATGAAGTCTCAATCGAAATGTAAATTGAGATGAAATCCCTTATAAATATTGTATCCTTAAATTATGGATAAATAAATCACATAATTATGTGTGAAAAATATAAATACACCCAATATAATTGGATATTAAGTGTAAAACAATCATAGGTAATTCACACATATTCATAGGATGACATATTCAAGAAGTAAAAGTTGAAACCAAAGAATTGAAATTGGGTTAAGAAGTTCCCTTGTAAAAAAGTTTACAGCATAACTGCGTCGCTTTAAAATTCATAAAATGATTTGATGAGATAAAAAGGGTATCTCATCACTTGAAAATTATAATTTATATCAATTAGGATATATATGAACATTTACCAATATAATAAAAAGCAAAAAGTGGAAAGTATAATGAAGAATGATCATAAAATGAAGATGTAAAGACTCATAAATGAAAGTATATTAGACAAACAGTACAATCATGGGCAGTACATTCACCACAAAAAATCAAAGAGTGGAAAATATAGCATGAATCTCACAGAAATAAAAAATGAGATGAATAACCATTACTTCGTTGTATTCAAATTGAATCGTACGACCAAAAGTTAATAATCAAAAAATGAATCATATAATACCATTAATATAAAGCAAATAATGATAATAAATATCAAGGGTAGTACACATTACTCCACATGTATTAAATAAGTGACGAACAATGTAAATCTTATGGAATTAAAAGTGAGATAAGAAATCCCTTAACTTGTGTCTGAATTGACTTGATCATTCTTTAATCTCTTGAATAATAATCTAAAGTTAATTTATACTTTCTTAAGAACCTTTTTATGTTTATTATTCATTTTATATCAATATTTACCATGTTATAAACATTATTTAATCATTTAATTTATTAACGTCCATGTTGTCGATATTTGGTACTTAAGTCAAAAATGAACTTCTTATAATGACATGTTATTCATGTGGTAAATGGTTCATTATATCCAGAAATATATTAATTATTTGGATATCATATATATCATATATATCCATTATATACATGTATTTATAATAGTACATAACATTTGGAGGTAAGAACGGAAATGCACTATTCATGGAGACGGTAAGCCGTACGTACGCATAAACACAACTTTCATTTATATTTCCTATTTTAATAGAATTAAAACATAATGATAAATAGTTATATTTTAATTACAGTATAATATCATATATAATATCATTAACTCCATCCTTTATACATCCCACATAGGGCATTAACAAGTCCCATCAGATTGAGGGGGCGGTAGTCCACACTTCCTCAAATGAGATTATCGTATTTACCCACTATGGAAGCCAAAAAGGTTTTCTATAAATGGGAATTAAAGAAGAATAAAGAAATCATAAACATAATATATATATCATATATAAATACTGTTCCATCATAATGGCCAAAATGAGGGGAGGTAAGAGGTAATTGAACAATCATCATCTCGTGAGGCGTTAGTTTGCCATCCACATGAACATTATGTTCTTCACCCATTAGATGGATGTGTGTGTATATGTGGTTCAAATACATATCATAAAAGCATCGTAGTATATTTAAGATACTAGTGTGGTTACAAAATAAAGGAATAAAAAGAGTTTAGGGGTTTGAGAAGTAAAATAAAATAAAACAATTTCAGAGAAACTGTTACCTTTAATTTGGGTAACTCTATTTGGATTGAACCAAAGGACTTCTTGAAGTGACTTATGCCTAAGGTAAGGATTCTACATGGAGGATAGGGATGTAGGGAGCTTAATTGGGAAGAGTTTATACGATCCAAATGGCTTGAGAGGTATGAATAATTGGATAGAAATGGTCTCCTTTTATAAGGGAGAGGAGGGGCTCTTTATGAATGTGTGAAAATATTACTTTATTATATAATAATATCCGGTTTCTAAATGTCAAAAAATAATTATAGACAATGATAAGATGACTCATATTCTAAATAAAATCATCCATTTGTAATTGGACATGTTTTGGATAATATTTTAATCATTATAATCTTATTTATTTAAATAATATATTAATGAGGTAATTACTGCATCATTATTATGTCATTAATAATTTAATTTATTTGACATCTAAAAATTAATAAAAACACTATGATGTAGGAAATCTTTTTATATTTCTAATTAATATTTATAGTTGAAAATATAATTTATATATCCCCTTATAAAAATTAATTTACTAAAGGATATTTGGTTTTGTCATTGTTGTCCTTACTTTAAGATAATTAATCTAAATTGTCATTATCACTCCCATGTGGCTCAATGGGGTCCCAAAATCGACCCGAAGATGCCCATGGTCGTAAATGACTCAACCAACAAGGTTTGGATAGGTTTTAAGGTAATTTTTAATTATTATAGTATTCTTTTAACCATGAATTACCATATTTGCCTTTAACCGCGGTAAATAAAATTCAAAAGGTACTATTCACCAAAAAATATTTTAATCTTAATAAGCCACATTTTACTTCTTGATAAAAACCATGTATAACTCAATTTTGAAACTCAATTCATAGAAATGGTAAAATTTCATTTAAATGAAAAATTCGGCTTTTTTAACTACCACAAAGTGGTTTCACAATTCATCAAAAATTGAAGTTTTTCAGAAAAATACCAAAACATCATACCTATATTTGATATTATGAATTCAAAAATGATATATTTTAATCCAAATTCAAATCATATAATTGAAATTAATTAGTTTTGGAAATAATTCCCATTATCAAAACAAAAAGCATGTTATTAAAAACAATAACTATAAAAAGATTGATACTTGTTTATGTCCAATTTCAAAGTGATGTTAATTCCAATGGCCAACATTGGATTAAATGGAAGAAATATATTTTAATTTATATTTAAAACCAATTAAAAATATAATCTAAAAATATAAATAAATTTTATTGAAAGGCACTTTTGAATTAGAATACAATATTTTTCACTATTCATTAAAAAAATGAAATTTATCAGAAAAATTACAAAAATTTTCAGAAAGTATATTTTTATGTCCCAATTAAATAAGAGGATTTTATTTGGTCATATATAATTTATTAATGTGAAAAAAACTAGATTTTATAATGGTTTGCCATTAAAATGCAATAAATCACCTTTTTAATGTAAATTATTCTTAAATTTAGATTCATTCACATTTAGGCCTCTAAATTTTTATTGGATAATGTAAATATATTTAAAAATAATGTACAATCATATTGTAGTCAGTTTTGTTCATTCCCTCCAATACAACGACTAGGAGTTAACTAATTATTTAAAATAATAATAATATATTATCAGTGTGCTACGTAAGATTTCAAAGAAACTCGGTTTTTCATATCGGGTATGCTATCAAACATAGAAACCATTTTAAAGTAAAATTAATATTTAATTCACAAATATTAATAAAAATGAAATATTTCTTATTCTTCATTTACCTGGGATGTTACACTGATGGTCCCCATGTCAACCAAAAACCGGAACATGGAAATGCAATGGTATAAGAAGGTCTAGGCCATTACATTAGATACTTATCAAACTATTCTCATCCTAAATAATTTGAGGATAAACCCAAATAAAGATAGGATTTCAAACAACCATCTCTCAAGATACCTCTCTCTAAAAAACCATCCTACGGTTGTTAGAAAATTGGAACAAACATTGACGCCTAGGAACACATATCCCTTATCTTTCTCCTGAATGACTACAGATGCACCAATGATCTCCTCCTATAGAAAACCACACAAACATATAAAGGCATCACTATCCAGATATATGGATTTGGGAGTCCTTTACCCCATGTAAAGATACTATCTTCTTTGGGTGGCATTGACTCCCCTGCATGCATGTAATCGCATCCACCTTAATGAATCTCAATTAGGGACCATGTCCTCCCCACTCCATGGTAAGGAATTTTCACACACACTCAGAGAACAAGGAAAACAACCCCTATCATGGTTAATAAGATCAAGCACTATATCGCAGTCATGTTAAAGATAAACAGAATACAAAACTCAAAACAACTCTTGGTACTGGATACACATATTTGCCTCCTATTTCTAGGAACTCTCCTCAAGGCCACTGTGCCTCCACAACATATAAACCAATGGAATGGTTCGTCCATTACGAACCTTCTACTCATGATCCTCAATCCTAACTTGTATCTCTAAAAAATAGCATCTTCATCAATATCATGCTCCCACAATCGAGGACGTGTGAAAAATCATGTAGATATTGATAGTGCTGAGACACCATGAGGACTTCGTGGACCCTCAGTAGAAGTGGTGGTAGCGCCAAATTTTAAGCCACTTCTCAGATCCGCCCCAACACCTAGTAGGGTCGGATGAACATATAAGAAAGCATACTCCCCCTACCGAACCACTATATCCCTTGTGGAGAGGATACCTTTAAGAACACATTGTACCTAACATCAATCTCCAAGGTTCTCCACCAATTGGAAGAATACAACTTATAGTAGTCCTAGGACGCCTTTATCCTCCCATGTAATAGCTGGACCTTATCTGTATTGATCATCACCACCTCTGGGACAACAACACCTGCTTCCCCAACCTCTGTTTAGTACATGGGTGAATGACATGGTCTTCCGTACAAGGATTCAAAAAGATCCATTTCAAGGGTAAGATTATTAATATTTTTGTAGGAATAATCTACCAGAGTAAAGTGTCTTAGCCATGATCTCCTGATGTCCAAAATGCATTCCCATAGAATCTCCACAAAATTCTAGATGGTCCACTCTATCTGCCCATCTGTCTGAGGTTAGAAAGCAGCGATGAGGCATAGCTGTGTTACAAAAGCTTGTTGCAATCATTTCATGACTCGTGAGGTAAACTGTGTACCCATTCTAAGACTACATACCTCAAAACTCCATTAAAATGAACTACCTTATCCATGTACCTATGTTCTTAGGCACAAAACTCACTCGACTCCTTGACTGTCAAGAAGTGAGATAATTTCATCAGATAGTCCACCACTACCCAGATAGCATCACAACCTCCATGAACCCTTGGTTGTCCCATGACAAAATCATTCGATATGTCATCCTTCGTCCACTCTAGGAAACTTAAAGTCTGGAATAGACCTCTCGGAACATGGAGCTCATCCTTTAACAGTTGTCACATGATGGACATTACCACAAACTCTTCCATTGCTGGTTTTACCCTAAACCACCAAAAATAACTACTCAGGACATTGTACATCTTGTAAAATTCTGGGTGCACAGCCAGGGTTGAGTAATGGAACTCATAAAGAACATGATCATGTATCATCTTCAAGAAAATTAACATCCTGTGTGAAATCATTTGATTATGACAATCATATGACCATCCATTCGGATCATTTCCCTTGACAATGTGGTTGGGCATCACTTCACCCTATAAGTCACCCTACTGAGACTCATCTACTTATTCTACCAGGGGAGACAGCACCGTCATCTGCAACAGGCAGCCCCTACTATCCTCCACCCTTACCTCATGGTGTAAGGATAGAAAATCCTCCATCCCTTCCCATGCATCTGAAGACCCTTGAACCACATCCTTCTAGGACTTCCTACTTAGAGAATCAGTCGCCACGTTCCCCTTTCAAGAGTTGTAGGAGATCTCAAAATCATATTCCTGACGAAACTTCATCCACCTACAATGAATTATGTTTGGGTCTTGTTGGGAAAAGACAAATCTCAATCTATTGTGATCTATGAATACCACAACGTGTTCCCTGATGAGGTAATGCCTCCAAAACATCAGTGAAAACAAAACCGCTACAAGCTCCATGTTGATGGTGGCGTAATTAATTTCGTGAGGAAGTAACTGCATCGACCCATAATCGATCACTCCTCATTGTTGCATTTTTAAAAACCCCAACACTAGTATGGATGAATCACAGAACACTTAAAACATTACCCAACCCTCTTTAAACCTCAGCACTGGGGCGCTGACCAACATTCCATTTACATAATAGAATGCTTTCTATCATTCCTCACCCCATACAAATGCCTAGAAATTCATGGTCAATGCTGTTAACGGTGCGAAAAATTTGGTATGGTTGGGAAAAAGCTTGTGGTAATAAACTTCTAGAACATCGTAACTATGAATCTCTTCCAAACTCTTGGATGCTTCCTAATTAAATACACCTCAACCTTCTACTGTTCCATTTATATTCCGTATTTAGACAACATGTGTCCAATTAAGTGCGGTTATCACGTCAAGAACATGCACTTGGAATACTTCCTGTTGAGATGGTGTTGTCAGAGGACCATTAAAACAATCCTCAGATGATTGATATGATACTCCTCGAATCATGAGTAGATCATGATGTCATCAATAAACATGAATGTGAACTGGTCCAGATACTTGTGGTAGATAGAGTTCATGAGACCCATGATAATGTTTGGTGCGTTCATAATGCCAAACAACATCACTAACAACTAAAAGTTCCCATATCTACACATGAAAGAAGTCTTCGAGATATCACCCTCCTTCACCCTCAACTAATGATATCCTGACCAATGGTCAATCTTAGAGAACCATCATTCCCCCTTCAACTGATCAAAAAGATCATTGATATAGGGAAGGGGTAACAGTTTTTGAACATCAACTAATTCACCATACAGTAGTTTATATGCATCTTGAGGCCATTGTCTACCTTCATTGTGAAAAATACTAGATCACCCCTTGGTGACGCTCTCAGTTGGATAAAACCCATCTTCATCAAGTAATCGACTTAAATAAATAACTCAAGAAACTCTGAAGGTGAAAATTGATACGGATCTATAAAATTCAGATGGGCACCAGGTTTTAAGTCTATTCAAACCACCACATCACATTGAGGGGGTAGAGTCACAACCTATTTAGGGAAGACATCTAGGAACTCACTCACAATCCACGTGATTCCACCAACTCTGTATCGTCTGACTCCATAGACATTTCAGATATGAAGAAAATAAGGGGCTCCACTTGTCGGATACCCTCCTAGAAACCCCATTCGCCAATTAATATTGCACGTTGGCCTCCCATATCAGAAAATATGACCCTTCTCTAGAAGAAGTCGATAAAGGAACACACTAGGAATTTCCAATCGATTCCAAAAATAGAATCATATGGATGAATCACTTCAAAAGGAAGGTCCCCAATATATTGATGTTGCCCCAAAATTAGTCTACATCCCCAAAAAAACAAATGAAAAGTCGTTCTGGCCTCCGAATAGCATGCTCAATTCCAGGGGAATAGGATGTCTCTCTGTGCCTAGGACTAGATAATGCTCTATATAAGGTGAATCAAACAAGTGAAAATCTCAGGAATAAAACAAGGCACATTAAAGAGTACTAAACAATCAGATCGTACATTGAATGACACTTAGCCATGCTTGAACTGATGCATCTAGAGTGTGAAATTGCACAAGACGAGCATTTATGCACCTTGGTTGTCGGCGACCACCTCAACCACAGCCCAGTTGAGGTCCCTGAGGAGTGCCTTGAGGTCAGCCTCCTCCTGAAATGTATGCTCTCAGAGGAGCGGGAGCTCGCTATCCCTATTGCTGCTACTGAATATGCCTGGTAGGAAAGTGTTGCAGTTAAGGTGCTAGATGATCATTCCAACCTACACAGTAATGCACCCAATCCGGAGACTGATTCAGAATATTTCCACTGCTTTCAATGATAAAGCATCTCAGTACTAGGCCCGTAGAGAAAGGGCGAGGACCGGGAGATCGAGGCTGGAATTTTTGGCGCCTGCTCCCCACTGGCCGAAACCTGGATAGCCATGATGCTGGAGTTCTACTGATAATGGCCTTCCACTTATATGAGCTCATATCGAGACCCATATGTGGCACACCTCCAAGCTTGTTCATCCACTCCACCGCTTTATCCTTCTCAGGAACAACCATGTCTGAGACGCTACCATCGCACAACTCGATGGTCTGACACTGAATTTCCTAAAGAATCTTTAACCACTGGTCGTCCTCCTAATCTCGATCAGCCCTATGATGACCAGACAAATATACCTATGCGGTCTCAACTGCCTGCAAATCTTAGGGTCATCATTCGAGTTCCATAGGTTCAATGTAAACAAGTAATACCAAATCCTGATAATTGTAGGTGATTCCTTTCAAATATTCATATATTTTTTTAATCATTTTAAATTTCAAAAACCCCCAGACCACAGAAGAAAAAAATCAATTATAATGCATGTACATTTCATATTGTCTCTACTATGAAATTATTGTTGCATCAACAGGTCATTCGGTATAACCAAATTCCTCGCATCCAATCATCGAGGGGGGGGGGGGGGGGCTAAAATCTTGTGTCCATGCTGGTCTCCCTAGAATACTTTTAACACTATGATTCCCTAAAATTGTTTCCCTACCATCCAAATAATTACTCAATGTACCTAACTCTGAACTCCATCATATCTCTCATCCATCACCATTGATACCATTGTTTCAGGGCCCCCTTCACCAATACGAGGGAAGGGACAAAAAACTACCAGACTCTTGGTTCTTAATGTTTAAGGATAAATAATGACCTTTAAGTTTGTAATTCAATAATAACCAGAGTGGCAAGTTGCACCAAGGGTATATAATAACAAATATATGGATGAGATTACTATTTTTATTGAAAATTATTGGTGGATAAGATGGTAAATCTCAATGAACTCGAAAACTAAAAGTTTGGGTAAAGCCAAAAATCAATTCCCACATGCATGTTCAAAGAAAAGTTCTATACAAAATACAGGAAAACTCTAGAGGAATATACCAAAAAAAAGAAAAAAACAAAAACAAATGAATATATTTCTGAGCTAATACAGTGTTACAATGTCCCCAATGTCCTCTTGGGATCCTAAATGTAGTTTCATATATGTAGCATGAGTATACAGGTATACTCAATAGGTAAACCCCAAATATCTCATGCACAAGTGGAGAGGAATTATAATTCTCGTGGAAAAGAGAGGTAACAAAAAAACCTAGCAAGGAAACTTTCGAACCTGACTCACCAAGGAACACTCCTAAAATAACAAAATTTAGGTAAAGTAATAGTAATAGAACATCAATATTTAGATACACCACACCAATTTCCAACTAGTTATTGAAGAAATCCTCGGCATCATACCTCCACTTCCATTTTATCTACATTCCACCTAACACCCAACAAAAACCTTATGGGTCACCACAACCATGAATACTACCTATATACACCTTTTCCACCACAACCACACATCCCTCCTACACACACCAGTTCCCCCGCAACCATATGTAACCACGCCTGAAGACAGTTGGGAAACAGACATGCCTTGAAAACCTAAGCAAGCCCCAGAACATACCCTGCCTAATGTGTCTTCAGATATAATTGACCTTATTCAATCATATACTACCCTAAGAGTCACAGGCTACTCGGGAGAGGGAGAATAAATTAGCAAAAAATATCCAGCCATAAGAATGTTGGGAAAACACCCTCCCCCATGAAGTGGGGGTGTTCATCCAGAACTGCTCAACATGGGTGGGGTGTGAATAAGAAACACAAGAACTAAATTTATACATATAGGTAAAAAAGTACTTATCCAAACCTAATTGTTATGAAGCTCACCAATACACAAACGCCCTTATTACTATTCATTCATGCACAAAACACAATAGCTACAACCTAGACACATCCAGTTTCATGAAAACAATTATCCATTGAACACATTAATGTTTTCATGTTCGTGTGATTTAGTTAGAAATAACTATCCACTATCAGGATACTAATAGGCACATCAACAAGTTGAAATATCTCTAGTCTAAAGAAGTAAACATCCAAACATCAATTTATTCATTCACAACTGATTCTCTTGTAAAGTCACAACAACAAAAGGGATCCGAGAGATCCATCATTATACTAGAATCAAACCAAATCCAAACATACAACAACTAATCCACAAGCCAACAACTAATCAATGGGATATCCCATCCCCATCCACATCACCCTACCATAAGCAACCACACAAAATTATGTTTCCAGATTTATTCATAAAATTCATTGGGTTCTTTTCTGTCATTTTGTTAACAAGGGTGATCACACGAGGATTTGTATTCAATGGGAATCCATTTTATACACAAACATTATGTGATTAACTAGTTTCCATGCTACATCCATTCCGTTGGATTATTTCTTATAAAAACATAGGTTCCTTAGGGCCCAATTAAAGACCACCAATGGACAATATTTTTATTGGGTATAACCCCATACAATTCACAACATATGAATGAATATATAAGAGTATAATATCATAATAATCAAACACAACTCTTCATTCTATAGAAACCGTTAATTATCATCATTAAGGTTTGGTTTCATCCACAACATGTGGAAACATTATCATAACCACCCCTCATGATACACATCAAAGAGAGATGAAGGAAAACCTAACATGGATGATCAACGATTTGTGTTTTTCTCCTCGCGCAAAGAACCTTGAATGTCTGACTTGCAGGAAAATCCAAGGATACATGGGTGATCTAGAAGTTCTATAGCTTGGTGCACATTTTTTTGTGGGAGAGGGAATCCAAACATACTAGGAGAGTGAATATAAAAGAAGATATGATCTCAACATAAGAAAATGTCAAAATCCAAATATCTGGGAGACCATTTCGAAGTACATAAAAGTGGGATCATGGCTCAAGCATGGGTTTGAGTAGTTTCACACATTAGGATTAATTGGAAGTTAATAATTATCCTTAGAGAGGGTGGATATAATAGCTGTGAGTTAAAGGGTTTCCTTTAAACTGAGAAAAACACATAACATGGGTGAAACTGTAAAACCTGACAAGGTGTTATCCCAAAGAAATAAAAGTCTACATGTTTTGATAAGTCATGGGTCATCCAATTAATGGTGTTTTAAAGGATATTTCATTGTTTTTAAATGTCTTTAAAAGGGGTTTCAAAATGATTTTACGTCAACAAGTACATTAGAGGGAAAAAAATTTAAGGTCCAGGAAAAACTAAGAAGGACTCACCATTAGGTGAGTCACTATCACCCTAGAACTATCCCCACGACACCGTCACCCTGACACCATCACCCTGTCACTAAAGTCTATTGGTTCTATGGATGACCCATCGGTTACATAGACGCCCATTGGTGCCACCACCGCTAATCGGTGCCACCAATGCACATGGGTTCCACTGATGTTGATTGCTTCCACCAATTCCTAGTGGTGACACTGACAACCATCAGTGGCACAGATGTCCATTGGTGCCTCTGACGCCCATTGGTTCCACCGATACCCATCACTGCCATCATTCGTAAAATAATGAAATTTGGAAAACTACATAATGAGTCACTGATGGTCCCTAAGACACCCCAAACACCAGTACATGGAAATGTAATGGACAAGTAAGGTCAAATCCATGACATGAATATTCTAGGGTAGTAAAAATGAAATCATATGTCACATAATAGAACTCCTCGGTTAAAGGGGAAATCCTCCTCTGATGAGTACAGTGGGCCTGCCAAGTCATGAAGAAGTGCTTTCCACTAACCTTGGACTACTTAGGTAAATCTCCCCACCTCATACCATGGTAAATCTATTCCATAGATATGTTCTTCCCACCATGGGCCTACAATATGTTATATATGTTCTTCCTACCATGGTCTTGAAATTTCGTAGATAAGGTCTTCCCACTGGGCCATAGTAGAGTCGTGTGGAGTCGAAAGTCAATAGCCCTCAGGTCTCAGCTAACAAGAGGGTTCCGTACGTAGTGCACCTGGGTGCACTTATCCTAAATCAAGTCATCACATATCAACACCCATAAAAGGATCCATATATTATTACGAAATATCTTCCACGTCAAGAGGGTCCCAATGCCACAAACATCTCGTCAATCAGACATGATGTTTACAGGATACATGATTTTTAATAAAAATGGTCTAGTTGGATTCTATTTTGATCCTACCCAAGAATATTAGAATCCCCTCAAAAACTTTCTTAGAGTATCTCAGAAGGACAGCTTAATATCATGGGTCCTCATGTCGTGGATGGAATGTGAATCAGACACCTAGTTTGCGTGTTATAAGCATTTTAGTAACAGGGGGACTGTTAAGTCTGGGCCCTGTCCGAATGGTCAGACCTGCCCAACCATCCCGACTAGGGGGTCCAACATACCCCAGTTTAAAATCAAACAACAAAAACTAACCTAGTTCTAGTCTGGGATGGTCTAGTTTATTCTACCAAATGGAACTGGCCCAAAGTTCCTCACTACACCCGGCCTGGTTTGGCCGAGGGTCTATCATGTTGAGTCATCTGGTGTTCTGATCTTGTTCGACCCGACACGAAGGGTGCGGGACTGCCCTACCAATGTGGGTCTAGCCTTATAGTATGGGTCCAGCCTACATTTGTGGGTTCAGCCTATCGGTGCGGGTCCGGTTCGTCAGTACTGGTATGTCCCGTCCGTGCGGGTCTAGCCCATTGGTGCAGGTCTAGAGCACCAGGCACAAGACTGGAATGAAGGGTAAAAAACCCGCCCAACCCGTACGGGGATCAGCCTGCCGGCCTAAGGCCCAACCTCATGAGGTGTCCAGGCTGTACCGCCTAACCAGGACACAAAATCTATGCCTCATCTGATCCCCTCTACCCCACAGGACACAGTGGGCCCTCCACCTCCAGCCACGATCAACAGACCATAGCTCGTCTAGCAGAACTATGTGGCCTGGACATAGGCCACCCTCCCCCACATGGAACCCTACCTGGATCTGTATCCTCTATTGTCTGGTGATGGTGGCCACAGTTTCAAGTTGTTGCGATGCACTGGTCCGCCGAGCTGCCCGTGTAGTTGGCGGCCCGTCGTCTTGCTGATTGACAAGTGGCTGGTGTATACTGATATCCCCAGCACGGTGGTAGATCATTTGTAAAACCAACAATTGTGCACCAGTGGTCCGTTTTTCATACCACATGAGTCTAAGGCCTCTAGAGTTCATCTTATTCATTGGGTAGACCATAAATAACACTTATCATCTGTTTTAGAAGGTGACCATCATGAACACACAAGAGGAGGCACTTGGGCCTTGTTTGTCTCGGCCAAGGACCTCCACATTAGACTTTTACAATCAAGGGGGTGTGTAAAAGATTTTTGTTTGATCATAGATGAATAATATTAATCCCAGATAATGAAATCCCCATTAGTATTACCCTCCCTCATACACACATGAAGCTCCAGTAAACAAGATCGTAGGCTGATTCACATTCATCATAAATATAAATGAACGTGTAATATCATAAAAAAACTATTAAATCATATCCTTATTGATGTTTGATTCCGTAGAAATCATTCTTGTGGATTCAAGGTGCCGATGTTGGATTCAGCTCCATTCTTCATTGCTCGTCGAAGTCAATGGAGTCTTGATGGCATTTCTCACCGTTCTTCATTAGAGAGGATATTTGTTGGTGTTTCATAAAACAATCTTCCATGTTTAATTCCCAAACCCCACACATTTGATTACATAACAAAAAAAAGCACAACGAAGCTACCCCCATTAATAATTATCATTATATTAGCCTCATTTAACGAGCCACATATAATTATCCATTATGGTAATAATATGATAGTTTCGAAAGATCCATCATTTACCCTTCATTAATGCTCCTCTTCACCCCCTCGTCGTTGAACCAAAATTTCACCATACTCCACCCAACAGTGATAAAAGAAATTAAATTATTCATTTATGTTATTTTATTATTTTTCAGGATAAATCCAAAAAATTGAATTTTTTGAAAACTTTCCGGCTAAAATTATGTTATTTCTAGCCGAATCCTAGTTTCTAAATTAAACTATTCCCTTAGATTTTTGATACAAGCATTGGTTTAACAGTTAGAAAATCCCACTCATGCATTTACTAATCGTGCCCTAAAAAATTTAAAAAGTTAAATTTCAACCTTGACACATGCCAGTTGAGGTTAGGCTATGCCTACAGAAAATAAAACCCCATGAGTTCCGTAGTACTCTCGGATTTTCCATTCGAGTTACCATTTATGAGTTATAAGTATGTGAAAATAAATTAAATGTTAACTTAATTATTTTATTCGTGGCTAAAAACAAATTCCAATGTTGGCTGCACCATCCAATATTAGGGTTGCCTAAAAAAATACCTTCATGAGTTCTACAGTGGTCTCAGATTTTAAATCTGATTCACCATCCGTGAGTTATAAGAATTTGAAAAATAAAATAATTTTTTTATGTTATTCCATATTTGGGTTTTGTCACTAGAGGCAGGCACCAAAAAAAATTAAGTCACGCCAATGGTAAACCCACCATCCTAAACACAATGGTTCCCTATGAACTTTATCCAAGAAACCATGTAGTAGTTATTCCACTTATTCATCAAAACCTCTCATGTATGCTATTTAAAGATGAACATTTTTTGACGGATCATTCGGGGAACTCCAAGCCTCAGAATCATGTTTTTCTCAGAGCATATAGTCTCATAATAATTCAGTATATATATTAAATAAATTACAAAAATTTTGGGACATTACATTCTCCCCACCATACGTCCTAACATCCCAGATGGCAAAAATAAAGGGAAATCAAACAAATGGGGGGGTACTGAGCATGAATCATAGCCTCCTTCTCCCATGTACTCTCCTAGAGGTTGTTGTGTTCACTACTACAAATACGCCCTTTATCAGGGCTAAAAAGGGCCTTTAAAAGCACTAGGAAAAGCACTGTTAAATCCGAAGAAAGATAAAGGGGGGTTCCCCTTTATCATCGCTCAAAAAAAGAACTGATAAAGACCCCTTTTATCAATGCTAAAAAAAGCGCTGATAAAAGGGGACATTTATCTGCGCTAAAAAAAGCGCCTATAAAAGTACCCCATTATCAGTGCTTTTTTTAGCGCTGATAAAGGGGACCTATATCAGCGCTTTCATTATATGCGCTTTCATTTTAGTGCTGATAAAGGAACCATTTATCAACGTTTTTAAAAAATCACTTATAAAATCTAAAAAAAATTAAAAAATTAAAAAAATAAAAAAATAAAAAAAATTACAAAAAATTAAAAAAAAACATGCCAATCGGGGGGCTTTTATAGTGCATGATCCCCCCTTTTAACAACACTTTTTAGCCCCTCCAGTGCCCGCATGCACCCTCTTTACACTTTATCAGTGCTATCCCGCCACATCCACCCTCATGTGCGTGCCTCTGCCTCCCACAGGTTTTGAACTCGAGACCTCCCCCCTATGCGCCTAAGCCCATACCACTACCCTCTTTTGATTTGTTTTCTATTTCATGATATATATCTCTCTCTCTATATATAGTTATATTTATTCGTATAGTAATATATATATATATATATGTTTATATTAATATATATAGTTATATTAATATGTATATATAGTTATATAAATATATATCTCTATTTATATATATATAGTTATATTTAATCATATATTTATATATATTTATATTAATATATATATATATAGTTATATTAATGTATCTATATATATTTATATTTATATATATATATCTATTTATATATATATATAGTTATATTTATTCGTATAGTAATATATATTTATATTAATATACATATATATATAGTTATAAGAATATATATATTTATAGAGTTATTAATATATATATTTATAGTGATATTAATATATAAATATATATAGTAATATTAATATATAGGTAGTTATATTAATATATATATATAGCTAGATTAATATATATATATATAGTTATATTAATATATAGTAGTTATATAAATATTCATATATTGGAATTTTAAATAAAATGAATATTAGTTATTATTTAGATAGAGTAAAATATTTTATATGTAAATATGTTTAATTATTCATTTTAGAAATTTAATTTTTATGTGTCAATATATAAAAAATATTTACATATAATTATATATTTGATTATAAATAGCAGTGCATTATAAAAAATGATAAAATTTTAAATAAATAATATCAATATGAATGTCATACATTGGAATAAATTCAGTCCCCACCAAAAAAAGCCAATAACACCCCCTTAAACAAGGCTGAAAATCCACAAAATGTTAAAAAATTGGGGTACCCCGACTAAAAACTCAGTTTTGGAGGCCTTTTAAGACCTTTTGGCCTCTAAAATCCCTTAAACATGGTCTCCCCGGTCAGACCAACGTAGAGCTCGTCACAGGCGTCTATTTGATATGTGGTAGATCTCAAACGGGCATCCGGATCAAAAGTTATGGCCGTTTGAAGTTTGAGTTGCGTTTTCAACTTATTTTGGATCTTTTTTTTATTTTTTTATTTTTTTATTCTTCAAATTGTTATTAAATGACTATTACTCCATAATAAATAGAAAATTACTAATTAAAAATATTTTTTAATTTTTTAAGAATCCATTTTCACTAAATATTTTATATATTAAGTCAATTAAGTGTAAATGTACATTTATACTTATCTAAAATATATTTAAAAATTATATAATATAATTATATCAATATAACTATATTATTATATTATTATATTAATATATTTTTAATTCGACCCTTTGTCAGCGCTTTTAAAAAAAGCACTGATAATGGCCCCCCCTTTATTTGTGCTACTAAACATGCACTGATAAAGGGGGGGGGTGCTTTGTCGATGCTAAAAAAACGCTGATAAAGGGGCACTTTTATCAGTGATTTTTTTAGCGCTGATAAAGCCACCCTATATCAGTGCTTTTTTGAGTGCTGATAAAGCCCCCCCTATCAGCACATTTTTGTTAGCGCTGATAAAGCGGGGGGGGGGGGGGGGCTGGGAAAAAACTGTTTTTGTGGTAGTGGTTGCCACCAAACACGCAATAGAGGAAGTGACCATCCATGAAGGACCCTCTCCAATTGATCCTCTCTCTCCACCGGGTACTTCACAAATGTTGGGAAATCATCAATGTCCAACATGAACCTATTAATCAAGTGTGATGGATCATGCATATACCTCTTCTGCTACAACACATCAAAAAAATCATGCACTCGGTGCATCTGTGGGTGATGAGCTAGCTGGTACACCACATCACCAACTCCACTCCAAAACTGAAATAATAGGATATGTCTTGGAAATACCTTGTTGCCCCGAACAAAAGTCCAAAATCCTCATCGGGGTGAGTCCCCAAGGAAAACATGCTCTCTCTCCCCAAACTCCAAGGGACATTGTCTCCTGGAAACATGTAATGATGTTGGAGGTCTTAGTACATCATCGCCAAAATAGGACTTACAACTAAAGAGGATATATAAAACTCTCTCAATACCTCCTCCCATAATGTCTCTGGTACTACAATGTGTCCTCTGAAAAGGATGATGTGCTCCCCATCTATTTAAAACCCAACAGAATCTTGTACCGATGATAACTGAACACGTCGAGCCTCGCATTCAACATCAATGAATTGTGAATCCCTTACTCACTGCAAGAGTGTGGGAGTGACCGTCATTGTCTAATGGTAGAATAATCCATCATCATCCATGAATGATATCTGCATTGCTTCCATCTTCTATGTTACCTCACTCAGCAGCTGTAAACAAGACCTCATGATTATCATGTTTGTCACTAGGTTACCTTTCATAGGATAAGAGATTATTATAATAACATAGACCTGAAATAACTCTAGGCATCACCACTATCTCAACCACTAAAAATCCCATGGTCACAAATCCATCCATGAAAAAGGATACCTCTATTATCTGATTGATATGACCATCAACCCATTGTTAGGAGGTACTCATTATCTAGATCCAATTGACTAATGTGGCCGTAATCCACATGTCTCATCAAACTCTAGGTCTTACTAAGCCCTTTTTCTACATGTCCCCCACCCACTCCCCTACTTGTGAAGCTCTACAAAATCCCTCTGATATACATATGCGGATATCAATTCCATATTAGGGTGTAGAACAATGCATAATTCCATCCTGCTAAAGGGAGGTAACCCTTGAAAAATCATTTGAAGGGATGTTCCAACATTCCACTGTTACTATTGAGAACTAAGAATACAAAACGTTGAATACCACAAGGGAAATGTTGGCTGACTCAAGAGTGATTAGCTTTACCCTCTTATTCACGAGTTTATCCCATGCTTCCTGGTTTTCCCTTTTTTAACAAATGATGGAAAAACCCATTCCATCTTTGTAGATATACCACATCCTTTTTTTCCTAAAATAGTTAATCTGTGCATGAATAGTGGATGATCTGCCCTTACCCAAATTAAAATCGTAAGGCCTTGATGCTTCCACCAAGAGGTTACAACTGAAACATTCTTCTCACGGGTCATATCACACCATTAGCATATGTGTGATTATGGAGTCTCATCCAATATTTATCTCTATATTTAAGGATAATTTCAATGGTTTAATTGAAAATTCAAGGTGTTGAACAATATTATTGACAATAAGGATTGATTAGAACATGTGTCTATTAATACACATTTCAGTTCTAGACACATGCCATGCCTTGAATCATTCATGGAGCCCATAGGTCACACTCCATAACCACATGCAGCTACTACATTTCCCTATCCTCCTGTTATAACCTCAATTCATGAAGCTCCAAAGGAGTAATTTGATATGCTTGTGTGGATTTTAGTGTCTTCCCAAGGTACAGATCAAAGAATAAGCTTAAAATTTAACATAGTGGTAATCATGAATCACAATCAAGATATATGTCATTATACTCTAAAATCACTAATTATCATGAGGAATCATTACATTCACAGAACTAAGGGTCTAAATTTCCAACTGAATAATATTTGGTCATACCCTCCTCTTCCCAAGTCCATCAAGTGCTGCAAGGATTTCCACAATTCTGAAAAAGGGAACCCTAGATCCATCTCCTATAATGAACCACATCATTTTCCTAATACAATCAATCCATGTAACAACGATACAAGTCCATATGAATAAATATGTCATAAATCCTCGATTAAAAACAAATTTATCCTCTCCTACCCTGAAACATGAATGGTTGGATAACCCCACATGAGATGTCCCTTTCATGACAAGAATAAAAAAAATTTCCCTTCAAGAAACTAGCATGTTCCCTTCAATGAACCTAATAGTTTTGCAGCTTACATTGTGCACTTGTACTCCATAGGTCCTACTAAACCTCCATCTCAGGTGATCGTTGTGTCAGATGCTCGTGACCCACATTAAAACCAAGTTCCTCATCGCTAAGTTCCAAAAGAGTCATCCATGACTCGTACTGCAAAGTTGCATCCAACTGGGGCACTGGAGGTGTGCCTGCTGGCTGATCAACGAGTGGTGGTGAAAATGATATACCACATGGTGGGTCCATCTATAGCTGTGGTCCATAAATATACACCTTGTCGCAAGGAGGACTGTCTATAAGACCACGTATAATGAATCTGGATGGTCGTCCACATGGAGGCATCCTGAGATAGATAAAGATGTACCATAATTAAGAGGTAATACATGGTGAGATTACTATTATTCAAGAGAATATAAGGAAACATTTATGCAACCAGTTTTTTCATGTATAGAGAAAAAAAATCAGAGTTCAAGGTCCTTGTGTATGGATATGTTGGCCACCGCACCGACACTGGACTCCCAAAATCTGAAAGTTGAACTCGTAATGCGTAAAAATGTATCCCCAAAACAAAAAAAAATAGACCCTAGTATTTGTGGGGGAAACATCCATCCATATATACCATTTGTTCACGACCCATATCTTGGGTCCCATTCCATGACTACCCCAAGCCTGTCTCCTGAAGGTGAGGGGCTTCCAACTAGAGACGAAGGCATCAACCTGCAAGTGGGAAGCATTTTCCGGATTACCTATACGTACACTAATAGTTAACCTAGTCCCACACATTGACCAATGAAAAACAATTATACAAAACCAATATAGAGTACAATGTACATTTAAAATAATGTGGGCTGGAAAAGAAATCCAATGAAATGACTGAAGACAACAATGTAAATAGAGGAAATTCTGATGGACCTCCACTGAGAATCCACCCAGGTTGTGAGAGTAGTGTAGCTACTAGAAGCCAATGTAGAATTTCATGCCCACCTATTTCTACTAGGTCCTGCCTGGTCCTTGGAAACCAGGTCCATTGTTGTAGGTTCTTTTGGTCCCATCCCCCTAAGAACTTCTAGGTCATGGTTCACCAAAGACTCTTTGGAAACATCAATCCTCTGCACTAGACACAACATGTTTGGGTGATTCCCCTATAGGGGTGAGTAAAAATGTACTCTATAGGTCCTCCAAGACAAAAATTAAATTCCACACAAATATAATAAATGTAATGCATTAAATACCAGACATCTCATATATGTTATATTCTAGGGTAGTAATAGTTGCATCGTCACTCACATTGTTGAACACCTCGGCAGCAGGAGAATTATTTCAAAAATTAGTATAGTGGGCCTTCCAGGTCAACTTGAAGTCCCAATAACCATGTATTTCTTATTTTCATCTCCAAAATGCATACCAAGGTCATGATCAGTCATATATAAGTACTTCCCACTGTGGGCCTACAAAGTCACAGAGACTTGATTCCCACTAATCATGACCAACTGAGGTACTCCTACTCATTACGTACCATGGGCATGCAAAGTCACGGAGAAGTGGTTCCCACAGTGGGCCTACATGTTCATAATTATGTTCTTCCCACTGGGCACTAGTTGAGTTGTACATTGTCAAAAGTTAGCAGCCCTCAAGTCTTAGGTAACCGTAGGGTTCCATACGTATAACACATGGGAGAACCCCTCCTCAAGGCATTCATTGATTATAAACATCAATCAAAGTTACTATAGAGTGTGAAAAAATATCCTCCACATTGAGAGGGTCCCAACGCTGAAAATGACTCGTCAATAGAAGAAAATATTTACAAGGTACAAGCATTTTAGTAAAAAGGGTCTGGTTGGATTCGAGACCAATCCAAACCGACCAAATGCCATCTCTTGCCAAAACACCTATAGATTATCTCAGAAGGACTGCCTCCTCTAATGTGTCCTCGTTCTGTATATGGATTGTCAATTGGACTCCCTATCTACGAGTTATTATTGTTTTAGTAACCAGAGGTATGTTACATCTGGGCTCGGACTGACCGGACCAACCCCACATGGGGGTCCCACATACATTATTTTAAAATCAACTGACTCAACCAGACCCAGTTTTCCTAGACCCGTCTCGATTTGGCCGAGGGTCGATCCAACCAGGTTGTCTAGTGACCTAGACTTTTCAGGCCCAACCCGAAGGGCATGAGTCTTGCCTACAAAGGCAGGTTTGTCCCATTGGGGTGGGTCCAGCCTGTCAGTTACAGTCTGGGCCATCAGTGTGGGTCTGACCCATCAATAAAGGTCTGTCCCATCGATGCGAAGTTGGTTTGTCAAAGCGGGTTTAACCCACTGGCTAGGTGACTAGCCCACTGGGTGCGAAACAATCCCAAACCGGTGGGGGCTCAGCCCACCGGCTTGAGGGCCACCAGCATGAGGCGGTGGGGGTGTGTCACCTCACCGGGACATGACAGCCATACCACGTCCATTCCCCTCTACCACACAGGATATTGTGGGGACTCCACCTCTTGTCGTGGTCGACGGATTGTGGCTCATCTATCCGAATCGAGTGGCCCCAATGTGAGCAACTCTCCTTCACATAGTTCCCTACCAGGAGCCGGGTCCTCGGTTCCTACGACCTGATACATTAATTCTCCATGTCCTGTGGTGGGTAGATGGGTGTGCCAATCCACACGGCCATTGGCATGGCTGAAGGCCCTCAATCAGATTGATCGTCACACTGCCACTACATGCGAACACCACTACTATTGCCGACACAGGCACATATCCATCAGCGGATAACCAGACATGCACTGGTGGTCCGTTATTTACGTTGTCTGTATCTATTGCAATTGAAATTGTCCTTCTTCATTGTGAAGGCCTTAAATCACCCTTAACTTCGTTTTGAGAAAACATCTATCATGAATACACAAGAAGATGTGATAAATCCTTCTTCAAGATTTCCTGAGGCATCTGCGTTAGAAGTTTCTACTCAAAGGAGAGGATTGAGGGTTGTTCTTTAATCATAAAATAATAATCATAATCCTAGATAATTAAATCCCCAATAGTGTTACCCTCGCACATAAATGCACAAATCACAGGTCAACATATTCGAGGGTTTATTTGGGTAATTCATTTATATAAATGAACAGGGAAGTACATCAAAAATCATATAAAACCCATACCTCTTCGACGATCGATGCCAATGTATTCATTCTTGAGGTTTCCTTATGTAGATGTTGCTTCGATCTATACTCTTCGAGGTTCGTCAAAGTTGGTGTAGTCTCACCAACATTTATCATCATTATTTTTTTGAGAGGAAATTAACTATAGTTTCTTTATAGAATCCACCAAGTTTAATTCCCAAACCCCACACATTATATTTTTTAATAAAAACAAAAAAGCAGTGAAACTACGTCCATTAATAATTCTCATTAAATTATCCTCAATTAATGATCCATGTTTAATGAGAAATTAATGTAATATCATCACAGTTTAAAATATTCCATTATTGACCCACCATTTAAGAATCTCATCGTCGCCTCATTGCTGAACCACAGTAATGGCGTCCTCAACCCAATGGTGAGAAAAAATTAAAATTATTTTTTAAAATTATTTTGTTAATTTCTTAATAAGTATGGAAAATAACTTTTTATCTCATCCCTTATCGGCTGAACTGATTTCATTTCTAGAATAATCCTGGTGTTATAGATTCAACAGTGCCTTATAATTTTCAATCGAACCACCAGTTCAAATGTTAAAAAATCATGCTCACACGTTTACTTAACATACTTCAAAAAATGATAAAAAATTACATTCACCCTCAACCCATGTCGGTTGAGATTATGCTTCGCCTAAAGGGAACACGACCCCAAGAATTAAATGGTACTCTCATATTTTCAATTTCAGTTACCTTTAATGAAGATGTAAGGTTCTAAAAATAAAATAATTATTATTTCTTTATTTTATTCCTGACTAAAAACTAACGTAATTGGCTGGCCCGTGACAACTGATATTAGTGTTTTCCGAAGGAAAGAATACCCTCACCTGTTAAATGGTGGTATTATAATTTTAATCAGAGTCACCGTTCATGTGTTGCATGAATTTGAAAAACAAAATAATTTAATTTAATTATTTAATTTACGGTTATTCCATTTTGGGGATTTATCACTGGAGGCATGCGATGACTAAAATTATGTCGAGCCTAGGGTAAACCAGCTATCCTTAATGCATCATTGCCATTGGATTTTTGATCTGAGAAACAATTTAGGAGATGTTCAGTTTTTTCATTAAAACTTCTCACATGTACTATTTATAGCTTATCATTTTTGAAGGATCATTCCAGGCACTCCAGGACTCGGAATTATGTTATGTCAAATCATGAAGTCTTGAAATATTTACATATATATATATATATATATATCATTACACAGAAATTTCAATACATTAAAATAATTTTTTTGTTGTTGTATACATTAAAATGGATTATATTTCTTATTCAATAAAAAGTTTCACTTTTATTATACTTAAGAAAAAATAGTGTGTCAAGAAATAGTTATTTAATTGAATGTAAATACTATAAATTTAATATTTTATGTTACCATTTAGTTTAAAATATATTATGTGCAAATAATATACATCCCATCATTATTAAATATGCAATTTTTTTATAATTTCAATGTGTTTATGAATGAAACATCAAGAGGGAAGTTAAGATACATCGATTAAAAAATTTTGGATGCATACCCCACATGATAAAATTATAAAATTACTAAATGAAATTTTAATAATATTGTATATATTTCTATAGAAATATTGTAATTTATTCATAGTCATATGTATTTTCAACTTCTAGTGGAAATTTTTTCTGTATATTCATTCATCATGAACATTTCCTTTAAATTATCTAAAAAAATATTCTATATATTTATCATTAAAAGAAAATCAAGAATATTAATAAATATCTATGATGATAGTATCTTAACAAAACACTAATAAATGAATTCTATTTTTATTGGATTTTGACAAAAATAAGTGAATAATTACGAAAATATAAATAGATTTTAATGTATGATTTATTTGTGTCACATAATATAAAATGTGACTATGATGGTGGGAAACAATTTAACTTTTTTCTTGAGTAAAATTCAATCCCATAGTAAACCTACATCAATGAAACAACTAAAATAAATTATCGACTGAAAAACATATGATTATTAAATATATATATATAAAAAATTTATATATTAAATTACATTATAGAATATCCATATGGACACTAATGTTATACCTTACATTTAAATTTACAAATACTGTGTTTTACTCACTAGGTAATATAACCTCAGTGGTGTCGATCATAGTATGTTACATATAATGAATTCCCCCTTTGGATATGGCTTCATCATTATGTATATTAATCATCTCTATACTTATCTTACTAATTTATTAAAACATAAAAACATTCACAGGACACAAAAATTTTAGCTGGATTAGAATAATTGGTTTAGTCCAAGGACAATAAAAAGGTAATGTTATAGTGAAAAAATTCCACTATAGATCACTATTGTAACTTGGTTTGGAGAATAATCACTTTCCCTATGTTTCACTACCAATCAATTGTTGAAATATCAATACACTATTTTATAAATTTAAATTCTCTTATATGAGTGTATTATGCTTTTGTTTACGATCACAGTATATTTGGTTCAACCAAATGCAAGCATTCCATGAAGCCCATCCTTCACATATGAGATGAAATTTTCATTCCCATATTCTGTATTACTATGAAAAAAACAAATATAAAAGGATCTTATTTTATCATGACATTTATTCATGGAATAATATACACTATAAAATTTTTTAAATGGGCTGGTAATATACTATAAAATTACTATACACATTTTACAAAACATTCTAAAAAACTATCTCTATGTTTTGTGAACAACTCTCACTAATTCTATATACTCACCTTTATTCATGGGGATCGAAATAAATTTCCATATTGTATTGAATTCTATATATATATAATCGTCCATAAATTTTTTATCTATACTTAAATATCTTATTAAGGATCCCAGAATAAGAAAATTAACATTAAAATCCCACTAAAAAATTACATTTAATAAATTTCCGAAATAATTCATTATGTACCATACATACAATATTATTCACATAATATAAAACATTATAACTATATTTTATCCATAATATTTGATTCTTTTTGTCCATCCCCCTTTATAGGAATCCCCAAATTTATTTTTAACAAGTAATAAATAAAAAGTTGCTTCCTTGATTATGATTTATGGGTCAATATTTTGACATATAGACTCAATGATTTTATAAATATTATCCATTATAATCATTTTTTATTTGGAAATTTTTTTTATATTATAATGAAATTGGGGGTAAATAATTATTGGGGGATTTTAGAAAATAATCAATACTTTTTATACATGTAACTCATAGTGTAGTTAAGATCATGGTGTTTCAATGTATCCAAAAAAAATAAAGGTTGTCTAATCATGAAAATTAAGGATTTAATGTTTTATGAAAAATAATATAGAGAAAAATCTTCCAATATGAAAAAAAATTCTTGTGCACATAAAATTTTTTAAAGTATTATTTATCACATATTATTATTATTCACAATAGAAAAATGAAATTGAATCTCCTTTGTTATCATATTCTTTTACAACAAATATCCATAACACTCTCTTATATTTTCCTCCACCTTGTACCTATAGGTCTAAAACATAATTACTGAATACTATACGTATCATTCTATTCAAAAAATCCAATTCACATGAAACATGTTTATTCGACCCTTTTTTAATCTTGTGGTACCTTTTCTTCTGCATCTGGCTTCTTTTTATGGTATGTTAATAAATTATATAGTACCTTAAATCTCGGTTAGGTTTCAATTTCCATGATATGATTTCTCTGACACATCAATGAATAATTCCTTGAAAAAATATCTCCCAAGACACACATTTAAAACCTTAGTAATTTTATTTTACCAAAATAATCCGATGATTCCTATATGGGAAAAATCATCATCACTTTTATTCATAAAAAATAATCATATCTACAATAAAACAAGAAATGTTTTCATAGAGAACCTACCAAAATATATAAAAGATTAATTTCTTATAAAAATATAAGAAAATTGAAAACATAAATTTCCAATATCATGGTTGAACATCGAGTATCATGTTCAAAATATTAATCATTTCACCACCTATAGACCTATGACCACATTGGAGTTGTCATTTATTGTAATGGAATTCAATTAAACCTAATTTCAATGTTTTTCAACTGATCCACAAATCATGGATATGGTCATGTTTCTTCTTATATATTATTATGGTATTAAATGTCCATCTCGTTATTTTCATAGTATAGTACCTTTTACGATACATGTAATGATAATATAAGGCTTTATATGGTACCCCTTCATATGAAATCTTTTGTCCAATAATATCAATTTTGGTAATCATGTATGGTTATTCATTTTATAATACTCAACTTTTTGGAATAATTCAATGCCGGTATGGTTGATGAACTCAATAGATTATCATATCTTATAAAATCATGTTCCACTTAATTCATTAAAATTCTCCATCAGTAATAATTAAAAAATTTCTCATATGTGGGTCACTAATAAAATATTTTTTTCTAATATTTATATTGAACATCTTAAATAAATATACATTGTAATGAAACATCTATCAATACAATGTATTTCCACCTATATTCCAAAATATTCATCCTTAAAGAAACATTAACCAGAATAATGATAATCAATTTAAGGATAATATTTTTTCACATTGAAGATAAATAAATATACTTATGATTTATTTATTCCGATAGTCATCGTCTAATTAAATCATAAAATTTTCTAGTATAATATTTTTACGTTCAGTACAATATACATAAAATAATAGATCAAGAATCATGAATCCCAATATCATGATATTTTATCATTAAGTGTACACTTCAATTTCATAAACATAATAACCTAAATTTTGCATAGTATTTTCTTACTCTAACATGCATATTTAATTAATACCAAATGTAAATGTGATTTTAAATCTATTTCGAATGTATCACGAAACATCGACAAGTTTTTTTTCGAGAAACCTTATTCTGATGTCCTTGTTTTTTTATTAGACAATATTTTTTAGTGACCATCCATCTAATCATTATTACTATATAAACAACACATTGTCTTATTACATAAGTTTATTGGACAAGATATATCTCTTTCATAGATAAATATTCATATAATGGATTTATATTTACTATGTCGTTAAAATATTTTTTCCTCTAAACATTAATGAACATGAATTAGTAATTAATATTATCTTAAATATAAGGAAATTTAAAATTAAATTCACCATGATTTAATTCTTGTGTAGGTAAAGAATATATTCTAGAGAATACATATCCAAAAACACGATTTATTTTCATTTAAAATAAAAAGAGTAGAGAACATGTTATCTGCTTCTAAAATACAAGGATTTTGTAACACCATGTGTTTTAAGGACCTTTCGTAGAGTTTTTTGAACTTCTAAAAAAATCATTTTGTAGACCTTATTTGTCTATGTGTCATATATTATTGAGATTTATTTTGTTTTTAATGAATTTTTATTTGTAAAAAATTTTTTACAATGATTTTTTTTAAAAAAATTCAAGTGATTCCTTTCCCTTCCCTTTAAAATGCTACCAATTCTCCTACTACATCACATCTCTCAAACCGCATCAGTTCAAAAAATTTCTTCTCAATACATTTACCAACATCCCACCATTAATCCTAGATGAATCCTTTTGGTTTTCGAAGTATGGATTCTATATCAAACCAAAAGGAGTTACCCAATTAAGATGTAACTCTTTCTCTCAAGCTCATTTATTTTTTCCCCTTATCCAACCCTCCACTATCATAATTCCATGAATTTATAAAGAACCAATGTAAAATATACTATTTAATTTTTTAATAAAATGTTCCCGCCTACAATTATACACACCACAATCTAAGAGGTGACAGACATACTATTTATGTGTACAGAAAACATCCTCCCTAATAAACGATAATTGTTAATTTTTCCAATAATGTCTTTCACGGTTGATATTATGATGGTAAAACTATTTATATATGTTATATATAATATGTATTATATCATTATGATTATATATTCTCTTTTAAAACACTAATATTATGCCTCTCCAATATTTGTTAATTTGATAATTTCGTTTTAGGAGGTTTGGACAACCTCTCCAATGATGTGATATGAGTAATTAATAGACCAAATGGAATGTATTAAAGATATGCTTAGTCAATAGAAATTATATATATATATATCATAAATATAATATAATAATTATATACATATATTTATATATTCCATTTTTTTATTTCTCTCAATGCGATAATAAAAAATTAAACAATGTTCATGCGTACGTACGACTTACCATCTCCATGAATGGTGTATGCTATTTTGTAATTATATATATATTATGGATTATTATAATAAAAAATATATTGTATATAAGTAATATATATATATATATATAATGGTTTACATTCAATAATCAATAATTAATTATAAGGATCAACAATATAAATAATTAAGACATTTCTCAAGAACAAAGCGCATATTCATTGAAATGAAAACTTAACATAAGATGCCAAAAAAGCTGGTAATATCAAGTATTAATCAAACCATATATGGTAATATATATAACAATATGTTTCATTAAAATATATATCATAAATTAATATTTAATATAATAGTGGATTTACCATGTATCAAGATAGTCATGATACAAGGTAAGGGTATTTCAATAAAAGTTTTATTTTTTTCAGATCCATGATATGTTCACAACTCATTCATTTTGATTGGTTCCGGTAATAACCTTGATTTTATTATATTAATTTTATAAAAAAACTTATATTTCTCAAATATTCATTTTATTATCTTTATTTACCAAATTTGATTTTCAAATGTTACCAATCAGTAAAATGGCTCTGTCTCAATTTTCCTTATTTGACACTGATGTTTTATTATGAAACTAAATTTTGTATAGACATCTATATAATTCCATTTTAAATGTTATATCATATATATAATTCTATTCGTGATATTTTGTGCATCATTTAATTTCTATTTATTTCACATAGAGCATGATTCAAAGTAACTAATTGGTAAGAGTTTATTAAAATAATCTCATCACTTTTCGAAATTGATAATGATTATTACTCATTGAGTAAATATTTTGACCCATCCCTAAAAAACAAAGATGAATTTTATTCAACAGTTATTATTAATGGTATCCTCATGTATTAGTATAATTTCCAATCACTGATTCTTAAGATAAGTATTTTGGGTAAAATGTATTTGCATCTCTCTTTAGTTATAATTATATTATATTCAAAAAACATGTTGTAATAAATTTTTTAAAAAGTAATTTAAATCCAATTTTTAAGGGAAATGGATTTTAAAAATGTTTTAAGGTTTTTAATGCTTACATTATATTATTTCAAATAAAATTTAAAATTAATAATGTTTTCTGAAAGAGTTTTCTGTTTTTAAAAATAACATCGATGATGAAAGGACGTTTTCGTAAAGAAATTCATTTAATTGATATTTCAAAATTATTTCCAATATAACTTACAATCAGTTGGTGTTACATATTTCATTTTGAAAAATTTATTCAATGATTCCATTCATGTTATTTATCTTAATGGATAATGTTATTATTTCATGATATTGAATAAATTTATTTCTCCTCCATGGGTTATATGATTTTGAATCCCACTTCTTTTCATGAGTTTTGTCAATGATGAAATTATTAAGACAACTATATTTTTCCATAGGTTATGATATGATTACATGTTTATAATACCCAATAATTTAAATTGGTTATGATATTATTATTTATGATCTTGTGTAAAATTTAATGCATGATTAATTTATGAGATGGATGGCACCTATATCTCTCTTTAATGAATTGGGTAATGATTTATATCTCATGATATAGACTTGGATGCTATTGTGAATGACCCTTGACTACTAAGATGGTGATGGGAGTGAACCACAAATATAATGATTTTATGAAGATTGAACCCATTATATTATGATAGCCATTGGATTGAATGGTATGGAGTGTAAACCAATACTACCAATATGGTATTGGCATCGATTCCTTAGAAACATTACAAATCATATTATATATTCTTTTGTGTATGCCAAAATTCGGTTTCAGATTCCTGTATTATGATTTAATGGATTTTGTTAATTATTTCCATGTGATTTATGTCTTATGAAATACCATGATTTCTGAAATGATTCATGTATATGATCTTTGATATATAGTGTATGATCGTCTATTAAAATGAAAATGTTCCCCTACACTTATTCAAATGATTATTTTTTCCAATCTCTTTTGTATACACTTACTGAGAATTTGATATCCTGGATTTTTTCTTTTCCACCTAGGTTATGAATTTATGTAGTATGTTTGAAATTTATAAGAATTGTAATAGTAAGTAATGACATAGAGGGAGATAATTAAGCTTAATTCTGTATAAGTGATTATGTATTCATGTTTCAAAAGGCATTGTACAAGTACAGTCTTTGGGAATGTATTTTTATAAAGATTTATGTATTCCGAATATTTTTTGTAAATTTAATGAATTTAATTTTAGAGCAACTATAGTTGATATCAGAGAAAAGTTTTAGTTAACCTTTGGATTCTATGATTAGATAAATGTATTGAGAACCCAAAATAAATGTCTATGTATAATTATAAGGATAAAAATATGTATATGAAAAATGTATTGTAAATTTGTTAACGGATACAAATTGTGGTTTCCTAGAAATAAATCATGTGATGATACTAGTAGTGGATTTGGATTTAACATAGATGTTTCTAGGGGTAACATCCCAAATAAAATATTCTTTTACTAACTCAGGGTAATTGTGTATATGAAAATATTCCTTTCCGCACACCTGATGTAACAACCAAAAAATTTATTAATGAAAATTCACTTTTGATTTAATTAATTGTATTATTTTGTTATATGGTTATATAAAACACATAAACATACATGGTTTTATTTTTTTCAATGGAAAATACTATTATTGATATTGACCTCTGTTAATGTAGCATTTGAGTAGCAATGACAAGATTATTATAAGTATAGATCTTTAATAAATCCACATGACATAGAAAAAAGATTTGATGTCCTCAAAAAGTAGAATAATTCCCTATAAAGTCCATTTATCATGGAATCAGAGGAAGATATGTTCTCTAGGATTTTCCAATGAATAATCCCTTAATGAGATCTTGTGATACAGGCATATGTAAAACCATTTATGAGAGATGTTCAATCTCATTGAGATCACGACACAAACAATTGTAGCCAAATGGCCCCATGATAAGCTTAGAACCACACACCTTACTATTAGAAAGTATGTTGGTTTTATAGTGGGATATATAACAATACATTGTTATTTTGAATATTTACATCATATAAGAATATATATTTTTTCATTTTAAATGTTTGTTTTAATTGATTTGGGTTTGATTCAAAGAAAAAACATTGCATTTATGGGTAAATTTCAAATTCAAATAAGGGGTTTATATTGATGAAATTATCGATTTAAGAAATAAAAATTATTTTAATGAATAATTATTTATAAGTATGTATTATTAATTATAAATTTTCTTGATATTTTAATGACGTGTAATGTACATTTTATGAAGGTTTAAAAAATGTTATTGTACCAAAACACATAGTCTAAAAATAAATGTTGAATATTTTTTTAAAATTAAAAATTCACATATTTATAAAATTATTTATTAAAAATGGATCTTATTTTTTTGAATCATAACATCAAAATTATCCAATTCTGAATTTTCTCTATTTTACTTAAACAGTGGAATTGTCGGGTAAAAATTAAATAATGTATAAATATAATGTTTGTTTTATTACACCATAATGACCCAAAAATTAATTAATAAATAATCTAATTGAAATTCATGTGCCAATATATATTTTACTTTTAAAATAATTCCACATTAAGATAATTTCATTTGTTTTTTGAAATGCTGATATGAATATTCCAATATGTAGTATCGATTTTATGATTTTAAACTCATTTCATTAATATTCTAACTAACCTACACATATTCATGGATAATATTTTAATATCACCAAAAAATTTTCTAATAAAATAATGAAAACAAAAACTCATTGGAAATCACCATGGGAAACACAAAATGGATAGTTTTTTGTTTTAAACATTTATTTATTCAGACTCAAAAAATTAGTTTGTGAAATATAAAGGAATTCCCATATTTTTTACAAAATAAACCATCCCATGATCCAACTTCCATTTTATAAAAACCATTTGAAAATGTTCGTACTCTATCCTCACCTCTGTAAAATCCCGCCAAATCTTATGAAGATCTCATTAGGCACATATTCAAGATTTTGAAGTCTAACACTCAAATAATGGTTCATCCCATTCTCTTTTTAACCAAGTTTATTTGTATTCTTACACCCTATTATTTGAAATTACAAATTTTGGGGTATGTTTTTAACCTCCACCATTCTACCTTTATTATTTTTGAATGATGAGAGGCAACATTCTCTCTCAATAATATTTTCCATGTACAGTTGTTATAATGCAATAATTTTTAGAAGAGTTGTTACAATCATCGCATTTATTGAAGTTTCATTATTATGTCATGCCTTTTATATAAATATTCATTTTGTTGGGAAATTCTTTTATATTATCCTATAACATTACATTTAATTTATATTTTATTAGAGTCACCTTTCACTCTCATCAACCATTTCAAAGAATTTTTATGCCACGTCGTTCGACTACTGAATTTACACCGTGAATTTCTATTCCAAAACAAGTGTGTAGTGAATACTTCACCCAATACATATCAACTATGTCAACTTTTATACAAATATTCCTTTTTTATAAACATAAATTTATCTATTCCAAATTACTTGATTAAAAAATAAATTATTATGATGAATTATTCCATGTAATTTGATTTATGTATCCCACTTAAGCATGAGAATGAAATGAATGAGATGGGTGCACTGATAATTATAAATTTCTCAAATTCAATGGGTAATGTTAAGTGTCATGATAAGTAATGTTAAAAAATTTATTTACCTGATTTCATTATGTGAATTCGTCCACTATGATGTCTTGGATATTTACCCTTGACTTATGATGTAAATTTTCAGTTGTGGCTAAATTTCCATGTTATGAATATCATTCTATATATTGAATTTCCCAATGGCCATAATTTTTATTGATTTATGATAACTCCCATTTATAAAGATGAGTGGGAACCCTTAAAATATTAACAGGCTTCAAGAATACATGTCCCAAAGGCTTAAGTGACATTACATGACCCGAAGATCTTATGGTATTTAACCAGACTATAACTATAAGGAACTGCCCCTCCCTATCATCTGCATCGTGATAGTAGCTCTCCTCCTTTTCATGGTCGTCTGCCTAAGCTTCCCGTTAAAGAAAAGGCTAGTCCTGATAGTGTTTTCATACCCTCTCATTCAACCAAATCTATTGGTACTGCTATGGTGAGTTCCCTTTCTCTGAATCCTCCTTTAAGGATACTTCTTTATATAGACATTGTCTCGGTCGACTGAATTGATCGTACTGCTTGAAGGCCTTGTGGTGGACCTAAGGCCTTAATGGAGGCATGAAATCCATTATTCATTAAAGGCATAGGTGGATCAATGGACTTAAGGACTCCAATCCAAAACTGGTGGCCCAAGGTGAATAGTTCAGACTACTGCAGTATCTGCTACAGTAACATCTATAGTACCAGTCATTACGACTACAACTCTACTTCAGTAATGCTACAATAATGATATATAGATTCTATAGTAATACTATAGTGCTTCTACAATACTACTAAATTATTGCATCGTCAACCTTGAAATCGGCTTCTACTTAGTTTTGAACCTGGGTCTCATGGATGTAATTAGAGAGACCTCTGCAACTGGGCTAAGGCCCTTGTGCGAATATCATGCTATATCATGATTTATGAGTAATGTTATCTTATGCCACATTGATATTAAGTTCCATACATTTATTACTATCATCATTTTATTCCATGTTTACTCACTTATTGGGGTTTATATCTCACACCTTTCTTATGTATTTTTCCAAGCATATCCCATTAAGTTTTATTCTTGAGCATGTCAAATTTGTTTTCAATAAAGTTGTTGTTTTCATGATTAAATTTCACATTTAAATGTACCTAATTCCAACATAATCATGACTTCATGATCTTCTATGTTTTATTTTTTGTAATCTTAAGTAATTTAGTCATTTATGAATGTAATAATCATAACACAGTTATTATAATTGGAATAAGAGATAATTCTAGTTATTTTATTTATAAGGATTTGAAAAATATACAGAATGTATTAAGGAAAATGAAATGTATAATAAAAAAATCCCTAATGTTTTATTATTATAGATTAAGTGTTTTATCAAAAAAAATATCCATGTGTGGATACAGACATGTTGATGTGGATTTGGCACATATGTATCTCGAGGTAAAACCGAAAAACACTACTATGATCTTGACTTGAATTTTAACTAGTGTTAGATAAAGTCCCTTTATTTACCTCTAGTTGAACACTCCCGAGGTATATTCTTTGGTAAATTCATAACATTAGTATGAATAGTTATTAGGGGAACAAACAATCCCATAGTAATATAAGTTAGAAAATAGTTCATGGATAACATAGATAGAAGCTTATAAATTCAAAAGATAATGAAATAAATTTAATATATAATTTATCCCTTTAATGTCATTATATTAAAATTTAAGTAATTATTAATTTAAAATGAATACCCATAATGTTTTTTATTCAAGCCAATGGCTAATAATAGGAGGAATCATTATAACAACTAATGTGGTGTTCAATATAATGGCTACCCTAATAAGATGACCAATTCGATGAGAGTGGAAATCGAAAAAATATTAACAATAAAATCTCTATTAACTAAAATTTTTCAATGAAAAATGGATCAAATTGAACATCCAAACCCCTAAGAAATAACAAGTCACAATATAAAGATTCATGAGACCAAGGCCTCCCACCTTCAATGGACAATTAAATCCCTCAATCAATGAAAAATGGATCAACCACATTGAGAATATATTCTCCATACCTTAATGATCCGAACAATAGAATGTTCTTATGGATTATTATCATATGTATGGTGAGTCTGTTCAATGGTAGACATTGATAAAATATAAAAATCCTATGGAAAATATCGAAGTGATAGGGGGAAGGATTAATGGATTTTTTTTTCAATAAATATTTTCCTATAACCCTCCCACTTTAGATAGAAAGGGATTTTCTAACCCTCATGAAAAATGATAAATATACCATTAGTTCATATGAGGTATAAATTCAATGACTTGCACATTACTCCTTCACCGTTTTCATTACCCCGGAATACAAGGTTTCCCTTTTATTTGGTGGAAAAAAAACATATCCTACATAAACCCTTGTAGATCCCTGAAATTGATATCTATGAGGAAATTTTTAGACATACATAAAAGTGGAAATAGATATCAGAGAATCTCATGGGTATTAGAGAGATAAGAAGGGAATTGGATAGTCAAGTTACAGAAATATGATAGGGAGATATAATGTTGCCAATATATTTCAACATCACACTTTCTATTGGTACGAAAATAATCACCCTGCAAACTACATGAGGGGGATGATAGAATTATCTAGGTGCTGGAAGGAAGGGAAGCTAGCCATCGATTTTCAGCAACAAGAATCCGAAACTACAAAAAATGAAATTAGTACTCTAGTAAACATTAAATGAATTTTCCATTGACAAAACTATAATTAACTTGGTAATTTCTCAATCAATTACACAAATAAAATGTTTTTCACAGGAATCCAAAAACCATAAAGGCATAAAGGGGGAGATTTCCCATCATAACTGCTGATGTGAATCCCAATAATGATGTTGTGACATGTACTCTAGTAATTCATTCAAGAATAGAGGACATAATTTTTTATTCTGGTTCTACGCATTCATTTATATCATGAATGTTTAGTAGAACTATTCAATCACCATCACAATTCATAAAAGTGGAGTTATAGGTGAAAACTTCAAATAGGGAAATTATAGCAGCCTATGTATATAACTCCTCCCATGCCACAATATTTGGGATGATCTTCCCAGAAAACATTTCCATAATCCATTTGGTTGAATTTAATGAATTCCTAGTCATGGATTGGGATTACCTATATAGAACCAAAAAAAATATGATATAGAAATCCCTCTCTTTATTGATAATTATCCATGGATTTTAAAAAAAATTAATGTAAGTTGAAAAATCATGATTAGAACCATCATAACATGAAATGGGATATCTGAGGACCCATAAATGACTAAGGAAATTGAAGGATGTCTGAGGCCAACATCAATGAAAGATATATTTAGTTTCCATCAATTAGATTGGCATTTTATTCAATTTTTGAGAGATATCACATGATTTTCACGCCCTCTAAACATGATAACATGGATGGGAGTCAATTGTTCAAGGAATGATGAATGTTGAGAGAGGTTCTAGGAGTTGAAAATGAGGTTTATCATTGCACCTGTTCTCAAACTACCCACATGTGGATGTCATTTTTGTGGTATTCAATGATTCTTCATAGAAGGGCATGGGCTGTGTGTTGATGAAAACTAAAATATCTATTGATTATTATTTAAGGAATATTAATGTTCATGAGTAGAACTATCCAACAAATGAATTGGAGTTGGAAGAATTTATCTTCACATTGATAATTTTGTGACATTACCTCATTGGGGAGAAGTGTGATATATATAATGATAAAAAAAAACTAATGTATATATTCACATAGAAAGAGTTGTATATGTATCAATGAAGATGAATAAAAATGATCAGTTACTATTACTGCACAATCCACTACCATCCACAGAGAAAGAAGAAAGTGGAAGATGCTTTAGGAATAATGGATCTGGTAACTCATTCATTGATTAATATTTAGAAGGATCTGATCATCATAGACATGAAGAGGATGGACATGGGAGTCATTAATAAAGGAACATCATCAATCCTAAAAAAATTATTTTGTAACGATATCTTCTGGAGAGGATAATGGATTCTCAAATAGATGGTATGGTAATTAAGAAGAATGTGAAAACTATTAGAAAATGGAAATCATATGAGATCAATGATAATGAAGAATGAATTGTAAAATTTCGGTCATGACTATGTGTACCATCAATTTCTGAGTAAACAACTCAGATAATGGATCCTAAAAATAAGTAAACATTTTTTATCCATCCTAAAAGATTAATGATGTATCGATATCTCTGATAAAAATCATAGTGGGATAATATGAAGAAAGGTATTGTGGAATATACATACATATTTATTGTATTTAAATGAAGGTGAAAATGAGAAAATATGATGGGGTGATTCAACCATTACTCATACCTAAATCAAAATGGGAAGACATCACCATATAATTTTTCATTAGGCATCTGAAGCCTTCTAGATGAAACATTACTATCTCAGTTGTGGTGGATCCTCTTATAATGACTACAAACATCATTTAAATAATATAGGATTTCTCATTGGATCATTTTATGTATATATATATTAGACAAGTGTTGTGGTTTCATTGTGTAAAACTACCACTTGTTTCCTATCAAGATCCACGATTCATATATATGTTTTGGAAGAGCCTTAAAAATTCACTGAATACTTCTCTAATATTTATCAAAATATATAACCCTCAAACTAATGGATAATTTTCGTGAACTATGTAAACACTTGGGGAAATGATGAGAGAATGCACAAAGGACTTCATATGAGTATGGTTTCAACATGTTCTTCTATTTGAGTTCCATTACAATGAAAATTTCTACTCAATCATCCAAATGTATCCCTATGATTCCCTTAATGGGAAGAGGTGATAAAAAACATACATACTAGTATGATGATGGGGAATAAGTAACTAGGTCCTGAAATGATCTAGGAAATGGTGGAGAAGGTTAAGACCATTCAGTAGCAGATCATGTCTTCCTTGAGTCAGTATAAAAGCTATGCCAAAAATCAATATTGATACATAGCGTTTGATGTTGGAGACATTTTATTCGTCCGTATATATCCATGTAATGATGTGTTGTGATTTGGTATGATGGGAATGTTTATTCAATGATTAATCATCCCCTTTTCCCCTTGATTGCATCGAAGCATAGGCCTGCCGAGTAGAACTCCTAAAATAACTATATGATGTACAAGATGTATTAAATGTATTCCTCTAGATAAAGTAAATACCAGAACACTCACATGCATTCAATATCGAGGTGGTACCATTGGTAAATGACCTCACTTATTAGAAGAATCTATTGTATTTCTAATATCATAGAGGCAATATTCTATGAAATAAGACAATGAACCTAGTCAAAGTGTAATAGAGAAACAACATGTTTGAAGATGGAATGTGGGAATCAAAGGAGGTGATGAATCATAGTTACCAATGTATTTTTTATAGGGGAAAATTAAAATTTTAAGGCATAAATTTCTTATGTGTGGAATATTGGAATGACCCAAACTGTTATAAATAAAATTTCCATTTTCATTTCATTAAATTTATTATTTTGTAAAACGGTTACATGAAACACATGCACTTACTTGTTTTTATTATTTTTTAATGTAAAATACCATTACAAATGTTGATCTTTTTAATATATCCATTGTGAAGTGACCACGTGATAAATTTAAATATAGGTCTTTAACAAATCCAAACGACTCACACAAAGGATGTGATGGCCTCAATAAGTAGAATCATGACCTATATTGTCCATTTATCAGAGAATTATTTGGATATTAAATCATTGGTATTTTAATTTCACCAAGCCCATGAATACATCCCGTGAGTTAAGATTGAGCGAATCTACTTATGGGAAAAGTTCATGCTAATCGAGTTCATGACACATACAATGTTTTCCAATGGCCCAATGATAATCTCACCATCACACAACTTAATTATATGGATAACATTTCTATAATAAATGGATATGTATGAAGAACATAATAATGTGAATATATATTATATAATAATGTATATATTTTCATTTTATTGGTTTCTTTTATAAGATTTTGGTTTTAATCAATTAAACTTAAATTGTATTTACGGGTAATATTTAGATTCAATTAAGGTGTTTATATTAATGAACTGCTGGATTTTATGAAATAAATATTATATAAATAAATCTTTATTATTAATAATTTATTATTAATTATTAATGGTTTTGTAATTTTTATGAAGTGAAATGTACTTTTCATAAGGGTTAAAAAATAGCTATTGTCAAAAAACGCTACATTTTACAATAAATGCCGAATCATATTATAAAATTAAAAATGATCATATATATAAATTTAGGTATATAAAATGAATATTATTTTTCTAATTATAATTATAAAATAATTAAATGCTTTATTTTCCCTATTTTTCTGAGGTAATTGATTTTTTTCGGGTAAAAAATAAATACCATATAAATATAATGTGTGTTTTTTAACCTCATAATGAACCAAAAATGAAGTAATAAATCATATAATTAGAATTATATGACCAATATATGTTTTAAAATTAATATAATTAGATTTTATGATAATTTTAATTTTTTTAAATCCTCTTATAAATCATCCAAAATGTGTAATATATTTTATGATTTTAAATTCCTTTTTTAAATATACGCTACTCAACTTCACAAAAGCAAGGATATGATTTTAATATACTTGAAAAATTAAGAATAAAATAATTAAAACCTTTTATCTTAGAGAAAATACATGGGAATCCCCATGGAATGGTTTTTAGATTTTAATATTAAATTATATAGACTCTAAAACCTACGTTTCTGAAATATTAAACAAATACAGTATCATTTCCAATTTAAACCAAACCATGATCCTTCTTTTCTTCACTCAGAATCATTGGATAATGTAATTACATTTTCTTACCCTCTATAGAATCATCACAAAGCTCCCCAAACTCCCATTAATCCCCTATTACGGCATTGTAAGTCACAAACCCATGTGAGGGTTCTTTCCGCTCTCTTTTTTATCCATGTTACCATATATTGTTACACCAGTTTGTTTCAATCATTAATTTTGGGGTATTATTTAAAACATACCCCATATCTCAAATATTCTTTTACTGGTGATATATCCCTTTTTCTATCATTAATCCCTCTAATGTACAAATCTTACCATGATGAAGTATTTTTAAGAGTTATTCCAATTTTCCGCTTTCTTCATGTTTTCTTATTATGTTATTCTTTGTATTTACAAATTAATATGGTATGGGAAATGTATTTATAGGACTATATTACTATAATGTTAATTTATATATTATGAGGTACCCATTTTTGTCTTATCATAACATTCTATAAATTTCTGTCACACCATTATGTTGTCAAAATTGTACCATGAATTTCGATTCCGAAAGAAATCTGTAGTGAATATCATACCAATTACCAATTAAGGTTGTTCACATTTATGAAGATATTAATTTTAAAAGAAACATTAATGTATATATTCCAAATTCCATGATAATAGAATAAATTATTATTATTATGAATCAATCCATGATTTATGATCTATGTGAAACACGTATGCATGAGAATGAAAAAAATGAGATGGTTGCTCCCAAAATTATATTGTACTCCAACGTATAGGGTACTCTTTAGTATCTTGGTTCTTCGTGTTGGGATAGGGTTTTACCTAATTCCATAATGGAACATTGCCCACTATACTATCTTTTCATCTGATACTTGACTTATGATGTAGTGTTTTATGTTGTTTCCACATTTCCATGTTATGAATATCATGCCATATCATGCATTATGATTCATGATCTTTTATTCCTCATTGATATTGGTTTCCTAACGTGTATCACTCTCTTCAAATTAATCCATGTATTGGGACATGTTCTTAAAATTTTTTCTCAGTAAGAATTTTCCTTGATTTGAACAGTGGGATGATGAATATATTGGTTCCTACGATGCTAATTTCATGATACTTGCAATGTAATCTTTATGTATTGTTATCCAACCATAATGTATGGTTGATAAGTTCATCCAGGTTTATATCCCAGTATCAGAAGTTCATTGTCCATAATAATCATCTTTAGCTACGATGACATTGTTAATTGTGAAATAATGGTTAAAATGGAGGTTGGAGTCGTGCAACCATATCATGGTTTTGAAAAGATGAGTAAGATATATTTTAAATGAAAATCTAAAAAATATGAATAGATTAAGATGAAACTATCATTATGATCTATGTATGGGATGAATCATCAGAAGAAATTTCCTTAAGTTGTATAATTAATGTTATAATTATATCAGAAAATTCCATGAGTAATTTGGTTACATAAGCTATGGTATGATGTTGTCTAATATTGAGAATGTGAAAAAATATGCACCTAATTCTGCTCCCATGATTCACTGATATATGTTTACGGATAACGTGAAATATGATTACCACTATGTAGACCTAGGGATGGTGATGATGATCGTTGGAAAAAACATCTTAATTTGTGAGAGAAGGAAAATATCATGCTATTGTTAATTCTCACGTGGGGTGTGATAATGAAATGATGAGAGGTTAGAATACCTTCCATTATAGAACTATAAATTTCATTATTTATTCTATATCCACACACTCTTTAATATAGAAATAAATTTTTAAGGGTGTTATTATGAAACCATAATAATAAGATGTGGAATTATCAGTTCGAACCCCTAATGGTGTGATTATAGCACCTCAAGTCAATGATTCCACTCCAGTTGATGGTTTTTGGAATTTTATTCCTATAAATATTTTCATTATAACTTTGGTTTAATTTGATATCATCTTAGGTGTGGATTGGGATTTTCATCATAAACCCCACATCATTTTTTGAGGAAGGGTCTCTACTTTTTATATTTGAAACTCTTTTATGATTATACAACAATATGATGATACATAACATCTTCTTGTGGATATTATATCATGTTTATGGGTCTTAATAACAATAAAAAAAGGTTGCTTATTTTATATGGTTGGGGAGAAAATCGGCATTAATCAAATGCTTATTTTTAGAGAATTTATGGATGCCTTTCCAGGACATTTTACTAACCTTCCACCATAATGTGACATTGAGTTATCAATTTATCTTATACCTAGTTACTCACTAATTTCAAGGAATCCTTATAGAACAGATAAGATTGAATTTCAACAATTTCTAAGGAAACTCAAATAAAATAGTGATAATGTATTTATTCAGCTAATTATGTCACTATGGGGTTCACCTATTATTTTAATGAGTACAAAATATGGATCAATGTGACTCTATATTGATTATCGGGAGCTGAATAATATCGTAATCAAGAAAAAGTATCATGTTCCCTGTATTTATGACTTATTTGATCAACTGTGTAGAGCTCAATACATTTAATAGATTTAACATTATTGTGGATGTCTGGAAATGAGGGTGGAGGTGGATGATATAACGAATATGATAGTATATAATAGTTAGGCAGTCTATGAATTTATAGTGATTTATTCAAGTCTAACTAATTCTAATGCCATCTTTCTGGAATTAATGAATACAATCTATAGATATTTCCTTGATCAATTTGTGATACTTTTTAAAGATAATAATATTATATAATCAAAAATAAAAGAATATAAATAACACCACAGGATAGTTGAACAAAATACCCAATCGAAGGAGAATGTATATGAAAATTTTAAAAATTGTGAATTTTGGCTGCAAACTGTTACATTTTTTGGTAACATAATTTCAATAGATAGTAAATCAATTGATACATCAAAGGTATATGAAATTGAATGTTGGCATAGACGATCAATTATGACTAAGATCTATAGATTTATTTGGTTAAATATACACTATTGATGGTTTGTGTAGAATTTAACATGATAATCAAATCCCATGACCAATCTAACTAGGAATGGAATCAAGTTTCTATAGATAGAAGAATGTGAATAAAATTTCAAGGAATTGAATAGAAGTTTAGTCAGGGAACATATGCTTTCATTACCCTATTGTAGAGAATGGGTTGTACTCTATTTCGACACATTCAATAATTTATTTGGTTGTGCACTTAAAAATAATACGATGGTTATCACTTATGCCTTAAAACAGTTGAATAATTTTGAGAAAAATTAACAAACCCTTGATTTTGAGTTATTCATGGATATTTTTTATTTAATAATATATAAGAATTATATTTATGGGGAAAAGTGTGATATATATATACCTATAAAAAATTTCTAAAATATATATTAACATAGATTCAGTTGTTAATGAACCAGATAATATGGTTATCGTTGATAATGTATTTACTAGTCAATACATTACCACCATGGGAAAGATAAATAGGTGGAAAATATTTTCTGTTGGAATCAATCTATCTTATCCATATTTAGGACTAAAAAATATCAATTATATTTTAATATTCAATGGATGGATCTATAAATCCTAAAGGAAGGTGAGTAATATTATATATCTAAAATTAATGATCAAACATCTCTACAAGATATGATTAAGGAGGTTCATAATGAAGATGAAGAGAAACAAACGAATGCTAGAAATGTTTCTGAGTTTAACCTTGATCAAGAATGAATTATGATCTTCTAGAACTGTGTATGTATTCCATCCAAAAAATATTTTAGGAAGGATATATTAGCGGAAGATCATAGTTATTCATTCTCTATTAATCTTCAATTCAAGATGATGTATAGTGATATGAAAGAATAATTATGTTGGGATGTAATAAAGGGAGATATCAAAGAGTTTTTATCTCGATGCATGGTATTAAAAAAATTTAAGCTGAAAGACAACATATAATGTGGATTTTGAATTAATTTATCATACCAGATTTGAAGTGGGAGAACATCAATATGGATTGTTTTTCATTGGACTATACAATAACTCTAAATGGTTTAATTCTTTATGGGTGGTTTTCAATCTTTTTACTATGTCAGCACACATAATTTCTATCATAGAAGACTTATCTTTAGACCATATTTCTAGTGTATACATTAAAGAAGTGTTAATGCTGCATTGAGTAACACATTCAATTTTATCATATCAAGATTTTAGGTTTACATAATTATCTATAAAAGTGTTCAGAAAGAACATATTACAAAATTGAGTTTCATCACTGCTTATCATTTCCAGACAAATGGTCAATCTGAAAAAATAATTAAAACCCTAGAGGTTATGTTGAGATCGTATTAAATGGATTTAAATGGTATTTGTGATCAACACCTTTTTCAAGTTGAGATTTCTTACAACAATAGATTTCACAAAAATCACTTATATTTCACTTTATGAATTCATATTTGGTAAGAATGAGGAGATCTATCATGATGGGATGATATTAGATAAATAAATATATTTGGACCATAGATTGCATATGAAATGGTTTACAAGGATATAATAATTCATTAGCATATCACGGAAGATCAATGTCAATATAAAAATTTTGTTGATAACATTCTACATGATATAGAATTTCATGTTGGTGAAAATGTCTTTCTATGAATCTCACATTGGATGAATGATATGTGATTCAAGAATAACATGAAACAAATACATAGGTATATCAATGCCTTTTAGGATCCGGATCGTATCAGGACTATATCATATCCCTTGGAATGTCCTATAAATCTCTCTAAACTCCATGATGAGTTCTATATATCTCTCATAAGGATATACATGCATGAATCATCACATGTTATATACTAATAGGTCATACCACTAGATTAGGATCATTAATATATTGAGAAACCTTTTGATATTATGGATCATATATAGAATGATTTATGAAACAAGACTACACACCTAATAATAGTTTTGGGGAGAAATCACATGTTTAAGGAAGCTATGTAGGAATTATTGATATGATGAATCATAAGAATCCATATTTTTTAACTTGAGTGATTTAATTTGAATTTAAATTTCATTCTAAGTGGGGTAGAATGTAACACCATGAGTTTTTGAAGTCCTTTTTGAGTTAATTATATTTTCATTAATTTTTTGTTGTGAGATAAGTTATACATTACATTCATGCGGCATAGACATGGTGTATGTTATATATAACATGAACATGAAATATTTTATATTAACTATCAACTTAGAAATTTTTACATAGAACATTGACATGGAATACTTTACACACAATGCATATGTTTCTATGAAACATATTTTTATTTAAATAATTATCTAAATGATATCAATATATCCAAGACATTTAAAATTGTAATATGAACAATAATAACTAATTTTAATTTTTTTTATAAAATTTTAATTATATAAATAAAAAATTATCAATAATGGAAGATATTTTTTTTAAGTCCTTATATTATTAAATTTATTTTTCTAATGAACTGATTTTTTAATCTTTCTGAGAAAAATAAAAATATAAAAACTTACATACAATTAGAAATTTAATTTCATAAAATATAATTCATTATTTTATGTAAAATATCATAATATCTTAGTGATAATATTTGGGATATTTATGAGAATCTTAATTTATCAATAAATTGTGAAAAATACGTAAATTTAGATTGAAAATGCATTGTCATCTAATTTATTTATAAGGATAAATTGTATTTTAGTTTTTTTAATGTTTTTTTAGATTATATTATTATATATTAATACCACTTAGGTAATTGGAACGAATTAGACCTAAAAATTGGATATAAAAAACATATAAAACATTTGACAAGTTTTACTTTAAAGACATGCATTGTCGACCCAACTACATTAATAATTTTAAATAATTATTTTGGACTCTTATATGATTTGAATATGAAAAAATATTCACATTATAATCATAATAATAATTTATAATACCTAATATGTTTTTAAATAAGTTAACAAAAAAATTTAGTGAAATTATAAATAATTACTTCGATTATTTTAAAATTAATGTTCACTAAGGACTAAACCTTGAATTTATGACCCAACATGACATAAAACTTTTGAAAACACCATTTTATTTATATAAATCGTCTATTAACCTTCCCTATTTTTAATATTTTGGTTTGTTATGTCTTTTTTAGGTTAGAACGTGGGAACACCAATCTTATTTTCAGAAATACAATTTCAGTCCTTTCCCTTTCATATAACAGAACACCACCTCTCCCTCTTTTACAAAACCACAAAGGATCCACAAGATTATACCAAAACAGTTCCATAATTACCTATATTCCTCCATTAATCCTCTATTTTTCAGAATGTCTTCCAAGGAATCATCTTGGCACAAAGAGAAAAGAGTTAACTGATTAAGACGTAAAACTTTCTCTCAAGATTATTTATTTTATTTTCATTCTCCACCTTCTCCACTATCTTTATTCCATGATTCTATAAAAACAAAATCATTCTGAATATACTATTTTTTCTTTGGCTTCAAACTATACTTACACACAGCTATATCAAATAGTTAATGAATATATTTTTTACTTGTATGGTGAACTACAACCTCACTAAATGTTGGTTGTTCATTTTTTTTCTTTTACAACCTCTCATGGTGGAAATTATATGGGAAACACAGTTTATATATGTTATATATTTTATTTAAATTTTATTTAATCTTATTTCTTATTTTTTACAACATATATCATTCTACTATCCAATTTGTGTTAATATGATAATTTGGTTTGAGGATGTTTGGACTTCCACCCCCTCAAAGTGATATGAATTTTTCATAAAATACATTGAATTTATAAATGATGGGATTAATTAATATATACGATATGTATGATATATTAAATATAACTTTAAAATGATAATAAAATATACATTTAATCCTTTTTCCTTTTTTTAATATGACAAAAAACGGAATCAGTGTTCATGCGTACGTACGACTTACCATCTCCCTGAACGGTGTATTCCATTTTATAATTATATATTATATATATTATTATTAAAATATATTTTATATAAATTATATTTATATAATTGGTTACATTTTGGAATCATTATATAATTACAAGGACTAATGATATATCAAAATTAAGCACATGTGAAGAACAAAGTATATATTATAGGAAATGAAACTGTAACCTGGGATGGTTAAAAAGTGGGTAATATAAGGTCATAATAAACCTATATATGGTAATATACATACATATATGGTTATATAAAATATTTATATTAAATTAATATTTATTATAGATGTTTTTTGAACATGTGTGATTAGATTCAATACAATGGTAAGGGGATTGCATGTCAATTTTTATTTTCATTAGATATATGCTTTGTTTTCCACTCATTCCATTTGTGTACTGTATGTAATACTGATGATTGAATTATATTAAAATTATAAATAAATTTATGGCTATTCACATATAAATTTTGAGATCTTTATATTATGTGTTTTATGTTTCAAAATTTACCAATTTAGTAATATTGTTTTGAATCAATTTGCATTGTTTGAGGATCATGTTTTCTTATGCACCTAGAAAATTTTTCGATTTGTTTATAATTCTATTTAACATGGTATTTAATGAATTTGATTTTTGACATGATATTTTATGCTTCATTAAATATCATTTTCTTTTATGTAGAGAACGATCCCATGATAACATATTATAAGTGTATATTAAAACAATATGATCTCTTTTCGAGATTGTTAGTGATTATGAATGGTTAAAGAAATCTTATATTACATATCTCATGACCACCCATGAATTTATTCTTGTATATTTATTCAATATATCCATATGTATTACTATCATTTTTCTACTATGTTTTTTCTTAATATAATGATTTTATGTAAAATATGATTGTTTCTATCTTCATTAAATAATATATTGTATTCCAAAAATATGTTTCAAAAAATGATTTCAAAAATGTTTCTAAAATATATTTGATGCACATTTTCTAGAAAAAAATATTTTTAAACAGTTTTATGGTATTTAATGATTCAATTATTTGTTTTCAATAATATTTTCATATAAAATGGTATTGAGAATATTTTTTTGGTTTATAAAGTTTTTTCAACAGAGAAGAGATATTTGCCATAATAAAAGTTATCAAAATATATTTTTAAAATTATTTCCTATCTAAGATAACAACCTTTATTGTTACTAATGCCTCTCTGGGAATTTTATTCAATGATTCCCTTCATATCGTTTATCATAGTGTATTTTTTTCATGGAATGATGTTGATGAGACTAATTTTCCCTGCACAGGTTATGTGATTTTGAAACAGACATTTTTTCAAGGGTTAAATTTATGATGAAATAATTATGAAACTTGTCTTTTATTACAGGTAATGATATTATTACATGTTCAAAATTCTAATTTGGATTTATGGGTTATGCTCTTATTATTTGTGATCCAGTGTCTTATGTATTTATTATTTTATTAAGAGATGGGTGGGACCTATATCTCACTCCAATTCATTGGGTAATGATTTATGTCTCAGGTGATAGACTAATATGGTCTTTATAATGAACCTTGACTAATTAGATGGTCATTTGAGTAAAACCTTGACTACCAAAGTGGTATGTGGAGTGAACTCATACTAAAAAGTTGGTAATGGGAGTGAACCATGACTGCCATAATTATATGATAAGTGAATCTATAGTACCATGATGGAAATTTATGATATGCCTTATCTAATGTGAAAATCATATTATATACACTTCTATGTCTACAAGAATTACATGTCTTATTACTATGTTAAATTTTTATTGAGTATATTCATTATATCAAAATGATTTATTTCTAATGAAATTACATGACTTATGCCATGATTCATGTACATGTTCTTTTATATGGAGGTCATGTTCTCATATTTTAATGTTTTCATACCCTTATTTTCATCAATATGATTACAAATCACCACTGATTACCATTACTAAATATTTTATCTCACCGCTTTTTATGATTCCATCCACAAGTTATGATGATATGTATAATGTTTGATATGTCTAATAGGGGTGCAAGTCAATAACCTAGTTGGAGAAAATGTACCCCACATGTGTATTAGTGTTTATGTTTCCATGTTTCCAAAGCCACAAGACTAGTATAGTCATTGTGAATCAGTTTGTATAATATTCTATGTATTCTTATATTTTTATTAAATGTTAATGTATGAAATGTTAGGGTATATTTATATTATTAATTCATCTTCTAAGATGCATCTTCCTCATTAATTTACATAGATACATCATCAAAACATTGTAGACACCTTATCATTACAACCTATTCAAACAGACTGATAATAAAGGAATCATTCTAATTCATTTACAACTATTATTAATAAATATAACTCAATGTTTGTGGGTTTCTTAAATATCACCATTTTTATGTCTTAGATATGAATTCAACATAATTGTTGTCATTTTATGACCACCTCACACTATTTTTTTGGTATCGATGGTGAATCTCCAATTTTCAATTAGAAATTCCATTATCCTATGCATAATCAATCATTTTTTTATTATACATATATGTTTTTAAAACAAAAATGTATATATTTGGGAATAATGGTATTGTTCTCAGAGTATCCATAGGTCTTTTTTTGGGAGACTTAAATCACATAAGTTAATTTAGATATAAAACTATTCTTTTTATTCTCATATATGGCCTCTATGTACATTTCATTTTCATTATTATTTATCTTATTGAGAGTGTTGTAAAGAAAATTAATAAACCATCACCTTCCAAATGAAGATTTAAATTTCATTATCAATTCTAGTTGTCATCGCTTCCCATAAAATATTATTATGTTATGAGATGAGCATGAAATAATAATTTGATCATAATTGTTGCATTCATCATTGATTTTATAAATAATTATAAATTTATTTTAATTATATGGATTTTTCATCAAATATGAATTTTTATTCTTAATTCCTATATAAATTTCCCATTATATGTTTTTCCATTGTTCATTTATATCTAGATGATTTTATAAAAAATACATTTCAAAATGTCTGATCCTATTGAAAAACCATCATTTATATGTAAATTTACATATTTTCATATCTAATGCTTGTGTTTCACAGGTTATAAAGAAATGGTGATGTTACATAACAAGATGATCTCCTCATAGTGTACCATATTCCATAATTCTTTTCATATACAACCAAGAAGTTATGGTTGTCTTCTAATTTTTTTTATTATCCATATATTTTTATTTCATTATGCAGTAATATTAATGAATATATGCTAAGATAGAATATTTTAAATATAAATGTATGTAACACCATACTTTATAGTTTCATAAGGTAGATCAAAATATGTTGGTATGATATTCCTAGCACATTTTAAATATATTTTATCATCACAATTCTTAATTAATATAGGTATGATAGTAAAATAAATTCCTCTTATTTTTTGAAGACTAAATTAGTGTCTTTTCATGATTTAATTATTTAATATCAAATTGTATAAATATCAAATTCATGGTAAAATTTTGATATTCAGTCAAAAGAATATTCCTTTACATATATTCATTATTTCATTTTACAAATCATGCATTAGTCTTCACTCTTGAAGAAACTAGTGAAGCTCAATAATTCTTTTTTCATTCACATCCAACTTCATTTATTTTATATAAATGATTTTTTCATCATTATTCCAATTTCATTTATATTCCCTTAACATTTCTTATGTTTTACATATTTATATTACACTACTATAAGAAATTTTATTCCAAATTGAATGTAAAATATTTCATGTACCAGATTTATTTTATCAATGTCTTCATCATTTATAGAGATATTTATGTATTATAGAATAATTTCTTGAAAATACTTATCCATATTATTTGTTTCATATTTATATTGGGTGATTAGATCCATTATTCTTAGAAAAACTGAAAAAATTGGGGATATTTATATTTGGTAATAAAATATAGTGTATCATTTAATCTATTGACTAAAATTAATTAAAAACACACATATATATTTATCATCTTCACAAATTATTCTTGGTTCTTCTTCCTGATGACATTTTGTTAAATAATTTTAACAGGCCTCATGAAAACATGATGTACTTGATTCATGGGGGGATGGAGTGTATGACATCTACTGGGTGGAAATATGAACTTTTATTCTTCACACTCAAGTATAAATACCTATAATTTGTTTCATGACATGGATAAAATTAATATCATTCTTCCACATAGATTAAAAAGGACATATTTATAAGCATTATTATTTCATTTTTATGTAATTTTTTCTTGGTATCATAATAAAGTATATATTTCAATGTGGTAAATGAATCCTCTCCAATAACAAAATTTATTATAAAGTAGAAAATAAGAAAATTATTAAACATAATATGTTAAATATAGATAATATAATACAGGTGAACCTTGAATCTGATACTAATTATTAACCCAAAAGTTTATATTCATGATATTGGGGGGGGGGGTTGATTTATTTGTTGGTATTTATTTACCAAAAAATAAAATTTATCCCATTCCATATTAAACCTATTAAGATCATAGTTCACCTATTCATTTTTTACATATATATTTAGATGACTAAATGTAAAGGATGGAACAGTATATTTTAAAATTTTCACAACACTGTATGAGTATCTAGTTCATCGTTATCATTATAGTGACCCTTACACTTCTTTTATATAATTATGATATATTTAATATAGTTGTATATCTAGAACAAATTCATGATCTGATGATTGGTACCCATCAATATATTTTTCGGGATAAAAAACATTCAAACTCCCATTTAATATATAATTCCTAGTACATATTTAGTTCCATGTAGTATATTTGTCTTTCATGTATAGATATTCATAAATATATTTAGATTCTCTTCAACACAGTGAATGTATTATACATATGTGATTTTAGTTTTATAGTGCAATGTTAATTTTTATCCTTTCACCCTTAATGTAGATGAATAACTACATATGGGAAATTATTATTCTACCTATCAAGTATGAAAATTAATACACATAAAATTATTCTAATATGAAGAAAATGATTTTTTTCATTTACTAGATGAAATACACAATCTTCACCTCTTCTTCTTCGCAAATAAAAATGAAATAATTTTATTTCCATGTTTTAATCCCATAAAATAGATATTTAAAATACTATAATACATTATTCCACAATAGAGATCTAATTTATATAAAAATTATTCATATGTTAATATTTTTAGGATTATATTAATTCGATACCAATTCATCTAATACATTTTTATTCACCAAATACCTTCACAACATTTCCTAGTACCTTATGGCTCTATCAGTCTCAATAATACTCTACCTAATTTCCATATATCTTGCTCACTATGTTTGACAAATCTATATTCAATGATTAAAAAATTATTCTCCCAACCTCCTTTAATATAACATCATCACTAATATAATTAAAAAAATGAAACTTCAATGATAGAAACACTCACTGACCTTATTCTTATTCAATAATAATCCTCACTACAATGAGTCAAGAAATTTTTTCACAATTCATCTACTCAAATTTATATATCAATAATTTTACCAAAAAATAAATATAAATAGTTCAATTAACAGTGAATATTATCTCCCAAACATTAAATATCAAACTATAAAAATCACCATTATAGGTATATTAGCCATAGGCCTACACTAGAGAGAAAATCATTTAAAATGTATTTCATAGAAAAAATTCAATATTCATAGAACCTACCTCAAGTATTATAAAAAATATAGATTCTTACTTGTTGATTGTTTGGGATTTAATATTGTTTCTCTAAAACTGCAAAGTGTGGGAATTTAAAAATGTATTTTGTTAATCAATGATTATTTCTTCATACACACCTTCCTAGAAATTATTTTTTCAAAGAGTACTTGGTCATTTTACATTATTAGGATAATCTTTTTCAAATCCCCCTCTACTTAATAGACACAATATAATCTATTTCAGACAAACTCATGTAATATAATTTTAATGTTATTTTTTGAAAATTTTCATAGATTAACATTATCAATCTATACATTCATTAGCCTTCTACCATCCATAACATGAACAACAATTTTATATATAATGATCTTACAAATTTTTCATCCAGTTGACATTTATAGGAATTCACTATCAAGAAGATGAATTTTAAGCAATGTTTCAAAAACTTATTCCTTAAAAAACATTATATTTAATGATTAACCTATATATATATACATAATTTATTATGTTTAATAACCAAAAATAATTACATAATTTTATTTATGTGGCAGACTCAATCCGATAAAGACGTAGTTATTTTTCCATTAATGTCTTCATCAGTCTTGAAAAATCACTATCCAATATCTTATAACATTTTTCCTGATAAGCTATATAATGATATTTTGTATTTCTAAAAACCCATAACTTCTCATCAAATAACATACCACAATTTAATATACTGTTTTCTTCTTCCAGCAAATATCTTGAATTATAGCCATTTTGTATTATGAGGTCATATCAGTGTAGAAATAATCACCAAGTGTTATATACATTTTTGGAACATTGATTTTGATGTAATATGATTTATATCAGACCAAAAAATTTCTTCGACTTCTATAGGATGGGAATACTTCAATCTGGAATAGAACATCATGTTACATAATTCTTTTTGACTCTATATATATTTCCCTCTAATATATATTAATATATTTGAAAAAAATATTATGATGATAATAAATGTACTTCCCTAAACATTAAATCACATATTTTCATCATTAATACTTTACCCCCAATTGGTATTGGTAAATTAAATGTATTCATGTTATAATTAAAATTCAATTAACGAATATATTCCAAAAAGTATCAATGAAATAACATATATGATGTTCAGAAATGATAAAATAAACTGATTTCTTCCTATGCACATAAATCATTGTATATTTTTCATCATCACCATCTTCATAAAAGTACAGGATACAACCTTTTCATTAACATCACTGGATACATCATCTTAACTTATATGATACATATTCATTACAATATCTTCAAAACATTGACAATAATAAAATGCATTTTAGTAATTTTCAACCATTTCAAAAAAAATAGAGGACAGAAAACATCAAATTTAAATGATTCATAATAATACAAAACATTTATCATCAAATAAATATCCATATGCTTCACATTTTCATGTACACTCAATGTGGTTCTAATAGTGAATCCCCAAAAATATCATTCTATTTTTCAAATTACCATTCATTATTTATGATACTATGTTAAAAAATGCGTATGCCCCTCTATTATGGTAATATATATATATTTTTTTTACATATTGACATTGGGAAACATCACCACTATAAAAACATATAATCAAATGATATAATGACATGAATAATGTGAACTAGATTATTACATTAATATAACAACCCAAAATCAGAAAAAATTGATGGATGTTTTTAATCCACAATATCCGCAATTTCAAATTTTTAAAATATATAAAACCTATTGAATGTTTTCGTAAAAAGAATATATGGTCAAATACAATTATCACTCCATTAATCTATATAGTTATAAATTTTTTACATAGTGGACACTCTAATCACACACTTTAAAATTTGGGTATATGAATAAATATTAACATAAAATTGTCATCAAATAAAACACTTCATATCTAAAATAATTCATCTTCCACATTATATTAAAAAAAATCATCATTATCTCATAGTTTACCATTTGATGATATGTAATCATTGAAAAATAAAATACAAATACTATATTTTAATCCCCTAAAATATTATTTCTCCCGTTTAATGAAAAAAATAAACCTCCTACCACTAGGAGTAGAGTTCTTTATAAAATTAGATTATGTTACAGGGTTAAAGTAGACTCCATGAGGTATTTATTATCATTAAAACTGTTATTTGTTTAATGAATCCTTTAGAATATCGTTAAATTAATGTTTTTAGTCATATACTCAAACATCACCATCCCAAGGTCCATATTCTCCTTAATAAACTATAATTTGATTTTTAATATTTCATATACTCTGTAATAGAATAAATTTTTAAGAAGATTTATATAACATGAATTGTCAAAAATGATTACTATTTGATTATACACTCAAACTACCATTTCATACATTTGTTTTATAATCCATATTAAATTAATGAAATCTTATTTTATCACAATAAATATACCATATGTAGTGATTATCAAAATTTAATCTTATTTCTAGATCATTCTAAAAGGGAATATTATTCCATGAAAAAAATAATCTTCTAGCCATTTAAATTATATCATCACATAATCTAAAGCAATTTATTCGAAGATATTCCAATAAAAATAAGGGAGATTATTCATTGTAAAACAAAATTAAATAAAATATTCCCTTAGTATAATGTAGTACTATTTTCACTTTAATAATGTGTATTTATATGGGAAAACATTGATATCATTCAATGTGGGTTATGGAATAAATCCTATTGTGTCATTTTTCTATTATGAATAATACAATTATAATTTTTTTATGTTATGAGATATTATACACATTTTATTTATCATCCCTTTTCAATTTCATATGGGTACCAAATACATTTTTTTTTCATATAGATTCCTATTTAGTAAACCTATTCATATAATAATTTGGAAATTTGTATATATAAATAAATGTGTTATTCCATTCATAAATACCATGTAAACCAATGAAAAAATAAATGTTCTCTAACAATACAGATTTATAACTCACACTTCATAACTTTGAAATCATTATACAATACTCTACATCAACACTCTTAACGATAAATACATATGAATACATTGGATACACCATCCACTAATTACTCATGTTGATGACATATAAATTTTAATAAACTCCTACATGCTGGAAACCAGGAATCTTCATGTACTGATAATTTCATGATTATCATGCGCATAGTTACTGCATCAATCCATATAATGCCTTCTTTAGAAAAAAAGATCTCATCATCATGAATAGGAAATCCATAGGGATTATTATTTCATAACATTAATTATATAAATAATCATTTAAATTTTTAAATTATTTTTATATATATATTAAAAACCATGAATTTAAATTTCACTAGTACATGTAAGAATAGTTTTTTTTGTTTTTATCCTTCCCAAAGATGAAAATGTCTCACCAACATCAATTCCCATAATCTGGGAGTACTGTATGTGTACCGATGATGATTTCATTTGACTTACTACACCATATTTATTTAGTTTTCATATGGAATTCCCTTTTTCATTTTTATGATATTATATTATATCTGCCTAAAAAATATCATACACATATGATTCTTCGTTATTTCGTTAATTTATGAAATCATTGTTTGATCCAAATTGTCATTTATTATAGCCTCCTCAATGAATATTGGATCAATATTTTTTATGAAGGATGTTTCTTTTATATATTATATTCTCCTCATTTGACCATGTACTATATTATCAATTATTATGTTCATCATATTTATGTTGGTGCAAATATTTTAATTATTTATAGAAAAAAATCATACTTGTTGATTCCCATATTTTAAATCTTCTTCTGAATATGCCTAATAATCATTATATTTCCCAAAGTTTCTCACCTCTGTATCACTATTGTATTGGTACTATTTAGTTATTTTATAAATATTCTCCACATAATCCACTAGAATAATTTATTTTCATTCTAAAACCATTCGTATACACTTATTAAATTATTAATATGTATTGTTTTTTATTTATTATACATGAAATTTAACTTTATATCCATCAGATTAAAAATTATTATGTTTCACCTCATTGATGATGAATCACTCAATATAAATGTCTAAAAAATAATTTAGTGTTGTAATAATTCCAAAACATATCACCTATAGATTTATTATTCTCATTAGTAAAAACAAATCCATTACAATGGTATAAAGTTTTCAAAATCACTAATTTTTGAAATAAAATTTTGTAACACATTATCAATAAAAATTATTATATACAAGATGTATAACATCTAGTTTCTCATCTCAAGAAAGCAATTTTTTAGAGTAGTTTTATTTGTTAGGGTATGGTTTTATATCTAATGATTCATGATTTTATGCTCTAATTGGATTTTTGGTAACTCTATCTCATTATTCCGGTGGAAAATTATAATTTCTTATCTATTCAATTGTTTAGTATCCCCATAATATCTTTATATACAACTAAAACCATTGAACACGTGAATGATGAACATTATCCAAGGAATATTTCTATTATAATCAATGAAAATAATATGATATTCCATTCTTGAAATTTCTCTATGTGAAATAGGTATCACACTACAAATATATAGTAGCACGACCACCCTGTTTGAGTTATATTCTTCTTCCATGTAGTAATTTTGAGTAATCATACCACATTAACATAAATATTACACATTATTTTGATCATGTGATATCATAGAAATATCTATAGGTCAATTACAATTAATGAGATCTTCAAAATATATCCTACTCAAATGGAAAAGTCATTTATTCCACAACCAATTTTTTTCATTAAGGGATAGAAAAAACATAACATCTTCTTGAATAAAAAGTTATAAATTACACTTTACGCACATATCTAGAATGACCAATTTACTATATATTCCATTGAAGATGCAAAAATTCATTTAAGGATTATTATCTGCACTATTTCTCATTGTTGACTTAAACTATGTGTGTTGTGTCCAAGACCATGAATGAACATTTTATCTCTTCATCTCATATCTATTCAAGTAAATTTTTATTTATAGGAGAAAATATATTTCATGTACTTTATAAATATTTATTCTTATTAAAAATTACTTCTAATTATTTACATCGATAGTAGGTCATTAATTCGAATAATTTGGAAGTTTATCTATAGTTAATGATCCTTAAATTAGAATTATCTAACATATTTAAGGAAATAACTGTAACTATTTCCTAGATATCTCATCTAATTTTCATCATTTTGTTTCTTAAATGCAAAAGTTGGTAGAATTTTATTATACTAATATTCCAATGCAATCAATTTATTTTGTGTTTTCAAATCACTTAACGACTCACTAATATCGTTCATACATCCATATTAGGTTTTTAGTGGAAAAATATGTTATGTTTTGGATAATATATATATATATCCATATATCTAAATCCACCAATCTAGAAAAAATTTACTTCTCATATATCCCTAAAATATTAAAATCCATATGACTGCCTCTTCTACTTTTTATTCTCTTTAGTGTCTCTTCAATATTAAGAAAATATGAGAAAATATTCTATATATACACTAAAATAACACCATAAAAGAGGTCAATTAACATTTTTTATCATTTTAGAACCTATTTTTTGTTAATTTTTTAGGAATATTATCCATTCCAATACAAACCATTATGTTCATTATGGATTCATGTTCTCTAGAATCAATGAATTTTACATTATATATAGGATCAAAACCCAAAACAACATATTCATTGAGTTATGATTCATTCTTCTATTGATATTACTTTTCTTAATCATCTAGAAACAATTTACCTATATTCACTTTCACCATTATATTCTTTTATTTTCATTCACAATGTAATTATATGATAGAAAATTTATTCCCATTTTGTAAGATTACATAAAATCTCAACATGTTTCCTCTTAACCTCTTTGATATGATTGACCCCATATTTCACTATATTTGTTGGAAATATATAAAATTAGTCTATTTTCAACCTTGATATTATACTCAATGGTATTTTTTATGATATCTATATTTTTTGATTTGAAATATTCAATTTTGACATTAATAATAAACATAAATTTTGTATTTTACAATATATATATAGATTAGTAAATTTAAAAACTACATTATTGTATTATTTATGATATCTAAAAACAATTTCTCTACGAGTGTATTCCAATAAAACTTTTAGATCAACCCATCCTTCAACTTCTCATACATCATCATTAGTCTCATCTTTTTTTGAAATACCAAACCATTCCACATTGAAATCTTGAAATACCAAAGTATCACAGTGGAAGTTAGTTATATAAAAAATAGAAGAAGTAAATTAACCAATCAAATACTGAGTGTAAGACAATACATGTATTCATATCATTAAAAAATAGTGTCACAAATACAAAATTAAATTGATGGTACAAGTATCTAGAAAGCAGCTAGAATAGTACATTGAAAAACAATACAATAAAAGTATCCCGAAATGAACAAAATACCAAAATAGTATCCTGACATCACAATCCTCAGCTTGGACTTATGATCCCTTACTCCAAATCCTTAATCTACATCCTGTACAAGGGATATTACCCTTATCATCACCTGAAAACATATAATCTGTTTGGGTCCCCAAAGATGCCCAAGCATGGTGTGAGATAAACATCACAATAGGCAACCTCTGAGGACTATACAGTTCTAACATCAATTCTACAAAGGTTATTGCATGTGTAAACAACTAGTAAGAGAGTGAATATACCTAGGATATAAGTCTACTATAAAGAAAAATTGAATATACCTAAAGGCTACCTACAACAGAGATTCATCTCTTAAAAAGGAAGCTACAAACAATAAACAAGAAAGTCACAACCATGCTATACTTTCATCTGTATCCTGTAACCAACAACCATGCTGTATAAATCAATCATGTATCCCAAAGCCACACTGTATAGTGAAATAAAATATTCATGTCCATGCAGTATAATGAACTATATACTCTGATGTATGTATCCAAGTTTTAAGAAGATCAAGGAAGCCAAGTAATATATATCAAGACCATAGTGGGCCAGATTTAAAGATCATATCGAAGGCATCCCATTGAGTTCCATGGGTATACGTGGTGGAAAATCTGAGAGGCACTAGTTGGGGTCCTAGAATAAAGTGAATAGAAATTCCTAAGAGAGCCCAATAAAGTCATATCCTACGGGGTATCAATGCCAAAGGCATCCCACAGAATTAAGATCCAAGGGGTAGAGTCATTCCAAGGCGTCCACCACAACATTTATGATCCATGGAGAGATGTCCAAGACCTCTATCAAACCATTAATCCAACCATTAAAGCATTCTAAATTAATCATTCATAGATATTTATGTGTTCCCAATTACATCAACAAGTACATGTCATTATTATACCCACTCAAGAAAAAAATTTCTCTAATGCATATGGGCCTACACTCCCACAAAACCCACTTAACATGCCATTAGTCATTTATATATAGGTATACCTACCCATATGAACCCATATCATTCAAGCCAAGAGATCAATATAGATATGGAATAACATTATATTCAATAATAAAGGATGAAGTAAATCTATTAGACTTGATACTAAAGATATCATGTCATCTATGTGATTCCTCTAACTATGAAAGCATATTAACACACCCTGTGGGTGGTTTAAACAAGCATAAAAAAGGTATTACCTTAAGTCAAACCCCTCATAAAAACCTAAAAATGACCAATAGGTTCCAACGCACTTAAACGGAAACCAGGTTCATCCACACTAGGTTCATCTATAGCTACTAAAAGCTAGTTGCTCAACATAGAGGCCTCACTAGAATTTCCGAAAAATGGAATTTTTTCTGAACGCTCAAAAAACACCAAGAAAATATGGAAGAAGGTATAGAACTCCTACCACACCTCGGTAATAAACAGATCATCCATTATCATTTAACGATTAGTCCCAGTATGGAAGAAATCAGTTGAACTGATGAAGAACAAATTTTTAATGAAAATGATCCTAAATCCAATTAGCACATTCTCTATTCCGAAAAATTATGAATTGATAAAAAGTTATGGTGTCCTTACCATTTCAGATCTATGGAGATGATCTACAATCAAAATGTGTAATAAATAGAGACTAGAGATAAATTCTTATTCTAGTCACTAAATGGGATAACTTCATGGGTGGTCTTCTATTACTAGAAGAAGAAACCAGAATTTGGTTTAACAAGTAAATTTAATTTTAATTAATTTTTTTTAAAAAGAAGCACAACATGTTCCCACATATTACCTGTACAATTTACCAAAACATGAGGAAGCCATATGCACCTCTCTTCCTAAGAGGGGAACTTCACACAGTTACGCCCACAATGTTTGACTAACTATTTGGTAACTCTATGGAATCTCTATATCCAAACCCGACAATTTTCATACCCCTCGTACAGTTTACAAAAACCATGCACAAGCCATGCACAAACCATTTTCCACATTATTTTCAGCCTAAAACATGGTTCACTCCTCCGAATAATCCCCATACACCTCTAAAACAACTGTGATCAATTTAATCATTCACTTAAGGCCATAACATGTATATTAACACAGAATGAAAAAGATCAGTACCTTTTATGAAAACCCTGGATCTTACAATCTTCCCCCATTATTGCAATTCATCCCCAAATTGTTCTCTGAGGGGAGGTCATTATTTCCTTGAGAACAACTCTAGCCATTGAGAATGATGTTGGCCTCCCTCTCCAATGTCTCTTACTGCAAATGACTATGATTCCATAACACCGGTACAGGAGGAATTAACTGGTCTCGGAGAGACTTTGTGCTCCTCTCAACGGTATTAATTGGATGCTCCTAACTGGAGGCATTAACCTAAATCTAAACATCCTCAAGATGAAGAATGTGAGACATGTCTGAGTGATAGAACCAAAGTTGAGATACATGGAGGAAATCATGCATGGATTGGTACCTATGTGGTAACTACAACCAATAGGCAAATGACCCGACACTCTCAAGAATCTAGAACGACCCAACATATCTCGGTGAAATTTTACCATGTCTCCTGATCTTCTTGTGTCCTAGACTAGGTGAGACATGCAAGGAAAACATAACCCCAACCTTGAAATGTAGAGGTCATCTGTGCAAATTGACACATGAATTCGGATGATACAATGTTGTAGCCATCCCGTTCTTAATCAACAAAACCTACTCAGATGTCTCAGGTATGAGATGCGGTCCCATTAATGATGCATCACTTGCCTCCAACCAGTATAGGGGATAGTGACATGTCATTACCAATAAATCCTTGTAAGGTTCTATATGAATTGTCTCCAGATAACAATTATTATAGGTTAACTAGGACAGTGTAATCTGCCTCTCCCAAGAGCTCCCAAAATCATGGATTCATGCTCGAAACATGTCGTCAAACACCTTTATCGTATGCTATGACTGGCCATATATCCAAGGGTGGAATGTTTTTCTTAGAATAACTAGTATACCAGCCTCCGTCCGAAATATTTGGAAAAAATGATATGTACAATGGTCTTCCTAATCGGAAATGACTGTCTGCGAGTCCCCTTGAAGTTTTACCACCTCAAGGTTGTACAATTTTCCAAGGTCATCAACCCTAAAGGAATCCATGATTAGAAACAAGTGTGAGACCGTTTTAAGCATGTCAATGAAAACCCACACAATATAATTACCTCGAGCCGACCTCAGTAAACATGCCACGAAATCCATCATTACATAATCTCATTTCCTCTTTTGGATGGGTAACTGCAGTAAAACCCCAGCTGGTCACTGATGTTCCCCCATCACCTACTGATATGTGGAACACATCGTAACAAAACTAGCTACATCACTATTCATTCCAGGCCACCAGGACTGACATCGCAAGTCACACAACATCATGGTAATCTCAAGATGCACAATCTAAGCTGCATCATAAAATTCCCAAAACTACCCCTCATGTATATCCACTGGAACCCAGATACGTCCATGTATACTCAAGATCTCATCATCCCCTACAATCAAACCAGGATTTGGGTCCTCACCTTCTACACCTTCTTGTAGAAATAGGCCTTATGAATATGATATTTTACTCATTCTAACTCTATCCAGCATGGTATATGTAAAAACTAAGGATGAAACAAAAGTATTACCCTGTCTCTCATGCACCTCTAGATGCATCTCAGAGAACAATTCTCTAGGATTCCACTTGCTACTGGCATGTTGCACTACCAATTTGTGAGTCCTCCTACTCAGTGCATCAGCTATTGAATTTACATTACTACGCTCAAAGGAAACCTCAAAGTCATATTAATGTTGGTAATCCACCAACATTCACAACCTCAAATTAAAATCACGATGCGTAAAGATATACTTTAGGATTTTGTGGCCTGTGTACGCCACAAAACGCTTTCCCAGTAAATTATTCCTCCAACCGCACTAAGCATGAACAACCATAACTAACTCAAGATCATTTGTAGGTTAATTCCTTATTTACGAACTCAGCTATAGAGACCCTTATGCTGCAACCCAATCCCCTGCATTAGCACTGGCTACTGCCCAAGAACTAAAGCAGCATGCTAAACTATGTATCTCTATTCACGTTTTTGTAGTATTAGGACTGGTACTCAATATAGTCTCACTTTCGTCTCTTGAAAGGCTATCTCATATGATCTTGAAAACATAAACTACACACCATTCATGGAAAATCCCTTGAATGGTGCTGCTAAGTGTGAGAAGTCCTATATAAAATGCATGTAGTAGCCATATAGCCACATGATACAATGTATGTCAGATAATTTCTTGCGATGTTCATAGTAATCTACTTCTCTTACCTTCTCTGGGTCTACTGACACTCCAGCCTCCATGATAATGTGACCCAAGAATTGAATCTGATCCATCCAAAAGTGACACTTTTCCCGCTTAGCATATAACTGATGCTCCCTAAGTAAATTGAGAATAATCTTATGATGGTATCTATGGTCGTATATATTTTGATAATACACCATGATACTTTCCGATAATACCACCCCAAAAGAATCCAGATAAGGATGGAACCCGTCATTAATCAAATCCATGAAAACTGCTTGCACATTTGTGGGACCGAATGACATTACTAGAAACGTGTATAACCCATACATGCTACAAAAGGCAGTATGAGGTATGTCTGCATGTCCAACACGCACCTGGTGATATCCTAACCTCATGGAGTTCATCGAGAGCACTTGAGATCCTCGAAGATGATAAAATTTTTCGTCTATCTGTTGAAAATGATATTAGTTTTTAACTGCCAGCTAGTTCAGTTTTTGATAATCCACACATAGCATAAGAGCTTCATCTGAAATTTTCACAAAAACGAATGTCAAACCCCATAGAGAAGTATTGGATCTGATAAACCACATTGCCTATAAATAATCTAGATCCCATTTGAGTTCATAAAAATCCATCATATCCATCCTATATGGAGAAATGGATACCAGTGAAGAACCTGGCACTAGCTAATTGTAGAAATCCACCCCTCTATCAAGAGTTAAACCACGAAAGTCATCTAAAATCATACCTGAATCCATCAACCACTTGAGGAAATTCTACCTGAATCACTCATTGATCATCCAAAAAAACATGAAATATATGCTTTCATCCATACAATCCCTCAATTCTCTGGTACATCTATGCTCGTCTGGACATCTCATTCACCCTTGTGAATAAAAACTACACCCTTTGGTGATGTGATAGTCACCCTCTGGCGATATTAGTAAACACATTCTTGATAAACAATGATCAATTTAATTATAAGAATGACATAAAACCCTATCATCTCAAGGAAATAAATATCCTAGATGAAGAGATTCCCTCTGACCTAAAGGGGCAATACACAGGCTTACATCACCCATTCAGACTCCCAAAGGTGTGTCTAGCATCAAAACCCCCTTAGAACGCAAATAAAAAAAATCCAAAGGCTCTTTACTACCTGTGTAGAGATAAATCTGGGAGAGTCACCTTTATCAAAAGAGTAGATACAATAGTATAAGTTACTAGAACCGTAAATCTCACTATACACAGTCTGAGATTATACTCATGTTAGGTTTGTCGAACTTCATAAGTCTAGCCTATAAAATAGCCATGCGACCATGCTTGGGTACTCTGAGTAGATAATCCATGCACCTCAGAGAACCTGGTGTCTGGATATCACATCCACAACCACCACTGGCCAAGCCTAACCAGCATGCATTTCTCTAGCTCCGAGCCTGACGTGGAGATGAAGACACTTCTCTTAAATTGGATGTTAGAGCAAACCCCCTACCACTTGAAACTGGAGGGGCGATCCACCAAAACTATAGCATGTGCCCAATCCTACTGTAATCTCTACACTCAACAAGTTCTTGGTCGCACTAATAAGTCATGTAGCCTCACCTACCAAACCGATGGTAAAATACCAAGCTACAGGCACCAATATCTAGACTAGCACTCACATCAGGGGAAGCCTTCAAATTGTGAATCTTGCCTCAATACGTATATCCGATGGGGAGACAAACAACACTCTCTTGTTTTGTACACCAAGCTTCCCTCGGGGTCTTCTCTAGAATCAGTGCCTAATTCAAAATCATTGTGATAGAAGGAAACCTGAACAAGTTGACCACTGATTTGATAGCATGTTTGGGACCTTCCCCGAAGTGCCTCTCCCTCGACCGATAATCAGTAAGATGCATCGGTGCAAAAATATACAGCTCTATAAAGTGTGCAGAGTATTCTATCACCATCATTACGCCCTACTCCAGACATATAAACTCAATAGCCAAATATTCTCGTATATTTTGAGGGTAAATGTATTCGTAGAAGCGAGTTTGGAATTCATCCCATTCCATATTACACAGCCCATCATCCTGTTGAAAATCATCTTACCATCACATAGCCACTCCACATAGAATCGAAGTTGTGAGTATGACCCATTGCTCGGGTGGTGTCTCCAGATGCTCTAAAATTGATAATGTTTTCTCTATCAACAGTTCTGTAGCCTGTGGTTTTCCATACAATTAAAACATAGGAGGATGCAGCTTATGGAACACCCATGTTAGCTCAGCCATATTCAATGATGGTTGCGGTGCTCCCTGGAATGTCTATATAGAGAAAAAGAAACCCTCACATAACTGTTCATTAATACATGTGTTTGGGATAGCCTGAAATTTTTCACCTTCCACCATATTAGGATCAAGAGATAGCCTCTGTCCCACCGTCTCTAAAGTATGGTCATCACTTCCATCACAGTGTATCACTGGAGGTCGTCATAGTGGCATGTATCTACAATTCCAAAAACACACATCATGAATGAACAACATCAAGGAAGAAAGCTCAGAAGAATTGTATAGGTCAAAACCCTACTAGAAACCATGTCAAACCCATAACAAACTCTTAAATCTAGGACTGTAAAAAGAACAACCATTGACCCACAAAAAACTATGCCTCTCTCCCACTCAATGGATGGGTCCTGGTCGAGTCTCTATTTAAAATTCCATGTTTCCATTTCCATTTCACATTTATTTATACTTTAAATTCCATGAATGGTTTACCTATTCATGAATCCATGAGGGACCATAACAGCTCATGAACTGAAAACATTATTACTGATCAAACCATACATGTGACATGTTAACTTAACATTTACATTCCATCAGTGTGTTATTTATTTATTCATAATGTTCCCATACTACTCATAGAATGAATGATAACGTCACACCTTTATAAACTACACCCAAGAAACACAACATCTGGCACAAATATGACATTAACTTCTATAATAGCATGCAATGTCTAATTTCTCCTAAATGGCAAGAAATAATGAATGAAATGTTATTATAAAAACTGTCTATATGATGCATGAGCTGGAACTCCCTCATCTCATCGAGTTGTAGATGAAATAGAACCCAAAATTGCATCAATAGTAATAGTATAAATCATGTGTTTCACTCAATGGTGAAATCAAATGAACTGTAATAGTCAAAATCCAGAAATTGAAATCTTATTAAAGGCAATTTGTTTCTTCATTTTATGCGGGGTAGATACTCTCGGGCATAGTCTATTACAAAATTCAATTTCTTTTCTATCCCTATCTATTTATTCCAAATTTTAAGACAAACAAGAAAACAAAAAACCTATGATACCACATTGTATCGTCCAGGACCCGGATGCCACCCTATGGTGCCCCGAGATCGGTTGGCCACATGGAATCAATCACATCTTTCCAAATGCAAGAGGGTGCCAACTAGAAGCGATGTCATATGTTATTTAGGAGGGGATAACGTGGCCTCATTACCAATGTATCGCTGCTGAAGTCAATAATATCACAAATAGCAGATGAAAAATAACCAACAATATACTTAATATAAGAGAATGTATGTATACATATCAATGATCGAATGTGTCACACATACAAAATGATGATGATGAATCATGTATCTGTATTTCATCTGAAATATTACAAGGGAAAAAAATACAATAAAAGTATCCGAAAAAGAAAAAAGACTAAAAAGGTATCCCAAAATCTCAAGCATCATCTTGGTCCTATGATCTCCTACTCCAAATCCCCATTAAATAACATGTAGTAGGGACCATTCCCCTATAATCACATGCAACCATATAATCTGTTTGGGTTGCCAAAGAGGCCCAAAATGGGTGTGAGATAAACATCAGGGTAGGAAAACACCATGGTCTATATAGTTCTAACAAAATTTTTACAAAAGTTCTAGAAAGTGTAAACAACTGGTATGTAAGTGCATATTTCCATGGCATAAATCTATAATAATGAAAAACTAAACAGCCCTCAATGTTAGCTATAAAAGATATTCATCTCATAATAAGGAATCTATAACCAGTAAACAAGAAAGTCACAACCATTTTGTACCTTCATATGTTTCTTGTAACCCACAAAAAAACTATATAAAGCAATAAATCATCCCATGACCATGCTGTATAGTGAAATAAAATATCCATGACGACGCCTTATAATTATGTGTATCCCCCGAGGGCTAGATCAATGGTGTCAGTAGACCAAGGCATCCATGTAATAAATATCTAGACCATAGAGGTCCAAATCCAAAGAGCATGTAATAGGAATCCTAGAGAGCCCCATGGGAATCCCTGGTGGAGATGGGGTTAGGCACTAGTTTGCATCTGAGGAGCAAGTCAATATCATGTCATATGTGAGTCCATGAAAGCTAGATACTATAGGGTAGCAAGGCCCGAGGCATCCCATGGAATCAAGACACAAGGGGAAGATTCAACCCAGGGCATCCACTACCATGTTCATGATCTACGGAGAGTAGTCGAAGATATCTATCAAACCATTCAATCATGAATTCAAGACATTAAAATTAATCATTCATATACACGTGAGTATACCAACTCACATAAACATGTACAAGATATGATTATAACCACTCATGAATACTATTTATCAAATTTATATGGGCCTAACTTCCCATAAAGACCATTTAAAATGCCATAATTCATCCACATAGAGGAATACCAACCCATATAAAGACATTTAATTCAATCCATGATCTCAAAATATACTAGGAATAACCTAACATTCAATAATTAAGGATGTAGTGCATCTCCCAAACAAGCTAGTCAGGCTATCAAGTCATCTATGTGCATTAACTATCTAGGCAAGCACATGAACACACCCCCTGTGTGGATTCAACATGTATAAAAATGCTATTCAAATAAGGCACACCCCTAGGGGGACCTCAATATGAGAAACATGTGACAACACACCTAAACAGAACCCATAGTCAACCTCACTATGTTCAACTAAAGAAACTAAAAGCTACTCGCTCAAAAAAAATACCTCACCTAAAATATTGACAAATGGAATTTCAACTGAATGCTCGAAAAACACTAAGAAAATATACAATAATGTATATACCACATACCTCAACTCAGTAGTAGAAAACTCATCTAGTATCATGTCTTGATTCGTCTCGATTTGAATGACATCTGAAGAACGAACAAATAATGAATTATTACGACATATGAACCAAAATACAAATAGCATAGACGTTGTTCTTAACGATTAATAATGGTTAAAAAGTAATTTAGGTCTATATGTTTTGGATGAGTAGAGATGATCAATGACCAAAACAGGTAACAGACGAATATTAGGGCTCATTTCATATGCTAGGTGCCAAAGGGGAGACATCCAAGGGTGAGCTTATTCCCATGGAAGAAAAAACCCAATTTGGGTTTAAAAAATAAATTTTATATTAATTTAAAAAACTTAAATAAAGAAACACAGTAGGGTTACATGATTTACCCACATGATTTCCCAAACTGTGAGGAAACCATGCACACCTCTCACCCTAAGTGGGGCATATCCCACATTTACCCCAACACATTTTTAATAACTGTGTGGTAATTGTGCATAACCTCTTTGTCCAAGTCCTACAGTTTTCAGTCCCCCTTCATGGTTTACCAAAACCATGCACAAGCCATTCACAAAGCATGCACCAGGTTAATGTCAGCCTAAAACATGGTTCCAGCATCTAAACAATCCCCAAACACCTACAAATCATCCATGATCAAGTTAATTATTCAAATATGGAAATAAAAAAGCATTTAAATCGGAATGAAAAAGATATTTACCTTATACAAAAACCCTAGTTCTTATAATAATCTTGAAATCATTTATGGTGTCATTGAGAAATCACAGATTTACCCCTATCACTTTCAATCGATCAAATAAATCGTCAATTGATTCAATTAGATAAATTCCAAAGTCCACATAATTCATCTATATAATTTATTACAATTCTTCTAGAACTATTGAGTCTCATATGTAATTATTCATCAATTTGATCACATGGAGAGTTATTTTTTTGATATGGATCATTATACAGCAATAAATGTATGTAACATGTTTCTGATAAATCCCCACTATCCATACATGTTGATATCACTTTCAAAACAAATTTATATACATTTATTAGTTTGGAAATAAAATATTTTTGAATCCAATTCACCCTTATATTTAAATCGATTACCTCAATGATTGGATTCACTTTATTTTTAATAATTTCTTAATATTATAAATAGGTGAAATTAATCATAATATCATTTAGATTGGATGATTAGTTAAGGACCCAATAGTATTGGTAGCCTATGATGGGGGTAAAATAGGGTATGTCCATTAAGACCAATCTACATTTTAAACAGTTATTATTATTAATCAAAAAAAATGTCTTCAATACATCTTAATGTAATTCATTAAGAAATTGAAAATATGAACAATAGAAAATTTAAGTTAATAGGATCACCTAATATGATAAGATTAAATATTATAAGAATTCAATCCTCTAATGTATAAAAATAAAAAATATCTCATTACTATTTAAATATTCAGTGTTTACTCACAACACCCTTTGATCAATACCAATCACATTGTGAATGAGAAATCTTCTCTCAACTAAAGTTTACTCACTATTCCATTGATTGACTCTAATATTTTTCTAAATGAACATTGATTTTTATCACACATATGTGAGTCTACAATGAATATAATATTACACCAATGACATGAACCCCACATTCTTTTGTAATTCATTCTCTATGAAAAAATCACTCATGACTTATTTTGCAAAGAAAATTTCTCATGAAAGACATTACACCACATATTATTTCTATAAAATTTGCTCAAATTATATTACAAGACTATTTTGTACTGAAATGTTTCTCCATGAACATCTTCAACATATTAAAAACAAATCTAAGTACACAAAATCAAATTCATTTTTGGTTTGTGTTTCATGAACATTACTTCTTTTCAAATAGAATTCATTAATGGGGTTTTCATAAAAAATTAATTTTTGATATACCGTATGTATTCCATTTTAAAGGAAATAATAATACAATTCCATGTCATTTAATAGTCATGATTATATTTTTTTGGAGTCATATACAATAATTCTTATTATTTTAATAATGTTCATTCCATGTATTATAGTGTTTTGTATAGCAGTTAAATTTATAAATTTTAGAAATTGAATTGTATAAAATTTATTTCACTTTAGGTATGATCATATAAAATAAATATAATAATGTATATTTGGGATATTAAATATAAATTTATTTTTAGTTAATAGGAATAAATGATGATTTATTCAGAACTAGAATTTATTTTCCATAAAAAGAAATAAAAATGAAATATATTAATTTTTTTCATATAAAGAATATTAAGAAAGATACATATGATTAGAAAAATTATATATATTTAAAAATTAATTGATATTATATTTTATTTTATGTAAAATAATTTTTAGTATAAAATAATATTTTCTAAAAAATGTGTTGCTTTATATATTAAATAATTATATTAAATGTTATTTCACCCACTTATATAAACTAAAAAATTAAAAAATAATTCTATATTTATAATTATAATGCACATATTTATTAATGATTTAATTTAAATTTATTATATAATGAATATTACTCATGGTAAAATAATTTTGCCACGGTAAAGAGTAAATAATGTTAATTATGGAAAATACAATGTGATAAGGCCCGAAAATCAGAAAAAAAATTATTATTATTATTTATTCAATTGGAAAATTGAATTATATATTTTAATATATTATAGCAAGCCAACTGTGATTAATATATTTATAATACTAGAAATGGTACGAAAAGTTTAATTGTTCTACTCCCCTCATTTATACAACAAAACCACTTCTTCTATCATACTATAATATTTTGAGAATAATATAATATTAAATAGTTGTATAAATATCATAAAACAAATACATCCCATGACCTAGAGGACTTGTTCTTCTCAAAATAAAAATACAAGAATTATTATTATTTAAACCAAAGAGATATATATTAGGAGAATGTATAAGTCTTGACTGACATATTTAATATTTACATATTCTCCAACCTGTAATAAATATTTAAATTACATGATTATATAATTTTATAATTAAATTCCATATAATTAAAAAAAATTATTATTACTATTAAAAAAAATTTATGTCATTTTCCATCATATGTGAAATGAAAATATCACTCATTCATTCCCGTGGATTACCACCTCCATAAACCGCTGTGTTTTTTCCTACCCCAATAATAAATGATAGTTATTTACGTAAATTTAATGAACTTATGTTATATTATAGATATAATAATGATTATATAAATATAATATATTACCTATATACATACACTTTAATTCATTGTATAATTATACAATCACTCATGAAATTGTGTGGATAAACACCTACACAAAGTGATGTGACTAATTTTTCACGTATGTCATTAATTTATGATTATAAAATTATATTTAACAAATAAAATTTTTAAATATATCCTAATAAATATTATGGATATTATTAGTACATGACCACATTCTCCATGGTCATCACAATGATGTTTTATTGAGACTGTGAACCAGACATCCAAAAAAACATCTGATATGAAAACAACTGATTAAATAAAAATATAAGCCATGGTGATAATTGAAAAAAATTATATTAATAAGTAAATAATTTTGAAAAAGTTTCTTTTGAATTATTGAATATAATATATATTTATCATTCTATATTTTATCTATGTACGTGTTGAGTCAGAATCAAGGAAATGTTTTTTTCTTTACAAAATTCTTTTAAATGTTTTAATGGGGTTCATCTATTTTTTACCCAGATCCATGTTTTTTAAAAATGTTTCATGATTTATATTAGAATAATGAAATGTATCTTAATATTTATTTCCAACCATTATTAAATTTCTTCTTCATTTAAAACTAAAAATTTTAAATTTTTTTCAGATGGGTTATTTTTAACATTGTTACAATAGTGTGAAAGGTAAAAAAAATTAATATATATGACATTAGAATATTTTACCACCATAAATAGTTTTATTCATTGTTAGGATAATTCATCATGTTTTATTGGTTTTTGAAAATAATATACAATTTTTTATTCTTATTTAAATTTTTATTATATACATTTCAATTATAAATGATTTATATCGTTATTATTACATATTATTGGAATGTGATTTTATAAATGTGATAAATTGAATATTTTATAAAATTTAATGATTTAAACATAATAATAGATGTGTTTTTTATAGATAATTGTAATTGGAAATTGTTGATGATGATGGTTGTGCATTGTTTTAATATATAATTCATTAGTATATTATTGAATTTTATGATTAATTATAATGTAATTAAATAATTTTTTTATTATATTTTTATGAGTGATTATAATAGTTATTGGAAGAGTCGTACGATGTTGATTTATCATGGAATGAATTTGAAATATCTATTCATTTTATGGTGTCTTTATGAATGTATTTTTGTTAATATATTACTATAATTATAATAAGATTACAAGATTATTTATGACCATTTTGAGGGAGAAATATATATATATATTTAAAAATATTCATTAGTTCCCAGATTTATTTATAAACCCTATTTATTATGCGATTTTAATTATTGACTTATAATAAAAATATTTGGGAAATGTTTTTATAAGGAATAACATTTCATAAGTAAAAAGATTTCTAACTTCAACTACATGAGATGAATTATCCCACTCATGATTTAAATTTTCCATTTTAATTCAAGTGAATATTTGTTTTTTGAACTATAATTTTTGGGGGGAGGTTCACTATGAACCCTAACAATAAGTGTATGAGTTATATCATTTATCAAAAATACATTATTCATATTTTTAGAAAATGAGAAGAACTCCATAATAAATTTTTCCTAGACATATCCTACAATAATACGAAGGGGAAATTTGTTTCAAACAATCTCAACAAGAAATTATCATCACATACTGTTTTGGAATTGACTTATGAATAGAAACATGTGCTTCTCTTTTCTCATTTTAATGAAGTCATTCAATAGGATGTTTTAAGGTTGTTTCTAAAAAATTCATAGATGAAATCATATATCATTGAGTCTCTTTACCTAGTTTAGTAGATGGAATATGATTTAAGAAGAAATTTTTAAGCCTTATATAGTGAGGATACCATTTTGTGTTGGTTTATGTCAGCAGGTTTTATTCCCCATTTAATTGACTGGGTTTTCATTCTATAAGTTGCGAGTTTCATAGTTTTGTTTGAATATCATTGATTTTCAAGGTCCATTTATATATAAACTATGACTATGTATTATGAAATGATACTTTTTTTATTATGGATTAATTTTAAGAGAGATATTGCAGATTATATGTAATTTTTAAACACCTACGAAAAAATAAAAGTTGATAATTCGAAACTTTATGTTTTTCTATGCCCTCTTCGGATTTGAGTTTATAAAGGGGATGAGGTGTTCATGGAATTTGTTTTTATATTACCATGGAATCTATAAGGGTGTAAATAAATATTGTTGGTGATTAATTATTTGAAATATTTACCATATATCATTCAAAACTGAGGAATAATTGTTGAAGTCATGATTACGCTGTATATGTAGGGGATTATGAGTATTCAAAGATTTCCTTCTAATATTTTTTTAGATGGGATCATAGAATTTTATCAATATTAGGGAAGAGTCTCTTAATGGTGATGGTTACACTGTTCAACTGGATTAAAACATATTATCTATAGGAAAATAGTCAGAGGGAGTATTCGATTCAGATCCTAGAGGATATGCCCAGTGCCAACATCATTGATTTTTATGGATGATTGAATCACCATTATGGAATGGCTAAATATTCTTATAATACAGTTTTTTTTGTCTTTTATTAGAATATATTTTATTGATGCAATGAAAGGTCTCTATGAATATCACTTATTTGTTAGGAAGACGTCAGAAATTCCTCATTTTTCAGATCGGGTCACATTTATGAGACACTATTGATGATTCATTATATTATTCGGTATCTGGATATAGTTCATAGTAAGAAAATGTGCATGAAGTTTATCATTATTGGTCATTATAAAGTTCCATTGGTGACCAACATATCTATAATGTTAGTCCTAGTTTCTGTCACTGATAGATAAGAATGTATGCAATGTGAGCTCCAAGTTATGTTATACTATTATATGTAAATGAGTGTCTTATCATCTTTTCTTATCATATGGTATTTATCATTCTGGTGATTTGTATTCATGATGATTTCAATATATGATATTTCATGATATGACATCTTGATCCCTCATAGGGTTTGAATGACATTTGTGTGAGTTGATGTAATTAAATTATATTGCAGATAAAAAACAGACATCGTTGACATTATTGTGAATCTCTTGCGTGGTATATTTATTCCATGGGTTAAGGTTATATGGATATATATATATATATATATAAGATTCTCATGAGGCATGTGTGCTGGATTCTTTAATGAGGGATCAGTGACCTCACTTATTTACGAACATCATTCTTATATAGGACATCATGGGTATGGAGTAATTAATGGTTGGGGTGTTTTTAACACCCCATTACCTTCTTTTAGGTATTTTTTCTATATTTTCATTTACCTCATAACTCGGGTTCATCTTGACCCTCCCAAGTATGGAGAGACTCCCATATGGAAAATGACCAAAATTTCAATGCTCTCTTTTTTAAAAATTAATAGACTCTCAATAAGTATATATAAAAGGATTTTCTATGTTCATTCCATGTTAATCGAACACAGCATATGAATTGGATTTTCATGTAGATACATGAAGGTTTTATGACTCTAGATCATTTCCACATCAGGAAATGTTGAATGAACATTAATCCATTTTATGGAATATATCATGAATTTTATCATGGAATCAATGTTTTATACACTATGAATATGTTTCATGTCTTGAAATTGATTCATGTCGTTTATGGTTCCAAAAAACTTGTATTGAATTTGTTCAATTAGTGGAATGATTACAAAATTTTTATTTCATTTAAACAGATAAAGGTTAGAATGTGTATTTTTAATAATATGCGATGTTCTTTTAAGAAAATACTGATTTCATGGATTTCACATCGGGAAATCATGAATAACATCCTGTAATTCTCAAGGTCTATGATTTTAAGGGACCTTTATATGTTATTGAATAATAATTAAATGAAAATTAGTTCTTTATTGACCTATAGTATCACCCATTAAATTTTTTGGATCTCCCTAACTTCTAGATCCCATCACTGAATAAATTATCTTTATTATTATTATTATTGTGAATAACATCCTTTGAGTAATATATCCTCTTATTCATTATTATTGGTTGTGGTAACATCCTTTACCTATGTTTATAGACAAATTGAACTGTATTGATAATTATCATGAATAATTATATATATTTAATGTTATGTTCCTATATAGGTTGACCAATGTGGTGGTTGTGGCACAATGTGTGAATTTCATTGAGGTATGTGCAGATCCATCTTCTCATATACTCGTTCAAATTTTTTAATCGATTCAAATATTTGAAGATTAATTGTTGGGATTAAATTGTAATAATTATGTTCTTTCATTTTTTTGGATCCCATTATGGATGTGTGTGATGTGAGTATGAGGTATGATTATGTCTCTATCATATGGTTGATGCACATTTTTTCGATGGTTTTTATAAAAATTTATATGTATGAATTTGCATAATTTTATAATTTGTGTGGTAAATATTATTTAAGAAATTCTGTTTTTCATCAATTTTGATAAGGGAAAAGGGTATGTTAAAATTATTATGAAATGATTTTCAATTAATTATTTTGAATAAATGGCTTAATAATATAGACTTGTGATGCATTCGGTAATTAGGTGTAAGGTGTTGCAATCTACTTTTTTTGTTGATTATGTTAGGTGGGTTAATCGTCATTTTTCCACACCTCCCGGGTCCTGTAATTATTGAGAAATAATTGCAATTATTTGTAGTTCATATTCTATGGTGTTACTAATATATATTGGTTTAATGTATATTATTAGAGACTTTTTTCACAGGGTTTTTTATGTTCAACTATAAGTGTCCAAGAATGAATAACCTATGTTGATGATTGGAGTTTTGGAACAATTTCATTTTTTTTGAATTATTTTATTATGTTATGTAATGTAACACATTATTTTCTTTGAAAGTATTGATATATGTGAATCTTATAGAAATGGTTCTACCTTGGTTATTTTTTTATGATCTAGAATGTTAAAATGTTTACCCTGTAATTTATTTTAAAAAAAATATCTTTTTAGAATGTCATTTTTAATTAATGTTTAGCATTATTCATATTTTTGTGTAGAGATATTATATGGATAATTAAGGTGGGATCCTACAGAACTTGGTTTTTTCACACAAAATGCACCCCTATAGGGGTGTTTTGTCCTTTGTATGTGTTTCGATGTAGGGAAAGGAATGGAACTATAGTGAGGTATTGATGTTTCTGTAAGGTGTGTCTATGTAACTGGTGGAAGGATGGTAGGTGATTTACCTCAATATCATAAATAGTACCTAGGTTATTTTTAGTTTTCCATTCATTTGGAAATTAATTTTGTTGAATTTCTACTATTTAGTTGCATATAATTTAGTGATTCCATTTTATATGCCATATATTTCATAGTATGTTCATCCTTTGTTTCATCTCATTATTTATACTTATATGTCAGGTTGTATGATTTTGTTTTTTTTTGAAATTATTCGCATAACTGTTTTTTGGAGCCCATGTTCTATTCACCTGTATATTGGGATCAAGATCTCTCTTCAGGTGTCTGAAAGCCTGGGATGGATACCAGATTAAGAGGTTATCTAGGTCAATTTCTTTTTACACCATGTTCATATCAGACACATTGATACGAGGAATTATTCTCTATAAGAAACATTTTTTAAGGTAAATATGTTAAAAACCCAGTATAACTCATCTTCTTAACTAATTTAAAAGATCCAAAATATATGAATGTCATTTTACATTACATAAACTACTAAAAAATATAACTACATGTACTAAAAGATATTATTCTGTAGAGATGATAAAATCCAAATAAAATTCATAAACAAACCATGTAAATTTATGTCCACCCCTATCACCAATAATCTCATATATACGATGAAAATTTTTGTAAATTTTTAGTAGAATCATAGAATATATAATTAGTTGGACCCTTTCGTTAACCTCGTGGGAAAAAGATAAAGATTCCATGCTAGTGTCCCATTAAAAATAAGTAAATCAAATTCATCCTATAAACTAGTAGGTATAGTTACTAGGCTCAACATTTAATTCTAACACCATTAATAAATTTAAAGTGATAACATAGTATAAAATCAAAATAATTCCCAAAGTATTTCCACTTTTCCAAAACATTTCATTTCCTAATAGATCTCTCTGAATGTATGGTAGCCAGAAGAAACTAATGTTTATGTATCATATTATGTGTACCTTTAATTATTACATATCAAAAAATAATATCAACAACTTTGACCAAATTATCACATAAACCCAATGTACATCCCAAGAAACCCAATAAGTAGTTCCCAAGATCCACTACATCCATTTCAGGAATTATACCTCAATCTATTAAACTCAATACCTGGCAAAACTATACCAATTTTTATGATACTATTTTAGATAAACATGCTTATGAAATAAACATAATACATTATATCAGTCTACTTACTTTTATGGTAATCTTATACATTATCCAAACCAAAACGTAACACTATTATGAGTTGAGAGTTGGGAAAGAGGATTTATTCATCCGTTCATTTATCATTAACTTCTATATTGTTGTAAACCCTCCAATAATAAACTAGGTGTTAGTCAATGTAACACACCAAGCTTCTACGGTACACTTCTCTTTGAATAATGTGATAGCGTGTGTTGTACACAACATCGAGTTCTAACACACCACAACCAATTAAACTAGCCGTTATGAATATTAATACCTATTTTTTGAAATTATATATATTTTATATTTCATAATCGATTTTATTTTTGGATTCAGAATATTGAAATTATCCATAGTTGAATTTTTGGTATTTTTCTGAGAACATCCAATTTTTATGAATAGTGAAAAATACTTAAAAAACATTTTAAGAAAAATAATATATAGTGATAAATTATATTATTTGGTGGTTTTAAAGTATAATTAGAATATATTTTTACCATTTTATCTAATGGTGTTCATTAGATTTAATTTCACCTTGAAATTGGACGTAAACAATTGTCAATCTATTGATATATATTGTTTCATAAAAACACACAATTAGTTGTAACAGTGGGAATTAATTATAAAATTAATTAATGAAACTTATATGTTTGTAATTTTGTAAAATAGGCATCATTTTTGAATTTGGAATATCAATTATAGCTTACGGTGAAATTTTGGCATTGTTCTGAAAAACTTCAATTTTTGATGAATAGTGAAACCACTAAGTGGTAGTTAAAATACTAAATTTTTCATAAAACATAATTTTACCATTTCTGTAAATGGAATTTCAAAAATCCGAGAGAAATGGTTAATATCAAGTAGTAAAATGTGGTTCAATGAGATGAAAATATTGTTTGGTGAATAGTAACTTTTTACATTTATTTACCACGGTTAAAAGTTAATAGGGTAATTAAGGGTAAAAATGATGTTAATATTACCCTAACACATGTCCTAATTCTATTGGAAAAATGTATCTCGACCAAAAAACACCTTAGAAATAAAATATTATCATTAAGGTCCACTTGGATTAGATTAGGACATTTATTATTATTTAATTCAAAGAAGAGTAAAAAGAGTTAAAATCAAAGTTTATTTACTAAAACATTTATAATATAGGGATATACATAAGATAAATTCTATTGTAAATATTCATTAGGAAGATAAAAGGATTTCTTGCATAATTATATTTTATTTATAATTTTAAGACATTAAATATTTTAATTTATTTATGACACAATGATGATGCAATAATTACCATAATAGTGAAAAATTAAAATTATTAATACTATAAATACACAAATAAATATAATTTTAGATTTTTAATGAATTAAACTAATTTTCTAGGTTAATATGATATTTTAGGAATGATTTAATTAACTTTGTTTGAAGTAATCATTTTATTATGATTTTTACAAAAATCAATTATTGAATAGTGTCAAAATTGACATAAAAGAGTTTTTAAAACAAAAATTATATTATTAATTGATATTAAATTCCTAAAAATCTAAGGGTCAGCAAACAGACTTATATCATGATATTTGTATCATCACTGGACCACTTGGGGGTCTCTTGGATGTATATAGTAAGATTATTAACCATATAATATAAAAATACAAAGAGACATTGTAAAAGTGAAACTAATTAACTACGAGTTAATACTTAATGATAAGGTTTATATAGTAACCCAAACCAGTCTAAATTCCATTGGATGAGTGGTTTTCGACCCATCCCCACCTTAACCTTTAAAGAATCCACTTTTGATCCATTATAACTCGAATATGTATTTCTTATAAAATAATATTTCTTGCTTTTCCAAAGGTACCCCTCACCCCTCTTATAAAAGGGCACTCCTACCTTCTCATTAAATCACACCTTAAAAGCTTTTTGGTTCATCCAACCTATTCCCAAATACTCTCTAAACTTCCTTAACTTCATCCTAGTGGCATTACTTTAGTCAGAAAGCCATCTTAACGAGTCCTTTTGATCAAATCAAAAGGAAGAACCCGAAGAAGAGGTAATGATTTCACCACCCTTTTCCAAGTTCCTTTCTTCTTCCACTTCTTCCTTCATTGTTATTACCATTATAACATTATAACTACACTATCTTATATATACTATAATGTTATTATAAATATAGTTCAACCATATTTAGTATTCTATCCATCCTTTGAATAACATGTCACCATACGTGTGTATGTACAGCTTACTGTCTCCATGTCGTGGTGTAATTGTTATTAAATAAATTATTATTTGGATAGGTATAATAATGATGTGTAACTCATGTAGATAATAAATATAACGTGATAATGATTCTTTATATATGATATTTCTTCCAATTATATATTATTTTAATATCAAAAGAATGATATTGTCGCTCGTGCGTACGTACGGACTACCGTCTCCACGAACGCGATGAGATTCATTCTCCATTGTATCCATTCAGGTATAATTCTCATTTGATTATTAATAGTAGTATCTAAGGACTCGATATCATTCTGGATATGTTTAAGATACAATTTATCCATGAAAAAAAAGCTTACGTAACAAAACATACAAAAGAAAACCAGTAAGTTAACACCCGAAACAATGATAATACTAAGATAATATTAACAAATGAATGTTAAAAGATCATATATGATATCATATTAATTAATATGATTCTTTTATAATTTAATAACAATTATTTCAACATTATACAGGAGGTTAACCTACCCCAACCATGGAAAAGTACAAGGTAAGGGTTTACTTCACAATCTCTTCATTATCTGAGGTTGTTTATACGTAATAATCCACTGGGATCTCTTTAACATCCACATCCATGTTTCTTAAAAATGTATTTCAAAATATTTTTACTATTTACAAGAATATGGGTTAAAGTCATTATACAATTGTTTGACTTTAATAAGTGGTTTTAAAGGAATCATTCCGTCATTTTCCAAACAAGGTTCTTTTTATCCTTTTCGACAGTATTTTGGTAAGAATGTTTTTTTAACTTATATGGAAAGTACGACTATTTTCCACCATTATAAAATTGTCAATGCTTCCCTTACAAGATTATAAGAATATTTTCAAAGAAAATGTTTTTTTTATAAATATATGACTCTTAAAGGATTTCAAAATAGAAAGAGATATTTCTCTAAAAAGAGTTATGATTCCATCTATGTCAACATCCTATGATGGATTTTACATTTATTTGAAGTTGATTTATTATGATACAAAATGTTTTTATTTTATTGAAGGTTTTGTGATATGATTGACTTTGGATATGTTATTTTTATACCATTCATGGTTTATGGATAAAGTATTTACATTTCGTATGCTAGTTTTAATACGAATTTTTATGTCATGTTTAAAACTTTTCATATGGGAATGTACTGGACTTAATATGTGACGAGTGGAGCCCGTTATAGCTCCTTGATGCATCGGTAGGTCTCATGAGACAAATTAGTGTCCTGGAACAAGGCCTTGACAAAATCTTATTTGTAGTCTTGGCACAAGACCATAGCTATGTGGTTATGATAGTATGGCCTTATGCATTGCATCATTATGAAAGCGGTTATTGATATTACATGTGATTATTCGATTAATAGAATATCCATGAGAATAAGTAAATGGCATTTTTTCATTTTATTTTTTACATATTATGTTGAAGTTCAAGTTTAAATGGCTTTTGTCTTAGTTATACACTGCCTTAAATGTTTATTCTTATTTATGAATGTTTCTGCTATATTGTTATCCTTACTGAGCATTTGAGCTCACCCCTTTTCTATGTTTTATTTTTAATAGTATGTGAGGAAGTAAATTATGAATGACCTGTAGGGATATTATGAGGGAATAATAGTGTGGACTATGGAGACAATATGTTGTTGTTGTAGTATTTCACTTTACGATGTAATGTAAAACTTTATGAATATATCTAGTGTTTCCATGGCTACTAAACCAATCGGTCTTTCGAGATTTGATCTTTCTTGTGATCATGCCAATGTTATGTAATAATGTACCGACTCTGGGTAACTGGGGTCGGGGTGTTACAGTTGGTATCAGAGGAAGTTTAGTACATACCTTGGAAGCTAGATTTAGATAATCTCTGATTAGAGCACGTATACCTTAGATGAACATTGAAGATTAGTATAGAAGAACTTCCTAGAATTCTGGTATTGTAGAGATTTTGTGAGTTTTCCGAGCAATACATCCCTGTCTGGATAGGAGCAGGTCGAGGCGGCTCTGGGACAAATGTGCCTAGGGGTAAAACCTGAAAACACTGCTTTGAGCTAGACTCGAACGGGAACTGGTGCATGACAACCGGCCTTACCGCACTCTTGGTTATGACACTCCTGATGGATATGCCTAGGATAACTCTCATTTTCTTTACCAATCATTATGAAGGGTTTATGAGTATATACTTTCTCAAAGAAAGCATTTTTATGATTATTGATTATATCCATAAATAGTTAAATTTATGTTAAGTTTTTATAAGTATGGAATTATGTATTTTGATTCATAAACTGATCTAGTTTATGCCATTGTTCAGAAATGGATCCTAGGGGAAGTAATGGAAACCATATCAACGCGTGCACTCCATGTAGGGATTGCCCTCCTGCTCAAGATAATAATAGTGGAGCTAGTGATGCAACTGGTGCCGATCAGCTAATCACCATAATGGGACTACTCACTCAGGTTATGAATAATAACCTTACCCGTATGGAGCACCCTGATCCGCAGCATGGATGATCAATGTTAGATCAATTCATGAGGCAACAACCACCAACATTCAATGGGAGTACAAATCCCTTAGTAGCTGAGCAATGGATAATTTCCCTAGACAAAATATTTCAGGCTTTGGGAAGTAGTGAAAGGGAAAAAGTTATCAAAGCAGTTTACCGCCTCACTGGTGGTTCTGATCAATAGTGGTCATTGATTCAAAACACGAAGGAAGCTGATGAAGTATCAAATATGGAATGGAGGTAGTTCAAAGATCTGTTTTTAGAAAAATACTTTCCTCTTGACCATCAGGAAGATATGGAAAGGCAATTTCTGAGTCTGAGACAATAGGAGGATGATAATGTTGAAAAGTATGAGGATAACTTTACAAGGTTAGCAAGGTATGCTGGATATTATATACGTAACCCAAGAAGTAAGATTGATCTTTTATTTGATGGGTTAAAACCATTTCTCCGTCGAGCATTAGTCTCACAATCCTTCTCATCGTACGAAGACATTGTCTCATGTGCTATCAAGATAGAAAAAGAATTCTCTAAGTCTTATGTCTTTAAAGAAAAGAAAGAGAAGAAGAGATCTATTGATCAATCTATGAATGGAAATAAGGGGAAGAATGGAATGGTTGAATATCCATCCTGTGGTAAATGTGGGAAGAAACACCCTGGTACTTTCTTGATGGGAATTGGTGTCTGTTACATGTGTGTGGAAAAAGGCCACCAAGCCCATTAATGAAAAGGAAAGAAGGAAGCTACCAATGTTCAATGCTACAATTGCAGGGAGATGGGATATTATGAAAATTAATGTCCTAAGCGTCAGGGGAACTTACCTCGGAAAAGGCCACATGATCAAGGCCAATCTTATGCTATCACTACAGATGAGGTAGAAGATCCGAAAGACATGGTGGTAGGTAATTTAATGGATTCCTCAAGTTTAGAAAATGCATTATTTGATTCTAGATCATCACATTGTTTCGTATATTCACAGTTTTCTAGGAAAATTAGATATTTCCAATTTGATTTAACAAGGGAGTTGTCAGTTAAAACTCCTAAGGGAAGTATCATTACAATAATGTTTTGTGAATCAGTCCCCATTAGAGCACATAATTGTTCTTTATCTGCTGATCTCATCACCAAACCTATGATTGAGTTTGATATAATCCTCGGTATGGATTGGATTTCATATTATGATGCGATGATTTGTTATAAAAAGAAGGAGGTTACGATTTTTTATGATGATGATAAGGAACACAATATCTTTAGTGTAGAATCGTCACCACCTAATTCTTATATAGATCCACCCCCAGTTGCTCAACTAATTTCAATTATTGGGGAGGAAGAGAAAGAAATGACTGGGGGTGAGGAAATTAATTTTCAAATAGAGGATGTACATATTGTGAAATAATATGTAGACGTGTTTTTGGAAGATTTACCTAGACATCCTCCAGAACGAGAAGTTGAGTTTTTTCCATTGATTTAATTCCGGGATCAAGGCCTATATCGATGACCCCTTATAGAATGGCCACTGTAGAATTAGTTGATCTAAAGAAACAACTAGAGGAATTGAGTAATAATGGATTTATTCTCCCTAGTGTGTATCACCCCAAGCTTCCACAGTACGTTTCCCTTCGAATAATGCAATAGCATGTGTTGTACGCAACCTCGAGCTCTTACACACACCACAACTAATTAAACTAGCTGTTGTGAATATTAATACCTACTTTTTGAAATTTTATAAATTTTATTTATCAAAATTGACTTCATTTTTGGATTTGGAATATCCAAATTAGCCTATGTTGAATTTTTGGTATTTTTCTGAGAACATCTAATTTTTTATGAATAGTTAAAAATACATAAAAACAACTTTATTAATCAAAATAATTTATAGAGATAAATTATACTATTTAGTGGTTTTAGAGTATAATTAGTATATATTTTTACCATTTTATCCAATGGTGGTCATTAGAATTAATTTCACTTTGAAATTGGACATAAACAATTGTCAATCTTTTGATATATATTGTTTCTTAAAAACACGCTATTTGTTGTGACAGTAGGGAATTAATTACAAAATTAATTAATGTAACATATATGTTTGGAATTTTTTAAAATAGACATAATTTTATAATTCGGAATATCAATTATAGCTTAGGGTGAAATTTTGGCATTGTTCTGAAAAACATCAATTTTTGATGAATAGTGAAACCACTATGTGGTAGTTAAATAACTGATTTTTCGTTTAAATGAAATATTACCACTTTTGTGTTTTGAATTTCAGAAATCTGACATAAATGGTTTTCATTAGGATGTAAAATGTGGTTGAATGGGATTAAAATAATTTTTTGGTGAATAGTAACATTTATGTTTAATTAATCGCGATTAAAGGTAATTAGTGAAATTTAAGGTAAAAATGATATTATAAAAATATGAAAATACCCTTACACTTGTCCTAACCCTATTGGATGAGTAATGGCCGACCAAGAAAATCCATGGTTCAACTTGGGGACCCCATGGATCCACTTTAGTTGGAAAATGACATAAATACCGTATATTTAATGTTAAAGTAAAAAAATGACACAAACATGAAATGTTTTACTAAAACAATTTTTACATGGGGTTATACAAGTCATATTTTTGACTATAAATAGTAATTGGAAAGATAAAAAGATTTACTACATAATAGTATTTTTTTATAATTTTTAGACATTATATAAATTAAATTATTTATGACATCATTATGATGCAGCGATGACCTCATTATTTAACGATTTTAATAAAATGAAAAGATAATGTAAAATCCAAAGCATACACTTGTCCAAAGAATATTGGATGGGTATATTTCGAACCCTTATCACCTTATACACGAATTATATATGTTTGGGACCTTTAGAATCCGAAAATAATTTTATAATAATGTAACATTTCAATCTTTCCAAAAAAGCCGCTCCTCTCCTCTTATAAAAGGCCCCCACCTCTACCACCTTATTCACACTTTAAAGCCTTTTGGTTCGGCCAACCTCTACCCAAATACTCTCCCAACTTTTCTCCCTTCATCCTAGAAGCTTTACTTTAGTCATAAAGGCATCATAAGGAGTCCTTTTGATCAAATCAAAAGGAAGAACCCGAAGAAGAGGTAATGTTTTCACCACCCTTTTTCAAGTTTCTTTCTTCTTCCACTCCCTCTTTGTTTATTATTTAAATTATAAAATTATAAATCCAGTATCTTCTATATACTGTGATGTTATTATAAATATGGAACAACCATATTCAGTATTCTACCCATCATTTGAATGACATGGCACCATACATACATACGTACGGCTTACCGTCTCCACGTCATGGTGTAATTGTTATTCAATATATTATTAATTATATGGGTATAATAATGATTTGTAATTCATGTAAATAATAAATATAACATGATAATGATTCTGTATATATGATATACTATCTAATTATATATTATTTTAATATCAAAATAATGATATTGTCGCTCGTGCGTACGTACGGACTACCATCTCCACGAACGCGATGAGATTCATTCTCCGTCATATCCATTCAAATATAATTATCATTTGATGATTTAAAAATAATTTTTAGGGACATTATATCATTCTGGATATGAATAAGATACAACCTATCCATGAAAAACACGACTTACGTAACAAAACATATAAAAGAAAACGAGTAAGTTAACACCCGAAACAACGATAAATCTAAGATATTGTTAACAAAGCAATGTTAAAAGATCATATATGATATCATATGAATGTATATGATTCTTGTATAATTTAATAAAAAAAAATTCACCATTATACAGGAGGTTAACCTACCCCAACCAAGGAAAAGTACAAGGTAAGGGTTTACTTCACAACCACTTCATTATCCAAGGTTGTTTATACATAATTATCTACTGGGACCTCGTTATCATCCACATCCATGTTTCTTAAAAATGTCTTTCAAAACATTTTTACTATTAAATGGAAAATGGGTTAAATTCATTTATACCCTTATACATTTTTGAACGGAATCTTACCGTCGTTTTCCAAAGAATGTACTTTTTAACCTTTTTGACAAATTTAAGGTAAGAATGTTTTTTTAACGACGGGTGCGTCTGTTTTCCGCCATTATAACTTCATCGAATCTTCCCTTAGAAGCTTATAAGAATATTTTCAAAGTAAATGTATTATTTTATAATTATGGGACTTTTAAATGATTTCAAAAAAGAGAGATTTTTCTCTCAAATAGCTTTGATTTCATCCATGTCAACATACTTTGATGGGTTTTAAGTTTAATTGAAATTCATTTATGTTACAAAACATCCATTGAACATTTTGTGAAATATTTGACTATGGATGTGTTATTTTTATTCCATCCATAGTTTATTGAGAAATTGTTGACATTTCGTATGCTAGTTTTAATATAAATATTTATGTTATGTTTAAACCTATTCATATGAGGAATGTATGGGACTTAATAAGTGACGGGTGGAGCCCGCTATAGCTCCTCGATGCATCGGTAGGTCTCCTGAGATATCTAGACATGGAATTGGCCGAGGCCCTTTCCCAATTTGATTTATGGTTTTGGCCGAGGCCTTAATCATTTTAGACGTCTTGGCCGAGGCCTTGACAAAATGTTTGAGAATGTCTGGCACTATACATTCCCTCATTATGAAAGTGGTTATTGATATTTCATGTGATTATTCGTCTAGTAGAATATCCATGTGAGTAACTAATGGCATTATTTTATTTTACTTTTTCCATATTATGCTGAAGTTCAAGTTCAATAAGGCTTTTGTTTTAGTTATATGTTGCCTTAAATGCTTATGTTTTCTTATGAATGTTTCCGCTATATTGTTATCCTTACAGAGCATTTGATCTCACCCCTTTCAATGTGTTATTTTTCCCAGGATGTGAAGAATTGTATTACGACTGACTTGAAAGAATAGTCAGTGAGGATATGAGTGTGGACTAGGGAGACCATGTTATTGTAGTTTCCATTTTTATGATGTAATGTAATGTTTACGAATGTATCTAGTGTTTCCATGGCTACGAAACTAATCGGTCTTTCGAGACATGATCTTTTGTGATCATGCCAATGTTATGTAATAATGCACCGACTCTAGGTAACTGGGGTCGGGGCGCTACAGTTGGTATCAGAGGAAGTTTAGTACAATCCTTGGAAGCTAGATTTAGACAAACTCTAATTAGAGCACGTAGTCCTAAGATGAACATTGAGGATTAGTATAGAAGAACTTCCTAAAATTTTGGTATTTTAGAGATTTTGTGAGTTTTCCGAGTAATACATCCCTGTTTGGATACGAGCAGGTAGAGGCGGCTCTAGAACAGATGTACCTAGGGGTAAAACCCGAAAACACCGCTTTGAGCTATACTCGAACGGGAACTGGCGCACGACAATGGGCCTTGCTGCACTCTTGGTTACGACACTCCCGGGGGATATGCTTAGGATAATTTCCATTTTCTTTACAAACCACTATGAAGGGTTACGAGTATATACTTCCTCCAAGAAAACATTTCTATAATTATGGATTATATCCATAATTAGTTCACTTTATGTTAAGTGTTTTACAAGTATGGAATTATGTATTTTGATTCATAAACTAATCTAGTTTATGCCATTATTTAGAAATGGCGCCTAGTGGAGGGAATGGAAACTGTATCAATGCATGCACTCCATGTAGGGATTTCCCTCCTGCTCAAGATAATTATGGTGGAGCTAGTGATACAACTGGTGCTGATCAGCTTCTCACCATACTGGGACAACTCACACAGGTTATGAATAATAACCTTACTCGTATGGAGCACCCTGATCCGCAACATGGAGGATCTATGCTAGACTGTTTCATGAGTAAACAACCACCAACCTTCAATGGGAGTAAAAATCCTATAGTAGCTGAGTAATGGATAAATTCCTTAGAGAAAATATTCCATGCCTTGGGTAGTAGTGAATGGGAGAAAGTTGTCCTGGCAGTTTACCGCCTCACTGGAGATGCCGATCAATGGTGGTCACTAATTCAAAACACAAAGGAAGATGATGAATTAGCAAACATGGAATGTCAGGTGTTCAAAGAGATGTTCTTAGAAAAATACTTTCCTCGATACCATCGAGCGGATATGGAAAGGAAATTTCTAAGTCTGAGGTAGAAGGAGGATGAGAATGTCGCAATGTATGGGGCTAACTTTACAAGGTTAGCTAGGTATGCTGCAGATTACATACGTAACCCAAGAAGTAAGACTAATCAGTTATTTGATGGGTTAAAACCATTTCTCCATCGAGCTTTAGTATCACAAACCTTCTCTTCATACGAAGGTATTGTCTCGTGTGCTATCAAGACGGAAAAGGAATTCTCTATTTCTTATGACATTAAATCAAAGCAAGATAAAAATAGATCCGCTGAAAACTCTAGGAAAGGAAATAAGGAAACAGGGAAGAAAGGTAGAAATGAATTTCCACCCTGTGATAATTGTGGTAGGAAGCACCCTGGTGCCTGTCTAAAAGGAAAAGGAGTATGTTACAAGTGTGGTGAAAAAGGCCACAAAGCTCATGAATGTAAGGGAAAGAAAGCGGCTGTCAATGTGGAATGCTATAATTATAGAGATAAGGGACATTATACAAATGAATGTCCTAAGCGTCAGGGGAACTTACCTCAGAAGAGGCCAAGGGATCAATTCCAGGCTTATTCTATCACTACTGCTGAGGTGGAATCTCCAAAAGACGTGGTGGCAGGTAATTTAATGGTTTCCTCAAGTTTAGAAAATGCATTATTCGATTCTGTATCATCGCATTGTTTCATATCTTCCTAGTTTTCTAAGAAAATTAGATATTTCCAATTTGATTTAACAAGGGAGTTGTCGGTCAAAACCCCTAAGGGAAGTATTGTTGCAACAATGTTTTGTCGATTAGTTCCCATTAGAGCACCTAAATGTTATTTACCTGCTGATCTCATCGCCATACCCATGATGGAATTTGATATAATCCTCGGTATGGATTGGCTTTCGGACCATGATGCAAAAAATTATTGTAAGAGGAAAGAGGTTATGATTCTTGATGATGATGATAAGGAACACCTTATCTTTAGAGCAGAATCTTTGCCACATAATTCTTATCTAGATACACCCCCAGTAGCTCAACTACATTCAATTATTGGGGAGGATGAGAAGGAAATTACTAAGGGTGAGGAAAGGAATATTCAAATAGAGGATGTACCTATTGTGAGAGAATATGTTGATGTGTTTCCGAAAGATTTACCTGGACATCCTCCAGAATGAGAAGTTGAGGTTTCCATTGATTTAATTCCTGGATCAAGGCCCATATCGAAGAGCCCTTATAGAATGGCCACTGTGGAATTATTTGAACTAAAGAAACAACTAGAGAAATTGAGTAATAAGGGATTTATTCTCCCTAGTGTTTCTCCTTGGGGAGCCTCTGTTCTTTTTGTTAAGAAGAAAGATGGATCTATGAGGTTGTGCATCGACTATAGGGAGATCAATGCTGTAACAATAATGAACAAGTATCCCCTACCTCATATTGATGATTTGTTTGACCAACTGCATGGAGCTCAATACTTTTCAAATATTTACCTTCAGTCTGGATACCATCAGTTGTGTGTGAAAAAGGAAGACGTTCCAAAGACAGCATTTCAAACAAGGTACGGGCATTACGAGTTTACAGTAATGCCTTTTGGATTGACAAATGTACCCTCTGTTTTCATGGATATAATGAATAGAGTTTTCATGGAATATCTTCATGACTTTGTAGTGGTATTTATTGATGATATCTTGGTATACTCCAAAATCCACGAAGATCATGAAAATCACTTACGCATTATCTTGAAGACTCTTAGAAGACATGAATTATATGGGAAATTTAGCAAGTGTGAATTCTGGCTTCATGAGATTTATTTTCTTGTCCATATTGTCTCTAATGATGGAATTTCTGTTGATCCTTCTAAAACCAAGGCAATCCAATAATGGCCAGCACCGACAAGTATAACTGAGGTACGCAGTTTTATTGGTTTAGCAGGTTATTATCGACGTTTCGTCCAGAATTTTGCCAGATTGGCTAACCCATTGAAAAAGTTCACACGTAAAGGGATTAAATTTGTCTGGACAAAAGAGTGTGAAGAATGTTTTGAAGAACTGAAGGGAAGATTAGTCAATGCCCCTGTATTGACTCTACCATCGGGGAATGATGGGTTTGTTATTTATAGTGATGCATTGAAGAAAGGACTTGGTTGTGTCCTTATGCAGAATGATAAGGTTATTGCCTATGCATCACGAAAGCTATAAATTCATGAGAAAAACTATCCTACTCATGATCTTGAGTTAGCAGCTGTGATCTTTGCTTTAAAGATATGGAGACATTACCTCTATGGTGAAAAATGTGAGATTTATACTGATCACAAGAGTTTGAAGTATATTTTCTCACAAAAAGAACTCAACATGAGGCAAAGTCGATGGCTTGAACTACTCGAGGATTATGATTGAACGATACATTTCCATCCAGGGAAGGCAAACAAGGTGGCAGATGCTTTGAGCAGAAAAGACCATGGAGTTTTGAATGTGATGAGAATTAAAAGGGATCCAATTTTCATGGATCTAGTGAAGATGGACATGGGAATAACTAGGGAAGGTGAAACATCAATTCTTTTTCAAATTATTTCCAAACCATCATTACTAGAAATGATTAAGAGTTCTCAGATCGATGATGATGAATTTCAGATGAAGATTAAAGATGTGAATGATAGATGATTGAGGGACTTTGTGTATAAGGATGAAATTTTGAAATTCGGGAAGAGACATTGTGTTCCCGATATACCTGATCTAAAAAAGGAATTTCTGGATGATGCTCATAGTTCCAATTTATCTATACACCATGGGAGCATCAAAATGTATAGAGATTTGAAGGAACATTTTTGGTGGGAAAATATGAAGAGGGAGATTGCTGATTTTGTGTCGAGGTGTATGGTTTGTCAACAAGTTAAAGCTGGAAGGCAACATCCTCGGGGAGTATTGCAACCTCTTCCAATACCTGAGTGGAAATGGGATAATATTTTGATGGACTTTGTCATGAGACTACCAAAGGATCCTAGAAGGAATGATGCAATATGGGTCATTATTGATCATCTTACATAGTCAGCACATTTTCTGGCTATATGGGAGGATCTACCACTTGAACATCTAGCAGGACTATATATTAATGAAGATGTAAGACTTCATGGAGTACCCCTATCGATTTTTTCTGATCGTGATCCTCATTTTACTTCAAGATTCTGGAAAAGTATTCAAAAGGCCTTGGATACTGAACTTCGTTTGAGCACTGCCTATCACCCTCAAACAGATGGACAATCAGAACAGACTATTCAAACCTTAGAAGACATGTTGAGATCATGCTCTCTTGACTTTTAGGGTATGTGGGATCAATATTTACCACTGGTAGAATTTTCCTATAACAATAGCTTCCATTCAAGCATTAAGATGGCACCTTATGAAGCGTTATACGGAAAGAGATGTCGTACACCAACCTGTTGGGATGACGTTGGTGAAAGAAAACTTGTGGGACCAGAACTGGTGGAAGAAACAATGGAAAAGGTGAAGGTAATCCAAAACCACATCAAAGCAGCTCAAAGTAGACAGAAGAGCTATGCCGATAACAGAAGAAGGGTTTTGGAATTTCAGGTGGGGGGTCATGTTTTCCTAAAGGTATCTCCATGGAAGGGAGTTATACTTTTTGGTAAGAAGGGTAAGTTGAGTCCCAGGTACATCGGACCTTTCGAAATTCTATATCGTATTGGGGCTGTAGCTTATCATTTGGCGATGCCGCAAAATCTCTCCAATGTTCACGATGTTTTCCACATATCGCTATTGAGAAAATGCATGCCCGACCCAACACATGTACTTACCTATGAGGAATTAGAACTGGAACCCGATCTATCTTATTGCGAAGAGCCCATCAGAATTCTTGATGTGAGGGAGCAGGTGCTGAGAAACCGAACGACTCGTCCGGTAAAGGTTTTGTGGAGAAATCATAAAATGGAAGAGGCAATGTGGGAACCTGAGGAACTTATGATGAAGAACCACCCGAGTATTTTTATGCAGTAATACCCTAGAAATTGCGAGGATGCAATTATTTGAAGGAGGAGAGAATGTAACACCCCAAGTTCCACGGTACGTTTCCCTTCGAATAATGCAATAGCGTGTGTTGTACGCAACCTCGAGCTCTAACACATACCACAACTAATTAAACTAGCCGTTGTGAATAGTTATACCTACTTTTTAAAATTTTTTAAATTTTATTTATCAAAATGGAATTCATTTTTGGATTCGGAATTTCGAAATTAGCCTATGTTGAATTTTTGGTATTTTTCTGAGAACTTCTTATTTTTTATGAATAGTGAAAAATACATAAAAACAACTTTTTTAATAAAAATAATTTATAGTGTTAAATTATACTATTTAGTGGTTTTAGAGTATAATTAGTATATATTTTTACCATTTTATCCAATGGTGGTCATTATAATTAATTTCACTTTGAAATTGGATATAAACAATTGTCAATCTTTTGATATATATTGTTTCTTAAAAACAAGCTATTTGTTGTGACAGTGGAAATTAATTATAAAATTAATTAATGCAACTTATGTGTTTGGAATTTTGTAAAATAGACATCATTTTTTAATTTGGAATATCAATTATAACTTAGGGTGAAATTTTGGCATTGTTCTGAAAAACTTCAATTTTTGATGAATAGTGAAACCACTAAGTGGTAGTTAAATAACTGATTTTTCGTTTAAATGAAATATTACAACTTTTCTGTTTTGAATTTCAAAAATCCAACATACATGGTTTCCATTAGGATGTAAAATGTGGTTCAATGGGATTAAAATAATTTTTTGGTGAATTGTAACTTTTAAGTTTAATTAATCGCGATTAAAGGTAATTAGTGAAATTTAAGATAAAAATGATATTATAAAAATATGAAAATACCCTTACACTTTTCCTACCCCTATTTTATGAGTAATGGCCGACCACAACAATCCATGGGTCAACTTGGGGACACCATGGATCCACTTTAGTTGGAAAATGACATAAATAACTTTTATTTAATGTTAAAGTAAAAAAATGACACAAACATGAAATGTTTTACTAAAACAATTTTTAAGTGGGGTTATACAAGTCATATTTTTGACAATAAATAGTAATTAGAAAGATAAATAGATTTCCTACATCATAGAATTTTTTTTATAATTTTTAGACGTTAAATAAATTAAATTATTTATGACATCATTATGATGCAGCGATGACCTCATTATTTAACGATTTTAATAAAATGAAATGATAATGTAAAATAAAAAGCTTACACTTGTCCAAAGACTATTGTATGGGTAGATTGCGAACCCTTATCACCTTAGCCACGAATTATATATGTTTGGGACCTTTAGAATCCTAAAATCATTGTATAATATTGTAACATTTCTATCTTTTCAAAAGAGCCCCTCCTCTCCTCTTATAAAAGGCCCCCAACTCTACCACCATATTCACACCTTCAAGCCTTTTGGTTCGGCCAACCTCTACCCAAATACTCTCCCAACTTCTCTCCCTTAATCCTAGAAGCTTTACTTTAGTCATAAAGCCATCCTAAAGAGTCCTTTTGATCAAATCAAAAGGAAGAACCCGAAGAAGAGGTAACGTTTTCATCACCCTCTTTCAAGTTTCTTTCTTCTTCCACTCCCTCTTTGTTTATTATATCAATTCTAAAATTATAACACCAGTATCTTCTATATACTGTGCTATTATTATAAATATGGAAAAACAATATTCAGTATTCTACCCATCATTTGAATGACATGTCACCATACGTGCGTACGTACGACTTACCGTCTCCACGTCGTGGTGTAATTGTTATTCAATATATTATTATTTAGATGGGTATAATAATGATATGTAATTCATGTAAATAATAAATATAACATGATAATGATTCTTTATATATGATATAATATCCAATTATATATTATTTTAATATCAAAATAACGATATTGTCGCTCGTGTGTACGTACGGACTACCGTCTCCACGAACACGATGAGATTTATTTTCCGTCGTATCCATTCAAGTATAATTATCATTTGATGATTTAAAAATAATTGTTAAGGACATGATATCATTCTGGATATGAATAAGTTACAACCTATCCATGAAAAACGCGACTTACGTAACAAAACATATAAAAGAAATCGAGTAAGTTAACACCCGAAACAACGATAAATCTAAGATATTGTTAACAAAGCAATGTTAAAAGATCATATATGATATCATATGAATGTATATTATTCTTGTATAATTTAATAAAAATTATTTCACCATTATAAAGGAGGTTAACCTACCCCAACCAAGGAAAAGTACAAGGTAAGGGTTTACTTCACAACCTCTTCATTATCCAAGATTGTTTATACATAATTATCTACTGGGACCTTGTTATCATCCACATCCATGTTTCATAAAAATGTCTTTCAAAAAAATTTTACTATTAAATGGAAAATGGGTTAAAGTCATTTATACCCTTATACGTTTTTGAAAGGAATCTTATCGTCGTTTTCTAAACAATGTACTTTTTGACCTTTTTGACAAATTTAAGGTAAGAATGTTTTTTTTAACGGCGGGTGCGGCTATTTTCCACCATTATAACCTCGTCAAAGCTTCCCTTACAAGCTTATAAGAATATTTTCAAAGTTAATGTATTTTTTTATAAATATGGGACTTTTAAATGATTTCAAAAAAGAGAGATATTTCTCTCAAATAGCTTTGATTTCATCCATGTCAACATCCTTTGATGGGTTTTAAGTTTAATTGAAATTGATTTTATGATACAAAACTTCCATTGAACATTTTGTGAAATATTTGACTGTGGATGTGTTATTTTTTTACCATCCATAGTTTATGGAGAAATTGTTAACATTTACTATGCTAGTTTTAATACGAATATTTATGTTATATTTAAACCTATTCATATGAGGAATGTATTGGACTTAATAAGTGACGGGTGGTGCCCGCTATAGCTCCTCGATGCATTGGTAGGTCTCATGAGACAACTAGACATGGAATTAGCCGAGGCCCTTTTTCAATTTGATTTATGGTTTTGTCCGAGACCTTAATCATTTTAGATGTCTTGGCCGAGGCCTTGACAAAATGTTTCAAAATGTCTGGCATTATACATTCCCTCATTATGAAAGTGGTTATTGATATTTAATGTGATTATTCGTCTAGTAGAATATCCATGTGAGTAAGTAATGGCATTATTTTATTTTACTTTTGCCATATTATGCTGAAGTTCAAGTTCAATAAGGCTTTTGTTTTAGTTATACATTTCCTTAAATGCTTATGTTTTCTTATGAAAGTTTCCGCTATATTGTTATCCTTACAGATCATTTGAGCTCACCCCTTTCAATGTTTTATTTTTCCCAGGATGTGAAGAAGTGTATTATGACTGACTTGCAAGAATAGTCAGTGAGGATATGATTATGGACTAGGGAGACCATGTTATTGTAGTTTTCATTTTTATGATGTAATGTAATGTTTACGAATGTATATAGTGTTTCCAAGGCTACTAAACTAATCGGCCTTTCGAGACGTGATCTTTTGTGATCATGCCAATGTTATGTAATAATGCAGCGACTCTAGGTAACTGGGGTCGGGGCGCTACATAGTGCTTCTCCATGGGGAGCCCATGTTCTTTTTGTTAAAAACAAAGATGGATCTATGAGGTTATGTATCGATTATAGGGAGATCAATGCTATAACAATAATGAACAAGTATCCCCTACCTCGCATTGATGATTTATTTTACCAACTTCATAGAGCTCAATACTTTTCAAAGATTGACCTTCGATCTGGATACCATCAGTTTTGTGTAAAGAAGGAACACATTCCGAAGACAGCATTTCTAACCAGGTACGGGCATTTCGAGTTTACTCTAATGGCTTTTGGATTGACTAATGCACCCTCTGTATTCATGGATCTGATGAATAGAGTTTTCAGGGAATATCTTGATGAATATTTGGTGGTATTTATTGATTATATCTTGGTATACTCTAAATGCTATGAGGATCATGAAATTCACTTGCGCATTATCCTGAAGACTCTAAGAAGACATGAATTATATGGGAAGTTTAGAAAGTGTGAATTTTGGCTTCATGAGATTTCTTTTCTTGGACATATTGTCTCTAAATATAGAATCTCTGTTGATCCTTATAAGTCCAAGGCAATCCATGAACTGCCAGCACCTACTAGTAAAACTAAGGTACGCAGTTTTATTGGTTTGGCAGGTTATTATTGACGTTTCGTCCAGAATTTTTTCCAATTGGCTAACCCATTAACGAAGCTCATACGTAAAGGGGTAAAAATTTGTTTGGATAAAATAGTGTGAAGAATGTTTCTAAGAACTGAAGAGAAGATTATTCAATGATCCTATATTAAATCTTCCATCGGGGAATGATTGGTTTGTTATTTATAGTGATTCATCAAAGAAAGGACTTGGTTGTGTCCTTATGCAGAATGATAGGGTTATTGTCTATGCATCACGACAGATGAAAATTCATGATAAAAACTATCCTACTCATGATATTGAGTTAGCAGCTGTGATCTTTGCTTTGAAGATATGGAGGCACTACCTCTATGGTGAAAAATATGAGATTTATACTGATCACAAGAGTTTGAAGTATATTTTCTCACAAAAAGAACTCAACATGAGGAAAAGGAGATGGATTGAATTACTCAATATTATGATTGTATGATACACAACCACCCGGGGAAGGCAAACAAGGTGTCATATTCTTTGAGTAGAAAATACCATGGAGTTTTGAAAAATATGAGAATTTAAAGGGATCCAATTTTCATGGATCTAGTGAAGATAAACATGGGAATAACCAGGGAAGGTGAAACATCAATGCTTTTTCAAATGGTTTCCAAACCATCTTTACTAGAAAGAATTAAGAGTTCTCAGACCGATGATGATGAATTTTAAAAGAAGATTAAAGCTGTGAATGATGGGAGATTGAAAGAATTTGTGTATGAAGATGGAATTTTGAAATTTGGGAAGAGACTTTGTGTTAGCGATATACCTGATCTAAAAAGGGAATTGCTGGATGATTCTCATAGTTCCAATTTCTCTATACACCCCGGGAGGACCAAAATGTATGGAGATTTGATGGAACATTTTTGGTGGGACTACATGAAGAGGGAGATTGATGATTTTGTGTCAAGATGTATGGTTTGTCAACAAGTTAAAGCTGGAAGGCAACATCCTGGAGGAGTCATGCAACCTCTTCCCATACTAGAGTGGAAATGGGAAAATATTACGATGGACTTTGTCATGGGAATACCAAAGACTTCTAGATAGAACGATTCAATATGGGTCATTGTTGATCATCTTACCAAGTCATCACATTTTCTTGCTATAAGGGAAGATCTACCACTGGAACGTCTAGAATGACTATATATTAATGAAGTTGTGAGACATCATGGAGTACCCCTATCATTTGTTTCTGATCATGATCCCCGTTTTACTTCAAGATTATGGAAGAGTCTTCAGAAATCCCTGGATAATGAACTTCATTTGAGCACAGACTACCACCCTCAGACGGATAGACAATCAGAACGGACTATTCAAACCTTAGAAGACATGTTGAGATCTTTCTCACTGGACTTTTTAGGGTATGTGGGATCAATATTTACCTTTGGTAGAATTTTCTTATAACAACAGCTTCCATTCGAGTATTCAGATGGCACCATATTAAGCGTTATACAGAAAGAGATGTCGCACACCAACCTGTTGGGATGATGTTGGTGAAAGAAAACTTGTAGGTCCAGAACTAGTAGAGGAAAAAATGGAAAAGGTGAAGGTAATCCAAAATCACATCAAAGCAGCTCAAAGTAGGCAGAAGAGCTATGCCGATAATCGAAGGAAGGATTTGGAATTTCAAGTCGGTGATCAAGTTTTCCTGAAGGTATCTCCATGGAAGGGAGTTATACGTTTTGGTAAGAAAGTTAAATTGAGTCCCAGGTTCATCGGACCTTTCGAAATTCTAGAACAAATTGGGGTCGTAGCTTACCGATTGGAAATGCCGCCAAGTCTCTCCAAAGTTCATGATGTGTTCCACGTATCTCTATTGAGTAAATACATGCCTGAACCAACGCATGTACTCACCTATGAAGATTTAGAACTGGAACCCGATCGGTCTTATTGAGAAGAGGCCATCATGATTCTTGATACGAGAGAACAAGTGCTGAGAAATCGGACGATGCGTCTAGTTAATGTTTTGTGGAAAACCCATAAGATGGAAGAGGCAACGTGGGAACCCCAGAAACTTATGATGAAGAACCACCCGATTCTTTTCATGTGGTTGTATTCTAGAAATTTCTTGGATGAAATTATTCGGAAGAGGGTAGAATGTAACACCCCAAGCTTCTACGGTATGCATCTCTTTGAATAATGTGAGAGCGTGTGTTGTACGTAACATCGAGTTCTAGCACACCACAACCAATAAAATTTGCCGTTATGAATAGTAATACCTACTTTTTGAAATTATATATATTTTATATTTCAAAATGGATTTAGTTTTTGGATTCATAATATTTATATTATCCTAAGTTGAATTTTTGGTATTTTTCTGAGAACTTCCAATTTTTATGAATAGTAAAAAATACATAAAAACAACTTTTTTAATCAAAATAATGTATAGTGATAAATTATATTATTTAGTAGTTTTAAAGTATAATTAGAATATATTTTTACCATATTATCCATTGGTGTTCATTAGAATTAATTTCACTTTGAAATTGGACATAAACTATTGTCAATATTTTGATGTATATTGTTTCTTAAAAACACGCTATTCATTGTAACAGCGGGAATTAATTATAAAATTAATTAATTCAACTTATATGTTTGGAATTTTGTAAAATAGGAATCATTTTTGTATTCGGAATATCAAATATATCTTAGGGTGAAATTTTGGCATTGTTCTGAAAAACGTCAATTTTTGATGAATAGTGAAACCACTAAGTGGTAGTTAAAAAACTGAATTTTTCATAAAACATAATTTTACTGCTTCTGTGAATGGAATTTCGAAAAACCGAGAGACACGATAAATATCAAGTAGTAAAATGTGGTTCAATGAGATGAAAATAATTTTTGGTGAATAGTAACTTTTTACTTTTATTTACCACGGTTAAAAGTAAATAGCGCAATTAAGGGTAAAAATGATATTAATATTACCCTAACACATGTCCTAATTCTATTGGACAAGTTTATCTCGACCAAAAACAAACTTAGGATTAAAATATTATCATTTAGTCCACTTGGATTAGATTAGAACATTTATTATTATTTAATTCAAAGAAGAGTTAAAAGAGTTAAAATCAATGATTATTTACTGAAACATTTTTAATATAGGGTTATATATAAGATAAATTCGATTGTAAATATTCATTAGAAAGATAAAAATATTTCTACAAAATTATTTTTTATTTATAATTTTTAGACATTAAATAATTTAATTTATTTATGACACAATGATGATGCAGTAATTACCATAATAGTGAAACATTAAAATAATTGATACTATAAATACCCAAATAAATATAATTTTAGACTTTTAAAGAAATAAACTAATTATATAGGTTAATATAAAATGTTAGGAATGATTTAATTATCTTTTTTCGATGTAATCATCCTTTTATAATTTTTACAAAAATCAATTATTGAATTGTGTCAAAATTGACATAAAAGAGTTTTTTTAAAAAATATTATATTATTAATTGATATTAAATTCATAAAAATATAAGGTTCGGCCAAGAGACTTATATAATTATAGGTGTATCATTAATGGACCACTTGGGGGTCACTTGGATGTATATAGTTATTTTATTAACCATATAATATAAAAATACAAATAGACATTGTAAAAGTGAAACTAATTAACTAAGAGTTAATACCTAATGATAAGGTTAATATAGTTACCCAGACCTATTTACATTCCATTGGTTGAGTGATTTTCGACCCATACCCACCTAAAACTATAAACAATCCACTTTGGATCCATTAGAAACCGAATATGAATTTATTATAAAATAATATGTCTAGCTTTTCCAAAGGTGCCCCTCACCCCTCTTAAAAAAAGGCACTCCTCCCTTCTCATTAACTCACACCTTCAAAGCATTTTGGTTTGGACAACCTCTGCCCAAATACTCTCTCAACTTCCCCCACTTCATCCTAGAGGCCTTTCTTTTGTCAGAAAGCCAACTTAAGGAGTCCTTTTGATCAAATCAAATAGAAGAACCCGAAGAAGAGGTAATGATTTCACCACCTTTTTCCAAGTTCCCTTCTTCTTCCACATCTTCCTTCTTGGTTATTACCATTATAAAATAATAACTACAGTATATTATATATAATGTAATGTTATTTTAAATATGTTACAACCATATTCAGCATTCTATCCATCCTTTGAATAACATGTCACCATACGTGAGTACGTACGGCTTATCGTCTCCACGTCCTAGTGTAATTTTTATTCAATAAATTATTATTTGGATAGGTATAATAATGATGTGTAACTCATGTAGATAACAAATATAACATGATAATGATTCTGTATATATGATATTCCATCCAATTATATATTATTTTAATATCAAAATAATGATATTTTCGCTCGTGCGTACGTACGGACTACCGTCTCCACGAACGCGATGAGATTCATTCTCCATCGTATCCATTCAGGTATAATTCTCATTTGATAATTAATAATAGTATCTAAGGACATGATATCATTCTAGATATGATTAAGATAAAACCTATACATTAAAAACATAGCTTACATAACAAAACATATAAAATAAAATGAGTAAGTTAACACCCGAAACAACGATAATACTAAGATATTATTAACAAATCAATGTTAAAAGATAATATATGATATCATATTAATGTATATGATTCTTGTATAATTTAATAACAATTATTTCACCATTATACAGGAGGTCAATCTACCCCAACCAAGGAAAAGTACAAGGTAAGGGTTTACTTCACAATCTCTTCATTATCCGAGTTTGTTTATACGTAATAATCTACTGGGATCTCTTTATCATCAACATCCATGTTTCTTAAAAATGTACTTCAAAACATTTTACTATTTACAATAATATGGGATAAATCCATTTATACCCTTTTTGACTTTCATAAGTGGTTTTTAAAGGAATATTTCCGTCATTTTCCAAACAAGGTACTTTTTAACCATTTTTACAGAATTAAGGTAAGAATGTTTTTTTAACTTATACGGCGAGTGTGGCTATTTTCCACCATTATAAAATCGTTGAAGCTTCCCTGAAAATCTTATAAGAGTATTTTCAAAGATACTATTTTATTTTATAAATATATGACTCTTAAATGATTTCAAAATAGAAAGATATATTTTTCTAAAAAGAATTTTGATTTCATCTATGTCAACATCCTTTGATGGATTTTACGTTTATTTGAAGATGATTTATTATGATACAAAACGTCTATCTTGTATTGAAGGTTTTGTGATATGATTCATTGTGGATGTGTTTTTTATACCATTCATTGATTATGGATGAAGTATTTACATGTCTTATGCTAGTTTTAATACGAATTTTTATGTTATGTTTAAACCTTTTCATATGGGAATGCATTGGACTTAATATGTGATGGGTGGAGCCTGCTATAGCTCCTCGATGTATCGGTAGGTCTCATGAGACAAAATAGTGTCTTGGCACAAGGCCTTGAAAAAACTTATTTGTAGTCTTGGCACGAGGCCTTGGCTATGTGGTTACAATAGTCTGGCATTATGCATTCCATCATTATGAAAGTAGTTTTTGATATTGCATCTGATTATTCGATTAGTAGAATATCTATGTGAATAAGTAAATGGCATTATTTCATTTTATTTTTCCATACTATGTTGAAGATCAAGTTTAATAGGATTTTGTCATAGTTATACACTCCCTTAAATGTTTATTCTTATATATGAAAATTTCTTCAATATTGTTTTCCTTACTGGGCATTTGAGCTCACCCCTTTTCTATGTTTTATTTTTCCCAGGATGTGAGGAAGTAAATTATGAATGACCTGCAGAGATATTATGAGGAGATAATAGTGGAGACTATGGAGACAATATGTTGTTGTAGTAGTTTTTCACTTTATGATGTAATGTAAAACTTTATGAATATAACTAATGTTTCCAAGGCTACTAAACCAATCGGTCTTTCGAGATTTGATCTTTCTTGTGATCATGGGAATGTTATGTAATAATGCACCAACTCTGGGTAACTGGGGTCGGGGCGTTACAGTAAACCTACCAAATTTGGTGGGGTATCATATCATATTAGAAATATATATGATATAATATATCTAACAACCATACTATGAGAATTATCCTAGACATATGATCAAAAACATATATCATCATTCTAAATCCCAGATACCATTACAATGAGAAATGCATCTTTAATGAAACAATCAATCTCTAGGAAGTCATTTATATACGTCATTCCAACAAACACAGAAATATTATTTGAATAATTTATTATCAATTAATTAACATTATCACATTCATATTTCTTTAAAAACCATTACTATTACATTCCTTCCATGTATTTTCCAACTGATTCTATTGTTCCATAAGATTATTAGCATTTTAATTCCATTAATGATCAAATAGAACGGTTTAAAAAATTTATTAATAATTATCATCGAATAATTACATTTACTCAAGGAAGTATCCAAAGATAACATAATAAATATTCATAACGAAAAACAAATATCTTCCATAATTAGGGAAATGGAATGTTAAAAATGAAACTCAGGTATCTGACCATTTAGATTGTTTATTTATGATATTGAATCCTAATGGTTATCACAATAAAAGTAAAACCATTTTTAACCCATTCCATTAATTCATTATTCGTAATTGAAACAACCATGTATATCACATTGTATCCCTCCATCAATGAAATAAAATATGTCCACAAACATAGATATTTTTTCCACACCTTATCAACCATCGACCATCACAAGCCCAGATCACATCATATAAAAATGCTCAGATCCTATGAAAACGAAGAAGGTATAACCCAAAAAATATAGTTGTTAGGGAGACTAGGATGTGAAATCCATTCAATCAATCCTTTATAATAAATCATTCATTATTGGACATAAAATTTTTATTAACACCTTATATTAACTGATTAATTTGTCACATATTACTACCACATCCAACCTATGAAATCATTATAGAAATTCTATAAATTATTTACACATAATATCTTGATTAACATTTAGTATAAATAGACATTATGTGAGAAAAAATTCATTACCATGAATCATTATTATTATCAAAAATAGGAATTTACATTTTCATGTTCTTTATCCAATTAGATTATTAGTTGGATGAAATTATTTTATTAAACATGAATCAAGCATCACTTTGATTAAATTTAAATAAATGATTAATTGTTTCATTAAATATACAAAATTATTTCATTATCCTACATCATTAATGACTTTAGGTTCATTAACCATTTCCATTAAAATTAACATCTTAATCTTATGAATTATATAAATTATAAATGAAGATAAATATAGATAGTTATTTATATTATAAAAAAAGTGGTGAATCATTATCCCAGAACAAAACAAATGAAATCATTACAAAAAAACAACTAGTTTCAATATTTTGTTTTGTTATTTATTTAGGTTAATTCCACCATACACCAATGATATAAATCACGATCAAAATAAAATTAGTAAAAAGATAAATTATGAATCAATGAATCTCATACCATTTTACATTCATCATTATTCAATAAATAATGTAATAACAACACTTACATCACATTACCTCACATATAAGGTACATTCATCCCTTCGAGGGTACTATTACAAACAATAAAAAATGAATCCATGAAAAAAGGGGATATCAACTACTGTAGAATAAATGATAGAATGAAAAAAAGGAACATGTGAATAGAAACCAGAAGAAAAAAAGGTAAATATATCCTTATAATATATTAAATTTGACATAATAATATATAATTAGTAACTTTGAGAATTGATTTGATAATAATTGAAATAATTCATCAAGTTTCCTAAGGATCAACATAAATTAGTCTACTTACAAAAAAATGTGTTTGTGATTTTACATATAGGTACACTGTTAGATATAGATTTAGTGCATCAATGATTCATTCACAAAATGTAAGGGAAATGTTTTATTGCTCAAAAAAAAATTTAGATTGATCCTATATAACATAATGTAAATACCTTATATAATTATTTAAAACTATATGAGTTGTTGTTGAATAATTCGTTGAATTTGATCCTGCATCCATTCACATATTGAACAGATTATTATCATCTATAATTAGACCAAACAAAACACCCTTCGTAGAACAAAAATTCCTTTTTGGGTCTTGAACTGATCACTCACATTTTTCAATTCATCTCATATCATGAACCTATTCTATAACCAGATTCCATCAGAAAAACTCTACCAGTCCTTCTCAGGGTTTTATCCAAGAACCAATGACCTGTGAAAATTGAAAAAAATTATTATAGAAGGATTCATACAATTACACATTCTCATGTCTAAAGCTCCATACCTAAATAATAATTCCATATCATATAATTTCAACTAAATATAAATTTTTTATAGAATAATATTGGATTTATTTAATGATTTATTTACCAAAAAATACATTCTCTCTTTGATGTTTATATAACTATTCCAAAATTAGTTTAATCCATTTTATTTTTCACTAAATTTTCAATTAAATTTACTATAATGTTGATAGGGAAAATACATTCTATTATTATGGAATCCAACCTATACCTAAACAACATGATTAATAAAAAAAACTTATATTAATACATTTTGAATGAAATACAACTAAAAAAATCATCACCAAGACCCTATAATGGAATTGATACTTTATTTCATTCATGCATTTACTTACTTCCATTATTTTATCACACCATAAAAATTACATCCATCTATGGATTCATGACTATGTATTATATATACATATAAAAAACCCCAAACTATATATTATTATATTTTGAGTGTTAACCATTGAATCAATGAAACATCATCCTATTGATGAATAGTAATTCAATTCCATGTAGTAAGGCATATTATCTATCTTTTAGAATGATATTATGATATCATTTAATGACACTCATGAGTAATGTAGACTATACATTATTCAAAAAAATAACCATCTTCTATAGATTCTCTAGATAGAATAAATATTAGTTTCTTAATGATCTAGTATTATGGTAATTAATGAAAATCCTCCCTTAAGTCTTATTTTCAATTCCATCATCCATCATTTAAATGCATTTAATAATTGAATATTCACCTTAATTATATTTTTCTCATTTAAATCTAAAATTAATATATTATTTATATCAAATAATAATATAATATAGAAATTTCTTATTGGTTTTAGATAGTAACTATGATCTATTTCAATTCTCAATGAATCAATCATTCACCAAAATTCATTAAATTCTTTATTTAAAAGAAATTGATCATACTTCTATCCTTAAAGACACTTCCTAAAACTCCCATGCTTATTTTATATTATATTTCATATAAATATTGTGAATTTTAAAATTTTATATATTTCATTCTCGATATTTTAACTATATAATATATTCTACATAGTTAAATTGGTTAGTATTAATGGTTAAGGGGATATCATCCATGAAAACATGTAATATGATTATCTAAGATTGTTATCATAGTCCTTGGGAAATATTCAGTAGTAGAAAATTGTTTGATATAAATCATACAATATCCGGTTAAGAAATTGGGATCCACTTTTTGTTTTCAGGTGTTGGTTCATAGTAAGATGAAACCTCATGAGTGACAATGTGCTAATGCATTAGATTTTTTTCAATGGTGATTTTCATTGGTGGAAATGGTTTGGTACACTATTCAAAGAATCCATGTTAGTTTTTTTATTTTAGTTACACAATTGGTTTGTTGATTATCAAACCAACTAATATGTGTTAAATAACATTAATGTTAATTTTCTAATCAACCCATATATGATATGGTGGTATTTGAATACCTATCATTCTTGTGTGACCAAGGTAACTGAACCACCCTTATTTAATTATTTTCATATCTTTATTGAGTTTTTACAGTTCTAATCATGATGTAATATACTTCCTCTCTCTTATTCTTCTCTCGTCATATTACATATAACTAATTAGATAAGTCTTTATCTGTTAAATGAACCCTAGGGGGTGAGTTATCTAATATTAGGTCTTTTTGTAGGTTCTAATTTATGTTTTGGGTTTCTTTGTATTGTATAGTTAGTTTTATTAGTCTTTTAGGATTTCTATATAAAAGTTGATTTTTTGTTCATGGTTATCCAATTAATCAGTGTAGGATTTTACGTTTCTATGAAATTGATTGTCATTATATTCTTGGTTATTTCTAAATTTTAAATATGATTATTTATATAAAATGTGAATTTATATATTAATTTTATAAATTATAAAATGTCATTATGACTTAATGTAATTAATTATTTATTATGTTCTCTTTTTTAATATTATTTTGAAGTACACGTATTTGTGAAAATGACTATGTAGATGTATCAAAAAGGATACAGGATGATTAAGGCTATATATCCCAATTTGGGTCTTCAAGTGAATAATGGTATGGTCAATATTTTAATTTTTATTTAGAAAAGGTGTCATGCAAAAATTTTATGTTATATAAAGGAAACCTAAATTTATTCCTTAGTTGATTTAAAATTTTGTTTTCCATGATATGGTTTTAAATTGTTTTATAAATGATTTAAACTTGTTTGGTTTAAAATAATTTTTTAAATTAATATTTAAAATAATGGAAAATGTCTAACTATTAATAGTCTATTTTTGACTTATGGAATCATTGGAACATTTTAGAAGAATTTGGAATAGGTATATTGGTTCCTCATGTAATCCCTTTATGGGTAGTGTAACATAATATAATTTTTTTATTAAACAGAATATCAGTTATATATTATATTGATTTATATTTACTTAGGGATGTTACATGATATGGTGTCAAAGCATATATGAGACATTTATATAAAAAATTATGAAATTCCATTTTTCCTTAATAATTTTATTATGATAAAAAATGTTATGTGTCATGATAACCTATTTATCTAATAGGAGGTCTAGTTGAAATTTTCACTTAAACATTATATGCTCCACAGGTAAAGAAGACAAATTATTTTTTCCTCCAATGGAATAAATTTATTGTACATGATGTCCCAAAAGGGCATCGAATGGGATTCACTAGTTTCTATTTGGGTTCACAATTATAGTTAACAACATAAACCATGTCCAATATTATTTAGATTATATGAAACATAATTTAAAATTATATTTTGACTCATGTGATAATTGTTTAAGCAATACATTTTGTTCCTTATTTGTATCACATATCCTGTTATTGTTTATATAGAACCATTAATCTAGTTGTTTATTTGTTATTCACTATCGATATGTGGGTGGATGTTTTGTTATATTTCATTTTATTACTCAGATAAATTTCCATTAATATAAATTATAACATGATTTTGGATGTGCTGTTTAAGAGGGAAGGTGTTGTTTATTTAATTAATTATATTTGAGAAACCCTTTGTATAGTGGAAATGATTTTTTTTCACTTTCCATAAATCTACAAAATAATTACCTATATATTATGTAAATTTAATTTAAATAATTACATATCCTTCCCTTACATACTCAATTAATGTAGAGGATGAATAAAAATAATCAATTTATGTTATATGTTTTTTATAATCACATGTCAAAACCAGTCAACCATTAATAATTCATGATATCTTTAATGAAATGGATTTAAAAAAGAGACAAAAATAGATTCAATTAAAACACATATATTTAATGTTTAGACAACACATTTTATATGATATAGGATGTATGAAACCCTCATGTTATCATTCAGATTCCCCAACTCTAATCTATTTAATGATTTATGTCAGTGTTTTCTGGTAAGATATTATTTTTCATTGTGGTGAGTGACTATGGACGAAATAGGGTTTTTATTAGTGTTTTTGGAATGGATTTTATTTTCCTTTTCAAATTATTAAATATTATTACTTCTACGCTAGATAATTTATTTATATTTTTAAATGTGATGTTTTTTATGCTCAATTTAAGCATTTATTCAACAAATTTGTTGTCTTTATTTATAATACTACATATTACTCTATTTGGTTGATTCTATTATTTTACATCATTTTTTATTATGAATATAAACATGATATAATTATTGGGCATGAAAATATTTTAATATTACCCATTATTGGTTTACATCACCCATCCAGCGTGAAACCAATCTCATACATACATTTTAAAGAACTATGTACTAGATACCAGCATTTGAAGATCATGAATACCCCTCTATCCTCATCATGAATTAAGTAAGATGATGTGTTGGGTTTGCTTGATATTTTTCATTTCCAATAAAATAAAATAATAGGTTCTTAAAGAGGGACTATATTATTGAAAAACGGCTTATTAAATGATCATTTTTTATAACAGAGATTTTAATGTTATAACACATTATGTTTTCTTGAGGGGGTGTAGGAGCCTATATTTTTCATTTTGTCACAAAATTCTATGTTTCCATTGGTTTTTATAAATATTCACAAGAAATATAGATTTATTTTATAAGTAGTTTTATATTGACACTTAATTAGTATATTAGTGATTTTTATATTAATCATATCCATTTTCAGTCAATATATATGAAGAACTAGAATCTCATAGTTATCTAACATGATCTAGAAAGTAATTCATGTAAGGACCTAGACATTTTTGAATAAAATTCCTTTTCATTTAATGTTCTATGGATATAAAAAAAGTTATCTATTTTTTTATTAGGTTTAAATTACCATTATTATCATTAACGTTGATAATGTAGTCATTTAAGAGTGATTACACTACTGATATAAATATATGGTTTTAATAAATCCTTTAGGTAGTGAAAAATGAGATAACGGCCTAATACAGCAGAACTTGGTCATATGAAGCTCATTTTTCTGATCTATAAAAAATGGAGTGTCACTGGTCTTCCTTCTTGACCAAGCCCAAGACAAGATTCAACATGTTGAGCTTGGACAAATCCACCAAAGGGAGAAGTTCATGTAAATAGTGATTACCACCAGAGCAATGTTATATGACCCCCAATAGTCTTTCACCATCTCAAACCATTACCAAATGTCATACGAGTGTGTTATAAAAGGTTATGTAACATGTTATTAGTTACTGATTATGTAATACTTTTTTGTAAATAAAATTCACATTCCATCAATTCCTTTATGAGAATACTTTTCCCTAAAAATTGTTGAATATATTAAATTGATTCCCTCAGTAAAAATGGTACTTTAGAGAAATATATACAATAATATATTAAACTATGTTTTTATTAATAATACTATAAAAAATTATTATAAATTATTATTATATCAATTCAATATCAATAAATTCTTAGAAATTCAGATTGATAAGAGTTTTATTTTTATACAATAAAACATAAAGTATATTAAAGAATTTATTTTTGATGAATTTTTGAATATTTTAAATAATATATATTTTAATAAAATATTATTATCAAAATACTTTTTGAATGATATATGGTTATATAATATTTATTTATTAAAATTTAATTTTTATCAATGTATAAAGTCTATTTTTTTATCAAAGCCCGTCAATTTTCAATAAATGTTGGTTTTTATTTAAAAACTATAAAATTATTTATTAATAAATTTATCAAGAAATGATGAATATTATTTATTGAATCATGATGTCTAAATTATCTAATGGGGAATTTTTCATAATTTTCTGAAATAATATAATATTTTGGTAAAAATTAAATTAATTGTAAATATAAAATGTGTTTTATGAAATCATAATGACCAAATAGTGAAGTAATATTATAAAATAATAGCTATATTCAGATAATATGTGTTTTAATTTTAAAATAATGTGATTTTATATTTGGTTGATTAATTTTATAATGCTTATGTGGACCCTCCGAAACTAATAGAATATGTTAACATTTTAAATGATTTCCTAGAGATTATGACTCACCACTTTATAATAATGATTAATATATTAATATGTTCATACCTTTTCCAAATATAATATTTTATACCACTCTTATTTATTAGAAATTGTTGGCAAAATCCATGTTATGGTTTGTGGTGTTGAATATTTTAATATGTAGTGTCCAAAACCAAAATAATACAGAATTCCCTCTCATTTCCTATATAAACTCAACCAATAATTGTCTTGTTTTCACTGAAAACCATTATATTACATCCATAATCTACTCTACCCTTTCTATAATCCTCCCAAGGCACCCCAAATTCTCATGAGTCCCTCATCAGGCATTTGAAGTCACAATCTAACATAAGGGATTCCTTCCTTTCTCATTGTTATCCATGTTTCTTTATATTGTTATACGATTTTATCATAAATTATAAACTTTGAGGAATGATATAACACCACAAAAATACTTCCCTACTTACTTTTTAATGACTAGATACCCCATTATCTCTCATAACTGATTTATGTGTACACTTGTTACCATTCCAAAATTCTGTAATGGATTTCTCTTTCTTCATTTCCATTCAAGCATTTCTTTTATATTATACATATAAATTCCATTTTATATGTCAGGATATTACATCCCATGATACCCATATGTACCATTTAATGATTAAATGATGAAATACCATTTTCTATCTCATCAACCCATTTTACAAATTTCTATTTGATGTCGTTAGGCTCGTGAAATTTCACCACAATTTTCCATGCTAAAATCATTGTGTAAGGAATACCATACCTATTTCTCTATCAGGGGTATTCACCATTATAGTCATGTAATTATTTACTTGGTAAATACAAGTATGTATTCCAATTTCATTATCCATCATATGAATTATTATGTTTAATTAATCCATGTTGTATGACCTATGTGGAACACATAGATGTGAAAATGAAATGATTATGAATGGTGTTCTCTCATAAAGCTGTAATGGATTGGGGAATGTTTAGTATCCTGATATTCCATGTGAAATTAAGTTTTTCACATGCTAATTAATGTGACATCAGGGTTTAATCATTCTAATCTTATTGTAATTAACCACGGATCTTGATAATATCATGTTGTTTGATGTTTCCACATTTCCATGTTATTATAATCATGATATATCATACATGTATGTTAATGTTTATCTTATGTTCCATTGACATTTCTATTGCCTAAAATTTATAGTATTTCGCAGGATATGCCTTCTTTACTCCCTTATTGGTTTTTATACCTCACACTTTTATTTTGTGTGTCCTTATATTATCACATGCGATGCTAAGTACAAAAAAATCTTCGTGTCGTGTAAAAGATGTTTTCAATAAAGACATTGTATATTATGTATTATGTTGTCATGCAATGTTCACTATACCAAAAATCACAATACCTATCAATCACCTAGGTTTTATTAAGTGAATTTTTAGGTGATAATTCTTGTATGAATGTGTAATAAAAAAGAAGGGTTTTTATCATTGGTTTTAGATGATTGGTTTAGTTATTTTTGGGATTAGGATTAAAAAACTCTAGTGAAAGCCTTTGGGAAAAGACTGGGTACAAGAGAATAATCATTACTTTTTTTTGTAAAGAGTATTTGGATTATCATGAAAATATAAACTTGTATTGACATGAACAAATAGATGTGGTCTAGAACAGATTTATCTTGGCATAAAACCCAAAAACACCGCTTTGAGCTAGACTCATACAGGAACTGGTGCCTGATGACCGGTTTGCTGCACTCTTGGGATGAATAACATGGGTTATATACATTGTTAATTCATTAAAATATTTTCAACCATTAATTAAGAGGTAATAAAAAATAATTCCATAACAATATACATTAGTAAATAGATCATGGAGAAGATAGACTGATGACTATATATTCATAAGTTATGGAAATTAATGTAATTAATAAGTTATCCATTTTTGAAGTTGGATTCCTCTTTTTTATAACACTTTAATATACATGCCACTAATTTTAAATTTATTATATCCAATAGCTGGTAATAGGAGGACTTATAGTAATAACCGATTCACAGATCAATGTGATGAATTTTCTATTGAGGTAACAAATTTGATGGGAGCGACAGTCTCAATATTTGACATGATAATCTCTTAGTTAACTAATGATTTGAATATAATCATGGTTAAATATGAACATCCACCCCCACCAAAAGAATAACACTCCTCAATCAAGATCATCAGGGGACAACAACCTCCTACATTCAATGGATCGTTTGATCCCTCAATCTCCAAACAATGGATCAACTCCATTGAGATGATCTCCTAAAAACGTTAATGCTCCAATAAATAAAAGGTTCTTCAAGATCCTTATCATATAGAGGGTGAATATGATCAATAATAGAAATTGATGAAGAATTTTAAGCCTAAGGAAGTGATCATGTCATTTGAACTGAAGGATTTCTAGAATAAAAAAGGATTAATATTATCTTCAAACCCTCTGAAATAAGCTGGAAAGGGACTTCTTTTCCTTAATAAAAAAAAGACAATAAATCCATAGGAGGTTACAACAAAAACATTACATGTATTTCATTATAAACATTCATCTATTTAATTAACCCTAAATGCATGGTTGACCACTTCATTGGTTGGCTAAAACCTAGGTATAGAAAGCCCTAGAAATCTGAGATATTGATAGCTTTGAAGAAATAGTATGAGGTTACCTCATTGAAAAAATAGAGATTAGAAAATATCATGGGAATTATGGTAAAAATAAGTGGAATGTGGACATTAATTCTGGTAGTCCGATGGATAAATACAATGGTGGTGGGAAATTCCAACTCCCCACATGCCAATGGTGAGGAAAAAAGCACTACGGATATTTCCTACAGGGGAAAAGGATATGCTTTAGGTGTAGATGATAAGGGAACCTAGAAAATAGATATCGACATGAAAACCCCACTACTACATAAAAGGAAATGAATGATCCGTTTTATTCTCAATACATTTCTCATTCTTATAACTACAATGAAGCGGGGCACATTGTGAACTAGTTACCTAAATAAAGGGTTTACCTAGGAAACCAACAAACTCCCAAATAGAAAGGGAAAACTTTTCCATCACTAAAAAAAGTGTATAACAACAACAACTTGGTGACAGTTATTCTTGTTATTCATTAAAGGATAGAAAGGATACATTTTCATTCTGGTTCTATGTAGTATTTTTTGTCTTCAATGTTTAGTAGATCAGTACAATCACCACCACAAATAAAATATGTAGAGTTTTTTGGGGAGAATTGAAAATGCGGAAATTATTTCATACCATGAATATAAATATTACCCTATCACAACTTTCGGTTTGAGATCCCTAGAGAACCACATTATTCTACCTTTTATAGAATTTTATGAAATTCTTGGAATGAAATGGCTTTCCCTATATAGAGACAACATAAATTACCATGAGAGTAAAATCACTCTCTATATGGTTGATCAACCCCTAATTCATTACAAGGGAAATATTGGGGATGAGTATTCATTATCACCATCATGTCAAGAATTGATATTACTTCCCTATTATCACAAAAATCCTTCTAAGATGACTGAGTATAAGGAAGAAAACATCTGTGCCATTTGTATCATTGAAGTGATTACAAAAACACTATCCATGATTGGATATTCTCATAGAGGATCTCCATCCTATTCATATGGTGTGACCCCATAATAAAACCCCTGGGAAAGGATTAATAGAATGCACCCTAATGAATCATTTATTAGATAGGTTTAATAATTTCTCCCAGATCATTATAAAAAGGTACATAAAATATATTCTTTATACAAGGTGTGTATCATAGACATTATGTCTACAAACATATCCTCACTTGTTCCAATATCTATGTATGTGTATTCTAATTAATGTCCATGAGCATGTCTATATCCACGTATACAGCTCTACCAATTTACTTTTGTTCACGTTATGTACCTTTCCATGTCCATGTATTCCCCAAGATATATGTAGATCCACCATGCAATGGAAATAATAAATGGGAATCATGTCACATGGTGTGTAATTAATTACTTCTCATTGAAATCCCTACCCATTTGGCAAGGGATCTAGACACCATGTTATTCTGGATGACATACCTTATAATAATAAAATTCCCAAAAATAACCACATTCACTCCTATGCATACACACATTCTGTCATTGTCTTCTGTTACAATACCAATATAACTGGTTGATCATAGACTTTTTTGAATTAGCCTTATCATCTCCTATCACCAATATATATTCTTCATTATTTTATGAAATCATCATTCATCTTGAACCATCATCACATGATGAAAACCACGTGAATGTTTATACCAAAATTTTACTGATTGACTAACATTCATCATCATTCCACACAATCATATCCATGATGACATCGTTGTATAAGGTAAGGATTTTCTGTTCTATAGAATGGTCACACAAAAATTAGATATTGTGTATATTTTAAACCAAATTCCAGAAAAATTTTCAATGATGAGCATAGGAAGAATGTGTTAAGGAAATAGAAAAACAAATAAATCTAGAATATATCTTGTATAATGTTCAGGTTATAGTAAATGCTTGAATTTTTGAATGATTAAAGAGTAGATATATATAATACTCTATAGAAATACTCAATCCATGTTAAATCTAACACATACCATCAACATATTAGAATAATGAGTAAATTAATTAGTTGATTTTATCATGTTCATCATATGAAATAAGATGATAAACCCACATAAAACAAACATATTCACTCTATATTTATAAAAGTTGGACAATGTACATGGTCGCGGGCGTGGCGCGCGCCCGGTCGCATTCACGGCGCGCGCCAGGTCACGTGTGCAGCGTATGCCCGTTTAATAATAAATTTAATAATGATAAAATAGTCTCTTATTAAGGATGGGAACCGAGCACAGTCACAGACATAGTCGCACAGCTCTATAAAACCCATTTTTTTAAAATAATAACTAATTCAAACAGCTTCCCAAAAGTGAGACCGAAAATAATTAAATTAAAATTAGGTGTCTGCTGAGGTGTGACAATTCTCCCCACCATGAAACTTTCTGCCCCCAGAATGTACCAAAAGACTTAACCATATAATGATTCCATGAAATTCCATGATGATACCTAAAACAAACTCAATCACCAAAAGATCAGGCATTCAAAGAACCAATCGCATGAATCATCAAAGATCTCAAAACTAGATTCACCAAGAAAAGTGACCAACAGCAAGGAATTCACCTCAAAACAGAACTACAACATGGAACACCACGACCCCTAACGTAGGGATCACCAGGACCACTCGATATCTCCATGAACGCTTGTCAAGCGACCCACTAGTCAAGCTATCCAATTAGAATGGTTGAGGTTGGGTGGATTAGAAGGAAGGGGTTGCTCTGCCAAGCGCACTTTAAAAACATAGTCTTCCACAAGCCTGTCTTATGGTGGTCTACCCACCATATTATCGTTCTCGTCAAACATTGGTTCTTCAATCCAAAACAACTCACAACTCATAAAACCTCTAACACTAGCTTGACCATCAATGCCTTAGTTGTTTATCCAACACAAGTGGGGACATCGGCAAGACACGCACAGGGTCTCCCCACTATTTTAAAATTTCCCAACACCATGAATCCAGCGCAGGCATTCCCAGTTTAATTTAAGCAATAGTGACTAATCCCTTCCTTACAAACCCACCACCTGGGCTGACCTGCACTAATTATTCCTATATTGGACCACACCCCACCACAAGAGATAGCTTAGACAGAAGAAACCCCTAAACAGAAGGTGAACCAGATAGGCGCACGAAAATTCCACAAGACATGAGCATCTACGACCACATGAAGGTTCACGGAGCACACCCACTAACTTTACAAGAATATGGGTTTTCTGATCCTCATTAAGGCACAAGAGGAACTCCCATAAAATAAGACAAAGACAATTAGACAAGGGAAACATGCCCATCACAACAATAATGAAACCTTCAGAGAGGGTATGACAATAAGGGAAATTAATATTTTCCCCATCTCGTCGCTGAGTTCATAAGTCTGATCACACTCATCCCACATCCGATGATTTTTTACTGAACGGAAGCTTCACCCCGAGACATATGACTGGGGCCCTGGTGTCTGAAACATCTACAACCTTGTAGTCATAAGATGACCAACTCTGACTGGAACTTACTCTGCTAGAAAAGAAACATTCATACTAGTCCTCATCTCCCATATGGACACTCTTTTAACATACTAACTAATTATTGTAGTGAACCACTTAGGGTGTCTGACTGACCACACTAGTCATAGGAGATTGAGCGGTCTGTCAAACATGAGACATAAACTGACGAGTGGGGGACTCCATGAACATTCATGTTTGGTTCACACTCTTCATCGGATGAGAAAAATGTACTTAATACAATATGGAAGAGACTAAAAACTATAACGATCATTACGCTGATAGTTCCACAACACCTCTAGAGAACATGACACCATCTCATCAGAAAGGCTAAAACACCCCAATCTCCACTGATTGATTGACTGAGCACCTATGAGATCCACCAATTTCTCTCACCTTCACTTTCTTAGAAACAACTGCGGAATGTGGTTAGTCTTGAAAATCAGTCACAATATCCCCATTCGCAACTAAAAAGGAAAAATACATGTTCACCAATCTAGTCCTGCTCTATCAGACATACCCTAGACAACATACACCCACACAACATTCAAAGTCCCTCAAAAACCAAAGAATCTTAAAAATTTTCCAAATCATTCAACGATATCCAACTATCCTCGACATCTATGAACAATAGACACCACTGAGAAGAACCCATCTATGCCACTCAACTGGGAGTCTTGGTTGGGCCAAGAACTGAGAGGCTTACTGGAAACCCATGGGACCTTTCTAGGGGGAATATCCGAAACAAGAATCAAAAAATATCATTCCACAAATACAATCACATCATGAAACAACAATCCGTATTCTAGGAACAAATCCAATAATTCCATTTTAAAACATCAATTCATTTTTAAATAAAAACACCCACTTGAAAAACCAAGCACAGGGAAATAAGACCGAACAACTCTTTTGAACCCATTTCCTTAACTCCAGACTCAAAACCATTTTCCAATTCCCAAACCATTTAAGCATTAAAACCCATTTTAGGGAAAACCCCACTTCTATAGAAACAAGATGAATCTTTTAAAATCTGTCACTCACTAGTGATATTCCTGGATGCCTCGTGGATTTTCATTTCCGTGCCACCCAGGCACCCATCCACACAGTCTACCAACTATCCATTAGTCACTTCCATGTGCCAACATGAGAATACATATAAATACCACTATATAAAGCAAGGTTCTTCTGCTTTCAAGAATAAAACATTTTCAATATTCCAAAAATACTATCATTTTTTTCAAAAATCATTTCAATGATTCAAGATAAATTGTTAAAGTGATTTCCATTTCAAAAACAACCCAATTCAATTTTAGATAAGCCAAGAAATTATTTTAATAATTAAATTTTCAATAAATAAAACGTCATATTTCCAAAAACAAGGTCCATGATTAATGCACCCCAAATATCAAGTCATCCGCACACCAAAATAAAATAAGAGCAGCACCAAAGTATGCTTCCCTATTTGAAGGGAAAAATTTCGCGCCAATACCAAAACTGAAGCAGGACATCACAAACATTAAATCACTTGGGTGGAGGACTAGTGGTCAAGTCTAACCCAGCTACATGGTTTATCACACCATGCCCTAGGCAATCACCAACCACTAGGAGTATCTAACCATACGCTCGGGTATCAAATGCATCGCTACTCCATGTGAGACTTCAAACAGTACCGGTTTACCCCTACTGTCATCCCCCATCCACACAGACCAAAGTCAGAAACATAAATCCTAAACTACCCCTGGTTACTCAAGCATTAAAACGAGAAAGTGTTCGCGACGCTCTTCTATCACCTACCCCTCGAGTACCGACAATCCTATCTCCGATCTACCTGACATCCCAAATAACAAAAACAAAACCTGCCTCTGATACCATTTTTTCATGAACCAGGCCATGTCACCATCCGACCCAGCGCCTGACCTGGTCCACGGAAAGGCCCAAAGGGCGTTCCGAATCCCAACAGGCTGGTACATGTGCCTGAGTATCAAAAGGAAACATGGGAACGATTTACACGAATAGATAGACATACAACAAACAACAAGATGAAAATTTTAAAACTAAAAATAGATAACCAAACATTACCTTAATCTATGGTCAAAATTTAAGTTTACAACTCAAATTCAAATCCCAAAAAATGGAAATAAAGGGGAAACTAAAAACACCAACTCAAACCCCCATGCACCGTGAGGTGCAACAACCTCAATCTACCTTCACCAAACCAACACGAGGACGCCGCTGACATGTGAACCACCAATGGTGTTCACAATGCCTCAACCTGGAATGCAGAAGAAATAGAATCTACATACACTCAAGGGTGTATGTAGGGTGTGATCTAAAAGCCTAGTAGGATGCCACCGAGAAAAGGTTCCACCTATAATTGTTAAATGACAAATACATATGATGTTTACTGGAATAAATTTAAATAAGTGGTTAAAGAATTTTAATGAAAATAGTGTTTTAAGGGAAAACTACTCTAAATGGAAAACAACATAAATTAATACACACACACAGATATAGACACACACACACACACACAATTTCGTGGTAACCCCAACGTCACACCGTGTGCCGATGGTGTGCACAGAGAAATAGAGTAGCACAATACATGGGAGAGGCCCTAAAGATACTTGCGAGAAGTTGGACCCTAGAACATCACATCTCAGAGAAAATTGTTACAGAAGCACGAAAATATAAGTTCTCGTGCACGAGCAACAATTAGGGCAACACATCCATAATCTAGTGGTCTCCAATCATCATCCAAAAGTTTAGATAGTGTTTTAGTCTTCAATCCAGTTAAGTGAAACTAGACTGATGCCACTTCTGAATCAATAGTGCACTAGTCCTAGTCTGCCCACCTAGTATCCATGCTTCCCGTTTGTGCTCAAGTAGTTTAGAGTTAATGACACATGTCATACTCATACACTCAAAACCAAAAAGATACTATACATGCAAAAAATGTCACATGGTTTTACACACACAAAATTCGCTATTTATAAATTCAAAACACATACTAACATTGCACGCACTCAAATAACGTTTAGTGTATGACGTGCACCACCCAAATGTTTTATGAAAGACCTTATGCCACATGTATGACACTTTTTCACAAAATAAAAAACCTAAAAATCCAAAAGAAAAAGCTCGTGATAATGTTTTAAATAAGTAACTTTGCCACACCCATTAACCCACACAATAACTTCTTTTATGATAAGGGGCACACGACACTATGTCAAAAATATAGTTCACACTAATTGCACAACATATTAAGCTAACTACAGAATTTAAAAATCACTAATAACTCTCTTTGAGTTTTCAGCAGAAAAGACCAAGTTAATATAAACATTCTACCAAATAATTAAGATGAAATCAAACATCAAAGAAGAACAATTTCACACAACAAAAATTAATTTAATAACATACTAAATTAATTAAACATACAAATTAATTTAATCATATAATCAATAAGAGTGAAACCACATATCGGTGTGTAACAGACTTTGCAACATGGTGTGCAAGGATCGTTGCACCTCAATCACACTGAAAAGGGCCTAATAAAACCCTTAAACAAAGAACTGCAGAAAAAAATACAAGATGAACCAATCCCACAACAACAAAAAATTCAAATTGAACCCTAAAATCAATCGATTGAACCAAAACATCAAAATCAAACCAAATACAACACCAAAGTTAATCCAATAAACCCTCAAAAAATCAACTAAATGAAGAAAACAAACCTACGACGAGGGAGAGGGAGACTAATCAGAGCTTAAAGGAAACTGCCGGAGATGTGTCAAACCAAAAGGGAGATGCGGCGTGGTCCAGGTGGTCCGAGGGAGTGGATCAGCGTGGGATGAAGGTTGGGGCGCGGCGCAGTTCGACCGACCGGAGAGGGAGGGCGAAGCAGTGCAGCTGTATGGAGATGGAAGAGGAGGGAAAGGGAGGTTGTGCACATGAGAGGAGGCTGGAGGGGCTATGGTGTACTGGTCCGAAGGGAGGGCGCTGGAGGGAAGCAGCAGCGCTAGGGTTGCAAGGTGATGTGCAATGCGACGCAAGGAGGGGTGGGGGAAGAGGTCCGTACAACACTAATGAGAGAAATAAGGGGGGGAATAGAGAAAGAAATGGAAAAAAATAAAGAAATAAATAAATAATAAAGAAAAATAAAAAAATGAAATGAATCATAAGAAAAACTCAAACAAACCTATTCATAATCAAAATAATTATGGTAACCTAAATATAAGTTATTTATTTTCATAATTATAAGATTAATTTTAATATTAACGACCAAATAACAAAATTAGCTGAAAAATAATTATTATTATTATAACCTTATTAAAATAATAACTTAATTAACAATAATACTAATAATAAAACTAAAATAACAAAACCAACCAAAATAATAACATCATTCTTAATTGAGGTTGGACACTGCGCATGGTCGTGTGCGTGGCGTGTGCCCGATTTCATGGACATTTAATAATAATTTTAATAACGATAAAATTGTCTCTTATTAAGGATGGGAACTGAGAATAGTCACGGGAACAGTGACACACATCTATAAGACCCAATTTTTTTAAAAGAAGAACTCATTCAAACCGCCACCCAAAAGTGAGACCCAAAATAATTAAATTAAAATTAAGCATTGTTCAGGGTGTGGCAATGAGAGTCATAGCATACTATATTTGTTCGTATACTATAAGATATTAATTACATACATCTATCTATTGATAGTGATGTCTCCCCAAACCAAGATTTCATTAATGTACAAGTTTTACAATTCATGTGATATATCTTCCAATGAGATGAAGGGTGGTTTGAAATATGAACCTATTATAAAAATACTATAGACAAGTGATAATTATACCATATATTGATATAAATAATGGTTTTTTCCTCGATTCATTAAAATGTTGTGTGGTAGAGTAGTCCCTTATTACACCATGGAGTTTTGGTCACATGAGTGCAGTTATCTGACTCATGATTTTGAGATATTATTGATATTATATGAGTTAAGACATTGTAATTACATCTTACTACGTGATATATTCATGGTCTATTCCTATCATGTCATCATGAATTATGTATTCGTAATAAATGACCCGAACCTTCATCAATGATTATTGGATGAGTAGAATTAGTACATAACATTATGATTTCATATACACTTCCTTATTTTAATATTATAGATTACAACCTGAGAAGGAAGAGTAAAATTATGGTGGCATTATAGGATTGAGCTTGTTGTAAATGAGATAGTTCTGTACTGAGATACATATTAATATCCTCATATATAATGGTAGTGTCACACTTTCTATGATGGGGATTAAAGTATTATATCATGATAGGTATAGGTGGAATCAAATTTTTAACAATGTTTTATAAGTAATGAGGGATGATATATATTGTTGGGATCCACCACCATTCAATAGTCCAGATAGTGATTATTTTCTCTTTGTATCGTCTATAGGTATAGAACTCACATTTATACATGAGGATTTGATTTGTGAGATATATTACTCATGATATGCTATCCACATTAGGTATTTCATGATGAATCATAATATATATAATTTATTTTTGGATTAGGAAGAAGGATATAAAAAGTATTACCTCATAATGATTCACATATTTATTTATAAATTCTATTCATAAGGAACATGTTGGTATTTTATAATATTAACTATTTTGGAGAATAAATTTGAAGATGTGTTGATAGAATTTCTAATATGTTTATCTAGGCCATCTAATGGAACACTTATAGTATGATTAATTTTTCACCTTTTGATGAATGTCATACATTATCTGCTAATATAAGAGATAAATTCAAATAATGATATGGAAATAACATACAGATAAGAGATTAAACAAATTAATTATCTTCTAAACTGTATTATATATCACTTGGATACATTATTAATATTATGAAACTAGAATGGAGTGTATAATGAGTTGGATGTAAATGTAAATTTTAATATGACTTATTATCCATAGATTGATATTTAATTTTAGAACATTATTCTTATTCATTGAGTAATTTCATGAGAATATCTTATATATATTTGGGGTTCATTTCAAAATCATCATGTGATTTCCATGTTATAAAACAAAAATACTAATCACACATAAATACAGAAGACATTATTCATGACTTTGTACGATTGTTCATACCAATATTGTTTTCTCTATGTAATTGAATTTAGATTTAACTATTATTCGAGAAATTATCATACATGTGACCTCATGGAAAATTTTAGTTGTATAGAAGTTTTTATAGACCCATAATATTAGTCATTTATTGTATTTTACATACAGACACTATCCTCTAGGTATTCAGAATATATTCCTTGTATTGTTGAAAATGATTCCTCATATAGGGATCATATGAATTTTGAGTTATTTAAATATAGTATCTAGGTATTTAGAGATGTTAGATATCCTGGAGACGATCTAAAACACAAAATTATGAATAACACATCCATAGATATATTGTAATATACTTAAAATATTACATATATCCCATCTTCTGATGTACTACCTTAACTATTCTAATGAAATCAATATTATTTTTTCGACTTGAGGAATAATCCATTATTTGAGTAATGATTTATTTATATAGGGGAATAGATAATAATGAACCATTATAAAAATATGGAAATATTAGTGATTATATAGTGGATTCTCATGAATATGTAAGAGAAAACATGCTAAAGGGGTGTTGATATGTGAGTGTGTTGGTTGGATATTTTCGCGAGTGATGCTTAGTGATCCATCTTAAGGATGGGTTATTATGTGGAGGGGAGTTTCTAGGACCCCACATGTTCCATGGTATGATACTAATTTAATATTTTCTAAACTATATGAAATTTGACGGTATTTGGTGAATATGGACTCAGTTGATTCTGAAGGCCAATCTTCAAGAAGTTGATGTCAACGTGGCACTTATGTATTTGATGAGTGATGTAATGTGGTAGATATATATAGTGGAACGGGTAACTAGTGGCCATATGAATAAATGGGGAGGACCTGTAAGATCACCATCCATCCCATGGCTATTAAGTGTGTACCTAATAAGGTATCATATACCTATTTAAAATAAAATGTGTGTCCAATTTGTTTTGTGATATGTGTTAAATTTATTTAATTATTTTAATGTGTTAATAAATTTCATAAAATGATAATTACTCCTATTTCCTTACCTTGAAATTAATTTCCCCGTACAATCCCCTCTCAACTATTTTATGTTTTATTCATAGATTCCCCCCGTATTTCGACTTTATCATCTTCTAATATATAATAGAGGATCACTTCAGGTCTGAATAATGATCATAATCCACCTATAAATTTTTCTCTCTCAATGTTTTATTGTTCTTGACCACATATTCTATAAACAAACTGGTAATATCAAGTGTTTTATTTTCATATATGAGAAAAATATTAATCATGGAATAATTGATGATTAAGGGCACATTATGTTTAGGTGGAAGGATCCTTCAAATATGATTATAATATTTTCTTGTTTCTCGTGATATGTGGGAAATTGAAAATGTATGCGTATGAATTTTAATTATTTTTAATCATATCTATCACTTATTTCAATGAAAATAATTTTTTTAGGATCATATTTAGTTTCATGAGAATTTGAAAATAATACATCGTCATCAATAACTATTTAAAATATTCATAGAATTATCAATGTCTAAGTTAGTGTAAATTTTGTGTAAATTAATAATTTCAATAGCCTAATGATATATATGAATGTTAAAAAACTATTTTTTATGTGATAGTTCCTTATATTATTTTTTTATTTATAAATTATCCATTCAAGGACGTTTCTTTTGGGATATTATAATAATAAATTAATGCAAAAAAATATTATTAATCATTAAAATAAATTTTGATTATATAATGTGACATTATTCTTCCCGTAGTAAGTACAGTTTATATATAAATATTCATGTGAATCATTTTGATTGTACAAAATCCTCAATTATTTTGGGATAGGTAATTGATCATTGATCATGAGTTTATAGGTGTATATATTTTCCATATGGGATATGTTTTGTGGATATCTCATCTACCAATTGATATATATAATTATTATTAACAAATATATCATATAAGTAATTTATTTGGTGACATATAGATCATTTGATAACCAGATATTAAACCCTAATTCTGTGTTATTTTTTATTTACTAATATATCATTCATAGTGGTATAAGATAGAGGTACATCTTATAGGGTTTGTGATGATGATAAATCATTCATAAAGACATGATATTTTGAAAATAAATTCATATGGATTTATATATTGGCAATACTTCAACAACTAAGGGGCATGATATGCTGATTCATTATTCATCATGGAATATATGGGTGATACTACATTAAAATAGGTGTATAATGGTTATATATCATTTATTTAGGGGTTTGTGACGATGAAACATCATTAACCAAGGTATTATATGATGATATATCTTTAATTAATGAAATATAATGATAATATATCATTCATCACAGGAGTATAGGTAATTTCAAAACTATTTCTATTGATCAATGAGATTATAGGTATTGATCATTAATCCATGTCTTTCTTTTAGAAAACAGCTAGTTTATATTAACATTTTAGTAAAAGATGAAGAATGTATGGTATTCTATTTTATAGATATTGAGTCATCCACAATATTTGCTGATTATTTTATATTCTATTCTTATATATTATTTTTTATCCCACATTTATAAATCCTATATTAATTTATGAGAAATATTTTTTGGGGTATACTAAATTGTATAAATCCAATAAAGGAATAATGGTGATTGTTAAACTATTATAATTTGAGATACATGAATGTAAAATTTCATTATTATTGATGGTTGTTCAAAATAGCGGGAGTTAGGAATCAGGACCCATTGGATCCTCAGGACCAGTTGTTGATAAATTCACTAAAATTATTTGTTTCCCATATTATGTATACAATCATACAATTGGACATCCTAATTTATATTTATTATAATTTAAAATTATACTATATCATTTTTATTATTCCTTTTGTCATTATTTTTTCATGGATATCCTATATTTGTAATGAAAATTGTGTATTTCACATTATGATTTTTGGTTATTAATTTAAAAATGAAATTTGTTGTTATTTATGATTGGCGGTTTATTATCACCATTCATCTGAAATGAAACATTTCTACAAAATTGTAACATATATCATATAGGGGCGTTCAAATGAATTCATTTAGAACAATCCATCTTGGAGGAGTTTTGGATGATTGATTCAAAGTAGTTAAAATGTTAGTTTATATTGATCTTATTCTAGTAAATGTTTATGAATATAGGATATTTTGATTTTTAACATTATCATTATATATTTTTTGGTACTCGTCTGTTACGAGATAGTTGTTTTTTTCGTCAAGTCCAAATATTTACAATTGAGGAAAATTCATATTTTTCAGTGCATATTATTCCTCTGAATGTTCAATAGATTCAGTTGAATCTGATTATAGTGGGCTAAAGGCCCCATTATTACGGTCCATTAATGATTATATTAATAATTTTATCATGTAAATAAATATATAAAATAATTATTTATAATATATTCATGTTATGATTAATATTGATTTTATTAATTTCTTAATGTATTCAAATGTTATATAATTTTAAAAGAGTAAAAGTGATATTATTATTTTTTAGATGAACAAACATCTGATCAATGTTTTTAAATAATATTTCTGATTATCTATGATAAGTCAATGTTACATACTTTATAACATGGAATGAATAAATTTTATATTTTATTTATGAAACTTATTATATATTTTTGATATATTTAATAAGCAATTTGTAATATTAATCATATGTTACATTGTTTATGATTTTTAATGACTAAATATACATTTGATAAATTCTTCACATTGGAATATATACATTTTTCATTCTAATGAATGGTTTTATATTTCCATGAATGAATTATCAATCATGAAATTATATTTCTCATCTAATATTGGGAGAAATAATACATAAATAACATATATAATCAATTCCACCTGTTTGATTAAATTTTTTTGATCACTTATTGATTAAATGTATATTAATAATATAATAATTTCCAAAGATTGAATATAAAAATTCTACATTAATATACTAGATGAATCATTGATAATGTGTGGAAAATTTTAATCCAACTAATCATGGATCCTTTAGGCCAAGAAAAGCTAATTGAAACATGATTATTGATTTGTGTATTCTTTTATTTAGAATCTAAATTAAAAAATCCTATTATAAAATATATATGTGAGTAAATACCTTCAAATCTGTCAAATTCAAGGTTTTTAAATTGATCTAACACATAAAATTAGTAATGAAGCACTATGAATGCTTTTAGTATGCCTGATAAACTTTATTTCCATATGCATATAATTTTTTATGTTTTAAGAATGTATAAAGTAATTTGAGGATAAATATAGAAAACAAATTAAATATATACTATTGGAAAATAAATATTATCTATGTCTATTAAATAATGATATATTTATCTAGAATAAAATTGTTTTTTGGATTATCAAAGATTTATTTATTATATAACGATAATTATTTTACTGTTAAGTCTGGGGATATTCTGAATTTTTTTTATCATAGTATGAAAAAATTAAAGTTATTGTGATTCTATTTTGAGTTATTATTGGTATAATAGTTTTTATAAGATTGTATAATTGAATATATTTCAGTATATAGGATAAGTTTATATGGTAATCATATATTAATATTTTTTATTTATAGGTAGTGGGGTATTACAATTATTATATTATGAATATTCTTGTGTTATTGAGGATCATTTGTTTCATTGAATAATATTTTTGTATTGTTTTTGGATACATGAGGATTATTTCTTGGGATATTATATAACAATATAAGGACCATGAGTTGATATGTCATATTTTTTCATTTCAGTTCACATAAGAATTATTTTATGTAAGAGTGTTTCTAATACCTTGATAACTATTATAATTGATCTGCATAAAATAATCACATATATAAAATCCATTATCTACATTACCTAAGATATGATATAATCATTATTATAAAAATAACTACCTAGAGGGTTTGGTTTTTTAAATTATATGTTTAAAATTTATTAGTTTCATAAATTAAAATAGAATGATCGTCTTTATGAGTTATATTTTTGTGAACATAATCTATAATTAAAATGTGATTTTGTTATACCCCAACCCACTAGGGACATCCAGCTAAGAAGTAAGCCCAAAGATACACAAAAATCCTTCCTCCAATTGGATAGGTACTATTGATAAGTTTTGAGAAGTCATAAAATGTGAGGACATATATTATGTACCTATAAAAATACACATAAGTCACTCCATTTGACGATAGGGTGGAAATAACCTCTGTAAAACTTGTGTTACTAATTTAGTGAAGTGGTTTACCATATGACTATTGGGTCAAAATTACCTTAGTGATGGATAATATTGTATATTGGATATTAATTTCATGAAATAAAATGATTTATTAGACCCTATATGTAATCTTATAGGATGGATCCTTGGTATTATAGTGGAAATTACTTTTGAACATTAGAGTTTAGGTGATGATGGATTTCGTATTAGTATACAATGACTAATTGATGAAAAAAATTATATGTTTGGGTGAAACTATCAATTTATAAAATTCATTAATTTAAGGTATAATTTTATTTAAAATCAATAAGATATACTTGAGGATCACTAAAGCAGTGGGTATTATGGGATTGAATCGAAGCATGAATGGATGTCGTTAGAAAATGTGTTCCGAGTATGATAACGTATATTTGGGAATTAATCTATGAAAACTAGAAAATCAAAATGAGTAAGATGTTTTATGTATTTGGAATTTATCAAATGTATTTTTTAACAATTTATATAAGAGAATAAAAACTCTACCATCATTGTATAATGATAGGTACAATGGATTATGATTCCTACGATGTGTGTCATTTCAAGTGAGATATTGAATATTATAGACTAATTAATTGTTATTTTTTATTCTGTTACAAATGGATGGATATATTTTTTATTATGTCATAAAATGGGTATATCGAAGCTATATTTTGAAATATATAAAAACTATTGAGCAAGAATGTTTTGTTAGAACAATGATATGTGATCTAATAAAAACATTCATATTGTCATTAAAATAGGGATCCATATTTCATTATTAAAATGAAATTCAATGTTGTAATGATTAATTTTATGAGAGTACATAATTCAGGGGAATGTTGATTTTATTTTTGATTAGAACATGGTGTATCAAGACAATGGATATTAATTTTGTTTTAGTGTGATATTGGTGTGACTGTAACCATTCTGAAATCGAGAAGTGGGGAATGGGAATTTTATCATTATGGTAGGATACATTTTCTTATAGTACATGAGTAGTATTATCTAGGGAAAGAAATTATATCATGGGTATTTTGGAATGACATGAACCATGACATATCTTTTGATTCCTGGGACACAATATTCCAATATAATAATGTATGGGAAAATATTGATTTGTTTGAAAATTATTTGATATGAATATATTTTTTGTATCTATATGATATTATAATAGTTGATTTAGTGTAGTGGAATGTCATTAAATATTTCAATAAATTAATTCTTATGTGGTTGAGGGAAATGGAGTTCAACATATTATAGAATTATACTACAGAAATCTTCCTAACACTCTATCAGAGCATGAGAGGGTTGAGTGGTGTTAAAAAATCAATTTCATTTTCTATTTCATACATATTTGTTATAAATAATAAATTAATTAGTAAAATAGAGTTATAATAGAGTTCCCATATTTTTTACCCACCTATACCCATTCATTTTATATGGGTCTTTTATGTATTTTAAATGGTATTATTGAAATCTGCAATGGGTTTCATCAACTATCATACTCAATGTAGTAGAGAGTGACCCCCATATCTTCCAAAATAACTATATTTTTTCTTCTTATATCATATCAAAATATGGATTTATTAATTTGTTAATATTTATATGTTTCAAATATTTTATTACTAGTCACATTTCTCATTTATTCTCCCAAGGTTTCAGGTTTTTATGTATTTTGTATCTGATTTACCTGTAACATCATAAATTCATTTAAATTTAAGAGTTATTTTTCTTACCTATACAACTGGACAAATGTAGATGATTAAATAATTCTATATGTCATTGTTTTACTAAAGGATAACAATTTTATTGTACAAAATATCAATTAAATTATTGTTAAATTGATTAATGAAATACAGAAAATTGTTTTGAAAATTGAATTTGAGGTAATGTATCATGCCATTGGTACATGTTATTCCATTTATAGATGTTTAAATGAGTTGAGATGATAAAATATGATTTAGTAAATTATACTTATATAAATACAATTATATAAATAATTATAATTTTTAAATTTTAATTAATATATATTCTATAAGTAATTTATAGATCATATACATTTATGTTGGATTATATGGGATTAAATATGATGGGAAAAAATTTCTTTTAGATGAATATATATTTTAATGTTCTTGTCTTCCAACAGTTTTTCTCTATTTATGTTTATTATTCTCTGTTTTGATAAGGTGAAATCATGGTTTTGTGGGTGTGATCAAAATGAGTGATATCATAAGGGATATTAAGGGATAATATCAAATATGTATTCCCTATTAGTATCATGAATAATATTTCACAAACACTTCCACTTAAATAGAGTCAATATATGACTATAGTTACTTGTTATATCTTTCTCAACATTTATGATCCCCACATAGGGTTTCCATCCTTTTGGATTCCTCAGGTTGTTTATTTTTTTCATGTGTGAGGTGATTTAATTGTATCATAAATGGGATGAACCATTATGGATATATAATAGTGGTTGGTAAATAAATTATTATGTATTTGTATTATAAATGATTTGTAACATCGAGGATTATAATTTAATTTTGTATAGAAGTATTAAAATTCTTATATGGATTTATTGAAAATTTTAACCAATCATGGAATAGTGAGATAACTAAAAAGTAATCAATTATCTGAGGGAGTAAATATATAGAATGAAGTTATTTTGATCCTTATAGATAATTCACTAGTATATGGTATTTTTTGATATATAAATGGGATAATTATTATAAATCAATTAATATATACAATTATTATGAGTGGAGATTAACCACATGTAGATTATATGTTTTTTTTCAAATATAAGGATGTATTCCATGATGTTAAGAATTCTAGAATATTAATTACATCTTATGTACAAGTAACACTATAGAGGTAATTTTAAAATGCTATAGGTTGAGAAAATGATGTCTAACACTCAATATGAGAATCTCAAGATTATTGATACATATATTATGATCTATATTTATAGTTCAGGTCATGGTGATTATTATTTTAGGACATGTTCAAAATAAGATACAATTATTTGTTCTCTGATAGAAGTAGTTTTTATATGAAATAACTATATTTTTTAATATTATTTTTACTTTTTTATCTGTTGATTGAATGATACAAGAAGATCAGGTAAGCTATTTATGTTTCAATATAGTGATATTGAATCATATTCTAAACCTGATATTATAAGTATTCTCTAGATTGGGTATATTAATAATTAGTAATATGATATATTTTATATATCAATTTTTTCCAACTGTTGGTTTTACATATTACGTCTGGGATATGTATTGTTAAATATAGAGTTTATATTAATTATTTTATTGATAAAACATTTATCTTGATAGCACATTGACTATTTATTATTTAGAATGATAATTTTTCTAGATTGTGGTGTTACTTATTATTCCATAGAATTTTCTTATTATTATCCAGTAGGCGAACATATTATTATCTAGATTGGGAATTTTATAGGGTTTTATGTTCATCTTATTATTCATTGGGCTGGGAATTCATCCACCCCATGTGTATACATACTATTTCATATACTATGTTTTAGAAAACATGTAGTTATTTGTGTGATTCCCTATAAAAGTTATATATCATGGTGATGTAATGACATATTACTCTCATGGTTGGATTTTATTTATGGTATCCATTGGTTTATTTGACTATAGGATGAAATAATTTTTAAATTTTTTTCAATTATAGTGAATAATATTAGTGAACAATATAAATTGAGGATGTTAAACACGAAATCATTGTAAATATATCCCATTTAATATATGTAAATGGATATTTAACTAAAAAATTTAACAAACTAAAAAGTATAGCAGTTAGAATCTATGGTGGATTTTTGAGAAATAGATGATGTAACATATTATACTATAGTAATTTCTAAACCATTTCCTTGAAAATTTTTCATATAAACATAGAATCGCACATAAAAAGATATACATATGGGTGTGTGTTTTATTGTTTATATTTTTTTACATTTAGTGGTATCGTATTGTTTTTTATTATCTATCGTAAAAAAAGGGAAACAAGGTAAATATGCATAATGTTTGGTTGAAATAGTGGTCTTGGAAAGGGAACTATGATATGCCTGTGAGGAGGTGTAACTTTGTGAGGGATGAGAATATTTTTATAAGGTTATTCCATGATCTTGTTTTACAATATATTATTATAATTAATTTTATAATACCTATGAAAATACTAAATGAATGACCAATATATTAACTCATATGATAGGTATGATTTTATTTTATATAATGGATTCCATTTTATATTTCATGGTACATATTACTGATCTAACCATTATTTTTATTTTACATGTCGTATTATATATTTATAGGGTTTTAACCAAAATTATTAATGTATATTTGATTATGTCACGCCCCCACCCCAAAATGTGGACCACTCGTGGGCTAGAAATGTGAGAAGGGAGATAATGACCCCTGAGTCTCGCCTCCAGTAGGCCATGGGTTGGCGACTAGCACCGATGGTATGGTAAACTCACAAATGAGAGGAATTACCCTCTTTTAGAAAACATGAGTAAGAGAGAGATAAGATATACACCTACCAAATCGTACTAAGAACTAAAATATTAAAGAAAACCCATGTAAACATATGTACTGTCATGAAAAAATACTACAACATGAAGGGGAAAACTGAAAGTACCCAAAAGAAAGTAAAACTAGTAAAAACAACAAGCTCGAATAGCTACTACAACCCCAAGCAATTAGAAACCAGCTTGAACTCCAACCTTCTCCAAGTGGCCTGAAAATAGTATATATATTCAAGGGTGAGTATAACAGTATACTCCGTAGGATCATCCTCGAAGCCTCTCGTGCAAAAGTAATAAAATCACGATAAAGCATAGTGAACAACAAGTGAAACTGACTCAGCACCTAAACAGGTATACTATGTTCCCAGCCTCACTATGGATACTCACACCAACTAACGAATACATTAATATATCATTTATAAAGAATATCAAGGGTACCCCACTACCACTTCCCCCCTGGTTTTCCACTTTTCCCAAACATCGCACGTCGTAAGCATCTCTCTCCAAAAATGAAGGCCCGCAATCACCTGGGAAAAGCACCACATTATGGACCTCATGCAACAAAGACACCACATCCACGTAATAAAAGTAACCAGGTAGTTTTTGAGAGCCACCACAACTTGAAGAATGTGTATCACATGTCGGTTATTATACCTCAATCCATTACAGCCCATAAACCGAGTAAGGATCCTCAATTAATCACAACATATACAAGTTACACCCACTGTAGTTCATATAAATCTATATCTTGAATTTATCTGTGTTAATAAAAACAATCCATTACATCCCTCTACAAACATATATGGGGAAAAATAAATGTTGTGCCTACCAGCACAAGTAACTACCCAGAGAAGAGAGTAGGGCCAAAGGGGGTAGTCAGCCATCCATCCTCCCACCGGAATTTTGGGGAAAACACCCCCAGTGTTATGAATCCCTAGTGTTTCAGATTCCCTTACTGAAAGGGTGGAGTAGTATATAGAAATACAAAAGTTACATAATATACTATGTCTCACAACCACATTATGGGAATATCTTATTCTTAGACATAACTACATGTATCTTCTCTCAGACTTCCGGCTGCCACATCTATGACTAAGTATCCTATAATCACATAATAATTTAAAAATCTTTAATACATTATTTCATTCCCTTTAACAGTTTTACATTACATTAATTAATTATTTAAACATTAATTAACCAATTAAAATCCCACATTAATGATCAGTAGCATCACACCCAAAGTACATTGTTCCTTCAAATCACAACCTCACCATTTCGCCCCATCAAGCACCAAACCCCATGGCTTAACATAATTTATTCAACTATCAATTAAAGAATTAATTTCCCACATTCCAAGAAAATATAGAAAAACATTATATGCTACTAAACAGAAGGGGGCTCAACACGGTGATTAGATTTACTGCATGTCGAGTCTTGGCCGCCTATAGAAAGAGTGTACAATCATCCTCCTTTGAGAAGCTAAACATTGAAAGAATGTCGAATACCCCATGCATCTTTCATCTTTCAAAATAATGGTATGAAATACAAGCTTCCTTATGCATTTGGGAAAAGTAAAACAGATAATCGACCAAAATTAAACAATAATCATCCAATAAGCACATCCATCCTGTTCCATCAATCCTGGTATCCTCCCCGACACCACATGAATAAACCGATGCATATCTCTACCCCAAGCATCTTTTATTTCCACAACCAAAAGGCCTCCCTACCCCCACATATCACATTACCATCCAGGTGCACATCACAACACACACAGGAGGAAAAAAACATCACAAAAATGGGATCTTGGCCCTTAATCATCAAGAGGGTAACTCAGGACCCTACAAGGAATTATCATTTATCAAAACACCAGTTCTTTATTCCATATTGTATTAACTGATTTATTATTCATAGGTACCGACTTTGGGAAACCAAAACAGTAATCTATCACAAATAATTAAACATTCTTACTGTACCTATTTGATTTACATCAAATTATAACAAGAGGAACAAGATTCATTTACATGCCTCTTTATCTTTAGCCAAACAATTATCAATTAATTCTAGTTTATGTTCTTTACTAATTTCCATCAAGAATGAATAGCTAAACAGACCAGGAATAGATATCACCCTATCTAGAAAAATAAGCGTCAATAACATTAAATCGATATAAATTTACTTTCCGGTTCAAATATTTATTATGTCAATTTCATTGGGATCTAGTGAGATAAATCATGCTAACTATTTAGTTTCACGTAAAATAAAAAAGAAGTAATGAATCCCATACCTCAAACTATTATTGACGTTCTTTATACAAGAATGATCCACACAACGAATGTTGATCGCCTCGTCCCGTGACAACTGTATACTTCGGGGGATGTTGTGGTACGAACACACCAACTGAACCCAAGAAAGCTCCATTAGAATTATGGAGATCACATACCATAACAGGGAAAGGAGAAAAAGAATGAGACATACCCAATGTAATGACGATATATCAATCGTTATATTGACGATTGACCGATACTACTTGGTTCCATAAAAAATATAACATATCCAATCATAGGAGGAATGTTTGATTATGAAACTCCTATGGAATAGAATGAACAGTTCTTGAATCTCATAGCCGAGAATAAGGAGGAAGACCTAGGAAAGAAGATATCTCATTCCTTTTGAATATTTAACTGAGTGGTGGTTTAATATACAGTAGGTTTTCCATTAAAAGAGGATTGCATTTAACCATGTGGTTTTACTAAGTAAAAACATCTCGAGCCTTAGGATATATTAATATAGGAGTTATAGCATTTGAATCGGCCTTAGAGTCCATAATATGGCTTTAAATTTATTTTACTTCAATAGAATCATTAAAGGGGAGAAACCATAGGAAGCTAGAAACACTGTTCACGAACTCGAAATTTATCAATGGAAATGGAGGTTACCGATAGAGGTAGTCGATAGAGGTTACCGATAGAGGTTACCGACAGACCTCACTATTCTGGAAACACTACACAACTAATTTTATAGAAATAGTATACACCTACCATTCTGGAAACACTGTACACCTATCGTTAGAGGTTCCCGATAGAGGATACTAATAGAGGCTACCAATACAACTGTTCACCGATGGAACTTTTTATAGAATTGAAAATTTGTACAAGGAAAGAGAGGTTACTATTTTGGGTTTCTGATAGAATTGTTCACTGATGGATCTATTTATAGAATTGGAAATATGGAAATAGAAAGAATGGTTACCAATAGGGGTTACTGATAGAACTATTCACGGATGGAACTGTTCATAGATTTGGTAATTTGGTAAAGGAATGATAGGTTACCATTAGACCATACCATTGTAAATATTCAAAAAAGGTTACTGATGCACTGTTCATAGCTATCTATCATTGGAACTATTCACCGAGGGTCACTGATGCACTGTTCACAATTGTCTACTATTGGAACTGATCATCGATGGAACTGTTCAGAAAAAGGGGAAATTGGTAAAGTGTTGGGGATATGTCACCTTGACCTCCTAGAAATCCTAAAACACCATATTTTCACCACGTAATGGACTGAAGAGGTCCAAACCATTACATCAGATATCTCTTAAAACATTCTAATCCCCGAGAATTTAAAACCCACATAAAGTGAAAATGAAACAGGGTCCGAAAAACCACCCATTGAGAAAACAATCCCAAGAGATAATGCCACAAAAGCAACAAAAGGAATCGATCCCATAAACATGAAAGGTTTATTACCACAAAAGGATACATTCATACATGAAAAGAGTTAAACATCAAACAAATCTAAGTACAGAGCAGGTATCTCTAACTCACGTTCTGAGGTACTCTCTTCTATGCCACTATGTCGCCATAATACATGAATTAATGGGATAGAACGCTCATGAAATACTTTCCCCTTGAGGGATTGGATCTCTATAGGTCGCTACACAAAGGTTTCATCATCATCAGCATTTATCTCCCACCAATATATGACGTTTGAGTCATCATGATGATAATGATAGAGCTATGATACATAGAAAACATCATGTATCTGAATCATATGTGGGGGAAGTGCTACTCGATACGCCCCAACTCCAACATGAGATAACTCCTCAAAAGGCCCAAAAAAATGGGGAGAAATCTTATGATTACGACCAAACCTTCGTTGCCCATGATGGGGAGTCACCTTAAAAAACACATGATCCCAAACATTAAACTCTAAGGGTATCCTATTTTGAACAGCATTTTGTTTCTGACGATCTTGTGCTTTCTCCATCCACTCTGGAATCACATGAACCATCTCTGTTGTATTCTCCCCTAGTTTCGGTTCGAGAATTTATAACTCTCCGACCCTAGTCCAACACAATGGAGAACGACAAGATCAACCATATAAGGCTACAAATGGTGCCATTCCGATGATGGGGTGAAAAATATTATTGTAAGAGAACTCCAACAAGGGAAAGTTCCTCATCCATGAACCTCCAAAATTATGAACACAAGAGTGTAACATGTCTTCAAAAGTCTGGTTGGTTCACTCTATCAAACCATCCATTTGATGGTGAAAAGTAGTGCTAAGGCATAGATTAGAACTGAAACCATGCTGGAGACCACTCCACACACTATAAGTAAAGGAAGGATCTTCATCATAAATGAATGTCCTTGGGACTCCTTGAAGCCTCACCACCTCTTATAGATATTGTATTGACAAAACATCCACAAAGCTATACATCTTGATTTCTATAAAGTGGATCAGTTTTGTTAACTGATCCACTACCACCCAAATATAATCATGTCCTCCCAAAGCTCGAGGTAATCCAGTAACAATTTCCATTTAGATGTCCTCCCACTTCCACTGAGGAATATCTAATGGCTAGAGGAGACCACCAGGAACAGGGTGTTCGGCCTTCACCTTCTGGCAGACCAAACATCGATACACAAACTCTACAACCGTACACTTTGGCCTAGGCCACCAAAATTGGATCCTCAAGGCTTGTTACATCTTTGTCACGCTAGGATGTAATGCTAATGGTGAACTATGAAACACTCTGAGAACCATATCATGCATCGTCAAATAAACAAAAATCCTTCTGTGGCAAAACACTCGGTGTCGTTCATCCTCCGACCAACCATCAGGGGCCTCACCCCAAACAACCCGGTCTCTCCACACCTAAACATCAATATTTTAGAACTAGGAATCTTCCACTTACTTCATGAGTTATGACTGCACCATCATCTGAAGAAGACAACCTATTCCCCCATATTCTCCCATATCTAGATGTAATGTTGACAGTTCTTCCATTACTCTCCAGGATTCACCAGTTTTATGCACTACATGACTACGTGAATCCCAGCTCAGCACATCAGCTACAACATTCTCCTTTATAGGTGTATACGATACTTGGAAGTCATATTCCTATAAGAACTCCATCCACCGACATTGTCATTTGCTCAAGTCACACAGGAAAAAAAAATACATAAACTCTAATGATCGGTGAAAACCACAAAGCACTCGCTAATGAGGTTATGTATTCATAACTTCAAAGAAAACACCAAAGATTCCAATGCAATATAATGAGTTTCATAGTTATGTTCATCATGACGTAACTTCCGAGACCAATAAGAATCAACTGAACTTTTATGCATCAGAACACAGCCCAACCCCAGATGCGAAGCATCACAAAACACATCAAACTGAACCCCCTCAGTTGGAAGAAAAATAACTGGAGAATATATTAAATTCTCTTTTAGATACTCAAAATCATCATGACACTGATCATTCTATATAAATGCATGATCCTTCCTGGTAAAAGCTGTCAGAGGAGTCACAACTCGTGAGAAATCATCTATGAACCTCTTTTAGTAGCCTATGATACCAAGTAATCTTTACTCCTACGACATTGTCTTGGGGGCTTCCCAAGACACAAATTATTCTATCCTCAATGAATCGATAACTAATCCCTGACGGGACACAACATACCCTAAGAAACGGACTTCCCAAACCCAAAACTCACACTTCGAAAACATCCAAAACTAATAATTTTGATGAAGAAATCCCAAAATAGTGTGTAGATTCTATGTATTATCCTCCTTTGATGTATAATACACAAGGATTTAATCAATGAAAACTTCCAAGAACTTGTCAAGAAACTCACAAAACATAGAATTCATCAATCCCATTAACATAGCTAGAGCATTCGTCATGCCAAATGACATTACAATGAAATCATAATTCCCACGATGACAACAGAAATTAGTCTTCGAGATATCCTCATCCTTCAAACACATTTGACGATATCCAAACTGAAAGTCGAACTTTGAGAACCAACAATCGCCCTTCAGTTGATCGAATAAATCATCAATCCATGGAAGAGGTTAGTGATTATTGATTTTCACTTTGTTTAAGCAAAAATAATTGACACACAACCACATACTGCTGTGATCCTTCTTCATGAACAAAACTGGTGCACCCCACAGTGAAACACTTGTTCGAACAAAACTACATTGTAACAGACCATTAAGCTTTATACACAGCCTGCATAACTTGGAAGGGGCCATCCTATATGGATAAATTGAGACAGGAGACGCTCCTGGTTGTAGTTTGATCCCAAAATTGATTTCTCATCGAGGGGGTAGTGTTACAACCTCTTCTTGAAAGACATTAGGGTACTCTTCTATGACCATAGGAAACAAAAACTGTTGAACCTATAAGAACTCAACATCATCTCAGCCATCATGGATGATAAGGACGGAACGCGCCGATGACCCATATGAGGATTTCGCTCTCCAAAAAACACCACCAGCTCTCAATCTGCACAAAATTAATTGACCTTCTTCTAGAAGCAATCCACGATAGCCTACAATGAATACAACTAATCCATAATGAGGATGAAATCATATGGTTTTATTCATAAACATAGAAAATTTCCCCAATAGTGGTGATACACCGACACTAGCTAACATTTTCAACATACTTTAAACAAATCCGCTAGACCTCCAACTGGTGTAGTGAACACCAAGGGCACTAGAAGCCTCTCTATCTAAAGTCCCAAATCATGTAAAAGTGTTGGTGATATGAAGGAGTGTGTCTCTCCTGAATCAAAAAAAGTATAAAACAATATAGAAAAAATAAAAGGGTACCTCGAACGATGTCTGGCTCACCTAGAGCTAGCAACTCTAGAGTATGAAGCTGACCAAGACCTCTTCCACGACCTCTCTAACCCAGATGACGACGACCACCACATTCCCACTCTTCTCTCTGAGGATGGGGAGCATCACATGGTGGTCCTTTGCCTACCCATCTACCCTCTACTTATCTAAATCTCGTGAAAACTGATGTTGCTACCTCAGATGGATGGGGAAAACCCAATTTCACATATGTAATTTCATGAAAAACTACTACAACATGATGAGGAAAACTGAAAGTACCCAAAAGAAAGTAATAAAAAAAGCAACCACAAGTCTAAACAGCTCCTTCAACCCCAAGCAAGTAAAAAATAGCTTGAACTCCAACCTGATCGAAGTGACATGAATAACAGTTTATATATACATAGGGTGAGTATAACCATATACTTATAAGAATCCTCCCCAAAGCCACATTTTCAAAATTAAATAAATAATTCTTAATCACAGTGAACAACAAGTGAAACTGACTAATCACCTAAACATGTATTCTATGTTCACATCCCCACCATGGCTACTCTCACCATGTAACGTGGACTAGAATATATCATATAATAAATAATTTCAAGTGTACATCGCTAATAATTCCCCATCGTTTTACCGCTCAGCCCCAACGTCATAGGCCATAAGCATCTCCCTATAAAAAATACTTGCCCCAAGACACTTGGGTAAATCACCACAACATGCACCTTGTGCAAAAAATCCACCATAACCATTTATGAAAAGTAACTAGCTAGTTTCTGGTAGCCATCATATCTTGCATAACGTGTATCATACGTCAGGTATTATACCTCAAGCCATTACAGCCCATACACCGAGTAAGTATTCTCAAGCCATCACAGCCTATGCACATCACTCCTATAGCAGTTTTTAGAAAACTATTTCCAAAATATATGTGTGTGAAAAACCACAAGCCCATACAACCCTCTACACACATATATGGGGAAAACAAACTGTTGTGCCTACCAGCACAATTAACTACCAAGAGAAGAGAGTGGGGCCAAAGGGTGTAGTTAGCCATCCATCCTCCCACCAAAATGTTTGGGAAAACACCCCCATGCCTTAGAATCCCCAGGGTGTCAGTTTCCCTCACTGATATGGTGGAGTAGCATATGAAAACACCAAAGCACAGAATATACTATGTCTCACAACCACACTATGGGCATAACCTAGTCATATAAACAACGGAAAGTAACGTCTCTCAGACTCCCGGTTGCCACATCTAAGTCTAGGTGCCCTATAAGCACACAACCATATAAATAGTTTTAAAACATTATTTCATTCCATTTATAAATTTCACTTTATGTTAATTAATTCTTTAAACATTATTTAACCAATAACAAACCCACATTAAATTTCATTATCATCACACCCAAAGTACATTATTCCTTCAAATCACATCCTCAGCATTTCTCCCTAGAAAGCTCCAAACCCCATGGGTTAACATAATTTATACAATTATTCATTACAAAATTACTTTCCCACATTCCTAGGCATTCTAGAAAAACATACTATGCTAATAAACACAAGGGGGCTCAACACGGTGAGTAGATGTATTGCCTATCGAGTCTTTGCCGCCTATAACAAGAGTGTAGAACCATCATCCGTTGAGAAGCTAAATGTAACACCCTAATATTTTATGAGAATTATATATATATATATTTTATGTCTTATGTTATACGAATATTTCATAGCACAAAATACTAGCTTGGCTTGCATTACATGCAATCACGACCTTCCTCGATAGCTTGTGTAGTACGCAATACCGAGTTCCACAAAACAATGATATATTATTATAATATTATAAAATAGCCATTATGAATAATATTAACTTAATTTTAAATTTTATAACATTATTATTCATCTTAAATATTTTCTAGAAAATGTTATGAGAAAAAAATAAGTTTTTCGGGTAAAATAAGTATTTTTAAAAAAAATGCAGTTTTCACCCTTTTGATGGCGCACCCAATTTAAATCTAGTTGTTGTCATGTTTGTAAGTTCAATTTGACAAAATAAAATTCTTCTTTAGAATCAGGATATAAAAGTTTAATTTGGATAAAATTTTCATATTATTATGATAACTTTCATATTTTAATGAATAGTAAAAACATGTTATATTTTAATTAAAAACAACTTCTAACATCACAATAATTTATGTGGTTGAATGATAATATTTAATGGTTTTAAAGTATAAATAAGATATATTTTTACCATTTAATATAATTTATGTCATTAGCATTAATTTTACATTAAATTCATAGGTAATTACATTTCAATCTTTGGCAATGTTTTAACTTTTAAAAACCCGTTTGCTTAAGACCTTGATTAATTTTAAATTAATTACTGCAACTTTTGTGTTTTGAATTTAGAAATTTTTTTCCATATTTTGATTCTGTGGGTTAAAATTATGTTAAATGGTTATTTTTATTTTTTTGAGATTAAGAATAGTAACCACGGTAATTTTTATTTACTGCAGTTAAAAGTAAATTGGGTAATTAAGGGTAGATATAAAATTATAAAATTACCCTAACACTTTCCAAAATACTATTTTATAAATAAATGTAGACCCATATCACCTAAGGGTCGGACTAGATTCGTTTCATGGACTTTTGACTATGAAAAAAATATAATTATTATTAAAACCAAAGAAAGTGACAACATGTCACTCTCTTTAATCTTATAAGTATAATAATTTTAATTTAGTGATATGTGTCATGAAACGTAGAAAATGAATAGTCTCTATAAATATAATAAAATTATTTACATCATATAAATTTATTTAAAATTTTTAGGGATTAAATAATTATCATTAATTATGACACAATAGTGATGTTGAAATTATTTTTGTGATTGAAATATCAAATAAATGATTTTAAAATTATTAAAATAAATATTATGTGAACTTTTTAATTTGATACACTAATTTTCTAGACACAAATGACATGTTATTAATGTATTAAATATTTTATTTCGAACATATATTCTATATATTTTTTATTTAAACTCAAATAAATGAATTGTGTCAAAATGGACACTATTGATAATTTATATAAATTACATATTATAAAATTGTTTAAAAATCACAAATATATTTAAAAATTGTAAATTAAAACATATATGGTCGAAAATGTAATAAGGTACACAATTATGGAAAATTCACAACATATAAATAATTATTTATAATCATTTAAAATTTAGAATATTATTACCACAAATAAAATTAAATAGATTATATAAGGATAAATCATGTTGATAATGTTTAACATAAATTCCAAACTTGTCTAAATTTTATTGGATTATTATATCACAACCGTATCTCATCTAATCTTCGGATATGAGTCATTTTTGGAGGTTTATATGTGGGGTTGGAATTTTTTATAAATTAATATTTCTTACAATTCTAAAGGTGTCCCTCTCCTCCATTATAAAAAGCCACCTCCTCCCTCTCATCTTTACACAACTTTGAGCCTTCAATCTTGGCCAACCCCTACCCATTTCCCTTCTCAACTTCCCTATAAATATTCTATAGGTCCGGGTTTTCTTCAAAGATCAAACTTAGTTCCCTATGAGGAGGTTTCAAGGAGGTGTGTCGATGAAGAGGAGGTTCGGACACGTACAAAGCTTATCGGACCTAATGTAAGGTAAAATATCACAATCTCATTTTTATCTGAGATTGTTTATACTTCGGTAATTACTGGGGAATATTTATCATCCACATCCATGTTTCATCAATATGTAATATTATTTCTGTCCTCCTACAATTGTTTGAATCCAATTTTACACATTGGTGAGTTTTTAGTAAAAGATTTGAAAGGAATCTTAGGTTGTTTTTAGAATGAGGTACTTTTTGAATATTCCAGCCAAAGTATGAGAAGAATGTTATTCTTTAACATATACGGAAAGAACAGATTTTTAGAAAATTATTTCCATGAAGGCACCATTACTAGTATTCAAGATTATTTTTAATCAATTTTTTTAGTTTAAAATTTTATGACATGTTAAGAAAGAAAAAATGTTTTTAACGAGAAAATGATAATTTCCTCAAGAATGAATTTCAAGTGTTTTATCAAAATTATTTTACATCTAAGATAATATTGGGTTCTGTTTCTATCCCTATTTTTACATTTTTTTATTTTGTTATGATGGAATTAATTTTATGATGTCCTTTTATCTTATATGGAATATGTTTTGATGGCATGGTGTTAATGAATCCCATTCTTATTACATGGGTTATGTTATGATTTATGATTTATGATTTTGTGGCACACATAAGAATGGTTTCATTATGAGATGGGTGGGACCTATATCTCCCTCCAATGCATTGGGTAAAGATTTATATCTCATGAGATAGACATGGCTGGAATGGAAAGTTAATCTGGTTCAGTGATACAGGACTAGAACGAGGAGTGAACTCGTTTTAGTAATGGACTTTGTCAGCTATGATAGTCTTGGCAATGTGTCTTGGCTAAAATGAAATGATTTTTTATGATTATGTGTGTATGAAACAATGTTTCGTGTTTTATGTTATGATTATTGGGATTATATTTCACCACTATGATTTATCCCATGTTATGATATTATGATATCTTTTGTAGGTTAGGATATTCATAATGTTATGTTCTTATGAATATGATATGATTGATATTTCTTTTGTTTACCCTTACAAATCATTTGATCTCAGCCTTTTGTATGTTTTCTTTGCCTCGGGTCATGAAGAAGGGTATTAAGTAGGATATTCCAAAAAGGGATTCTATATATGTTGAAATAAATGGGAGACAACGCAGATGATTTTTGAACCAGTTGTTTATGTTTCCTAGTTTCTAAAGACATTATACCTACATGGTCCTTTATTTGTTTTGTTATATGTTTTAGTAATTGTGATTCAATTTTTATGTAATAATAATGTATGTAAATTATGGGTGATTTTATTTGGTATCAGAGGGAAGGTATAGTCAACCTTTATAAACTAGGATGTGAAATCCCTAGTAAGAACCCCAAGTATATGTCTAAGAATATAACAAAATATTAGTGTTTTAGAAATGGACACGAATAACCTATGATAAGACCTTAAGTATAATATTTTATTCTTGATTATGTGATTTTCCTATTATGATTAGTGTTTCTCACATTATGCTTATTGGTTTTAGTCAATGGCTGGAACCCGAAGGAACTGTGTTAATGATGAATGCGACAGACAATTCTATGATTGTCCCCATAAGCAACCAAACGTTATGGGAGCTGGAATGAAAAATCTTGTAGCCATGCTCACACAACATTCTCAAGCTATGAACCATGCAGGACTTCCAAAAGAACAAAGGGAAGATCAACATTTTATTGGGTCATTCATGAGGCAGCACCCACCGTCATTTAGCGGGTCTTCTGATCCATTAGTGGCGGAACAATCGATTAGTACCACGAAAAATCTATTTTCAGTTCTACAATGTTCTGAACATGACAAAGTCATCTAAGCAGTGTATCGTTTGGAAGGTGATGCTGATCAATGATGGAATCTTATCAAGAATACGAGGAAAGGAGATGAAATTGATTCCATGGAATGAGACAAGTTCAAGAACATATTTTTCAATAAGTACTTCCCTCATATTATTCGAACATACATGGAGAAGGAGTTTCTTGAACTGAATCAAAAGGATGATGAATTTTTTGGTACCTACGAAGCAAATTTTACAAGACTTGCAAGGTATGCTTCCAGAATTATTATCCAACCTGAGAGTAAATTCGACCGATTCTTTAGTGACTTAAAACCATGTATTCGAAGGGAGTTATCCATAAGGGACATCAATAGCTACGAGGAAATTGTTTGATATGCTCTCAAGGTTGAGATGGATATTGAGTAACCCATCAGTCATATGGGTTTGATAAGAAGAGGAAAATGGAATTCAAAGGAAAATATAAATACCACACTGAAAAGATGATAAGTGTTTCCTTCATGCTCAAATTGGTGAAAGAAACATGGAGGGAATTTTCTTAAAGGGACAAGCAAATGTTTTAAGTGTGGAAAAGAAGGTCATCAGGCAGTTGAAAGTCGAAATAATGGGAAGAAGATGTCTAATGATGCAAACAAAGAATGGGATACACAGAATTCACCTCCTACACTTCAATGTTTCAAGTGCAAGGAGATAGGGCATTATGCCAATCAATGTCCAAATCCAAGGGTTATTTATGATGATAGATATCAAAAAACTCTTAAGGCCTAAGACAAAGGAAATTATCATTCAATTACTATCTATGATGTGGAGTACGATAATAAAGTGGTGAAAGGTACACTTACCATCCACTCTAAAGTAGCAAATGTTTTATTTGATTCTAGATCAACCCAATCTTTTATTTCTGAGTAATTTTCTATGGGTATCTCTGTATTACATAAATAATTAGATGTTGAGTTAGCAGTGACAACTCCAAATGGCACAATGTTCGCATCAGAAGTTTATAATTCTTCATCGATTTAATTTTGTGGGAAAGTGCTTCCTGTAAATCACGTGATCCTTCCTATAGTGGAATTTAATGTGATTCTTGGCATGGATTGGCTATCTTTATATGGAGCTCATATCAATTTCCAAACAAGGGAAATCAAATTTAATATTCTCGATCAATCTACTATCATCTAACGATGCAAGGATGATTATAACCTTCCAGTAGAAATTTCTTCCATCTTATGGGTCTTGATTCCAATAAACGAAGGTTATATATCTCAAAATGTTGGAGGGAAACTCATGATTAAGAATACACCCATTGTATGAGTGTTTGATGATGTATTTCTGGAGGAAGTACGAGGTCTTCCACCAAATCGTGAAGTTGAGTTTTCAATAGAACACATACAGAGTGTTATGCCCATTTCAAAAACACCTTATAGAATGGCCCTAATTGAGTTGTAGGAATTGAAGAAGCAACTCCAAGAGAATCTTGATAAGGGATTCATATGCCATAGTGTGTCACCTTGGGTAGCACCTATTCTATTTGTTAAGAAGAAAGATGGATCAATGAGACTTTGCATTGATTGTTGAGAACATAACAGGATCACTATCAAGAACAAATATCCTCTCCCATGCATTGATGCTTATTTGACCAACTACGTGGAGCTCAATAATTTTCCAATATTGATCTTTGTTCAGGGTATCATCAATTAATGGTAAAAAAAGACCATATACCAAATGCGGCTTTCTATATAAGGTATGGACACTATGAATTTATAGTGAAGCCATTTGGTCTTACTAATGCCCATGCTATCTTCATGGATCTAATGAATAGAGTCTTGAGAGACTATCATGATCATTTTGTGGTAGTCTTTATAGAAAATAATCTTGTCTATTCAAAGAGAATGGAAGAACATGAAGATCACTTGAAAATTGTATTGAAGACCCTGGGAAAGGAGAATCTTTATTCCAAATTTACCAAGTGTGAATTTTGGCTTCAAAAAGTTGTATTTTTGGGTCACATAATCTCAAAAGGGGGGAGATTTGTATATCCAGCAAAAAACAGAGGTTATTGAATGATAGTCGAGACCAACAACAATAACTGAGATCCAAGGTTTTCTTGGTTTGGCTGGATATTATGGACGTTTTTGAAAGAATTTTCATGATTATATAATCCACTCAGCAGGTTGACTCGAAATGATGTTATGTTCGTGTGGATAGAGGAGTGTGAAGAGAATTTCAAGAAGTTAAAAAAAAGGTTATCCAGTGCACCTGTGGTCACACTGACATATAGTGGAGAAAGGTTTGTGATCAACAGTGATGCATCCAAGAAGGGATTGGGGTGTGTTCTCATGAAAAACAATATGGTGATAGCTTATGCCTCATGACTGTTGAAAATCCAAGAGAAAGATTACCCAACTCATGATTTTGAGTTAGCTGCTGTAATCTTTTCATTAAATATTTGGAGGCATTATCTTCATTGTGAATGGTGTGATATTTATACTGGTCATAAAAGTTTAAATTATTTTTTTCACAAAATAGGAGCTGAATATGGTCCAAATTAGATTGTTGTAACTGATTAAGGATTACGACTACTCAATTCATTATCACCTTGGGAAAGCAAACAAGGTGGCATATGTATTAAGTCGACAAGACCATGCTAGCTTATCCATGATGAGGATCTCAAAGGATCCAATATTTATCGATTTGAAAAGGATGGATCCTGGAATTATAATGTAGGGGGGGAAATCTTACCTTTCTCAAATTTATGTTCAACCATCTATACATGTGAAGATTATTGAGTCAAAAAAAGATTATGTAGAGTTACAATAGAAGGTTAGAAATGTTCATGAATTAAACCTTGATTGTGATGGGATAATAAGGTTCAGGAATAGGGTTTGTGTTCCTCCCATCCCAGAATTAAAGAAGGAGCTGCTGGATAAGGCTCATAGTACTTCATTCTCTATTCATCATGGAAGCACGAAGATGTGTAGGGACCTAAAAGAGTACTTCAGGTGGGATGGCATGATAAAATATGTTGTGAAATATATATCTCGATGCTTGGTTTGTCAGCAAGTTAATGCTGGGAGAAAGAAGTGTAAGGGGATGTAACAACAATTACCCATGCCTGAATGGAAATGGGAAAACATCACTATAGACTTTGTCACTGGACTTCCTAAAACATCCAAAGGCAATAATACTATTTGGGTCATAGTTTATCATCTTACGAAGTTGTCACACTTCATTTCTATTAGATAAGATTTCATTCTGGATAAGATTTCCGTGATATATGTAAAGGAAGTGGTATGTTCGCCTGGAGTACAACATTCCATTATATCATATCGAGATTCGAGGTTTACCTTGATGTTCTGGCTATGTCTTCAGCATACTCTAGATACATAGTTGAGTTTCAGCACTGCTTTTCATCCTCAGAAAGTCGGTCAGTCTGAGAGAACAATTAAAACTCTAGAAGACATATTGAGAGATTTCTCTATAGATTTCAAAGGTGTTTGGGATCAACACATACCTTTGGTGGGGTTTATTTATAATAATAGCTTTCACTCCATCATTCAGATGGCTCCTTATGAAGCTCTCTATGGAAATAAATGTCGAACACCAACATGATGGGATGAAGTTGGGAAAAGAAAGCTATTAGGAGCTGATATTGATGATGAGATGGCAGATAAAGTCAGATATATTCAACAACACATAAGAGCAACTCAGATTTGATAAAAATGTTATGCCGAAAACTGAAGAAAAGACCTATAGTTTGAAGTGGGGGATAAATTGTTCTTAAGAATATCTCCTCAGAAGAGAGTAATGATATTTGGAAAGAAGGGAAAGTTGAGCCCTAGTTATATCGGTCCTTTTGAAACACTGGATCGTGTTGGGAAGCTAGATTACCGATTGGCGCTTCCACTGAATCTCTTTCAATTTCACGATGTGTTCCATGTATCTCTCCTGAGAAAGTACATACCTGATCCTTCACATGTACTAAGCTCAGAAGTTGTACGGCTGGAGCTAGATCTATCTTATGATGAACAACCGATATAGATTCTGGATCATAGCGAAAAAGGTCTACAGAACAAGACCACTCTCTTGGTGAAAGTTTTATGGAGGAACCACCAAATAGAAGAAGCTACATGGGAGCTTGAGGATTTGATGAGGGAGAGGTATCCTCGTCTGTTTGTTACGAAGTGACGAATTTCGGGGGCGAAATTCATCGTAAGGGGGATAGAATGTAACACCCTGATATTTTATGAGAAGTTTATATTTTTTAATGTCTTATGTTATACGAATCTTTCACAGCACACAACAATATCTTGGCTTGCGTTACACGCAATCGCGACCTTCCTTGATAGCGTGTGTAGTACGCAATACCGAGTTCCACTAAACAACGATATATTATTATAATACTATAAACTAGCCATTATGAATAGTATTAAATAAATTTTAAAATTTATAACATTATTATTCATCTTACATATTTTTTAGAACATGTTATGAGAACAAAATAAAATTTTCGGGTAAAATAATTATTTTAAAAAAATGCAGTTTTCCCGCCTTTGGATGGCGCACCAACATTAAATCTAGTTTTGACATGTTTTTAAGTTCAATTTGACAAAATAAAATTCCTTTTTGGAATCAACATATAAAAATTTACTTTGGATAAATTTTTCATATTATTATGATAACTTTTATATTTTAATGAATAGTTAAAAGAGGCTATATTTTAATTAAAAACAACTTTTTCATCGTAATAATTTATATAGTTAAATTATAAATTGGAATGGTTTTAAAGTACAAATAGAATATATTTTTACCATTTAATATAATATATGTTATTAGCATTAATTTTACATTGAATTCATAGGTAAGAACATTTCAATTTTTGGCAATGTTTTAACTTTTAAAAACCCATTTCCTTAACATCGGTATTAATTTTAAATTAATTACTGAAACTTATGTGTTTTTAATTTTGAAAAATGGATTCCATATTTTTATTTATTGGGTCCAAATTATGTTAATAGGTTTCTTTTATTTTTTTTTTGAGATTATGAATCGTAACTACGGTAATTTTTAATTACTGCAGTTAAATGAAAATCGTGAAATTAAGGGTAAATATAAGATTATAAAATTACCCTAACACTTCCCAAAATCCTATTGGATGAAGAAACGTCGACCCATATCACCTAAGGGTGGGACTAGATTCATTTCATGTACTTTTTACTATGAAATAATATAATTATTATTAAAACCAAAGAAAGTGACAACATGTCACTCTCTTAAATCTTATAAGTATAATAATTATATTTAGTGATAAACATCATGAAACATCAAACATGAATAGTTCCATAAATCTAATGAAATTATCTACATCATATGAATTTATTTATAATTTTTAGGGATTAAATAGTTATCATTAATTATGACACAATAGTGATGTTGAAATTATTTTATTGATTGAAATATCAAATATATGATTTTAAAAGTATTAAAATAAATATTATATGAACTATTTAATGTCCTCAACTAATATTATAGATACAAATGACATGTTATGAATCTATTAAATGTTTTAGTTCGAACATATCTTCTGTATATATTTTATTTAAACTCAAATAAATGAATAGTGTCAAAATTGAAACTATTGTTAATTTATTGAAATTACATATTATAAAATTGTTTAAAAATCACAAAATATGAAAAAAATTAAATTATAATATATATTTTTTAAATTGTAATAAAGAATACAATTATGGAAAATTCACTACATATAGACAATTATTTATAATGATTTAAAATTTAGAATATTATTACCCCAAATAATATTAAATAGATTATATAAGGATTAATCATGTTGATAGTGTTTAAAATAAATTCCCAACTTGTCTATATTTTATCGGCTGATGAGATTACAACCCTATCTCATCTAAGATTTGGATATGAGTCATTTTTTGAGGTTTTTATGTGTGGTTGGAAATTTTTATAAATTAATGTTTCTTATAATTCCAAAGGTGCCCCTCTCCTCCCTTATATTAGGGCACCTCCTCCCTCTCATCTTTAAACAACATTGAGCCTTCAAGATTGGCAAACCCCTACCCATATCCCTTCTCAACTTCCCTAGATATATTCTAGAGGTCCTGGTCTTCTTAAAATACTAATATTAGTTCCCTAAGCAGAGCTTTCAAAGAGGCGTGTCCGAAAAGAGGAGGTTCAGACACGTACAAAGAAAACCGGACCTAAGGTAAGGGAAAATCTCACAATCTTGTTTTTATCTGCGATTGTTTATGCTTCGGTAATTATTGGGTAATATCCATCATCCATATCCATGTTTCGTCAATATGTAATATTATTTCAATCCTATAACAATTTTTTAAATCCAATTTTACCCATTGGTTAGTTTTTTGTAAAAGATATGAAAGGAATCTTTTTTCATTTTTAGAACGAGGTAATTTTTTACTTTTCCGGCCAAAGAACTAGAAGAATGTTTTTCTTTATCTAATACAGAAAGAATGGATTTTTTGAACATTGTTTCCCTGAATCCTCCTTTCCATGTTTTCATGTTTATTTTTAATCAACTTCTTTTAGCTTAAATATTTATGACATGATAAGAAAGCAAATATGTTTTTGAAGTAGAAAGGATATTTTCCCCAATAATGAAGTTCAAGTGTTTCATCAAAATTAGTTTCCATCTAAGATAATATAGGGTTCTATTTCTATCCCTATTTTTACATTGATTTGATTATATTATGATGGAAATAATTTTATGATGTCCTTTTATCTTATATGGATTATGTTTTGATGGCATGATTGTTAAGAATACCATTTTTATTACATGGGTTATGTTATGATGTATGATTTATGATTTAGTGACACACAGAAAAATGGTTTCATTATGAGATGGGTGGGACCTATATCTCCCTCCAATGAATTGGGTAAATTTTTATATGTCATGAGATAGACATGGCTGGTACGACAAGTTAATCTGGTTCAGTGATACAAGACTAGAACGAGGACTGAACTCGGATCAGTAATGGGATTTGTCTGCTATGATAGACTTGGAAATGAGTCTTGACTTAAATGTAATGATTTTCTATGATTATGTGTGTATCCCAAAATGTTTCTTGTTTTATGTTATGATTATTGGGATTACATTTCACCACTATGATTTATCCCATGTTATGATATTATGATCTCTTTTCCAGGTTAGGATATTCAAAATGTTATGTTCTTATGAATATGATATGATTGATATTTCTTTTGTTTACCCTTACTGAGCATTTGAGCTCACCCTTTTGTATGTTTTCTTTTCCCCAGGTCAGGAAGAAGGGTATTAAGTATGATATACCACAAATGGATACTAGATCTGATGAAATAAATGGGAGACAATGTAGATAATTTATGAACTAGTTGTTTATGTTTCCCAGTTTCTAAAGACACTATACATACACGGTCATTTCATGGATTTGCCAAATGTTTTAATAAGTGTGCTTCAATTTTGATGTAATAACAATATATGTAATGTATGGTCCATTATACTAAACATGGAAAGAACGTGAAATACCCCGTGCATCTTTCCTCTTTTAAAATAATGGTAAGAAATACAAGATTCCTTATACTATGAGGAAAAGTAAAACAAATATTCAACTTAAAAGAAAAAACAAGCATCCAACAATTGCATCCATCCCATTCCATCATCCCTGGTGTCCTCCCCAACACCTACATGTATAAACCGATGCATCTTTCAACCCTAGGAATCATTTTATGCCACAACCAAAAGGACTCGCTACCCCCACATATCACAACATCCATCCAAGATCACATCTCAACAAACGCAATAGGAAAACAAACATCACATCAATGGGATCATAGACCTTAAACAATCAAGAGGGTAACTCAGAACCCTACTAGGAATTATATTTTTTCAAACCACCATTTTTTAATCCATATTGAATTAAATGATTTATTATTCATAGGTTCCAACTTTGGGAAACTTAAACAGTAACCTATCACAAATAGTTAAACATGATTACTGCACCAATTTGATTAAAATAAAATTACAACCAGAAGAACCTGACTCATTTACATGCCTCTTTATCTTTATACAAACAATTATCAATTCATTCTATTTTATTTTATTTACAAATTTCCATCAAGAACGATCATCTATATGAAGAAAACATAGATATCACGCTATCTAGAAAAACAAGAGTCAATAACACATTATCGATATCATTTAATTTTCTAGTTCAAATATTTATTATGCCAATTTAATTATGATACAGTGGAATAAAACATGATAACTATACAGTTTCCCAGAATAGAAAATAGAAGCAAGAAAGCCTCTACCCCAAAGAGTTCTTTTCAATTCTCTTTACAATAATAATCCAAACAATGAATCACGATTGCTTCCTCCCTTGACAACTGTATCCTCAGGAGGATGCTGTGGTATGACCTCACCAAAAGAACCCAAGAAAACTCTCTTAGAATTATGGAGATCACATACCATAATAGTTAATAGAGAAATAGAAGGAGATGGACCCAAAATAATGATGATAGATCATACCTTATATTGAATATTAACAGATACTGCTTGGTTCCATTAAAAATGAGCATGACCAATCATGGAAGGAAAGTTTATTATGCAACTCTTTTTGAATAGAATGAAAGGTTCTACCATCTCAATGCCGAGAACAATGAGGAAGAACTAGGGAGGAATATATCCTATCCCTTTTGAAGATTTAACAATGTGATGGTTTCTGATACACTAGGTTTTCCATTTAAAGAGGATCGCATTAAACCATGAAGTTGACAAAGTAAAAACATCCCGAGCCTTGGGATAATTTAATATATGAGTTATTGAATTTGAATCATCCTTAGAGTCCTTAAAATAATGCTTTTAATTCATTTTCCTTCATATGAAATGTAAAAGTGGTGAAACTGTAGGATGCTAGAAACAGTTTTCACGAACTCGAAATTTGGAAAAGGAAATAGAGGTTACCGATAGAGGTTACCGATATAGGTTATTGATAGACCTCACCATTCTGGAAACACTGTACACCTACCATTTTGGAATCATCATACACCTACCATTCTAGAAACAATGTACACCTACCATTAGAGGTTACCAATAGAGTTTACTGATTGAGGTTACTGTTAGAGGTTACCAATAGAATTTTTCACCGATGAAACTATTCATACAATTGGAAAATTGACATAGGGAAGAGAGGTTACCATTAGGGGTTTCCGATTGAACTGTTCACCATTGGAATTGTTCATAGAATTGGAGATTTGGAAATGGAAAGGTAGGTTACCATTAGATGATACTGATAAAACTATTCACTGATTGAACTATTCATAGAATTAGAAATTTGGAAAAGGAAAGAGAGGTTATTGTTGGACTTTACCATTGGCATTGTTCATAGAAGGTTAAAAATGCACTATTCAAAAATTTCTAGCATCGAAACTATTAACTGAGGGTCCCAAATTCAACTGTTCACAGAAGGTTAATGATGCTCTGTTCAAAACTGTCTACTATTAGAACTGTTCACTAATTGAAGTGTTCACAAAAAGGGAAAATTTCCAAATTGTTGGGGATAAGTCACCATGACCTCCAATAACACCTCAAACACCATATTTTCACAAAGGAATTGACCTGAGACGTCTAATCCATTAAAAAATTTTAGAATAAAATTTATGTTTCTGAGTTTTAGTTCTATGAATATGTGTTTCATAATGTTAATAAAATCAATGAGACAATCGTGAAAACCTATTGTTCATTATCTATGGCGATTCACTATGTTAGTGTATAGTTTGGATGTTTTTTTGTTAAATTTTTTTGTATAAGTATTTGTTCAAAATTTTTGGAAAACCATTATTTCCCTATGGTTATTTTAAGCCTTAGGTCCTCCAATTTATCTACTCTCATTTAAAAAGGGAACAAGAGATCCAACACTATTCTGTAATATTCATAGATAGATTCACTATCAATATACTCTATGTTTATGCTAAAATTTATAAGGTAATCTGAACCTAAAAACTTCTTATTGTGTTTTATATCTATTCAGTAGGATTTTTCTTCCATTATGAACACTTGGGATCATGAGGAATTATTTTAGCATTTCTGGATAACCAAATCATAGGGATTTTGATTTATATTCCATATATGTTCTATTTTAATCATTATTTTTTCTTTCACAAGCACAAGAGGCTTGTTATTATTGTGATATGTTTGTTTATTCTATAAAATATCTTGTATTAAAAATTATTTGATTCCTCATATTCATGAAATCCATTTTCTCTTATTATAATATTTTTCCCTTTAAGGGTGTCAAACTTTGTTTTATTGAAATTATATCATTGAAAATTTTGTTTTCTAAGGGGTTTCCTTCATATTATGGAATTTTTTGTTTTACAATGTGATGTTAATATGTATATTCCCTATGGGATTCAATTAAATGAAATTATAACTTTAATATGGTGTTTGAAAATCATGTGGGTTTTCTAATATGTTTTTATAAAAATTAAATTTAGTATTAATATTTAAAGACATCAAATCGAGGAAGGATTTGGATTTTAAATTGATTTTAATTTTGGAATTTATTTCTAAAATGTGTCCCTTCACATAAATTATTTAAAACTAAAAATAACAAGTTTATTTATAAGAAATTATATTTAAATTCATTGTTAATGGGATTTTAATCATAAAACTATTTCTAATAACAATTTAGAATGAAAAAATCAACATTGAAATTTTGTATGTCCATTCAACTACATCACATTTTTTATATTCCTTGGTTAATATAATGACCACTATGGTATATGGATTGTTAAATACCAAAAAAATCATAATCAATGTCAATTACTATGAATGGGGTTGTTTCATGATACTGTGTTTTAGGTGATATGAGATTTATTTATTACTCATTATTCTATCATGTGATTCTCCTTGTATGATTACTGATTCACCTCTAATTAGTTGACCACATAAGGACAATATCCCCTATTATAGAAATGTTTCCATTTTAGAGGTAATTTCAACATTTTTCCTATGTTTTGGGTATTTCTAATCCTTAGGGAATTTCCTCAATGATTCCAATATATGTGTAAGTGTAAGGGATTGAGTTTTTTATTTTGGACCCAATATAGGGATGCAATTATTCTCATATTTTGCTAATATTTATGAGATTATCCCTTTAACATATATATAATTTCCTATATTTTTATTCAATATTGTTTATTTTTATATTATATTTATTCTTCACTCACTCTATCACCAAGTTTTAAATTTTATTAAAGCATCATACTTTCATTATTTTATTGTGATTTTGTGTGGTGTCAACTTCAACTATATGTTATTATTTTCTATCTTGAGTGTTATGATTGCATATTTTATTTTTACATCTGTTTCTAAAAAGAAATGTTATTGAAATCAGAAACTGGTTTTATGAAATAATAATTTTCTCTAAAATATTAAATGATGGTTTTCCTTTTTATAGTTATATTCATTATTTCATAATGTAAATTTTTGTTCTAATTTTAATAGGATTTCTACTTTGAAATTTATATTTCAAAATAGAAATAAGTGTCTCTTGTTTTATGTAATTTAAAGTGATGAGCCTGCTTCCGAAACATGCGTGGGGTGGTCCAAACCGGCCAAACAATGTCAGATTGGCCTAAAATATGATTACAACAATGTGTGAGTGAATTGTAATGTGGTCAGGAAGACGGCATGCCAATCGGAGGTGTCGTGTGCCCGCGCTGACCGAGAACGCACTTCTGGTGACATAAAAGGCCAAAACGGGCCTCTAACAGTGATATTCAGAGCGTATGACATCTTATTGACATGAAATCACAGGGGAACACTGTAATTTTTATTCACGAGGTTTACGAGGAGACAAAACATCAATCAGACGTGTGGTTTGTGTGCAATGGCTCAATATGCGCTTTTTAAGTGTTGGGCATCCTTCCAAAACGCGCGTGGGGCGGTCCAAAACGGACGAATGACGTGGAATTGGCCTGAAATCGGACAACAAAAATGGGAGAGTGAATTGTGAAGTGGTCGGAAAGACGGCACGCCAGTCGGATTTTCCGTGTGGCCGCACTGACGGAGAACGCACATCTGGTGCCACAATAGGCCAAAACGGGCCTCTAACAGTCAAATTCAGAGCGTATGACATCAGATTAACCTTAAATCACAGGGGAACACTGTAATTATTATTCTTGATGTGTATGAGGAGACGGAACATCAATCGAACGTGAGGTTTGCATGCAATGGATCAATATGCGCTTTTTAAGTGTTGGTCGTGCTTCCGAAACACGTGTGGGGTGGTCCAAACCGGCCGAACGACGTCGGATTGGCCTGAATCGGATGACAACAATGGGTCTGTGAATTGTAAAGTGGTTGGGCAGACAGAATGCCAATCGGAGGTGTCGTGTGACCGTGGTGACCGAGAATGGACTTCTAGTGTCATAAAAGGCCAAAACGGGCCTCTAATTGTCAAATTCAGAGTATACGGCCTCATATTGAGTTGAAATCACAAGAGAACACTTCAATTATTATTATTCACGTGTACGAGGAGAGGGCATGTCAATAGGACGTGCGGTTTGCACGCAACAGCTCAATATTTTCTTTTTAACTGTTGGGCGCGCTTCCGAAATGCGCGTGGGGTGGTCCAAACAGGTCGAACGACGTCAGAATGGCTTGAAAACGGACGAAAACAACGGGTGAGTGAATTTTGAAGTGGTTGGTTAGACGGCATGCCAATCGGAGGTGCCGTGTTCCCGCAGTCACCGAGAACGCACTTCTGGTACAAAAAATGCCAAAATAGGGTCTAACTGTCAAATTCAGAGTGTACGACATCGGATTGACCTGAAATCATGGGGGAACACTGTATTTATTATTATGGAAGTGTACTAGGAGATGGTACATCAATCAGACATGCGGTTTAAGTGCAACGGCTCAATATGTGCATTTTATGTGTTGGGTGTGCTTCCGAAACGCAAGTGGGGTGGTCCAAACCGGCCGAACGACGTCAGATTGGCCTGAAATAGGACTACAACAATGTGGGAGTGAATTTTAAAGTGTTTAGGTAGATGGCATTCAATTCGGAACTGTCATGTTCCCGTGGTGACTGAGAAAGCCCTTCTGGTGCCATAAAAGGCCAAAACGGGCCTCTAACTGTCCAATTCAGAGCATACAACATCGGATTGACCTGAGATCATACGGTAACACTATAAATATTATTATTGACGTGTAAGAGCTGACAACATGTCAATCGGACGTTCGGTTTGCATGAAACGGGTCAATATGCGCTTTTTAAGTGTTGGGCGTGCTTCTGAAACGCGCGTGGGGTGGTCCAAACTAGCCAAACAATGTCGAATTGGCCTGTAATCGAACGAAAACAATGGGTGAGGGAATTTTGAATTGGTCGGGAAAACGGCATGCCAATCGGAGGTGTCGTGTGCCCGCGGTGACCTAGAACGCACTTCTGGTGCCATAAATGGAAAAAACGGGCCTCTAACGGTCAATGTCAGAGCATACGACATCGGATTGACCTAAAATCATAGGAGGAACACTGTAATTATTATTTTTGATGTGTACAAGGAGATGTAAAGTCAATCCGACGTGCGGTTTGCGCGCAACGACTCAATATGCACTTTTTAAGTGTTGGGAGAACTTCCGAAACGCGTGTGGGGGGGTCCAAACTGGCCGAACGATGAAAGATTGGCCCGTAATCGAACTAGAACAATGGGTGAGTGAATTGTGAAGTGGTCGGGAAGATGGCATGCCAATCGGAGGTGCCCTGTGCCCGCGCTGACCGAGAACGCACTTCTGGTGCCCTAAAAGGCCTAAACGGGCCTATAACTGTCAAATTCAAAGATTATGACATCGGATTAACCTGAAATCAAAGGGGAACACTATAATTATTATTCATGACATGTACGAGGAGACAGACCATCAATCGGACATGCGGTTTGCATGCAACGGCTCAATATGCGCTTTGTATGTGTTGGGCGCGCTTCCGAAAAGCACGTGGGGTGGTCCCAACCAGCCGAATGACGTTGGATTGGCCTGAAATAGGACGAAAACAACGAGTGAGTGTATTGTGAATTGTTCAGGTAGATATCACACCAATCGGAGGTTCCGTGTGCCAGCGCTGTCCGAGAAAGCACTTCTGGGGCCATAAAAGGCCAAAACGGGCCTCTAACAGTGAACTTTCGAGCGTACGATATCGGATTGACCTGAAATCACAGGGGAACACTAGAATTATTATTCTTGATGTGTAATAGGAGACGGCATTTCAATTAGACATGGGGTTTGTGCGCAACAGCTCAATTTGCAATTTTTAAGTGTTGGGCACGCTTACGAAATGCGCGTGGGGTGGTCCAAACCTGCCAAACGACGTCGGATTGGCCTCAAATCGGACGACAACAATGGGTGAGTGAATTGTGAAGTGTTCGTGTAGATATCATGCCAGTCGGAGGTGTCGTGTGCCCGCGGTGACCAGGAATGCACTTCTGGTGCGATAAAATGCCAAAACAGGTCTCTAACTATCAAATTCAGAGCGTACGACATCGGATTGACCTGAAATCACAAGGTAACACTGTATTTATTATTCATGATGTGTATGAGGAGACGGCACGTCAATTGGACGTGCGGTTTGCGCGCACCGGATCCATATGCACTTTTTAAGTGTTGGGCGCGCTTCCGAAACACGCGTGGGGTGGTCCAAACCGGCAGAACGACATCGGATAGGCCTGAAATCGGACAAAAACAACGGGTGAGTGAATTGTGAAGTGGTCGGGAAGACATCACACCAATTGGAGGTGCCGTGTGCCTGCCGTGACCGAGAACGCACTTCCGGTGCCATAAACGGAAAAAAGTGGCCTCTAATTGGCAAAGTCAGAGCGTACGACATCAGATTGACCTGAAATCATAAGAGAAAAACTATAATTATTATTCTTGTCATGTACGAGGAGACGTCACGTCAATCGGACATGCGGTTTGCGCGTAACGACTCAATATGCTCATTTAAAGTGTTGGGCACGCATCCGAAACGTGCGTGGGGTGGTCCAAACCAGCTGAACGACGTTGGATTGGCCTGAAATCAGACAACAACTACGGGTGAGTGAATTGTGAAGTGGTCGGGCAGACAGCATGCCAATCGGAGGTCCCTTGTGCACGCGGTGACTGAGAACACACTTCTGGTTCCAGAAAAGGCCAAAACGGGCCTCTAAAAGTCAAATTCAGAGCGTATGACATCATATTGACCTGAAATCACAGGGGAACACTGTAATTATTATTCATGACAATTACGAGGAGGTGGAACATCAATAGGATGTGCGGGTTGAACGGAACGGCTCAATATACGCTTTTTATCTGTTGGATGCGCTTCCGAAAAGCTTGTGGGGTGATCCAAACCCACCAAACTACATCGGATTGGCCTGGAATAGGACGACAAAAATGGGTGGTTGAATTGTGAAGTGGTCGGGTAGGCGACACACCAATCAGATGTGTCGTGTGCCCGTAGTGACGAGAACACACTTCTGGTGACATAAACGGCCAAAACACGTCTCTAATGGTCAAAGTCAGAGCGTAAGACATAGGATTTTCGAGAAATCATAGAAGGAACACTATAATTATTATTCGTGACATGTACGAGGAGAGGGCATGTCAATCAGACGTGCGGATTGCGTGCAACGACTCAATATGGGCTTTTTAAGTGTTTGGTGTGCTTCCGAAACGAGCGTGGGGTAGTCGAAACAGGCCGAACGACGTCGGATTGGCCTAAAATCGGACAAAAACAACTGGTGAGTGAATTATGAAGTGTTCGGGAAGATGGCACGCCAATCAGAGCTGTCGTGTGCCCACAGTGACTGAGAACGCACTTCCGGTGCCATAAAAGGCCAAAACGAGTCTCTAACTATCAAATTCAGAGAATACAACATCGGATTGACCTGAAATCATAGGGGGGACACTATAATTTTTATTTTTTACGTGTATGAGGAGGCGACCCTATAGAATCCCACCTTTTTATCACATAAACATTCATTACATTTTACAAAACCGAGGATCATTAAGGTGTATTGTCTTGGAAACCAAGAACTTAAAACATGAAAACATAAAAGATTCTTCTTAAACACTTGAAAGGATTCTCCTCATGTTCATCCTAGGTTCATTACTACTTCTCATAACCTGGGGACATACATCAAAAGAAAGGGTGAGCAGAAGGCCCGGTAAGGGAAACAAGTGAAACATTTTACATGTGAACTTGAGATACTTCAATAAGGTCATGAAAAGAACATTAAGGCATGAGAAAGAAATCATGAGGCATTTCATAATAAAAATAACATTTTTCATACCATGAAGATGTGTCTGAAACATTTAATATTGACAATCATTTCGTTTCACCAATGTCCATCCCCAAGGTGTCATTAAAAATTACCAAGGTTATTCACAAAGGTATCAGTCTAAAAAGTCATCTCTAGAGATTAAGTATTTACCCAATGCATTGGAGCGCTATCTGGGAGCACCCTTGACATGTATTTATTATCATGTGAACCACACATATCATAATCAATCATTTCATAAATAACCCATATTTCATAAAATAAATGGGTTTCATTTCATAATCATAACGTTTTAAAAACTGCTTTAATGACATGATCTTTATGTCACTTTAAAACCACCGAAAAGGGAAAGCGGGTTTCATGTATGTAAATCCCTGAATTTAAAACAGAACATTTTGATATATATGTGAATACCCTTGTAGAAATAAGAGCTTTGAGTATTCACTTAATTACATAAAATAATTTTGAGATAAAGAGGGAGGCATTTTGTGACGAAAACTATGCAGCATAACGTCTATGATACTAGGTTTTATAAAATGTTGGAAAGAGAGGGGACATGGGTCACCCACTCAAAAATGATACATAAAACATTAGGGGATATATAAAGTATTTCATAACATGGTAATGAAATTTTAATGACATACCATTTGAAATGAAGAACATGAAAGGAAGACAAAAATAAGATTTCTCTTATGAGAATTCGGCAGCCTAACGGCGTCACTTAAAACTTCCAAAAATGGATTGATGAGATAAAATAGGGTATCTCATCATATGAAGATAAATGATCAGTATGATAGAATTAGAGATCATACCCCAAAATAATAAAAAGGAAATTTAAAGACTTGACATGAAAATAGTTCTTGAAAATGAGAAGGGTGAAAGAATCCCTTGAACATTCTGCAGCCTAACGGCGCCAATTAAAACATCAAAATACTTAATTAAAGAGATCAAATGGGGTCTCTCATCATATGATCATAAAGATCAGTATGATAAATTTAGTGATCATAACCCAACATAATCAAAAGAAACTTTAAATAATTGACATGAAAGTAGAACATCAAAATGAGAAGGGTGAAGAACCACTTAAAAATTCGGCAGCCTAATGGCGCCACTTAAAACATCAAAATACTGAATTGAAGAGATCAAATGGGGTCTCTCATCATATGATAATAAAATATCAGTATGATTAATTTAGAGATCATACCCCAACATATCAAAAAGTAACATGAAAGAATTGACATGAATGTAGAACATCAAAACGAGAAGGGTGAAGAACCACATAAAAATTCGGCAGCCTAATAGCGCCTCTTAAAACATCATAAAAAGAAATAATGAGATTAAGAGGGGATCTCTCATTATATGAAAATGAAAAGGGAAGTAAGATTAGTATAATAGAACATTCTTTAACATAATAACATGGAGCATAAATGAAATGACATAAAAGAGATTTCTTAAAAAAAAAGAGAGGTCGGATCCCTTACCTTAAAACGCAACTCTTAAAACTCAATGGTTGGGACCTTGAGGGCTTGGGGGCACCATGGGAGGACTCCTTGGGAGGTAATGAGACCAGAACTTCGTTGGGGGAGAGTGGGGAGTCGAATGGATGAGAGTATGGCTTGGAATTTATAGGGAAAGTGAGGGGACAAGGCATTAATGGCCAAGGGACACCTCATTAGTGCTTTTGGCAAAACCATGGGCTTGCCCATGGTATTTTCCCATGGTATTGTCCACCTGGGACACCTCATACCTTATTTTACTATTCATAAGTTGACCATATTGATTACATACTTAATACATCATTTAATGATGTCATTAAACACTCGTAACTTAAAAACTGCATTTTCACTATTCATCGAAAATTCAACTTTCTCAGAATAATCCCAAAATTTAACCTTAACCAAATATCAATGATTTTATTTCAAAAATGAACTCCATTTTATAATAATAATTTTCTAAATATTTTTAATATATTTTTTAAATAAATACACTATTCACCGAAAATTCATTTTTTCAGAAAAAACCCCAAAAATTAACATAACATAATATCGGTGCTCTGAGATCAAAAATGAAATCAATTTTATAAAAATAATTTTTTTAAATATTTTTATTTTATTTTTTAATTAATAACACTATTCACTCGAAAAAACTAATAGTTGAATAATAATTTATGAAATCGTTATTTAACCATTTTATTGAATCACATTACTTAATCAAGGTTCCTAGATTATATTAATACTTTCTTTAAGTGAGATTACTAATCCATTTGGACACATTACTAATCATAATCATAAAATCACTATTCATAATTTACTATTCATCAAAAATTAAGTTGATCTTATTAGACTCTAAATTTCATATTGAGCATAATTGTAGAAGACAATTTTTTGAATATCATTATAAATTTTTAATTATTTAAGGTTTACATAAACTTTTTTAAAATATCCTTTTTCTAAAATTCATCAAAAATATGCATACTATATTTATCCCGTCATTTGAAAATTCATAAACTTTATCATAAGAAGAAATCCCAATTTTTTATATAAAACAAAGGATTACATAAGGCAGTTACGGTCTCCTTACATAGCCCCTTATCACACCAGAATAGGACCGAAGTGTAAGGTGTGCTAAGGTGAGAGAATCTGAGAGAGGCTCGGCGAACACTGCACGAGTAGTAATTTCTATCAGTTTGAACTTCTCACAAAGGTGATTCCGTTCTAGCTTCACACGATGAAGTTTTGGCTTGGGTTTGGTCCAGAGCAAAGCCTAGTGGTGCTACCTCTTTCCCAAGTTCTGTTAGATGGGCTTCGATTGGTCCAAGACTACTGGGTGAGGCCATCAAATCTTCATTCTATAATAATTAACCAATATTACTTGTATTTAGAGACAATAATCAAAACGTTTAGTTTCTAGGGGTCATATTGACCAATGGTCATATAACAGTCAAAACCCAATGGTATAATTTTAATTATACTCAGGTTATCAAATGAAACATTTTTGTTTAGTATAAAAAAAATTGCACATAAAATTCATAAACAAGATTTATTCAAAATTTTGGGTCGTTACAATCTTCCCCCCTTAAGAAATTACGTCCTCGAAATTTTTAAAATTGTGTTTTGAAATTTCATTGAATGTCACACATCAGAAAAGGATTCAGTAAAACTATTACTTTAATAGAAAAAATGGTAAGTACAAAGGTACCCCGAGTTATCCCACACTAGGATTCCATGTACGAAAACATGGACATGGAGGAGAAAATAAAAGGTCAAGTTCTGAGGGAGAGTGATACAAAACATGATTAGGAGAATGTTTACCATAATAAAATCCCAAACTTATGATGTGTTTGAATGGTGTTTGATTACCCAGTAGGAAACGTAAACCAACAACATTTTTGTTTTACGTTCCTTTTCATAATTTTGAGGAATTCATTTACAACATAAAACAAAAACATAAGAAAATATACCTATCTTCATGTAGACTTTCATCCTTTAATAAGTTTCTAACCAAAACTAATCTTCTCTCCAAACTATGAGAATTCAAAACTACTTGGTCACATCAAAACACAATAATCATCTTCTAGAGAATCACATAATCCACAAAAGATTAACTATCTATTTCTTCTATCTTTAAACATTATCCCAAAAACAGAAAGGGTAAGGTAAAACAACTCTTCAAAAATAAATAATCCCATAGGAATGGAAACTACTTCTAAATCATCAAACTTCCATGGTACTACCCAAAGTTCATCATAGTCTATTCCATAAATAACGGTCCTTAAAATTCCTCAAAATAAACCAAACTAAGATTGAAACCCAAATACAAGAAGGATTTGATAACAGAGTCTTCCAAAATAATCTTCATTGTTCATCTCCAAACAACATCAACCACTCCTAACATCTTATAACAAAAGTATCTAACCTAAACATATTTTACCCGAGATAGGTTAATCATTCCCATAAGTAACCTAAATTAATATAAGTCCACCTTAAATTCATCGATTCTTCAAAATATAAGTCATGATTACTCCTCAATGAAAATACCGTAGTAATCTATTTACCTTGATTATATAGGGTCCCCAAAATAGTGAACCTCTACCAAAATAATAATCATATTTTAATTCCCTAATCATCCATGTCATATTAATATGACAATCCTCGCATTTCCTATCACATTTGTTGTTGGGACATGTTCTTCCACTTCCCACCATTAACTATGACGAGAAAGCATAATTAGGGGCTTAAGTACTTATCCAATAATCATGAAAAGGAACTGAAATCATATAAGGATAACTTGTAGAAGAAAAGTATACCCTAACTTGTGATCCCATAGGTTCCCATCTAGGTTATCCATGATCATATATTCTTATGTGAATCATTACTTTATTTTATCTTTGTTCCTTTAATAATGGTTGATACTAAGCTTATGAATTTACCAAAGCATATCTCCCGGGAATGTCGTAACCAAGAATGCAGCAAGGCCCATTTTCATGTACCAGTTCCCGTTCAAGTCTAGCTCAAAGCGGCTTTTTCGGGGTTTACCCCTATGTACATCTGAGCTAGAGCCACCTCTACCTGCTCGTATCCAGATAGGGATGTATTTGCTTGGCAACCACTTACTCAATACTCACCAAAATACCAGGAAGGTTTCCTATATTTAAATTTTTCTATAGGGTTCTTCCTAGATTTTTCATATCCTAATTTCCACAAATAACTAAACCATACTTTCATACCAACTATAGAATCCCACCTTTTTATCACATAAACGTTCATTACTTTTTACAAAACCGAGGTTCTTTAAGGTTTACTGTCTTGGAAACTAGGAACGTAAAACATGAAAACATAAAATATTTTTCTTAAACACTTGAAAGGCTTCACTTCATGTTCATCCTAGGTTCATTACTACATCTCATAACCTATGGACATACATCAAAAGAAAGGGTGAGCAGAAGGCCCAGTAAGGGAAACAAGAGAAACATTTTACATGTGAACTTGAAATACTTCAATAAGGTCACGAAAAGAACATCAAGGGATGAGAAAGAAATCATGAGGCATATCATAATAAAAATTACATTTTTCATAACATGAAGATGTGGCTATAACATTTAATATTGACAATCATTTCGTTTCACCATGGTCCATCCCCAAGGTGTCGTTAAAACATTCCAAGGTTATTCACCAAGGTATCAGTCTAAAAAGTCATCTCTAGAGATTAAGTCTTTACCTAATGCATTGGAGCGCTATCTAGGCGCACCCTTGACATGTATTTATTATCATGTGAGCCACATATATCATCATCAATCATTTCATAAACAACCCATATATCATAAAATAAATGGGTTTCATTTCATAATCATAATGTTTTAAAAACTTCTTTAAAGACATGATCTTTATGTCACTTTAAACCCACAGAAAAGGGAAAGCGGGTTTCATGTATGTAAATCCCAGAAGTTAAAATAGAACATTTTGATATATATGTGAATACCCATGTAGAAATAAGATCTTTGAGTATTCACTTAATAACATAAAATAATTTTGAGATAAAGAGGGAGGCATTTTGAGACGAAAACTATGCAGCATAACGTCTATCATACATGGTTTTAGAAAAAGTTGGAATGAGAGGGGACATGGGTCACCCACTCAAAAATGATACATAAAACAGTAGGGGAACAAAATATAAAGTATTTAAGAACATGGTACTGAAATTTTAATGATATTCCATTTCAAACGAAGAACATGAAAGGAAGACAAAAATAAGATTTCTCTTATGAGAATTCGTCAGCCTAACGGCGTCACATAAAACATCCAAAAATGGATTGATGAGATAAAATTTGGTCTCTCATAATATGAAAATAAATGATCAGTATGATAGATATAGAGATCATACCCCAAAATAATAAAAATGAACATGAAAGACTTGACATGAAAATAGATCTTGAAAATGAGAAGGGTGAAAGAATCCCTTAAACATTCAGCAGCCTAACGGTGCCACATAAAACATCAAAATACTGAATTGAAGAGATCAAATGGGGTCTCTCATCATATGATCATAAAATATCAGTATGATAAATTTAGAGATAATAACCCAACATAACCAAAAAGAAACTTGAATGAATTGACATGAAATTATAACTTCAAAACGAGAAGGGTGAAGAAACACTTCAAAATTCGGCAGCCTAACGGTGCCACTTAAAACTTCAAAATACTGAATTGAAGAGATCAAATGGGGTCTCTCATCATATGATCATAAAAGATCATTATGATAAATTTAGAGATCATACCCCAAAATAACAAAAAGGAACTTGAATTAATTGACATGAAAGTAGAACATCAAAACGAGAAGGGTGAAGAACCACTTAAAAATTCGGTAGCCTAATGGCGCCACTTAAAACTTCATAAAACGAAATAATGAGAGAAAGAGGGGATCTCTCATTATATGAACACGAAAAGGGAAGTAATAGAAGTATAAAATAACATCCTTTAACATAAGAACATGGAGCATAAAATAAATGACATAAAAGAGATTTCTTGAAAAGAAAGAGAGAGGTCGGACCCCTTACCTTAAAACGCAACTCTTAAAACTCAAAGGTTGGGACCTTGAGGGATTGGGGGCACTTTGGGAGGACTCCTTGGGAGGTAATGAGACCATAAATTCGTTGGGGGAGAGTGGTGAGTCGAATGGATGAGAGGATGTCTTGGTATTTATAGGGAAAGTGAGGGGACAAGGCATTAATGGCCAAGGGACACCTCATTAGTGGTTTTGGAAAAACCATGGGCTTTCCCATGGTATTTTCCCATGGTATTGGCCACTCGGGACACCTCATACCTTATCTTACTATTCATAAGTCGACCATATTGATTACATACTTAATACATCATTTAATGATGTCATTAAACACCTGTAACTTAAAAACTGTATTTTCTCTATTCATCGAAAATTCAACTTTCTCAGAATAATCCCAAATTTTCACCTTAACCAAATATCAATGCTCTGATTTAAAAAATGAACTCCATTTTATAAAAATTATTTTCTAAATATTTTTAATTCTTTTTAAATAAATAAACTATTTACCGAAAATTCATTTTTTCAGAAAAAACCCCAAAAATTACCATAACCTAATATCGGTGCCCTGAGTTCAAAAATGAAATCTATTTTGTAAAAATAATTTTTTTAAATATTTATAATTTAATTTTTAATTAAAAAACACTATTCACTCGAAAAAAATAATACTTGAATAATAATTTATGAAATCGTTATTTAACCATTTAATTGAATCACATTACTTAATCAAGGTGCCTAGATTATATTAATACATTCTTTAAGTGAGATTACTAATCCATTTGGACACATTACTAATCCTAATAATAAAATCACTATAAATAATTTAGTATTCTTCAAAAATTAAGTTGATCTTATTCGACTCTAAATTTCGTATTGAGCATAATTGTAGAAGGCCATTTTTTGAATATCATTACACATTTTTAATTATTTAAGGTTTACATAAACATTTTTAAAATATCTTTTTTCTAAAATTCATCAAAAATATGCATACTATATTTATCCGGTCATTTGAATATTCATAAACTTTATCATAATAAGAAATCCCTATTTTTTATTTAAAACAGAGGATTACACAAGGCAGTTACGGTCTCCTTACATAGCCCCTTATCACACCAGCATAGGACCTAAGTGTAAGGTGTACTAAGGTGAAAGAATCTGAGGGAGGCTCGGCTAACATCGCATGAGTAGTAATTTCTATCAGTTTGAAGTTCTGACAATGGTGATTCCGTTCTAGCTTCACACGATGATGTTCAGCTTGGGTTTGGTCCAGAGCAAAGCCCAATAGTGCTACCTCTTTCCCAAGTTCTGTTAGATGGGATTCGATCGGTCCAAGACTACTGAGTGAGGCCATCGAATCTTCTTTCTATAATAATTAACCAAGGTTACTTGTATTTAGAGACAATAATCATACCGTTTAGTTTCCAGGGGTCATATTGACCAATGGTCATATAACAGTCAAAACCCTATGGTCTCATTTTAATTATACTCATGTTATCAAATGAAAGATTTTTGTTGAGTATAAAAAAACAAAATAAAATAACACAAAAAATTAAGAAACAAGATTTATTCAAAATTTAGGGTCGTTACAGGCCCGTCAGTCGAACGTGCAGTTTGTGTGTAATGGCTCAATATGCGCTTTTTAAGTGTTGGGTGCGCTTCTGAAACGCGCGTGGGGTGGTCCAAAATGCCCGAACGACATCGGATTGGCCTAAAATTGGATGACAACAACTGGTGAGTGTATTGTGACGTGTTCAAATAGACAGCTTGCCAATTGGAGGCGCCGTGGGCCCGCGAAGACCGAGAATGCACATCTGGTGCCATACAAGGCCAAAACGGGACTCTAACAGTCAAATACAGAGTGTAAGACAACGTATTGACCTGAAATCATAGAGGAACACTCTAATTATTATTCTTGATGTGTACGAGGATATGTAACATCAATCGGACATGCGATTTGTGTGCAACAGCTCAATATGGACTTTTTATGTTTTGGGTGTGCTTACAAAACGCGTGTGGGGTGGTCCAAACTGGCCGAATGACGTCGGATTGGCCTGAAATCAGAAAACAACAATGGGTGAGTGAATTGTGATGTTTTCGGGCAGACGAAACGCTAATTGGGGGTGTTGTGTGCCCACACTGACCGAGAACGCACTTCTGGTGCAATAAAAGGCCAAAACGGGCCTCTAACCGTCAAATTCAGAGCATACGACATCAGATTTACCTGAAATCACAAGGGAACACTGTAATTATTATTCATGACATGTACGAGGAGACGGAACGTCAATCAGACGTGCGGTTTGCGCACAACGACTCAATATGCACTTTTTAAGTGTTGAGTGTGCTTCCGAAACGTAATTTGGGTTGACCAAACCATCCGAACGACGTCGGATTGGCCTGAAATCGGATGAAAAAAAATGGCGACTGAATTGTGAAGTGGTAGGGGAGACGACACACCAATCGGAGGTGCTGTGTTCCTGCGGTGACCGAGAACGCACTTCTGGTGCCATAAAAGGCCAAAACGGGCCTCTAACTATAAAATTCAGAGCGTATGATATCAGATTGACTTGAAATCACAGGGGAACACTTTAATTATTATTCCTGATGTGTAAAAGGAGGAAGAAAATCAATTGGACGTGCGGATTGCACGCAACGGCTCAATTTGTGCTTTTTAAGGGTTGTGCGCGCTTCCTAAACGCGCATGGGGTGGTCCAAACCGGCTAAAAGACGTTGGATTGGCCTGAAATCAGAAGACAACAACGGATGAGTGAATTTTGAAGTTGTTGAGGGGAAAGCATGCCAATCGGAGGTGCCATGTGCCCGCGGTGACCGAGAACGCACTTCTTGTGCTATTAAAGGACAAAACGGGCCTCTAACGGTCAAATTCAGAGCGTACGACATCGGATTAACCTGAAATCATAGGATAAGACTATATTTATTATTAATGACATGTACGAGAAGACAGAACGTCAATCGGACGTTCGGTTTTCACACAACGGTTCAATATGCGCTTTTTATGTGTTGGGCGCGCTTCCGAAATGCACGTGGGGTGGTCCAAACCATTCGAACGACGTCAGATTGAGCTGAAATCGGACGACAACAACGGGTGAGTGAATTTTGAAGTGGTAGGGCAGACGACACTCCAATCGGAGGTGTCGTGTGCCTGCGGTGACCAAGAACGCACTTCTGGTGCCATAAACTGCCAAAACGGGCCTCTAACAGTCAATGTCAGAGCGTACAACATCAGATTGACCTATAATCATATGAGGAACACTGTAATTATTATTCTTGATATGTATGAGGAGAAAGAACATCAATCGGACGTGCGGTTTGCAGGCAACGACTCAATATGTGATTTTTTAGTGTTAGGCGTGCATTCGAAACGGGTGTGGGGTTGTCCAAACCGGCCGAACGACATCATATTGGCCTTAAATCGGACGACAACAACGGGTGGGTGAATATTGAAGTGTTCGGGCAGACGGCATGCTAATCAGAGGTGCTGTGTGCCCGCGGTGACCGAGAACGCACTTCTGGTGCCATAAAAGGCCAAAACAGGCCTCTAACAGTCCAATTCTGAGTGTACGACATCGGATTGACCTGAAATAATACGGCAAAACTGTAATTATTATTCTTTATGTGCACGAGGAGATGGCATGTCAATCAGACGTCCAGTTTGTGCGCAACAGCTCAATATGCACTTTTTAAGTGTTGGGCACGCTTCCGAAACACGCGTAGGGTAGACCAAACTGGTCGAACGACGTCAGATTGGCCTGAAATCGGACGAAAACAATGGGTGAGTAAATTTTGAAGTGTTCTGGTAGACGGCACGCCAATTGGAGGTGTCGTGTGCCCACGCTGACCGAGAATGCACTTCTAGTGCCATAAAAGGCCAAAACGATCCTCTAACTGTCAAATTCAGAGCGTACGACATCAGATTGACCTGAAATCAAAGGGGAACAGTGTAATTATTATTTTTGGCGTCTATGAGGAGATGAAACATCAATCGGACATGCGGTTTGTGCGCAACAGATCATTATGCGCTTTTGAAGTGTTTGACGCGCTTTCGAAACGTACGTGGGGTGGTGCAAACCGGCCGAACGATGTCGGATTGGCCTGAAATCAGACGACAACAATGGGTGAGTAAATTGTGATGTGTTAGGGTAGACGGCACTCCAATCAGAGGTGTCGTGTGGCCGCGATGACTGAGAATGGATTTAGGGTTCCATAAATGGCCAATACGTGCCTCTAATGGTCAAAGTCAAAGTATACGACATCAGATTGACCTGAAATTATAGGATGGACACTGTAATTATTATTCATGATGTGTAAGAGGAGATGACACGTTAATCAGACGTGCGATTTTCCTGCAACCTCTCAATATGTGCTTTTTATGTGTTGGGCGCGCTTCCGAAACACAGGTGGTGTGGTCCAAACTGGCTGAACGACGTCGGATTGGCATGAAATCAGACAAAAAAAATGGGTGAGTGAATTTTGAAGTGGTTGCGTAGATAGTATGCCAATCGGAGGTGTGGTGTGCCCGCGGTGACCGAGAACGCCCCTCTGTTGACATAAAAGGCCAAAACGGGCCTCTAACAGTCAAATTCAGAGCGTACGACATCGGATTGACCTGAAATCATAGGGGGAACACTAAAATTATTATTCATGACATTTAAAGGAGATGACACATCAATCAGACGTGCGTTTTGTGTGAAAAAGCTCAATATATGATTTCTAATTGTTGGGCGTGCTTCTGAAATGCGCGTGGGGTGGTCCAAACTAGCCGAATGATGTCGAATTAGCCTGAAATAGGACGACAACAACAGTTGAGTGAATTTTGAAGTGGTCGGGTAGACAGCACACCAATCGGAGGTGCCTTGTGCCCGCGATGACCGACAACGCACTTCTGGTGCCATAAACGGCCAAAAAGGGCCTCTAACGGTCAATGTCAGAGCGTACGATATTGGATTGACCTGAAATCACAAGAGGAACACTATAATTATTATTCTTAATGTGTAGGAGGAGACTACACATCAATCGGATGTGAATTTTTCATGCAACGGCTCAATATGCGCTTTTTAAGTGTTGGGTGTTCTTCCGAAACGCGCGTGGGGTGGTCCAAACCGCCCGAACGACGTCGGATTGGCATGAAATCAGACAGGAACAATGGGTGAGTAAATTTTGAAGTAGTCAGGTAGAAGACACACCAATCAGTGGTTTCGCGTGCCTGAGCTGACTGAGAACGCACTTCTAGTGCCATAAAAGGCCAAAACGGGCCCCTAACTGTCAAAGTCAGAGCGCACGACATCAGATTGACCTGAAATCACAGGGGAACAATGTAATTAGAACCATTGAATTAAAAATTTTAAAATTTTAAAATGATAATCAAAATTATGAATATATTTTGAAAATAATATACTTTCAATCTGTTATAGTAAGTTTGAATTGAAATATGTTAATTTGTTTCAATTATTTGTTTGTAGGTTTTATTTGGTACTAATTTTATTATTAAAATTTGATATGAAGTTACATTTGATGAGGGTTGTGGAGCATGGAAGATGAAGATGTGATATTATGTGGTATTAATAATATTTTTTATATGTTTTTAAAAAAAATTAAAATCTACAGCAGCTGCCATTTGGCGGCGGCTGTAGCCTGTGTTCGGGTCAGCAAGAGAGTCCTCCAAAAGGTAGCCGTTGTTGGTCATACATGCTGGCCTTCAGCGTCCGGAAAATGGCGGTCTCTGATAGCAACAACGACAGACCAAAAGCGGCTGCCGTTTGGTAGATGCCAGGTAGCCGCTATAGACATTTTGCGACAACTTTTTGCGGCAGCTAAAAGTCATATTTGTACTACTGCCAACATCATCCTAACAGGTTGGTGTGCGACATCTCTTTCTATATAACACTTCATATGGTTCCATCTGAATACTCGAATGGAAGCTATTATTGTAGGAAAATTCTACCAGAGGTAAATATTTATCCCACATACCCGGAAAGTCATGTGAGAAAGATCTCAACATGTCTTCTATGGTTTGAATAGTCCGTTCTGAATGTCCATCTGTTTGAGGGTTGTAGGCATTGCTCAAACGAAGTTTTAGAATCCATGTCCTTCTGAAGACTCTTCCTGAATCTCGAAGTAAAATAGGTATCATGATCCGAAACAATCGATAGGGGTACTCAATGATGTCTCAGAACTTCATTAATATATAGTCTTGCTAGACATTCCAGTGGTAGATCTTCTCTTATTGCAAGAAAATGTGCTGACTTGGTATGACGACCAACAATAAACCATATTGCATCGTTCCTTCTAGGAGTATTTGGTAGCCCCATGATAAAGTCCATTGTAATATTTTACCATTTCCACTCTGATATGGGAAGAGGTTGCATGACTCTTCCAGGATGTTTCCTTCCAGCTTTCATTTGTTGACAAACCAAACATCTTGACACGAAATCAGCAATCTCCCTCTTCATGTTTGTCCCACCAATTTTTTTTCAAATCTCTATACATTTTGTTGGTCCCAGGGTGTATAGAGAAATTGGAGCTATGAGCATCATCCAACAATTCTCTTTTTAGATCAGGTATATCCGAAACACAAAGTCTCTTCCAAACTTTCAAAATTCCCTCTTCATACACAAAGTATCTCAATCTTCCATCATTCATAGCTTTAATCTTCTTTTGAAATTCTTCATCAATGGTCTGAGAAATATTTATCCATTCTAGTAATGATGGTTTGGAAACCATTTGAAAAAGTATCGAGGTTTCACCTTCTAGGGTAATTCCCATATCCATCATCACTAGATCAATGAAAATAGGATCCCTTTTAATTATCATCTTGTTCAAAATTCCATGATCATTTCTGATCAAAGCATCGACCACCTTGTTTGCCTTCCCCGGGTGGTAGTGTATCGTGCAATCATAATCCTTGAGTAATTCATGCCATCTCATTTGCCTCATGTTGTGTTCTTTTTGTGAGAAAATATACTTCAATCTTTTGTGATTAGTATAAATCTCACATTTTTCAACATAGAGGTAGTTTCTCCGTATCTTCAAATCAAAGATCACAGGTGCTTACTCGAGATAATGAGTAGGATATTTTTTCTCTTGAATTTTCAACTGTCATGATGCATAGGCAATAACCCTATCATTCTGCATAAGAACACAACCAAGTCCTTTCTTCGATCAATCACTATAAACGACGAACCCATCATTCCCCGATGGTAGAGTCAATATAGGAGCATTGACTAATATTCTCTTCAGTTCTTCGAAACATTCTTCATAATCTTTTTTCCAAATGAATTTAACCCCTTTGCGTGTGAGCTTTGTTAATGGGTTAGCCAACCGGAAAAAATTCTGGAGAAAATTTCGATAATAACCTTTTACACCAATAAAACTGTGTTCCTTAGTTATAATCATCAGTGCAATCCAGTCATGGATATCCTTGGTCTTAGAAGGATCAATAGAGATTCCCTCATTAGATACAATATGTCCAAGAAAAGAAATCTCCTGATGCCATAATTAACACTTACTAATCTTCCCATATAATTCATGTCTTCTCAGATTTTTCAGGATAATGCCCAAGTGATTTTCATGATCTTCATATCTTTTGGATTATACCAAGATATCATCAATAAATACCACAAAAAATTCATCTAGATATTCCTTGAAAACTCTATTCATTAGATCCAAGAATACATAGGGCGCATTAGTCAGCCCAAAAGGCATTACTGTAAAATCATAATGCTCGTACATGGTTTGAAATGATGTCTTCAGAATGTCTTCCTTAGTCACACACAAATGATGGTATCCAGACCGAAGGTCAATCTTTGAAACGTTTTGAGATCCATGCAGTATGTCAAAAAAATTATCAATGCGAGGTAGGGGATACTTGTTCTTTATTGTTATAGCATTGATCTCCCTATAGTCGATACATAACCTCATAGATCCATCTTTCATTTTAATAAAAAGAACAGGGGATCCCCAAGGAGAAACACTAGGGAGAATAAATCCCTTATTACTCAATTCCTCTAGTTGTTTATTTTGTTAAACTAATTCCACAGTGGCCACTCTATAAGGGTTATTCGATATAGGCCTTGATCCAGGAGTTAAATGTAACACCACGAGCTTCCACGATACGCTTCTCTTTCAATAATGCAATAGCTTGCATTGTACGCAAGTTCGAGATTATAACACACCGCGAGCAATCAAAGTAGCAGTTATGAATAATAATACCCAATTTTTTAAATTATATATATATTATATTTCAAAATGGACTTCATTTTTGGATTCGGAATATCGAAATTAGCCTATGTTGATTTTTTGGTATTTTTCTGAGAACTTCCAATTTTTTATGAATAGTGAAAAATATGTAAAAACAACTTTTTTAATCAAAATAATTTATAGTGATAAATTATACTATTGAGTGGTTTAAAAGTTTAATTAGAATATATTTTGACCATTTTATCCAATGGTGGTCATTAGAATTAATTTTACATAGAAATTGGACATAAACAACTATCAATCTTTTGATATATATAGTTTCTTAAAAACACGCTATTTGTTGTGACAACAGGAATTAATTATAAAATTAATTAATGCAACTTATATGTTTGTAATTTTTTAAAATAGACATCATTTTTGAATTTGGAATATCAATTATAGCTTAGGGTGAAATTTTGGCATTGTTCTGAAGAACTTCAATTTTTTATGAATAGTGAAACCACTAAGTGGTAGTTAAAAAACTGATTTTTCGTTTAAATGAAACATTACCACTTATGTGATTTGATATTCAAAAATCCTACATACATGGTTTTCATTAGGATGTAAAATTTGGTTCAATGGGATTAAAATAATTTTTGTTGAATTGTACCATTTATGTTTAATTAATCGTGATTAAAGGTAATTAGTGTAATTTAAGGTAAAGACAATGTTGTAATAATATGAAATGACTTTTACAGTTGTCCTACCCCTATTGTATGAGTCATGGCCGACCAAGAAAATACATGGGTCAACTTGGGGACCCCATGGAGCCACTTTGGTAGGAAAATGACATTAAAAACTTTTTATTTAATGTTAAAATAAAAATGTCACAAATATGAGTTCTTTTTACTAAAACAATTTTCAAATGGGGTTATAAAAGTCATATTTTTGACTATAAATATTCATTAGAAATATAAAACGATTTCCTACATCATGATATTTTTTATATAATTTTTATACATTAACTAAATTAAAATTTTTATGACACAATGATGATGCAGCGATTACCTCATTAATTAACGATTTAAATAAAATGAAAAGATAATGTAAAATCTAAGGCTTAAACTAGTCAAGAACCTATTGGATGAGTATATTTCAAACCCTTATCACCTTATCCTCGAAATATATTATTTTGGGACCTTTAGAATCCGAAACAAATTCATAATAAAGTAACATTTCAATCATTCCAAGAGTGCCCCTTCTCTCTCTTATAAACAGCCCCCACCTCTACCACCTTATTCACACCTTCAAGCCATTTGTCTTGACCAAACTCTGCCCAAATACTCTACCAAAATCCTTCTATTACTCCTAGAAGCCTCAGTTTGGGCAGAAGTATTCCCAAGGAATCCTTTGGCTCAAATCAAAAAGTGTTACCCAAATTTAAGGCAATGTCTTCTCTTATGTTATTTTGTATTATTTTGCTTTTCCAACACCCTAAACACTTTTTATTAATTTATTTTGTAAAAAAACTAGTATAAAAAATATACTAGGATATTTTTATAAGAATTATTCTAGATAAACTTACACACACCTACATCTAATGGTTAAAGAACATACTGTTTATGTGGATGACGAATTTCTGCCTCATGAAACGATGATTGTTCAACACTCATACAACACCTTCAAAGGTGGCCATTAAGATGTCACTATATTTATATATTCTATATAATATGTTTATGTTTTACTTAATATTATGTATTTTTCATTCATTGCATACCTTTATGGTTTCCATTATGGGTAAAAACGATATTTTCATTTTCGGAAGTGCGGATTACCTCCCCCTCAAATTGATTTGAATCGTTAATGCCATATGTGGGATGTATAAAGGAAGGAGTAAATGATATTATACATTATATTATACTGGAATTATATTATACCTTTATATAATTATATCTTCATTCCATTAAATATGAAATAGATATGAAAGTAGTGTTCATGCGTACCTATGGCTTACCATCTCCATGAACGGTGCATTTCATTTCTTACCTCTAAATGTTATGTAATATTATTAATGCATGTATATACTGGATAAATATGATATATATGATATCTAAATTAGGAATATAATTCTGGATATAATGGATATTCCTCCACATGAACAACTTGTAATTATAAGAAGGTTATTTTTTACTCATGTACCAAAGATTGACAAAATGACCGTTATTAACTTGAATAATTACATAATGTTCATAACATGGTAATTAGTGATATAAAAGTAATTATGAACCTGAAAAAGGTTCTTAATCAAGTAGAAATTAACTCTACTTTATTATTCAGGAGACTAAATATTGATCGAGACAAGTCGGACACGAGTTAAGGGAATTTCTTAACCCAATTTCCATTCTTTGGGTTAATCTCCTACATTAAAATTATGTTATTATATTATTATGTCCTATCTTGTATTTATATTTTATTTATGTGTAAATATAGTTAATACACATAATAGATCTATTTTATTTTAAAAATTGATCTTTGTAAGGACTTCATCTCAATCTCCTTTCATTGAGGCATATTTGGTTTTATACACAACTTTCATTTATACGGTGTATAAACCCCTTTGACTTTTACATTAATTCAAAATGAATCTTTTTATACGAAACGTTTTTACTAAACGTCAAAAGTAATGTTTTTTTCTATCGTATGCGGCGACAATGACTTCTCCGCCACCGTGACTATTATTTGAGTTTCGGCTTCCTTTATAAGCTATAACTTTTTTTAAAAGAAAAATAAATACCATGATTTACTTTTCATTTATTGAAAATGGTTTTGATAATGTATTTATTATATCAATGTGTTGTATTGATATCTTTTGATTGAAATGTGGAAATATTATGTTTCCTTTATGCATGTTTTATGTGATACAATTATGTTATGGTTTATGATATATTTAAACCTGTTCATATGAGGAATGCATTGGACATAATAAGTGACGGGTGGAGCCCGCTATAGCTCCTCGATGCATCAATAGGTCTTATGAGACAAACTAGTGTCTTGTCAGGAGGCCTTGACAAAATCTTATTTGTGGTCATGGCACGAGGCCTTGGATACGTGGTTATGATAGTCTGGCATTATACATTCCATCATTATGAAAGTGGTTATTGATATTGCATGGGATTATTCAAATAGTAGAATATCCATGTGAGTAAGTAAATGGAATTATTTAATTTTATTTTTGCCATATTATGCTAAAGTTAAAGTTAAAAAAGGATTTTGTTGTTGTTATATGTTTCCGTAAATGTTAATGTTTATTTATGAAAGCTTCCGCAATATTGTTATCCTTACTGAGCATCTGAGCTCACCCCTTTCAATGTTTTAATATTTTCCAGGATGTGAAGAAGTATTTTATGAATGACCTACAGGGATAGTCATAAGAGGATATGAGTTTGGACTATGGAGACATTGTTATTGTAGTATTTCACTTTATGATGTAATGTTACATTTATGAATGTATCTAGTGTTTCCAAGGCTACTAAACTAATCGGTCTTTCAAAACATGATCTTTTGTGATCATGCCAATGTTACGCAATAAAGCACCGACTCTGGGTAACTGGGGTTGGGGCATTACAGTTGGTATCAGAGTAGTTTAGTACTATCTTTGGAAGCTAGATTTAGATAAACTCTGATTAGAGCACATAGCCCGAAGATAGACTTTGAGGATTAGTATAGAAGAACTTCGTAGAATTTTGGTATTATAGATATTTTATGAGTTTTCCGAGCAATACATCCCTTCCTGGATACGAGAAGGTAGAGGCGGCTCTGGCACAGATATACCTAGGCGTAAAACCCGAAACACCTCTTTGAGCTAGACTCGAACGGGAACTGGTGCACGACAATGGGCTTTGCTGAACTCGTGGTTACAACACTCCTAGGGGATATGCTTAGGATAATTATGATTTTCTTTACAAGCCATTATGAAGGGATTATGAGTACATACTTCCTCAAAGAAAACATTTTTATGATTATGGATTATATCTGTAAATAGTTCAATTTATGTTAAGTATTTTACAAGTATGTAATTATGTATTTTGATTCATAAACTAATCTAGTTTATGCCATTGTATAGAAATGGCGCCTAGTGGAAGGAATGGAAACTGTATCAATGCACACACTTCGTGTAGGGATTTCCCTCCTACTCAAGATAATTATTGTGGATCTGGAGATACAACTGGTGCTGATGAACTTATTACCATACTGGGACTACTCACTCAGGTTATGAATAATAACCTTTCTCGTATGGAGCACCCTGATCCACAACATGGAAGATCAATGTTAGACCGCTTCATGAGGAAACAACCACTGACATTTAATGGCGGTACAAATCCATTAGTAGTTGAGCAATGGATAAACTCCTTAGAAAAAATATTCCATGCCTTGGGGAGTAGCGAATGGGAGAAGGTTGTCATGGCAGTGTACCTCCTCACTGAAGATGCCGATCAATGGTGGTCACTGATTCAAAACATGAAGGAAGATGAAATAGTATCAAGTATGGAATGGAGAGAGATAAAAGATCATTTCTTAGAGAAAATATTTTCACATGACCATCGAACAGATATGGAAATGAAATTTCTGAGTCTGAGACAAAAGTAGGATGAGAATGTCGCAAAGTATGAGGCCAACATTACAAGGTTATCGAGGTATGCTGCAGATTATATATGTAACCCAAGAAGTAAGATTGATCGTTTCTTTTATGGGTTAAAACCATTTCTCCATCGAGCATTAGTATCACAATCCTTCTCATCGTACGAAGATATTGTCTCATGTGCTATGAAGACAGAAAATGAATTCTGTAAGTCTTATGACAACAAAGTAAAGCAAGAGAATAAGAGAACGGTAGAACAAGAGACGGATAAAGGGAAAAGGGAAAGAAGGATTTTCCATTATGTGATAATTGTGGGAAGAATCACCCCGGTGATTGCCTAAAAGGAATGGGATTTTGTTGTAAGTGTGGAGAAAAAGGTCACCAGGCTCGTGATTGCAAGGGAAAGAAAGAGGCTATCAATGTTGAACTCTACAATTGTAGGGAAATGGGGCATTATTCAAATGAATGTCCTAAGCGTCAGGGAAACTTACCTCATAAAAGGCCAAGGGATCAAATATAATCTTATGTTGTTTCATCAATTGAAGTATAATAATTAATGTATTGGTGCTTTTGGACTCAAGGATTATATTCTAGTTATAAAATAATTGATATATATAAGGATGTTATTGCGGTACTTGTTGTTTTCATTAAGGTTTTAATATGATGAAGGTAATCATATTTTCAGTAAGTGATAATAAGAGAAACCATACTTTTTTTGGGGAATCTAATGTTGCTATTGATTTTGGAATTTAAGGACATTTTAGAGAAAGTCTAGAAAAAGGTATTTTGGATCACTATAAAGGCTGGGATGGATTAAGTTGACCTTTGAATAGTATTTTTTAAGGTTAAAACATTTTTGAAGATTATTTTTGGAATATTATAATATTATATTTTTAGGGAAAGGAAAACCTGCAGGGTGGGGCATAACCCGTCGCGTCAGACAAAGCTGCAGGAATCGAACCCACAACCATAGTGCGGAAGACCTTTATTACCTACCACTAGCCTACAGGAAGTCCCTGGTTATTACAAAAAGTTTTCCTAATAAAAATGGTATGTGTTAATATTTCGAACCATATACAATTATGATAAATAGAATATTTTCGAGTTCTATTACATTTTAGAGTGAAAGATTGGTTTGTGGTAAAAATTTATTAAAGAATGAAATTCTACATGACTAGTATGTATATTCCCTTACGTTCTTAGTGAATCTCCTAAATAAATTCCTCAACTTTATAAAAGGTAACATAAAACAAAAACGTTGTCGGTTAACTTTTCCTACTGGGGATTCAATGACCATTTAACCAATCACAAGTTTGTGATTTTCTTATGGTTAACGTTCTCCTAATCCAGTTTTCTTCGACTATCCATCAAACCATGATGGTTTATTTTTCTTCAATATCCATATTTTCATAGAATCCTAGTATGGGCTATCTCAGGTGACCTTTGTACTTATCTTTCTTTCTTTTAAAGTTATATTTTTATTAACCTTATTTCCGATGTTGGTTTTCCACAAAGATATTTTCTATTTTCAACCTTTTATTTTCAAAGAAAAATTTCAAATTGCAAGGACGCAATTTATTAAAGGAGGGGAGAATGTAACAACCCGAGCTTCCACGATACGCTTCTCTTTCAATAATGCAATAGTTTGCATTGTATGCAAGTTCGAGATTCTAACACACCGCGAATTATCATTGTAGCAGTTATGAATAGTAATACCCACTTTTTGAAATTATATATATTTTATATTGCAAAATGGACTTCATTTTTGGATTCGGAATATCAAAATTAGCCTATGTTGAATTTTTGGTATTTTTCTGAGAATTTCCAATTTTTTATGAATAGTGAAATATACTTCAAAACAACTTTTTTAATCAAAATTATTTATAGTGATCAATTATACTATTGAGTGGTATTAAAGTTTAATTATAATATATTTTTACAATTTTATCCAATGGTGGTCATTGGAAATAATTTCACATTGAAATTGGACAGAAACAATTGCCAGTCTTTTGATATATATTGTTTCTTAAAAACACGCTATTTGTTGTGACAGCGGGAATTAATTATAAAATAAATCTATGAAACTTATATGTTTGGAATTTTGTAAAATAGACATCATTTTTGAATTTTTAATAACAATTATAGCTACGGGTGAAATTTTGGCATTGTTCTGAAAAACTTCAATTTCTGATGAATAGTGAAACCACTAAGCGGTAGTTAAAAAACTGATTTTTCATTTAAATGAAACATTACCAATTTCGTTATTTTATTTTAAAAAATCTGTAATACATGGTTGTCATTAAGAAGTAAAATGTGGTTCAATGGGATTAAAATAATTTTTTGTGAATAGTAACTTTTAAGTTCAATTAATCACGATTAATGGTAATTAGTGTAATTTAAAGTAAATAGAATGTTATAATAAAATGAAATGACCTTTACACTTGTCCTACCACTATTTTATGAGTCATGTCCGACCAAGACAATACATGGGTCAACTTGGGGACCCCATGGAGCCACTTTGGTAGGAAAATGACATTAAAAACATTTTATTTAATGTTAAAATAAAAATGTCACAAACATGAGTTCTTTTACTAAAACAATTTTTAAATGGGGTTATAAAAGACATATTTTTTACTATATATATTAATTAGAAAGCTAAAAGGATTTCCTAAATAATGATATTTTTTTATAATTTTTAGACATTAAAAAATTTAAATATTTTATGACACAATGATGATGCAGTGATTACCTGATTAATTAACGATTTAAATAAAATGAAAAGATAAAGTAAAATCTAAGGATTAAACTTGTCCAAAACCTATTTTATGAGTATATTTCAAACCCTTATCACCTTATCCTAGAAATATATTGTTTTGGGACCTTTATAATCCGAAAAGACATTTCATAATAAAGTAACATTTCAATCTTTCCAAGAGTACCCCTTCTTACCTCTTATAAAAGGCCCACAACTCTACCACCTTATTCACACCTTCTAGCCACTTGGCTCGGCCAAACTCTGCCCAAATACTCTCCCAAAATCCCTCTCTTACTCTTAGAAGCCTCACATTTGGCATAACTCTTCCCAAGGAAGCCTTTGGCTCAAATCAAAAAGAGTTACCCGATTTTAAGGTAATGTCTTCTCTTATGTTATTTTGTTTTATTTTGATTCTCCAACCCCCTAAAATCTTTTTATTAATTTATTTTGTAACAAAAAAATTATCCCAAATATACTAGGATGTTGTTATAAGAAGTATTCGAGCTACACTTACACACACTTACATCTAATGGTTAAAGAACATACTGTTTCTGTGGATAGCGAATTTCTACCTCGTGAAATTATGATTGTTCAACACTCATATAACACCTGCAAAGGTGTCCATTTAGATGTCACTATATTTATATATTCTATATAATATGTTTATGTTTTACTTAATATTCTGTATTTTTAATTTATTGCATACCTTTTTGGTTTCCATTATGGGTAAACGTGATATTTTCATTTTAGGAAGTCCAGACTACCGCCCCCTCAAAGTGATTTGAATCGTTAATTCCATATGTGGGATTTATAAAGGATAGATTAAATGGTATTATACATTATATTATACTGGAATTATATTATACCTTTATATAATTATAACTTAATTCCATTAAATACGAAATAGAAATGAAAGTAGCGTTCATGCGTGTGTACGGCTTACCGTCTCCATGAACAGTGCATTTCATTTCTTATCTCTAAATGTTTTGTAATATTATAAATGCATGTATATACTGGATATATATTATATATCTGATATTTACATTAGGAATATAATTCTGTATATAATGGATATTCCACCACATGAACAACTTGTAATTATAAGAAGGTTATTTTTAACTCAAGTACCAAAGATCGAAAAAATGACCGTTATTAACTTAAATAATTACATAATGTTAATAACATGGTAATAAGTGATATAAAAGTAATAATGAACATTAAATAGGTTCATAAGCAAGTAGAAATGAACTCTAGTTTATTATTCAGGAGACTAAAGAATGATCGAGTCAAGTCAGACACGAGGTAAATGAATTTCTTAACCCAATTTCCATTCCTTGGGTTAATCTCCTACTTTCAAATTATGTCATGATATTATTATGTCCTTTCATGTATTTATACTTTATTTATGTGTAAATATAGTGAATACACATAATAGATCTATTTTATTTTAAAAAAATTCTTTTTAAGGACTTCGTCTCAATCTCCTTTCATTGAGGGATATTTGGTTTTATACAGAACTTTCATTTATACGGTGTATAAACCCATTTGACTTTTACTTTTATTCAAAATGAATCTTTTTATACGAAGTGTTTTTACTAAACGACAAAGGGAATGTTTTTTATTACGTATGCAGCAACAACGACTTCTCTGCCGCCAAGACTATTATTTGAGTTTCGGCTTCCTCTATAAGCTATAACATTTTTTAAAAGAAAAATAAATACCATGTTTTAATTTTCTTTTATTGAAAATGGTTTTGATAATGTTTTTATTATATCAATGTGTTGTATTGATATCTTGTGATTGAAGTTTGGAAATCTTATGTTTTTTTTGCATGTTTTATGTGATACAATTATGTTATGGTTTATGATATGTTTAAACCTGTTCATATTAGGAATGCATTGGACATAATAAGTGACGGGTGGAGCCCGCTATAGCTCCTCGATGCCTCGGTAGGTCTCATGAGAAAAACTAGTGTCTTGGAACGAGGCCTTTATAGCATCCCGACTTTATATCACATAAACTTTCATTACATTTTACAAAACTGAGGATCTTTAAGGTTTAGTGTCTTTGAAACCGGGAACATAAAAAATGAAAACATAAAACATTCTTCTAAAACACTTGAAAGGCTTCTACTCATGTTCATCCTAGGTTCATTACTGCATCTCATAACCTGGGGACATACATCAAAAGAAAGGGTGAGCAGAAGGCCCGGTAAGGGAAACAAGAGAACCATTTTACATGTGAACTTGAGATACTTCAATAAGGTCATGAAAAGAACTTTAAGGCATGAGAAAGAAATCATGAGATATATTATAATAAAAATAAAATTTTTCATATCTTGAAGATTTGGCTGAAACATTTAATATTGACAATAATTTCGTTTCACCAAGGTCCATCCCCAATGTGTCATTAAAATTTACCAAGGTTATTCACCAAGGTATCAGTCTAAAAAGTCATCTCTAGAGAATAAGTCTTTACCCAATGCATTGAAGCACTATCTGGGCGCACCCTTGACATGACTTTATTATCATGTGAGCCACATATATCATCATCAATCATTTCATAAACATCTTATATCGCATAAAAGAAATGGGTTTCATTTCGTAATCATAACGTTTTAAAAACTGCTTTAAAGACATGATCTTTATGTAATTTTAAACCCACGAAAAGGGAAAGCGGGTTTCATGTATATAAATTCCAGAATTTAAAATAGAACATTTTGATATATATGTTAATACACCTATATAAATAAGAGCTTTGAGTATTCACTTAATAACATAAAATAATTTTGAGAAAAAGAGAGAGGCATTTTGAGACAAAAATTCTGCAGCATAATGGCTATATTACATGGTTTAATAAAACGTTGAAAAGAGCGGTGTCACGAACCAGGACGGTGCATCATCCGACCCGGCGCCCGACCCGGTCCGCGACATGGCCCGAAGGGCGTCCCCGATCCCCACAGGCTGGCAACTAGTGCCGGGCATCAAAACATGCAGTTGGGAACGATTTAGCCCAGAAAATAAAAGACATAAAAACAAAAATAAACAAAACAAAACAATTAAACACTAACAGCGGAAAATAAATTAAGATAGGCAACTAGGCATACCTCCAAGTGACCTCATGGGTCACCACCAAACTTATAACCACGCTCACTCGAAGAGCGATCCAAGTCTATAACCTGAAACTGAAAATTAAAGTAGGCGTGAGCACCGAGATGCTCAGTAGGAAAGCCAAGGAATAACCACGCCCTATGCCCTTACCTTTAAAAAAAATCCAATTATGCTAGTTTGAAAATAAGACATAATAAAATAATGTTTTTTTCTTCCTTTACAATCCAAATCACAAGTTGACATTTTCATAAAAATCATTTTTTTTGTTCCACCATATTTTCAAAATTTATTCCAAGAGTTCATTCACCTTTCGAAATTTTCAAGAAAAGCAGTTTAGTTTGAAACGGGGTTTTTCACAATGAGACAGTAAGTATGAAACAACTGAAATGAAAGTTGCATCGCTGGCAGCATGTCACAATTGAGCACCATGAGTAATCCCTATAGGTAGCTAGAACAAGTGGGAACCTAGAGACCTCGTACCTCGGTGAAACGTGGCTTAGATGGCCACGACCCTCAGAAAACGTGGCTTAGATGGCCACGACCCTCAGAAATTCATATGTTTAGTTAGTGTTGTTGCGTCAATCCTGCTAGACAACCCGGGATGAACCCCTGCCGTGTCATCTAACGTACTAGTCCTGGTCGTCCACCTAGGTACCCAGGGTTTCCCATGTGCTCTATTTCAAAGGGTGGTGAGGTTTTACCAAAAACATATAGAGAACATAACACTTTCTTATCCAAAGTCCATTTCACCACTCACCACCGTTCTCCCTCCTTAAGCGCATCCCCCTTTTTATGTCACATAACATCGCATAAGCCTCTTTATTAGGCACATATCACAAATCACACACTTAACACACACATCATGTTTCTACAACAATGGGGCATGCCTTAAGAGGGGTTTTGTTTCACTTTCGCATACCATTCTCAAAGTGCCAGACGAGCTTAATTAATTACAATAAACACATTTCATTTTTGAACACAAAATCGCCCAACACTTATGTTTCCAAAACCATTTGAAATTTCAACTAAACAACCAAGGTACTATATATATTTATAATGCAAGCTAGAAAACATGTTAAAAAAACCATTGGTAATACTTATTGCACACTAAAATCATTGAGGAAACCACTTTTAAAGAACCATGACCATTTGTGTATATACACACATATATATAGCATGTGCATTTCATATAAAAGCAGAATATGCATTTAAAGAACACCAAGCAAAAATGGAAATTCTAATTAAAGATTAGGGCATAGGGGACCTACCTCAAGACACGCAGCTTTTGACAAGGGTAACCCGAGACCGCTTCACCGCCATGCATATACATTTTCAGGCATATGCATATACACAGGTCCTTACTGCCGACGACTCGAACCCCCGAGGAAGAGACCATTCACTATACATATAATTTAATAAAGGAATTAAACATTTAAACAATTTTTAAAGCATTTGGAATATCACATTAAAGGTTTATACCAACAACGCACTCAAAAATCCTTCCTAATACCAAAGCGCACCATGACGCAACACCAAAAACATGATAAGACAGACTTTGCAGCACTTGCGCGACATAATAAACCCACATCAAAGTTTATAAAACACTACGAAAAGTTCAGCACGGGTTTTCACACAATCAGAACATTCATATTAAATGAACACACTACGAAACACATCGAAATCATAGTAAACTTTAAGTGAAACTATATTCGCACCAAGAAAAATAATCAATGAGTATACTAAATTAATTAAAGACGAAAATTAATTTTTCAAACAACACATATATGCGGAAACCCATACCTGATATAAATATGCTACCAAGAGTTAAAATAAAGATTTAAAATCAAATATCAACTTCACACAATACATATTAATTAAATAACACGCTAAATTAAATAAACTTTCTAATTGATTAATCGGCGAATAATCAAGAGTGGAACCACCTACTTTGACGTCGGAAAACCCCAAATAACAGAGCGAAACTCCAATCGCACACCAAATTCACCGTAATCAACTCAAATAAACTCTAACATCAAAACAACAAACCAATTACACCAGAATTGAACCAATTGCAACCTAAAAACCTAACCTAACAACCTACAAAAATACAAGAAACATTCAATTGACGGGGAACGCACCTTTGGCGAGGGTGCGGGATTTTGGTCCGAGCTTAAGGGGGGAACGCCGGTGTTGCGGCGCACCTGAAAATTTCATCTGGAATTAGGGAGGTGCGGGTCCGGATGGTTCTAGGTGGCAGGGCGATGATGGTTGGTGCGAGGCGGACTAGAAGGGGGTGCGGAAGGGGGTCGCCGGTTGGTGTAGCAGGAGGGAGGGTAGGAGGGCGGTCCAATGAGAGCAAGGGGAGGCGCGCGCGGGGTCCGACCATTCGAGCAAGAGGAGGCCGGCGAAGCTGGTCCGGCGAGTCGGGCACGGCGCGGGGAGACGTAGCCGGAGCGCAGGGGGGGCTGGCCGGGAGGCCGCGCCGCACACAAAGCAAATGGGAGATGGCCGGAATGCCACACCGCACAGGGGTGTCGCGCCGGAGGAAGCATGCGCTGGAGGAAGCCACGCCGGAAGAGGTGGTGTGTTGGTCTGCTGCAACGCCGGAGGGAAGTGAGGGGAGGAGTCTCGCGGCTGGTAGGGTTAGGGAGGATCTTGTGCAGGCCGAGGGAGAGAGGGGAAAAGGGGAGCGCATGGGAGGTAAAAAAAATCAAAGTGAAATAAAATAAAAAAAAGAAATGAAATATAATAAAAAGAAAATGAATAAAATAGAAATTGAAAACAAAATAAAACAGAAAAAAAGGAACATAGGCCATAAAAAAAATAATAAGTTAATAATTCTATAAATATAAATTAGTTTAACATCCATAACCAATTTAAAGTATCAATTGGAATAATAACAATCCCAACGATATTATTATTATTATTATTATTATTATTATTATTATCATCATTATTATTAAGACCATTTTTTTTAAAAGAATCTTATTTTTTTTGTTCGTTATTTTATTTTATGAACACTTTAATGTTTACCCTGCTGCTTAATTAATTAACCACGTACCGGGCAGGGCGCACGAACAACTGACGAAGCCATGCGGCTTCGCCTGTTCCTCGCCCGCGCGCCTGACACTACCAAGCCAAAACACTCGTGTACCATCAAAATGCAAAAACTCACGTCGGGTCTGGCAAAGTGCACCGTCAGGCGCAAGGTAGAGCACCCAAAAGAAAAACACATTTAATAATAAAACATCGTCCAAAATACGATTTGGCGCTACGCACGGTCACGCGTACGGACGCACACCTGTATAAGATCCCAAACCCCTTTTAAACTAGAACCAATTCAAATCGCAACTCAAAAGAAAGACCAGAAATAATTAAATGAAAATAAAGCATGGTCGGGGTGTGACAATTCTCCCCACCATGACACTTTATGCCCCCAGAAAGTCCCAAAATACCAGGTCAACCAAGGGTTCCAAGATAGACCATGAAGACACCTAAAACAAAACCTCAAACACCTGACGATCGGGTATTCAAAACACTCATGACCTGAAACATCAATGATCTCAAAACCAGAATCACCATGCAAAATGACCAACAACAAGGAATTCACCTTGAAACACAACCACAACATGGAACACCCCGACCCCTAACGTAGGGATCATCAGTACCACTCGAGATCTCCAAGGACGCTCGTCAAGCGACCCACTACATAAGCTATCCAACCAACTTGGTCGAGGTTGGGCGGAGCAGAAGAAAAGGGTTGCTCCGCTAAGCGCACTTTGAAAACAGAGTCTTCCACAAGCCCATCTTATGGTGGTCTCCCCACCATATTAGGTTTCTCGGCAAACATTTGTTCTCCAAACCAAAACGACTCCCAAACCCAGACAACTCTAACACTGGCTTGACTCTTCAAACACCCTATGTTTAACCAACATAAGAGGGGAGATCGGCGAGACCCGCACTGGGTCTCCCCACCATTTTAAAATATCCTAACACCACGAAACCCGCGCGGGCATTCCTAGTTTACTTTAAGAAATACCGATTGAACCCTTCATCGTGAACCCGCCATACGGGCCGACCCGCACTGATCATTCTTACAGTGGACAACACTCTGCCACGTGAGATATATTTTATAGCAGAAACCCCTAACCAGGAGACGAACCAGACAGGTGCACAACGTTTCCACAAGACATGAGTATCTCCGACCGCAAGAAGGTTCACGAAGCACACCCACTAGCTTTACAAGAATATGGGTTTTTTCGAACATCTTTAATGCCCAAGAGGAACTCCCATAAAATAAGACCATGACAAGTAGACAAGGGATTCATTCCCCTGACAACAAGAATGATGCCTTCGGAGAGGGTACCACAATAGGGAAATTTACGTTTTCCCCATCCCGACATTGTGGACTATAGTCGGACTAGGCCTGTCCCACGTCTGACGAGTCCTGACTACGCGCAAGCTTTACCCCGAGACCTATGGCTGGGGCACTGATGTCTGAAGCATCTCCAGCCTCGCAGTCACAAGCTAACCACTTCTAACTGGAACTTCCTCCGCTGCAAAATCAACTTGCATACTTCTCCTCGTGTCTCGCGCGGCCACTCTATTAACATACAAACTTATAATTGCAGCGAACGACCTAGAGTGTCTAACTGACCACACTAGAGATAGGGGACTGAGCGGTCTGTCAAACGCGCGACACAAACTGAAGAGAGGGGCACTCCAAGAGCAAGTCCCTTTGGTTCACACTCGTCAACGGACGAAGAACATTCATTTACCATAGTATAAACGGGACGGAAAACTATTACGAGCTTTAAACTGATCGTTACACACAACCTCTGGGGAAAGAAACAAGCTCATCATAAAGGTCAACATACCTCCTTCACCCTCTGTCGACTGGTCAGGCACCTACGAGATCAACCAATTTCCCTCACCTTCACTTCCTTAGGTACAATCATGGAATGAGGCTTGTCTTGAGGATTGCTCATGACGTCCCCATTTGCAACGAAAACGAAATGATCACCATTCACTAGATTAGTCCCGCTCCACTAGACGTACTCGAGAAAATCTTACATCCACACAACATTTGAAGTTCCTTCAAAACCAGAGACACTTCCAACTTTCCCAAATCACTCAACGACATCCAACTGACATCGACTTCTATGAACAGTTGATGCCACCGAGCAGAACCCAACTCTGCCACTCCACTGAGAGTCTGGGTCGGGCCAAGAACTGAGAGAGACCTGCTGGAACCCATGGAACGTTTCTAGGGGCACATCCCATACAAGAAACACAAAACAGCCTTCCACAAATCCAAACACATCACAAAACAAACACCAACATTCCAGAAACAAATCCAATAATTCCAATTTAAAACATCAATTCATTTTCAAAGAAAAACACTCACTTGAAAACCAAGCACCGCACAACAATCCCAAAAGCTATTTTGAAAATACATCTTTACTCTGAAAGGAATGTCCTTTTTTTCTGTTTTCAAAACCATTTGTGCACAAAAACCCATTTTTAAAAAAAGGCCCACTTTTTAGGAAACAAGAAGCAAACTTAGAGATCAATCCACCACCACTGATATTCCATGGTGCCTCGCAAATATGCATTCTCATGCCACTCAGGCACCCATCCACACGATTCATCAACTAGCCATTAATCAAGTCCACACGCACATGCGAGCACCCATAGGAATACCACTGGAAAGAAACAAGTTTACCCCGCTTTCAAAACAAAACATTCTCAATATCCGAAAATACTTTTTTTTTCAAACCATTTCAAAAATTCAAGGCAAATTTCAAGAATGCTTTCCATTTCTAAAACAGCTCATTTCAATTTCAGATGACCCAAAACATTCCTTTAGAAATTCAACATTGAAAAATCAACGCCAAATTCCAAAAACAAGGTCCAAGAGAAACGCACCCCAAATATCATGTCAACCGCAAATAAGATCAGTAGCAAAGTGCGCTTCACTTTTCAAAGGAAAACAATTTCACGTCAATCCCAAAACTGAAGCAAGACATCACAAGCATTAAAGCACCTGGGCGGAGGACTAGTGGTCGTGTCTAACCCGGCTACATGGTTTAGCAGACCATGCCCTAGGCAAGCACCAACCACTAAGAGTGTCGAACCGTACTCTCGGGCATCACATGGGTCGCTACTCCATGTGAGACCGCGCGTAGTACCGATTTACTCTTATTTTCATCCCCCGTCCACAAAGACCAAAGCCAAAACTTAGATCCCGGACTTCCCCTGGTTACTCGAGGATCGGAACGAGCAAGAGTTCGCGACGCTCTTCCCGCACCTACCACTCGAGTACCGACAATCCTATCTCCGATCTACCTGATAACCCAAATAACAAGAACAAAAACCACCTCTGATACCATTTTGTCACGAACCAGGACGGTGCGTCATCCGACCCGACGCCCGACCCGGTCCGCGACATGGCCCGAAGGGCGTCCCCGATCCCCACGGGCTGGCAACTAGTGCCGGGCATCAAAACATGCAGTTGGGAACGATTTAGCCCAGAAAATAAAAGACATAAAAACAAAAATAAACAAAACAAAACAATTAAACACTAATAGCGGAAAATAAATTAAGATAGGCAACTAGGCATACCTCCAAGTGACCTCATGGGTCACCACCAAACTTATAACCAGGCTCGCTCGAAGAGCGATCCAAGTCTATAACCTGAAACTGAAAATTAAAGTATGTGTGAGCACCGAGATGCTCAGTAGGAAAGCCAAGGAATAACCACGCCCTATTCCCTTACCTTTAAAAAAAATTCCAATTATGCTAGTTTGAAAATAAGACATAATAAAATAATGTTTTTTTCTTCCTTTCCAATCCAAATCACAAGTTGACATTTTTATAAAAATCATTTTTTTTGTTCCACCATATTTTCAAAATTTATTCCAAGAGTTCATTCACCTTTCGAAATTTTCAAGAAAAGCAGTTTAGTTTTATAACATGGTTTTTCACAATGAGACAGTAAGTATGAAACAACTGAAATGAAAGTTGCATCGCTGGCAGCATGTCACAATTGAGCACCATGAGTAATCCCTATAGGTAGCTAGAACAAGTGGGAACCTAGAGACCTCGTACCTCGGTAAAACGTGGCTTAGATGGCCACGACCCTCAGAAAACGTGGCTTAGATGGCCACGACCCTCAGAAATTCATATGTTTAGTTAGTGTTGTTGCGTCAATCCTGCTAGACAACCCGGGATGAACCCCTGCCGTGTCATCTAACGTACTAGTCCTGGTCGTCCACCTAGGTACCCAGGGTTTCCCATGTGCTCTATTTCAAAGGGTGGTGAGGTTTTACCAAAAACATATAGAGAACATAACACTTTCTTATCCAAAGTCCATTTCACCACTCACCACCGTTCTCCCTCCTTAAGCGCATCCCCCTTTTTATGTCACATAACATAGCATAAGCCTCTTTATTAGGCACATATCACAAATCACACACTTAACACACACATCATGTTTCTACAACAATGGGGCATGCCTTAAGAGGGGTTTTGTTTCACTTTCGCATACCATTCTCAAAGTGCCAGACGAGCTTAATTAATTACAATAAACACATTTCATTTTTGAACACAAAATCGCCCAACACTTAAGTTTCGAAAACCATTTGAAATTTCAACTAAACAACCAAGGTACTATATATATTTATAATGCAAGCTAGAAAACATGTTAAAAAAAACCATTGGTAATACTTATTGCACACTAAAATCATTGAGGAAACCACTTTTAAAGAACCATGACCATTTGTGTATATACACACATATATATAGCATGTGCATTTCATATAAAAGCAGAATATGCATTTAAAGAACACCAAGCAAAAATGGAAATTCTAATTAAAGATTAGGGCATAGGGGACCTACCTCAAGAAACGCAGCTTTTGACAAGGGTAACCCGAGACCGCTTCACCGCCATGCATATACATTTTCATGCATATGCATATACACAGGTCCTTACTGCCGACGACTCGAACCCCCGAGGAAGAGACCATTCACTATACATATAATTTAATAAAGGAATTAAACATTTAAACAATTTATAAAGCATTTGGAATATCACATTAAAGGTTTATACCAACAACGCACTCAAACATCCTTCCTAATACCAAAGCGCACCATGACGCAACACCAAAAACATGATAAGATAGACTTTGCAGCACTTGCGCGACATAAAAACCCACATCGAAGTTTATAAAACACTACGAAAGGTTCAGCACGGGTTTTCACACAATCAGAACATTCATATTAAATGAACACACTACGAAACACATCGAAATCATAGTAAACTTTAAGTGAAACTATATTCGCACCAAGAAAAATAATCAATGAGTATACTAAATTAATTAAAGACGAAAATTAATTTTTCAAACAACACATATATGCGGAAACCCATACCTGATATAAATATGCTACCAAGAGTTAAAATAAAGATTTAACATCAAAGATCAACTTCACACAATACATATTAATTAAATAACACGCTAAATTAAATAAACTTTCGAATTGATTAATCGGCGAATAATCAAGAGTGGAACCACCTACTTTGACGTCGGAAAACCCCAAATAACATAGCGAAACTCCAATCGCACACCAAATTCACCGTAATCAACTCAAATAAACTCTAACATCAAAACAACAAACCAATTACCCCAGAATTGAACCAATTGCAACCTAAAAACCTAACCTAACAACCTACAAAAATACAAGAAACATTCAATTGACGGGGAACACACCTTTGGAGAGGGTGCGGGATGTTGGTCCGAGCTTAAGGGGGGAACGCCGGTGTTGCGGCGCACCTGAAAATTTCATCTGGAATTAGGGAGGTGCGGGTCCGGATGGTTCTAGGTGGCAGGGCGATGATGGTTGGTGCGAGGCGGACTAGAAGGGGGTGCGGAATGGGGTCGTCAGTTGGTGTAGCAGGAGGGAGGGTAGGAGTGCGGTCCGATGAGTGCAAGGGGAGGCGCGCGCGGGGTCCGACCATTCGAGCAAGAGGAGGCCGGCGAAGCTGGTCCGGCGAGTTGGGCACGGCGCGGGGAGACGTAGCCGGAGCGCAGGGGGGGCTGGCCGGGAGGCCGCGCCGCACACAAAGCCAAGGGGAGATGGCCGGAAGGCCGCGCCGCACAGGGGTGTCGCGCCGGAGGAAGCATGCGCTGGAGGAAGCCACGTCGGAAGAGGTGGTGTGTTGGTCTGCTGCAACACCGGAGGGAAGTGAGGGGAGGAGTCTCGCGGCTGCTAGGGTTAGGGGGGATCTTGTGTGGGCCGAGGGAGAGAGGGGAAAAGGGGAGCGCATGGGAGGTAAAAAAAATGAAAGTGAAATAAAATAAAAAAAAAGAAATGAAATATAATAAAAAGAAAATGAATAAAATAGAAATTGAAAACAAAATAAAACAGAAAAAAAAGGAACATAGGCCATAAAAAATAATAATAAGTTAATAATTCTATAAATATAAATTAGTTTAACATCCATAACCAATTTAAAGTATCAATTGGAATAATAAAAATCCCAACGATATTATTATTATTATTATTATTATTATTATTATTATTATTATTATTATTATCATCGTTATTATTAACACAATTTTTTTTTAAAAGAATCTTATTTTATTTGTTCGTTATTTTATTTTATGAACACTTTAATGTTTACCCTGCTGCTTAATTAATTAACCACGTACCGAGCAGGGCGCACGAACAACTGACGAATCCATGCGGCTTCGCCCGTTCCTCGCCCGCGCGCCTGACACTACCAAGCCAAAACACTCGTGTACCATCAAAATGAAAAAACTCACGTCGGGTCTGGCAAAGTGCACGGTCGGGCGCAAGGTAGCGCACCCAAAAGAAAAACACATTTAATAATAAAACATCGTCCAAAATACGATTTGGAGCTACGCACGGTCGCGCGTACGGACGCACACTTGTATAAGATCCCAAACCCCTTTTAAACTAGAACCAATTCAAATCGCAACTCAAAAGAAAGACCAGAAATAATTAAATGAAAATAAATCATGGTCGGGGTGTGACAAGAGGGGACATGGGTCTCCCACTAATAAATGATCTATAAAAATAGTATAGGGACAGAATAAAAAGGATATGAATCATGGTAATGAAATTTTAACGATATACCATTTGAAATAAAAAACATGGAAGTAAGAAAAAAATAAGATTTCTCTTATTAAAATTCAGCAGCCTAACAGCGTCACTTAAACTTCAAAAAAAATTAATTGACGAGATCAAATAGGATCTCTCATCATATGAACATAAAATGTCAGTATGAATGATTTAAATATAATACCCCAACATAATAAAAGGAACTTGAAAGAATTGAAATGAAAGTAGAACTTCAAAACGAGAAGGGTGAAGAACCACTTAAACATTCGGCAGCCTAACAGCGTCACTTAAAACATCAAAATACTGATTTGAAGAGATCAAATAGGGTCTCTAATCATATGAACACAAAAGATAATTATGATAGATTTATATATCATACCCAAACATAATAAATGGAACTTGAAATAATTGACATAAATGTAGAACTTCAAAACGAGAAGGGTGAAGAACCACTTAAAAATTTGACAGCCTAACGGCGTCACTTAAAATTTCAAAATACGGAATTGAAGAGATCAAATGGGGTCTCTCATCATATGAACATAAAATATCAGTATGATAGATTTAGAGATCATACCCCAACATAATAAAAGGAACATTAAATAATTAACATGAAAGTAGAACTTCAAAATGAGAAGGGTGAAGAACCACTTAAAAATTTGACAGCCTAACGACGTCACTTAAAATTTCAAAATACTGAATTGAAGAGATCAAATGGGGTCTCTCATCATATGAACATAAAGCATCATTATGATAGATTTAGATATCAGAACCCAACATAATAAAAAGAAATTGAAATACTTTACATGCAAATAGATCCTGAAAAATGAGAAGGGAGAAAGAATCAGTTATAAAAATTTTGGCAGCCTAACGGTGCCTCTTAAAATTTCATAAAATGAAATAATGAGAGTAAGAGAGAATCTCTCATTATATGAACATGAAAAGGGAAGTAAGAGGAGTATAAAAGAACATCATTTAACATAATAACATGTAACATAATAGAAATGACATAAAAGAGATTACTTGAAAAGAAGAGAGTGGTCGGATCCCTTACATTAAAACGTAACTCTTAAAACTCAAAGGTTGGGACCTTGAGGGCTTGGGGGCACCTTGGGAGGACTCCTTGGGAAGTAATGAGACCAGAAATTAGTTGGGGGAGAGTGCGGAGGCGAAATGGATGAGAGGATGGCTTGGTATTTATAGGGAATGTGAGGGGACAAGGCATTAAGGCCAAGGGACACCTCAAAAGTGGTTTTCTCAAAACCATGTGCTCTCCCATGGTATTTTTAATGGTGTTAGGCCACATGGGGCCCCCATAAAATAATTCACCACCTTTGGTCGACCATCCCTTAAAATATCTCATGGAATCATCATGAAACAGTTATGATGTCATTAAACATACCGAAACCCTAAAACTGTATTTTTACTATTCACTGAAAATTCAACTTTCTCATAAAAATCCAAAAATATCACAATAACAAAATATCAATGCTATTATTTAAAAAATTAACTCAATTTTTTAAAAATAATTTTCTAAATATTTTTAATTATTTTTTTTAAATAAATACACTATTCACCGAAAAATTCATTTTCTCATAAAAAACCCCAAAAATTACCTTAACATAATATCAATGCTCTGAGTTCAAAAATTAAATCCATTTTATAAAAATAATTTTCTAAATATTTTTAATTTAATTTTTAATTAAAAAACACTATTCACCTGAAAAAACTAATACTTGAATAATAATTTATGAAACCTTTATTTAACAATTTTATTGAATAACATTACTTAATCAAGGTGCCTAGATTATATTAATACTTTCTTTAAGTGAGATCACTAATCTATTTTGTCACATTACTAATCCTAAGCATAAAATCACTATTCATAATTTACTATTCATCAAAATTCCAGTTGATCTTATTGAACTCTAAATTTCGTACTGAACATAATTGTAGAGGACCATTTTTTGAATATCATTTCACATTTTTAATTAATTAAGGTTTACATAAACATTTTTAAAATATCTTTTTTCTAAAATTCATAAAAAATATGCATACTATATTTATCCGGTTATTTGAAAATTCATAAACTTCATCATAAGAAGAAATCCCAATTTTTATTTAAAACAATGGATTACACAAGGCAGTTACAGTCTCCTTACATCGCCCCTTATCACACCAGCATATGACCTAAGTGTAAGGTGTGCTAAGGTGAGAGAATCTGAGGGAGGCTCGGCCAACATCACACGAGTAGTAATTTCTATCAGTTTGAACTTCTCGCAAAGGCGATTCCTTTCTTGCTTCACATGATGAAGTTCGTCTTAGGTTTGGTCCAGAGCAAAGCCCAGTGGTGCTACATCCTTACCATGTTCTGTTAGATGGTCTTTGATCGGTCCAAGACTACTGGGTGAGACCATCAAATCTTATTTATTTTTTAATTAACCAAGATTACTTGTATTTAGAGACAATAATCAAAACATTTAGTTTCAAGTGGTCATATTGACCAATAGTCATATAACAGTCAAAACCCAATGGTATCATTTTAATTATACTCATGTTATCAAATGAAACATTTTTGTTGTGTATAATAATAAAATAAAATAACACATAAAATTAGGAAACAAGATTTATTCAAAATTTCGCGTCGTTACAATCTTTCCCCCTTAAGAAATTGCATCCTCGTAATTTTTAAAATTGGGTTTTGAAATTTCATTGAATGTACCACATTGGAAAACGAGTCAGTAAAAGTATTACTTTAAAAGAAAGAAAGGGAAGTACAAAGGTCAACCGAGTTAGTCCACACTAGGATTCCATGTAGGAAAACATGGACATGGAGGAGAAAACAAAGGGTAAAGTTCTGAGGGATAGTGATAGAAAACATGATAGGAGAATGTTAAAAATAAGAAAATCCCAAACTTATGATGTGTGTAAATGGTATTTGATTTCCTAGTAGGAAACGTAAACCAACAACGTTTTTGTTTTACGTTCCATTTCATAATTTTGAGAATTCATTTACAACATAGACCAAAAACATAAGCAAATATACCTACCTTTAAGTATAGTTTCGTCCTTTAAAAAGTCTCTACCAAAACTAATCTTTTATTCAAATGATGAGAATTCAAAAACACTTGGTCTCATCAAAACCACAAGAATCATCTTCTAGAGAGTCACATAATCAACAAAAGATTAACTATTTATTTCTTATATATTTAAACATTATTCTAAAAACAGAAAGGGTAAGGTAAAATGACTCTTCAAAAAGAAATAATCCCATAGGAATGGATACTACTTTTAAATCATCAATGTTCTATGGTACTACCCAAAGTTCATCATAGACCATTCTATAAATAACGGTCCTTAAAATTCCTCAAAATAAACCAAACTAAGATTGTAACCCAATTACAAGAAGGATTTGATAATGTAGTCTTCCAAAATAAACATCATTGTTCATCTCCAAACAACATCAACCACAAATAACATCTTATAACAAGAGTAGCAAACCTAAACATATTTTACCCAATATTGGTTAATCATTCCCAAAAGTAACCTAAATTACTATAAGTCCACCTTAAATTCATTGATTCTTAAAAATATAAGTCAACCTTACTCCTCAGTGAAAATACAGTAGTAATCTATTTACGTAGATCATATAGAGTCCCCAAAATAGTGAACATCTTCCAAAATAATAATCATCTTTTAATCCCCTAATCATCTCTGTCATATTAATACGACAATCGTCGCATTTTCTATCACTTTGGTTGTTGGGACATGTTCTTCCATTTCCCACCATTATCTAAGAAAATAAACTATAATTAGGGGCTTAAATACTTAGAAAATAATCATGAAAAGGAAACTTTAAGCATAAAAGGATAAACATTTAGAATAAAAGTATATCCTAACTTGTGATCCCCTAGTTTCCAATATAGGTTATCCGTGATTATATATTCGTATGTGAATCTTTATTTTATTTTGTCTTTGTACCTCGACTAATGGTTCATACTAAGCTTATAAATTTACCAAAGCATATTCCCCGGGAGTGTCGTAACCAAGAGTGAAGCCAGGACCGTTGTCATGTACCAGTTCTCGTTTGAGTCTAGCTCAAAGTGGTGTTTTCAGGTTTTACACCTATGTACATCTGTGCCAGAGCCACCTCTACCTGCTCGTATCCAGACAGGGATGTATTTTCTTGGAAACCCATTACTCAATACTCACCGAAATACCAGGAAGATTTCCTATATATAAACATTTATATAGGATTATTCCTAAAGTTTTCATATCCTAATTTCCACGAATAACTAAACCATCCTTTGATACCAACTATAGCATCCCTACTTTTTATCACATAAACATTCATTTCATTTTACAAAACCGAGGATCTTTAAGGTTTAGTGTCTTAGAAACGGGGAACTTAAAACATGAAAACATAAAACATTCTTCTTAAACACTTGAAAGGCTTATCCTCATGTTCATCGTAGGTTCATTACTGTATCTCATAACCTGGGGACATACATCAAAATAAAGGGTGAGTAGAAGGCCCGGTAAGGGAAACAAGAGAAACATTTTACATGTGAACTTGAGATACTTCAATAAGGTCATGAAATGAACTTTAAGGCATGAAAAAGAAATCAGGAGATATATCATAACAAAAATAAAATTTTTCATAACTTGAAGATGTGGCTGCAACATTTAATATTGACAACTATTTCGTTTCACCAAGGTCCATCCCAAAGTGTCATTAAAAATTACCAAGGTTAATCACCAAGGTATCAGTCTAAAAAGTCATCTCTAGAGATTAAGTCTTCACCCAATGCATCGGAGCGCTATCTGGGCGCACTATTGACATGTATTTATTATCATGTGAGCCAGATATATAATCATAAATCATTTCATAAACAAACAATATAGAATAAAAGAAATGGGTATCATTTCGTAATCATAACGTTTTATAAACTGCTTTAAAGACATGATCTCTATGTCACTTTAAACCCACGGAAAGGGAAAGCGGGTTTCATGTATATAATTCCCAGAATTTAAAATATAAAATTTTGATATATATGTGAATACACATATATAAATAAGATCTTTGAGTATTCACTTAATAAAATAAAATAATTTTGAGAAAAAGAGAGAGGCATTTTGAGATGAAAATTCTGCAGCATAACGGCTACGTTACAGGGTTTTAGAAAACGCTGAAAAGAGAGGGGACATGGGTCGCCCACTAACAAAATATCTACAAAAATATTATCGGGAAAAAATATAAAGAATATGAATCATGGTAATGAAATTTTTATGATATACCATTTGAAATGAAAATCGTGGAAGTAAGACAAATATAAGATTTCTCTTATGAAAATTCAGCAGCCTAACGGCGTCACATAAACTTCAATAAAAATGAATTGAGGAGATCAAGTAGGGCCTCTCATCATATGAACATAAAAGATCAGTATGATACATTTAGATATCATACCCCAACATAATAATATGAACTTTAATGAATTTACATGAAAGTAGAACATCAAAACGAGAAGGGTGAAGAACCACTTAAAAATTCAGCACCCTAACGGCGTCACTTAAAACTTCAAAATACTGAATTGAAGAGATCAAATAGGGTCTCTAATCATATGAACATAAAAGATAAGTAATATATATTTAGAGATCATACCCCAACATAATAAAAGTAACTTGAAAGAATTGACATGAAAGTAGAACATCAAAATGAGAAGGGTGAAGATCCACTTAAAAATTCGACAGCCTAACGGCGTCACATAAAACTTCAAAATACTGAATTGAAGATATCAAATGGGGTCTCTCATCATATGAACATAAAATATTAGTATGATAGATTTAGAGATCATACCCCAACATAATTAAATGATCTTGAAAGAATTTATATGAAAGTAGAACTTCAAAATGAGAAGGGTGAAAAACCACTTAAAAATTAGACAGCCTAACGGCGTCACTTAAAACATCAAAATACTGAATTGAAGAGATCAAATGGGGTCTCTCATCATATGAACATAAAATATCAGTATGATAGATTTAGAGATCATACTCTAACATAATAAAAGGAACATTAAATACTTTACATGAAAATAGATTTTGAAAAATGAGAACGGAGAAAGAATCTATTACAAAAATTTAGGCAGCCTAACGGCACCACTTAAAACTTCATAAAACGAAATAATGAGTGTAAGAGAGGAACTATCATTATATGAACATGAAAAGTGAAGTAAGAGGAGTATAAAAGAACAACCTTTAACATAAGAACATTGAGCATAAAAGAAATGACATAAAAGAGATTACTTGAAAAGAAGAGAGTGGTCGAATCCCTTACCTTAAAACATAACTCTTAAAACTCAAAGTTGGAACCTTGAGGGCTTGGGGGCACCTTGGGAGGACTCATTGAGAGGTAATGAGACCAGAAATTCGTCGGGGAGAGTGGGGAGTCGAAATGGATGAGAGGATGGCTTGGTATTTATAGGGAAAGTGAGGGAACAAGACATTAATGGCCAAGGGACACCTCAAAAGTGGTTTTCTCAAAACCATGTGATCTCCCATGGTATTTCCAATGGAGTTAAACCAAATGGGGCCCCCATAAAATAATTCATCACCTTTGGTCTACCATCCCTTAAAAAATCGCATGGAATCATCATGACAATGTTTTGTAGTCATTAAACATACCGAAACCCTAAAACAGTATTTTTACTATTCACTAAAAATTCAACTTTCTTAGAAAAATCTCAAAATATCACATTAACCAAATATCAATGCTCTGATTTTAAAAATTAACTCAATTTTATAAAAATAATTTTCTAAATATTTTTAATTTAATTTTTAAATAAATACACTATTCACTGAAAATTCATTTTTTCATAAAAAACCCCATAAATTACCTAAACATAATATCGATGCTCTGAGTTAAAAAATGAAATCCATTTTATTAAAATAATTTTCTAAATATTTTTAATTTTATTTTTAATTAAATAACACTATTCACCTGAAAAAAATTAATACTTGAATAATAATTTATGAAACCTTTATTTAACCATTTTATTGAATCACATTACTTAATCAAGGTGCCTAGATTATATTAATAATTTCCTTAAGTGAGATTACTAATCCATTTGGTCACATTAGTAATCCTAAGCATAAAATAACTATTCATAATTTAATATTCATCAAAAATCAAGTTGATCTTATTGGACTCTAAATTTCATACTGAACATAATTGTAGAAGACCATTTTTTGAATATCATTACAAATTTTAAATTAATTATCGTTTACATAAACATTTTTAAAATAACCTTTTTCTAAAATTCATAAAAAATATGCATACTATATTTATCCGTTTATTTGAAAATTCATAAACTTTATCAAAAGATGAAATCCCAATTTTTATTTAAAACAAAGGATTACACAAGGCAGTTACGGTCTCCTTACATAGGCCCTTATCACACCAGCATAGGATCTAAGTGTAAGGTGTGCTAGGGTGAGAGAATCTGAGGGAGGCTCGGCCAACATCACACGAGTAGTAATTTCTATCAGGTTGAACTTCTCGCAAAGGCGATTCTGTTCTAGCTTCACACGATGAAGTTCGACTTAGGATTGGTCCAGAGCAAAGCCTAGTGGTGCTACCTCCTTCCTAAGTTCTGTGAGATGGGCTTCGATCGGTCCAATACTACTGGGTGAGGCCATCCAATCTTCTTTCTATAATAATTAACCATGATTAATTGTATTCAGAGAGAATCATCAAAACGTTTAGTTTCCAGGGGTCATATTGACCAATGGTCATATAACAGTAAAAACCCAACGATCTCATTTTAATTATACTCATGTTATGAAATGAAACATTTTTGTTGAGTATAAAAATAAAATAAAATAACAAATAAAATTAGGAAACAAGATTTATTCAGAATTTCGGGTCGTTACACCCTTGACAAAATCTTATTTGTGGTCCTGGCACGAGGCCTTGGCTACGTGGTTATGATAGTCTGGAATTATGCATTCCATCGTTATGGAAGTGGTTATTTATATTTCATGGGATTATTCGACTAGTAGAATATCCATGTGAGTAAGTAAATGGCATTATTTAATTTTATTTTTTCGATATTATCCTGAAGTTCAAGTTTAAAAAGGATTTTTTTTAGTTATACATTACCTTAAATGTTAATGTTAATTTATGAATGCTTACGCAATATTGTTATCCTTACTGAGAATCTGAGCTCACCCCTTTCAATGTTTTAATATTTTCCAGGATGTGAAGAAGTATTTTATGAATGAACTGCAGGGATATTCAGAAGAGGATATGAGTGTGGACTATGGAGACTTTTTTATTGTAGTATTTCACTTTATGATGTAATGTAACATTTATGAATGTATCTAGTGTTTCCAAGGCTACAAAACTAATCAGTCTTTCGAGAATTGATCTTTTGTGATCATGCCAATGTTACACAATAATGCATCGACTCTGGGTAACTGGGGTCGGGGCGTTACATTAATTCAATGGAAAACTCAACTTCTCATTCTGGAGGATGTCCAGGTAAATCTTTCGTACACACATCTACATATTCTTTCACAATAAGTACATCCTCTATTTGAACATTACTTCCCTCACTCATAGTCATTTAATTCTCTTCCACCCCAATTATTGAATTTAGTTGAGCTACTGGGGGTGGATCTAGATAAGAATTAGGTGGTGACGATTCTTCCCTAAAAATAAGGTGTTCCTTATGATCATCATCAAAAATCATAACCTCCTTCTTCCTACAATAAATCGTCACATCATGGTATGAAATCCAATCCATAAAGAGGATTATATCAAACTTGATCATAGGTATGATGATGAGATAGGTGGATAAATAACATTTATGTGCTCTAATAGGGGCTGATTCACAAAACATTGTTGCAATCATACATCCATTTGGAGTTTTAACTGACAACTCCCTTTTTAAATCAAATTGGAAATATCTAATTTTCTTAGAAAACTGGGAAGATATGAAACAATGCGATGATCCAAAATCAAATAATGCATTTTTTAAACTTGAGGAAACCATTAAATTTCTTGCCACCACGTCTTTCGGAGGTTCTACCTCAGTAGTAGTGATAGCATAATCTTGGCCTTGATCCCTTGGAATTTTCTGAAGTAAGTTCCTCTGAAACATAGGATAATCATTTGCATAATGTCCCATCTCTCTGCGGTTGTAGCATTGAACATCGGTAACTTTTTTCTTCCCCTTGAAATCAAGACTTTGGTGTCCTTTTTCACCACACTTGTAACAGAATCCCATTCCCTTCAAGCAAGTACCAGAGTGTTTCTTTCCACATTTTCAACAGGATGGATATTCAACTTTTCCCTTCTTCCCCTTATTTCCATTCCCTGGGTGATCATCAGATATCTTCTTCCTATGCTTTTCTTTAAAGTCATAAGATTTAGAGAATTCTTTTTCTATCTTGATAGTACATTAGACAATATCTTCATATGACGAGAAGGATTGTGACACTAATGCTGGACGAAAAAGTGGGTTTAACCCATCAATGAAATTATCAATCTTGCTTTTTTGGTTATGTATATAATCCCTAGAATACCTTTCTAACCATGTAAATTTAGCCTCATACTTTGTGACATTCTCACCCTCCTTTTTCCTCAGACTCAGAAATTACATTTCCACATCTGCACGATGGTTACGAGGAATGTATTTTTCTAAGAAAAGCTCTTGGAACTCCCTCAATTATATATTTGATACTTCATCATCTTCCTTCGTGTTTTGAATCAACAACCACCATTGATCGGCATCTCTAGTGAGTTGATAAACTATTGTGACAACTTTTTCCCTTTCACTACTCCCCAAAGCCTGAAATATTTTCTCTAAGGAACTTATCCATTTCTCAGCTACTAATGGATTTGTACTCCCATTGAATGTTAGTGGTTGCTGCCTCATGGAGCGGTCTAACATTAATCCTCCACACTGTGGATCAGGGTGCTCAATACGGGTAAGGTTATTATTCATAACCTGAGTGAGTTGTCCCAATATGGTGATTAGTTGATCAACACCAATTGAATCACCAGCTCCACTATAATTATCTTGAGCAGGAGGGAAATCCCTACATGGAGTGCATGCATTGAGACAGTTTCCATTTCTTTCAGTAGACGTCATTTCTAAACAATGGCATAAACTAGATCATTTTATGAAAAAAACACCTAATTCCATACTTGTAAAACAGCTAACATAAATTGAACTATTTATGGATATAATCCATAATCATAAAAATGTTTTCATTGAGAGAGTATATACTCATAAACACTTCATAATGATTTGTAAAGAAAATGAGGGTTATCCTAAGAATATCCCCCGAGAGTGTCATAACCATGAGTGCAGTAAAGACCATTGTCGTGCACCAGTTCTCGTTCGAGTCTAGCACAAGGTGGTGTTTTTGGGTTTTACCCCTATATACATTTGTGCCAGAGTAGCCTCTACCTTCTCGTATCCAGATAGGGATGTATTGCTCAGAAAACTCTCAAAATTTCTACAATACCAAAATTCTTGGATGTTCTTCTATACTAATCCTCAAATTCTATCTTAGGTCTATGTGCTCTAATTGGAGTTTACCTAAATCTTGCTTCCATGGTTTGTACTAAACATCCTGTGATACCCAATGTAATGCCCTGCCCCCAGTTACCTAGAGTCAGGACATTATTACATAACATTGTAATGATAATAAAATAACATGTCTCAAATGTCCAATTAGTTTAGTAGTCTTGGAAACACTACATACATTCATAAAGTTTAGATTACATCATATAGTGAAAACTACAACAAAATCTTGTCTCCACACTCATATCCCCTTATACTATCCCGGTAGGTAAATCATAAAATACTTTTCACATCCTTCGAAAAGTAAAACATAGAAAGGGGTGAGCACAAATGCCCAGTAAGGATAACAATATAGCAGAAACATTTATAAATAAGCATAAACATTTAAGGAAATGCATAACTAAAACAAAAGCCTTTTAAACTTGAACATCAGAATAATGTGGAAAAAATAAAATGAAATAATTCTATTTACTTACTCACATGGATATTCTACTAGTCGAATAATCACATTCAATATCATTAACCACTTTCATAATGATGCAATGAATAATTCCAGACTATCATAACCACATAGACAAGGCCTCGTGCCAAGACTACAAAAAAGCTTTTTTCAAAGACTTATGCCAAGACACTAGTTTGTCTCATGAGACCTACAGATGCATCAAGGAGCTATTGCGGGATCCACCTGTCACTTATTATATCCAATACATTCCTCATATGAACAGGTTTAAACATAACATAAATATTCTTATTAAAACTAGCATACGAAATGTCAATACATTCTCCATAAACCATGAATTTTTTAAAAATAACACATCTACAGTCAAACATATCACAAAACCTTCAATAAAATATGTAAGTTTTGTATCACAATGAATAAACTTCAATTAAGCTTAAAATACATCAAAGCATGTTGACATAGATGAAATCAAAACTATTTGAGAGAAATATCTCTTTTCTTGAAATCATTTGAAAGTCACATAATTATAAAATAAAACATTTAATCTGAAAATTTTATAATAAGATTGTAAGGGAAGCATCAAATATTTTATAATGGCGAAAAATAGCCGCACCCGCCATATAAGTTAAAAAAGTCATTCATACCTTAATTCTGTCGAAAAGGTTAAAAAGGACATTGTTTGGAAAATGAAAGAAAGATTCCTTTATAAAATTCCTATAAAAATTCAACAAGGTTTTAAATTACTTTATCCCATATTCTTTAAAATATTATTAATGATTTGAAATACATTTTTAAGAAACATGGATATGGATGATAAAGAGGCCCCAGTAGATAATTACGTATTAACAACCTCGGATAATGAAGAGATTTTAAAATTAACCCTTACCTTGTACTTTTCGTTGGTTAAGGGTAGGTTAACCTCCTGTATAATGGTAAAATAATTGTTATTAAATTATTCAAGAATCCTATTCATTAATATGATATCATATATGATCTTTTAACATTGATTTTTTAACAATATCTTAATATTATCGTTGTTTTGGGTGTTAACATACTCGTTTTCTTTTATATGTTTTGTTACGTAAGCCATGTTTATTATGGATAGGTTGTACCTTATTCGTATCTAGAATGATATCAAGTCCTTAAACATTATTTAATAACAATTACACCACGACGTGGAGATGGTAAGATGTACGTACGCATGTATGGTGACATTTCATTCAAAGGATGGATAGAATACTTAATATAGTTGTACCGTATTTATAATAACATCACAGTATATATATGATACTAGAGTTATTATTTTAGAATGGGAATAACAAAGAATGAAGATGTATAAGAATAAAGGAACTTGAAAGAGGGTGGTGGAAACATTACCTCTTCTTCGAGTTCATCCTTTTGATTTGATCAAAAGGGCTCCTTAGTATGGCTTTATGATCAAACTAAGGCCTCTAGGTTGAAGTGAGGGAAGTTGAGATAGTATTTGGGCAGGGTTTGGCCAAGCCAAAATGATTTGAATGTGTGAATTACTGTTAAGGGGGAGTGGCCTTTTATAAGAGAAGTGAGGGGCACTGTTGGAAAATCCTGAAATGTTATTTTATAATAAATTCATATTAGGTTTCTAATGGCTCCAAAGTTTATTATTTAAAGGTTAAGTTGGGGATGGGTCGAAAACCACTCAACCAAGAGGTTTTAGACAGGTTTGTGTCACTAAATTAACCTTATATTTTAGTTTTAACTCTTAGTTAATTAGTTTTACATTTACCATGTCACTTTGTATTTTTATATTATATAGTTAATAAACATACTATATACATCCAAGAAACCCCCAAGTGGTTCATTAATGAGACACCTATCATGATACAAGTCCTTTGGCCGTACCGTAGATTTTTAGGAATAGAATATTGACCCGTGCCTATCATGGGGTGTGGCAAAAAAAACCTATGTTAAAATGTATTATAATGGGTTACCTAGGTTTTCTCCAGAGAGGAGTGCAAAACAATTAATCTCTCACCTTAAAATAAGATAAAGAAGTGAGGTTGTTTTTAGAAATTGTTTGATTTGGAAAATACAAGAAAGAAACTAAATAATGTAATGTAATTAAGTGAAAGTTTTGAAACAAATTGAAATATGATGCGATTTAAAGAAGTGATAGGAAATGGTGATCAGGTTAGGGATGGTTTTCAAATTGTAATTCTATCATTGTTCATTTTATCCAATTCTCCTCAGCTAAATTGTTAAGAGTGAGAATCCACAATCGTTTCTTCTCACACCCTTGGTCAAATAAAAATTTCCTAATAAACCTCATTATAACCTCAGATTGGTCTGCTACCCTTCCAATGTGTAATAGAGTCATAGCAAATACCCCCAATTATCTTAGGCATTTCCCAATTGGGTCCTGTTTATCCCAAGAAATCAAGAACATTCACTACTCCTCACACACGTACCGGTGATCACCGAGTACTAAACCACTAAATCTCGGTCTATTCAATCGTTTATAAACCAAAACCTAGTGGATAATGATATTGATCACTGAACCAATATAAATAAACAACAGAATCTAAAATCAGATACAATCGTACATGATAATAAAAACTGTTATAAGAAATTGAAATAGATTCGTAGAAGAGAAAATATGATATTAAACCATTACATGCAAGAACTCAAGAAATAAAAAAGGAGAAACCTACCCTTACCTAGTCACACAAAAGATCTACCCAACCATGGTAAGGGTAAAAGAGTTTAATGGAGAAGAATAAGTCATTACAAAGCTAAGAAGAACAAAAGAGAGAAAACAGAGAACCGAAAAATTGATGCTCTAGAATCTGTCCTCTAGAAGTTTGCCTCTGTTCTGCCCAACATACGACCGAAACACACTAAGGTGCCTTATTATAAAATGATGGAAATAATTTTGTCTATCGATCCTATTAATGTTAGAGTATTTGGATAGGTTTAAATAAATATATTACAAAATTAATGGGCATTACTTTTCTGGACTCCAAACACTGTTTCACCCATTCCAGTTGGACATGCCCAAAAAATGCCTTAATGAGATTCATATTTTATGAAATTTAATTCAAACCGTAATTTTTATGTCCTCTATCTTCAACAGCTGGAAGAAACTAATTATGAGGTCTTCTAAATAAGATATTGTTGATTTAATGGTGTGGGGTCCAGTCTTCCATCCAGTATTAGTTGTCCACTTGATTGAATTTTTTGTACCATTGGGTTTCGAATTGGGTCTTGGTATAGAAGGAACATTTGAATACCACAAGCATAGGAAGCCTACAAAAAAATATTCACTTCAATTGGACCAATAATATAAATTTTATCCTCGAAAAACAGAAGCTATATAAAACTGCCAATTTTACAGAATTACCCAATTTTCACATTTAGGCCCAAAATACACCAAAAACACATAAATGATGCCAATACAATCACATTGAATAATTGAAAGTGATTAAATAATTGAAAAACATATTAATAATATTGAAAATTTTAACTCCATTAATTCTCCCACACTTATCAGTTGGACTCCAGGACAAGTCAGAATGAAAATAAAATCCATGTAAATTCAAAACACATATCCATGAGTTCCACCAATTCGAAAACACGAATCAAAATATATCATGCCTCCTCAAACTCTATTATTTCATGTTATTAATTTAAGATCATTCAATATATTTACTATTTATTTCTCCTCCCATGCACACAAAACACTTGCCTAACTTTTATAATCTCTCATTACACAAATTTTAATTTTTTAGCAGTGTCTTTCTCATCCAAACTCATACAAGGGTCACCATAGGCTTCATAATTTCCTACGTATCCAACTGATGTGAGTCAAAGGAATATGTTTATCATGAGGACTTGTTAAGGTTGTTTTGTGGCTTTAGGTTGGTAGGATTTATATGTGAAATTTTTTGAGGCTGCATGAAGAGGGCCTGGCTCTTTTTGAAGCAAAATTGCATTACTCTAATTTTCACACAAGTATGGTCTTCTCTTTACTCCCCTTAGTAGAAAATAAACTCTGTCTTCATAGAATATCAAGGAATGTTCACACAGTTCATCATTTCAGCAGAAAGCATTTCAATATTCTCAAATATAATATTTCTTGAATGCTCTAGAAAATCACATCTTTCTTTTTACATTAGAAGCTCCAGAAAGGCACAACTTTTCTCATCATGAAAGATCCAGAAATGGCAGAGCTTTCAGCAGAATGATTACTTTAGAAGAAATAACATCTCTTCAACATGTTTTTACCCAAAGTATCTCCAAATAAGGTAGTACAATAAAATACATCTTCCCCCCGCACTTATGTTCAAATAGATCATGCAATTTCACTTCAAGAGCAGGTTGGATATGGAATATTGGCTTGTAATGTGGCTAATCTAACAGGATGTTCATTGATTCTATGGTCTACAAGGAATAAATGTTCAAGGTAGGACATTATGAAAGGGTTTATCTTGAAAATGAGTCTATCAAACCAAATAAGTGCCTCAATCATTTAAAACACATGTACCCCAAACCCTCATGTTTTGAAAGGAATAAATCAAATTTTGGTTAAAACAAGCATGATTTGGTTCTCTCAAGAAGTGAGGTGAATGTAAAGAATATGAAAATAATAGGTTCAGAAGCCTAAAGAGAATGTGATTTCATATATAAAGACATTGATACGTGGCATGGGACTCAAAAAATAGAGTATATTCATGAAATTCCCAAAGAATTAAACTTGAAACAATATCATTTTCAGCATTCATTTAAACTCATTTTCATTGAATAAATTATTTCTCCCATGGAAATGGATTTCAAAAATGTTAAGGATAATCATTTCAGCACAAAAGTTTCAAAAAAACAAAAAAAATTAAAAATAAGAACACAAAATTTGAAACACACACATGTTTTATAACAAACAAATTGGAAAACAAACAACACATAAAAAAATCCTAAATTACAAAGGTTCCCTCCCCCACACATAAATGATGCAGTGTCCGAAATGCATTCAAATTTATTTAACATGTAAGATTATTAGAAATTGAATCACAACAATCATGAAAATATAAAGTAGAGGTAAGAACTGATGGAGTTTATTGATAAATAGGTTGGAGGAGTGTGATCTTTTCCATTGGCTCTAATGGCGTGGTCCCAAGGAATTTATTCAATATGTGCCCATTAATAGTGAATGGATCCTTCACTCCATCCATCAAAATCTGCATAGCACCAAAAGGATATACATTAGTTACTATAAATGGACCTTCCCACATGGAACGAAGTTTTCCTGGAATTAGCTTGAGTCTTGAATTGAATAACAATACTTTTTCTCCAGGATGAAAGTCTTTTGGTTGGACTAGTTTGTCGTGATCCACTCTTTTTCTCTCTTTGAAAATCCTGGAGTTTTCAAATGCATCCCTTCTAATTTCTTCCACCTCCTGTAACTGCAATCTTCTCTCTTTCCCAGCACATTAATGATCCAGATTCATCATCCTCACAGCCTAGTATGCCTTGTGTTCCAATTCCATACGTAGGTGACCACTTTTCCCATAAATCACCCTATATGGACTCATTACAATTGGGGTTTTGTAGGCTGTCCTGTAAGCCCATAATGTTTCTTATAACCTTTGTCTCCAATCCTTCCTATTTGGATTAACAGTCTTTTCCAAAATTCTTTTGATTTCCCTATTAGACAGTTTAGCTTTCCCATTGGAAGATAGGGAGTTGATGTTTTATGATGTACCCCATAATTTTTCAACAAATCCTCCATTCTACTATTTCAAAAGTGAGTCCCTTGATCACTAATGATGGATCTGGGAACTCCAAACCTACAAAATATGTTAGCCCTGACAAAATCACAAACAACTTTAGCATCGTCAGTCCTAGTGGCTTTTTCTTCAACCCATTTGGAAACATAATCAACATCAAGAATAATATAAGAATTTAAAAATGACATTGGGAAAGGGACCATAAAATCTATCCCCAAAACTTCAAATATTTCCCAAAAATAATGTGGGATTTGGGGCCCTTCTTGTCTCTTTGAAATATTTCCTGTTAACTGACATTTTTCACACTATTTACAAAATTCATGAGAATCTTTAAAAAGTGCTGGCCAATAAAGTCCACATTCTAAAATCTTCCTTGCTGTCCATTGAGGTCCAAAGCGGCCTCCACAAGCTAATGTGTGACAAAACTTTAAGATTGATACAATTTCATTTTAAGGAAAACATCTTCTTATCATTTGGTCATTGCAAATCTTCCAAAGAAATGGATCATCCCATATGTAATATTTAGATTTAGATTTCAATTTGTGAATTTGGTGGGAATTTAAATGGGATGGGACATGAGATGTTACCAGATAATTGACCATGTCAGCATACCAATGTACTTATCCTTCAATCAAGTACAACTGCTTTCATGTAAGGTGATCATTTAGTGGTTCTATGTTTGTAATTTCAACATTAACAGTGTTGGGTAGTCTACTTAAGTGATCATCCACTTGGTTCTCAGATCCCTTCTTATTTATTATTTCTATGTTGAACTCCTACAGTAATATCATCCATCTCACAAGCCTTGGTTTTTCTTCATCCTTCTTCATCAAGTACCTAAGAGTTGCATGATTAGAAAAAACAATGAATTTAGTTCCAAGAAGATACGATCTAAATCTTTATAAAGAAAAAACAACTGTAAAAAACTCTTTTTCTATTGTTGTGTAGTTGAATTATGCTGCATCAAAAGTTTTCGAGGCATATGAAAAGACTTGTGGCGTGCCCTCAATTCTATGAGAAAGTACTACTCCAACTGCATGGTTTAAATCTTCAAAAAGCAGCTCAAATGGTTCTTCCCAATTGGGTGGCTGCATTACTGGTGGTGTAATCAATCTCTTTTTCAACTCATCAAAGGATTCCCTAAATAAACCATTGAAATTGAAATCAGCATCTTTCTAATGTAATCTAGAGAGAGGGAGATAAATCTTACAGAAATCTTTGATAAAACTCTTATAGAATCATGCATGTCCTAGAAATGATCTAACATGTTTCACACAAGTTGGGTAAGGCAAAGAATTTCTCACATCAATTTTTGATTTATCAACATCAATGACTTTCTGAGAAATGTCATGCCCAAGAAAAATAACTCTCTCAACCATATAATGACACTTTTCAATATTCAAAACAAGGTTTATTTTAATGCATGTTTTCAAAACATTTACCATATTTTCAAGAAATGGTGAAATGAAATTCCAAAAATAGTGACATCATCCCAGAAAAAATCGAAGCAATCTTCAATGTGATCAAAAAATATACTAACCATACACCTCTGAAATGTACCTGGATAATTGCACAATCCAAATGGAATCATTTTGTATGCAAAAGTGACAAAAAGACAAGTAAATGTAGTTTTCTCTTGATCCTCGGTAGCAATGGGTACCTGAAAATAACCTATAAATCCATCCAAAAAGCATTAATGAGTTCTCCCCGCCATTATCTCTAGCATCTAGTCAATGAAAGGGATAGGGAAATGATCTTTTCGAGTGACCAGATTAAACTTCCTAAAATCTATGCACACTCTCCAGCTATTCTGAATTCTTACAAGGACTAATTCATTCGTTTCTTTCCTCACAATGGTTATACATGTTTTATTTGGGACGACGTGGATGGGGACAACCCATTGTGAATATGATAAGGGATATATGATCCTAGCTTCTAATAACTTCTCAATCTATTTTTTCACAACCTCCATCAGGGTAGGGTTCAGCCTCCTTTGGGGTTGTCTAACAAGTTTGGAATCTCCCTCATGAATAATTTGATGTGAGAAAATTTTTGGGTTTATTCTTGGGATATCACCTAAGCTCCACCCTATTGCTTGGATATTCTCTCTCAAAATCCCAATCAATGATTTTTCATGAGTTTTAGAAAGATTATTATCAATTATTACTGGTAATTTCTCTCCCTCCATAAGGTAAATTTAGTTTAGATCAATGGGGAGTGGTTTTAATTAAAGACCAGGAGGATGCTCAAGGGATGAAACTAAATTGAGGTTCTCCACTACCAATGGTTCGACATCCTGCACACAAGGAATCATATCATCATCATTATCATTTAACAAATTATCAAAGAAATCAGATTTTACCTCTTCTTCCAACAGGAAATCAGAACCTCCAAGAGTTTGGATATCCATATGTTCAGTGATATATTTAATGTAAAACTTCTCTCCTAATGATACAAATTCAGGAAACATACCTGATTCTTCAATTGGTTCTATTACATCTACATGGGAGAGTGAGAAGAGTGAATGATCATCTGATGGGTGCCTCATGGATTTAAAAATATTAAAGTGGATATTGCGGTCTCCAAACTCCATGGTAAGTGTACCTTCATGGACATTGATGATGGTTTTGGTTGTCTTCAAGAAAGGTCTCCCCAAAATGATGGGTGAGTGTGATGGGATCCTATCATCTTCCATATTCAACACATAAAAGTCAGCAGGGAATAAAATATCTTTGACTGTTACTTGGACATCCTCTAGAACTCTTGCTGGGAACACTATTGATATATTTGCGAGAAGGACCACCACTCTTGTAGTCTTCAAGTTTCCCATCTTCATAGAATTATATACTGAGTGAGGCAATACATTAATTGATTCTCCTAAATTGCACAAAGCATTTGAGAAATTTAATGAACCAATGGTGCATGGAATATAAAACATCCATGGATCTTGGCATTTGGTTGGAAATTGATGTCTGATAAAGGCTGAGACACTCCTCCCCAAATTGATCCTCTTATTCCCTTGAAGTCTCCTTTTCTTGGTGAAAAGATCCTTGAAAAACTTAGAATACTTTGGAATCTGTTTGAGTGCTTCAAGCAGATGTATATTGATTTCCACTTCCTGGAAGGTGTCCAGAATTTCTTTTTGCACTGATTCGTCTTGTAACCACATTGATTCAATCATCCATGATGGAAATGGTGGTGGTATATCTTTTCTCTCCCTTTGTTTCCTTTGAAATGGTGTTTCTTGATTCTTCTTCCTTGGTCTATCCTTCTCCCCCACTTCTTTCTTATCTTTTTATCGATTAATTTTCATAGAATTTTCATCATTTCCAACTTCATTCTCTCTTAGTTAAGGTATTATTGTTTCAGGTTCAATGGTGAATGGTGGTGGGATTTCTTTTCCACTTCTTGTAGTTATAATACTAATATTCTTTTTTTGGGTTTGGGATTGTTTGGGATGGGATTTCACCTGGATTTTTGGTTGGAATGTCAATGAGACATTCAAACTTGTTGGAAAAATATTTAACAGTGTATTTTAGTATTCAAACTCAGATTTTTGTTGGTTTTGATTTGGAGGTTGTGCACTGGGAGATGGTTTCTCAAAGGGTATTTGGATATTGGTTGGTTTTTGGTAAGAAGGGTGGTTATAAGATGGTTTTTGTTGAAATGGTGGTGGATTCTGGAATTGATTCTGGAATGGTGGTTGGTTTTGAAACTGGTTTGGGTATGGGGGACTACCTTGATTCTGCTGATTTCCAAACCCATATTTGACTTGGTTAGGATATCTCCATCCTTGATTTTGTTGGAACTGCCTTGGCTGAAAGGCTGCTGCACATGTTTCCATTCCCGGTATTTCAGAAAATTGGTCAGTGAAATGATCAGGTGATGAGCATAAACCACATACCTTAGCTGGTGCTTTTTGGTCACTAACATGCTTCAAGGCCATCTGTCTCACCAAACTAGTAATCTCTTCAATATTAGTTTCTAATAAGGGTTATGGATGAGAATTGTGTACCTCATGAATACATCTTATTCCAATACCTCTTGTTCCAAATTGCTGTGAGTTTTTGGAAATCTTCTCAATCAAGTTATTGGCTTCTTCTGGTGACTTGTCAATTAGTTCACCTCCAGATGAAGCATCAATAAGGTTTCTTTCATTGCCTAGTAGCCCTTGATAGAAGAAGACATGAAAATGGTGTTCCTCAATGGATTTATGAGGACAGTTGGAATATAGCTTCTTAAATATCTCCCAGTACTCGTAAAGGGTTTCTCTAGATGATTGTCATATGGCATATATTTCCTTCCTAATGGCTGTGCTTCTAGAGGTCGGGAAGAATCTTTGAATAAAACATCTTACTAGGTCATTCAAGTCATTTATTTCTCCTGGTTGTAGGCCGCACAACCATTATTTAGAAGCTCCATCCAATGAAAATGGAAATGCCTTCAACTTTACCTGCTCCTCGGTAATTCCATGGGGTCTGAAAGTTGAGAAAACATGTGTGAACTCTTTAATGTGTTTGTTTGGATCTTCACCTACCAGACCATGAAACTTTAGAAGCAAATGAATCATGTAAGGTTTCATTTAAAAATAATTTTTTAACACTGGCATGGAAAGATGATTGTTTTGATTAAGGAATTGTGGTGCACAAAGGTCTCTATGTGTTTGGTTTTGATTTTTAGCCATGATGACAGGCTCAGAGTGAACACTTGAAGTTTCACTTGAGTCTGCAAGGGGAACTTCCTAAAATTCAGAATCCAAATTAATGTTTCTAAGTCTATTCAACATGGTTATTTCTATTTCAGGATCTATGGGTAAAGGTTCAGTTTTTGAGGTTCTAGTCATGCAATTTTGAGGAGAAAAGATGAAAAGATAATTGAAAGAAAAGAAAATAAATGTTGTCACTACCTCCCCGACAACGATGCCAAGTTTTGACAAGTTCCTATCGTGGGGTGTGGCCAAAAAAATATGACCTATGATAAAATGTATTATAGTGGGTTACCTAGGTTGTCTCTTGAGAGTAGTGCACAAAAATTAAGCTGCCAACTTAAAATAAGAGAAAGAAGTGAGGTTGTTTTTAGAAATAGTTTGATTTGGAAAATACAAGAAAGAAATTAAATAAAGTAAAGTTATTAAGTGAATGTTTTCAAACAAATTGAAAAATGATCTGATTAAAATCTGTGATATGAATTGGTGATCAGGTTAGGGTCAGTTTTCCAATTTTAATTCTATCATTGTTCATTTTACCCAATTCTCCTCTACTAGATCATTAAGAGTGAGAATCCACAATCGTTTCTTCTCACTCCCTTGGTCAAATAAAAATGTGAGAATAAACCTTACTAAAACCTCAGATTGGAATACTCTCATTCCAATGTGTAACAGAGTTGTATCAAATACCTCCAATTGACATAGCTAATTCCCAATTAGGTCTTGTTTATCCCAAGCAATCAAGAACATTCACGACTCCTCACACACGTACAGGTGATCACAGAGTACTACACCACTAAATCCAGGACTATTACATAGTTTATAAACTAGAACCCAGTGGAGGGAGATATTGATCATTGACCAAATATAAAATAAACAAGAGAATCTAAAATCATATACAAGCGGACATGATAATAAAAACTGTTATAAGAAATTGAACAGATTCAAGAAGATAAAAGAGGATATTAAAACATTATGTTCAAGAACTCAAGAATTAAAAAAGGGGAAACCTACCCTTCCCCCAATCACTCAAAAGATCAACCCCACCATGGTAAGGGTAACTGAGTTGAAGGGGGAAGAAGAAGTCATTACAAAGCAAAGAAGAACAAATGAAAGAAAACAATGAATATAAAAGTCGATGCTCCAGAATCTGTCCTCCAGATGTTTTCCACTTTTATGCCCATCAGAAGGAAGAACATCACTGAGGTCCCTTCTTATAGAATGTTTGAAATGGTGATGGATATCGACCCTCAAAATATGAGGGTAATTGGAGAGGTGTAAAGAACAATATGGCCGAATAAATGGACATTACTTTTATGGATGCTAAACAATCTTTCACGAATTTCACTTGGATGCGCCCAAAAGATGCCTTAATGATATTCATATTTTATGAAATTTAATTTGAACCGTCACTTGTATGTCCTCTGTTGACACAAGCTGTAAGAACCTAATTATAAAGTTCTCTAAATGAGATATTGTTGACTTAATGCGATGGGGTCCATTCTGGCAGCCAGAGTATGTTCCTCGCTTGATTGAATTTTCTGTACCATTGGGATTCGAATTGGGTCCTGGTCTAGAAGGAAAATTTAAATCCCACAAGAATAGTAATCCTAAGAAAATATTTACTTAAATTGGACCAATATTATAAATGTTATTCCTAAAAAAATAGAAGCTATATAATGCTTCCAAATTTACAGAATTACCCCATTTTAACATTTAAGCCCAAAATACACCAAAAACTCATAATTGACGCAAATACATTGACATTGAATAATTGGGAGGGATTAAATAATTTAAAAACATATTAATAATATTTAAAATATTAAATCTATAAAATATATATTAATAATATAATATTTGTTTTAAAAACTCTTTTATGTCAATTTCGACACTGTTGGGTATTTTGTTTTTGATAATTTCATAACAGTATTATAACTTCGAAAAAAATTTATATAACCACTAATAATATGTCATATGTACCTATACATTTAGTGGAATTCAAAAAAATTCTCAAATTACATTTATTTCGATATTTATAATATCAATCATTTTAATATTTCATTAATTAGGTAATTACTGCATCACCATTGTGTCATAAATAAATTTAATTATTTAATGTTTAAAAATTATAAATAATATACCATTATGTATGAAATATTTTTTAACATTTTAATTATTACTTACAATCTAATTTTACTTATGTTTAACCCAATATTAAAAATGTTTTAGTTATTAAACTTTGATTTTAACTCTTTTAACTCTTCTCTGAATTAAAAAATAATTAATGTCCTAATCTATTACAAGTGGACCTAAATTATAATATTAAATTCCTAAGCTTGTTTTTGGTTGAGATACACTTTTCCAATAGAATTAGGACATGTCTCAGGGTAATATTAATATCATTTTTACCCTTAATTACCCTATTTACTTTTAACCGTGGTAAATATAAGTAAAACGTTACTATTCACCAAAAAAATTTCATCTCATTGAACCACATTTTACTCCTTGATATTAATCGTGTCACTCAGATTTTAGAAATTATACTCAGAGAAGAGGTAAAATTAAGTTTTATATGAATTTTTAAATTCTCCTCGGAGGTGGGTCAAAGACGATGAAAGGTTCAATAAAATTTTTATATAACTAAAATTATTCTAAACTAAATCCAATGAATTACATTGAACTTATATAGGTATTATTTATCTATTTGACCTAAATAAATTTAAATAATATAAATAATTTTTTAAATAAAAATTCGGTTTTAAACTATAACTTAGTGTTTATTTCACTATTAATTGAAAATTGAAATTTTTCAAAAAAATACCAAAATTTCACACTAGGATAATTTTGATATTCTGAATCCAAAAATGAAGTCCATTTTGAAAGATGAAATTTATAAAATTTCAAAAAGTTGGTATTAATATTCATAATGGATAGTTTGTTTGGTTGTGGTGTGTTTGTTAGAACTCGAACTTGCGTACAACACACGCTAAAGTATTATTCAAAGGAAAGCGTACTATGGAAGCTTGTGGTGTTACAACATTATGGAAAAAAAGAATAAAGAAAAACATTTCCGATTTAATTTTATGACGGCATAATCAAAGACTATTCAACCCATCATAATTTTATGGCTTTCAGATCATTAACTTTCTCCAAATAATATTCTTCATCACTATCAATCAGGACATTATTTTTATTTTTCTCTTCCATATCCTTGTATTTCTTCATTGAACCCTAGTATGAGTTATTTTAGGTAACTTTCATACTTAAATTTCTTTATTTTAAAATAGAGGCCTCATTAATCCATTTTTCGATGTGGGATTTTAGCTAAGATATTTTGAAATGTAAAACCACATGTTTTCAATCTCCAGCATAATTTGTGAGGACTCATTTTGACAAAGTAGGGTAGAATGTAACACCACAAAATTTAATAGTACATTATCTCTTTAATGTAATTCAATATATTGCACCACACACATCACTGAGTTCGTGCCCACGACGACTTAGCAAACTAGCCATTCAAAAAAATATTATGAATTATGTTAAAAACATTTAGAATTTATGTACTCCATATAATTTTAACATCTATATTACGTATTTCTTAGACATATGTTATGAAGTAATTTAGTTTTTTTAAATAAAGGAATTATTTTTCAAAAAAATGTAATTTTACCACCTTTTAATGGAGAACACATTTTAAATTCAATAATTTACACATTTATTTATTCAATTTGACGAAATAACAATTTTCTTTTGAATTGTGACATAAAAATTTACTTTGGATGAAATTTTGATATTTTTATGATAATCTTCATTTTTAATGAATAGTGAGAAATACTATTTTTTAATTAACAAATTCCTTTTAATCTAATTTATTATTATGGTTATATTTCATTTTATTTCGATTAAAAGTGTAATTAGATTATATTTTTACCATTTAATCCGATGTTGCTCATTGAATGTAATTTCACTTTGAAATTGGACATACACAAGTGTTAATCTTTTGATAGTTATTATTTCATAGACAACGTGCTTTTTGTTTTGAGAACGAGAATTAAATTTAAATTAATTAATACAACTTCTATGTTTTGAATTTGGTAAAATATATTTTTAAATTTGGAATATAAAATATATCTTCGGATGAATTTTTGGTTTTTTTGAGTATTTTCTATATTTGATGAATAGTGTAAACACTGAGTAGTAGTTTAAAAATAGACGTTTTCATTTAAATTATGTTTTATCACATCTATGAATTAAATTTGGAAATTATGACATATATGGATGTAATTAGTAATTAATTTGTGGTTCAATAAGATGAAAATATTTTTTGGTGAATTGTAACTTTTGAATTATATTTATCGCGGTTAAAGGTAAATCAGGTAAATAAAGGTAAAACAAATATTATAAAAATATTAAATTATCCTAAAATGTGTCCTAATCCTATTAGATGATAAATTTCCGACCATGGGAATCGTTATATTGATTTTGGGACCGCATTGAACCACTAAATAGTGATAATGACACTCTATATAAATTAATTTAATATAATGACAAAAATGACATAGACATATATATTTTTGTAAATAAATTTTTGAAAGTGGTTATATAGGACATTTCTTCAAAAATAAATATTATTATTAAATATAGAATAATTTTTGACATCATGGATTTTTTTTTATAATTTTTAGACATCAAATAAATAAAATTATTTATGAGACAATAATGATGCAGTGTTTACCTCATTAATTAACGATATAAATAAATAATATTTTAAAAATGTAAAATATATTAAAAACCTATCCAATTATAATTGTATTATATTATTTCAAATAAGAGACATCTTATCTTTGACTTTAATATATTTTGGACCTTTTGAAATAGAAAATCATTATATAATAATATAATATTTTCAAACTTTTCAAAAGAGCACCTCAAACCCCTTATAAAAAGCCATCACCTCTAAACCATAACTCACACCACTCAAGAAAATTATCTCATCCATAATCTACCCAAATAATCTCCCAATATCACTCCTTTCCTCCTAGAAGACTTACCATAGGCTGAATGCACTTCAAGAAATCCTTTTGGTTCAAACCAAATGGACTTACCCAATTTTAAGGTAACGTCTTCCCTAAAGTTATCTTATATTATTTTACTTCCCTAACCTACTAAGCTCATTTTATTCATTTAATTTTTAACAATACCAGTATTCTCAATATAATATGTTGTTCTTATGATATGGATTTGATCTACACTTACACACACCACCATCTATTTCGAAAAGAACATAATTTTTTTGTGGACGGTGAACTACTACATCACAAAACGATGATTGTTCAATTATCTCCAACATCCTCCAATAGTGGCCATTAAAATAGAAATGTATTTACATGTGATATATATTATATTTATATTATATCTATAATTTTTTATTTTTACATTTATATCATGCCTTTATGGTTTCCATAATGTGTATATTGGAAAATTTTATTTGAGGAAGTGCAGACAACCGTCCCCTTCAAGAGATATGAATCATTCATGCCATATATGGAACATACTAAAGATGGAGATAATTAAATTATATAACATATAAAATATAATGGAATTATAATATACCTATGTATTATTATGTTTTCATTCCATTAAATATAAAATAGAAATGAAAGTGGTGTTCATGGGTATGTACTGCTTGCCATCTCCATGAACGATGTGTTTCATTTCCTAACTAAAAATGATATGGAATATTAAAAATTAATATACAATGGATTTATATGAGATATGTTATACCTAAATCAGGAAAATATTTTTATAGATAATGGAATATTTACCAAATGGACAATTTTTAATTATGACAAGTTCATTTTTTAGTAAAGATTCGAACATCGACCAAATGTCCGATATGAACTCAAATAATTAACTAATAGTTATAGAAAGTTAATAAATGATATAAAAGTAATAATAAAAATGAATTATTTACTTACATATAAATTATCTTAATATTATTATTAAGAAGAAATTGAAACATACAAGTCAGGTTGGACACAAGGTAAGTGGTTTATTATCTCACTTTTAATTCTATGAGAATTCCATTGTTCACCACATATTTATTTCATGTGGTGTATTGTGTACTGAAATATGATATATATTATAATTATTCTATTTCTATACATGGAATTATTTGATTAATTTGGTGGTTATTAACATTTGGTCATAAGTATCCATTGATTACAACAGGGTAAGCGGTTTTCATCTCACTTTTTATTCCCGTGAGATTCATGCAATATTTTCCACAACTTCCATTTGTGTTGTGCTTGTACATCCCATGATTGTATTCATTGTGTAATATAATTTAATTTATGGGTATATATATCTTCATTTTATGATCCTTCTTTCATGGGGTGTATGTTTCATATGTTCCAAATTGGTAAGGGAATTTTTTATTTCAGTTTTTACCCATTGGGTTTTACATGCACTTCATTGATTATTTTACTCCAAGATTATGTATGAAATAACTATTTACTTATTTATGTAGTAATTTACACTCCTATTTATGTGGATATACATTTGATACACATAATCACTCCATTTATAAATTCTCAATTCATTGATATGAACATGATAAAGGTAATCTTAATTCATTTTGAATTTATTGAGTTAAACATCTAAGTCATTTGTTTTATTTTTAAAAAAATATGTCTGAATGTAATATTATTTATTAACACTTAATATGCAATAATATTGAGTGTATTTACATTTTGACACATAATTATTTCTTTAATTTATCCTTAATTTAAGGATGAGGTATTGATAAGGAATTTCGTCACAATTTACATTCTATTGAGAATTTTTTGTTGTTTTGTGATAGTATACTTTTATATGGTGTATATTGTGTCCATTGACATATTATATCACTAATCCCTTTATTATTATGATATTATAAAGTTCGTATTACCTCAATTATTTATAATCAAGCATATTTCATTTTTTAGGGACTCATGAACTAATTTTTTTAAATGTTTTGAAGATTTAATCTTAAAAATCATTATCATTAATGTACATATTTTAAAAATGATATTAAAGATTTATTTATAAGTTCATGAATGTTTTAAATTTTAAATTCCATTTTAAATTTTCAATTTTTTATGGGAAACATTGATTCAAAACTCTGTTTTAAACAAATTCATTGATTAATTGTGCACCTTTTAAATGTTTTCAAGAAAAGGGGATACTTCTCTCAAATAGTTTTACTGGTTATTTTAAACTATGTCAATATAATTCATTGTATATTATAATTGATTGAGGTTGATTTATTATAATAAAATCTTCTATACTGTATTTAATGAGTTATGTTTGACAATGGATGTGCTATTTTTATACCATTCAGGGTTTGTGGTTAAAGTATTGACATTTCGTATGCTTGTTTTAATATGAATGTTTAGATAATATTTCAACCATTTTATAAGAGGGATGAATTGGCCTTAGTAAGTGACGGTTGAAGCCCACTATTTTTCCTCGATGCATAGGTGGGTCTCATGAGACAAACTAATGTCTTCGAAAAAGGCCTTGACCAAATCGTTATTTTTATTCTTCGCACGAGGCCTTGAATATGTGGTCATGATTTCTATCATTATGAATTCCATAATTATGAAATTTGATATTGATGTTACATGTGATTAGTTTTCCAATATAATATTCATGTGAATAATTAAACAGCATTATTTGATTTATGTTTTCCATATTATGTTGACATTTAATTTTAAAAGGCTTATGTTTTAGTCTTATACATTGACTTAAATTTTTATGATTATTTATAAATGTTTCCACTATTTTGTTATCCTTACTCATCATCTGATCTCACCCCTTTCTAATATTTTATTTTTCCTAGGATGTGAAGAAGTAATTTATGATTATCCTGCAAGATTAGTCTAAGGGATAAGAGTGTGTTAAAAGGTGACATATTGATGATATTTTTCTTTATATCATAATTCAATGTAGTATATATATGCATCTAGTACATCAATGTTTACTAAACGAATATGTCTTTCAGTATTTTACCCCTTGTGATTATGCCAATAATAGGTACTAATTCACCAACTCTGGGTAACTAGAGTCGGGGCATTACAAAAAGTATGATTTGTTAGACAATTAAGACTACATTTTTTGAACATTGTAGAAAAAAGCACAGTTGGGATGCATTTTGAATTATAGTACGTACTTTTGATGTGGTAAAATGAGACATAAGGCTCGTAATTCCATTGAAAAAGAATAGGGTACTAGTATGACAAAATTTTATTAATAGTCAATAAAATTTTTTATGTGAAATGAGATGGGTCCTTATGTAAATAAGTGTCTGATGAATAATTTATATGATGGAAAGTATCCATACTATAAGTTGATATGGGTGGTGAGATTCATTGAATCTACTTAAATAGATGTTGTTACATCAAATGAAGAAGTATTTGGTACATTTTTTTATTAAGATTATTAAAACTATTTCTTGTATTCTAGTTATACACATTCATTTATTTATGAAAAAGTTTCTAGTTAATTGGGAATTCTATCAAATGAAACAAATCATGAACATGTGGTAATAAATCAAGGTGGAAATGTTGACAGTAATGTAAATTAGAAGAAAACATATATAGTTTTCTGTGGAATGAATGTTCTTGAAAATATTATTTTTTTCTATATTAGAGATTGATGTTATTTTGAGTATGTAATTGCCTTCCGTTAATCATGATAAGATTGACTGGAGATCTAAAAATATTTATTTTCTGAAAGAATTTTAGTCTGTGTACATTAATTAACCCTTACTGTTAATAACATATCAGGAAGGTGAGAAACTAGTAAAATAAGGAAAATAATGTTTCACGGCAAATGATTTTGAAAAAAAAATGAATGGTTTATGTTAATAATGTGCCAATGGTAAATGTGTATCTTGATGTTTTTTCAGGATGAGTTTACATGTATAACACCTAATAGGGACATTGAATTTACTGCTGACTTGGTTACTCATGCTATGCTAATTTCAAAACCCCCTTATCAAATGGATCAAATTAAACATGTAGATTTAAATAAGAAATTCGTAGAGTTGTTAGATAAAGTATTCATTCAACCTAGAACATCACCATTGGGTGCTCCTATATTGTTCGTTAAAAATAATAATTGTTAATTGAGGCTTTTCATTGGTTATAGATCCTTGAATAACATCACTATTAGAAAAAGTATCTTTTTCCTCATATTGATGATTTGATTGTTCAGCTCTAGATATCTAATTATTTTTCATAGATTGATTATGTTCAGGGTAACATCAGTTGAAAGTTAATGAAGAAGGCATGTCGAATACCATGTTTCATAATAGATATTGACATTATGAATTATTAGTTTTGCATTTTGTGTTAGCTAATGAACCTGCAGTATTCACAGATCTTATGAATATAATTTTCAATTAGTTATTGGATAAGTCTTTGTTTGTGTTTATTGATGATATTTTTGTACATTATAAACCTACATAGGTGCATGAAAGTCATTTAATGGTTGTATTGAAAAACATAAATGAAAGTAAACTATATCATAAATTTATCACATGTGTGTTTTTGATAAAACAAATTTCCTTACATTGGTACATTATTTCTAGAGTATGAATAACTAGTGATCCTTCTAACTATAGATGTTTTAGAATGTCCAAGACCCACACATATAATAATGATTCATAGTTTTATTGGTTTTCCATGTCATTTCCATCAGTTTTTCCAGAATATTGTATGATTATCTATCCCACTGACTAAGTCAACATGAAAAGGTGTTTTGTTGATCTGGACAAATGAATATGATGAATTTTTTTATGAATTTAAAAGAATACTGGCGAATTATCCAGTTTTCACACTACCTTCTAGAAATGGTGAATTTTTTATCTACAGTGACGCCTCGTTGAAAGGGCATGGTTGTGTCCTAATGTAGATTGATCAGCTAATTGATCATGATTTATGTAATTTGAAAACTCATGACCTAAATTACCCAACACATGATTTGGAATTATATACTATTATTTTCTCTTTAAAAAAAGTGTGGCATCATTTTAAAAGAGTAAAATTTGAAATATATATTGAGCATATATTTTTAAAGAATATATCTACTCAGAATGAATTGTACATGAGAATGAGAAGATGTCCCTAACAAATCAACATTTCATGATTCATTACCATCATGGAAAATATAACAAATTTTTTGATTCTGAAGGTCTAAAAAGTAGTTATATATTAACCATGATACATTTGTAACATTAACTGTTGATTAATGATTTTATGAACATCAGAATTGAGGGTTTTTTATAATAAATTCCACTATTTTTTACGATTTAGAGAAATAGACTCTATAATAAATAACAAAAAACATAGAAGGAATACATTGAGTTGCAGAAAAAGGTATTATTGGTTCTAGAAGGGAATGTTACATGAATTTAATATTGATAAAGACTATGTTTTGGGGTTTGCAAATAGATTATGTTCACCTTTTGATTAAAATTTGATTAATGAGTTGTTTTTTGATGATCATAGTTCTCAGTTTTTAGTTCATCCTAGCAGTACTAAGATGTACATATATCATTAGTGTTGTTACATGTGGGATAAAATGAAAAGGGATACTGCTAACTTTACCCTAAAGTGTTTAATTTTAAAAAGTGTTAAAGCATTGTTGTAGTTACTGAAAAATTTTCTTCAACCATTTCTAGTTAAATAGTGGAAATGGGAAAATGTGTCCATGCATTTCTCAGTGGTATTATGAAAGAATTATCTATGTAATAATGATATATGGGTTATTTATGATCGATTAACTAAATTTTCTCATTTTTTCATATTTCGAATACAATGTATCAAGATCAAAATTCATGACATTATATTAAAGAGATAGTCTTGTGACATTGAGATCCCCTCTCAATTGAATCTAATAGTTATCCTATGTTCACTAATTACATTTTGAAAGTCCATCAGAAGACATTGGGAACTGAATTAAATACCAGTACATCATTTCCTCCTCAATCATATGGGCAGTCAGAATGAATAATTCAGACCATAGAGGATATTCTACTTGAGTGTTTTATGGATTACCATTCAAGTAGGTATCAATATATTTCATTGGTTGAGTTACTTTATAAAAACAGTTTTCATCCCAGTATACATATGGTAATATTTGAATCATTATATGAAAATGGTGTCGAACGCTAGTTTTTTCGGATAATGTAGGTGAAAAGAAGTGTATGAGACAAGAATTGGTAGATGATATAGAATAAAAGGTTTAGATGATTCATAATCACATGAATAATGCTCATATTTGATAGAAATAAAATACATATAACTATAGGAACAATATTTCTTTCTATGTAAGTGATCAAGTCTTTCTCATAGACTCATCATGAAAAAGAGGGGTGTGTTTTGGAATGAAGGGAATGGTTGAGTCTGTGGTTCGTTGGACCCCATGAAATCCTAAATAATGTAGGATCTGTTTCTTATATAGTAGATTTACCTCCATTTTTTACCATTGGTACACAATTATTTTAGAGTTTCAATGTTAAGAATGTATATTCTAGTTCTATATCATGTTTTGAGTCCAAAGGTTCTTAAATTGGAAGAGAGTCATTAAAATGAGGAATACCGATTAGTGATTCTTCCCCGCAAAGTGAAAGTTTTGCAGAATAAGGTGATTCATAACGTAAAAGTTTTGTGGAAAAAACACTTGCTAGAAGAGAAAATGTGGTAATCTGAAAATGAAATGAGGGATAAATACCCCCACTTGTTTGAGATGTGAATAACAATACAAGGATGCAATTTCCAAAACAGGAGAAGATTATAACATACCAGATATTTATAGAATAAAATATATTCATGTCCATTTTTAATTTTTAATTAATTAACAATTTTATTTTAAAGGGGACACTATTTATAATAGAGTACCTAACACGCTACAATGAGTTTCTCCAAAATCATACATTGCACATAACATAGAATTATACCAAAAATAATACAACAATAACAATATTATTTTATATGTTAGTTAACACCTTGTCATTGTATCAGTTTGAATTAACAAGATTTATAATATTATGTTTTTACATGTTTTATAAATGTTTTTACATTTATCAAATGATTTTTATTGGCTCTAAATGAGAATTAATCCATTCTTAATCACTAAATACTCTAATATTTTTAAAAGGTCGTTTTATAGCCTAATGATAGAGAACCCTTTTAAAAAATATTTTTTTGTCATTTTAATATGTTCTATTTCATAATTAATCATTTTCGTTGTATGAAGGACATCGAAATTTACATTCATTGAGATTTTAGTACTTTTCTCAATAAATTCATATTTTGATGAATAGTGAAAAATATAACACTTCAATTAAAAACTACCTTTTGTCTAATTTATTTATATACATATGTTATCATTTTAATTGGTTGTAATTTGTAATCATATTATATTTTTTTAATTTCATATGACTTTTGTCATTATATGTAAATTTATGTTTAAATGTGACTTAAACACATGTCAATATTTTGATAGTTTTTATCTCATTATATCCTACTATCTGGGTTTGGCAACAAGAAATAATATTAAATTAATTAATAAAATGTTATATTTTGGATTTTGGAAAAATGAATTCAATATTTCGAATCATAATTTCAAAATTATTTAAATAGGTATCATTTATTTTTGGCCATTATGAATAATAACTTCAAATATTATTTTTCATTACCATTGTTGATGGGAAAATTAGATAAATAGAGATAAAAAATAATATTACAATTATATAAAACTGCCATAATTTAAAGACCATGAAATTCCGTCAATTGTTTTTCATAAATTCATGGGATTTTTATGAGTCTAAGAAAATTTACGGCGCTTGATTCTGAGGCCCAGTGTTCCTTGGATAAATTTCTGAAGTTTTTTTGGGTACGTTCAGTTAACGTACAAGCGAAATTTTATATATTTTGAACCAATGTTCAGAATTAAAACCCGAGGGCACCATTGAACTCACCGCACCAGTGATTTCTTTGTGAGACTTTTAACGTAGTTGCGTTATAACAAGAATGGAAGTTAGATTTTAGAGTTTTAAAGTAAATTATATAAATATAAGGTGTTCTTATTTTTATTTGTTGGTGTTTAAAACTTCCAAGTGGAGGTTATAGGTGGGGCCCACCCTCACATAACCTCCCTTGGGAAGATATTATTTTAGTGGGACCACACGAAGTTTAACATCTCTTGCAATCAAAGAGGTGGGGACCACACAAGTTTTAAATCCCTTAAACCCCTATGTAATTGGAGATCCTATTAACCTTCCTCCTCCATTTATTTGAGCCAACCCACATCATTTTTTTGGGATTTGTTTCTCCAAATTAATTAACTCACATTTTTAATTATTTTGAATTATTTTTCTGACAAATTATATAATGGGTTAACATAACCCATTATTTTATGTTGGAGATTATTTTGGAGGAGATTTGAGAGGGAACAGGGATAACCCTTGGAGAAATATTTCTCCAACGAAGAACTATCACCAACAAAGATCATCTCTTCTGCAAATGAAGAACGAACATCAACCGATGAATGAATGGGAAGCGACACCCATGAAGAATGTCGACGCCATCTTTGACATCATCATCTCTGAACACTCGTCCACCAATGACGAGTACCCTTCTTCCTTTTCTGATATCGATGGAATGACGTCCGCCATTCCGCGATTCCATCAACAATCACCGAACTCAAAGTATGGGTGTGTTTCAAAGATCAATGTTATTCTTGTTCATCATAAGCTGTTTTATTTCTCTTCAACTGCTTGCTATCAATATAATGTAGAGGGACTAGCCCAAACTAACACGACCCGATTCCTCCGCCATATATTTTCCTTGTGATGTGTTTTTTCCATTCTTTATAGGTGATGACAAAATGATCGTTGCAGAATCGTTTTGGGACAACAACAATCTTGAAATGAGAACCCAACATCAAGATGATCTATTGGAGGTGTGTTGATGATAGTATGTGACAGATAAAACCCGAATCGGTAGGATCGTTCTTCTACCGTTCTTCGAGCGGGTCAATCAAATCCGGTTTCCGGAGGCGATAGGAGGCCCGAAACCATTGGAGATATCTTCAGAACATTTGGGTGACCTAATTCTGTGGTTTCATAGTGATCAGACCATCATAATGAAGAATAGGAATTAGTGGAGGTGCACTGGAAAGAGGAACCATTTTTGGATTATTCTAGAAGACATGGGGTGTACTTCTAATGAACACGCCATGTAGTATAGGTGTTCTACGGCTTGGGTTTCGAACATTAGATAAGTAACACACGGCGTGTGACCCCAGACACATACTGTGTAATCTCCACGTAGAGTGGCAGGATCATATTCAAGAGACTTGGCATGTATTCTGGGAATACACAGACACAGGGTGGAGTACACGGGCATGTACTCCTCCACATGGACATGCATGGCTAGTGGCATGGGTTATTCCGTGTACTAGTTACACGGGTTGGTGAATATGGGTTGAGGCTATGTACCGTCCAATGGCCAACATACATGGAGCCAACCCTAGTTGCATGGAAACAACATGTAGCCATTCCACATGCCCTGTACTTACATTTCATCATGACCAACCTTTCAACACAGCCTGTTGCACACAGGCAGTACCCGAGGTCTGACTACACAGCATGTAACTTATTCCAACACACTGTTTACTTTTTGGTAAATTTGTTGGTCATCTCATCCTCGGTGTCTTGGAAATTTTTTGTTTGGTTCTTCCCTCTATGACGTGTCAGGACCTTAGAGTCACTCCCTCATTGGAAGTCGTGGAAGTTGTTTCATCGACTCTTGGATTGAGGAGAGAACCCTCCTGGAATAAATAGTACTTTTTGAAAACCATATGGATGGCTATGCGTTGTTGACTATTCTTGGATCATGTATTGGTCTGAAAGTTATGATGACTGTACCAAGATTATTTGTTGCTCTGACAGCTCTAATTTCTGTTCCTGGTTCATGTGTTGGTCTGGGAAAATTGCTGGACCTGGATCATGTGTTGGTATGATAGCTCTAACGACTATTCCTGGATCATGTGTTGGTCTGACAGTCTTGACATCTGTTCCTGGATCATGTGTTGGTCCAATAGAATAACTGGTCCTGGATCATGTGTTATTCTGATAGCATAGATGATTCAGTGGTTATACTTGATCATCTGTACCTCTCTACAATATTTGTATACCTGTGTGATCTAAGTTAGTAACTCTTGTGTTACCTCACGTTTGAGATGGGTCATTTGATAAACATAGGTAAATGTATGGGCATATACCTAAGTGGAATTCTTGGTAGATCTCATACTTTGTGGTTTATCCCAGTTGTATTTTGTGAGGCCTAAAGGGTCTTGAGGTCCCTAATGAGTATCGTTATACTCATCCCCACATGGGCTATTCCCACACCTCATTGTGATGGATGCAGACGATGGAAAACACTGACCGCAGTGGAGTGTATGAGTACTGGATGGTACTTGGAGGAGGATGTCACGATGAGTCGGTACCCGAAAAATCCTGATGGACGTAGAGAAGAGGGGAGGATATCTATACATAGCCTTCAGGTAGGATCTGTGGTGGATTATCCAGGAGCTTCCTCAATCCTTTCAGTTGTTATGTTCCTTTTTAGATGTACTTGATTTCAATTTCACTTGTACTTTACAGTTGGGCTTTTATTTATGTCCCCTTTTACTTTAAGAACTCCTTTCTGTATATAGCTATGCATAGACTCTTGATTGCATATTTTAATATGTTTTTGTGTGTTTATAGTTTATAAAGACAATGCCTTCCCATTTTTATGGATTTATGCCTTTGGTGCTAGTTTCCCGCCCTTGGCCTATGGAAGGCGGGTTTGGGGCAGTCATGGCATGGGCCCCAAGGATGGGTCATGAAAAATTGATATCAGTGGATTCGGTTCTACCGCAGAACATAGGACTCTGATCTGCTTTACTGTGGAGAAATACTGTTAAGAGTATTGAGTGTGTTTTTCAGTCCAGGGAGTCTTGTGTTGGTGCGGTGGCTGACATATCCATAACCAATGACCCTGACCTCTGATTTCCAACTTAGTGCAAAAAAACAATTATTGCAGGTTTGATTCATGATTTTAATTTGTGATCTCTTTGATTCAGCTCACCAGGTATAACATATTGACTGTGGCACACCTATTTCATTTTAGGATGCCTCAACGTAGACAACCAGCCAGGGTTCCGAGAGTTGTACGAGATGACAACCCATCGAGTAATGAGACCTTGGTGTAGGGCCATATTACAATGGATTTTCAAGTGGTACAACTAGCTGCTGGGCCACCGATGCCACCAGCCCTAGCAGAAGATGATACACTCCACATTAGAATGTTTTGTGAGTTCCAACACTAGAGGCCACCCAGGTTCCAGGGACAGATGGACTCATAGGATTCTAAGGATTGGCTGGAGGCTGTGGTGAGAGTATTCAGGCTAGTAGGGACACCAGGAGACTTCATGGTGATCCTTGATGCCCACCTCCATCATGTAGTAGTACAAAGATGGTATAGACTAATGCTCCAGGTCCACGATGATGCAACACTTCTTTGGGCAGATTTCAAGAGCTTGTTCCATGCAGAGTCTGTTCTAGTGACCCTTCGAGCACTACAGATACAGGAGCTACTTCATCTACAGCAGGGCAGCATGGTAGTAGCACAGTACTCAACGAGGTTCACCGACCTCTCTTTCTACTCTACTTATTGGTGTGAGAACCATTCTTTAGAGCCCGTACCTTCGAGCAGGGGCTCAGGTGAGAGATCATAGCATCTATGATCTCCCTCAGCATCTCGACGCATGTGGGGGTGTTGGAGAGAGCCCTCTTAGTGGAGAGTTTTCTTAGTGAGCAGACACTAGCAGCGAGACCCACCACTAGACATCACGTAGCGGAGTCTTCTGCAGCCAAAAATAGTCAGTTGTCGCAGAGGTCCAAGTAGACAAGACAATCCGGTGGATGACCTCAGGACATGGGTTCAGTTGTGTGAGTTATGCAAGACAGAGCCAGTCATGCCAGGAGCGGGCAATTCTACTCTTGTGGTGGGTAGGGTCACATGGCTTGTGACTGTCCGACCCACCACACTGAAGATTATCAAAAACATAAGGGACCTACCATGTAGAGGTAGAGGCTCGATCGAGGCTATCTTCAAGGAGCAGGTCTACGTGGTAGAGGAGCTGGCCATGCAGCAGGTGGTGGATAGCGATTTGAGGTGTTACCACCACCACCACCAGCAGGTCCACCCCTGCCAAAGGGAGTAGGTGGACAGGGGAGAGCAGAACTCTATGTAGATGAGGCATATGACCATGGCGCACGGGATATTATTCGAGGTATGATCTGTGTCTACTCCACCTTAGTTGCAGTTCATCGAGACACAGGTGCCAGTCATTCTTTCATATCCACTGCCCGCGTTCGGAGCTCAGAGATTCTGACGGAACCATTGGCTCGGTCCTTACAGCTAGAGACTCCTGTGAGAGTAGAATCGACGATTACGTGCTGATTCCAGCAGTGTGAGCTTACTCTAGCAGGCAGGAGCATCGGCTGGGATCTTCTCGTAGCAGCGTCGAGGACTTACGACGTCATCTTGGGTATGGACTAGTTACATATAGTACATGCTCAGATTGACTGTATTAGGACCAATTTGTGGTGTTTCTATGTGGATGGGACCAGGTTACCCTTCATCGGTTATCAGGGAAACTTTGTAGCACACGATGGACTTACTCGGAGGAGGGTGTAACTGATCACTCACCAGTTGTCTTGCCTTACCATCAGAGTAGTTTTTTTGAAGAGTTCGACTTATCCTATATTGGTGGACCAATACATGGATGTTTTCCCTGATGATGTTCCAAGACTACCTCTTAGTAGAGAGGTGGACATCTGCATTGAAATATAACCAGGGACGACAACGATATCTACACTAGCATATCGGATGGCTCCCATGGAGCTTCGCGAGCAGTGGGTACAACATTGAGGACTAGCAAGAGAAGTGATTCATTTAGCCTAGTGTTTCTCCCTTGGCAGCCCCAATTCTATTCGACAATAAGGCTGATGGGAGATTAAGGCTCTATTTCTACTATCGTCTCCTGAAACAAGTGACCGTGAAGAACAAGTACCCACTCCCGAGGATTGACGACCTCTTTGATCACCTAAAGGGAGGTCGATGGTTCTCGAAGATAGACTTTAGATCAGGATATCACCAGCTCAGAGTTCGAGACAATGATGTGTAGAAGACCACATTCAAATATCGGTATAGCCACTAAGAGTTCTTGGTTATTCCCTTCAGTGTAACCCATGCTCTAGCAGTATTCATGAGCCTCATGAAAAGGATCTTCTAGCCTTACCTTGATCTTTTTTTCGTAGTCTTCATTGCCGACATTATGATCTACTTGACTACTAGGGATGAGATTTCCTACAATTTGTAGGTAGTACTAGAAACACTCCGAGAGCACCACCTTTAGGGTATGCTCTCGAAATTCCAGTTTTGGATTTGAGAGGTTCATTTCATGGGACACGTCATCTCAAGGTCTAGAGTAGTAGTGGATCCTAAAAAAGATTGAGGCGGTACTTTCTTGTGATCCAACTAGGAGTGTGACAGAGGTACCGAGTTTCCCTGGCTTGGTTGGATACTATAAGAGGTTTTTTACCAGACCTCTCCATAGTTGTAGGACCACTATCATCCTTGATGAAGAATGGGAAACCCTTCGTGTGGTCAGAGAGATGCAAGCAGAGCTTTCAAGAGCTAAGGAAAAGGATGACTAGTGCCCCCATCTTGAGAGTTCCAGATGAGGACGTTGGGTATGTAGTCTACTGTGACACATCAGGGACCAGAATCGGGTGTGTCCTGATATAGGAGTGAGCTGTGATCACGTATGGTTCTCAGCAACTAAGACAACATGAGCATAACTATAATACACATGACCTAGAGTTAGAAGTAGTGGTCTTCTCCTTGAAGATGTGGTGACACTATCTGATGTGAGAACATTTTACTATGTACTTCAATCACAAGAGTCCCATGTATATCTTCTCTTAGAAGGACCAGAACCTGAGACAATGTCGATGGCTTGACTTACTCCAGGACTATGACATTGAGGTAGTCTATACTCCTGGGAAGGGTAATGTTGTTGCAGATGCACTTAGCGGGAGGACTGGTATACAGCTTCTAGGAGAGGCGACAAAGCAGCTGGATGATTTACAGATATCCTTTGTGGATATAGATTGAGAATCATCCCTTTAGTCGCTTATGTTCACTCCCCCACTTCTTCAGCGAGTCAGAGAGGCATAACATGGGGACGCTGACTGTGAGATGCGACAATCTCAGATATCCACAAGGCAGACACCTGATAGATTTACTGAAGGTGGGGAGGACGTAACTCTCAACAGAGGACGTACCATGGTACCAGTTTCACTTCAGAAGGAGGTGTTTTGGGAATTCCACATGTCCCCTCTAGCGGTACATCTGGGAGTGGAGAAGATTTATAAGGACCTCAGACGATAGCACTAGTGGCCAGGTATTAAGAAGGTGGTTGCATAGTTTGTCTCATTGTGCCTCACTTGTCAGCAACTGAAGGTGGAGCACCATGTACCAACAAGCTTTGTACACTCCTTAGAGTTCACGGAGTGGGAGTGCGATGGGATATACAAGGAATTTGTTATGGGTCTTCCATGTACATCTAGGAGTCACAATTCAAAATGCGTGATCGTTGACTGACTCATCAAGTCGGCCAACTTCCTGCTGTTCAGATAATAGGGCTCAGTAGAGAGACTTGGATGCCTATAAATGGTGGATATTGTGCGTGTAGATGGAGTACATTATTTTATTGTCTCCAACCGTGACACACAATTTACTTCCCGGCTATGGAAGTTTTTGTAAGAATATTTTGAGATACAAAATCATCTCAGCACTACCTTCCATCCTCAGACGGATGGCCAGACTGAGCGGACCATCCAGACACTCAAGGACATGCTCTGTACCTGTGTCCTCGACTTTGGTCATAGCTGGGCGGACCACTTACCTTTGGTGAATATTAACTACAACAACAGTTATAACTCCACCATTAGTATGGAACTTTTTGAGGCCTTTTATGGTCGACCATGAAGATCAACACTATTCTAGATAGACCCAGGGGAGTCAGCACTAGTGGGACTTGAGATAGAAGGAGCTACCAAGGAGAAGGAGCAGAGAATCCCATAATAGATGAAGACTGCACAGAGCAGGTAGAAGTCGTATGCTGACAGGAGATGGAGACCTATAGTGTTCGAAGATGGAGACCAAATCTTTCTACGGGTCTCACTTCGATGTGGTCTACAGAGATTTGGCTGAGGCAACAAGTTATCTCTACGGTTCATCTGACCTTTCAAGGTCCTCAACCGAGTAGGCAAGGTGGATTACCACATGGAACATCCACCTCAGCTACATCGGGTGCACGACGTCTTCCACGTATCTCAGCTGAGGAGATACGTGAAGGACACATCCCACATCATCGACCATGGTGAGATAGACATCGATGACAAGGTGACTTTCACAGACATTCCATTGGAGATTTTGGATCAATAGGATTGGGTCATACGTGGATTGTCGATACCTCTGGTGTGCTTTCGCTCGCAGCACAAGATCCTCCAGGAGATCACATGGGAGTGAGAGGGTTAGATGCATGCTCAGTACCCCCATTTGTTCCCTTAGATCGAGTTGTAGCTTACGGTGATGTAAAGAACTGAGGGATAGAAAATTTAAAAACTCAAAAATTCCATGGAATTTTTTTTCGTAAATTCATGGGATTTTTACGAGTCTGCAAAAATTTACAGCGCTTGATTCCAAGGCCCGGTGTGAACATAATCAATTTCTGATGTTTTGTTCAGGTACGTTTAGTAAACGTACGAGCGGGATTTTATATCATTTGAACGAGTGTTCAGAATTGAAATGCTAGGGCACCGTTTAACTCACAATGTCGATGATTTCTTAGTGAGACCTTCACCACAGTTGCATTCTAACAACAATGGAAGTTATATTTTTTGGTTTTAAATTAAATTAAATAAAAATAAGGTGTGCTTATTTTTATTTTTTGGTGGTGAAAACCTCCAAGTGGAGGTTAGAAGTGGGGAACAGTAACACATAACCTCCCTAGGGAGGATATTATTTTGGTGAGATCACCTGAAGTTTAACATGACTTGAAATCAAATAGGTGGGGCCCACATGGGTTTTAAACCCCTTAAACCCCCAATTAAGTAGAGAAACTCTTCACCTTCCTCCACCATTTATTTGAGCCAAACCACTTCATTTATTTGGGTTATGTTTCACCAAATTAATTAACTCCACCTCTTGAATTATTTTGACTTCCCTTGCCATCAAATTAAATAATGGGTTAGCATAACCCATTATTATTTGTTGGAGATTGTTTTTGTGGAACGTTGAGATAGAACTTGGATAACACATAGAAATATATTTCTCCAACGAATAACTATCACCCATGAAGAACGTCTCTTAGGGAATCAAAGAATGAACATCAATTTGGGTAAGAAATGGAAGCAATGCCCACGAAGAATGCAGACGTCCTCTTTGACTTCCTCAGCTCTGAATGCTCGTCCGCTAATGATGAGTACCCTTATTTGTTTTTTGACATCGACGGAATGAGGTCCACCTTTCCATGACACCGTCAACAATCACCAAACTCGAGATAGGGGTGTGTTTGAATTATCAATGTTATTCTTTTTCTTCTTAAGTTGTTTATTTCCTTTCAACCGCTTGCTATAAAACTAATGTGGAGGGACGAGACCAAACTAACATGACCTGTTTCATCCACCATATTTTTTCTTGTGGTGTGTTCTTCACCCTCTTCATGGGTGACGAACAAAGGATAGTTGCAGAATCATTTTGTGATGAAACAATCCTAAAATGAAGCCCCAACATCACGATGACCTAGCGGAGGTGCGGCGACGATAGCGACCGATAGATCGGACAAGAACTGGTATGACCGTTCTTCGAGCAGGTCAATCTTATCATGTTTTTGGAGCCGATCGGAGTCCCAAAAACCCTGGAGATGACTTCTGATCACTGGGGAGACCTAAAGTTTTTGGTTTTTTGGCGAACAGACCATCAGAATAAAGAACAGGCATCAGGGGAGGTGTGCTATCTGAGGTGCCATTTCTGGAAAATTATAGAATACACGGCGTCTACATCTGATGAACACACCGTGTAGTAAGGGAGATTTGTGTCTAGATATTCTGATGTTAGAAAAGTATGACACAGTGTGTGACCATGGTAACATGGTGTATACTCTCCATGAAGAGTAGTATGAGAGGGTTCATGAGACTCAGCATGTATTCCGTGAATACACGGACACAAGGTGGAGTAAACGAGCATGTAATCCACCACACGGTTAGGCATCACCAGTGGAATGGGCTATTCCATGTACAAGTTTCACGGGTTGGTGAATATGGGTTGAGGCCATGTATAGTCACATGGCCAGCATACACAGAGCCAACCCCTATTGCATGGACATGGAATGTAACCATACCACACGCAGTGTACTTACATTTTTACCTAACCAGCCTTTCAACATGGGCCATTTCACACATACAGTAATCGAGGTCTGACTACACATCATGTACCTGATTTCAACACACATTTTGCTTTTTGGTAAATGACTTAGTCATCTCATCCTATGTGTCCTGGACATGTTTTGTTCTGTTCTTCCCTCTATATTGTGACAGAACCTTAGAGACTCTCCCTCTTTGGACTTCGTGGAATTTGTTACATCATCTCTAGGATTGAGGATGGGACCCTCCCGGAATAAATCATACATTGTGAAAACCCTGTGGCTGGATGTGCATTGTTAACTGTTTCTGGATAATGTGTTGGTCAGACACTTTTGATGACTATTCCGGGATCATGTGTTGGTCGGACAGTTCTAATTTCTATTTATGGATCATGTGTTGGTCTGACGGAATTGCTGGACCAGGATCATGTGTTGGTCCGACAGCTCTAACAACTGTTCCTAGATCATGTGTTGGTCCGACAGTCTTGAATTTTTTTTCTGGATCATGTGTTTGTCCGAACAAATAGTTGGTACTGGATCTTGGGTTGGTCTGATAGCTTAGATGATTCAGTGGATATATCTGATCAACTGTACCTATCTACAAAAGTTTAATACCTGTGTGGGGTGAGTAAGTAACTCTGGTTTTTTCCTCACGTTTGAGATGGTTCATTTGATTAAATTAGCTATATGTATGGACATATACCTAAGTTGAATAATTTGTTGATCTCATACTTTGTGGTTTATCCTAGTTGGATTATGCGAGACCTAGAGGGTCTTAGGGTCCCTACTGAGTATCTTTATACTCACCCCTACACAGGCTTTTCCCGCACCTCATTGTGTAGGATACAGAAGATAGACATCGTTGACCGCAACGTAGTGTACGAGGACTAGACGATACCCAGAGGAGGAACTCATGATGAGTCGGTACCCAGAGGAGACTGACAGACATAGAGCATGGAGGAGGCTATCTGTACCTACACTTCTGGTAGGATCCCTGGTAGATGATCTAGAATCATCTTGACACCTTTCAGCTCTATTGTTCTTTATTAGTTGTACTTGTTTTCAGTTTCCCTTGTACTTTACAGTTGGGATTGTATTTCTGGACCCTTTTACTTTCAGCACTCCTTTCTGTATACAGTTATACATAGAGTCTTGCTTCCAGCATTTACTCTTATTGTGTGTTTTTATAGTTTGTAAAGGCAATGCATTCCCAGTTTTAGGGATTTACACCATTAGTGCTAGTCACCAGCCCCTGGACTATGGAAGGAGGGCTTGCGGTAGTCATGACAGAGGACTCGAGGATGGGTCATGACACCTAACACATGTACTAATTTTATTTTATGTGATATAATAGACCATTATCATCCTATGGTCGATTTTAGGACACCTTGGAGCCAATGGGGTGTGATAATGACATGTTATAATAATTAATTTAAACTAAATGAAATTATAAATAACATGAATGTTTTTACAAAAAAAATCAATATTAGTTTATATGAAAAATCACTCTAAATATAAATAATAATTAAAAATTTAAAAATATTTCCAAATGTCATGTTATTTTATTTATATTTTTTTAAAATTAAATAAATAAAATTTCTATGACACAATGATTATGAAATGACTTCCTTATTAATGAATGATTCAAATAAATGATATTACAAATAGTAAAATAAATGTAATTTAAAAAATTTGATTCCAAAAAATAAATTTATCGATGATTATGATATGTTGTCTTTCCGTTAATGTTCTTCTTTCAAATGAAACAATTTTTTATCAAATTATAAAAAAATAATTACTAAATAGTGTCAAAATTGGCATAAATGATTTTTTTAAAACAAAATATATTTTAATAAATGATATAATATTCATAAAAACATTAGATTCATCAAACTGAAATAGATAATGAAAAAATGTAATATTGATCAACCTGAGGTTCTCATGGAATTTTATAGTGACCATATTAACCATAAACAATAAAAATACATGAAGACATGGTATGAGTTAATTTATTTAACTATTCTTTAATGCCAAACGATGAAGTTAAATTTGTGACCTAAACATGTCTAAGACCAATTAGATTAAAGGAAAATGAACCATATCATATTATCTTATAAATTTATTTCTTTGGAACTATTATAATTTAGAAATAAATTTATATTAAAATTTTAGTTCTAGACTTTCCTAAAACGCCCCTCCACCCTCTTAAAAAAGACCACCACCTTTATCCACTTACTCACACCTCTCATTCCCCATGGATCATCCAAATTCATAAAAATTAAGCTCCAAACACCCCCAAAATTCCTCCTCAAAGCATTAATATGGGTAGAATTAAACTCAAGAAAATCCATTTGGGTCAAACCAAAAGGATTTACCCGACTTAGGGGTAACGTCTTCTCTCATTCTCCCTTTATTTATTTTCATTCTCTAACCCGTTAACCACGATTTATTCCCATATTTTATAAAATATATTTTACCCCAATAAACTAGGATTTTTTTATTCTATGTTTTCAACCTAAACATACACACACCTGAAACTAATGGATATAAAACATAATGTTTCTGTGTTAGGTGATCTACAGCCTCACGAAATGATGATTGTTAAATTTTCTCCAACAACCTCTTATGGTCGAAATTAGGACGGAAATAAATTTAAATATTATATATTATATATATTTATATATTTATATATTCTTGTTAAATTTTTATTTACAATATACCTTTATTCTCTCCATAATGTGTAAATATGATAGTTTCAATTAGGGAAATACAGACTACCGCCCCCTCAAAATGATATGACTAGTTCGTGACAGGCTTGGAAGATAAAAATGATATAGTAAATGAACTAATTTAACATATATAACATATATTTTTCATGGAATTATAATATACCTAACTATCAATTATTTTTCATTCCATTATTATGACAATGAAATGAATGTATCGTTCAGGCATATGTACGACGTACTATATCCATGAATGGTGAATATCATTTCTTATCTAAAAATGTTATGGAATTATATAAATAAATATATACTCGAAATATATACTATTTAAATATTTAATAACATTCTGGAGATAATGAAATTATGACAACATTTATAATTATAATCTATAGAAGCTATGTTTTGAATAATGTACCAAACATTGACAGAACATTTGATATGAACTCAAATAATTAACTAATTGTTATAAAATGAGAATAAGTGATATAAAATAATAATAAGAATTAAAAAGGTTCTACTGAAATCATAAATTAACCTTCCATTATTTTTCATGAAAGTAAATACTCAACAAGACAAGTTGGACTCAAGGTATGGGACTTCGTCTCAATATCTTTTCCTAGAGGCATATTATGATTCATATACAAACTAATTTTATACGGTGTATAATCAAACCAAATTAAATTTTAATTTCAGCCAATGTTTTTAAAAAGTAATATATTCTATGAATAATTTTACTAAATTTAAATTGGGAGGTTTCTTTTTAACATATGAAACAACAACGAACTTTCTTCCATTATGAGAATTATTTCATATCTGTCTTCCACAACAAGCAGTAATGTTTTTAAAACAAAATTAAAATAAATTATTCAATTTTTAGGTATATTTGTATTTAAAATGGTTATGATAATGGATTGATTATATCATTATATTTAAATTATTTCTTATGATTTTAATTTAGAAATTTTATTTTCACTATTATGATTGTTCATGTGTTCTGATTATGTTATGGTTCATTGGAATCTCTTATGTAGATGTGTGGTTCTATGGTAAAATAAGGGAGGTTGAGACTATTATTTATCTATAATTCGTTGGGTATAATTACATAGAGAATCATTAAGCTTTCCCTAAGAAATTTATGGACAATACTGTGATAGGAATTCAAAATGTAACTAGGATAGTTATAGAGTATGTGTGTGTCAAAGCTACAAAGTATGTTAGATATGGATGCAACCAGTTACCATTCTGTCTAATAATTTATATAAATATTTCATGATTATTATGAATTCATGGGATTATAAATATTCATGGACTAATTTTTTCTTTTTGTATTTAATCCCGTAGTTGGTTTTTATGCTCCACCCAAGTTCTTTTTAAAATGTTTTCAAAGGGTATAATGATTAGTAAGATAAAGGAAGTCGTAATGATGATTTTAATGAAAAATAGAAATCAAGATTTTTTCAAACAGTTTTCTTTGCTTGAAAAAATGGAAACTATTTTGACAGTATCCTTTTGTATGAATATGATATGATAGTATTAATAATGGCCTAATACTTTAAAACTCATAACCTGAAAAGATATTTCATTTAAAATACTATAAAATTGTCCACTTTTCTCAAGATTATTTAGTGTATTAATATCGGTGAATCTTATAAAATATTGCTCATGTCATTAATTTGGTAGTTTTATTGATGTTATTTATTGGCTGTTTGGTTTTAATTTGGATATAAAATGTTCTTATGTAGTCTCTGGATTATCATCCTCCAACATTTCTGATTGCTGGAAAGAATGACTTATTGTAGTTCATATGATTCATTTGTATTCTATGTTGAATGTATATAAGTTTATAGTAACTAAATATCATTCATATCTATATGAATTTTTAATTAAAATTATGATACTATGAAAATCCATGAGTTTAGTACTAGTTTCAAATAAAAATTTTAAAAATAATCCATTTTGACCACTTATTGTAAATAAAAATTGATAAACGATTACATTTATAATTTATTTATGTCTATATAAATAAACATAATTGTGTTTTGTGAATATAGAAATGTATGGAACATATTATAGAATAAGAATTTAAAATATTTAAAATGAGGATTTTAATGTATAACATCACTTACCATTTTTCTGAATCATCATGTACATTCATTATCTTCCTTTAATAAATTTTTTTTAATTATTTATTTAATTGACAAAGATTTTAATGTTTTATTTTTATTTCATTTATTACCATATCATATTAATTTAATTATTCAATTATGATGAAATTAATCATTTTTATGATATTCATCTCATATGCCAAAAATGAAAACAAAATGTTTAATATGGTAAAATTTTTCATTATTATATAATATATAGAATAAAAATACTGATATAATTATAATTTTTTAACATTATTTTTACATTTAAAACCATCCATGAATGATGGGTATGAAAAATGAATATCATAAAAAAATTTGAATATGTATAGTTGTATATACGCATGAATAATGTTTCAACATTTCAAATCATATTAATAGAAGGAAGATAAAATTCATTTTATGTTAAATGTTTTTTATTATATCTAAAATATAATATTATTTATATAAATATACTTATATACATTGACCATTTTATGTCATATGACTACCAAAAAAATATTCATAATCATATTAATTTATTTATTAGCATTAATTGTATACAAAACACAATATCAAAATAGTTTAGAGTTTTATTGATTCATGATAAATTAGATAATTATAATCACAACACCTATAATGAAAATTATTAAAAAAATATTATGATTCATGTGGATTAAACCAAATATTTGGACATCAACCATACACTCACTTCTACATTCTCTTATGCCCTATGAAAATTGGTAATGAAAACATAATATGGCTGAAAACCTATCAATAAGGGGTTTAAATACATGACTACACAATATTGGGTTTAAAATTTTTTAATGATTAAACCATGTCATATAAATATATATTATGGAGCATGCATATATATCATGATTTCTTATGTTGAAGAAATATACATTTTCTATTGGATTATGTTCACTCCCAAATCTCATATTGTACATAGGATAACCTCCTTATTACTACAAATGACATATTTTGATATTAAAACATTACCTAATGCATTGTTGTGTTATATGGGTTCACCCATCTTACATGTTATAACGAGGTCGCCCTGTGCTATATGGGTGCACCAATCACATAGTTGGAAAATTTAACATATGATTTTTGTTTTAAAACCCATCCATTAACTTCATTAAAATAATATCCAAGATCAATTAATTGGAACCAAATACATGGTTACATTTATTTTCAATCATAAAGACCATAACGATTCTACAAAACCAAGAGAGTTTATATCCATTTAGTAATCATTAATTAAAAGTGTATATAGATGTTATGATAAAATTTGGTTTTCATGAAATGATATATATATACATATACATTTATCTGGATTGTGATATCTAGATATAAGAATTAAAATATATTTACATAAAAGGATACATATATGTACATGTATACAGAGAATGGAATAAAAATGTATTCCCATAGAATGACACACACACACAAAGAGATAAATATATGTTTATACACATATATAATAAAATTAATACAAATAAAATTATCCAAATATACAATTTAGAAAATCCAATAGCCTCCCTTACACTCGCAGATACTGAATTAAAATGCATTATTCTTCCAAAATAATTTTATAAATGAAATTGCATAGTTTTAAAAGATTTTTATGATATAATAATTTTTTACATATATATGTGAATTTGTGTGTATATATATATATGTAAATGTAAAACTTTTATTATAGCAATAAATATGAACATTTAATAACTTCCCTTATATTACTAAAAGTGTAATTAAAATTATTTAAAGATCTAAATTAAATATATATATATATTCTTATGCAAAAACAATTTTACATGAAATGATAAACACACACACATATATATATATATATCTATATGTGTGTGTGTTTTCTCATATAAATGAATTTATAAATATTTAAATATATATTTTTAAATAAATCATTTTTAAATAATTTTAAAAAATTTATAACTTAATTACATTCATAAAGGCATTATTATGATTATTTGAATGATCTAAATATATTTTTAAAAAATAAATCTGAAGGGATAAAATATTTTTTCATGAAATTATATATATACATATATTTATAAATATATACTTATTTTAGAATAATAGAATTTAACCTTCATTTAATATTCAATAATTTTATAAAATTATTTACATTAACGTAGAATGATCTAAAATTCTTAAAAAAGTAAAACTATTTTTACAAAATAAGCCTCATGGGAATAAATGATTTTTTATAGTAGAAAATTTAACGTAGAAACCTATTGAATCATATATGTAGTAATTTTGATAAAATAAACAACATACATTAATATCATTACAAATTTAATTTCAATAAATGTTTTTCATGAGAGTATGTAAATATTATGTATGTTCAACAGATGTTCCCATGAAATGATGTACGTATATACACATTGTTGTATAAATGTATATATATTAGTCAGAATTAACCAATTTTTATAAAATTATGTATTTACATATCAAAATATATTATTTTTAATTCATATGGTATATTAATTTATACATATATATACATTTATTTAGATACAAGAATGCAGAATTTTTCTCTTTGGTCGATATATATATATATTTCTTTATATACACACACAAACACACACAAACACACATATACATATATAATACATTTAAAATGAAACACTTTTATATCTACAATAATAAAATTAAAAATGTAATAAATATATATTTATTTCCAAAGGAATAACAAAATGTTTAATTAAATATTTTATATATTTGTTATAAATATAATGTAGAAAAATAATATTATTTCCACATAAGTGATGAATGTATAAACCATATAGAACATTAAAACAATGTTTTAGTAAATATCCACCTATCATGGAAATGACATTACAATTTAAAATCAGTAATATGTACAAAATAAACATATTATATATTTCCAATAAAATAAATAATATTTCGACACCTGTACATTAGTCTAACACATATGACAATAAATTTAAAATCATCAATTAAATTAAAAACTGCATTATGATCATAATTACATAAATAAAATTATTTAAAAAATACAATTAATACCTTTGGATGAAAAAAATCAAACGCAATATAAAAAGCTCAAACCACATTAATAATTTTAGAAGTGATAAAAAAATATGTCAATATTTTAGTTGTAATAACTAAGTTTTCCATTTTTAGATCCAGTTAAACCAATAATGATTTTATAAGTATCTCACTCTGTACGCAAATTCAAATCCTTCTATGGCACTATCAAAGGTCGTTGTTTAATAATCATCTAACTAAACACACATTTATAAATGCGCACTTCCCTTCTAAAATATAGTTTTATAATTATTATTTTGATTCATATATATATATATATATATTATTTAACCCAAACCTATTGAGTATGGAATTAAAGACCCTACTTTTTGTTAATGGCATGATAATTATTATCAGGGTTTTTATTCATCCCATTCACTCCCTTTCTCCCACTGTATCATTAAAAATATCTTAAAAACAATGTATATGTGTATTATATAAATATGTATTATTATTTCTACATCATAGGAATAATAGTATTTAAAAATAGTTGGGATACCATTTTATTTTTTGTTCGCTCGTGCTTCATGAGTCCAAACATTTATTTATTTGTAATTTTTTTTGATCTTTTTCAATAAAACATTTCCATATAATCTAATATATATTCATATTTTTTGTTTATTTTTAAAATAAAACCATTATATATTATTATATATATACAGAATATTAATTTTTACATATATACTATACATATAAATACTTATGTATATTTATTATATCAATTATATAACTCATTTTTTTCAATCATAGACTATGATTTTATTACAATTACCCATATATATATATATAAATACATATGTGTATATATAAATAAATGATTATGTTGATTATTATTTGGATTACTATATATATGTGAACAAATTATATATATATATATATATATATATATTAATAAATATTTACAATTACGAAAACAATAAAAATATTTATATATTTTCGTAAATGCCAAATAATATATTTAATTATATGTAAATATATATATATATATAATGTATTGAATTTGTTTTTCCTATAACATAATAAAAATATCACTTTCTAGATAAAATTTTGTAATTTTATTTTTCAATAATATTTCCTATATGTCATGGTATATTAATTCCATAAAACTTTTGTTCTTCCAGATATATATCATAAATAAAAAAATTGATCAAAAAATATTAAAAAAAACTTATATATATTTAGAATTAAATTTTCATTATAAATAAACTATTATATTTCAGTACCACATTATATAGTACATTATTATGAATAATTATATATTTTCTTTAATTAATTATATATATATATATATATAACATGGTTCATTTCATTATTCCCCCGTAAAAGAATTATTCCCTCCCAATAATTTCACAATACCTACAGAAAATATAAATGTCAAATTTCATATTTGGGAAACTATGATCTTATGGTATATCCTTATGTTAAAACCCTAGAAAATTTATAGAAAGCCCCTAATGTTTGGAGGGTGCATCAATATCATAATATCAAATGTCGTTTAAAACTTGTCTTGAATATAATTTATTAAGAACTGAAACCTATTCCATTTTATTTATTTATTTATTCATTATCATTATTTTTTATTAAACTAACAAAGATTTCATAGGTTTCGAATTATAGAGATATATGGTACATCAATGAATTATAATTACAACACCAATAATGAAAAAATCCAAATAATATAATTATTTAAAATAATTAAACACTAATAGGGATTTTGTCCATTCACTATCTTATATACATGATTATTCCTTATAAAGTGTGGTTCAGAAAACATTCGGTGAGTAAAAAAATATTATGTGGTTTTAATACATGAAGGAAATAAATTGAGTTTTTAAATTCTTAAAAGATAAAATCATGTCATATAAAAATAAAAGACAAACCGTTTATAGAAATCAAGCGTTTTTATGTATAATATATACACAGTTTCTATTGGGAAAATACAATATAATCATTTTTTAAAAAAATATTGCATACATTCATAAAATCTCAATGGTTTAGTTTTAAACATAATATGTATTCATAATTAATCTTCAATGTTACCATGTATCATAAAACAAGGACACATATTACTATTGAGACATCTTAAATTGGTGGACATTGTCTGATATAAGATTAGGTTCACTCTAAAATCCATTTTTTTAAGATAACCATTCGCACACCATACATGACATATCATAAAATGAAAAGATTACCTGATGCATAAGATCACTATCTTGGTACAAACATCATGAAATAAATAAGTAGATCTCCCAACACTATATAGGTTCCCCCATCACATAGTAGAAAAAATAACTTAATATTTTGGGTTTAATTCTTATCCCTTGCATTCATTCATATAATATCAAAGTGGAATAATGTGGAAGGAATGAAAAAGTAACATGTATTTTACATCATTAAAAACATGAAGTTTCTCTAAACAATAAAAATCATTATCTATTATAGAAAGATGAATTACAAGGAAATATATATATATATTATAATTAAATTAGTTTCTCAAAAAATGATATACATAAATATATATAAACATAAATATATATATATATATGAAAACAATTAAATATAGTTTTATATAAAATGATATATATTTGAACATGTTTATATATAATATAATTAAAATAGTTTCACATGGAATGATACAAATACATTCTCATATGAAAAAATAACTTTTACTTTAGACACAATTTTGGAAATCCAATATCCTCTCTTACAATAATTTAAGATGAATTATAATTTATAAATCAAAGAAATAAGTTTATAATAATATCTCAATGAAACAAAAATATTTTTACATTAAAAGGCACTTATTTACATATATATATATGATCATGTATGTATACACACACACATATTTGTAAATGAACTATTGTTATTACAATAATTGTGTTTCAAATTTAATAACATTCCCCATATTCATATAAGTACAATTTATATAATTAATACATCCAAGGTACTTAATTAAAAAAATATATAAGAAAATATATGTTTACATTAGATGATATATATATATATATATTAACAAATCAAATTTTATTAAATAATTTTGAAAATTTAATAACATTTATACATTCATGAACTAATAATTACAATTAATTAATCATTATTAATATGTGCAAAAATAATTTAGATGGGATTAAAAAACTTTTCAATAGAAGATATACATATTAATATATAGATATAATATATATTTATACTTACATAAAAATTACATAATTAAATATTTTCAATATAATTTATAAAATTAAAATTTATAACTTCTGTTATCTTAATATTCTGTGATTAAAAATTCATTAAGCATTAAAATAATTTTTAAAAAAAAACTACTTTGAAAGGAATAATTTTTCACCATGTTTAATTTTAATTTAGTATACTACTAAATTTTTTTTGTACAGTCCTTAAAAATATATGTCCGTTACATTCATATCATTCAAAAAATATTTTCTTGAAATATATTTCATGAGTGGAATTTAATTATTTCTCTATACAAAATGGCTTTATACAAATTGATGTATATATATATATATTAGAGTGAAAGAAGTTTCACATAAATTAAATACTTTCAAGTTGACATAAATGATTTTTTCAGGGTTTTATATATATATATATATTTATTAATATATAGATGTATAAATAAATATATTTTCACTTTCATATATATATATATATATTATGTTCATTCTTGAAAATTATTCAATTTTATACATGGAAAATTAAAATTAATGATGTAATAAATACATCTAACTTCATAGAGGAACAATTTGGTTCTATATATAGTCTATATACTTGTTTATAAATATCAAGGGAAAATTTATTTTGTATAACACTTTCATTTAAAATTATTTTGCTACATTAGAATATAGTTTTAATACATATCCACTTACATTTGGTGAAAAATAAAATTTTAAAAATTGTAATATATTGAATATAAATTGATTGGAGAATCTCATGAAAATAGAAAATATTTTAGGCCATCTTATTTTTTTCAATATTTTGAACAAAAAAATTATAAAAGTGAATTAAATGATAAATATCCTCTAACATCATAATGATATTATTAAAAATATTTAACAATAAATATAATTTATATTGTTGAAAATAAATCTTCGAAATAAATTTCATATGAAGATTCCAAAACAAAATGTTATTAGGTTTATTAAAAAACCTTATACCTCCAACTTGTATCAGTACACAATTTTTTTCTATTTTTATTAATCATTTACCCAATTTTTATTTTTTATACATCTCATAGTAACCTCAAATTCATACAAGGTATTGCACTACTGAAGGTGGATATTCAATTATCTGATTCCTAAACTATCATTTATATAATACTAATTCCCATATGAAGGATATAATATTACTATTTTAGATATATATATATATCACTTAACCCAAATGAGTTTAAAAAGGAATATGAAACCCTATATTGTTTGATTATGGAAAGATTGTTATTATTTTCATTTTTTTCTTTTCATTTACACCTATATAAATTTTTATAATACACATCACTCGAAATATATATATATATATATATATATATATATTATGTCTCCTTTCTATCATAATATTCCTTAAAAATGTGGGGAAACCTTTAATTACATTAAACAACAAACTTAATCCTCGTTTGTCTCAATGTTTATTATCATCATTTAATTTTTTTAATTTCCCAAATATCTGGTGTCGTATATGTTTTTCTAAAATCATATTTTTTATTTATAGAATAAAAGTTTTCTATATGTATATATGTAACATATATAAGCTTATATACACCTATGTATACTGGTCAATTTTTTTTATACTGGAAAACCTATATTTTCCCTATATATATATGTGTGTGTGTGTGTGTGTTTATATGAAATAAAATTTTATAACTCTAGTCATATACATACCATTATGTTTTTATTTTCAATAACATATATGGATATATAAAAAATTCCAAATATGTGTATATATACGGGTGTGTGATTATTTTTATTATTATTTTTACAGTATATAAATTAAGATATATTATATAAATTTATTTATATATTATTTTATATTTACAATAAACAATGATTTTATCAACATATATATATATATATCAATTCATATTTGAATTTTTATATAAATCTTATATTGACTTAGTTTTTTATATACTATACAATGTATATCACATGTCTGAAGAAATTATTTATTTAAATTTTTAGAAACAAAATTCTATAATAATTTCAATAATCATTTAAAATTAGTTTTATTATTTCCATATAAATATATATATATACATATTTTTTTCTAAAATGTTTACTTAAAACACAAACATGCATATATTCAAACATAAATTTTCATGATAATGAAAATATTAATTTTTATGACATCTGCATAAAATATTGTTATATTTATAATAATATTATATCTCTAATTAATAGTATTTATTTTAGTGTATGGTTATTAACATATGGTGATGAAAAACTAATCACATCATTTAGAGGAATTGTTAATTCATAGTTAGAAATAAATGACGTTATCCTGTTTCTATGAAATGAATGGTAAGAAAATCATTGATAAATTTTCAATATTACGTGATTAATATGTAATGAATATCTTATATGTATATAAATATCAAAAATATAACCATTTATTATATAGGTTGATGTAGAACTAAATATATCTGTTTGTTAGTTGGTAGTTTTCCATACAAACAAATGATGATTTCATTTCTCATATAATGGAAGGGGAAATTTATATCCGATACTCCATTGACATAACAATATATAATTTAATTAACATATTATTATGTTATTTTTTTCATATTCTAATAATATTTTATTGGGGTAAAAAATAATAACCTCAGATAAAAACAATAACTCTCATTTAGATGACCCCTATAGGTTTATATCTATAGCCTTTCTATGTTGGATATATACCGAATCTAGTATCATTGGGACTTTATTAATATTTAATAAAGGTATTTTTTAGGTCCTAGTATACACAAAAGTATCATAGTTTGTGGATATAAGGGAGGAGGTTGTTTCCTATTATATGAGGGGGAGAGGACATATTTATAAATATTATAAATAATCAAATGTATTAATATGGTACCCATTCAAAATTTCTCCAAAATGGTCCTCTTATAAAATTATTTAGGATAATTAAAAAAATTATTCCATTTTATATAATAAAATCTATAAATGTTTCATAATTTCATTTGAGATTAAACTTGATGTTTTTTTAAAAAAACGTTTTAGAAAAATGACATCTAAAGTATAAATTTTTTTTAAACAATTTCAAGTATTATATTGATTGTAATAAACATAATTGGATTATAAAAAATATATTTGATGTTATTATTATTTTTTATTATTTTTAATTATATTTCATTAAATAAATTAAATTTAATGACATGTTTTAAAAATCAATATTTTTTATTATTCATCGAAAAATAAAAAAGTTCAAAACAATATTGAAATTAATTTTAAGATAATTTCTTTGGGGTGTAACAAAAAATGAAGTTTTTTTATTTTAAAATAAATCACTATATATATTTTAATAATATTTTAAATACAACTATATAATTCACTTAAACCAAATTTGGTTAGAAGTAATGATTTTTTTTCATTGTGACATAAAAATTGCAAAATATTATAATAATTTATTTTATAATATAAAATTGTACCCATGAATACTAATAAGGAATGAGATTAATCTACTTCTACTTTTACATAGTTTTCACTGTCATCCCCAATATTGGAAATGTCACCATCACAATATTTTTCCCTTAATTAAAAAATTGGGGGTATTTTTTCTTTATAACATTTTATGATTCACTTATTGAATCTTCCAAAAATATGCGCTCTCTAATAAATAATAACATGGTGAATAATGTTATTCGATTATATATAATCTTTACAGTAACAATTCATAATATAATATCCATTATTATAATTTTTTTCTTCAAAAAATCCTAAAACAAGAATCAAATTATGAGATGTATCTAAAACATGTTTTATTGACAACAAAACGTAATAGAATTCATGTACATGAGATAATAAGGGAATAAATACCATGTGATATGAAAATTATATAACTTTATATATTATTTAATATGGTCCAATGTTATATTAATTTATCATTCCATTTTTACCAAATTGCATAACACATTTTTTGTAGGTAATTTAAGGAAGACATGGTCACCTATATGGTTATAATGAACTTTCATCTTGTTATTCATATATTTTTTTCACCAAATATGAGAAATACTCACATGATGATAAATCATTTTATCCTTAACATCCTTTACATTTAATAATTTTATTCCCAAATATTTACATTCATGTAATTCATCCCAAATAGATATAGTTTGATACATAATTCTATATAGTTCCTCAGAAGGTCCCATCTATCTTCTAGAATAAAGTCATTTACTGTATGAATAATATTTCAATGAATGATATATATTCCAAATTTTCATAAAATTCATTTAGCACTATTTAATCATGTATTCCACTGTTTTAATTTTAATTTTATACTTTCCATCATATTTAGGACTAAAATATATACTCAAATATAATTCAATACCCAATGTCATTTAAAGGATGTTCTCAAATTTAGGAGGGAACATTATATCATTGATAAATAAATAGGAAGAGTTTATTTCTAGGTAATCTAACCATTTTCACAAGGTATATTAATAAAAGAAAACATAATGTCAATGTATCTTGAATTAAATGAAAATACATATATTTAGATAAACTACCAAAAATTACCCAATCATAATATTTTTATTTGATTTATCTAGTAATCCCACAATGAAATTGATTGATAAAATTTATTTTTTCCACTCCATCAAATGAAAAGTAAGAATAATCACATTCTATAATTTTTATTCTTCATTATTCTATTGATAATTACAACACTTTATTTTAAAGTAAAAAATATATCTTTTAATTACATTCCACCAATAATACTCATGATGGTCTGTATATATCATATAGTTTAATGGATGTATTGAAAATTGATAACAATGATCTTCAATCAATAAGAATCCATTCTAATTTCAATCAAACGGAAAACATAATATTTTTCCATATCTTTTAAAATCTTATTTGTAAATATAATCCTTTCAAAACTCAATATGTAAAATAAATTTTAACTTTTCATGTAAAACATGATTCCCATTATGGTCATTCATTTTCGTTCTAATGGATATGATGGTACCAACCCCATAAAAAACATAGGTAGTTTCATCATTAATAATATCTAATCCAAAATCCATTAAATAACTAACTAATTGGTCATGTTCTAGACCTAACAAAGTTAATGTAACATTATCCTTAAGACAAAAAGTAGTAGAAATATTGTTTTGCTTCCCATGATGGTAATATATCATGATCTCAATATGCATAATAATTAATAGTAATATACTCTACCTCATGTTGAAATCATATTGTGTGAATATATAATTTAATATTTTATTATCCATATATATTTTTGATATAACTCCTTATAAATTAGGCCACCAAAATATTAAAATAAATACATATGCGGTAAATTACATACTATTTTTATGATATTTATTTAATGATGTCTCTATTTAAATGATGCATAGTAATATTAAAAATAATTCTATGTAAAAAACAACTAATTCCCCTAAATGAAGCAACAATATAGATAAAAAATAACTATTTATAGAGTGAAATGAAAAATTATAATATTCACCATTCTTGTTTTTTCATGGATAAAATCTCTGCACATGTTTTTATACATGAGTTTATTTAAATGTTGATTTATCAATGTTACTAGGATGGAAAACTAAGAAACAATTTCAAAAAATAAAATTTTTTAACCCACTAATCAAATAAAATAAGAAATGATTATGAAATGTTTTAGGTCATACGATATTTAAGAGCATTTAATTTTGTATTCTTAAAAATTATTCCATCATAGGAAGAAATATACCCGAGTAATGAAATTTTTAACAAAAAATATTGATTGTTACTATAAATTACATTGTGGTTATTTTTATTTTATATTTGGATAACATACCTTATGTATCATTCATGATCCTCATGAATATAATAATAAACTAGTAAATCATCCATTTTAAAAACTAAAAAAATTTCTAAATATTCATGTTAATTTGTATTGTTGAGGTCTATAAATTCATCAAGTACATTAGAATACCCAAATAGTAAAACTAAAAAATTATAATACTTGTATGTAGTATGGAATTTATTTATTAGAATCTATTTATTCGTTACCTTAAATAAATAGTCATGTTAATCTATATTGTTGAGGTATATAAATTCATCAAGTGCATTAGAATACCCAAATAGTAATACTAAACAAATTATAATACCTATATGTAATATGAAATATATTCATTAAAATCCATTTCGTCATTACCTAAAATGAATTGTACACTTACTTGATATGAATATAGAAAAAAACTAATGCTACCTCGAGCTGATCAGAAAAATCATAAATATGAGAAATAATATTCTTCTTTTTAGAAGTTATATCATTCCTGGGTCTATAATTGGTATAGAATCCTTTTGAAAAATTATTAATTTTGACAAATGAGATTGTATATCCCAATTGTGAATATTTAGGGTGAATGAAACCATTATCTAAAAAAATATTGAATCTTTCTCTACAACTCCCAAAGTTAGACTTGATTCAATCCATAAGTGGGGCAATAAATTATCATATAATAAGGCTCTAATTAAATGTTAAAATTAAACTAATATGTATTAATATCACCATGAAATTCATCAACAAAAATCCATGTACTAATTCACTATTAGAATATCATTAATCGAAAAAATTATATTCTTTTCAACAATATGATTTAGGTTATGTTGACAACGTTCTACAACCAATATCTCATATTCATGATTTGTTTTAAAATATATTAAATCATGAGATAAGACTTATTATTTTCTAGATTACAAAATGGCATTTTATATAGAAATATAATAAATATTATGAAAAGAATAAATATACACTCTATGACGTTCAACAAATTTGTAAAAATGACTATCCCACTGGTTATAATTGGAATAATCCTATAGATATTTTTTACATCATTATTTCAATGACATGTCTCAAAAAATGTTCTAGCTTCTTTAAATTATGTGATATTAACATTTTAGATGATAATTTCTCATAATAGAAGGAATATAAAAATTATAGTGTCAATCAATATTTTATTATTACATGAATAAACATTTAATCAATCTATTACCACATTATTTGGTGCACCGTCTTCATCAATAATATAATAAAATGATGTTTCACTCCTTTTAGCTTTCGATAAAGTTCATTTTCACCATATGTAACTAACTTCAAAAAACATTGTCATAATTTAACAAAATCAATTAAATTAAAACTCCATTATATTGGTTGGATATCACTTACACAATTAATGATCTAGACTATTTTCATTTCTATCATGAGCCGTACAATCAACCAAATCACAATGGTAATATATTCCTGATTTAGTCAAAAATTCATTGAAATGTATTTTATTACACATAGTACATGTTGGGGGATTACCTTCATATATCGTATCACAAAAAATCTCTATTGTCTTAATCCATGAAATGTTATTACCTATGCCATCATGGGGAATATATTTCATCAAATTCACCATCGAAAATAATTCATCATCATGAAAAAATTATATTATTTATTAAATTATCCTGATATTAGTTATATTCAAAACTATGGATTCATCATTGAGTAAAATATATTAATATTATTATCAATGTCTTAAATAAAATCTGGTAAGCTCCTTGGAAATTATTGGAAAATTTTCTTCTAACATTAATATTGTATCATCCAAAATGTTTTACTAATACCATTATTTCATACGTCATTATTATTCGACAAAACATAAAAAATAATTATATATGAAAATGTTATTATATGTGCACTATTCCATGGGTTCATGATGTTATATATATCTGGTATTCATAAAAATATACCACCTTCGACAAGCTTCATATTCAAAATAGAAAATGGAAAGTCATTTCAAGAATTTGGGGGTAATAGAAACATATTTATAGCCAAAGATCATAAAAATTATATCTATATTCATCCTAAAGACATGATGTGTGTAGATGTTCACCACCTAATCATGCTTACTAATCCACATCCCCCTCCCCCATTCATGATTCATCTATCCCTATATAGACCATTCTACATCCATCCCTCATGATTTTTCCAGTCAGTCTCTCAAACCACCTCCCATCTACTTCCACCATAAAATCTCTTATGAGCCTCTACTTTGAACAACTGCATTATGTCCTCCTCATAAGGTCACTCAGTCAGGACATGTGCTTCTTCCTTCTGGCCTCCCTTTATCCCTGCCTCCCCCTTCCTACATCTTCATACATGCATCTACACATCCCCATATCATTTTTCCAATATATCAATATCTGCCTCACCACCTCCTTGAATCCCCACCTCCCCACCTCCTCACCTCCATTCCTCCATCGACTATCCTCACTGTTCATGGATCAATTGTATTTATTTCATTATCCCCTTAATTAAAAAAAGTTGTTAATCTTCTATATTTGTTATATTATCAATCTCTAATCACCTAAGTTGAATATTCTCATCAACACTAATGATAATATACCATGATCATGTTTTCAAATCTCTATGTTTTGGTGGAATGATAATAAAATGGTAAGTGTGATGTTGGAAATCTAAAATTATTTTTTTCTTACTGTATTTCAGTACCAAACTTCTATGTTTAATGAATTTTTTACTATATTTTTGTAAAAATCTACCTCATATTTCTTCATCAATTACTGGGATTAAACATTTTTCCATTACATAAGAGGTTTTATTTTCTAATTTTTTTTCCATCAAAATTATCATTATCAAGAGTGGTCAGCTTTAAAATAATAATTTAGAAGTTCCATTAAATGATTTTGTGGGTAAAAATCCTTGAAATAGAAAGTGTCTTATTATACAAGTGGTTTGAAATTAATAATATCTTTATGAATCCCGATGGATTTTACTATTTCAAAAATGTGTTATTGGGTTTTAAGTGGAGTAAAATATTTTTAAATTCCCTAAATAAAATGTGGATTTCAAATGAATCGCGTTCTTTTTCAATGGTTTAGTGTATTTGAAACATGTTTTTCTGAAATATATTTTTTAATTCCTTATGTAATATAATTTAATTTAATATGAATTTGTGGTTTTGGAAATTCAATGATTTTTCATGTGTTTTTAATTGATGAGTGGGTGATTTTTTATCCCCCTTGGTGTATTGGGACTCATTAATTTTGTTTTGAAAACATGAATAGATTGGATTTATGATTCTTTTTTCTTGTGTATGCTTCTTCTAAAGGTTATTGGGATAAACCTTTTGGTGATTCTGGTAATTTCCGGAGTGAGGTCCTTTTAGCATTTGGTAGTGCCTGATCTTTAAATTGAGTGGAATATGAAATTGTTCCATCGCATCATATAGTTGTTCATCATGGATAATTATTCGAGAATTTTTTTTAGTTGAATTATTCTTAGACTATAGACTTGGAGAATCCACTACGTTCATGAATATTATTTTTGGGAAGGAGAGTTGTAATGTTCTACAGAGATTCCATTTTATTTATTTCTACAAGGTTATTAGTTCAATCCTTTAATTTCTACATAGTTCATCATTAATAGTTTCATTATGATATGATGTGGGTTGAATTTTTGAATTGGTTGTGATTTGGTTGATGAAATTTATTGGTATTATTTTTCAATAATCCAAAAGAGGCTAGGGATTTGAGGTGAGCATTATATCATGAATCCATTTAGTTACCATGTGGATTGTTATTATATGATGGATTGTTGTTTTGGGAATATCATGCCTCATTGGTTTATGATGATCAAAATTTTTCAGTCATGGTTTGGACCATTGGATGTAGTATGTTTGAAGAATAATATAGGGATACCTAGGGAATGTGCTAAGATATCATGGATTAGTAGTTTTTTTTTTATTAGATTGTAATATATATCATGTTATCATTTTATATTATGATTATCATGAACATGTGTTCTATGACTTTGGAAGAAATTTATGATCCATGTAGTTTTTTTTAATCAAGGATAGATCCATGTTATACCTTGATGAGTGATGTTTATTATTGCGATGTTCCTCTTATTCATAGTGGATGTCGTGGATTAGTTTCCTAGTCTAGTAACCTCTAATATTTATTTTGAGTAAATTATTCATTTATGTATTTCATATATTCATTAGTGGTTTCAAATGGTTTGTGAAATCATATCATTTACATTGATGATTAGTGGAAATATATTTGTTTTGGTGACGTTTTCTCTTATGTGTGTCGCTATACATTATTTCACTTTTTTAGATGAAATAAATTTTTTGGAAAGACCTATGTTAGATATTTATCTTAATATGCGAATCATGTCATATGGTTGTGATTTGTTTTATTATTGAGGTGGTTTGATGATGATTAATGAATCGTCTAATGGATGTTGAGGAATAATATTAGGGAGATGTCATTTTTTATAAAAGTTTCATTAGTTTTCCGCTAATAATTATTTATGATGAATCTAGGGTTCATGTAAGTTCTAAACAATGGTTTTTTCATGGGTTTGTATTGGTCATCTCCATACCTAGTTTTTTTTCCTGTCAAGAAGGAGCCATGTTGGGACTTTTTTTCACTTTGATTGGGGATGTTTTTTCTATTTAGTTTCTTTATATTGTATTCCATGGGTAACATGAACGTCTTATAATGATATTATATACAAAATATATATATAGGTGATCCACAAGAGAGATATTAAATTGTTATCAAATGGTTTTTATACTTTCTATGGCGTAATTTCATACCATGTGTCTGTAAAAATTTCATATTTGACCTTTCAAATGAATCTAAGTATCATATAATTGTTTTTGGAACCTATTATGTTTTCAAAGGGTATAATTTTGGAGAATTAAAGAATTTATTTTTAAAAACAAGGCGTTTTTAACTTCTTATTAGTTATTTTAATACATTCAATGTTTTTATGGAAATCTGCGTTGTTTTATTAAATTTTCCTGGGCAAATGATAGTTTCAAAAGGTTTAAAATAAATTTTTATGTTTTAAATGGACTGAAATATGCGATTATGATTGATAGTGTAATTTAAATTTTGTGAAAGATATTCAGAATATGGTTATTATATAGTTTTCATTGATTAATATGATTTCCAAGGGTATACTATCCAAAAGATAAATTAGATCCTCACCACTAGTAGGGAAACACTAATGTATGGGGATACTCATATGATCTTATGTTCCCCATTGACTTAGAAATAGAGGATTGGTTTTAGTCTTTAAAATATGGTGCTAATTCTTGAGGTGCCTTTTATATCAAACTGTTCTGGGTAATGGTTAAAAAGAGATTGGTTGTTTTGAACTTATTAGTGGAGTGTCCATGTTCATGAAAAAGTAAATTGTAAGGAATATTTTTTATATAATAAAGAATAATGGGACTATAATATTTAATATTGATGAATTTATGATTTAGGGACATGCTAGGTGCTGGTTGGATTGAATAAGTCTGGTATGCATGAATGTACTTATTAATTTGGAGTCCTTCAATGAGATTATCTTCAATGATTTATTTAATAAAACACCAAATATAGATATAGTTTAATTATTTATAGATATTATCAATGGAAGATTATAGTTCTTACTTAAATTTCATGTTTCACAATGTTTCTATGACATTCCTCAAACATTGTTTGTGAAAATTATCACTATATTAAGATGTTTGGGATCTGACAATGTCTAGAGATAAGGAATCATGATTAGTACTATTACCTACAACATATCTTCAGGTTCATCATATGACCAATAAATTATAGAATCTTATTTAGGATGATTTTATTTATGGTTTTCATAGAGCATATTTTTCATTAATTATTAGTTTTCCAAGTGTGGAAATTTTTTCTACTATTGTAGTAAGAAGAAGAAGGATGAGGTGGAATCAGAATCTATGAAGAATGTTATATTAGAGATTATATTAGTGTTACTATTGGATGAAATGTGACTAGATTCTATATTTATTAATGGAAGTGATATTTTAGAAATCATTCTCATGGAAACCTAATAAATTTTACCAGTGTGACATGATTCAGCATCATCATAATTTTTTTAAGAAGATACAACCATCATCCAGGAGATCAATTTTGGTTTAAGGAGGGTGTCCAAAAAAATAGAGGTTGACATCATAGATATTATCAAACAATGTGATTAAAAATATAGGGAATGAGAAGATTTATAAAATGGATGAGGTTCTAGTCACTACTTGATAGTTATATTACATTTTTTAATGTTTTTTATTAATTTATTCTATGATATTTTCTTATTTATATAATACTAGAAATTCCCATTAATTAATATCAAATCAAGATATTATAGGATTATATAATGTTTAATGATTTATTATGAGTGACAATCCTCCATGAATGTAGCTTTTTGCCACTCGACACCCCTCTGATGTAGCCACACCACCTTTTGTGGTTCCCCTATGATGTGGCCACCCTACCACCATGAGATCCTTCTCTTATATATGGTAAACATCAATCTCTCATCACTCCTAGAGAATAGATTTATTTCAGATTTTATGTTAGTTTTATTTTATCCCATTTATCCATGTGTTCTCATTACATGATTTGAAATACTTTCCTTTACTATCATATAATTTCTAGTATGTGGTTCTTTAAATGATTAAATTCACCTATGTATGCCTTTTCCAGGTTTATATAGTTTGAGGTGTAATATTATTATGGTGATAGAAAATAAGAATTCATTGAAGGTTGTTTATATTGGGGAGTGTGTTCAAAGTCTGAGATAAGAATTCCTTTCTATATTTTTTTATATCTTCCAAATATTTATTTTTTTCATCATATCAGATTTTAGTATGGACAACTAACTTATATATGGGCCATCCAAGATTTTTCAATGAAATTTCATTGTGATTAAACTCTAATTTAATATAGAAATAATTCACAATTCTTGTTACTTATACCTATACACATACCATCAGGCCATGGGGATTGAGAGTGCTCCATGGGATTTTGGTAGACCGGTTCGAGTGATGGTTCTGATAGAAACATGTGATGGGTCATTAAAACCTATGATTGGTTGATGGGAGGATTATCGTTGGGCTATTAATTTAATGTTAAAATAACAGAAATTATCGTTTAATTAATATTTTGTAAACTCAATAAATGAAGTAAAATTATATTCATATCCGACCATTACATCATCTTTAAGATCCTCTTCCTTGGAAAAGGCTCCTGATAATTAAATAATAGTGCTTTCTATCTATAGTTCTTCTTAGATGTACTAAAAAAATCCCTCTATCTTTTCCATGAAATTATAAAAGATATGAATCAATTGGTAATAATATTCCATTATAACATAAGTGGGGATAGATTCTAAATTATTATGAATAAAATGTGTAAAATATGAATACAATTTAATGTCAACTCCCTGTTTATTTTTATCATGTACTTCATCATCTTGGTCGAATTCCTCATTGAAAAATTCTAGTATAGATTGTTAAATGTGGGTATTCTATATTTTCATTAAATCTTTGTCCATATATTTATTCATATTCATCTTCCACTGCCTACAAGAATGGTGTTGATTTTGAATTCACAATATATGAAAAATAATAAATTAAATGATATTCAATAAAATTATGATATTGACTCAAATAAAATCTTATCTACATCATTTAAATAAACTATATTTTATTCAATAAATTTACACCACTGCAAATATGAGTTAAGATGTGAACAATAGTACCTTTTACTATTCGTTAATCACATTATATTCTCCCCCACCTATATTATTTCAATAAAAATTAATATAATTTCAACAGACATTCTTCAATAAATTCCTCCATAGTGGAGTGGGAAATTTGTTGGAGTGGGATAGTTAATCCATCATCTATTTTATTGTACTATTATGGACCAAATAATCAGTTATTTGAATTTTTTCATGATGATAAAAATTCAATGGGTTCTCATTTTCGATATCATGGAATCCTCCCTAAATATAGTAGTAGTTATACTAGTTTCTATAAGCATTGATCTTCCCAACAATATTTTATATCCTTAATTCCTTCCATATATTTTTTTGATCATCATGATTTTATCAAACATGTTCATCACTTAATTATATGTGAGTTCTTTTTTAACAAGTTTAGCCTACTAGAGAGGGTTTATAAAGTGACCTAAAGGCTTATTTTTCAACATTTGGTCTTCAACAACAGAAATATATTCATTGGAATTTTATAGAGATCCTATTTTTCATTTAAAATTTTATAAAACTAATTGTTGATTATTTACATAGTATTGATGAGAAAATGAAAATGTTTGAATAAAATCCCCAGAAAAGATGCATGTAATGTGAAAGGCTATTCGGGGACTCATATAAAAAATTAATTTAATTTAGAGTAGTGTCCAGGGGGGACAATCTAGGGAAATTCTCATTGAATAAAGGGTTGATTTTTCACTATCTCCATCAAATATTAACATTGTTTAATTAAATTTGAAATAATCCAAATAATATCCATGGTTTTTAAATTTTCGATGAAACTGAAATAGTAAAAAAATAGTAAATAATAAATTAATAACAGTGTGAATCGTATTTTGGTGAAGTCCAATTAATTCCATCATCACACTCTATTATTCTTTATTAACAAACATTTTAACAGGAATAATTAAGATTCATACACTCATATGACATTATTTATTATGTTTAGAATCCCAAGAATACCTAAGGATCCTCAATCACACTATTAACTCAATTATCCTACATAGTGAATTAAGCATTAAAACTACTTAATCGAGATACTGAACCTACTCATCCAACCTGACATTGATCACATGCCATTTAATCTGTTAATTTAGTCACCTTAATTGCTATGGTGAGTGAATCAAAATAATATGAAGCATTTAAGTAATGAAAATTTAAATAATAAAGCAATATGAATAGAAAATCAGAGTGAAGATCAATGCACCAACTCTCTAACCATACTTCCTCATAGAATCAAACAAATATAATTTTAGTAAAACACATATATTTAATATAATCACCATAAAACCAATTTGGGAAACCCATCATGGTTAAATAATTCATCATATTTAATCATAAGATCACTATCACATCACAAAGATGAAGAAACATGGTGTAATTAAGGATGTAGACAATCATATAACACATAATGATGAAAAAAAGAACGTACAATTAGATGTGAAAAAATATAAAAAAATAACAAAAATATTTTTCTATAACAAAGGCTAATGTTCCAATGTCACATGGTCATAAAATCATTGATGTATTGGTAAATCAATGAATGGAATGGTTTTTAGGGATATATTAATGTGGTTAGTTTACACAAAGGAATATGGTCAACTGTTTTTTAGTGATGATATACTCATAACCTTAAAAGTATAAGGTTTGTGTAGTTTGGGGAGGATTCTAGGGTAGGAGGCTGGTGTAGGTAGGTGAGAGGTGGTGAAGGTTGTTGAAGGTAGGGGGGATTATTTTGGTGGAGGAGGCTGGTACAGGTAGCGGGGAGGCTGGTGTAGGGTAGAGGTTGCAGGTTGGGGGGCATGTGTAGGGGGAGGGGTGCTGGTGTTGGGGGCTACAATTGGTGAGGGGGATGTGAATTGTGGGTGGGATGGGGATTGATGGTGAAGGGGCTGTGTGGTTGGGGGAGGGGCTATGTGCATGTGGGTGGGGCTGCTGGTTGGGTTATGCAGTATGAGAGTGGGATACATGGGGTTGTGTTCATGTGGTGGGGGGGCTTTGTAGTGGGGGGTCTTAGGGGGTGAGGGGGTTGTCCAGTGGGGGTGGGGGCGGGGAATAGGGTATGTGTGCGGGGGGATGGTTTGGGGGGAGGGGGTATTAATACTTGTGTGTGTCTGTGTGTGGTTATGTGTGTGTGTGTGTGGGGGGGGGGGGTTATAGGTGCTACAAGGGTGTGCATGTGGGAATTCCATTTTACATCAAATCATGCTTTATAAACACTTTTGAAACCATATTTTTGATGATTTTTTGTCTTAATGTACAACATGTGTCCTACATTTTTGGGAAAATGAAATAGTCAATGTATATTAGGAATTACAACTAATTTCTTAATAAAAACATGTCTATTTATAGAAAAAGAAGGCAACATATGGTTGTAAATCCCTAATTTATGATAAAATTATGTTCCAAATATTTCATTATTCTCATTAAGGATTCATTAATTTTGATCTCAAAACTCATTAATTTGAGATGTACTCAAATTGTCTTGGAAATTTCTATTGGTAAATCAGATTCCTTGGTTACTTTTAAAATGGAATTTGTAGAGGGGGTGTGTAGGGGGAAAAGTGAGGGGGTGTGCCCATGGGGTGTGCATTGGGGAGGCAAATAGGGGAATGGGGGGGGGGGTGATATTCATGGTGTGGGGGTGGGTATAAGGTGGGGCTCAATCGGGAGTGTGTCAAGGGGAGGGTGTAAGATGGGTAATAAGGAAAGGGGGTGCAAGGGGGAGGGTGTAGGTGTGTTTAAATGGGATAAGGGTGGTGGGGGTGTAGGTGGGTGGTGGGGGAGGGTGGTGGTGCAGGGGGGGTGGGGGTGTAGTTGGAGGGATGTAGTAGATGGTGGGTAGTGTGCCAGGGGACATGGGTAGGGTGTGTGAGTGTGGGGTGTACATGGGGAAGTGGGGAAGGTGGTGGTGGGATGGGGAGGTGCAAGGTGCTGGGGGAGGGTATAGGTGGGGTTAAAGGGGGAGGGTGTAGGGGGAGGAAGATTTTTGGTGAGCCAAGGGGATGGTGCAGGTGGGGTGAAAAGGGTAGTGGTGGGGGTTCCTGGTGGGGTCCTAGGCGGAGGGTGCAGGTGGGGTGTTAGGGGTAGGGGGATGGTGGGGATAGAGGTGGGGGTATATGTGTTACGAACATAGCCTGGTCGCCACAAAAAACGACACCAAACCCAGCCCATGACAAGGCCTAAAGGGCATTCCCTATCTCCACGGGCTGGCACAAGTGTCTGGGTATCATTTATCTTGGTTTGGGAACGATTTACCTGAATATGGAAGCATAAAACATTAAAAACAATCCATAATATAAATTATGAAATTTATAGCCAAACAAGTTTTAATAAAATAACCATAAATGAATAAATTGGATTAAATACAATAAAATAGGTCTATATACAAAAAAAAGAAACATAATGACATCCCCAAGGACTCCACATGATAGAGGGTCATCACCCGCAAGTCGCCTCCACAACTCTGCCCCAACGATGGGGACTAACACCCAGAACCGCCATCACCCTTGGAATTTACTTTACCTAACTCAAAAATAATAAATTATACTTATTCCCAAGGGGTGTAAGTAGGGTGTGAGCCTAATCCCAATAGTATACCACCCAATGATTCCAAGGTTCATGCAATACAAGGAGAAAAAAAAAGTAGTTTTAATATGCAATAAAAATCGGCGACAATTTTCAAGATATGAAACATTAAATTGAAAAAAAAATTCAAGATAAATCTTTCATAATGTTATCACATTTAAATATTCATGTTAGTTAATTCAATATAATTCCAAATACACCCAAATACAAGGGCAAATACCACAAATCCAATGAGCAAAAAAATCGGGAACACCCCTCGGCACTGGATAGTCTCAGGCCTCATGTACCTCGTACCTCGGTGTAATGTAACCATAGTAAAATCCGTTATCAACTACAATCCACTAGTAGGGAACATAAACATAACCTAGTGGTCCCCAATAGTCATCCACATGGTTTAGTTAGTGTTGTTGATATCCAAATGCTAGGTGAAACAAGGACAAAACCCATCTTGTCCACTTGCCATACTAGTACACATCCGCCCCACCTAGGTACCCAGGCTTCCCCATTTGTGATCAAACAATTTCAGAATTTTACACATATACATTTTAATTTAAAACACCACTACTGGTCACATACACCAAATACAGTAGCTATCACATATTATACCACTTAAAACAGACAACAAACACTTTGAATTTGAATAAAACAATTTCTCAAAATCCAGTGTTGTTTTTCACACAAAACCCCTTAGGAAACCCACTTGTACAATATTTTCACACTTTTAAGTAACCAAAACAATAATTTCATCCAAATAAATTTCAATTAAAACATAAAAATCAATTTTTAGGCATCCCCATGTTAAACAAGAAGTGATAACTTTGTAAAACTGTCATTTTCACTCAAAATTGGAACCAAAACATCACTTTCTTTAAAAACACAATTAAAACCTATTTTTGCCGCAATAACCAAAGGGGATAAATATTATAAACAGTATTTTAATACTTATTATAGGTCTATAAAAACAACTATGTATTTATAGGGAATCCCCAAATAAACAAATAAAACATTTCTTTGGAAAACCCCCAATTTCACACCAAATTGGAATTTAAAATTCAATTGTAATAGAAACATTATTAGAACCAATTATTTAAGAAGTAATAAAATGATACAAACCTAAAAATATGATAAATACATCATTATAATAAACAAATATTGCATCAACATTGGAATCACATACCAAATCAAATGAAACCCTTGAATCCTTTGTGTGAAAACCCTAACGCACCACCGCCGCACATCAAGAAGGGTGGATCAAACCTAAAAATAGAAAATTGGATCAAGAAAACCCAAGGTTAAACCATAGTATTGACACCATATCCTCTATAAATTTGGGACTTCATGTATAAGGGAAAAACCCTAAGAACATTGAATGAAACCCAAAGAAAAATGAAAGAAGAAAGAAATGGACTAGCTTACTTGATAAATCTTGAATGAATCTCCCAAAACACCAGTATATAAAATTTAAAAAGGTCAAAATTATTTGGTTGTTCTAACAAGAAATATGAGGTCATTTAGGAGCTGTAATGGAGGAAAACGAGTAATAATTGAGAGATTTTTGAAAGTATAGACTTACCTCCTCAAATCCGGCCGATTTAAGAAACCCTAAGAAGTTTGTCCCTAAATCGTGATACCTAAGAGCTCCAAAAAAGTGGGAAAGAGGTTGGGGGCACGGATGGGTTTAATGGTCTCATTTGAGACTTGGAATCACCAAAAATACACAATATTGAATACGTTATTAAATAAATAAAATTAATTTTTAAAACTGGATATGGGCTTCCAGGAAGGCCCAATCCCTTAAATAAAAACAAAAATAAACCTTGGTTATGGATTTCTAAAGGCACCTAATTTTAATTTTAGTTTAAATATATCTGGGGAGGACATTTAAAATTTTTAATTAGTGTAAAACATTAAAAAATGAAAATTTTATAAAAGAAACAAAATTTATTTTTAAATCTGGAATTGGGCTCACGGTTTGGCCAAATTCATGAAAACTCACCTATTCTCCATAAAATATTTGGAAACCCCCAAAACAAAGCATTAATGGAAATAAAAATAAAAATACATTTAAAATAATCTATGTATGTTACAATTCTCCCAACCATGAAAAATTGCCACCCAGGATAGTCACAGTAATATCAAAGCAACAACCAAACCTAACTGAGAAACCAAGAAGTACTCCCTTGCCAGGTTTCTCCCCCAAAGGCCAAAACAACTCCAGTGATCAATTAAAGAAGGAATACTATCACATTCCAAACTGATACAACTTTACTAAAACCATCAATCACATTCAGTCATTATCCCTAAGGAAAACTCCTCAAACACAATCTGATCAATACTCAAGAAATTCACTGAATCTAACAATAACTTTGAACAAGGTTACACTTACCTTGCATTAAATAAACAATTGACTGCTCTACAGTCCCAAGGATTACTCAAGGAAGATGTTTTTAGATAGATATCTCCGAACGAGACTGTCTACACAAATCCAACAACATGGATAAATCTAAGTTACTAGTACGGGGGGATACAAATACTCTCTCTACCATAAGAGACAACCAAATTTTTTTCCGAGTTAGAACTAGGACACTAATAGGGGGAGGCCTGAATGGACTCCCCAGTACAATGGGTATACATCCATCAGACATTTAAGAAAGAACATATATAAGAATCATAGTGGGTTTTCCCAACATTTGAACCAACCATCTTAACTAACGAGCATGAGCCAGTACAGAAAGACCCCAAAATTTGAAGAGTTGGGAAGGTCACAAGGTTAGTCCGCATGATTTGGGAAACCATGTGCTAAAAGTGTGTATACTTTTATCCCCATTGTTTTCTTGGTAATGGTCACTATTACCAAGTGAAAACTATGTTCTCAAGTAGTCTAGCCCAACATCCAACCCTTCTCCAAAGACTCAATGGAAACCATTGGGGAAAGGAATGACATTAGGCGATGACATCGGTACAAGGCCCTCCACCTATTTCCGCCAAATGTGATCAACAGAAGAAGGATGATGATACCAGTGGTCTAAACTCTTCATATCTTTCATACTTAGGATATGACATCGTATAAGAGTTTAAATGACCTTGTGATTTCCCCTGACTACGAGTCAGCTTCTCTCAAAGACCTATGGATGGATCTCATATGATTGAAGCATATTCGGCCTCAATGATATTATTTGGAGACCCACTAAATGAGTATTATTCATTTGGTGCCACCAAAAACTACACCGCAATCCCAGATATGTTTTCCAGACATAACACATTCCAAACTCATTTTACCTGATCCCGATATTTCATTGAAACAAGGGCTAAGATGATGCACACACATCACACCTAAATTCTTTAGGTGAGAAACAATAGAAGTAAAGAACACCTACACTCACCATCCTCTAAAATGGAATATTTTGATGTTTTTCCAAGGGATACATTCACCCAATATAACATTGAATCTCATAGGATTTCAAGAAAATAACCTATACGGTCAATCGAGCACATGACATCATAATTCATCATCGAACATGACCATTACGACTGATATAAATAATGTATGGAGAGGGACCTTATACAACATCCCCAAACAACACAAAATTCTAGAAAGTGGCCACAATATCCTATCGTGACCATATTTCCCACACTGGTGGTTTAACATGAATTCATGCATCAAAGAAACATCGAATAACCCAAAGGTCCTCTTAGATACCATCGAGACACTCATCCACACTAATAACCCTAGACCACATCCACCTTAGATGTATTAGGAAACTTAAAAAACTATGGTCTCTTTCATCCTTCCATGAGAACTATCCCATTATAAGTGGATCTAAAAATCAATTAAAGTAAAGGTTCTAGACCCAATCTAAAAATATCAAGAAAAAGATTCCTTATATTGATCAACCGGATGGTCTTCAAAAGGCAAAACAATCTGGGTTTCACTTCAGTTGTGCACTAACCCTTAATGGGGCATACCTTATTCAAAAATTGAACCAATTGAACAAACCAAGATGGTCCATTGGTCATGATATACCACAATCCATATCAAAAAACAAGAAGGGAACCACCACAAAGGCATCCTAAATCATTTTTCAAAAGAGACCACTAACCGTCCCTACAACACAACTTACAGACCAAACACAAACCCAAAACACAGTTCAAATAGGAGGGGTTGTTGGACTCAAAACATCCCACAACATCAACATTATCAAAAACCCATAATAAAAACTATACCAAAATATTCATGAAGACATCATGTTTTTCATTAAATCCATTTCTTTGAAAACAAACAGTTTAGCAGTAAGCATATCCAACAATGGCACCCCATGGGCCTCACACATGCATGTTTTTGTGCCTCACCGAGAACACTACTCACATCCATCCCGTCACTCATCAAGTCATGCCATAAACCGTCCATCATCCCATTTAACCTCGTGCATGTGGTTACTCCCGGAAATACCAAAGGATAAAACACAGATTCTTTCCACTTTTCAAAACCAAAACCGTTAACCAAAAAATCCTTTTTCTCAAAAATAAAGACACAAAAATTTATATAAGAACTCAATTTCTAGATATTCATATCAATTCTCAAACATCTCATCCCATTAAAACACCATTTTATTGTTTAGAAAAATCTATTAGAAACACTTTCCAAAACCAACATAAATATAGTTCCTAATTTCAAAAGAGGTGTAAGCACACCATTTTTCATTTCAAAAAAATTATGATAATTCAGTTCCAACATTTCATTAAAAAAACCATTCCCTCATTATTTTAAAATCATTTAAAAAAAATTTACGCTTGTTAATACCAATTCACTTTTAAACCAATGTTCTATGATTTCAAAACTAAAGAACACAAGACAATGCGGGAGGAAACTAGTTTCAGTGGGTGACTTGGAAATATGGTTGGAGACCATAATCCAATGAATTCACAGTCACAAAGACTATTCTAGGGAAGATCCCAGGCTCCAGATGGCTTTCCAGGACCTGCTAGCTCACTGATACCATTAACCAAACTCTCTTTTTATTTCCCCTAACCATCATAAACCCAAAAAAACCAAAGGATTTATATAAATATTTACTTCCCCTAGAAACATGAATTCTATCATGAGGTTTGGTGATCAATAACACTACCCATAACTTTAATACCATGTCCCTACAACCCTAACTCAATAATATCCTAACTCATCCCCAAATAACATGACCCAAAGAGTTAACCTGAACCTCCTCTGATACCATTTTGTCACGATCCGAATTTTGTCACCACCAAAAACGACATCAAACCCAGCCCATGACAAGGCCTAAAGGGAATTCTCTATCCTCACAGGCTGACACTAGAGCCCAGGTATCATTTATCCTGGTTTTGGGATAATTTACCCGAATATTAAATGATAATACCTTAAAAACAATCTATAATATAAATTCTGAAATTTATAGCCAAACATGTCTTAATAAAAAAAACCAGAACTGAATAAATTGGATTAAATACCATAAAAGAGTTCCAAATACAAAAAAAAATGACATCCCCAAGGACTCCACACGATAGGGGGGTCATCACCCGCAAGTCGTCTCCACAACCGTGCCCCAGCGATGGGGACTAACACCCAGAACCGCCATCACCCTTGGCCATTCCTTTACTTGAGTCAAAAATAATAAATAATACTTACACCCAAGGGGTGTAGGTAGGGTTTGAGCCTAATAACAATAGGATAACACCCAATGATTCCAAGGTACAAGTAATACAAGGTGAAAAATCAAGCAATTTTAATATGCAATGAAAAGCGGCGACAAATTCCAAGAAATGAAACTTTAAATTGAATACAATTTTCAAGATAAAACAGTCATAAGGTTAAAAATTTTAAATAATAATGTTATCTAATTCAATATAATTCAAAATACACCCAAATACAAGTGAAAATACCAAATATCCAATCAGCAACAAAATCAGGAACACCCCTAGGCACTAGATAGTCTCGGGCCCCATATACCTCGTACCTCGGTGTAATGTAACCATAGGAAAATCTGTTCTCATGAAAGATCCACTAGTAGGGAACATAAACATAACCTAGTAGTCCCCAATCATCTTCCACATAGATTCGTTAGATTTTTCGTTATCCAAATGCTAGGTGAAACACGGACAAAACCCATCCGGTCCATTAGACGTACTAGTACACATCCACCCCACCTAGGTACCCGGGCTTCCCCCATTGGGCTCAAACAATTTCAGCATTTAACGCATATCCATTTTAATTAAAAACACCACTAATGGTAACATAAACCTAATATAGTAGCAATCACCTTTTATACCACTTAAAACACACAACAAACACTTTAAATTTTAATAAAACAATTTCTCAAAATCCCGTGTTGTTTTGCACACAAAACCCCTTAAGAAACCCACTTGTACCCTATGTTTGTTGAGTCAATAAGGTTTTCCTTATGAATTTTCCATTCCTTATTGTTTTGAAAATCACAAACACCTTATCTTAAGAAAAATTGCTCTCTTAAGGAAAATTTATTTTATAAGGAAAATTGCTTTCTTAAGGAAAATCGCTTTTATAAGAAAAATTATCCTTATCATATTTTCATCCATATTTTTCTTAAGTATGAGATTCAGATTAATTTTCTCGGAATCATTGAAACTTTGTTATAAAGCAATCTGGTTTAGGATCCGAATTCTGGATAAGAACTATAAGGAAGTTTCATTCAGAATTCCGGATATGAACTCTGACTAAGTTCTATTCCAGATTTAGGATACGAATTCTGAAGAAGAATTCTCATTACGAATTCTAATTATGAAATCTCATTCTGAATTCTCATTACGAATTCTAATGAAGAAATCTCATTCCGAATTCCCATTACGAATTATGATGATGAATTCTCATTACGAATTCTAATGAGGAATTATCATTACGAATTCTAATGACGAATTCTCATTAGGAATTATGATGACGAATTCCCATTACGAATTCTGATGATGAATTCTCATTACGAATTCTAATGAAGAATTCTCATTATGAATTCTGATGATGAATTCTCATTACGAATCTTGATGACGAATTCTAATTACGATTTCTGATGACGAATTCCTATTCCGAATTCTCATTCCAAATTCCCCTATTAAACAGAATTTCAGTATCTTTGTTTTATACACTCTGAATTAATTCAGACTCCAAAAACTATCTTTGTTAGACTCCGAACTTCTATATTACTTACACTTCTAAAATTTGTCAACTACTATTATTTTCATTACACTCCAAACCTTCACTCCGAAGCTTTCATTCCAAACTTTTATGTTAGAGTTTAAAACGATGTCGTACATTCTGTTACACTTGTTTTATTATACAACAATGTCGTCTATTTTGTTATAAACTAACCGTTGTCTAAGTGACACGTGTACAGGTCCCTCTGATCTTTAAGGAAAATATGACCGTTGGATAAGGAGCCGACATTACCTATAAATAGGAGCTCATTTGAAAGAGCTCGGTGCTGATGGATGAAAGTGATGAAAGGGTGACTAATTTGCTTGAAGTGATTTCTAGAGAGATAGTCTCTTATTTACTCTCAAAACTTCGTGTGACTCCGAATGATGGTGATTACATTCGAGGGCTTCCGGGGATAGGAAGACAGAGGTGCTGACTACCTTGAGGTTCGAGGGCTTCCTTACTGAGGAAGACAGAGGTTGCAAACTACCTTGAAGTTGAGGGCTTGGGGGGATAGCAAGACAGAGACTCTGATCTTCGTATCGAGGGCTTACCCTAGTGTGGGTAAGACAGACTTGCTTGAAAGTATAAATCAAGGGACTTTTAGGTTGTTGGATACCTTTCTCTTTGGGTTAAAAGACTTATATCTTTTTACTAGTAGTTTTACTACTTGTTTTTATTCCGCTGCATTTTGTAATATAAGGAATGTATAACTTTCTTATACATTCTTATTTGTACTCTTTTTCATTTAGATTCTATACGCTTTAAGGTAGAATCTCGTACTATAATCTTCTGTTATGTATTCAACTTCCAGAAGCATATTTCCGGAATATACTTTTGGAATCTCTTTCCAAGTTTAGTTCGGTGTTAGAGGTGTTGTGAGTTTGCTTAGTTTAATCTTTGTTAAACTTAGCCCTTTCCTTTTCTTAAGGAAACTATAGTTATTCATAACTAACTTTAAAGGTTTCAAAGGAATTTTTAAAGTATAAAATTCACCCCCTCTTGTATATTGAGCATCTCATACTATATTTTGATCCTACAATTGGTATCAGAGGTTGGAAACCTCTTACTCTATACCAATCTTACATTTGGTATCAGAGCAGGTTACTGAAATACTTATACTCACGAATATGTTTTTCTTGCTCACTTTATCCTTCCAAACTTTTTCATTCCGAATTTCCCATTCTGAACTTTTCTATTACGATTCTTTTACTATTAACAAGTTTGTGTGCAAAGTTATTATAAGTATGGCAGGAATTAATGTTGGTTCGATTGACAATATGAATCCTACAAGACCACCGATCTTTGATGGTAATGACTATGAGTACTGGATAGATCGTATGAAGACTTTTGTTATCAATATCGGAGTAGACAACTTTGTTATGCTTACTGGTGATTATAAAATTCCTGACAAGGAAGTCAGATCTTTCAATAACCAGGAAAAGCAAGAATATCAACTCAACTATAAGGTACGCAACACTCTACTATGTTCAATGACTAGAAATATATATAGTCAAATTTCTTCTTGTGAAGCAGCTAACTATATCTGGAAGATGTTAGAGGTTACACACTTTGGAACTTCTAAGGTGATTGAAACTAGAAGAGCTATGCTTAGAGCTGAATATCATGGCTTCAATTTTCCTTATGGAGAACCTATCTGTAAAGTTCAGCAGAGATTTATGACTATCGTCAATAGTCTACAATCTATGGGAGAAAAAGGTTTAGATGATGAAGCTTTTGTGGACAAGATAATTGAAATTATGCCCAATGAGTGGGAATCCAAGAGAACAGCTATAGATGAGAACAGGAAGGTCACTCAAATTACTCTTGATGAGCTATTTGGAACTCCTCTACAACATGAAACAAGAATGAAGAGAGATGCTGGCAACATCAAGAAGAAGAATGGAAATGGTACTGTTGCTTTTAATACAACTTCAAATCAGATGAAAGCTAAGACTCCTGAGAGAGTAACCAGATCCAAGTCTAAGAAAGTTATTTTCCAATCCGAATCAAGTGAGAGTGAAGTCTCAGAAAATGAATTAGAAAATCATGCTCGAAGGATGAACAAGATAGCTGGACAGAGAAACTTTCAGTCCAAGTATAAGAAAAAGTATAGGAAAGATAAGAAAGATGGAGAAGTTACTTGTTATGAATGTAAAAGAGCTGGACATATTAGACCAGATTGCCCTATGCTCAAAAATAAAGAAAGGAAGGAAAGGCATTCAGACAGGAACAGAAAGAAGTATTATAAAGCTAAAGCTAAGAAAGTTCTGAAAGCTAATGACACCTGGAGTGTAAGTGGTGGTGACTCTTCAGATGAATCTTCTGACTATGAATCTTCAGGACAGAAGAATATTGGTCTTATAGCCAGATTACCTATTGATAATCATTTTCTTATGGCTAAGGTACGAAATGCTGAAGCATTGACCAATGTTTCTCTAAATTCTAATGATAGTAAGTATTATAACTCTTCTGATGAAGAATCATCTTCTGATGAGGAAAATACTTTACCTACTTATGAAGAAGTCTCTAGGTTTGTTGAAATTCTTGAGATTGAGAATTCCAAACTCAATAAGAAACATGATAAGGAAAACTCTAGGAATTCTATTCTTACAAAAGAGATATCAGATCTTTCTAAAGATCTTGATAAGAAAAATGCTGATTTTGAAAATATTTCAAAAAATCTTGAGGAAGTAAGTTCTGAGAAGAACAAACTTTTTAAAGAGTTAGAAAAAGTAATTTCTAAGAAAAATGTTTTCGATCCTAACTCTAGTTCAAAAACTAATGATTTTGAGGATAAAAACTTGGTTGTAAAACTCAAGTCTGAAATTTTTTCCTTAAAGAAGTGTTTATCAAACATTACCCATGGTAAACAACATTTTGATAAGATGTATTCCCAAATACGACCATTAAGAAATAAATCCGGATTTGGTTATACCCATGAAAAACCTATTTTTAGTAACAATTATTTTGTTCCTCAAAGTGCCCCATTTTGTACCAAGTGTCAATGTGGTGGACACTGGGAAAAGAATTTTTCCTTATACAAAACCCAATCTCTAGGATTTCACAAAGCATACTTTTCTAAGAAAATGTGGGTTCCTAAAATTTTATTGTCTGGAAATCTCGGATCCAAACAAGTTTGGATTCTGAAAGTATAATTTTCTTCTTGATTTCAGGAAAATAAAGAACGTACCAGCAACAATACATGGTACATGGATAGTGGATGTTCCCGGCACATGACTGGTAACAAAAGCTTTTTTGAAAAGATTATCAAAACGAAAGGAGGAAAGGTAACTTTCGGAGAAAATGCTAAGGGAGAGATTGTTGGTATTGGTAATATTTTTCTTTTAGGTAAAACCTTGATTTCAAATGTTCTTTTTGTTAAAGGACTTAAGCACAACCTCATTAGCATAAGTCAGTTATGTGATGAAGGTTACCTTGTAAATTTTAGGAATGATAAGTGTTAAGTTCACAATTCCAAGGAAGAATTTATTCTCTCAGCCAATAGGCAAGAGAATGTTTACACCTTAAACGTAGAAGATCTTAGAAGCCAAGATCTACCTTGCCTATGTGCAATGGAAGAACATTCTTGGTTATGGCATAGAAGACTAGGTCATTGTAATCATAGGAACCTATGTAAACTCTCTAAGAAGAAACTAGTTAAGGATCTACCAGAGCTTAGATTTGATTCTTCTAAAGTTTATGATCCTTGTCAATATGGCGAGCAACATAAATCTAGTTTTAAGTCGATCGGTGAAGTCTCAACAACTGATGAATTACAGTTAGTGCACATGGATCTTTTTGGTCCAACACAAACTGGAAGTATTGGAGGCGAATACTATGTGTTTGTTCTAGTTGATGATTACACCATATTTACTTGGGTCTATTTTCTAGCAAAGAAATCTGAAGCTTTTTCTTATTTCAAAAGTTTTAGAGCTCAAGTTAAAAATGAGAAAGACCTTCCATTGAAGACTATTCAAAGTGATCATGGCGGAGAATTTCAAAATTCTGATTTTGAAACATTTTGTAGTAAGAAAGGTATTACTCACAATTTTTCAGCACCTAGATCTCCTCAACAGAATGGTGTAGTTGAAAGAAGAAATAGAAATCTTCAAGAAATAACTAGAACCATGCTGAGTGAATATTCTATTACTAGAAATTTCTGGGCTGAAGCTGTAAGTACTGCTTGTTATACTATAAATCAAGTTTTGATTAGACCTTTTCTTAATAAAACTCCTTATGAGTTATGGAATGGTAGAAAACCAAGACTTTCCTACTTCAAAGTTTTTGGTTGCAAAGTATTCATTTTGAATACTAAAGATAAATTACATAAATTCACACCAAAGTCTGATGAAGGAATTTTCTTAGGATATTCCACAACCTCTAAGGCTTATAGAGTTTTTAAAAAAAATACTTGTACTGTTGAGGAAATAGTACATGTGAAATTTGATGAGTCTGATCCTTTTGTTTTTAAACCATATCAACTTACATGTTCGGATGTGTTTTCAAAAACTGATTATCAACCTTTGATAGAAGAACCTTCTGATAAGGAAATTGTTCAAGAAGATACTTCTGAAACATTTACCCCCAGAAGATTTTCTACCCTATGTTGATGAACAGGTTTTACAAAACCCAAATAAGGTGTTTCTTATGAATCATCCCAGTGATAGTATCATTGGTGATGTAAATCAACCTGTAAGGACTAGAAGTTCCTTAAGAAATGAAGTAGAACATCTAGCATTTCTTTCCCAATTAGAACCTAAAAGCACTGATGAATCTTTAGGTGATGATGATTGGATCAAAGCAATGCAAGATGAGCTAAATGAATTCGAAAGGAATAAAGTCTGGACCTTGGTTGAAAGACCTAAGGAAACTTCTGTTATGGGAGTAAAATGGGTTTTTTCAGAAATAAATGTGATGAAAATGGAGTCATTGTAAGAATTAAAGCTAGACTTGTTGCTAAAGGCTATAATCAGCAAGAAGGAATAGATTATGAAGAAACCTATGCTCCTGTAGCTATACTTGAATCTATCCGTATTCTACTTGCCTTTGCAGCATTCATTAATTTCAAACTTTTCCAAATGGATGTGAAATGTGCTTTTCTTAACGGTTATGTTCAAGAGGAAGTTTTTGTTGAACAACCTCATGGTTTTGAAGACACAAAACATCCGGATCATGTTTTTAGCCTTACGAAAGCTTTGTATGGCCTTAAACAAGCCCCACGAGCATGGTATGATAGACTCACCGGATTTTTGCTTCAAAATAACTATGTTAAGGGAAATGCAGATCCAACCCTTTTTATAAAGAAAGATAAGAAAAATGTTTTTATTGTTCGAATTTATGTTGATGAAATTATATTTGGTTCAACTCAGCAATCTTTGACTGACTCTTTTGCAAGTCTAATGAAATCTGAGTTTGAAATGAGTATGATGGGTGAGTTAACATTTTTCCTTGGATTTCAAATTTCTCAAAAACCAGAAGGAACCTACATATCTCAACATAAGTATATTAAAGATCTTATTAAAAAGTATGGTTATGACAACACTAAGAGTATAAGTACTCCCATTGGTACCTCAAACTCTTTAGATCTTGATGATGCTGGGAAACCAGTAGATCAAACATCTTTTAGAGGTATGATAGGAAGTCTACTTTACTTAACAGCTAGTCGACCAGATTTAATGTTTTCAGTATGCTTATGTGCAAGATATCAATCCAATCCTAAGGAATTTCACTTAAAGGCAGTAAAAAGAATTTTTCGCTACCTTAAGGGAACCATGGATCTAGGATTATTTTACAGTTCTGGAAATAATTTTGTTCTAAAAAGCTTTTCTGATGCTGACTTTGGTGGATGTAGAATGGATAGAAAAAGTACATCTGGAACTTGTCATTTCTTAGGAGATTCTCTGGTTTCTTGGTCCTACAAGAAGCAACATTCTGTAGCACTTTCCACTGCTGAAGCTGAATATGTAGCAGCTGGAAGTTGTTGTGCACAAGTGTTGTGGATGCAACACACACTCACAGACTATGGCTTGAGTTTTACCAAAACTCAAATTTTGTGTGATAACACAAGTGCCATTGCCCTCATTAAGAACCCTGCACATCACTCCCGTGAAAAACACATAGATATTAGGCATCACTTTCTTAGGGATCACACACTCAAAGGAGATATTATTCTTTAGTTTATCGGAACACAAGATCAACTTGCTGATATATTCACAAAATCTTTTCCTTCTGATAGATTTGAATATATTAAACAGAAGTTAGGATTGATAACCATAAGTTAATCTTTCTTAAGTAACTTTCTGTTCAAAAAGTCTCCTTACAGTAATAAACTCTTTTTCATAGGGGGAGTAAATTTGATTGTTTTTTTAACAATGTTTTTCAAAATTTGTTTTCAAAATTTTCGAAACGAAGATTTCCGGAATGGAACTTCCGGAACTACAATTTTCTAGAATAGATATTTTCGTATAGAATATTTCTGGAATGGAAGTATTCATATTGAAAACATCCGGAATGGAAGATTTCGTACTGGTATTTTCATAATCGGATTTTCGTACCGAATCTTCGTAGTTTATTTTTCGTACTAAATATTTCGTACTAAATTTTTTGTACTAAATTTTTCATACTAAGTTTTTCGTACTATGTTTTTCATACTAAGTTTTTCGTACTAATTTTTTCATACTATGTTTTTCGTATTTAGTTTTTTATATTTTTTTTCATTACAAATAATCCTCCTAAGCCAATCCGAAAGATATGATTTCCTTACTGAGTTTTCATAGTCATATTTTACTTGCTGGCAGTTTATTATATTTTGTTTTCGGATTATAGTTTTCTTAATTCTTTGCGTTAATAAAAACCTCAAAAAGATCGGATTCAAGTTTTCAACCGTCATATCTAATATCAGCTCATTCCAATAGTTAGATCAAACGAGGAAGTTGAACCGTCATCTCATTGCCTATATAAAGGGGACCCAAATTCTCATCCCACATCGATCTCAAGCTCTCGCGTCTCAAAGCTCTGCCCCTCTGTTTTAAGGCCGTTTCGAACCACAGTTTTCTCCGCTCCGAACTTCAGTCTTCTCCGTTCCGTACTTTCCAGAGGATTTCAGATCCGAATGTCGGCAGAGTTAGCCTCTCAATAAATTTCATCTACTAAACCTATTTGACAATGGTTAGTTTACAGAGAAAGGTTACTCCATCCAGATTTCGTCAAAAACTATGATTCCCTTATCTCAAAGAACATCAAGTTGAATGGCTGGGAAGATGTTGCGGTATCAAAAACCAGGAATCAAGATGAAGTGTACTCAGACTTACATGTTGAGTTCTTTGAATCAGTTTCCTTCTTTAAGGAAGATGATAGGGAGAAGTTTTCTTTCAAGTCGTATGGAAAGACCTAAAAACTTTCTTACACCAAGGCTGCAAGCTTGGTAGGATTGTCTTATGAAGGAGAAGCAGAATTTATTTCGCACGTTTTACCGGACTCTAAGGGTAGATTCGACAAGGAAAAAGCCTTAGAAACTCTTGGACTGGCTTATGACAAGGCTCCGAAGATTGCAAGTCTATCCAAAAACTTCCGGATTCTAGAGTTGTGGGTACAAGGAATTATCGTACCGAGGAAAGGGGATAAAGACAGCTTGCAGAAGAGTGAGGTCTGTATCCTAGATTTCCTGATAAATCTAAGGAAGTTCAATTTCATGAGGCATATTCTTATAACCATTGAGAATCTTAAGAAAGGAAATCTCAGAGCACAGATCGTAATGTACCCTGCAATATTATCAAAGATGATAGTTCGGTGCCTTGTATCTTTCAAGGAAGCTTGCAGATCTAAGCCGAGGGTATGCAAAATTTTGTTGGTTAGTGATGACACTCTTAAAAGAATGGATGTAGCTTTTGACAAGAAGTCTGGAAAGTTTATTGATCTACCTGCTCAAGAAGAAGTGGCTCCGAAAGCTGCTGATCTGGAATCCTCTAAGCCGGTAAGGAAGAGAAAGCTAAAAGAAGTGCTAGTAGAAGCCGAGAATCCCAAGTCTAAGGAAGTCCACTTCGCACCTCCAAAGCCAAAGAAGAAGAAAGCATATCCTGATGAGGTTGTTACAAAGTGGAGAGCTGATAAAGAGAAAAGAAAAGATGGGGATCCGCAGTTCGGATTGGACCCTGCGGAGGCTAAGGCTTTGAAGGAGAAAACTGCTGATGAGCTTGAAAAACAAGCAAAACAAAAGAAGCTCAAGAAGAAGCTGTCTGAGGATGAGTTAGCTCAGGACTTGTTAAATTTCAATGAAATGGTTTCAGCAACTATTCCAGTTCCAAGATCTTTCTCCCTGGAATCTCAACCTGAGACTCCAGGAAGGAATTTCGCTGCTTCAGAAGAGGCTGTTGCTAAGAATTCTGAGGAAGTTGAGCAAGTGGAACAAGTAGAAGAGGGTGCTGAAGGAAGTGGTGAAACCAGAGATGTGCTGAAACAAGTAGATGATTACAAGGGAACACCTTCGGAACACTTATCACTCCGAACTTCTGAAGCAGAATCTTCGAAGCTAGTTACTCCAACAATGGAAGAAGAGAAAGGAGAAGAAGAAGTTTCTTATCATGGAGAAGAAGAACTTCTCTTACTTGATGTTGCTCAGAAGGAAATCATAAGGTTTCAGGAAGTCCCAGATGAAGATAATGTCGTTCATGTTTCTGATAGTGAGAAAAGAACTCCGGAATAGGATTCAATTCCGAAAAAAGATAAGGGGTAGCAAATTCTTGCTGATACTCCGAGCTCAGAAGAAAGGAAGAGAAAGGAAGCTGGTAGTTCTTCAAAGAGAAATTTGGAGCTCATTGAAGAAGAAAACTCTCCAAGCAAGATTTCAGATTCAGAGTCATCCTCATTGGGGCATGATTTTGTTGTCCAGTCTTTAAAGAAGTTGGTGGGATCCATTCCGACCTTCTCTAGTATCGAATCAAGATGCCAGATGCTCCAACATGCGTTGAATCAGAAAACAGACTCTGTATCTATGGTTATGGATAAGTGCGTTGAGATTGAGGCTCAGTTCAAAACCTTCTTCGTTGGTTACGAAGCTCATAAAAGGTCTTGCAAGAGGATGACAAGTTGGTCAAAGAAGATTGTGGAAGAAATGAGGTTGTTCGATGAGTTTCAAGAAAATGTTAAAGATGCCTTTGAGACCGAGGACAAGAAGATAAACGAGCTGACTTCCTCCTTTGAAGAAAAGCTGACAGAAGAAAAGAACTTCCGGATCCAAGAAGTCAGGGATCTGAATGCGAAACTAAATTCTGTTTCTCAAAAATGGAAATTTGAAAGAGATCATTGGATTTATTTTGAAGAAAGGATGAAGGCTTAGGAAGAAAAAATCAAAGCTCAGGAAGAAAAGCTGAAAGCCCAGGAAGAAAAAATTAAAGCTCAATCTGAAAGAATAGTTGCCTTAGAGAAGCAAGCTGAAGAAGATCATAAAGACCTAAAAAAGATCAAGACTATTCTAAAGGGGCTCATGTCGAAGGAAAAAGATCCGAAATAACCAAATCCGATCTTTTTGTTGTATTCTTTTTCTTGCTGAGATTTCAAAATTAATGAAAATTGTGTATCTCGTTTCCATTGTTGTCATTACTAATCTTTCAGGTACTTTGTTATTTTTTTCCATTCCCTCCAATTCATTTTGAAAATCACAAAGGGGGATAACGAAAAGATCCTTAAGAAAAAGAGGAACTCCAATAAGAGTTTATCAAAGGGGGAGAAAGAAAAAATACCCAAGGAAAAAGAACTCTAATAAGAGTTTGTTTAAGGGGGAGTTTTTCTTAAAGAAGACCTTCTTATGAAATATCACTCCAGAAATCTGAATACGATCCTTAGAGTTTCAAAACATAAGGGGGAGTTAGTCGTATTGATCAATATTCTTAAATAAAATGGAGATAAGACTTAATGTTTTTCATTCTTCTTAGAATAGCTTTTTCGTAAGGATGTTTGTGCTTTACAAAAAGGGGGAGATTGTTGAGTCAATAAGGTATTCCTTATGACTTTTCCATTCCTCCTTGTTTTGAAAATCACAAACACCTTATCTTAAGAAAAATTTCTCTCTTAAGGAAAATTTCTATTATAAGGAAAATTGCTTTCTTAAGGAAAATCACTTTTATAAGAAAAATTATCCTTATCATATTTTCATCCACATTTTTCTTAAGTATGAGATTAAGATTCATTTTCTCGGAATCATTGAAACTTTGATATAAAGCATTCTGGTTTAGGATCCGAATTCTGGATAAGAACTATAAGGAAGTTTCATTCTGAATTCCGGATATGAACTCTGACTAAGTTCTATTCCAGATTCAGGATACGAATTCTGAAGAAGAATTCTCATTACGAATTCTAATGAATAAATCTCATTCCGAAATCTCATTACGAATTCTAATGAAGAAATCTCATTCTGAATTCCCATTATGAATTCTGATGATGAATTCTCATTACGAATTCTAATGAGGAATTCTCATTACGAATTCTGATGACGAATTCCCATTACGAATTCTGATGACGAATTCCCATTACGAATTCTGATGATGAATTCTCATTACGAATTCTAATGACGAATTCTCATTATGAATTCGGATGACAAATTCTCATTACGAATCTTGATGATGAATTCTCATTACGATTTCTGATGACTAATTCCTATTCCGAATTCTCATTCCGAATTCCCCTATTAAACAGAATTTGAGTATCTTTGTTTTATACACTCTGAATTAATTCAGACTCCGAAAACTATCTTTGTTAGACTCCGAACTTCTATATTACTTACACTTCTAAAATTTTTCTACTCCTATTATTTTCATTACACACTGAACCTTCACTCCGAAGCTTTCATTCCGAACTATTATGTTACAGTTTAAAACGATGTCGTACATTCTGTTACACTTGTTTTATTATAAAACGATGTCATCTATTTTGTTATAAACTAACCGTTGTCTAAGTGACACGTGTACAGGTCCCTCCGATCTTTAAGAAAATATCACCGTTGGAGAAGGAGCCGACCTTACCTATAAATAGGAGCTCATTTGAAAGAGCTCGGTGCCGATGGATGAAAGTGCCGAAAGGCTGACTAATTTTCTTGAAGTGATTTCTAGAGAGAGTCTCTTATTAACTCTCAAAACTTTGTGCGACTCGGAATTTTGGTGATTACATTCGAGGGCTTCCGGGGATAGGAAGACAGAGGTGCCAACTACGTTGAAGTTCGAGGGCTTCCTTGCTGAGGAAGACATAGGTTGCCAACTACCTTGAAGTTGAGGGCTTGCAGGGATAGCAAGACAGAGACTCTGATCTTCATATCGAGGGCTTACCCTGGTGTGGGTAAGACAGACTTTCTTGAAATTATAAATCAAGGGACCTTTATCCAAGGTTGTTGGATACCCTTCTCTTTGGGTTAGAAGACTTATATCTTTTCACTAGTAGTTTTACTACTTGTTTTTATTCCGCTACATTTTGTAATATAAGGAAAGTATAACTTTCTTATACTTTCTTATCTGTACTCTTTTTCATTTAGATTCTATATGCTTTAAGGTAGAATCTCATACTATAATCTTTTGTTAAGTATTCAACTTCCGGAACCATATTTCCGAAATCTACTCTTGGAATCTCTTTCCAAGTTTAGTTCGGTGTTAGAGGTGTTGTGAGTTTTCTTAGTTTATTCTTTGTTAAACTTATCCTTTTCCTTTTCTTAAGGAAACTATAGTTATTCATAACTAACTTTAAAGGTTCCAAAGGAATTTTTAAAGTATACAATTCACCCCTCCTCTGGTATATTGAGCATCTCATACTATATTTTGATCCTACAATGTTCACACTTTTAAGTTACCAAAACAGTACATTCTGCCCAATAAATTTCAATTAAAACAAAAAATCAATTTTTAGGCATCCCCATGTTAAACAAGAAGTGATAAATTTGTAAAAACCTTCATTTTCACATAAAAGTGGAACCCAAACTTCACTTTCATTACAAACAAAATTAAAACCCATTTTTGTAGTAATAAAAGAATGAGATAAACATTATAAACAATATTTTTTGCCTTATTAAAGGTCAATAAAAACAACTATGAATTTATAGGGCATCCCCAAATAAATAAATAAAACATTTCTTTGGAAAACCCCCAATTTCACACCATATTGGAATTTAAAATTAAATTGTAATTGAAATATCATTAAAACCAATTTTGTCATCAATAATAAAATTATATAACCCTAAAAATATTATAAATACATCATGATAATACACAAAGATTGCATCAAAAATGGAATCACCTACCAAATCAAATGAAACCCTTGAATCCTTTGTGCAAAAAAACAAACACACCACTGTTGCACCTCATGAAGTGTATATCAAACCTAAAAATAGAAAATTATACCAAGAAAACCCAAGGTTAGACCTTAGGATTGACACATTATCCCCTAGAAATTTGGTACTTCATGTATAAGGTATGAAACCCTAAGAACATTGAATGAAACCCAAAGAAAAATGAAATAATAAATAAATGGACTAACATACTTGAGAAATCTTCAATGAATCTCCCCGAAACACCTGTAGCTAAAATCGAAAATATCCAAAATTCATGGGTTGTCAGAAAACGAATTAGGTGGTAATTTAGGAACTAGAATAGAGGAAAATGAGTAATAATTGAGAGTTTTATGAAATAATGAACTTACCTCCTCAAATCTGTACGATTTTAGCAACCCTAAGAAGTTAGTCCTTATATAGTGATTCCTAAGAGCTCCAAAAAGGGGAGAAAGAGTCTGGGGCCACGTCTGGGTGTAATTGTATCATGTGAGACTTAGAATCACCAAAAAATAAATAATATAAAATATGTTTTTAAATAAATAATAATAATTTTTAAAAGTGGATATGTGCTTCCGGGCAGGCCCAATCCCTTAAATAAAAACCAAAATAATCCTTGGTTATTGATTTTTAAAGGCTCCCAATTCTAGTTTTAGTGTTAATATATCATGGTAGGACATTTAGGAGTTGGAATGAGTGAAAAATATTAAAAAATGAAAAAGTTATAAAAGGAACGAAAATTATTTTTTAATCTGGAATTGGGCTCACTGTTTGGCCCAATTCATGAAAACTCACATATTCTCAATAAAACAATTGGAAACCCCCAAAACCCAGAAATAATGGAAATTAAAATTAAAATACATTTAAAATAAGCTATGTATGTGACAATAGGGGTAGGGTGGTATTGCAGGTGGGTGTTGGGTATAGGGGGTGGTGGGGAGAGTGCATCCAATGGAATGGGGGATTTCTGCACGTTTGGTGTGCATAGGGGAGGGGGAGGATAATGGTGCATGGGTTAGCTGCAAGGTTGGTTGAAAGGGGGAGGGTGTAGGTGGGGATAAATGTGAAGGGTGCATGGTGAGGGTGCAAGGTGGGGTGAAAGCGAGAGGGTGATGTTGGGGTTCAAGGGGTATGGGAGGGTGGGGCTTCATGGGGGAGGGTGTAGTTGGGGTGAAAGGGGTTGGGGTTTGGGGTGTAGGTTCGGGTGCAGGTGGGGGGTGTGTATGGGGCAGTAGAGACTATGAAAGGGCCCATAAATGGATGAAAAATAATGTTTTTTTATTGAATGTGAAGATATATAGACATAGTTTGGAACTGTGGCTAGAGAAATATATCAACTTTTTGGGATCATGGAAATAGTCCAATAGCCACGGTTTAGAAGCATTACTATAGGACTTGTAGGACTTTATCTCTCCACAGATTGAAACCAGGGCTATAGGACTATCACCATAGGTGAAACTCTGGAAATAGATTTTACCCTTGGACCACACTAATACCATCAATGGTTTAATGAACCGTGGATATAACATTTAGCCATTGTTTTTGGTCCTATAGTTACTGTTCCAAATAATGGAAACTGCAATATTTTGTAGAAGATAGAGTTAAATTTTCATATTTTGAAGAACACATGACTTCAAATATCCTTCTAGTGCATTGATCCATACATCAGATACCACTAGATATTATGTTACAATAAAATACTGAGGGTTTATTTTCTTGAAATCATTAACTATAAAAATGTTCCCTAGTGGAATATTTTATTGATCTCTAAAATGGTTGACAAAAATATTAAATTCCATCATAATGTGACCCCTTGATATCATATGTTTATTACATTTAAATCCAACCATTCATTATTTATTTGGTAATATATTTACATTTTAAAATAATACTTCTTTTTCATCCCAATTTTATCTATGGTAATCAATTTTGAACAGATCTAGATTAGATAAAGAAACATGGTTATCAATAAATGATATAACATTTCAATTTTACTAAAATGTAAAATAATTATGTTATATTATATAAATATTATTATGACATATAAATATATCTAAATAATACTTATATTACTATATGTAATGACCCAATCATTAAATATTACATTATATAGATTTTTATTTGTTATTTTAGTTTTTTACATTTTTAGTTTGTTTACAATTTAGAGTTATTGAGAATTATGTAATAACTCTAACATTAAAAATCCATATTTTACAAGGTATAAATATCTACATATTATCCATTTTTCTCACAATATTCTTCATTAAAAATGAAAATTGTTTTTATTATGTGAAAAAATTAAAAAAGAGACATATCTTATTAATTATTCTTACTCATCCTTAAACCATTTAAAAAAATTTTAAGAACATAAAAGGATATTTATGGTATATAATATAAATAAATCCCTTTATCCATTTAAATACATTAATATCTATAAAATATTTATCATAATAATTATATTATTTGAGTATAAAAAATAAAAAATATTGTAATAGTATGAATCCAAGTGGTTCATCCCTTGCTGTGTATTGAAAGATCAAAATGATCAGAGGTGGTTCATAAGATGTTTTTAGAAGTTCGATAATGTAACAAACGAAATGGGGGAATTCAAGACCTCTAACTACGTTACACGATGTGAGATCCTTTTTTATGGGGAGTTTGATGGTGTAAATGGGGGGTTCCCATCATGAAGTCTGTCGGGGTTCTAAAAATAGATAAAGCAACATGTGAAAAGTTATTTGGAAGAACTCAACCTTGAGGAATAACACGACGTGAAATGGGATTAATAATCATGTAATAACCCTATATATTATGTTTTAATTGCATTCCAGCCAATATTTTTTTTGTCAAAACATAAAACAATAGTGGATCTACCTCAACCCCCAATGAGAAAACAACTGTTTATTCAGTATTTTGGCGATTCTTCAATCATAGAATGATACCTATCTCCATCCTTCAATCTATATATATCCATATTCATCATAATTTATAATCTACCTATATTATTTAGTTTTCTTTGATCCATTTCATCCCTTTTCCCATTTCAATAGGATGAAACCTAACCTCCAGGTTTCTAATAGAGTTTCATTGGTTATTGGTTGGGGTGGTAGTGTCGTGCCATCCCCTGGTGGATGAAATTGTCATGAGAGAGGTGATTGTGATCCTTTTTCAAGGAAAATACTTGTGAAAATAACATATGAAACATTTTGATGAAGGGGATTTTATGTTTATCAATATTTTTGAGAAATTATAGAGTTATCATTATGTTGAAACTTTTATCACAATGAAATTGTTCAAATCACATACTTGAATAGTATTGAAACATTATTATCGATATTATGTTGTTTCTTTATACATTGATAATGGTTTGACTCTTGATTTTATAGATATTTTGACATCTATCCTCTCTTGGATAACATGTCATTCTTCATGGAAATTGGTAAATCTCGTAAAAATGGGATTAATTGGAAATAGTTTGGCTATATAAATAAAGAGACATGTTTAGTTATTCTTATTAATGTCATTGAAATTTTATGGAAATCAATTATTGAAAATGGGAATGATTAAATGAAATGATTAATGAACATGAGGCATGTTGATTCTTGTGGTTAATGAATTGAAGGAATTAATAATTAATTATTTAATTAAATTTGGATAGATTATAATAGCTCGCTGTATAGGGTTCCTGTAGTTGGATCCTCTGAATAATGAATTGGTTAATTCAATATGGAGTAAGAACTAGTTGTGTGTTAATGATAATTCCTTGTAGGTACTTTGTTGACCTCTTACTTGAAATGGTCTAGTGTCTTATTCTTTGGAACCATGAGATATTTTTGTCTATGAAGGATGAATGCCTTGTTTTAGGTTTGAGATCCTTTTTCTATGTTTTTACTACTACATATGATGTTCTATGTATACGAGATATGTGGTAGTGGTGTAAGGGACACCTATATGTGATCTGATCCTAGGATGCATGCATTTGGAGGGAATTTGTGGTATTTATGGGAATGTATTCCTAGGGTTTTTGGCATTAGTTGACACATTAGGTAGAGACAGGCATTGGTTTATGCATATCAGTTTCGATGAGGGCACCCGAGGTGATGGAATGGGTTTAAGCGTGGTATACCCATTGATGTGAATGTTTATTACTTGTGGAATATATTATTTGTTTATCTTCATTAATCTCCCCACTACTTGAGAAACCTAGTTTTTATTACCACCCATCCAAAATAGGTGATGACGTGCGAGTTATTCGATGTGTTTTCTATGTTTAGATTCATGGGGATGGATAGTAGTACACTCCTTCAACAGGTGGAAAAGAATCACCAGGTAGATCATTTACTCACTGTATTGAGCCCCTTTTTTTGGTAGTAGATAATGATTTCATAAAATACTCAAAAATATGGGAGTTGTTAGTTTTGTTAAATAAATAATTGAATAAATTTTGAAACCATGGGGTTGGAGATTTCTGGGGTTAAATGCACAGGTATTGACTTTGAGAAGACATAGACTCTGTTTGGATAGACATAGAGGGTATGAAACATTATTGTTTTGCTAATAAAATATAATGTTGAATTTGATAATGGTTAATTAGTTATTAAATAAAAAATAAACCTAAAGTGAAATTTATGAAGAGCGATAAAAAACATTATATATCTCTTCAGGGGTTTGTACTCTAATAGGATATGTTGTGTTAATAGTGGTAGCAGGGTGTTTTGATAGAATTTAGATATAGTTGATTCTAAAAATGGATTTACCCATAATGTGGTTTTGAGAAAATTTATATTCTGAAAATTTTGTTCTTCTACATGATACTCCACCCTACCGGTTTGGGAAACTATCACCCCGAGGACTCTGATCTCTATAGATTATATTTTTCTCATCATCTCGGTTGGAGGATGGATAACTGACTACACCCTTTTCTCCCGCTCTCTTCTCCTGGTAGTTATTTTTAATGGAATGAATTATTGTTAGTTATCCACATATATGTGTTTATAGGGATGTAATGTATTTCGGTTAAATCACATTCATATATTCTATATATATTTTCATATGGAATTCTATAGGTGTAACGTGTATTGGATAGGATAGACTGAGGATCCATACTCTATGTATGGGAATTAATGGTTTTAGGTATAATACCAGAAATATGACACACACTATGTGAGTTTTTATGGATCCCAAAAACTACCTAGTTACTTTCAGTAGTGTGTTTTTGGTGGTGAGATTCACAAGGTGCATGTTGTGGATCATTAAACAGCTGTATATGGGGAATCCTTTTTGGAGAGAGATTCTACGGATGTGGGACATTGGGGAAATCCAAGAAACTATTAAGGATTTGGTAGTAGAGTATCCTTGATATTCATTATTATATTGTATACTATTGTATACAATACATGGTGAGAGTATCTATGGTGCAGCTGAGAACATAGTGTACATGTGTAGGTTACATGTTAGTTTCAATAGTTGGTCACAATGTTATAGCATGCAATATTTTCTTTTATACGATACACTCTAAGGAGGATCCTACTGAGTATATCTTTGTACTCACCATACATTATATAAACTATTTTTCTGGTCACATTGAGATGTTTGGAGATATATCTGGTTACTACTATCTTGATGGTTTTGTAGGAGGTATTTGTTATTTTTGGTCTCTTCCTATTTAAATGTTTTGGTACATTAATTTTTCCCAGTCAATTGTGGAAGTTATGTATGAAATTAAAAATGTGTACATGGGATTTATTTTATAATATAGTATGAAATGAAGTTTTTTTGGTGGCAATCATATTTATTTAATATTTATGTTTTATCATGGTGGGAAATTAATCCTATCTGTGTGTTTATTATACTGTCGTTTCTATTCTCTGAAATGGGGCCTACTAGAGGTAGGACTCAAGGTTTATTGCCTTCCTTAACACATTTCCGTCCAAGGAGGGATACACATTCTGGAGAGGGGGTCATTACATAGTGGTATCAGATATACATTTATGGATATGCTGGATATTGGAGTTTGGATATGGTATGGTTTTTTTGGTTGGTTGGGAAATAATTTCATTCAAGTTCATTAAAAATTGTAAAAATTGGATACCAGATAAGATAAAGCTATATATGGCCCCCTGTGATCTGATTCATGGAACATTATTGTTATTGTGGCTACTAAACTAGGTGAAACATGTTGTAGGGTAGATAACTATGAAAGGATCATGAATCAATATTAATTTCAAGTGACTTTGAATGGATTCTCCTTGATATAGGTTAACTTAAAATTAATAAATCAAAATATTTAATTAATGATAATATCTTACATGGTCTAGTTTGAGGATCCTTAACTAATTTTTTTATTTCTAGGTACTGACCAGGTTGACACCCTCTTCTGATTTTCTTAGAAGATGTTCCAAACGTTGTTCTAGTTGACCGCCAAAGATTAGAGGTTGATGATGAATAAAGTTAGAGGATGAAAATCTGAGAGTTATAATAGAAATGACTGTAGAAGATCAAGGTAACTTTTTTAGACACAGTAATAGAATGATGGTTAGAGTAGGTATATATATCCTTAGTTTGATTTGTTCTTATATGAATCACTAGGTATCATTGGTTGTGGTGATGTTTTGTATGGTATAGAGGATTGGTGGAACCTATTTCTCAGGGATCACAATGATTCACCAGTCTCATGGGGTCCACCCATGTGCCAGAACAGGTCATCTGACTATTGACTTCCCCCCATAGGACAACACATTATCTATTCATTGTGCTTTTACCTCACTATCACTCACCATGTGAAACATACTAGACAGTCACCCATCCTGATCACTACTCTTGACCATGCATGCTTAACTATGGAGTTATAACATGGAAGGCTCTTGAAAAAGGTAGGTGCACCTTATTGACATTAGTATAATCATTTAGTCATTTAAAAATTTATCATTCATGGTTTTTACAGTCGTATTGGTTTTAGATAAGTCCATGGTCAACGTTATGCATTATAATATCCATATCAAAGTGAGCCAGATATGTTTCAAGGTACCCTTTTCATATTTTCTACTTGGGTGCGTGACTTTTTTGATTCCAGAGAGACACACTCCTTCACATCATCTTCCTTTGTCCATGCCTTTGGACATTATGTAGAGAGGCATCCACTCACTTGGGAATTAACTACTCCCATTAGTGTTTGTGATTACTTTTTTGAAGTATGTAGATACTATGAGCTAGTGTTGGGGAATCACCGACCTTTGGAAGATTTCCAATGTTTTTATACAACCACATGATGTAATTCGTTGCATGGATTGGTTTTATAACGTGAAGGCTATCCTGGATTTCTTTTAGATTAAGGTGGTATTCTTTGATGATGATGGATATGTAGTAGTGATTATTGGGGGGTGAGTCCCTTGAATGGGTCAGAGGCATGTTCTATCCTTATCACCCTTGAAGTCTAAGAAAATGTGGTGTTTAATGGAGGTTCAATAGTCATAATTTCTTAGGGTCTTAGTTGATTACCTTGATTTCATTCTGAAATTGGTAGTACCAATACCTCCTCAATGAGAGAACAAGTTTGGGATCAATATACAGCTAGGAAAAGCTCCTATATCAATGTCTCTATATTAGATGATGCCTTATGAGTTTCAAGAGCTTTGTATAATGATCAATGGTCTATTGTAGTGCAATTTTTTTCATCCAAGCTTATCTCCGTTGGGTGAAACGGGTTTTTTTTATAGAAGGCTCATGAAAGTCTGTGGTTGTGTGTTGATTAACTTTTCTAAAACAGAGTAACAATGAAGAACTACCATCCAATTCAATGGATCGATTATTTATTTTATCAACTAATGGGATAATGTTGGTTGTCAATGATTTATATTTGGTTAGGATATCATCAGATTCATGTGAAGGTTGAGGATATATGGAAGGCTCCATTACATTGCCATCATGGGAATTATGAGTTCATTGTGACACCGTTCTATGTGATTAATTCTTTAGTTATGTCTTTGGGGTTGATGAATTATTTATTCTGTGAGTTTTTTGGATATGTTCAGGGTGGTCTTCATTGATGAAATACTTTTGTAATCTGCATCTGTGGAGGGGCATGTAGGGAACCATGGTGCCATTTTTGGAGTTCTCTGTCACCAGAAGTGTATTGTGATGTAATCGATGTTTGAGTTTTGACCTCGAGACATCCATTTCCTGCTGCCTATTTTATTCTACCACAGAGTTGACGTGGATTCATCAAATATTGATGTAGTTCTTCTTGGGAACTTCCCAACATATTGGCATATGTGTGATGTTTCCTTGGTCTTAAATGATATTACATGAGGTTTTTAGAATATTTCTCTCAGGTTTTGACCCTTCTTACAACGTTTACTAGAAATGATTCGGCATTACTGTGGACTAATCCGAAGATGAATGTTTTGAGTATCTTTAGGGGAATATGGTCAGTGATGTAGTTATTTTTCTTCAAGCATAAGGAGTTCAGATTAATTTTTTCTATGATTCTATGCATATGTGGTTAGGATGCATTCTGATGTAGCCTAGATTAGTTGTTTATTGTGGGGCATTATAGTTTTATCGGCACAAACATAATTTTTCCACCCATGATATCGAGTATGATAAAGTGGTGTTCCCTTGTAATTTGGGGAGAAACTACATTATGGGTGAGTGTTTTGTGGTCCTTATTTATCAGAAGACCCTAAGGTATGTTTTCTGCTAGTGTAACATAATCTTGATACAACATTGATTGATGGAGTTCTAATGATATTATGACTTCAAAAATATGTATTCACCTGAAATGAGGGATATTTCACATAATTCATTGTGTATGATGTTGTGTAGTGATGATGTGAATGAATTGGGTGATTCAATTTGAGTAACAAGAGAGATTTTAACATTATATCTGGATATGGGAGAAGTCAGGGGTAGAGGTTGTCTTTTTTCAGATGATAGTACAATCATCCATGGTGTAGCAAGTTTAAGAGTCCCAATTGGAGATCTTGAGGTTGAGGTATAGAGAGACATGGATATTTTTTATGAGGCCCCTAATGGTTGGTTTGAGGATATAAACATTGATTATTGTTTTAGTTATGGATTTACATTATTTTAGCATAGTGTGATATAGTTCGTAGAGAGTTCCATAGTTCTCCAATAGAGGTACATCCGGACATGAAAAATTTGTACAAATCATTGAGATGTCATTTTTAGTGGCTAGGGTTGAAGCATGTAGTTAGTGAGTTTTGGTCTTGAGGATTGGCCTTTTAGAGGATGATGGCTGAAAACTATGTTACACGTGGTTTTCTCCAGCAGTTAGATGTTCCACAATGGAAGTAAGATTACTACTCGATGGACATTGTTACCAATTTTCCTCATTATCATGGAGGATATGATGATATATGGTTGGAGGTGGATTTTTTGATGAAATCAACCCACTTTTTAGAGATCTAGGATTCTATCATAGTGTATTTTCTATTGATGTACTATCTCGAAGAGGTGGTGAGATCTGCATTGTTTTGAGGAGGATATTTCCGATCAAAAACTATTTCTAAATCATAGGTGTGGAGAGGTCTCCAACAATATTATGGTTCATATATATGCCTTAAAATACATTTCATCCACACAGGGGAAGTCAGGCATAGTGGACCATCATATCCTTTTAAGACATGTTTCACTCTTGTGACTTGGATTTTCAGGTTCATGGATATGGAACGCACCCTTGGAAGAGTTCCCTTTCAACAATATTTGTCAATATATAATTGGAATGGATTCATTTAAATCCCTGTATGGAAGAACATTCCATTCTCTTTTGTTCATGACTTGGGTCAAAGGTTCTCCAAATATCGGGTCGAAACTGGTACAGAGTATGGAAAAGATGGTTCAGGTGATTCCTGAGCGGGTGAAGGTAGCACGAAGATCGTCAAAATTCTTAGGCCAATCATAGGAGTATGCATATTTAGTTTGGAGTTGTGTATCACATGGTTCTGATGGTGACTCTCCATCATGCACAATGAAGGTTTTTTTCAGGGGATTAAGCTCTCACCCTTGTTTGTTAATCCTTTCAAGGTGTTGGGTCGTGATGGAGTCGATTCGATTCGATTAGAACTTCCCCCATAGATTAAATGAATAAATGAGGTTTTCTATTTTTTGAAACTCCATTGTTTGCTTCATAATTACTCTAATTTCATCGATTGGGGTGAGATCAATGTTGGAAATGATGCGGCCTTTGAGGAGTGTCATTTAGTAATCTAAGAAAAATAGGGAAAAGTGTTTTATTGGGTTGGGATCCCCTAGGTTTTTGTATTGTGGTTGTATGGTGCTTTTGATGATGTTACATAGTAACTTGATTTGAAGATACATACTATGTACCCCAAGTTGTTTTATTTTTATCTCATCTATTATAACCCGGTTTGTATGGTGGTTGTAGACCCTTTCTTTTTATGACATGGATTTATCTTGTTTATTATTGTGCCTTTCACTCATTTGAGTGGTATCTTTATAGGAGAGTGTTTAGGATTTGGTTGTGGTTAATGTGCGGTATTGCACTTGTTCGTATATTGTCTTGGGGAGATCATGTGTTGGAAAATGCATTTTGAAGAATCTATCCAGTTGGATGTTTCGATGACCCCATTTTGATTCCTCTTTGGGATGGGTTGGGATTCTTGAGGATGGGGATGTTTTGAGAGGTATGCAATGTACAGTCATAGATCCATGTGGATCAAATCTTTTTTTAAGTTTCTAAAGATCAATTATCTCAGAGGTAACATGGAAGATGATTAGGGATGTTCTTTTTGTAAATGCTGGGAAGGGTGTTGTTAAATGTCTTGTAACTACACAACAAGATGTGATATCATGCTTCAAGGGTTTTTTCATGGAATGGAAGTGGAATTCATGTAATGAATTATTTTCGGGTTAGAAAATTAATAAAGTGTTTAGGTGACACATTTTTTCATAAAACTCGACATTAAGGCATTACACAATATAAAAGGAGATTACTTGTTGTGTAATTCCCCGACGTTGTATGTTAGAACAGTTTTCCAGCCACTTGGTTTTTGTCCAAACCTACTACTACAATGGCTCTCCCTCGACCCCAGGTGACCCGATGACCATCTCCACAGAATTTTGGGGTTTCTATTAGTACGTAATGATCCATATCTCCATTCATTGATCATTAGAAATCTATATCTAACCTAGGAATTGATATACCTCCATTTCTGAGGATTCATTGATTTGTATTGTCTCATATCTATTTTACAAGAGATGGAGGGTGAAATCCATGTTTATAATAGATTTATCCTAGTTGTTGGTTGGTGAAATTGTGTCATGGTATTCTTATTTCGATGTATCTATTGTGGGAAAAGAAATTTTTATACATTGTGTAGGCCCATTCTTTTGAGAAGAATGTCAAAAACCTTTTAAGGTGGGGGCTTCTATACATATTTTTATTTATGTGAAATTGTAGAGTTATATTGATTTATCCCCTTGGGTCACAATGAAATTGATCTATTTAAATCCTTGAACTAGATTAATGAATTTGTATCTATCATATGTCTTTTATTTATACATTGATAATGGTTTGCCTCATGATTTTCAAGATATTGTGATATATCTTCATTATTTTGTTATCATGTTTTTATTGATGGAAATTTGTAATGAACAAAAAGTTGGGAATAATTGTAAAAATAAAAAGGAATATTTAGTGAATTTGGATGTTCTCATTAAAATTTTATGATAATAAATTAATGAAAGTGATCATGTTTAACTAAATTGATTAATTAACCTAATGTATGATGATGTATCATAATAAAGGATTAATATCATTGTAAATTGATTGGTTAATTAATTATTTATATATTTTTATACCATATTTATAAGGTTTCCTATAGTTAGAACCTTACAAAAATGAATCTGTTAATTCAAGATGGAATAAGAACTGTTGTGGGTTAAAGATAATTTTTTGTAGGGAATATGATTACTTCTTTCTTGTAAAGGCCGAGTTCCTTGTACATTGGAGTTATGAAAGATAATTGTGTGTAAATGTTGGATGACTTATTTTAGTGGTGATATAACTTTTCAATGTTTTTTCCTACTTAATTTTAAGTTATTGGGATTCAAGACTTATTTTTGTGGGGCTAGGGATTCCTATATGTGATGTGATCCTATGATGGATGAAACTAGATGGATATTGTGGTATGTGGGGTAGGGAAGAACATTGTGTGTGGTTGCTGTTGACTCCTTGATTCGTTTGATGCCTCAGTTTAGGCATATGGGAGTCTGGGAGGTCAATAGAGAGGATGTAACAAGTTGAATATGGGCATACTCAATGATGTAAATGATGGATTCTAGTTGAACATGTTGTTTTTTATCTTATTTACTCTCCGCACTATATGAGGTAGTATGTTTTTCTTAGACTCCTTAATAAAATTGGTGAAGATGTGGGGAATATGACACGCGTTTTTTTAGATTATAATAGATGGATGGGTCTATGATCCTACTAATGGTGGAAAATACTTGATGGGTTGTTTATCTACTCATAATGTTAATACCCTTGTGTATGGTAGAATAGAGTGATTTCTTATATTACCTAGAAATATGGGAAATTATAATGTTGTTAAATAAATGGATGAATTAATGTTGAAACCATGGGGTTGGACCTTTCTGAAATGCAATGATGTGGTTATGATTCCTAGAAGTTGTAGACCCTTTTTGGGTATACCTGTAGTGAATGATATATTGTTATATGGCTAAGGATTTGTAATTTGGGATTTCATAATGGTTCAATAATGGTTATTGAATTAAAAAATTTAAATTTAAATTGATGAAAATGGATAATATACCTAAATACTGATCTTTAAATGGTTCTGTTATTATTAGATATCCAGTCATAGTAGTGGATGTTCGGAGTCCAAGATACTATTAGTGCAGTTCGGTATAAGACTATTTTATTCCCATAGTGTCATCATAATATATATTATGTTATGTACTATTTGTGTTTATATAAGCTATTCCAGCCTGTCTTTTAGTGAAACTAATAACCAAGGGATTCAGAACCCTTGGGGTGTTTTCCACAATATCCCAGTGGGATGTTGGATGGATGACTATACCGTTTGGCCACCCCACCCCCTTCTATTTTTAGGTTCTTGTTCTTACAAGAAAAGAATATTGTTTTCCCCATATATTTATTTAAAAGGATGTAATAGATTCTCATTATTTCACTCACATATATTTTGGATATATTTTTCTATAGACTAATATAGGTGTAATGCATATAGGCTTTCATGGCTTCATGATCCTTACTAAGTGTATGTTATCTAATGGATTGAGATATAAATCATGATGTATAATAAATAGTTTGTGAGATTTATTTTATCCTAGAAACTAGAAGGTTACATTAATTATTGTGGTTGTGGTGGTGAGTTACACATGGTGAATGTTCAGGTGCTTCATCCTGGTCATTGCATGAAATCCTTTTTTTGAGAGAGATTATCTAGACATGTGTTGTTGGGGAACAATGAAAAACAAGTGGGGATGTGGTACCAGGGTACAATTCTTTATATATATCTACTATATTATATACTCTATTATGAGATACTTGGTGAGAGTATCCATGGTGATTCTAGGAACATAATATACTGATTTTGGCGATGAGTTAGTTTCACTTGTTGTTGACTATTCTTTAGCATGATTTCATTACATTTTATAAAGGTGATCCAAGGAGGATCCAAATGAGTATACTGTTTTACACACCATACATTATATAAATTATTTTTCTGGTCACATGGATTAGGATAGATATTTGGGTGGTTACTACTACATTTTTATGTTTGTAGGAGCGGTTTGGGCTTCGTGGTTACTACTATTTTTTTTGTTACATTAATTTTTTCCATTCAATTGTAGTAGTTATTAATGAAATTGAATATATGTACTAAATATTTATTTGATATTGTATTTTGATCAGGATTTGGTTATTTTCAGTATTATCTATCTCTCCCACATGTTTCCCCTTATTGGGAAATGCCTCTCATCTCATTGTTTCATATACACTCAAAGCAAGTCGCCAACCCGGGGCCTACTAGAGGTAGGAATCGGTTTTCATTATCTCTCTCATCACATTTCCGTCCTTAGAGGTATAATATTTTTGGGGATGGGTTCATGATACATATCCTTGTGAAAACATATTTTATCTCCCATAAATGTTCTAAACCCCATAGATATAAAATTAAAATCTATTTTAGGAAAATTGGATCCTCAATTTTAGCACTCATTTTTGCTCTTGTGAGAAATAAATGAAACCTAGTAAAATAAATAGGATAATCATTAAAGGTTAACTCCTTCAATTTTTACATTGATTAAAAGTAACATTACCAAATTCATTTGAAGGTAATATATGCACACTGATATCATAAGGTGTATTAGGATCACTCACTCATATAATGCCTATTGGGTTCACCTATAATTATTTATAACTATCATGGAACATATAGGTGATAAAAAGATGTATTAATTAATCCTTAAATGATAAAACCATTGAAAACATATTTTTAAAACATATGAAAATAATTTTTTAATATTTTAATACAATTTCACTTAAATAATGCTATCAAGAATAAATTATCAAAGACATTCAAAGATAGGGGTTATCATTGAAGAATATATGAATAATTTTAATGGAAGACAAATATAACATAATTCTTATAGAAGAATTTGAAATTATTGTCTTGGTTTAAATTAAAATAGAACATTCCTTTTACCTACTTTAAATAATGTAATATCTCTTGGACAAAATATGTAAAAAGATTTTGTTTGAAAAATATTAAATAAAATTAAACATATAAAAAAATATACATTATAAATCCTTTATTTATATATAATTAAATATTATTTTTAATATATTGAAAGTGAAGAAAATCATTTAAAAAAACATTTCAATCTTCAAAAACAAAATTATTGACATAATGTGTCCCTAATCATTATTATGAATCATCACATATGTTATCTACCTTCTAGGAAATCAATCATATGTTATATGTTATCTTTATTAATAACCCATTAATGATTACTACATCTGTTATTTTATTTATCACCATGTTACATTCAATTAATAATCATATATATTCCCATAATATGTTTTAATCATATTCAACTCATATATGAAAAATGGAATTAATAGAAACACTTTGGTAAATTAGTCATTATTCCATAATCTCTATAGAAATTATAATGACATAATTATTATATTTATACATCAATTATTCTTTTAAATTCCACCCATGAAGCATGGTTAGGAGAAATTTACTACATTACAATCACGATGACGGTATGACATATATATTCAACAGTAGTATTTCCCTTCTTAATTAATCATTATTGAAGTGAGGTACAAATAATTTTTCATTCCATAATAATTATTATATTATAATTATTATTTTATATCTATAAATATACTTTTATATCACATTCATGTTTTGTTGTTATGAAAAATGAATCACACCACTTTATGTCAGCTGTAATCCAGACATACAATCAATTGATGATATAATTTATTACTGTATTGAATGATAATTAAAAATAAGATATATAATAACTAAATATTCATAATAATGACATTAAAATATATACCATATATCATTATATATCATCTTCATGTTTAGGGATGGAAAAATAATTATAGTACTTCGTGAGGTAGTAGTCTATCATACACATGAGCAACTATTTCATTTACCATTTGATTGAAGAAGAGATTGAAATTGATCATTCTTCTAAAAAACTTATAAAATATGGATGATATATATTTTAATATTTTATTATATGTGAAAAATATCTTAATGAGGTAGAAGAAGAAATAAAAAGATTATTTTGAGTTTCGAAATTTACCTCTTCTCTGTCAACCACATAGTTTTATACATAAACCATTATACGGTGGTTTTTAATAGAACTAAGGGAACTAGGTAGAGAGGATAAGGGTATAAAAGGATTATTAGACGGTAATTTCCAAAAAATGATCTAAAAGTGTTTAGATGACAAGTGATTGAGGTTTATTATTATAAGTATATAAGAGGACACAATTTTATTTAAATAATAAAAAATATATATATTCATTAATCCATCTGAATAGAACTAAATTGGATCATTTAGAATTTATATATGATTTAGGTTATTAAGAATATAAAATAAATTAATTTAGACGTGTGTTCAGGTAATTTTAAATCATATATCTTTTATTTTAACAATGAATAAACACGTTCTAACATTAATTTTGTTAAAAGATCGTTATAGTTTTTACTATTCATTATAATGAAACTATTAAATTTCATATTAACTATTGTTAATTATTATAATAAAAATATGTCTTCTATTTTTCCAAATTCAATTTATATAAGTGAAGGAATTTAATATAAAATTAAAAAAAAATTACATGATAAAAAGTGATTTTTAGAAAAATAAATTTCATGTAATAAAATTAGCATACCAAATGAATGTAAAATATTTCATAAAAATAAATAAATTCATTTTAAAAAATTTAATTTTACTAATTTTTCTTTAAAAACATTTTCAAATAAATTTTCTCTTTCTATGTTCATAAAATGAAAACATTGCTTTTAATAGAAAATATTATATTAAACAATTCATTAAAAAATTAAGCATTATAGAAAATTAACTAATATTCATACTAAGAAAGAATTTTACATGAAAATTTAAAATATTATCATAATTTATTCAATATAAAATTATATAATTTAAAATTATTATTTTTAAATAAAACATTATAATTCATGAAAATCCAATTTTGATAGAAATAATTTTTTATAATAAAGAATTTTGGAATATTATTATAATAAATATAAATATAAAAATATTAATTCATGAATAATAACAAGGAATGAAATTTATTATTATTATCATTACCATGTTTTTCACATTTTATATTATAAAAATGATTTAGTTTGGTTTTCTAAATGAAATGAAAATAAGTTTTTAATATCTAGATATTTCTAAGGTAATATAAAATTCCATATTTGTAAATAATTTATCGTTTTTTATGTGAATATTTATTTAATAATTAAAAATAAATGAATATATTTTTTGATGGTTTTTTGAAATGGTGAAATCCCATTCATCATCTTCAGATATTCTATAGAAGATTTTTAGAGTTATGTGGTGAGAGAGTGTGAGAATATACTTTATTTAGAGCCTTTGTGAAGAAAAAATAAAAGTATTAAATATATTATATTATATGTGATATTTTTTCAAAATATAATGTAATATCTTTAAAATATTATATTTTATGAGATATAAAAGACTATTGTTAGGTCCAGGACATAGGGTTAACATGAGGCGAGGCATAACATTTGTGTGAGTTGGAATTTTTCTTAGATCACAAGAGAGTATAAGTCATTTAATATTTTTATTTATTTTCTTAATTTAATTGAATATCTCTCAAACGGTGAATATTATGAGAAATAAAATAAAATTGATAGGTATTGGATTTTGTGTTTACCCTTCTTGGGGGTTAAATTTTGTGCAGGCCATAAGTTTGGTCTAATCACGCACGAGGAAATGTTATTAATTTTTTTATTATATTATTATTATTGAAAACATTTTTCTATCTCTCAAAAATTTTATTGTAAAAAAAACTTGATAACAATGTTAGGTTCGATATGTTTCTTTTAATATTTGTGGGGCCAAATATTTATGTGCATCAGTAGTTTGGTCAGATCACTATTAATATTATGTAATTTAAATATTTTATAGTAAATTTAATTACTAAAATCATTACAAATTATACTCTCTCCCAAGACATGAAAACCTAATTTATCATTCAAAAGAGATTTGAAAACATTTATTTTCACACATTTTGTAACTAAATATATTTGAAAGTAATTAAAGGTGTTATTTAAAATACAACAATGGAAATTAAATAAAATTTAAGCCAATGGTCCTAAATTTGGGAAAACTATTACACAACATTGGTATTTAAACAACATAAACCCTTAAACATTATCTACTGATTGAATTTGTTGAATTAAATTGATCTCCACACTCCTTATGTGCATTTTAGAGATCTATAATGTTTTAATTTTGGGTTGTTATTTTTATCCATGTCCTAAATATCCCACTTTTTCCCTGTGTGTGGAGTGCATCCCAATAGAGTTTTTTTATTTGATTTATTTTTAATATTATTTAATAAATGGAAAATTATGTGAAAGTAAAATTATTTTAATAGGAAACAATAAAAAAACATTATCAAAGGGAAAATCTATTATTTTCATCATCCAATGGATAATTCCACAAATTGTCACATATGATTTATTAGATATGATCAAATGATAATTATCTAGAATTGTCAAAGGATAAAAGTTTAGTTCAATTATCATAAGACATTTATATTGTATTATGAAGTGATAATTTAAAATTTATTTTTAGATTATCATCAATATGTAAATGTCTAATGTTATAAAATATAATTATAATGACTAATAATATTATAATTTCATCAGAATATCTAATGATTCTAAAATATTAATCATATAAATTTTTCATTTTCAAAATTCTAAAAATTATCAAGGGATAATTTATTAAATTATAAAATCATAATGTCATGATAATTAATGGATAATTATAAATTATGAATGGTTTATTTTTGTGATTATCTATTTGGAATTATTAAATTATCAAACAATAATTCTGGGATTATCAAGGATAAATATTTTCATTATTAATAAATAGTTTGTACATTATCATAGTTTAATTTATAAAATAAAAATTGTCAATGGATAATGTTGGTCAAGGTGATTAACTCTGGAGGATGGGAATTGTGTCCCAAAAATAATTTCTGTTAATTTTTTTAAATTAATTCCTACTAATTAAAAATAAAATAACCTTGATAATAAAAAGAATAGATTAATACCATTTTGTTCTTTTGAAAGATTTCTAAAATCCTAATTCCTACTCAGTTAAACAAATATAAAAATTAGTTAAATGTTATGATCAATTTACTCAATGAAATACTTTCATAATCATTATATAAAATTTTCTATTAATGTATTGGTTTTTTTAAAATTTAAATCAAATGTAGTTTCTAACATTCTAAAGAGTTAAGGATAACATAAAAAATCAAAATAAAATAGTGAACCATTATTATGTTTATACATAGTATCCTCCAAATTGAAATCACCCACTACCATTCTGATTATATAAATAATCTATTTCAAAACATGGATCTAGTATACATACAATATCATACATCTTTTGAAGACCACACAAAGAAATCATTATTAAAAACTGTCATAATAAAATAAATACATGCCACAAAAGGAACTCTGCCACAATAACTATAGGTAAGAAGATGAATATAAATTATTGAGAAATTTTTATATCCACTTAGTTCTATTATATCTTAAATGGACTAAAAGCCTTATTTTTTATTCAATTTTTATAACAACCCTTTCAAGGGAAGAAGGGGAACCCTTATAATGCCCCTATGCTTTAGAAATTACATTTCTTATAGGCTTGAAGATAAACATGTTGAACAACACAATACTAGAGATTAATTGGATCTAGATGAATGAAATAGATGTATAATAGAATAAATGATATAGTTTCTCAGTTTAATGTTCTTCCAGTGTTTGAGTCTCATAGTATGTGAGATGGATAGAATATCGAGCTATATCTATGAAATTAGAAATACAACAGAGAGTCCTAAATCTCACATTGTTCGGACTATAATAATGGATGTTTATGGTAAATTTACTACACTCTTTTAAATTCTAAAGCAACTAAGGATGTTACATATTATCTATAGTAGAATAACCCTCTATGTATCAATCAAGAGTATATATTCCCTTAGTTAGATAAAATTATCACACAAATAGGTGAAATAATTGAATTTAAAACACTACATGATGAAGATTCTATTTGAATAAAAATAAATACAATATTTTTCATTATTGTACTGAGGTATGATAAAGAATGTAATGACCCAAAAAAATAGAAATTAAATATAACATAATATATAGAATTGAAGTCAATAATGTATCAATTGGGGAAATTTTATTCAAATAAACTTAAATAGTAATGGAGACACATTCTGATGGTGACTATATTCATGTAGCAAGTATGTAAAATGGTGAGTTGGGATTACATTATGTAGTCTTGTAGTTATTCAGGTTCAACTGTAGGCTATCTCCAGTGGGGAATCATCTCTAGTTGTAAGTATTTTCTAGAGAGAAGTAATTTTATGTGGTGAGTGATTTTCTTATGGTTTGTATTTTTTATTGGGGAGTCATTGTAAATAGTCACTCATTCTCAATGATGACTAATTTTCCATAGTGACTCATTTATGGTGGTGTCATAAATTTGGTAGACATATATGTTCAGTAGTGGGTACATAAATTACATAGCCAATTTTTCATCAAACATATTTATATTATAAACTATAATCATAAAATAGCCAATTACATAAAAACATAAATTATATTATTTTTGTTTATTAAAACAAGGATATACCAAAAATCACTCCCTTTTGTTGATCAGAAATCATGGAATTTTAGAAACAGTGTATATAAAGAACATTAAAATAATATAGATCATCCTATCATATTAAAAATATAATTTAATTTTTTGAAACTAAATTTTAAAACATTAAAATAGTTGAAAATTAATTTAATATGGTATCGAAGAATTGATATCAGAGATATGATGTAAAATAAAAACCATATAAAATATGAAAAGGTTCAATATTTTTCTTCTAAAAAATGCAGTATTTATTCCACATAATTTTTTTTATCATAAATTAAATATAAATGTCAAATAATTGAAATACTAAATAAATATATTATTATAGATATTACATTAATGAAATAAGTAATTTTATCAAATCCAAAAAGAGAAACATCAATGTCACATAAATTCCATACGAAATGAAAATAGTATATGCTCAATGAATCTCATCCAATGTACTTGTATTAACAGGTGATTTTCCATTTTCAAGGACATGGGAATCATAGTAGAAGTTGAGGATATTTTTTTTAGAAAATAGTGTCTCTTTGAACTATTGTTGAAGAGTGTATATTCAAGATGATCACTATGAAAATGTGTTATACAACATCCCTAGGATATAGAATATGTGATATGTTGGATTTTTACATAGTTATGTATCATATTATTTTGGTCTAATTTTTTATTTTTCACCTAATATGGATTCTTAATGATTTAGTGAAGGCTCTAAGGGTGTACTACGATCTTTTGGAGTTCGAAAGAATGTTTTTTTTGAAAACTAGGCCGGTGAAAGGTTTTTAGTACATCACATAGGATGGCCACATGGTTTGAGAAAACCCTGCGGGCTGTGCCTTTTTGGATAAAGCCTTATCAGGTGGTGGTTCTATGGTTTTTATAACAATGAAACCTAATAATGTGTGTTCCCCTCTATCCCAGGTGCCCATGAATTTTTGGATCATGTTTTTGTGAATCATGTGGTCAAACCATGCACAAGATAATTTATATGCAATTTTACTATTTTCCCATAATGATCTAATTTAACCTCCTCCTTATTCCCTAATCCAAAATCTTATGAGATTAAAATATTTTATCTAATTTTGGAGCTCTTTGAAAGAAAAATGTAGGGATTGAATGATCATCTTCCTCTAGGATCTAATTGAGCTTTTGTTCATCACATTGGACGCACAACAGTACATACTCTACTCAATTTGATCCTTTCTCCATCCATATTGCACTCGACCAAGGTATCTAGGTGTGAATATTTATAATATTTTCTCAAATATAAATAATTAAAAGAATAATTCTATGCAGATATTATAGGATTATGATCGCAAAACCCTAAGGTTGGTGGATTATAACTCATCCTTCAAGTTCATTGTTTTTAAAATTTTTGTGTTGGGCCATTTTATTTCATAAGGTGACTTCAATTGAAATAATTTTACATTATTATAATAATTATATCCATAAGGTTATGATATTTTCAAATATGTGATTATTTTTTAATGGTTAGTCCCCCAACTCTATCCATTCCATGTTGGCTAATATTACATAATTAAATTTTTTGTTTTTGACACTTTTGAGCCATCATTCTGGTGTCGTCAAGATTAAACACACAAATAGTTGGCATCATTATAATAAATTCACATTGAATAGTGAATTGGTTAATGGAATGGACCTTTTCACATCCACATTACCCACATAAGGATAGTAAATAAATGTAATTGATTGATTAATGTTATAAATTTTGAATTATGTGTATGACTATGAGTTCCCTAGATTAATTGATAATGAATAACCAGTTCTATTTCTATAGAACCCCATACCATGATAATGTAAGGTTCCATAATGGATATTTATTATTGAATATTCCATAAATGGTTTTAATAATTGTATCATGATATATGGAATTCTAGGACAAAAGAATGTCAAGGCGTGAACCAAATTGAGTTTTTGATTAACTATGAATTAATTAAAGGGTATCATGCTATGTGGCCATATCACACAAATTAAATGGAAGGCTTGAACCTAATGAAAAATAATGCGACCTTATTATCAACTATATTTGAGCTGACTCGAGGAAACAATGATTCATATAAGGAATTGTTTTGAGAACTCAGTAGCCGCATTAGAATTCAAGGATGAAAATTACCTAGGTTTAGACCCACCTATATCGCTATCCATGTCTATTATTGGATTCCCATATGTCATCATAGGATTCCTCATATATAAATAAGGGATTCCTTGGATACACTCCTTGGATATGGTGTTGAAATGTAGGTTCCTTGATTACATCTCTTAGAGACCTGTCACTACTTAGCCCTGTTTTACCATGAATGATCAACTTGGATTTAGTAGGAATCTTATTGTGTAATACCTTGGAATACACTCCGTGGAATACACTCCATGGAATACACTCTTACCAATATCCAGTTTATAGTATTTACTGAGTTGCTGACACTTGAGGATTACGTTTCCTTTATTGTTACCCTGGAATTTCCTTATTAAATAAAATTATAGGTTTCTTTATCATATATTAGACCTTTTTATTTCAATGATGTATCGTAATTATATAATGGTAATATTTAATTAGTGAACTGCTTGTATGTTTATACACAATCTGATAAATGAATAAGGTACTTGTGAATTTACTTGTATTTTACTGCATTACTTTATATATGAATACATGCACACTATTACATTTCCATTACACATATAAATATTATAGACACCATTGGTGGTATCCCACTAAGATTTATCCCACACACTATTTAGGAGTCATTTGGTACTTAGGGAATAATAAATTATAGTAGGTAATGGTAAAGGGAATCATACGACTCTGAATACATCATTTAATGTTGTGTCTAATGGATCTTGATAGAATATAACTAAACTGATGCTCAGGCTTCATAGGATAATATTTTCATATTCATTGTACTTTTGTAGTACATGTTATGAATACAATATTCAATCCAGGTATTTCTATTTTTCCGATGACCTGACATATCATCATTAGTTATTCCAGTTAATTAAGTTATTGTTATAATTGGTTATCTATTACATTTGTTTTATTATTCATTTTTAGTATATCGTATCTTTTATTTACTTTTGAATATTTTTATCCGATGTGATAAAATCTTTTAATGAGGGGATATTATCAACAGAGACCAACCATAGTTCATAAATATTTTTTTATAGCCTCTAGCATATGCGGATATGAACTTGAGGACACATGCCCCACCAGGCCCGGGGAACCTAATATGTTACATCCGGGTAATAGATATAAAAAATATGTATTATAGGAGTTTATATTCTTATATTACTATTTAGAGGTAATATAATGGAGATTAGGATCAGGTTGGGACTTGTTCATAGGATGTTCTTGGGAATTTTGAACCCATGTTCATGAAAAATTCAGCATTTCCTAAATTAAATTTTTTTTCTATGATTATCCTATTATAGTTAACATTATTTTTCCATTTGATAATGCATATTTTTTTAGTGTTGATGATTGTAACTCTGTTTTAGGATTTATTTCATCCATTCCTAGATGAAATAATGGAATGAAACATTTTTATATTAATCATTATAGGCACTAGGATTCACTTGTCATGCATATTGCCATGCCACAATGTTGTGTTTCAATACCTTGAATTACTTGTTCTACTTCTGATTGACGAGTGAAGTTGAGATATCTTGCATGGACATGTATTCCATTTGGTTTGGATTGATTTCCTTCTGATTTAAATTCACTAGGTGTATGGGCCTCATGGCTTGGGATAATTATTTTACCGAGTCGATCCATTATGGTATAAATAATTGTGTTTCATTTTCAGTAATATTTTAATGGGAAATGAGTTAGTAGAAATTACTATCCACTATAAGTAAAACATGACATCAAAAATGAATTTTCTTATACATCCATATCTCTCTTTGTCATGACTATTAATGTTAATGGAGTTAACCTTGAAATCAAATGTAAAATTTGATGATACTTATACATGGGAACTTAAAGATACATGGCTGTCTAAGTAGGTATTTGGGGTAGTATTCCTTGGGTACTAAGTTTTCTCATGTAAATCATGTGATATTGATTTTTCTATCTTTTTAAGATTTTATTGAGGTCTATAATTGTAATTTTTAGATCATTTCAATTGTGAAATCCTCGTATCATATGATTGGAAGGTGGGAATGAAAATGCTCAAGATGTGGTGGTCCTAGATCTTACTATATTACATCTAGGATCACCAATAGAGGTGCCACCATCTATACTTAATATTTGAACTTATTACCATGTTTTTAATCATTTAATATTTATTCTCCATTCCATTTAAGGATCTTGATGACCATCACCTACCATTGCTTATAATACTCATGATTGCCAATAATATTATCCTCTAAATTTTTCATGGGATGGCATACCACATGATTTTAATCCATGTCCATAGGCCACCCTATATATCTTAAGGATTTCCATAATCCTCCTAATTTGATGGTTAAAATTTATAATTTCACGATTCTGTATTTGATCATGTGATGGTGGAAGGTGATTTCCCAGGCTTATCATCATCAAGGAATGTTAATGTGTGATTTCTATATTCCCATCAATGATCAGTTTTTCCTCAAACTCTTAGAGGAAAAATATCCAATGATTTTATGCATCTTGAGCAGATATCTATGTTATTTATGGAATATTAAGTGTGTTTCACTATATTATAACACTTTTCTTCACTTCTAGGTGGTGTTGAGCTGTCAGATCCTAAACATTTTGGGGATGGGATTCAGTATTTCATACGTACGCATGTGCATATAATTTTCATGCCTAACTAGTATACATTTTCAAATAAATCTCATATAACTAAAAAAACTTTGTAATGGCAATGGAACTAGGTATAGACAATCAGTGACCAGGAAGGACCGATGTACATTTGGTGGAAGGAAATGTTCCCCAAATGTTTCTTATCAAAGAAATAAAAAACAGAGTAACTATTTTGATAACTCTATAGATTCTCATAATTATGGTTGATGGGGTAACCCATGTCCTAAATGTTATTTAGGCCATCTATAGTGTCAATATTTCTTCCATATTGGAAATATTTGGAGTTTCTATAGGACCTTCCCACTTTCTTTGAGTAGAAAATGTTATATACCAACTCCATCATCTGGAGTGGGTTATTTTGTACCATGTCAGGATGAGAGTTGGAATAGAACTAGTATTATTGGGCAGGTAAGTTTTGGTGGTTGTGTTATCCATAACCCTTATCATCAATAGCACCTACCTTTCAGTTTTGAACGCTGTAGCACATTTGTTGTTCAGGGATGTGTTTTAGGCATGTTTCATGCTCTATACCTAATACATGATGATTAGGTTGTGGGACCATACATAATATGTGGTATTGTTCTAGTGGAATCTACTATAGTTTCCTCTATATTTGTTATATGTTATTCAAAAACATTTATCTTTATATCTATCGTGGAATTTCTCCGACTAGAGATACTATATTTTTATGGTGTAAAGACCCTACAAACATCATTGTGGGTAATTTTATAGTGCATAATCCAAAATAGGAACTTCCCCCTTGATATAGGTAGTTACGATTTCTTATGTGACCTATTAATTCATGAGATGAGTTTCATCGATTTCATTCTTGGAATTTATTGTATAGTATATTATCAATATTTTGTATACGTCCATCAACGTAGGGAATCGATAAGTTCGGTTTAGATAATATGTTATCTACCTGAGGGTGAGTGGGATTTCCATGATGTTAGAGTTAGACCAAAGCTTCATGAGTTAGGTGGATTGGCTTCCCATATTGAAAAACTCATAATAGAGGATAAAGGTTTATGTTAATATTATTTCCAACCATTAGTGGGTGGTTTCAGCAACGTCTTTCCTAAGAAGTTTTTTGTCATACATCTTGAGAGAGAGTTAGTGTTTTTGATAAAGATTGTTCTAGGAGTAGATTCAGTGTCGAATCCTCCATATAGGATGTCTCATAAAAATCTTCAAGAACTCAAGAAATAGCTAGAGGATGTATAGGAAAAAGGTTTAGCATGTCCCAATACATCCACACGGGGTTCAGTCATGATTTTCACCAAGAATCTGGATGGAAACATACATTTTGCTTATGGATTACAGATGATTAAACCAGAATTTGATATAGAACTACTATCCACTAACTCAAAAACATGGTATCTTCGACTAGCAATAAGGAGAAAAAATGTTCTCTATGATCTTCCTAATATCATGTTATAATTAGGTGCTTTTAAGTCCATCAGACATACTCCATACAACATTTCATAGTAGGTGTGGTCTGTATGAGTACCTAGTTATGTTGTTTGATGATTCAAACACACCCTTCATTTTCATGGCTCAAATGAATAGGGTTTCCAATGAAAATTTGGATTCATTTGTCCCGGTCCTTTTTGACGACGACTTGGTGTATTATCAGACTCAAAGAGGGAATTCCAAAAAACATGAGACAATTTTGATTACAATGAAAGAGGATCATATTTACACCATGATTACAAGGTTCTAATTCTAGATAGGATTAGTTCACTTCCTTTGCTATATTATCTTATAATCAGGTCTAACTATTTTCCATTAAAAGGTATGTGCTATAGTTTCATTTGAGCAACCAAATAACGTTTTTGATATATAGAGTTTATTAGGGATATATAGGTATTAAAAACATTTCATATAAGACTTATCACTCCGTAATTCACCTCTCACTTGTCATGCAATGAAGGATTTATTGTTCCAATTGATATATGCATGTGAGAAATCCTTTCATGGTTAAAATTGAAGGATAGACTTATCAACTATTTTAATTCTTCAAGAGCTAGGAAGAGGTTATAACTTTTTGTTTCATGCATTTGGCATCATCTTAGAAGAATTGTTGATGTACGAGGATAGAATTGTTACATATATATCTTAATAGTTTAGTTATTATTATTAAAATTACTCGAAACATGAAATTTATCTAGTAGGATTTGTCTTTTCCTCACGTTGATGAACACCCTATCCTTTATGTGAGCACTTTTTGGTGTTTGTAGACAACAAGTGCCGAAAATATATCATAACTAGGTGCGACATGATCCTCTGATAGGGGAAATAGTCTAAATATCTATATAACATTGATTTTGTGTTTCCCTATATGCTTGGGAAGGGAAATGTGGTTGTAGATGTACTAAGATAGAAAAAATCAATAATAGGCCACATGGAAATCAAATGTTCAATGTAAATTAATGGCCTTATTTTATTATCTACATCATGTGATACATGGATGTTAGGGGAAGTCTATCCTCTCATCAGAATCATTCACCTATTTCCCTCCATGAGATGGTGAAAGGTTGACAATTTTCAGAACCTAAGGGCTTGGTTATCTGTGAAGGTATATCAATAGATAACATGCATCTAGATTATAATGTTGGCATAGACAACAAATTCCATATTCAAGGGAATGTCCAGGTTCCTACACAAATGAGATATGAGTTGATGTATGGTCCCTATGATTCTCAATTTCCACTTAATCAAAAAATTTATAAGATGTTTAGATATATGAGACACCAATATAGGTGGCCTGTGATGAAACATCAAATTTCATGATTTATCGCTAGGTGCTCGAATTGTCAACAGGTGAAGGTGGAAGACTAGAGACCTAAACGATTTTTATAGCCTCTTACATTCCTAAAATGGAAATGGGAAGACGATTCCTTGGACATTATAGTTAGTTTTCATGGGTCTCTTAGAGTTAGCAATGATGCATGGGTTGTAAGTGAAAGACAGATGAATGTTGACATCATTATACATAGTAGGGATACATTCCCAATTAATGAGTTAAGAATATTCTACATCTGTGAAATAATATAACTACACTGGGTCCCTCGTGCTATCATTTTGTATTGGTACACTTGTTTCAAATCATGGTTTTGGTAGGGATTACATGATTCTATGGGAACACATGTGATTCTAAGCATAGATTATCACCCTTAGACCGATGGGAAATTGGAAAGACAAATACATGTTCTATAGGATATGATCTGACCATGTGTCCATGATATTGGATGTTATTGGGAGAAGTATATAACTCTTTTTTAGTTTGAATATAAAAAAAATTTCAGGTGATTATTTTGATGGATACATTTGAAATCTCATATGGTAGGCCATTCTATTCACCTCTGTGTTGGATAGAGGTAGGTGAGGAAGCCCTAGCAGGTCCTTATCTCATTTATTAGACCATAGATAAGGTTCATCTGATCATAATATTTATGAATATCACTCTTGTTACATATATATTTTATGATGATCCTCATCAATGACTTATATAGATAGAGGTTAGGGATCATGTTTTCCATTGGGTATCACCTAATCAAGGTAATAAAAGGTTACAAAAGAAAGGGAAGATGTCTACTCGATATGTATGGATGTTTTTGATTTTGGAGCGAGTCGGTAAAATAACCTATCAATTTCTACAACATCAGAGGTAGTGTGTCATTAATGAAATATCCCTTATTTCATAGCTTCACCAAATGACATTCTGACCCATGTTATACCATTGATCCTGAGGAAGTTCAGTATGATGTCGATGCAACTTTTGAGTTAGTATCCAGTGTGCATCATTCATGAGAGTCCAAAGGCATTTAGAGGTTGGTATGTCCCTCTGGTATGAGTTATATGAAATCAAAAACATGTGTAGGACTACACAAGGGAATGGGAAGCCAATTTATATGCTTTTTGGATAGATTTTTTCTTAGACAGTGTTCATCCACCCATGCAATTTGAACATTGTGATTATTTATTTTAAGGGGGGAAGACAGTAAGAACCTGATTTTTCACATAGGTATGTATCATTTGAATTTCTAAAAAATTCATTATTTTTTACCTAATATGGTTTTTTAATGTAATAGGTATTGTTATGAGGGTTTCTAGGTATTTTTTGAAGCTCGTGACATAGCTTTTTGTGGATTCTAGGCTCGGAACATGGTTTTAATTAAATAGTGTAGGAAGGCTGCATTGTTATAGGAAACCGTTCTAGTGGTGACTTTATGGATATATCCTTAATGCATGTTAAGGGAATAATTTCCCTAATATGGTGGGAAAACCGTGTGATATTCCCTCATCCCTAGGTCCCCATGAATGGTTGGAACACAGTTTGGAAAACCATGTGGCCATACCACACAGATGCTAAAATATGGGTAATTTTAGAATTTTTTCTTAATGATTTAACTTAACCTCATCCAACATAAATAGTCCATATTTATATAGGATTATCCTTTTCACACATTTTGGAGCTCTTTAAGGCATATTTTAGGGATTGGAATATCTCCTTTGTCGAGGATATGATCAACCTTATTTTCTTCAAAATGGATGGGCAATAGTAAGTACTCGAGTATGTTTTGCATTTCCCCTTCTCTCTTTCATTTGACCTGGTTATCGAGGTGTGAAAATGTTTACTCAATTAGGATAGCTAACCTATTCTAAGATGAATTATAGGAATATATAGTAGGAGAATGATAGTATAACCCTAAAATTAGAGGTATATAACTCATCTCTAAAAGTTTGATGATTTAGGAATTTTTTATAGGGCCATCGATTTAATCATGTGTCGTCAATTGAATGTATATTCCATTATTATAATCATCTGAATTGTATGGTTATTCTCTTTTAATTTTTTTTTAAATTTTATAGTGTTTAAAACCATAAATCCATTCATACCATTTAGGGTGATATGTCATAATTGAGTTTTTATTGTTTTTTCCCTTTTCATCGATCATTCTGAAGTGCCCGAGCATGACCACACTAATGGTAAGCCTCCATAGAGTAAATTATTTTTGAATCATGTAGTGGTCAATATAAACATCCATGTACCTTCTACATGGACCTCCTTGTAGTACGTCCCTAAATGTAATTAATTTATTCACATTATAAATTGGAATGTATGTGTATGACTATTACATGACCAGATTAATTGAAAAAGAAAAATAGGTTCCATGTAAATAGATACCCTAACAATGATATTGTAAGTTAGATAAATTTATATTCATTATTTAATATTCCATAATTGGATTTAATAGTGGTTTCATGATACTCCACGTTATCGTAGTAAAGATAGGAATGCATGAGCTAAATGGACTTAATGATAATCCATGGATTTCTTAAAGGGTCCTATGATACATGGAAATTTCAAAATAATGAAGGGAAATGATTAATCCAAATTAAATATTATGTGGCCTCATTGCCAAATATGATTGGCCTATCTCGACCTTTACTTGGATTCTTATTGGGGAATGCCTTGAGAACTCAAGAACCCAATTCCGACTCAAGGATGTATCTTTCTTAGGTGAGACCCTCCATGATATAGATCTTTTATTATTATTTAAATCCTAGTATAACCACATAGTATCCCTCATGTTTCATTACAGAATATGTTGGATACACTCCATGGATTTAATTTTGTGATGTATGTTTCATTGGTACATTCCCTGTTTTCATGTCACTACGTATCCCCATTTACCTTTAATGATTACTAAGGACTGTGTATGTGTCTTCTTGTGGAATAAATTGGAATATTCTCTTTGGATAACACTCTTATCCTTAGCCCAGTTACTTTAATTATTGAGTGTGAGACCCTTAAAATTTATGTATCCTTGGTTGTTACCTTGTAATTTCATTATTAAAGAGCCTTACCGATTTCCTTGCCACATATTGAAACCTTCACTATTGAAAACATGTGTAATTATTATATATTGTTAATAATAAATTGATGATCTAGTAATATGTTCATACACAACCAAGGGATAAAGAAGGAAAATGGGTTTTTAGTTACATAGTAATTCATTACATTATATATACATGATTTCAAACTATTAGATTTCTATTACACGACTGAAAGTTAAAGAACCTTTGGTGGTGGCCCAAATAAATTTATCTAAGACCCTCTCCAGGTGTTGTTTTGTACCTAGTGTAGACTCCATGATTTCATATAATGTTAATGGGAAGAAAACCACTTCAAACAATTGATTTCTTAATATTTATGATGGAGCATGATAGCTGATGACGAAACTGGACCTCAAGATTATTTGGATATCCTTTTGATTTTATTTATACATTTAGGGAACATATTTTGTATCATGCCTTGTATCAATGTTTTTACTATATTCTAGGGACATGATGTATAATCATCAATTCTTATAGTAGATTTATTAATTGTTATCCTTGGTTATCTATTTCAAATATATTATTTTGTTGTTCACTTATATTATTTCCACTATTTAACTCTGTTTATATTTACCCACTATGATAAACTCTATTAATAAGGTAATAGTACCCCCACAGACACACCCTAGGCCCTTGATTCTTGATGGATAACTCTGTAGTTTAGGGGATGTGATTGAAGTGATGTGGCCCACTGGGCTTGGGGAACCTATTAATTTGTATGTAGGTCCGGGACCTTATATACTAAGAGTCTAATATTGAATAAGAAATGTCCCATTTTTATATTTGACTAAATCGTGGATATAATCATTGGAGTAATGGTTGGATTAAAAATACAAGAAGTCAGTTTTCTTTCCCCATGTTTACTTATTTTCACACCAGACACATGCAAGAAATTATTCATTAGGTGGATGAT